>CM057844.1:43490380-46385380 GCA_030068075.1 Paguma larvata | reverse complement strand
GTGCTCTGGCCCCAGGCAATGTTCCAACCCACATCCAACTGTGATCCTAACAAGGAAGTGGCCTCGCATCTCTGAAGCCCTCATCGACCACCAGGACGGGGAGCACTGTTAACACAGGTTGCTGGGCCCAGACGCTCAGGTGCAGGGAGGGGATAATAATATGCATTTCTTATGTTTTTAAAAATATTTCACTTTGCAGGCACCTGGGTGGCTCAGTCGGTTAAGCGTCCGACTTCGGCTCAGGTCATGATCTCACGGTCTGTGGGTTCGAGCCCCGCGTCGGGCTCTGTGCTGACAGCTCAGAGCCTGGAGCCTGCTTCAGATTCTGTGTCTCCCTCTCTCTCTGCCTCTCCCCAGCTCATGCTCTGTCTCTATGTCTCTCAAAGATAAATAAACATAAAAAAAAAAAAAGATTTTATTTTTAAGTAATCCCTGCACCCAGTGTGTTGCTGAGATGAAGAGTCACGTGCTCTAGCTGCTGGGCCCCGGCCAGGCGCCCCCAGAATCTGCATTTCTAACAAGAGCCGCGCGCCCGCGGGGTGCACTCTCTGCAGGCCTCACCGACAACAGTCCTGAACTCCTAGCACCTGAACAGCGACGCTGCCCCATCACCCATTACTGTAAAACATCAGGTAGGAGAATTAAAACAGAAAAATGTGTTTCTTTTTCCTCTGAATGCAGCAGGAAATCACTGCGGGAAGAATGAATATAAGGAACCCACACCTTGGTCAAACCTTAAAAATATGTATGTTTATATATGCATATGTTCGAAGTGTGTATTGTTTAGTTACAAAATTAGTTTCCCTTTTAATAAAAATTGCATGCGATTTTAAACAAGCCAAGGACGCAGACTACGACTCTGAGCAGTAATCAGCTCTCTGAAAAGTGAACGACGGTCATCCCCGTAACTAACGGCGGCCTCCTCTTTGCGGTCTGGCCAGCGGCCGTCTTCTCTCGGCAGCGGGCCGGCATCTCTGCACTACAAGTCGGAGACCAGCCCGAGACGATGAAGTCCCAGGCCACGTCCCTCTGGGAGTGCCATTGTTACTGCAGTAAGAAATGCTAAGTGGCCTCCAAAGGCAGTCGCACGAACCATCTGTGTAAAAGGACTGCAAAAAAAAAACGTTTTTATTATTGTTATTTCAATTTCTAGATATTTCACTGTAATGAGAGAAATCACAGGCCTGGCTGAGACTTAATCTGGTCTTTCGTGGTGCCGTGAGGAATACTTTTCCCTCCTAATCTCTGCTTAAAGTGTAAGTAAGAGTGCCTCTGTCCATTGCCGTGAACAAAAAGCACAAAAGGATTCAGAAAGTAATAACAAAGATAAATAACTTTGCAATAAAATTTCAGCTCCAGTAATTTCCCATTTCTGTTTTCTCACTGAGTCATGTAGTCCTGACTCTGCACTGTGAACGCAGGCCGCGTCGTGCAGCCATTTCGTATCTAATGCTTCCCAGCGAGCCCCAGTCGACACCTGCGCGGTGTGCACTCAAGGAGTTAGACGGTCGCCCCATAATGGGCCTTCCTGTGCGATTTCCCGGTCTTTCTCAGGCAATCAATCTCAGCGTCTCAGACAGAATGAATTGTCAGTCAACCTCTTTCAGCAAAGGGGGCTTCAGATGTGATTACTTAGGCCGCTTACCCTTGGAAGAGAATGCTGAATGCGGTTTTCCCAAGTGAAACCACGGATGTGGTTTTCAGCCAGCGAGTGTGGGCCTTACCAGCAAAGCAACTGCCAAGCGCATTAGGGGACATCAGGGAATGTTCCAGAGACAGAAAGGAGGTGGGGGGGGGGCATGAGCAGGGGGAGAGGGCTCCTCAGATGGCAGAGAGGAACAGCACTTCTGTTCAAAGAATACCCTCAAACTCAGGGGAGATTTCCTTCTATGTTACTATCGCATTCTATTATTTAGAATTCCCATTCGTCAGTTGGTGGACTACACGGTGCCGCTCTGAACATCCTATGGGTTAAGTGTCATCAGCCAGGGAGATGGGGGGCTGCAGAAAAAAACCTCCCAGGACACGAGGGCAGCACGGACACGCCGTGGCCTTCAGGCGACCCCTGGGGCTGAAGGCACCTGGCCCGGCCTGAGCAAGGCCACGGTGCACCAAGCTCTTTGTACAGACGACCTCACTCAATCCCCTCCATGATTTCCTCATTTCACAGATGGAGAAGTCGAGGCTTGCCCAAGGTCACACGCTAGGACTCAAATCCTAGCTCTTCTGGCTGCAGAGACTAGGTTCTCAGCCAGGATGCCATCGAGACCCTGGCGTGGCTCATGGGGGTGGGGGCGTGTGGACCCCTCCGTGCTCGTCCCTAGCCAGCCTCCCTCTGCCGGATCCCCTGCCCAGCGGCTCCGTCCCCTGACACCCACCATCCACGGCAGCCCAAATACCCGACACCAGCTGCCCAGTCCCTTGTCACCAAGTCCCAGCCAGCTCTTCAAACTGCCTTCCGAGGAAGGGTTTTAATTCCCCCACACAATCATCTCCCTGAACCAAATCTCATTAATAAAAGACGAGAAATAAGTTTTAACACAGGTCTTGCCGAGATGCCTCCGCAGCAGACGCCGTCAAAACCTGCCCCTGCCCCCACCCCCACCCAAAACGGGGGGTTTTCTCCGCAGGCAAAACAATCTCCCCCCCTTCCAGCAGGTCCTCCGATCGCCAGCCCAAAAGCAGCCTGAGTGTGAACTCGTATTTGCACGTGTGCTGTCACTTCTTCTTCCTTGTAGAAAAATACACTCTCCCTGGCGTATTTAAAATATGCCTTTAATTACTGAACATTGTCTGGGCTTGGAAAGAAAAGGAAAAAAAACAAAGGAGCACATAATTGGAGACTCCCTTTCACTCTGAAGATGTTCTGGGGAACATGGGAGGAAGTCACTGGAGTGTGACTGGCTGTCACCCGGAGCCAGCTGGTGACAGCAGCCGCGAGTGCCACACTGCAGAAAGCTGCAGGCTTGGGAGGCGCACCCTCGGCAGAGACGCTGCCCCGGCTCAAGGCAGACCCTGGCCAGCACTGAGGATGCCGCTTTGTTTGACCGTGTGGTCTGAAAACCTGCAGGGCCCAGGCCACGCTGCACGTGTCCAGCAGGGGACACGGGAGTCTGCTCTGGCAGAAGAGGCGCCAAGGCGACTCCCTCTAAGCCAAACCTTCAAAGAGGCGCCTGGCGTCCTCCTGCTCCGAGGACCGCGAGGGGCCTGCCTCGCTCACCTCTTCCCTGGAGCCTCCGCTTTGCTCTCGAGTTTACTTACGCTTGTTCCCACGTCGTCATGCACAACGGACAGGAGGGCTCGCTGGGACCCCTCCGGCCCCGGATCAGAGGCAGTGGAACTGGAAGGCATGTCTCCTCGCCGCACCGCGTGGGCCGGCGGTTACAAAGAGCAGGGACGGCGCCGGGGCCCAGCCACGCACTGCGGGTCGTCGCGCCTGCTTCCTGCCCGCCACGCCGGCTTTGTGTTCTGCATCTCGGGAGCCTGAGTCGCCTGCAGCGCCCTGCCAAGCCAGGCTTAGAGACAGCCCCGCAGAGCGCTTAGGAAGAGGGGGGCGAGGGGGACGAGGGGGAAGAGGGGGACGAGGGGGACGAGGGGGACGAGGGGGACGAGGGGACGAGGGGGAAAGGAGAACCCGCAGGCTCCCTGCAGCAGCTCCGAACATCGTCGCGGAGCAGCGAGGGCCCCACGCGGCTCAGATAGATTAGAAGCCATGTTCTTGTTCCTCCTCCGTCGAGACGGCAGCCTGGCTGTCAGGCTTTGATCCTGGGCTGAGTGACCACCCTCGAGGAACCGCGTGCTGCAGCCGCGGTGCAGATGCTGTGGGCAGAGGCCACATCCGGGCCACCAACCTGAGCAGTGGAAACCCGAGTGAAGGGAGAAGGGTCCCCCGCGACGCCCCTCCCTGGCTGACCCACCTCAGAACAGCCGCAAGCCCCAGCTGATCGATGGGCTACTCCCACCGGGACACAGGTGCCCAAAAAGGAAAATTCCGTATGTTCCCAGACCTGCTCACCTTCCCCCTTGAAGACAGACCCCCACCTCCACCTCATGGCCAACGGTCTCTCCCTCGCGGTGTCCTGACCCACGATGCCAGTAAACTGTCTCCTTTGTTCTGGCTCAGGTGAATCCTGTCACTGCCCATACTGCCGACCCCCATCCGATGGGGTCGCCCCACACTTGGTGGCCCCCCATCCCATCGGGAGACCCCACACTACGCACTGAGGATCAGGACTGTGGAGAGCCACCCTCCTTGAAAGGCCCCGGGCCTCACTCCTTCAGCGGTTTGATTTCGCAGAGGACATTCGGCGAGGTTGTTGTTAGGGTGCCAGCCTGTCCCCGTTTCCCCAAGACTCGCAGTTTTAGCGCTGAGAGAGCATATCTGGGAAACAAACCCCTGGTCTTAGGCAAAGCGGGGCAGTGCGTCACCCCAATGCCTCTGGACATTCCCACCACACTTTTATCCATCTGTTTAATAATCACTCAGCTTTTCAGTGAGCACCTGCTACGTGCCAGGCGCCGTTCGACAGTGAGCACAGCTGGGAACACGCAGAGCCCAGCTCGCACAGGAGACAGACAACACGCAGCTAACGCGGTCTACGGACTAGGATGCGGAGCATGCGACACGGTAGTAAGCCCGGGTAGGGGAGAGAGCGTGCCGGGGTGGGTCACATCTGTTAAATGCCAGTGAAGGCACCACCGGTACGGGGTTTGAGGTGGGAGCTGGAGGCCCCAGGCGGCGCCCCAAGGGCTGGCAGAAGAACAGGGGAGCACATTAGATGGCCGTCTCTTCCTCTTCCCGAGACAGTGTCATCAAGAGGCAGGGCAGCCGCACCCCTACCGGGCAAAATCCACCGCCCCAGCTCACGCAGGTCAGACTGCCCCCAGCCGGCTGTCCACGCCCGTGCACCCGAGACGCCCAGCGCCGCTCTTGAGTGCAGAGATCCAGGTGGGGCCCCGCCGGCCGGAAGACCGTGAGCAGGGCGCACACCACGCACACCAGGGCGCCGTGTTTGGCGTGAACGCGCCTGAACAAAGTGCACGAGAAGACCCGGCTCCCTGGACAGGGCTCCGGCGGGCGGAGCCGGGCGCGGCGGAATCCACGCACAGCTCACGTTTCCATCTTCGTTGTCAAACCCACGCGGAGCTGAAGATGACTCGGCAAGAGGAAGACCCAGCCGAGGCCAAAGTGGCCGTCTGCCTTCTGTATTTGGAGCCCTCCACCCAACCCCCAACCTGCACACAAATCCCGTAACGTCCCAACCTGATGGCGCACGTCAACTTAGAGCAATGTGTGAACTACTGACTGAGGCTCAACCGGGTACTCAGGAGCCCTGGGGTGCCCGGGAGGCCCCGGAGGGGGAGCGTCCAACTTCGGCTCCGGTCACCATCTCACAGTCCGAGAGTTCGAGCCCCGTGTCAGGCTCTGTGCTGACGGCTCAGAGCCTGGAGCCTGCTTCAGAGTCTGTGTTTCCCTCTCTCTCTCTGCCCCTCCCCAGTTGCATTCTGTCTCTCCCTCAAAAATAAAATAAAAACGTAAAAAAAAATTAAAAATTAAAAAAAGAAAAGAATACTAAGGAGCCCAAGTCACATCACGCGGCTCGGCTGGGAGACCCAGGATCTGGACCCAGCTGGTCTGACTTCTGAGTTTCTTCCAAAGCACCACCCAGATGTGTTAATCCCGTGCGTTTTTGTAAGTCTCAATTGATTAGTGACAATTTAGGTGATGACTAGCTATATAATTACACAAACTTTGCAGCATAAACAAGTCTAAACATGCCAGACTCGGCAGAGAGGCAGCAAGCCTCCAACAAAGCCTGTTCCTCGGGCATGTGCCCTGAGGTGCGCAGGCAGGTGGCTCCGTCCGTGCCCTGCTGCCACCTGGCCCTGACCCAGAAGTCTCTCTGTTAAACCAGCGACGCTCCACAGCCATAAATAGGTTAATCAGGAGACAGACCGACATATCGAAGCACAAAAGCATTCATTATAACATCAGAGAGCCAACCGGCGGAAAGAGACAGCTATCTTTGTTTATTCCTGACAATATTTGTTGTATGTGTTTTTTGATTAAAGGAACTTTTTTCATAGATAACTCAAAACAACTATTTGAAAGAAAATGCATTTTGCTATTACTTGGAATTTTAAAAAGGCAATAATGTTGGAATGAAATGCAGATTAAAAATAAAGCCATAGAATAAATGATGTAAAATCTGGCAATTTAAGTAGAGCCACTCAAAGGTAGGTGAGTCATGAACTGGCTGAGAAAGATTGTTCAAATGATGTTTTTTTAAACCACCTACTATGTGCTGGGAAATTTTTAAATCGTCCTCCACTTTAACTGATGGATTAGATGCTAGGTTGCAATCTGTAAAAGACAATATTCATTCTGGGGGCAAGCCCCCAGAGGTGGCATTATGATGGGAGAAAAGACAAGTGTGTTAATTCCTCTGAGGCTGAGATCCCTTCTCCCTTGCCACCCACACTACCTGAGCAGGAAACATGCTCACCTCTGAGCATCCTCTGTGTCTGTAGGGAAGGGACACGTGCCAGAGACTGGCCAAGGAGATGTTAATCGAAGTCTCCTAAGAGTTGGGACTCCTGAGACAGAGTCAGCCTGCACGGACCTCCCCTTATTCCTACTGCCTTGAACGTCAGTATGATGACTGGAGCTGTGGCAGCCATTTTATCACTATGAGGAAGAAAATGGCAACGTATTTAGCTCTGATATTGTTGAGCTACTGAACTAATGCCAAGAACTGTCTGTCTCCAGACTTCTTACCATTTAAGAACAATAAGGTTGGGGCATCTGGGTGGCTCAGTTGGTTAAGTGTCCAACTCTTGATTCCAGCTCAGGTCATGATCTCATGGTTCATGAGTTCAAGCCCTGCATTGGGCTCTACACTGATAGTGTGGCACCTGTTTGAGATTCTCTCTCTGCCTCTCTCTCTTTCTCTCCCTCTCTCTCTCAAAATTAAAAAAAAAAAAATTAAAAGGAAAATAACAATAAGCTTAGTTACTTAAGCCACAGTGAACAAGCTTCTGTTTTGTTTAACCAAAAATTTTCTTAACTGGTAAACCCCCTGGGTTATGTAAAGGGGCTACGATGGCTACTTACTCTTCCGGATACACATAACTACAGAAATAGAAGTTTACATGTTTAAAGGTAACTATTCCAGTCAATAAAAATCAGGATACCAGGTGGTAGGAAAAATGATCAAAGGCAATATAATCCACATAGCACAGAAAACAAGGAGGAAGTGTGAATACAGAAAACAGGATTGCAAACTGAAGGCCAAGGGCATCGCACCCATTACGACGACAAAGTGAAGGGGTTAAACTTTCTCTTAAATGATCCTATATCTCATATTGGCAGAAATGTACCCCAGTAGGTCTACAACAGGCACACTGACATAAAGTGATACAGGAAAGTTACGGGCAGAACGACTGACACAAGTACTTACGTATTTAGAATAAAGTATTTCATGAGAGGTTAAACGGGAAAATCTTACCATCATGTAATACAGGGATGCAGGCATCTGAGGAAATTCAACACTCCTTTCTGACAAAATTTCTTAGTAAAATAAAATCAGAAGGAAATTTGTTGTCATGGTTAAAAATAACTACCTTCGTAAAATGCTACACAGAACACTAAAACACTTAAAGGAATTCACTGATGTCTGAGAAAAGGTAAGAATCCCTACTATTTTCATCATTGTTCTTTTAAAAATAATTAAACATCTTAAAACGATCTATTGAAAAAATAAAAACTAAGATTGTTTCCATGCCGAAAAAAAAAAAAAAAATCTAACTGGAAAACAAAAGAGTGAAAGCTACTGAGGTACTGAAGACAGTCCAGTAAATGAACCGCTAACAAACCTATAGGTTCCTTTATCCAAAATAACCAGCTAGAAATATATAATAAAGATTCCATGTATAACAGCCATGAAAATACAACATACCTCAGGATAATCTTAACAGGAAATGTATAGGACTTCATGAAAAATATTATAAAATGTTGCTGAGAAATATAAAAGATGATAAAGGAATTGAAAGATACATCACATTCTTGAATGAGAAGGTATGAGAAGGTAGTAAAATATCAAACATTTTAAAATTAAACTATAAATTTAATGAAATTCCAATTGAAATGCTAACACACGGTTTTCTGAAGCTTGACAACATGATTCTAAAGTTATCAAGAAGAATAAATGTATAAGATCCACCTAAAAGATACAAAAGGGAATGAGAGGGAGAAGTTAGGGGAGGCAGGAGGAGAGGGTGGGAGGAAGGGGGCAGGGGGAAATGGAGAGAGATAGAGGGGGATGGAGAGGGTAGAGGGGGTGGGGGGGTGGAGGGGGTGGAGGGATGGAGGGATGGGGGGATGGGGGTGGAGGGATTGAAGGATCGAGGGAGGGATACATGGAAGAAGGGATGGAGGGAAGGAGGGATGGAGGGAAGGAGGGATGGAGGGGGTGGAGGGAGGGTGGGAAGGATTGAGGGGGTGAAAGGATGGAGGGGGTGGAGGGATGGAGGGGGTGGAGGGATGGAGGGGGTGGAGGGATGGAGGGATGGAGGGGGTGGGGGGATGGAGGGATGGAGGGGGTGGAGGGATGGAGGGAAGGCTGGATGGAGGGGGTGGAAGGATGGAGGGGGTGGAGGGATGGAGGAATGGAGGGATGGAGGGGGTGGAGGGATGGAGGGGGTGGAGGGATGGAGGGGGTGAAGGGATGGAGGGGTGGAGGGATGGAGGGATGGGGGGTGGAAGGATGGAGGGGGTGGAGGGATGGAGGGAAGGCTGGACTGAGGGGGTGGAGGGGGGTGGGAGGGATGGAATGGGTTGGAGGAG
Source organism: Paguma larvata (assembly GCA_030068075.1). Lineage (NCBI taxonomy): Eukaryota > Metazoa > Chordata > Mammalia > Carnivora > Viverridae > Paguma > Paguma larvata. The sequence goes on along the minus strand of CM057844.1, from coordinate 46,376,535 downwards.
GAGGAGGAATATAAAGGGAGAGAAGAAAGGAAGGAGAGAAGGAGGGAGGAGGGTAATGTCCCATGTTTGGTTTGTCTCAACAAAACATGAACGCTAAATGAAAAGACTGTTACCATCCAGAAACAATCACAGAGATCACCAGGACAGAACCAAAAATTAGGAACAAACCTAGATATACTACGTGGTAAGAGTGATATTTAAAATCAGTAGTAGGGCGCCTGGGTGGCTCAGTTGGTCAAGCATCCGACTTCAGCTCAGGTCATGATCTCATAGTTCATGGGTTCGAGCCTCATGTCAGGCTCTGAGCTCAGAATCTGGAGCCTGCTTCGGATTCTGTGTCTCCCTCTCTCTCTCTGCCCCTCCCCTGCCGCTCATGCTCAGTCTCTGTCTCTCAAAAATAAATAAGTTTAATTAAAATTAAATCGATAGTATAAAGATGAATAATTCAATAGATATGACGACAAGCTGATTATCTGGGATGAAGCCAGGTTGCATTCCTCCTCCACGACTTACACCCAAGTTAATTCCTTGTGGATTAATGACCACAGAACTTCAAGGGAAGTAATAACTTCTGGAAAATATTTGTATCACATATGTATTATATTCTTAACACAGAAAGAGATCTCCTGAATTAGAAAATGAAAAACACCCAATAAAAAGTGATCAAAAGATATAAATAGGTAATGATAAAAGAAAAGGCAAACGTTCAAACTCATGACACATGAGCCAGCGTTGGTGGCATAGTGGTGAGCACAGCTGCCTTCCAAACTCATGAGACACGAAACGAATTCAGCAACAACATACCATTTCTCACCTACAAGACGGGGAAATATTTTAAAAGCTATAATACTTACTGGTGGTCAAGTAAAGGTGAAATGGAAAATGGGCAGGGCCGGGGGTACAAACCAGCGGGTATCACTGTGGAGAGTACCGGATGCTCTCAAACTTGCAAGAAAACATCCTAAGAAATAATCCCACATGAAGAAAAAGGAATTAAGAGCGAGGATGTCGGAGATGTGATGGTTACCACGGTGAATGTTGAAGGAAAAAAAAGTACGGGTCCAAGAACACAAAAATGACCACCTAAACTATGACATGCTATGCGGCCGTGAAAATGTTGGAAGAAGACTGCAATGGCTAAGGGAAGAGACGGACAGACAACCTCACTGCAGGTTTCATCACCACGTCGGTGGAGCTGTCGGTCGGTTCCTGTCCACAGATGCAAGTCTGCATTCAAGAATCCGCCCCTTTCATTTGCTCCCCGGGGTTCGCGCTGCTCACACCACGGGACTTGTGTGTCAGAGACATCAGGACAGAAACGCTTCTGCCCCTGCTGTGAGCGCCAGGCAGCAGTGCCAGCCCAGCTTCGAGTCTCAGTAGGTGGAGGGCAGAGAGGAGCGTGTCCCTCCCGAAGGGGCACTGGCTGGAATTCCCTTCTCTTCCACTGGGACCTGCGTCCCGGGGTGGTGAGGCTGAGTAGAACCACGGAGTCACAGTGTCTGGACGGAAAGCTCAAAGGAGGGGCTCTTCTCAGAGAAAGGTGTGCTTTTTCCCCGCTTGAAGACCGAGGCTATCCAGCCCGCCAGCAGTGTGTATGTGAGGCAGCTCACCTCACCGAGGCTGCCGGCCTGTCCCGCTCCCTCAGAGGTGGCAACTCACACCGCTGCCATTTCCTCCCCGCAGCACAGGTGTGCTGAGACAAATTTTCAGAGCAATGACAAGACTCCAGAGGCTGAGTGCCCTCCCTAATGCCTGTCCCTCTGTGGGGCGATCTGTCCCTCCGTGGGGGTCCACAGGAGCTGAAGTCCTCCAAGGTCAAGCCACATCCACGGCGGACAAATGGGTTGCCTGCTTCATGAACTCGAGTTTTGACTTGAGAAGTCAACAGTATTTAGGGGAAATACTTTTTCAAGAAGAGACACAAATCATTTGGGCACCAGCCCAGGATGTGCAAGTTATCTTGCCCCAAAACACAGACAGGGAGTCACTCATACAAATCTCCTCTGACCTTTTAATTCTTGAAAACCCCGTGCTTTATTGCACTTTGCCATTTTGCAACATCTATTGCTATGTTCCAGGCGCTAGACAAGGAGCAGCCAATAGAGACAAGTCAAGAAAACCAAGACGGGATCCCTGCTCTGAAGCATCCCACAGCCTCCTTGGAAAACCAAATCTGTGAGCGAGTCAGCAGGGCTCTGCGAGTGCAGTCAAAGACCAGTGAGTGGGGCTCTGGGGACCGGAAGGTGATGCTCCGGCCTGCCGCCAGGGAGGTGAGGAAATATGCCACAGAGACAGCGACATGTCAACTGTCAGTAAGAGTTTTCAAAAGAGGCGGGTGCATGTCCCTTGAGAGGCACAGCATGTAAAAAAGGCGAACCTGGGAAGAAGCAAGGAACCTGCCCATCGTCTGACCATGTGGGTGATTTTACGTGATTTCCGGCATCCCTTGACATGACCACCAACCTCCAGCTTAGCACAGACTGCTGTTTTTAACCAAGGATTCCTGGATCCCAGGGGTTCTCAAAAGACTCAGGGGACACTGAAGCCCCCGAAATCAGCTATAAAACCATGTATGTTTTCCTAGACTGCCGATTTCATCAGATTCTTAGGGTCATCACTCCCAAAGGCTTCGGGATCATGGAGGTGTGGTTAATCCTTTATTTATCTTTATGTTTTTAATTCCAACATGATTAACATACTGCCTTATATTAGTTTCAGGCACACAATATAGGAATTCAACAACTGCATACATTACTGGGTGCTCATCACAATAAGTCTACCCTTATTCTCCTTCCCCTGTTGTACCCATCCCCCACCCACCTCCCTCCAGTAACCAGTGGTTTGTTCTCTGTAGTTAGAAAGTCTGTTTTTTGGTTTGTCTCTTTTTTCCTTGGTTCATTTGTTTTCTATCTTAATTCCACATATAAGTTAAGTATTTATCTTTCTCTGACTATTTCACTTAGCATTATACCCTCTAGCTCCATTCCTATTGTTGCAAATGGCAAGATTCCATTCTTTTTGATGGCTCATTAATATTCTACTGTTTTGTGTGTGCATATACACACACATACACACATCTTCTTTACTTATTCCTCAGTTAACAGACTTTGGGGTTATTTCCATATCTTGGCTATTGTAAATAATGCTGCCATAAGCATAGGGAGGTGTATATCTTTCCAAATAGGTGTTTTCTTTGGGTAACCAGTAGTGGAATTACTGGATCATGTGGTAATTCTATTGTTAATTTTTTGAGGAACCTCCGTACCGCTTCCCACAGCGGCTGCACCAGTCTGCATTCCCAACAGCGTGTGTGAGGGCTCCTTTTTCTCTGCATCCTCCCCAATACTTGTTTTTTGAGTTTTTGATTTTGCCCATTCTGGTAGGAGCGACACCTCACTGTGGTTTGGATCTGCCTTTCCCTGGTGCTGAGAGATGGTGAGCAGCTTTTCACGTGGCTGTTGACCATCTGGAGATCTTCTTTGGAGAAATATCCATTCATGTCTTCTGCCCCTTTTTAATTGGATTGTCTGGGTTTTTTGGTATTAAGTTGTATGTTCTTTACGTAATTGGTTACTAACCCCTTATCAGATATGTCATCGGCAAACATCTTCTCCCCCTCAGCGGGTTTTCTTTTTGTTTTGTTGATGGTTTCCTTCGCTGTGTGGAAGTTTTCTATTTTGATGGGTCCCAAGAGCTTATTTCTGCTTTGCCTCCCTTGCGTTAGGTGAGAGATCTAGCCCTTGCGTTGCTGGGCTGTGCCTTATGGCAGCACACGAGGAAGAGAGAGCACAGTATTTCCCCAAGATCTGCCCATGCTTTGGTGGAGTCGGCGCCTTTGTGGGAGGCCGTCAGTCATCTTCTTTCACAAATGCCCTTCCATACCAGCTCTCAGTTCAGGTGCTGAAAGGAAGCTTACCAAGATGAGGCTGCAGCCATGGCTCCTCCAACGCCGAGTCCTTGGGAAGAGCCGGGGCGGGCGTACAGAAGCTGCAGCCAGCTGTGAGAACTCATTCACCCTCTGACACCACCAGTGTCGGTGCTCCTGGCCTCAGATCCTCACCCGACAGTGACAGCCCTCCCCCGCACCTGTCATGGGGTATGGTCGGGCAGCAGGAATGTGAAAGCACCGGGGGAAATACCAGGTAGTGAATGTGAACAGAGGTGGGGGCCTCCCCGCAGGTGCGTGCACGGCTGACTCTGAGAGTGGAGCGCTGGCTGGGTTTGAGTGCCCCCCGCCCCCTGTGTAGTGAGCACTGGTCACAGAGCCCCAGTCTCCTTGCTAAGGGTGGGAGCTGCTTGGGCAGCAGGCAGTGATAATAATGTCTATCTGTCTAATGTGCTATACTATTCAAAGTGTATCCATGGGTATTTTGCTCAATTAATCCAATTAGTCTTCATAGTCCCAACTGTAGATCATGAGACAGGTAGTACGGAATGTTCATCGAAGCAAAGAAAATGAATGGTTGCTTTGCCAAAGAAGAAATACAGGTAACTAACAAATTCAAATTAAGACAAGACACTATTTTTCATCTGTCATATTGGCAAGAATTATTCTTAAAAGTTAACGTTTGAGATTCTGTAAAACTTACTGAGTGACTACCAAGTACCAGGTGTGGGAAAGCACACAGCTCTGTTGAGGAGATTACACTGCTTGCTGGCCAGTTTCCCAGCTGGCCGGTATCTAGCTAATGCGTATTCAGGGGTTGGGTCCTGCCCTGCTCCTGAATTCCTTAGAGCATGTTATGTATGGAGTATCTGAGCTTGTTCTCCACCCTGCTTTCGCCATCTGCTCTTTTGTGGTCTTGGGAACGCCTTTTTTTTTTTTTTTTTTTGCATGTTTTCTATGCTTTCTACACGCTCTTACTGGCATATAGCCAGGGACATACTGTACAATGTTTTTCCTATAACGTGTGTCTCATAAATACTGGTGCTTGAGAGCAGCTAGGGGAGACATCCCTCAGCCTCCGTCCCACCTCTCTTGACTTGTGGGGTCTTGAGTGCCATCCCCGGTCTTGCTGGACAAAGCCAAAAGCCGAACTCACAACTGGTGATAAGCTGAACCCGCACCAGGCAGTATGAGAGACGGGAAGGATAGACAGACCTGCACCAGTCCAGTCGAGCCCTTGCCCTCAGGGGCTTTCATCTAGAGCACAGCTTCTCAGCCTCCGCACAACAGGCTGGTCGGCCTTTGTTGTGGGGAGGGGTTCGTGTGCATGATGGGTGCTCTGCGGCAGCACAGCCTCCACGCGCTAGATTCCGGTAGCACCCTATCCCCAGTCGGGAAAACCAAAAATGTCTCTGGACATGGCAAAATGCCTCCTGGGCGGCAGCACTGCCCCCGTTGAAAACCACTGGTCTAGAGTTAACAAGAAACTGGGAAGCTGCATTCACGAGCTGCTGGTGGGAGTAGTATTTTCCCTGAGGGCGGTGCGACAGTGTGTCCCGAACTTCCTCAGACACCTGGCTCCGGCACCTTCATTTCCAGGAGCCAGGGAAACAGCAGGGGAGCTTTGGTGGAGCTCGGCTGCAAATGCAGAAAGCAAGCCTCGCTAGAAATTCTAACCTGCGTCCACACCACCCAAGATGTAGAGTTCGAGCTCCCACTTCATCGATGGTGCAGGAGTCCCACACCAAAATAAGCAAACATCTGTAGGGATGCGTTCACAACCAAGGCCACACGAAACTATCGCAGCCCATAGTCACGCCAGCTTAAAATAAAATCGGAATTAAAGCTATAAACACAAAGGGAAACGTTGGACTATAACAGAGAGCCAGCACACACGAGGAGAATTGGTCTTTCCTAGAACTTGGAGAAAACACAGAATCTCGAAGAGATAAAAACTTCAGCCATTATGAAAGAACAAAATATTATTAATGAAAGGAATGGTGGACTCAGTAAGAAGAACCTAACAGAAGTGCCAGAAAGGAACAATAGTGTCGGCAACACCTGGAACTCAGAAGGGGTACACCAGTGAGCAGACATGACAGGAGAACAGAGCCCAGTGAATCGCTGACAGTGCGACCGAGAAACTGAGGAAGTGGAAGTAATGACAAGAGATTACGAGGCACAGACAGTAGAATGAGAAGGCCCGATGCGTATTTAAAACAAGTGACAGGAGAAGGTAATAAAGATGGAGGGAGGCAATGATTTTTTTTCCAAAATTAAAGATACACAGACTCTACACAGAAAACATGTGAAATGTACCCATTCCCAGATGCAACACGGTGACAAGCAGATTGCCCAAGAAAAGAGAAAACTGTAAAAGCAGCCAGAGGGGCAAAGAAACAATAATCAGAACAGCAAACAACTTCTCCTCAGCTGTAATAAAAACCATATGGGAATGGAATGAGACCTTTATGAGGACGTGAAAAAAAAAAGAAAGCAAAAATTCTACATTACCACAAAATATCGTTCAAGAGTGAAGACAAAATTAAGACATTTTCAGACAAATAAAGATTGAAAAAAATTGCCACTTGCAGACTCAGCATGAAAAAATTCTTAGAAGAAGCTGCTGACCAGTAAGAAGTGAGTGGCAGAAAGTGAGAATCAAGAAGCCGTGACTGAAACACCGGTAAACTGGAGAACTGGCCGTTGGTGATAAAAATAATCAGGATTACTAATTTAGGGACGTTAGAAAATAAGGCAAAAGTAAAACACTGAAAACGGTAGGTTAGAAAACAAGACTGAGCGATTAGAGAGGTTTAAAGGTCTCCGCGCTGCCTCGGGGGAGGGCAGAAACAGGCATGAAGTCAGAGTTCACTGAAGCAAGGGTCTGTGTTAAGTGTAAAGCTAGCTGTGAAGGAGACTGCACTTGCATATGGAAGGCCCAAACCAGTACCAGGAGTAAAGGGAATAAAGGAACTTTGATTAGTTATTCAGTCAGTCCTAGAAGACTTTTCTGAAAAGAAGGAAAAAAATTGTCAAAGAAAACTACAATAAAGAAAGAATACAAAATAACATTGTTGGAACTAGGTCTAAATTCATCAGTGATCACAATAAATGTAAATGGGTAAGATACTACAGTTAAAAGGCAGATATTGAGATAGGATTTCCATGTAGATACCACTTAAAAGAGCTGAAATAACATCAAAAAAGATGGGAAAAGACAGGAAGAAGAAGGATGTCAGAAACGCGGCTGAGCGACACCAAAGCCCAGCAGTCAGACTGGGGCGAGGCCAAAAAAGAACCCAGTTGACAAGCTGGCATTGTCAGCAAACCACATACGGCCTGGCCTGTGGGGACGACCCCAACGTGATCCGAAACTGAAGGTCATCACTGAGAAGCCAAAGTTTTAAAATTCGGCTAAGGCGAACTTCAGGAACTGCCGGAGAGGATCCAGCAGGCTCACCTCACCACACGGCCTCAGCATCGGTACCCGGAACCTGCACGTGCCGGTGCAGGTGCATAAGAAGGTGCACCATACTGGACGTTTTCAAAATCAAAGCCTTACTGAACAAACAGGAAAAACAAAAGCCAGGAAGATACTCTAACGGGTGTTGTGGTGTGTCGCAGAGAAGAGGTACTGTGGTCACATGTTCCTCTCGGGCTCCTCATGGAACCTGACCTGCTGCTCCCGAGATCCACGTGGGTAAGTAAATGCGAACCTGGCCACGACAACTTTGGAGAAGAGTGTAGAAGAGGTGCTGACCTCCTTCTTATCGTCAGTTAAGACCACACTAAATTAAATACGCTATTGTCCTAGGGGATGAAAACCAGGACCCTGGAAGAGGAAGCACTGAAACAACTATCTCAAAAACAACTCAGTGAAGCTTATGCCGTTATCCCCATTTTATAAATGAGAAAGCAGGGTCCCGAGGGAGGTGTCTTCCGCATCACAGAGCTACTAGGTACCCTGGCCTATCAGCACAGCCCTGGGCTACAATACAGGGGCATCTCTACAGAAAGGGAGTAGGTACCTACTTCATAAATGAGACGCCCAAAGCACAAACCATAAGAGAAAAGATGGGTAAGTGAGATGAGGTTAAACTTCAAAATCCCGGGGCTCCTGAGCGGCTCAGTCGACTGAGTGTCCAACTTCAGCTCAGGTCATGATCTCGAGGTTCGCGGGCTCAAGTCCTGTGTCAGGCTCTGTGCTGACGGCTCAGAGTCTGGAGCCTGCTTCAGATTCTGTGTCTCCCTTTCTCTCTGCCCTTCCCTGGTTCACACTCTCTCTCTCTCTCTCTCAAAAATAAACAAAATTTTTTTTATGGTTTTTAAGGGGCGCCTGGGTGGCTCAGTCAGTGAAGGGTCCAACTTCGGCTCAGGTCATGATCTCGCGGTCCATGAGTTCAAGCCCCGCATTGGGCTCTGTGCTGACAGCTCTTTGGGTTCTGTGTCTCCCTCTCTCTCTCTGCCCCTCTGTCACCGGTTCTTTCTCTCTCTCTCTCAAAAATAAACATCTAAAAAATAGTTTGAAGAAATGGTTTTCAGTCCATGTTTCCAACAATCTACTGCTCTACATACTTGTTACACATATCATATACTTATGTTCTAAACACCCGTGTGTGTGTGTGTGTGTGTGTAGGCACACACACATGTGAACATGCATTACTGGACACTTCTGCTTCTCCTACTCTGGCCTCTGCGCTCAGCGCTTCACCGGCACTGCACCTGCCATTGTCGGAAGCAGAATTCTCTAAGGTCTGGGAGCAGCCACCGTGTCAGGTCACGGCCATGGGACTCCACGGGGTCAGCTCCGCTCCAGCGCAGACATCCCATGTAACCACGCGCACCCCAGGGCTCAACTCCACTCGGCAGGTGCACAGCGGGTGCCCACCGCATGCCCAGCGCCACGCTAGCGGTATCAGAAACGAAGGGGCCCCAACCTCAAGGAGGAGACAGGTGAAGTCACAGGGGGACAGCAGCAGCGAGGTGGCCAGAGAGATGGAGGCTCAAGTCCCAGGGGCGCCTCTCACCAGCATGGCTGCCTTGGCCACGCTCCCGAAGCCTCTCAAGACCTCCGTCTCCACAGCCCGCAATGGAGCATGATGACAGCTCCTCCCTTGTTAGGGAGGGCCCAATGAAGCGGCACTTTCAAAGCTCTTTAAACAGTGTTCGGCAGACAGTAAGCACTTAATAAATGCTGGTGATTATGCATGGGCAAAGCACGAAGGGAGAGGAGGAAACACAAGGAAATTTGGAGGCATCGGGGATGGCTTCGGTCCAGGCGAGGTCTGCAGAAAAGGCAGGAGCAAGGAGTGGGCATTCCAGCGGGCAGAGCCCTGGGAAGGGAGGAAGAAGGCACAGGGCGTCTGGGCACCGCCGGTACCCTATGACGAACAAAGTGCCACCGTCTCTTGGAGAACACGGTGGGTAGAGAATAGGGAGGTGTTTCTGGGGGCAGAGCAGCCCTCTAGCCCAGGCTGCAATTTTCCATCTCGTTTTAGGAGGAAGGCGCTCCTGGCTGGGCTCCCTCTGGGATTCTCCAAGCATGAGAGTCTCTGGGTGAAACAGCCACTCCTGTTCTGAAGCCTGGATCTCCAGAAGAAAGCCGTGTGAGGTCTGCAGGGGCGGGTTTACCCTCCACCAGTGATGCACATCTGAGCACGGCTTTCGCAGTTACGGAAACTGTATGTGACCCTGAAAACAACTTCGCCTTAACCTCCAGCCTCACGGGGTGGAGACCAGCTGGGAGATAAGGGCCGGGGGCAGGGGGCTGCAGCTGGTGAGGGACAGGCTGGGCCTTCTCCCCGACCACACGATCCCATATCCAACCTCGTCGGCGGCACAGAGCACAGGTCCCCAAGTCCGACACTCGGATTCCACCCACGCCTCTCTCCAGGATGGGTGCAGCGGTCTGGCCAATGAGGTACTTCCGTGGGCCTCTGCTTTCTGACGTAGGTGCTAACGAGCACCTACCTGAAGGGGTTGTTTCAAATGTCAAATATACACGAGACTGTGAGCACGTGGCCCAGCACAGAGCGGTGCCCGGCAAGCACTAGTCGCCATGGTAAGAGTGATAATAACGGCATTCGTTACGAGGACCGCATTCGTGCTCTCCGAGTAGACCGTAAACCCACACACGTCCTGTCCTCTGCCATCGCCCTCGTCCCGGCCACCACCGCGGCCCGCACGTCCTGCACCTCCGGTCACGACAGGGCAGCAAGCGGAACGAGGCTTGCTTAAAGCCCCACGGTGATCTCCCGCGTCCTTCCAAAACCCCTCCCTCGGAGCCTCGCAGCCCTGTGTGGTCCAGCCCCTGCCCAGACTTCTCGCAGACCACCACGCTTCAGTCACTTTCAGCCCATTTCTTTTACTTCCTGGAAAACAGGAGGCCCCGCCCCGCTTCAGGGCCTTTGCACAGGCTGTTCCCTCTACTTGGTGTCGCTCCCGCGTGTCCAGCATCTTGGAATGGTTGTCTCCTCCTCGCCCCTTTGGCTTTCTCAGAGATGCGTTCTCCATAAGCAGCACCTGCAGAGCGTCACCGTTAACAAAATTTCAAAATTATTGTTTAGCCGTTAGCTTTTATACCGCCGTGAACTCCAGTCTTGGGTACGTAGCCAGCAGAAGTCATCACGCGTGTTCACCAAAAGGTCCACAGTGTAACGTGGACCCCCTGATCCGAGGCCCCCTGGAGGCCCGCTGCCAGGGGTGGGTAAGTAGGCTGCTGCATGCTCGGGGAGCGTCGTGCCGCCTGACAACCAGGAGCAGCTATGAGTGTGCACACGACGCGAATGAGCTCCACACACACGGCGTGCAGGGAAAGCAGCCCCGTTCTGTGCCACAGTTGCAGAAACGGTACATTCCTTACGACTCTGTTCCCTGAAGTTCGACAAACCAGGCGACACTAACCTGTGATGTCTGGAGTCGGGATGGGGGTGAATTTGGGGTGCGGTTCCAAATCTGCAGCTTGGCTGGGGCGCTGGTCATGTGCGCAGGGGTGTTCGCCCTGTGAAGATTCACTGAGCCATGAGCTTCCGATTCGAGCCCTTCTCTGTGCATGCACTACGCTTGGATGAAAACGTAAGGACCGCAGAGCTGGGTGTCGACGAGTTTGCTCTGGGCCGGCTGTGTCCTCTTTCAGAAGGAAGCCACACACTGGCTTCCAAGGCGGGGAGCGAGGGGCCGCTGGGAATGATTAGGAGCTACACTGAGCTAGCTCCTCTCTGCTTGCGCTAGAGCGGCAAGGTCGCCAGCCAGGGGCCACTCTGCCCTGGCCCCGGGGTCATCGGCAGGTGTCTGGAGACATTCCTGGCTGTCACCCTGGGGGTGGCTACTGGCACTAGCGGGTAGAGGCCCGGGATGCCGCTCCCCATCACACAACAAAGCCACGCTACGCTTGCTTCACCAGCACAGAACGGGCAGGACCCTGGTGCCCAAAGCCCTGTGGCTGACGAGCAACAGCCCCCACGCAGGGGCCAGCAGTGCTGACTCCTCGTCTGTCCCTGGGCCTAGCCTCAGCCCAACTTTCAGAGTCGAGATGTCTAAGGATGAGCTTCAAAACCGCACCCCCCCCCCACCTGCAGATCACAAAAACTAAGGAAATTCTACCCAGGTCAGAGATCAGACAGTGAGAACATTTTCAGGAGCAAAGAAAGGCCCCGTTTGCCTTGTTATTCTTTCGTGTGTAGAGAGAACTTGGGAGAGAAACAGGATCGGCCACCAAGCCTCACAGGAAACTTGTGGCATTAATGTCCTGTGCAGGCTGACGTGGGCTGAATAAAATGCTTGAGAAGGGAACACTTTACGGGAGGCGGAGACGGACCCTGGGTCGTTTGTCCTCACCATCTGGCCACGCTTCCCAGGGGCAGGAAGGGAGAGACACCTCTCTCTGAAGCTATTAATCTTCTCTCACCTAGAAGATCGTGTTCCGTAGCTGTGAAGCCTACACACACCGTTAACAAAATTTCAGCAAGAAGCTTCCTGGAAATAGTAGTCGCGGCATTGATTAATCTATACATTCGAATAGAACGGAGCCCCGTATGGAATATTTTTATCCAAACAGTCAGCGCGGATGGACTCATACACCACCTAGACACGTCCTGGATCGCAATGAAGCTCCAGCCTGTTCTTTTCCCCGGACCTCTGCCTTCTCGGCTTGGAAGGCTGGCACGCAAGCGCATGCAGAACTCCATCACTATTAAAATGCTTGGGGTCCAGCCTCCTGGCTCAGCCCCTCGTCTCTGGCAGGCAGTGTGCGAGGCGTGGAGGTCGGACAGAGAGAGAAGAGACAGGTAGGTACCCAGGCTCCCTGCCCTGGAGAACCTGGAAAACAGAGAAGTCGAGGGAAGGCGCCGCCTAGCGGAAGAGGACACGAGGACACAGTAGGAAACGCGTCACAGGGTAGCGAAGACCTAGTGTCTCTAGAGTGCAGACCCTCCGCATCCACCGCAGACCCCTCCCTCCTCTGTAACTGCAACGTAGTCCTGGGGGCTTGCCTCTGTCCCGACGTGCAGACCGAAGTGCCCGTCCGTCCCTGGGTGACGTGGAGACACGTGATCCAAGTCAGACCAGGCAGACTCTCTCCCGGCCGTGGGAAATGGGGCAGCGTAGCTAAAGAACAGCTAGAACTTAGTTATTCGTTCAACAAATATTCGCTGGGCACCTGCTGCGTGTGGGCCCTATTCCTGGCGCTCGGGGCGCAGGGGGAAGGAGACACGCGGACGCCTGTCCTCAGGGGCCTGATACCGCCACGCGGCAGGCAGGAAACTAATGAAAAAAATGACGCACACGTGCCCTCAAGTAGCGGTAGATGCGGTGACACAGGATGCAGCAGCAGCATTTGGAAGGGACGGCACCGGACAGAAGCACCGGGGCCTCCCGCGGAGGAGACACTGAGCGCGGGCCTGGTCTTCCTTATCCGCCCACAGAGGCAGCCTGCACCTGGCCTGCGGGCCGCGGCGTGCGCGCCCCCGCCCCGGGTCTCCGGGCCTGCGCAGGGCTCTGTCCTCCCCCTGGGCTCCTACTAATTTCGCGGAGTCCCGGCTACTTTTCAAATAAACTACTTCCCCGCCTGACCTGGAAAAGCAGACTTCCCTGGTTCGTAGCCAAGTGAACCTACTGGATCTAGAAGGCACTTCTCAAAGGAAGGAGAGCGGCATCAGCCTCTGGAGTAGAGACAGGAAAGGGAGAAGGGCATGATTTTAGGTTTGTCAATTCAACGGGTCAGCCTCAGTTCTCCTTTTACAGACACAAGATTGCAAACTGCTACCTGCAAGGGCAGCGGCTGGTTCCAAACCGCCGTCGGGCAATCCTGATCTCGTGCTCTTTTTAAATTGTTTAATGTTTATTTATTTTTGAGAGACAGAGAGAGAAAGAGAGAGAGAGACAGAGCATGAGTGGGGGAGGGGCAGATAGAGAGGGGGACACAGAATCCAAAGCAGGCTCCAGGCTCCGAGCTGTCAGCACAGAACCCAACGCGGGGCTTGAACTCACGGACCACAAGATCATGACCCAAGAGAAAGTCAGAAGCTCAACTGACTGAGCCGCCCAGGCACCCCCCCGCCTTCTTTTTTTTTAAAAATTTGTTTTGGGGCACCTGGGTGGCTCAGTCGGTTGATCGTTCGACTTCGGCTCAGGTCATGATCTCACGGTCTGTGAGTTCAAGCCCCGCGTCGGGCTCTGTGCTGATGGCTCAGAGCCTGGAGCCTGCCTCGGATTCTGTGTCTCCCCCTCTCTCTCTGCCCTTCCCCTGCTCATGCTCTGTCTCTCTCTGTCTCAAAAATAAACATTAAAAAAAATTTTTTTAATTTGTTTTAATGTTTATTTATTTTTGAGAGACATAGAGACAGAGTATGAGCAGGAGAAGGGCACAGAGAGAGGGAGATACAGAATCTGAAGCAGGCTCCAGGCTCTGAGCCGTCAGCACAGAGCCTGACGCGGGGCTTGAACTCATAGACCATGAGATCATGAGCTGAGTGAAGTCGGACGCCTCGCTGACTGGGCCCCCAGCCACCCCACGTAATCCTCATCTCTAAGCAGGGGCTCCAGAATCCAGTGGGGCATACACTGCACTCAGGGAACTTCATAAAAAACATATTCAGATTCCACTTGAAAACTAAAGGATCAGAATTCTGGAAATAGGGCCCAGGAATCTGGGTTCAAAAGATTACAAATTTCAGGCTGTTCAAGTCGCCCTCCAATCCCCGTCCCAGCCCCCATTCCCTGGCCCCCCTGTGGCAGTCCCACGTGGAGCCTTCCAGAAAGAGTCTGAGCGCGGACCAGTGCACGCCTGTACCTCCCCGCTATCCTCCACGAGCAGCAACCACCCATGCTGGACAGCTCTCTGCTGCCTCAGCCGCCGCACACCTGGGAATCGTTCCTCGCGAGCACACGGGGACGCACTTGCGGCGGCGAGACTGTGCCTGTCCGAGCTCCGCGGTTAACGGAGAATCAGCCAGCTGCGGGGCTGCAGGGCTGTGGGGCTGCAGGCTGCGGGCCGCCGGGCGCTGGCCGCCCCGACCCAGCAGCTGTGCCGGCAGAGACTCACTCCCACAACCCTCTCTGTAGGCCCAGGCGGGAGGATCGCGACCCAAGCCCATTTTACAGATGAGGACGTTGTGGCTCAGAGACTGTCACTCACCCAACATCGGGCAGACAGGATTCACCCTGTGGTTTGGACTCAAAGTCACCCCTTCGCCTTGGTCAACGTGGTGTGAGGCAGCCCCGCAGAACGGCAAACTTCCCCGGGCGCCCGAAGCAAGATCAGGGTCTGGCCACCCCGATCCTCCCTGCCCCTCATTTCCTGAGCTCTGTCCCCCCACTCCCTGCACCACCGCCCACCCCTGCAACCTCCCCTGGCAGTCGCCCCTCAGAATTCACTCGCCAGGATGCAGCCATCGGTCCCCATTGTGAAGACTCAGCGGGAGCCTCTGCACGGAGGCCTGGGCCCGGCAGGCAAACTCACCCAACACCACAGCAAAGATGACCTTTCGGCACAGACCGGAAAGAAGCACCCGCTTTCCTTTCTAGCCTATGACTTTCCGAGGGTGGGGATGACGTGATACTCACCTTGTGCACCCCAGGGTCCAGCCCACAGCAGGCGCTCAATAAACGCATGTGACACGGATTTAATTCCCAAAGAGGATATGATTCCCCCAAATGCACCTCAAAATCAGGGCTGCAACAGGAGAGCTAAGTTTGCCATTCGATTCTGAAATTGCACGTGGTCTGTTCTGCACCGTGGCAGGCACGGGGACAGATGAAAAGCACACGGCCCTTGTTTTCAAGGAGAACTTTCTCTCCTCTAAGGACGATGTGCGTGGCATTGAGTACGGGCTGCGGCAGAGTGCGGTAAACGCTGGGGCACACACGGGGCGTGAGAGCCCGCTGCCGTGACTTCTTCACGACAGCCTGTCTCCCCTCGGACTCTGAGACCGGCGTGTGTCTGACCCCCCGTCAAAGAAACCTGCCAAGTGAATGAACGAGAGCGACCACTGACTGGGCGGGTGCCCAAACCATTCTCCATGCTGCACGTCAGGAAGAAGACAGCGGAGCTTCGTGCGCCTGAGCCCCAGTCTGCGTGTGTAAAATGGGCACAGTAATATGCCCTCCTGGGGATTAAACAGACTATCACGGAAGGTGTGTAATCACAGGGACGACAACAGCGAGTGCTCCACCCGTATCTGCCGTGCCTGCACTGCCTCCTTCACTCTGTGTGTGAGCCAGACCCACCTGTTCATGGGGGACCGGCTCTCACACCACGCCACCCGGGGTCTAGCCACTCCCGTTTCCACGGCGCCATGCTGCCTTGACCCCGCGTCTCCCAGAACCCTGAGACCAGGCGAGGCACTGGTTCTCGCCACCCAACACACAGACTCTCACAGAAAAACAGAAGCCATCACAGAGCGGGCGCCGGGCTGGTGCCTGCTAGCCACGGGCGAGCTGAAGCACAGGAAGTACGGGATCTGGCGAATCCCTCCTCTCTCTTCAGCTGGATTCCTCCCGCTTACTCTTCCCTGGAGGCGGGCCAGGTAAAGGGGCTCCTGCTGTGCAGTGAAACAGGAACCCCGTGAAATCCGTGCCATCTTGTGCGGAGTTTAAAGCAGATACGAGGGACGAAGATTCTCAAACTCAACGCTCACTTCTGAATATTGATTATGTGCCACGTACGGGGGGTGTACAATTCACAAAACACTCTCCGCTCTCAGAGGCCCACGGTACCATGGGAGGGCTGGCGGACAGTCACAAGATAGCGAAGGGAGGATCAAGAGATAAAGGGTTAGGGCAGCAACCGGGGTAAAACGTTCAGTGGGGTCAGGTGAAGCCTCAACTGAGTGACTTTGCAGAACAGTCTCGAAGGGCAACTAAGAGTTCACAAGGTGATCTGAAGGGGGGAGTATCCCATGAAACGGGAGGAACACGTGCTAAACTCAGACTTACAATAGCACGCAGCATGATGGAGTGACCGCAAGTGGCCAGAGAGGCAAGGACGGACTGGCCCGCCTCTACCCACCGTGTTTGCGCCCCTGGCAGGCACTGCCCACCAATCTTGGCTCCAGGAGCTGTGGTCCAGCCCAGGATTCCTCTATGTGGGGCTCCAGGCAGCTTCCCCCACAAGAGCTGGAGAGAGGACAGGAAGCAAGGCCGCACTGCACTGCGGGGCTGGGGTGAAGGGGAAGTCACGGCTGCTTCTCAGCAGGGGAGCTCTGGGAGGTCTGAGGTCGGTGGAGAGGATGCCTTAGAGCAAGAGGGGAAGGGGCAGGCAGACAGCAGCTCCTATAAGCCAGATCGTCCCAGGGCCCTGAGACACTGCAGGGACAGTGGCTGAGGTCAGGGGACACTGGAGGAAGAAGAGGGGGGATCTGGTGTGATAGAGGTGGAGACTCGGAAGTCAGGAAAGCCCTTGACTAGGACTGGGACTGGGACTGGGACTGGGACTGGGAGGAGGAGACAGGAGCCCCCCTGGACGCCAGCCTCAGGGGCAGAAGGGCACGGCCATGGCTGGGGACATGGGCCCCGCGGAGTCTGGCAGCCTGGATGCCACCAACTCCTGGCAGCACGAGCTCAGGCAGAATCAGCACGACTCGAGGGTGCAGGCTCTGGAGTCAGGGCGCCTGGCTGCGAGGCCCGGTCAGGGCTGCCGACTCCCAGCGCTGAGCTCCGTACATGGGGAAGCCATGTGAGGCACGGAGGCCACGCGGCCCGGGAGTAACGAGCGGCAGGGTGGATCACCGCGCTCCGTCTCTCCTCTGGCCTGGCCGCCGGCCGCCCCCGGTGTCTTACCGCCTGGGCCCACCCCTTGTTTCCTGCTTTGCTGACCCTCTATCTCCCAATCCTGGAGTCTGTTTCCGGCGGAGACTCAACCCTGACAGGCCATCCTTCACCGTCAACTCCGGGCCCCTAAAACACTACTTTCCTCCTGACCTCTGGCCACACTCGGCCGTGACCTCCAGCTGTCCACTCCCGGACACCAGCCCAGGGTGCTCGCGTGGGGCCAGCCCTGCTCCCTGCACATTCTAATTGATACTCCGAGATCCGTCCACCCTTGCCGTCTGTTGCCCTTGGCTGAAATGGGGTCTGAAACGAGACAGAGTCCCACCCTGGACATATACACAGGGGCCTGCTCAGCACCTCGTGGCCGCGGTCAGTCCTGGGGACACCAGTCGCCCGCCCACTCCCTTTAAGATCCATCCCCTTTCCTCCGGGTTTCTGGTCACGGAAGACAGCAGACAGCGTTGGGCCTTCCCAGAACTGAGCCACCCCACTTTGCTTGTGCGCACATGAGGCAACAGCAACAACCGAGGACCCCATTTCAGTGGAATAACAGACTTGCACGAAGAAACAAGTTGACTTTTAGCAATGCCAACAGGGGAGCCTGGTGGCTCGGTCAATTAAGCGTCCAACTTAGGCTCAGGTCATGTTCTCACCGTGGACAAGTTTCAGCCCCGCATCGGGCTCTCTGCTGACAGCTCAGAGCCTGGAGCCTGCTTCGGATTCTGTGTCTCCCCTTCTCTCTTCCCCTCCCCCACTCATGATCTGTCTCTGTCTCAAAAATAAAATATTAATTAATTAATTAATTAATTAAACATTAAAAAATTTTATAATACCCACAAAGCAGAGCTCTCCACGGGGTGCATGCTCGACCTACCAATCAACGGTGCTCCTGGACTTGCAGACAAGGGAGGCCTCAAAGACCCGAAGAAGTTGCGATCACCCACTTAGAGACACAGGAAACAACGGCAACGTGACGGGGGCTTGCTCTCCGGCGGGGTTTCCTTACCCCTGAATGACACGGGATCTTCACTGGGACTCCCCAAGGTTGCCGCATCCCGGAACCTTCGGTGCAGAGAGGAGGTGTGGATGCACTTTGCCTCTAAAAGGAGGCATGGGATAAAATGTCTAAGGGCAAAGCCTCCTCTGCTGATCCCTCCCTGCCGGGCCTCTCTCTCCTTCCAGAGCAAGTCAGGGCTCACGGTGCTCCGCAGACTGAACCTGCCAGAGCCCGGTGCTGTGCTGCGAGCTGGGACGGAGGGCAAACCAAGGCACAGCGGGTCCACGGTGCATTGTCTGCGTTGCCTTGGCTTTGCGCCGGCCGCTTCCGCCTAGCACGGAGGAGCCCGGCCGGGTCGGGAGGCCTGACTGTGCACGGCTCCTCTCCACTGCAGCCCCCGATGGGCGCCAGTCTCTGTCTGGGCAGAGAGGTTCTCAGGCTCATTGCTCACTGAATCTGTCTCTCTGCACCCTGGAGGAGACACACCCAGAAGCAAGGGAGTGACACTCCCTCCCTTCCCAGACTCGGAGAACACCCCGCACTCCCAGCATCACTTGGCATTAACCCTGGAAATCAAGCACCAGCGTGCGCAGGACCACAGAGGCCAATGCAACCTGGAACGCTTAATTCTGTAAAATTATCATAGAATTTTCCATTTGTTCTCTTTAGATCAAGAGGGTTTTTTTTTTCCTTTTTAAAAAAATTTTTTTTAGAAGTTTGAGATGAAAAAAAAAACAAGTAAGCTGAAACCGACATTATTTCTTCTCTCCTGAAATACACTGACTGGATGCACACTGTTGGAAATTCTCAAAGACTTATTTTCAAAGGATGCAATTCTAAAGATTTCAAAAAAGATGGTCAAATATAATCTTTTCTTTTTTCTTCTGAAGAACAGTGGATCACAAAGTTATCTGAGTTTTACAGCCGGGAAGGTGAGGCAGAGAGGATCTGGGCTGCCTCAGAAACCAGAGCAGTTTTCTTCCCTTTTGTTTTAGAATTAGGATGCTCCCCAGGGGCAGGAGCCCCAGGAGTGCCAGGCGGCAGCGCCACCTGCAGGCGAAACCTCAGAGCTGGGGTCAGCACAGCACTGCGGCTGCTTGCGGGGCCCTGCACCCCTCACCTCGGCCCAGAGGGCGGATGCAGGGCTCAGGGCTCAGTCACCTTTAGGATGAGTGGTGACAACAGTACGGTGGGGTGGGGGGTGTTGGGGATGGAAGGGAGAGGTTGGGGGGAGGGGATGGGGATGGGGATGGGGGGAGGTGGGGGGAGGGACTGGGGATGGGGGGAGGTGGAGGGAGGTGGGGGGAGGGACTGGGGATGGGGGGAGGTGGGGGGAGGGACTGGGGATGGGGGGATAGTCATCAGGTTCCGGCAGAGTTAGCTGCCAGCCCCAGTCCAGCAAGTACCCCCACTCCTCAAAGTCCAAGTTTCCGTGGTACTCATTTCCTGGTGAAATAGAAAATCTGAACACTTACAAACGGGGACTGTTTAAATACATTAGGACTCTCCAACGCACAGGAGCCTCGGCAGCCTTTACGAAGAACGAGGGAACTTGGTAGAAAGGAAGCAGAGCCAGTCTCCGCAGCAAAAGGTCAAGTTACGGAAGCGATTTTGCCACTGTTTGTAGAATACAGCCTTTTTGTAAAGATACGTGTTCACAAACACAACACCTGTAACTGAGCTGTTCGCACATGCATCTGAAGTATCTGGAAGGATGGACCCTTAACAGTGACTGTGTCTCGGGGCACCTGGGTGGCTCAGTGGGTTAAGTGTACGACTTCGGCTCAGGTCATGATCTCCTGGCTCACAGGTTCAAGCCCTGCGTCGGGCTCTGTGCTGACAGCTCGAGCCTGAGCCTACCTCGGATTCGTGTCTCCCTCTCTCTCTGCCCCTCCCCCGCCTGTGCTCTGTCTCTCTCAAAAATACATCTTTAAACTAAAGGTGTCTTAGAAGAAGGGACGATGAAGGCATTGCACTTCTCCACCCGGTTTGCAAACCTGGGCTGATTTTGGATTGCTTGCACGTGTTGCTTGAGGACACAGCCAAGTAACCCTCAGAGCACCGCTGGCCCCTGCATATGTGAAACACCTCCATCCTGCCCTCACCCCAACACTACCGCAGCGGAACTTAAGATGCCGCGTGCAGATCCGCTCCCCTGGGGACTGGGAGGCCACTCCTCCCCGGCTCCTGGCACCCACCTTGGGCGATGAGAGGCTGCAAGCCAGTCTGGATTTTGCCCCTTCGTGGGAAACATCATCTTTGTTTCTGGATTTCTGGGTGTCCTGCTCCCGCTGGTTTCCAGAAGTTCCAGCACGTGATGTGAGGGCTGTCGGGCTCCCCTCGCCACCCCCCCCACCACCCTCTCTCGCCCTGGGCATTTCCATGGACTTCTTTTCTTGTCTTTTTCCATTTCATCCTCTACTTCGCCTCTTTCCTGTCCTTCCAGAATTTTCTCGCTGGATGCCAACCTTGGGGACCCTCCCCTTCCCCCTCCTCCCCTCCTCCTTAGACCCCGCTGCGCGCTGGAACCCCTCAGGGTCTTCCGCCCCGTGTTCTGAGCTTCCTGGTCCGGATCCCCGCCTCGGACTTCCTGGAGCCCTGGCTGCTGTGCACATCAGACGCTGCGTCTCCCTGAACCCTCCATGAGCCCAGTTAGGCTCATTCTGGGTCTCACTCTGTGGAGTGGCCCGTCTCATTACAGTTTTTCCACCCTTTGCCTTTGGAGCCACACGTGCCTCGCGTCGACTCTCCTCAAGTGTTTGCTGATGTGTGGCTATTTGCCTATCTTTCTCTCAACCCCTGGCTTGCTGCCGGTTCCTTTTACTGATGCCTAGCTCCCGCTGGGCAGGCTGCAGGTGATGCCTCGGTGCGGGGCCCTGAGCTCCCTGGCCTGGAGCACCCCCCTCAACCACCCGGGCCTCAGCGAATGCCATTCCTACTTAACACAAAGGGAGAGGGGGAGAGCTGCCCCACCTAATTTAACTAGTTAAGACCCTCAGTGAACCCCAGCACCCCCCCCCACTTCGCATCTCCCGGACTTTTGGCTCATTTCTTACCTTCTCAGCTCCCGCCCCCCAGTATTGGCTCTAGTTTTGTTTCTCTCAAGGTCTGATTCTATTTACTTTCTATATTTCAAGACTTTCTGGCCCTTTGCTGTCTTCTTTATCTTGTTTGGGTTTTTAAAATATCTGTTTGGGCTTTCCGTATGATATAGGATGGGGTTTAACATGTATAAACAAAATCACATCCCTGTGGTTACACAGCTTCCTCAGTGTGAAGGAGGTAAGAAAATGCAGGTGGTCATTACTGACTTTACAGGGCGGGGTCTGTGCTCGGCAGCGCCCCCTCCCCGGGCTCACAGGGCATCCCGCGGAGTTACCCAGCTGAATTCTGCAGCCTGGCTGATTGGATTTGAAGAAGTAAGTTACTCTAAATAAATCCAAATGATAAATGTCAGGTCATAACGACTTATTCTACATCAAATTTTGCAATAACTCTTCAGTTGTCAAAGGAAACATATACTCGGAATGAGCCAATTAATCTTTTCCCTCCTTTTCTCTCCTCCCCTTTTGCAGCAATGAATTGTAGCAAAGAACATCCGGACCCTGAGTTTATAAAGCCTGGCGAAATAAACAAAGTTATTGAAAAGCCTAAGTTTTTTGTTTGTTTGTTTTTGTTTTTATTACAGCCCACGGTAGTCCTCCTGTTCCACCTAAAAGCTGGCTTTGGCCGCCAGGCCGTGGACGGCTGCACGGCGAGCCTCTCGGGTCTCTCACTGAGTTCCTCGTTCACATTCGGTGCTCTCCAGAGAGCGCAAGAGAAGCTCACGGAAAGCAAGCATTATTACATCTCACAGGCGCCTTTTCCTGGGTCACAGCTTAGAAAGGAGCGTCCTGACCCGGACTTCCGTCTTCAGTGTCTTCGGGCAAGGAGCAGGCCCCAGCTGTTGCGATGATAAAGACCACGCTGGTGCCACTTGCTGTTCGTGTGGTCATTTGTGCATAATCACAGGGATGCACCCGGCAACGATCCTGACAAGCAACTGAAAATGCAAGGTGAACGCTCCAAACAGCCCTGCTAACGGAGACACTGAAAGAGTGTAATTGCTTTGAAAGCAACCTCGATGTCAACTCAAAGTGCCATTTCCAACATGCTCTTCATGCGTTCGCCACGTGAGCCCAGAAGAAATGCCTTGTCATGGGTACTCAGACTGTAAATCAGTCTCCTAGTTTCCCCTTTTGGTTCTCTGGTGGCCACTCCACACCCAACGAGCAGGAAGACCCTCCTGAACCCCGAGCCTCGTCTCCCCACGCCCAGCCCCAAACTTGTTGGTGGCTTTCCATCATCCTGCAGGTGACACCCAAAGTTCTCAATGTGGGTGACTAGGCCCTCTGTGACCTGGCCCTGGTCCCCTCCACCACCTGCCCTGTCTCAGTGTCACTGGGCTGCAGCCACACTGGCCTGCCTGACGCTCCCCGGACACATTAGATAACTAGCAGTGTTCGTTCCTTCCTTCACACACTCAGTTTCCTGTTCCACCTAAAAAGCTGGCTTTGGCCACCAGGCCGTGGACGTCTGCACGTCGAGCCTTCCTGGCATCACTTCCGAGCATTCACACTCGCTGCTCCTTCCCCTGTTCCTGCAGCTTCGCCCCAGGGGGACTTTCTGTTCCAACTTCACACCCACAAGGACCCTGCAACCACCTCTCAGGGGCCACAGGGTCTCCGTGTCCCCCACCAGCTCCCTCCTGGTCACAGGGCTTTCTGACTCTCTGACCACATCTACTGCTCTCCTTGCTTCCTGCTTCCTTGGGACAATGGATGTTCCCAGGGAACAGGGACTGTCCAGGCCATGTCTGTAGCCCTGCTGGCAACGAGGATGGTGTGGCCCATGAAACCGAGTGTGTGAAGGAAGGAAAGAACACTGCTAGTTATCTAATGAACCAAATAAGGAGTCCCTCTCACAACTGATAGGCAGATTCAATTCCCTGGTAAATCCTTTGACACAAAAATATGCCAAAGCATTCCCCAGGAAGTTAAACATAGAAGTACCATATATATAACCCAGCAGGTCTACTCCCAGTATGTACCCAAAATGCCAAAGGCGGGGGCAAATCCCTGCCCACAACATTCACGGCCGCCTTAGTGACGATGGGGGAAAAGTAGAAACAGCTCAAATGTCCATCAAGAGATGGACAGATACGGAAAACGCAGTATACACATACACTGGAATACTACTGAGCCCCCAAAAAGCATGAAATTCTTACCCTGCTACAACAGGGATGGACCTCGGAGACATGCTTCGTGGAGTGAGACACGAAAAGGGGGCCAAGAGGATGGGCACAGGACCTGTTTGGGAAGATGCTGAGAGCGGAGCGCGATGGCTGCGCGCTGTGGTGAGCGAGCCTCATGCGATGCGCTCTGCGGACGTGTGTACAGAAATATATTTATAAATGTACACGCAGCGGTTATTCTATTTGCCTTGATCTTGTGAAATTAGATTCATTTGTCCTGAGATTCTCATTAGATGAATCAGCACAAGAAAGAGTCTCTTACCATCTGCTTAACTTGAAATCTTTAAAAAAAAAAACAACCTGATTTTAACATTGGTTATTGGTTCTACAAAAATGAGTTCCGATAATTATGTACATAAGCCAGAGATGCCTGCTATATTATGCAAGCAGGAGAAAATACGTCAGATGCTGAATTATTCTTCCCAATGTCATTTGTGAATATTACTCAAAGTTTTTATCCATATATTACTTCTGTTCCCTCAAGATAAAAAATAAAATCGCTTCTACAAATGTTTGTCAAAATTGGGAGCACTTTAACAAATAGCTTTCAATAGAGCACCTTCTAACATGTCATTAAATATTCTCCTTTGAATATAATTTAGACCTTTTCAGTTACATCAGGAAATTCTCTAATATATTTCCATAAATTACAATAAATAATGTCCTTTTAAACTTCTGGGGGGTTTTCAACTAATGTGTGATGTGAGTAATTCAAGTTCGGCTCTTTATTCTCACTGGGGGTCCCCGGATCTTCATACCAGCCACACTCATTAGAGACAGAAGCAGGTCCCGCCGGGGTATTTCAAAGGACGCCAGACTATGTGTGGTCACCCATCCTGGGTGGAGAGGAGGTGGGGAAGGGAGGTTTGAAAGCCTGATTTAATGCCGCTCTGGGACCAGGTCACCTTCGTAAAGCCTCAGAGCAAGTACAAAAGCATTTGCATCCATAGGCGCACAATAAATATTATTTGACTGGATACCCAGGGTTTCCCCCAGTCTGCTACCCACCATCCCAGGAAGAAGAGGGATTTTAGGTGCCAGAAAAACAAATGCTTATTTAATTGTCATACACTTTTTTAAATGAATTATGGCAAGATTTTCCACTGAAGATAATGATATAAAATGTTCTTCAAAAATAAATATATCAACATTTAGAATGGCTATATTTAAGGAAATCCGTACATAATTGACCCGTGGTATAGGATTTGGAGAAAATCCACACGGTGGTCCACACATGACTGGACTGGGGGCCACATCAAACTAGTCAATGTTCCTTGTTCACCATCAAACCTGCAAGCTGGGAGGGTAGAGAAGGGGGTCCTGCCCAGCCAGCTGGTGCAGGAACCTCTGCAGGGGCACCAGGGGGCTGGTTCCAGGTCACGGCAGAGAGGAGACTTGGTGCCTCGGCGCTGTGGGCCAGAACACAGGTGGCAAGGAGAGTCCCCTTCTCCTCCAGCTCTGCAGCGTCCTATCGTGGGGACCCCAAGGAAGCCAGCTGACAGAGGAGACATGGAGCTCACAGAGCCCCGCCGTGGGACAAAGCCGAGGTGGTGGGCAAGGAGTCTAAGGGCTTGGCTCCCTGCTCTTGGCATGCAACGGCCTCAGGCTGTCCTCCTGCCCTTCCACACGCCCACCTCCAGCCCACCACACACCCGCTCCACGTAGATCTCTAGCTCCTTAATGGAACATCTTGTCATCCCGGCTCTACGGGTCCCTCTCACACCCGGAGCAGGGAACCGCCAGCTCCGCACCATTCCCCGTCCTCGGGACGGGCGCCATCTTGTCGACCCAAGTCTTGGCTCTCTTGCCTCTGGGTTGGCCAGGCCACCAAGCGAAGCCACAGACCTTGAGGAAACCATCTTGCGAGAAGCTTACGAGCTCGCAGGAATAGAGAACAGTTTTAGAGTGTCAGGATCAACTTGCCATCATAGCAGGGCTTCTAGGAGAGCTTAGCACCCGGCTGCACACCCATCCAGCTGTCAACACTGGCCAACTTCCTGGTGCTTGGGGTGCTTCACTTTCCACACCTGTAAAATGGGTTTAACTGTGCTGTTTGCCCGGTGTTAGGTTTTGAGAGGGTTACATGAGATAATCCAGGTGAAAGGCAGAGCACTGTTCTGGCTCACGGCAAGTGTCCCCTAAACGCCAGCCAGTCAGGAAAGAAAGTGGGGTTCGAAAACGAAAGTGTAATCACGAGAGTAAAGACGGATAAATCCCAGCTGTGGGACAGTCTACCTACGCCCTGGCCAGCTCTCTGCAGTTGCCGCAGTCATCAAAAACAAGGAGAACCTGAGAACCTGTCACAGCACAGAGGCGCCTAAGGAGACGTGACGACTGTCACGTGGTGTCCGGGCGGGATCCCAGACCAGAAAAAGGATCTGAGGAAAAAAACCAGTAGAGTCTGAGCAGAGCATGGACTTTAATTAACAATGATGCGTCAGTACTGACCCGTTGACGGTGACAAACGTATCACACCGACGCAGGACGTTATTAATAGGAGAGCCTGGATCTGGAGTACAGGAGAGCTCTTTGTAGCATCTTAGCAGTCTGTCTGCAAATCAAAACTATTCTGAAATAAAAGGTTTGCCAAAAACAAAAACAAAGAGAAGAAAAAGATGAAGTCTATCTGTTCTGGACACACAGCTGGCATCAAACAAAGGTGCAGTTTGGCCCCACGCGTGAGTGACGTGGGGGCCCGGCCTCCACCCGCTCTGTGCCACATCTGGGCCATTATCTGAGACCAGTGCGGACCTGGAAGAGCAGAAGCTGGACAGCGAGCCCCCCAGCGAGGAGGACTCAGGTCTGCGGAGTCACGTACGTGGCAGCACAGCGATGGGGAAAGGACCTGAGGGAGCAGCAACCCGCGGGTGCAAAGCAGAGTCAGAGAGACCAGAACCTGCCTGCCCCTAGGCCACTGAGGAAAAATGCCTCATGCATGCAGGGCAAGTCAGGTCACCGCGGCAGCCCAGGCCCCGGCCTGGGAAAGCGCTAGGGCAGGGCAGGGCAGGCTCGTCCGGACGGCAGTTATATGCCCAGAACAACTGCGAGCCTTGGCGAGAGGCTCCTGCGAAAACAGCCATCTCCGCCGTGGTCAGGGCTCTCCACGCCACCCCCCCGAGAGCCATGTCTACACAGGGGCCCTTCCTCCCCTGGCGGTGCCGCAAGCACTTGGAAGGCCAAGGTGGGATCGGTCTGGGGTTCCGGCGTGGACTGTGGCAGATCTTGTGGGAACTGTACCTACTCTGTCGGGACGCGGACCTGGTCTCTCCGAGGAGCTCAGTGTCAAAGCACGCGGCGAGGTGGGAGGCAGCCGACACCTACGCACCTCGCCCGAGAGCCCACGGTCTGCCATCAGCTGCTCCTAGAACCATTCCGGCATCTCATACATTTCACGAAGACGCATGAGGCGCCGGCCCAGGGACCGCCCACCGGGACAGCAGTAGGGAGAACCCGAGCTCGACCGCCGCTTCTCTTACTACCCGTACCCATGTCCGTCCTCCGTTCCTCAGCGTTCGTGGAGTGGACAGACGTTTCTGCCAAGGACAAGCAAGCGCTCCCCCTCGTCTGGCTGTGCCCCCATTTTGTTTTCAGACCCCACCTAGTCCCCACTGTCAGGCCTGACCCACACCTCGTTCCCAAGGACAGGTCCCCCGTCCCATCTCCAATCACAGAAATCAGACCAGAGGGGGACACGTGACCAAGCCCAGTTAAACAACATCACCCTCTAAGGGTTCGCTGGATTTATGCGCGGTCTCTAGTCCGGGTGCTGGGCTGGTCGGATGGGAGCCCCGGGCTGCTGGTGGCACCTCTGCCAGGACCTGGAGAGCCCCCCTGAGTAGGCGGCCTCTGAGAAGTGAAACCAGCACCGTGGCAGAGACAGAAGAGCAGGGCAGCCCTGGGGTGACTGGCCCTGCGGACAATTACTTCCCCTTGTCTTTGCCTAATTCTGTTTGAGCTGGATTTTGCGTGTGTCCTGCCAAATGCACTCACTTTGACGGTATTGTCGAAACCGAAGCAAGGGAGGCACAGTGACCCATGTTCCGCCACGTCACACCACCCTGCTGGAGACCGACGAGCTCCCCGACGCTCTGTCTTCAGGAAGCCTGGGGTCTGGGGGAGTATTTCCTTCCCACAACGCGGCGAGGTCTCCCTACTTTCCCGGCTTTAAGAAGATAGCGACTTGAAGAAAAATCTGATTCGCAAAGTTTAATGCCACAGGGGTCAGCACTTAGCTCTTTTCTTTAGTCGAGGGGGGTCCAACCGGTCCTTCAGAACCCAGGAAAGGAGCACCTCCAAAACACCCGGTCCTTGGAAGAGAGGGAATGTGTTTCCAACCATCGAAAAGCACTGGGTTTCAGAAAGTTGACTGTGTTTTGTGCAGGGTCTGAGCCCTACCTGTACTGATGCAGACGACTCTCCACAGGGGGCGGAGATCGGCTCTCTTAGTGACCTCAGAACAATTCTTTTTGTTTTAATAAGACATTATGTGGTACTACTTTGTTTTTTTCCTAGAAACCAATGTACTAAAAGTTCTTCTTAGGAGACTTCCTTAAGTCTTCAGCATTACAATTCCAACTCCTTCTCTGGAGCCTCCTACCGCCCAATGGGTCCTGCTGGAACTCCCTGTGGGGGCGGAGGGAAGGGTGGAGGACGGGGGTGTCCCCAGCTCGTCACCATTGGGAACTTTACTTCGAGAACACCTCCCCTGCAAATTTCGGACACTCCATGTTGAGGAAAAACACCCCATTTTTGGTGATTTCAAAGCCTTGATAAAAATTAAAAGCAGCTGCTCCCAATAAAATATCTGGTCTTGCCCTTAGTGGCAGAATGACCTCACCGCTCCTTAAATAGGAACGCTTTCCCTCAACGCAGTGGAGTCTGGGGACAAGCTGGGGACAAGCGCCTCCACAGACTGCTCCCCACAAACAGCCTTTTCGTAGGATCCAAAGGAATCATTTGGATACTTCTCATTTGAAGCTCTTTCCTTTTGAAGTATCTTTGAACTGTTTCATCTCCTTTTGGCTTTCTTTTTGACAAACCTGTACCTTCTTAAACTTCCAGAGACACCCCAATTTTTAGGGAAAAACTCTTGGGCAATTTTTAAGGCAATTTTAAGGGACTTCTTCCGATCCGACACACCCAATAAGGATCTACTCATTTTCACTGGGCTTCTTTGATAGATTTTACTTGCTTTGAAAACAAATGGTGGCATGGAAATTAAAAGTAATGGAAGAGGAAATAAATGATTCTGATTTTTTTCACTTTTTTTAAAAAAATTTTTTAACATTTATTTTTTTTAACGTTTATTTATTTTTGAGACATAGAGACAGAGCGTGAGCAGGAGAAGGGCAGAGAGAGAGAGACACAGAATCTGAAGCAGGCTCCAGGCTCTGAGCTGTCAGCACAGAGCCTGACGCGGGGCTCGAACTCACAGACCACAAGATCATGACCTGAGCCGAAGTCGGCTGCTCAACCAACTGAGCCCCCCAGGCGCCCCTAATGATTATTTTTTTGAGAGACAGACAGATCATGAGCAGGGGAGGGGCAGGGAGAAAGAACCCCAAGCAGGCTGCTCCCTGTCAGTGCAGAGCCTGACGTGGGGCTCGATCTCACGAACTGTGAGATCATAACCTGAGCTTCCTTGCTCATGTGCTCCCTCTCTCTCTCAAAATAAATAATCATTAAAAACTAAAATAAAATCAAATTAATATATCCAGAGTTTGGTAAAATGCTCTGTTTCCACGTTATCTACGGAAACCCGACTCTCCTAGGGGCTGTGAACATTCTCTAGAGAGATGAGAACTCTTACCAGAGGAGCCGGCAGTGTCGTGGGCTATCTCTGCTTTCCCGCAGCCTCCGTCCGAGCTACTCGTCTCTCGGTTTCATCTCCTGTGGTGGCTGTGGGCCCTGCACGACCAGGAGACCGAGGCTCCCCACCCTCCCCACCCTCCCCCGAGGACCGGGGGAGCCGCCCCTCCCACTGCGTGTAGTCCTGGGCAGGCACTGAGTCAAGGTGGCAGGCCACTGCTGAGCGGGGCGTAGCAGGGGGCCTCGAAGTCGAGCTGGCACAGTCCCAGCTCTCTCTCCGCACAGTTTGACTGCTGACCAGAAGGACACAAAAAGGGAGAAAGGCTGACCCGATTCACACCCGGCGCACTGAGCCAAGGGGCGTGACCGGGGTCCCTGCGCCCAGGACTCTGGCTCTGCTCTGGATGGTGCCCCTTCCGCGGCTGGTCTCCCGCTTCCCCCGGAAGTCCGCAAGCCCGTGGAACACGCTCCGACTAGATCCAGATTAGATGATTCCTTCCCACCTGGGAAGAGGCAGCTGGAAGCCCTCGTGCGATGTAGCAAACAGGCAAATGGAGAACGTCCTTACTTCTACAGCCCATGGACAAGTCCTCGGGGCCAGCAGGGTGACCTTCCCCCTGGAGCTCCGTCGTCTTGATGATGACACTTTGCTAAGGGCGAAATGGAATCTCAGCCCCACCCCCCAGGATCCTGTGAGTCTACTTGAACATATAAAAATTCCTTTGTTAACTTCCTTTATCTCCACCACCCAAGATATAGGCTGGTATCATTCTCCAAGCTTGCGGCCCCTGACATACACCTGAAGGGTCTCATAACTGAGTTTTTACTGAATAGTAATATATGACCTTTTCCTAACCCCTTTTAGCCCCTCAAGGTCCTGGAAACCTTGCTTCCAAAATTCCTTAGAGACGTACATTCTCCCTAACCCTCTCCCAACCTGAAGGGATACAATCAGTCACCAGTCCAGCTCCTTCTGCCCACGGGTCCCATCCCTGCGCTTTAACAGAATCACTTTCTTGCACCAAAGGCATCTCGAGATCGCTTTCTTGGTTGTCAGCTCCGGACTCCCCCCCAACCACTCCAAAGCCGCACCATAGGGCATCTCGTCTCCCCCCACTAACAGAAGAGGCTGCTGGTGCCTGCCTTGCGGGATGCCCAGATGAACCCCCAGAGTGGGCAGAGACACCCTGGAGCAGCCTGGCTGCAGAGAGGCTGGCACAACTCAAGTGGGAAGGTGTGTGTGCTCTGGGCAAGGCAGGCCAGTCTGAACCCCAGCTCTGTTCACTCTGTGACCGTCAGTGAGCTACCTAACCCCTCTGTGCCTCAGTTTCCTCCTCTGTAAAATGCAGCTAATGACCTTCCTTTATCTCAAAGGCTTGTTTTAAGGATTAACGAATTAACGCACATAAGGCACGGGCACAGTGCTGGCCCGATACTCCCTCCGTAAGTACCAGCAGAGTTATTCTTACTCTTATCGCTGTTGTTGTTACCATCGTTATCCCCGCAGCCCCCTTCAGCCTGCGAATTCACTCTGGTTCAGGCTGTGGCTGGTGTACAGACCAAGACTGATTCACCAGCTCCTTGTGAGCCGATCCTCTCACACAGACAGACCCGCAGAAGCCAAGCATCTACCGCTGAAGTGCGAGGCCCAGATGCCAACATCTTAGCTGTGCTACCTTGGCTCTGTGGCTTGTGCTTAACAACCCAGGCGTGAAGTCAAGCCGCCCAGGTTCAAATCCCGGCTCTGTCACTTGCTAGCTGTGAATGGAGGGGGTGACGCCACCTGTCTAGTGTGCCCTGGACTCTCGCATCTGGGTAACGTAAGGCTCAGCACACGACAATGCAAACAGAAGGTTTCACGGGGAGCCTAGCACCTCGAAAGTGTTCAATAAATGGCAGCAAAATGTCCGTAATTATCACAGAATTGGAAAATTTTGCCTCTGCACGACCAAGCCTTCTCTCACACAGACATAGACGCCAAATCATATTTGGAATATCCCTTGTTCGATTTTATGATAAAAAGTAACTCTGACAGAGAAGAGAAGGCTTACAGCCCCTATGCCTTCTGCATTGTCTCGGGTGGGCAGACCAACGGGAGCCATTGCAAACACTCAGCAGCCCCCTGGGGATCCTGGAACAAAGCAGGAAGAGCTGGGGTACCGAAGAGGTAATGTCAGCAGACTGAGAAGATGCCTGGGCCTCACAGGACAGGCTTTGCCACTCAGGGCAGAAGTGTCTCCAAAGCCTAAGTGAGCTCTACCCCTCGGAGAGGCTCTGAATGAAACTTCTAGTGTTTGCCAGTGGGATTCCTACCAGGCTCTGCTTCCCAGATGGAGCAAACTTTCTTTGAATGGCACAGACTCACCTTAGATATGTTAATAGATTCAATCAGGCCCCAGCTGAGCCGGTCTCCAGTCTGCCTCCTCAGCTGGCTTTACCTCTCCCGTTCTAGGGACTTCCAAGCTATTCTGTTCCTGAGGCCAACTTATGCCAGTATTTTTAAGTTCTGGGAGATGAGAAGGGTGCCTCAATTCAGCCTCCAGACACTGTTCCTACCTAAACACTTGGGACACTTTAGGTGTGTTTGGGTCACTTTAACCTCTAAAGCTGCATGTGTAACTGAACTCGATTTTAAACAACCACGTCGTGTCGCTGCACAGAGACACGGCACCAGCTCCCAGGACGGGTGTCCTGCTCTGTGGCTGTCACCGCGAGGGCAGTTTACATATGGTATCTCACTCAGCCTTAAACGTGAATCCGGGGGCAACACCACTAAGCAATATAAAGGCAGAAACTATCAATGCAGAGGATTCAAGGGAATTACACTGAAAGATAAAAGTCAATCTCAAAAGACTGCCCGGTGTATGGCTCCATTCACAGAACATTCTTGAAATGACAAGATTACAGAGACACCAAATGGAGTAGCTGTTGCCGGGCGGGTGAGGGGTGGGAGGTGTCTGCAGTGACAGGAGCAGCCTGGGGCATCCTTGCATGGAAGTTCTCTGTCCTGACCTTGCTGGGGTCCACGGGGACCTACGAGGGGCATGAAATTACAGAGGACGCCGTGTGTGCACACGCACAAACGGGTTAAGCAGCAATAAAGCTAGCTGACTGTATCAGTGTCAGCATCTTCGACTTGACGAAGCACTATATGGCTTCTGAAGATGTTACCACTGGGGGAAACTGAACGAAGGGTGACGGTTTCTCCACGTTATTTCTACCTGCGGGGAATCTACGTAAGGACCAGGAAATGGCAGTACACAGTAGTATTTCAGAGGACTCCCAGGCTGGAGAGCTTTGGGCTAAATGCCCACTCTGCAGCGCAGGATCTGTGTGATCTGTTATTTAACCTTCCGGAACCTCAGCCCTTCAGGCGCACGATGAAGGTAAGAGTAGTGCCTATCCCACAAGGTAGTTTTTGTCTTGATTTCCTGAAGTTAACCAGGGTCAGTTTCCATTTCTTAGTCCAAAAACAAACAAACAAACAACCCAAAAAAACAAACAACGAAAAAAAACCTTTTGACAGATACATAGGTTATTATTTTATAACAGGAAATCCAGTGACTGAGATGATAGATGTTGTCGTCTGGTTCAAGGTCTAAATGACTAGTCTGCAGCAAGAAAGATGCAGAAAAACTATATAAAATACATACCGAGAAAAGCTGAATTTTCCATAAATAAGCTTTGTTTTCCAGGATTAGAGAGAGAACTACCACGGATGGATGGCCCTAGGCCCCAGAGGAAAGTAAAACACATTTCAAGGAGGCCAGTATTTTACGATGCTTTCGCGGGGAGTTTGTCGCTAGTGCGCAAGGAGTGTGGACAAGAGGCGAGGGTCGGGGCAGAGAGCCTGGAGGAGCCATGAGCCGGGCGGTCTCTGGGCAGAGGTGCGGGGCTGGAGACCAGCCGGTGCTGGAGGACAACAGGACTCTCGGGACGGGGACAGAAGGGAAGCACGGACACAGTTCAACACTCGGTTCCGATTCTTCCCGGAGACACCTGCTCATTGGTAAGTGGATCGCAAACGGCTAAGAAGACCAGCAGAAAACCGGCCCGACATCAGAGAAACAGCACTGCCTCCAGCCCGGGTGGCACGGAGACGAATTCAGAGTGTACGCCGCTCCTGGGAAGCGGCAGATGGGAATGCAAGGCTGTGTCCGGAAATGGTAAAAGGAATTCTGATTCCCCCAACACACTGCCTGCGACAAGCTATAATAAAGTAATCTTCCTTCCTGCAGGAACGTGATAACATAGGGAGGCTCCAGTCCATTATTTTATCACAATTGTTTTTAAAACAGCAAACCTGCTGTGTACAAGACACAGAGAAACACGGACAATGGAATCAGAGCCACAGATGATATATATATGTGTGTGTGTGTGTGTGTGTGTATATATATATATACATACACATACATATATATATTGCAGTCATAATGCATGGATTTAAAAATAACTATAATATGTTCACGAAAATAAATCACAAAATAAATAATTTTAGTGGAGAATTAGAATCTATAAACTATCAGAAAATGGGCATTCTAGAGCTCAAAAATCCAGTAACTAAAAGTACATTTTCTCTTTTTTTTTTTAAGTTTATTTATTTACTTTTGAGAGACAGAGACAGCATGAGTTGGGGAGGGACAGAGAGAGAGGGGGGGAGAGAGAGAGAGAAACGTGGGGAGAAAGAGAATCCCAAGCAGGCTCTGTACTGTCAGAGCAGAGCCTGATGTGGGGCTCGAACTCACGAAACCGTGAGATCATGACCTGAGCTGAAGCCAAGAGTGGGGTGCTTAAATGACTGAGCCACCCAGGTGTCCCAAAAGTACATTTTCAGTAGAGGAGTCTGACTGCAGACTCAACACAGGTGAGAAGAGAGTACGCAGGTAGGGCAGAGTAGAGTGCCCAAGTCGAGGTAAGAAAAGGAAAAGCAGGCAGGAATCACACAAGGGATTTTAGGGTTAAGCATACGTATAACTAGAGTCTCAAACGGATGAAGTGGAGAATCAGAGACAAACCCCAATTTGATGAAGTAATGGCAAGAACTGATGCAAAATATAAAATCTTATGCCAAAAATTTTATGAACCTTAAGAATGTGAATTTTTAAACAGCCACAGCTAGTGACATCTTAATGAAAGCATTGAAAATCTAGGACAAAGAGGAAAACTTAAAAGCAAGCAGACAAAATAAACCACCTTATCTCGTAGAAGTAACAGTAAGACTGACAAGTGAGATAAATAAAAAGAAAGCCGCACCTCAGTTCTTATAACAGAGAGAAAGGCAGCCAGGAACTAAGAGGCGTTACCTTCACTGAAGTAAACGGTAAGAGAGACTGGTGACGTGGCAGCAGAAACAGCAGAAACCAGACAACAAGGAAGGACACCTTCAAAGTGGTTAAAAAACTAACATCCAACTGAGAATTCTACGCCCAGTGAAACTGTCATTTGAAGGTGAGGACTAGATACAGACTTATCCAAACAAACAAAAATCGGCGAACTAACTAAAATTTGAAAGAGGTGTCTACAGGCAGAATAAAAACGAGCCTGTACAGCAACACAGATTCGGGGAGAAGCGAAAAACAGAAATAACTGTGTAAGTGTGTGGGTCAGTCTCAAGAGGCCTTTGGACCACCTCTATGCCACCAGCAGCCTCACCATCCTGTTCCGTGGCATTGAAAGTATAGTTAGATAGGAAACAGAGAAGTAACCCAGAAGGCGAGAGAGGTTAAACGGGCTGAGTTCTACGGTCATTAAGTCACTCGGGAAGTGATAAAAGTGCTACTTATGTCAGGCAGATACGCACAATGACTCCAGGATACAAGCTGTAATATCTACTTGGACCATTAAAATAATAGTGACAAAATGTATAATAAGCTAAAAAGGGAGAATATAAAATTACAAAAAAATACATTGATTAATACAGAAATAAGCAAGAGAGGAAAGAAAATGGAACATAGAAAGGTGAAACACGGAAGAGAAAACAAACAGTGAAACTAGAGATATAAACTCAAATAACCAGTACTTACATGAAATATAAACGGACTAAACACTCCAGTGAAAAAAAACAACATCTGACTGGGTTTTGTAAGTCTGTGCCGTAAAAGAAACCGCTTTCTGCAAACAGACACAGGCCAGCTGAACATCAAAGCTCGGAAAAAGACGGACCCGCACAAGTCAATAAAAAGAACGTCGGGATACTCTACTAATACCGGGCAAGGTCGTTCGTTCTAAAGAGAGACGCGGTACTAGAGACACGCAGGGGTGTCCTGGACGGTGAAAGAACCTGCCGGGAACTGGGACAACGTGAGAGGTACGTGCGCCTAATTAACATCTACTCCAAATATGTACGGAATAAATTGATAGAAATAAAAGAGGAAGCAAAAAATCTACAATTGCTTTGATAGGTTTTAACACGCCTCTCTCGGGAAATAACAGCAGACAAAATGCCACAGAGGATACAGATGCTCTTTGCACTGTGATTAACAAACTTGACCTAATTTACACGAACACTGCACCCAACAACTGCAGAATTTGCATGTGTTTCAAATATATATGAGACGTGTTACATATACACATATGGAAATGAAAACGTGTGCCATGCGGCTGAGCCATGTTTAAAAGAGAACTGATGTCTGAATGTGCACGTGAGAAAGAGAAGCACTGAAACATCGATGGTCTGATCAACAATCTCAAGAAATTATATTTGAAAAACCAGAAAATCCCAAGCAGAAGGGACGGACTACAAAGGAAAAGGCGGAACATAATCAAATAGGAAATAAAGGTATAATAGGGAAAACCAATAAACCAAAGGTTAGCGTCTCGAGAAAACTAATAAAATCGGGAAATTCCTACAAAGATTGATCTAAAAACAGATAAAAAAGAAACGAATCACCAATATGAATAATGGAAGAGATGACGTCTTTAGAGAACCTAGAGAGGCTAAAAAATTAATCAGAGACTTTATGAATAACTTTACCCTGTAAGTGTGGAAATTTCCATGAAACTGATAATTTTCTTAAAGCCCAAACTTCCCAAAACTGACAAAATAAGAAACAGAAACACGAATTTCCCACATCTCGTATAGAGCACTTTCGGTCCAGAGAGTTTTTTGGTAAAAATGTTCCAAAAGATGAAGGAAGAAAGCGTCGATGTTACACAAAGGAAAAGCTCACTCCTGACACTGGGCGTACGGCCAGAAAACCCTCAATCCGGAACCCTAACACGGGCATTACAGGGAAGGGAAATTCAGGCCGATCCCTCTCACGAACAAAGATGTACAATCCTTATCACGTACTAATAAATCTTTCCAGCGACATATATAACAGATAATAAAAATAATGCATTGTGGCCAAGTTGTATTTATCTTAGAAATGCAGAGTTGGTTTAAAACTGGGGGAAAAACTCCATATAATTCATCCTGCCATGACTTCCGGCACCAACTACTGAGAGGGGCCACGTCTCACAAGTTAGGGACAGAGACGTCCACAAGACAGAGCTCCCTCAGACACCAGCTGCAAGCCCAAGACGCCCTGGGCTTCCTTCGCTTCTGACCGGCAGGCCACGAGCTCAGGAGTTCCCACGCCGGCTTCAATGGACAGTTCGCTGGGATGACGCGCGGGACTCAGGAGAGTGCTGCACTTACGTTACAGCCATATTCTAGCAAAAGCACACAAATTAGAAGCAGCCAAAAGGAAGGACTCCACAGGTGGAGACTGGGAGGGTCTAAATGGGAATCTTTGGATCCTCCTGCGGAGTCCTGGACAGCATATGCACTCCAGAGCTTCCCTCGAGGGAAGCTCACCCAAGCCTGCATGTCCAGAGTCCTAACGAGGCCTGACCACGTCCCAGATCAGCATTGACACGATGGGTCCTAAAGAGCCCATCGTAAATCCCACCACTACCGCCCAGTGGCAAAGCCCCCATCAAACGAGGACATGCCCGCCGCAGGGCAGGACGCTCCTGGGGCCAGATCACCTCTCTCTGGGTCAGAAATCCTTCACCCCTGCCGCAGGGCAGTATGCTCCTGGGGCCGGACCACCTCCCCAAAACTGAGGGCAGACCTCTCTCTGGGTCAGAAACCCTTCACAACTCAACCCCGTTAGCAGAATGATGGGGGAAACATTATATAATCGTCTCAATATATATTTGCTAAAGTTCAACAACATTCATGACACAGAAAAGATCTGGGGAACCTATGATTTCTGATTCCATATTTAAAGAGCTTGGAAGTCACCACCCCA
The DNA here is from genome assembly GCA_030068075.1 of Paguma larvata. Lineage (NCBI taxonomy): Eukaryota > Metazoa > Chordata > Mammalia > Carnivora > Viverridae > Paguma > Paguma larvata. The sequence goes on along the minus strand of CM057844.1, from coordinate 46,339,045 downwards.
TTCTAACAAGTAGTAAAAAACTGACCAGATGGAAACATGAATAACTCCTCTTGGCTCTCAAAGAGAAAGGAAGACACGGGGCAAACCACTGTCCCCAAGACTGGAATGGAGACAGACAGGTGACCACAGGGAGTCACGGCTTCCAGAGCAGAGACTCGTGGGCTCTGGAGCAGGAAAACCTGAGCTGTAAATGGGGAACTGCTGGTGGTCTGAGGCGGACAAAAACCCCAGGGAGACCCAGGGATAGGGAGACCCAGTCACGGCCGCCTCACATTTTTACCTCCAGGAGCTCAACCAGGTTCTCACAGAAAACACTGGAGAAAAAATGCACTCCCGGCTCCGGAAGGAGGAGTGGAAAGGGCGCTCTCTGCTCTCCTTCAGCAAGGTCTGCCCTCCGAGGAGACTAGCTAACCGGAGCCTGCCCTGCTCAGGTTTCATCACGGCCTAACCGGCCTGGGGAAGGAGGATGCCCAGCTCCGGCTCACCCTAGCCACCCTGGCCCACCGAAGAGGGGAGAAGAAAATCCGAGAAACTCTTGTGAAGTTCACAGACCAGACGCACAGGCTCCCGGAGAGAACGGGGCCTACGAGAGGAACGCAGACTGCTTCCCTCCTCCGCACCCGTGAGCTCACCACCGAGCCACTAAAGGCCGTTTACAGCAGTCCCTTACACCTTTTTTCCGGAAAAAAATTACAAGGCGTACTGAAAGGCAAAACTCACAATGTGAAGAGACCGACCGGCATAGAGCAAAACATGGCAGAAATGTTAGAATTGTCAGATCAGGAATTAAAACGACTCTGATTAATGTGTTAAGGAGGCTGGGGGCACCTGGGTGGCTCTGTCAGTTGAGCGTCTGACTTCGGCTCAGGTCATGATCTCACAGTCCGTGAGTTCAAGCCCTACATCGGGCTCTGTGCTGACAGTTCAGAGCCTGGAGCCTGGTTCAGATTCTGTGTCTCCCTCTCTCTACTCCTCCCCTGCTCTCTCGCTCTCTCTCTCCAAAAAAAAAAAAAAAAAAAAAAAAAACATTAAAAAAAAGTTTTTTAAATGAACATTAAAAAATTCTAAAAACTGTTAAGGACGCTGACAGGCCAAGTAGACGGCGCACACGAACAGATGGGCGACGTGCAGAGACGGAAACCCCAAGGAGCAGATAGAAGTGCTAGAGGCAGCAAACGCCGTAACGAGTAGAGTGCACACAGCTAAGGAAGAGTCTCTGAGCTTGAGGACATCTTGCTGGAAGCCTCCAAATCTGAAAAGCAAAGACAATAAAGACTGGAAAAAAAAAAAAAAGAGAGAACATCCAAGGACTGGGGGACAACTACAAAACGTTGTACCATTCTCATAATGGGAATTCCAGAAGAAGAAAGAAAGGAACAGAAGAAATATTTGAAACAACAACTGAGAGTTTCCCCATTTCCCCAAAATTAGGGTCAGACATCCAGCAAGCTCAGAAACCACCAAGCAGTGTAAACGCGAAAAGAAATTAGACCTTGGCATGTCCTTTTCCAACTACAGAAAATAAAAGATACAGAAAAAAATCCTCAAAGAAGCCAAAGGGAGAAAAAAAAAAACACTTTACCTACAGAGAAGCAAAGATAAGAATTACATCCAACTTTTCCAAACTGTGCAAACAACAAGAGAGTAGAGTGAAATATTTCTGTTGAGAGAAAAAAAACAAAACAAAACACCAACCTAGAGCTCTGCACTCCGTGAAATTTTCCTTCAAAAGGGAAGGAGAAATAGACTCTCCGAGGCAAACACAACTGAGGGAACTTGTTGCCAGTAGACATGCATTCAAAAGGCGAGAAGTTCTTTCGAGAGATGGGAAGTAACACAGGTCGGAGACGCGGACCTGCAGAAGGTAAGGAAGAGCACTGAAGAAGGAACAAGTGAAAGTAAAATGGAAACTTCTATTGTATCTTATTCTTAATCGATCTGGTAACAGTCGTGCCAAATAACAGCAGCAACAATGACTTGATGAAGTGTGCTGTGTGTACTTCCTGCATCACACGCACACCTGCTTACGTGCTGTTACGCATAGGAGAAAAGAATGACGACAGTGACACAGGGGATGGCGAGAAGAAGAGATTGCTCTGTGGTGATTATACGGTATCTGCACTATCTGTGAAGTATGCACACTGTTATCGGAAAGGGGACTGCAATTAGCCGTAAATGGAAATAGCAAATTCTTGTGCTACGACTAACAAAAGTAAAAAAGAAAGTATACTGGGGCACCTGGGTGACTCAGTGGGTTGAGCATCCGTCCGACTTTAGCTCAAGTCATGATCTCACGGTTCATGAGTTCGAGCCCCACGTCAGGCTCTGTGCTGACAGCTCAGAGCCTGGAGCCTGCTTTGGATTCTGTGTCTCCCTCCCTCTCTGTTCCTCCCCACTCATGCTCTGTCTCTGTCTCTAAAATAAATAAAAACATTAAAAAAAAAGAAGTATAACTAATATTTTAATGAGAAAAATGGAATCATATAAAATGCTCAGTTAAAGCCAGAAAAGGCAGAAAAACAGAGAAAGACAAAAATGGGTACAAAGAACACACGTAATAAGCAGAACACAGTAAGAAATACGGTAGCTAATAATCCAATGCCAACAACCAATTCCAGCCCCAATGGCCTGAGTACACTAATTAAGAGGCACATTGCTGGAGTGGCTCAAAAAACAAGACTTGCCTCTATGTTGTCTAAAGAAACCCACTTTAAAAATAAAGACACAGAGACATTAAAATTAAAAGTAAATAAATGGAGGAAAAAACACCATGCTACTACTAATCAAAAGAGAGCAAGAGCAGCTGTACTAATGTCAGACATAGCAGACTCTAACGCAAGAAATGTCACCAGGGGTAAGTTAGTGGGAGAACACTGAAAACTTTCTGCCAAGATCGGAAACAAGCTGAACCACTATTCACAAGTGTGCTGGAGGTCCTAACCAACACAATAAGTGGTAAATAAATAAATACAGCAAAACAACAATCAAAGGAAAAAGTAAAGCTCTCACATTTGATACAAATAAGTAGAAAAATTTTAAAAATACACAAGCTAACAGAATCACTTGGAGAATCCAGCTTCACCGCTACACGCATGCCAATATACAAAAGCGACTGCATTTTCCACACCAGTGATGAGTACCTAGAAATTAAAATGGAAAGAATTGATGATATTTGCAGTATCAGGAACATCCAACGCCTAGGAATAAATCTAACAAAAGCTTTGCAAGACACCTACAGAGAAAAATACAAAAAACTACAGGAAGTTTAAAAGTGCTAGATAAACGGAAGGATGTATCATGTTCATGGGTTTTAAGACTTGTTTTTAAAAAGACGTCAGTTTTCCCAAACCGATGGGCAGATTAGAGATTCTACTCAATTTCATCAAAATTTCAGATTTTGAGTGGGGAGGGAGGAGGCGCAGACTGACAAGCCAGTTCAAAAACGTACGTGGAAAAACAAAAGCAAAAGAAGGGCCACGTTAGGCTTAGAAAGATGCAGAAAACTGCACGATCACAGGACAAAAAGCAGTGACCGTGTGAAGCTAAGAGGTTGCAACACGGTGGCACTGGTACAGGGTAGCAGGTCCTCCCATCTCAGCACTGCTGACACCAGAGACAGACGACTCTCCCCTGGGGCTGTCCCGTGTGCCGCAAGGTGGTCAGCACCACCACTGGTGCCTACATACCAGATGTCTGCAGTACACACGCACTCACACACACACCCATGACAACCAAAAAATGTCTCCAAAAATTGCAAAATGTTCCCCAGAGGGGGCAAAATTACCCCCAGGTAGGAACCACTAGAATAGTCAAATAGAGCCCGAAAAACGACATGGAAAACGAGAAACAGATCACACCTTTATGGTCCTTGATTCATGACGAAAGCAACAGCGTCTCACACTATAGACAAAACTCCATGCCAAAGGACTTCCAGATCCAACTGTTACGGTGAGAATTACAACGAAGTTTCTGGACGGCGTATGAGAGAACACCTCCATGGCCTCAGACCAGACGAAGATTTCTTAAACAGGCCGCACACCAGCACCAGCCACAGAGGGGAAAGATGACCGACTGGACTTCACTAAAAGTTAGAACTTCTGCTTAGCAAATGACACATTACGGAGGACAAAGCCAAACCACTATGCTGGAGAAGATATTTCCGACAAGATAGATACCCGACAAGAACCGCTAACCAGAATAAAGAACACAGGCCATAAGAAAAGGCAGACAACCCAACAGAAAAACTGGCCAAAGACTTGGGACACCTCTTGAACGAGAATATCCACAAGAAAGGGCTCCGCCTTGTCACTCCTCAGGGAAATGCAAATTACGATGACAGTGAGATACCGCGTGCTTGTATTGAAACGGCTAGAGCGGAAAGGTCAGATGCCGTCCAGCGCGCTGAGGGTTTGGGACTACGACACTCCTGAGATGCCAGCAGTGCATACTGGCGGTGCCCGCTGCAGCTGACCGCACACTGCCCCGCGGTCTGGGAGAGCGGCTGCTGCTGGTGGCCCGCCCAGACCACTGCAGAGGCCAGCGTACCAATGGCCCACCTTCTGTGTGTGTTGACCGATGAAGGCTCACAGCTTTTCCAGAGAACGATTTGGTTGATGGAAGCCATCTCATCTGGAAATGCCCACAGCGTGAGGCCCGCCCCTCGGGGCTGGCCCGCGGCCAACGCCTGGCTGAGTACGGGCCTGACGGCAACATCCCCCAGGCTCCGGCGGACTCCAACCAAATAGCAGGCTGGCTTGGCTTCTTGCCCTGGCCTCCCTCCTCCCTCGCTTCCTTCACAGGTTCCTCCAGAGAACAACGTTTCCATAAACCACCTGCAACAGCAACACGCTCCCAGGTTCCGCTTCCAGGCACTGTGACCTACGACAGTCGGCGACTCCGAAATGGAATCCACTTAGCAGAAGCGTGTGCGCGTGTGCACCCAAGACCGAACAAGGATGCTCAGGGCAGTGCTCGTCATATAGGCGTCCTGGCTGTCCATCAGGGCGTAATGGACAAATGACCGAGTCCTCTCACGGCTCGGCCACACTACAACCACACCCAACACACACGCCTCCCCCAGACATAACGGCGGGTAAAAGAAAGGCACAAAGGAAAGCACACCCCGATTACATTTACAGAAAGCTTCAAACAATCAGAATGACCCCTAATGATTTCACTGGTTGCCACCTGAGGCAGTAACGGGGGGGGGGGGGGGAAGGGGGGGCAGGAGAGGGGCTCCCGAGAGTTTAGGGTAGGTCAGTGTTCCTTACCTCTATGTGTATCAGTTAGATACATCTGTGTATGTCTGTCATATTGTAATAAGATGCATTTTTTAAAAGAGATCTTATCCTTCTATATTCGGTAACAGTTTCTACAAATGTACCACATGCAGCAAGTTTACTGATTTTTTTTAATGCTTATTTTTGAGAGAGAGAGAGAGAGAAAGAAAGAGAGAGCATGTGAGCACACGCACACAAGTTGGGGAGGGGCAGAGAGAGAGGAGACACAGAATCTGAAGCAGGCTCTAGGCTCCGAGCTGCCAGCACAGAGCCCGATGCGGGGCTTGAACTCATAAACTTTGAGATCATGACCTGAGGTGAAGTCAGATGCTTAACCGACTGAGCCACCCAGGTGCCCCTAGTGATAATTCTTTATAGGATTTCGTATTTTGTTATCCCTCCAGCCACTTTCCACTGAAGAGGGTCATGGGGTCTCAGGCAGGTTTTCTGCATAAAAGTGGGCCACCGCGTCCAAGGACCTGCATCCAGGTGGTTCCTAAACGCCCAGCCTTCCGACTGAGTCAGCCCTGGGCCTTCCCTGTCTGCTCATTCCTCCGCACATGTTCACGACACACCACTAGGCACCAGGCACTGTTCGGGGCTCCGGTGACGTGGTGAAGGCAGGCGTGGCCCTTGCTCCCAAGCAGCGCACAGCCCAGACGGGGATCACACCCGCAAACTATCCCTCACGGGTCGCCAGGGCGGCGTGCGGGGGCACAGCGGCGGGATATGTTTGAACTGTTTGCGAAAGCACACTCCTTTGCGGTGATGGCTTGCGAAAGAAGACAAAAAGAGGAGCTGCTGGAAAGCTGCCTTTCTGGTTTTGTTTTCCAAAGATAATATGCAGCTGAGCACGGGAGTATCAGCACCAAGCGCCCCGGACCAGAGAGAAGGCTGCCTGATTTCGCCTAAACCTCCAGCAGCTTGTGCCCCAAAAGGGTAGTAGAGGGGTCTCCGAAAATGCCTGTGATTGAATGTCCTCCCAGCCCACCAGAACACTGCCCCAGGCTTGCATTTAATTCCATGTAAAGAAAATTTTTAAATATGACATTTCTCAGGCGCCTGCACGTGTGTATACAAATCCCGTCTACACCCCCGTGTGACAACACCTGTACCAGTGAGAGGGAACACACAGGGGGAGCCACCGCCCCGTCAGGTGACAGAAGACACAGTGAGGGAAACCAGGAAAAGCGTGGGCACGTCCCACACTCCACAAAGTATTAGCGGAATCGTATGAAAGTGCCGGTGCAACCCTTTTCTGACCGACAAACACGGGGCTTCACGGGGTTGTACCGAACATTCACTGAGCGCACCCTCTCACCGGTCGGTGGAGAGCTCAGCGGATCTCCGTAGCCAACCACCTTTGCCACGTAGATCCCGAGACTTCCTCTTGGGAGCACCTCAACTACCTGCACCCACACCTCTCCGGGGACGACGGGACTGAGACGGGCCCCATCCCCCTCCCCGTATTCCCCACGGCCACCTCTCAGTAAGCCAGTGGAGTGACCTTCCGAACAATCAAAGGCCGCCCAAAGAGAACGAACGACGGAACAAAAGACATCCCATCTCACCGCAGACGTGGGAGCACCTACATGCAGCTCTCCCCAGCGCCCGCGCCACGGCGTGTCTTCATGCCTGGCTTCCCAGGAGAAGGCCTTTCTGTCATGGAGCAGAAAATGTAACCATTTCCACCTCCCTCTTAACGATTATAAAAGCGTGTGCGTGTGTGGAGAGACTAGCACGTGAATCAGCAGGCTGGGTAAAGAAGACCTCGCCAGGGCAGGTGGGCACCATCCAATCCGCTGAGAGCGTGAACAGAACAAAAAGGCAGAAGAAGAGTAAATTCAGTCTGTCTGTGTACAGTGGGGCGTCGGTCGTCCAGGCCCACGGACATCGGTGCTTCCGGTGCTCAGGCCTTCAGACTCGGACTGAACGCCCCCACTTTCCTGGTGTTCCACGGTGCTGATGGCAGACTGTGGGGCTTTTTAGTGACACGAGTCAACTCCTACAGTAGAGCTTTATACACACACAGATATATACAAGTACTATACATGTATGTACGCATACACGCACACGCACATACTTCTGCATCGCCTGTTGGTTCTTTTTCTCTAGAGAAACAGAATAGCCCTGTAACGACCTTGGCTAATATACTAGCCTATTAATTAGGAGGATCTTAATAAATCCTCTGCCCTACTTCCCTCGTAGTTGAAAAGTCAAAATGTATATTCATTAGAATTAGGTTCTTAGAGTGTCCCCTGCTGTGCTGATGTCAGGGGGATTTATCTATACTTCCTGGTGCTTGAATAAAATCATTCTAACCATGGGTTTTGCATATCGCTCTCAAGGAAGACCTTAATGCTCATGCAATTCAAATCGCCATTCAGCTGTCTGTAATTTCAGTGACAACTGTCCCCTTCGCACATATGTGCACCACTAATCAAAGACGCAGCAGGAGTCTAAAGGGTAGGGAGACGGTCCTCTGGTGGCAAATTTAGGGATTCTCGGTGGCAGCCGACTTCAAACCGAATACAAGAGGATCTTGTTAGCTGAGTATACATTAACCCGGTCCCACTCACAAGGCTGCGGAGGGACAGAGCACGAAACATGCAGGCAGTGACTACAGGTGACTGTGAGAACATTAGCCCCTTTCCAGCACCCCAGCCCACGCGCGGCCCCTGCCCTTGCCGCCGCACCCAGTCGTCACCAGCCAGCTCCTTCCTTGAGAGGCAGATGCTAGCCGCATCTAAGAGGATAAGACAAACTGGTTTCAAAGGAAACGTGAAAATCTTGCAAATGAGGCCGGGTTTTATAAAGTCGATAACGGAGATTTCGGAAAACACAGAGCCTCATCTGGAAGCATGCGCACGTGAAGCCAAGAACTGAAAAGCATATGCACGAGAACAAGGACAACGCAGACCTCTCAAAAGAAAAGTGACTGGAACGGAGAAACGTTCTAGGCACAGCGGTCCCGGCAACCTCACGCGGGTGTGAAACGCCCACGTGGCTGTAAGGGGACGACGGTACCCAGAGCAAAGCTCCGAAGTCAATGTGACGTTGAGACTGACGTCAGGTACACATGCTCGCTGGGGCCTCTGTGGCCGGCGTGTGGGGCTGCCTGCCGCCTCCGTCCCCCTTCCCTGTGGGGGACCCCGAGGCTCACTTGTGACCTGGCCCCCCACACGCAGTCCCAGAGGAGGTCACCGAGAGGGCTATCCCGCCGGCCAAGCGGGGAAATCGGGGGCTCCTGACCTCTCCCCTGTCCCCGGGAGGTGGCTCTGCCCACCGTTCCCCCACGGGGGGGTCCTTCCAAGGAGCCGGCCTTGAGAGGGCGTGAGGCCCCGAGACCATGGGGGCGGAGCGGTGACGGAGACCAGTTGAGGTCTCTCTGTCAACACGAGGTTCCGCAGGCAGAGGCAGGACCTCCTCAACTCCCGGCCGCCCCAGCGGAGCCTCACGAGGAGGTCCCCTTGCCTGTGAACCCTGCCACCTACCTAACCACAGGGGCCTGCGTCTTAGCTCTCGCTGCCCTCGCTGTGCACCTGTCTGCAATTTCCCGCGAGAAGTCCTGAAGTCCCGTGCCCGCAAGCTCCGCCCCAGTTTCTGGAACGAGCGGGGATGAACCAATCAGCTGGGCCGGTTTCTGGACACGTGGCCCAGGGTAGCCTGAGTGACTCGCCGCGCATGCGCATGGCGCCACCGCCTGGGCTGGCGAGACTGCTACAGCGAGGCGGCGAGCAGTGGCGGTCGTCGCCTCCCTGAGGCAAGCGTGGGGGACACAGGACACCCGGGCTGGCCGTCGACCTGCTGGGTGCCTGAGGACTCGCCCCCGCCAAGGCCTGCCACCCGCCTCAGGGCCTCCCCGTGCCCTCCTGGCACCCGCAATCCCAGAACGAGACGTACAGCCAGTGGAGATGCGCTTCCGGACGTAGAAATCAAAACTAAGGTAAAATGTCTCACTAGATTTTGTTCCTATTGATTACATACATGTGCACGTGGTAACAGTTTCGGCATCATCAATGTGAAGCTCACCTCTTTGTTTTTCGGGTCTGACGGGGCTGCTTGAAACACGGACGTCGCGCGCGTGGCGCTTGCGTAGGGAAGGCGGGCGTGGGGCGAACGCGGTGGGTGGGGCGAACGCCTACGGTGGCCGGGAGGTATTTGTATCCAGCCCGGGCCGTGGGCGCGTGCTATGCCCCGCCGGAGCAGCCGGTGGAAACTGGGGCGCTCGCCGCGCCCCCTGAAGGTGTACCCGAAACAAAAGATCGCCCTTGTAACTTCCGCTGCTCGTCGGGGCTGCACGCCGAGGAAAGGGGGCGCCTTTTTGCCCTCCGGATCCGGACGGACCAGCCGCGGGGGCTCGGCGCGGGCTTAGCAGAGAAGGGTTTGGAGTTCCAGGACGAATCTGAGGAAGGGGCACCCCGCTGGAGAACGGTGGGGCGGGCAGCGGGTGTTCCGAGAGCAGGGTGACCTTCTGTTCCACCGGAAGTTATTTTTAATTCTTCACCTGGTTGCAAGGCTGAGCTTTTCCCCGTTCTCCCCACCCTCGACTCTGGTACCAAAAAATCCCCCAAGTTTGCTGTATTCGCGTATGTCGTGTGTGAATAGGGGCAGTGTATGGAACTGGTAAAGAAGTTTGTGTTTTCTTTCGGGGTCCACCTGGAGCCAAACGGCCACGTTCGGTGAAACTGCTAGCCGGGAGGCGAGGGCGCCAGGGTGAGGCCCGCGCCGCTGTCCCGCACACTCACCGGTCTCTCCACCTGCTGGAGGCACGGGGGGCCCCCTCCCCCTGCAGAGCATCCGATGGCGGCCCGCGCTGACCTCGCCTGCATCTGCGAGGACTGGGAGGTCCCAGGCAACATCAGGAACATAATAGTAAAAGCCTAGCAATAATGACGAAATAATGCCCTGAGAATTATTTAGTAATTTCCAACTACAATAGCTCTTCCTTCAGAAATGCTTGAGATTGGCGTCTATTTTGCTCTAGAGAGAACATTCCTTATTAGGGCAGAGTGAAAAGGAAAGCAGCAATACCCAAAAAGAGACAGAAAATGAAAAGCCATAGGCTTTTGCGTAGAGAACGCAATTTCTCCGTGCTCGTTCAAGAGCAGCTAGATCCACCGCGCACTCCGTGAACAGCCGCTGTGGACTCGTGCGCTTTGTCCCCTCGTTACGGCATCAGTGTGTGCTGCTGAGAACGGCCAGTTCTGTGGCAAAGAATCATTCCCCGAGGAAACATCTGGGCCTCGTTGCTGTAGAAAATGCTGGAAACAGCATGGGGTTTCCTTCCGGATTCCTTAGGCCTCTGTCCAAGATGTGACCTGAGCTGATGCTTTCGGAGTCCACGTAGAGGACGTTTTTGCCTAATCTAGTCCACATTCCTACCGCTTTATTCAGAAGTTGCGTCCCTGAAGAGTTGAACATGCTGCCTTCCCTCCGCTCAGCTCAGCCGGGAGCCCGCTGTTGGCACTGGCTAGCCGTCCGGCTCGGTAACCACGGACGCGGAACCCGCGTTGCGCTTCGGGCTGTGCCGTCCGTTAGCAAGCCGCTTCCCGTTTCATCGTCGCGGCGCCATCACGTAGCTGTTTTTTTATTATCCTCATTTTCCACGTGAGGAATGGAGAAGCAGAGAAGTCAGATGACTCCCGTTCCAGAAAGGAAGAGCAGGTGGGAAGAGGGCCGGTGCACCAGCTGCACGCTTGTAACCCGCGCCGTGCCCCTTCCGGGACACACGGCTTCTGGTAACCACCTGTGAGTCCTTTCGGGATATTCATTTATTTGTTAAGCTGGGTTGGGGCTTCCGGCCCCAAGAGATAAATAAAGGCAGACCCCTGATTTTAAAACATTCTCCATCTGCCTGAGAATTATTTTGAAATGCAAAGGATCAAACCCTCATTTACTTGTTTTTTGAATTTGAAATCCTTTTTGCCCTGGGTTTACCCATAGTAGGGTTTGGGGTTTGGTTTGTTTTCTCTGAGCTTGGAGGCGGCTAGACCCGCAATCACAGACTGTAACTTTCTCATCGTCTCGTTTTCTATTCTGTTTGGAATTGAGGACCGCCTTTGCTGCGAACTCTTCCTTTTGCACCCGTCTGCTGCACACACGCAAGCCCCAAACGATGGGAAAGTAAAAGTTGGGTCAAACCAGTTCTGTGACATCGGTGTGTTGTACTGATTTCTAACTTTTGCGTTAGCCAGTGTGTGTAGACCGGTCTAAAGAGACCGTGCGGGCCAGAATAAACTTCATTTCACTTATACGGTGTCTTAGTTTTAATCGAATCAAGGTTTTAAAATTAGGAGATTGTCTGTAAAAATCCAGAGTTCTGGTTTCTTTTGAAAAATCAGAAGCTGTGGTAACACGGCACTGAGCCCACACGACAACAGGGCCAGAGCCGAACAGTAGCCATCCTTTTTAGGAGAGTTGGCTACTGCGGTTCCTCTGTCCCTGCCACCCCTCCAGCGTTCCCGTCACCGAGAGCGTACAGGCGGTGGCCCTCATCCCACCAGTACTCTTTTCTCCTGGGACGAGAGTGTTATCTGTACCTGCGTCTTTATCCAAAGGTGAAAAATAAAACTCAGTCTTCGTGATTATTTTTTGTATCTAGTCCACCTTGCTCATTCACTTTGCCTGATCCCTGCACATAGGTTCTGACCTGTGAGGGAGATAAATTGTGTTCCAGAACAGACTGGTGGGAGCATGTGTCATCAGGTCCTCCCGTGGAGCATGAAAGGGTATGACTTAAAGCTCCATGGACCAGTTCTCTCTTGCTGTGTAACAAAACCTTCCCAAACTCAGTGGCTTAAAATGGCCATCTGTTGGCTCTTGATTCTGTGGGTCAGCAGGTCGGGCTGGACTCAGCTAGGCAGCTCTTGTGCTGGTCTCACCTGGACCCGTTCACGCATCTGCGGTCGCCTGGGGGTCAGCGGCAGGACTCGCGTGCCTGCAGGCTGGCTGCCTGTAGGTTGAGGCGATGAAAGTCACTAGCTTTTGTGTCTTTCATTGTCTAGAAGACTGGCCCTGGCGTGTCCCTGTCCTGGCTCTTGTGGGGTTCCTGTATTAGTCTCTCCAGTTTGCCATCACAGAATACCACAAACTGGGTGTCTTCAGCAACAGAAACGTCCTCTCATGTTCGAAAGCTAAAAGTCCAAGACGAACGTTCTGGAGAGGTTGCCTTCTGGTGAGACCTTGAGTCCTGACTTACAGACAGCTGCCTTCTCGCTGTGTTCTCTCGTGGACTTTGCTCTAGGCACACACAACGTGCCCCCCGTGGCATCTCCTCTTCTAAAGACACCAGCCCTGCTGGGTCAGGACGACCTCATTTAACCTTAAGTACTTTCTTAAAGGTCCCACCCCAGGTATAGTCACACTGGGGGTTAGGGCTTCAAACTTTGAATTTGGGGAGGACGGAGTTTAGCCCATAACAGAGAAGAGCCACCCGAAGCCAAGCCCCTCGTGTAGCATTCACGATTTTCCCATTGATCAGAACGAGTTCTGTAGCTGAGCTCAGAGTCCGTGTGGGAGGGGCTGCCCGGCGCCCGGGTGCAGGGAAGCGTGAGCAAAGGGAGACCCCGATCACAGCAGCCCGCCAGACCCTAGGCCGGTTCTCTTGAACGACCTTATACTTTGTTCTACTTTAAATCCATGCAGCGAGAGTTACTGTGGCTCACTAGCCAACGGTCCCTTGTGCTCTTCCGATGTCCTGAGCAGATCTTGGACACACCCCTTCCTCTTCCAACGTCTGGTTGAGGGATGGACACAGACCCAGTGCTGGACAAAACAGAAATGTTTGCTGGGGGTATTTGTAGGAAAACTTGTCATGCTCCCAAGAAAAAGGAGAAGAGAAAGTCCCTCTTCTTTCAGACAGTGCCGTGTTTGCGTATGATGGTGCCTGAGCACCTGTAGCCCCGTCACTGTCCACTTAAGGACGAAGTCCACACCCAGAGGGAAAGGGAGCCCAGAGAAATGCAGACACAGGCTCCTGATGTCCATGCCTGGATCCCACTTTGCCTCTGGACTTCTGTTGCCCGGCATCATATATGTCCTTATTTAGATTGGCCTGAGTCACCGCATTCGGTCACTTGCAGCATAATGCATGGATACTAATTGAATTGGCCAACCCTTGAGGAGCCGTGGAGAGCACACGGACTTTCTGGGGAGCCCGGGACCCTGTGCTCACACTGGCCTTGGGCAGGCTCCTGTCTCCGCTTCCTTCTCTGAGAAAGCAGGAGATGCCTGTTCTATAAGCCCCAAGCATAGCTTTATGATCAGATGAGATAATGCATGTGAAAACATTTCAAAGTGTATAAATTGTCAAATCAATGTAAAGAAGAGAAAACCGCCTCTTTAAGATGAAAGGGCTGACAGCTAATAGCTAGAATTATGTCATATCAGCAATCCATCCATTTAGTCAAGTCAGTAAGAGGACTTGTCAAATGTGTTTACTGTTCCACTGAGTGAAGTAACCACATACTATACGACAGACCTCCACCTATGATTAACTTTTCAATTAAATAAAGACAGTCTTAGCGTTGTCTGTGAGCGGAGTGGTTAAAGGGTGGGGGCAGGGGGCGGAGCTGGATCTGTATCTAGTTAGGATAATTTCGGCTGCAAGAAGCCAGCACCTGACTCGCCCTGACTTAGGAAATGCATGTATCTGTTGGCTCAACCGTAAAGAGTCAGCAAATCTGAAGTCTACCGGATTTCCAGGGAGGTGTGATTCGGCGGCGTGGTGAGGGATTCAAGCACCCGGCTTCCTCTCTCTGTGCCTCTGCCCCACATTCACAAATGTCCAGCCAATAATTGCTGGATGCATGGTCAAGGAAAACCATCTGTGTAGTCATTGCACGTTGCTGCAGGAAGAAAAAGAAAAGCATTGTTCAATGCAAATCTTTAAAGTATATCCAAAGTTTTATAATCTTGACTCAGGGTTCCCTTAGTTTTCCATATTTTGGGAGCCTCAAGAACCAGATAAGACCCCAGACTTGCTTGATCACGGAGACGTCCTATGGGACTGATGTAACCGACGATTAGTCCCGAAACCACTTGCTCGGGAACTCTCTTCCCGGAGTGCAGCTTGTCTTAGTTCTGGCAAACACACGCTTGTAAACTCGCGTTAGCCGAGACGGGTTGAAATGCCCCCCAGTCAGATCCCCACCTCCACCCCACACATGAAGAAATCCGTACCTGATGCGATAGCAACTGGGACCGATTCTAAAATCGCCCGCTGAGACTTAAGGACACGTATAAAAATGTTTACATTAATTTGTTATCATCCACAGTGGCTAGGAGGCTCATTAGAATGGCATTTATGAAGAATTTTAAATTGTCCCAGGTCTTCTGATCCATCACATGAGTGACTTCCCGTACACCAGCCATAGATGTTAAGACGATGGGCTTTATACCCATGTAAATACTTTCATGCTGATTTCTACATTGAAGGTTGACAGTGAGCTTGGTGTATAGGAGCGAGAGACAGCCAAGTGCTAACAAGCACAAGCCACATCCCCAGGGTTTTGAACAACCATGGTCTGGTCTTTCTCAACTCAATTGAATATGTATTTCTGTACATAAGGAAGCCAAATACCAAGTGGAACTCATATTAGCTATGCAGAAGCATCAGCAAACCACAGTGTCCAGTCAAGCAGAAAGAAACAGCTATCAATTAAAGTCTGTCCCGATGCCACATAATGTCAGACAAGATAAACTCACCCATTTCAGAGATTTATACCTATGCTTCCTAGTAGTAACGCTTTGGGACAAAAGTCTTAAATCTATCAGTAGATCTAGAATAAAACTCCATTTATTTAAACACAAAAAGTTTCCCTTTATTTGGATTATTCTTTTGAGTCACTTGATAGAAGTAGGTCACAAGACACCAATACTTTTTTGTATCCATATATTTGTATCCCCAATTATTTGGGTGTTCTGAGACCAATTTCCAGTGTCATTGTTGGGGGGTTTCCCCCAACACACCCCTAAGCAATCCTTCAGGACTCCAGCTGGGCGGGTGTCCTATAATTCCACTCAATCCTGAGGGTGTCTGCTGGGAGACAGGATCAGATCCCATGGGTGAAGGGCTCAGTCCTGTGTCACACCATCCCCTCCCTCCCCCGCCTCAGGTGCCAGCCACAAGCCCAGATTGTTAACCCGACCAACCTGGATGAGCTACAAATAGGAGGTTCCAACAACACCCTCCTTGGGCTCAAATGATTTGCTAGAGCGGCTCACAAAACACAGAAACATTTTACTTACTAAATTAATTGGTTTATTGCAAAGGTATTAGAGGATATGAAATAACAGCCTAGTGGGAGGTACATGGGAAGAGACTCGGAGCTTCCGTGCTGTCGCCAAGCACACCACTCTCCCCAGGTCCATGTGTTCACCAGCCCAGAATATCTCCAAGCTCGTCCTTCGGGTTTTTATGGAGGTTTCATTACGTTGGCAGGATCCATTAACTCTTTGGCCAATGGTGATTGATTCAACCTCCACTCCCTTCCCCGCCCCTGAGAGCAGAGGGTGGGACTGCACATTCCAACCCTCTCCTCACCTGGTTGGTTCCCCCAGCAACCAGCCCCCACTCGTAGGTGCAGTCCAAAAGTCACGTCATTAAAATAAGAGAAGATATCTGTAGCTCTCAACTCTCGGAACTTACAGGGTTTTAGGAGCTCTGAGCGAGAAAAGGGGACAAAGTCCAAATACATATTATTACAAATCTCTCTCACACCAGGGCACACTCATATATTTCTATTTGTATCCCCAGTGCACAGCAGCTAGCATACAGTAGGGCTCAATAAATGTGAGCTGACGTTTTATTAGTGAAAACTACCCACCTGTACAAACACTTGACTGAATATCTTTTCCCCAGACATCACTTAGATATCACCTTGCCAAGGTAGCTGACCACACCTCCATGGATGTGCCATTGGCAGTGTTTGACCAAGCAGAAAGTTCTAGGGCAGCGTGTTTCATATTCTCCAATAAAGTCATTCCATCACGACAGTGCTAAAGCGAGAATAAATAAGCAACTGCTACATGCTGCCCCTCAGGGAAGCTCCCTAGTGGGGATTTACTTTACTGTTACTAAATTCTCAACAAAAGGGTTGTTTTCTCATAAGCCTTTAAAAAAAACTGAAGATCTGCCAGAAGAGGCTCATCTGACGAAGATTGCCTTTGTATCCTCCTAGGAAAACACAACAGATCGAGAGTTTGGCATCTGCTTTTCCATCAAACCTTGCCTCCTTCTACCCCTAAATATAGAACCGAAAAGCTTCCGTAGCTTCCAAGTCAGCCCTGCTACCGTCCCCTTAACCTACAAGTGACCAGGCTGGGCCACACCACATACTGATTTTATATCCCTAAAATTACTTAAAATTCCGCAGTAGACGCCTGATACTTCATTTGCCCACCCTACGTGCCTTTCCCCTTTCCAGGTAGCAGGGTGTGAGTTTCTGTCAAAGAGCCACCTTCCATTATTTATGGCTTGAATCCACAGGTATGCAGAGGACCCAGGCTTGACCAAGGGACACCATGCTTCTGGCCAAGTGACATATTTAGGGACACAGATGTGACGGAAGCAAGGCAGATGCGAAGCTGGGGCTCTTCCCTGTGGGCTAAGATGTGGCCGCAGCTCCCTGTGACCTTTCCACCAGGTGGAAACAGCTTGCCGGGCATAAAGTTGGCGCAGAAAACAGCAGAGCCAAGGGCCGAGGGAGACGGATTCCTGAAGACCTCACCGTGCGTCTGGTCAGCGTACGTAAGAAGCTGGCCTCTGGTGTTTCCATTCAATGAGAAAATATGTTCCTTCTAAAAAGGAAAATGAACCTATTTTTTGAGTTGGATTTCAGTACCACGCACCTGGGAGACTTTAGCAACAACAGTATCTGTAAGACAGTCCACAGAAAGGCCTTTTAGGGAAAATCAATTAAGCTTTGTAAACACGCTGATTAGATCAGGGATGGGTTTGGGCTATTTGAGTACAATCCTTTTTCACAAACTTAATCTAATGTCTTACAGTTACAGACACTATGGAGGTATTTATCTGTAGTGTTCTGAAACCATCATTTTTATTCTAAAATTAGCCTACACATACATTCAGGTACACATGGGGAGTTGTGTCTTCATTAACCACTAGTTCTTCCAAA
Organism: Paguma larvata; assembly: GCA_030068075.1. Taxonomy (NCBI): domain Eukaryota; kingdom Metazoa; phylum Chordata; class Mammalia; order Carnivora; family Viverridae; genus Paguma; species Paguma larvata. The sequence continues at coordinate 46,321,626 of CM057844.1, read as the reverse complement.
TTCCCATTTTAAAGCGCTCCATTAGTATTTCCCAGTAAGGACAGATGAAAATGTTGAGAACATTACAGCACAACTCGTAGTTGGCCCAAGAAAATAGAATTATTCTTTGCTGCCTTTGTATAATTGTTTCAAATACTTAGTATCATTCCCAGTGACTCTGAAGCTCTTTGCTCCCACTACCTCTCTGTAGCATAAAACATAACCGTCGACATTGTTTTCGTGTTCGAAGAGTGTTTTCCATTGTGGAAGTACATAGCTGATCTACCAACTAGTAGCTGGCATATCCTCTATCCTCTATGTAAGTTGCTTTGGATCAACCTCACTTAATTCAAAGTAATTCAGTTATTCTGGAATGATGAATTTAGAGAAGAAAAGAGAAATACAGCCTTGGGTTAGGTTACCTTGCACGCCCAAGGGACTTGTGAAATTCTAAAATAGAATAAATGGAGATATGGCAAGGATCAATAAAATAATAGGCCATTCATGAGCATTGAAAACACAAGTCTCTTGTTGAGTCTTCAAAATGAAAGCATCCCAAGGACCTAAAAACATTAGTGAAAGTGCAAAAGAACCTACATCTGTTAGGCATTCTGGTAAGCTCATTTTTTCCAGAAATAACTCCGCATATATCTGCAGAAGATAAACATTTTTAAAAATAATCACGCCACCATCATATATAACAGATAATGATAACTTCTTAATATCTTTAAATATCTAGTGAGTATTAAAATTTCTCAGATGGCCTCTTTTTCTTTATTTTTACATTGCCTTATTCTCGTTCTCAAATTAGGATCCAAACAAACCCACACCTTGCAGTTAGCTAATATCTCTCAAATCTCCTTGTCCATCGCTTCCCCATCCCCTCTTTAACTTCTTTGCCATTAGTTTTGCTGATTGCATCCCTGTGGTGCCAGCTTCAGGATTTGGGCGAGAAAACTCCGTAAGTGGTGTCATCTGTTTCTATCGGGGAGTACAGGTCGTCTGGTGGTTTCCCTTTCTGTGGTGCCCGTGGTCATTGGGGGCGATGGCACGGTTCGTGATTGCATTTGAGGTTGAAACACTGGGGCATTCTGATTGTGTCATTCTGTCGTCATTATTGAGCAGGAATTCTTCAGTATAAAGAGAAACCTTCTCTAGTAACCCCATTTGGTTACTCTGAGGTACACTGCAAAACGAAGGGAGGAAAAATGCTGGATTCTTTCCCTTTATCTGCTGGTTTTCCGAACTGTGGGCTCATTCCCTTCCGTCCTTCCGGAAAAAACAGTTGCCGTCGTCGTCACCTCTTCTCTGCACGGTTTTACCGGAGCCGACGGGTTCCGGCCCACCGTGTCGTTCTTACTGGGGCTCCGAGTGAGCCGTCTCTGGCTGGGGAGTCGATTCGAGCGGGCTGCCCAGCCCTCAACCCAGGAGCCTTTTTTCTCATTTCCTCTGGTAGGAGGAGATGGCCCCGTGTCCTCAGGTGCGTTTCCAGCCCCGGCTCCGGGAGCAGCCATTCCTCTGAGAGCTCTGGTCTGTTTCCACAGAAAACCTTGTTTAGTGGTCACAGCGTGGATGCTGGGAGCATCTGCTGGACGGCCCCTGGTTTCTGGGCTTGGTCAGCGGACGGAGGTAGGAGATGCGTGTTATAAGAGAAAATGCGTCAGGAGGCTATGCTGATATTTCCAAGTCTAATTTAAAGTTGCTGGGTTTTATTTAAATTCTTTCCTGTTTTTCACTCTTAAACTGAATATATTATTCACTGATGACATTAACATAATTCCTTGTGTTGTCCTATAGTTTACTTAAGTAGCTTCTAAATAGAAATATCAATATAAAAGTTAACAATTTAATTACTGAAAAGGAAAGACAATTTATTTGGAGTTCTTTTTGTCCTTAACATATATTCCACTAAGATGTATAGCTGAATGGTTTCTGTTTTGTTTTGTTTTTATCAAATGTTTATTTATTTTTTGTTGAGAGAGTGTACTTGTGCATTCGAGCAGGGGAGGGGCAGAGAGAAAGGGAGGCGGATCCCAGGAGGCTCTGTGTGGAGAGCCCCACACGGGGCTCGAACTTGCAAACGGCAAGATCATGACCTGAGCTGAAATCGAGAGTTGGATGCTCAACCCACCGAGCCACCCAGGCGCCCCCGAATGACTGGTTTTTATATTCACTTAACGCCTCCCTGTGTGGCTTCAACCACTGACTCAGTGTAGTGGGTCATTCCTTTTCATTTTGGTTTCGATTTTGAGGAAAGAGTACATTAAAACCCGTATCTCACCAAACCACAGGTAATAATTTCTTTAACGTTTTAACATACGTGATTCTTGTTGTTTCTGTCCATAAACGTTATTACAGAACGGAACCATGGTTCCATAGGGCTTTATTGTTGCTTTATTCCCTCCAGAGTAGGTCGTGAACCTCCTCCCAGTCATGGGAACATTTCTAAGTCGCCGTTTTAGCGCCGTCCCCGTGTTCCGTCGTGGAGGCGAGTTCTGCTCTCTCAGCTGAGCTTCTGTCACTGACCATTTAAGGTGCTGACAGTCCGTCACAATTTTAAACGACACCGTGATGAATATCTTTGGAACCACATGTGTTCACACATTCCCAGATTACTACTTCAGCATGAATTACCACAGATGTATTCACCGAGCTAAAAAAATAAAAAATAAAATAGTTGAGACTTCCGCATCACACTGTGGAGTGATTCTCCTAAAGCGTCTGAGCTTTCTCACGTCCCCAAATCCTCACCAGCGCTGAGGGTTATAATTCAACCTTTAATTTGTCTCATTTGAAAGGAAGTCTAGCATATAATTGTTGATTATGTAGACATCTCTTTAAATGGCAACTTTAGGTATTTATCTATTCACTCTGCAACCAAAATGTAATTCAGCTTTTTCCACCTGCCACGCCCTGGACACAGCACTGTCCAGTATAGACACATCCCCCTCCTCGTGGTACCCAGAGTCCAGAGGAGAGGAAAGACATTGAGTAAGGTCGGAAGGAGAGATGCAAGGCATCATGAAAGTGCATGATAGACCAGGCTAGACAGGGGCGGTCAGGGACAGGAAGGATACGGAGGGTTGCACTGAACTAAAACCACAAGTAAGCTATAACTCGGGACAAGCAGGTGAAGTGAAGGAAGAACACCCCAAAGGGAGAAAACAGCATGTGCAAAGGTCCTGAGGTATGATTCATATCTTTCTTTAATATGCAAAGACCTCATCATGAAACAGAATCCAGGCCTATTCTAAGCAGGACCCAGTTTATAGGAAACAGATGCCCTTAAAAGGGGAAAAAGGAAGAAAGAGCGACTTCAGCACCTTATCTCAGACTCTGCCCCTGTCCCCAGCCCATGCCCCCCATGTCCATCCTTCTCGCCAACAAAAGCAACAAGTGCCCCTTCATCACCCGTAAAGTCGTCCCCGCCAAACCGTGGGGTGGAGGTGGTTCCCAGCAGCTGTGCGTCCTGAGCAGATTAGAAAGAGAAATCTTTATAATTACACGGGCTTGCTGTTATTTAAATATTTACCAACATTAAACACCAAAGGGCTGCAAATGATCCAGGGATTCATATTGTTCTCAGCTAATATTCTTTGTACAGTATTATGCAAATTGCGTAAACTTTATTTTCTTGTTGTTGCTGCAAGCAGTGTATCCCAAGGCAGCCATTCACTAAGTTGAAACAGATAAAGTTTTAATAATAAATAGTGATGATGAATAAGTCACAAAGTTTGTACAATGCTAATGTGCTCGCCCACCCTAGGGTGGTTTATTAGATAAACAAGTAACATTTCCTGATCTGCTTTTGCTCAGGCGGCATCGTTTCCCTGGAAATGTTTGCACAATAAATTATTTCAACCCATTAGGTGTTAACGGACAAATCATAGTCACTTGCAATCTGTCGTGAATTGCTGAGAATTGAGATTTAAACACTGAAATTATACATTAATTTTGCTTTACAAAAACAAAGCCGGTTAAGAGAAATTAAACTTGGTTGAAATGGGAACAAAACAGTATGTTTGATGCTGAATATTTTAAGCCTGCAAAGGAGGCTGTGAATGGTTTCATTAATATTCAGAACACTCTGGCGTCCATGACAAGGAGAAAATGCAGACAGCGGCGCCCCGCCTCGGGAACACGCATTAGCAGTGCCACCGTGATGCCTGTGCCGCTTCAGGGAGGGTCGAGGCCCACCCACGTGCATGGTGGCCTGAGACAGGCCCGCCCGCCTGGCGGTGTCTCCAGGGCAGAAGTGATTCTGTGCAACAAGGCACCTTCTGCCTGCATTCCTGACAACCTGCTCTCATGTAGAAGGGTGATTAGAAGGTATCTCGGAAAATAGCACCCGGTAGCAAGTGGCTGGAAACAACTTCATCGTGCGCCAGGGGGACAGGGACGAGAAGAGAGTGCCTCTGTCAGGACAGGTCTCCACAGCTGGAAGAGAGAAGGAAGGAAATCCAAATGTTCTGAATTCAATTTCCAAGATAATGTGTTTTTTTTTTCAGTTCTAGTATGAATTTTATTTAAGAAAATCTACAGCAATGTGCACAAAACTAAGTGACGATGAATTTGAGCAAAGTGCGCATACCCGACTCCCGTATCAAGTGTCAGAGCGTCGCGATACCCCAGGGCCCCTCCCGCTCTTTCTGTCTCCCTCACACCCAAGGTGACCACCATCCTAACTTCCGACGCCAGAGATGAGCTGGAGCCTCTGCCCTTTCCTGTCTGGGTTCTTCCCCAGGGGGTGTGCCTGGAGATGTGTCCGCGTCACTGTTTACAGCTGTATTTGCGAGTGCTCGTTGGAGGAAAACATGCTGTTGTGTTCATTTACGTCAGTTTGCTTGCTCCTCCTCCTGCCGACGGGCGTCTGGGCTCTTCCCGGGTTCGAGCTGTTACAAACAGTGCTGCTTTCAATGCTCCCGAACATACCCCTGGTGACTGTGAACCTGTGTGCTCTGAAGTAATCATAGCCAGGTACAGACCAGAGTGTCTGTTACATCCACACTGGTGCGGGGGTGTACATAAAAAGGACCGGGGGGCCTGGGGGGCTCAGTCCGTTAAGCATCAGACTCTTGATTTTGGCTCGGGTCCTGAGCTCACAGTTCATGAGTTCGAGTCCCACTTTGGGCTCCATGCTGACAGCATGAAGCCTGCCTGGGATTCTCTGTCTCCCTCTCTCTCTGCCCTTACTGCACACATTCCCCCCCACCTCTGTCTCTGTCTCTCTCAAAGTAAGTAAATTTTTAAACAAGGACTGGCTATAAGTTCATGCACACACACACGTATACACAGTCTGATGTGCAGACAGCCTGTCCGAGGTTGCTGAAACGCCTTTGGGAAGAGCGTGTAAGGAGGAACCAGGGGAGCCTTAATTTTCACTGTTTATATTTTTGTACTCATCTAATTGTTCAAAATGTATAGATTAGCTTTCAGTATAAGAGTAGTCAGTCCGAGGTGGAGGGATATGATGAATCAGAGTCCTGTGGTTCCTAATGGAACATGTGGTCATTACCACAACAGTAAATGGATTGTCCTGGGGCGCCTGGGTGGCTCAGTCTGTGAATCGTCCAGCTCTTTCCAATTCTTGATTTCGGCTCCGGTCAGGACCCCAGCTGGAACTGGGCCCTGCATTGGGCTCCGTGCTGAGTGTGTCACCTGCTTGGAATTCTCTCTCTCTCCCTCCCTCCCACCCCCTCTCCCTCTCTCCTCCTGCCCCTTTCCCCCATGGCTGCTCTCTCTCTAAAATAAAAAAATAAAATATTTTCCTTTAGCCGTGTGTCTCAGTGCTTTTCCAAAGTGTATTTCATTCAGTTCTCACCGTGAGAGTGAAGAGAGCGTTTGTGACCGTCTCTGTGGACCATACGTGTGGCCTGTCTCATGTAATCACCAGAATCAACCTACGAAGTAAGTTTTATGATACAGCCTCCCTCACTGATGAGGCGGCTGGAGATCGGGGGTGGGGTGGCAGCCTAGGGCCACGTGGGTTTCGACCCCTCAGTCCAGCGCTCTTTCCAGTCGTGAATGCCCAGAAAAGCTTGGAACACACTGGCATCAAAATGAGAGACAAAAGAAGATGAGAGAAAGAGAAACTTTGAGGTTAACCCCCCAGGGGATAGAGGGGCCATCCTGGGATAACCACAGGGCCTTCTGCCCCCTCTCATCCGCTGGTGCAGGTCATTCCCTTAACGACCCTACCTGTCAGTGCCCTCTGCCTCAGATGCTGGGGATGAGGATCAGCCAGCATTTTCTGCAAAGGGCCAGACGGTAGATACCTTATGCTCTGTGGGCTGTGTGGTGTCAAACTTCCCAACTTTGTCTCATTGGAGCATAAAGTAGCCATAGTACAGAAATGGATAGCCATGGTGTGTGCCACTAGAACTTTCTTTAGGACACTGAAATCTGAGTTTTGTACAATTTTTACATCATGAAATATTCTCCTTTTTATTTTTCAACCATTTAAAAATGCAGTAACCATTCTTTTTTTTTTTTTTTTAATTTTTAATGTTTATTTTTGAGAGGGAGAGGGAGACTGAGCATGAGCGGGGGAGGGGCAGAGAGAGGGAGACACAGAACTGGAGGCAGGTTCCAGGCTCCGAGATGTCAGCACAGAGCCCGTGTGGGACTCAAAATCACCAACTGTGAGATCAGGACCTGAGCGGAAGTCGGAGTCGGATGCTTAACCTACTGAGCCACCCAGACGCCCCTTCAGATGCAGTAACCATTCTTACTCTTAGCTCCTGGGCCGGCCAGAATGGTGATCCAGATTCAGCACACTGCTTTCCGTTGAGCAACTTTTGCTTTAACCAGATGCAAATAAAAAAAAAAAAAAATAGGTTGAGAGTCACTGGACAGAAGCTTATCAATTTTAGTCAAAATTCTTTCAGTTGTTAAATGGAAGCCAAACTGAAAGTGGAGAATCAAGCTAGGAAGCTCATGAATTTGTACATGGGAAGCCCAGAGGGGTTATTCAGGCTTGACTGGTTTTCTCTCTGCCTCCTTCCTCCCATCTTCCTCCTGCTGCTTCTCCTGCCCTTCCTCCTCCTCTCTCTCCTCCTCCCCCCATCCCCCTTCTTGTCTTCTCTTGGACTCACTTAGTCTCGCTAAGACTGTGTGCTCTTCAGTGCATGTGATGTCAGCAACATCTGATCCCTCGCTCTAGACAAACTCCCTCTTTAGCAGCAGGCAAAACCCTGTCCGATTTGTCCCCAGAAAATCTCTGTTCAGACATCACCACCTGCTTCTTCCATTTGACACCCATCCTCAGCCGTCTATGGAGCTTCTTACTCTGTGTCAGATAAGAACAAAAAGATGGATAAACACAGACCCACCGTCAGGAACTTGAGCCTCATGAGAGAGACAGCAGAGGGAACGGGCTGTGACGATGACACACACCACACCTAGAGTTCTCTCAGTCCTCTGGGGTCCTCGCGGTGTCTCTGCCCCTCTCCCCTGGGATGCAGGGCAGGGAGCGGACGGAGACGTGATGACTCATCTGGTGTCCCTGGTGCCCAGCACCATGGATAACTTGACTTCTTCCCTCATACGTTTATTGGGACTCTACAGTGTGCTAGACAGTGTACGAGGCTGGGTACAGGGAGGTAAAATGGAACCAGTGCCGTGTGTGCACACGTGAAGCACCTGCCACAGGGTCCCGGTTTCTTCCTCTGTAAATTAGAATTATTCTGAATTTAGGCTGGAATCAAACCCTATCTCCACTGTATGCTACTAGCTTTGTCAACTTCAGAAAGTCACTTGCCCTGTAGAAGTCTCTAAGCCTATAAAGCAGGCATAAGGGCAGTCCCCGCCTCATGGGGTTAGGGTGGAGATCCGTTGAGATAAACATGTCCAACACTTAGCCAAGTTCCTGAGGAGACCACTGGTGTTCGGTAAGCATGATCTGATATTAATTTGTTCTAACCTGGAGTCTGAAATACAGTAGATGCTCAGTAAATGCCTTGTGGATGGATTTTGCCCCTTAGATATCTTAGAGCAAAGCCCAGGTCTCAGAGCCACCGCAGTTACCCCCAGCCCGTTGTCTCGTTTCCCTGAAATGCGTGTGACCTGCAGATGGCTTCCTGTTTAGTCCCCACACGCCAGGAGCTCCCATCAGTCCTGCAGCATGCCCCAAGACTCTTTCCCCCAGAGCCTCCGTTCACTTAAAGCCTCACCGGATTGTTGTTTGGACCTTCCAGTGTGACTCACGGCTGGCCTCAGAAGTACTCCGGTTGAGAGCAGAGTGATAGATATGGCTTCCTCGTGTTGAGTGCAAATTTTTAAGTAGATTCAGAAACCAGGTGGCCTCCAACATCCCTGCCATACGTCGTTACCTTGTCCAGTAGAAGTAATCAGCACAGTATTGCACACAGCCCACACGGTCCAAGCCCCATCCCTGCAGTTCTTCTGGAGAAATGCAGCCTATTCGTGTATTTATGTTCAGCTTAATTGCTTAACGTTGATGAAAAACACTGTTGCAATTGATAAAATCATCACTATAATAATAACAAAGATAATAGAAAATACAGGCATACATATGTAGGAAGTCACAAGAGACTGTTGATAGCATATAAACAATGAGAACAAGACGGCTTTGCCGCAGGACCACACTTCTTAAAGATCCATGAGAGAGGGGAGAACGAGCGGAACCTGACTGAACCGACGTCCTGATGTGAGGAGCCCTCTCAGAGCTCTGACCCCGTCCCCCCGCAGATGAGACCACCCTGCCCCCACACCAGCGTCCTGACAAAGAGATCGCAGGGACAAATACCGTCTATTCCATGTTAACCATTCTTTTCCATGTGATAGCTGGAGCATGAATAAAAACTGTGAGACCTAGAAAAGGGAGGAAAAGATGACTCATTAACAAAAGAAAACAATCACTGGAATGGCGCCGTCGGTGGCCTCCTGTCACACAGCCGACAAGGACTTCAGTACGGCTCCGACAAATGAGCTCAGAAATCTAGCATGAGACGGGGGTGCCTGGCTGGCTCTATCAGTGCAGTGCAAGACTCTTAGTCTCAGGGTCATGAGTTCAAAACCTACCTTGGGCATAGAGATCACTTAATAAAAAATTTTTAAACAAAATCTAGCATAAGGTGGACAACTTGTTAAAAAAAAATGGACATGTGAGAATAGATAGGAAATTTTTGCAGAAAAAGGAAAATCTTAAGTAACCATTAGAAATGTAATAACAGATAAACACCATTTAAGATATTAATAGTTCATTCCACAGACTTAAAAAGACTGGACATGGCAGAAGAAAGGATAAGTGAAGAGAGGATATTATAAACTATACACAGTGAAGCACAAAATGGGAAAAAAAAGAGCAATTTTTTTAAAACGGAGGAGAATGCCGTAGAACTATAGGTGACTACGAAATAGGCTAATAGAAAAGTGTTTGAAAACATAGTTGGCAGTTACCGAGAAGTGGTGAAGGACACCAACCTGGAGATTCAAGAATCTCGGCTAATACCGAGGGAATGGATAGGAAGGAAACTACACCAGGCACGTCATCATCCAACTGCTTAAATCAAAGCTAGAGAGTCTTAAAAGTATTCACAGGGTAGAAGATATTATATACAGTTAAACACTGAAAAGCTTGGAAGCTGACATCTCAACAGAAACTGTGGAGGCTGCACTTCAAAATCAAATATGGAAGATCTTTTTAGATAAAAGCTGAAATAATCCATATGCAGCAAAAATGCACATCAAAAATAATAGTCTAGAAGACATTATTTAGGGTTATAGGAAATTATACCAGACTCTTGACTGTTTAAAGCACAAATAACCCCATATTGAAGAGTTGGTAGTACACAATGGGGCGCCTGGGTAGCTCAGTCAGTTAAGCGTCCAACTTTGGCTCAAGTCATAATCTCACGATTCATGAGTTCGAGCCCCCTGTCGGGCTCTGTGCTGACAGCTCAGAGCCTGGAGCCTGCTTCAGATTCTGTGTCTCCCTCTCTCTGCACCACTCCCTCAAAAATAAACATTAAAAAAAAAGGAAAGTTGGCAACATACACCAAAGTAAAATAAAATGACAATAAAAGCACAGAGTATGATCAAGAATAAATGACATTATATGGTAATATTTACATTGTTGATGAAGTGGTAAAATATTATTTGAAACCGTCTGTGATGATTTAAAAATGAATGTTGTAACATCTAGAGTACCACTGAAATGAATACAAGAGATATAACTAAAAGGGTTGGGGAGGAAGACTACAACAATATTCAGTTAACCCACCGAAAGGAAGAGAACAACAAAGAATACATGCAACAAATAGAAAAAAATAACAAAACGGCAGGCTTATTAAATCCAACTATACCGACAGCTACACTAAAAGTTAGTAGACAGAATATTGCGTTAGAAGACAGTCAAATTTTAGGGGGCGGGGTAGGAATCCAGACCCGAATGTGTGTTGTTTACTAGAAATCTAAATGTAAGACATACGTGTTGAATGTAAATGGGCGGGGAAAGATGTGTCAGGCAAAAAATAAGCATAACAAAATTACACAGAAAAAATAAGACAAGTCGTATTACCAGAGACAAAGCTGTTTCATAATTCTTCAAGGGCCAGTTTGTGGAGAAGATAAAACAATTCTGAATGTCATGAAATAACAAGAGGTTGAGAAAACCTAAGTAAAAAATTGGCAGAGGGATGAGAAAAACAGACGAATCCACAGTCTTAGTTGGAGGTTTTAACATTTCTCTCTTAGTAATTACTAGGACAACTAAAACACAAATGTTTAAGGATGTAAAACATTTGCTCAACGCTACCACTAAGCGTGCGTATTCTAATACACATTGAACATTCCCCAAGATAGAAAACAGTAACAGGTTGTAAAAACAAATCTCTACAGACATCAAAAGACCCAAAATATACAGACTATGCCTCTGACCAAAACTGTGTGAACTAATAAAACGATGATATCTAAAAAAAAAAAAAAAAAAAAAAGTCTCAAAATGGCTGGAAATTAAGCAAAATACAACCGAATGATGCATGTGTCAAAGAATATATCACAAGGAAAAATAGAAAGTAGATCAACTGAATAATAAGGAAAACAAATATTAAAATTATGTGAATAGAACACACATCAAGGGAACAGAACGAAAGGTCCTGAAGGAGACCACTACATTGATTCTTTGAGAGCGGCTCCAAGTCCATTCAATGGGGAAAGGAAAATGTGTTCAATAAATGCGAAAAGAGTATGTAGCTATGTGGGGGCAGAGAATGAATTCTTGACTCTGTGTTGCTCCATACCAGATAACCATAATGATGGATTATACACCTAAATGTAAAAGCTAGAACCATATATCTTCTAGAAGAAAACATAATATTTTCACAACCTTGAGATAGGCCAAGATTTTTTAGACAAAATGCATAAAAAGCGAGAAAGGAAAATAAAGATTAAATGGGATTCATAAAACAATTGTGCTCTTTTAAAGACACCATTAGAGAAACAAATACACAACCACAGAAAGGGAGAAAATATTCACAACACTTTTATCTAACAAAGGACTTGTATACAAAATGGTTAAATAATTCCAGCAAGTCGATAATAAAAAAGACAAATGCCCCAATTAAAATGGGAAAAAATGTGAACAGACACTTCACAAGAGGATAAATAGATAGCTGTATTAATTAGCCATTTATTATCATTTCGTGTTAAATGTGAAAGAGAGTTTAATACCATCAGTCATTAGGGAAATTCATATTGGAACTGAATACCACTTCACATGCGTTGGAAAGACTGAAGTCAAAATTCCGGACAATGCTTAGTGCCAGAGAGGCTGTGAAGTGGCTGGCCCTCTCATACGCTGTAGGATAGTACTTTGGATACTGGCAGTTTTGCATAAAGTTAAATAAACAACTTCTCTGTAACCCAGCAATTCCACCCTTAGGTGTTTACCCAAGAAAAATGGACGTATGTGTCCATGAAAAGACTTGCACAAGAAGGTTCATAATGACCTTCGTCATAATAGCCCATAACTGGAAGTAATCCAGATGCCTCTCAACAGGTGGATGGATGAACGAATTGAAGTATGTTCATAAAACGAAATGCTACCTGTTGATAAAAAGGAATAAACGTGCTAAAACACAATAACCCATGGATGGATTACAAAAAAAGATACAAACAAATGTGCTCTCTGATTCCACTGATGTGAGATCTGAGAATAAAGCTGTAGGGACAGAAATCACAAAGCACTTGCCTTTTTAAGGGGATCGGCTGGAAAGAGCACTCGGGGAGTTTTTGGGGATGATGAAGTGCCCCCCACCTTCTTCTGGGCGATGATTACATGAGTGTGTATAACGGACAAAACTCATTGAACTAAATGCTTAAGCTCTGGACGTGTTATTGTTTACTAAGTAATCCTTGATAATAAAAAAAAAAAAGTTTTAGCGTCTGCACTCCATGTGCTGAACAGGTACAACTTAAGAGATAGGTGGCAGAATCGATGGGACAAGATGAGGTAGGAGACTCTGCCGCGGTCCAGATCACTGAAATCACTGAACAAACTCTCCGGGACATCCGGCCGTTACGGCTCCTGACTCTTCGGGATGAGCGCGGCCTCCTCGGTGGAAGCAAAGGAAAGGTCAGCCCCTGCCGGAAAAGCCAGCCTTCCAAAAACGAGGTCTGCGGCTCCTCAGCCCCTTGGGGCACCCATGCTGTGGGGGTGGCCACATCCTCCCTTCGTTCCTCTCGCATGCGGTGTCCTTCGTTCATCTCGTCATCCTGTGGTGCCCTCCTCGTCTGTTTCTCCTTTCCTAGTGTCTTCCTCGAATTTAACCATGTTGAATTTACTCGACATAATGTATAAATTCCCCACCTCCATTTCAGAGTCAGGGGCAGGAGTGGTGAGGTCCCTGTCTCTAGGGGTTTTTAAGCAGTGGACAATGACCTATCTAAGGAATTAAAATGAAGGAGAGCGAGCCACTTGGTGGGACCAGACCAGCCAACAGGGTCCTGACAACATACACCATCTACAATTTTATGACAAGTGCTCGATACATGTTCATACAGCCTACGAAATCAAAACTATGGGTTAATTCACACTTAATTTAATTAGCTAAATATAATTCTATCCTGTATGCATTTTGTTGGACTAGAGGATAGCATTTCATGCGTATTCATTCTGGCAAGAAATTCCGAAATTTTCTTTGATCATCTGCTAATTTTTCTGCTGTAACAATTAGCCGATGCTCAGCTACCCTAGCTTCCAGGCAGAACCTGATGCTGATTTTAATTACTTAACCTAAGACCAAGGCAAAGCAAAATACCCACCGAGTCCTATTCCAGTTGCATTTCATTTAATGTGCAATCTATTGCTTGCAGGCTTGGACTTTGCTCTCCGAATTAAGCATCACACGTTGTGGGGCATTTAAATATTAGTTTCCTCGTTTCTTCAATTCTTTACTCCTGACCTTTCACAGGCATCGTTATTAATTAGCCCAACAGGCACTGTGCTGCCTCTGTCGCTGTGGTCCCCATGACCCTCCCCTGTGGTCCTCTCCGGTGAGCCATACCGTCTCCAGTGCAGGTTTCTAAGGATAGTTCCTTTCAACTCTGAGAACAAAGACGTCCAGGGCTTGTGGTTCTACCTTGTCAAGACATCCTTGTGATGGTTCTTGTCTTAAATCTTTCCCCTTAGGTCCACTTCTACCACCACTGAAAGGATTGTCTTTAATCTTACCTGGTAATTGAGATTAATGTAGGCGGAAAGGAGGAGTAGCCAGACTGTATTTTACTTGTCACGCTGACCACAACCAGGCCTGATGACCAAAGGAGATGGTCATGCCTGGAGTTCAGTACTAATCTGGCTTAATGGATTTCCTGCATCCACTTCACTTTAAATTCAAGCTCTAGTTCAAAAAACAAAAAGTTTAAATGGCTCGCCAACATTGAGTTGGAGCATCTTTCCAATCCTGTCAGCAAACAGGGCTGTTTATGCTCGGGTTTCCTTCCTGCTGGTCACACCTACATTATGCCAATGGCAGCCAATCACCAGACCCATTTCCTGAGCAAACCATGGCCCAGAGTAGGCAGCACAGAGAGTTTGCCGAGATGCTCTGTTTTTTGGATAACTTGCAAATATGCCCAAAGAAAGAGAAATCAAATTCTCTTCATTTTTTAAAGCAAAAAAAAAAAAATCTTCATTTTTTAAAGCGAGAAGAATTGGGAACACACATGGGTGGTCTCATGAGTAGTGTTTGTCCTAGTTTAAAAATCCAGATGTCCCCCTGATTGGTATCAGAAGGACCTTGATGCCAATTATCCAGATCCCAGAGTCCCTCCCCAAAGCCTACTTTTCAGCTGTGTGGGCTTTACGAGATTATTACTCTGGAAAGGCAAGCCGAGGGAAGAAAAGGGGTTTCGACTAGTCACAGAGAGCAGTCTCTGTGCGGTGAGGGTGTGCCTGTACCCCCCGAGTACTAAACACTCAGGGAAGCTCTTCGAGCTCCGTGATTTGGCGCATTGTCTGATGAGGCCAGATAAAAAGTACTTCCCAGGAATGGAGAAAGAAAGAGAGACTCGTGAAGTGGGTGTGGAAATGTGAGGGTGTCCTGAAGCATGCGCGCTCTCGCTCTCTCTCTCGCTCTCTCTCTCTCTCTCACGCACACACACACACACACAGCTTCTAAATGTGTCCAGTCCATTAGGAGCCCAGGTGAATGAGCCCAAGGAGTCTCAGCTCCCAAACACAGACCGTCTGGTCTGGAGTACCTCCCACCCTGCAGTTGGCTACCACCCTAAGAGAGAGAGCCACTTAATTCAGACTCTCTGTGGTCGTGAAGGGTGGGGCAGTCCAACCTTTCCCTTTGTCCCTGGATCCTGGCATCTGGTAGGCACTCTATAGACGTTAAGTGAAGTGCTAACAAGATCCTCAGACCACGGAAGAGGTGTGACTCGGGCCACAATCCTCAGGCCATTGTTTCAGCAGAGAGTTGACGATGTGGAGGCAGATGGCCATCAGGGGCTGTGTGCTAGTCTGATGCCCTAAATCCCGTTCTGAAAGGGCCAGCCCCGCTCCCTCCCATCGTAGGTTCTGAACTTCCCACCACACCGCCACAAGTGCCCTCATCGTCTGTGCCGTGGTCTCGCATCTCTGCTGGTTTTCGTCGTTATTCTGTATTTTCTACCTTGCTTGTTTTCAACACATCTTTCTCCTTTTCTCTTGTTCTTTGTATCTTTGCCTGTTTCTCTCTCTCTCCTTGTTTGTCTATTATTTATGAAGCAGATCCTCAAAGCTCCCTCTTCATGCAGAAAACTGAGTTTGAATTGCTTTGAATGTTCTCCCTCTGAAATGAGACCTCACTCTCTGGACGCCCTAATGCCCTGCCTACCATTTCACAGAGTTTTTGAAAGACCATGCAGGTGCTTGGAATATTGTTCAACAGATGCAAATGTAAGAAGGATTAATATCATCTGAACGGGATTGACAGCCTCAAAATATTTTTGCTTAGTAAGCATGTATCGCTCACCCACCTGTGCCTGGCACCGCTGTCCAGAAGCAGGGAAGGAGCGAGAGAGATGAATGACTTGGGAAAGAGCCCTTGTGCCCGCCTGCCCTCTCAGCAGACTGCATGCAGAAGGCTCTCAGATTGTGATGAGTGCCAGGAAGGGCAGACGCCAGGTGCCGTGATGGGGAAGGGAGTGGGTCAGCTTCATAGCAGACCTTCGTTGGCTCGGGATGCCGTAGCAAAATATCACACGTTGGCTGGCCTAAACAGCAGACATTTGTGTGGTTTCTCACAGTTCTGGAGGGTGGAGGTCTAAGATCAGGGTGGCTGTATGATGAGCCTCTGACAAGGTCCCCTTTTCTGGCTCGTAGACATCTGCCTTCTCCCTGTGTGCTCACATGGCCTCTCCTCGGTTCATGCACATGGAGAGGAGGAGAGATCTGTCTCTGTCTTCCTATAAGGCCACCAGTCCTATCTGATTAGGACTTCATCCTCATGACCTCAGTTAACCGTAATTACTGTAGTGGTCAGGATTCTCCAGAGAAACAGAATCAATTGGATGGACAGATGAACAGACGGACAGATAGATAGATAGAAAGATAGATGGATGGATGGATGAGGGATGGATGATAGATATCCTAGAAGATGTATATGTATGTGTGTATATGTAATAGATACAGATACAGAATAGATATAGAATATACAGATACATAAAAATAGATAATAAGTGTCTTTATGTAAAGAGATTGGCTTACACATAATGGATACTGAGGTGTCCCATGATCTGCCATCTGCAAGCTGGAGACCCAGGAAAGTGGGTCCTAGAGTTCTAGTCCAAGCATGAAAGCCTGAGACTCCAGGAAGCCTATGGTTTAATTCCTCATCTGAGTGTAAAGGCAGAAGACCCATCTCCCAGATCACACAGAGAACAAATTTCCCTTTGGACGTGACCATCCACAGCAGATGGTCAAGAAAGGACTGTGAGCTTTGGAGATTCAGAGAAACCCTGTCATTCGAAACCCGGAGAAAGCCTCTGCAGAGAGAGAAACAGAGAAAATGTTGGTGAAATTGGTCGTAGGGACCAGCATCCAGCCTTCTATTTTGGACATGTCCAATTTGAGGCTGATGTGACATCCAAATGGATGCATCAGTTCAGCATTTGAATGAAAGAGTGGAAAATTCTGTAATAATTCACATTACTTACTTCCTCCCAAAGCACACTTGTCAGAGATCGCCCAGATAAAATTGACGTGGCTTTCTATGCATGGCCGCCCCGTCTGGATCATTGCTGGAGTCACTTGGCTAATGTGCCCGTTTTGGTGTGGGGGGGAGCATGGAGAATCAGTTGGCACGCCTGTGCACAGATTGGCCTCAGGCGTGCCCCAGGGAACCAGGTGGAATGATAGGCGCCAAGATTCTGGATTTTTTCACGGTAGTACACGTCATATGGCTTACCAGAGGAAGGGTGTTTGGCGTGTCATTAGAAATTATAATTAGTCAAAACAAATTCTTCCTCTCAGGGAAGCTGCAGTGTCATAAATGAATTCCTCATGGGCATCCACGTTGGCCAGCTGAGAATCAGAAAACACTGCTGTCCAGGCACCTGGGTGGCTCAGTCATTTAGGCGTCTGACTCTTGATTTTGGCTCAGGTCATGATGTCCAAGTTCATGGGATCAAGCCCATAGTGGGCTCCTCACTCATAGCACGAGTCTGCTTAGTATTCTCTCTTCCTCTCTCTCTGCCCTTCCTCTGTGCATTCTCTCTCTCTCTATCTCTCTCTCTCTCTCTCAAAATAAAAAAAAAAAAAGAAAATACTGCTGTCACTGAGTCCATTTCATTAAATCCACAACACCTGAAATTGCCTCCTTTTTCTTCCTGAAACATCCAGTGGTTAATACCCTGTAATCCACTGTCTTTGACTTCCTACTGCACACAGTTGTTTAGATAGATCAGTTGAAGACTTCTTCCCACAGAACACATGATTTACAGACAAGGGAGAGGAACCTTCCAAACTCCGTTGGAGGGCTCACCCCTCTCCGGGAGTAGAGGTTTCCGGAAGGACCCTGCCCCTTCCTACTCTCAGTGCTGCACAGAGCCTTGCACACTGAGGAAGCGTCCAAGATGTTACTTTAAATCTCATGTGTAGGTAGAACTCATCCCAGTTTTAACTGCTTCATTCCTCACAACCAAACAAAATTTAACAGGCGGATAAGGGCCTCCAGGCACCATTTTAACAACTTGCATGTAATTTGCAGATTGCAAGCATTGGCGAGAAAGGCTCTGGTATAGATGCTAGGGTGGGGTTGCCGCAGGGGACGGAAGGAGTGCAGAGAACCTTCTGTACATGCTCAGTATTGCATCTTTATCTCAGTGTTCCGAAAGTACAGCAGTTTTCAAACAGGTTTGCGTTGATGTGGTTTAATACAGCATCTCTGGAAGGATGGAAACTAGCGGCTAGAAATAATTCAGTTAGATAATGTGAAAATAGCTCGGGCTGATTGGAGTACATTGTTTCAAATATGTGACCCAGTGAGAAGTGACCTCAGCTTCCTCTGGTCTTTGCCCCTTAACTCTCCCCCCACCGAGTGCTATTCTGAATTCATCCTCTCTCAGTCAGTGTGCAGGCTAAATGCAGTGTTTCCTAGGAGAAAACCATGAGTCTCTAGCTCATTTGGAAATGCTAAAAATTGGGTTTCTCTGAGCCCATGAATCTGAAGGAGACGATGGGTGATATATTTTGAGATATTCATGAAAGTGGAGAATTAGCCCTTTTAATTATAGAGAAGAGACTTCTCTTTTCAAGTTTTTGCATATAAAAAGCCTGGACTTCATCTGTCCAACACCAGTAAGAAAAAAGCTGGACAGATTGAAAATCAATGACTTTCCTTGGGCTCATTTGGAGAACTGAGTTTCCAGGGTAAACCAACCACTGATGAGGTCAGGACACGCTGCCCCAAAATCTGGCACCTTGTTCAATCCGGCAGGTTGACTATTCTAAGCTGAAGGAATCTGAGAAAATGGCAGAAACAGGAAGTCATCCGGCCTCTGCCTCCCCCTTCTCCCCAGAAGCACGTCGTGAAGTCCTCGTGGGACGTCTTCCCTCCCACACCCGGGAAGGGACCATGTTCGTCTCCAAGGACCCGGGGTCGGATCCGCACAGACCGCCCTGCTGTTTCCCCTCGTTTGTGCACTGTGGTTACTCCCCACTCCTTAACCTGTCGTGTTCCTCCGTGGCCGCCAGCACGGAAACACTCAGGTCTAACTTTCCTCGGGTCCTCATTTCCTTATGAAGGCCCCAGTGTCTGGCAAAACTTATGTTGTACTTGAATGCCTTTCTCCTGTTGGTCTGATTAATTTTCAGACCCAGTCAGAGACCCTGAGGTAGTCAAGGAACATTTCTTTCTCTCCTACAACCCCCAGCCCAGCATGTGGAGAGGCGGATTAACCCGGGTGGACACAGCTGAGCTCCGCTCACCAGGAACCGTAAACCGGTGGGGACGTTAGTGATTTCGACAAATTCCTATAAGCTTGAGAATAAGAAGTTCATGGGGACTCCCCTACCGACACTTTCGTGGACTTTATCTCAGAGAAGATAAACCTTCACCCCAGGTTCTTACAGGGAAAATCCTAGAAAGATCCTCTCCTGGCGCTATCAGGAGGGGAAGAGTAATCCTTGAAAAATACCCCAGAGCCTTCTCCGTGAGGACGGCCCGCTCTCCAGGCGAAAGACTGCCAGTGCGCCCTGCTGGGAGGAAGGGTGTTTCTGTCTCATCTAGGGAGAAAAAACAGTCCACGGGGGGAAGGCTTTAGGAAGGAGGTTGGGAAAAGCTGCAGCCAGAAGAAGTAGAGGCAAGGAAAGCCCTGTCATTGGAGAATCACTCGCAGAGGTCACAGGCCAGACACATGGCCTACTGAAAGACAGGTTTACCCTAAGACTATAGAACATTCCCATTGTCCCCACCCCCTCCAGCACACCAGTGGGGCTCCAGTGTGACAGCCAGGTGACAGCCAGAAGAGCACCAAGACACAGGCTGTCTATAAAGAGGAGGATTTGGGGAAGTTGGGGGTCAAGAGAGCCCACAAAAACAAGGACACTGGAGGAATTTGAAGCCTCTCGCCCGCAGCTGCTGCACACATCAAACAGCCCAGCTCAGAGCCAGCTGGGTGTGTCCTCACCCTAGAGCCTGTTTCCCTCTGTTCCTTCTACCCGTCCCCACTGCCCTGAATCACCAGACGAGGAGCTGAAAACAACTCTGGCTAATACGCTAAGAACTCCAACAGAAAAAGTAGAGCGCATGCAGGAACACGTGGTGACATAAACAGAGATGGAAACACCAAGAAGGACTCAAAAGGAAGCCCAGAAATCACAAACGCTGTGAAGGAAACGAGAAGGCCTTCGCTCGGCTCCTCAGTAGACTGGACAGAGCTGAGGAAAGCCTGTGCACTTGAAGAGATATTAATAGAAACTTCCCAAACTGAAATGCAAGGAGAAGACACACGGGCACGTATGCATAGGGAACACAGTATCCAGAACGCTGGGATAATGTGAGAAGGCTTAACGTATGTTACCAGATAAAAGGAGAAAGAACAGAGCAGGTGTCTTTGAAATAATAATGGCCAAGAAGTTTCCAAAATTAATGACAGACACCAAACCCGAGATCCAAAGAATTGAGAAATACCCTAAAAAACACACTTGGGTGTATCATATTTGAACAACAGAAAAACAGAGACAAAGAGAAATTGAATAAGACAAAGCAAGACGGAGGGGGGGGGACAAAAAACACACAAAACCTCACCTACATAGCACAAAGAATAGGAGTCTCCGTGACGTTATCAGAAACCAGGCGAGCACAAAGAGAATGAAAATTAAAAATTTAAGGTTGAAAGGAAAGCACTTGATATATCCAGAACAATTGTCCTCCAGAAATAAAGGAGCAGTGAAGTCTCAGACTAACAAACTGTGAGGGAATTCATCACCAATGGACCTGCCCCGCAAGAAATGTTAAGAGTTCTCCAGACAGAAGGAAAATGGAAGAGGTGGGCAACGTGAGTCCGCACAAAGAGAGGAAGAACATCCATGAAAAGACTAAAGTCTTTTATTTTTATCACTAGTTTGTGGAAGAGAAGTATTTAATGCAGTGACAAGAGCAGACAGGAAGCAGCAATGAGGAACACTGACAGGCCACCTCCACTGCGCATGGAGAGAGGTCGGGGCCGGGTGAGGGCGGACTCGCATGCAGTCATCACCAAGGACAGGGGTTCCTGCTGAGGTAGAGCAGCTTGGTGTCCAGCGTGGACGAACAGTCCAGAGCTCAGGTTCAGAGCCAGAGACAAGAGCCTGGGCAGACCCGGCCCGGCCACCCGCCAGCCGCGTCCGCTGAGGTGCATCGTTAACCTCTTTCATCATCAGTCTTCGTCTCCGGAGGTCAGCCTGTCCATCGTTCCTTCATGAGGTTGCTCTGAGACAACACGAGTAAGTGGTGAGCAGCGCACCTGGCAGATAGCCAAGTTTCTATAGACTTGCCTCAAAGTCTCTGTCTAAGAGTCTCCAATTGTCCCTGGACCAGTAGCGTCAGTGTCACCTGAGAACATGTGAGAAATGCACAGTCTCTACCCTCACCCGCACCTGATGAATGAGAAGCCCCGGGGTGGGCCCCGCACAGTCCTGCAGGTGACCGATTCCCAGTAACGACGGATCAGCTGGTTCTGACAACAGTATTTTTAACATCCCTATTCTGGTCATTTTTGAGCATCCTTTATCTTCATTCCCAGATGCAGCTCCCTACTGGCACAGAGTAAGAGGCTCTCACATGTTGAGGCCTCGTGATAGGACTTTCTCGATGCGTTAGTCATTTTAGTTAAGTCGTAAGGTTGGATTGGACCTCTGGTGCACGCGCAGTGCCGCGCTGGCCAGCGTAGGCGATTACGGGACACGCTCTCCCCGGAGACGGTCCTCTGCTGCGGACAGCCTCATGAGGCAGCAGAGGGTAGCAGCAGGTCACGACAGGGGCGTGCCCACCACTCCAGGGGTGTTTGACACATGGGAAACCTGTCCCAGTAGGAGATGAGAGCTGGCCTCATGCAGGAGCTAGGGAACAGAGGAGCTGCCGCTGGGGGGTCTCCTTGGAGATGTAACGCTGTGCCCTCCAGAGAAGAGTGGGATGTTCCACCTGACTGTCGCACAGAAAGATGGAGTTCACACAGGTGGCATGTCCCCTTTGCATGTTAAACTTGCATTAAAATGCCTCTAGTGGAAATACGTAGTGCTGGCAATGGTGTAATGAAATTAGCATCCTCATATATTTCTGGAAGCGTCTGGTAAACTAGCAAATGGGAGCAATGAGCTTTTGGAGAGAATCAGTCAACACACTTGAAGAGCTATTGTAAGTTTTTGTGTCATTGGGCCCAGTGATCAGACACGTGGAAATCTGACCTAACGGATGTTGTTTTAAATAGAAGGGATGATACCGTGCGCTGCGTTCATTTCCAAACAAATGGAAGTGAGAGAGAGGACGGAGGATGGTTATGTAAATCGCTACTAACCATGCAGTAGTTAGTGGCCATTAAAATAATTTTGCTGAAGAAATTCAGCCACCTGCAAATAAAATTTTAAGATAAGTTAAAAATCATGACTCAAAATTTTACTGAGTATGATTGCAAATATCTAATACATAATAAACGCTGCAGGAAAATACTGGAAGGAATTACAACAAAATAACAATGCTGTCATTCGGATGGTGGATTGTGACTTTTTATCCTTGGTTTGCTCTCCTTTCCAAATGCCCTAAGATTTTTCACTATGTAACACACGTCTTCATACAAGTTCCTGCCGTTCCACTCCACTTTCACGAGGCCCGCATCGGCGGCTGCTTTCACTAACCGAAAGAAATCCAGAGAGGACTTTGGCTTTAAAAAGAAAAAAATGAAAAACTAAGACATCCTTCAGCGTCGGCTTTGCAGCAAGCCACACAGAGGCAGCTGCGCACCCCCAGCCACGAGAGCGGCACCCCCAGCTCCTTCCCCGGCAAGCGCACTCAGCACCCACTCCAGAGCTGTGAGCCTCCGTGCTTCCTCTCGATGCACTTTAGGACTTTGTTGGCAAGATGAGTCCTAAGGGTCAGAGAAGCCTAAGACGGGTTATGAGGGAACAATTCTCCACCCCAAGTTCATGGTGATGGCTGCACTTCCCAGCTCGTGGGCTTAGTTCAGAAAGGTTTCCAGGAGCGCCCTGCTTTCCAAGCAGGGAAGATGCACGGGAAGGAGAACTGTCAGAGAGAATGGAAATGGGAGACTGCCTCCTTCTGGTCGAAAGGGGAACGGCAGTCACAGGCGTTTCTGATTACCAGTAGCATTAGCCATCACGAGACTTTATTTTCCTTCTTTTTGCTGAAAAGTGGTCTCCAAGGGAACCGATGTCTCAGGAGGACTGCCTGACCAGACGGCGGTAAGCGAGCACCGTAATGGGACAGATTTCAGACGCCGAAGCCACAGCTTCCTTGGGGGCCTGTGCACCCCAGCAACCGCTTAACCCCGTTGAAGTCCTGAATGTGGGGGCGAGCCTGATGACAGGAAAGGGGTCCATAGTGGATGAGGACGCAGGACCTGTCAAAACCCGAAGAGAAGCTTCTGCGTGTGACTGGTGACAAATGGCGATGCAGGCGCTAGGTTGAGTAGCAGGGAAATGCCCCGCGGGGGCTCTTCCGCTGCCCTCTGCCGAGCCCTCAGCCCAGCCCTCAGCCCCTGGCCTGACGCCGAGGGGCTCCCCCAGCCCATGTCCACTTCAGACAGAAAAGTGCTTTTCATTTTCCGTCCTCGTGGTTTTTGCCTCCTCACATAATTTTGGATGCACAAAGCTTAAAGATACTTGAAACCCTCTACTTAATTTTATAACTAAACATAATATTATTTCCCATTTGAGAACTATTTAATATTTATTTTCCATTTATTTCAATGACTATTGTAGTAAAAATTACAGCTTCGAGATAGATAAAACAGCTTTTCTGTTAACTGCCATCACATCATTTAAAATGGTTTCTCACCACGAGTATAAGATCTAAGCACCAGCCTGTAAGCCCCACGGTGCCAGGGCCTCTCTCTGCCTTGGTCCCTGCTGTCTGCCCAGAATGCCCAGCGCTTAGTAGGTGTTGGACAAAATATTTTTAAATGAGTGGATGCTGCCCCCTGGTGGTGGCATACCCAAGTTTCATGCTTCGCATTTTGATTACTTCATGAAATTCAGTGGGAATTTAATCGGAAAGCCTGAGACATGAATCTTGGTGAGAATAATCTCATCGCCCTCATTTAGCTCCTTCGTTTCCCTCCTCAGCACAGTTTGGAGACATCTGAGTTCACTCTGTTCCACATGGACGTGCACCTATCCCCGTGGTACACCGTCGCTGCTGTTCTGCGTGGTGACAGGGCTTGCCCCTGTGGAGGACAGAATCTTTTCTCCTCACCTTAGAACTTCTCCCACAGAGAGCTGATGCAGCAAATCCTGGTCTCGCCTTTCCTCGGGGCACTAGAAAGGTTACGTTCATGACCACCAACTCCTCGGCCGCCACCCGGCCTCCCCTCCTGCACTCTTGGTGTTTCTGCCCTTGCACCAGGCACCTGCAGACACGTGGGGGCAGTGCCCTTAGCTCGCTTAATCGGGGCTGGAAGGAGCTCTCTTAAACGCAAGAGACAGCTATTTCCTCATGGATAGGAGGAGGTTTTTTTGTTTTGTTTTGTTTTTTAATTAAGTTTATTTTGGAGAGAGCACGAGCTTGAGCTTGGGGAGGGATGAACAGAGGGAGAGAGAGAATCCCAAGAAGGCTCCGCACTGTCAGCACGGAGTCTGATGCAGGGCTCGAACCCACGATCCGTGAAATCATGACCTGAGCCAAAATCAGGAGTCAGACGCTCAACCGGCTGAGCCATCCAGGCGCCCCAGGGATAAAAGGAGTTTTAATTATTTAAGGCAAAGCAATAAAGGATGTGGTCTTCCCCTCCAACGTGCCGCCTAATTGGTAGATTCATAGGACCTTTCACTGGGTTATGAAGTCACGTTATTCTGACTGGTGATATTATGCTATCTTAATTCAGTTTATATAATTATTTAAGTTTAATTTTTTAGGGCTGCTATCAAATATTAACATCGTACTAGGTAAAGGACATAGCTAATTGGGGTGCATGTGCCCACACACACCGAGGGGCCTAATTGCTGGTACCGTGCAGGGCAATTGTCGTAATGAGAGCAAAGCCAGCCAGTGTCTGGCATGTACATATGACTCTGTCCCCGCGAAGTCTGTTAAAGCGACAGTTCCTGGGCTCCGAGCTCCTCTAGGGTATGGCCGTGTCTCCTTCACAGACGTGAGTCGTTGGCGGTGCTCGATCAGCATGGTTGGCTTGGCTGGCAGCGGTACGAGGACAGAGAAAGGTCGTGCGGTCCTGGCGAAGTCTAGGGTCTGAGAGATGGTGTCGTTCATGGTGCCGTGTCCACCAGGAGGCAGGAGGCAGCCCTGCGCTGAGACCAGAGCCCACGCTTCTGCGTCGTGGAGAAGTGCGCACCGCCACTGCGGGCCTCCGGGTCTCTCCAGGCGGAGCGCCCTGGCTGCTAAGATCCCTCTGTTGACACTCACACTTCCGGCCGCTGGGCCTTGAGTAGTCGTCCCGATACAGCTCCAACCGCGGTCTCGCCGCGTCTCCGCTCCGCATCTGTACGGCGGGCTGTAGGGTCTGCTCCGCCGGCCGTGAAGCAATGGAGACTAAACGCACAGTGCCCGACGCGGTAACTTCCACCCAGCGGACCTCCACCGGGCGTTGCTGGCACTGCTGTTCTGACTTCGCTGAGAGCCAGTCCTCTCTGCTACTTTTGGGAACAGACCACACCCTGTGTGCTCGTCCGGGGCTTGCATTCACATGATCCACAGAAACTCACTTCCGTTCGTGTGAGCCGCGGAGACTCACGGCCCAGGCACCTGTGTGCCGCACTGAGCGCCGGCCTCCGGGAGCTGCGCGTCCCTAGCCCTCGCCCCACAGCGGCGCCCGCTCTGCCCGGGAAAGTTTAATCATCCACCCGTGCATTCGTCCATTCAGCAAGCCTGCTCTGTCCCGGGCGCAGCAATCTAAAGAGAAGAAATACACACGCAAATGAAGGCACAGTCTAGATTCCTTAAAAGAGGGTTAGATTACATGCTGAGAGGTCAGTGCGGGCGACAGGCCCCCAGCCAAGCCCCTGGGTCACACCGTGTGCTGCGGGGAGCGCCAGACTCCTGATGTTCCAGATTCAGACGATGTGAGGACTAGCGGGAGACCCTGCGTTCCTGTAGAGCCGAAGTCATCTCTGACTGATTTTGTCACAGCACAAAGCAGGTGCTTAGCGTTTGATTTGTGGGGTGGAGTGAAGCACTAGGAAATTCCAGACGGTCGGGACAGCTTCTCGAAGAGGACTGGGGTCAGGAGCAGGGAGGAAGCCCCAGGGGGAAGGCGTTCCCCTTAGAGTCACAGGATCTGGATTCCTGCCAGAGAGGACCCAGAGAAGCAACTGTCCTTCAAAGGGGCCAGGATGCCAATGTTCTCATTGCTGAATTGGAACTTCCCAGCCAGTAACCCCTGCTCAGCCCACGGGGAGCAGGGGCGCGGCAGCTCGCAGTTGTTATTGCATATTAAATATTAAACAGGATTTCCTCTTGGGCAGTCGTTCGTGGTCACCAGCCTGCTCTGTCTGCTGCCACCTCACAGAAACCCTCAAGCAAAGGAGAAGCGTGGGTCTGGGAGACAGCTGCTCAAGTTCAGCTCAAGGACCCCACAGCTCACCAGTGCCAGGCCCCAGATGCGGTTGGGTCCCCTGAGCCTTCCGTGGTCACAGGTGTCCTCCCTAAGTGTCTACGAGACCAGGTCCAGAGGAAGGGAAGTGGGGACCAGGAACGTCGTTGTCCATGTCGCCTTTGACCGCACGCCGACGCCTTCCTGCTTGAGGAGGGTGGGCTGGCTGCCCGCTCCTGCCTGTGCTGGTGCCACCCAACCTCCCCCCCCCCGCCTGGCAGGCACGCACACAGACCTCTGCCCACCCGACCCAGTGGCAGGTCCTTCCCATCTGGACAAAGGAAGGGGCCTCCCTCTTGACAGGTGTGACCACCCCCCGTGCCCCCGCCCACACTGGCTCGCCTTGCCCGTAGCTGCGCTCTGCCAGCGGCTTGCCCTTGGCTCTCAGGGGTCTTGGAGGCCTTCAGTGACTCAGGGCTCAGTATTTCCCATCCATCACAGGGAATTCATTTTAGGTTTTGTATTGCTTTTGCTAGGTTTTGTAAAGTTCTGTTTGAGGGCAGAGCTCTGAGGCCAGCATTTAGAAATTACTGGGATAGAACTCAAGCTTCCTAGCCTGGCATTCAGAACCCTGCGCAGCCTCATCCCCCCCTCCCTGTCTCTGCATGAATCGCCCTTTGGGCCCAGCCGGTCCCCCACTGCTCCCCAGCACAGCAACAGCACACCTCTGCTCTCTTTCTGCGGCTCTCCCACTCACATCGCGGGTCCTTTGGCCCAGGTGACCTCCTAAAAGGACGTCACAGACCACATCAGCCCCCATCCGAACTCCCTCGCTCTCTGACCAGCTGACCAAGTTTCAAGTTTCACCTTATCGGTGATAAGTCACGTTGATAAACCATCTGTTTGGTTTTCACCCCAAAAACTCACAACCTCAGTCTAACCATGAGAAAACCACCAGACACATCCGAACTGGAGAACACCCTACGAAACACCAGCCACTGCTCCCCCAGACCTGTCGGGGTCACTCACAACAGAGAGTCTGAGGCACAGCCCAGAGGACCCTCAGGCAACATGGCAGCTAAGTGTGGTGTGGGGCCCCAGATGGCACCCTGGACCGGGAGAAGGACACTGAGGCAAAGATGGGGAAATCCAAACGAGGTCTGCAGTCTGGCCGACAGCAGCACACCAGTGTCCATTTCGTAATCATAACAAGTTACCAAGAACTGCGGGACGTTAACTGTGGGCAGCACTGGGAAAGGAGTATGAAGGCACTCTTCTGTAAACCTAGAACTTTCCAAAGTTAAAGGTTCTCTGAAAACCACTCCAACAGCCTCCCATAGCCCTAGAACAACATCTCCTCTCCCCCGGGCCACCAAAGCCCACACGCCAAATCTTGCAGGATCCCATCACCCCTCACCCTGTCGGGGTCTTCTGTGTCCTTCCAGCTTCCCTGCTCTGGAATTTGCTCGTCCTTGAATGTGCTGCCCCCAGCCGTCCCAGGTCTGGCTGGGACTCAGGGCGGGCTGGTGGGCATGTTTCCTTTCCTGCCGCGTCCCCACATTCTGTCTCATGACTGGTAATTTTCACATGCTTCCCTCTACTGCCAACCTCTTTATCCCCCACCTGCCCCCACTCGAAGCCAGGCCTGTGCCCCTCCCATCCATAGCCGCTTCTGCAGGAAGGAACAGCGTGCAGCATAGGACAGGCAGACCGAACTCCTGCCCGAATCAACAAAGTCAGTTTATTTTGTTTGCTCAACAAGTATTTTGGAGTCCCAGGTGCCGGCCAGGTAGGGGGACCCAGAAGTGTTCCTCCCCTCCAAGAGTTCACAGTCAAGCTTCTCTTGGCCTCGTTAGTGTCCGGCTCTCGGGACCACCCCCAGCCCTGTCTCTTCGAGGGCACCCTCCTGACCACTCACACCTGACACTTGCTGCGCGGCGTTGGCGTCATGGTGCATTCTGCTCTCAGAACTGAGCCGGCTTTCTTGCTCAGATCTGAAATGAATGGTGCTGGCTCTGTGCAGATCTTTCTGTGCAACACGTCTGTTAAAGATGGCAACACAAATGATGAGATGGAATTTCTCAACGTGATCACTCAGGAGACTTTATTATTCTTACATATATAAGTAATCGTTACGGAAAATAATTACAAATGCCCAAAGGGGTAAATTTTTTTTTAAAACCTCATTAGCCAAAAGCTCCGGCGCAGGTGAGCACAGGGAAGGTTTGGGTCTTTTTCCTTCCAGATGGCCCCTGTGTGTGCGCTCGCGTAAACGCACACACAGAGCCTCGCATTTTACCAGCAAGTATGGATTCGTGCAGCACGCTGGTGTGAAACCCAGCGACGTCACCCTCATCTGCCTGGAACAGTTTCTCACTGTAGTAAATATAGACACACAGCATTGCTTTGAATGGCTGTACCCTTTCCAGCGATTTCACACCGCGGTACCCCACCGCGGCCCAAATGGTCTTTTCCTGCTTGTTTCTGTCGGCTCGCTGTTCTAAACAGTACTTTAGTTAATAACTTTACACAGACATCTTTTCATACTTGTCCAGGTATTTTCTTAGGATGAACTCATGAAAGTTGGATGCTGGAATACAGTTGTTTTGTTTTGTTTTAATTTTTTTTTTAGTTCTGTTTTTGATTTATGTTGTCACATTAACTCCTAAGAAAACTATATCAATTTGTATTCCCACTAGCCACGCTATTATTTCCTTTTTCACTTTTTTAATGTTTATTTATTTTTGAGAGAGACAGAGACAGAGCTTGAGCTGGGGAGGGGCAGAGAGAGAGAGGGAGACAGAGAATCCGAAGCAGGCTCCAGGCTCCGAGCTGTCAGCACAGAGCTCAACATGAGGCTCAAACTCACTGACCGAAAGATCATGACCTGAGCCGAAGTTGGACACTTAACCAACTGAGCCCCCCAGGTGCTCCCACACTATTATTTTCATACAAACTTCATTTTAAAAAACTCCAAGTAGGAAATGCGAACAATAAGGAAATGCATTAGGGCAGAAGGATATAAAACTATCATGTAATAACCACAGAGTTATCACACAATATGGTAAAATTTTCATATGATATCAAACAGGAAGGTAAAGCATTAAGCAGGATGTCGAGTCATCACACAGTAACTTCACAGATACAAACTAATCACCTGTAATCTTTATAAATATATTTATTTACTTTAAACTGCAAGCTCAGGCAGACAGCCAGGATCACCCATCTGCAGGCAAGGGAGAGCACACCAGCCGACACACTGGCAGGCAGACTCTGGGCGAGGTGGGCGTGAGCGTGCCGTGATCGTCCGTTCATGCAGCAGGCGGATGCCTACTGAACGCTGGTTCTGCCCAAGGAGCTCATTCTGTAGCAGAGGAAGCAAGTCACTGGCGCTACTCTGGAGGTGTACCCTTCTCTACTGCTGCCTCCCCAGCTTTGTTCTTATTTTAATTTTGAGACAGATTTCTGTGCAGTTGTAAGAAATAATGCAGACAGGTCCTCTGTAGCCTTCATCCGTTTCTTCCAGTGGTAAATCTTGCAAAACCGGAGTGCAGTATCACAACCAGGAAGCCCCCATTGACACAATTCACCCGCCTTGTTCAGATTTTATCAGTTTACTTGTACTCGTGTATGTCCGTGTGTGTGCATGCACGTGCGTGTTCATGTGTTTCGTCCTATGCACTTTCGTCCCACCTGCTGGCTCCCGTATGCACACTGCAGTCAGGATAGAGAGTAGATCCATTCCAGGGATCCTCAGGCTACTCTTTTAAAAAAAATTTAATGTTTATTTTTGAGAGAGAGACAGAGCGAGAGTGGGGGAGGGGCAGAGAGAGAGGGAGACACAATCCCAAGCAGCCTCCAGGCTCTGAGCTGTCAACACAGAGCCCAATGCGGGGCTCAAACTCACGAACTGGGAGATCATCACCCAAGCCAAAGTCAGACACTTAACCAACTGAGCCCCCCAGGCACCCCCCAGGCTACTCCTTTATAGCCAAATCCATGTCACTCCCAGCCCCTCACTAACCCCTGGCAACTACTAATCTGTTCTCTATTCCTTTAACTTTATTATTTCAAAAATGCTATGTAAATGGACTCAGTTTACCTACAGAAGTATATAGCCTTTGGGGATTGGCCTCATTCCACTTGCAGTTCCCTTGGTATTTGTCCCAGTAAGTGTGCATCCGTGGTCCGTCCCTCCTGGTTACCAGTCGTAGTTCATGGTTTGGTGACCCACAGTTTGCCTGACCACTAACCCACCAAACGACATTAGAGTTGCTTCCAGCTTGGGGTTATCATGAATAAAGCTGCTTTATTTATGAATAAACGCTGCCGTGTAGGTTTTGTGTGAACATAAGTTTTCATTCCTCTGGGATAAATGCCCACGAGAGCAGTCGTTGAGTTGTATGGTAGTTATACATTGAGTTCTACGAGAAACTGCCAAGCTGCTTTCCAGAACGGCTGTACCGTTTGACATCCACACAAGGGACGCGAATGACCCAGATTCTCCGGATCCTTTCCAGCATTTTGCGTTATTACTATTCTTTTTTTAAATTGTAGCCATTGGGATGGGTGTGTAGTGATATCTCATCATGGTTTGAATTTGCGTTTTCCTCATGGTAATGAGGTCGACTATCTTCTGTTGGCTTATTTGCCATCTGTAGGTCCTTTCTGTGAAGTATCTCTCTGTGTCTTTTGTCTGTCTTCTGATTAGATTGTTTAAGATTTCTTTACTGTTCAGTTTTAAGAATTCTTTATATATTCTAGGTACTGATCCTTTACAGATATATAGTCTGTAAATATTCCTCCTAGTCTGTAACTTGTCGTTTCATCCTTTTCACATGGACTTTCACAAAGCAAGAGGGTTTTTATTTTGATCAGGCCGAGGTATTTTTTGTCTTTATGGATCATGCTTTGGGTGTCAAGTCTAAGAACTGTTCACCGGCGTGCTTCGGTTAGAGGAACACAGCGGGCGGGGACAGGAGACCTGAAGCGCAGGCCCTCTGGGGCCCCTTATGACTTCCAGAAGCAAACCCCAAACAGGCCAGACGGCTGAGGGTGCAGCCGCTTGGCATCTGAGGCTTTGGCGAAAGCACACTAGCTGCGGAGATGGCTGAGAACAGTGGTGACAGCGACTGGCGGGTGGCGAGGAAGGAGTTTATAAATACCAAAGAGGCCTCGTGACGGCTGCAGAAGTGAGGGCTCGGGAACCCACAGGTACTTTCCTGTTTGCTTTAGTCCGGACATTTATATCATTAACCCACGTCTCTCCCCCCGCTCTCCCCATCCCCTGCTACGTCACGGAAGGCGAATCGACGATGGCTAACCTCATCATCCAGACTCCAGGCCACAGTCTACCTGAGGGCGACTTTTCCTGAACAGCGTGACTAACGGGTCTCTTTTTTCTGGATGGGGGAAAGCATTTCTCATTTCATATGAAGAAACACGGTGACGGTTCTGGATCCGCCGCCGTTTGGAAATTAAACACGGGTGGGCCGTGGGCATTCACCCTGCCCATTCCCTGCACAGCGGGGCCCCGTTACCTCGGGGCCGGACCCTGGGATCGCCTTCCCAGCGGGAGCCTGGTTTGGATTCTGCCTCTGAGAGGCGCTCACGTGAAATGAAGGAGGCAGGAGATGAGCTGCCAGCCCTTCTTCCTGCAGCACCAGCAGCAGCAGAGGCGGGGCCTTCCTGAACGTTCCAGGCCCCCACGGCCCGCCCAGCGTCGGCCTCCCGCACAGGTGGCAGCAGTCGCTTCCTCAGCAGACTCCAGCAGCTTCCTCCGCTGCCGGGTTTCGGGGCAGCTGTCCCCCCCCAGGCAGCTCTACTGCAGCCACTGTCCCTTCCCGCTTGAAGCATCTCGACCGCTGCATGCCGAGTACACAGGCCTGCATGGAGAGGGAGGGACAGTTTCCGGAATCTTCTTCTCCTCTTGGAATACCTGCTCCCTGGCTGACGCCTGCAGGAGGCGAGGCTGGCATCTGCCTCAGGACACGATCCACAGCTTCTGTATCCTCTGCACAGACCCGGGCCGTGGATGTTCCGGATGGGCCCAGGGCCAGGTGCTGGTGGGCCCACGCTCCCCAAAGGTGCAGCGAAGCAGACCTCGCCAGAATGCTCTCGGAAGCTGCAGCAGACGGTTTCCAGAAGCGGCCTCACCCTCTCTCACACCTCTCCTGGCAGCCCTCCATGTGGCACGGGAACAGAATCCGTTGATTTTGTGAAGCCAACAAACCTAGCCTCCCCTGTGCCAGGATCCCCCCTTCATCTCCTCCCCGCCATCTTTTCTTCTTTTTTTGTTGAAAGTGACACAAAGAAGCAGAAAATATTTAAGCTGCTGCTACACCATTTGTGTTTTTAATTTGACAAGAAAACTTGTGCAGTTGCATGGAACATTTATCTTATTTCTGCAAAATTTCACTTTCTACTGTGAATAACAAGCAGGTGCTGGCGGCAGAACGACCCCACCCTGCCCCCGCCCGCCTTCGCTCTGCAAGACCCTCGCCGCATCCGCGTCCGCAGCCTGTGCTTGCTTTACGCGCCCACCGCCAGGGACCCCTTCGCTGGCACGCGGCAGGCCCCGTGCCTGCTCTGACCGGAAGCCAGTGCACAGTGTATTGTCCTGGAGCCAGAGTCCGGCATCCAGGACACAAATGAACGGAAAGACATATTCAAAATGCAGGGAGATTCAGGAAACCGCATGCACACACATTTAGACAAGTCAGCCACCCTCCTCAACAGAGAAACACGGATGAGACTGTGCGCAGATCTGACGCGCCCCCTGCCCTGCCATTGCCGACGCCACACTTGAGACTGAAGTGACTTTAGTCCCCACCCCTCTCGTCTAAGGAACGCCACCCATTCCTCGAGTTCTTCTGCAACTCACAGCTTCTCTAGGCAGTAATTCTCCAGGTACGTTTGTCCGTCTGCACTGATTGGGCCGCTCATGCCCAGCACACAGCAGCGACAGTCACAGCAGCGCGATTCAGGACCTGCCTCGGGCTGGCCGCGGTGCAGGCGTGTCCCCGGCATTATCTCCTTCGCTCCTTCCAGCAACTCTGTGAACGTGATACGGCCGTAATCCCCCTTTGACAGAGGAAGCGTCACCCTGTGGTCAGCGCTGCAAAGGGCTTTTACGGGACTAGACTGGCGTTTGAACCCATGACTTCAGAGTTCAGCCTTCTTGCATTGAGCTAGAAAATGCGTAGTAGGAGACATAACGTACAACATAAATAAGCATAGAGTCTATGCACCGAACTGTAAAATATTTAAAATAAATGAAATGTATCGTTTAAGGCAGCAAGCGGGTAAAGCATTCGCAGAGTCCACAGCCTACATCCTGACGACACGTGCAATTAACGGTAAAACATCCAGTTTGATTTATAGCAGGCCGAGCGGTGCCCAGAACCAGTGTCTCCTTTCCCCACACTCAGACTTTGGAAATTCCAATTCAGGCCTTTCTACGCCATAAATATTAAATGTGAGTTCTTAAGTTCCATCTGAAAGACTTCTCAAATTCTCATCATCATTCTTCCAAATAACAAGCAATGAGCAAGGACATTAAGTGGAGGAAACCTTGTTTAGGCTCATTGAGAATGTGACCCACGTTCTATAACCATGCAGAATCTTTAGGAGAAGTGTTTCACTGCCCATTTTCCCTTATTGATGCTTATCTAAGAAAGAGTAAGAAGATAAAACCCTTCCAATGGTAAAACAACCATCCTATGAATTATTACTTCAACAAAATTTACCTTGTACTCGTTGTGGTTAAACAATTCTGAAACCCGAAAGAGGCAGTCCCTCACAACAGCCGAACACTCAGACAATAGCCTTATCTAGAGGTGGTGAGCCAGAGAAGGAAGCTATTGGGAATGTTACCACAACTCAATTTTTATCTAGGTAAAGCTTTACAATAAACTTGCAAGTCTTTAAGTTGTACCAACCCCACTGACAGGTTAGATGTCTAAGAAGTAAGCCCTGTATGACCCGCAGCCACCCACTTGCTACCTCACACGGTGACAGTGTGCCTGCAGAGAGGCCGACGTTAGGACTTGAACACCCCGCTCAGCAGGAGATGTCGTGACGTCAAGCTAGAAGGACATCTAGAACGTGAGCATCCGCCTCAGAGCGGATGAGGCGTTCCGCTGGGTCGAGCCGATCCCATTGTGTCTGAAGTTAGCATGTGGCATTGGCTCGAAAAATACTTAAGTAATGAACAGCCCAAAGGGGACCTTGGCTGAATGCCAAGTGCCTACCATTATTAGTTGTGGGATGGCGTCACCACTCAAGCCTCCGTTTCCTTGTGTGTAAAATGACAGCGCCCGCATAACCTCATGGTTGGCTGAGGTGAAGAACGGAAAACGTGCGTCATGGCGCACCGTCTCAGTGCTCCCTGGCAGGGAAGTGCTCCAAGCCCCCCGCTCATCAGGAAACAATGCATGTGTGTTTCATGCCAGGCAGTTTTTACTGGGAAACCATATAGTTTTCCACTCCTGTTGTCCTTTGTTTACTTAAATGACTTCCTACCGGAGATGCCCAGACATGATAACACATTACCCTTAAGGGGTCCGACAACTCTGATTCATTCATACTCAGCCGGTATTTTGAGTGTCTGCCGTGTATCTGGCCGGATGCCCTGTAAAGCAAGGCAGTGACACGAGTGGAAATGCCATAGCCGTGGAGCTGAGTCCTGGGTTCCGTCCCGCTGCACCTTGGAGCCGTGACCCCCGCCCCCGTCTTCTCAGCCACCAAGAGGGTGACGTGCCTCCTTCAGAGGGAGGACCCCAGTGAGTGGATGGGGTCTAGGAGGCACCGTGACAAGACCTGCAAGGAGAAGATGCTTGGAGAGAGAGAGAGAACTCTGTAACCAGAAGCAGTGGTGACGTGGATAACCATGATGGCCCTGCTCTGGAGGAAAAGTAAGCACTCACCAGCAGCATCCCGGGCCAGGCAAGTAGCCTAAGAGAAGTGAAGATAGGTATTGAGTGCTTACCCATGAAGAAGGAGGAGGAGGAGGAGGAGAAGGTGAAGGTGAAGGAGAAGGAGAAGGAGAAGAGATGACACTGGGATGGAGAACCAGGACAAAATCCCCCAGGGTCCGTGGATGCTAGGAGACTGGAAGGCAGGGCAAGAGCTCGAAGGGCAGGGGAGAGGGCAAGACCTGTCCAGCAGGGAAGGCAAAGAGCTGGGGTCCACCCATTACCCTCTTGCTGTGTAGTAACCACATGAAAACTCGTGACTCTGTGGGCTCATGAGGGGGCTTGGCCAGGGCTGGGGCTAGCCAGGACGCCCTGACTTCTCTTCACGTGGCATTTCATTCCAGACATGTCACCTCCCAGGAAGTGAGGCATGAAGCAGCGGGGTCTCTTGAGGCCTCAGTTTGGAGTCGCTCCCACCATGGGCCACAGCAAGTCAAGAGGGCAGCCTGCATTCAAGGGAGTGGATAGACGGAGAGGGCCACAGGGCCACAGCGCACAGAGGCAGGAGCCCCTGTGGGAGGAGCGTGTGGCCATATTCTGCAGTGTACCACATAAGAAGTATCTGGAAGCTTTATTACGTGCCACAAGTGGGGAGCCCTAGGGGAGTTGCCGAGAGGAGCTGAGCTGGGCTTCCTCCAGGTGTGCTCGACAGCAGGGGCAATGCAGGCTGGGGTAGATCAAGGCCAGCCCGGTTTCAGGCCGCTGCTAGAGCCCAAGACTAAAGGGAACTCAGACTCCCACTCTCGAGTAGGTAGCCAGTGGGAACGCGTTAGATGTGACTGCCAGAAGCAATCTGTAAGGTTGTTCATACACAGAAGTATCGTTCAAAACAGCCAACGTCTGGGACCGGTCCAGATGCCTGTCGGGAGGAAGATGGGTAAATCGATTTGGCGTACGAATGCCGAGGAATACTATACGGCGGTTAAAAGGGGGAAATGCAACTACAAACAGTGGAAGGGTGGACCTCACGAACAGAAGAAGCCACACACCAAGAGCAAGCTTACTGTGTGGTCCCTTTACGCACAGTTCGGGGAAGGCAAGACTCGCGCGGCATGTTCAGTACCCAGTGAGGGTCGTCTCTGGGGATGAGGGCATTAGTGCCCGGGAGGCCCGGGGGGCAGGCAGCGTGTTATCTCCAAACTTGGGTGTGATCGCACGGGTGTGCTTACTCTGTGGAAACTTCCCGAGCTGTACGTTTATGATTTATTTTTCTGTGTGTATGTTATACTTCAATTAAAAACCAAAATGAGCTCAGTAAGGAGTAAAGACCCTGTGACTTAGCATCTGTCACTCGAGGCTGGGAGAGGGGGATCCCACAGGACACCAGGCTTCCCGGAACTGTGGAAGAGCTGGCCAGACCAGACATACCAGCAGGAAAGTCTCAAAGACACCAGGCCTGTGGGAAGGTGGAGGAAAGTGAGTTAAGAGAAGTGAGTGATTCCAGGAGCACGCTGGCTTAAATTCCAGTAAGATCTGCAGGGGTGCGGGTGGGCGAGCCGAAAAGACATTCTCGGCCTCCTGTGCGTGCGTGCCCGCATACAGAGCATGTGCACACGCTCACAAACACGCATGCCGTCCACACAGCAGTGCGCGCCTGCACACACGACCATGTGCGTGCATTTCGTGCGTTTGCATGTACAACCTGCCACCCAAATTCACAGTCACGTGCACGTGAGTGCACACATATGCACACACTTAAACGCATCCACGTGAGCACACGCGCTCAAGCACACAAGTGTGAACACACTGACAGGCACAGGATCACGTGCACACATGCAGGCTCGATCACGCACACACAGACAGACGCACTTGCACACTCAGCTCGTGCAAACATGCATATGCACACGCACACACTCACTCTCGCACAGACACAAGGAGAGCTTGGCCACTTGCCTTCTGAGACCCTGTTGTGACGGACGCTGTGTTCCGTGTGTTAGAAAGTAAAATTTTGGAACTAGGAAATGGCTGCATCCCGGAAGTCAAATGCAAGGAGAGAGCGCAGTGCCCAGGTCAGCTCGGAGCCCGCTCTCTCCGGGGGCCTCCCCCTTACGTCCTGTCTCCTGGAACCTCCCTCCCGGCCGCACTGGGTGCCCTCACGGAGGCCGAGGGCACTTGCCTCGCTCTGCGGCCACCCCACCCCCACGCCTGGGAAGCTGAGGCCCGAGCTGCCTCCCTGGGCTCCTCCCTGCCACCGAGAAACAAAGAAAGCCCTCGGCAACCCTCTTGTCTCTACTGAGGATACTGAGCACGGGGCATCCGGTCAGTGGGGCTCCCCGAGGACTCCCTGGGCGAGCGGACACACCCCCAAAGCTACCAACAGGGCATTTAGGGAGAAAGGAGGGCCCAGAACCTACTCAGCCGCCCCGGGCTTCTGCTCGGGCAGGTTTATCGGGCATCCCTGTGTGTCCCCAAGAACCACTGGAGCTGCCCGTCAGCCAGCTGGCTCTGTGTGTCAGACTCTCTCTCAGAAGGAGCCCCACCTCGCCCGGGAGGCCGGCTCCTTTCTCCAGCAGCCACCCGGGCGGAGTCTCCGCCGGCATGCGGAATGTAACCATGAATTATCCATGCGCTTCAGACCCGCTTGACAGGGAACACGAGAACCACTGAAGACAGGTTGCAGGCAGTGGGGACTCGGGGTGCTAATTACTTCTCGCTGTCACTTAGCGATCCCCGCGCATCTGCTGGGGGAGAGGGGCCTTCGCCTGCCGTCCTCGCAGAAGAAAGGAATGTATTCAAACAAACAAACCAGGATCCCACAAAGCATGCAGAGCGGCGGAGCTGAGCTAGCGGGGCTGTTTCGTCGTAGGGAGGAAACGGTTTTAGCCAAAAGATCCTTCTAACAAAATGGCTAGAAGGACATTTGGCTAAAGCGGAGAGGCAAGGCGGGTGGGTACAGGGCGGGAGAATTTTGAGTGAGCCCGCCCGGCATTGCACGGCCGGCCGTCAGTGCCCTTCAGCGAATGACCTCCGCTCCCTAGCCTCAGTGTGCTCATCTGTGAGAGGGGCCGATGGGCGGGGCCGCGGCCCCAGGCTGAGAGCCTGTGAGCCCCCAAAGAGCGCACCCGGCCTTCAGCACTGTGGACAAACTTTCCTTTGTGGTGCCTGCTACAGAGGGCACTGGGTGCTGCCCCCAGCCCCCAGCCCTCCCCTGTCCCTTTCACCACTTCTGAGCCAGGCCCCTGCTCCCTCTGGCTTCTGTGTGCTTTTACTTCTAGGCTCTTGTTCCTGCGACTGTTTTCAGGGAAGGCCCGGAGGCTCCCGGAGCCCCTTGCCTGCACTGGCTGGGAGGTGCCCAATGCCGGGGAGCTCATGGCCAGCCGGGGGCAGCCCTAGGACAGTGACTAGCCACTGTGGACATGTGCGAGCCTCAGTCTGAAAACCCTCTCCTGGTTGCCCTGGAGGGCCCCGCCGAAGCCGCCTCCATGGGACCCTTGCCTGGCTTCTCTCCATCTGCCCCATCCCATGGTCCTCCTCCCTCCCCGAAGCTCTTCCTGGTAACTCAGCCTGTGCACAAAGCCTGCCCCCAGGACTGGCTCGCATTGGCATTCGGTAAACATTTGTTGCCTGCTCGAAACGTTTCCTGTCGCCCCTCCCACTTATGTGCGGCGAGGACCAGCCCCCCGGATCGCCCCCACGTAACACGTCGGGCCTGTTTTCCAGGTTTTCCAGAGCACGTCTTCAAAACGCACAATTTTTCCAATTACGAAGGCTGAGGTTAGCTGCGAGCTCTCTTCTGGGGGATGACTTGACCTTTATTCCTATTCGGAATCTTCGTTCACCTTCTCTGCTGTTCTGTGATCCAGCAGGAGAAACGAGAGACCTATTCCAGGGTTTTCTTTTAAACACGTGGTGGGATTTTCCTTCGTCTTATGAGCTAGGGAGAGGAAGGGGGTTTGTTGTGTCTTTTCAAATAGTGTCCCAAGATTTCAAGGGAAGGGTTCCAGGGACAGTGTTTTCAGAAATGACATTTGAGTTTAAAGAAACTGTTCTAGGGTTTTTTATGAAGGCGAAGAGAGACATTCAAATTTTTCTACTTTTTTTTTTTTTTCATAAGAAGAATTTATGAAATCCCTCTCCTAACAACTTTCAAAGAGGGGAGTGTGTTTGCACCAGGCCTGACATTGACGTCTCTGGGGAAGGAAACGGTCAGGGTATGGCTTCCTCCCTCAGCACCCGGGCAAGAATAGCCCTCAGACCAGCATTCTGTGTCTGAAGCCATCAGATCGTCTCTGGGTCTGTGTGGACCCAGGAACACGGAGCCTTAGGAGGAGTCAGCCATCTATGTATTAACTTGGAAACGGGGTCATTTTTCAAAGGTTCTGTGGTCCGCGGTGTTACTTCTGAACACTCAGTAAGCTTGGGAGTGGACCCTGGACTGCTGTCGCGGAGGCTTAAAAATCTAAAGATAAAAGAATACAGACAAACACCGCTGGAAACAGCACCCGGAAAACACCTTGGAAAGGCTGGTGTGCTCCCACAAGGCAAACTCTCCCTAGAGAATTTATTTACAACTGAAAAAGGAAAAAAATAAAATAAAAGCTCCTCTGTCCCTGAAACTGCATCCTTCAAGTCTGGGAGTATTGAAGATAAAATGCTATTTTCATAAGAGCATCGGAGCAAAACGGAAGACAAGTGTAACGTAACTAGTGACATTTTCCCAGGAGATGCCTGCTTTGAGCGTATTTCCATTTTAATGCCGTTTTAAAGATCTTTATCAAAATTAGGGGCACATACACTATTTTTAAATATGTGCGCGTTATTTTAAGTTTCTTTAAGAAGGAGGGAACTCCTTTCTGGACTTGCTGCCTCTGGCTTCTCTCATTTGCCGTTTGGTGGTACCTTACCCTCCTAGTCCCACCCCCACCCTTTCCAAGACCGTCATCCCCACAGAAGGCTTTCCGACAGGCCCTCCAAGCCATTTCCTTTCATTCATTCCTGGTCTCCTTTAAAAGCATAATGTTGTTTTACAATTCACCTCCTGCCCATCAAAGGTGATGTTTACCTGAAGGCCTCTGAATGTGTTTTGCTGGGATCAAAAGTAATTACTTTGCAAAGTTCATTTCCGACTTCCGTGTCTTCCTTGCCACTGAATAAATATTTCATAAGTCTGAAACTCAGAGGCTGTTTGTTTCTCTTAGTTTTGCAAGGTTTTTTTCTTAATTAGCCAATATGCCTGTATTTTCTTTTTTTTTCCCCCCCTAGATTTCTGTATATAATGTTACAGAATAAGATACTTTGGAACCAAATCTACAGCGTGTTCCCGCAGAATACTAAAGATGTCCGCGCACAGGGGAACAAAGGGGGAGCCAGGCATTTGCATGAGATAACACGCGCTGATAATTTATTCAGCGTTCATTCAAACCCGCGCCTGGAGCGCCGGCCTGCGAAGGGCACTGGGGATGAGCGTTGGCTCACGGCGTTTCTGGGGACTCTGGTTATTAGTTAGCTTGGGAACTTTTGAGATCTAAGACCCAAGTTTTGGAGTGCATCGTTAGGAAGACCCTAAACATCCCTGAGACAGCAGCATATGCCACTCGCTGCCTGCCTGCCTGGTGACAGGAATATTTGTGGTGGCAGCCAATGCTTCTGCAAAATCCTGACTTCAGATAAACACGCCGGGGCCGCTGACTTGGAGCTGACAGTCCCTTCTTATCCAGCTGGCAGAAGTTGGTGGCCACGGTGAACGGCCCTTAAGAGGAGGGCAGCATTGAGCACGGAGGGCGGGCAGGAACCACAGGCCATGTGGGGCTTGCTGCAGTTGGCCTTTTGGCTGCCAGCATCTGGGTTTACTTGGGGAAACCACTGCCCGCCCTGTGCTGAGGCTGAGGGCCTCTCAACGAGGGCACTTTGCCCTTCTGTAAGGAACAGGCTGGTAACCCAGAGCTGGAGGGACTCGGGTCAGGAACACACAAATGCCGTCAACTTGACTCCAGTGGTGATGCCCACCGAAGCTCCACTCTGCACTTGGAAGGCGGCCTCCCTGGTTTCTTTCCGGCTCCTGGGCCTAATTCTTCAGTATTCCTCTCCACTCTGTCTGCGTACCAGCCATCCAACAGCCTTCGTGGCTTAAAAGAGACCGAGATGGTTACCGTTGCTTGCTCCCGAAGAAGTCTAAGTGATTCAGGGCCTAAAGAGGTCAGCAGGAGCCCAAGGTGGGGAACCAAGACCTGCATTCACTTGCCGTCCATCCGCCCGCCTTCTCTGCGCATTTATGCAGGGCTGCTCTCCAGATCCCCGCCCTGCAGCCGCCCCGTGGGTTCTGGAGACCCAGCAGAGTTAAGGTCGCAGACCAGCGAATGGGCAGTTAGTTCTGACCAAATCCGTTTGACAACAAGGCCCGCTCTCCCAGCTCCCTCTGCATCCAAGGGCAAACAAGTTGGTTTTCTCTTTTTAAATAGTTCCCTCCAACTTCTCATGAATAGACCCTGCTTTGGTGAATTAATAAGTCGTTTTGTGTTTTTCTCTACCAAAATCTATTTGGAATCTCGTTACCAAGCAGACAGGAGAGGGGAGGGGGAGGCCGGCGCCCAGCTGACCCCTCCACCCTGAAACAGAGGTCACCAGAGCCCCCCCCACCCCCCAGATCTAGTGGTCAGAAAACACTCTGGGCAATTTGGCTTTTTTTCATTAATTCAAATAGGACCGTGCTTTCCAACCTCAATCTGTTTCTAATCGCGGGGTCTCATGAAGCTTCGAGATGCCGGAAACTTCATGGAGCCAGTCTCAGTATTTCTCTCCTGTGTCAGCTCAAATATTCAATTTCAAGCTCCTGTCTGACCCGTGTTCCTTAACTGAGAGCCGTTCGTCTTCTTCATGCTTAGGAAACTGCACACTCAGTATAAATGCGCCACCCTCTCGTGTCTCTTAAATCCCGTCTGGAAGAATGCCACGGGGAAAGGGTTTAGCATATCTCCTTAGGCGATGGGGGCTCGGAATTCGGACGGAGATTAATGCCTGTGCTGTAAGTCACCACGAGGAGAGCTATAAATAGAGGGGCCTCTTTCCACACGGTTGAGGATTTTCGGGTCCGACCGCAATACTTTATAACCCAGATCGCCACACAAGGGCAGGCATGAAAATGACCGTGCTCTGGGAGTGGGTATTTTATGCATGAACTGGTTTCATTTCTGGAATCTGTAAGCCTTTAAGAGGTAGGAGTCATGGAATATTCCACACTCCGTCCGCGTTACACACGGAGCTTCATCCAGAGCGCCTATTAGCATAGTCGGGGGTCATAAATCCTGAGGGCTTTTGGAGCGCTGCTTCCAAAGGCACCGGGTGATTCTTGCTCAAAGGATGTGCTTCCTATTTGCAAATGCAGTCGCCGCTTCAGAGGTGCCTCTCTCTCAACAGAAACCGAAGCAGATCGTGGGGGCTTTTCTCTTCCTTCCCCGACCTGGCTGCAGGCGTTGGCCTTCTCCCTCCCCTCTCCTAAAATCGCCGCGTGCTTTTTCAGGGGCCAGCGGCCCCGTGGCCTTGTCTGGTGATTTCCAGTAGAGTGGGTTTATCACTTCCCAGGACAGAGTGAAGGCGTGGTTTGGGCGGGAAGACAAAGGACGCTCAGGCAGGACCGAAAAGGTCAGGGCTTCGTCGGTGCGGAATTCAGCGGCATCGCCATTTCTCGGCCGGGTCCTCCCCTGTGGTGGCCTCTCCTGTGAGCTGCGGGATGGGCAGCCGCATCCCTGGCTCCCGCCCGGGAGGTGCCTGCCACCCTCCTTCGAGATGTGACAACCAGAACGTGTCTCCAGACAGCCGTCCCTGGGCAAGGGGATCACTCCCAGCAGAGAGCCCCTGGGCGAGGTGTTTATGTGGCGCCTGTGTGACATTAGGGAAGTGGCCGTTCCTGGACTCAGTTCGGAGACTTCCTTCTGAGCCCCGGAAGCGATCCCACCAGCGTGTCGGACTCCCTCTGAGATTTCTTCAGCTCTCACCAGCTGTCGCCCAGATCCGAAGCTCACATCCGGTGACACCTTGCCGGCCAGCCGGCCCACTTCTGGGGACTTATCCAAAAGAATTGAAATCGGGATCTGAAGGGACAGGCGCACCTCCATGTCCACTGCAGCTCTGTTCTCGATCGTCGAGGCGCGGGTCGGCCCGAGTGTCTGTCAGTGGACGAACGGGTACAGAAAATGTGGTTTGCGCACGTGGCGGAATGTTATTCAGTCTCTAAAAGGAAGAAAATCCTGCCATCGGCAACTACGCGGGGCCGTGTAAGATCTTACGCTAAGTGAAACAAACCGGTCACAGGACTGTACCGCAAGGTCCCACTCACGGGAGGACTCCAACACGGCCGTGCTTGTGGAGTTAGAGGGCAGAACGGCGGTCGCCCTGGGCTAGAACGGGAGGAAGATGGGAGTCGCCGCTCAGCCGGTGAGACTCAGTCACGCCAGAGGAAGGCGCTCCAGAGGCCCGCTTGCTCCCCCGAGCTGTGCCCATGGCCACCGGCAGGCGTGGCACCACTGAAAGGTGTTGAGAGGACAGAGCTCATGTTACGTTTCTTAGCCACAGTGCAGAATAAATGCACAGAAAGACCAGCAGATCGGAAGGAAGGAGGGAGGGGAGGGCTCAGGTTCCTGAGTTCCGAGTTCTAGACAGAGCACTGGGCAGGGAAAAGGAACCTCGGGGATCGCCAGCAGTCATGACCTCTGGTCCCGTCCGTCTCCCTGCCCTCCCGTTTCTAAACGCACAGTCAGCTGTCTGGCCTGAAATAAAAGGTTTATGTCGAGTTATCACACGGATTCTTATGGCAATAACATTTGGAGCCTTTTACTGGGACATAAACTGTAAGCTAAAATGTCACCAGGTTTTATTAGACAATCTAAACTTAATTGCAAATAAGTTGATGTGCTCATAAAAGATGCTGTAAGACCGCCGTCTCCGCAGGCACACGGCGACCAGCCAGGGGCACGAGGCAGTGACATAGCGCTGGCTTGTCCTCCACTCCAGAAGGCACCGCGCGCTCCCCAAGTACAAAGAGGGAAGAGTGATGCCGGCAGGAAGCGACGTTATTACTTAATAATCACAACACAGAGAGCCAGAAGTTAAAAGAGGTCGGCGTGAACCGTGGTCCAGGGCCATTTTCTCTGGAATAAAATTTTCGTAAAGAGCTCTACGTCTTTTTTACGGCCAGCGAGAACGTCACTGGGAAATTAATGACGGATCT
This sequence comes from Paguma larvata, assembly GCA_030068075.1. Lineage (NCBI taxonomy): Eukaryota > Metazoa > Chordata > Mammalia > Carnivora > Viverridae > Paguma > Paguma larvata. Next base: position 46,277,301 of record CM057844.1, on the reverse strand, counting down.
GAATGACAACTCCGCTTTCATACAGGAGGGCGATTTTATGAAAACATGCTTCGATGCCTCGGAGGCTGTAAATGAGAGCGAGACGAGGATGTGTCCAGAAGGGTCTTTCTTCCAAGTCGGCCCACCTGCCCTACCGCCCGATCCCATCAGCTCTATTGGGAATAAAAGCACAGATTGGCAAAAACCTACTTTTCACGCAAAGGTCAGTAGTTTTCCTTTTGTTTTAAGATAAGATATGCTTAGTATCGTGAAGACCCCGCGACTCGGGTCAGAATATTGTGTTTTCACCATATCGGTTCCGAAGGAGTTGCCCGGGGTAACGGTTTGCGAGAAGGAAATCTTCGGGATACCTAAGGATGCTGTAGCAGGCCATTTTTCCTAATCGTTAATTCACCACCGACCGGTCGGTTCTCAGAGAGCAGTTGCACAGGTGTCCTGTGCTGCTGTGACCAAGCGCCATGAACCGACCGGGTGGCTGAAAACAGCAGCCCGGATCTCTCCCAATCTGGATTCGGCGTGTCGGGCGTCATGCGTGCTTCCTTTGAGCCGCTGGGACGGGTCCTTCCCCGCTCCGGCTGCTCCTGGGGGTGGCCGGCCGTCCTGAGCGTTGCGTGGCTGGCGGGCACATCACTGCGCCTTCTGCCTTTGTTGTCACATGACCTTCGTCCCTGTGCGTCCGTCTCCGCGTCCAGATCTCCTCTGATGAGGTCACCCATCGCTGGATTAGGATTCACCCGACTCCGGCACAACCTCGTCTTAACTAATTGCATCTGCAAAGACCCTGTCTCCAAACGTGGTCACATTCTGAGGCTCCCAGTAGATGTGACTTCGGGGGTGGGGAGAGGACACTGTTGGAGCCAGTGGAATGCTAACTAGACTTTCCATCCTCACTGTCCCGAACTCTCTTTATCTGGATCCCAGGTCCAGGGCACTGCAGGATCATCTTCGGAGCATGCTGTGGGCCGTGGTGTCCCTGGTGTCCCCCCCCTGCACCCCCCACCCCCACCCCCAACAGGCCTGCCCTCTCTCTAGCCCACCTATTAGTTAACATTACCTAATCAACTTTCTGTTTTTTTTCAATGGACTCACTCTTTTTACTGCATTTTAGTGCATTGTTAGGAAACACTCGCCATCACCACCTTAAACAAAAACGAACCTCCTTTGCCCGCGATACCACATGGGCTCGGGGATGGGCTCAGAGAACCCAGTCACGTGATGCATCCACCTTCTGCAAGGTCCTGTCCTCGTGGGGAAGGAAGACTGGCAGGCGGGAGGGAGGCGCCCGGACGGCACCACACCCGTAGGAGTCTTCTTGCTTTCGCGGCTCAGGACTGACAGTTGGAAAGGCCAGTACTCACCTGTCCTGTGGGGAGTGTCACTTGGTGCCATGTCCCTGGGCCACCAAAAAGCAGCCTCCAAACACATCCATATACTTGGGAACCGCCATCAGAACGACCACAATCTGCTCTTTGAAGGCAGGCAGACCTGGGTCGACTTGAGCAAACTTGAGCCTCCGATTGTCCTTGGTAAATGGGATTCCTGTATAGATCTGACACTCTGGCAAGAGGGTCCCCCTCAGTCTCCATTCTCCCCTTAATGCTGTCTTCTGTTCGCTGCAGTTAGACTTAGACCCACTGCTCACCATGACAGCCTCTGGTTCAGGCCAGCAGCCATGCTTCTGACCCTTCTTGGCCACAAAGCAACAGTGACTTGGTTGACCGAGCCCTTGGCTGGCTCTGCCTTTGCAGCTGGGACCCGGCCCTCCTGGACGCCATCCTGTTTCTCGGAGCCTCTGGTCCCCTCTTTGGGGGCGCATCTTCCTCAGCCCCTCGTGCATGTTGCTGCTCTGTCTGTGGCCTCTCCCTCCTTACTGCACACACTCTCAGGACAGTCATGCCTTCCGAGGCCACTGCCCCTTCCTGCACACCTGTGCCTCCAGGTCACCGGGCTCCAGCATCCCGGCCTATCACTCTGCAGCCCGCTTCACCTGGCTGGTCCCCGCTGGACTCAGCTCCCCACCACGCCGCCCGGGTCAGCTCACTTTCTGGACACTACCCGTGGGCCCTGCACTTCCCACGAGAGGACCCCAACAGCCCTTATGATCCCCCATGTCCCCTGTCTCCCATGTCCCCTGTGCCCCATGTCCCCTGTGCCCCATGTCCCCTGTCCCATGTCCCCTGTTCCCCATATCCCCTGTCCCCATGTCCCCCGTCCCCCATGTCCCCTGTCCCCTGTCCTCCATGTCCCATGTCCCCATGTCCCCTGTCCCCATGTCCCATGTCCCCCATGTCCCCTGTCCCCTGTCCCCCCTGTCCCATGTCCCCTGCCCCCCTGTCCCCCATGTCCCCTGTCCCCCATATCCCCTGTCCCCATGTCCCCTGTCCCCCATGTCCCCTGTCCCCCATGTCCCCTGTCCCCATGTCCCCTGTCCCCATGTCCCATGTCCCCTGTCCCCATCCCCTGTTCCCTGTCCCCCATGTCCCCCCTGTCCCCGTCCCCTGTCCCCGAGTGATGCTAGGCGTCTCAGGGCAGGTGGAGCGCTCGTCCTCCCACAGCGGGAGCTCCGCTTGGCTGCGGCTCATTATTCATCCATTTATTGAGAAAACCCATGTAACGAGTACCGACCATGTGCTGGACACTGAGTCGGGGGCTAGGGCCCCACGGTGAGCAAAACAAGCGCTACTGTCCCGCCTCCCCCCCGGCTCCGGCGGCTTTGCAGTCGTGGGAGAGGAGACTGTGAATGAGTAAATATAAGGTGTGCCCACTGGTGACGAGCCCCAGGACACGAGACGGTGCCAGGCAGGCTGAGGGATGACGGGCCCGGGCGTCCGATGCAGAGGTGGGGTGAGGAGAGAAGACGAGCCGGCAGATGGGTCTCCGTGGAGGGTGGGAGCAGCGTTGCAGCTATGGGGCCATTGGGGGACCGGGGGGCACTTGGGTATTGGAAAGGCAAGGGTCAAGGTGCCGACAGAGCTGGGCAGTGAGCGAAAGCAAGAGCAGTAGGTGAGGTCAACCAGGGAAGGAGGGCCAGTCTCTGGAGCCCACTGTGGCCACGGTCATGGCTCATTACCTTGCAGTTGCCTCAGCTGGGCTCCTGAATGAGGGGCTTGAGTTCCATCCACCTGCTGCCCTCGAAGGTGCGACGTCTCAGATAAGCCAGGTTCTGAGGCTGGCCGGGTGCCGCCCAGGCCACAGCTCCACCCCGCGCACACCGGCAGCCCTTCCCGGCCTCCCGGACCCCGTTGCCGGCTCAGCCAAGAGCCCACCCCGCTCTGTGAGCAGAGGAGTGCTCCTGAGAGGCAGCCGCTACCAGACTCCATGCCGGGTGGCACGGCGAATCAAAGCCCGGCTGCGTCTGTGGCCCGCAGTGCCTGCTTTGCATCTGCAAGGAGGCGAGTTCAAGAAACAGAGCGAGACAAGTCCGGAAGCTGACGGCTCGCTGGCGTGGAGAAGAGCCGCACTTCCCAGCCTCCAGGTAACATAAATTACTTCTTTTAAAAGGTCTGTTTTCAGGCAGGTGAGGATTTCTGTCCGGGGGTCGTCCTCGGCATAAATTATTGGTTTCTTTCCATGTGGCTTATTTACTTAGCAAGTAAATTGGGTTAGATCATCACTAAATTTCGCCATTTGACATATATGATATTTATGCACTTAATAGCTTCATTAAGGAGGTTTCCGGGAGTATATTACTGAGCAAGCCTATAGATCATCGGGCAATAAATCTAGAGAACTGTCCTTAGCATGTATCTAATTTGGCCATGGCTTTAATTAAGTGTTTCAGCTAATGATTCCCATTTATGTTTAATAAAATTTATTGTGTAAAAATAAGTTATCAAACCCCAATTTATTCAAGTTGCTCCAGCTGACGCGCCGCCGAGAGCAGCGTGTGCTAATGGGTGGCAATTTACATTTTGAGTCTCGCGGGCTCCGAAAGAGGCATCGGCAGTGGTGTCCAGCCGGCACCTGGCCTTAAATGCCATTTGCCTTGAGGGAGAGAAAGCGGTGGTTAAGTTCCCTGCGTCTGGGCGATAAACAGAGTCTAAGCAGTTACGAAAAAGGGCCGTTCTTGGGGATGGCTGTAAGAATTCCGGTGTGGTTGGGGCGCCGGGGGGCTCAGCCGGTTAGGCGTCCGACTTCAGCTCAGGTCATGATCTCATGGTTTAGGAATCTGAGCCCCACATCGGGCTCTGTGCCGACAGCTCGGGGCCTGGAGCCTGCTTCAGATTCTGTGTCTCCCTCTTCCTCTCTGCCCCTCCCCTGCCTGTGCTCTGTCTCTCTCTCTCTCTCAAAAATAATAAAATAAACATTAAAAACTTAAATAAAACAACACAGGTGCGGCACTGGCCGAAGATGCCAAGGCTTTGTCCACCTCTCTGACTACGTCTCCTCCCGTTGAAGTCGAGCGACACGTGGTCTTCTCGCCGGACTGCCCAGAGCCTGTGGCCCCCGGAGGCCATCTCCCAGGCCTCTATGACATGGGGCCCACGAGGGTCCGTGGGGCGCTGCGTCACGACCCCGCCTCTCCCCACCCTTAGGCTGCCCGGGGCGTGGCTGGTAGCCCCGGCCGGGCGCCCACCGCTATGCCTCTGCCGCGCCCACCCCGGGGCTGCTGAAGACCAGGGCACCCGGGCTCCTCCCTCAGGGCAGCCCACGTTCAGTGACCAGTTGATCCGGGTGCAAACACCCCTCCCTGTGGGCCCAGCTCAGAACAACTGGAAGAGCCGGTTCTGCTCCAGGGCGCGCCCCCAGGCCTGGGAGTGACCGGGGCCTGGGTGCAGCTTCATCACGTCCAGGCACCACCCCCTCCACTCCACTGCCTCCGCACCCCAGAAGGGCGGGTCGCTCCCCACTCAACCATGTCAGAGCCCGCCTCGCAGGGACCCCCAAACCACCACACCCTATGGCTTCCTAGCAGTTTGGGGGCATCCTAGCTGAACAGATACACCATCCTCAAAGACCCGTACGGTGACGTCCACTGCCGCATTCTGTGGGGAATGGTGGAAACCCACGTAAGCGGAGGCCACAGGAGACGTGGAACGCTGCTGCGGCACCCCCGCCTGCTGCTCCAAAGGGTGTGGCGGCCTACATTCGATTACACAGAAACGCACCACGCTGTGCTGAGTTCGAAACAGTGACGAGGGGGGCGCCTGGGTGCCTCAGTCGGTCACACATCCAACTCTTGGTTTCTGCTCAGGGCATGATCTCAGGGTTCGTGAATTCGAGCCCCGCGTCAGGCTCTGCACTGACGGGAGAGCCTGCTTGGGATTCTCTCCCTTTCCCTCCTTCTCTCCCCCTCCCCTGGCTTGTGTGTACACGCTCTCTCGTTCTCTCTCTCTCTGTCTCTTAAAATAAACATTAAAAAATTGAAAAGAAGCGAATATGATGATGTCCTTTAGCTCAAAACAGGACAAAATAATGTTTGATATTTTCTGCGGGAGTCCACATGTGGATAGATGATAGAGATCTAAATGCATAGAACATTCTAGAAGGAGATGCAGAACTGCTAACAGTGGTTTTATCTGAGAAGGGGGCAGGGCTGAGAATGAGTGGTCAGACAGTGGGGCCGGAAGGACTCTAAGCTCACCCGGAATGCTTCTACTTTCTTCCCTTTTGTTACTTTTTACCAGAGTATTTATGTATTGATAGCTAAATTAAATATCAATTGCTTTTTTGGAAGATAGGCCATACAGTTTTCACTGAAATGTGTGGAGGAGACCATGCATAAGGATACAGAGGAAGCACATTAGAAATACTTAGAGGCCAGTTAAGTGTCTGCTTTTCTTCTCCATTAGAGAACAATAATTGGGTTACTTTTATTTCTATAAGATTGTATTTCTAAGTAATCTCTGTACCCACCATGGGGCTCGAACTCACAACCCCAAGAACGAGAGTCACAGACTCTACTAGCTGAGCCAGGCGGGCGCCCCGGTTAATTGGGTTACTTTTAAAAAGAAAGGAGGCTAAGAAAATGTGTCTAATCCACTATGCCAAGCTCTTACCCATTTACAAGAATCTTTTTTTAATGTTTGTTTATTTTGAGGGAGATTGAGAACGAGCACGCACACGAGTGGGGGAGGGGCAGAGAGCGAGCGAGGGAGGGAGAGCCGGCTCTACAAGCCGGCTCCACAATGTCACCGCACAGCCGCACACAGGGCTCGAACCCTGAGATGATGACCCGAGCCAAAATCGAGTTGGACGCTCAACTGACTAAGCCACCCAGGCGCCCCTCGAGAATCTGTAAAAAGCTCTGCCCTAAACCTTAGGATTTTCCTGTTGGAAATTTCCCGTAACATGGTGGTTGCTAAGACCTAAGTGAGGCTGGGCCCCACCGATTCAGTTTTCCCAGTCTGGTAACAGAAGTTTTTTGTTTTTTTTTTTTTTCCCTTTAAATTCAGTCACTTTTTAATACCAGTACAGTTAAGGCAACTTATATTTGCCAATATCATCATGTCCATAAACTTGGTGTGGATGAATTTTCACAGCCTCATGGAGGCAGACATCGTTAGGAGAACATGAGAGCTGCGACACCATTGGAGACCACGTCGCCAGTCCCTTCATTTTACATGCAGGGCCCGGGATTAGAGAGAGCAGGTGACAAAAGTGTGCAACGGGAAAGTCAGCTTGGATGGGCTCAGTCAGTACAGGCCTGCAGTGGACGCTGTGTTCTGTTGACTCGGGGGACGCACAGGCCACTGTAGTAGACACTGTTCTGTTGACTCGGGGGACACACAGGCCACTGCAGCGGACGTTGTGTTCTGTTGACTGGGCTCTATCCCCCCTTTTCCTGGAAACACTCCAGTTCCTGTCTATGACTGGCTACATGGTTTGCAGGGCCCAAAGCCAGATGTAAGCGTGGGCTCCTTGTTCAACAACGGGTAGGCACGTCCAGGTGGCAACAGCCGAGCGTCGAACGGCACTCGGGGCCCTTCTGACCGTGGGCGCCAACCCCAGCCGAACACTCGTGAAGCCATACCCAGCCGAGTGTGACCAGAGGCCACGGGCAGCCACGGGACCGGAACTCGTGGCCCCAGTGCCAAACCACCCCTGTGTCCCACTGCCCCGGCCACACCGATTGGTTTGGGGGGAGCGTGTGAGCCAAATCAGAGCAGGCAGCCCGGGCTTCAGTGCTTGTGCCCAGAAGTTCTTCTCCCCCGCTGTGGACCGTGGACCACGCAGGCTCCTTGCTGGTCGCAGCCTTCCCGTGACTGTCAAGAGAGACCAGCCTGAAAATAGGGTACACACACCACAGACAACAGGGCTGAGCCGGGACCCGGATGCAGCCAGACGCTGAGAACACCCGGTGTCCCTCCAGGCCTCCCCTTTACACAACCCTTCTCATTTTTTCCCGCTGCAACCATTTCTGTCACTTCCACTCGAAAGCATCCTCTGTGCTCTAAGTTCTCGCTGATTGTTAAGAGTGTACGTTTTTCACAACCTTTTTGTGGATGCCAATTTGGCAATGTCAATTAATATTTAAAATGTTCGGCCACTTGCCCCATGGATTCTATTTCTAGGAAGGAATTTATCCTGCAGAAACCGTCGCCCAATTATGCAAGAACTTTTTTTTTAATGGTCTTCGCAGCATGGTTTTTAATAGTGAAAAATTGGAAAGGAGATCTCCATCAAGACGGGACTGATTAATTAAACCCTGGCCATTTCGTCGTTTGCAACGACAGAGAGAAGTTAGGGAGGCTGAGACGTACTTCCCTAGAAAGCCAGCCCTGACTGGTTTAGTACAAAAAGCAATTGTACAAGAATGTTTTTTGTTTGATCTCATTGTAAAATAAGTTAACAATGAGATACTATCATGTATCCACAGAGAAAAAAGTTACTGGAGAATTTGGGGGATGAAATGGAGGGGCTTTCACTTTGACAGAACCCACAGAAATCCAAATAGCGCAGACATCTCGTCAGGGTGTGTGAGATTTCAAAGATTCCAAAGAAGAGGGTAACTCCCAACGGCGTGATCCGCTTCGAGGTGTCTGGCCCCACGCGGCCCCGTGATGCTAGCGTTGAAGAGACGCTGTACAGCCCTGTCTGCGCCTGCTAACCCCAGCTCCTTCTGCACATCCTGTCCTGGGTGAGGACCACTCCGGAAAGTTCCAGAATGCGTGTGAGGGCCATTCTGGGCACCAAGGATTCACATTCAGTGCCGATGTCAAAGGGCCCAAAAGCTCATTTCGTATCTTGGGACCCCCTGCCGTGTTGGGGGGCCTGTTTTCACGTGATCACCATGATCTGTTTCGAATGTGCCATTCATGTGGGAGTTGGATGTTTCTAAGACCTGGTGGGTGCCCTATCTCGTTAGCTCTCAAGCCCTTATTTCTCCATGAAGGAGTGACTGTTTAGTGAACAGCTATTATGTGCCCCGCACGGAGGTGGACCTGCTGAACATGTCTGTCGTGGTTGTGTCCCTCTGGAGCCCCGTGGGGAAGACTGACATCAGGAGGGCTGGAGAGAGACTCAGAGCATCGTAGCCAGGTGTGCCAGGCCGGTGCAGCTTCTCGGGCCACAGAGGCTTCCGGAAGGGGTGTGGCCTCAGGTGAAGTTGGAGACAGGATAAGAGTCCCCCAGCATGCGTATCCACCTGCCAGAGAGACTCATGTGTGTGAAGGCATAGAGGGAAAAGGGAAAGGAGGCAGAGAAACTGCAGGGCGCCCGGTGCGTCTGAATGCAGCGAGTTAGCGGGAGAGAGAGCACAGCGGGCCGGGGCCTTGCAGACGGTGTTAAACGTTTGGTCCCTTTTCTCTAGAAAAGGCAAAGACACTGGAAGTTTTAAGCAAGGAGCTGTCGATGGTGTTTGCACCACCAAGGAGACCCTCCAGCCAAGGTGTCGGTTGTGGGTGTTAGCAGGACCGATTTGTTCTGGAGGGGGGAGCATGGAAGCTGTTGGGCAAAGACAGTGGAGACTGGGAGGGGGGTTCTGCAGGGGGAGCACACAAAACGGACTCACCCGCGGTCGGGAGGAAGGACGGTCTGGCTTGGCAGTGACAGTCTGACTTGGCGGTGGACAGGCTCGGGTTGGTGGGGGGATGGGTGCAAAGACCCTGGCCTGCCTCCCCCATTTCGCTGCTGTCCCTGAGGATGGACAACCTCTCTAATGCCCCTTCCGTGTGGCCAGCTCCATGCTAAAGGCCATACCAGGCTTTGCGGGTCACCCCTACACACCCTCCAACGCCCCATCTGATGTGTGACCCCAGCAGCCATCATTACAATCAGCTGTGGAACTTGCCAGACGTTACTAGTGCAACACGGAAGCGTGAGCCCTCATTCCAGAGGTACCGAGGGTCTCAAGCAGGGACCGCAGGGCCCCCGAGAGCATCCTCTGTGCGGCCACCCCAGTGACGCAAACATGTGGGAGTCCTGGGTCGCGGTGAGGGGTGGCCGGCGGGCGGACCCCGCCACGCTAGGAAGGAGTGACTGCGGTGTGCCGTGCACACACGTGGTTTCCCCGAGCACATTAATGGCTCGAAGCAGTGGGGGGCAAGCTTTCTCCCACTTGAAGAGCAAGCCTTGTCAATTAAGACGATACTTAAAATCTATACAACTGCCTTCCTTTGGTGCAAGCAGTGGCTGTTCAGTGGCTTCAAGAGTCACTTGGCTCCCTGCTAGCCGGGCTGCCTGGAGAATTTGCACGTGCACGAGAAGCCTCAGCCACCTCTCCCTGCTTCGAAACAGCGGATTAATGTATTCAGGCGCGCCCTACCTTCGCTTTTAATTTTCATTTTTAAGACCATCTCTGTTCACGGCGAACACCCTCCGGGACCTCCATCGCGCAGGAGGAGGTGCAGGCCGGGACTTCTAAGGCCTGAAGGACCTCCGGCCATGACACGGGATTGAACGGGGGTCGTGTTTCCATTGCCATTGCCAGTTTTCTGTGAGCGCTTTAGTTCCAAAATTCCGTAGGTTTGGAGCAATCCACCCTGACCCTTTCTTACCCATTGCCCTGTTTTGCTTTTAATCACTCTTTGCTTTATTTGTTTTTTAATGCATGATTTCACACAACGGGAGGGTTTACAGGATGGTTTGTGTAACATTATAGTAGGAAGTCCCGTGTTTGAATCTCGGGGACCCCTCGAAGGGATCAGATGGCATCTGCGTGCGGTACCGTCACCCCGTCTGCACAGGGAAGAGCTGGGCTTTCGTCCGTGTTCTCGCTGCCGCCAGTCACAGTTCTGCCTGGGCGGTTGTCCCTGGGTCACGGGACTCGGCACGGAGAGGAGACAAGCCGGGGGCGAGACAGGCAGGAAAGGGGCTCACTGCAGAGGGTCCGCGGTGCTCCTTCAGGACCCAGAGACGACGGTGGGTGATGGGGAGCAGGAAAACTCGACTCCGAGACGAGACAGAGCTTGAGTCTTCAGACATCAGACTTCTGATCAACATAGTCACAGTCCACTGTCACGAAAAAGGATAGCTAGATCACCGAAAGCAAATGTCATTTACGTGTGTGGGGGGCTAAGGAGTGGCTCGCTTCTGCATCTCTACACCTCCACACAGCCCTGAAGGCGTGCAGTGAGCTGGCGTCACCTCTGACTTCCCAGAAGAGGAGGAACTGTCCTCCCCTGCTCGGAGCTGGCTCCCAGGGCCTCCCCCAGCACCTGGGACACAGCCGGGACAGGAAACCCTCGGCAATTGTCTGCTAGCTTTGGACAGTGACAGTGAATACCAGAGATAGCTGTGAGAGCGGCCGTGAGCCAGAGCTTATTCTGGGCAAGACGCTAAGCTGACCGGTCGGCTACAACACCATTCACCTCACCTAGGAGGGAAGCGTGGTTCTGATCCACACCCGAGAGGTGAGTGGACTGAGACACAGAGAGAGGACGTGGCTCGTCCACGGAGATGGCGATGCTGGGGCGGAGACTCGGTCAAATGAACTCGCCGGCCCCTGCTCTGACTTCATTTGTGGAAGTGCAGGTGTACACGCCGGGTCCCACCTCGCAAGGTCAAGATCACAGAGACCGGTTCCACTGGCTGCAGTCCTGGAGCGGAGGCAGGGACTGGGCTTTCCGGGAAAAGGGGCTTGCGTTTGTTGGTCCTGAGCAGTGTTTCTGCCCAAGACCCTTTCCGGCCCCTGCGGATACACGTGGCTTTACTCCCACATTGCTATCCTCCTGCCTCCCCCACCTTCAAGAGCCTACGGAAGCCACCGCTGATTCCAGGGGCTCGCTTCCGAAGAGGCTTAAGCGCATTAACAAGGAGGTAACAGGAGCCCTTTGATCTCAACAACACACGTACTGTTTCATCCCATGGTTTATGAAACAATTTTAGACTAATTATTTCTGACAACCTGCAAATGTTTATAAACTTCTTCAAGGAGGAAAAGGCACAATTAGGTGTTTCTCTGACAAACAGGTTTTCTTTGTGCCGTGCGGCTGATGTCTTTTCCCCCAGGAGAGTTCTGAACCCTTGATCTTCTAAGATGTTCCGATTTCCGCTGAGATACGGAATTAATCAAATCATCCTCCCAGCCTTTCGAGTTAAATTTAACTGAGCAGGTGAGAAGTGGCTGCGGTCAGGCCCCTTTCCCAGTGGGTTACGTCTTTTGCCTAGGTGGCCGTGGTGGTCCTGGCCCTGCCAGCTCCACCGTCCTGACGGCCCTTTATGCAGTTTCGATGTGTCTCGGCCGAGAACTGCACGGCTGGCCATAAATGGAACCTGGATTCTTAATCAACTTTGCCATTAAAGAAAATTACCCCAAATCATGGCTGTTTGCAGTGTGCCTGGAAGTGTGGCTTTCGGAAGCCTCCAGGTCCCCGGACATTATAAATTCAAAACCGCAGAATTCCAGGGAGGCCCGGTGAGGCTCCAGGGCTGGGCACAACAGAAGGATGGCACTGGGCTGTTCCTCTGTGGCCTGACTCACATTTTAATACCCTTTTGATTATTTACCATCGTTAATTCAAGAATACGCACAGTAGGCAGGTAGGAATATTGCAAAGTCAACCGGCCCTTAATCCCTAGCTAATCCCTGGTCAACTAACTATATCCTTTCTTTATTAAAAAAAAAAAAAAAGAAAGAAAGAAAAGAAAAAAGGCATTCTGAATCTTTCGTTAAAAACAAATTGCCAACGTGAAGAAAGACCTTCTCCTTCCCTTGAGACCCAGGCTCAAACTTGTGCAATCTGGCCGATAGAAGAGAGTGCCGGCCCCCTTTTTCCACAGACTGTGCCAGGGCACCAACAAAGGTCCCATTATTTCCAACATAAATCTGTTTTGTCATTTTTGAATGAAAAATTCCTTTTTGCCCCTCTGACTCTAAGAAGAAATTCTTAATACTCACCATTAGGAGCTGGGCACAAAAGCAGTCATAAAAAAAAAAAGCAGACGCTTTGCCAAGCTGGTTTCTTTCCAAAAAAGGATCAAAGACAAACTTCAAGTTTCGAGTTTTTAGACGTGAATACAAGCAGATGCAAAAGGAATTTCTAACATTACCTAATCGGGTCGCTTCCACGTGGGCAGGTGGTATACACATCTCAAGGTGGTTTCGCGTGGAAGGGAAAGAAGGCCTCTCCAAGTTGCCCAGAAAGGAGCTTATTATGAGGAATCTGGCGGAATCCAAGAAAAACGCAGCGGGCAGTCTGGGACAGGACAGTCAGGAAACAGGAGTCCCCTAGGAACCTGGCCGCCTCCACCTGGACAGCCGGGTCCCTTCCCGCCAAGGCCAAGGCCCCCCTGACACAGCAGCCAAAGCTCCCCACCCCCCCATTGCCTCCCAGCTGATTCTGTTCATCCTTCCCAGAGGCAGTAATGAAGGTACCAGCACCACAAGCCTTATCCCGTCTGCCCATCACCATACTACCGTCAGCTCCAAATCTCCTTAAATCTGTAACGAATAAAATAATAATAATAATAATAATAATAATAATAATAATAATAAGCCATATACCTTTGGGAGGCACTGCCCATCAAAATTACAAGTGAACATTCTCTTCCAGCCAGCAATACCTAGCCATACGGACTCGCGTATAGCTCACACGTATGTGGGTGTGAAGTACAAGTTCTTCCCGATTGCACGGTGCCTAATGTCAAAGATCAGAAGCAACTTCGACGTCAGCTGGAAATGGATGAGTGAACTAAGGCACGCCCATAAATTTCGTGCGGCAGCGCAGAGGGTGGGGAAATACACAGACAGGGAGAGATCCGCCGGGGCGAGGTGTGCAGAGAAAGGATACAGAGCAGTACGTGAGACGTCAGAGGAGAGGCGTGCTCGTACCAGCTGGTACTTCATTAACTCTTTGGAAGGCTCCGCAGTCAGGAGTGATGACGTCAGGTGGGCGGGAGCTGATCGCCGGGAGGCGGGGCTGGGAGGCGGGCTTTTCAATACGCGCCTTTCTCTTCACAGCTCTTTTCCAGCCAGGTGAGCGTCTTACCTAGCCAAAAATGAGCAAGTAAATGATATATTAAGCGGAAATAAGGAGGCGCCTGGGTGGCTCAGTCAGTTAAGTGTCCGACTTCAGCTCAGGTCATGATTTTGCAGTTTGTGAGTTCGAGCCCCACGTCGGACTCTGTGCTGATGGTGTGGAGCCTGGAGCCTGCTTTGGGTTCTGTGTCTCCCTCTCTCTCTGCCTCTCTCCCGTTCACACTGTCTCCCTCTGTCTCTCAAAAATGAACATTAAAAAAAATTTTTTTAAGGAAGTAAATTGTACATTCCAAAGAACATTCACTCCTATAAATGGAAAACCAGTACCACTTTCCTTAACTAGTTGTTACCTTAAAAAGAAATGAACCCCACCAGTGTTACTAACTCTTCAGCCCCGTTATCTGCAGGAGTGTCTCCCCAAGGCCCCCTCTTTCTGCGTCAGGAACAAGGGGGGAAGTGTGGTGGTGCTCAAGACACCCGGCACCAGCCGAGACCCGTGAAGCCATCAGGTCTCGAAAGAGCTGACCCGGGGACAGGGTCAACGTGAGCTGTGACGCCGATTCATGGCCCGTCTACGGCCCCCACCCCCCACGACGACACCGCGTGCCGCACTTCAGGGAACTGACCCAGCACCCGGCCACGGGTTTCCTTCCCTTCTCCGTCTCCAGCAGTCAAGCAACGTGGTGCTGCGGCCGTGCGTCCCTCGTGAGCGCCGTAGTGGTGGGACACGGCCCTTGAACTGTGTCACGAGCGGCGGTAAGGGCACAGCCGTCTGTGGAGCACGCCGCGGTCCACACTCCGCCCCGTACACCCTCCCGGGTGAACACGAGATGTCAGCTGGTTTGCGATGGTGCCTCAGAGCAGTGACAGGTAAATAATTTATTTTATTTTTTAGTGGAAGCTAACAGTCCATGTAAGCAGATGCCTCGACCTGGTTTCCACAGACAGCCCCCCCGGGCCGGTCCACAAGTTCTGAGCGGAGGACGGACAGGAGTCCACACCTGGTCCGCACTAGGCCTGCCGGCAGCAGGGGGTCAGACTTCCAGAGTCCTCTGAGCAGTGCACGGGAACCCCCGGTGGGAAGCCAAGTGGGGACACTGACTGCCGGGTGGCTCCGTGCCCAGTGACAGCACAGGACACCTGATCAGTGGCTCTCTCTGCGTCCTCTGTTATTCCCTTCAAGGTACTCTCGACAAGCAGCCCAGCGAGCGTGGACTCGGCTTGCGCATCCCACAAATGGAATATTAAACAGACGTCTTACAGCAGGGCCGCCAGGCCAGGCACTCTGGAGTGAGGAAAACAGCTGAAGGATGAATTCTTTCCGGAAGTTTCATCTGTTCGTGTGTCAGGTGGCACAGGGAGGGCTTGGCTGCGGTGTAACCAGCCCTTGGCTTCCCGGTGGCTGCTCCGGCCTTTGCTGGGCTCTGTGCACCCAGGTGACCCAGGCCGGCCTGCCTGCAGGGCGCAAGGGTTACAGGACCTGGCCCCACGTGAGCACAGAGCACCATCTGGAGGGAGACGGAGCTTTGTCTCCCCAGCGGCCCAGATGGCCCGCTGTCACTCAGGACCCGCAGGTGACGGCTTTCCACCTTTGAACAATCACTGCAGGCTGAGACTGGTCAGAGCTCAGCCGGGGGTCGGTGGGGCAGAAGCCCACGCCCCTTGTGCACACGTCACACACACCCTTCGTCACAGAGAAGTACTGACCTGGCTGTGAGCTGGCCATCTTTTCCCTTCAGAATCCCACAGCCTAACATCCTCACAGCCTGCGCAGGAAGTGGGCATGAGGACACAGGGAGAAGTGGGCGAGAATGCCGTTAGTCCGCCCTGAGGACCGGGAAGGGCACTCACGCCTAAAGCCCCGAAAGAGGGCAGAAGTCCTGCTCCCCCCTTTTTTTTATTTTTTAATTCATTTTCCTTAGTCTCTCAGCCCCCAAGCAATCAGCAGTGGCACACTCAGCCAAATTTCTGAGAGAAGGGATTCTTCCAGTCAGTGAACCGTGGTTCCCAGAGGGAGAGGGGGTGAATCCTTGTTGCTTTATTTTCCTCTCTCTGTCCTCCCCCAACCTGGACCCGCGGTGGGCACAGTCACAGAAGTGCGTGGCGGAGTGGGGAAACTGAAACCCCAGAATTGTGGACAAAGGGACGAAGGCTAGAAAAGAAGATCCCCGGGGAGTCCGAAAGGACCAGGGAGGTGGCAGAGAGGGAGGAACCAGGAAAGCAACCCCACAGAGATGCTAATGAGTCCAGGTCGCATACGGGAGGACCCGTCCTAATCCACGCACCAACTAATTTCACAACACGCCTACTAGTCACTGGTCTCTGGGTTTCCCACACATGGGGCAGATCTGAGAAGCATGTAAAGACTTCACAAAGTGAGCCCGTGATTGAAACCGCAGCCCCCAGCTGGACGGGAACTTGTGGCCTGCACCTAGCCAGTGCAGTTGCCGGCCAAAACAGGAGTGTCAACATTCTCCCTGAGTCTCCAAAAACAAGACTTAGAGTTCACAACACAATGGCC
This sequence comes from Paguma larvata, assembly GCA_030068075.1. NCBI lineage: Eukaryota > Metazoa > Chordata > Mammalia > Carnivora > Viverridae > Paguma > Paguma larvata. The sequence goes on along the minus strand of CM057844.1, from coordinate 46,261,420 downwards.
AAAGTGTCCAGGATAAAATCCAGAATGACTCAGCATACGAAAAATCAGGAAAATCCTAACTCACGTGAGAAAAGATTATCAACAGATGCCAGAATCTAGGTGGCACCTGTGTTGGAATTTTGAACCAAGACTTTAAAGAAATTATTAAAGAAATATCTACCTCCCGCAAAAGCAATCACGAACATGTTTAAAGTGACTAGAAAAAGAAAAAACATTAAATAAATAGAACGTGGAAAGAACCAAATAGAAATTTTAGAACTGAAAAAATTACAATAACCAAAATAAAATCTCAATGGATGTGCTCAAAATCCGAAGAGAAATTACAGAAGGAAAAATCAATGAACTTGAAAATAGATAAACAGAAATCCTTCAATCCAAACCACACAGATAAAATGCCTTAAGAAAATGAAAAGAGCTTCAGAGTCCTACCGAACAATAGCAAACGTTCTTGCACTTAGGTCCTCAGGTTCCCAGAAGGAGAGAGAAAGAGTTCAGGGCTGGAAATTGTTTGACAAAATAATGGCTGAAAATTTCCCAAATTTGGCAAAAGATATACACCTACAGATTTCAGAACCTGAGCAAACTCCAAATGGAATAAACCCAGAGAAATCCACACTCAGACGCGTCGCAATCAAACTACTGGAAACTAAAGACAAACAAACAAAAAAATCTTGAAATAGCATAAAAACCCATCTCTTCCCTGTGGAAGAACAATGGTCTGAATGACCTCAGTTTCCTCCATAGCGGAAGGAAGTGGCGTGCCATTTATAAGGGACTGAAAGGAAAGAACTCTTAACCCAGAATTGTATATTCAGAGGAAACATCCTTTAGGAAGGAAGGCAAAATAAAGACATTCCCAGATGAAGGAAAACTAAGAGAGCTCATCGCCAGCACACCTTCACTTACACAAAGTACTAAGGAAAGTTCTTTAAACAGAAAGAAACTCACAGTATCGGGGATGAAGGAAAAACGACAGGGCGGTAACTTTCTGAGTAAATGAGCTATTCTTCTCTTCCTGAGTTTTCTAAAAACGTTCGAGGGTGAAAAACAACAGCTACGACTTTGGATGGGCGTTCGGTGTGTGACATGACGGGGGCAGTAAGGGAACCCACACACTTCTGAATTCTGAGTCGTCGGTTGTTCGACGGCGGCTCGCAAAGCATACGTGGCAAATACATCCTACTGCAAGCACACTGCGCCGTCCCAAGCCCCGTGCTGGGCTGCAGGAGGACTTTGTAAACAAAGCAGGCTGGTCTCCGAAGGCTCCGAGTTCTAGCAGGGGCTCGATGCCCAGATCCGAGGGCATCCCTCCCATACCAGAGCGAATGAAGCCAGGGGCTTCCTGAGTCAGGGTTCGAAGGTGACCCTAGGAAGGTTTTGCCCCTCAGTTTCTGCTGGCACCTTATCCTAACGGCTCTGAAGGTCACAGATAAGGCAGGAGGCCTGGGGATCTGAAGTTACTGTCAGTCATTTTGTTTATTTTGCCAGCCGTGCGTGTTTTTTTCCTGCAGACCATCAGTCAGAGAGCCTCCCCACCTCACACACATTGCTGCACAGACCGTGCACGGATCCGGCACACGAGCGCGCACACACGTACACACACACACACACACACACACACACACTCAGAATGCCGACCCTCCTTCACTGCTCTCGTGAGCCAGTGTTGCTGGTATCTCCGGTCTGGGCCTCAGGAGCCCTGGGACCACAGTGCGGCACTCCCAGCCAGAGCCCCAACCCTTCTCCCCACGGGAACTCGCTCCTCGCTGAGCCAGCAGCAGCAATAAATGATCTGATTTGTGATCTGTCCCTTTGCTCTTGGGACTGTAAATGCAGCCATAGTATATGATACAAAGGGCTGGGCCGCTCCCGGCCTCCCAAGCAAGCAGCTACCCAAGGCTGTAATTTCACTTTCTCTCTCTCCCATTAAAAGGCAATTGAAAGTGAACCGAGGAGAATGAGGGCTGCCTGCAACTTCAGGAAGCCTTGCTGAAGGGCAGCTGGTAGACCAAAGGCAGCAGGTGTAAAGAAAGGAACAGGAGAAAAGAGAGTGTTTGCAGAGCAGCGAACGGGCAGTGGTGACAGTAGTAACAGCACAATAACCACAGCTGTCTGTGGACTCTGATCACCTCGGACTCTGCGCCGAGGGCTGCAGGGCTCTGACCTCATCGGTCCTGTGAGACCAATTTGCAGTGGAGTCTGAGTGACTGAGACCCATTGAGGCCTCGGCTTGTAAGTCCGGGAGCCAGGAGGTGAGCTGGACTCCGCCTGCCTTCGAAGCTCAAAACCCCTATGTGTTCCTACCTCCAGAACCTGGAGGGTTCATCCGAGCCCCACTTTGGATCCCCCTCTTGCAACCGCGTCAAAAGGCCCAGTGGATGCCTTCGTCAGCCGGCATTTGGGATTCAGCCAGTGACAAAACCCGGGATTCAGTCCCAAGCCCAAATCCCACGTCCTTCCCACTACGTCGTGCTGTCCAGGACTCCCTGGATCCCTTGCTCGGGTTCTGCCGATGACGAATCCACCAAGGAATCCAGCACCCAGAGTGACCCCCAAGCCGGTGATGAGCACACAGCGAGAAGACGGGATTCTAGAGACCAGTGAACAGCTGGGGGCATGGGCGAGGGGAGGGGCGCTGGCAGGGAGCATTGACAACCCGTGAGCAAGACTCAGGAAGTGCTGGCAGAATTCTCCATATATACACGTTCGGATAAATCTCATGACGCAACCACACAGAGGAGAATTTTTCCAAGTCCGTGAAAATCCCCAAGAAGAGTACAGTGGTTGAGAACACGGGCTCCAGTGTCGGGGCTTATCCACCAGCTCCCCCAGCCTGTTGCTCTGTGGTCTTGAGGAAGTTCCCCAGCTGAGACTCTGTCTTCTCATCTGTGAATCGAAGACAAGGATAGTACCCCAGGCACCTTGTTGGATGTTGTGAGGAGCCAAGACATGTATATAAAGTGCTTAACACCGTGAATGGGAAATAATAATTCCACAATAAATATTAGACATAAGCAGGTGCATTCTTGTTAGAAATAGTGGCCCCGTGCCTCTTAGCAGGCCACGGGCACTTGCTCTCCCCCTCTGTCTTTGGAGCCTGCCTTTTGTCAAATTTTGATTCCAGTCAAGTCTAATGGGTTTTTGGCAACGTTTTGTACCTTTTCGCCTTCCTTCGAATCCCAGCCTTGTGATACACACTAGTCGTGCTGTCCCCAAGGAGAGCAACCCTAAGTGGATTTGGTTTATCGTAAGGCACGCACCCCTAGGTGCAGCTGGTTCCCGAGTGGCTTTGCTGTAAAGAAGGAGGTTGAGAAGAGCCACGTGGTAGAACATGGGACATCATGACATCTGGAGCTTTCTTATATTCCTTTAAAAAAAAGATTATTTATTTATTTTGAGGTGGGGGGACAAAGGGAGAGGGAAAGAGAGGATCCCAAATAGACTCCACGCTGTCAGCACAGAGCTCGACACGGGGCTCGAACCCTCGACCCTTGAGATCATGACCTGAGCCAAAATCAAGAGTGGGACACTCAACCAACTGAGTCACCCAGGGCACTTGGCTCTCAAAGATAAGAGGTGGAAAGACAGCTCACCTCTCTGTTTACCGGGGAGAGAGCTGAGGTGCCCAGGAGGAAGAGGCTTGCTCAGGGTCGGTTAACAGATTGGTGGAGGTGTGGACACAGGACCAGTGTGGCTGATGCCATCTCGTGTCCTCCCGCCTCATCCCGTTGCCTGGGTGACTCCCACTCTGTGTAAGGAGGACCTGTCTGTTAAGACTCTTCCTGTTGTAAGTGATAAAATCCAACTCAAACTGGCTTACGTTTGGAAGAGGAAGGTATTGCATTCATCAGGGCTTAGGAGCTCTGTCTTCAGGACTGGCCCGGCTCAGATGATGCCATTGGGACGCTGTTCTGCAGCAGCTCCCGGCCCCCATTGTCACAGCACCCAGGTGAGGAAGCAGGTGGCAGCTTCCCTTTAACTGAAGCCAAAGACTCAGCATAAGTCTCATTGCTTCTGATCGACTTCATTACTTTGCGTGCCCGTCCCTGAACCCATCATCATTGCCATGGCTGTGGCTCGGGACTGACAGGCCTGGGCCAAGTGCTTCCCATGTGAATGGTTGGTTGGGGTCCGTTTAGGGAAACAGAAACCAGCCTGGATCTTCCTTGCATTCTGGCTTCTGGGTAGGCTCAGCTACGGGGGGAGTCGCTCCCTGCTGTTCCTCGTCGCTGACTTGTGTCCCCACCCCTCTGGCTCCTCTGACTTTCCATCACCGCCACAATAACCCTAGGACTGAAGAAGAAATGGCAGGGGTGGCCTTACCAGGACACAGCTGCCAGGGGCTGAGGTGGATCCTGGCAGGGGTGCGAACAAGGCAGGGTGGCTGCCCCTTGGGAACCAGAGCCAGCGCTGGAGACGCCTCCCAAGGCCTGTGAGCTGGGAGAGAGCCCAGAAGCCAGGCGACTTCTCCCGCCGCCATCCTTCCTCTCTTCATCTATGCCTCCCAGTGGTGGAGGCCAGTTGGCGAGAAAGGCGGTTCGTTGTGACACAGGTGGGAGCAGAGGGTGGCAAGAAGCAGATCTAAGAGCAGGCAGGGTCGGCGGCCGCCCCGACAGTGCAGCTTGTGGCTGGACGGGTCCCCAGAGCAAACCGGGAGGCCCAGCCCAGGGGGCAAGAGGCGCTGGGCACAGCTCCTGCTCATTGCCCAGACACCAAGCGTGTGTCCGAAGGTACTGGCGCAATTTCAGAGTTCATGCTCAGAAGGCATTTATCGAGATCAACATTACCTTATCCCAGACGACAACCAGTACCAGTAAAACTGGCAATATTGGTCTAGGACAAAGATCTCTGGGGAAACACGTTTCCAAGTGCCACTTGGGAAGGAAGCAGCTTGAACCCCACCCCCCAAAGCACAGATCAGTCTCGGCGTCCCTCGCCCCGACTTTGTGCTTGTCCCCATTAGGCATCTGAGCCTCCCCCTCTTGTCTCATTGCCTGAGATAATTGAAAGAATGATAGCAAAGAGGCTTTCAGATTCAGTGATCTATCTTGTTGAAGAAGCGGCACAGTGCTCCATAAATAACACTTTGCTGCCTCATGCAGACGCCTGCCCTGGGAAGGACTTCCGAGCTTTATCCTGTCCCCTCCGGCCACAGCCGGGCCCCTCGGGGACTCACAGCAAGCAGAGCAGCGATGGCGAGAGGGTGAGACTTGGTGGCCACGACTGTTTTCATCACTAGCAAGTAGGGAAGTGGAAGTTCCACGCCCCCACAGCCGTGTCAACAGAAGGCTCGGGAGACCTGGGCAGTCCCGGTGCGTCTGCCCCATCTGTTCCTCACTGCCCTGGGACCATGGGCACGGAGATAGCACGGTATTTCCAGGAAATCCTGTTCTGGTCAAGACCCCCAAAGATATAGTTGGTTTTCTGAACAACTGACACCCTATCAACACAACTCAGGCACCGGTTGCCACCAGACAGACTGTGTTTCCCTGACACCATGCTCTGAGGCCAGCTAACTGTGGATGGCCAGCCATGGGACCTGGAGAGAGAGCTGGGATCCTGAGCCTTGGGGGAACCTTTCTTAAGTGGCCAGCTGGAAGGCTTTGGAAATGAAATCTTGGAAGGATCTCAAAGGGCCAGGAATAAATACAGCCACAGTGGAGACAAACGGAGGCCCCTTTGTGGATCCAGACACGTAATGAAGAAGTAACAAAGCCAGAGAGGGGAGACACTGGCATTTTAGGAAAACAACTGAGAAATAAGACAAACAGAATTCGTACCAAGGAACAGATTGGCCTCTCCAGTGGGGCGAGTGGACTGGCCAGTGTGATCCAGACTCCCCCGGCCAGGTAGCCGGGCCCGGAGAGAGAACCATCTGAGTGACGTGTTCTGGCATGCACGTGCATGCGCACACAGCCGGCGCCCTCTCTGCCTTGGTGGGGTCTCCCTTGGGTGCTGGTGACGCAGGGAAAACAGCCACATGATCTCAAAGTTCCTGGGTTGAGCCCCACACCGGGGCTCTGTGCTGACAGCTCGGAGCCTGGAACCTGCTTCGGATTCTGTGTCTCCCTCTCACTCTGCCCCTCCCTCCTTCTTCTCTCAAAAATAAATAAATGTTAAAACAAATTTTAAATATAATCATGTATCCAACCTTGAGTGAGTGAGATAGAAGGAAAATGTTAAAAAATATGACAAGAGATCCTCATTTTCCTTGTACAATAATGTATTCTCTGTGAAGAAGCACTACTCTAACAGTAGAAAGCTATAGACACACACTGGTTTCATATGGTTTCAGAATTCTTCATGACGTCATTAATCGCAAAATTCTATGCAGCAACTATAAATCTTTAACTGATGATGAAAACTTTTAGAAGATTTAAAAAGAAGTTAAGAATCCCTGATACTGATTCAGTACTCACCACATAGCACCTCGGAAGCGCTTTTCACTCATGGGCTCACTCATGCCGCGTGGGTCCCCCGAGCTCCCGGGATGAGCTAGTTCTAGAAACAGGGACACGCCGGTGACCAAGGGGAGGTGCAGGTCCGTCCTGGGCCTCCTTCCCACAGACCAGCAAAGCACAGGGCCGGAAGTGTTACTCAGAACAAGAATACAGGTTGAAGGAGTCAGGACATGCCGGGGACGGGCTGGGCTGTTATTTTAGATACAGTGCCAGGGACAGGCTCTTCCATGCGGTGGAAGCTAGGGGCCTACGGGAAACGAAGAACCAGCCGTGAGGCTGTCTGAGGGTGAGGCATCCCAGTGGAAGAAACAACACGTGCCAGGATCCTGAGGCAGGAGCCAGAACGCCACTCTGGCTGGGCGAGTGGCCTTGGCCAGTGTGGCCCAAGCCAGATCACACAGGGTCTTAGGGGCCAAGGCAGGGATGCCAGGTTTCATTCTGTGAGATGGGAGGCCGTCAGAACATTTGGGCACAGGGGTCACACGATCTCACATGTTTTAAAAGCATAGTTCTGGCTGTTGTAAGGCGAGCAGAACAGTGGGTAAGACCGGGCATCGCCGCGTTCACCTCACTCTTACCCTGTTAGGGGTCAGCCTTGTGCAGACGGCCCCAGGGCTGCCCGGTCCCACCCCCACAGCCGGGGGGACAGTGAGTTGGAAGCTGAGCCTCGACTGTCCCACCTCAGTGCTTACTTAGCAGTTTACAGTGGGGGCTCTGAAGATCCAGGTCCAAGTCTCAACCCTGTCACTTCCTCTCAAGTGAACTTGGACAAGTCAGTAGACAGCTTTGGACCTCAGCCTTCTCAGCTGTAAGATGGGCCCAAGAATAGCCATCACACTGTTTCGAGGCTTCGACTGAGCAACCATCATACTTGAAGGGGTGTGTTCTGGGTTAGATACACAGCCACCTAATAATGTCCTGAAAGCCACACGTGCCCCAGTTTATTCAATCTCCTCGTCAAAGCCCACAGCAGCAGTCATTGTGAGCACCTACTCAGTGCCTGTCCCGTGCTGGGTGACAGAAGTGACCCTCAGGAAGACAGAAATGACTGCCCACACCATCTGCAGCTGGTCATGGCTGATCCCAAATTCATGACTCAAAACAAACCTTTTTTATCTTTTCTTTTTATTTATTTATTTATTTTTATTTATTTTTGGTGAGAAGTGTTGTGAAAATGCATTATTACCCCTAGGCATCCAATTACATGTGTAAGTTGCATGTTCTAATTAAATTTTCCTAATGTCACATCCACCTTGCCCACCGCTATTAATTATTGAATAAAACTCTCCTGTGAAGCCAGGTTCCACTGGGCCGGCTTTCTCTGTCCCACCTCACCACCAGCCACCGTTCCTGCCAAGCTCTTGGGTGGCACCCTGGGCGCTCTCGGCTCCCTGAGAGGAGCGGGGAGGCACCTGCTATGGAGGCGTCCCCTTGGACAGAGGGGCTGCCTCCGCAGGAGAGAAAGCAAGCGTAGCCGGGTGAGCACACCCACCGTGCTCACTGGTAACAGCACAGCACTCCACGGCGTCAGACCGCAGGCCTCCTCGAGGGGCTTCCGGGGAACAGGAAGACCCGGTCCTTCCCACGTGATGCTGGGGGGAGGGACTATGCCCAGCGAGCGTATGGCGCAGTGGAAGTGAGTTCCGGGATGCGTGGTGTACAGGTGTATCATTAGCCACCGTCTGGGCGGAGAGACTCTGCAGTCAGGCAGTCGGACACTTAGCCAGGCCTTTCTAAGCATCTGCTTTTCCTCTTCTTCCGGGAAGTCCTCACCGAAGACCCACTTTCAGGTTGAGACCAGGCAGAACTTAACACGACTTGGGCAAAGGCTGTGTTAAGAAGGTATGCACGTTGGAAGAACTGGAGGAAGACAAGAAGACGGGATTGGGGGGGAGGGGGGAAGCAGCGGGGGAGATGGGGATGAAGAAGTAGGTGAGGACCAGACCTCGAAGGGCCTTACCCCAAGCGAAGGCTTTAAACTCTGACCTAAAAGGCCGTGGAGAGTTTTAAGCAGGCATGGACTGGACGCCTTTCTGGCCACCACGTGGAGAATAGTTGACAGGGAACCAGTTAGGAGATGGCTCTAGCTGCCAGCGTGAGACAGGATGGCCACGGGGCCCCGGGGGCCGGTGGTGGAGATGGAGAGAAGACCGCAGGTGCCGGGGTTTGGGAGGACACAGAGGAGGCGGTGCTTGCTGCCTCAGTCAGTAGGTGGGGCAGAGGGAAACGGGGCGTCTGTCCTTGGTCTTCACGTGAACCATCCTCGAGGGGACTTTGGCTGTCCTGCCCTGGTCACGTGGCACCCAGAGGCGGAAACTGCAGCAGAGTTTCCTCTTGAAGGGGCCACCAACACAATGCGTCAGCTGTTGAAACTCTACTCAGAATGGTTCTTTCCTAAGTTAGGGTACGACCGTCACTGGGCCAGCACCTGCTAGAGACCGGCCGCGGTGAAGGGCGCCAGGATTTCAGAGACGAGTACGATGGGGGGTCACAATGTCACCGGCCCTGCAGTCGTCGTCAGTCTGCCTTTATGGTGCAGACTATCTGAGCTTCTTGAGGAACTTGCTCACCAGAAATCCCGTGGCTCAAGCCCCGAGCCCGCCCGCACAGTGTAAGAGACTTTCTCCACTCCCTTATCATGACAGACAGATTCCATTAAAGTCCCTATAGCCCTGAAGCCCCGTGGCTCCCCCCCTGCCTCCCCCCAAGAGGCAAAGGAGGGTGATTATTAAAAATTACAAGTGGTATCCTCCATACTCCATCTCCCAAACTTCATTTCACAATGGCCGCTGACATCAATAACGTCAGACAGGATAATCAAGTTTGCATAATGTAGTAGCTCTCCAGGGCCCCTCTGCACAAACACCCCTCCCGGCGTTAACGCCGGGTAATAGACAAGCCTTCGATTCGAGAGGAAAGGCTCTGAGATCGTAGGACGTACGAGCCCTTCACCACGGTATCCACGTGCAATTTTATAGGCTAAGCCTCACTCGGAAAAGCTGGCTTCTCGTTCCAGTTTGACCCCTACCAGTAGGGGGACCACAGACAAATCATTGGATCGTTCCGTGCCTTCACTCTCCCTGCTTTAAAGATGGAGATAGCTCTGGGGAGTTCTAGAAGAATCTAAATGTTGGGTGCCATGTCATACTGTTGTTGAAAGAATGAATTTAAAGGGACAGTTAAATAAATTACGTCACTGACTTCTCTGTTCACGTGCTCTTACCTGTTGTTTCTTTGCCCAGTAACTAATCTTCAGGAAACCAGAGCAACACAGAATCGCTGGGCTCTGGTATAGCCTCACGTGGACTCCAGATAAAAACATTAAGAATTCAAAAATCAGTGACACACGTGGGAAAATTAGATTTAAAGTGTTGCCTCTTCGTGAATGGTACCTTATAAAACGTCGTTAGTTGTGATTGATTGCAGATGCGAAGGTCGGGCTCTGTGCCCTTGCATTCCAGCTTGAGAGCCGGAACGTAAAATGGCCAGCCAGCCTCAGTGGGTAGGTCTCTGTGAATTCCGCGCTTCCCCGGGCAGGCGTGGTTCGGCACACTGCGTGTTTCCCACCGTGCTTACTTCCTTCTCCCCGCCTCCCAGCGGCTCTCGCAATGAATTCTCGCTCACCTTTCTGGAGGCTTCAGGCTTGCCCCCACTAGAGCCTCTACCTGACCGCGTTTGCTTGCCTAACACAGTGCCTGGGGCAGGGTGAATGCTTTTGTAATTCCTTAAACCAGTGAATAAATGAAATGATTGCTTCAGTGATAAAACTTGACATTTCGTGAATGGCCAAAGCTTAACATTTATGGCAGGGGACCCAGAATCCTGCTGGGTCGGGTAAGGCACAGCCCTAAGGACGCACACATATAAAACCCACACCGGGCCTTTTTCGTAGAGCCTGGGAGAGACTCAAAGGACAAAATGCTTATAGAAGCACTCTGTGAACTGCCTACCCCATGGTGAAACAGCCATCCTCCTGAGAATGTTCCAGAATGCCTTTGCAAGACGCCCTACTACACACCAGTGCCCCAGGTGGCTCGGTCTTTGCTTGGAATCGCATTCGAAGAAGCACATCCCAGCAGCTAAAACTGACTAGGAACAAACCGCAGTCTTTTCTTGCTTCTCTCCAAGGGCATCCCCCTCCACACCCCTTCCTTCCCTGGTCAGTTCGTGCCTGCAGATTTCTCACCTGCCGAGCCCCCAAATATACCCGCTGACACCCCACAGTGATCCTCTCTCGCTCTCCCCCTCCTCTGTCTCACTCTCCTGGTGTCCGCGCTCCAGCCGCTGGGGACCTTCTGGCTTCCCGGGTGTGTCACCTAAAGCCCAGATTCTACGGAACACAGGACGGCCTGGAGGCTGGCCGTCCTCTGTGTCCCGATCCTGCCACACTGGCCCCCGAGGTGTGTAGAGCGGAGTAACAGGCTGGGGAAGGCGGTCATCTCTAGTGGGCGCGGAGGCGCAGGGAGGCGGACATGTGAGGACCCCTGAGCCACAACGCCTCCGGTGCTATCGCAGCCGTTTGCGGTGGGGGAGCCTCCGTCCATCGTCCGTGTGTCTCCACACCAAACCTGGAGGTGATGCTCCCTCCACCCCAGCCTCTTAATTCTGACTTTTACTGTTTTCCAGGTGAGGAAGCTGAGGCTCAGGGGTCCGGGAAGCAAGCGGACAAGAGTCACACAGCAGAGCGGGAGTCGACAGCACAGCCGCTGGCCCTGGGCCCCGGGCCCTCCCTGTTTCCAGCGGTCTGGCCGGCACGCAGGTAAGCCGAGGCTGCTCATCGTCCACACTTTACAGATGGGTAAACTGAGGCTTAGAAAGGTGACGGAGCTTGTGTGAGGTCTCACGGCCAAGGAGTGACAGATCCTGCACCGTCGGGCCAATGTTCTCGACCACTCTGCCACCTGCTCCTCTGTTCTTGCCCCGTGACGCTTGTGACCAAACATCGGTGTCGGTTCCTTCACGCCGCTGCTCTCTGCTTCGAGCATAGAGCTCACTCTGGAAATATTAATGAAGCAAAAAATGTATGCGTGTGCTCTTTGCAATCCTTCTCAGAGCTTCCTCCCATCCGCGCACCCCCCGGGACAGCGGCGGCCTCCCCCTCCCTTGGCCCACCGGCCGGCCCTGCTCTGGAGGCCGCGGTCACCTGGAGCTTCTCGGTCCGAGCGCGCCACGGCCGGGCTGTCGGGTCAGACCCGCTGCCGGCAGGTGGAAGCATGGGCGCCTCTGCCGCCAGAATCACCGGATGAAGTTCAAGACCAGGAGCGTTCCCAAAGGGCTTAATTTTATTTGTACAGCCTCAAATGGGTTCTCTAGGTCTTTGGGGACTTTGGTCTGATTAGGGAAGAAGAACAGGCAAGATCGATTTTTCTCTTGACCTTAGCAGCGGTACGGCTTAACGAGGTTAACCTTGGATCGGGACAGACGCCGGCTCCCACCTCCGCTCCGTCCCTTGCACCCCACGCGACCCTGGGCAGCCGCAGATGCTCCCGCGCTGTGGGGCTGTGCAGTGACATGGAGACGGAGCGGGGAAGCACTCGAGGGGCCGGGGCGCACTGCCCGTGTGGTGGGAGAGCCGCACCCCGTCCCCACGGGGCGGGGGGCTGAGTAAAGCAATAGAATCGTTTCTGTGTGCAGCAAACCACGTATGCGTCTGAGCCCCGACTCCAGAGACTCCGCACCCTCTCTGCCCCTCGGGTCCCCCCCTTCCTCCACCCCTTCCTTCTTTCCAGTCTCCATTGTCCTACCAACGCTCTGAACTGCCAAGAAAGTCTTTTTTTTCCCCCAATCAAAAGGGGAGAATTGTAACATCTCGAGTCGGATGCCGCCTGGCGAGGTCGCCTGGCGCACACCCTTGGCTTCAGATACGGCCGCTTTCAACTGCTCCAGACAACCGGAGCTTTCTCCACACATTTGCTTAAAAAGGACATTCCTTTCTCTTTTTGTGGTTTAAGAAGAGGCTAATTTTAACACATCAGAGGAGATATTTAAAGGACCGAGCGAGCCGCAGTCAAAGGAGCCAATTACGCCCCGATGCCCTTCGCAGGTAAGTGCATAATGAGCCGGCCGCGCGCACGGGCGACTGTCGCCGAGCGCTCACGCGGCCCGCGAGGGGCAGCCTTTCTTGTTCTGGATTTTGTAAATCAGACGCACCTGCTCCACGTGTGCGCGTGGGGACCCGAGGGCCGATGAATACGGTGTGGCAGATTACACTGATCCGCAGATGATAATTCTGGAAAGAAGCCTGGCCATTGTCTTCCTGATGAGAAGCCCCTCGCCTGGCCGGCCTCCCGAATCCTGAGCGCCGATTACCGTAGACACAGCCTAAACCTTCACCTGTTTTTACCTCATTATTCGAATACCTTGTAAGACACAAAACATTAAAGAGGAGAAAATAGTAGCGGACTCTCCAGCCGTGAAGGAGAGAAGCTTTCCCCGAGGCCCAGCCCCTGCCTCTCAGGGAGCCCTCTGACCCCTGAGCCGGGGGCTCCTCCGGAGGCCCAGAAGAACCCCGAGCCATTGAAGCAAGAGAGCGCGGGGAAGGAAGACGGGCCGCGTGCACATCCGAGGACCGGCTCAGGCAGGAGACGGTGGCCCCGAGGCCGAGGTGAGGCCTGTGCTACAGCCGCCACCGCTGAGCAGCCAAAGGCGGGGCTGGTCAGAGCGAATGCCTCTGACTGGGGGTGAGCAAGGCCCTGAAAAGGCCTGCTCCTTTGCCGGCCTTCTGGAGGCCTCCCTCTGGCCGGCCGCTGAGTCTGTGATCTGCCTCTGCTCTGCACCTCGCTGTCTCTGCACCTCGCTGTCTCTGCACCTCGCTGCCGTCTCTGAAGGGCTCCCGACCTGGGGCATTTCCGATTTCCAGGGATGTTCGGCTTTGCCTGCAGGCGTCTCTTGCTGTCATGTCTGGGGGTGGGGAGCCACTGCATCCGGGGTGGGGGTGGGGCGCAGGGGTGCGGTGAACACGGCCGGGTGCCCAGGGCCGCCCCGCGACAGAACAATACAGTCGCAAATGCCAGTAAGGTCGGGAGCCCGGGTGCCCGGGCTGGAGTGGCTCTGGAGAGGCTGACGGTGATCACGCTGCCCCTCCACGCGCTGGGAAGGCACCGGTTTTGGAGAACGAGCCCGGGGAGTGGCCCCTCCCCGGGCCCCCCGCCACCACCCCACCACCGTCCAGTGCCTCAGAGGGCAGTGGCGGGGAGGGAGGCTGGGCGGGCGGTGCCCGCTGGGAAAGGACGGAGCGGCGGGGAGAGAAGGGGAGATGTCGGCCCCCCTGCGCCCGGCACACCGGCGGGGTCCACGCGGCGCAGTGAGGCCAAGGCCACGCGGAGCCAGCGAAGCCGCCGCGCTGGACGAGATGCTCTCGAGACGCGGGCTGCGGGACCGCACTCTGTCTCCCGGTGTCGACCCTCTGACACAGAACGAAATCTCGGATGCCTGGGGGAGCGTGCGCGGCAGGCGGGGAGCCTCCCAGACACACGAGGCTCTGATGAACCCGGTCACCCCCCCCGCCAGGAGCTGACAGGGCTGACCGGCCTGTTCCGGCCCAGAAGGCCAGGAAGGTGAGGCCTGGACCGTTCAGGCCTCAAACAATCAAGCTCGCCTCCTCCGGGGCTCAGCTGCCGGGCGTCAGCCGTGTCACCAGGGCCTACACCTGTCTGAAACACGGCCTCGGGGCACAGGGTGGCGAAAGCATTTGTGTAAGGAGGACACGGGTGCGGGAGGAGCCGCTCCATCAATCCACTCGCCTCTGCCTGCTGGCAGCCTTGTGTCGGGCGCCCCGGGAGGACAGCCAGGGCGGGAGCCCTACGGGGGTTGGGGTCTCTGTCCAAGGAGCCTGCTAAAGTCCAGACGTCTTCTCTTAAAATTTACGAGCATTTCCATTCTGCCGACCACAGTGTTCAGCAGCTGAAATAGCTCGGTATGTCGGACGCTGGTGCTCCAGGCCGGCACGCCAGGCTTTCAGGGTGGCTTTACCCGGCCTCTGGCTCAGCCCTGCCCACTGAGGCACGCACCCCCAGCTGCAGCAGGAGGACGCGCTCACAGCTGACCTGCCTTGTTCCAGCAAGAGGAGCACAGGTGCACCCTCTGCCGTGAAAGATACTGTTCTGATTATTATTACCGATAATCAGTGTTTATTAGCCACTTAATAAAGGCAGCGAGCATCTTCCATGCGTGCTTTTATCTCATCTGCTACTCTTGAGTACCATTAGTATTAGCTATGTGTTAGTACTGTTATGCCCATTTTGCAGATGAGGAAACTGAGGCCCGGGGAAGTTAAATGGCTTAATCGGGGTCACGTTGCCAGACCCCGGCACACCGGCACTGTGCACATGCCGGCACTGTCGAGTTCAGAGCCCACTAAGGTCTAAGCTCTCACAGCGCTCACGGGCTTCTTGGAGGAGGAAAACTGGGCGTGAATCTCCCTCACTCGCTCATTCAGCGCCATCCGAGTGCTGTCCACATGGATGCGTGTGCTAGATGCTGGGAAAAGGGGACACTGAGGCACCGTCCTCGGCTGTAAGACAAGCCATGCAGGTGGGGCTAAAGGGAAGGTCGCAGTAGGTGCAACAGAAGGGGAAAGAAAGCAAGACCCATGGGTCGGAGCCACCACCAGGCTCCGGACAAAAGCGAGCCTCCAGGGGGATCTGAGGGCTGAGAAGCAGGAAGAACAGGTCGGCCCAGTGGTTCTCAAAGTGGGGCACCAGGCCCGGCGTCACCAGGATCTTGTCCGAAATACAGGCTGGAAACCCAGGCGCCCCGGGCAGCTCCGATGGACAGTCAGGTTTCAGAATCTCTGTTTAAGGAAAACAAATGAAAGCATGGACATTTGGTCGGTCTGGAAACCAGGGAGGAGAAGGTTCTGGAGGCAGAGCTGCCGCTCGTCCTCATGGTTTTAGAACGGATGTGTGTGAGGGCCCAGGAGCGTAGAAAGGTGGACCGGTCCCCCCTGGTCTAAGCCAGCACCATCCATTGATGGTTAAGGAAAAAAAAAAAAAAAAAAGGCACTCGGCCGGGGGCTTCCAGGGAAATGGTGCCGTTCCGAAGGGTTCGCATCGCGGCCTCTGAAAAGACAGGTCCACGTCCTAATCTCCGGAACCTGTGAGCAGGACCTGGTTGGGAAGACAGGCCTGGTCTTTGCAGATGTATTTCAGCGGAGGATCCTGAGATGGCATGCAGGCCCCAGACGGGACGACAAACGTCCTTGTAAGAGACGAAGGGACAGAGAGGCCGTGTGAGACCAGGCAGGGGCTGCAATGCCACGGCCACAAGCCAGGGATGCTGGAGCCACCAGAGTCCAGAAGAGGTGGGGCAGGACCCCCCCAGAGCCCGAGGGAGGCCCTGCCGTCACCTGAATTACAGACCTCAGGCCTCCAGACCGTGAGAGAGCAGCTGTCTGGTGTTTTGAGTCACCACGTTTGTCGTGATTTGTTACAGCCGGATGAAACGGATAGACCGTCTCCCTGGACACCACCCAGCGCTCGCACCTCCTTCCTGCCCCACACTGTCGTCCTCGAGCAGGCCCTCGTGTATTCATCCGTGTGCCGCTCACCGCCGCGTTCCCGCCGGACTGCGCGTGCCCCAGCACGGTCGCCCAGTCGCACGCTGTCTCTGCTGCACGGTGGGAGCTCTGTAAATGTGTGTTGAGTGAATGCACAAAAGAGACGGCAGCAAAGATTCGAACCCGTCTTCCGACTTCGAGTAAGTGTTTCGTACCGTGCACAGTAGCAGAGTTACAGAGCAGACGGAAGGTCGGTCAGCGACTGTACGGCACCGCGTGCTAGTGTGTGTTAAGTAATGCCAGACGGTCTTGAAGGAGGACACGTGTCGTTTCTCCAAGGCCAAGCCACTGGGCAAGGTGGCTGGACAAAATGGCTCATTGACTGGCCCCGAAGTGAGGTGCTCAGCTCTGGTTCCCATTACACCTGAGCGGGATAGTTCTTGACTGGGACCCTGCACATCGTGGGGTGTCGAGCACTGTCCTGGTCTCACCACCAGATGCCGGTCGCACAGCCCTCGCGCTGCCGAGCCAGGGTGTGACAACCAGAAATGCCTCCGGACATTGGCACATGTCCCCAGAACGCAGAATCACTCCTGGTTGAGAGACGTTGACCTCAGGGATCCACTGATGGACAAGTAAACCTGCCCTCTGAGGTTACAGGAAGCCCACCAGACGTGATCGGAATGGGATCTCAGTGAGAGGACGCCAGTGAGCACATGTCGCTTCAACTCGTGAGAAAAATGTGAGGTCTGGGGAGGGGACCGCAGGCAGCCAGGGAGAAAGAGAAGCCACCGTGTGCCGGCTCCGTCCGCAGGCAGGACCAGCCGAGGGAGCGGGACTCGGGAGAAGGTGCACCCCCTTAGTGTTGCTAACCAGGTGGGGCGGGGCTGAAGAGTCACCTGGATCAGCCCTGCGAGTGGATGGAGCGGGCAGGTGACATGCACGGGGTCCCGGCAAGCTCAGGGGTCCAGGCCCCGGCTCCTCTGGGGGTGCCATCCCGTGGAAATGGTCACAAACCACTGTCACAGCTCGTACCAAGGCGGGAGGTGCAGAGAAAGGAGGGGGACGAGTGCAGAGCCAAAGTGGCGATGAGGAGGAGGAGGAAGATGATGTCGTCTTGCATTTCTTGAGCACCTGCTGCATGCCGAGCCCCGTGTTACCCAATTCAAAATACCCGAAGAGAAACAGCCATCACTCTCCAGCATCCGTCTCCAGTTCTACAAAGAGGATAACAGGAAAAACGACTAGAAACACAACAGGACACTGGAAAACCCTTCTCAGTCCTTCATTGAGAAATCACGTAAAAAATGAATAAAAGCAACAGAGGGCTAAGACCATACACAAAGCGTGGTTAATACACCACGTACCCATGTCCCACCACGCAGCCTCATAAGTGTCATGGCCTTTCTGTGTTTACAGCAGACCTTTGGGGCTTAGTGAATAAAATAAAACCAAGACATTCGAGTGACCATTTCTGTTCTTCCTCCTCCCAGGGCAAACCCCGATTCTCAAAGGATGAGCATTCTTCTCTACTGATAATACATGTGCATTCGAAAATCATAGCGCGCGTTGCTTCCAGTTTTATTTTTACACAGATTTATCAAAATGGACCTTTTTTTTTTTTCCATTTTCTTCTCCCTCCTCCAGTATTTTGTGTTTTAGAATTTTCCAGCCTGATATGGGGAGACCTAATTCAGTCACTTCAACTGTCACAGGTTAGTCTTTGCGTAAATTACCTTACCCGGTCCCCCAATGGAAAGCATTTAGGTCATTTCCAATTCGTTAACCAAAACAACACTGCAGGGGAAATCCTAGCACGTATTTCTGTGCACGTGGGGGTGTTCCTCTAGGTACAGATGCGGCGTGCGGTTGTGGGGTTACAGGGTAGAGACGTTTTGGACTTGACTGGATATTAACAAATTACTGTCCAAAGTGGCTGAAACAATTTACACTGTCAATAGTGGGTTATGAGTTAGTACTCGCCTGAGCCTTAGTTTCTCAAGCCTTCGAGGGACGGATTATTCTCACACTATTCAAACAACTCCGGCACATAGAGAAAGACAAAAGTCACTTGAGTGTGTTCACGAAGCCAGCATCACCGGGCTGCCGGGGCCTGACGTAGCACGAGGCGGGAAAGCTACTGAGAGAAGGGTACGCAAGAAGCTGGAATAAGGCGTGAGCCAAAAGAAGTAAATAATACATCATGACGATGAGTAGCTGATGCACACGGTCCAGGAACTGTTCAGTGTAAGAAACTCTTTAAAATGTTTTCACCATATTAATACGACAAAGGGAAAAAAGTGTACCATCGTCTCTTAAAAAACCATTAAAGACATTTCATAAAATCCACTTCTGAAACTTGGCATAGAAATGGTGGATACATCCTCTTAAAGATTTTTAAAGACACACATTTCAATCCAAATATCACCATAACTGAAAAATAGTAGAGGCATTCCACTTGTGTTGGAAAAAAGTTCTGAGCACCCTTCATCACTACGGTTGTATAACATTATCCTGGAAGTGCCGAACGAAGCAATCAGACAAGAATATAAAAGCAGTCGTGATCATGAGAAGAGACAAAAACAACCATAATTTGTAACTAACGAGGGTACGCTTCTGGGAAAACCCGAAATAATAGAAAAATTATTAAAATAATAAAAACAGACTAGTCTGATCCGTAATAGAACAATCAGTATAATTTACAGTTTCATGCGTAAATTATAACAAGTTAGGAAATCTATAATTTAGAAAATCATTTGCAATAGAACCTAAGCCCTAACATATACGAAGCAAAAACTAAGTTTCTAATGAAGATCATTTAAAATATTTCAGTAAGTGGAGAGTCCTATCTTGTTATATTGAATAAGAAGACATTACAATAAAGACATAATTGTTTTCCTAAATTAGTCTTTAAGTTCAATATGATCCCAACGTGGGATATATTTTAACTTGGAAAAAAAGTAATTCTAAAATTTCTCAGAAAGAATTATAAGATGTTTTGTAAGGTAAATTGTAAGATGTTTATCTTATTATAACCAAGAGAAGTCTTTAAAACGTGGCATTGAGGTACCTGTCTTGCCAGATACTAAAAATGTATTAGATGGTGACAGGAAGTAAGGCAGGGTGGTTCGGCAAAGGACTCGTGAGACAGCTCGAAAGAGCAGAAGTCAGATCGCAGTTACGATCCCAACCATGTAGGGATTTTAATGAAGAGCCAGCAGTCATTTCTAACAAGGGGGAGATGGAATGGTGAACACGCGCTTGGGAAACAAAAAACCGGACCCCAGATTCATTCCTTACTGCAAAGCGAATTCCTAAAAGACGAAAAGTTTAAAAGAAAAGAAATACAGAAACTGAAAACTGCTAGAAGAAAATACGAGAGAATACGTATATAATCATAAGGTAGGATTGGCCATTGTGAACACGTTATAAGATCAGAAAACACAAAATAAGACATTTTAAGTTAACATAATAATTTACAACATCTAACTGGCCTAAAATACCAGGGGAAAAAAAAGAAAACAAAGTTTCATAATTTTTATCACAAATTTATCACAAATATCCCCCATGTACAAAAAAGCTCTTAAAATTCAGAAAACAAATCAGTATGTCAATAGAAAAATTGGCAAAGGACTTGAACAGCATGTCATAAAAGAAGAAATACTAAAGACTAATGGGCGTGTTCAAGGTCATTATCAAGCCAATAAATAAAAATAAAAGTCCCATTTTTCAGCTACCGGATGGGCAAGTACAGGACCGATGAGAACCTGGCATGGCGGACGCCTGGGAGAACGGTCTTGAAGGAGTGATAAGTAGTACATGGCTTCACGGCCGCTGGGCGCTCTTGTATAAAAATATAAAATGCTCACACCTTTGGACCCAACAATTCTATTTCCAGGAATTTCTCCTACCGAGACTGTTTTAGAAGTGAGAAAAATGCACCCGCAAGAAAACTCCCCAAGTGCTGTAAACTGATTATGTGTGTCCCCGGGTGTGACGGCATTAGGCGGGGGGCCTGTGGCGGAGATTAGGTCACACAGGCGAAGCCCCCACGCGTGGGATCGGTGCCCTGACAGAAGGGCCCCCACAGGACCTCCCTGCCCCTTCTGCCATGAGAGGACCCAGCAAGAAGACACATGTCCATGAGCCGGGAAGAGGCTCTCCCCGGGCCCTCGCTCTTGCAGCACCTGGTCTTAGACCCCTCCGTCTCCGGAGCTGCGAGAAATACAAGCCGCCCAGTCCATGGAATTTCTAGCCTGAACACACGAGAGCACAGAGTTTCCCCCAGCAGGTGACGGGGTACGCTGTGGAGTTAAACACGTCAACGGTGAGGTGCGTTCGCTGACTAGAACTATTATCTTTGACATTTTAATTGAGTAGAAAAGGCAAGTGTCAAATTCCAGTGTGATATCAAATACGTGAATTATATACACACACGTTCACTGTTATTTATAGAGGCCATGGGTTTTCACTCCACACCTCCCCCCAAACCGCCCTGTTCCGCTCGGTGTACGCGTCTCATCCTCGAGAAGGCTTTCTGCGGATATAGGCACCACGTGGACCTCCAGTTTTCTTGGTGGCCATGGTCGGCATCCAAAAGTAGCCGTGTGTTTCTTCTCCTGTTGACTCGTGTGCTGCCTTCCCCGCGAGAAGGCCGGCGCCACGGAGAGGAGGCTGCCTCCCTTACCCCGAGCCTCCAGCGCCCCGCATGGAAACAGCCGGACTTGGTAAATTCCTGCCGGCCAAGTGAGGTCTTGGCTGAGTGAGGCCAGCGTTCCCCAGAGCACTGTCTCCGGAGAGAAGGCAGCCCCGCGTCGTGGGATAAGGCACCCCAGGGACAAGCTGGTTTGGGAAACATGACGAAGGATCCAGCCAAAGGGTTAATTAGCCGCAGAACTTCTCACGCCCTCCAAGGATTTCCCAACGTCGTGACGCCGGAGCCCCCTTTTCTGGGAGCATCCTTGGAGGGTCCTGCCTCTTGAGACCGTCGGAGACGGAGCACGCTGAGCAGAATATTCAACAAAGCACTAAATTGAGGGATGGGATTCTGACGGTCCCCAATGTTGTCCGAAACGTTCCCAGCAAGTGAGCGTTTATCATGTTGTAAACCTGTTGCTGCTTGCAAGACAAAGTAAAAGAATAAACATTTTTTTTTAATTTTTTAATGTTTATTTTTGAGAGAGATAGAGAGACAGAATGTGAGCAGGGGAGAGGCAGACAGAGAGAGGGAGACAAAGAATCCCGAGCAGGGTTGGGCTCTGAGCCGTCAGCACAGAGCCCAATGCGGGGCTCGAACTCACAGACCGCGAGATCATGACCTGAGCCTGAGCCGGAGCCGGACGCTTAACTGACTGAGCCACCCAGGCGCCCCAGAATAAACATTTTTAAAGGCACTTATTTGCTGAATCTCGAAACCAACTTTATTTTACAAAACCACAAGTTCGACTAAAGTTGTTTTGAAAGATTAAAGGCCAGCTCGAACCAGGTCGGGACGAGGAAAAGTTCCTTTGGAGCCACATTTTCTGTTCTCTGATTCCACCTTTGCCGTGAACTTGTTCAGAGACTTGGGGAGATGCCTTCACTTCTGCATCTCGGCCAGTAACAGGAGCTACTTGATGGAGTTGTGAGGGGTCAGGGTGAGACCGTGCACTGAGCCCCCAGCAAACATCCGCTACTTCCACTGCTGCTGATGTCGACGGACCAAAAATAAATCGTAGCATCTAAATGTGTCTGAATTAGGGGTGCCTGGGTGGTTCAGTCAGTTAAGTTTCCGGCCCTTGATTGCAGCTTAGGCCACGGTCTCATGGTTTGTGGGTTCGAGCCCTACCTCGGGCTCGGCGCTGATAGGGCAGAGCCTACTTGAGATTCTCCCTCTCCTTCTCACTCACTCTCTCTCTCTCTCTCTTTGTCCCTACCCTACTCACATTATCTCTTACAAATAAATAAATAAGACATTTAAATAAATAAATAAGTTTGAGTCAAACTCATTTCCATATGCTCAAGGCATCCTCTCTACATCCAGACCCCCCGAGACCCAGGGCTGCCCCTCATTTGCTGAGAAGTCCACAGACAAAGGTTTCAGGTGGGCCCTGAGGTTTAGTCCCTGCCACTCAGCAAGCTCCGTGCGGGGCTCCCTTCTGGTTTTGAGGGTGTGTCTGCATTAGGGGCCGCGCTGAGCAGCAATCTGGACCTCAGCCCGGGAAGAGCCTTTCAGGGGCACTGGAATGCTGAGGAGTCAGTTCCTACAGCTGAGTATTCTGTTTGTTTATGGAGCGGTTGTTACAGTAACATCTGGGTTCCTTCGACGATACCCAGGAAAAGCAATGATTATGTTTAGCTGCCTGGTGTATTTTAAGGGACGTAGCTTTTATTCTGCGTGATTAAGAAGTAATTAGCAGCTTACACTCGATGCCTTCACTCAGAATTGATTCTGTGACTCTCTCCCACCTCGGGGTAAGGAAAGTGGGGCAATTTCTTTTATTAATAATTTCCCGTTGTCTGCCCCAAATCTTTAGTTTCAGCACAACAGAGCACCTCCGTCCTGCTGTTGAATAATTCACGATTTGAGTGGCTTCTTCGTGGGGCCCTGTGATTCTTGGGAAGGGAAAATCGAAGTAACCAAACACCAGGAAAGTTGTCCAGTGGCCTGATTCTGTAGTCTGTAGCCAAAGAGCATCTCAGCTTCTCTCCTCCCAGCAAGAAAGGAATAAAAGAAGGAAACGGGAAGCAGAACTGAAGGGAGGAGTAGCGTGGGACCGCCAGGTTCACACTGGCGCCTGGGCTGCCGGGTGCCTGGATCCCACTTCACACCCACGCGAAGTGGGGGCAGTCCCAGCGCTGACCGAATCACGCCGTCTGCGGAGGCCCCCAAGAGAGTCCGCGGGAAGGGTCTCGCACCGAGCCGGACACGCTGTCCCTCTGACTTGTCCCTGCCTTTTTGGTGATTGTGGCACCCAGCACTTCCTCCCAGCAGGTAAGGAAAGACTCAGCAAGTGACCGGCTGTAGCGAGGGGTGCGACTGGGGAGGGACGCCCAGCGACTGCCCACGCGAAGGCTGTTCGTTCCTTATCGGAGCACAGCTCACATCCGTTTGTCTCGTGAGTGCTCGTCACCCCGGGGATCTGCCTGCACCTCTCTCTATGTGCATAACCGTCCAACATCGTCAAAGCTTTAAAACTGCTCAGGGCGCCAGGGTGGCTCGGTTGGTTAAGGTCTGACTCTAGATTTCGACTCGTACCGTGATCTCGTGGTTCGTGAGATCGAGCCCCGCGTCGGGCTCTGGGCTGACAGCATGCGAGCTCACCCAGGTCATTTTCTTTCCACACGCGTGTGCACACACACCTGGGCGCCCACACACGTGCGCACGCACAAATGCTCAGCACACAGTAAGAGGTTAAAACGGCAGCTCGATTTCGTCGCTGCCATGACGACACAACAACATCGGAATGGCGAGTTCTCCAGGGCCGTCTGGGGCGCACCCAGCACGGGCCGTTTCCAGCTCTGTCCCCGGCCTCCTCTGTGTGATGGGGTCAGATGTGGGGGGTCCTGCTGGACTCCCGTGAAGACTGAGTGACGGCACGCCCACACCCAGAGCACCTGCACTAGGTGAGACACACGCTCAATGAAGGTGGTGACTGTCACTGGTGTTACTGTCACTAACATCAGTCTGGGTTTTACTTACAAACCGAGGTGTGTCAGACTCTCCCCATCTCACCCTCTGGAATGTGCGTGTCGCTTTTAGCCAAGAATCAATCTTGCCGAGAAACGCTCTGGCTCCGCGTACATAGAAAGCCCAGCTGTGACCTCTTCTTGGTTCCGGCGTGTGAGCAGAGCAGGTTCTGCCTGAGAGTGCGCCCGCAGCCCTCCCCCCTCCCCCCTCCCCCCTCCCCCCCCACCCCTCCCACCCCCGCGTTCAAGCCGCCGGCCCCTCCCCAGGCCTCCGCCGGGTAACACAGCTCCTGAGAAACTCCAGGTTCTACCGGCGGATTCTCCCCACCTTCTCCGGATAGAAAGGTTTTTAATATTGTTAACCGAAGCTCATTAGTTTAAACCCCTCGAGTGTGATTCTGCATGCTTCCCTGGCATTCTCTTTGAGATCCAGAAAAATACAATTTTCCTTCCTGAGGAAAGTCAGCTTCCATGTGCACTGACTTTCTCTGGGTGGCACAACCCCAGCCCTGTAATTAATATCCGCGCCATCCACGGCCTCATAATTAAACATGAGATGCGCACGACTGGTCGGGAGGCACGGGAAGGCGGGGGGTAAATCCCGAGCCCGGCTTCTGCCACCCGCTTCCTGGGAGCCCACGAGGAGGGCGGGGGAGGCCTCGGGCAAGCGGGTCACCCGCGAAGGCAGCTGGAGGTCGCCCGCGCCCACCGGGCCATTTATTTCCCAGGGTGGCCCGTTTCCAAGGTGCTTCATGGAGCATTAGGCAAGCGGGAGGTGGTGATGGCCGCTGAGTCTCTGTCCACCTCTTAACATCTATGCCGCCAGCGGCCGACACCGCTCCTCCCTCACCCGGGCCGACGCTACGACAGAGGAAATGGAGGATTTGTCCTGAGTCCTTGCCTGCCGTTGAGTGCGGGCGTTAGTTTCTAGAATTTCACACGCAGGGAAAACCGAGCAGAAACCACGGACCTTGTTTCTGTGGGGTTCTGTGGGGTTCAGCCCCTCCCATCCCTCCAGCCCCCCCACTCTGAGCTCCTGATGTATAGGTCTGCCCTACCCCACCCCCAGCCCCCACTGGCGTTCACACGGCGCCCCCGCCCCCCGTGCCTCCATCTCCCAGGACCCTGCGGGGAGGTGGCGCCACGTGACTGTCTGGGGCAAATGGACCGAGAACGGAGGCAACACGGTGGGCTCCAGGCTGTCAAAAGCCACACGCCTCATTTTCTGTGACTCTTCCTCTTTGGCGAGTCTTTAGGGGTTCACTGTTCAGGTGGGGCAGGTCCAGAGGGACAAGGCACCTTTTTGGTTGGAGCGTGGGAATCAGAGGTCCCCTCCCAGCCACACGGGGCGAGTCAGATGATCAAAACAGCAAGCCGTTCTGCGATAAGCCACTGAGGTTTTCAGGGTCGGCTCAGGTGCAGCCGGCAGGAAGGTGTCCAGCTAAAATGAGCCCCTACGACGTGCCAGGCACTGCCTGGAACATTCTGCAGCCTAGAAGAAGAGACAGGGAAACTAAGCAAGTAAATACATGTTATGAAGCATGAACAGTTCTGTGAAGGGCTTGATAGAGTGACGTCCTAGGTAATAGTGGGGGCAACCTACCTACATATTTTGCTGAAAGAGGGCCTTTTTGAAGGATAACAATTAAGGTGAGATCATGAATTTCAAGGAACGAGCCATGGCAAGTGTGGGGCCAAGGGCAGAGCATTGTGGGTAGTGGGACCAGCTTATGCAAAGGCCCTGTGGTAGAGTTGAGAACTCTTTGAGGAACAGCAAGCAAGCCAGTGTG
The DNA here is from genome assembly GCA_030068075.1 of Paguma larvata. NCBI lineage: Eukaryota > Metazoa > Chordata > Mammalia > Carnivora > Viverridae > Paguma > Paguma larvata. Next base: position 46,236,005 of record CM057844.1, on the reverse strand, counting down.
GCTGCCGACTGGTACAGAAGCGGACCAATGGAGATGGAGGGACGGGTGGGGGCAGATCAGAGGGACGCCTGGTTTTCGTGGTGCTGTGGGAGCCCATGCGAGGATTTGAAGCAAGGGAAAGACGTGACATGATGAGCTTTTTACAGACTCGCCCTGGCTGCTGGGAGGAGGGAAGGCTGCACAGGAGCACGGCCGCAGCAGGGAGATGAGAGCGGAATCCGCCGCTGTCACCCTGGTGGAGACGACGGGGCTAGCGCAGTGGCCGGGGAGAAGAGACAAAGGGCAGAGCTGAGAAAGCTGTCACAGTGACTTATTCCTGCGCTCAGTTCTCCAGACATTTCCGCCCCCCTCCTCACATCCACGCACTTACGGCTCCGCGGGATCCTTCTCCCAGGGCTGAGGTTTGGGCCCCACCGCCGCAGCAGCAGCGAGCGGCTCCCGGCGCCGGGGCCCCGGAGACCCGGTGTGCGTGCGTGCCGGCGGAGGAACCGGCATCTCGGCCCCACAGAGAGACTCCAGGCCCGGGGCGCCGGGGGAGCGTGTCAGAGGCGAGAGACTCTCGAGCGGCTGCCATGTCACAGCACATCTCAGGCGACACGTGGCTTTCAAGCTCCACCTTTCCGGAGACAGATCTGAGCGCAATCTGCCCACCAGCACTTAGCTTCCTGCCCGCCGTCCCTTTGTTCCCTCTCGTTCGAGTGTCGGCACACGGCCTCCTGCCTCTTCCCCGCCTTCAAGCACATTTCCTCAGCTTGGATCGTGGGCTCGGCTTCTGGAGGAAACGGTTCTCAAACACGGCCCTGCCTCGGAACCACCTGCCACAGGCTCCGGAGGCTTAAACACCTCCGTTCCAGGCTCCCGTGGCAGGTCGCCCATCAGGCCTGCTCCAGAAAGGGCCTGGGAGCTCTCATTTCTAAAACAGCCAGTTTAGGAAGCCACCGAATGGAAGTGTAGACATGGGAAGATACCTCCCTTCCCACCTCGCTGACCGTGCTCCAAGGGACCGGGAGGGGGGAGGGGGGGTAGCCAGCAGGCGTGTCCCGGTTAGCTTGGACACAGGTTGGAGAGGGTCCTCAGCGGACCCCTTCACTTCAGCCGCCAGCCCAATGCTCGGGGGCCCCAGGGCCACCTGCACTTCCGACCACCTGGCTACATGTTTGGGGGGGTCCCCCCAACCACCGCAGGAGCAGTCATTTGCCAGAAGGACCCCGTAACTCAGGGACCTGCTGTGTCGATGAGAGCAGTGTTACTGCAGGGGATACCGGTGAGGGCCAGCCGGGGGTGAGGGACCAGGGCCAGGCCTGGAAGGGTCCCAGACTCGGGACCCCTCCTTCCCGGCACACTGCTGTCGTCACCAGCCAGGACGCTTGGCTGCCTTGGCATCCAGAGCCTGCAACACAGACACGAGTCATTGAATCCAGCGTCCATTCCCCCCCGGGGGGGCCATGTCACGTCACGTGAGTCTAAGCCCCGGCCCTCTCAGCCCGCCCTCGGCCTTTCCAGCAGGGCCAGCCCCCGTCCTGAGTCACCTCCTCAGCACCATCCCAGGTAAGGTCTCAGGGGCCCAGCATGAGTAACGAGACATTCCTGCCACCCGGGAAATTCCAAGGAATTAGAGGCTTTCTCCCAGGAGCCAGGGACAAAGGCCGGAAGGCCCTTATACCACAGGGACATCTGTGCTGGGCGAGCGCCGGTCACTGGCGGACAGCCCCGTGTGGACCCCGGAGTCCGGCAGAAGTAGTTGGGAGTGGCTCTCGGCCTCTGAGACCCCCAGCTCCTTACCCGTGGCCCAAGACGCCAGGAGGGAAACGAAGACAATCTGGGTCTGGCCACCTGCCGTGGGGTGGCGGTTGCTATGGAGACGGAAGGAGCCGAACTGGGAGAGGATTTGGAGAACCCTCTGGAAGGAGCCTGTAGGAGGCGTATGGGGGTTTCGGGGAACGCCGGCATGCCCGGGCGCTCGCCCAGGTTCCCGCAGGGCAGGCCGGGCTCCACGCTGCGGCAGGCCCGCGGGCGGCCAGGGCTCAGAGGTGAAGGGTCAGGCCCTGGCTGTGTCCGAGCAGGGACCAAAGTCTACACTCAAGTCTCAGGCCCAGGCGGTGTTTCCATAGCAACTCCAGGCCCTTGCCCCTTCCCGGCCCCACCACTTTGCGTTTTAAAGGGGCAAACGGAGAAGGGAGGACAAAACTTGGTTTTCCGTGGACCGCGGGCCGTGATCCGGAGGTTGCTGGTGTTGAAGGCGGCCCTCCTCCGGCCCCGTGGGAGAGGCCATTTCACGGATGGGGCCGAGCCGGAACAAGCTGGCTCCCTGGACGAGCGTCCGGCTCCCTCCTCGGCTGAGGACCCGGGCCTGCACACCCCGAGATGCCCGCTGCCACCCCGGATCCAGAGCACACCCCCCCCCCACCCCCGGGCCTGGTCACATCCCTCCAGCTTTTCTCGAAGGAGCCAGCTCAGTGGCCTGAGATGCCGCCAGCTCCAAAGAGCCGTCGGCACTCAGAGCAGCTGCTTGGGCCAGGAAACACGGAGAAAGGGGAACTCTCGGCGTCACTGACGGATTCCAGATATGGCCACGCCCCACTCCCTGCCGCCCCGTCGAAGCGGATTCCCAGTGGACAGCAGCTGTCACACTCTGGAGAGCCGGACGCACGGAGGGCCGGACAGGCTGAGCTCACAGCCGCCTGGGTCAGCAAGTTCCAAAGCAGCCAGTCAGCAGTTCTGGAGTGTTCCGAGAAGGTCCGGCCCTCTGCTCCCATCCCCCTGCCCCAGAACGGAATCTGCGGCTACAGGTGAGGGTGGCCGCCCCCATCCGTGGACAGTGGCAGGCCAGTAAACCTATTCAAGTTCGTTTGAGGCGCCCAGGTTTTCTCGGTCGGCCTGGCCCCTGTGACCACCCCCAAAATAAGGTTTCTATTAGGGAAAGCGACTTCAGAGTTTTTAGCTTCTGTCCCGCCCCCAAGTGCCATGGTTTTAATTAACAGTGTCACCAAGTGGCCCTCCCTGGCAGACGGTGGGGACGAGGGCCGGAGGAGGACCAGGGACGAAGGAGCTGAGCAGCCTCTGTTTGCACGAATCCTGCCGGCACAGAAGCCGCGTCCCAGGGCAGAGCGCATACAGAATGAGCTTTTGGGCCACGAGCAGATTCTGGAAGGATGGGGGGGGGGGGTGGGTTCAGCCATCAGGCGCAGCAGGCAGGCCCGGCCGGCACCACGACGGGCAGGCAGGGTCCAGGCCGTCCCCAGTTGGCTGCGAGAAAGACTGCAGCAAAATTTCAGCCACAGCCAGCTCCCGGGCAGGCCCGGCGGCACGCTGGCACGGTGGACCCGCCGGGCCTCCGGGCGCCTGGCAGGACGGCCGGGCTTGAGGACATCAGTCAGCTGATGGATTCCACGCTCTGCTCGGCTCCGTGAGGGGCGGAGCCCGAGTTCCGCCTCGGTCGAGACCAGCCTCCCGGCGCAGAGCGGCTGCGAAGTGCCCTCCCACTCCCGCTCCGGCTCCCACAGAGGGGCTGCTACCTGACAGCGGCCGGGGGTGCCCAAGAGAGGATTTCCACCAGCCACACCACCAGCGGGGTTCTTTGGGACCTTTTTTTCCCCGCTCATGACAGAAGAAGGCGGGGATCCCTCACGCCTGGTGCCGGGCGCACCTGTCTCCTGCCGGCGTGACCTGCCCCGTCACGGGCGAACGAGGTCACGGCAGCGCAGAGCAAGCGAGCGGCAGGCGCCTCCCGTCGCCCATACGTTATCAATTCCTGGAAACAGGAGAACACGTTTCCGGACATCAGAAGCTAATATCCCATTATGTGAGATGGGAGGAAGAGATAACACATTCCCAGACCATCCAAAACCCTCCAACCAATGTTCCAAATAACACTAAACCATTCTTTTTTTTTTTTTTTTTTCTGAGAGAGGGCAAGCATGGGAGGGGCAGAGGTGGGGGGGCGGCAACAGAGGCTCCGAAGCAGGCTCCAGGCTGTCAGCACAGAGCCCAACCTGGGGCTCGAACTCACAAGCCGTGAGATCATGACTTGAGCTGAAGTCAGACGCTCCGCCGAGCCACCCAGGCGCCCCGGCTCTAAACCGGAACAAGTAGCTCTACGCCGAGGGTGTTCTTGTAATGCAAGTGTGTGAAATCCTCGGTCTCTGATTAGCCCACACTGAATGAGCTCACGAAGGGGGGGTGTTTCTATGCAGATTTTACCGGAGTCAGCTTTGAATTCTGTCTCCCTCCTGCACTGCGAGGAACACGGCTCCCCTGAAGCGGAGGCTCACGCAGGATCGGAGTTGAATCCGGGGGGGAGAGAGCCCTCAGCGCCTGGCAGGGCAAGAAGCAAGCTGACGTTTTGTGCTGCTGCCTTCGCTTCTTAGGGAGCCGCCGGGAAGTCTCGTGTTCAAGAGTCCAGGGAGACTGAGAGCCGCCCCCCAGCCCCCGACCCCCCCGCATAGGACCTGACCACCCGGGCACCCTGTTGTCGATGGTGACCACGGCTCACAAACGTTTCGTTTAAAACTCGGGAACTAGTCCCATCATGGCTCCTGACGGCCACTCAGTCGCTCTCTGCCCGTTCCCTGTCCAGGTCCCCACCCTGCTCCCCGAGGGGCCTCCTTCTGCCTCCCCCTGCCCTCAGCTCCTGCTGCGTGGGTTCCTTTTTCGCCAGGGGCCCCAGGGAGCCTCTGGTGGCTTCCCAGGTGACTTGCAATGACACAGGAGGGACAGACCGTGGAGGGAGGGCTGGCCGGGGAATGGAGCTGCACCGAGCAGCCGCTGGGTGGCAGGACCGGGGCCGCTGGAAGGACGTGAAATCCCCTCTCCCTTAGCAGCTTAATAAGGATTTGAACCTGAGTCTGCAAGGAAGTGGCAGCTTAACTGTTTCCTCCGACGTGAAGAACGTGTCTCAGCTTTCAGGTGCGCCCCGCAGGGACCATGACAGGCTGGAGACGCATGCACAGGCTCCACCTGTCCTGAGTGTCCCCAGAAGGCCCCAGGAAACAGCAAGGCCTGGGGGACCGGGGGGCTGGCTAGGCCTGGGGGGCTGGGGGCCTGGCTAGGCCTGGGGGTGCTGGGGGGCCTGGCTAGGCCTGGGGGCCCGGGGGGTCTGGCTAGACCTAGGGGGCTGGGGGCCTGGGGGGCCAGGGGCCCAGGCGGGGAGCCAGATGTGCAGGGAGAGACAAGCAGCCAACCATGGGAGCCCAGTGCTCGAGGGAGAAGTGATGTCAGTGAGACAGTTGGCTTGAAGATGTTTCCAGCTGCACAGGGCAGCCGACCCACCTGGAGAGAATTAGGGGGTCTGTGCGGCTCAGGAACCCAACCCCAGCGACGTCGCTCGGCGGTCAGGCTGAACCACGTGAGAACTCTGCGTTTGGCCATTTGGGCAATTTCACATTCTCTACGGAGCAGGATCCCAACCCTTGACCCTGGCTGCAGGCGACCACACCCCTGCCCCCCTCCCCTCCCCTCCCCTCCCTTCACGCACTGGGCGCAGCCGCACGGGCCTCCTCTCTGGTTCTGGAACACCGGAAGCCCATCCCACCGCCCAGGGTTTGCCCTGGTCTCCCTCCGCCTGGCCTGCCCGTCCCAGGCTCAGCCTTCCCCGACCCCCTGTAAGGTCCCTCAGAGCCCGCTGGCCGCCCCTTCCCCTGGCTGGTTTCCCGTCTGCACCGGGCTCGGTCCCTCGCTGTCCTGACGCCTCTCCAGTTGTTTTCTGTCTCTCCCGCTGGGACGTGAGCTCCCTGTCAGGCATGGACCTAACGTGTGATTTTCACGTCATGTCCCCGAACCCGACTCCGGAAGGGGCAGGCACACAGTCCAGGTTCCATAAATACCTGTGACATGACAGAACTGGCCTTGTGGACTTGAGTTATGGTCAGCGACCCCCAGTTTCATGACGGGGACACGCTGTCACCATGCTTGTCCCCAGGCCTTGGCGCACCGGCCGGAAAGGTCTCTGAGGTCGGGGAGCAGAGGGAAGCGGCCAGTCCTCCCGCATGAGGCTGACAGCGGGGGCCCCTGGGCCCCCTGTGCCAGCCACGAGGCCGGTGCCGAGTCTGCGTAGAATCCAGCCACAAATAAAGGAGAGCGTTCACACTGGAGGTCTCTTCATACAGCCACCAAACACCGCCGGATTTTCAGGGGCGGCTGCCACCGCCCCACAGGTGGGGCACTGGCCCGATCCCTGGCTCGCTCCTGCCATCTGCTGGCCACTCGTTAAAATGCACCAGAGAAGAAGGGTTTATTTTCCAGCCTCAAAGATACTTTTGTTCCTTCTGGGAAGAATTCATTGCCAACTTTATTTCTCTCCGGGCAAGAGCCAGGAGCCTGGCTGGCCCGTCCCTTGAGCAGGGCAGACTCTGGGCCCCAGGCGGGTAGGGAAAAATCACCCGGCCCTAGTCCCATGACTTCCCTGCATTTTATCTATACTAACTCTATTATATCAGACCTATGAGTAAGGAGCACTGTTTACAGCTGAGGCTGTTAAAGCTCAGAGAGGTTAAGTAACTCGCCCAAAGCTGCAAAGCCAGGTGGGAAAGTGAAGATTTGAACCCAAGCGGTAAGGCACTTGAGGGCACATTGTCCCAATACACGTGCAAATGGCCCCAGTTACACAGTTGGGTGATGCACGCACCTACTCCCGGGGCCCCCCCAGAGCACTGGAGAGAGGGGTTTGGGGGAGTAGGGGGAAGATGGGAGGAGTCCTGCCCTCGTCTGCTCAGAGGCCAGAGAAGCCTCCACCTTCTGCTGTGGAAAACAGCGCTGGACCACATGGTTTGGAGGTTGCATGCAGGGGTCTCTGGACAGGACAGAGAGGCAGCGTAAGGGCTCGAGCCTGCGGTCAGATCCGCGGTGAAGACCGACACGCCCGCTCACCAGCCCTGGGAACGGAAGAGCAGTTGTTGGTGACCTCCATGCCCCAGCGGCGCCTCCGCACCTGCTGATAACGACCAGCCAGGACAGGTGCGAAGCCTCCAGCCCTGGGGTGGCTCAGGGTGAGCCCATCATTTCAACTCTACTAAAGGCTCTGGGAAGTCCTGCAGGAAGAATCTAGTCACCTCGGCTCACCTGTACGGAAGCTGGCCACCCGCAGAGCCACCGGGGGACCCTGGAAGGTCACTGCCCAGACCCCACTTGCCTTATCAGTGCACACTGCCTCCTTAGGAGGAAGACAGCGGAACCAGGCAGGAACCAGGCCCCCGGCTCCCGGGCCTCCGCTCCCGTCCCCACAGCACCTCTCCACCCAGGCGGTGCTTCTCACACCCAAAAAGCAGAAGAACCAGGAGCCGTTCTCCCAGGCCTCCCGAGAACGTCGCACATTTAGATTCTATGGTGCTTATTTTTCAGCTTTACAGACCAGAGGCAATTAAGAGCACAAGGCCAGGAAAGCTGTTCTTAATAATTCTGTCATTATTCGCAATTTTCAGCACCGCCACACGTGAAAACCCCATTTCTAATTTCTTTAAAGGTGCCAAGTGGCTTTTGCACTGCATTGTGAAAGTTTGCCGTTAGCCAAACAGCTGCAGAGCAGGGCTCCGGCCCCCCGGGGCCGCGAGGACAGCTGGGTTTGGCTTGACCCGCGGGGGCCGTTCTCTTTCTCTCAGCGTCTGGTTCCCAGGGCAGGCCACTTGGACGCCGTGGACTTCCGCACCCAGTCTGCGTTGCCGGTGCGGCCGTGCGCTGGGGTTTCACAAGGCCCAGCAGGAAGCCAACAGGAAACCGTGCTTTCCTGCTCGATTAACACCCCGGAAAATGATGGAGAAACACAGTGGCCAGCCTCGCTGACGGGGAGCGGAGGTGAGAAGAGGGAAGGGAGTCGGCATCTGAGGCAGGGCCTGCAGAGACAGCCCGCTGAGGAAAGCAGGGGTGAGGGGTGCGGTTCCTTGTCAGGGCACGGAGGTTCTTAGAAGCCAGAGTTTTTATGACAGGTGACAGTCCTGGGTGCAGAAGGCAAGAGACCCACTCTTGTGACGCTAGTAACAGCATCAGCAGGGGACAGGTAGAACTTACCAGACACCAGCTGTTGTTCTAAGCACTTTGCATATGGTGACTCTTCCCTTCTTGTGAGACCCTCTGAAGTAGCCGTATTAACACACCCCGTTTTACAGATGAGGAAACAGACGGAGGCTAGTAACTCGCCAGCATCACACAGGGAGGGCGCGGTGCTGGGCGGCTGTGGGGACCAGGGGGAACGCCGTGGGGACCAGGGCAGACGCCGTGGGGACCGGGACGAATGCTGTGGGGACCGGGACGAACACTGTGGGGACCAGGACGAACAAGGTTCCAGCCCTCGTGTTGATCGCACTCCGTGGGCAGATGCAAAAATCAAACAGATAAGTCGCAGATGTTCCTTGTGCGACATGAGATAAGACAGAAGTGTCCCACGTTGAGGAGAGGAGGCTGTGACCTCGCCTAGCTGGTGGGGGAGTAAGGGTCCCATGTATACAGAGAGGGCCCGGAAGCATCTGTGTTTTATACATAACAGTAGGGTCCACAAACCTTCGCCGGAAGCTACATGGTGGGCAGAGAGAAGACCACAAGGGTGCGTGGAAATCCCCCCCATGCGCCCACACACAGACATTCTTCATGGAGAGCAGCCCAGCTGATTGTGTGCGTGCGCGCGTGTGTGCATGTGTGCGTGTGCACGTGTGCGCGTGTGTGCATGTCTTATGCAGAACATTCCACTGAGCTACAGGATCTCTAAGCTCCCTTCCAGCACAGATGCTTCATAATCGGGTATAGTGAGTGGTGACCGGCAGCAGTGACTAGTCCATAAACGTTCATCTACAGGTACCGATGAGAAGTGGGCTAAGACACCTTGGCAGCAGACAAAGCATTCAGGAGGCACAGCCAGCCCCCTAACACCCCAGATTCGGATACCAAAAATCAGGGAAACACAGCTTATTGGTATGAAATGACCAAGGCCTCTTACCTAGTAGTATTGAACATTTGGGACATTGGTGGGGGGAGGGGTAGACTGCAGAAATGATCTAGCAGTTGTTGCCTGCCTGAAGCAAATTTAATTATTTTTCTGAAGTTTTTGGCTTAGTTAGAGGTAATATATCCTCAAGGCATATTTTACTTTATTTCTTTCTAGTCATCTATCTATGCTCATATAGATATTTTGTTGTTTTCACAAAAGTAGAATAATGTTTAAAAAGTACATTCTGATTTTCCTTCAAAATATCATTGTTAGTATTCTATTGTAACAAAATATTTTAACATTTTTTAAAATTTTGTTAGTATTTATTTATTTTGAGAGAGCACACACAAGCGGGGGAGGGGCAGAGAGAGAGGGAGAGAGAGTCCCACGCAGGCTCCGCATCATCAGTGCAGAGCCCCACGCAGGGCTCAAACTCACGAACTGTGAGATCATGACCTGAGCTGAAACCAAGATTCAGACACTCAGCCAACTGTTGGCACCCCAACATTTTTAATGATGGTATATTATTCCACTTAAATGGATGTATTACAATGAATCTTTCATTGTTGGGTTTAAGTTGCTTCCAATTTTCACGTATACAATTTGGAGGAATGGATTCTCCTTCCAGCAGGCTAAAATCTTTGGACCAATCCTCTTATTTAAAATACAGTAAAACCTTGCTTTGCAAGCATAATTTGTTCCAGATATATGCTTGTAATCCAAAGCAGTTGTATACCAAAGTGAATTTCCCCACAAGAAATAATGGGAACTCTTGATTCATTCAATAACCCGAAAATATTCATATAAAATGATTATAATACTATAATAGAATACAAAATAAATAACAAAATAGAAAATAAAAATAATAACCAAATTAACTTGTACTTACCTTTGAAAATCTTCATGACGGGTGTGAGAGAGACAAGAGAGAGGAGCGTTATCGTGTAGGACCACTTCCAGTATCACTAACAGAATCACTGCTATCTACTGGCTTGGTGGAATCTTTTTCCGCATGGGGGCCACTGTGGTATACACTCACACAGATGTGGACTACAGTGCGGTATTACTAAACTCTTGTTGTAGACTGTGTTTAATGTAACTGGCAATAAGGAAGCAGAGGAAAGGGTCTCTATCTGCAGGCAGCCTGACCCAGACTGAAGCAAAGCATTCCTAAACTGACTCCTGTCCAGAAAAGCAAAAGACTGTCCACAGATGCTGTGAAGTGACAAAAAATACACCAGTGTCAGTTGTAGACACCTTCCAATATCCTGCAAAATCACTGATTTCTGCCTAACACTGATTTCTGCATGAGACCGAGCATCCAAGCTTGGGAGAAGATCGCCCACAATCCTGCAGAGAGAGAGAGAGAACCATCAGCTCAGTTGTGATCATGTGACATTCAGCATCGTGTACCACTCATATTGCAAGACATCACTCATTTATCAAGTTAAAATTTATTAGAAATCTTTGCTCATCTTGTGGAACACTTGCAGAATAAGTTACTCAATATCCAAGATTTACTGTATAAGAAAATCTGGACAAAAATTTCAAAATATCTGTCCAAAGGCAACAATGAGTTAAGAAAGCAGTGAGACTCTGTGAAGCAGAATCTTAGAGAGAAATAAACCATGAGGTGAGAACTGAGCATCGGGTATCTCGCTTCCCCTAGAGGCAATTGCCAGTTCCAAAATCAACAATTAAAAGGCTAAGAAGTTGAATAGAGTTTACAACATTCTCATAAGGCCAGGGGACAGATACTAGAATTCAAGAACTGTTGAGGAGAAGAAATCTTGAGAAATACTCCTGAATTTGGGACTGGGATTTGGACAGGCTTTGCCTTAAGGGTCAGGGTTGACTGGACAACAGTCACGCCCAAGAGAGATGAAACCTTCAAATTATATCAAACCATAATCATGGGAGGTACATTCCTCGGGGATAGCTGATTGCCAAGAGCATAATTGATTCTTTTCTGAAGGAAGATAACATCATTCAAAAAAACCGCACAGGAACAAGAAATTTTCATTTAACAATGTCCAACACTCAATCAAAACTAACCAGGCATTTGAAAGGCCAAAATGTAGCCAAAAAAGGTCGGGGGGGGGCAACAGGCAATGAATCAGATCCTCGGGAAATCCAATAATGGAGATTTTTTTATAATAATATGATCAACATCTTGAAAGAATTAAAAGACAAGATCAATCATAAAACTGGAACCTCTAAAAAAGGAAGCAAATGGAAATTACAGAACTGAAAAGTATAGTAAGTTAGTTTAAGAGTGCAAGAAATGAGTTTAACAACCAAAGAGGGAATTCGTGAACTGGAATATGAGTCAGAAGAGATATCCAGACTAAAGAACCAAGGTAAAATAAAAACCATAAGTGATATATGAGCCATGGCAGAAAAGTAATATAAATGTAATCAGAGTTTTGGTATAAGAGGAAAAGGCAGAAGAAATATTTGAAGAGATAAAACAAGAGATTTTTACAATTGATGAAATGCATCAGACCATAAATTCAAGAATCAGTTTGAATCCCATATAAGAAAAATACAGTGAAAACAAAACTAAGGCATGATAGTAATAGTAATACTGTTGGAAGCCACAGACGAAGAGTAAATCTTAAAAGCAGCCAGAAGAAAAGTCCTATTACCTTAAAAGAGGCGATAGTAAAAGTACAGATGAACACAAGGAAAGTAAGGGAAGCCGGAAGACAATAGAATCCCTTCTGGAAAGAAACAAATGCCAATCTAGAATTCCATACCTAGCCAAAGTATCCTTCGAAGGTGAAAGTCAAACCGATACCTTGCTGACAGGATTAATCATCCACTTTCTGGCATGGGGATCTCAAAGCAGCCTGATTGCCAGGACCCTCCCCAGGGTTATAGATGAAGACCCAACTTCGTGCCCATGGCCCAATACCAAGAGTGGAGGATTCAAGGACAAGACAAAAAGAACACATGTACATTGGGAATCTCAGAGCATTTAAGCAGAGAAATGAGATGCTGTGGCCAAGACATTTACCGCACACCACGTATCCATTCGCGCCCTACCTCCCCAGCCCCCATTTTGGTCAGCACCACACACCTTGTTCTGGCTAATAGGCTGCAAGGAGAATTGGTGGAAACAGAGCATGGAAGAGTCAGGATGGGAAATGGTGCTCCATGCCTCTCTTCCTTTGTCGCGGCAACCAGAGAGACGCCATGTCCCGGGTGGTGCAGCCACAAGACGGTGACTCCTTCATCAGACCGTGTCTCCAGCTACTACAGAGTCTTCCTGCATGCACGTGTTGTGCTCATTCCATGAGCGAGAAGCAGACTTTGTGCTAAGCCTTTATGATTTACGGTTAGTGTGCTACCACAGCGTGGCCTAGCGTCAGCCCGAGTGAAACAGATATGATGATAAAGGGACAAACGGACACGAGAGCCAGCATACTTGAGGTTGAAGGGAGCCCGGCACGAGAGCATTTCCTGAATTCTGGCCACGATGCAGGCATTGCCCAGGTTCCGGTCTGATGTCTCTAATGCACGAAGAGCTTAGTCACCGGCTGCCCATTTGTTGGGCCTGTTCTGAGCTCAGTCACACAGAGAGGGGTGTGGAGAAGGGATGAGACAGAGTCCCGCCCTCGAGGTCTCCATATCCCAGATGGAGAGATGGCACAAACGTGCCAGAAAGAGAACAAAGCCGAGAGCATATCCCAGTGGCCTGACGATGGTACCAGGGAAACGAAGGCACCGGAAAGCTGAGCTGGGGCTGGAGAAGGTGGGAGTGCTGTGGGGCAGCTATGTTGAGACAGGCCTGGGGAGGTTTCCCACAGGCATATTATGCCTAAACAATAGGTTTGGAGCCACGGAGAGATGATTCGTTCAATCTTATCATCACTGCGGCTTCTCTGACTCCACGCCTTTAAAGATTTTTCACGCATACCCCTTAGCTCTTCGCTGGGCTGACAGCTGTCCCTTGTTCTTCATTTCTCAATCTGTACACGTCTCCCAGAGGAAGGCTTCCCAGAATCGGGGTCTTCTCTGTGCCCCTCCCGGAGTCCCTGGTAGCTGGCACATCTTGGCACCGACACCCTGCGTCCTTCCTGGTCCGCCCTGCCTCCCCTGCACATCCATGGAGGCAAGGTTCCGGAATTCCACACGGTTCTGACTAAACCAGTGAATGAATGACCAGGTGAATGGTCTCACAAGGAAGGAGCGAGTGGACTGACCTGCGGGGCCTGTGGGCCGACCCCTGCCCAGCATTCGGGGGCACCGGCGGCTCTTGCCCGGTGACCCCTCCCACGCCCTGTTCTCGTGGAAGCAGTGTGCAGGAAGCAAGCGCTTGTCTGTGCTGGCCCGCGTGTTTGCATTTAGGATGACAGAGTTTACTCTCTTGGGAAGGAGAGCGCCACAGAGACCCTCTGTTTGCCGGACAAAAAACAAAACCAAAACGAAGTGAGGAGACGCGGGGAGGCTACGGCAGCTTATCCAGCTCTTAGTCTTAAAGAAATAACCAGCTTCCCTAAGACAAGCTTCCCGCTTCCGTCTTGCCCTTCTGCCAACACGTGACAGTCTGACCTCGGGCCACGAGCTTCTGGCCAGGTCTCTGCTGCTCCAGGAACAGCCCACGCGTGTTTGTAGCTAAGCTTGTTGAACGTTACGTGAATTTATTTGACCGCCCCGACAAGCCGGGTGGAGAGGGGATGTCTCTTGGTCAAAGTCACACAGCCACAAAGGGCAGAGCCTGGACTTACACCTCCCGCAGCCTAACTGCATAGCCTGCACCCTCAATCACTAGGCACTCTTCAAAAGCCAGCAGGCTGATTTCCAACGAACTTCCAGCACACCCCTGCCCTGTCTCACCTACCGGCGATTCCCAGGGAGTGCGTGTGCTGTGCGTTTAATTCAGTGAAAACTATCACTGGAAAATATACACTACGATAATGCATTCTTTTTTTTTTTAAGTTTATTTAATTTGAGAGAGAGGGAGAGAACGCAAACAGGGGAGAGGCAGAGAGAGAGAGGGAGAGAGAGTTGGAATCCCAGGCAGGCTCTGTGCTGGGGCACGAAGCCCGACATGGGGCTCAAACCCATAAACGGTGAGATCGTGACCTGAGCCGAAATCAAGAGTCAGACGATTAACAGACGCCCCGCTGATGCCTTCTTTAAACAGTGGGGATGAGACTCCCGTTGTGTCATGTTGTTCAGAGTCAGGCTTGCCCTGGGAGACGGGGCGCCAGAGAGGGGAGGCCCTGAAGAGAAGTTGCTGGGGGGCACGCCAGTGTGGAGGCTGCCCTGGGCCTCGGGGGTGTAGAAGGTGTGCAGGTGTCAGACTTGGAGGGGCTCTGAGACCACCCTGGATAGAGGGCCCCGGGAGCCGGGCTGCACCGCTCTGAGCCCCCGCCCCTGCTCAGAGACGATATGCCCCACCCGGGATGTCCCTCCCGGAGCCGGTGGAGAGTGAGCCAGGGCGAGGCCCTCGGCTGGGGCTTCTTGCGGCGGTGGGATGGAGGCAGCCCCCTGGCCGTGGGTTGGCACCCCCAGCGGGCACCTCCTGCTAGCTCGGGCCTCGGCGTCTTTGACGACCGCACCCTGATTTCCTTGCAGGGAGTCGCCGCTCCTGCACTGGGGGAGCTCGTGCTGGCTGCCATCCAGGCAGGGAGCCCACCTTCCCGGGGCGCGGGCGCGTGACCTGAGCAGGCCCATCAGACCCGCTTGTCCCCACCCTTGAGCAGACAGACCCCAGAACGGGAGAAAACGCCAGGCGCCCATTCCTTCCAGCGGCCGCGCTCTGAGGCCTCCCGCCCCCAGGGGCTCCTCCTTCTGCTGCTCTGGGCCCATTTCTCCGGAGGCCGCGCTGAAGCTGTGCGCCCCGCGGGCCCTCCAGCAAACTCTCGCCTCTGCACCTGTCACAGCCGCGTCCGCTGCCGTGCTCTCGAGGACCCAGCCACGCAGAGGCCGCACGGCCAGTTGCTGACACACAGACGAACTGGTTTGGGAGTGGTTCCTGAGGGTGCTCCCCCCGGCCGGGAGCCCTGCTCCTGCTCCCTGCCGCATGAGCCGTGGCACGTGCCCGGCACTCGGTGGGCCTCGGCGTCACCCCCTCGGTGTGATGCCAGCCCGCGGCGGCTCCAGGACGGGATCTTCACTCTGAGCGCCCTTCGTCTCTGAACTGGGCACAGCGCCCAAGTCACGGGGTGGACCCAAAGCAAGAGAGACGAAGCAGCACAATGCTCGGGACACAGTGCTCTGAGCACCACGGCGGCCTTCTGATGTGCCACAACAGCCCCGGGTAACAAGTGACTTTCTCTTTTTGCGAGGCCCCCTTCTGTGCCTCTGGCGACAGAAAACAAGAAAATCTCCTTGCGCTGGGGAGGCTCAGTCGGTTAAGCGTCCGACTTCGACTCAGGTCACGATCTCATGGTTCATGAGTTCGAACTCCGCGTCGGGCTCTGTGCTGACAGCTCGGAGCCTGGTGCCTGCTTCGGATTGTGTGTCTCCCTCTCTCCTCCCCTTGCCTGCTGCCTGCTCGTGCTCTCTCTCTCCCTCTCTCTCTCTCTCTCTCTCTCTCAAAAAGAAATAAACATTAAAAAAAGAAAGTGTCACATCAGTACCCGAATGTCTGTAACGCACCCCCACCACTCACTAAGTCCCCTCATAATAAAGAGAGTACAGGGCTCAGCTCAGAGTCCTGGGCAGGCAACACCATTAACCATCATTCAGTTATATATTCTCTCTCTATATATACATATATATATTTTTTTTTTAAGTTGACTTTATTTTTTAGAGCTGTTTAACGTTCACAGCAAAGCCGAGTGGAAGGTGAACTGAGTGGATTTGCCACCTACCTGTTGCCCCCACACACGGCCTCCCTGTCGTCACACCCCCACCCGCCAGGCCCACTGGTTACGACTGACGATCCTGTGCTGAAATGTCGCCATCACCCAAGCCCAGAGTTTCGTTAGGGCCACTTCGGTCTTGCACCTTCGCCGGGACTGGACAGACACATAATGGCGTATGTCTGCGACTCCTGTACTGCACAGTTTCACTGCCCCCAGATCCTCTGTGCTCCGCTATGCGTCCCTCCCTCCTCCCAATTTCTGGCAACCACCAATCTTTTCCTGTCCCCACAGTTTTGCCTTTTCCAGAAAGTCACATGGTTGTCGTACGTACTGACACACAACACGTCGCCTTTTCAGACGGGTTTCTTTCGCGTCTTCCACTCAGTGATGGGCGTCTGAGATCTTCCCAGGTCTGTTCATGGTCCGATGGCTCATTTCCTTCCAGCCCTGGATACTTTGCATTGTCTGGGTGGACCGCGCTTTACCTGTCACCCACGAAGGACATCTTGGTGACTTCCAAGTGTGGGCGATTACGAAAAAAGCTGCTGTGAGCATCGCAGGTTTTCGCGTGAACCTAAGTGTTCAACTCCTTTGGATAAAGACCACGGAGAGTGGCTGCTGGGTCACAGGCAGGGGTATGTTCAGTTTTGGGAGAAACTGCCCAACTGTCCTCCAAGGAGGCCGCGCCATTTTGCATTCACACCAGCAACGAATGAGAGCTCCCCCTGCCCCACCCCCTCGCCGGCCTCTGGTGCCGTCAGCGTTCTGGGTTCGGGCCGTTTTGATAGGCGTGTGGTGGTGTCTCATAGACAACAGGTAGTTGGGGCAGGTTTCCTGATCTGCTCTGATAATCTCTGCCTTCTGATTGGTCTAGTTAGACCGTCGGTGTTTAAAGTGATTGCGGATGGAGTTGGCGTAACACCTACCATACTTGTAACTGTTTCATATTTGTTACCCTTGTTCATGGTGCCTGCTTTTGTCTTGTATTTTCTCTGCCTTCGGGGGTTTTAATTGAACATTTTCTGTGCTTCTACTTCTCTCTTTTCTTAACGTACCAGGTATACCCCTTTGTTTTACTGTTTTTTGTGGCTGCCCTAGAATTTATGATACGCGTTTACAACTAATGCAAGTTCACTTTCGCCGGGTAGAGCAATACCGCACCGCCGCAGAGTCCTCTGTCCCCTGCCTCCTGTCCCAGGCCGTTGCTGTCATCCCTGTCACTGACATGCAAGTGCGCACAGACACGCGATTGAACACAGGGTTGCTGTTACTGCTTTTGAAGAAACCATTGTCTGTTAGGTCAATTAAGAATAAGAAAAAGAAAGGTTTTTATTCTGTCTTTACTTGTTCCTCCTTTGATGCTCTTCCTTCCCTTCTGCGGATCTGAGTCTCTGGCTTGTGTTACCTTCTTCCTCTCCAAAGAATTTCTGTTCACATCTCTCGAAGGCAGGGCCACAGGCAACGAGCTTCCTCCATTTTTGTTTGGCTGAGAGAGACTTTATTTCTCCTTCCCTTTTGAAGGGTAATTTCACCAGGCACAGATTTCTAGGCCGATGTTTTGTTTTCTCTTCTCTCAACACTTCGAGTACTTCACTCTCCTGTTTGCATCGTTTTGAGAACAAGTCGGGTGTAATTCCCATCTTCGCTTCTCTGTAGGCGGCATGTTTTTCTCCTTTGGCTTTGTTTGGGATTTTTTTTTTACCTTTGATTTTCTGTAATTTGAAAACCAGGCACCTAGATATTGTCTTTTTAGGCACTTTCCTGTGCCCAGTGTTCTTCGAGCTTCCTAGATCTGGGGTTCTCTGTCTGACACGACTGTGGGGGAAATCCTGAGTCATTCTTTTAAACATTTCAAATATTTTAATATTTCTTCAAATGGTTCTTTTGCTCCTTTCCCTCTTCTTCTGGAATTCCTGTTTCGTGTATATGTAGCTGTGCCTAAGTCTTTGGGTATCCTGATTTTTTTTAATCTTTTTTCTTTCTTCCCTTCCTTCCTTCCTTCCTTCCTTCCTTCCTTCCCTCCTTCCTTCCTTCCTTCCTTCCTTGCTTTCTTTATTTTTTTGCTTTGCTTTTAAGTTTGGCTGCTTCTGTTGAGATGCCCTCAAGCTCAGAGATTCTTTCCTTCGCTGTGTCCACTCTACTCATCAGCCTGTCGAAGTTATTCTTCATTTCTATTACAGAAATGGGTTTTGTCTCTAGAATTTCTTCTTTGTCCTTCCATAGAATTTCTGTCTCTGTCCGCGTTGCCCATCTGTCCCTGCACTCTGTCTACTGGGTCCATTAACCAGGGTCGTTTTAAGTTCCTGGCTTTGTAATTCCAACGTCCCCGCCGTGTCTGAGTCTTGTTCTGATACTTTCTCTGTCTTCTCTAATTGTGTTTTTTGCCTCCAAGTTTGTCTTGCAGTTTTTTCTTGATGGCCAGACGTGATGCAGGAGGCGCTGCGGTGAGCAGGCCGTTCGTGGTGCTGCTGTCAGGTGCGGCCAAGGGAAAGGACCTGTAGCCTGTGATTAGGTCTCTGTCTCTGATGAGCCTGAGCCTCTGGACCGTGAACTTCACAAGTGTTTCTCAGGCTTTTTCCTCTCCCTCTAGGTGGGACGGGCTGGCCGCTCGGGACTGCAGTTGGGTGGTTCCCTTCCGGCAGGCCGGTTAGGCTCTGCGAAAACCCCGGCAGGCTAGGCTCGGTTGACTGGCTCCTGCCGAGGCGGTCCTTGGGAAGAAGAACACGGCGTTCTGCTGTATTCCAAGATGGTTCTTCTTCCTCTTCCCCCGCCAGAAACGAGGGGTATTTCTGATATTCCCTGTGAAAACCCGGTCACGCTCCTGTGGGGAAGATTCACAAAAGCATCAGGACCCTGACGACCGGCTCGTCCTGCAGTTTTTGTCTCTCAGACTCGTCCACGTCGAGCCTCCAGCAATCTCACAGTTAGAGTTCAGGCTGGCCAGCCCTGGCGCTGGCCGCTGTGCACTTGCCACTGGAGGTTTCCGCTCGGCGGAGGCAGTGTTTCCGTTTGGGGCCGGCGGCGCCTCCAATTTGGGGGGCAGGCATTTTCCTGAAACCTCACTCCTGGGATGGATCTTAGAAGAGCTATTGATTTTCGAGTTTGTTCCGTGTTTTCCTTGTGAGGACGGAGCCCCATCCTTCAGCTGCTTACATGCCAGACCGGAAGCCGCACGTCTGCGTTTTTCTACCTCTGATTTTTTATGGTTTTCTCCCATTCACGTCAGGGGTTGCTAGTTTTCCATTTAGAGGGTATTTGAGAGGTTTACTTTTCAGGTACGTTTATTTTAAGGGGAAAAAATTAGTGGGATTTTTTTTTAATGCGTTCCCCAAACGTGGCAAGGCGGTATTTGAACGACCGAATCTGGGGAGGCCGGAGATCGCGGATGTAACGGAGCAGGACCGCGGTGAGCGCGCCGTAAACCAGAGGTGTGGCCGCTGTCATCGTGAGGCCCGTTAGCCATCGGCGGTGAGCGGAGGCCGGCTGTGCCGACTCACTTCCTGCAGCCCCCTTTGGAGGAGAGGTCGGCTGTGAGCGCAGTGGGGATAATTGCACAGGGGACCCGGGCCAGTGTGCCTGGAGACGACCACCTGCTCTCCCCGAAGCTTACAAACGACGCTGCCGATGGCGGTAACCAAACCCCTCGACCTGAGTCTTCCCGCGGCTCCCCGCGTTTGAGACCCCGGGAAAATCACTGGGCTGATTCATCCCCCACTTGTCTGATGAACGATACTTCGGCCCTGTCAATATTCACAAACTCCCCACTGGCTGATGAGACCGCCCGCCGCTCAGGAGACCCCAGGGGGCACAGAACATCCTCTGCCCGTGACTGTTCACTGGAGCCCTGGGCTGCCAGACCCGGAGACCCGACAGCACTTCTCAGCCCCTTCTCCGCGGTGGCTGAGACGGGGGATGCGCTCGGGCTGGTCCTCGTGGTCTCTGAAAACAAGATGGTTTCATTTACATGACAGCACAACTGAGGCAGAAGCCAGGGAAGGGTGGCTTGGACTGGGGCTGAAGGTATCAGCCTCCCGACCCCGGATGTCGACAGCACTGCCCTAGGAAAGCTGTGTGCCTGGGAGTCTTGAAAGGGGCTTTGGATTGCAACTTTTACGCATCCAGGAATGGAGCCCCGGGCGCTCAGCTGGCGAAGCACCTGACTTTTGATCTCAGCTCAGGTCCTGATCTCATGTTCGTGAGTTCGAGCCCCGCATCAGGCTTTGTGCTGGTGGCACAGAGCCTGCTTGGGATTCTCTCTCTCCTTCTCTCTGCCCCTCCCCCACTTGTGCACGCCCTCTCTCTCTCTCTCTCCCTCTCTCTCCCTCTCTCTCTCTCTCAAAACAAATAATAAACTTTAGAAAAACAAAAAATGCCCAGAAGTATCCCCACTACGTGAGGGTGCCACCGAAGCGGACAGTGGACGGAGGATGAGGACAGTCCTGGGACCCAGGCGAGCCAGTGGGAGAAGCAGGGCCTCCACAGGGAGAGAAGGGAGCACGGAAGGAGGGGCAGGAAGGCAGTTGGACGGGGGAGAAGCGGGGAGTAAAGAGAGAGTCAGGACCCTTTTGACTGGGAGTGGCAAAAACCAAACCGAACTGCACTAACCAGTGTCACGGGACTAATGACTCGTGAAATGGAAAAAACAGAAGGTGGGCGGGCTGCAGGCGAAGCTGGATGCAGAAGTCTAAGCAGCGCGATCCGCCCTCGGCCTCTCTCCATCTCCCGAATCGACTGCCGTCTGCACCTTTGGCGGCCGCCACAGAGCAAAGCCGGCCACCACCCTGTCCACGGGTCCATCGGCCCGAAGCCCAGGGACCCGGGGAAGGACAGAGACCCAGCAACCCTCTCCGCCCCTCGGAGGCTCTCCCTGCCTTGCTCGGGTCACTCGCCAATCCCAAGCGCAGGGTAGGGGAGCAATGGGGCACACCGCCCGGCCAGGTTCGGGCCAACCCGATTACCAGTCCCACCTGAAATACCGAGAGAAGAGGAGGAAAGCTCTGAAAATGAACAATAATGCTTTCAATTTTGTTTGTTTGTTTGTTTCACCTCATCTTAACCCTGCAGGCGGGTGTTTCCATCCCCACGGCACTGGTGGGGGACAGAGAGCCATGTGGAATTGCTCGCCCCTCAGTGGGGCAGGCCCATCGGGCCCTGCCCTGGACGGTCGTGCGTGGGTCCCCACGATAGTGCTGTCCCTGAGCCCCCCGGGGCGCTGGCTGCTCAGATCCCGAACCGGAGCGCAAACGCCACCCTGGGAATCCGCACAGATTTGTTCCTAAGCTGCCATTCGCCACTTCGCCCCTCCGCAAAATCCCATGTGAGCCCCACCGCGTACGAGGCCGTCTCCCGGGGCTGGAGACGGGCCGGTCAGCTCAGCGGCCCCGGTCCTGGGGAAAGACAGGCAACTCGGAAAACTGGAAATGAACGTTTTTAAAATTATTCCGGAGGGGCACATCCAGGGCGGCCTCAGCTGGGAGGAACACGCCGTACACTGAACTGACCCAAGAAATCAGCCTTTCTGGCTCCTTCTAAGAATAAAATCGGGCGGGGAGGAGGGGTGCTCTTTGTTAGAGCTTCGGGGCGGGAATGGGAGTGTTTCTCTGGCAGCTCGCACGCTCGTGACGGCCTGAGCGGCACGCGCTGCTCACAACTGAAACTTCCTCGGTGGCTCAGGGTCACCATCACCCGTGAGTGACAGGGTGAATCGAATGGCTCCGCAGCTGACCCGGCAGCTCAGGAGCAATTACTGGAAGTACTGAAGGTTCTCTCCTGTGGGTGAGATCTTCTAGGCGGATTGAAAAGATGGGGGGGGATTCTGCAGGGATCTCAACGGGGGGTGATTTTAACCCCCAGGGGACATTTGGCAACGTTGAGAGACATCCACAGCTGTCATGACCAGGAGTTGGGGGGATGCTACCGGCACCTAGTGGGTAGAGGCCAGGGCTGCTGCTAACTACCCTAAAATGCACAGGACGGCCCCGCAACAAGAAATTACTCTGTACACCTGAAACTTACACAATGTCATGCAACACCAATAATATCTCAATAAAGCCAGAAAAAAAAAGTTAAAGACGCAAGATGATAAAGTGTTCGTGGAAATCTCGAATGCAGAGTTTGGTAACAAGTAACCATCGGTGAGAGAAACCAGCTGCGTGGATTTGAACCCGCACGTAGGTCGACAGTAAGAGTTGCTGCGGGACGTTTAAGGATGACTGTGTTTGTCTGGAGAAAACAACGAATCATATGTTGAATGGAGTAGACCATTTTTCCGTAAGAAAAAAGATTACTCTCCCCCAAATGTCAATAGTGCCTAGGTTAAAAAGCCCATGGAAATTGGTTTGTGGACAGTCCAGAGGTGGTCATGTAGACCAGTTAACAGGGGATAGAAGAAGCCGTTAAGTGTATTCAGGATTATGTGGTGCTACCATCACCATCGTTATCGTTACCACCATTATCACCACCACCATCACCACCATCACCACCACCACCACCACCATCACCACCACCTCCATTACCATCACCATCATTATCGTTAGCACCACCACCACCGCTACCACCACCATCATCACCATCACCATCACCATCACTACCTCCACCATCACCACCACCTCCATTACCATCACCACCATCACTACCACCACCATCACCACCACCTCCATTACCATCACCACCATCACCATCACCACCATCACCACCACCATCATCACCATCACCACCACCATCACCACCATCATCACCACCTCCATTACCATCACCACCATCACCACCACCACCATCACCATCACCATCACCACCACCTCCATTACCATCACCATCATTATCGTTACCACCACCACCACCGCTACCACCACCATCATCACCACCTCCATCACTATCACCACCACCATCACCATCACCATCACCATCATCACCATCATCACCATCACCACCACCACCACCACCACCACCACCACCATCACCACCATCATCACCACCACCATCATCACCACCATCATCACCATCATCACCACCACCGCCATCACCACCACCATTACCATCACCACCATCATCATAGTTGGGTTTTTTGTTTTTGTTTTTTTTTTATTTACTTTTAAGGACACTTTCAACCTTCACATCTTCATCTTCTGTTTTGTTTTTTTACTTTTAAGGGTACTTTCAACCTTCAAATTCTATGATTTTCTATATCCTATCTCTGTGCTTTCTTGGCCATTCCGACCCGCTGGTTGAGCTCGGTTGGACCTACATCATTGCTCCATCTCTGACTCCTAAGGCCCTCTTCAGAAGCCCAAGATTCCCACCTATAAAATGGGCACCCAAATATCCATCCCTTTCATGATGGCCTTTCATGATGGAGGCGGGGCTACGTGTATAAGTTTTTTGCTACGAATCACCTTTAACTTCAAAGTGAAAAACCAGGACATACACTCAAGTAATTGAATTCCCCTATTCCTCCATGGTCATTAGTTTTGCTGCCGGGCAAACCACAGCCATGACCGTAATTAACCTTTGGCTACTGCACCTCCTCCCGTGCCATCCTCCAGTCCCTGGAGCCACTCCGTCCTTCAGTGCCCGGGACAATAACACACACCTGCACGTCACACATTTCCTCGTGCACTGAGTCCTCTCCAGAACATGGCTGAGGATTCTAAGAGACAGGAGAGGGGTGAGTGGAGGAGGGCTTCTATTTTCCAGAAGCGCCCTTCGTCTCCTCCTGATCTTCTCCACGACCCCGAACATCTAATCTTTGCTGTGGCTGGGGTCCACGCGGTACTCCATTCTGCCCCAAACATGAACGTGGCCTCTTTCCTTCCTCCCCCAGTCACCACCCTACGAAGGTTCAGTGACATCGGCGGGTATAAAATGGCTCGAAGGTTTTGGAGCAGGAGGGGTGCGATGAAAGCATGTCACAGCCCTGAGCTGAAAAAAGCAATTAAAAAGCCACCAGACGCTGTCCACACAGCGCATCGGCCACGGCCCAGCACAGGGACACTCAACAGCTCTCTCCCCAGCCCCCGCCTGCTCTACTGCTAACACCACTTAGCGTCTCATTCTCCTGGGACCCCCACCCTGCTTCCCTGGTGCCCCATGCTCTGCTTCGAACCTTTTATCTCTTCTCCCCCCCTGGAAAGAACTGAATTCAGGAGCCACTGCGTGGGACCAGGCAGTGTAAACTACAGTGGGGACCGTGTCCATCCCAGAGAGTGAAAACCATTTCCTTGGAACATGGAGGACTCACATTTATCTCAGTATGCAGACTAGTGTGACTTTCTTTGCCAAGATGTCCCCATTCCAGACAATGCCCCATACGTTGCCTCTCACGACAAATAGGCCCAACGAAGTGTTCTCTTAGGCAGAACGGCCGTCTTATCAGGCGTGAATTTTCCTTCCGCTTCCTCATGCAGCCCAGCGCATGGACTGCGTGCAGCTTCGAACGGGATTTCTCCTCGTCCCGTTACTCTCTCTTTCAGAGCAAATGGCTGTGGCCGTCCCCTTCCGTGCCGGGAGCGGTTCAGATGGCCTCGGGCCGGCCTCTCTTCCGGGAGGCTGCCCAAGGAGCTGCTAATCCCCTTGATCTTGGTCACAAATCTGTCATCCCCCGGACCGTCCTCCGTGGTAGATGTTCAAAATGCGCCACATGTCAAAGCCACTCTCCTTTGGTGTCAACCCCGTGTGGGTTTTCAGGGCCTCTTCGGGAATCCGTAGGGGTCGTTCGTTTCTTTTCTCTTCTGCTCTTCAAATGCGACTTTGAAGCCAGTCCCTAAAGTAGAGATAAAATTCATCGGTGCGTTATGCTCCTGACCCGGACTGATGTGTCTGGGTGGCTGTCCAGACGCGGGTCGTAGCCTCGAAATTAACAGATCGCCACCGCAAGGAGAGGAAGCTCCAGAGACGAGGATTCTGGGGTTGAACACAGCACGCCTGGCCCCGCCCCTGAAGCAGAGGCGCACGGGTTCCCCAAAGTGGAGGTCGCGTTCCCCTCTCCTGCAAAGCCAACGTCTAGAGGTCACCGGCCTCGCACTTGAGGGGAAGGAAGGGAAAGTCTGGGCTCTGCCCCAGGCGGAAGAACCAGTCATGGGGGGGGAAGGGGGGGGTCTTCGTGCGTTCGCTTAAAAAATGAAACGGCCTTGTCTTCCAGCAGCCGTTACTATGCCGCCCAAACCCTTTCACGAGTCACAGAGCAGTCAGGCCCGTTCTTCAGACACCTTCAGCAGTTCTGAAGCAACTTGACTTTGCTCCATCCTCCTCCCTTGATTTTTTTCTTAATGTATTTATTTGTTTGGGGGGGGGGGAGTGGGAAAAGGGCAGAGAGAGAGGGAGGCTGTCAGCACAAAGCCCATCACAAGGCTCGATCCCCCAAACTGTGAGATCATGACCTGAGCCAAAGTCAAGAGTTGGACGCTTAACCCACCGAACCACCCGGGAGCCCCTACATCCTCCCCCTGTCAAACAGTCCCTCTCCTTGAGTAAATCAGAGCTCCCCCACCCTCCCCAGCACTGGTGACAGGGCACGGGGACCTCCGTTGTCAAAGCGCATCTTCCCAGGGCTGCTGCCCCTCCCTCTGGGAAGCATCAAGGACATGTCTGCTCAGGCCGGGGTTACAGCCCCCTTGACTGGGGAAAACCAGTGGTCCCCCGCCTTCACCATGCTGGAATCACCAGGTGGGCTTGCAAAAACACCGATCTCTGGGGCTCACTCCCAGAGATCCTGATTCGGGGGGTTCTGGGGATGCAGCCTAAGAATTTACATTTCTAATGATTTCCCAGTTGACCCTAACGCTGCTGGTCCAGGGACCACAATAGACAACAAGCTGTGTCAGTAGTTTTAAACTACTCAGTGGACTTTAGACTTTAGAACATACGAGAAGCACCAGGGAGGGGCACCTGTGTGACTCCGTCAGTGAAGCATCTGACTCTTAGTCTCCACTCAGGTCGTGATCTCATGGTTTGCGAGTTCGAGCCCCGCATTGGGCTGTCAGCACAGAGCCCGCTTGGGATTCTCTCTCTCCCTCTCTCTGTGCCCCTCTCCACCCCCACCTCAAAATAAATAAATAAACTTAAAATTAAAAAAATAAACCGATAAAATCACCAGGGAGGACTTCTGAATAGTGAAGATTCTAGAGAATAGCTATCCAAGCGAAATATAACATGAACTCTACAATTTCGCTGAATTCATTTTTCAGTTCTAGCAGTTTTCTGGTGGAATCTTTAGGGTTTTTTCTATACAGTATCCTGTCATCTGCAAATAATGAGAGTTTTACTTTTTCCTTACCAGTTTGGATGCTTTTTATTTCTTTTTCTTGTCTGATTGCTGTGGCTAAGACGTCCAGTACTGTGGTGAATAAAAGTAGCCAGAGTGGACTTCCTTGTTGTTCCTGATCTTGGAGGAAAGTGCTCACTCAGTTTTTCCCAATCGAGTGTGATGTTGGCTGTGGATTTTTCATATATGGCCTTTACTGTGTTTCGTATAAACCTAGTTTGTTGAGAGTTTTTATCATGGATGGATGTTGTACTTTGCCAAATGTTTTTTCTGCATCTATTGAGATGATCGTATGGTTTTTATCCATAATTTTAAATTTTCTAATAGCTGCATGTTTTATTACAATTAAAAAATTATAATAGCCACATTTTAAAAAGGAAAGGGAAATAGAGAAATTAATTTTTAAAAATATACTTTATCCCAACATATCCAATCATATATCCCCAAATATATCGTTTCAACATATGACCAGTATCGAATTACTGATGAGATATTTTCTTTTGCTTTCACCAGACCTTCAGCATCAAGTGTGTAATTTTCACTGCGGCCTGTCCAGTGAAGTTCCTTACATTTCAGGTGCTCAGTGCCCATCCGGTGGGGGCTAGTGGCTCTCATTCTGCAGTTCTAGAGCCTTCCCTTCGGCAATCAGAAGTGCCCCTCGCACCCCCCTCTAGTCTTAACCCACTTCCCCCCAGCCCTAAAGCGTGTACCCAGTGTCCCAGTGCTGGCTGCGCATTTAAGAGGCTTTAAACCATCTCGACACTGGGGTCGCCCCCTCGATGTTCTGATCTCCATCTGTGTGCAGCCTGGGCACGGAGCTGGATTCACCCTCCCCAGGACCTCCTAAGGTCCAGCTCCAAGCGTCCGTGGGGGCCCCCAGTCCCCTGCAGGACTGTTAGCACTGAAAGACTGTGCTGCCGGCACCTGGTCTGGAACGCGCCTCGGCCCCCACCACCTGGGCTCTGGTCAGAGGGTCAGAATCTCAGAGCCCCATCCCGACCTGCTGAATTAGAACCCGTACTTTACCAAGAGCGCCAGTGAGGCCTGGGTGTGGGGAAGTTCGAGAGGCGCTGTCTGAAGGGGAGAAACTGCTTGTGCCTCCTCTGTACCCTCTAGCCCGGGGTAGGCCCGGTGCAGCTCCTGGGCTAGGGAGGGAGGCTGCGTCCGGGCTACATCATGGCAGGTGGTGCAGCTCGCTCCCAGCCCACGTCGTACCTGCTGCGGGTGCCCGAGGGGCTCGCTCCCTCACTGAGCCACCAAAGCGTTCTGTTCAGTTAACAGTTTTCAGATACTGGGTTTAATCGTAACGCGTATAAAAGGGAATTTGATTTAAAATCCAAAAATCCGAGTTTCTCCTGGAAAATTAGGACCTCTGGCTTTCCTGGCCCACATTCCTTCTAGACGGCAGTTGGATGGGGCTGCGTCTGCAGGTCTCGAAGTCCCGCCGGCCTCCTCACTGGTCGCGGTGCCCACCCGCCCCAAGCCAGCCCCTTCCGAGACCCTGTGCTGCCCCAGGGCCGCGCGCCTCAGACCCACAGTTCCCACAGGCCTCCGCCGCGTTCAGGGTCAGGGCTGGCCACGGGGGCGGCGTGTGGGTGACCCGCAAGGCGGGAGCAAAGCCCCGGCTCACCGCGGCTCATCTGGTTGGCACGGAGCAGCAGCGGGACCGGCAGCGTCTCCAGCTCCAGCGACTCCTGGGCCGGGTGCGTGAACAGCTTCGTGGGATGGCCGCCAAGCCTCTTGCGGGTCGCCCGTGCCATCCGTTTGGGGGTTCCGGCTCGCCCTTGAGGGAGGGAGAACTCTCTCTCCTCTGTTGTGTCCAGGTGCTCCCCGACTGTCGGCCCCACTGGCCTCCGGTAACTCTGGGCCGACCGCCCGTCTCGGAGGCAGTAGCTCCCAGAGGCGTCCTCGCAAACTTCCACAGCTGCATGAGCTCCAGCCCTCAGATAAATCATCCCAAATCCCCCACAGGGTTCCGTCAAGGAAGCGCAATCTTCATCAGCATGGCCCTAGATGAGATGGTCCCCAAGGCAGAGAATAAGTCCCCCCAAGGCCACCGTGAGCATTGTGCATGAGCCGTGGGCTCCGTCACAGACACGTGCTCACACGTTTTGCCTGGTGGCAGGTGCCAGACCAGGGGGTCTCAGACTTGGGTGTGCACGCACGTCACCTCGGATCTCCGTCTCTTACTGACGTGCGGGTGCCATATGTCTGCCGCGGGCCCCCGACTCTGCATCTCTAACCAGCTCCCGGGTGAGGCCAGTGAGGCTGGTCCAGGGACCACACTCTGAGGGGCCAGGTGTCACAGGCCTCACGAGCTGCACGTGGGACCTCCGCGGTCTCTCTTCGTTCTGACGGGCAGTAGTTTGCCCCAAGTCGCACCCATCGTGAAAGGCGCCCATGTCCGCAGGGGTCCCGGCCAGTCCCACTAAGGCTCCCCGGGAACGCCGTGCCAGCCCACGCACAGCCACGGTGAGAAAGGCTGCAGCTGGCGCCGTGGGCTCTGGGGACCTTGGGGACTGCTCCCAGACTGGTCGCCTTGGGCCAGGCCTTGCCCGTAGTCACAGGTGGCCCGGTGGCTGCGGAATCAATGCCCGCCTGCAAGGAAGCAAGTTCAGACGGAGGCCTTGGCGATGTGAACTTCACTCCCCACCGCCCTTGCGCAGGGGCTCAGGGCTTCAGCTTCCTCATCCCCCCCTCAGATCCGGAGCCACCGTCTAGCCATGCGATCTGGTCGTGCTGTCTGCCTCGTCTCCAGCACCTGACACAGCCCGATACACACAGTAGGTACGCAGCAGAGACGTGCTGAATGGGCGAATGAGTCTGTGGTTTGCACAATACTTTATCTTTTTAAATTTTTTCAAGTTTATTTATTTATTTTGAGAGAGACAGAGACTGCACGAGTGGGGGAAAGGCAGAGAGAGAGAGAGAATCCCAACCAGGCTCCCCACTCTCAGTGCAAAGCCCAGCACGGGGCTCGAACTCATGAAACTGCGAGATCATGACCTGGACCAAACCAACAGTCAGACGCTTAACCGGTGAGCCACCCAGACGCCCCACTGCCATACTTTATCTTAAGTTGATCTCCCTCGGCCATCCGGACTTTCTAGGGCTCCCCCTCCCCCCTCCCACTATTTATTTGCACAAAGACCACAGACCCATGTCACCAAAATACTCAACACAATCTAGGTAGAAAAGCTCCCGTCCCTCCAAGCCCACAGGCATGGCTATCCAAGGCCAAGAAGAAAGGGGAGGGGCAGAGGCTATCAAATCTGTCAAATGCAGATTCCCAGGGCTCAGCTCAGACCTGCTGAATGAGCCCCTGGAGGTGGGGCCCGGGCATCTGCATTTCCACTCGCTCCCCCGGAGATTCCGGCACGGGGTATCCCAGGTTCCGTCTGCCGTTACTGTCTGGCCCTCAGCCTTCCCTTGTTCGTGTGAATGAGCAAGGGGCTGATTCACTCGACTGTTGCTTCGACACTCCCTGATGAGGCGCCGACTGCATACCAGGCGCTGCGCTATGTGTGAGGGTCCCACAAGACGATAAGACACAGCACTTGTCCCCAAGGGGCTTGGGAGAGGGGAGAGCAGACGGGCCAGAAGGCGGGTTAGGTCCCCAGGGCCAACGCGAGGGGCTGGTGTGAGGAGTTGGAGCAGGGTGCCCCGGCCGAGGCCAGGCAGGATGAGAAGGGCGCGGCCGGGAAAAGCCCAGTGTGGCCGGGGTGTGGGCTTCCAGGCAGAGCGTGGCAGAGACGGGCTGAGCGTCACGCCGAGAACGTGCTCTTCCAGCCGGGAGCACAGCACGTGGAGTTTGCACTTCACGGTTGAACGCGGACACAGCGGGCGTGAATTCCCCACCTCCCACGAATACGGGGTCGGGTGCCCTGGGAGGCTTTGGAATATCACCTGCTGTCCGGAACCTAAACGGGTATCGCCCATCTGAGGACGGTTTGCAAAAGACTAGTCGTTACAGTAATTGAGAGTTTGCCCTGATCCTGCCAACCACCGTGCCTGATTTAAAACCCTTCCATCTGGAGTCACTGGCCGAGGGCACTTAATCAAAGCACAGATGGATGACGCTGTGAGCAGGTTCCGCTGCTGGCACTCAGGAAAATGCGTTATCCCCTCTGCCGCGCGGCAAAAGTTCTTTAATCACGGGTGATTGAAGGTGACCAGCCTTGAATTATTCGTCAACGGCATCGCCGCGAAGGAGTGATTCATCGGGCGAGTAAACTTTGCAAACGAACGCAGATCCCGAGCTGCCGGGCGTTCCATCCAAAGCTGAAACACGCATTATTTCGACTATCCGTCTTCGCGGCGCCAACGAAATCCGAAGCCGAGGCTAACGCGTGGCTGTGATCTCGGCTCTCTCCGTGCACTCGGGCTGCTGAGAAGACAGAACCGGAGGCACGGGGGAGTCCCCACATGTTTGCCTGCGCCCCGGGGGCGCCCTCGCAGCCTCCTCGCCGCGTGGAGCAGCGCCCCCGTGTGGGCCGCCTTCTGCGTGGAAGCTCAGTCACCCTTTGCTCAGGACCTGGCCCGAGACACGGGCCCAGCCTGGGCGACACGGCTCACCGCCCCTGGGGATCCCGGCTCCCACTTCACCGTTCATCTGCTTGGGAGCAAATTATGTTGGTTCCAAAGAAAAGACTGCCCGTTTGTCACATGCCACATTGGGGGAGGTGCCCCGCCTTTTCCCTCGTTCCGGTTCAGCCTCAGATTCTCTGGAGGGTAAGGTCAGGGAAGGCAGGATGGCTGTGGCTGTCCTCGGCCTGCTCCCCAGCCTCACGGACCCTCCTGCCGGGCTGCTCTCTCAGCCGGTGGTGCTGCCCCCTGGTCACTGGTCCCCCCAGACACACCAACCCCCAGCCAAGGTCAAACCCCCCATGACACTTTCCAGTCATCACAAGCTCTCTTCTGTGGCAAGGACCACGGCCGCGGGTGTGTGTGTGTGTGTGTGTGTGTGTGATTGCTCGATTAAGTCTCGTCTTTCTCTCCAGTGGCTCCGCTCCACCAGAACACAGTTCGATGTTTTCCCCTTGGCATCCCAGGAACCCAGCGTTGAGGCTTAGTGGGCACGAAGAATCACCAAGGGTTAGAATTAACTGAAGGAGAGAGAGGCCTGGGGGAGGCAGGCAGGCGGGAGCAATGTGCCAGCTTTATGTCCGCGAGGCGGGAGGCTGCCACGTGCCGCCGGGCAGGCTCGCCAGGCCATCCTGCACGCGATACGGCCTGCAGGCTAGACCCTGGACGGCCCGCCCTCGGCGAAGCCAGGCTCTGCTTGCCCTGGCTGGCTGCCTCGTGGGTGGAGAGAACAGAGACTGTCCAGGGCTCCAGGCATTCGGGGGATGGGAAATACAGACCGGCTACAGCCACAGATCGTCCCGTCCATGGAGAGGTGCAGGCAAGGTGTGGGCGAGGGGCTGGTAGCTCCAAGTTAGCAGTGGTCCCCACTACGGGCAAGTGAGGACCTGGGGAAGCGTGCCCTCCAAGAGCCAGTGCAGGGCCTGGAACAGAGCAAGAGGTCAGTGGGTGGAGGGAGGGAGGGAGGGAGGGATGGAAGGCTGGGTGGATGGATGTGTAGATGGATGAACAAATTGATGGATGGATGGATGGATGTGTGGATGGATAGATGGGTGGGCGGGTGGATGGTTGGATGGATGCATGGATGGATGGATGGATGGATGGATGGATGGATGGGGGGTAGATGGCTGGGAAGAAGGATGGACAGATGGGTGACTGGGTGTATGGGTAAGTGGATAGATGTGTGAGTGGGTGGGTGCCTGGGCAAATGGACAGTTGGATGGGTGCATGGCTGGGTGGGTGAATGGATGAATGGACAGATAGGTGGGTGTATGGATGGGTGGATGAACAGGTGCATAGGTGAGTGTGTGGATAGATGAACAGGTGAGTGGGTGGGTGGGCAGATGGGTAGGTGGATGGATGGACAGGTGGACAGGTACATAGGTAAGTGTGGATGGGTAGGTGAGTGGGTGGGTGGATGGACAAGTGGACAAGGGAATGAGTGAATAACCCAGGAGAGAACAGGAGAAAAAGATGCGGTACTCAGCAAACAGCACAGACAAACCCAAGGAGTGAGGCCAGCCCTTCCTATGCCGGGAATTATGAGCAGCTGGACAGCGACCTCCAAATAAGTCCTGGAGAAGCAGCTAGGGAGGGCTCGCTCAGGGCCCTGTAGGTCACGGCGGACACTCCGGGCCTATAAAACCTAAATCATACTGTCACTTCTCTGCCTAAAACCTTCGAGTGGTTTTCCATACCCTGAGGATAAGCCCCCAGCTCCTGCCCTGAGAAATCAGCCCCCACCAACCTCTCAACCCCCTCTCCCTCCAGCCTCCCTTCCAGTCTGTTCCTTGAGCCAGTGTGGCCCTTTCGGACCCAAGCCCCACTGCTCCTTCCCTGCCGAGGGGGCTCCTGGCCCCCGCTGGCTCCCATGGACCCCTCAGTCCTAGCTCAGCGTCGCCCCTCCACCTGCACACGGCACTCCCACACATGAGTAACTTCTGCATCTGTATATATTTGCTGTCTTTGGCCCTTAGACCTTGGCCCCGAGTGCAAGAATGTCCTGCTCTGGGCAGGGAGCCAGATGGAGGCCCACACAGGGGATGGTCATCATTGCCGGGTCAACGAGTGAGAACCCCAGGACAACGGAGTACCTTTGCCCATCAGGAAGACACAGCAGAGTGCCCGCCATGAGGCGAGGGCCCGGAGGATCAGAGCCCGCGGGCGACCTGGGGAGGGAGCGAAGTCTTCATGGACAAGGGCCACAGCGATGGCCATGGAGGCCAGATTGTTCCATGGATAGGAAGGGTATCAAGGCTCCAGGAGGAGGGAACAACATGAACAAAGGCCTGGGGGGTTGGCGGCCAGGGAGGTGTTTGCCGGAATTTCTGGCTGGAGGGAGACATCAGGATCGGGATTCAAAGACCACTGAATGGAAACCTATTGGCACCGGGGAGCCACTGAAGGTTTGTGATACAGAGAGTGCGTGATGGGGACGTCAGTGCCCACCGGATCTAAGGTCCCAGAAGCAGGGAGACATTTCACGGGGCAGGGAGGAACACGGCAGAGGGGACAGGCTCTGGGGAGGTGAGGCTCGCATTCCGCACCATGTGAAGGGAGGAAACAGAGGGTGATGGTGACCAAGGGTCAGAGGTGGGCTGCCTCAGTCCCTCCGGCCACTCTACCAAAATACTGCAGACTGGGGCGGCTTATAAACCACAGAGATTTAGTTCTACGGTTCTTTTATTTTTAATTTTTTTAATGTTTATTTATTTTTGAGAGACAGAGAGAGATAGAGCATGAGCAGGGGAGGGGCAGAGAGAGAGAGACATACACACAGAATCTGAAGCAGGCTCCAGGCTCTGAGCTGTCAGCACACAGCCTGACATGGGGCTCAAACTCAAGGACCTTGAGACTATGACCTGAGCCAGTTGGTCGCTTAACCGACGGAGCCCCCCAGGCGCCCCTATTTCTACAGTTCTGGGGGCCCGCAGTCCCGCATCGAAGCACCAGCAGACTCGGTGTCTCGTAAAGGTCTCTTCCTGGTTCAGAGCTGGCCACACTCCCCCTGCGCCCTCGGATGGTGGAAGGAGCTGGGGGCTCCCTGGGGCCTCTTTTATAAGGGAACTAATCCCATCCATGAGCCACCACCCTCGTGACCTAATTACGTCTCAAGTAATTACGACTCAGAGTGTTGAGGCCTTTAGGAGACCATCCATTGGCACTGTTGTGGTCACTCCAGGGGACGGAGGACTCCCTGGTTGTCTAGAACGGAGTGACTCGAGGTCAGAAGTAGGCAAGCAGCTTTCTCGAGAGTCGCTTCCTGGCCTGTGGCTTCGCCGCACACACCGGGCACCCGACTGGAGGCCCCCAGCCCCGCCCTTCCCATGAGGAATGACTCAGCCCCTCGCCGACCCACCTCGACCCTGTCCGTTGGCACGGCCGTTCTCAGGGGCAGCGGGACAGGACACGAGGGGGACCTCTCACCTCCCTGGGCCATGGTTCTCAGCCTCCCCGAGCATCCAAACCCTCAGGGGAGCTTCCTAAGACAGAGTGCTGGTCTCCACCACGGTCTCTGGTCCCGCAGATCTGGGGCCGGCCCGAGAGCGTGCCCTCCCGCAGGCGTCCCAGGGGCACCCAGGCTGCTGGTCCGGGGCACCCCACTCTGAGAACGGCTGCTCTAGTCGGTGAGTGCGGCCTCTGCTCAGGACAAAGGCCACCAGGAGCCTTGGCCGGCACCCTGCGGGGATGAAGACCGCAGCTTCTATTTCAGCCACAGGATCCCGGCCAAATCCTACCCTCAAAAATAACCCATCCCAGGATCACGACCTGCCTTTTCAATCTCGGCTCAGAGAGCCGGGGCCACAAACCCTCAGGCCACGGAACACGGGCTACCTGTGTGCTCAGCCTGGGGCCACGAGCCCGGCAGGGGCGCGGGGTGTCCGAGGAACCCGGGGTCAAATCCCCGCTCTCCCCCGACCCACCGGGTTAGCGGAAGCGCCCACCGAGCCCTGCCCCCCAGCGTCCTCGTGAGCAGAACAGGGGCAGTGGTGGCCCTGCGGGGGCACTCGCCGTGAAGGTGACACGAGGCGGCGCTCGGTGCCGGCACGTGCTAAGTGCTGAGAAAGTAGCGGCCGTGACCAACACTGTCTGAGAGACGCTTGGCCCAGTTCAGCCGCCCACAACTTACTGGCCCTAGAAGACACGGGACCCTGTGGTGGGTTGGGGACAGGACAGGCGCGAGCGTCTGTGTGGCTTCTCAGAGTCAGGTGCCTTCCTTGCTCACGGCCTTGGCACGAATCAGCCCCCCAGGGCCAGGCTGCCGAGGAGGAAGTTGGGCCCGACCTCCGCCCACGGTCCCGCCCCAAACGAAGTGACCATCTCCAGCCCATCTCGGTCCCTCCTCGGAACCCGCGCAGGAGAACCTGACGCCAAGTCCGAGGCCCCGGGCTCCACTGCGGCCTCTGCAGTGACCGGAGGTGGAGACGGCGCAGGGGTGCGGCGGGTTAGAGCCCGGCCTCCGTCCCGCCAGCCTGGCACACGCTTGCAGGTAAGACGGAGAGGCCTTCAGCTCTGGAACCCTCTAACGCGCAGGAGCTGGAAGCGGCATTTCCCTGGAGCCTGAGCCCCCAGACGACCGGGCTGGAGCTCAGACCCGCGGGACTGGCCGACCTCGCGGCCGGCGGCCTGCCCAGGGCCCACGCTCCCCTCGGCGCTTCTCGGGGCACCTCTGGAGGGCAATGTTCAGAAAGTCATCGTCCTGGTCCGTCACCGAGGTATTTTTAGCCCCTCGCTGAGGAGGCCACAGCTCCGAGGCCAAGAGCAGGGACTCCAAGGCAGAGCCAGAGAACATTCTTGAACCACGGTCCCTGCTCTGGGCTGGACCCGGTCCCGCGGCTAATTTAGAACTTGCATGACCCTTCCCCCAGAGAGCACGCTCTGCCCGAGCCGTCCGAGGACAGAAGCGGGGCCTGTGCCTGCTGGCGTGTCGGCGTGGCGTCTCTCCCGGCTCCCGGCAGCAGGCGGCCGCCGCGGCCCCCGCGGGAACGGCGCGGCTTTCCGGACACGCGCAGACAGACGTGAGGAGCGGAGCTTCCAGGCTGGGACAGACGGACGCGCTCCGGCCCGGGCTTCCCCGATCTTCAGCTCCCCTGGGCTTGCGGCCTTCACCGCGACCGCAGCTCCTCTTCTCTGTGGCGTCGCTCCCTCGGACCCACTTCCTCCACCCGCCCCCTACGAAACACCACGGGCCCGACGCCGTGAGCTCGACGTGCCGCTTACTCTTTTTCTAATACGCCTTAAAGGAAATCCTATTAAAGTGTGCAGAAGACGGAGAAACACTCTTCTGTGTGACTTTGATAAGCCGTGACGACACCAGCCGAGAGAACGTCCCACTTCCGGAGTGTCAGCGGCGGGTCCCAGCTTGCAGGGGAGAAGCTGTGTATTGCCAGGCCTCTGCACCTGTCATTTCTTCTGCCGTGCTCTCTCCTTCCTTCTCCCTCCCTCTCTCTCTCTCTCCCTCCCTCCCTCTGTCTCACACACACACACACACACCCCTTGTCCCCCTGGATAACTGACTTGACCTCCCAGGAGACCTTTCCCAGCCCCTAACCACCCAGCCCCCAGGAGTGAACACAGGCCTGCGTCCGCCCTGTCCTCCATCTGCTGTGACTCCCTGCCTCCTGTCCTCCGTCAGCTCCGGGAAAAGACCCCTGTTAGCAAAGGGGTATGAAGAGTGTGAACCCGGACCCTCTTCCCGGCTGTGACCTGGGGCGGGTCATTCCTGTGCTCTCCCCAGGCCACAGCGTCCTCCTGTACACGATGGGGGTGAAGACAGAATGGGAGAATCAGATATGGCGGCCAAATACTCAACGTGGCCCAGCACTCGGCTCAGTGCTCAGGAAATACTTGACATGGGCATGGATGACTGCAGTCTGAGTACCAGCCTGAGCTTGGACAATAATGTAGCTGATTTCAGAACCACTGAAAATCTTATCAAAAACACAGGTCTTCAGGGGCGCCTGGGTGGCTCTGTCAGTTAAGCATCCGACTTCAGCTCAGGTCTTGATCTTGAAGTCTGTGAGTTCAAGCCCCGAGTCGGGCTCTGTGCTGACAGCTCAGAGCCTGGAGCCTGCTTCAGATTCTGTGTCTCCCTCTCTGCCCCTTCATCTCTCATGCTCTGTCTCTCTCTCTCTCAAAAATGAATAAATGTTAAAAAAAAAAAAATACAGGTTTTCAGACCCCAGTCCAACGTCCCAAGCCAAGTCCAGAACCTGTACTTATGCAAGCTTCCATGTGACTGTTCGGAAGCCCCACAGCCGATCTCTCTCCCAGGGACAGTGCTCCCTCGCAGGATGGCCCCGGAGAACCCGCGTGGCTCCACAGAGTCCCCAGGTCTGGGCAGTGGGAGGTGGCACCTAGCGGCTAGAGACCATTCCACGGACCGTGATGGGCGGATGATGGTTACTCTGGTTAGGACACTCAAAAGCCAAGATGTTCGACGTTGCTGCTGCTGCTGCTGATCCCGGCGGCCTTGGTGATGACGGTGACGGTGAGGGGGACAGCAGCGCTGGCGACGTCTCGGACACCCAGTAAGAGATGCATTGATGTTTTCCTCCCTTCACAGACAAAGCCGAGGAGCGCCCGAGTGGGGACTAGACTCCATGAGGGCACCCAGGAGGGAAATGACGGAGGGGACCCCTACATGCACCTTCCGAGCTATGTTCTGACAGTCTGTGGAACCCGGACACGGAGACACGGTTCTTGGGTTCCGGCCACATCCGGTGCTCCACAATCCCACCCCCTAACTCAGAATCTCTGCTCGAACTTCTAACAGGCACAACGGCAGAAACCCATCGCGGGCTTTAATATCTCCATGCCCCCCTCACCTGCCGGCCTCCCACGAGGGCAGATTGTGGCCGTGGGGCCAGTTCTGGACAGCAGGATTTGAGAGCCACTGTGCCTTCTTCACCTGTTCCCGGCCACAGAGAACTCGGGGTCCAATTCGTGCATTTTCTGGACTTTCTCTGCATGAGAAATAAACCCTTACTAGTTAAGAGAATTAGTGGATTTATTGGTGAAAGCTGCCCACATTAACTTCCTTGACTGCTACTAATTTCAAGGTTAATTTCTCCAACTTCTGTCATCCATTGCAAAGCCCAGGCCTTTATGGTGGGATTTTAATAATTACAGGTATTAAATTACAATGCTGTTACATTATTATTATTATTTTTCTTATTATTCTTAGCCTGTTTGGCCCTGAACAAAACTCAGTTTTGTTCCATATAAAAAACACGACTCTCGGAAGGAGGCAGGTCTTAGACTCCGTGTCACCTCATCGAGGCTATTAAAGGTAAGAGAAGCAGACAGCTCCTGTTGGGGTCTTGATTTACGAATCACATTACGTTAAGTCAGTAGGCTTCCAAAGTCAGAGGATAAAAGCTTCAAACATCAAATTGGAAAGTGAAAATATAAAGACAGTGGTCCCCACGCGGCCCCTAAGAAACAGCTAGCAGAGCCCAGGACGAGGGCAGCCCTCTCCCCGCCACCTCTTCGGGCTCTCTCTGCCTTTCCTACAAAGAACCTTCCATGCCCCATAAAGCTGTTCAAGAAATGCAGCAGAATCTTATCAGCTACTGGAAATTACAGACAGAATTTCATGACTATTACACTCCTTTCATGCAAAGAACCTGGAGAAGTTTTTACAAATAATTTAATTCAATTAATCCTCGAGTATTAAATTTCAGATGCTTGAGTCTATAATTGAATCTTTTTAAGGAGGAGAAATCTATTACGTGCACAAAAACAGAGACTCAAACCTTTACAGTCATAAAGAACCTTCTGGAAAGGGGGTGCTTGGGTGGAAGCTGGGTCACTCTTGGCTTCACTGTCTCCTCATCAATACCCTGCCGCAGCCCCTGCCCTGCCCCCATCTCAGCAACCCTCTCCGCTGCTGCCCTGTCCCCTATCTCTGCAGGGTCCCTCCCAGCGTCCAACTCCTGGGCCTGACCCTCATTGGCTCAGACCCGGTGATGTGCTCATCTCTGAGCCAATCATGGTGGGCGAGGGGAGGGGCTAGCAGAGGGGCTTAACCATTCCGGATCCACGCCTGGAGCGCACATGCGCTTTCCCGGAAGTTGGTGCCGAGACAGACAGACGCCTGCCGTACGAACACGCCGCGTTCCTCTGCCGCGTTGATTCTGGATCACCCTGATGTCCCTGGAATACTGAGGTCCTTGAATCCATGACATGAACCCTCGGTTTTACAAAAAGACGCTGAGGCCCTGACCTGGGAGGTCCCCAGCAAGGGGGTGGCAGAGCCCCACGGGGCCGTGAGCTGGGCCCCCCGCCTTGGGCCACGAGTGTGCTTGTGGCCCTGGGTCTGGCGCTGGGCTCTGCTAACACGGAAGTTTCCAGGCCCACCTCCCGCTAAGCAGAGTGCTGAGTGCTAGGAGTTCCACCAGTGAGTGCCGTCTGCTCCGGTTTGCCTGGGGGCAAGTGGCTCCCATCTAATACCTTTTTTCTGTCCCCAGCCCCCTGGGAGCCCAAGAGTGCTTCCATAAAGGGACAGCGTCAACCCAGAGGAAGTGGTGGACAGGCCAGGCCCTGGGGGGAGCGGCAGCCTGGCCCAGGGTTAGTACTCCGGGCACACGGATCACTCGGCTGCTGGATGTTTCCTCCTCCAGCCCGTCCGGGAGTCGTTTGTTGGTTTTAAACTGAGGTCATTAGCTTCTTGGCATCGGAACAGTATTTCTGAGTGTCCGTGTGGGTCTGTGAACCGGGTGGTCCTCTGTGGTGGGGTCCTGTGCCCTGCGGGGGTTCAGCAGCGCCCCGGCCTCCACCCTCGCTGTGCCTGCACACCCACCCAGCATAGCAATGAGCAGAAGTGTCCGTGGACATTGCCCGGTGTCCCTGGAGGCGCAGTCGCCCGGGCTGGAACCACCGACCTGTAAACAAGCCCGTAAAAACAGCCCTGGAGGGGCGCCTGGGCGGCTCAGCGGGTTAAGTGACCGTCTGACCTCGGCTCAGATCATCATTTCACCGTTTGCGAATTTGAGCCCCGTGTCAGGCTCTGTGCTGACGACAGCTCAGGGCCTGCTGCGATTCTGTGTCCCCCTCTCTCTGCTCCACCCCAGCTTGTCTGCTTTCGCTCTCTCTCTTTCTCTCAAAAATAAACATTTAAAAGAAAAAAAGAAAAAGACCCGGCCCCTGGGGTTCCCAGTAAATGCCAACCGAAAAATCCGCCAAACTGGGCTTCTCCGGCAGAGACCGGCGAGGGTGGAGTGGACCCGAACCATCAGAGGTGGCGCGTTGACGCAGCGGGAATAAGGCGGGCGACAAAATCCCTCTCCTTTCTTGCCCCTCGGTCGGGTCACCAATTAGTTAACACGGAGACTGCAGCGTCCGGAAGGGGAACGGCGGCCCCCGCGATTCGGTTCCACAACCTGGGGTCCGCTCGCCGACCTGCGCCCCGGGAGGGCCTCCTCCGCGCGCTCGGACCCGACGTCTGGAGGCAGCGACCGCACGATGGAGCCCCGCCCTGGACAGAGGCCCGGCCAGCCCGGGATGCCCGCGGTGCAGACACCTGACAGGTCCCCTTGAGAACTGCCCCGGACACAGCCTCTCCCCGGTCTGGCCGCCTTCACACCTGCTTCCGGCCCTAAACAGACTCACTGGCGCCCATCCCTCGCCGGCTTACCCCGCAAGGTCCCGAAGGACTTTTGGCGCTTCCCGAACATCTAATCCACAGGATAGTGACATCCATTCATTCATTCATTCACTCATTTAATGTATGTATGTATGCATGAGGGAGAGAGAGAATCCCAAGCAGGCTCCACGATGCCAGCGCGGAGCCCGCCTCAGGGCTCAACCACCCCCCCAACGTGGGATCGTGACCTGAGCCGAAATCAAGAGTCGGGCTCCCCACCGACCCAGGTGCTCCTGTAGCAGACATTTTAAAAACGAATTTTAGAAACAGATTACGGAAAAAAGCATGTTATAAATGCAAAACAATGAACTGTACAAAAATGTGTTTGAACATATTAAACAAAATCTCTTCGGTAGATAAGACGAACTAACGAAGGTAGTAGCTTCGCCGAAGCGTAACGTACATTAATCAGCACGTCAGGGTTTATTCTGTTCATAGGTTCGTTTGTTTGTCGGGCCACCTCCCTCGGGGGCCCACGGTTCCCCGTGGCCGGAAATGACCGACACGTCCCGGCAGCCAACGGGGGCTCCTTTACTTTCTCTCCCGGAACATTGCGCTGATCCCGCGCGGCGGCTGCAGGCCTGAGGTCTAGGCCCCACCCATCACGTGCTGCGGAGCTGGCCGGAAGCGTCTCCACGTGCGTCGGCTCTCCACGTGCCTTCCAGAACTCGGTCGCCTGGTCGCGTGCAGGTCGAGGAGGGCTGGGAGATGCTGTTTGCCTTTCTGGCTAAAACTCGGGGGCTTTGTCTCTTAGGAGGAAGGAAAGAAGGGACGGGTTGGGGGGGACGGTGGTCCCTGAAGCCGCCCGCAAGTCCGCACCCGCCCCTCCCACCGCGCCCAGGACCCGCCCCCGGGACGCCCCGCCCCGCCGCGCCCCGCCCCGCCCCGCCGCGCCCAGGACCCGCCCCCGGCCCCGCCCCGCCGCGCCCCGCCCCAGCGCCTCCTGCATCCCGCTGGAAATGCTGCCCCACCAGGTGCGGTTCCGGTCCCCAGCCCACCCGCGCGAGGCAGACGAGTGGGAGGGAGACGCCTGCCCTGCAAACCCGCCTTAGGAACAGAGATCGCGAAACACGACCTTCCCTGGGCCGCCCGAGTAAGCCGACGCCAGCCGGAGGGACGGTAAGGCCCGCTCTGCGCCCCGACCCCCGCGGCCCCCGCGGTCCCCGCGGCGTCCTCGGCATTCTCCTCTCAGCCGCCCCTGCCCCGTGGGAACAGCAGGGGGCTCGTGGTCCCGGGGCCCCCGCGAGCCTCACGCGTCAGCAGGACGGGCCGCCAGTTCCGTTTCCCGCCCAGGGGGCCGCTCTGCGGAGACCGTGCTCTCAGACCGCGAGGCCCCGGCTTACCGCGGTCACCGCGGCCGCAGCGTCTGGTCAGCCCGGCGGCGTCCGCCCTTCCCGCGCCTGCGCCGACCGCCAGTAGCCGGAGACGCGGCTCTCCGGGAGAGCCTCACTCAGGGCAGCGAGCAGCGGCCGCCACCTTTCTGCATCGTTAGGGCGCTCTCGGGTCATTTCCTACCTCGATCCCAGCCGCTTTTCAAAGAACAGTAGGGGACAGCCGTTAGAAACTGCTTCATTCCGCCACACCGACTGTCGCCAGGCCTCTAGTCCACAGTATTTGAGTCCCCGCCACCAGCTCAGGGCCACAGAGCCAGTGCCACATGTTTCCATTCTGCTACTCACCGCTCACCTCTCTTGGACCTTTATTTTCTATCAGTTAGGATTAGATTTGCCCGGAAAATCCAAAGGAACAGTGGCTTAAACAGGACACTTAAATCTCCCTCGTTCTGAGTCCAGAGTCAGGTGGTCCATCGATGATCCAGGGGGGGCTCCCTGGAGGCAGGGACCCACCTGTCTTCTATCTTGATGTACCGTGTATCAGCTCTAATGGCGATGCCCAGGGTGGCTGCCTCAGTGCCAGCCATCACATCTTCATTCCAACCAACAAAAGAAGAAGAGCAGGAAGACACAGACACATCTCTGCTCATCAGGGACACTTCCTGGAAGTTGCCTTCCACTGGCCAGAACTTAGTCACATGGTCATACCTGGCTCAGGGGAAGAGGGAATGTTCTGGATGGCAGAAAATTCAAGATGCTGTTGAGGAAGGAGAGGGATGGATTTGGGGGGCAGTTAGGCGCTGCTAATATGTAAGTTCAGTGTCAGCATCTCTTCTCCTAACTCTAGAATTTTCTAGCCGCCTCCTTCTTCACGACAGAGTTATTCTGCCTCTGACACACACATTGCAGAGGAGACAATGACCAGACAAGGTGTGCAGCCTTCTGCCCACGCATCGTTCTAGAGAGTGCTTTTACTGCACCTACTTTCCGGGGGCATAAAGTCAGGGTCCCCGGGCTGGGATTCACTTGGCGAAATTTTAGCAGCCGAGAGGGCTTCCGTGCTCAGCGAATCACAGAAGTGAGCAAAACACACACCGCCAGGAGAAGCACCCACGATAACCAACGGGACTGTGAATGCGAGTGGAAAACCAAAATCGATGCAAATGCAAAGTAAACATTTAACTTCCCAGACTGCAGCTGTCTGCGGACTGCTAAGTCATTTGGAGGCTAATGTCCTTAATAAAATCACATTTTCCCTGAAAATATTTACTACTTCTGTTTTATGGCTTCTTCACTGCTCTTAATAAGATTTTGATTTAGTTCACGAATATACGTAAATTCAGTATTTTCACCAAAACCTCCTGATGCCAATGTTTCTAATAGGAACTTTTTATTATTTTTTTAAATTTTTTTAAATGTTTATTTTTGAAAGAGAGAGAGACAGAGCTGGAGCCAGGGAGGGGCAGAGAGAGACACAGAATCCGAAGCAGGCTCCAGGCTCCGAGCTGTCAGCACAGAGCCCGACATGGGGCTCGAACCCACAAACCGTGAGATCGTGACCTGAGCCGAAGTTGGACGCTTAACCGACCGAGTCACCCAGGTGCCCCGGAACCTTCTTAAATCACGTACACAGACTTGAGAGGAGCTCGTGGGGAGAGCGTCTGTGAACAATGTGCCCGGCGGGTGTCAGCGGGGAACGCGAGCTTCCGTAATACAGAGCGGCTCCTAAAATGCCTCGTGTGTTTCACACACGCTCTCTCCACGGACGCTGTGTCCCCAACGCTGGAGACCTTCGAAAATGGGCAAGACGTGACAAAATGTACATACAGCCTTCCGAACACACTAAGGGAGCAGCAAAATTAAAATTAATAAATGTCTAATTAAGTATCTACAAAATATAATACTTGGTTCTCCTCATTAATTGTTAAATTCGGCGTTCATGAATTTTTCATCAGTGTTTTATTACTTCTGAAAACAATTCGGCGCGGACCCTCTCATAACGCAGGA
The DNA here is from genome assembly GCA_030068075.1 of Paguma larvata. Lineage (NCBI taxonomy): Eukaryota > Metazoa > Chordata > Mammalia > Carnivora > Viverridae > Paguma > Paguma larvata. The sequence continues at coordinate 46,192,444 of CM057844.1, read as the reverse complement.
GTTTACACGGACGCGCAGCTGCCGAGACTTCAGAACCAGCAGTAAACGGAGCAAGCTGCCCGTGGCCAGAAACAAACTTACTTAAAACCTTCCAGAATGCGGGTGGCGGTGGGCCTGGTTTTAACGCAGGGTGTGGATGCATCTTCAGATGTGGGACACGGGCGCCTGGGGGGCTCGGACGGTTAAGCATCTGACTCCGTTTCAGCTCAGGTCACGACCTCAGGGTCCGTGAGATCGAGTCCCCCGTCGGGCTCTGCGCTGACAGTCCAGAGCCTGCTTGGGATTCTTTGTCTCTGCCCCTTCCCTGCTTGCACGCCCTCTCTCTTTCTCTCAAAATAAATAAACTTTAAAAATTAAAAAATGTAAACGTTGATACGATATGGAGTTTCCAATTAAAAAAAAAAATTGCCTTCAGCTAGGCTTGGCACACGCTTTTCTGTAAGTATGTTTGGATTTGGGGCTTACGGCTCTACCGTGACAGCACAGAGGCAGTCACAGATGATACGCAGACGGTATAAGAGCACAGCTGTGTGCTAATAAAACTTTATTTTAGACTTTAGATCGCGGGCCGAATCCCCCCACTGCCGTGGTTTCCTGGCCGTTGCCTCAGATCCAGGAAGGTCTAGGGACCACCTGCTGATCCCCGGCGACAATTCAGTCTCAGAAGGCCTCCTTTTCTCAAAAAATTACTTTTATCCCGAATTTCCCAGAAAGTGCCCTAGACTCTCTTCTGAATCACCGCAGTGTTAGCGCAGCCGTTCCACACACCCGTGCGTCATGCTGGCGTCCCGATGTCTTCGAGGCGGTTTCTCTTCCGGTTCAGTTACCCAGAGCACTGGGTGATGAGTGAGGTAACCAGGTCCAAAGACTGGAGATTTCCTTAAAGTCAATATTTGCACCATTTCTTCGGGAAGAAGGGGGACGTTGTCACCCTGAGCCAGCTAAAACCGCTTGTTGCGATACTTCACCGATTCCCCCCGCAAACGTGTGTTTCTCCTGGTTTTTCCTGGGGCGCGGAAGGGCGCTCACAAAAGATGATGCTGATCAATTAGATACACTTTCAAAAATTTGGGGCAGAGACTTTTAGAAGCGGTTTGCCTCTCTGGGTGCTTTCTTTTGTATCTGTTAAGATTAGGTTTGCCCAGAAGTGGCAGAAGATTCAAGAGAGCTGCGGCTTAAGACATGTTCAAGTCTCCCTCATTTAAGAACGAGGAGGTCCAGTGGTCGGCCCAGTTCCAGGTGTCAGGAGCATGTTGGGGTCCTCAGATCGCCCCCCGAAGAGCACGAGGCACGCATGCGAAGGCAAGAGCGTTTATTGAGGTCCCAGCGTGCTGGGGTCAGCCGCTCCGTGAAATGGCGACCCCGAGAGGAGCGCGCAGGCTCCTTTTAGGCACATTTCCAAGACGAGAAACAGGCGTCTCTATCTGGGGGGTGCGGGTGCTCTAAGGCTGGGTCCAGGCTGGGCTGGTGAGGGGCGGAGCCTGACTGATCGGTCCATCTTCTACTTCCTAGTCTTTTGGAGCAGGAAGGGTTTCAGGGCCGCCCCTCGCCCCTCGCCCCTCAGGTCCGGGACCGCACAAGCACACGCTCCCTTTGGTGCCGCACACGCGTCTGACTCAGACAAGAAAACTTTACAGGACAAATGTCCTACTGTTTAAATTTTTTAATAGAATTTTAAAAGAAACTACGCCTCCCCCCCCACACACACACACACTTAAACTAGCAGTAAGTGGGCAAGTAAAAAGTCAGTTTTGGGTTTTTTTTATATTTCATTTTTTTTGTAAGTTTATTTATTTATTTTGAGAGAGGGAGAGATAGGGCACGAGGGGGAGGGGCAGAGAGAGGGAGAGAGAACCTTAAGCAGACTCGGTGCTCAGCACAGAGCCCGACTCGGAGCTCGACCCCATGACTCTGGGATCATGACCTGAGCCCAAATCGGAGTCAGACGCTCAAGCGAACAAGGCACCGGGCGCCCCAAGTTTGCCCTCCGGGAATTATTCCACTGTCCGAGACGCGCTTTCTCAGGAAGGACCGCCTGCCCCGGCGCGCGTTCCCCGAGCGAGCGGCCCCGAAGCCCACGAGCCCGGCTCCGCGCAGGCGGGAACCGAGGCTTTCTGCTCCTCGCACTCTCCCTCCTCCACGTGGATGTGAGGCCGGTGGCCAGTGTCACCTGCTAGCATGTCGATGCCACGGAGCTTCTGGAGAAAAGCCAGGGGAAGAGACGGTGAGAGCCGGGTCTGTTTCCTCCAGCTCCGCGGCTGGGGTGGGGGGCGGGGGGGGGGGGGCTGCCCCAGCACGGCGTCCGTGGCAGGCTGTTCTTTGTCCCTGGCTCTCACGGAAGTTTCTACAGACTCGGAAACGGCAGCCGAGGGGCAGGAGCCCACCTTCCCCATCTCCAGCTGCTCTCCGGGAGGAACGGTGGCGAGCTCACGGTGCAAGGCCACCCTCCGCCCTCACCCCTGGGGGTCGAGCCTCCACCACCCGCGCCCTCGTGCCTCCCCGCCTGGCACCTGCTGCCCCACCCCCACCTGCCAGCCTCCACTGAGCAAACCCCGGCTCATCCTTCAGGGCCCGAAGCCTCTCTCTGTGAAGCCTTTTCTGGCTCGTTCTGGCCTGAGAGACGCCCTCAGTGTTGGCCCGACGGACTTCTGCCTGCTGACTTGCCAGCGCCTCGGCGGGGGGCGGGGGGGGGGGTGCTGTCGGCCTGGGTGGGAGCGGGTTTAGCGGCAGATGCTGACGGGGCCAGCCCACAGCCGGCACGGGGGCACTCAGAGCCCCAGGAGGAGGTGGGAGAAGGCCAGAAAGAAGCAGCGGAGGCGCCCTGACACCATCCACGTCCCCGAGCTCCCAGCCGGCTGTACCCGACCTCCTCGGGCTCACGGGAGCCCCTCCCAGGCTCTGGGTTCAGCAGGAGACACGGTGTCCCGGCCCCGTGTTACAGGTGCCCACAGGTAGGCCCTGCCGCGGCCACTCACTCGGGGACTGTGGTCACTGCGCGGCCATCACCCAGGGGCAGGGGGGCGGGGGAGGAAAGGAAGTGCCGGCTAGTGACGTGCACACGCTCTGGCCGAGGCCTCACGAGTCCCACCACGTCCCCCCAGTGGCGCTGGAGAGGTCACTGACGGCGGCCTGGGGTGCCCAGAGCGCGACAGAACCCGCCGTGGAGCCCGTGCTGTGCGGATTCAACTTCAAACTCCCGAGGCAGACAACAGGACACGGCGGGGGCCCCTGCGCCGACTCGGCGATTTTAGAGGCCCCGTAAGATCGACAATCCATCCTAAAGCCCCAGCGAAGGCAGAAGGCTTGTTGGAGACGGAGCCAGGCCTTGACCCGGCCGTTTTCCTCCGCCGATGCCGCCTGGCACACGCTCCGGGCTCGCGCCCAGCACGAGCTGCCTTCCTGCCCGGCCTCGGAGGACTGCCTGGCTGTGGTGCGACCTTCTCCGGCCCATCCCCACGGCTCCCTGGGCGCAGCCGTGTGCCACCAGGGGCCAGCCAGAGGCCGCAGGACCACCCGCTGGTGTGGGGGACTCCATCTGCTGGCACCGCACCGCCCAGCAAGCGGCGAGCCGCGTGGGTCTCCCTTACTGGTGGGCGGATGGGGGCCCCCTCGGCATTGCTCAGAGCTGGGGGCAGTCATGCAGGGAGAGGGTCCTCGGCGGGCCCACCGGGTCCACCCCTCCTCTGCTCTGGCTCCTTCCTCAGCCACCGCGTGTCGGACATGACGTGGCCCTGTCCTCACAGAGGCTTCCGTCTGGGCGGCTCCTTCCCCGTCTGCCCCGCCTGCAAGTGGACAGATGAAGCTGCAGGAGGCAACTATGACCATGCAGGACACACGGCCTCCTCCCAGAGGCGCCTGGACTGTGCCTTCGCTTCCGGACTTGGAGAAAATCAACTATCTGGTTTTGTCCACCTGCTGGGCTGGGGGAGGGACCACGTGGCCTCGGGGCCTCGCCGACGCACAGAGTTCCCACCCCGGGGACTGGCCGGGCCCCAGAAGCACCTGACACCTGGCAGGCCCCAGGCGGTGACTGGAGAGCCAAGGTCTGTTCCTCAGGCCACAGTGCCTATGGCCCCGTCTGTCACCCATCGTCACAGCCAGGGGAGGGGTCACGGGAAGCATCACCGGGCTTCACCAAACAGGGTCCCGAGACCTCAAGTCAGAGGCAGAAGCAGAAGTCACACTGACAAAAGGAAGCCCTTCCCACCTGGCTCAGGATCTCCGCCATCGTCCCCACCCTCGCTTCCGGGCATCGTCTGGGCACCGCGGCGTCCTGGTAAACCTGTGAAGCAAACCAGTGGAATGCCAGCACTGCGAGGGGGCCCCTCATGGCTCCCCCACGTCACGACCTCTGCTGCCCGGCAGGGACAGGGCCAGCTCCCAGCCAGAGGGCTGTCCCAGGGACTGGTGGGCCAAGGACACTGTGCACACGTGTCCCCTACTTGAGTGCTGTGGGGGGGAGGGTCCGAGGTGCCCAGGCCGGACCTTTCGATGCAGTGGCTTTGGGGAGAGAAGGGAGCAGGAGTGGGACCAGCCAGCAGGCCTTAGGAGGGTTCGAAAACCCCGTTCAGGGAGCAGATGATTCTGGAGCCTGGTCCTAGTGCTCGGGGGCGGGCGGGCGCCCTTCACTCACTGGCTCACTCGGTAAGCCCAGATCTGGGGCTCGGGGACTGGCAGCGGGTGGGGCGCCGCGCTGAGGAAGCACCCTGAGCCCGAAGATTGCTCGACCGACCGATCGAGGGAGTCGGGGCCCCGGCTGGGCAGGCGCCTGGGGCAGGAGTGCAAGGTGGCCTCGCTCCCACGCTCACCAGGTGCAGGGCCTGCACCCGAGGGGGCAGAGGAGCAAGAGTGGGGAGCTGGGGAGCGGTGAGGGGGTCCCGCCAGGCCGGGGCCAGGGAGGCCTCTCGGGAGGAGGAGGAACAGGAGGAAGGAACACAAGGGCCACCGAGGAGGAGGGCCTTCCCGGCGGGAGGCCCGCAGCCCAGGGGGAGCACGGAGAGACTGGAGCCCGAGCGACAGGCGGAGGCCAGAGCAGGTAGAACATTCCACAGGACGCCGGGCCGCAAGGCTGCGGACTTTTTCCCAAGTGCAGCCGGAAGCCATTGGGAAGTTTTAACTGGACAGCAATTTGATATGATTTGTGATTTGAGACACCGAGGTGACTTCCGGCCGTCCCTGCGTGCGGGGGCGCTGAGGAGGCCCAGCAGCCCTGTGAGAAATGGGACCGTCTGGGGCCATTTCAGATAAGTATAAAATTTCACATGTCCATGTCGGATATAAATTTTACAAGCTCACATGTAACACACACGCACACGCATGTATGCACACGAACACACGTATGCACACATCTGCCCACCTGCCGCATCACACCGACTGACCTGAACTAAACTCACTTAGCCAGAGAGCGAGTGTAGACGGCTACACACGGGGCTGAGGACCCGCTGCCTGGCCCCGCCGAGGGCCCTGGCTGGAGGTGCCATGCGGGTCTGGCTCCCGGATATGGAGGCCCTTCCTGCCACCTGGGCCCTTCGCCAGGCACCCGCCGGTCAGACACTGGTCCTTCTCCTTCTCCAGGGCGCCTCTGGGCCATTCTGCCTCCAGCCAGCCGTGGGCCCCGAGCGCAGACAGCAGCGCCCCCCCCCCCCCCCCGCCACAGGACGGCCCCCGGCCTCTGCACCAAGACACTGGCTTCAGCCTGTGTCCCCGGGGCCACGTCTCCTCAAGACAGTCCAGCGAGAGCACTTGCATTTCACCTTAACTCTGTGCGCACGATTCGAGCATGTTATTTAATGTTCTTTCTACAATGGAGAATGGTTTACGTCTTTTTAATTGCGTTCTCCCCCAACACGTTCATAAAAGCAAAAATTTCATAATTTGCTTCCATGAACTTGAATGAAACTTTTCATCCCCGTTTGCTTAATCAAAGGAAATATTGATATTATAAATCAATCTACCTAAAAACTCAGTGTTTGAAACTGCCTATTGGCGTAAATCCAATTTTTCTTGATATTTTTACAACCGATTTACAAACATGTAAGGCAACGAATTAGGTGCTAAGATAACATAATTTTGTATTCTTCTACAACATCTGACTTCTATTTTTTGGTTTTCAGCAGAACCACCGTTTCTACCGCTGGTTCTGGCAACGGGTCTCTGTTACGAGCGTCCGTGGACTCAGAGTGAGTATTAATAAGAAGCCACCCTTATCTCTTTTACCTATGGTGGCATTTTCCTCAGGATCTTAGTCGAACAGAAGAATTTTGCTGCTAGAAAGGTTTAGGAACAGAATGAACCAGAGGGCCTCTGTGGCCCCCTTCGCTCTGAACTTCTGTAAGCCTGCGAAGAAGACGGCAAATGAATACGCAGACCTGGCCAAGTTCTTAGCAGCTTGGCAGCAAAAGGAATTTTCTAGGGACTGAAAACCTCTATGCGTCCAAGTCTAGATGCGTGTTGTTTGCTTATTTCTAATTCATTTTCCACACTCACGCCTCCTTTTCATTTATTTGGGTGTTGGACACAGTTTCTCAAACTTCTAATCTCCAGGGCTTTCCACAGCTGCTAGCAAGGTCAGGAACCCTCTCCCTGGTGACACGTGCATCCGCACTTACGGGAGTAGAGTATCTTTCCTCATACCTCTTGGCTCAAAAGGCATGTCACAATTCTCCATTTTAAAAAAGAAGAAAAATATATGAATAAGCAAGTAAAATAAAAGTAACCCAGAGAGAATGTTTATTGGTTTCATGTTGGTTACCTAAGGCCACAAACATATACCTAGAAATTCCTGCCATCACACTGCTGTTAACTTTTGAACTAAAGGTATAACACAGTGTAGCCGTCCACGGCAAAACTCAACAAGCAAGCTTCACGGTTGCTCTGTGGGGACAGAGTAGGAAGACATGAGACTTCCGAGCCCCATCTTTGGTCCGGAAAGGCCCAGGAAGGCTCACCTTGTGCCACGGGCACAGCCCCGGCATCCGCGCATGAGGCACACTCGTCCCCAGGACCCAGAACCGGCTCCATGGTTTGCAGGACCCGCTGCAAAATGAAAACGTGGGACCCTTGTCGAAACAGTAAGACTTTCAAGATGGTGACAGTGGGGCTTGAACCCAAGCTCGGGCCCTTGTGAGCACAGGCCCGTGTGACCGACAGGGTCCAGGCGCATGGAGCCAGCCCTTCCGGGGCCAGGGGGACACGCTTAGCAGTACATGAGCCCGTCCAAGGGTGGGTTCACGGCATCATCTTGGTGCAAAAAAAAAAAAAGCACGTTTTTAATCTTAGCTCAAACGCAGCCCGAGGAAGGAGAATGAAATGGCAGAGATCTCTAATCTTTCTAGAGTTTTCCATCATAAAAATGGTGGCTTTTTGGACCTTGGATATCTCTTTTAAGTTCTTGTCAAAAATGTACATTTTTTTTAAATCGTACCTACTTACACTGGTGAAGTCCAAGTCAGGTTTCTGTCTGAGAGCTGTGTTACTAGTGTTGTGCACCTGGGGGACTCCGTCGGTTGAGCATCTGACTCTGGATTTCAGCTCAGGCCATGATCTCGCGGTTCGTGAGTTCAAGCCCCACCTCAGATTCTGCACTGACAGTGTGGAGCCTGCTTGAGAGTCTCTCCCCCCCCCCCGCCCCTCTTCCACTTGTGCTTGCTCTCTCTCTCAAAAATAAACATTAGGGGCGCCTGGGTGGCTCAGTTGGTTAAGCGGCCGACTTCAGCTCAGGTCCTGATCTCGCAGTCTGTGAGTTCGAGCCCCGCGTCGGGCTCTGTGCTGATGGCTCGGAGCCTGGAGCCTGCTTCACATTCTGTATCTCCCTCTCTCTCTGCCCTTCCCCTGCTCATACTTTGTCTCTATGTCTCTCAAAAATAAATAAACATTAAAAAAAGAAAAAAAAAGCTAAAAAAATAAACATTAAATAAATTTTTTAAAAATAGCGTACCACAGACCGTTTCTGGTTTGGGTAAAGTGCTGTGCTTTGTTATCCTTGAGGAACGCTGCGTGGTACACACGACTCTCCGACCTGCTTTCACAACTCCTCACAAGCCACATTATCTCAGAGAAACCATTTTTTAAGATTTTATTTTATTTTATTTTCTAAGTAGGCTCCACGCCCAACACGGGGCTCGAACTCACAGCCCTAATATCAAGAGTCCTATGCTCCACCAACTGAGCCAGCCAGGGTCCCCCCAGAAAAATCATTTTAAAAATCGGAGCAGTGGTTGCAGAGTTTGTACCCAGAGTGCATGAAGACACAATGCAGCCGGCCATCAGGGCTCGGCCGGCTGAAATTTGATCGGGGCCAAAGCCACGTGTTGGTGGTTTTATGGAAAGACCACCTCGGGTGTCCTTAGACGGACATGAGAAAAGGTGCTCCTTCGCGGGTGTTCTAAGAAAACACCGTACGTGATCAGAAAGATCCAGTGACTCTTAGCAGCCGACAAGAACCATAGCTAGTTAGGGAAATGAGAAGATTTTCATTGGCTGTGTTTGTTCCGCCAGCATCACAGAATCTTCTAGAAGGGTCGCCTCTCAAGGGACCCAACTGTCAACCATTAGGAGTTCTTACCGCGACAGGCGGCGAACTTCTGCCATGCGCCGAAGTCCCCAAGGCGAAGCACTCCTGGTCTGATGCCCTCGCTGCAGGGCCGGCATGTCAGGTGGGCGGGGGCGGGGGAGGGGGGGGGCTGATTTACTCAGAAGACAGCACGTTTCCCTCCAGTTGCGAACAGAGCGCGTATGTGTGTCCTTCCACACCCTTCCCTCCTCTGCGCTCGTGTGCACGTAGAAGCTGGTGTGAGGACGAGGGGGTGGGCGGGGGAAGCTGGAGAAGTGCGAGGGCAGACTGGGTCCCAGCGTGTGGGCCGCCATGACCGTAGGCGGGGACTCGAACATTCCATCTGTAACACTGGCCATCCCCGAAAATCAAGGGTGAGCGTGTACAAGACCTGGCCAGCGACGCAGACCAATGAAACTGTCTGGATTCAGGGGTGGGGCTGTTGGCAGTTTCAGCCGAGAGTCTGGTATTTCGTTCGGCCCTTCCATAACGAAACACAATTTCCAGGAGAATAAAGCAGGCAATGGATCTTAACGGCGGCAACAAACTTCATGCTTTGCAGCAGATTTTAAAGCATCGGGTTCCCCAAGGGGGGGTGACCTCGACCGAGGGGAGGTGCGTGAACAGCGGCGTATGTCACCAGTCACCGAAGGGCGGTCACTGTTTGCAGGGCGCGGTGAAAGGAACGCAGAGGCACGTGGAGGCCCAGAAGCGGCAGGCCTCGGCCTCCTCCCCCGTAGGTGGGGAAACAAGGTTACCCTCCCCCGGGGGCCCTGGGCCAGAGCCAGGCCGCCGCCGCCTGCGGGGTGCATGCCCAGGACACGCTCCGGAGGTCAGAGCTGCCTCTGTGCCCATCGGAAGCGATTCTCCTGGCCTCCGGAAGCTGACAGGCCCGCCGGCTGGGCTCACACAGTGTGGGTGTGCGAGGTGTGCAAGAGAGAAGGAGCAGCCCTCTCCCGGGGGCGTGGACTGGCGGGCGGGATGCCCGCGGGACCTGCCCTGCTCACCCGCTGCCAGGCGCCTGCTCCATGATTTATGTCAGCCCCGGATCACCTCGCTGTCTTTTGAAGTGGGGTCACCCGCCACGCGGAGGAGGGAAGACTTAGCCAGCGCGGGGACACGGGGTTAAGTGACTTGCATTGCATGTTGGGACAATGCTTCGCTTTCTGACTCCTCATCCACACTCCTGATGGGATGGGGGGTGCTCCCCACCCGGCGACGGCACGGCTCTCCCCTCTGCCTTCTTCAGACCTGAGCCTTCGGCAGGTGCGTTTCCTACCCAGGATTACGGGGTGCTACTTCAGTTGTGTCTACCCTCCACTTCTCTGCTCTTCACACAGGTAAAACCAGTTTTTTGTTTACTGTTGAAATACAGAATTTCCTGTTTAAAGAAGCGTGCTGTATCCAGAGAGAAATCCACAGAGAGAAAGAAATATTGTAAACAGGGCGCGGGCAGAGGTGGCACATGCGTGTGGCAGGAAGCGGTGACGGTGGCCCGGTCAGGCTGAAATCTGGGCACGGGGCCGTCCGATGCTGCTGACCTGTTAGGTCGAGTGGAGTCACGGGGCTTTGCAGGCGAGGCCGGGATTCGGGCAGGCGCGGAGCGGCTCGAGGAGGGATGTCGGAGATGTGGGGTGGGTGCTCCCTGCCACGGGACCCTCCGCAGAGCCGCCCTTCTGCCCAAACCCAAGCAGCCGACGGGCCGTGCTTACCTTGGCGCCCAGCTCGGCCTCCGCCTGGGCCGTGCTTAGCAACAGGGCTAACATCTGATCCCTGACATCCGGCCTTGCCTGTGGGCACAGGGAAAGAAGTATGACGGGGCTGAAATTACAGAGGGCAGAAGTGAAAGCCGAGAGCAGGCATAACAGCCCGGACACAGATCAGCACCCTCCCAGGAAACACCCGGACTCTGAAATACACCTATCCCGCAAATCCAGACCACTGCCTCGGAGGCCGAGTTTCTTGCTGTTCTGTGTCTCGAGGGAAACGAGGGGGAAAGACTCCTGCTCTGATCGGGCCTCAGAATCCGAAGCTCTTTTTCTTCCGAGGCTCGCACGACCCTCTCAGGGTCCCCGGGGTTGGGCGGCGCCGTGTGTACTGTCTCGGCCGTCCCTCAGCAACAAACACCCACCCGGGGCCCGAACGTAGATGGGGTTGGTTTTCTCTTCTCGGCGCTTGCCGGCTCCCAGTCTTGCAGACCGCCTTGATCGGGGGCGTCCAGCCGCAGAACGTGACAAGGTGGCGGAATCGGCAGCGGCATCTTGTGGGAAGCAAGTCCTCCCAAGAGCAGAGAACGCCCCTGGGCGCGCGTGTGTACACGGAATACCCGTGTGAGGTGGATGAGGGAAGAGAAGCGAGTACACGCTGAAAGGCCATATTTTGTACCACTGGTTACAGAGACATGATTAGTAACTACTACTAATAATATTCCTATCGGCAGCCACTTTTATTTATTTTTTTTTTATTTAAGAGAGAGAGAGAGAGAGAGCATGTGCACCGGGGAGGGGGCAGAGGGAGGTTGAGAGAGAGAGAGAGAGAGCGAGAGAAAATCCCAAGCAGGCTCCACACCCAACATGGAGCCCGACACGGGGCTCAATCTCATGAACCGTGAGATCACGACCTGAGCCGAAATCGAGTCAGACGCTCAACCCACTGAGCGCCCCAGGCGCCCCTTGGCAGCCGCTTTTAACGCATCCCTGCCGACGCCCCGGCCTGTGCTAGAATCCACCTGATGTTTGGTTAAACTGTCCAATAAACCCGAGAGAGAGAACTCTATTAGTTTCTCTGTGTGTATGCAAGACCAGATCACTTAGCTTACGTGTCGGATAAGCCACAATTTCGGATCCAAACCCAGATTCGCTGGCTCCCAGGCCTCAGAGCCCTAACGACGTGATGGTACAAGCGGGGGCACGTCCTGAACTCTGAGGAGGAGGCAAAGGGAAGGACGTCTTGGGACGAGAAGTGGACAGAGACCCCTTGTCCTGGCTGGGGCTCTTTCGTCCCTCGGACAGCTGATCCTCGACCCGCGTGCCTGGCCTCTGCCCGCAGCGGCCAAGCTTGCCTTCCACACACTCCGCTTCCTTCCCAAGAGACAGCCGCGGAGCTGCTGGCCGGCGAGAACAGCGCCCAGGCACCATCGCCACCTCTCCCAACGGGGCCCCACCACAGACAGTGCTTGGGCAGGTGACGTCCCCACTGGTCTCCTCCAAGCCCGGCTGCCTCAGCTCCAGCCCGCCCTGGAGCCACGCCCAGTTTCCTGGGTATCAGCCCCGGGGGGGGGGGGGGGGGTAGTGGTGGGGGGGGTAGTGGTGGGGGGGACTGCCCAAGGCTAGGGATCCTGTCCGCCTCTCAAGGCACTGCTGTTTGTCCAGACGGTCTCCTTCTCCAGATTACACAAACGATTCCAAACTGTGGAGTGCGCTCTCGTTGCTGGGGCGGGGCCTCTCCGGGAGGTCCAGCTCTCTGGAGTTTGTTCTGTCCTCCTCCCTTCTCGACCCCACACCAGGAGGGCTCGGAGCAGCCTCTGCGGGCCCACGGGCAGGCACGCCCACGCCACGGCCCACGGCGGTCACCTCCCCCTGCCCTCTCACCGGGAAGGAAGAGTGGACGCGAGGAGGACCCAGGGGGTCTGGGCCGCCCCAGCTTCCCCGCCGCCCATCACTCCCGACAACTTCTCCGTTTTCGCTCAAGCGGAACGTCCAAACCAGCCGGCCTGTCTTTTCCCAAAAGCATCTCGCTTGGTGCGACGAGTCTCGCTCTTCCGGGAGAAAATCGCGGGTGGAGATCTGAGGCGACAGCGAGATGGGGCGCCTGTACCCCCGCGCGGGCAGGATGGCGTTTCTTTCGCTTTCTGTTTTTAGATCAACCCCCCTTAGTTCCAGGGGAAGACAGACCGGAGAGCTCCCGGCGCCCTCACTGCGCCGCCCGGCCGACCCCGGCCCAGGGCTGCTGCGAGGACACAGCGAGGTCGGCGGCAGCACCTCCGAAAAGCCATTGGTTACCTGCTGACCACCTTGTGTCTTGGGGGGGGTGCGATGCGTTCACGGGCAAGTCCTCTTTCCTCCACGGCCAGTCTCTAAGGTCGTTTTACCATCCCTGGTTCACGGGGACGATGCGAAGTTGGAGTGTGTGCTCAGGATGACGAAGCAGATGAGAAGCACAGCCTCGGTCTCGTCCCTCCCAGCCAGGGGGCTCTGTGCCCAGCCTCGGCCGGGCGGGGGCGGGGGGGGGGGGTCCTGCCTCACTGCTGCCCGGGCGTTTCGCTGGTGAGCCCCTCACTCTCCATCTAGAGAAACCCCACCTGGTGGCAGACACCTTCTGCCCCTAAGCAAGGCTTCTGCCCCTCGGCTGGCGCGACGGGCCGGCCCCTCCTCCGCCCTGTGCCCTGGAGGACGCTCCGCGGCAGCCCGGCCTGCCTCCACCCCCGGAAGCCGAGTGTCTCTCCACCCCAACCCGTTACGACCATCAAAATCGTCTCCAGACATCGCCAAGCGTCCCCCAGGGGCTAACTTGCCCCTAATTGAGAATTACTGACCTAACACAAGAAATCAGTGTAGTTGAGTTGGATGGTTTTCCCGGGAGTTTTTTTCTGCCCATTTGCTACTCGATTGCGTGTGAGTGTGAAGAGACGAGAGAGGGCGCGATGAGTGGGAAACACGCACGTGAATTACCGACGTCACGGGAGCGAAACGCGGCGACGGCGCCACTGCCGGGCTGAGACGGCTTTGCTCTCATCACTGTACGCGATCAGCCTCTGCTGGCCTTGGCCGCGTGGGACAGGGCGTCCGTGCCCCTTGGCTTCGGCCCAAACGGCGTTGCAGCAGGAGCAGCAGAGCGACTACACGAGACCAGCAGGACAGGGAGGGAGACCGAAATGCCTAACAAATTATCTTAATACAAGGAAACCAGTACAAAAGTGATGAGTGCTCAGCGCAAAGGGAAAGGAGCAGGGGAGCCCCAGCTGGTGGGGCCGGAGGAGGCTGAGGAAGCAAGACGCCCTGATCCCGGGCCGCCGGGCCCCCCGGGGTCTCGAATCGACCTCACCGGCACGCCCGAGGACAGCTTTCCAACAGCAGGGCCCTGGGGCGTGCGGCTGATTCTGTTTCGGTGACCACCCTCCCGGCCATCTCTTCTCACCGTATCTGGCCGGCGGCTCTGTCCGGATCTGTGGCCTTAAACGTTCCCAACTGAATTCCAGGCCCGGCGCTGTCGACTGCACTGACGACAAAGCTCCTGGGGCGCAAGGCCGGGGCTCGTCGAGGTCCGTCACCTGCACGCTCACGGGGGTGCTCACCGCCACCTCCTGGGGCTCCCGAGGCCGCCCCCGCCTCGCAGGAGAAGAGCGGCTCCTCGTTCTCCGCCGCGATGACAACAAGGCGCCTCACGGGCTGAGCTTCCTGGTCCCAGGGCTGCGAGTCCAGAGAGAGGACCCCAGCAGCGCCCGCCGCTTCTCTGGCCGGAGAAGGCTCAGTGCCTGCGATCACGCGCTCCCAGAGCGGGTGTCTTTGCGCCTCATTCGTTATTTATGCTGCCTTTGGTCGCGATCAAAAAACAGTTGCCAGCTCATTTTCAAATCATGTATGGAGTTCTTTTTTTGTTGTTGTTCCTCCCCCTCTCCTGGTTGAAAAAACCATCATCCATCAGAGGGGAATGAAAAATGCAACAAAACCCATAACCTAATGAAACATTAATGCGGCAACTCTGCTGCAAAAAAAGAAAAAAAAAAAAAAAAAGAAAAAAAACCCAGGGGAGCTTAAGGAAAAACAGATACTAATGATCATAGTTACTCAGGGCACAGAGTTCTCAGTGTCTTAAAATGAAAAGCCAGGAATATTTGAAATATTCGACCCGGGGCCTCTGGGAGAGAGTACCCCAGAGGCCCTGCTAGTCACAGCGTGCTCGGGTCCCACGGACATCCACCTGGGAGCACCTTCCTCTGACAGAAGCTCAGGCCCCACCCCAGAGCCACCGACTCAGGGCTCTCCGTGAACCTGACCCGCAGGCTGACTCGCCAGCCGGGCACCAGGGGCACTCCACGGTCTATGAGAATAAGACTACAAGCAATGGAGGCAGACTGCCTCAGTCAGAACCCCTACTCCTGCTGTGTGACTTCGTGAAAACAACCCAACCTCTCTGGGCTTTGGTTTCCTCATCAGTAAAATGGGAAAATAAACATACTTTCATGCAGGGCCAGCTCCTCATCAGGCACACGGCAAAGTGCCAGGGGCCCACGACACCTTTAGGGGTCCGTGCGAATGTTCTAATGTCCTTTAAACTCAGAAGGTAAAAAAAAAAAAAAAAAAAAAAAATCAAGATTAGAAAAATGTTTTAAATATTTTTATCGCATCAAAAAAAAATTTAGGGCCTGTATAGATCTATTCAATTTTATCTCAAACAATGAGAAAATTAAATGTTGAGGTACTTAACACCATCTCAAAAAACTAACTTTTAGCATCGATACTATTTTCGTGACAGGAGCCACAAAGCCCAGAGTCAAGGGCCCACGGCAGCAGGGGTCAGTGACACAGCCTGCCCTCCTCACCGGGCACCATGAGGACACGTGACGCGCCACACCTCGTGTGCTCAGCACACAGCGGGCATCTCGCTATCGGGTCTCCTGCGGAAAGGGCCCTCGACCCCTGCGGCCACCACGGGTGACCATCCCCCGATGGCTTTGCCTTGATATCGTTTAAAATCCCTTCATTGGTCCCGGGGTCAGTCAGAACGTCAAAATGTCCCCCTTCGTTGCCATGCAATACGTTAAATTTTACTCTCCAAGCTGGCGTAAACGGCAAGTCACCGTCTCGGACCAGGAGGCGCAACACGCCCCACCTGGCGCGGCCTTCAGAAACCGGAACCTCCTCCTGGGAGAGGCAGCCGTGGAGATAAAGAAACACAATTGAAGAAGAAAGCAAGAAAAAAAAAATAGCGCACCACAACGTGGATATTAGAGATTCCTGGGAACGGAGTGCGTTGAGTTGGAGTTAACATGGGCTTTTGTTTCTCTTGCTCTTGAACTTGACCCAAGCGATTTGCAGCTCTGCCCGATCCGGTAAGCCCAGGTCCTGCATCTGTTCCCTTTCCCTGTGACTTGTGTCTACAGCCGATGGTTTTTTTTTTAATTTTTTAATGTTTATTTTTGAGAGAGAAAGAGACAGAGTACTAGTGAGGGAGGGGCACGGGGAGACACAGAATCCAAAGCGGGCTCCAGACTCTGAGCTGTCTGTCGGCCCAGAGCCTGACTCAGGCCTCGAACTCATGAGCTGTGAGATCATGACCCGAGCTGGAGCCGCCCAGGCGCCCCAGCAGCTGAATGACTTGGAAAGTACTCTTAAATCCAGCTCAATGCACTATTTTTCTAAGAATATTTAGAATAATAACACACATCCTAGTTTCGGCTGCTGAAAAAACATAGCTCTTCTCCTAAAACGGACCTCTTATGGTCTCTTAGATTAAGGCGATCATTTTTCTAACACGTACAGATCTCGAGCTTGGGACTCATACTTAGGTGACGAGATAATTTCTCTTTGACGAGAACATCAAAACACGGTGTATTCTCCCCAACCTTACTTCCGAGCCGAGCTTTTTACTAAACCAGAGAAAGATGTTCAAACAAGGTTGAAACATAATACATATTGTTTTTCAGTTATTCTATACTGTTTGGTGAGGTGTTTTCGTTTGAAAACATTTCAGCTTTGGTCTATACAATTTCCTTTTAAAGAGTTTCTTTTTCAGTAATCTCTACACCCAACGTGGGCTTGAACTTACAACCCCAAGATCAAGACTCTCACGTTCTACTGACTGAGCAGGCCGGGAGCCCCTTGCCTATACAATCTTAAAAAGTTTTTGGGCACCTGGGTGGGTCAGTCGGTGAAGCATCTGACTTGGGCTCAGGTCGTGATCTCACGGTTCATTGGATCGAGCCCCGCGTCGGGCTCTGGGCTGACAGCTCGGAGCCTGGAGCCTGTTTCGGATTCTGTGTCTCCCTCTCTCTCTGTCCCTCCCCCACTCATGCTCTGTCTCTGTCTCAAAAATAATAAATAAACATTAAAAAATAAAGAAATTTTTAAATGATGGTTTTTCAAATAATTCTGTGTAGCATTTATTTATTCAACAAAGGCTTTGATGTGCAGTCTTCTATCCTAGGCGCTGTGAGCAGGATTGGCAAAATTCCATCCGCAGGGAGCAGATGATGAAGAGTGTGTGTGTGTGTGTGTGTGTGTGTGTGTGTTGGGCTGGGGGGTTGGAGGGAGGGCTGCTGGCCTGGGGATATCACTAGGTCTTCCAGAAAGTTCCCACTGACAGAGATCAGGAGAAAGACAGAAGTAAAATGGATATTTTTCTTTGAAAAAATGTGTACAAAGAAGCACGAAGTATAAGATAGGGCACAGACCCCGAGCGTTTTCAGCGACCTCGCGGATCGCAAGTGGCGTGGCATTTCCAAGCGGTCTGGGACAGTGAGCTCTCTTCAGGCATGGGGATGTGGAGCACGTGACATCCGGTCTGTAAATGGGCTGAGCGAGGAAGGCGAAGCCAGAGCCCACCTGCCCAGCCTCCCGGTTCCGGAGCTCTGGGTGTTGCTCACAGGCTCAGGTCGAGACTCTCACGAGCTTGCCCTCCCAGGGGACACTGGGCGACGCCTGCCGACATTTTTGGGTGTCACGGACGGGAGGTCCCCTGGCATCTCGTGGGTGGAGGTCGGAGATGTTCCTAAGCCTCGGACAGCGCTGCGGGCGGCCTCCCCTGGCCCTACGGCCACGGATTTCCCGTCCCACGTCAACAGGGCGGAACTGAGGAACCTCGGGGACGGCGGGCATGGCTTCTCTATCTCCCCTGCGCCTCGGTGTCCTTGTCTATAAAGCGGGAATCGTGTGCTAGTCCCAACAATTAAAGATGAAAGCATGCATGCAAAAGTTCCGAGCACGGTTTCTGGCACAAAATACTACAAAAATAAAAAATAAAAGGAAGCCGTCGAGGCTATTATTGAATGACTCCGCGCCAGCATGGCTGACGTCTTCATTCTAGTTTATTTTGGAGAATGCCACGTATCTCGGGGGATATGGCCGATTCCCTCCGCAAAGCTGAGCCTAAGACTTGGGGCCGTTTGGGTACGGACTTGGCATTCGGGGCAAGCCTAGGCCTTACGTTCTCCTGGGTAAACGCGGGCATGCACCTGGGTAAGGTTGTAAGAGGTTGTTGCCTCTTCCACGTTGATGTGAACCGGGGCCGTGGGTGACAACGGCGGTTCTCCAGAATCCCTTGCACTGACCAGTAGTGTGAACTGAGGAACCGCCTGCGTGGGGAGGAAATGGACGGTCCAGCCCTTCAAATGCAGCAAAGGGAAGTATTCAAAGAATAATCCATTATAACAATCTCGATAGCAAGCCTAGCCACAGAGGGTTTCCCACGGCAAACATAAATCCTAAGTCTGGGGCTCAGAGATAGAAAACGCATTTCACTCTTTTAAAATAATAAAACCCACATAACCTCATAATCCAAGCGTCCCGAGAGTCCTATTTCTCCGCTGATGCGGTCGATACGGAAGCCACTGTCTTTCAGTAATGGCGTTTGAGAAATAAGGGAGTAAAGGACGTGGGAATTTCGAGTATTTTCTTGATCCAAATCAACTGTTAACATCTGGAAAATAGGCTGACCCGGAAAGAACTGTCATAACGATTACCATCAACCAAAGGCAGCCTACCGACCCCATAGAATGGTGATCCCTTTGCTAAACGGCATGGAGGCACACCCCAGAATGGATTAAATACTTATAAAATCAAACTATAGACATACTATAAAAGAATAAAGAGGCATATTTAAATAGTCACAAGGACTTTCTCATCAAGATTGTAGATGCAGGAGACAGGAAGGACTCCATTGATGGGTCAGACGGTTTTAAATGTGCGGCAAAAAAAACTACAGGCAAAACTTAAAAAGAAACGGCAAAGCAGGAAAACAGATATAGGGCAGACATGAACGTTCTTAACATAGAACAAGAAGGTTAAAATCAAGAAGAAAAATGACAGGCACACTACCAGGAAGGAGACAAAGAGAGGAACAAGTATCTGATCCACAGAAACGGACCAGAAACCCACCAACACAGGCCAGCACTTAGTAACCGGAGACGAGCAGCAGCCAGCCCCCCCGGGACGTGCTGGGAGGTGACTACAGCGGAATGCTTAGATCGTGGCGCAGCCCTTCTCGGCACTTAGGTCGAGTAAACCATGCTTGAATGGGCTGCAGATTTAGCTCAAAAACGTTCCCGGAAGCATATTTTGTGAAAATAACACAAAGTGGGGACGAAATGTGCAAGTCTAACGATAGGCGAGTAGTTACCGTAAAACACATCCATGAAATGACGTATTACACAACAGGATGCTTTAGGAGAACACGGTTAGGTTACGAACAGCAAAACTGCACTTTTAGAAAAGAAAATTCACAAATCCGCCCATGTGAGAAAGCACACCCGTACGTTTGTAAATATTTCATACGTACCCATCCACATTTTGTGCTGTGATTATATACATATGCATTTGTAACATACCTAAAACTCTGAGAACATATACACGTAGGTAAATACAACATACAGGGTGTTTGCATGCACACATACATAAAATGCAAAGACAAATATTGAAAAGAGTATAAACTAAAACCTTAATGAAACCTACCTCTAATTGGAAGTATGAAATACGCTTTCTATTTCGGTCTTAATTTCTTGGCATTTTCCAAGTTTTCTAAATAATGCTTTTTTGTTATTAAGATACAGGCGCATTCTAGTGAGCCCGGTGTGGATTTAAAGACTCACCGAGTCTGTAGCTCAGAAGCTTTGGACGCCGTCGCATCGCCATTTCGCAGGCGAGAAATTTACAGGGAATGCCCGGGAGCCCGCCGCTCAGCCCTGCTTTCCGCCTCGAGGCATGTGGCTTATTTTAGATTCGTCTTTACACGCGGCTCTTCCGCCAGCCACGATTTCCACGTCACTTCATCGCCAGTACGAAGTGAGGGTCACGGACCTCCGAGCATTCCGCCGGAATCGGGGACCCGCGACCTTCAGGTTGTGAAGGGTACCCCGGCTCCCTGCGGACAGCCGGGACCAAGCGCCCGCTCGAAATCGGAGCAGGAGCACGAGGGCTCAGGAAGGAGGAGGGGTGGGTACAAGGGCACAGGGGAGTTGGAGGGCAGTGAGAACACTCAGTGTGATGCCGTGAGGGTGGACGCGCGTCTCTACAAGTTTGTCCAAACCCACAATGTGCAAGCCGGGAAGTGAGCCCTAACGCCAACTAGGGGCTTCGTTAATAACAATGTATCATATTGGCTCCTCCCCTGTCATAACCTGCACCCCGCGTGATGTTAATAAGAGAGGAAGCTGGGTGGGGTGGGAGGGCAAGAGGGGGGACAGGCACTCTGTACTTCCACTCTGCTTTTCTGTAAACCTGAAACCGCTCTAAAAAAATAAAGTCTATTAATTTTTTCAAAAACCCTGCACATAAAATAAAAAGTGGGCAACCATATATGTTATTGATTTATATTTTTCTAAGTACAGAACGCTTCGCAAATTTGCATGCCATCCTCACGCAGGGGCACGGTATCCTTCTCTGTGTCATGCCAACTTTAGCCTATGTGTGAAACAGGCTGCTGTTAGAAAGACCACCAGACGTCGAGTAGCAGTGAGGCAAGATTTTATTTACGGCCGGGCCAAACCTGATCTCCTGATGTTAAGGAGAAAATGCAGAGAATGGCCCCGAACAAAGGCAGCAGTGGGCTTATATGGGTTTTAGCAAGTTAGGGTACATCATAAATTAGTTAACCAATTATAATTTACAACATTTTTTGGTAGCCAATTACATAGATGTTACCTTTGGCGGGGGCCTATTGCTTCAAGGTTTTTTGTCTTAAGTGAGCTTTAAATGACCAATTATAGTTAGACACTCCAGACACGGCGGGACAGCGGTTACGTGACTTCTTGCATGTTGGCCTTCCTTTTATCAGCTCAAAACAGTAGGGTGAGAGCTCACTGTAATCTCAGTTAGCTATGTGGCAAGCAAGCGAAGTTACAGGAGTGAGACGGGCAGTTAACCCCTTCTGGTAACTAACAGGGAGCTGCATAGGCTTCTATCTCAATGTTTTAGCAGTTACCATACAGTTGGTCAGAACAGTAAATGGGGAGATGCATTTGCAAAGCGATTTACAGAAGCCAAAACAGCCAGTTAATGGTTTTTATTATTGACTCAGGTTTGTTAACCTACAACAATGTGCTGCAGAAGTGAGCACCATAGGGGCGCCTGGGTGGCTCAGTCGGTTAAGCATCTGACTTCGGCTCAGGTCATGATCTCGCGGTCTGTGAGTCCAAGCCCCGCGTCGGGCTCTGTGCTGACAGCTCGGAGCCTGGAGCCTGCTTCACATTCTGTGTCTCCCTCTCTCTCTGCCCCTCCCCTACTCATGCTCTGTCTCTCTCTGTCTCAAAAATAGATAAACATTAAAAAAAATAATAATAATAAAAAAGAAGTGAGCACCGTAGATAGATACTTTTAAACTAATGTGACTTGGCGCTGAATCTCTGCCGTCCTAGGATAAGCAGTGATTTGATCTGCTGAAAGCCGATACGATTATGGGGAAGGAAGCAGCGGGGACAGGAGTTCAGGGTCCCGGGAAAAGGAGCGGGAAGGGGGACTTTGCCTGGAGGAGCCCTCAAGGCGGACGACTGTCTGCTCTGGGGACACTGGTTTCTCAAGGGCTGTCTGCTTGCCCGTACAGAGCCCAGCTCTTCCGGAAACACTGAGCAAGCACAGGCTTATTCCAGAAGAAGCAGCTGCAGGGAGGCCCGGGGCCGAGCCCTTATGCAGACCACCTCCATCCTTCCTCGCAGAAGCCCTGGAGGGAGGCACCCCCGGCGCCCCACTCTGCAGCACCGAGCGGTTCCGCGGCCGTCCGCTCTCAGCTCGGCCCAAGTTCATGTCCAAGGAGGTGTAGTTGACTACACCATCAGCCAGCGGTGGAGACCCTCCCCTCCGTGGCCCCCCAGACCCAGGGCAGGCCGCTTCACCAGACGGGGTCTCAGCACCTTGAAAGCATCAGGCAACAATCTCTCCACCCTTTTCCCAGAGCCCACGCACGAGGTCCCCTGTTGTCATCCACCATGGTGGCCCTGCCAGGTGGCCTGCCAGGTGGCCTAGGCGTGGGCTCTCCTGCTGCAGCTGTCACCTCCCTGCTACAAGACGACTGACCCAGGCCGCTCCAGGGAAGCCGACGTACGGTTTTAAATTTTTGTGCGAGCGAACGGGCTTCCTCGCACGCCGGTTCCACGTGCTCTTCCGTAACTGATGACCGTGCCAGCTCCCGAACCGCGGGGACGCCCGCCTCCAAGATGGGCCAGCTGTATTCCTGCTGCTCACAACTAAGAACGCGTTTGTTTTATGTTGATTATTTTATGTTCCATTCATCATCCTACCAGCTACATCTGAGACTGTAAGTTCTGTAAGATGCCCGGGAGGCAAAGCAACTGTTTATTCTTGGACAAGATGCCAAGAATTTCCAGGGCCTCAGAAGTGCGATGGGGGAAGGAAGTGCCATGGTATCTTCTGCACTTGGAAAGGGTTTTCAGCCTCTCGTTATGGCCTTAAGCTGCAGATCCTTGGACGACACACCGCAGAGCCGTGGTGTGGCGGAGGGGCACGTGGCAAGACGCACACTCAGGTCACAGATGAGCGTGTGGAAATACCTCAAATGCCAGACACACGAGACAGAATCGCTTACGTGCGTGGGCTCTGAGTAGGCAAAGATGGGTGCGTTGGGGTCAAGACCCACAAATGACTATTTCAAGGAATATGAAAGATTGATTTTCTTGAGTGTGTCTGTATCCTACGGGATTGAGCATCTTTTGATATAAACAGATGAGATTCCCCCTTTCCAGCAATTCTCAGCCGGTGTTACCGCGCTCTTGAAGGTTTACGGAATTAACCAGAAGATAGCCTCCCAACTGGCCCCCCACCCCAGCTCCCAACCACAGGCTTTTAAAAGCTTTGGCTGGTTCTAGGGCCCCCTTGCTGCCCACAAGAGCACAGCGGTGTGGCTGGGAATGGGGTTTTGCCCCCGCCTCGGGCTGACTGTGCTCCCGTAACATGCCCCGGCCTTAGGGACAGCCAGGACCCAAGCTGATGGTAGAGCTGGGAAGCCCGGCTTGTGTGGCGTTTCGGTGACACTTGCTTGTCCCACTCTTCGTGGCTGGGAACCCTTCTCATCAGCCTGTTTCGTGTCTTCCTCACGAGTAGGTGACCACTGTGTGCTGGTCTCCTACGTCCACTGCAGCAACTCACCACGAGCTGGGCGCCTTGTGACAAAAATGTGTCCTCCCGTCCTTCTGGAGACCGGAACCACACTGGGGGCAGCAGGCGTGGCTCCCTGTGGAGGCTCAGAGGGAAACTCTGTGCCGGGTCTGTCCCCCAGCTTCCCGCGGCGGCCGCCAACCCCGGCCTCCTGAGCCTGCAGGTGCACCACCCCAGGCTCTGTCTCCCGCCTTCTCCCCCGCGTCCTTCTCTGTGCCCGAGTTCCCCTCCCCTTATAAGGAGGCCAGTCACTGCCGTAGGACCCCCGCGGATCCAGCAGGACCTCATCGGAATTTGATGACCGCTGCGAAGACCCTGCGTCCAAATAAGGTCACATTCACAGGGACCCGGGGGAGGGCGTGAACCTTTGTTTCGGAAGACACAGTTGGACCCACAGCACCCTGGAAGCGGAGACTCCCTGCCGCTGTGCTCATGCGTTCGTCCAGCAGAGTTCCTGAAAACCTACTGTGTGCAGAGCCCTATTCCTGACCCGGGGTAGGGGCGCCGAATAGGACACTCCCCCTCTTAGAACCTGCGTCCAGTGGGGAGACCGGCCACCCACAGAGAACCAAACACGCGTCAGGTATACGCTTCAGGCGATGAAAAGTATCAAGGAGACAGTGAACCGGGGCCGTGAGACCGGGAGCCACGGGGTGGGGGTCGCGCCCCCCAATCCCCACCCGGAGTCTTCCCTCATGCAAGTTCACAGTCAAACGAGAGGCCAGCTAGCAAGTGATCGCAGAACTCGGTGTGAAAGGGCGGCTGTGACAGTGTTTGGGGGATCGGGCCGAGCGGGGGCTCCATCTGCTTCTGGCCGGGCAGGTCCAAGCACGAGGCCCGGAAATCCCGACGGAGCGGGACCCACGGGGACGCCGCTCACGTCCCCACGTTTCCCCCGTTTGCTCTACTGGTTCCCTGGGCCTCACGGTTCAGAAAACACTCTTAGAGATTTGGCTTCTGCTCTATCAGCTGCCGGCACGAAGTCCCACGTTAAGCCGTGTGGAAGCCAACCCTCGATCGGTCGGTGAAGACTAAAGGCAAAAGAACAGCAACCAGAACGCAACAGCAAGACCAAGAACTTGGCAGCACGAAATGTTTTATTTCCTCCCCGCACGGGAGCCACGCCCACTACTCTCTGTCCAGCCACAGCCCCCGCCCCCGCCCCGCCGCTGCGCTCAGCAGGTGGAGGCCGTGGACCAAGCTTCCCTCCCCCCGGGCGCTTCCTGGAGACACAGTCCATGCTCCTAGATGACTTGCGGAAACAAAATCTGCATTTTCCCAAGATCCTTCGGCGATCTGTTTGTTCATTCGAGACTTAGCGGTGCTGCCCCGGGGGCCCCGTAGGGCTCCTCCATATTGCTACTTTTAACAGACACGATGCATCCCTAGGCGGGGCAGCGTTTCTATGAATATAGTGGAGACCCAGAGGCTCACCTCTGCGGGACTCTCGGAGTTTGGGGAGAATTTCCGCCTGTTTAAAAATTCGAGATTCAGAGCCCATCGGGGAGCCAAGGGCATATATTTGATTATGTATATAAATGGTCTGAGGTCATTGGAGAAAAGGTATATAAATCACCTCTTTCAGATGTTTTTCCCCCCACCCTGAAGGAGTTAATGTGCCGACAAGCTCTGTTTCCAGTTGGCCGAAGTGACCACATAACAAAGGCGAAAATGCCCTAGGCGTCTCCTCCCCGCCCCCCCCGTAGGCGAGGCTGGGAAGGGGCTACACCACCAGTGGTCTGGGCGTTACTGTATGATTTCCTTTCCTGGTTTAGAGCCTGGATTTCAGATTCACTGTAGACCACGGCGTCGGGTTACGAGGTCATGAGGAACACGTAGACTCGCGGTGAGAAGCTGTCGCCGGGCGTCCGACTGCTCACCCGTCAGTCATTAGGCAGCCATGGAATGTCTGGAACTTCTGCCCACGTGTGTCAACGCTGACTCATCACAAACCAGATCAGCCCGGTTTGTAAACACTCTATGACCTGTCCCTGCGTGCGTTCGGAGACCCCGATCGTTCCGGGAGTCCAGCTCACGTGAATCGTCCCGGAGTCCGGAACTTTAAAAGAACACTACGGACAGCCTCACTAATGCCTAGCTGATTCCCGCGACAGCTTCGCAATAAATCCAAGCTTAGAATATATCAAGGTGTAGGTACCCTGAAAAACGGTGTTGTCTCTCGATCGACAGGGCGGTGAACAGACACTTGTCCGTTCTCGTGATCTTCTATGGAAAACAGCCCGATCTCTGGGGACTCATCCACACCAGGTCCACGGGTCAAATACATTAACGACTTGTTATCAGACATGTGGTTGAACAGCTGAAAAGGAAAAAAAATGGGGGCGGATAAAGAACATGAGAATAAGCCACAAGGCACACCGAATGTCAAGGCTGGGATGCACGGGTGTTTTTAAGGCACCATATTTAGCGATTGCGCATCTGAGGATTTATCCTAAAGGAACAGAAAGACGTGCCAAGATGCAGGAACAAGGGACATGGCTGAAGTTTGGGGACAACACACATGTTCCTCCCCAGGGGAAGAATGCCAGCACGCTACCCCCTTCACAGGGCACGGCCCCCAGTCTTTCAGGATTTACAGGCTCTGCCCCAGGAAGGGGGCTCCCCGGGAAGGGGGCTGTGCCTGACTGTTAAATCAGAAAGGCAACTTGCAGAGCGATATACGTATCACAGTCCCATTTTGTCAGTACAGACTCACATTCGCGAGACTATGGAGAAATATCTGGAAGGATACACACCGGCGTGTTAACATTGATGATCCCTTCAGGGAGGGAGGAGAAACACTCGTACAGCTAACATTTAGGAAGGACCTAGAGTGAGCCGGGTTCCTATATGCCTCACTGGCCCTAGCCTATTTAATCTTTAAAACAACCCTGCGATGGAGGTGCCGTCACGGCCTGCACCGTGCAGACGGGGAGCAGCGAGCATACTTGCTCCTGCGATAGGGATACCGCGCGTCTGGGGTAGGAGCCCACTGTGTCCCCCTGACTCTTAGGAGGGTACAGTTTTAACCACCGAGCCCTGAAAACTTTCTGTATGTTTTTTTAATATATATAGCAAGCATCTACGATTTTCATGAACACTGCAAAAAATACAAATTGTTGTAATTATTTTTCTCGAGAAACGATAGGATATCAGAGCCATAGGGACTTGGCGACTCGGTACAGAATCAGAGGCGCAGCAGGTCGGGGCGTCGTGGAAGGGAGCGACCTGGGCCAGGCGGAGAAGTTCCGGCATTCCGACTCCGCCAGGTGACGGCTTCGGTGCCTCGGCTGGGGCTCGGCCTCTGAGCGAGGGAGGCGGCGGGGAGCGGTGGGGACTGCGGGTAACTCCAGCCCCACCTCGTTGTTGCTCCGTGTAGTCAGATGTTCCAATTCTCAAAAGGCCTCTAACATTACACAATTTCTAATACACTCTTCCTATTTTTTTTCCATTTTTTTTATTGTGGTAAAATCCACATAACATACAATTTACAGCCTTCGTCACCTCCGAGTGGGCCGGCCGGCGGCACTGAGCACGCGCCCACGGTTGGGCGGCCGCCACCGCCATCTGTGTCCACAGCGCTTTTCATCTGAACAGACTGGCGCCCTGTCCCCATTACAAAGTGAGTCTCCAGGACCTCCCGCCAGCCCTGGCTGTCATCTTTTTTGCCCCCACTTCCCAGCCTCCGGTAACCACAATCCCCTTATTTTTAAAAAATACTTTTTCTTTCTTTTTCTTTTTGTTTTTTTTTACTAAAGACTTTGCATGGGCCGAATACAGCAGGCGTGCGGCCGGAATTAACCAGCCCCCTGCCTGATGTGACCAATGTTCCCAGCACACACTCGCGTGAAGGGACTTGCCCCAAGTCGCCTCGTTGGGTAGAGGCACGGTGGGTTCTAGAACCCTGTCCGGTGTTTCTCCCATCGCCGCACTACCTGGCCTCCCCAGCACACAGCCTTTCAAGACCTAACCCTCCTGCCCATCAGAGACAATGGTTCCTCACCTCCCCAACGAGTTTGGGAAAGGGGCCCGGATCTTCCTCGTCCAGGTCCAGCGTGGTTATAATCCATCTCCTCTTGGATCGCCGTAGGGGCCGGTGGCTCTCTCCCTGAAGTTACGGTGACAATAATAAGGAGGGGACGTCGAGGTGGCGGGCACTCGATTTGCATTCCCTCCCTTGTCCTCACCTCAGCCTCCAAGGCTTAGGAATGAAAAGCGCCTGTTCTCTTAACAGCCGCAGAGTCGTTTCTAGACGGTGGGGCATGGGCCGCCCAGTGACCTTACACGGATCACGAGATCATTTTGGGGGCTCTGCAGACATCACGTTAAAGACCATTGGCGACTATGTGCCGACACCTGTCCCGCGGCAGACATGCAAACAGTCGCCGAATAAACGAGAAGGTTACTCCCCCCTATTTGTCTCTCTGTCTTCCTGAAATAGTTTATGAACAAACTGAGGGTTGGTGGGGGCTGGGGGGTGGGGGAGAGGGGAGATGGGCACTGAGGGGGGCACTTGTTGGGAGGAGCACCGGGTTTTGTGTGTAAGGGATGAATCATGGGAATCTACCCTCAAAACCAAGAGCACACACTGTCTACACTGTCTGGTAGCCAACTTGACAATAAATTATATATATAAGAAAGAAAGAGTTGAGGGGAACGCCTCTCTAAAGCGCTGATAGGCCTTTAACGCCTCTTCGTCTACTGCTCTCCCTTTTAACTAAGACAGGAAGGGAGAGAGACTCAGACTCACGTATCAGGCTCAGGGACTTGTCAGGCGAAAGGCGCCACAGATGGAGTTGAACCATCGATTAATTACCAACGAAGCCACTTTCCAGCCACGTTAAATTTTTTGCCCACAAACATGTAAGCTTTTTAAAAAAATCACAATTGAACTTTGAACGATGTGGGGGTTGGGACGCTGCCTTCTGGGGGAGCCAAAACCCGCATAGAACTGTCGGTTCCCCCTAAAACTTCCCTACTAACAACCTACCGTTGACCAGAAGCCTTATTGATAAGCTGAACGGCTGATTGACACGTGTTTTGTATGTTATGTGTATTATATGCTGTATGAAGCAAAGACAATGTCCTCAAGAAAATCATAAGGAAGAGAAAATACATTTACAGTAATGTCCTGTAAAAATCTGCCCAGGGCAGGCCCATGCACTTTAAACCCATGTGGCTCAGAGGTCAAGTGTATTCAGTTAGAAAGTGAGTCGATCATGAGACAGAAAGGAGATACTCGTAAGGTGGTATGAGCCCATAACAAACGAGATTGGGGGGCGCGGCTGCTCCCCTGGACTGCCCGAAGCTCACACTGGGGAATGTTAAGTTCGATACATTTTGGTTCCATAAAGAAGAAAGCAGTGTGGGCAAAGCTCTGGGCCGGCCGGGAGGCCGATTTCCGGGGTTCACAGATTGCGCCTGTTCTCGGATGGCCGATTTCCGGGGTTCACAGATTGCGCCTGTTCTAGCGGACATAAAAGCCTCGTCTGCGATTCTCTGGCAGTCCCCGAAGGTTCCAAAAGGAACTAATTCATTTTCTGCAAACTGAATATTGACCAGGAACTAAAACACTTGAAAGTGCAATGGAGTCTCCGAGTCAACTGCGGCCTCACGTGGCTGCGGGAGAAAGTTACGCGAGTCTTCTGGAATGAGCAAAGGAAGAAAAAGAACATTCTTCCGTTTCGATAAATATAATTTCTGGCTCTTCTCATCCTAGTTCAGAACTACCGAGTTTCCCCTGCCACCGTGGGGGAACGGACCAAAGGGACTCGCACAGAGTGTCACCAATACTGGCGACGTCTAAAACCGTGATGCGGGAGGCCACACGGTCTGCTCCCGACGAGCGGAGATGTGTTGATACGTCGCATGTCCGCCCCAAATGATAATTGGTGGTGATAGCCAACGGGGCCTTTTTTCCTGTTTTTTCTTTTTCTTTTTTTCCTTATTTTTAGACTTTATCTTCTAATAATCAATAAAATAATAGAACTGGGTAGTTTTCATTTATATAATGATTTACAATTGAGAATTATTTATTTACAATTTGCATCGCAACCAACTCTCCCCCCACAAACAAACAAACAAACAAAACCACACACACACACACACACACACACACACACACACACGTGCGGTGAGGTGGCTGAAATCAGAGCCTGCAGAGGCTGTCGGAAACAACCCTGAGCGAGCACATGTGTGTTGACACTTACGGCTCTAAGCCACTCACTGCCGCCACCGTGTACCGTGTCACTGCATGAACGAGACAATTCACTTCTTCATTCTTCTGGGGATGGCTATTTAGATTTTTTCCGGTTGTTTGTTGTTACTGAAACAAACAAACGCACAAACGCTGTGGTAATAAACGCCCACGTGCTTTGAGAAGATTTCTCCCGAGCGGCAGTTTTGAAAGTGGGGTGCACCGGGGTCCCTGGCCCTGTCACAGGAGGGCGGGGCGACGCTGGTCCCTGTCTCGTGGAGGGGAAGAGTGAATCTCGCGGACGGCAGAGAGCGAGCAAGGCGGTAGAGCTCACTGAGGGAGAGCACGAAGCTCTCTAGAGAGAGAGGGGCCCCGACTGGGTGCCGCTGAGGATGTTTGTCCCTGACCTTTTGCGGGGACTTGATCTGGAAGTTTGTGAGACTCCGTGCGCGGCGCCTGGCCCAGGCGGGTTGGAATAGGTTTACCCTTTTTTTTCTTATTTTTCCAAACCTGGCTGCTTCTTCAGCCTCCCATTGGCGCCTGCAGTCCGGCCTCCCCGAGGCTCCCTAGTCTCTCCCCGGCCTCGTGTTAACCCTTTCCCTGCTGTCCCTGTCAGAGTCGACGAGGCCACACACTTCCCTAATGACCCTGGAGCATCATTTGCCTGTTTTACTGTGTGTCATTTGCCTCGACGGGAAAAATCGCTGGAACCTCAGCACCGAGGAGGCCGACGGCACCAGCATCACCCGCAGCGTCTCCATCGATACGTGTGTGCAGGGAGAAAAAGAACGAAGGAGGAAGCCCCTTGCATTTAAGAATGAATCGGGGACTTCCCTTGACTACTGAAATCGCTTGAGAACGGATGAAACAGCAAAGACGCGAATGTTACCGCACCCTGTGAATGCACGTGTTTCCAGTATCTGCGTGACTAGTGGGAAACACGCCCATCGGAGGAGAGACTCTCAGAGGAAGTGCGTGTGTGATCACCGGGCGCCTGGGGGGCTCAGTCGGTTAAGCGCCGACTTCGGCTCAGGTCATGATTTCATGGTCTGTGGGTTCAAGCCCCATGTCGGGCTCAGTGCTGACAGCTCAGAGCCTGGAGCCTGCTTCGGATTCTGGATCTCCCTCTTTCTCTGTCCCCCCCCACCTCTTTAAAAAATAAATAAACGTTAAAAAGAAAAATTAAGAAAGAGTGTGTGTGATTGTTGGAGGTACCAGCTGCACGGGCCACTTTTGTACGGAAGAGCGTTTTCCTTGAAAAAGTAACTGACATGCCGTGTAGCCCGGGGCCGAGCACTTGGCGACAGCTCTTGGACGGTAAAGGAGCGAGCCTATCGCTTCAAGAAAGACAGCGGAGGGGGTCATGTGGCCAATGAGAAGACGTAAGCTTTCCAGCAAAAATTAGAATTTTGGAAACTCGTGTCGGCTCCAGTGGCTTGACAGCTCGCCAGTGCGGAGAGGGATTTTCTGACGTTACCAGTGGAGACATCAAGGAATGTGATTTTCTGATTTTGTAGAATGAGATACGTCCACATTTGGAAGAAGTGCGTAACTCGCTGGGCCACGAGCCTCCCGGTGATTAACGCGTGACTTTCCAAAGCCGCGCGCAGGTTAGAGCCGAAAGGCCGGAGAGATTCGGCTTCAGCGCGACAGAGCAGGGCAAGTTGGTTCATGCGAGTTCGGAGTCCACGCGGCGAGCGGTCGTTAAGAAACACCGCTTTGTCAAGCTTTGGTGTCACGTCAAAGAAGGATATCCACGATTATCCCTTCGAGGGAATTCGCATATTCCTCCCTTTCCACATGCATACCCGTGGGGGGCCAGAGTTTCTTCATGTCTTTTAACTGAACAACATTTGCGGGAGACTGCAGGCTCAGAGAGGAGCATCGGGCCCTCTTCTTTTAGAACAAGAGATTTGCGAAAATATAAAACAGTGGGGCGCCTGGGTGGCTCAGTCGGTTAAGCGTCCGTCCGACTTCGGCTCAAGTCATGATCTCACGGTTCATGAGTTCAAGCCCCGCGTCGGGCTCTGTGCCGACAGCTCAGAACCTGGAGCCTGCTTCGGATTCTGCGTCTGCCTCTCTCTCTGCCCCTCCCCAACTCATGCTGTCTCTGTCTCTCTCAAAATAAATATATAAACTTAAAAAAATGAAGATTTATACATAATGTTTCTAGGATGTGGGGGAGAAACCCTTCTAGAGGCTGGTGTCTCTGGCCGCAGTGCCCACCTAATGCTGTGTGGCGGGCGGGCATTTCGCCGCAAGGGCCGTGCACAAATCATATGGCGGGCAGTGCTGGGCGCAGGGACAGGGAACCAGGAGTTCAGGCTGGCCTGCCGAGTAGCCGTGGAATCCCCGGTGAGAAGCTTCCAGGGATACAGAGACTTTGTGTCCGCAGAGGCTACTGAAGAGCTAAGAAGCCTGCATGGAAATAATTCCATCCTGAAAATATTTCGGGTTTTTTTTAATGTTTATTTATTTATTTTGAGACAGAGAAAAAGAGAAGATGAGCAGGGCAGGGGCAGAGAGAAAGGGAGAGAGAACGCCGAGCAGGCTCTGCATTGTCAGCACAGAGCCGGACAGGGGGCTCGATCCCACGAACTGTGAGATCGTGACCTGAGCCAAAATCAAGAGTAAGATGCTTAACCGACCGGGCCCCCCGGGCACTCTGAATTTATTGCATTTTTTATTGCCAAGTTGCATTCGGGGGACGTTTTTTAAGTAGAGGCATAACTGGCATACACATATTAGCTGCAGGTGTCCGACAGAACGGTGTGGCGTCTGTCCGTGTTGCGAAGTCGTCGCCACAGTAGTCTCGCTGGCATCTGTCGCCGCACACAGTCACGGAATTATTTTTCTTGTGAGGAGAGCTTGGGAGATTTACTCTCTTAACGACTTCCAGGCGCGCCCCGCAGCGTGACCGACCGCGGCTCCGCGCTGGACGCTTCCGTCGTTTGGAGCCATCGCGTGCGGGGCGCCCCGCAGCCCGAGGGGTAACACGCTTCCCGATTGCGTTCTCCACGCGGAAGCGCAGGCGGTGTTGACGGGCGCAGGCCTCAGCGTGTCACTGGCTTCCCGGCGCTCTCAGGACAGGGTCCCGCGTGCGCCGTCCCTGCCGAGGGCCCGGCTTCAGCCCTGCCACCCTGCCCCTCACCGTCTACCCTCCACTAACTGTCCTTGAACGAGGGGCTCGGCCCATGAAGCGGGCGGGCCGCTGATGCTTTCGGGTTTTAGGAGAGAACTCGGTGAGAATTTCCCAGATTGAAAAACAGCGGCCACGACGGCACAGACTCTGCTCACGTCCGATTTCATCCCTTCAGACCCTCCCTCCTCTCTGATCTGGGGAGCGGGCCGGAGCCCAGACCTGAGGACTCCGGAGTCCTCGGGACCAGAAATTACCCAAGAGAAGGGGGGCAGGACTCCCCTCCCGAGGCTTGTCGCTGAACCCGGAGCGAAGGCGAAAACCTGCAGGAGACTCACGACTTCCTCCTCGGCCTTGTGCCCCCCGGACAGCGGGGGCGCGGGAGGGGGCGGGTTCAGAAGAAAACCGCGGAGACACAGCGGCGCTCCTGCGGAGGGGGGACCAGAGAGGAGCGGGGGCACCTGTTTAGGACGTCGGAGATGGGTGTAAGCCCCTTCGGGGCGACGAGGAGAGAGTGGGAAGGAATGGGGTTACTTGCGGCCAATTCGGCCAAGGAGCGAGCACCCGTTGGGCGGAAGCTCTTTGCCCCGTTAAGGGTCCAGAACGGAGGTTGCCAGCCGCCCCCCCGCCCCCCAATTCCTACTGCAGCACATTCCGTCCCGGTCCCCCGGAATCGGTAGAAAGCAGCTCTCAGCAAACACTGAATCACGACCCACGGTCCGATCCCCGCTGCCAGCCCGACTCAGCAGGCCCTTGGGCGCGAGCTAAGTTGTCGGGCCAAGTGCTCATGCGACAGAGAGAGGAACGCGCACCTCTGTCTTCGGCTGAGACCGGCTGGGGGCAAGGGCGGGGGCAAGAGGAAGATGCAGACAGGGTTTCACGACCCGCACAGGCGCTTCACAGGTCGCAAGAGGGACCAGAGATGAAAGGAGAGTGCCGTTTGCTTAAGAACTTTCACGACCGGCTGTGGCCACGAGGGACCGCAGCAATCCTCCAAACGCCGAGCAGCTGGTGGCAAACTCGGCGCTCGCGTCACAGGCCCAGCGTGTGCGCCGAGCACGGGGTTTCCGTCCCCCCCCCCCCAGTCTTGTTTAGGGTCCTTCCCCCAAACCCGCCCGGAGCCAGTAGCCGGTAAGCAGCGCCAGCGTTCGCGGGCCGGGTGCGGATCGCCGACCACTCGCCCGCGGCTAGAAAGCCCGACGGCCGCGGACAGTGGGCCCGCCGGCCGAGCCCGTCTCGCCATTCCCTCTTCGGCCGCCAGGACGGGGGAGAGCAAAGATCGGCTCCGTTTTCAGGCGAAGAAAGTGAGGCTTCACGAGATCAAGTGGAAGCCACGGGGGCCAGGCCGCCCCCAGATCAGCTCGGGCCCAATCCCTAGGAGAGGCCTCCGGGCTCGGGAGCTCTGCCCCGGCCTAGAAGAGGCCACCTGGAGCCACGGTGAGGACAAGGTCAAGCGGTCGGGCCGGACCCCCGGCCGGAAGTGGACGAGCCGGGTTGGGATGCTGAGCAAGCCAATCCAGACGTCCGGCTGGCGGGGCCAGCTCCTGGGGCGCACTCCGGGCGGAGCCTCCGGCTGTCCCCCGCAGCTGCAGAAAGCCCCGGCCCGGCGACCACCGTGCGCCCGAGGGTAAGTCTCCCAGGGTAAGCAGGACCCAGCAAGCCCCCAGGCTTTCTAACGTTGATTCCATTGTTTGTATTCCCGTTTGCCTGGGGGGAGGGGATTACGCCCTCCCGCCCTCCTGGGGCGGCTCAGACACCCCCACCCCCCCACCTCACCCCCCCCCCAGCCTACACAGCTGAGCTGTTTCCTGTCTTACCCGAGGCGTGAGTAGAAGTTCCCTTAGAAAACCTGGGTCCACCCAAAGCTGAATAAAAATGCTGGGTACTACTTAAACCAGTTTGAAGATGAAGTCACGCCTCGGCCTGTCTCCGCCGCCGCTGCCCCAAACAGGTCGTGACCCTAAACCAACCCCTCCTTTGTACACCACTCGGGAGCCTGGCTGCCAATCCCCCTCCAGGGGTGCAGACCCCAGGCTCCCCCGCCACCTGCCCTCCTCGCAGGGCTGGCCGGAGCGCTCTCCCTGGCTCCTCCCCTGGCCTGTCACCACAGCAGGGGCGCCGCCAACTTGAGCTGCGCCTTCGGTCCCGAGCGCGAGGATCCCGGCCCGGGTTCTGAGCACCTGCCCGGCTCACCTGTAACAGCAGGACCAGCAGCAGCGCCGGAAGAAGTGGCGGCGAGGGGCGGGTCTCGGGGCCCGTGTCCGAGCGGGGAGGCACGCAGGCCACCGCAGGTCCCCCCACCCCGGGCCCCTGATCCCCGATCCCTTCCTTCTCAGCCGGGTCCTCCTCCCGCTTTGGGGGCACTTCGTCCCAGAATCCCTCAACTCCTGTGGCTCCTCCTCTATTCATCAGAGCGAGCGGGCTGGGCCGAGCCTTAAGCTTTACCCTCACGGTGACAATCGAGTCCCCACTGCCCTGCCTCACGCACGCAGTTGCCTGCTGGGTCGCTGGCACAGAACCCGGCTGGGACCCGGCCGCAGCGGATGAGATCGGGTCGGGGAACATGACATCAGCCGTGTGGTCCGTTTGTTTGTCTTTAGCTCCAAGTGGAATGTCCCTCGATCTCTTCCTGAAGCAGGATATCCCAGTGACTATTTCCTACAGCCCCTGAGCTTTTTTTTTTTTTACACGTTTTATTTATTATTGAGAGACAGAGAGGCAGAGCATGAGCATGGGCGGGTCAGAGAGAGGGAGAGACACAGAATCCAAAGGAGGCTCCAGGCTCCGAGCTGTCAGCAAAGAGCCCGATGCGGGGCTCGAACTCATGAACTGTGAGATCATGACCTGAGCCGAAGTCGGACGCTTAACCAACTGAGCCACCCAGGTGCCCCTGAGCTTTGAAACCAAAGCAGCACAAAAGGACCCGAGAAAGAATAACCTTAGGAAGGGGGCGGGATGCGAACACCTTCACTCTCCGAAGCACCAACCATCTTCATCCCAACCGCGCCCCAGAGCTCGGCGGCCTGCAGCCCTTTCTACCAAAGTCTCTGCCAAGCTTAGGTGCCTCTGTGACTTCAGGACTGAAGGTGGAAGGAGAGATGGAGAGAGACGCCCTGTGGGCAGGGGCTCTGTGCCAAACTGGGGGGGGCGGTTTGCACTGGACTACCGGAAAAGGCGCAGGCAAGGATCCCACCCAGCTGGCGCTTAAGGTTGGAATGATTGAGTTTTAAATGAACTCGGAGTTCCGTTGGCTCGAGTCCCTTAATGTGGTACCTTGTTACCACAGCTCCTTCTTTAAAATAGCGAAGAGCTCTTCAGTGGATGGAGAAGGTGGCCTTTCTTCCTGCGCGCTCAGGGCTCTGTGAGGTGCCCTTGACCATCATAATGTGAGTAGTTTATCTTCATCCAAATTAGCAGCTTCTCGTTGAAAAGAGTAACAAACGCAATTTTAAGGTCTGTAAATATTTCCCGTGCAAAAATAGAAGCAGAATAGTAATTATCGAGTTTATAACTTCGTCCCTATTTTCAAAGTGGGCATTTTTATTTCATGCTATTCTGTTTATGCTACTGAAATTTTGATTAAGTTAGAAGCATCGATTCAGAAGTTATAGACCGGAAAAGCTAAAGCGTGTGGAACATTTGTGGGAGAAACAAGACACAAGGTGGGCGCCCCCATGCCGGGATAGTGCTGAGGGAGGTAACACAGAGCCAGAAAGACAGTGTGCCCACCTTCAGGCATCTGGGGAGGGCTGGGGAATGGGAATGAAGGATTCTGCTTTTCCCTTTGCTTTCGATGGAAAGAAATGGGTATTTTATTTTTTTAAGATTTTTTTAATTTTAATTTTTATTTATTTTTATTTTTTATAATAGTTTGTTTTCAAATTGGTTTACATATAAGACCCAGTGTTCATCCCAACACGTGCCCTCTTTAATGCCCGTCACCCCCTCTCCCCCCTCCCTCACCTCCCTCACCCCCCTCACCCTCAGTTTGTTCTTAGTCTTTGAGAGTCTCTTATGTTTTATCTCCCTCCCTCTCTGTGTCTTTTTTTCCTTTCCCCGTTTCCCCTCCCTCTGGTTTTTGCTTAGTCTCAAAAAGTCCACCTATTCGTGGAAACATGGTATCTGAGAAATGGGTATTTTAATGTATTAGAAA
The DNA here is from genome assembly GCA_030068075.1 of Paguma larvata. Lineage (NCBI taxonomy): Eukaryota > Metazoa > Chordata > Mammalia > Carnivora > Viverridae > Paguma > Paguma larvata. The sequence continues at coordinate 46,156,084 of CM057844.1, read as the reverse complement.
CAGCCACGTTTTCAACATCCTCGAACATTTAAAAATAACTGAGCAAGGTGCCAGTTTCCCATAAGGCGGCCCTTCTCTCGTCTGGGTTGGGTGGCCCTGGCCTTCGCCTGCCACACGTCCCCGGTGAGTCGGAGCTGGATGTCCAAGCTGCCTTTCTGCCGTGAGCGTCCGTGGTTGCAGAGAAGCCGGCCGAGCGTCCCCGCGTCCTCGCGAGCGCACTAATGCCTTGCGGCCACCAGGTGGCAGCACCCGGAGCAACGTACTCTGTCGAAGGAAACGCGGTCGAAAAACCAACGGGTGCCGGAGGAAGGAGGCGCGCCGAATTATCTGGACTTCACGGTCTCTGATCTTGGGGTGTTGAAGGGGTGCCCAGCCCAGCACAGGTTCTCAGCATTTAAAAATATATATTTTAAGTATTTATTTTTGAGAGAAAGAGAGAGCGGGGGGAGGGGGAGGGAGGGAGAGGGACAGAGGATCCGAAGCAGGTTCCGAGCTGTCAGCACGGCTCGAACCCACGGACCACGGGATCACGACCTCGCGGAGCTCCCCGGGCGCCCGCAGCGTTTTTAGGTGATGCGCACGCGGCGAGTGCTGCTAAGGATTCGATTTGTCTGGACTCGTCCGTGTCAGCCCGGGTCCCGCAAGCGCCAGCCTTCCTCTTCAGGTGCTGAGTGACGGCGGCGTAAGCGTGTCCCTTCCCCACGTCCGCGGAGGGGAGCGCCTGGCCCAGGGCTCTCCTCGCCCGGGAACTGGGGAGGACCACCCTGAACTGAAAACAAGGACGCGTGACAGTCACCACATCCTGAAAAGAGACCCAGTAATTAGGACCAGACCCTTCGGGACTCTGAAACACGATGGTGGGACTGGTCCCGCCGTCCCTCCAGCCTCCCCCCTTCCCTCTGCGCCCTGTGGACGGGAGGGGTCACGCGGGAGGCCAGCCTCGGTGAAAGTGTGGAGGGCGCTCTGTAAAGAGGAAACACGGCTGCCTCCGCCTCAGTGTCCCCTGTCTGTGCTGGGGAATGCGGGCCGGGGAGGGACGGAGGCAGCCTTCCTCTCTGTGCTGGGGGGGGCGGTCAGAGAAGAGCAGCCAAGCACCCCCCCCACTGCTTACCTGCTAACCCGGAGGGGAGTTGGGGGGGGGGTGGACTGAGATGGAGTGCCCCTGTGCTGGGGGGCCCGGGCAAGGGTGCCCACAAGGGAGCCGAGGGAGCCGAACAACCTAAAGTCAGATTGGGGGGCGCCCGGGCGGCTCCTCGGGTGAGCATCCGACTCTTGATTTCGGCTCAGGTCATGATCCCAGGGTCCTGAGATCGAGCCTGGAGTTGGGCTCCTCACTGAGTGTGGAACCTGCGTGGGATTCTCTCTCTCTTTGTCTCTCTGCCCCTTTCCCCCCACTTCTCTCTCTCTCACTCTCTCTCAAAAATAAAAAATACATAAAACTCAGAATCGGAACAAATTAAATGGCTCCTGGTTAGCCCCCTCCCTTGGTTGGGACTTCTCCATGTATGTCCCCTTATATAAAATTTATTTTCCTATCAAAGGATTCTCAATCGGGGCGCTGGGGGGGCTCAGTCAGTTGGGCGTCCGATTTCGGCTCAGGTCATGATCTCACAGTTTGTGGGTTCAAGCCCCGTATAAGACTCTGTGCCGACAGCTCAGAGCCTGGAGCCCACTTTGGATTCTGTGCCCCCCTCTATCTCTGCTCCTCCGCTGCTCACACTCTGTCTCTGCCTCTGTCTCTCTCTCTTTCAAAAATAAAAATTAAAAAAAAATTTTATATTTAAAACAAAAAAGAGGATTCTCAATTCAAGGCCCTGTTTCTTCAAAGTCACAAGTCTTGGAATAGTCTCGAGTAGAGTTAAGGAGTGGAATAGAACACTTAACAAAAACCCCAGCATGGTCCCCAGTCATGGGACCTGGCTCCCCAGCCCGGCTGCCACATAGAATGACCACTGTCGCCGAAACACAGAACAGTGACGCGGGTGCACTGGCGAGCCACCAGAGGCAGGTGGAAACCGGAGGAGGCAGGCGGGCAGGGGAACAAGGCAGGGAACGAGCTGCGAGCTGCGGCATCTACACCGTGGGCATTAGGTGTTCACTGTACGTGCCTTTCGACTTCTCTGTACGTTTGAAGATTTTTATAACACGATATTGGGGGAAAGTATCAGAAAAGTGAATCTGACCCCAGTACTGCAAAATGCAACTTACAACTAACAGTACCCTGAGCCTACTGTCTAATATCGTGTATCTAACCCTGTACCCCAATACTACGTGTGTGGGAGCAAAGAGGAGACTTCACGTGAGAATAAAAAAATTCGTCGTTTGTATTTCCTGATTTGCCGTAAGGTGCTGAGACAGCTTTGTCTGTCCTATGCCGATGCTTTCGTAGTCACCGAGGCTGCTGAGAAAGCGTGGTCCTTACGTTTTAGGATTTTGCCAGTCGCCAGGAGCGGCCGGAACATCTCCCCGGAGAAATTTTAGTCTCTTGCCCCTATTTGTTCAACTAATAGTTGTAGATGAGAGGGTGGGGGGTGGCTGGAAACGCTGCCAAATATAACAGACGGAAGTATTTCTCGCTTTTTGCAAGTATGTCTTATACTAATTATATTGATAGTAGACATAGCGAGCTTTTTTTTTCAGTGATTTATGTATATAAATATTTTTATGCTTTTTCAGGAAAGAAGAGAGAGAAAGAGAGAGAAACTCGGGGCTGTTTCATGGCTCCTCCCACATCAGACCTGTGCTATTGAGGGAAAAAAACATACTTAATTAGAACATCTTCAGCTAAACTTGGGAGACCATTCGTCTTAGTACTGTGTAAGACCTCTAAGTAAAAAGCATTTCAGGGGCGCCTGGGGGGCTCAGTTGGTTAAGCGTCCAGCTTCAGTTCAGGTCATGATCTCGCGGTCCGTGAGTTCGAGCCCCGCACCGGGCTCTGTGCTGACAGTGCAGAGCCTGCTTGGGATTCTCCCTCTCTCTCTGCCCCTCCCTTGATGGCGCACACGTGCTCTCTCTCTCTCTCTCAAAATAAAACTAAAAGAGAATGTTCACACTCTTTAAAAGTAAACAAATAAAAGCAGGAGCGAATGAATGTGAGGGACAAGACGGCCGCGTTCTGAGAAACCTCAGTTCCCGAACACTCGCTTGCCCCACAGGTTATCAGAGGCCGTAAACCAGGCCACGTAGTGACCTATTCCTGAGCCAAGGGCCGGCAGAGCGCCTGTGAGCTCTGGAGAAAACAGGACGCAGATGGACAGACGCACCTGTTAGCTTGCCCGGAGTGTGGGGAGTCCGGCCTGGGACATGCGGTCAAAGCAGTCATTTCAAATTTACAGATTTTTTTTTTAATCTCTATTTATTTTTGAAAGAGAGAGAGACAGAGCACGAGCTGGGGAGGGGCAGAGAGAGAGAGGAAGACACAGAATCCGAAGCAGGCTCCAGGCTCCACACTGTCCACACAGAGCCTGCCTTGGGGCGCGAACTCACGGATCGTAAGATCATGACCTGAGCTGAAGTCAGACGCTTCACCGACGGAGCCCCCCAGGCGCCCCTCAAACTTACAGAGTGCCACAAATGAGGGTTTCTCAAACATTAACTTCCAAGGATCTTGTTCAGATGCGGACTTTTATTCTGTCTGGGAGGTAAAATGTTACCATTTACCTACAATTACCTTTCCCCTCAGGAGAAGAAAACAATTTTACTTCTATCCGTCTAGTTCTTGACTGAGACCCCCGGACACGGACAGACTAACAGAGGAAACACAAACAGAAGGTTAATAGCACGCGTGCCTCCTGCACACACGGGAGAGACCCAGGAAACTGGGTCCCTGAAATGGCTCCCGTCACCAGCTTCAATGCCACCTGCAGCTAAAGACGAAGGAACCAGGGGCGGCGGGAGCCGCGAAAGAAGTTACTAGGAAAAGTACAAGAAAGGGCTGTGGCTGTTTTGCAGATTTAAGTCCAGGCCTTAATGAGATAAGAGTCAGTAAGTGTTTCTAGAGATTTCCTCGTCCTCTTCCTGGTAAAAAAGGGAGGCACCCTTACAGACAGAGCTCTCCCCAAGGTGTCTTATGAAAGGGTAACTTCTGCTCAGTTTGCAGAGCTGTTCCTGTGTGTATGCTGTTTCTTAAATACAATCGGCCTAAAATTAGCCTCATGTCAAACAGGGGTACTTTGAGGGGGCAAACTCGGCTTCCCTGCACCCTCTTAGGGTTCTGTTTGGCTGGGCCTGAGGATTGAGTTGACATAAGACAGAGGAGCGGGACAAAGGCATGCAAATTCTGCAGTACAAGTTTTATGTGCCACAGACTGCCTGAGGAACAGAGCCGGAGGAAGGGCGGCGGTTACCTGCTTTGGTATCAGGTTGAACAGAGGCACCTGTAGGGAACTTACTCAACCATGTGGGGAGACGAAGGAAGAGAAAGGTGGTTTTATTAAAAAAAAATTTTTTTTAATGTTTATTTATATTTGAGACAGAGAGAGAGAGAGAGAGAGAGAGAACATGATTGGGGGAGGGGTAGAGAGAAGGGGAGACACAGAATGTGAAGCAGGCTCCAGGCCCCGAGCTGTCAGCAGAGAGCCTGACGCGGGGCTCGAACCCATGAACCTCGAGATCATGACCTGAGCCGAAGTCGGACGCTTAACCGACGGAGCCGCCCTGGCGCCCCAGATAAGGTCATTTTAACAGACAGACTGTGCGTGGAGTTCTCTTGGCCTCAACTGCTCGCCCCTGATGATAAGCACGCTACTTTCTGGCGCAGGGAGGACGCCTTTCGCGTAGGAATTTCATCTCCTGCTTTGAAGAAAAGGAAAGGTAAGAGCGGCTTCCTTCGATTCGCGGTCTCTCGAGGGCCTCTGACTCAGGGCCGCCGGCGTGCCGGAGCGCCCCGTGCTGACCGCCGTCACCTTCAGCAGGCCTGGGGCGGGGCTCACGGCGTGGGCAGCGCCCGCAGGAACCCGCAGGGGCCGAGCGTAACCTACAGAGAAATGTACATTGGTTTCCGCTAAAGTATCATTCAAGAGAGGACAACTGTGTTCATGACTATTCCATTTTTAAATTCCACTTAGATTTTCCCAGTGTTGTCAGAGTTAATTCCTGAAATACCGAATTGCCGAGGGCAGGGCTATTGGAGTCCTTTCAAAACAGGGTCTCTACGAAGATTTTTACAAATTACTCATCTATGTTATTTCATTGGGCATTATTCCGTGCTGGATACGGTTGTTTTAAGGTGTTAAGGCGATCACACCGGCAGACCAGGAGACCGAGGTGGTTTCGGGTTAGGTCTAGAGGTCACACTGCTACCTCGTGGATAACACAGCACCATCCAAAAACAATCTCCCGTCTTATGTACAAATTTATGACTTAAAACTTCCAACATGGCTAATTTTCAAACTACCAAAAAATTATTTTTAAGCCCCCTGCTGACAAGACCACCGGCCTGTCACCGAGCCCCGCCTCACGCACAGCCTGGGCTCTCCCAGAGCGAGATCGTAATCCAGACAGTCGGGAGTCACATGATCAGCACCGGTGAGGCCATCGACCTGCGAGACTCGGCCGCCCCAGAAGCGAAAGTGACCTGCACAACTTCCTCGTGCCTGCTCCCCACTGCCTGTAAGTCTTCCCTTTGACACTTTCCCTGGGGCTGCTTTCACCCGCTGGATGGGAGGCTGCCTGACTCGCCGTCATTACATAAAGCCAGTTAGATCTATAAAATTTTCTCGGTTGAAATTTTTTTAACACGCCCAGAAGTAGTTTTGAAACCGCCACTATACTACTTGGTAGACTCAAAAGAATGCACCTGCTTGCCAGACGTGAGTCTAGAAGAAGGAGCAAAGGGCCTTTCGGAATGCCTGCGGCGCCCAGGCGCCCTCCTCGGGAGGGCCGGCTCTTAGTCCTGGACATGCAAGTTAACGCGTGAGCCCCTTCCGTCGCCTGTCACTTCACTTTTACTGAGTGTCCGTCCTGGTTCCCTAAGCGGTCAGCACCTTCCGGGGGTGTAAGAGGAAGAGGGCTCAAGAGCACACGAGCGGTGGTTCCCGGCTGTGCCCAGTAATGTTGTCACATACGTTGCTCAATATTAAGGAAGGACTGGGGCAGAGTCCCCTCCCCGGTGGTTCTGTGAGGTGACCAGGGAGAAAAGAGACAAACAGGAAGAGAACAGCATGAAAAGCAAAACAAAACCAGACCCGAAAAACACAGACGGTATTTCCTACTGTTTAACTGATCTCGAGGAAGGAGAAAACCAGATTCACAAAAACGTACCCGCGTTCTGTTTTATTATGTACAGAACCAAGCATACAATAATCATAACAGCAAATAACAAACATGCCCAACACAGTCAGGCCATGTGAAACGGAGCCCTGTACGTGCACGTGAATACCTAATAAATACTGCCTCTCCGTTACCTAGAAACCCAGGATCACCTAGACTTTTATGTTTTAACTACTCCAGTAAGCGAGCAGAAGGGCTTAGGCGATATTTAAATCATGAAAGGTAAAGGTTCTTCCGTCTCTCTGGAAACTAACCTCGTAGCTTAAGAACCACCCCAAGCCTTCCTCCCTTAGCCTGTAGCTGCCGTAAGATCAATGCTGTCCCCCTATCTTTGCGGACCCGGGGTACCCACCCCGCCCTACAAGTCACTTGATGAACCTTTGGCCAGTCTAGCCATTAAAGATTTGAGAAATAGTCTCATTCTAAATAATTGTGGCTAATACTGATAGATTTTTGCAGTTTGTTCTTGTATGTTTTTATGTTTTCCACTGATTCTAAGCCTGAAGTAATTAATTCTTCTTACATTCTCTATACTTTTATTTACCTTGGATTAGTTTAATCGGTTTAAACACAACACGGACGTAAACAATTCCCCAGAAACGTGAGGCACTTCTCTGAATACTGAATGAATGATTCATGTCCCCAGACTAGCAGGACACTCGGTGGCTCAGACCTGACCAGCCAGAGGAGGTCCAGACTCCCGCTGCCGGCGCCGTCTGCGTGAAAATGGCCACAGTCCTGTCTGTGGCATTGACAAAAGGAGGCCGTGTGGGGGTGCGTACCAGAAACCACGGCCCAAATTGTGCTTATGTTCTGCAGTGAACCTGTGCCGTCCGCCGGGAGCCCCGGTCCCGGGGCAGGAATGCTGGTGAAAAGAAAGCATCGACCGGAGGCAAAAACGCAAGCAGGCAGTCACCTCTGCAGGCTTTTAAAATGGTCTCAACATGTGACATCATAACTATGCCCCCAATTAGGCAGCTGACTTCAACTCAAAGAGCAAGGAACAAATGGAACAGCTCAGGCGCCACCTGTAAGTTTCTTAATCGGGATGGTCTTCGGCTCTGACACACGCAAGGCAAAGCAGCCCGAGACCCTCGCCCTAGGGGGCGTCCGAGAGAACTCACAGGGAGCGTTACCAGAGACGGCAGCGACTCAGCCTTAACGCCGTGGTATTAGCGACAGGAGCAGGCACGTGCGTCCAACGTGCTTACAGAGACTTGTCGGCCCCGAAATGTTAGCAAGAGCTGCGTAAAAATCAGAGCAGAGGAAGGGTCGTGAATGAGGCGCGGTGCCAGCCGTGTACGGAGGACTGGTCCGTCTGCGCCCCCGAGGAGCAGGGTGGGCACAGGACACACGGGGCGCCACTCAGGAAGCAAGGAACGGTGAAGTGAGGGCGTGCTGTTTTCAAACCACAGCCCAGACGCCGAGCGTAGAGCTTACGGCGCTGCCGAGAGCGCGGGAAGGGATGTCCGCTGGATGCGTGTCTTTGTTCATGTCCAAGGGGACAAGATCCCCGTGTTAAGAGCATGCTTCTCCCGTAGGGTGGTGTGAAAGATAAAGACTCTAGAAGGCAATCTGTGAAATTCTAGAAATAAAGTCCTAGAAGAAAAAAATGACCGTGAAAATGGCTAGGTCGTTAAACATTACTGAAGTCAGATTTTACAGCGGGGCCTGAATACTGGGCTTGTGCCCGTTATGACCTTATCTACAAGCGCATCTTGTCCTCATGCTATTAACCGGAAGCGCCTCGGACGGCACCGGCTGCCCAGGGAGCCTGCAGGCCAGTGCGCATTTTCAAATGAAAAGGGCCGAGTTTTCAGTTTGCTCCAAAGGTGAAAAAATGGAAATCAATGTGTACGAAACAAAGCAAGGGATCATTTGAAGACATAAAATCAGCTACAGTCATGGAAACATACTGGGCATCCGGTAGTCAGCCGAAGGTTTTAAAGATATTCACAGTATCAACGGAAGTGTCGCGGCACAACCGTAGGGACAAGCAGGCATCGCTTAACGCCGGTGCAATGAGAACCAGCTGGGAGAGCCCGGGACCGAGGACCAGCTAAGGGTGTTAGGAGGACGCCGGGCAGGTCCTGTTCCACCCGCGCCCCCCCCCCCATTTTGAAATGTGTCGTCACTCCTCGGCCCCGAAGCAAGGCGATAAAATCCTGCTCTCGCAAAGGAAAACAGACCTTCTGCTGACCAGACGGCAGGACGTCCAGGTCTCAGATCAGGGATGGAAGGACCGTGACGGTCGCATGCGGTTCCGTGCGTCTGGCTGTAGGCCTTTCATGTATGAACTCGAAAACGTGGTTTTCCCGTGCACCGTCTTCCAGAAGCCGTACATGCCAGAAACGGAGCGCCAAAAATCCCACGGTTCTCTCCCACCAGACAGCAGCAGTGCTGCTGAGACCCGCTAACGCGTAGCCGGACGGGGTCTCTGCACCGCTCTAACCTCAGATACACAGACTCCGAAGGTGGACTTCACCCCACCCGGACTCGCGAACTGCCTTGAAGGAAAAAACAACTATGAAAGTACTCGATTCCGCGGCCTGGAAAGAGCAAGCGGCTTAGTGACAAACGGCTTTGCTCCAAACAGACACTCCCGGGCGTGAGGAAGGGCTGAGGTTTCTCCCAGGGGCAGGCAGACAGAACGTCTGTCCGGACGGTTTATGAGGACACCAAGCACTCGATTTCACACGTTTCAGATTCTGCACGGTTCACAACAGCAGGCACTGCTTTCTACATTCCGGCGCGCTGCGAGAGGGGCTGCAGTTCCTGCTTGTGCTGCGGCTGGCGGCCGCTCCTCGCCTGGCGTCCTCTTTACACGGCACAGACCTGGGTTAGAATTTTATCGAAAGGGCTCTTGTCGGCAAGACAAAGAAAGGCTTATTGAAAGACACCTTTCTCTGGAAGCAAGCCCGTGGGCAGGGGTGAGGGTGGAGATGCACTCAAAGGGCCAGTCAGTGACTGACGTGTCAGTCGTCACGAAATGTCCTGAAATTCACAGTATCGTGACTTGGGCAAGAGCTCTCACGGTGAGGCGGCCGCGGGTTTTGCAAGTCACCACGTCAGTTATTTTTTGACTCTGTGCGGGCTTTGCTTTACTCCATTGGTTCTGAGCTTCTTTTCACTGGGTATGGGGGCCGGGGAGCAGGCGCTCACACTGCCCTTCTTCTTCAGGCTCCCGGGAGCTTGCGCCCTGGGGGCCCCGCAGGGGTCCCGGATGGTCGCGACCTGCAGGGAAGGGCCACCACCACCTCCACCTCCACCCATGTCCGCGCCGGGGCCGGGGCCGCTGTCACCACCAGGCGGGTCCCAGCGCCGCAGCCTGGGGCTCTTACTCCATTTCTTTTTCTGCTCCTCTGTCCTGCCCTCGAGGGCTGGCTTCTGAGACGCTCGGAGAGCTCTGGGGGCAGGGTCGAAGGTGTAATAGGATGGGCGAGCTTCCTCGCGGTGCGGGTCTCTCCTTCGGGGAGCGCCTGGCTTGGGAGCCCCCTCTTGGTGAGGCCTGGCCGGAGCGCTGACCACCAGCTTGCTTCTGCCCGGGCTTTTCAGAGGCCCCGCCGCGGAGCCAGGGGCGGAGGGAGGCCTGGCCTTGGCGCCCCTCCCCTTCTCGCTCTGGACCGTCTGCATCTGCAGCCACTCGAGCTGCAGCAGCCGGTCAATGTACCTGGCGAGCAGCCCGGCCGCGCCGCCCTGAGCCGCTGGCCGGGGCTCGGTGGCACCGGGTGGCATGGCCAGGTCGCGGAGGTCCCAGGAGCTGAAGGGGGCCGGCAGGAAGTCCGCGTAGCGGTAGGTGAGCTGCGCGCCGCGCGGGTCCAGGTCCCGGCCCGGGTCCGGGTCAGCGGCGTCGATCTCCTCGGCGCGCAGGTGCAGCTCCGGGGGCGCGAGGGCGGACGATGGCACGGGCACTCTCTCGGAGTCCGACAGGTCGCTGGCGCTGTCCTCGTCCTCGTCCGCACCCTCCTTCATGATTTTCATGCACTGAAGGTCAAGAAACAGCTCATTCGCCGAGGCGCCCCGACACCTGGGGTCCAGGGGGCTCCTTCTGGGTTTGCCTTCCGGGGAAACGCTTTCTCGGAGTCTGTCCACAGGCAGCTGGGAGGCCACCTGGGGTGCCTGGGCTTTACTCTGCCTTTTTCCTGAAGAGGCTTTTGAACCTTGTGCTTTATTCCAAGACGGGCCGGCATTCATATCGCTGTGAGAAATAAAACTGTAATTCTTAGTCCTCTGGACAAGACCTGGCCTCCCGGTGATTAAGCAAAGAATCCGCCAGTTGCGGTTTCGGCTGTCCCCGGGAAGGCCTGCGTGGCCCTTGCCCCGCCGACGGTGCTCACAGAGCAACCGGCCACACAGGACTCCACTCAAAACACGTTACAGGACACAGGTGCCCAGGGTGGATGCATGGATACCAGACACTGTCACTTATGGAAAACACGGACAGTTCTTAAAGCGCTTAGAATTTTAGACCAGTCTTAAGAACCCCCTCCCCCACCAGTTTGGAGAAAATCTGTCATTAACTCTCAATCTGTTCCGTTAATGATGAATAGTGTTTAGTCACACTGACAAGTAAAAGCCACGGCTTTCTCTGACAAGCTGATTTTCAACGAAAAGTAAACAAGGTGTAAAATGCAAGTCATAGAGAACTTAGTCCCTGATGGCTGGTGATCCTGAGCCGCCTAAAATCTGGACATGAAGGGGCGCCTGGGTGGCCCAGTCAGTTGAGCAACCCACTCTTGATTTCAGCTGAGGTCATGATCCCAGGGGCGTGGGATTGAGCCCTGCAGCGTGGAATCTGCTTGGGATTCTCTCTCTCCCCCTTTGCTCCTCTCCCCGCTTGTGCTCTCTCTCTCAAAATAGATGAATAATAACATCTTTTTTAGAAATGGTTTTACTTATCTTCAAGATGAGAGAAAGCGAGTGGGGGAGGGTCAGCAAGGAAGGGAGACAGAGGTTTCAAAGCAGACTCTGTGCTGACAGCAGAGAGCCCAAGAGCCCGACTCGGGGCTTGAACTCACGAGCCATGAGATCATGACCTGAGCTGAAGTCCGATGCTCGACTGAGCCAGCTAGGCGCCCCAATAATAAATAAATAAAATCTTAACACGAAAGAGCGTAGCATATACACCCTGTACCTCTCACGTCTAAAGCTTATTCAAGTGTTTCCAAGTAGGAAGCACACTCGGGAAAACGGTGCTTAAAATGAGTGAGAAAAAGTTCCCTGGTGCCTTGAAACACGGTAGGAAGGAGACAGATCGGATCCGTGCTGTCTTGTGATGGCGGGGACGGAGTGAGGGAGGCCGTGTGCACTGCTCGCACGGCTGCGATTCCCCCGGAGGGGATTTGTTCCCAGGCAAGATCTCATAGCAGAGTGGAAAATACTCGATCTTCTATTTACCCAACACGTCGCATCTCACTAGGATTCACAAGCTTCTCGGGGACATTAAGTCGGGTAGCGTAAGAGCACACGCGTGGTGCACGTGCGTTCGGGAGAACTCGGAGGTTTCTTGCCCCGTGGCCTCTACCGCGCACTACTTGTTAGTAACTACGGAAGGTGTTGCACCACGCCTGCTCAGTATGCATCGGAAAAGCGGACGAAGGAATTGTCGTGACCCAGAACTCATAACCAATCCTGTTACAACTTTTGTTTACTCTGTCAGTGCCTATCAATAAAAGTTGTTATCAGAATCCTTTTTATAAAAAAGGAAACAAACACAGAAAGATGATTAAGGAGCTCCCCCCAAACTACAGATTCTGCTCACAGTGGCAGAATTAGGGCCTCTGGGAATTTTACGGACTGGTACTGTTTAAGACCCACTCACTTCTCAAGTACCTAGTTCGCAGCCACAGACGTTACTTTTTTTCCAGCCACACGCATTCGGTCTGGAGAACCAACATAACGCGCCGTTTGCAAGACAATCGAAATGATTCACCTGCTTTTCTGGTGACATTTATTCACCCTATTCCCGCTCTCGAGAACATCACGGGGCTGGCCATCGCCTGGGGTTGGACGGACTGTCTAAAAAACAGACGTGCGGCAGTAAATACCATGAAAACAAACGGACACACCTCCCCCCCAAACGAAACAGCAGAGCAAATCTGGAGTAAGAGTCCCCTCAGAATTCACACCACCTTCTCTGTAGGGCTCGGAATATTCTTGCTCAGTCTGTTGGCAGATAGCGACAGCTGCCGAAGTGACGTCCCTCTGCCTCTTCTATTTGGAGAGGACTCCTCCAGGCCGCCGGAACTAGGAGCAACAGAACACGGCAGGTAAGCAGGGATTGCAAACGGCCCTGCCACCAGCACTGGGCTGGTTTTCTCTGGTTTGTTTGGAAATATTTGCAGAGTATTGAAATGTTGGTGGGGGGTATTGCCTTCTGTTGATAGTTTCATCTTTTTTGCGTCTTTGTTTTTCACGGGATAGTAGATGCGAAATCAAACCACTATCAATGTTGTCAACGGAATCCTTCTCTCTCTCCTCACATACACACACAGTCTCCTTGGAAATAACACCTTCAGGAAATCCGTGGGGCTAATGAAGGTCAGGTATTACCCAGTCTCCCACGTCCACTCACTCATTCATTGGACAAGTAATTACAGGAGAGCCTAGAAAATTCACATATCCCTGCTCTCACTGAACTGAACCTACTGGGGAAGCTCCCCTTTCGTGCTCCTGCCTTCCCCATCACCTCGATCCAGTAACAGACGGTCCCTACAGTAATACTTGTCACACCGTGTTCTCTCTGCCCAATTCCGTTGACTCGTATCAAGAATTCTGCTTCCCCTGATTTTCAGTAGGTGTCCTAAGGGTGCCCTGATTTGAAAGTGAGTATTTTCTCCCGTAAACTCCCCTGCCCCTGTAAGATAGAAAAAAGGTGAGATTACAGAAGACCCTTTTTTCCGCCTGAAACTCTGCTGTATTACTTTTCATAAGCATGTGTGTCTTTCCAGGCTCTCGCAATTAATGACTTCCACCACAGTCACCAGGCTTGATTCATCTGAAATGCATGAAAGGTTTTTTCCTTTACCAACCCTCCTGCAACAGTTTGGGTTTCCTTCTGCTTTCTCCCTCTGGGCAGTGAAAAGGGACCCTCCGCGATGCCAGGCCCCAAACTGCTGTCTGGAACGCGCACCGCCACGTTTCCCACTGCATTTCCCCTGGCCTGCTCTGCACGGGCAGCAGCAGCGTCTTCCGGGCAAGTTACTGATTGAAATAGGAGAGGAAGCTCGTAGGGTCGTAAGATGCCGGTTTCTCTGACGGTTCAGGCTTGCACCAGAACAGCGCTAAAGGTCTGAGACTCTGGCTACAAAACTGCTTCCCAAGTGCCAGGGGCTAAGGGCAGCTGCATAATTCATCACAGGGCATTAACTCTCTTTCCCACATCTTTCTCTCGGGCTAGGCGCCAGGAGACACACAGAGGCAACACCGCCCCTCCCCACCCTCCAGGGAACTAACTGGCTGGCGGTCCAGGCGGCAAAGCATTGTGGGTGACGTGTGGTCAGGTCGCCTGTCCTCTACGCAGCGAGGCTCCCTGGGTCTGGCCGGGGTTCCAGGTTGCAGTGCACACGTCCGAAGAGCGGGCTGGCCTAGAAACTTCAAATTGGCCCAGGGACCAGCTCCCGGAGAGGCCACTTTTTGCGTTCGCCCCCACCCCACCCCCAGTAACCCAGAAATCCAAGGGCCCGCCGCATGCATTTCCCTCGTCCTCCGCTTGTGCAGACACAGATCTACGGTCGATAGGCGCAGAGACCCGGCAGATGCACACAGAAACGGATCAGACCTGTTCCGCGGTCGCCGAGGACACGTGACGAGGCCGTCCGCCGGCCTTCCCGGCGCCGGGCGCGGAGGCCGGACTGCGGCGCGCTGCGGCAGGGCCGGGGAGGCGGCGGCGCGCGGCGCGGCGGGCTCCGGGCTGCGCCCCACGGGCGGGGCGGGCGCGCGGCGGCGTCACGAGGGGCGGGGCGCGGGCTCGCCGGGAAGTTGCGCCCCGACAAGTTGCAGCCATGTAAGTAACGCAGCGGGCGGGGAAGGTGGGAGGGGCGGCTCTACGGACGCAGCCTTCACCCCCCCCCCAATCCAAGAACCTCCGAGGCGACCAAAGGGAGGCGGCACCCTGCGCTCCCGGGGGCGCCCGGAAAAGCCTCTTCTCCCCTGGAGAAAAAGCACTCCTCTCTCTGCAGACGAGCTCCTTTCTCGCCCCCGGAGGCGGAAGCCCCGCGCCAGGACTCGGGGGGCGCGGTGGCGGGCGAGGGGAGCGCGCAGCCCGCCCGCGGAGGCTCCCTGCACGCTGCCGTTCCGGCTCGGCCGGAGACCCTGAGGTAGCGGGCGCGGGGTCCGGAGGTCGCCCCTCGGTACCGCCTCCCCGTCGCCCGACGGCCGGCCGGGCCATGTCCGGAGGTCCCCGCTCGGCGGCGCCGTCCCCGGGGTCCCGGAAGCCCGCCCCGCGGAGCCTCAGCTGCCTCTCAGACCTGGACGGCGGCGCGGCCCCGGAGCCACGGCTCTGCCGGCCCCCCGGGAGCCCCGGCCGCGCGCCGCCGCCGCCGCCGGAGCCGTCCGGCTGCGACCCCCCGCTTCGGCCCATCATCCTGCGGCGGGCGCGCTCGCTGCCCTGCTCGCCCGAGCGCCGCCAGAAGGCCGGGGGCGCGCCGGGAGCCGCCTGCCGGCCGGGCTGCACCCGCCAGCTCCGAGTGCGCTTCGCCGACGCGCTGGGCCTGGAGCTGGCGCAGGTCAAGGTGTTCAACGCCGGCGAAGACCCGTCGGTGCCGCTGCACGTGCTGTCGCGCCTCGCCATCAACTCGGACCTGTGCTGCAGCAGCCAGGACCTGGAGTTCACCCTGCAGTGCCTGGTGCCCGACTTCCCGCCGCCCGTCGAAGCCGCGGACTTCGGCGAGCGCCTGGGGCGGCAGCTCGTCTGTCTGGAGCGCGTCACCTGCTCGGACCTGGGCATCAGCGGCACTGTGCGCGTGCGCAACGTGGCCTTCGAGAAGCAGGTGGCGGTGCGCTACACCTTCTCAGACTGGCGCAGCGCGCACGAGGCGGTGGCCAGGTGGCGCGGGCCCGCGGGCGCAGCGGGCACAGAGGATGTCTTCGCCTTCGGCTTCCCGGTGCCGCCCTTCCTGCTGGCGCTCGGCTCGCGCGTGCACTTCGCGCTCCGCTACCGAGTGGCCGGCGCCGAGTACTGGGACAACAACCACGGCCGAGACTACAGCCTCACGTGCCGCAGCCACGCGCTGCACATGCCTCGCGGGGAGTGCGAAGAGAGCTGGATCCACTTCATCTGAGCGCGTCCCGTCCCAGGCCGCCCCGCGGCGGTTCCCGAGCTGCGCACTCCGGGGCAGGTGGCGACACCTCCTCACCCTCTACCCCCCTCCCCCGCCTGGGTCCTCTGACCTCCCTTCCCGCCGCAGGGTCCCTGGGAAGTGGCCCTTCCCATCTTCTACTTGAACCGCCTGTGTCGCTAGGTCTCGAAAGTAGCCTCAGGTGGCCAGAAGGCCGAGTCGTGCCAGGCGCCGGGGGCGGGTGCCGGGGTGGGGGGGGGGGAGCTGCACGGCGGTGTCGGCGCGTCTGGTGAGGGCCCCGGCAGGCTCGGCGAGTTCGTTTTTGGGAGAGGCCTGTGGCTTGTGCATGTGTCCTGACCGGGTGTCTGTAAGCCGTCGCCGTTATTTATTACCATTGTGCTGTTGGAATAGTTTACCCTTGCTGGATGCCTCCTCAGGAACATTCTGGATTTCACAAGCTAAAGAATCAGTCAGTCTTGTGTGTGTCTGTGCCCATTGTAAACAGAACGTTCGATGTGACTCCCACTGTGCTTCCTTGAGGCGTTTCTGCCCGGGGACAAGGAAAACCTGAGACTAGGTTTGCTTGCCAGAGTCTGTGGACCTCTAATGGTGGGAAACTATTAATAGGCAAGAAATGTATGCCTCATCGGTCATCATACAACCATTCCTGGGAGTTCAGGCTGCCCTGGATAGGCCATGTGTCTCCTGCATCAAGAGCCAGGGAAGAGGAAAGAGCTGAACTTTTAAACTAGCAGAACAGCCCCTTCCTTTTGGAGTCTGTCTGCTCACCTTGTGAGCTTCCCTTGTTTGTGTTTGACCGTTCTGTATCTGCATGTTACCAGGCCATTCTGTTTAGGTTTGAGACCACCTAAACATTTTAAGAAATCCTGCCTTAAGTTCTTTCCAGGCAGCTCTACAGTGTAATTTCAGGCAACAGTGCCCTTTGCAATTACCTTTATGATGATGAAGGTGACTCTTTATGTCTGCTTGAGTGTCAGACAGTTCCCAGCAGTCATCTTTCAGAAGTTGGGTTACCAAGTGGCACCGGAAGGTGTTTTCATCAATAGCCAGGCCCCTGGATGAAAAAAATCACAAGTATTTATACTTTTTAATCATTTCAAATTGTATTTGTATATGCCCAGTTATCGACTACCTGCCAACTTGATTCTTTGTGCCTTCGGATAGACTTTCTAACATCTTCTGGGCTTCCCCCCTCACCCCCCCCCCCCGTTTTTAAACTGCTAAATGTTTTTTCTTCTTTTTTTGTTTTGTTTTTTTTTTTTTTTTAAATCTCCAAGCAAGAAGTCAAGGCCATTGTCTCCTGCTGACTGCCACAATGACTTAGAACTCCCAGCAAGGCACTGATCATTTCTTTAGGTGCTGAGTGGTGGCCAGCACTGAGGGTGTGAAGGCCCGGCCGAGATGAACAGGGTCCCCAGCCTGTGAACCCCACTGAGACCAGTGGGAGTAATCTGTGATAGCTGTCACCAATAAGTCCACTCTAAATTTTTGAGTACTTATCGACGTTTGTCAAATCAATATGTAAAAGAGGTGTTTTGCCTCTTAACCAACTTGTTTTTATAATTACAACTTCTGGATTTCTAAAATTCTGAGAAGACGGATGGCTTTCTTTGGTATCTTTTGATAATAACAACACCGAATTTTGATTTAAGGTATTGTAATTAAATTGAACAACCTTTGGCTGTTAGCACTGTGCACTACATTGATATGCAAGAGAGACGGAAGCCTGGTTCCATTTCCTGCTGTTTAATAAACTGTCCAATTAGGTCAGCAAGCCTGTGAGAGTCTTGGCTGCTGTGTCCTTGGCCCCAGCCCAGAATGCAAGACAATTGTCCAGAGCATTCAGGTATAAGAGTTAGAGCTGCCAAATGTATTGTTGTGTAAAGGCATGTAAGAATCTTATCCAAGTGACAGTCACTTGCCAAAAAGGTTCTGGTCATGGAATATAAAGTAAATGTTTTATCTTCAATATTAAGAGAACCTCACCGTGCCTTTAAATAAAAAAAAAAAATCAACATTTAAAAATTTAAAAACTTAAATAGACCTGCCTAGTTGATGCAGAAGTTGGTAAAGTTCAGCTTAAGGAGAACTTACAGACCCTAACATTTCTATTGCTTAGATGTTAAAATTTTGCAGTGGATTGTGCAATCGTGGGGTTGTCTCCCCAAACATATTTTAATGTCACTTAAGATGATTTCACTCAAGCCTAAATATTAAAGTATGTGCATACATTGTTCTCTGAAGAGTGTTTTTCTTGGGGTCAAATTATACAAACAAGACTTGTGAAACTTCTTGATTGTTTAAATCATTTCATACCTAAGTCTTATCCTTCCTAAAGCACTATCAAATTTAGGGCCTTGCCGAAAAAGAGGAATTCGGTGACTGCGCCTCAGGTTCAGCACAGCTGTGTATCTTTGAGAAACCGAACTACGATCTTTATGCCAGCTCGATGCTAACATAGGAAGAAAGTTCCAGGGGGATGCAGGCCGTGGGACAGTTGTTCTCCTCCTTCGGTGCTTGTCGAACCCTGTGTCTGGAGTGATCAGTGTGTATCTGCCTCCCCGGCCTCCCTCACCCGGTACAGAGCCTTGCACGCAGGCTAGGGAAACTGACATTTCTGTGCACTCGTTCTCACTGGCGTGCCCACAGTGAGAGCTACTTACTGCATGTCTTTGATTTCGTTTAACTCTGAAAATTACCCGGTAGGTAATGTCCCTATTTTCTTAGCTGCCGAGAATGAAGCTCAGAGAGGCTTAAGTGATTCTTGGAAAGACTCACAGCTGGTAAGCAGCAAAGTCAGCGTTCAAACTTCTGCCCAAATCCGCCTGCTCCGCCCTGTGATGGGGTGTTCCCAATAAGTCCTCGTTAAATTTAACTGAAAGTCGCATTATGGTTGATGGAGGCTCCACATTCTAAAAACCTATTTAAAAACTCAAATAAGATTAAGTGATCTGCTTTGATCTTCTGTGTGGTATTTATTACTAAACCATTCTTATGCTTTCCAGACACACGAAACAATAGGAAGGACAGTTTCCATTGTTTTCTATTAAAAAGTGGCAAGATGAGAAATCGGTACTTTAAATTTCGAAGCGCTTGCTGCCGCAGCCACGTATGCACGCATGCGTAGACAACAGCACCCACTGATCTTCTCTAAATTTCAAATGGAAATGCTCCCAAGCCCCTGGGAATACACTGTTGCTGACTGCGCTCAGTAGCACCCCTGGATGGGCTCAGCCTGGTGGCCCTCAGGAGTCTGGGGTTTGGCTAACGAGGACACCGGAACCTGGCACCTCCTGCTTCTAGGAAATGAAGATGGGGGCGTGGCGTGGCACCAGGGGGCGTGGCCTTCGGGCGTGGTTCCGGGGGGCGTGGCCGGCCTGGTAAGTAAGGCAGCAGGGGTCAGGACGCGAGGGTCAGTGGGGACCCGCCCGACCTGGGTCTGAGGTCCTCCGCCGGACACTGCGTGTGTTCCCTCCAGGGAGTCGAACCCTCGCGCCTTCGCAGGTTCAGCTGGTACCCCCGCGTCTCTGCGGCCCCGTCCAGCCTTCGACGTCCAGCGTGGTAGTGGTTAGCCTAGGGGTCTCCTGGGCCTACCCGCGTCCTGTAGGGGCAAGTCAGGGCTCCTGGGGCGCGTCCGCGCGGCGGGACGGCAGGGGCGGGGCTGGGAGTCAAGGTCTTCGCGCAGGAGTCCATCTACCCAATCAGGCCAGGAGCCGCCCCCCCCCCCCGCCAACCCCCCGCGGCGCCCCTGGCTCCAGCCTCAGGCGACCCCAGCGCCGCGGACCGGTACGAGGGGCGGAGCCTGGCCTGCGTGCCGCGCTGATTGGATGGGGTTCCGCACGCACGCGGTGCCGATTGGGTAGACGCTTCCCGCTTTCCGTAGGCAGCCTGAGGTGAAGTGCTGAGGTGGTCGCTGAGGCCGGAGACGCGACGCGGGGCGGCTGCGGTGACGGCGGCTCCCTGGGCGCGACGCGGAGGCCTTCACCACCCGCAGGTTGCGCTGGGCGCCGGGGCGGGCCTCCCTGATGGCGGGGCTGTGTGGAGAAGGGTCGTGGCGCCGGGCCGACCTCTGGCAGTGGGAGGGCGGTCAGTCTCCCGACGGTTGAGGCGGAGCCGTTGTGGAAACGGCCGGGACGGCGCAGCGTGGCTTCGGGGCTGAGAGGCGGACCTGGGTCGGGCCGGCCGTGCGGGCCTCGCGCAGATCGCGAGATGGGCCAGAATGAGCGGGGCGGGACGGGGCTGGCCGGGGCAGGGCCCGCGCTGTGCCCGTCGGGGGACACCGGTGGGGGTGTGCCAGCCGCCGCAGGCGTGAGTATGGCGGGTGTGGGCCGGGAGGAGCTGGGCGAGGCGGGGATGGGCGGGGCCAGGGGGAGCTGGGCGGGGCGGGGATGGGCGGGGTCGGGAGAAGCTGGGCGGGCCGCGGGAAGCTGGTGGGGGTGTGCCGGTTTACGCAGATGTGAGTGTGGCGGATGTGGGCCGGGCGGAGCTGGGCGGGGTGGGGATGGGCGGGGTCGGGAGGAGCTGGGCGGGCCGCGGGAAGCTGGTGGGGGGTGTGCCGGTGTACGCAGGCGTGAGTGTGGCGGATGTGGGCCAGGCGGAGCTGGGCGGGGCCAGGGGGCGGGGTGGGCGGGGTCGGGAGGAGCTGGGCGGGCCGCGGGAAGCTGGTGGGGGTGTGCGGTGTACGCGGGCGTGGGTGTGGCGGGTGTGGGCCGGGCGGAACTGGGCGGGGCCGGGTCCGCGCGGAGCCTGTCAGGGGACGCTATGGGGCGTGCTGGCCGCTGCAGGCGTGGGTGTGGCCGATGTGGGCCAGGACTCTTGCGGGAGTCCGCTGTCCCCACCGGGGTGCGGGGCGGGGCCGGTAGCGCTTCCACCTGCTGGTGTCGTTTCCGCGCGCCCGCTAAGCCATGGGCCTCCTTGCTCCCCTCCGCGGCCTTCCGTGCCCCCTGTGGCCTTCTTCCTGAGCGCCGCCTGCCCCGCTGCTGATAAAATGGGTGCACGTGCTGGACTCCATGGTGATGCCATCACGGGTGTTTGGTGACATAGCTGGGGTTAACATTTAAGAGAAGGTGGTGCTCGCTCCCCTCCCGTCCTCCAGGATCCCAGACCCCCGTCCCGCCCATCCCATCACCCCGTCCGGGTCCCCCGCGCCCCTCCCAGCGTCCTACCGTTTCTCTGCTCCCTTTCCCTCCATCCTGTCACCCTCCTCTTCTGTCCTCCCATCTCTCCCGGCCCCCCCCATCCTGGCCCCCCAACCCCTCACCCGACCCCCCGCCCATCACCCTGTTGCCTCCACCCCCGTGGTCCGCACCCTCCCATCAGCCCGTCCTCCAGTCCCTCTGGCGGGGCCGGCCTCTCCTTTGCATTTGTAAATATGAGCCGTGGGGCTGGTGCTGGAGAGGACCTTGTGTTGATCCGTGGCTGCTAGTGTCCATTCAGCTTGGCGGGGAAAGTCTGTCAAGTTGTCTGGTCGTTTCTAAAACCTTAGACCTCTCATCCGCCTGCGTGTTCGCATCATCGCCTCGCTGGTTCTGTCTTTTGCCTCCAAGTGGACCCGGGTTAAGAGCCTGCTTAGACACACAGCCCCACACTCTCCTTGAAAAGTGTTCTTGCTGTTCCCGTTCGGGTGCGTGGTACTTCGGACGGATATTTTAGGGGCATCACTCGTGCTGGTAGAGGAGTGTATCCCTTTTGTTTCCTTCTAGAGTCAGCCTTAACCTCTCAGCTGCCAATGTCTGGCTTGTTTAATGAATGGTACTAGGTTTGGCTCTCTTGAGCCCAGTATGCATTCAGCCTTGGGACGGAGGGACGGTCGGGATTGTTTAGTTTTCTTCACTTGCTAATCGGCCTGCAGAGATACTAACCAGTTTTCCGTGGCTGACAGGTTGCAGGAAAGCAGTCTAGGAACTAAACCATCTTGTCAGCATTTCTGTGCCTCTCGGCCATAAGTAGTTCTTAAGGTATTTCATGTCTCAGAGTACTTCGTAAATCACATTTTAGATTCAAATCCAAATGGTTTTAGTTGTGGAGACGGAAAACCCTAGGACTAGGCATGCCTGCCTGCCCCACAGTTGCTGGACTTAGTACAAATTGATGTCCCTAAAATATATTTTAAGTATTTAAACTTTTTAATCAATTTTTCAAATGTGAAATAAAATGTTCGAGTCTTCAGTTTTACAAGTATGCATTCAATAAAATAGACAGTTATATGTAAAGCTATTATTTTTATAACTGAATGTTGGCAAAGTATCAAAGATTAACTGAATCTTTGGTGATGGGCTGGTGAATTTTGGATAGGTAATAAAATATCGGTCTATATAAATCAGATGTTATATGTGCCATAATTTTTAATTTTGGATAAATCACCAATATGTTACAATCAAAACTTTTACTTATGTGTTCTATGGACAGTATGATTTAAGGATTAAAACAATATGTAATTGTTTTCAAAATCTAATTTGAGAATGCTTTCATAAAAACATGAAATAGTATAAAAATATTTTTCTTTAAAAATTTTTTGAAATATTAAAATTCTCTTAAGATTAAGATAAACTACAAATCATTAATGAACATTAATCTTAAAATTATTTTAACAATGCTGAAATTATTTTTTAATAATTGAATCTTACTAAATTTTTTACAAACATAAACTTAGTCACCATTCTAGTGTTTACTTGCCTTCTGCTATGGTAGAATCCATATTCATGCAATTTGTGTCTAGATTTTAGAATAATATGAATTGCTTACAACTACAAAATGTTCCTCAGTCAGTCCTTCAAGTTCTACCTCCGTTCTAAAGCCGAAACAAAAATGTCAGTAACAGCACAACCTACAGCCTTCTCAGCATTGCTTCAGCCTCCCCCAGCCCTTTAAACTTTTTAAATAGAAGAGTCTAACATATATAAAATAAATGGAATAATGTGATTAACTGAAGTCCCCTTCTTTCAAGGGCATAGGCAAGGGAAGTGTTTCTCTGGGACCTGAAGGTTGTGAATTACAAGAATCAGTGTGTTCATGGTTCTAGGGCTTGCTGGGCCAGTGCTGGGTTCTGAATGAATAGAGATTCCTGTGGGCTCCTTAATAAAATTGTGTGTGTGTGTGTGTGTGTGTGTGTGAGAGAGAGAGAGAGAGAGAGAGAGACATGATGTACAAAAAGTTCCTATTTTTTGCTTTGTACTTTGTACGTCTTAAATCCTTTTGTATTACAAGGTCATAGAGATATCCTCCTGTATGTATTCCTTCTAGTAGTTTTTAAACATTTACTTATTACTTTGGGTAGGTAATTCATCTAGAGTTTATTTTTGTGAATGGTGGGAGATCGAGGTCTTCTTTGTTTTCACGTGGTGAGTCAGTTTTCCAAATACCAGTTATCGACAGTTTACCTTTCCCTCTGATTTCTGAAGCATTATGTATCTGTGAACTTACAGTATACGCATCGGGTGTGCATTTGCATTCTCTTTTGTTTTATTGATCCATTTATTTCCTATTAACACTTTTTTTTTTAGTAATTGTGACTTTGTAATGTTTTAATATCAAAAAAGATTATTCTTCCCTTTAATTTTTTATTTTATTTTATTAACAAATTTAAAATTCCGATATGATTAATGTCAGGTGTTACAGTAGTCTCAGGCGTGCGGCGTAGGTCAGTGCTCATCCTAGTGCGCGCGCTCGGCCCCTTCACCTCGCCCACCCATCCCGCACTCTCCTCGCCTCTGGTAACCACTAGTTTGTTCTCCATATTTAAGAGTTTGTTTTTTATTTGTCTCTTTTTTTTTCTTTGTTGGTTTTGTTTCTTAAAGTCCATATATGACTGAAATCATACGGTATTGGTCTTTCTCTGACTTAGGTCACTTAGCATTATACCTTTTAGAGCTATCCATATTGTTGCAAATGGCAAGATTTCTTTTTTACGGCTGAGTAATAATCTATTATATATATAAATATATACACACACACTTAAACATGCGTATACATATATACCACATCTTCTGTATCCATTTGTCTATCCATGGTCACTTGGGCTGTTTCCATAATTTGTGTATTGTAAATAATCCTGCCATAAACATAGAGGTATATAGTTCTTTTGAATTAGTGTTTTAGGACTCTTTGGGTAATTACCCAGTATTGGAATTACTGGATCATATGGTAGTTCTATTTTTACTTTTTTTTTTTTTTTTTTTTTTTTTTTTTGGAGAGAGAGAGAGCGCGTGAATGGGGGAGAGGGGCAGAAGGAGAGAGAGAAAAAGAAAGAATTGGAAACAGGCTCCATGCCCAGTATGGAGCTTAACGTGGGACTGAATCCCACAACCTTGGGATCATGATCTGAGCCAAAACCAAGAGTTGGGTATTCAACTGACTGAGCCACCCAGGGGCCCTGATTTTTGCTTTTTTGAGGAACCTCTTTTCCATATTGGCTGCACCAGTGTGCATTCTGATCAACACTGCAGAAAGTTTCCTTTTTCTCCACATCCTTGCCAAAACTTTTTCTTATGGTATTGATTTTCACCATTCTGACAGGTGAAAGGTGGTATCTCATGGTGGTTTTGACTTGCATTTCCCAAAGATGAATGATGTTGAGCATCTTTTCGATGTATTTGTTGGCAATCTATATGTCTTCTTTGGAGAAATGTCTGTTTATGGCTTCTGCTCATGTTTTAACTGGATTCTGTTTTTGGTGTTGAGCTATACAAGTTCTTTATATATTTTGGATACTAACCCCTTATCAGATCTATCATTTGCCAATATCTTCCCCTATTCAGAAGGTTATTGTTTTTGTTTTGTTGATTGTTTTCTTTGTTGTGCAGGCCTTCTATTTTCATGTAGTCCCAGTAGTTTGTTTTTTATTTTGTTTTCCGTGGCTTAGGAAAACTTTGTAGAAAAATGTTGCTGTGGCTAATATCAGAGAAATTACTGCCTGCACTCTTTTTAGTACTTCTGTGGTTTCATATTTCACATTTAAGTCTTTAATCCATTTTGAATTTATATTTGGGTATGGTGTTAGAGAGTGGTCCAGTTTCATTCTTTTGCATGTAGGTGTCCAGTTTTCCCAGAACCATTTGTCGAAGAGACCATCTTTTTCACATTGCGTATTCTTATTGATGCTACTTAAAAGTAAGCTGTCTTATTTTACTCTCTGGCGCTTTTAATGTTTTTGTATGTGATTGTTAGCAGTTTTCTGTAGTACACCTGGGTATGGTTTTTCATTTTCCTTCTCGGGTTCATAGGGCTTTTTGAATCTATAGTGATGTCTTTTATTCGTTTTGGGAAATTCTCAGTCATCATTTCTTAGGTATTGCTTCTGCCCCACTCACTATCTCCCAAGGATTTCATTTACAGATAATAGGGCTTTATTACTTTCCCTCTGTGTTGTTCCGTCTTCTCGTCTCCCCATATTTTTGTGTATCTTTGCTTCTTTCTGAATACCTTTTTCTGGTATAGCTTCTATTTCTGTCATTTCCATTCATCTGTGTGTTTTTTCATTTTGTTCTAAATAATTTTGTTATTGACTATTCTTTGTTTCTTGAATTATGTAGTTCTTGTTCAAATTTTCTAACCCACCCCAGTTTCTAGTTCTCTGCCAAAGTTTCCAGTCTTTTTAAATAATCTTTATGTACACAGTACGTATAGTCACTTTAAAGTACTTAATAACTTTACCATCTGGAGGCCCTGCGGCCCTATTACTGTAAGCTGCCTCCGTTGTTTGTCACTTTTCAATAGATTGATCCAAGTCTATAAATTTCACTTTAAATATTGCTGTGGTTGCATCTTACAGATTTTTCTATGTACATATTTTCTCATTCACTTAAATATGTAGTCATTTCTCTCTTTTTATATCATGAGGACTGTTCAAGTGTATATATTTTAGTTTCCAAATAGAGAAGTTTGAAGCTACTTTTGTAGCAGATTTCTAAATTTATTGTTATGAGAACAGGGTGTCTATTATATTATTCTTTTGCATGCTTTTATTTTTGCTCTTGTGACTTAAGATTTTCTCTTTTATATTCAGAAATATCCTAATAATGTTTATAGATGAACTTTTAAAAATTTTTCTTCTTTGGGATTCAGTGGACTCTTTAAATTCATGGATGTCTATATTTATTTTGGGGACATTCTTGGCTATTATTCAACTGTTACTACCCCACTATCTTTTAAAAATATTTTTTGGCATTCTTATTGAATAGGTACGGGAATATCTACATCTCTCCTTCATATCTCAACTTTTTATTGTATACATTTTATCATTTCATTTCTTTGTGATATTATGCATCATATTACCCAAGGAATCGTCCCTTATGCAGAGAGCCACCCCTCTAAGCTTCAGGGTTATGATAATAGTCGCAGTAGTGGACCCTTAAGGTTCTCTAGCCAGTGATGTTCCTCATTAACCCCCCATTTGGTTGTTGACCTTCGGTACTGATTTTTTGCCCTTGTATTTGAGATAATATTTTTCTTGTCTTTTCCCCACAAGAAAAGAAGCAAGTCTCTGTGTGTGTGGGTGTGTGTGTGTGTACATGTACTAAAATCTTCTATCTATGAAGCAAGTCTGTGTGTGTGTGGGTGTGTGTGTGTGTACATGTACTAAAATCTTATAAGTGTGTAAAAAACTTTCTCTAACAGGACCAGCCTAAATTTCTATCTTCTGCGATGGCCTGGGGAGAATTAAACAAAGAGTGAAACCAAATAGAAAAACCCCTTCTTTGGAACTGGGGAAGCAAAGAGTGGGTCCCTGCATTTCCAATATTTTCTGGGTCATATCTCTCTAAGTTAGGCAAAGTGACAAAGTGACTACTTGCTACTCAGAGATCTTGGAATCATTGCTGGTGTACTGGAATTCCCAGCTAGCCACAGACCTAGAATTTCTCCTTTAGTGTATAATATAGGCCAGAGCAGACAGGGCAAAATCACAGCTAGCCCCTGACTAGGTTTGGATGGAGCCGGTAGACTTCCCACCTGCTTCCCAAGGCTGGCCTTGGTCATTTTTGTCCCCTCACTATAACCCAACCCACATTCTAGCCATCCCATGTTTTGGATTCCACTTACCTATATTTTGACAAGGATTTATTGTACTTTTAAAAATCCATGTAAGCATAAATTACAAATAAAACCCGTCTCTGGCAAATAGCATGGATACAGCAGGAGTTCCTCCCGAGAGAGGTCCAGGCTTGTGTTCATTCACTAAATAGTTTTATGACCTTTTGGCAAGACTTTGGACATTTGTTAAAGTAATCTATAGAAAGAGAAGGCTTAAGTAAATGATCTTCAGTCTTTCTTCCAGAAACTTCTTTGATCAAATTCAACTGTGTAATAGTGAGGAACGTGAAGAAATTATTTATTGCCTTTGATATAAGCACTGATGCTTATTTATGTGTGTTAAGATTTTCAAACTATAAACATGTAGAATAGATTGTAAGGCACTGAAAGCATATGTTTTGTTTTATAGGTGTTTGCTTTGTCCTACTGTTTTAAAATTAAATCAAAATGCCAATAAGACCAGATCTCCAGGTATGTAGTCCTAAACCAAAAGGAAGTATTTTAATTCCTAAAATCATTTTGGTTTATTTATAAGTGTTAAGTGGTATATTTTTAGGAAAGACAAAGCCTTTTTGTTTTTACGAAATGGTCAAGAGTAGAATAATTTAAATTTTTTAATTGAAAAAAAATTTTAATATTTATTTTTGAGAGAGAGAGAGAGACAGTGCGAGTTGGGGAGGGACAGAGAGAGAGGGAGACACAGAATGTGAAGCAGGCTCCAGGCTCTGAGCTGTCAGCACAGAGCCCAACGTGGGGCTCGAACTCACGAACTGTGAGATCATGACCTGAGCTGAAGTTGGACGCATAACTGACTGAGCCACCCAGGCGTCCCTCAAGAGTAGAATAATTTAAATGAAATGTTATTCTTTCATTTTTTCTATAGATTTGTTTTCAAAATCTATTATTATGAGGTATGAAAGATGCTGGTTATTTACATATGCAATGTTACACTGAAAAGAATTACACAGTGATGCGTATATAACCAATGCCTGGGTATTTTTATGTTAGGATTTAAAATTGTAAGATACTAGCATTTAGGTAAAAAGTTTTCATGTATCTACTTAACGTGTGTGTAGTTTACCACCAAATCTGGTGATCAGATTGTAGAATAAAAATTCCTTATTAGTAATGTTATACTTTAGTAGTAAGGATGGTGGATTTTGTAAAAGTTAAAAATGTACAGTATAATAAGTAAATTCTTAAATTACTATAATATGTAATTCTTAAATTATATTGATCGTAGTTTCCAAACAGTGCTTTTATCTGTCTTTAAGCATTTTTAAAAAACTAAACCTCATTAAGAAATTTGTAGTCAGATGTGTTAGGGTTTTCTCTATGGCGTTAAGCATTAGTTACTATACAGTTTATTTTACTTTTTTTATTAAGAGGGTCTTTGTTTTAAATTTTTTTTTAATGTTCATTTTTTGAGAGAGAGAGAGAGAGACACAGTGCATGAGTGAGTGAGCGGCAGAAAGAGAGGGAGGCACAGAATCTGAAGCAGGCTCCTGGCTCCAAGCTGTCAGCACAGAGCCCAACACAGGGTTGAACCCACAAACTGCGAGATCACGACCTGAGCTGAAGTGAAGTCTGATGCTTAACCGACTGGGCCCCCCAGGCGCCCCGGGGTCTTTTTTTTTTTTTTTTTTTTTGAGTTCAACATAGTGATAACTTTACAGGGAAGGATGTGAAGTGGAAAATTACTAGAATATATATATATATATGTATATATATATATATATATATATATATATATATATATATAATAGAATCTTGGCTATTAAAGAAACTTTATCTCTCTTCACACTTAATAGTGGACAGACTTTTTTTTAATAATGTAAATTGATATAAAATCTGTTGAGAATTTTCATGTGAAGACAATTCTCAAATTGCTAGACTGCATAAGGTGACTAATTTTGGTTTTGATTTAATATATGTGCCATTAACTGTATTTCTCTAGCAGTTGGAAAAATGCATTGATGATGCTTTAAGAAAAAATGATTTCAAACCTTTGAAAACACTTTTACAAATTGATATTTGTGAAGATGTGAAGATTAAATGCAGCAAGCAATTTCTACACAAGTTGGATGACCTTATATGCAGGGTAAGTACTCCTCTTCTTCTTCTTTTTTTTTTAATGTTTATTTTTTATTTTTTGAGAGAGAGACAGAGCATGAGCAGGGGAGGTGCAGAGAGAAGGAAACACAGAATCTGAAGCAGGCTCCAGGCTCTGAGCTGTCAGCACAGAGCCCTAAGCTGGGCTTGAACTCACAAACCTGAGATCATGAACTGTGCTGAAGTCAGAGGCTTAACTGACTGAGCCACCCACGTGCCTCTAAATATACAAAAAGCTATGTTTACATAGTGGTACCATAATTTTTAACTGTTACCTAAACTAAGGAAAAATAGTCTACCTGTTTAAAGTTTGAGCAACTTTTTAAAAAGCTGTCAGCATATTCTTCACGTTATGGGGCCAGAGCTTGGTGAGAAACAAAAATTATCCACAACCTTGGACTTGATTTATCATATGTAAGGTATTTTTACACATGAGAAAAAAATGTGATTATGGATAGTCTCCCCCAGTATGAGATTTGTTATAATGAATCTAAAAGATTGAGTAAAAATTTCTTTTATCCATTAGTTAAATACATAGAGCTTTTTAGAGTATAAGGTAAGTGATATAGTCTAAAATTTCAGGAATTTATACAAATCTGCATTTTTATTCTGAGTTTGTCATTAACTGGCTGGGTGGTGTTAGGCCTTGCTTTTCTAAACCACACTTTTGTACTTTGCAATATGGACATTACGATAATATCAAACTTTCAGGATTTTTGAGGATTATAAAGCTCCGAGTACAATGCCAACTCTATGCTATTTTGTGTTTACAGATGTTTAAATGTATACTTTTTGTTTCAGGAGCTTAATAAAAAGGACATCCAAACTGTTTCAACCATTTTGGTTTCTTTTGGAAGATGTGGTAAAAATATCAGTATATTGGGGCAAGCCGGACTTTTGACTATGATAGAACAAGGACTGGTCCAGAAGATAAGTGCGGAATGTGTGATGTTGATGTGGGGGGAGTATGATTAAAGTTGTGTCGTTTAACAAAATTACTGGCTCAAACATTTGAAAAATAAATTTGAGAACTTCATATAAAACTCTAGATAAAATAAATATTTTTATAACCTGTGCTACATGTCACAAAGATAGAAGATCAGAAGGACACTCTGTACACGGGCTCCTTGATGATCACATGAATTTAAGACAAGACTCGCTAAGGCCTTCATGTGCTTTATTTCCTCTTATCTGTTTACTATCTAGCTTTATTTGTTTTTCTTTTTATATTATTATCTATTTCTCACTGCTAGAATGTGGGATATTGATTTTTATTTATGTTGTTCATTTCTGTATACCTAGCCCTGAGAACAGTATCTGGGATGTAATATATACTCAAATATCTGAATTCGTTAAAATAAAATAGTATTAAAATAAAATAATTCATCAAGAGGTGCTGGATGGCTCGGTAGAATAAGCATCTGACTTCGGCTCAGGTCATGATCTCACGGTGCATGAATATGAGCCCCACGTCGGGCTCTGTGCTGACAGCTCAGAGCCTGGAGCCTGCTTTGGATTCTGTGTCTCCCTCTCTCTCTTTGCCCCTCCTCTGCTCACACTCTGTCTCTCTCTGTTTTTCAAAATGAATAAAATGTTACAAAAATTTTTAAAAAATTCAATAAAAATAAAATAATACTAAAACTTTTCAAATAGTAATAATGCCAAAATAATCTAACTTATGATGATAATTTATTTTCATCTGTCAACGAATGTACCTGAACTAGTTATTGGAAGGGAAAAATAAAGGTCTTTCTACTTAGAGTTAAGATTACTTCATCCATTCCCATTTAAACAATGGAAAAAAACAGTGAGATACCAAACAATTAAAACAACAAATATGTTTAAAAACAAACTTATTTTCATAATTATACTGGAATTTTTATTTCTTTATTCCTAGGTTTACTGTTTATGCAAAGATGAGTACATTCTTAAAATTATTAAAGTTGAATTAAAAGTAATTAATATGCACATTTCTTTTTTTACATGGTTGCCTGGTTTGAAAAATCCAAGGAGATTATTCTCAATCGAGGAAATTCAAAAGATGAGGCAGTTATAAATATGATAGAAGACTTATTTGATATTTTGATGGTAAAAATCACATTGATTAATTGATCTTACAAGCCTGTTTATTTAAAAAACAATTTGTGTTCTATTTGTCCTGAGCCTAAAAGTCACTAACAAATTGGCTAGTGACTTGATTTTATTAGTCTATTCAGATTGTTTAAAGCACTTACCCTGATTAACTGAATAGTTAATAAATAAAAGTTAAATAATTACATGGAGAGTTCAAATGTTATCTGTTATCTTAATACTATTTTTAATGGCCTGTAATACAAACTAAATATCACTCACTTTTTTTCAGATCATACATGACATCAGTGATGAAGGTATAATAAACATTTTACTTCTATTAAAACAATAATTTCCTGTTAGTGTTTTAGTATAATTTTGCAATCCTCATAGTATTGTGCTAATATTAGGAATCTGTTATTTAATTCGGGGATCAAAAACCTTATTCTGTGAAGGGACAGATAGTAAACATTATAAGCTTTATATTAGGACCGAGAAAAAGAAAGTGAGGATATTATATAGCTACTTACATAACAGGAAAGAAAACAAATAGCCACAGATGTTTTATTTGTACAATTCAGAATATTATAAAATTGAGTACAGTGTTTTTGTAATTTAGGTCAACTAATGAGAATAGTACTCTTGAGGGGATGACATTTCACTTAATTAAGGTTCAGAGTTAGTGTTTGCTGTTATCAGAATTCATTGCAAATGTTCATTTTTTCTGTTTTCTGTAATGAGGTTGTGTGTACTGCTTAGAAGAAATGTCTTTTCACGTAGATAACGCCAAATACTGATGGCCGTTCACAAGCACGATTTTTCACTGAGCATGGTCATCACCTGGAGAGCTTTGTAGGAGAGTAGAGTCTTAATATCTGCCTTTCAGAATGCCATTGCATGCAGATGAAGGTTAGCTAGAAGCCCCTCAATTGCACGTTTAAGTGGATTTTGAAATATGGGAATGTCCCTTGCAGTTTGTCAGTGTCCAAAAATGCTGCTCAACCTGTAGTTGGAGCTTGGAAAAAATGTTCTTCTGCAGATGTGTGTGGGAATGGAGACGTCACTCCTTGTTTTATTTTTTGACCGCTTGGGAAATGCATAAAACAGTTTGGCATTACTTGTGATTCAGATAACCTTAGTTTCATTAAAATGACTTCAGTGAGGTGTAAGTTTCTCTTAGCATGATTTTGCCTCGTAATTTTGGGTTGAATTCATTAAGAAACATCGGCTCTGCAACCCACGCTAATTACCAAAACCATTCAGTGGTAACTGATGTTGGCTAAGTTCAGGAGAGTAGAGTGAAATTCACTTGGATACTGCTGGTTCAGTGAAACATGATTGATCCAGATATTTCCACAGAGTCACCTGCTGATGAGTAATACAGCCATACAAAATGGGCAGAGGGGTGGGTTTGCTTCGTGGGCCATAATTTGCCAACTCTTGATCTAATGGGGCAGGATTTTCAAAATGTACAACACGTCACACTCAGCCTCGCTGGTGAATGGCTGCTGTGTGGTGCCAGGCAATCAATCCAAATTATTTTATCTTTGTTGGTTGAGGAAGAATGACCAATGACCTAAAATTGGTCATTGAGGCTGGTGAATTGTTTGTAAGTAAAGGAATAATTTGCCTTCAAAACCAAAAACTTTTAAAAGCTCAGTTGCTATTTATTTCAATAGTATTTAATGCTGCCTTTTTCATTGATTGCTTTGCAGTCGATGTAACAATCTAGTCTAAATTCTTAAGATTTTAGAGAAGAAAACAGTCCTAAGGCACCAGTGAGTATGAAGTAATCCAAAAAATTTTTAAGTAAATCATATATGTTTTTACCTCATTGAGTGATTTTTTTTCTCTTTTTACCTTCAATGTAGTCACTTTGGAAAGTTGTATATTTTCTGTTGTAGTATTGCCATTATTTAAAATTATTTTTTAACTTTGCATTATGAAATTTAACTTTGCATGTGGCAAATTCCTCTGAATATATTTAGTATTGATAAAGCCTTCTCTTGTGAGAATCGGGTTAACTTTTAGAAAAAGCTCAAGATATTTACATCTTTATATCAATGAGAGTTTATGGCCATTATGGAATTTTCAATATATAGTAAAACCTTGGTTTATGAGAATAATTCAGTCCAGAAACATGCTTCTATTTCAAAGCACTTGTGTATCAAAGCAAATTTCCCCATTAGAAATGGAAACTCAGATGATTTGTTCTACAACCCAAAAATATTCACATAAAAATGATTATGATATTATAATATAATACAAAATAATAAAGAAAATACAAAATATGAAGAGAAATAAATTAACTTGCACTTACCTTTGAAAACGTTCTTGGCTTGGATGAAGGAGACGAGAGAGGGTGATAGTTGTGTAGGACGACTTTCGCCATCACTAACAGAACCAGTACTATCAGGGGAATCTTTTCTTTTCGTGCAACCTAATCAAGGAACCCGTCCAACGACACTTTGTCTTTTCTCAAGGATTTCGCAGAAGTGGGACATTGCTTTGTCATTAAACAGATTCATCACTCGCACTGCTACAGCCTTTTTCGGGTGGTGCTTCTCTACAAAAGTTTATACTGTTTCTCACATTTTACAAATCTCCCTAATTTCATTTGATGTGAGAGATTCCTCACCTTTTTCTCCTCCTCCTCTGCAGATGAGCTGCAGACGTAGACTTCTTATAAAAGCTTACAGTTTTGGCCACTTGCATACCTCATTCGTACTGCTCGATGATTTCCTTCTTAACTTCCACCATAATCATCGCCTTCTTCTAACTTCTTTCTTTTTCAACCTTTTTCTGCATGGGGGCCGTTGTATACACTCACACAGATGGTGACTACAGTACAGTATCAATAAACTCTTGTCATAGATTGTATTTAATATAATTGACAATAAGGAAGCAGAGGAAAGAGCCTCTGTCTGCAGGCAGCCTGACCCAGAATGAAGCAAAGCATTCCTAAGCTCATCTTGTCTGGAAAAGCAAGGGACTGTCCCCAGGTGCTTTGAAGTGAACACTAGTGCCAGTTGTGGGCACCTTCCAATGTCCTGAAAAGTCACTGATTTCTGCCAAATGCCACACCCTGAAACTGAGCATTCGAGCATGGGAGATGGTCACCCATGATGCTTCAGAGAGAGAGAGAAAGAGAGAGAAAAGAACCGTTGGCTTAGTTGTGATCATGTGCATTCGGCATCACATACTACTCTTATTGCATGACGTTGCTCGCTTATCACGTTAACATTGGTGAGAAGTGTGTGCTCGTCTTGTGGAACACTCACACAACAAGTTACTCGTGATCCAAGGTTTTACTGTATGACTAAATTAATGAGGCCGGTTTTCATAAGAACTTCACAATAGCAATTTCAATTTTGAACTGTAAGTCAATACTGCCTTAGGTGCCCAAAAGGAGAAGCGGAGTCTGGGGTTATTCCTTTGCCAGAATTATGATGAGTCATTCTGTCGAACGGGGTTTTTTTTTCAGAGCCACATAGCTAGTTCGTAGAAGAGGTAGGATCGGATTTCATGTTTCCTGACGCCCATCTAGATAGTGGGTCTTTTCTGAACTAGTGCATTCTTTCATTAACTGAAATAAAAGATTGCCATTTAAAATAATTTAAAACCATTTATTAATGATTTAAACTTTCATTCAGGTAAAAAGCAAGTAATAGAAAGTGTTATACCTCGAATCTGTGTCCTGGTTATTGACTCAAGAGTGAATATTTATATTCAGCAAGAGGTAAAGCCATTCATTAGATTTTCTTTTAAAACCTAAAAATGAGAAAGTGAAGAAAATTTAGTAGCAATTCATCAAATTGAATAATCACTTTACCTTGGTATTAAATTAGTTATGTATTTCTGCTGTCTTAATTTATTGCCTGAAATGATGAATAAATGTTACCTAAATATTTACTGAATACTCATAGCCATCTGGGTTTATGTACACACAGCTCAGATGAAAATAAGTTCTACCATCCAGATGTTGGGAGTTCTCAGTATTTAAATCCTAAAAATAGCCTGTGTTAGTATATGTATGTGTGCACATGTATGTAACCATAAGAACAAATAATACTTTTGCTTCTTTAGTTAAAATAGAGTAATAAAAAAAAAAACCTATGTCTTATTGCAAAGAGTATAACTGGACTCATGGTATATTCTGTTTTTGATAAGTGTAGGAATCATGGTGTATTTTATTTTTGATATCCTTTGTGTCATGTTTTTTGTATTCACTGTTTTATAGTTTATATTCTTTCCTCCACCTTTCTCCATTCCCTGCATAAAATGCAGTGCTAAATAGGCTCCTAAGTTTGTATACATAGAACATTTGTTTAAATACTTAAACATATATATATACGTATTTATGTAACTGAATATATAAAGTTAATGGATTATCTTTTTTTCTTTTCTAGATTCTAAAAAAAATGAATGCTGTGCTTGACAAAATGCCTCAAGATGCCAGGAAAATGCACTGTAACCAAGAAATGTTAATTCTCATGTAATAATTTCTACTATATTGCTTTAATTAGTGGTTCAAGTCAAGAATATAAAGGTTATTTTTAAGGCTATAGGGCAACCATGAGTTGCCTTAATCATTAAAACTGATAAGCTGTTGTAGATTTCTAATATAATTTATGGCTATATGTTCTGCAAAGGTCTATGATACTAGCCAATTGTAAATTTTAGTGAAAATTTCTCCCCCAAATACATGGGTTTTCTATTTAATTGATACTAGTTTAGTATATAATCTATTATTTTGGTTTACAGGAGTAGTATGGGAGAACGGATTTTAGATGCTGGAGGTGAGTATGTTTTTTCGAAATGTTCATCTTTGAAATTACAGATTTATTAATAGATTATAATATTTCTTTAGTCAAAATAACATTAACATTGTAGTGGGATTATGTGAGGGAATTATAAGCTATGTACAACTGAGCAAGTTTTGGTTACTAATAAGAAACTAAATGATCTATATCTATGGGGCTAAAATAGTAATTAAGCATGACAGTAGGAGTTGTCAAATATAATTTATGCCTGTTGTAGATTTATGAATAATAACTTAATTTTTCTAATATATTTGAATTACTTTTCCTAAGAAATTCCTCAAATGGTGTTTTTTATTTGAAATTGGGAGGTTTAATATTTTGGGGACCGATGTTTGTTTTTAAACAGTGTATTTATTAAACGAACTCAAATTTTCTAAGTTTCATATGAGAACATTTTGATGTAGTGATTTACATATAGAACAAACCACTGATTAAAGTACTTTGGAATAACTATAAACATCATACAAAAGTAAAAGATTCTGTGACTTATAGATCATTACAGGAGTTATTTTGCAATTCACAACTGTAATATAATGGAATGGCAGAGTCTTTGAATATCTAGGAGTTTCTTTTAAATATCATTTTTTAGGAAAAGCTTTACTCCTTTCTTCTGTTAGTAAACTTATTTGGACTGTATTCATTTTTGTGATGATGGGGTATATCTAATTCTTATGAAGAGAAGGGCAAAGAAGAGTGAATTACACTAAAATTTTCCTTCTTTCTCTTGCTTGTTCTAATACCTTATAAATGATGACTTGTATGAGCTTATTTTTTGTCATTTCAAATAATACATTAACAATTTTTTTCAAGATTATGACTTACAAGTGGGCATTGTAGAAGCACTATGTAGAATGACTACAGAGAAGCAAAGACAAGAACTGGCATGTCAGTGGTTTTCAATGGATTTTATTGCAAATGCATTTAAAGGGATTAAAGACTCTGAATTTGAAACAGTGAGTAGTAAAAAAATATCAAATTAACAACAGTTTTTAAAAATTACTGTGCTTTTTAAAAGTCTCTTTTTTTTTTAAATTAGGATTGCAGAGTATTTCTCAACCTTGTGAATGGCATGCTTGGAGACAAGAGAAGGTAAACTTCATATGGTATTCAGCCGTTTACGGATAAAGGGCTGGAGGCACGGGGACGCACAGTGTTGAGCCTTCACAGTTTAAGTTTATTTGTTCTGTTGGAATGTGAAGTGCCCAGGGATACTTAAAACAATATTTTATGGTGACAGTGTAATAAGTTACTACATTGGTAGACTGAAATAATCTTCCACTGGTCTTATTTTACATTGTGCTTTTTAGAGAAATATGCATTTTTATTTATGTTAATAACTTTGAGTGTTAAAAATTGATTTACTGTAATTCAGAATTGCATATTCATTATTATAAAAATCTAGATATAAATATTACTTGAGCTACCTCCTGCACCCACATACTGTAATAAAAATATGTGACAAACAGATACCTTTTTTAATAACTAAGGTACAGTAAGGCTGGCTTCTTTCGGAGGTTATCTAATCTCAGGAACGGGCATGCATGAAAGGTGATTATCACTTGTTAGTACCAAAAGAGCAGGATGGGAGTTCAGTGTCTGGCTCTGTGCTGCACGTGTTCAGGGTACATTTAGTGGGTGGGCGAGTTCACATTTACTGTAGGAAACAAGACAGGCTGAAGGGTAAATGCAGGGACTCTTGCTATTTGGATCTGAGTTATAGGCTCTCTTCTTCCTTTCTAATGTTGGGCAAAGTATTAACCTTACTTGCCTCAGTTCCTTAGCTGTAAAATAAGAATACTGTTAGCACTTAGCTCATGTGTTTGCTGTGAAAATTAAGTTAGATGATTATATGCCAAGTGCTTATAATATTATCT
Organism: Paguma larvata; assembly: GCA_030068075.1. Lineage (NCBI taxonomy): Eukaryota > Metazoa > Chordata > Mammalia > Carnivora > Viverridae > Paguma > Paguma larvata. The sequence continues at coordinate 46,118,608 of CM057844.1, read as the reverse complement.
GTCCAAGAAAGCGTTCTGTGAATTCAGTCTTTTTTTTTTTTTTTTAATTTATTTATTTATTTTGAGAGAGACCGTATGAGCTGTAGTGGGGGAGGGATAGAAAAAGGCGGAGAGAAAGATCCCAAGCAGGCTCCGTGTTGTCAGTGTGGAGCCCGATGTGGGGCTTGAACCCACAACTGTGAGATCATGACCTGAGCCAAAATCAAGAGTTGGACACTTAACCAGAGTAGGCCACCCAGGTGCCCACGAGGTCATTTTTATCAACAGTATTATTTATTCCTATTCTTCTTTTTCCCTGCAAATCCTCTGGGACCTTCCACTGTACTAACAGTATCCACTAAGTGAGGAATTTCTACTCCGAGTCGATAGCATGAAAAGTAAATTGGTACACTCAACTTTAGTCAGAATGGGAAGTTGAGTAGTATCCTCAAAATAATACACTTTCTCTCCAGATATAAATTTCCATTAAACTCTTATTTTAAAATGTAATAAAGAAGGATAGGGGCACCTGGGTGGCTCAGTTGGTTGGGCCTCCGATTTCGGCTTAGGTCCAGATGCTGCCACTTGTGGGTTCGAGCCCCGCGTTGGGCTCTGTGCTGACAGCTAGGAGCCTGGAGCCTGTTTCAGATTCTGTGTCTCCCTCTCTCTCTGCCCCTCCCCCGCTCAAGCTCTGTCTCTCTCTGTCCCCCAAAAATGTTAAAAAAAAGTAATAAAGAAGGAGATATGATTTTATTTCAGTCGTTATGACCACTTCCTGGTTTCCTTTTGATCCTAGACATGCTTTCTATGACTAGTCAGGATTACACTGTGAAGGCTCATTAATCTTTTCTTTAACACAAACTACTTTTTATTTCAGGGTCTTTACATTTCCTTGTTTATCAGCATTTCTTGATAAATATGAGGTGAGGTTTGAATTTAACATGTTTTAGTTATTGGATGAATTTTGATGCCAGGGCCAAATGAATTACAGCTTATAAGTTGACAAGAAAATTAAAAATAGTCATAATTTGATCACAGGTACAGCTGGTCTTGTATTCTCTGTGTGTGTGTGGTGTGTGTTTTCTGAAGTAATGTACTTACAGCCAACGGGGACTTAAATATAAAATCTGTGCTGCAGATTTTATTTTTTTCCCTTAAGCAAGCCCATTAACTGATTTGTCATTCATTAATATATTCACACTAATATTGTTAACCTTTATTGGACTTGGAATATTTGGGATTTCTTGGAGCTAATTTCTGTGGAAGGTGTTAAGGCAGCGTTTCTTTCGATTGTTTCTCCATTGGTTTAAATGCTCTCCTTGTCTGCTTTTTATCTTCTCTCACCTTTCCAGTTACCCTCTTTTCTTTAAAAAAAACGAAAACGAAAAACTGAACCGTGAATATAGCATAGCCCTGATTTTCTGTTGTCACTTTTAAAATTATAGTCTGTAACAGTTTTATCTGTTTGTTTTATTAGTTGAAAATACCTTCAGATGAAAAACTTGAGGAATTTTGGATAGATTTTAATCTTGGGAGCCAGACTCTATCATTCTACATTGCTGGAGAGAATGACGTAAGCTTTATTCCATATCCCATTTTATACGTTTGTTTATGTATACATATATGATGTCTTAATTTAAGAATGTGATTTCTTTCTATATTTATTTTTCTAGCTATTTTAATAGATTTAGTATCAGCCCTGTAGTTTTGATTAGCATGGTAACCCATTAGCAGTTAATTAGAAATGAAGATTATTTCTAATGTTTTATTGCAACAGAAAATGCTAAATTTTAATACTAGTTTTTCAATCTAAGCTTTTCAGAAATAAATTATATGTTAATGATATAACATTTAACATTCATATGAACAGAGTGAAATTTAGAAAAGACACCAGTTACTCCGAGGCACTCACTTAAAAATGTTAACAGGTAATGACGAGTGGTCTTATACATTCTTAAAATCTTCTGTTTGAAAATAGTGAGATATTGATTCTTATGGTAGTATTTGGAAGAGATTTGCTTCTTTCTGTGCTGTATTGTAGCTATGTTTACACTTTCCAACCAGATGGTATATTTTCTACTGACTTCTTTTTAACCTGAGCAGAATTCTTGAGCCATTGTTTCCAAATAGCTATCTTTCATATTTGGTCCATAGGCATACTTCTCATCCCAACCATATAGTCACTTTGTAAAAATCCAACCGAGAGTTGATCTGCCTTTACTGATCTGATTGTGGTCGCTAATATTTTAATGAGGATTTAGTCACTTTAGTCTGTTCTTGTAAAATCCTGTCTTTTGTTCAGGTGAATTATGGAAAGACCTTACCCAAATGCTCCTGCGGAGTTCCACATACCATTATTTCTTTTTAGAGTATCTTCATAGAATGCTTGATTAAAATTGAGTTCCAAATACTAGCACTACTTCTCAGGGGCACTGACAGTTTTTATTAGTGTATTTATTCCCGTAGGGTTTGTAGGAATATTTTTAACCAGATTTTCTTTAGGAATGGACTTTCATTTTGGGAGAAGATAGACTAGGATTGATGTAGCCCCTGCCTTCACTCGGTGTGGTCTCATGGATGATTCCAGCCACAAAATAAGCAATTATACCATGATACATGGTAGGGACAGTATGAAATGCATTTGTAAGTGTTAAATCCTGCTGTGTTCCAGATACTGATCTAGAAATGTTAGGAGATTCTTCTTCCAAAAAATATATTTAGAATCCCCTCTTTTCCGGATTTCTATACCAATAGTACATTCTCCCTGTATTCTCTCTGACTTTACTAGAATCCATACTCTGTATAGTGGCTGCTTAAAATCCATCTTTTGTCTCTTTACCATTGTAGATGAGGGTCTTTATGAGCTGGCCCCTGGCTCTTTCTCGGACATCTCAGACCATTCTCTATGCTTACTGTGTTCCAGCCACATTCCCTCTTTTTATTTCTTTAACAAAGATCATGCCCATTTCAGATCTTTCTACTTGCTGGTTCTTCTGCCTAGAAGCTTCCAGATCTTTGCATCTTAGTTTCTTCTCATTTAGATTCCGGTACAAGTATCGCTTCTTTGTGGAGATATTCTCTAGTAACTCAGTCTAATGTTTAAAGTCCAACCACATCATATCACATTGTCCGGTTTTATTTTCTTTATAGTAGTAATTGTTGCTTAAAATCATTTTGCTTGTTGTTTGTTTTCCCCCAATAGAGTATGAGATTTATGAAATCAAGGACTTGTGTCTTCTTATTTATAGCTAATCAAGGACTCATATTTTTTGCAAGACTGAATGAATAGAAAACTCAAAGAAATCAAAGATTTATAGTATGGTTAGTACATAGAGTGGAAAGGAAATTGGAAGGAAATAGGCAGTATGGAGCCAAAGAAAGGTTACAAGTAGGAAGTAATATCAATTCATGAATATTACATAAGAAATTACTATGTGCCAGATTTATGCTAGGCACTGAGGATCACCTTCTTGTCAGAGATTCTCCTGGTGGGGAGGATGGAGTAAAAAGGGATAAGGCCAGAGGCAGTTAGGAAACCTGCGGTAGTGCCAGTGAGAAGCCATGCTGGCCTGGTTTTAGAGAGTGACAGTGGAGATGGATGGAAATGAGCGGACTCCAGGAAGACTCGAGAAGAGGTGGAATTGGGCAGACCTGATTTGTTTGTGGTATGAAGAGGAAGCAGGATTGATAAAGCTTGAGTGCCTGGATGGAGGGATGTGTTGCAGGAGGGTGCGTTCTGGGCAGAAACATGGGGAGTTCGGGTGTGGATGTTTTGACTTGGAGATCCTTGTGGGACATCCAGCAGAGATGTCTGGTGGGCAGTCGGACGTATCGATCTGAAGTTCAAGTGAGAGAAGCCTGCGCAGTGCAGATTTGGAAGCCGTCTGCGTATAGATGATAAACACAGTCATGGGCTGTGGTGACAGACCTGGGAAACGCGGATGTGCACAGCATAGGTAGAAGGGACGCTAGCCTGAAGGACACTTGAGGAATCAGCCAAAAGAGAACAAACTGGAAGAGTGTCATGTTATGAAAGGGAAGGGAAAGATGTTTTTTATGAGAGGAGAAATGGTCAACAGTGTCAAAACAAGTGTTAGCTGACGTCGGAACTGGTGATCCGTGAGACAGCAGCTCCACGTAAGCCACGCGCTCGGCCACTCCCTGGAGGTCAGCGTGTCTGTGGAAGAAGGCCTGGTAGTCACTAAAGTGAGCTGTGGACTGAAGGGAAGGTTTCTGTTAGGTACTTGGTTTTACTTTTAAGGATAAGAGCTTTTCCAAACTGATGAGCAGGACGATAGATTAAATAAAAACCGAGGGCAAGACGAAGAGCGTACGATGGAGGGAAGGCAGGCAGTGAAGACAAAACAAGACGTGCGTGCCGTACCGGTGGCCATTGAGGCTCGGCGAGGGCACAGTTGGGGTTTGTCATACTAGGACTTCTACTTTTAAAAAATATGAAAATCCTCCTAATATAAAAATTTCTTAAAAAAGGAAGGCAGTAAACCAGGAAGCATCACTTCGGAGTTGGAGCATGGTAGCAGCCAGCTGCATGTGCCTCACAGGAGCAGCTAACTGTCTTTATACCTGAGAGCTAGGAAGCCGCCCACAGTGGCGGGCAGGGGAGAGGATTCCACCCCTTTCCTCCTGGCCCTGAGGCTTTGAGGTCTGGGAGAACCAGTGCCTCAGCTGCAGACGCTGTCCTGGTGGCGGTGCCCTCAGCGTACGCACTGGTTTCAATTAATCCAGAGAAGTGGAGGGAGTTGGCAAAGAGATGGAGGATTCAGGTGAATTCCAATGGAATGACGTGTCCTTAACTACCGAGGAATTGGAATCTGTTTTCCTCACAAGATTCCTGGAAGGTTTTAGGATCTCATCTTTTAGCAATGGTTTCTAGTTTTCCCTGAAGCTTTTGTGCATGTGTGAAATCAGTGTTATTTTATTCAGTTATACAAATTTTCAGTAAAAGCACTTGGAAGGGAGAAGGGGGAAATATTTTTGGTTATTATTCATATGCATTCAGTTTTCAAATCTAAGGACAGCCAGTGGGTGGGGATTGATGAATGTATATGATTTCACACAGTGTTTCAAAGGCAAAATGACAGGATTTGGTAACATTTTTAAAAAGGCTATTCTCTAATAAATATTAATGGTAGTCACTCTTTTTTTTTTTTCATCAAGAATAGGAAAGCATGAAATTATACCGTCATTTTGTTTTAAAGGGGAACAAGTAGCTTAAATGCGGCCTGAAATGTGTTTATTACACAGGCAATGATGGAGCAAGAAGTATGTTATCAACTGTTTACTTAGTGATACTTAGTAAAAACTAACCCTTATTGTTTGTATATCTTAAAAACTCATGTTTAAAGAGGGTGTAAAGCAGGAGTGAATTATTTATTTATGGTCAAACTTGTTTTTAAATTTAAGGATCATCAGTGGGAAGCAGTGACTGTGCCTGAGGAGAAAGTACAAATATACAGCATTGAAGGTATTCAGCTTCTTTTCTATAATTCTCTTCTCGACACATATCACATGGCAGCTGTATGTGCTCTGGGGAAAAATTAGACTCATGAAAACAAAGTCAACAGTTTTATATATTCACATTCATAAATTTGGTAGTTCAGTATCATCAGAATTCCCGGCACCCATATTTTCCCCACCCCCCATTTCCTAACTCCTCTCTGAACTGATTTTTGTTATCTAGTCTAAAACCCACAATCAGTCACTTTATTAGCAATACATTCAAGGCTCTTGCCTTTTTATTCTATTAGTTTGATTAGCTCCAGACCTCTAGTTCCTGCACGTCTATAACTGGACAGAGTCCTGCAGCTAGGAAGACTGGCCCCGCTGCAAATTCAAATATCGAGATAGATTTTAGTCATTTCAGTGGGAATGTAGTGGTGTGTCATGATAGTCTTTTTTTTTGTTTGTTTAAAAAATCTTCTTTAATGATTGTTTATTTTTATTTTTTTTCTTTTTTCTTTTTTTTTTTAATTTAAAATAGTTTATTTTCAAATTGGTTTACATAAAACACCCAGTGTTCATCCCAACATGTGCCCTTTTTTAATGCCCATCACCCCCTCTCCCCCCCCATCTCCCTCACCCTCAGTTTGTTCTTAGTCTTTGAGAGTCTCTTATGTTTTATCTCCCTCCCTCTCTGTGTCTTTTTTTTCTTTCCCCTCTTCCCCTCCCCCTGGTTTTTGCTTAGTCTCACCAAGTTTACCTATTCGTGGAAACATATGGTATCTGTCTTTTTCTGACTGACTTATTTCACTTAACATAATACCCTCCAGTTCCATCCATGTTGCTACGCATGGCCAGATTTCATTTTTTCTCATTGCCACATAGTAGTCCATTGTATATATGTACCACATCTTCTTTATCCACTCGTCAGTTGATGGGCACTTAGTCTCTTTCCATGTTTTGGCTATTGTCGAAAGTGCTGCTATGAACATTGGGGTACACGTGCCCCTATGCATCAGCAATCCTGTGTCTCTTGGGTAGATTCCTAGCAGGGCTATTGCTGGATCATAATGATTGTTTATTTTTGAGAGAGACAGAGACACAGAGAGACAGAGTGTGAGCGGGGGAGGGGCAGAGAGAGAGGGAGACACAGAATCCGAAGCAGGCTCCAGGCTCTGAGCTGTCAGCACAGAGCCCGACGCGGGGCTCACACCCACGAAACTCAAGATCATGACCTGAGCCGAAGTCAGACACTCAGCTGACTGAGCCACCCAGGTGCCCCAGTCATGATAGTCATTATTTGCATATTCCTAGTGACCAGAAATGTTGAGCACTTTTATTTTTATTATTTTAATTTAAATCCAAGATAGTAAACATATAGCGTAATAGTGGTTTCAGGAGTAGAAATTAGTGATTCGTCACTTACATAATAACTCCCAGTGCTCATCCCAACAAGTCCCCTCTTTAATGGCCATCCCCCATTTAGCCCAACACCCTTCCAGCAACACTCGGTTTGCTCTTTGTATTTAAGAGTCACTTTCGGTTTGCCTCCCTCTCTGTTATTATCTTGTTTTTCCTTCCCTTCCCCTATGTTCATCCGTTGTGTTTCTTAACTTCCATGTGAGCAAAATCACATAATATTTGTCTTTCTCTGAATGACTTATTTCGCTTACATAATACCCTCCAGTTCCATCCACATTGTTGCAAATGACAAGATTTCAATTTTTTTGATCACTGAATAGTATTCCACTGTGTGTGTATACACACACACACACACCACATCTTCTTTATCCATTCATCAGTTGATGGACATGTGAACTCTTTCTATACTTTGGCTATTGTCGATAACCCTGCTATGAACATTGGGGTGCACGTGCCCCTTCGAATCAGCATTTTTGTATCCCTTGGATAAATAGCTAATAGTGCACTTGCTGGGTCGTAGGCTAGTTCTACTTTTAGTTTTTTGAGGAACATCCACACTCTTTTCCAGAGTGGCTGCACCAGTTTGCATTCCCACCAGCAGTGCAAAAGAGATCCTCTTTCTCCCCATCCTCGCCAACATTTGTTGCTACCTGAGTTGTTCGTGTTAGCCATTCTGACAGGTGTGAGGTGGTATCTCATTGTGGTTTTGATTCATATTTCCCTGATGATGAGTGATGTGAGCCTCTTTTCATGTGTTGGTTGGCCATCTGGATGTCTTCTTTGGAGAATTTTCTATTCATGTATTTTGCTCATTTCTTAACTGGAATATTTGTGTGTTGGGTGTTGAGTTTGGTACGTTCTTTATAGATTTTTGGATGCTAACCCTTTATCTGATATGTCATTTGCAAATGACATATCCCATTCTGTCGGTTGCCTTTTAGTTTTGTTGATTGTTTGCTTTGCTGTGCAGAAGCTTTTTATCTTGATGAGGTCCCAGTGGTTCATTTTTGCTTCTGTTTCCTTTCCTCCAGAGACATGTCTAGTAAGAAGTTGCTGTGACTAAGGTCAAAGAGTTTGTTGTTTGTTTTCTCCTCTAGAAGTTTGATGGTTTCCTGTCTTACATTTAGGTTTTTCATCCATTTTGAGCTTATTTTTGTGTATAGTGTAAGAAAGTGGTCCAGGGTAATTCTTCTCAATGTCACTGTCCAGTTTTCCCAGCACCATTTGCTGAAAAGACGGTCTTTTTTCCACTGGATAGTCTTTACTGTCTTGTCAAAGATTAATTGGACAAACATTTTGGGTCCATTTCTAATCTGTTCCATTGATATGTGTGTCTTGTTTTGTGCCTGTACCATGGTATCTTGATGATAACAGTTTTGTAGTATAGCTTGAAGTCCGATACTCTGTGTGGAAAACACAAAAGCCTCTGCCAAAAAACTGCTGGAACTGATACATGAGTTCAGCAAAGTAGCAGGATATGAAATCAATATATACGGCAATCAGCTGTGTTTCTAAGCACCAGTTATGAAGCAGCAGTAAGACAAGTCAAGGAATCAATCCCATTTACAACTGCACCCAAACCCATAAAATACTTGAGAGTAAACCTAGCCAGAGGTAAGAAATCCATATGCTGAAAACTGTAGAAAGCTTATGAAAGAAACTGAGGAAGACACAAAGAAATGGAAAAACATTCCATGCTCCTGGATAGGAAGAACAAATAGTGTTAAAATGTCAGTACCGCCCAAAGCAGTCTACACATTCAGTGAAACCCTATCAGAATATTACCAGCATTCTTCACAGAGCTACAACAAACAGTTCTAAAATTCGTATCGAATCTCAGAGGACTCCAAATAGCCAGAGTAATGTGGAAAAAGAAAACCCAAGCTCGAGGCATCACAGTTCCGGACTTTGAGCTTGGTTGTCATTCATATATATTCCTTTGTGATGTATCTGTTTCAATACTTTGTCTTTTTTTTTTACTGGGCTGTCTTTTATATTAAGCTTTTGGATTCTTATAACTATTGTGCATACCAGTCCTTTGATAGATACATGTGTGTGTTCTCTCCCCATCTGTGTCTTGCTTATTTATTTTGTTAATGGTGTCTTTAATAAGCAGAAGTCGTTAAATTTGGAGTCCACTTTATCGCTTTTTTTCATTTGTGCTTACTGCTTTGTGTAACTTTTGCCCACGACCAAATCAGAAAGAAGTTCTTTTGTTTTTCAGTAAAAACTTCATGGTTTTAGTTTTATGTTTAGGATTATGATCCATAACAAATTATTATTTGGTTATGGTATGATATAGGAGTTGCGGTTCACTTATTTTATATATCTATGGACATGCGGTTAGTTGTTTCTAGAACTATTTAACGAAAAATCTTTCCTTTCCCCGCTGGATTTCACTGATTCCCTTCTTGAAAGTCAAATGACTGATAGAAGTTCGCCTCTTACTTCTCGAAGCTGTGCTCCATCCCACTGATCTATTTGCCATTCCCTATGCCAGTACCACACTGTTTTAATTAGATTTTTAGTTAGTCTTGAACTCAGGTAGTATAAGTCTTCTAAAATTGTGGGTTTTTTCAGGAAATTCTAGACCTTTTTATTTCCATACAACTTTTAGAATTGACTTACTTGGTACAAAAAGCCTGCTAGATGTATGATTGCAATTGTAGTTTGAAAGGGACAGAGACAACATTGTAACAATAGTATTTCAGTCCACAAATGTGGTCTATCTGTACATTTATTCAGGTTTTTAATTTTGCTCCACAATGCTTTGTAGTCTTCAGTGTAGAAATCTTACACATCTTTTGATGAATGTATTCCCAAGTCTTCAATCTTACCTTATATGATCGTAAATGAAATTAATTTTTAATTTAATTTTCCAAATATTTTCTATTGGTACATAAAATTTTGAAATACTGATTTTGAAATACTTACCTTGTATCCTACAATCTTGCCAAAGTCACTGTGTGGTTCTAGTGGTTGTAATGTGGTTTCCTGAGGCTATTCTAGGTAGCCAGTCATGGTGTCTGCAGATAGAGATACGGTTTTACTTCTTCCTTTCTGGTTCTTATGCCCTTCCTTAACTAACTTACTTCCTTTATCCCTGCCTCCATTCCTCCCTCCCTTTATTTTTTCCTCCTTTTATTCTCCCCTCCCTCCCTTCCTTTCTTCCTCCCTTTGCATTACTGCAATGGCTAGAACTTCTAGTACGGTATTGAATAGAAGTGGTAAAAGTGGTCATCTTTGCTTTCTTCATGATCTTTGCTTAAGGAAAAAATATCTAGTATTTGACCGTTAAGCATGATGTTAGTGAAAGTTTTTTGTAGATAAACTTCTAATCAGGTTGAGGAAGCCGGTGAGTCTTCACATGTATAAACACACGTGAGACCATCAGCATATTCAAGTTGGTAAATGTATCCAGTCTCCCTAAATGTTCTTTATGCTCCTTTTTTAAAAATTGTTAATTTTTAGAGAGAGAAAGAAAGCATGAGCAGAGGGAGACTGAGGGAAAGAGAGAATCTCAAGCAGGCTCTACATACAGTGTGGAGCCCGAAGCAGGTCTCGATCCCGTGACCCGGGATCATCGCCTGACCCCAAATCAAGAGTCAAAAACTCAACCTACTGAGCTACCCAGGCATCCCTATGCTCCTTTTGATCTATTCATCCCATCTCCTACTCTCCCCAGGAAGGCACTGATGTTTTTTGTACCATGGATAATTTGCCTTTTCTGCAGCCTCTGTAAAGAGAATCATATAGCTTGTAGCAATTTTTTCTGGCTACTTTCTTTCAGTAATGCATATGTGTATACATAGTTATATTAGTGTATGTGATATATTGATATATACTGTTTATGTAATATATATATAATATACAAAATATACATGTAAAAGTGTATTATACTTATTTTACATAAAATATATATTACATTTATATATGACATCTTTGATGTATATACATTTGTATTTTCATTTATTTAGCCACATTGCACGTATCAACAGTTTAATCCTTTTTATTGCTGAATGGTATTCCATTGTATGGTTTTACTTCAATTTGTTCATCCATTCACCTGTTGATGAGCATTTGGAATGTCCCCTGTTTTGAGCTATTATAAAATGCTGCTGTATTCGTGTATAATTATCTGCATGTGTGTGTGTGATTATACATGCTTTTATTTCTCCTGGATTGATACCAAGGAGTGTAAGCAAAAGCATAGGTATATGTTTACGTTTTTAAGAAACTTCCAAACTTGTCCAAAGCAGTTTTATCACCTTATATTTTTATCACCAGTGTGTAAGAGTTCCACTTGTTCTGCATCCTTAGCAACGCTCCATATGGTCAGTCTTGCCTGCTTGCTGTATTACACTGCCTGGAACCTTCAGTACCACGTTGAGTAGAAGTGATGAGAGCTTATGTCTTTGCCTAGTATCTGATGTTAAGGGGGCAAGCATTTTTTCACCATGACCTATTTGTGGTGCCACTTTTTCATGTGTACCTTCTATCAGACTGAGGAAACTCTCTTTTATTCCTAAGCTGTTGCTGAGAGCCTTCCTTGATCATAAAGAATTTTGGATTGGGAGAAATGCTTTTCCCGCATCTGTTGATATAATATATGGTTTCTCTTGTTAGGTTCCTAATAGAAATACATTGATTTTCCGATGTTAGACTAACTTTGCATTCTTGGGATAAACTCCACTTTGTTTTATCCTTTCATGTATCATTGGCATTGGCTTACAGAACTTAGGTGGGAGTTGGGTATTCTGTGTGCTAGGTCTGTAGTTTTCTCGTACTGTCTTTCTGTTGCAGAATGCAGGCAATGTTATTAGCCTTGTAGAATGAATTGGCAGGTTTTCCATAGCCTTCAGTTTTCTTTTCTTTTTCTTTTTAAATTTATTTATTTATTTTGAGAGTGAGCGCAAGCAGAGAAGGGCCATAGAGAGGGAGAGAGAATCCCAAGGAGGCTCCGTGCTGTTGGCACAGAGCCCGATGTGGGGCTCGAGCTCACAAACCATGACATCATGACCTGAGCCAAAATCTGGAGTTGGACCCTTAACTAAGTGTCCATCCAGGTGCCCCATAGTTTTCAGTTTTCTACAAGAATATGTGTAAAATTGATATTGTTTCTTTCTTAACTACTTGTCTGTATTTGCCAGTGAAGTAGTTTAGGCTTGTACCTTTCTCTGTTGTGAAGGCCCTTAACTACAAATTCAGTTTATTTAATAGCTGAAGAGTTCTTCCTGTTATCTGTTTCTTCATGAGTAAATTGACAATTTGTGTCTCTTAAGTAATCTCTCCATTTCATCCATATTGTCAAATTTATTAGCATAAAGTAGTTTATTTTGGTCCCTTACTATCTTTTTACTGTCTGTAGACTGTAATGATGGCCTGTCAGTTCTGATGTTCATAACTTGTATCTTTTTTTCCTAATCAGTCTGATGAAAGGAGAATATCAGTTTCTTGTCAAAGAACTGGCCCTTGGTTTCATTGATTTTTCTCTGTTTTCAATCTTGTTGACCTTTGCTCTCAGGTTTATTGTTTCTTTTTTTTTTCTGCTTAGTTTAGTTTTAATTTGCCTTTCTGTTTCTGGTTTCACCCTTTCAGGGTGGAAGTGGAGGTCATTGTTCTGAGACTGTTTATTCTTCTAGTCTACCCATTTACATCTGTATTGTACTTTTTAAAGATGCTTTTTACATTTTTATTTATTTTTTTATTTTAGTGAGGAGAGGAGAGGGGCAGAGGGAGAGAGAGAGAGAGAGAGAGAGAGAGAGAGAGAGAGAGAGAGAATCCCAAGCAGGCTCCATGCTCAGTGCAGAGCCTGACGCAGGGGCCGAATGCGGGGCTAGACATGGGGCTCAAACTCACGACCCTGGTGATGATGATCTGAGCTGAAATCAAGAGTCAGACGCTCAACTGACTGAGTCACCCAAGTGTCCTGCCATTTACAATTTATAGCTTTAAATTCTCCCCCTAAGTATTTTCTTAGCAGCATCCTGAAAATTATCATAGGTTGTATTTCCATTTTCATTAATCCAATTTTTTAAGATTTCTTTTGATTTCTTTTTTGACCCATGTTTTTATTTAGAAATATTTTATGTAGATTCTATGTATGTGGGATTTCAGAGATAATGGTTTCATTGTTATTAGAGAGCATACTTTGTAGGATTTGGAAATTCTTTTAAAAATATTGACGCTTTTTTTTTTATTATCCAGCATATGGTCTGTAATGGTAAATCTCTATGTGCACTTGAAAGGAATGGGCATTCTGTCGTTGGGTGGGAGGATGGGCTGATAGTGTTGCTTTTATTTCCTCACTATTCATCTACTTGTCCTATGTTACTAAGAAGAGGGTATTGAAGTCACCATTGTAATTGTGATTTTTTCCTCTTCTTTGAGTTCTATCATTTTATATTTTATATAGTATGTATATTCAGGTACTATTTTACCCTTTTATGTGTAGCATGAGAACCCTATAACAGTATACTTCCATTTTTGCTTTCCTGGCTTTTGTGTCATTGCTGTCAGTCATACAAAAAAGTTTTTTGTCTGTCTGTTGTTTTGCTTTTGCAAGTGTCAGAAACCTTGCAATATGGCGTAGTAATGTTTTGCTTTATGCAACCAGCTGTTTAAAAGGTGTTTTTTTTTAAATTTTTATTTATTTATTTATTTGAGAGAGAGCGTGCAACAAGCGGGGGAGGGGCAGAGGGAGAGAGAGAGAATCCCAAGCAGGCTCTGTGCCATCAGCTCAGACTCTGACATGGGGCTCGATCCCACAAACAGTAAGATCATGACCTGAGCCAAGATCAAAGGTTGGGCATTCAATTGACTGAGCCATCCAGGTGCCCCTCACATCTTATATTTTTATGCTACCCATATTTTTATGATACATATGTTACTGTATTTTAAAATAAAAAGCCAACTTGGATCCTCTGTCTTCCTCTAGCCCTCTTACTTTTTTTCCATTTATAGCCAATTTTGAGAGTTTTTACTAAATCTTTTTTCTACTTCTTTTCAGTCCTGCTCTTACTACATTCTGTTTTCTATCCCACTGCACTGAATTTTAGATGTCAAAATAATAAACTTATCATTAATATCAGTATGTACACCTGCAGTCCCTGTACTGACCCTTCCCCTACGTTTGACATTGTTGATTACACTTATTTTTTTGAATCGTTTTTCCTAATTTCTCAACTAAGCTCTAGATATAGATGTGAGCAATAAACTATTCCACCTTTATATTTTGGCAAATCTCTAAAATATCTAAACCCACGTCTAAAACTAAACTCAATTAAAAATAGAACTACCCTACAGCCCAGCAGTTACACAACTAGGTATTTATCCAAAGAATACAAAGATGCTGATTTGAAGGGTCACATGCACCCCGATGTTTATAGCAGCGCTATCAACAATAGCCCAAGTATGGAAAGAGCCCACATGTCTGTCGACTGATGTATGGATAAAGAAGACGTGGTGCGTATATATATGTGTGTGTGTGTGTATACACATATGTGTGTGTGTACACACATATGTACATACAGTGGAATATTACTCAGCTTCAAAAAGAATGAAATCTTGCCATGTGCAACAACATGGATAGAACTAGAATATATTATGCTAAACAAAATAAGTCAGAGAAAGACAAATATATGATTTCACTCACTCATGTGGAATTTAGGAAACACAACAGATGAATATAGGGGAAGGGAAGGAAAAATAAGATAAAAATGGAGAGGGAGGCAAACCGCAAGAGGCTCTTAAATACAGAGAACAAACTGAGGGTCGCTGGAGGGGAGGTAGGTGAGCAGACGGGCTAAATGGGTGACGGGCATTAAGGAGGGCACTTTTCTTGGCCATTGGGTGTTATATGTAAGTGATGAATCACTGGGTTCTACTCCTGAAACCAGTACTACTACACTGTGTGTTAACTAACTTGAATTTAAATAAATTTCAAATTGAAAAAAATAAAATTAAACTCATAATTATATCCCCTCCCCAAACTCCTCCTTTATTTCCTGTTTTGACAAATGGTATGAGAACCTTCCAGCCCCACCCATACAGAAGCCACTCTGGATTGTTTCCCCCCTTAACTGATCATTTTCCATGTCCATTTTTTCCTGTCTCTTCACATCTCTTGAATTTCTTCTGTCCCCTCTGTTTTCATGCTAATACCTGCTGCCACTTCCTAATGAGGTTCTGTCTTTTGCATCTTGCCAAATGTAGCTGCACCTAATTGGGCAAAAAAAAAAAAAAGTTTTTTTCATTGTTTTAATAGCGTAACTCGAGTTGATTTTTAAGATTTTCCAATATAAAACTCATCCTAATTTTACAAGGACATTTGTGTAAAAAATTAAGTTCTTTATATGTGGATTAAAAGTGTTTTTTTGGAACTTCCTGATTGGTGAATAAGACTGTAGCATCATTCCAGGAGGGTGGTACATCCTGAACTTCACAGGGTAGGAGCTCCTGTCTCCAGACCCTTCCAGACCTCGCTCTACTTCTCTCCCCACCTGGCTGTTCATTGTACTCTTTAGTATCCTTTGTAATAACGTGGTAACCTAGTGTAACCCGTATGGAGCAGGCAAGACCTGAATTTTCCCACAAATGGCACTGATGGAAGTTTAAAAAAAAAAAAGGAACCTGGAGATTAATTAGTATTTCTAGTGAAAAAGAATTTAAACACTTGCAGACTAGGGGATGAGGAAGCAGCAGCACAATGAGGTGCATGGAGTTAGACCCTTTTGTATATAATATATAAGCATTTATATTTATTTAGTCTCCACAGATGGTCTTAAAAATTTTTTTAATGTCTTTGCAGGAGAAAGCATATGAATATATGAATATATATGAAGCATATTCATATATATATGAATATATTATATTCATGTACATATAGTGTATTAGAATATCATATGAATATGTAGATAAGGTCCACACATGTTTATAAATACTTGGATTCTTTAGCAGGCAATAAAATGACTTTTCTGATATCTCAGTAATATCGCTAACTAAAAGCAAGCCATGACATGGTCCACGCAAAGGAAACACCAGGAATTTCAACAAAGCTGACAATGAAAGATAACAAATATCAATTAATTCTTATATAGATAGTTACTATATATGTGGAGGATACTTAGCACATAAAGGTGCAAAGCATTCAGCAACATTTGAAGTAATTTCTAATACCATGTTTGTGTAAGCCGTGAAGTAAATGTTTCATTTACCAGTTCATAGCAAGCTGCAGAAAAAAAACAGATCAGAGAGATAAGAATCAAAAAATACCTCAGGATTATGAATTTTCTAGTATCATCAGAATTCAAAATATTATTGTCTTCAAAGTCACCAAAACTTTCATCTCTAAAGCCTGAACACCTGTTCCTGTTGACACACATGACTTTTTTTCCAAAATAAAACCCCCAGCGCTCTTTGAGTCAGAAACTATTACCACTGTCTTCAAGCAATTAATAATTCTTATTACCATGAAAGGTTGTCACTGGAGAAGCTTCTACATATAGTTGCATAAACAACCCGTATTCTGCTTGAGTATGCTTCCAGGGAATCAGAATTTTATAGCCAGTAGGGACAGTTCTCTGTAGGTTAGGTCATGGAGTAGCCAGCAGAGCTTTTCCTGATGTGGAGACAAGCTTTCCTACTTGGTGTGCTCCATTTCCATCGGGATGTTTTCCTCCTGCCCCAGAGCGTACCCTGGGGGCAGGTGTGACGACCTGTCAGCCAACAGGAGCATTGTCAGAGGTAGGACAGGGCCCTGGTGGCCTTCAGTCCGTAATGCAGGCACATTAGTTGGATGCCAAGTGATTCTGAAGGAAGGTGAACCCCTCTTACAGGCCGACACTCACAGGATTTTCCCTGGGTCAGTGAATTCATGAGGATTGTACTGTTTTCTTCTTCAGTTTCCTGGCACTCAAGGTTTTTGACCATTGTCTACTGTCAACTTGTTTGTAACAACTGGATTTAATAGAAATGTTTGAATAGATGCTTTTGCATAAAAATATTTATGGAACTAAAGTTATTTTCTTTGTTTGCCTCTTTTAAGTTAAGCAAATGGTTTTGTTAGATGTGTTCCAGAACATAGGTTCTTGTTAAGAATCTGTGAGTGTCCAAAACGTATTATGGTTTTAGCTCATTAGTTATTAGCCTGTAATTCATAGATTAGAAGATTCTGAAAAATGAATTGAAGTGTTTACATAGGTAGTTAGTCCCAGAATTGATTAAATATTGTTAAATCCAGAAGTTAATATTATTTCATTTTGATTTAGTTAATATGCTGCATGATTTTCTTATTTATAGTGTACCTGTAGAGTGGCCTCGTAGAAATGAACATAAACTAATCAGTATGATCTGTTTATGTGCAGTGAGAGAATCGAAGAAGCTACTAACTATAATCTTGAAAAATAAAGTAAAAATTAGTAAAAGAGAAGGGAAAGAATTGCTTTTATATTTTGATTCATCATTGGAAATCGCTACTGTGACACAAAAAATTTTTGGTGCAAGTAAATACAGGGTAAGTGTTTAAATTATTTTTAATACAAATTTTCATAAAATTCTTTTTAATACATATTTTCATAATTCTGGAAACTTTTAGTTACTTGTGGCTATCAGTTTCATTGATCTTTTTTCTAGAATTCTGAAAATGACATGTAGATTTTAGTTTTTAAAATTTGTACTGTGGAATAGCCATCAGATCGTTAGCCATATCCTTGAGACGCCTGTTAGAATCTTGGATCACAAAATAAGCTGCAGTACTCAAAACATTTAACAAATTCCTGCTAGGTATTTAAAAAGTGAATTGAGACAAAACCTGGTTTTTAAGGTTTTAAACATTGTGAGAATTACAGACTATACTTCAGAAGAAGTAGGAAGTGGCATTGGGAACTGTGGCGTAGAAGTTGAGGAAGGAGAACGCTCATTCAGGGATTTGAAGAACAGGCTTTGGAGACGGGGCTTGAAGTAGCTTTGGAAATTGATGGGTGTAATTTACGTAAGTGCTTTCTAGAATTGCAGAAGACATCATGAGTTAGTAAGGTGACAACTCATGTTAAGTTTGATGGAGATATTCTGTTGACAAGCTTGGGTAATGCATGTCTTAGTCAGTGCAGGCTGTGGTAACAAAAGTACTGTAGACTTGGTGGTTTAAATGACACACATTAACTTCTTGTAGTTCCGGAGGCTAGAAGTCCAAGACCAGGCTCCAGCACACTTACCTTCTGGGGAGGGCACACTTGCTGGTTCACAGTGGGTGTGTTCTCACAGTGTCCTCCTGTGGCAGAAGGGGGTGAAGGAGCTCGCTGGGGTCTCATAAGGGCACTGACCCCATTCATGAGGGCCCTGCCTCGGGGACCGCTCACCCCCCAGAGGCCCCGCCTCCTAAGATGGTCACCTTGGGGATTAGGTTTCAGTATGTGAATGTGGGGGGGGCACATTCAGTTTATAGCCGGGGAAAGATTTATGGTGAAGAAAAAGAGACTATGCTTCTGAGGGGTCCTCACCAAAATGGCAGGCCAGGAAGACTGACTAGTAAAGAGTCATCACGGTGTTCTGAGAAGGGTATTTACATACGCAAAGTAATGATTTGAGATAATTTGGTGCTTTTGAAAGGAAAGGAAATAATTGCATTAAAATAGAAGGAACTGAGAGAAAATGACTTCACTTTGAATTGATTTAATTTTAGGAATTTACCAGAAAGCAAGGTATTTCGGTTGCCAAAACATCTGTGCATATACTTTTTGATGCAAGTGGATCACAGGTATGTGTCTGACTTACTTTATTTTTATCCCTGGGCTGAGCTGAGGGATATCCTGAGGGATAGCACAGTATGGTGTTGGAGGGTGAGAGTCTAAAAAAATACATAGTCTCAGCATAGATAGTGCCCCAATAAGATGTATAGGATTTTTAGAATATGTTGTTAGTGATAATTTATTTTAGTACAGAAGATAGTTATTATTACCATTTTGGTAACTTTAAAAATTAGAAGTATATGTCCTGCCTGTGATGCCAAAGTTTGTTTTATGTCTGTTGACATTTGAAAATGTGGATGCTTTTTGTCGGGTCAGTTTGTAGGACTAAGTACGTAGATGGAAGACAGAAGGAACTGACACAAGTGTGGGGTGGACGGACGCTCGATTAAGACATCCAGTGCTTTTTGAGAACTTCAAAAAGAGTGGTTTTCAGTTTGAAATATTTTTTTCCACATTCTCTCCGACAGATTCTGGTGCCAGAAAGTCAAATCTCACCCATGGACGAGGAATGCGTTAGTTTGAAAGAAAAACCCAACTCCCAAAAGGAATTTGCTAAATCTCCAAAATGTATCAAAAACAGTAGCCAGGGGGATGAAAAGAATAGTCAGCTTGAGGTAAATATGGGGTCAAAATAGTTGTTTATAAAACAGCATAGATCAAATCATCGCTGTGTATAATTCTAGAAACAAGCATCTATAGTTTATGCTAATGGTCTTCATCAGTAGCATTTCAGAGTCTTTCCCCCTGCCCTTTACAGATGCAAACAGAAGCTAGTGTTCTAGCAGTTGTGTTTCTGTGCGGCAGGAAGAGGGCTAGGACAGGTATGCTCTATGCTTGTAAATTCCAAATTAGAGACACGTAAGAAAGGAACGTCCACTTTTTACACTTATTCCTCGGTTTTGGATTTGCTTTTGGCTTTTATGGAGAATACAAATCTATAATGCAATATTCTCTCTCTTCGCACAGAAAGAAGAGAAACCAAAGTGTTAAGTTCTTTCTCCTCCTCCGCCTGCTCCGTGGAGACTCCCCTCTGGGCCACATTCAACAGACCGGTGCTGGGCCTTCTTCCCTCACTGTGGCCCTGACACGGCTGACAGCCCTGTCTTTCATACTGTCCTCTCCTCCTGTGGTTTCTGCCAGCATTTAAATCCCCTTCCTACTCTGTCGCTCCATCAGAGATCCGTTCTCTCTGTTCTCTCCCAACATTTTGAATGTGGATTTGTGCAAAACGCGTGACTCGGCCTCCTGAGCACACCCGTGCCTTCTCCTTTACCGAGCTTCCTTCCCGTGCCTGCTGTAAACCCGTGCCGTGTTCTCTTCAGAGTGCCCAGTGCCTCCCACTCTTCTAGTGCTCCCTCTGGCCGGTCTCTTCAGGTCTTTTCCTGAAGGCTAACTTTAAACTCTTAGGTTTTGCGTCAAGTGTGCCTCTGCCTCCACACTTCAGTAAGGCTACGGGGCGTCCCGCTTCCAGCCCCTCCCCCCTCGCACCTAGGACCTAGGACCTAGGTGCCAGCGGAGCTCTTCCGCAGCACCTTCCAGGCCTTTCCTCCTCTCTCCCCTCCCTTCACCGCCGCTCCTCTCCGCACACCCGGCCTCACGCACAGCCACCCCTCGTTGCTCTTGGACAGCATCCTGTGAGCTGCCGCCTGTGGTGTTCATGGTTTTTCTTAATACCGGTGTCCTGGTAGCACTCTTCCGCTCAGAAAGCTTTGCGATCTCTGGGTTTACTTTCCCGCATCTAAACTTGGACTCAGTTCTGGGACCTTCTACAGTCTCATTTTGGTCTCTCTAAATACCGCTTTACAAGTAAGGTTAGTTGCTTTACTGCCTCTTTTTTATGTCACACTACTCCTCGCCTCTCTACATTCGTTCGTGTTATGTGTCCTTTTTTTACTTTTCCCCATTTAAAGTGCAGTTACGTTTGCAACTTGATGGTTAATTTTCACTTCTCTTCATGGACCTTTTCCTGTTGCAGTTTTTCCCACCTTCTCACCTTTAGGCAACTGGAACTCTCACAGGCTCCCTCGGACACCTTGACATGTTGGTGTTACTGTTCTTTCCCGTTAGTCTTGTGTCCTTCATTAAATGGAAAATGTCAATTTTCCTTAGATGATTCAGTTATAAAAGCCATTTGCCATTTGCTGTGCCTTTTATATCCGATTTGTACCTTGAGTGCCTATTTAAAATTCTTAGGACCCCCCACCTTAAGCTCCTTAAGTCATAAGCTCTGGAAAAGCTCTCTCTAAAAAACATTGCACTGTTGTGAAATACTCACTGTGTTTTTGTTCGGGATTAACTGCGAAGCATTGAGATGAATGAGGAACTTCCCAGCTCCCATTCACTCTGCCTCTAGGAACTCTCCTTTTTTGCACAAGAATCCATTGGTTCAGTAGTTTGTTTTCTGGATAGTCTTCGAATTCCCCCTTTTCCTCTCCTCTCCACCTTCCCTCCACACTCCATTTACATGCCTATTAAAATTCCTGCAGTATTTTTTTCTTTGTCTCAAGGTCAGGTGCCTTGAAACAAACAAACACACACCTCTCCTCTGTCTCTGCAGTTTTTCGTCATCTACTCCTTTATACGACGCCCCCTGGAACTCATGTTCCTGCAGCGGGGCCTCTGCATTCACTCTGGGACACGAAGTTAGAAAATGCCTGTCTTTACTGGAGCCCCTCCTCGCTCCTGTGCCACTGAGTCTCTGAATTCCTGCAGTTACTTTTACTCCAAAGTCAGTTTGCTCTTCACAGATTATTAAGACAATTTTTAAAAATGTGCGAAAGTTTCGAAGAATGCTAAACATTACGAAAGCATTCCCGAACAAATTTGCATACATATGTATGCAGACATCACGCACTGAAATAGAATGAGAAACGGAGCCATCGGTGGTAAGATACACCAGTCTCAGTAACGTAGTTTCAGCTGGTATATAAAAGTGCTGCTTTCCATATGTCTGGATACTCTATAGATACTTAAAAACAAATTTATTTGAGAGAGAGCATGGGAGCAGGGAAGGGGCAGACAGGGAGAGAGAGAATCCCAAGCAGGCTCCATGCTGTCAGTGTGGAGCCTGACGGGGGGCTCGAACTCACAAACCGTGAGATCCTGACCCCAGCAGACATCAAGAGCTGGACGGTTAACCGACTGAGGCACCCAGGTGCCCCTCTCTATAAATACTTCTTCAAACAACATTCCTTGTTTTGGCTACCTATTCAATACCAAATATTTAGGATAGAACCTTTCAAGCCAGCCTAAAACAGAAATTTCTCGATATGATATTGTTTGTAAAATACCATATGTCTCTTGTGTGTAGTCAAGATGAATGCAATGAATGAAATTGTAGGATATTTCATTTCGAAAGAGAACGTGTGTTTACTGTGGCTGCTTCTTGTGGTTTCAGATAATTACTCCTAGCAAAAGAAAAATGTCTGAAGCATCAATGATTGTTCCTGGTGCAGATAGATACACTGTGAGGAGTCCCATACTTTTAACCAACACGTGTAAGTTTTATATTCTTGAAAGACTTCCAGCATACATTATTGTGTGCGTGTGTGTATGTATGCATATACATAAATATATATATGTATATATGCATATACACATGTATGTATGTTTATTTTATTTTTGAAAGAGCACAAGCAGAGGAGGGGCAGAGAGAGGGGGGATGGAGGATCTGAAGTGGGCTCTGCACTGACAGTGTGACAGCAGCAGGCCTGATGTGGGGTTTGAACTCAGGAACCGCGAGTTCATTAAATGACTTAACCAACCGAGCCACCCAGGTGCCCCAGACATTATTATATCTTTAAAGCAGGCACTTTTTAATTCAGAAACATTCTGGGGATTTAATTCACACAGAGGGTAAGTTAGAGATACGGAAATTCTTAACATACAAACCACAGGTGTCTTCTAATTATCAAGAAATTTCAAATCTCTAAGAAAAGGATAATGGGTATTAACATATAAACATCGTCCAAAATATTAATAACCAGCATTAATAACGTCCTGTAATTTAAGCGGGAGTGAGCCGTAACGCAGCTACACATCGTGTCCGTCAGGCCGCTTCGGCTTGTTTCCCTGCTCTCAGGTGTGTACTTTGTACAGATTGTCAGCCAGGTAAGTTTAGAACCAGTTTTCTTTCTATAAAGTGGAACTAAAGTGTCTACCTCATCAGGTTGTTTAGAAGATAAAATAAAACTCATTCATTCAATGAGGAATATTGTGAAACATTTAGACAGTGCCTGGTACGTACTAAGAGCTAAGTAAAAATTTTAAAAATAATGCTATGTACTAGCTGCTATGAAACAGTCTTATGTATTAGTCTTTAGGATGATTTAATGGTGGCCTTCAATTCCCAGAATCCACTCGCCTAGCGGGCAGCTGTCTAATGTCCAACGGGCTCTTCAGATCTAACACCTGCCAAGTACATTGATCTTCCCACCCTCCCTGCTAGTTTTTTGTCCATTTGTTACCTTGGTAAATGGCATCTGTATCCACTTACTCATCTAAACCGGAAATCTGCATCTCCCTTTTCTACATTCCTCATCTAAAAAGTGCCTCAGTAATAGCCATATATAATTTTTTAAAATTTATTTTGCGAGAGAGAGAGAGAGAGGGAGGGAGAGGGCATAAATGGGGTAGTGGCAGAGAGAAGGAGGGAGAATCCCAAGCTGGGGCTCGAACTCACAAACTGTGAGATCATGACCTGAGCTGAGACCAAGAGTCGGACACTTAACCGACTGCGCCACACAGGTGCCCTGCAATATGTGATGTTTAAAACCCTACAAACAGAGCAGTCCTCTGTCCTCCTTTTCAGCAACGCCACGAAGAAGAAGAATTAAACCACCGCTGCACATGACGAGTTCTGCAGAAAAACCCAGTATCCCTAAAACGTCCAAAAGTGGGGTGGATAATGCTGAATCGGTCACTTCCAAACCGCCCAAAGGAAGAAAGAGTGGAGACAATACAGACAAGGTAGTTCTACTTTGAACACATTTTAAAGAATTAATTTTATCAAGTTATTGTAGAAATACACATTGAGCTAATTTCTTTTGCAAGTAGTAAGTGTCTCACTTCGTTTCAAGTATTACTATATACATATTGTATATATGACTTCTTGTTCTTGAAAGTCAGTCCTTCCGACTTTTATTTATGGTGCTACCAGTAAAATTTAGGAATATCCATTCAATATAACTTTGGTTTATGTACTCAGTAGGAGAAATGGACTTGCCATCATTCGTTAGTTTACCATACAAGTTAGTGTCTGCTAGAAATGTAAAATACAAGGGGACTGTGTTCTTAAGTATCTCAAAGTCTCGTGTGGAAATTAGATGAATAAGGTGATTATAATATTGTATAAATGTTCTCAGATTGCACACAGAGAAAGCAGTAGGAGCCTAGTGGAAGGGCAGGTGCCTAACCCCAGAGCTGGAGGGGCGGGGGGAGATCAGGAGATGCTCTTTAAGAAGAACAGATAAGAGAATATTTAAGAGAACAGGTAAGAGAAAGTTCTTGGGAGATGTAGGAGGTAATCAGAGATACAGATAAGTTTGTAGGTGAGGAACACCTAATAGCTTCGGTTTTCTCTGAAGTGCGAGATGAGCATGGTGGATTTCTAGTGGTGATATCATTCCGGAGAGGGCTCAGACACGTGTAAAGATTTGAAATCGCTACTAAGATAATGGGGAGAGCAAAGAGTAAGAAAAGGTGTTAGGCAAGGTTGAAGGCCTCTCAAATTTAAGACTGAATTTTATTGTATGTATTAGTTCAGAAATATGTGTAATTTTCTCCAGCAAACTTTAACATCCTTGCTATTGCAATAAAAGAGACTAGGTATTGGATTTAAAAAAATGACATGGTATGTGGCAGAACGATACATATGGTACAAGAGTTGAAGATACTAAGAAAACAGTCAAAAGGAATTTTTCAAATTTTCAAGCTAAGTATTTGTTAATCAGGACACTGTTGTTCAGTGGTGTGGTGTGGTCCTCAGTGTTCTAGGCCTGTGCTTTCTTGTTCGCATCAGGGGAGCCCTTCAGTCATCACGACAACCAAAACATATCGGCACAATTTCACACTGCTGCTCTTCCCGCTTAGAGACCCGCTGGTCAGATTCAGTAGGGGAGACAGGCGGGACGAGGCACAATGCCTTAGCCTCTTAGCGTAGGGTATGTTTTTCTGATAGTGATAGCAGGTTTTTATGATCTGGGTGCTTGTGTATCTGTGGCTACGGAAAGAGGGAGGCTTGGTGTAGGCAAGAAGTTACCTGCCCAATGACCACAACTTTACTGAATCCTTCAGTATCTCCTAACTTCCAAATCTTACAGATATGTTACTGAAAAGACAGAACAGGTGCAGGGAGTGAGATCAGCAGCAGTAGCTGTG
Source organism: Paguma larvata (assembly GCA_030068075.1). Taxonomy (NCBI): domain Eukaryota; kingdom Metazoa; phylum Chordata; class Mammalia; order Carnivora; family Viverridae; genus Paguma; species Paguma larvata. The sequence goes on along the minus strand of CM057844.1, from coordinate 46,093,622 downwards.
CCGTGGTGATTCTAGAAACTGTCCGTTATGGATGGAAACTGAATTACAGTACTAGCCATGGATGAGTTCAGAAAATTTGTAGGATCCTCTGCTTTGTCTGCAAGGAAAATGGTTTTCTTGTGTTTTGGGGTAAGCAGTATTCTGGAATGGGCATCACCTTGATGGAGATGGATAGAAGTACTATCCAACTTTAATAGCAAGGCAAATTTATTTTAAAGGTTTTAAACATTAACATTGTGACTTTTAAGGGTTGTTTTCATATAATACTTTGTTGAAATTTACAGTAACATGACTCCTATGCTTTACAGCATATCAGAACTTCTGAAGTTGTAGAGAAGACAGAAAATAAGGACACTGAATTCCCAAACCAAAATTTTAGTAAGTACTTTCTTTAAAATTTCACTTTCTCTTTTAAAATATATAGATATTTCTCTTCATATTTTCCTTTAATTCCACTGGCTTTCATTGATTTGAAAAAGAAAGATTTATTTATTTTTTAATATCTTTTATTAATTTTTTAAATTTATATCCAAGTTAGCATATAGTGCAACAATGATTTCAGGAGTAGATTCCTTAATGCCTCTTACCCATTTAGCCCATCCCTGCTCCCACAACCCCTCCAGTAACCCTCTGTTTGTTCTCCATATTTAAGAGTCCCCCTCCCTGTTTTTATGTTATTTTTGCTTCTCTTCACTTATGGTCATCTGTTTCATATCTTAAAGTCCTCATATGAGTGAAGTCATAATGATATTTGTCTTTCTCTGACTGACTAATTTAGCTTAGCAGAACACCTTCTAGTTCCAGCCACGTGGTTGCAAATGGCAAGATTTCATTTCTTTTTCATTGCCGAGTAATACTCTATTCTATACATATACCACATCTTCTTCATCCATTCTTCCATCGGTGGACATTTGGCTCTTTCCATACTTTGGCTATTACTGATAGCGCTGCTATAAGCATTGGGGTGCATGTGCCCCTTCGAAACAGCACACCAGTATCCCTTGGATAAATACCTAGCAGTGCAATTGCTGGGTCATAGGGTGGTTCTATTTTTAATTTTCTGAGGAACCTCCACACTGTGTTCCAGAGTGGCTGCCCCAGTTTGCATTCCCACCAGCAGTGCTAAAGAGATCCCATTTCTCTGCATCCTCACCAAGATCTGTTGTTGCCTGAGTTGTTCATGTCAGCCACTCTGACAGGTGTGAGGTGGTGTCTCACTGTGGTTTTGATTTGTGTTTCCCTGATGACGAGTGATGTTGAGCATCATTTCATGTGTCTGTTGGCCATCTGGATGTCTTGTTTGGAGAAGTGTCTGTTCATGTCTTTAGCCCATTGCTTCACTGGATTATTCATTTTTTGGGTGTCGAGTTTGATAAGTTCTTTATAGATTTTGGATACTAACCCTTTATCTGATATGTCGTTTGAAAATATCTTCTCCCATTCCGTCGGTTGCCTTTTAGTTTTGCTGATTGTTTCCTTCCCTGTGCAGAAGCTTTTTATTTTGACGAGGTCCCAGTGGTTCATTTTTGCTTTGGTTTCCCTTCCCTCCGGAGATGTGTTGAGTAAGACGTTGCTGCAGCTGAGGTCAAAGAGGTACTTGCCTGCTTACTCCTGGAGGATTTTGATGGCTTCCTGTTGTACATTTAGGTCTTTCATTCAATTTGAGTTTATTTTTGTGTATGGTGTAAGAAAGTGGTCCAGGTTCATTTTTCTGCATGTCTCTGTCCAGTTTTCCCAGCACCACTTGCTGAAGAGACCGTCTTTATTCCATTGGATATTGTTTCCTGCTTTGTCAAAAATTAGTTGGCCATATGTTTGTGGGTCCATTTCTGGGTTCTCTATTCTGTTCCACTGATCTGAATGTCTGTTTTTGTGCCAGTACCACACTGTCTTGATGATGACTTTGTAATACAGCTTGAAGTCCGGGATTGTGATGCCTCCTGCTTTGGTTTTCTTCAAGATTTCTTTGGCTATTTGGGGTCTTTTCTAGTTCCTTACGAATTTTAAGATTGTTTGTTTTAGCTCTGTGAAGACTGCTGGTGTTATTTTGATAGGGATGGCATTGAATATGTAGATTGCTTTGGGCAGTACTGACATTTTAACAATATTTGTTCTTCCTATTCAGGAGCATGGAATGTTTTTCCATTTCTTTGTCTTCAATTTCTTTCATAAGCTTTCTATAGTTTTCAGTGTATAGATTTTTCACTTCTTTGGTTAGATTTATTCCTAAGTATTTTATGGTTTTTGGTGCAGTTGTAAATGGGATAGATTCCTTGATTTCTCTTTCTGTTGCTTTATTGTTGGTGTATAGGAATGCAACCGATTTCTGTGCATCGATTTTATGTCCTGCGACTTTGCCGAATTCGTGGATCAGTTCTAGCAGTTTTTTGGTGCAATCTTTTGGGTTTTCCATATAGAGTATCATGTTGTCTGCGAAGAGTGAAAGTTTGACTTCGTCCTGGCCAATTTGGATGCCTTTTATTTCGTTGTGTTGTGTGATTGCTGAGGCTAAGATTTCCTGTACTATGTTGAATAACAGTGGCGAGAGTAGAACATCCCTGTCGTGTTCCTGACCTTAGGGGGAAAGCTTTCAGTTTTTCCCCATTGAGGATGATACTAGTGTTGGATCTTTCATATATGGCTTTCATGATCTTGAGGTAGTTCCTTCCATCCCTACTTTCTTAAGGGTTTTTATCAAGAAAGGATGCTGTATTTGGTCAAATGCTTTTCTCTGCATCTATTGAGAGGATTATGTGGTTCTTGTCCTTTCTTTTATTGATGTGATGAATCATATGCATTGTTTTGCAGATATTGAACCAGCCCTGCAGCCCAGGTATAAATCACACTTGATCGTGGTGAATAATTCTTTTAATATATTGTTGGATCTGGTTGGCTAGTATACTGTTGAGGATTTTTACGACCATGTTAATGAGGGAAATTAGTCTCTAGTTCTCCTTTTTAGTGGGGTCTTTGTCTGGTTTTGGAATCAAGGTCATGCTGGCTTCATAGAAAGAGTTTGGAAGTTTTCCTTCCATTTCTATTTTTTGGAACAACTTCAAGAGAATAAGTGTTAACTCTTCCTTAAATGTTTGGTAGAATTCCCCTGGAAAGCCATCTGACGCTGGACTCTTGTTTTTTTGAAGATTTTTGACTACTAATTTAATCTTTACTGGTTATAGGCCTGTTCAAATTTTCTGTTTCTTCCTATTTCAGTTTTGGTAGTTTATATGTTTCTAGGAATCTGTCCATTTCTTCCAGATTGCCCATTTTATTGGCATATAATTGCTCATAATATTCTCTTATTATTGTTTTTATTTCTGCTGTGTTGGTTGTGATCTCTCCTCTTTCATTCTTGGTTTTATTTATTTGGGTCCTTTCCTTTTTCTTTTTGCTCAGACTGGCTAGTGGTTGATCAATTTTGTTAATTCTTTCAAAGAACCAGCTTCAGGTTTCATTAATCTGTGCTACTGTTTTTGGGGTTTCGATAGCATTGATTTCTGCTCTCATATTTATTATTTCCTGTCTTCTGCTGGTTTTGGGTTTCATTTGCTGTTCTTTTTCCAGGTCTTTAAGGTGTAAGGTTTGGTTGTGTACTGAGACCTTTCTTCCTTCTATAGGAAGGCCCAGGTTGCTATATACTTCCCTCTTACGACCACCTTTGCTGCGTCCCAGAGGTTTTGGGCTGTGGTGTTATCATTTTTATTGGCTTCCATGTACTTTTTAATTTTCTCTTTAACTTCTTGGTTAGCCCATTCATTGAAAAAGAAAGATTTATAATGAACACGTTTGGCTTTATGCATTTCGGAACTTAGAGGTTACAGGAAAATATTCTACTGTCTCTATTTCCAAGAACATCTGTCTCTCCTTCCTGATATGTGAACCTTGATCAGACTGTATACCGACTCCATTTTACCCTGTCAGCTGCAAACAAAACTGAAAATGCCATAATTTTGGTTTTATTTAGATGAACTGCAGGATACTGTTCCTGATTCGCAGACAGTGGGAAAAATCAATAAACCTGTGTAAGTATGAAAAAACCATCAGGTAAGTTAGCATGCAGTGATGTTGTTTTAGATGGATGTGATAGATTTAAAGGAAAGGGCCTATATATTCTGAGAAGGTAGAATTGGCTATAGCACCGACCATCACATGGATTCTATGGTCGCACAATGGGAAATAGTCTGTTTTTCTTTCATAGCAGTCAACATAGTGCTTTTTCAAATTGAGAGACTTAAAATGAATGGGATTTTTAAAATAATAAAGTATGAATGTGAAGAAATTTAACCTGTTTAAATGCACAGTAGATCAGGTAAGAGATATGAGATATATTTAGGTAGATATCAAATAGTAGCAATAATAGAACTTTTTAAATAGTAGTTTTTAATCTCATCAATTATATAGTAAATTTTAACTTTCATCATGATTTACCAAAATATTTTCATACTTCACTATTAACAAATTGCTATCAATAAACTGACTAAATTAAAAAAAAATCAAGGTCTCAGATTAGAGCCACAGACCAATGTTTTGTGATATGTTAAGCAAGGTATTTTATTTTCCAGGTTATCTGGTGTTTTGGACAACATCTCTGGGAATAAAATGAACTCCAAATGGTCATGTTGGACACCTGTAACAAATATTAATCTGTGTCATAACAAAAGAGCAAGTACTTCATCAGGAGACACATTCAATCAAGGTGAACCATCATTTTCTCTGTATATAATAGTAGCTCAGGGAAATACTCGTGTCTGGAAATGTCTACTAAATATCTTTGACTTTAACGAATTTATGTATTGCCAGTTTCTTAAGTTAATAAGAATTAATTTTTTATTTTTCCACTAGATATTATTATCAACAAAAAACTTACTAAACAAAAATCATCCTCCTCAATATCTGATGCTAATCGTGAAGAAACAGAAAAGGTGCACTATGAGAAAAAAGCCGCGCGGCACGACGAGATGGATGAAGTGGCGGTAGGAGTTTGCAGAAGAGACGATCGGCAGCAGCTAAATCATCCCAAACTTGCAGAGCAGGACAGGCTTGAGAATACCAAGCAACGCGATTGGCATATTGAATCTGAAACTACTTTTAAGTCAGTTCTCCTAAATAAGACAGTCGAAGAGTCTCTGATCTATAGGAAGAAGTACATATTGTCCAAAGATGTGAATACCGCTGCTGGTGACAAAAGCCCTTCCCTTAGAAAAAGTGTGAAAAGTCATAGAAAATCAGGGAAAAGATTAACATCTGAACTTAAGTCCTGGGATCTGGAACAAAACAAAATGGTGAGCTCTCAGCGTGTGTGGTCTCCGCATACTTACAGAGTGCCCACGTCACAACGTAAGGCAGTGAGAGAAGCCTGATGGGTTGCTGCAGATTTAACATTCGTGCGACCTGGTTCTTTACCTCAAGTCTCCAGACTGAGAGAGAGTACCTCCTGAACCCCCTCACCTCGTGCTAGCCCCAGTCCGCACAGAACCAGTGTGCCTGCGGACGCAGGGCACGGATGCCGATAGGCGTGGCGAGTGCTCCCTGCAGCTCCTTGTCTCCTCCTGTGGGCTTTCCTTCACTCCGCCCCGCGGTGGGGGGGGCTTTGAGCTTGTGTATCAACTGTCTGCGCCTCCCTTACGGTGCTTATCTTTCTTCTAATTATGGCAGTTTTGTGTGTTTTATTTCCTCCTGCTTTAACCTTTTAGAGCGTAAAGATGTTTTATTCGTTGTTATCCTGCACGGCTGAGTGGTTTTGCACATAGCAGCGTGTGAAGCCTTTCTCGAAGCATAGCATTAAAGTTGTACAAGACTTTTCAGGAAAAGATGGAGGCGGAGTGCCGCAGTCGGTCTCCTGTCCTGTCGCTCGTCCCCTTTGGCGTCTCCACCTTCTCCTTCAGGTTACTCATCCGTAGGACATCTCTAGGACACTTCGAGCCGCACCGTACTTTAGACTGAAAGTTTACTTTTCGTGGCAGTTACCATAAATGTTTTTCTTGTCACTGCTGTCAAGCTGCAGATTAAGAAAACTTCGTAATTAGAACATATTTCCACTGCCGGTAATACAATCTGTTTTTCACCGCTCCGTGGAGGACCCACGTTTTATCAGCTTTTGTTTTCATTTATCATCCGGAGTGGTATTAACACCTGGGGAGTGAAATTTCTAGAGTCGGTGTAGAATGTTCCTCTGTTGGAGCATCTCAGTATGCAAATGAGAGACTGAGTAGATAATTTGTGATTGTTCTTTTATAATTAGACATTATTTCATTTGTCTCAACCAGCCTTTTTATTTTGTCTTCAATCCATATTTCACTTTGCCTAATTTGGCTACTTCTTTTTTGACCAAATCCTTTTGGGGCACTTTTTCACGTTTCTTAGTGTGCTGTTCTTCTTTCTAGTCTTCGCTGCTGTTTAGTTCCTTCAGACCCAGGGAAAGTAGGTTCTTTTTGTCTGAGTGCTGCATGTTTATTTTAAACTGTTTTCCTCGGAATTTAGAATTATTCCACAGAATTTTCCTGAGCTAGTCATTCGTTTTTTCCTGGGATCATGGAAACTGCTCATCTAAGCTGTGCTCTGAGTTTTTAAAATTCAGTTTCCTGTCTTCAGAAGTTCTCTTCAGTCCTTACCCGCGTTACTATACAGACTTTCTGCCACTCGCATGCATGGATGACTCTCTTCTAAGGTAGGCATCCGGTTCCGCTTCCTGTTCACTGGATTAGCCCGGAGAAACAGAAGCTCTGTAGCACAATGGTACAGCTTCCCTAATTGGCTCTCATTGTGCTGTAGGTTCTTAAACCATACACTCACTATTTTATGGAAGTTCATTTTTCCTACATTTTTAACCTAGTAATTTCAAGAAGAGATAGTAATACTTCCTATCTTTATATTACATATAAAAACATAAACTTAGGGGCACTTGGGTAGTTCAGTCAGTTGACCATTTGATTCTTAATTTTGAATCAGGTCATGATCTCACAGTTCGTGAGATGGAGCCTTGTGTCAGCCTCCATGCTGACAGTGCAAAGCCTGCTTGGGATTCTCTCTCTCCCTCTCTTTCTGCCTCCCCTCCCACAAATAAACTTAAAAAAACAAAACAAAATAAACCCATAAGCTTAAAAATGGTTGAAATAGTGAATTTTACATTTATATTTATGCTGTATTTTACCATAATTTAAAAAAAATTATGCCGGATTCCCAGAGAAAGGTAAAGCTAAAGTCAAGAGAACTCATGTCATTATTAGAGGGAGTTTCCTTTTAACCAAATTACCTAAAATTATGCAGATAATTCTTTGTAGTCGTTCCATTTTTAAAGTAATATTAGTTTTTACTTTTTTTTTTTTTTTAAGTAATTGCTCCACCCAGTGTGGGGCTTTAAGTCACAACTGCAAGATCAAGAGTCGCACGTTCTACCAACTGAGCCAGCCAGGTGCCCCTAAAATAATGGGATTTTTTAGAGCAGTGTCAGGTGTATGAGTATACAGAGTTCCCATATACCCCTTCATCCGCACCCCTGTGTCCCCTGTCATTAACATCTTACATCAGCGGGTACATGGGTTACAAATTATGCACCAATATCGTTACGTTATTATTAACTAAAGTCTATAGTTTAGGTGAGAGTTCACTAATCGTGTTGTATGTTCTATATGTTTTGACAGATGTATAGCAACATGGACCTACCGTTACATTATCCTACGTAATAGTTTTCCTGCCCTAAAACTCCCCTGTGCTGCCTCCCTCCTAAAACTCGTGTCCATCGCTGGTCTTTTTGCTGTCTCTATAGTAGTTTTGCCTTTTCTAGAATGTCATGGAATTGGAACCATATAGTATGTAGCTTTTTCAGATGGCTTCTTTCACTTAGTGAGATGCCATGACGTTTCTCCACGTCTCTTCATGGCTTGAGAGCTCATTTCTCTTTACTGCTGAATAATATTACATTACACGGTGTACCACGATTGGTTTACCTGCTCACCTGTTGAAGGACATCTTGGTTGCTTCTGTGGTTTGACAGTTATGAATAAAGCTTCTGTAAACTCATGTGCAGGATCTATGTGGGCATAAGCTTCCAACTCATTTGGGAAAATACCGAGGGGCATGATTGCTAGATCATTTGGGCAGAGCTAGGCCTAGTTTTGTAAGCAACTGGGTGTCTTCCAAAAGTGGAAAAAGTGGCTGTGCCATTTTTGCATTCTGAGCAGCAGACGAGAGAGTTTCTATTGATTGACATCTTTGTCAGTATCAGCTGTTGTCAGGGTTTTAGATTTTAGCTCCTGTTATGTGTGCTTAGTGGTATCTTGTTTTAATTTGCAGTCCTCTCATGACCTATGATTTTGAGCATCTTTTTATATTTTTATTTACCCTCCGTATGTATTCAGTGCGTTGTCTGTTCAGATGCTTATTTTTTTAATTTTATTCTTTGTTACTGTTGATATTAACAGTTATTTGTTTAATTTAGATACAGGCACGCCAGACTTTATTGCACTTTGTAGATACCGCATTGTTCACAAGTTGAAGGTTTGTGGCAACCCTGTGTGGACCAAGTGTTTTGGTGCCATTTTTCCACCAGCATTTGTCACCTTTGTCTCTGTCACGTTTTGGTAATTTTCATAATATTTCAAAGTTTTTTGTTATTATTTTATTAGTTATGGTAATCTGTGATCATTGGTTTTTGACGTTACAATTGTAATTGTTTTGAGGGGCCACAACCCAACCACACCCAGATAAGATGGCAGACGTAACAAATGTGTATGTCTGACCGCTCCACTGGCTGGCCCTTCCCTCATCTCTCTCCCTCCACTTGGGCCCCCCAGTTCCCTGAGACACAACAGTGGCCTCTAAGTGTTCATGGGAAAGAGGCACACGTCTCTCACTTGTAGTCGAAAGCTAAAAATGTTCAAGCTTCATAAGCAAGGCACGCAGAAAGCTGACCTGAGCAAAAAGCTCAGCCTCTTGTGAAACCGTTTTCTTGCTGAAACATTTTATCCAGTGGCCTGGATAGAAGCTCAGACCGGCCACAAAACTCTCTTAAGCCAAAGCGTGATTAAGAGCAAGCCCTATCTCTCTCCAATTTTATGAAGGCTGAGAGAGTAAAGAAGCTGCGGAAGAAAAGTTTGATGCTGGCAGAGGCTGGTTCGTGAGGTTTAAGGGAAGAAGATCTCTAAGCAAAAGTGCAAGGCGAAGCAGCAAGTGCTGACAGAGGAGCTGCAGCAAGTTCTCCGGAAGATCTGGCAGAAACCAAGTAAGGAAAGACGGTGGCTGCATTGGAGAACAGGTTTTCAATGTAGACAAATCCTCATATTGGAAGAAGAGGCCACCTAGGACTTGCATAGCTGGAGAGCAGTCAGTACCTGGCACCAGCGCTTCAGAGGACAGGCTGACTCTTTCATTAGGAGCAAATGCAGCTGGTGCTCCCAAGTTGGAGTCCGTGCTCACTTAATGTTATAAGGAATCCTAGGACCCTTAAGAATGATGCTAAATCTATTCTGCCTGTGTTTTATAAGTGGAACGGCAAAGCCCGGGCAGCAGCATGTCTGTGTACAGTGCGGTTTATTGAATGTTGTAAGCCTGCTGTTGAGACCTGCTCAGAAAAAAATGATTCTTTTTAAAATATTACTGCTAAGGGTGCCTTTGTGGCACAGTCGGTTAAGCTTCTGACTCTTGGTTTGGGCTCAGGTCGTGATCTAACGGTTCATGAGTTCGAGCCCCACATCGGTCTCTGTGCTGACAGCTGTGGAGCTTGCTTGGGATTCTGTGTCTCCGTCCCTCCCTCTCTCTTTCTGTCTCTCTCAATAAATATTTAAAAAATAAAATATTATTTCTTACGTTGTATCTGGTCACTCAAGAACGTCGATGGAGATACACAACAAAATTAATGTTTTTATGCCTGCTAACAACATCCGTTCTGCAGCCCAGCCCATGCATCAAAGGGTAATTTCTACTTTCAAATCTTAGTATTTAAGAAATGCATTTCACAAGGCCACAACTGCTGTAGATAGTGATTCCTCTGATGGATCTGGGTAAAGTAAATTGAAAACCCCTGGAAAGAATTCACCATTCTAGATGCCATTAAGAACATTTATGATTCATGGAAAGAGGTCAAACTGTCAACATTAACAGGAGTTTTGAAGAGTTGATTCCAACCTACATAGATGACTCTGAGGGATTCAGGACTTCAGTGGAGAAAGCACCTAAGTAGCTGTGGGTGTGGTGGAAACAGCAGGAGACCTGGAATTGGAAGTGGAGCCTTAAGATGGGACCAAATGGCTGTGATTTCATGAGCAAACTCGAATGGATGAGGAGTTCTTATGGAGGAGCAAAGACAGTGGTTGAGACGGATTCTCCTCCTGGTAAAGATTCTGGGAAGTTTAACCACAAAGAGTTTAGAATATTACATAAAGTTAGTTGATAAAAGCATATGCAGCGTTTGAGAAAATTGACTTCCATTTTTGAAGGAAGTTCTGCTGTGAGTAAAATACTATCAGACAGCATGGGATGCTGCACAGAAACCCCTCGTGAAAGAGAGTCGGTCAGTGCAGCCCACCTCATCGTTGTCTTATTTTAAGAAATTGCCACAGCCACCCAAGCCTTCAGGAACCACCACCCTGTCAGCCGGCAGCACCACTGAGGAGGCAGAGAGATTGCCATTTGCCGAAGACTCAGATGATCAGCCTTTTTAGCATTAAAGTATTTTTTAATTAAGGCGTGTACTTTGTTTTTCAAAGACATGATGGCGTTGTACATTTAATGGACTGTGGTACAGTGTAAGCATAACTTTAATATGTGCTGGAAACCAAGTTCATTGGACTCAGCTCTCTGCTCTATGTTTTGTTCTAATGCATTTCTCGTTTTATCTCTGTGATCTAGAAGGAAACCCACGGTATGTTGTGGTATGCCTGTACAAGTCCTTTGTCAGATATGTGTTTTATGAATATTTTCTTTCCGTTTATGGCTTATCTTTTCATTTTCTAAACAGTGTCTTTCACAGAGCAGAAGTTTTTAATTTTAGTGAAGTTCTACTTACCAATTGTGTGGTTTGTGGATTGTGCTTTTGGTGTTATAGATAAAAAGGCATTGCCAAGCCTGAGGTCACCTGGATTTTCTCCTGTGTTATCATCTTCTAGGAGTTTTATAGTTTGCATTTTACATTTAGGTTTATGGTCTCTCTTTTTTTTTTTTTTTAATGTTTGTTTCTTTTGAGAGAGAGGCAAGGGGGGGCGGAGAGAATGAATCCCAAGCAGACACCATGCTCAGAGCAGAGCCTGACATGGGGCTCGGATCTCAGACTGTGAGATGATGACCTGAGCTGAAATCAAGAGTCAGACGCTTAACTGACTGAGCCACCCTGGCATCCCTATGGTCCCTTTTGAGTTAATTTTTGTGAAGGGTGTAAGGTCTGTCTAGATCCTTTTTTTTTTTTTTTTTTTTTTTTTGCATGTGGCTGTGTGGGTATCCAGTTACTCCATCACCACCTGCTGTAAGGACTGTCCTTTCTCCATTGCATTGCCTTTGCTCCTTTGTCAAAGGTCAGATGATGTTGAGGGTTTATTTCCGGGCTCTCTGTTTGCTCTATGTTTTGTTCTATTACTCTATTCTTTCGCTAATACCACACTATAGTGATGTTATATTGTTTTAGCAAGTCTTAAACTAGGGTAGTGTCAATTTTACAACTTTGTTCTTCAACATTATATTGCCTGTTCTGGGTCTCTTGCTTCTCCGTATACATTGTAGAATCATTTTGTTGATATTCACAAAATAACTTACTGGGCTTTTTGTTAGGATTACATTGAATCTCTAGATCAAGTTGCGAAGAACAGACATCTTGACAATATTAACCTTCCTATCCATGAACCTGGAATTTCTCTCCATTTATTTAGAGTCTTTGATTTTCTTCATTGGTCGTATAGTTTTCCTCATACAGATCTTCTACATGTTTTGCTAGATTTATACCTGAGTATTTCATTTTGGGAGTACTAATGTAGATGGAATGTAATTTCGAATTCTAGTTGTTGATTGCTAGTTTATAAGAAAGCAGGTAACAAGGTGTTAACCTTGTATCCATGAGCATTTTTGTTAATTTTAGGGGATTTTTTTTTCTACACAATGATACCATCTGTGAACAAAGACAGTTTTATTTATTTCTTTCCATTTTGTATACCATTTATTTCTTGTGTTACTGCATTGGTAGGACTTCCAGTGTGAGGTTGAGTAGGAGTGGTGAGAGCAGGCGTCTCTCTTATTTCCGATATTAGTGGGAAAGCATGTAGTTTCTCTCCATGAAGTATGATGTTAGCTGTAATTGTGGTTTTTGGAAGATATTCTTTATCAAGCTGAAGACATTCCCCTAGATTCCTCGTTTCCTGAGAATTGTTAACATGAATAGGTCGGTATTAGATTTTATCAAATGCTTTTCATATATCTATTGATATATGATTATATGATTTTTCTTAAGCCTGTTGGTATGATGGATTACATTAACTGATTTTCAAACGTTGAAAAAGACTTTCATACCTTGAATAAATACCACTTGGTTTTGGTATATAATTCTTTTTATACATTTTTGGATATAATTTGCTAATATTTTATTGATGATTTTACATCCATGTTCATGAGAGATATTTAATTTCTTATAATGTCTTTAAGATGATACTAGCTTCATAGTATGAGTTAGGTAGTATTCCCTCTGCTTTTGGTCTTCTGGATGATTGTGGAAACTTGGTATAATTCTAACTTAAGTGTTTGATAGAACTCACCTGTGAACCCATCTTGGCCTGGCACTTTCTGTTTTAGAAGGTATTAATTATTGATTCAATTTCTTTAGTAGATATAGGCCTAGACAGGTGATCTGTTTCTCCTTGTGTGAATTATGGTAAATTCTGTCTTTCAAGGAATTGGTCCATTTGATTTAGGTTATCAAATTTGTGGGCATAGAGTTGTTCATAATACTCCTTTATTGGTCTTTTAATGTCTAAGAGTGACAGCATCTATTTCATTTCTATAGTAGCAATTTTGGTTTTCTCTTTCTTTTTCCTTAGCTAACCTGGCTAGAGATGTATCAATTTTATTGATCTCTTCAAAAAACCAACTTTGAGTTTCCTTCAATTTTTAATATGATTTATTTTCCATGGATAGAAACTTTTATTTTGATCTCTACAGAGCACTCTGCATGGGCTTGTGCGTTAAGTCTTATCCTGTGTTATTTAATGCCTAACAAAGCCCAAACTTACTAAATAATTTCTTACCCCCTTTATTTCTCTTTGTATTTATATATAAAACCAGATTTTTCTTAAGTGTTCCTTTCCGCCTTTATTTTCCTTTGAAGGTTAACTGGTAGAGTCTCAAAGTAACTTATACATTGTTTCAGAGAGAAAAGTCAAAAGAGAAAGGATTCACTGATGCAGCAGAATCCTTGATAAACCAACTCAATAAGAGATACAAAACAAAGGATGACATAAAGTCTACAAGAAAATTCAAGGAGTCTTTGATTGACGGGTATGTACTTAAATTTCAGACATAGATATTTTTCTGACAGATACAACTAACTTATTTCACAGTTTTAAGAAGGTTAGTTTTGAACATGTTCAAGTAGTAGAACTTTCCAGTAGAAAACACCTAGTTACTTACTTTTGTAAATAGGAGCTGGTTAAATTATACAGGAAGGGAACTAAATCTGAAATTAATCATTGTAGTATGTGATAATATTTTATAAAGTATCAATACCATATTCTATAGCATACCTTACCATAAATAAGTCTTCAGGATATAGATATTTTAGGATTTTATTTATTGTGCCTAGTGGTGAGTAAGACTAAATATGTTTACATAGGTTGCTTAACAGAATAGGAAACTGAAATGAGCTGAGCTGAGTCACTTTCATATAATAAATAATGTATTTTTTGTCTGCAGTCTTTCCGAAGGTTAGGTCTTTCCTTATTTCAAGATGTTTTTTCATAGGTTGTAGGTTGTTAATTCATGTTTAAACTAAGTCTGGCCTCATTACAAGGCACGGAACAGTTACTCTCATGGCAGAACCATTCATTTCAAGAGTGCCTGGCCCCTCTTGCTGCATGAGTGATTCAGCTTAGAGTTAACAGTTAGGGTTGCTACTTACTAGGAGGGAGGTTGCAGGACTGAGGCCAGGCCTGTCCCACTGCAGTTATTTACAGTGTATTAAATGGAAACTTAGTGACCCAGATGTTTTACCGTAGATAACATGGCTTTTATGAAGAACACTAATGATCATTGCTGTTTTAATTTTGACTAAATCTTTTTTCTAGTGGCTTTTCAAGCAGAACCGATCTACAGCTCAGTAAGGTAGGTTTCATTTATTTCACTACACCAAATGTATCATCAGACTCTGATACTTGACTGTAAACATAAAATAGAAGCACGGTAGGATGGAATTAATATTTTCAGCGTGTTGATAAATGGATTAAACAGCCGAAGTTTAGCGGCAAGTACTCAAAATAGTCCTTTCTGTTTTGCTTTTCAAAAAAAAAAAAACTCCTTATTTTTAAGTTTATTTATTTGGAGAGAGAGAGAGAGAGAAAAGGAGCAAAGAGAGAGAGAGAATCCCAAGCAGACTCCGCGCCGGCAGTGCAGAGCCTGATGCAGGGCTCAGTCTCACCGAACTGTGAGATCATGACCTGAGCTGTAATCAAGAGTTGGACACTTAACTGACCGAGCCACCCATTTGCCCCAAAAATGTTTCTTTTACATGTGTGGGTGTGATACTTGCACTTTCTGCTACCTAATTCAATAAATCTTTATCATTTTTTTCCCTAGCTAATCCCATCTCTTCTGACAATAAGATCTTTCTTAAGTCTGTGTTTCTGTTAAAAAAAAAAAAAAAAAAGATGTATGCAGGCTTAAAATACCAATCGCCTTTGAATTATTCCTCACAATTACTTTCTATCTATTAAATTTAAGGTTTCGAGGTTCACCTTCTGTACGTTCCTCTTAAATCTCCCTCTGCTGCCTACATATCTCCTTTTTCCTACTTTGACTTCTAGTTTCTAACCCCTGGATTCTTGCAGTGGCCTTTATGTAACATTTTTGCCTCTAGTATTTCTCTTGCCGGTCTGCCTTTCTATCCGGTACCGACTTTTTTTCTTCTTAAAGCACACACTTCAGCCATGCCGTTCTGTTCCGATTCCTTCTCTGGTCCCTTCTCTGCTTTCCGAGCGCAGACTTAGGCTGGCTCTCTGTCCCTTTAAAAGTCTGTCTTTATTTCCTAGTATCAGTTCCCTGGAAGTGTCCCCTTCAGCTGGAGCATAGTAACTTGAGGCTCCCCGAAGGGTTTTTCCTAAGTGTTTATTCTCTTTTCCTTCCCCTCTTTAGGAAAACCTGTGATCTGAGTCAGGATGCTCTCACCCTCTTTCCTGGTCCTCAAACCTTGATTCCTCCTTGAGAGTCTTACTTCAGAGTCCGTCTGCTTTTTGAAAACTTCCAAGCTGCCCTGACACAGAGTCCAAATGGGCAGAAATTCTGAATCTACACACCAACTTCTTTGTACCATTTTTTGATATTTTACTCACTCTTGCAGTTCCTTTTTTCTCTCTGCTGTTTTCTGATAGAGTGTGTCTGTTTAGAATCATCTGTGTGTCCTGCGTAACACTTCTGCTTACTTTTGTATCCCTTTTTAATATCTTGGCTTATTTTTGTGTCCTCTGTAATACCTACACACACTAGCATGCAACAGATGAATTGAACAGATCTATCTGGACGCTGGCACAATCTTATTGGAAAGGATAACTCAGATAAGCGATCAGAGGAGTAATATATTAAGGGATAAACTTTCTGGAGTAACACAAATAATTATATATAAAACAGCCAAAATACATAAAAATTGAATATAATAACTAAAAGGAATATTTAGTTTTAATATTTTCAACTTATTAGACTCCTGAGTATCTCAGTAAGCAATCATTTAGTGATATTAATGATGATTTTCCATAAACCTTAGTCTCTCCCAAAGTTTCTCTGTTTAAGACTCAAAAGCAAATGAGTCTGGAAAAAAGCATGTTTGTTTGTTTTGTGATTCTGGAATCCCTGAGGTTCAGCTTGTTAGGAAACCAGTGAAAAGGTCATTCACCTATGTACAATAATGGCAGTACACGTTACACAGTAAGGATCTTATATTTTGTATTTAATTTTTCAGTTATGTTCTTAATACTCAAGTCTTCAACATTTATATCAGTGTGGATGATTAATACTTTTATTCAGTTACATTAAGGGAACAGCTACAGATGGAAAACATGAGTAGAAACAGGTAGAAAGTATATGAAAAATACAATTGCGCGTGTTATTTGTTTGCCACGTATATTAAGGTACGAGTGTGAATGGTTGTATATAAACTTCTTTTGTATTTAGGAGAAAGTTCAGAAGAAAAGTTACAGACAACTGAAGACTACTTTCGTTAATGTTACTTCTGAATGCCCCCTGTAAGTAATTTTTCATGGATCTTATAGTTTTATGCATATATAAAGACTGTTTATTACATAAGTTAATATTTCTCTTCATTTTTACAGGAATGACGTTTACAATTTTAATTTGAATGGAGCCGATGAGCCTATTATAAAACTTGGAGTAAGCTAAAAATCAGTATTTTGTATTAGTTATTCAGTATTTATTTTGTGTTCACTATCTTGCTATTACAGTGTATGTTTTTTGGTTTCCATTCTCTTGTGGATATGCTTTAAATTATTCTTAAATATTTTAAAACTTATTTTGTCCCAACTTAGGTATATTTGGTTTCCTTTAAAATCTTTTGGATGGAAGTAGAGAAAAATGAGTAATTAGGGCATAGAGGGGGACTCACCCTACGACAGCAAGAAAATCACTTTCCTTCTTGATACAAGACATTTTAAAACAATTACTTATTTTGTTTTTAGTATATTTTATAGTATTAACTTTGTTTTTAAATGTAAAAATATTTTAGTAAGCTTAATTTTATTGATGCATCTTATGATAGGAAGTGATAGAAGCTAGAATTCATGTTTATTTATTAAAACTATGCTCACCCGATTTTGACACTAAGAAAAACTGTTTGATGTTTATTCACAATCTAGATCCAGGAATTTCAAGCTACAGCTACAGAAGCCTGTGTGGACAATTCAGTAAAACTGTAGGTGTTTTTATTATAATCAGATGGATCAGAGGAAAATAGGTTTCTCAATTGTTCTTTTTCTTCAGTATGTCCTCCCAGTCTATGTCAGAGGTTCTAACATGCTGGGAACACTCCTGGCGGGACCACCCTGTTACGTTCCGGACACTTTGGCCTTTGCTCCCAAAACTGACTTGTGTGTCCTCTGCACTCGTCGCGTTAGCTGTGCATGTTGGGCAGTGAAGCTGGAGGGACTCAGTCCTTCATCAAACCTGTAGTGGTATAATTAACCCAGGTCAGAGAGGGTGAGCAACTTAGCCAGAATTATATACAGTGAGCTAGTAAAAGAGTAAGGCTGAAGACCACGTCTAGCTGTCCAGTGCATGTTACCTTAAGAGAACAAGTAATTAACATTAGTGCATCTTTTTGTTTAAGGATAGGTGTGAGGAATCATGATGAACTTGAACCTTCTCTCAAAACAAAAGATAAAAGAGTAAGTTATAATATCCTAATGTGTCCATTAAGAACCGTATTTCAAAAAACAATTTTCTGGGGCACCTGGGTGGCTCAGTCGGTTGAGCATCCGACTCTTGGTTTAGGCTCAGGTCATGAGCTCACGGTTTGTGAGATGGAGCCCCGCGCTGACCACACAGAGCCTGCTCAGGATTCTCCCTCTACCCCTCCCAGCATGTGTGCACACCCTCTCTCTCAAAATGAATACTTAAAAATACTTTCCATTGCCAAAGATGATCACAGATCTAGAAAACAAAACTATGTGGGTTTTTCCCCTCTATGAGATTGTTCGTGTGCCCACTGTGACTTTGTTATGGTTTTGGAGCTATTTGTAATCATCCACTGACAGAAGATACGATAGCTGTAGTTACTTTCTTTGATGGCATTAGCTTATATCTGTGTGGAAGTAAGCCCTTTTAACTTTTAAACAACAACAAAATAGGAATCTCAGTCTCCGGTCTGGATTTCTGGGTGACTTTCTGGATGTGTTTTCTTAAAGCCAGGTACCTGAGTATGCCAAAAAATTAAGAAGTTAGTTTTTCTGTTACTTGGGTTGTTTCTGTTTTTTGTTTTTTGGCTTAACTTACCTTTAATGCGAGATGCATTTCTTCATCTATTACAAGGATTCTTTTTTCTTTAAATAGAGTGTAGCAAATCATCAAAAGAAAAATCCCTTTAGTGATTCTGACACAGAATACAGATGTGATGACAGCAAGACCGATATTAGCTGGCTGAAGGAATCAAAATCAAAACCACAGCTAGTAGACTACAGCAGAAATAAAAATGTGAAGAAACAGAAAAGTGGCAAATCAAGTAAGAAATGATTTTTTAGAGAAATTTCGCAAATGATTTTACTACTTGTCAACTACTGGAAATGCTTTGTTGGCTGATAAGTATATTTGTACGTAGTGTTGATAACTACGTAGCCTTATGAATAGAAAAGAAGAGTGAATACACCATGACACTACAGTGGTTTTGTTTTTTGTTTTATTTTTAGTAATATGGTTGTGTAGAAATTACTTTTTTCTTTTTACTGGGATCTTAAAGACACAAAGTATGATTGTCATATTCTTTGGTTCATGCATACTCTCATCATTTGTCCACTCGTGGCCTGCTGTTACAGTTATTTGGTAATTATCGTGGCTAATGTATTATTAAATACTCATGTACCCAACACTCTAAGCAAAAATCAAATCTTGGACATCCTATTTCCTGTCACACCTAACACATATAGTCTGTCAGAATTCACATAAAAACATAAGGAAAACCATTTTCTTGCAGAAGTATTTTTGCCTAAGTCTTCCACAGAATGTCTTCCCAGCATATGACTTTTGCTTTGTCTAGTGGCTCTCTTGAAGCAGTTGGATAAGAGTTTGAGGTATGGGGTTTTGGCCAGACATACTGAGCATTTCCCTAGCTTGTTTACTAAAACACAAAGATTTCATATATTCCATTTTTAAAAGAAGACCTTTTACATTGATATCTAAGAGAATCAGACTTCATGTCAGGATAAATGCAGCCAGCAGTAGTAGCCTCTGTGTATGTTGGCGGGGGCGGGGGGTGGGTGACGGCTTAAACAGAAGTAAAAACAGAAATCTGGAAATGAAGCTTGGCACATGTCCGTAAATGAGGCTGGATCTCCGCGGAGAAGAGAAGCAGCAGGGTTATCACACGTGAAAGGGCCGTCCCTGAGCCGGCAGCCCGCGCTAGCGCAGGGAGTGCGGTGGCGGGGCGGCCAGAGCACAGGTCGGACTTGGGAGAAGAGGCTGAAAGACGCCCGCACCTGCTCTGGGACTTTGCGGTGGCATGCGATCAGCCGAGAGAAACTGATAAAAGTCACGTGCTCTCAAGGAGTTTATACTCCTTTGTAACATCTTAAGGAAACATTCAAGGTTAGAATACTGTAATCAGCCAATAGTTTTAAAATTGAACCTCCGAGTGAACTGTTTTGTTTAAATGACCGAGTGACTACAAGTCACTGTGTACGGGCTGGCTTATCGCCAGGATTGGAAGACCTTTCTCCCAGAAAGTCACCGCTTCCTTGGCTTGGATAATCCTATACCTTAGGCTTCAGAGAATATTTAGAAAGTTGATTGTGCTTGAAAACCAAAAAAAGGAATAGGGACTAAAGCTCCTCTCAGTAAATATGGACGAATCTTAGAAACAACGAAGGGTGAAAAATAAAGCACACCATAGAATATTCCATACGAGAGGGCACCGTTTTATGAAGTTCCTTATACTGTTTAGGGATACATATCTATCTGTGAGGCAAAACTTTTTGTCTTTAAAGACCAAGCGAATGAGAAACAATTCAGGATAATGAAAATACTCCCTTTTGGCAGAGGGAATATTGAGCATCGGAGAGAGGACACAGAAGTAGATAACATCATTGTTCATAATCCAGCTTTTAAACAGAATGATAGATGCTTAGGTGTTCACTTTATAACTTATGTACCTATTCTCATTCATGTTTAAGAAGTTTCATGGTGCAAAGGAGAAGAAAAGAAATCGGTCATTTATATTCTACTGAACACTATAAAGTTATCTCTGTCAGTTTAGCCTCCAGCCATCTTGAAATTCAGATTTTCGAAGGACTTTAAAATGTATTCTTGTTACAATTTTAACTTCTGTGCAGAAATACTCTAATAAATTTTAATACCAGTTCTTATCTATCTGAAAATTTTAACTTTATTTTCTTGAATTGCAGGACCATCTTTGGAAAGGGGACACCCCAGATCTAAAATGGTAAAGCCAAGAAGTGTGTGTTCAAATGTCCCTTGAAAATTACTTTTCTCGCATCACGTAAAACACTTCATTTTTCATCTTATAAATTCATCTTTTTTCTTCCTTATTTCTCCATAATTGTTCTAGCCTTTGCATGCATATCCCTACTTTCTGCCTTTTAGAATCGTGTTGGCCTGTTTTAGGTCTATTTTATTCTGTGATTTTAATACCCACATCTGTTTCTCTTTTTTCCTCTCTTTTTTTATGTAAGTTATGTAATATATATATACCAGAGCTCATAGCTTTAGTGATAGCTATAAAAAAGGTGATAGGGGAGATATTTGGATGGAGAGATAAAATCCAATCTTTTAAAAATATTAATCAGGACTCTTATTTTATTCCTACAAATATATATTGTCACAGAGGCAATTTTATAGCAAGTAGCCTGTATTTCTTATATCTCACATATTGACCTACTAATTCAGAGATTTTTCTCCTAAAGACACCCAACAAAATTACCACCAAAAAGGTAGAGGAGACAGTTCCAGATGGGAGAACCAGACTTCCACGAAGAGCGGCAAAAACCAAAAAAAATTATAAAGATCTCTCAAATTCAGAATCAGAGAGCGAACAAGAATTTTCACATTCATTTAAAGAGAAATTGCTAGTAAAGGTAAACAGAGTTTAAAAATTTCTAAAAAGCCTATTAAAATAGAGAATATATTTTTGCAAAAATGTCGGATTTGTCATGTTTTAAATCTTCTGTATGAGAAATGTTATATACTAAAAATTGATCTTTAGGCAATAAGTTAAAATTTGTGATATGTTGGCATTAGTGTTACAAAACATAGGTTTGACTCTAGTAAAATCAGAACTTTAAGATAATATTTTTGAATTAGAAAAGCACTTGATTTTTCCAAAATCATACTTCAAAAAAGTGCAGACTGTTGGGAATCTGTGACTCTTTCTCTTGAATGGAAGTGAAAATATTAGATCTGAGGTTCTTCCCATATACCACCCACCGTGTCTATCCCCGACTTCTTTCTGTCTCTTAATGTTACAGACGTCTCCCTGGTCATCTGTGCTTGAAGGCTTTTTTAACAAAGTGAAACAAACAAACAAAACAAAAAGAAGAATAGTGCTTACAGTTTGGCAGGTGCTATTCTAAGTACTTTATAGATTTACTTCTCGAAATCTCTTAAGTATCTTAGGCGACTAGTACTATTATTGACATCTTGTTTTACAAATGAGAAATTGAGGCTCAGCGAGATGAAGGAGCTTGCCCAAGGTCACACAGCTGGGCGGCGGTAAAAGAAAGGTTTGAACCCCCAGAGTCTGGCACTAAAGGGAGGTCTCTGATCGTTAACACTCTTCTGATTGCACATAATTAAGCTTCCGCTTCCCTTTGTTTAGAACCTTGTCATCCTTTACTTGGGAGACTTTAAGGACTTCTAACTTACATCTGCGTTTTCTATCACCTCTTACTTTAACTTACTCTCTATAGAGTCGGATGAAGTCATCCCGAGCCCCCCTCTCATCATCTCCCTCTTCATAGAAAAACGCTGACAATCTCTGTGTGGTCCGGTGGTCGGTGCATCAGAATACCTTTGCAAGCTCACTTCCCCAGTTTCCCGCTGTATACCCAGAGCGGAAACAGCCGGATGGGCTAACCTGTGACGCCCCCGCGACACGGTGCGGCTCCACCCCCGGCGCGCCGTCAGGGGTCTCCTCTCCCCATCTCCTCTACAACTCCTAGCACGTCACGTGCCCTGAAATCCAGGAACTCTTTCTGGTTTCCCTACACTGGGTATCATCTTCTCCTTACAGCACTCGATTTGTATTTCTTATAGTCCACATGTTTATTTTCCTGTGCATTTGTCATGTGTCCTCTGTAAGCAGAAAGTCCTTCACTACTCATGTTCAAGTCCCTGTTGTGCCCATATATAGTACTAGAAGGTATTGAATATCTCAGCCTAATTTGTCTTATGTGTCCAAGTATAAATTACTTGTATTCAAGTATTGTATAATTTAAAAGTTATCAACACATTTAGGAGGAGAATACCCATTCCAGAAGCAAAACCATAAAGCTGCCCAAGAAACAGAACAAAACCTCTGCTGAAACACAGAAGGAAATATCAGAAGAATGGAAAAATTCACCTCTACTAAAAGATGCCATAAGAGATAACGGCCTCGGCTTATCTCCTGTATCTGTATCTGGGAGCCCACCGTCTATAGAAGTCATGAGATGTCAGTATCATTTTTTTCTTTTAAATATTCAACAAGCTTCTATTATAACTCTGTGAGAACATAGTTTGAAGGTTAATCTTAAATACGCCCTTCAAAATTACAGGTAGTCAAAACTTCATTTTTTGAACTAGTTAATGCTAGTAACTTGGTCTGTGCTGAGGAGACATGGAAACGGTGTCACACGACACGCAGGTTTCTCATGATTGGAAGTTAAAGACTAAATGGTTCCATGTGGAAAATATTCATTTAATATATATTTACAAATTGTAATGTGAAAGCTTAAATCAACTTCTAGGTTTTGAATCCCCAAAGATATTTAATAATGTGAAAACAACGATGGGGATTTCTCCTTTTCCTTTTTTACATTTCATTGACAAAAGTCTGCAAGGAATATCCTGGTCACTCTGGACCCATAGTGGATTATCTTCATGAGTCGAGGTCTGCTTTTATTTAAAGATAACTCACAAAGAAAAATTCCACATTCTTTGGAGCTCTGGTACACACACACACCTTTATGGTATAGTAACTGTAAGTTTTCACTTTTTTTCAGTTCTTTTTAAGAACATATTAAAGCATTTCCAAGTATGATCCATAAGATAACATACACTCCTTCCAAAGTAGCCGTTCTGCTCCTTACCAGCGTATTTCCTCCGTGCTCAGGACCGCCGCCGTCTCAGACAGCCACACACTCGTGCAGAGGCGCACGTGACCTGATTTGATCTGAACACTAAGAGTCTGTTTACACTAAGACTTATTTCAGCCATGAATTTCCTCGTCTGCATATGAAGGATTTAGATAGGATGATTTCCCAAGCCATCTCCAACCAGAAAATTCTGTGACTTTGCCATAGAACAGTTCTGGCTATGATGTCGAAATACTCATGATACCGGTTGGGTCGGTCATTACAGTGCGGCTGATACTATAGACATTTTTGTTTGAACTTTTGAAAGTTCTTAGAGTTACAGTTACATCCTAAATGGAACCATTAATATTTTTCAAAGTCTTACGAATTAAATTATTTTAATATAAATTAAAATTGATTTATTAAAAGTTTATCATTTTAAATACAGATAAGGATTCGATAAATCATTATAGTCTTAGAATTTCATCTTACGGTTTCTGAAGCAGACATCAGTGATAATACCTGTCATCTGTGTTTTGTGTTTTCTGAGGCAATATAGGTATCGAGAAGGATTTTACTCAGGATTATGACTGTTTAGCAAAATCTGTATCACCTTATCGGAAAATTTCATCACCTGAATCTTTAAGCAGTAAATATGGAGGTCCAGTAAAGTCACCTAAAAACAGTGACAAAAATTTATGTGCAAGAGAACGTTGCTCACCAATTCCACGATCCTTCTTTTTGGTAAGAATATATGTTATATTCTTCCTTCATACATCTGCAGTGGGGAAGTCATTTCCCTCTAATTGTAATCAAATACACATTGCTTGCCCACCTACCTTAGGGTTCTGGGATTGGTCTGTGGGACAAGAACATACTGATAAGACAGCCTCTATGACACTGACAGACTAGTAAGTAGCTGTACAGGAGGAAGGGTGTGGTGGTGTGAGGAGTACTGGGTGCTGTTTCGAGTATTCTGACGGGAGTGATCGCTTCGAGAGGCACTGCTCACTTGTCTCTGCATCAAAACCACATAGTTCATGAATGGACAAATATTAAAATGAACCAAGTTAGTGATACAGTGGAAAATTCTTTATTCTTCCTCTTTTTTATATTGTTATATGTACCATTTCTTCTTAATATGTAGGCATGTTGAAAGTGTTGTAAAAAAGACATTAAAGAGAGGAATCCGTTATGGTCAAAGTGAGGAAGGGTAGCTAAAAATGTTACGCCTACAAAGAGGAGTTTTAAGTTGTGGAGACTCTGGTACCGGTTTAAGTCCCCTGTCCTGTGCCCCACTGCCACCCCCTTTTGGCTTGGGTTGTGTAGATGGCTTACTTTGGAGAATTTTATAGTTCTCTCTAGGTCTCTCTATAAAGTTATAGAACTGATTGCCAAGATAATATAGTTTATTATAACTGGGTACAGCTGAAAGAGTTTTGAGTGAGACAGAATTGCATTTAAATCCTGGCTCCACTGTTTGCTTGCTGTGTAACATTTTACAAGTTCATGAATCCCGCTGCACCTCAGTTTTCTCATCTGTACAATAGGGTTGTGAAAAATGAGTCTGATTGTGCAAGCAGAATACCTGATACTAGTAAGTACTAAAATATATTATTCTCTTGATACGTGCTGACCTCTGTCTATAGGATGGAATTAATGAGAGTTCGGTGTACCTACAGCCCAGATCTGAGACCTCTGATAAAACCAAACTTCTGTCCTACCACTTTGAACCGAATGTATCTCTGCAGGATTTTAAGGTCCTTTTATTCTGTTTAACTAATAGTTTTCACAGAGCATAGTTTAACAAAATCTCTTATGAGACCTCCAATGTACCGAACAAGTAAAAATGGAGTTACGCCACATAAAGCAGGCAGGACTAAGCCCTTCTCACCCCCATCCCGGGTGACTCCCGCGGCACCTTTGCAAGGCTCTCAATTTCGGAACACCGGTTCTACACTAGACCCTCCCTCAGGGTCCTTTGCTCTGCCGTTCTTCGCGCCCCCGAGCCCTTTGATCTCTCAAGTATCCTGTCTTGCAAATCTCCAAACTAGGGGATTCCCTGCCCACTTTTCTTTCATCCTACTCTGGGCTCGTCGGAACTGTAATCGTTACATAGTTATTGGCCATCTGTTTCCCATTTACCGTTGACTCTGAGCTATTAGGAATTTGCTCTATAAATCAGCCCCTCAGCTTACGTCTCCATCACTGCTCCGTGAGACTGGCCAGTTTCTCTGCATCTGTTACCAGATGTTCTGTTTCCACCAATCTGATGTGTAGTGTGTAACTTTGATTTGCATTTTACCGATTAAAAACATTAGTGAGTCCTTCAGGTTTTTTGGCCATTTTGTGAATTGCCTTTTTTTTTCTAATTTTTTAATTGTTTTATTTTTATTATAAATCTGTAGGAGTGCCTAAAATATTCTAGATATTAATTCTATATTGGTTATGTATGTACAGTGCAAACATTCTTTTTCCAGTAACTGTGATTTCTTTTAAATAAAAAATTTCCACATGACAAAACATGTTGTAACGACATTTACCAGTCTTTTCGTGATCAAGAAATCCCTCAGCTGTTGTCATATTTTCCTTTCTGGTCAAAATGTTTCCACTTTCAGGTTTTCAGTCCTTCTAGGGAATTAGTGCGGCGTCATGCATGACGTGCCCTCCTTTCTCCATCGTTTGTAATGCTAATTTGGGCACAGCCTCAGCAACCAGGAGGGCCAGCTGTGGGCACTGTTCTGTGTGACTGGCCAGTCTGTCTCTGTGCTAATGTCACAGTGCTGTCACTGGTACAGTCGTTCACACTTGCACGGTGTTGTAACCACCCTGTTAATCTGCAATCTGTTCATCTGTAAGACGCAGGACAGTAAGGCAGAATTTTACAGCTTGGGGAGAGAGCTGCGAGGGACCTAAAAAACAAAAGTATCAGAAAAAAGAATAGACAGCATTTGCAAATTACTTGCTTTAGGGTTTGAGAAAGATGGGCAAAGGTGAGCAAGAGCACTTACAGACTTTTTTTTTTTCCCCAACTTCTAATACATGTTTTAGGGGAATCCCCCGGCCTCTCCACTCTCCGTGTCTAGTGAAGGAAGAGAGCAGATGCGGCGTGACGTTCCCCGGGACTCTCCTCATGTGTCAGGTTTGTAGTCACAGCATTGCTTCAAGAACAATATTATTGAACTACTATGAAATTCCACTTTCTAAAGCAATTAGAGTTTCAGTCATACCAATTATTCAATTTAGTTAATGTCAAATTGAAAATAAACTGGATAGCATTTAATGCATGGCTGCCTAAAATAGTGCAAATCCATAACTGAAAGGCTTTTGCAATAAAAGCAAAAAAACTATCAGATTATCTTTAATCAAGATTGTAGCGCTCTTGTTTTTTTAACTGTTCTTAAGGCCCCACACAGCATCTTAGTCGCAAGCGAATGTACATAGAAGATAATCTAAGTAACGCTGACGTAGTAGAATTGGAAGAGAAGGAGGAAGGGCGAGTGTACTTGCTTCCCAAAAAACTGTCTAGAACTGAAGGTACAGATAATCACACCTACAAAGGTACGTAGATCACACGCCTGTGTCGAAATGCAGTTAATTGTGGAGGGTGGTTCCTTAGATGTTAAATGATCTCCCCCCCCCCCCCCCACACACATACATCCCCTTTGTAAAGAGAACTTCGGATAAGTCTCCTAAGGCTGATGCTCTATCCCCACGTTCACTTTACGTGAAGAATACGGCAGTAAGGGTCTTTTGTGATCATAAATCTTCTTTGTCCTTCCATTGCTGGCTGCCGCACGTGAGTTTTACCAGAATACACATTTGCGGATAGATTGGTGTGTCACTAAATATTTGTTATTAACCCGGGAATAGTTAGAAAAATAATCATTCCATTTCAGTGTTAACATCTTTGCCTTAGTACCCATGCCAAGAGGATTTTTTAGAAATGAAAATATTTTTAACCACCTTTTATGTCATATTCTTAGATCGCACACGGAATCTGAAAATAAGATTTTGTTCTCAGTCTCAGGACAAGTAAGGCTAAATTTGTAATAATGCATATTTTAACTCCAGCTGATCGTCTCCATTTTTCAGTATCTGAAAGTATATCTCCGTTATCCACAAATGACTTGTCTCTTCCTGCGGAGAGCTCGGAAAGTGAAATTTCAGGTGTAGGGATGATGTGTGAGAAGCTCAATACAGAATTCAGGAGGAAATTTCACGTAAGTTACCATTCTTTAAACGATAATTTATGCCCGATAATACGAGCATATGCCAGCCGTCTGCTAGACGAGCAGCTCGTTTGGTCCTTTGGCAACAAAACACCCACTTACGAACTCGCCTTCCCCCTGAACGTCAGGTGGAGAGCGGAGTGATTTGTCTTCTGAGCCAGGTTTCTTGTCTCGAATCTGCGCACTATCCGTATTCCTTCTTTTCCTCGACTCTTTCTCTTATTTTCCTTTTTTTCTGAACAATTTTCTTTCCGTGTCTCATCTTTTCACTGCACGGAGAGGACAGCTAGCAAGGTTGCTGGAGGCAAGTAGGAAGCCCGAGAAATCCTCTTGCACTGTCTTCCCAGGTCACTACTCGTGTCGCCTTGGCCACTGAGGCTCCCGTGAGGTGATGTTTGCAAAATACTTTCTGAAACAATTTGTATTCTTGTTTTCTCCACCTCTCACTTTACCTGACATGCCTGTGTTGGGAAGAGTCTTCTCTGCCTCCTGTCAGCCCGCGTGGAAAACACCTTTTACCATCAGCCCCCTCACTGCTCTTTTTCCTCCCTCTGACTGTTTTACGATTCTGTATATTTTAGGTTAATAGTTTAAGTTCACTATCAAAGGTCAGCCTGTAAACAGAGAAGCCCTGATTTGTGTGTATCTGCTCTGTTCTGCGTCTGGCCAGGTCAAGCGAATGTATGTGTATTCTTGTGGGGGACAGCAGGAATTCTGAGTGTGAAGTTAGGCTCTGTTCCTGAGGAGAGTTATAGTCACTAGCATGGTCATAACAGAGTGTGGGGTCCTCATGGAAACCATCATAGTCAGTCCTTAGAGTTTCCTCGATGGAACCACACACCGTCTGACTGAGCTTTTTGTTAACACTTAGTGTAAGTCACCACGTTTTTTACTTTTCTGAGTTTTTCTTAGTCATTTGCACAGTAAAGGCTCTGTTCCTAACACATTCTTGGTTAGACTACTATTTTGTAAAGAGCTTTCAAGTTAAAACTAAGTGTTTTTCAGATCCGCCAAAAAATGATGGATTACTTTGCGAAGCAGTCTTGTAAAACAGCTCAACAACATCTGAACACAATGAAACATCAGATTCAAGAGTACAGGTCTGTAATAAAAACATTTTTTGACATCTTCTGAATGCTATACTTTAAAAAAAATTTCATTTTGTTTCTTTAATAGGATCAAAAAACTTGATAAATTCCAACTCATCATCATCGAGGAGCTGGAGAATTTTGAAAAAGATTCGCAGTCTTTAAAAGATTTAGAGAAGGAACTTGTGGTTTGTGCTTTTAAGAATTTTTTTTTAAGAGCTACACTCAGGAAAACTTCTGTTAATTGTGTTCTGTAGAAAGTAGTTTTAGGGGCGCCTGAGTGGCTCAGTCGGTTAAGCGTCTGACTTCAGCCCAGGGCATGATCTCACAGTGCATGAGTTTGAGCCCCGCGTTGAGCTCAGTGCTGACAGCTCAGTGCCTGGAGCCTGCTTCAGATTCCGTGTCTCCCTCTCTCTCTCTGCTCCTCTCTTGTTCTTGGTGTCTCTCTCTCAAAAGATAAATAAACATTAAAATTTTAAGAAAAAAGTTTTAGATTTCATATACACACCAACCACTTGCAGACTGAAGTTTACGATGAGTACCTTCGATAATACAGGGAACATCCTGAGACGGCGTACGACGTCTAGGATATGCTTAGCATCGAGCCAAGTTGTTTGTTTCAATTAGGAATAGGAATTCCTATTTTGTTTTTTGTATTTTTGAATGCAGGACTTGGGGGAGAAGATATTTCAGAAGTTCGGCGCCTATCAAAAAAGTGAGCAGCAGAGGTTGGTGTGGCATTCTTAACGACTACGACCTATATAGGTTTTCAATTTTTAAATAATGTAAACCTATCACTGTGTTCTAGCAATTTAAAATGATAAATACAAAGGTGACTTCCTTCGTCAGGCTGCACCACCTGAGAGCGGCACTGGACAAGAACGTCTTCTACAACATTGACCACGAAGACTCTATCTTTACATCTGAGGTACTCGCTCTCTTACACTCTCGTATATAATCTCTTCATCCATTTTTGCTGTGAAAAGTTGACAGTGAACGTCACAGGTGATGTCGGTTTGCAGATGTGCTCGATGAAGGAGGACATGAAGGTGCTGCAGGAGAGGCTGCTGAAGGACATGGTGGGTCGCTCGCCGGCGGGGTTCCCGTGCGTCCGTCTCTTCTAGCGGGGAGGTCTTCCGATTAGAATAATGGGAGCAAATGTATAGTAAAATATTAATACCGGTGATTTAAATGAGTCCCTCCTGAGGAAAAAAAAGAGTACCAGTTTGAGAAGTTTTAAATGAGCTCAGAGAAGAATTTCTTTGTTCTGTGCCCGGCAGCAGACCTCTGCCATGCCTTCTGAACAGAGCTGCCAGAGTTCCTGGGCACTTGGACCAGCCTCCATGAGCTTAGACTGGAGGGTGGAAGCAGCTGACTCTGCACGGCTCTAGCAGCCCAGCAGCGGCATTCTGGGGGAGAGCACACCTGGGGGGAGAGGGGGCCAAAGGCACCGCTCTCACAGATGGCGGACATTGTGCGTAGACTTTAACATATCCTGTCCGCAAAGTACTCCTGTACTTACTCAATTTTTACAGAACCTCCACATGCTGAGAAAGCAGAGGAGCGGGTGGTTGTGGTGAAGACAGTTTAGCTTGAAGCAGTCTAGAAAAAAATTTCAACGATTCAGGATTTAGAAGCCTGGGTCTCTTCGTTGGCCGTCTAGAATGTCAGGAGCCCTGAACTGCGTAGGCATCTGGGAGCAGTCCCGGGGCCCAGAGCGAAGGCGCGCTGGTACGGGGCACCTTCAGGAAAGGGGTTGTTTCACACAGAATCCCTGATGACAGCTAGATTATAAATTATCACTAGAAAACTGTCAAACAGAAAGAAAAAAGCTAAGTGTGATTTTTTTCCCCTGGCGCTAGCAAGAAGAGGAGCTTCTTAATGTACGCAGAGGACTGATGTCATTATTCATGGCTCATGAAAGAAACGTTCACATGTGATGTCTCAGCGTCATCAACACGGAGCAGTGCTTGCTCCGTGTTGTGTGCGGCAGGACACACCACAGTAGCTCTGCAGCAGGACTCTTGTCAGGAGCCTCCAAAGTCACAGAAATGTTGTCTTCTGGATGAGAAAGAACCACTGTAACCTGACTCCAACCTCCAAACACTTTCGTCTGGATAACACTGTTCTTTTTTTAGGGAGAAATTTTGGGGAAACCAAATAGTAAAAGGAAGTTTGCTTGTTTCTGTAGTACTAGTCATGCTGGACAGACCTCGCTGAGTTAGCTATACTCACAGAACTAGTTTCTTAATAAACTAAAATTTACCATATAAAATGTATTTTTAAATGAATACAGTTTGGACTAAATATAAGGCATTACTAGTTCAGAACATACTACATGTAATACAAATTTAGCCCTGCTGAGAAGGGAGAGAAGTCTCTGACTTAAAATGCTTACTGGAGTGTACGTCATACTTCCAGCACAGTTATGGTGCCAATGTATTAGAAGGCATTAAATAGCCTAGAATAGTTACTGTATTTTCTAAACATTTTAATACTAGGTAGATATCTTAACTTCTAAGCATGCTGTTTTGACAAGTACTTTTTAAGCTTTGACTCTTTACTGTAATATTATACACATTTAATTGTATAATATATTAAAGTTGAAATAAATGCTGTCACTTGGAAAGTATTATAAATAAAATTTTATGTGTCATTTTCCTATTATATGAACGTTGGATCAAACAAAGCATCTTTGTACAATCAGACATCTGAAGTATGAAATTAAGCAGCCTCACTATTGCTTGTCTGCTTCATGGTAGCAGAGAATTTGACTCCTGCCTGCATTGAAGTAGCATGGTAGAAGTGGCTTTCCCAGTGTAAACAAAAAGAAGAAAACCGTCTCAGCTGTACTCAGGGCAGCAGCCATCTATGCCCGAGGCCGCGCCCGCTCTTCCGGACCAGCAAAGGACACTCAGGAGCTGCAGCTCCTTGTTTCCCTGCGAGACCGCAGAACTGTCGCATGACGACGTGCCGCCCTGTTTAGCTCATCTGTGGCCACACTTCCTGTGCGTGTCACCCTGCCCTGACGTTTCTCCCGCTGGCCGTCTAGGGTCATCCTGGGCTGTTCGCTCCACTGCTGTTTTGCTGAGCCTATTACCCTTCTTGGCCCTCTCTCTCTTCCTTACCTCATCTAGAGTCTTTAGTCAGAAAGAACTCTCTCCTCTCACTGAGTCCACTAATTCACACCACGGATTCCACAACCTGGAGGTCACTGGAGGAAAATCATAACCGAGCTTAAATCTATGACCGCGTGTTTCAGATGGCTGCTCGCAAGCCTAGCGCGGCCCTGTTTACTTGGCTTTCCCACGCTTCCAGAGCACGACTGCGTCTCAGCACCTGTCCTTAATTCTTCACCCCGTAGCTGAGGCCTCATCCCGCTCTCCTCATCCTTTCTGCCTGAAACCTGACGTGTCCCCTGTGTCTGTACCGGCACTTCCTGACCTCCCGCGCGTTCCAAGGACACATTTGCCTCTCTGTTTAAGGACTCCCCACCAGCGTCTGCATCTGACCGTCCCTGGCATCTCTACACAGGGTGTGTAGCCCACACTTCCTCACACACACAAAACGAAACAAGGCCCTTGGCATCAAGCTCTCCTCCAACTGCCACTCGGCCTGTGTAGTTCTCCACGCACCCTCACACGCGGCATGGGGAAGAATTTTCTCCAGGTGCCATCTCAGCTTGTACACTCCTGCTTGCTCTCCACCTTCCCTCAGTCCAGCTGCTGTACCCGCTGTTTCCCCAAAACTACTTTTTATCAGAACCAGTGATTTATTTTACCAAGTGTAACCTCTATCTTCTTAACTCGGCTTCTCACTGCCTTGTCACCTAGACTTCGCCTGGCGTATTTTCCGTTCCTGGTCTCTTTCCTGGCCTCCCCTTTACCTCTGACGGGGGGGCTCGTTCCTCAACCTATACTTCCTCCTTAGGTGACTTCGTCTGGTCCCACGTACCCACCATCTTTGTGTTGATGACTTCCAAATGTATCCAGGTTCTGACCTTTGCTTTGGACGTCAGCACTCACACACACTGGTTAGTGACACTTCGAACAAGCATCTCCGGTCTCAAAACAACCCTTGATTTCTCCCCCTTGGCATTCTTTCTCAGCACCGAAGGAAAGGAAACGTCGTCTCTCTGTCTCAGTAAATGTCACTTTTAGCCACCCAACTATGCAAGCCAAAATGCAAGGAATTTCTGATTTTTTTCCCTTAATTGAAACTAAGTGATCACTTAGTTGATCAAAGCCAGATTTTACTGCCCAAGTATGTTCTAAATGTGTAATTTTGGTCACTTCCATGGTCACTCCTATTGACGGTGTCAATATCTCTCACACGGACTACCACACCAGCCCCCGAAATGGCTTTCCAGCATCCTCACTCGCTTCCATGACCCTTTGTTTACTTCACAACCAATATATTCTTGCTAAGTCATAAATGCTAGCATGCCACGTCCTTACCTGAGACTCTCCAGTGACCGCATCCTCTTAAATAACTAACGGGCCAAAGAAGAAATCAAAGGGAGAGAATATACTTTGGGACAAATGAAAATGCAGCATCCTGAATAGTCTGTGACACCGTGAAACCAGTACTGACAGGGAAGTTTACAGCTGTAAATTTATAGAGTTAAAAACACACTCAAATCAATAACCCAGCTTTAAAAACTAGAAGAGTAAGTGACACCCAAAGCTGTTAGAAGGAAGGAAATAATAAAGATTAGAAATTTAAGAAAAAACCACAGTAGAATAGGAAAGCAACAGAAAAATCAATAAAACCAAAAGTTGGTAAACCATTATTATGCTGAACAGAAGACTAAAATTTCTAAAATCAGGAATGAAAATCGGGACTATTACCACTGACCTTACAGAAATAGGATTATGAGAATATTATAGACAGTCGTGTGGCAACGAGTTAGAAACACAAACTGCCAAAACTTACTTGAGGAGCAACTAAATCTGAACAGTCCTATAACATGTAAAGAGATTGAATCAGTAATCAACAAAGAATTCCACCATATATTTAATAAGTAAGAATTAACACCAGAAAATAGAAGAACATTCCTAACTCACTCTGTGAGACCAGCATTCCCTTGCTCCTAAAGTCAAATAAAGACATCACCAGAAAACTACAGACCAATATACCTTATGAATGTAAGGCAAAAATCCTCCACAAAATAACAGCAAGCTGGATTCAGCAGCACATTCAAAAGGGCACATCTAATGAAGGAGGTAAAAGATTTGCACGTGTAAACCATGAAATGTTGTTGGTAGAAATTAAAGAAGGTCCGAGTGACTGGAAGACATCTCAGGTCATCGTGTACAAGACAACATTGTCAAGATGGCAGTCCTCCGAAGTAATTTACAGATTTAATGCAACCCCTATCAAAATCCCAATGGCCTTTTTGCGGAAATAAAAAAAGCTAATCCTAAGAATCAAATGGAAATGGAAGGGGCCCCACAAAGCAAAACAACCTCGAAAAAATAATGCAGTTGGAGGACTCACATGTTGCGATGTTACACTTACTACAGAGCTGTATCACTCAAAACAGTGTAGTGCCTCGATAGGGAGAGACATCTAGGCCAATAGAGTAGAAATGGTTCTGACGGAAGCCTGCTCGCCTGTGGCCAAGCGAGGTTCGTCGAGTGCCTAGACCACTTGGTGGGGAAAGGAACAATCTTCAGCACAGTCTTCAGTCAGGACACCGGCTAGCCCCAGGCAAAACAGTGAGGTTGTGCCCTGACCTTACACCGTACCTAAAAAATAAACCGATCCAAAACCCAAAATACTGAAAACTATAAAACTCTTAAAAAAAACATAGGAATAAACCTTCAGGACCTTGGATTTGGTGGTGGATTCTTAGATAAGACACCAAAAGCACCAGCAACAGAAAACAAGTAAATGGGACTTTAAAAAAAAGAAACCTTTTACGCAAAGATACTTTCATAAAAGTGAGAAGACAACCTACAGAATGGGAGGAAAGGCTTGCAGACCACTTACCCAATTGGGACCTAGGACTTCAAATAAAGAATTCTTACAACTAAGCCACAAAATGGCAAATGACCCAATCAAAAAACCTGGGCAAAGGACCTGCATGACTGTTTCTCCAGGGAACATGTACACATGGCCAGCCAACGAGCACACGGACATGCACAGAAGAGCATCCGTCGTTAGGAAGCTGCAAATCAAAACCATAATGAGATGTCGCTTCGCACCCCTGGAATGGCTTGGAATCAAGGAACAGAAAATACGTGTTGGCAAGCTCGTGCAAGAACGGGAACCCGTGCGTGTTTCTGGGGAAGTAAATACGACAGCCGCTGTGAAAACCAGTTTGGTGGTTCCTCGAGAGTTAGATGTGGAATCACCCCATGAGCCGGCAGTCTCACCCTTTGGTATCTGTCCTAAGAATTGAAAACATTCGACAAATACCTGTGCAAGACTGTGCCCAGCCGCCGCAGCCACGAAGCCAATGTGGACACAACCCAAGTGGGCGTTATATGAATAAGCATGTAGTGTACCTACGCATGGAGTACTTACTCAGCCATGAAAGGAAGAAACGCTGATTCGTGTTACGTTACGGTGTAGATGGGCTGCAAGAACATTATGCGAGGTGAAAAAATAAACACAAGAGGTTACTCCTCCTTTGTGATGGAAATGTTTTAGAATTAGATAGAAGCAGCTCTACAGGCTTGCGAGTGTATGAAATGCCACTAAACACGCCTAACATGGTTAACTTTATGCTGTCTGCATTTCACCTCAATTTACTTAAAAAAGAAAGCCAACAAAAACAACCCGCAAAACCTCTCCAGAGGTGTCCTTTGCACTTTACAACCCAACCTTTAAATCGGGACCTGAAAGTCCCTCTACGTGAGCCGGCCTTTGTCCCTGTCCTCACCCTTATTTCCTACTCCTCTCCTCTCGTTCAGTAGACGGCAAGCACCGTGCCTGAAAACCACCTTCCCATCTTCGGAGTCTCTGCTGCTCCTGGGAACTTGCTGTCCTTCAGGTCTCACGGAAGCGAGACCCCTTCAGAGAGATCTTCGCTCACAATCCTATTTAGATCACTCCAGAAATTTCTTCCTTCCTTCCTTCCATAACCCCACGCCTCTAAATTCTAGAACAGGAACTTGTCCGTCTTATTCACTTGTGAACAGTAACTTATGTCACTATTTCCAGAACCTAACAAGTACCCTAAAAAGCCAGCTTGCAACAACATGAGCAAGTAAGTGAACAAATGGGCATTTTTAGGTAGGGATTTACTGAAACCAGAGGGGCCCAATGTACCCAAAACTTCCAGAGCCTCAAATTTTATAGAGTTGCAGAATTTCCATTACAATCGATAAAATATTAGCCAACCAGCCACTTGAGCCTCTGTTAGCGGTCACGTACTGTGCTCTGCTCTAGATACAGAGGTGAGTGCGAGGTGAGCCCTCTCTTTGTACTTAAAAATGACATTCCAAGTAGTCCTGCCGAATCCTAGGGACTTCCATTTGCTTGGCCCCCTGGAAGAAATGTGCAGCGGTATCAAATGTGCATAGACTTTGTTATCCGAGAAGAGGCTACATTTTTTTTATGGTTATATTTGTAATGCTGAGTTTTTGGAGTTTTAAAAAAAATATATCAGGCCAAAACA
Organism: Paguma larvata; assembly: GCA_030068075.1. Taxonomy (NCBI): domain Eukaryota; kingdom Metazoa; phylum Chordata; class Mammalia; order Carnivora; family Viverridae; genus Paguma; species Paguma larvata. The sequence continues at coordinate 46,057,486 of CM057844.1, read as the reverse complement.
GTCCATGGAAATATTCTAAACATCTAGAAGAAACGAAGTCAATAATTTTTTCTTCCAGGAATACAGATGTTTGGCGTTGTGTTGTTTTTTTTTTTTTGGTTTTTTTTTTGCGTTTTTTTTTTAATGTTTTATTTATTTTTGAGACAGAGACAGAGCATGAAGGGGGAAGGGGCAGAGAGAGAGAGAGGGAGACACAGAATCAGAAGCAGGCTCTGAGCTGTCAGCACAGAGCCTGATGTGGGACTTGAGCTCACAAGCCATGAGATCATGACCTAAGCTAAAGTCAGATGTTTAACCAACTGAGCCACTTAGGCGCCCCAGGAATCAGATGTTTTTAATGAGATCTGTCTGTCGCACTATCTTGAACTTCAGATACTATAATTTTGGGTTTTGCCGAAATAGCAATAATTTTAAATGCAAGGAAGTTGGAGGGGTGTGGGTTTTCGCTCTAGTGAAATGTCTGCCTTAGTATCAATAGAGCCTTTATTATTTACCTAATAAAATGTGCCTTTTATGCAAGTCAACTACTGTCACTATGCATTTATAATGAATACTGATGTTCGGGAGAGATTTTATGTTTAAAAAATGTTAAGCTTATTTAGAAACAAAACATCGCTGTTTCACTTTGTTCTGTGTAATTCATTTTTAACATTTTCTATTATATACTTAATTAAACTTAAGAAAAATTAGGGCGGGCGTTGGCAAATTATCTAAAAGACCATATAGTAAATGTTTTAGGCTTTGTAGACCAACAAGTAAATTTGAGGCTATATATATGGGTCTTGTATAAACGTGTCAAGTGTCACCATTTAAAAACGCACGGTCCATTCTTAGCTTGCAGGCCATTAAAAAACAAGAACAAAAACAAAAAAAAGGCAGATTTGGTCTGGGGGCTCTCGCTTGCAAGAGCCCTAGTGTAGAAGAGAATTTTAAAGATCGGCTCTCTTCTTTATTACAGATTTCTTTCTTAATGTATCTTCCTGTTTAGCCAAAATAGTGATTTAAATCAATTCTGCGTTAGCAGAGGCTAACGATTATGTTAGCACAGAAGTAGGAATTCTTGATTTTCCGATTTCAAACATATTAAAAATAAACGATCGTTATAGCCAGCAATTTATATTTCTTACCTGGATCGCAGCTTAACACCGTGTTGGTTTGGGTTTGTCACGCTCCCTCGACCAAATCGCGCCGTGAAGTGTAACTACCCCAGAAGAACACATGGGAGAAAGAGAGGTTCTGCAGCGCTAGAACCAAGCAGAAACTTAAATCCTCAGCTCCACAGATACTACACACCCAAATGCCACCAAATCCTGATGCCACGGATGCCAAACAGACCCCGTGAGCGGTACTCAATTCCGCAGTCAGCTGGCGGTCCACAGCGACCAGCTCAGCTCCAGCCTCAGCATGAGGGGTGAGGCTCCCGGCTGGGGGAGGCGGTTCTTCAGCCAGCTGTCCTCACCACCTGTTAGCCGTTAACCCACTCTCGGCTACCGTCCATGAATTCACACTCAGTTCCTTCACACGGCGGGTGGAAAGTTCCAGGAAGCAGAGAAGGAATCGTAACTCCCGTGAGGAAACAATGGAAGGAGAATTCTGATCACAGTAACACGTTAGGAAACAGTAGCAACAAACAAGTCTACGAGCAAGGTGCGAGGTGTGTTCCCAAGACTGCTCTGTGCCACGCCAGCGCCACCGGTGTCCCCTGGTCCTCTAGGTGGAGGGCAGGGAATGGGCCGTGCTCTTGGGGCGCACACGTGCACTGCAGGAGCACTTGCAGTATACGTATCTTTGAGAAAGAATAAACTGAGTTTAGAAGGCAATAATGCATCTATGACAGCATGATTTTAAGAATCCTTAGCACGTATGCCACTCCAGACTTCTCGCCCACTGCTTGGCAAGAAAGTGTGATTTTTAGAATTTCCCTGTTCACCTTCTTCAAAGGAGATTTAACACTGGAGGTGAAAGACTTAAAAGTTATTCTGTTACTCTGAACACAAGACACCATTCTGCTTTTCATAAAGCAGCGGCTCTGATCGCAGGTAGCTTTTCCGTTGTTCATTCCGACATCGTCTACACACGGACCCGCGCTCTGTTCCTAAGATCACTATCGATGAGAAAAATTATCATCGACTACAGAAAAGTTAATTTACGGTAATTCACTGTTTAAAAACATTTTCCTATGTTCCGTTTGGCTCTCAACGTGTTCAGTTTCTTAACATCTCAGAGGCGTCTTTCACACGAAAAACTCTGAGAACAATCTCTGGAAAAGAAGTTGGGTAAATGGAGATTAGAAGCCCGTGAGACCAAAGATTTTAACGATGCAGTCGGAACTTCCATCGCTGGACTTGACTTTGCCATTAAAGAACGGTGCATATGTAGCTAAAAACGTGCATTTTCGCCTCCAGAATTTAGACTTGTAATGACCATGTATTTCCACAAGATGGACTCCCCATGTAGTATAATTTAATGTTTAAAAATACAGTTTTTACAAAGAGTTATAATGTACTATTTCCCCTACATTGGGTTAAAACTTGACATTTCTAAAAGTGACTTAATCTCCTCCGTAAAATAATCAAGTATGCTTTTTAAATCTTTTAAACCCCTTAAAAACAGAATTCCTTTCATGACTAATGTTCATTGTTACCTTAAGAGCTAATCTTATTTTGTGAAAATTAGAACGAAATTTGTGAAGTCAATGCATAAAAGCCTCATTAACGCCTCCCGGTTGTGGAGAGCGGTGATAATTCCGACACTGTATGTGATTGTTACTGAAGAAGAGGCAGATGTGTTTTTTCCTAAGTCTTCGGGCTCTTAAGGACACACGCTTCCTTGTCAAGTCCACGGCGCACGCACGCTTATATACGTACGCATGTATGTCACCCATTCTGTGAGATTTATACGCTGCTTTTCAATCTTGTTCCTCCTGATAGGATGGGATGGCATACCGAGCCCTCCTTAGTGCGGAGTGAATACACCCCATTCACAGTTCCGGTTCATCTCTTGACCTCTAGAAGAGTGTGAAATTAAGAAATATAATTTAAAGGAATAATTTATGATTAAGAGAAAGACAACGGAGGAGTTAGACGCTGTTGCTAAGAGTTTTGATTACAACGACGTCTTTAGTTTTAGGATATCTTAAACCCTCGAGTCTGAACCACGCCAAAGCCTCCATTGGGTATCCTGTATCTTAACTTCTGAATTTGTCCATTAGTTACGGAACTGTACGTGGGCAAAATTACCTGAACACGTGTCCCATCTGCCAAGCTACCTCTAACCGTCGGCCTACCGAAGCTTTCTCCCCAACAGTCCCGGTCCTTTCTGCTTTGGGACCAGGATGCTTTCAAACAGAAGTACCCTCTCTGTTCTTTATTTCACAGGAAGTACATGGATATTTCTCTATGAAGGAGATGGAAATCTTAATTTTACACAATCTGGGCTCCAGCCAATAGTTTAAATGGAATAAAACAAAGTAGGGAGCTGCTAATATATAGCTTAGAATATGTTGGCTGGCCACAAACAATGGACTACGAATAGAGTAGAAATAGGTATATATTAAATATACAATATATACGTACACATCGATGCTTATAAAAGTCAAGAACTGGCTTCCCGTTAGAAAATGCTTACATATCATCTCATCTCATACACAAAGAAATTGAAGCTCAGAGAAGTGAACCGATTCACAGAAGGTGACCCAGCAAGTAAGAGGTGGAGCAGGAAGTTTGCGACCAACGGCGACTGCTTTTAAAGAGTCGAATTCGACCAACCACCACTATGTTTGCTAGCCGCCAGGAGCCATCACAAGTCCCTGAGGGTGAGCGGTTTCCACAGGCACCCCAAATCGGGCAGGAGGGGGCGTGGAAGGCAGCGAGGGGGCGTGTGCAGGAAGAAGTCACAGAGGACGTGCACCTGCTCCGGGCTACCGGGTGAGCCCACGAGCGGCTAACGTCCACTGGACACGCAGAACGGGTTGGGTGCTGTTCCCTCCTTTAGAAACTACAGCCATGTGGAGGGAGGGAGGGAGGGTGGGAGGGAGAAAGAAAGAGAGAGAGAGGATCTTCCTAGAGAGAAAATCGGTATCTTGGTGAACAGCGCAGGGCTGGGATTTAAGCCACAGGGTCTGCAGCTTCTAAAGGCGTCCTCCGAGCCCCGGCTCCCTGCCCCACCCTTCTCCCAAGGCACCTTTCGGGGAATGTTACTTTTTTCCCCCCCGTTGTGCCAACATTCCTTTTTACCTTTGGGCTGAGGTCAATTTCCTCTTCCTACTCTCCGCTCCGTCTCCACGTCTGTCTCTTCTAATGGTTTTCAACAGCGTTTGCGAGTGCACGCCTAACGATACCCTTGAAGAGGGCCTAATTTCCATCGTGGTAGAATTTTCCGCCAGGCTGGTACTGATCTCTGGGGTCATTTTGCACATGATACGTAACCTTCGATTAACTTGACAAAAGATAATTTGATTTCTTTTAAAAGATAAGGCACGAACCACCTACCTACCAGAATTTATAAAAGAAAACACACAGAGAGTTGGAATTCTCTTCTTCGCATTTGGATTTGATGGCTCCCAAAGGAAGAAAAGTGGACTTGTGTCCCAGCTCCCCGATCTGACAAACCTCTCTCACCCCGCCTCCAAGAAAACATAAAACCCAGGTTCCTTTCCTGCAATAAGTAGTCATTTAATTAAAGAACAAAATTAACAGGAATCAAAATGTTGCAGCTGTTTTTTTTTTGTTAGACATTATATAAAAAAAAGAAAAGTATAATACAGTAAATAATTTCGTATAACGTGAACGTAAAGAGTTCTCAAATTAACCGTGATCGGAATAAAAATGTCTTTCCAAACGAATACCGAACGCCGCCGCGCCCCGCGTCCCGGACCCGAGGCCCGGGGGTGCCCGCACATGCATGTCGCCCGTCCCCCGCTTCACCGCAGGGCTGCAGAACAGGGTTCGAAGGCAAAGGACAGTTTTCTTCTGGGAGGGCGACGCTGGGTCTCAGCCGGTCCGACAGTCCCTGCCCCTCAGACACCGGGGAGTGAAGGGCGTCCCCTGGTTTCTCCTCGTCCAGGTGAGCCCAGCCCAGCCCGCCCGCCCGCCGAGCTGCTCCCGGCGCTCACACAGCAGGGGGTCTGGAGCCGGACTTCAGGAAAGTTCCCTGATGAATGTTCAGTGTTGGTATCAAAAATTAAACACAAATTCTTCGCAGAAGAAAATCTCTATGGCCTGTGGAATCTAGGAATCATAAAAAGACAGAACAGTGTAAGGCTGGGCGTTTCTGAGTTACGACGGCCAAAACCTTCCACGGAGAACGGCTGCCCGGACAGCCGCCTGTAAGACCCAAGGACGGACGTGCTCTGTCCGCCTGGAGCAGCGGAGGCCCCCAGGGCTGAATTCTGAAGACTTGCGGAAACTCGGCCTGAAGGCTGCCGGTCAGGCAGCCTTGACCTGCACAGGGAGGCCGAGGCTCTGCTGCATCAGGAGAAGTAATGACCTGATGGATGACACAAACTACGGAAGTTCTAGAGCAGCCGTGGTTTGGCTTTCATTCCGGCGGGGCTGCTAACGGGCTCGGGGTAACGTTTAATACATTTAAGACAATCTCGTGTGGCTAACATTGTTCTTTTAAAAATTCATACCGAGTGCTGACGTGGGGTATAAAATCTTAGAATTGTGTCCTGATGTCCAAGCTTTGGGGTAACTCTTAAAATCCCATCATCCAAGAAAGGTACTAAGGACTTCTGAGAGAAGATAGACCTCTTTAGTAAACAGCCCTTAATAACGTATAATGAGAAACGTGTTAGGTGCTTTGACACAAACATCCATAAGATTGTGAGAATTATACCCTTTTTCTTCAAAATAGCTGTGAATGTTTTACTGGACAATGCTTGCTTCCGACACACTTCTGAGGGTTTTGGGTAATCAAAAATAAGATGGTCTATTCCTGCCAAACATGCCAGTGACGGGGGGCGGGGCGGAGAGTTAAATTTTTTTAATGTTTTTATTTATTTTTGAGACAAAGAGAGACAGAGCATGAGTGGGGGAGGGGTAGAGAGAGAGGGAGACACAGAATCCGAAGCAGGCTCCAGGCTCGGAGCTGTCAGCACACGGCCCAACACGGGGCTCAAACTCACGGACCCCGAGATCATGACCTGAGCTGAAGTGGGACGCTCAACCGACTGAGCCCCCCAGGCGCCCCAAGTTAAAATTTTTAAAACTATTTATTTGTGTCATTTTCTCCTGCTTTTGCAACCTCCACTTCCTCCCCGAATATATTCATCCTAAAACTGTCTCGTGGGAAGGAGCTCCATCACGCCTGCTTCTGTTCCACGGCCACGCTGACCTTATGGACTGAACGTTTTAAGGACCTGCAGGGGCCACTTAGGGGCGACCAGGAAAGGAAAGGAGTCCCCCACATCCAGGCTCTCCCTTCTCTCTGTCCCTGGGGCTGGAGCGCCGTGAGGCCAAGGGAGAAACGCTAAAGGAAGCGGTTCGGGTGAAGGCTCGTTGCCACATGACCACGTGTGAGGATTCGACAGGAGAACTTCCAGCAGGTACTGCTCGACGTGGCCGTGGAACAGACATCGGCCGGTGAGCCAGGGCCACGGCGTCACCCACGGGACACCCCGTGGTGCCTCTGTGATGACACGAACGGAGCGCAAGCGCCTCGATGTGGAAAGTCTTGGTTTGGGTGATGGCCGGCGGGTCCCCGTTCGCTGACGCGGGCCTCGGTTCTCGGTGCCTGGCGCACAGCAGGTCCTCAGGTATTTGTTACGGGGAAGCGTCAGCTCGTGTTAAAGATGGGAACGTACATTTAAGCTAGGAACAAGGACGCGGGGGTGACCGCACGGCCTCCTGTTGGTCTCGATGAGTGGGGACCCACGGCGGAGACACCGGACTTCACAGGAGGCAGAGGCGGTGTGTCAGCAAACTGCTTTCAGTGCTTTGAGGCTTCTTTTCTTAAATGTACGTTAACTACCGGGCGCCTGGGGGGCTCAGCCGGTCAAACGTCCGACTCATGACCTCAGTTCATGATCTCAAGGTTCATGGGTTCGAGCCCCGCATCGGGCTCTGTGCTGACGGCTCGGAGCCTGGAGCCTGCTTTGGATTCTGGGTCTCCCTCTCTCTCTGCCCCTCCCCTGCTTGTGCTGTTTGTCTCTCTCTCTCGCAAAAATAAACAAACATTAAAATGTACGAAACTGCTTTAACCCCGTGGCCCCCGTGATGCTGCTCCACCCGCCACCTTCCTCCACGCCCGGAGGAGCCGGGACCAGACGCGGCCCAGCTCTCGGCAGAACTACGGGATCCGCTTACTTAAATACGCAGATCTCCGTGGTGCTCTATCCTTTCTTTCTAGAGAAACGCCGTGTTGTGAGCACCGTGAAATCCACACACACACTTAGAAATCTGACCTTGTCAAATGCTTGCTTGACGCGTGGACCTCCATCTCGTTGCTTTTGTATTCGTTGAGCTCCTTACGGATGGCTGCCTGAAACGGAAGCGCGGGACAGGAAGAGGCTGACCCAGGAGACCAGTGCCCCGGCTGCGGGGAGCAACGGCCCCCGATACGGGCTGAGCTCTGTTGGTTTGTAACGCAGTTCAAACAAGGAGAAAGGAGCCACTTGGGGCGCAGCCTTCAGCCTCCCCGCCCTCCCGGCCTGCCGCTGGAGTCCAGGAAGAGGTCGGAGAGCTGCCTGCGGTGCTGGGAGGAAGACGACCCCCACCGTACGTAGGGACCCTCTGAAGGAGGGACCCCAAAATCATGAAGGAGGTTGGGCTTTTGGTGAAGTTACTTGGAATTCTGCGATTAGATCATTGGGAAGCCACTCTAACTTCGGCACGAGGTCAGGCCTGGTGTCGTGTGAAAACAGTATCGTCGCTACACACAGGTGGCGTGCACGTCACAGCGTTTCAGGGCGGGTCCTCCAGCTCCTCCGGCCTCCTCGGGGCCCTGGGACCATGCCTCCCTCACATAAACCCTTGGGGCCGGCGGGGGGCAGGGAGAGGCTCTGAGCCGGGGATCCCCGGGAGCTCAAAGCCGGGTGCTGCCAGAGACGCTCTCGCTTCCCCCACCCCCCGGGGAGCCGGGACTCGGTCCGCCTGCAGGCTGCCGGCGCCCGGCCAAGGGGCCGTGACACCTGCGTGTGTCTACTGGTGACGTCCCTCATTCACGGTCCACATACAGGCAGTGAGGAGCAGCCAGCGCATTCAGCCGGCTCACTGGCTGAGCGTGTGATTTTGCTCTTCCTAAAACTGTAAAACCACGAGCGGCCAGAAGGCACGAGACCTCAGTCCTGCCCATCCATGGCGTGTGACCAGGAACAGGATTGTACCCTCCGAGCCCTTCCAAGCCATCTGTCCAAGGGCACCTCTCTAGGGGTAATAATGACACCTCTCTCACGGGGACTTCCTGAGGCTTAAATGAAATAATAATGCCGGACGGGCCGGATTCAGTCTGGGACAGAGCGAGCGCTGGGCGAAGGTTCGCTCCCTCTGTTCCGTCCCCGAGCGTCTGGGACCCACTGCTTCCTCGCCCTCGTCCTGCACCCAGACTGCTCCGGAGGCCCCCAGAGACCCCTCCCACCGGACAGTCCAGGACGGGTCCAGAGCCCCCGTCTGCACTGCCAGGGTCTTCCCAAGGGCCTCGGCCTCCTCCGCCCCTCTTGGTCTTGCTGTCGCGAATTCCGTTTAAACCTCTGTCCTCCGCCTCTTTCCCTCCATCCTTGCCTGCTTTGGGCTCATCCAGACCAGAGTTCACCCACTTCCACACTCTTGACATTCGGGACTGGAGGACTCCCTGTTGGGGGGCCGTCGGGGCATCCCTGGGCTTTGCCCGCTACACCTCAGTGGCACCCGCCACTTGTGACAACCGAAACTATCTCCAGACACACCCCCCCTCGTTGGAAACACAGCCATGACTCCGGATTACGCACGACCTGGTTACGCGCGTCCGTGACAACACCCCTCACAACGCTGTAACAGGAGAACACGTAATCGGACTGTAGGTTTGTGTGTTACCATATGCGGGACACAAATAAGTAAATAATACATAAAAACTACACCACGTGGTGTTCGGGGTTCCGTTCTTCCGGTACGAACCCGGGTGAGCGGCGCTGGCAGGAATGCAGTTGCTTCCGGGACAGAAAAGCCTTGGGGTCCCAGCTCTCTGTGCGAGGCTCCTGCTGCGCCACCCAGGCACCAGCTCCCTGGCGTGTCGTGGTCTGCCCTCATCACGTGCTTCCCCCCCCCCGCCCCCCTCCCCACACACAGACAGGTCTGCTCTGTACCTTGTCGGCCGCCGACAGTCGCGTCCACGGCTTGTCTGCCCGCCTGTCATAATCCTGAGCTTTGGCCACCTCCACGTAGTCACTGAATCGTATCAGAATCTTTCTGTCTCTTAGCTCATCAACCGTGGGTCTCTGATTAAGCTGAAATACAAGTTCATCGCAGTTAGCTCCGGTCGCCTTCCAGGCCGGCTTTCTCAGAAAACTCTACACGAACACGTTCCTGTAGGCAAACGGAGAACTCCACAGCTGTGACGGAGAAAGACCCCGATGCCCACAATCCCCAACATGGAGGCCCAGACACTCTTAAATTGCAGCCCCCCAACACGGTCCCGCAGAGGGGTCACTCCCGGGAGCCTGGCTGCACCGTGTAACAGCCCGGCCTCGGGGAAACGGCGGCAGATCAACGTCCAACAGGTCGTACGGCGCCAGCCGCCTCTTCCGGCTCCCGTTGGGTGACCTCTTAGCAGAACGTCCCCGACAGAGTGGACGCCGCCACCCCGGACTCGCAAGTCAAGCCCAGAAGGGACCTTCGAGGAACCTGAAGCGGGTCGAGACGTCATCGTCATTATTACAGAACACAGAGAGACCCCAGGATGCTCGGGTTCAGAGGCGGCCGGCGCCCTGAACTAGGCGGGACTCTGCGGCTGTGACCCAAGCTGGCCGGGCCAACGTCACCTTGGCCAGGCGCGTCCCCGGTCCACACCGGAGGCTAGTAAACAGTTTCTGCCGTCAGGAGCTTCTAGACAAACCGAAGGTGCCACAGAGCCTCACGGGTAACCGAACGCTGATACCCGGGGCTGTGCTTTGTAGGCACCGCGCAGAGACCTCAGGGGGATGAAGAAAAACGCCTTTAAAAACTCATCCCCGGGGAGACGTGATGATGTCACAGGCTCGTCCCCCCACCAGAGCTGCTCCTGTGCCCGGTAAGGGTCTCGCCCGCGAGCACGCAGGGTCACCTCAGGGGCGACAGAGGCGCTGGGGAGCGGATCCGCTGCCGGCCAGGAAGACGTCCTGCAGGGACACAGGGACGCCCCGAGTCCCCACCCCAGCGCCATCCACATGGCTCTTCCCCAGCGCGCCTGTCCCTCGAGACTCGGGGGTAAAAGGTGCTTAAATTACAGTACCTTCCTTGTCAGTCTCTGCTTGATTTCTCTCCTTTCTTCCTGCTCGGTCTGATCATTCCTTTCTGTGAAAGGGTAACACAGAAAAAAAGAATGAACAAGAAAACTGGGTTCAGACTTTCTTCTCTGTGGTGGAGACGCGAGCTCGCGGCCTCCGCTTTCAGGTGGCCGGGGCGGGGTACCAAGGCCGCCTCACGGAGGACACTTCTTCCACGTCACGCCCGGCCCTCCTCCGCCCCGCCAGCCACGGCTCAGACCGTGGTCTCGCTGCCACACAGACGCACGTGCGCTGGGGTCAGCTCGGCCCCCCTGCCAGCCTCTCTGGGCTCCCTCGGGGTCGGCAGTCACTGGCCACCCTCGGCTCTGTGTTCATTTGCAGGATCTCCTCCGTCTTTTTACGCCCAGGAAGGTAGACGGCACACACAGACGGTTCTAGTGGGATGAGTGGGTGTGTGCACACAGGTCAGGTCACGTATACCATCTGTGGATATCACCCGCGAACACTTCTAGAATGGTCACTGCTTGTTTTGCACTCACTGGGCACGTGGACTCGTAGCCAGCCACCATACGGCGGGGAGCCACCTCTCCAGACTCTGGGCAACGCAGGCCGGCCTGGAATTTATCTTTCCAGGGAGTATTTCAAATCTAAGCGCAGCGCGAAGCCAGCTGACTCCCGCGGCGGAAGCCGGCACGCTCAGCGCACGTGGTGTGACGCGCCTCTTAAAGGAGCCTCCGTGCCCGCCGTTGTTACTATTCACACCGTCCTCATACCCACACCCGGCAGCCAAAAATAGAGGCTCGGGAGGCGCGCGTGGAAGGCAGGCTTCGCCCTGGGGTACGGGATAATGGATGTCCTATTTCTGGTGCTCTCTGTTGCTAAAGAAAGCCTCGGGTCCCCGTGCCGGGGAGGGACGCTCACCTGCCAGCACTGGCTCCTAGAAACACGGCCGCCTCGGGGGCGGGGAGGGAGCCCGCTACCCGCGGGGGACGCAACCCCACACCGCCGGCCTCTGCTCAGGACGTCCCGCACGTCTGTGCGCCTGCGGGACTGGGGTCGTGGGTGCTGGATATGTTGTATGTTTCAGAAATTTTTTTTAAAAGGAAGATTTGTCTCATGTTTGCATGTTTTAGAAAAGGAAATGAACACTGCTATGTTCTTGGTTTTTAATCCAAGGGATAAAGCAGAAGAAACCGCAGTTGTGAGGTCTCCTCGGAAGCTGACGAGACGGTAAGAAAAAACTGTGGAAGTATCAAGACAAGGCCAACCGTGAGGGATTTGAGTGATGGCAAGAAGGGAAATTTTTCAGATTTCTTTAAAAACAGGCCACAGGGGCGCCTGGGTGGCTCAGTCGGTTGAGCGTCCGACTTCGGCTCAGGTCATGATCTCACAGTTTGTGAGTTCGAGCCCCGCGTCAGGCTCTGTGCTGACAGCTCGGAGCCTGGAGCCTGCTTCGGATTCTGTGTCTCCCTCTCTCTCTGCCCCTCCCCCGTTCATGCTGTCTCTCTCTCTCTCAAAAATAAACAAATATTAAAAAATAAATAAATAGGGGCGCCTGGGTGGTTCAGTCGGTTGAGCGTCCGACTTCAGCTCAGGTCATGATCTCGCGGTCTATGTGTTCGAGCCCTGCATCAGGCTCTGTGATTTGGATTCTGTGTCTCCCTCTCTCTCTGACCTTCCCCTGCTCATGCTCTGTCTCTATGTCTCTCAAAAATAAACAAACGTTAAAAAAAATTTTTTTACAACAGGCCACGGATGAAGGCCTGGAAAACATGGGAAGAAAACCAGGTCTTCGGTTTTCGTCATGAACAACGTCATCGCCAAGGTCACAGTGCTCTGGAGCGCTGATCTCTGAAGGCGGGGTCCCCTCCCCAGCAGGGCCCCCTCTGCACCAGGCGCTCTACTGGGCACCGACCCGACAAGTCCTTCCTCCAAGCCCGAGGCCCCCGGGTTGTCTCTGAGCTCCACCTCGTGATGGGTTTGCGGGCCTTTTGTTCCCAGAAAACCCCGTGCCTTATACAAAGCAAGGGAGTCACGACCGTGGTCTCCATACCCAGACGTTCTGGAAAGAGCGCCAGGGGCCTGGACAGCCACGTTCAAGGCTTCCGCAAATAACGAGAGATGGCTTGTTGCTTCTAACGCAGGGGTGAGAACCCGGCCCGCGGAGCCTGGCGGCCCGCGGCTCCGTCTCTGTGCCAAGGAAACAGGCACAGCGGGGCGAACCCCAGGACTCTGTGGTAACGATTCCAGACGGGAACAGCAGCAGGTCCTGGGCACCGTGCGGGCACAGCGGGGGTCTGACTCAGAAGTATCATCGCCTGCAGAGGGGCCGCTGTGTCTATCCACGAATACCACCCGGCCCGAGCTCTAAGTGTCCCTGAGACCCGGTCACAGTCAGTCTCGAGCCCCCCACTGGCAGGGAGATACGCCGCGACGGCGTTCTAAGAATCAATCACAGGCAGAGAAGGCGCCGTAGCAGGACCGTCGGGGAGCCTGCGTCGGGGCCGTGATTGTGCGTCCATGCCGCACCGTACACGGTTACCCTATCCTCGGCTCCGCAGAACAGAACAAAACAAACACCCACCACGAACTAGCAGTGACGTCCGCAAATACTCCCACTCAGAGCACTTGAGAAGCTTCAGGGCTACGGACACGCCTGACCGGCCCGATGGCGAAGCAGGGATCGCCGTGGCCGCAGCGAGGACACCCACTCCTCCCTTCCTCACACGGAAGGCGGGTGCAGAAAGTTCCACGTATCCACTTACCACCTCTATTCGCCAAGCACTGGTTCTATTTTTAAGGCTCTGACGTTTATTTGCAAAGACTAATGGGCCTGGAGGTGCTTCCTGACGGGAGGACCTGGCGTCCCCAGCAGCAGGGGAGAGGTCTGCACAGAGGCAGAGCAGGCTCAGCCCCCGGGGAAGCCTCGGCCCCCCGCGGCGGCACCAGACCCCTCCCGGGAAGTCCACAACTTGCCCACCAGCTCCCAGAGCTACTTTAAGGACATCTGTGACTTAGCAGCTTTCTAAGTAAGTGACAGAATTTTTAAAAAAATCAAATACTTGGGGGGCCCCTGAGCGGCTCAGTCAGTTAAACATCTGACTCTTGACTTTGGCTCAGGTCACGGTCACGGTTGGTGGGATCGAGCCCCGCGTGGGGCTCTGCGCCAACAGCACGGAGCCTGCGTGGGATTCGCATCCTGAGCCTCCCCCACCCTCTCAATATAAATAACCTTTCTAAAAAGTTCAAAAACTCGGTAACAGAAGAGCTGGGCTTCTTGTCTGTGTGGTTCAGCAGGAAATCGATGACGGCTCTTCTGTGAACCCTCGGGCGTGGCCAAGTCCACACGGCACGCGGGGCCAGGCGCCCTGTCTTACGCCTGACGATGAAAACGCGCAATCGCTCATCGCAGGGTCGAGCGCTCCCAACCGTCTACGGAGGGGGGCGCCCCTGCAGGTGGAGGTGCCCAGGCGGGGGCGGGGGACGGGGATCAGCAGGGACTCCGAGTCCAGGCCATCAGAAGGGCCCGCCGCCTGCCCTTCTGGCACAGTCGGCCTGGGCGCTGCCCTAACTTTGTGAGAAGATGTTCACAGAATAAAAACCCAAACTCAGGGTAGCTGCAGGGTGCACCACGTCAGGAGGTAAAACAGTGAAAGCACTTTTAAAAATCCAGGCGCTTAGAGGACACTTTTTGTACAAAATTTTTTGAAAACTAAAGACTGGACCAGAGAACTATCTGAGAGACACTCAGAAGGGGTTTTACCCCCAGAACCGCCGTGGACCCTAAGGAGCCTGAACGGTGTTCTCTCTGCTGCTGAGGCGGTTTGTGGGCACCTGTGATCACACACCTGGGGACCCAGGCGGCGAGGAGCCGGTACGGGGACCCCCAGGCAGCATGGAGCCAGGACGGGGACCCCCAGGTGGCGAGGAGCTGGTACAGGGACCCCCCCAGGCAGCGAGGAGCTGGGACAGGAACCCCCAGGCAGCGAGGATACGGGACGGGGACCCCCAGGCGGCGAGGAGCCGGGACGGGGACCCCCAGGTGGCAAGGAGCTGGTACAGGGACCCCCCCAGGCAGCGAGGAAACGGGACGGGGACCCCCAGGCGGCGAGGAGCTGGTACAGGGACCCCTCCAGGCGGCGAGGAGCCGGGACGGGGACCCCCAGGCGGCGAGGAGCCGGGACGGGGACCCCCCCCAGGCAGCGAGGAGCTGAGACGGGGACCCCCAGGAGGCGAGGAGCCGGGACAGGGGCCAGGGGTCCCAGAGACAGAGTTGTGCCCCCAGGGCAGGTGTCCCGTGGCTGCACCCTGCGCCCCTCGCTCCTCGCTCCTCGGAGGCGTGGGCTTCATTTCCCCTCCCGTCCTGCCCCGGGGCCACGTCCTCCTCCCTACGGTTTCTGACACTGTCTACGCCCTGCCTTGACCTCTGCGGCCATCAGAACTCCCTCCCCAAACCACCAGGGAAACCTGCTGGACACCGGAGGTGCGACGAGAACACGAGCCACTTCCCGGAAATCTACGCGGCGAAGTGGATGACCCTGAACACAGGGATGGCTTTAACCACGCTGGGAGGCACGCTTTTTCTCCCCTCTTAATTTAAAAGGAGAAATTTCCAGGTGAATCGACTTTCCTCTAGGGTTTCCTTTCACAGTGCAGCCGGGCCTCACGGGACCACGGGGAGCACCCGTCTGCAGAGAGGACCGGGTGCACCTGCCACACACTCGCCCCCAGGAGGAGCCAGGGGTCACGGCTACTTACGTTTCAAGATATTTCTTCTCTCCAGTTCCTCCACGGCAGGTCTTTGGCTCAGCCGTCTGCGGAAAAACACTAGAATTACATTTTGCACCATGGTGGCCGCCTGCAGGTTCCTCCCGGGCTCTGCCAGGGGCCGGGGTGGCCGGCGCGCCCCCGAAGATCTTGTCCCCAAAAGCTGGAGGAAGGGAGGGGACCTCTGGAGGCTGCCTCTTGCTGGTGATCAAGTCGGATTCCCACACAGGAGGGAAGTCGCGGGCTGTCCCCGAGCCCCGTGCCACCTCGGGACCTGAGAGTGCTGCCGCCCACGGGACTCCCCCCCAGGAGGGAGGAAGCCCCCCCTGCCCAGGCCGAGCAGAGGTGGGACCTGCTTCTGCCCCAAGCAGCCTCGCAGGCAGCTGGCGCAGGGGGAGTGGCAGTGAGCGCCGCCTCCCGAGCCGTGCAGAGCTGGAGCCGCAGCCCGGGGAGGGGCACCCCCAGCGGCCTCCCCCTGCCCCGCCGCGCCCACCAGCGGGGCCAGTGCGGGGCGCAGGACCGGCCTTTCCCGGGGGGACTCACGCTGGAGGAGTCGGCGGTGCAGACAAAAACAAACACATACAACAGATAAAAGGCTTGTCAGGAGCGAGCGCATAATTAGCCGGAATGAGTGCCAAGCTCCGGTTCTCCCTGTGACTCCAGCGACGTGGTGCCTGGGTCCCAGCCAGGAGCCGCCCCGCTTCCGGACCCTCGAGCCACCCCAGGGCGACGACAGGGCTGAGCCTGTGAACGCCCAGAGTCTGGGGCCACGGTAGGTGCTCTGCCCCAAAGAGGATGCTGCCTCCAGAAATATCTGTCTCCTATTCACACTTCCTGTCCCGGCACAAAGCCGAGGGCGTCCCCAGGGCTCAGCTGCTCCCGCCTCCTGGGAACACGACCCGCGAGGGCTTTGTGTGCGCGCCTCTGGGGGTGGCAGCCTCGACATCTCGTCCTGATGTCTGGTGGGGCCCCAAAACGCGCCCCCCTCAGCTCCCCAGCTGCCCCGGGAAGGCACGGAACCCTGGCTCAGGGGCGGGGCTCCCTCACTGTCCCCGAACCCTCCCAACTGCCATTCATTGGTCAGCGAGGACTGAGGAGCAGCTGCTCTGTGCCCGGCGGGTCCGGCCCCAGACGCGGCGGTGAACAAGCCTGCCCTGCCCTGGCAAGCTCACGGTCTAGAGCGGGGAGGCAGACAAACGGTAAAAAACTGAACAAAACATTCTAAGAGAGCGCTGAGGCCCTGGAGGAAATAAAACAGGGGCTGTGACGAAGGAGCGACCAGGCAGGGGAGGAGGGCTTAGGGGAGATGCACCTCCTCTGAGGCCCACAGGAAGAGAGCCAGCTATGAGATCGCACCCTCCGGCCTCAGTGTCTCCTCACTGCTCACACACTGGGCTGGAAGACGGGGATGGGGGGGTGGTGATCACGGCAGGCTTCATGGAAGAGGAAACTTCTGGCAGAGCCATGGAGAACCGACAGGCAGAGCCTACAGTCACTGCTGCCTAGTGACTGCCAGCTGCTTAGCTGGGACGCCGGCAGGGACACCTGAGGACGCAGGCTGAAGATTTCCTCCAACCTGACAAGTGCCCCCAACCCCCAAGCTTTTCTTGCCGGACACCTGTCCGCTCTTCCAAAACAGTGTTTCCCAGAGGTGTGAGAACAGAGGAGCCAGCACACGGAGCGTGTGTTAAATGCCTGCTCGGTACATAGTAATCTCTCAAGAAATGTCTCACAAAAACCCAGCCTGTGAGTTCTCAGTCATGGACCGAGTCCCAGAAAGGCCTCTCCTCTGATTCCTAGGTCTCTAGAAAGCGCGGACAGCTCACCACCAAAATCCAAGCCGCTGGCCTGAGCGGGCAGGCAGGTGGGGTCCTACCGAGCACCGCAGGGCTCCTCCTGGAGGTCACGGGGCTGAGCGCACAGCGGGCCCCTGGGGCACCCTCCGGGTGACACAGCCCCGCAGATAACGCAGCCGTGGGCACTGCCCGGCCCTCCCCGCAGAGGCAGCCCTGGGCTGGAGCAGGGGGGCCCAGGGTTCTTTCCAGGAGACAGGAGGCCGATCCCCCCCAGGACAGGGGAGGAGCAGCCCCTGAGGGTGGTGCTGCGCGTGCAGAGTCCCAACCCAGACGCAGCCCAGCCCACAAGGCCAGTGGGCACCAGGGATCCCACTCCATGAGACCCGAACCTCTGCCTTCACCAGATGCTCCGCGTGTGCACTCAGAACACGCCTGGCCCCGGGGCATGGTGGTGAGCAGGGAGACCCGGCCCCGCCTCCGGGGCCTGCAGGCCCCCTCAGGGGACAGACACTCTGCTGTCACGCTGCACCAGGAAGAAGGACTGAAAGTGACACGAAAGCCTGGCGCAGGAGGGCTGACCTGGTCAGGGCCGGCTCCCTGGAGGTGACCCGAGTTGAGAGCCAAGTGTAATGGGGATTGCTCAGTGGAGAGCGTGCAAAGGTCCTGGGACCAGGGGGAATTCCCCAAGCGCCCTTTACACCCAGTGGAGGAGTGTGAGCCTCGGGGGGCAGGGAGCCAGGCGGGGCACAGCCTAGCGTCTGTGGTGAGGAGTCTGGACTCAATCCAGGGGTCCGAGAAGGCGGCTGAGGCAGGCAGGGGTGGGGGGTGGGGAAGGGATGCCAGGACCGGATTAGCACTCGGAAGCACTCTCTGGACTCCCCCAGGTTGCCGTCCGAGGAAGGACAGGGCGGAAGCCACCACCAGGAGACGGGGGCCTGCCCAGGGCCAGGACCCCCTTCGGACATTCAGGGCAGGTGCTGTGGCCCCGCAAGCAGCCGAGGGCCCCGTGAAGCGCCCAGGACGTGCGGGACACCCGGCCCTGGAGGAAGCGCAGCTCCAAGCTGGCACCCGCTCGACTAGATGCCTCCCCTCACCTCCGCCCACCTCCCGCCCATGCGGGACGGGACCTCTGCCGTCCAGCAGCGACAACAGCCCACGTGCTGTCCAGTGACAGGAAGGGCTATGCCCACGTGACAGCAGAGACCGCGCAGGCTCAGAGAGGCGAGTGTGATCAGGTCTAACGGCCCCCGTGGACCCCAGAGCCCGGCACAGGGGAGATGGCGCAGCAGGATGAAGGGGCAAATGAGACGGAGAGCCCTCTATCTCGGACGCGTGTTCTTGGGGTGCGGCTGGGCCATCTTCACTTGGGAGCCTCAGCCGTGAGGGGCTCCCGGAGGATCTGCAGACATAGCCCCGGGGCAACCGGGCCAGGGGGGGCTCGGGGAGGGCTGCAGTGGGGTCCGGCACCCCAGCTCCTCCTGGAGGCTGCTCCCTCTCCTGATCCAGAAACACAGCGCTGCCAGTGAGGAGGGACTCGCAGGTGCCGCTGGGGAAGCCACCGTCTATTTCTGACTCTTCCCGCTGAGAAAGCCGGGGTGTGGGGAGACTCTTCCCACTGGGAAAGCCGGGGTGTGGGGAGACTCTTCCCACTGGGAAAGCCGGGGTGTGGGGAGCACCAGGGAAAGACAGGCTGGGAATGTAGACAGAGGCTCCTGCCCGTCTCCCCGCCTGGTCCCCACCTGTGCACACAGGAGAGGTGCGGAGGCCGGCGCTAGGCCAGGGCCAGGGCCGTGCTGGAGGGGCCTCGGGGACGTGAACAGAGCACCCGGCCAAGGGCGGGGTGAGGGCCGTGGCCCCTGGGGTGCGCGTCCTCGGGAGGCCCCCGGCCCCAGCTCGTGCTCCCGGCCCCAGGCCCCACCTGCACCCGCTGAAGGGATCCGTGGTGAACCGCTCCGCACCTGACCCTGTGCGGAGAACACGGCAAAGAGCGGAGCAGGGGTGAGGCCTGCTGAGCGGGAGAGGGTGGACGGAGAGGACGGGCATGTGGCGGTGAGCAGAGGCGGCCTCGGGCAGCGGGTGGGTCGTACGAGAACGGGGATGCGGCAGCACCGTCGCAGCTGCTCCGGGTCTGCGGGAGGCGGTCCTATTCCCATCCCACCGGGACCCGTGCCCGGTCCCAGGGGGAGCCTCAGCTCTGCCGCCTGCTCACGCCCTGCCCTGCCTGAGCCTCCAGTCCCAGCCCCCCGCCTGCCCCCGGGACCCCGCGGGTACCGAGGGGGTACGCGCAGGCCGCGTCGGCGCCATTACTGGTATCTGATCCGCTCACCCGGGGCGCCCAGGCCTGGTCCCTCCCAGCCTCGGCCAAGGCGGCTGCAATCTCCAACCTGCTGGCGGCCTCCGGCCTGGCCAGGGTCCCCAGGAAACGCTCCTGCATCCATCGGACACTCGCTCACACCCTCCTCCACCAGACACTCGCTCGCTCCATCACGTACTCACAGACCTCTTCCCTCCCTCCCCCATCAGACACTCACACAGTCCTTCCTCCATCAGACACTCAACCCCTCCTCCCTCAGGCACTCCCTCCCTCCCTCCTTCCTCCATCAGACACTCATAGGCCTCCTGCCATCACTCAGTCTCCTCCATCAGATACTCGCTCACGCCCTCCTCCATCGGACTCTCGGCGCCAGGCTCACACCAGCACAGGCGCAGGGTGGGGACCGAGGCCCGACCATCCGCTGCTCTCATGGAGACGCCCCTGCCGCACCGGCACACAGCCCCCGCCCCGTCCCGCCACCCGGCGATGGTCCGGAAGCCGACCAGGGCCAGCGGTGTGGACATGTCCACTGCTCCCCAGAGCCTGGGGTCTCCCTACGCTCGCCGGCCGGGAACCCCGACTCGGTGACCTGCTCCTGTGCTCATCTCGCCACCTCCCATCTGCAGGGAAACTGAGTCACGGGAGTTGCAAACTCCAGGTCACCCGGACCCCGACCGTGGCGCCACCGTCCCTGCGCCTACCATACGTCTTCTTCTCACCTGCAGCCGCCCCGTGAGGCCGGCCGCCCACCGGGCCCTCGGGCAGGCGCGGAGGCCATAGCCCCGCCGGTCCCTGAGGCCCGGGACTCTCCCAGCCCCTCCCTGGCCCCAGACGCTGTCGCCCACTGCCGAGTACCCCCTGCTAGAAAAACCGCAGAACCCCCAAACCGAGGTCCTCATGAAACTGCTAACCAGAGGCCAGGGGAGCCTCTGAAAACGTGTCCCGGGGCGCCAGGCCGCCCGTCACACCGCGGGCTTGCCTGAGCCACCGAGTTGGCATTCCTGCGGGAGGGGGTGCTGGGAAGGGACACCCGGGAAGGGGCGCCGCTGGGGCTCAGAGCCCGGCCCCACGCACCTCACCGTGTGACCTGCTCAGCCCCTTGAGCTGGGGCCTCCCTTGCCTCACCTGCCCCGCGGCTGTGTGTCGGGGCCCCAGCCGCACGGTGGGCTTGTCCTGCACTTCCCGCTTCCCGGCCCAGCTGGCCCTCGCCTGCGATGGTCCCCGTGCCCCACGTCACCTTAGGTCTGGGACTTGCACACCTGGTGCCCCTTCCGCCGGGTGGTGACGTCCCTGCCTTCACCGGGGCATCCCCACCCCCCTCCCAAGACTCCCAGACCCTGACGGTACGTCCAGGTCGACTCGGTCCTGCCTAGAACAGCGTTCTCGGGCTGAGGCAGGTGCTGTCGAGGTGAAGGGCGTGCACCTCGGCCCCCCAGTCATTCCAGACCTCCGGTCCCACGCCGCCGCCCTGCGGCTACGTGACACGGGCAGGTGCCCGTGCCTCAGATCGGCACGCCTTCCTCCCCCCGGAAGCAGGAGGATGGCAACACCCGTCTCCCGGGGCCGCTGCCAGAGCCCAGTGCCCGGCACACAGCGGCCGCTGAACTGTCCCCGCGTGGCGCTCAGGCCGCAGGGAAACCGGACCAGCAAGGGGACCGCGGGCCTGGCTGGGCGGGGGAGGGGGGCACGGGTCAGAAGCAGGGGGCTCCAACGGCCCGTAAGGCCCCCTCCGTGCACGAGCTCCAAACCCGTACTATTTCCACGGTGAGGTCCACACAAATGACTGAAGTCCCCGGGGCGTTAGGCGAGAACGGAGCACCGAGTCCTTCCGAGGAGGCAGAGCGCCTTCCCGGAGACAGAGGCGCGGCTGCAGGCCGACGGCCCCGCGCCCACGGCCGCCCCGCCGGGCTGTTCCGGGAACACCGATCCCGCTGCTGCGCCAGCCTCCGGCCGGCAAGCCACACCACATCCCCGCCTGGGACGGGACTCCCCCGCCATTCAGCCGGGGTTCCTCCTGCCACACGCGGGCCCACGCTGGGGAGCCCCACAGGGGCGCTGTGAGGGTGGCAGACCTCAGGGCCTCAAGAGCCAGCCTGGGAGAGGGGGCCGGGGAGGCCTCTCTCTCGGGGATGAGCCTAGGACCTGCCACAGACAGAGCAGGGACAGGTGCAGGCTCTGAGCGGGTGGGCCCTTCCACGTTGGGGAGAAGTTTAAACTCTGCCCAAACGAGTGCCTTCCTTTCCAGCAATTAAAAGTCATTATTTTTCCTGGGAAGCCCACAAAAAAGAAACATTTCTGTATTTTCAAACTTCTGTGTCCAGAGTCCCTGCAAGGGGTCCTCACTGCCCCTGAGGCCTCAGTGGACAGAAGGCACCAAGGCTGATACTCAGGTGCAATAAAGCCGTGACAACCTCCATCCGTCTCCTTAAAAGCATCCAGCCGAGGGGGGCCGGGGAGGCTCAGTCGGTTAAGCGTCCAACTTCAGCTCAGCTCATGATCTCATGGTTCATGGGTTCAAGCCCCACGTCGGGCTCTGTGCTAACAGCTGGGAGCCTGGAGCCTGCTTCAGATCCTGTGTCTCCCTCTCTCTCTGCCCCCTCCCCTGCTCATGATCCGTCTCTCTCTCAAAAAAAAAAAACGTTAAAAATTATAGAAAACGAATAAAAAAAGGCATCCAGTCTCTTCCTTAAAATTCTGCAGGTTTCAAGGCGACCGTGGCGGGTGGGGGCAGCTACGTCCTTGTTTCCACAGAGGCTGAGTGGTGGCAGCCTGTTCTGGACGCAGAACAAAACGTACCAAGGGACAAGATGAAGAGCATTTGACTCGGTGTTAACACGCTAAGTACCGAGCCCCGAGGGACGTCACGGAGCCTTCATCAGCTTCTCACAACAGGGCCCCAGCATGAGGACCCCCCACGGGACAGTTAATAGAAAGTTCGTGCATCGCTCAGGCTCCTCTGTCTCCAGGCGGGTCACACGACAGTCGTAAATAAGAACGAACGAAAACAGTTATCGCATCATCACTAACAAGGATGCTGAGCCGTTCCCGGACGCGGGCTTCTGTGGCCTCCACTCAGTCCTCACGGCGACCCCCGGGTGGCCTCCTCCTCCTCCTCCTCCTCCGGCCCAGGTGACAAACAGCCCAGGTGTGCCCCCAGCGCCTCCCGCCAGGAGGTGCTTTTATGCTCTCTCGAGGACTAACCGGGAGCCTTCCCAGGGGCCCCAGGGGGACTGCTGCAGCCAGGAGGGAGGCCAGGAGGTGGCCCTTGCCCGACTCCCACCACTGTGGCAGCGAGACGGGACCGGAACCCGCCTGGCCTCGGTTCCCCAAAGCCTGTGTGTGTCCTTTCTGGACACCCTCACTCACCCCCACTGCTCCCCACCGGGAGACACTTTGCGTCATGTCTGCACCCCCCACCCACACACAGGCAGGGAGGACTCGGAGCCCGGAGGCCCGATGAGTTGGCCGGGGGCCTGACCGAGGCAGAGCCCCGAGACCCGTGCGGCGGAGCGTCGGTAGAGGCTTCCCCTGAGGTCCAGGCCTGGTCCCCGGGGCGCCCACCCCGCCTCCTGGCTGTGCCCTCCCGGGCAAATCCCCTAACTTCTTGGAAAGGCTCAGTTTTCTCCTCTGTAAAATGGACAGAAACCTCCCCCCACCCCCATGGGACTGGGTTCCTGCGAGGATTGCATTGAACGAGGGAAAGTAAGCGAAACCCACGGCCTGGGGCCGGCACTTAAAACTGAAAGCGCCCGGGTACCCTTCATCATCCCCCCCCCCCCCCCCCCCCCCCCCCCCCCCCCCCCCCGCCCAGCGCACGCGGCACGGCGGAGGCCGGACGGTCTGTGCCCGCGGGCACAGTTTCCAGAAGGCGCCTGCTGGGCCTTGACACGCGGCAGAGTCCCTGACGGGGTTCAGAGGTGAGCTGGGCTCCCGTCTGGAGAGACGCGTCCCACTTCGCGGAGCCCCCACCCCCGGGTGCCGGTGCCAGGGAGCCGGGGACAGTGGCTACTTCACCCGCCACGGCCCTGGGAGGGCCCAGAAAATAAACGACCAAAGGTCTGGAAATTAAAGAAAATAAAACAAAACAAACACACCCCCCGTCGCGCTCCGGGCTGTGGGCGCAGGGCATGTTGCCATGGCAACCGGGGCTGAATTATTCAGCGAGTGGCAGCAGAAGACCCCGCGAGGAGGCAAAGCAGAGACAAAAGGGTCCGATTAATGGGTTCTGCGCGGAGACCGCGGCCAACCCTCCTCCCGGGTGCTGCCTCCCTCTCTGGGTCCTGGGGTTGCTTTTCCGCTGGCCGGGCTGGTGACGAAAGTCACGGGAGCTACGAGGTTCCAGTCCAAGGTTTCAAATGCGCGACAGACTCCATGAGTGACTGAGGAAGCCCAGGCCGGGCGTGGGCTTCGGGTTCCTCTAAACGAGGGGGTCCACCTCCTCCCACCTCCCCTCCCGCACCCACGGGCAGGGGCGGGGTGGGGGGTCCCTGGACTTCTCTGACACCAAGTATCTTCGGGACGGTTTTGTCCTGGTTTTGAACCACATCGACCACCACTGTTTACTACTTTTTCTTTAAGTCAATTCACTTAATACTCTATTTTGAAAAAGAACTTGATATGTTTATTAAATAGAAAACCATTATCACCTGGCATAGCTAGAAGGAGGCTGAAAAAAAGTACGAGAAGTGAATCTATTCTCGGGGCGCCTCGGGGGCTGCCGGTTAAGCTTCGACTTCAGTTCAGGTCACGATCTCGCAGTTTGTGAGTTCAAGCCCGCATAGGGCTCTGTGCTGACAGCTCGGAGCCTGGAGCCTGCTTCAGATTCTGTGTCTCCCTCTCTCTCTGCCCCTACCCCACACAGTCTATCTCTCTCTTTCTCTCAAAAACAAATAAACATAAAAAAATTTATAGGAGCACCTGGATGGCTCAGTCGGTTAAAAGTCCAATTTCAACTCAGGTCATGAGTTGAAATTACTCTGGGTAGGGAAGGATTTTTTAAACATGACACAAACAGCATGAACCATAAAGCGGATCAGAGGTCGGCAAACTCCGTCCCATGGGCCACTGCCCACGTTTGTAAATAAAGTTTTATTGGCACACAGCCACGCCCACTCACTCCGCACGGGCTAAGCCCGCAGCAGTGCTACGGCAGCAGAGTCGTGCTGTCGGGTCCACAATCGGAAAGCGCGGACTTGCTGGCCTCTGACAGAAACGCCTGCTGACACCCGAGGTATAGGATTGGTAATCCGATGACCTTAAAATGAAATACTTCTGCCCACAGGAAAGCACGAGCCAAATGAAAACACGAGCCCCCGAGAGCAGCTGTGCAACTCACAAAACTGAGGAAGGAGCTGAAGCCAGTTTCCAAAGTAAACTCCTAAAATCCTTCACACAAAGAAACCTTCGGGTGAAGTCCATGAAAAGAAGAAGAAACCAAGTAGCCAATAAACACTGACAAAATGTTCCATCTCACTAGGAGCAAGAGTAACAGACAAGAGCGCCTCGTGCAAGTGCCCGCGCCGTCCAGGCAACAGTGTCAGCCTCATTAGCATATCCCCGCGGCCCCGCGATCGGGTCAGTGAGGAGCATGTGATCTGCGCTTGTCCAACGAGCCCCTTCGAGCCCTTCGGTCAAGGTGACCGGTTCAGGAATGGGCTCCTGCAGACGCGAAAGCCCGGAGCTTCCCGGACAGGACGTGGAGCGGGAGAGCCAGAGCACGGAACCCACGGAGACAGCAGAGTCAAGAAACAGAAACAGCCCAGCTCTTGCCAAGGCCACAGGAGCCCCTGGATCCAGCCGTGCCGGGAGCCTACGCGGCCACAGCAAGCCCCCGAGGGCGGAGAGCACCTCCGTCTGTCCGTCTGTCCGCTACCACACCCGCACGCCCGCCACGGCGTCTGGCACGTGCTGAGTGCACGGCAGCACGAGCATGGCCGGTGCGTCGATGGAAAGGAGAAGTTTGCAGAGAAACGGAGGGGACGGAGAGGGGGTCGGGACAGACCAGGCCGGGGGCGCCTGGGGGGCTCCGCCGGGTAAGCAGCCGGCTCTCGGTTTCGGCTCAGGTGAGGCTCTCTCGGTCTGCGAGATGGAGCGCTCTGTCCGGTTCTGCGCTGCCAGCTGGGGGCCTGCTTGGGATTCTCCCTCTTGCCCTCTCTCTCTGCCCTCCTTCGCCCCCCACTCTATCTCTCTCAAAATAAATAAACTGGAAAAAAAAAGATCATGCCAGCACACCTGGTGGAGGCTTTATTCAGGACACGCCCCCCCCTCCCTGTGGCTTCTCATTTGAGCCTCAGGACCACCCCCGCCCCGGGGAAGAGATATTTACAAAAGGAAACACATGTAACTGGAACACAGGACTCGGGGCGTCGCTGATGAGGCCGAGGCCAGGCTGAGGCCAGGCTGAATGAAAGGAAAACGGAGGCCGCCAGACACTCTGGCTCCCGGCACGGCTGGATCCAGGGGCTCCTGGGGTCTTGACAAGAGCTGTTCTGTTTCTGTTTCCCGACTCTGCTGTGCTCCGTGTGTGCAGGGGTCGGGAGACCTAGAAGCCCCCTCGACGGTCGCCTGCCATTCAGGAAGCACAGGCTCTCCTGTGCACGGGACACACTGGGGCTGGACGTCCGTCCGCAGCGGTCTGGGGTCGGTTGGCACTAGGACTGCGCCCCGGGCGCCCCAGAGCCGGATCCCAGCAGTCTGCGGCCCCACCTGCAGGGCCAGGAGCCCGGCCCACAACCACAGGTGGTCAGGGCCGCACTGAAGCAACAGCCATCAAAGTCCCTGTGTGGTGGCACCAAGTCCCCAAATCATCCCGGGACGTGGAGACTGTCCCCACTACCTCCCTGGCCCACAGTCTGACATTCCTTCCGCTGCATCAGTAACTCCCCAAAGGGGTACGGAACCTCCCTGCCTGCCGTGGGTCAGGCTGGACACCCCACAGTCCGCCCACGGCACCTCCAGCACAGCGACACCCCACGTGCCTATGGCTGGCTCCCCGCACTCAAGAGGCCTCCGGCACAGTGTGGTGACTACAGCCGTGTCCCCGAAAGGGGCCTTGAGACGTCCAGGGCGGAATGGCCTCGGGGCCACACACGCTGGGGTGAAGACATCACCACCTGTCACACAGCTGCCTCTCGGACAACCGCTCGCACCCGATGCCCGCCGTCTCTCTAGGAAATGCCGGCCCAGACCTCTCGTCAGGGGGCCTCGGGACACCACGCAGCATCAGGGGCGGACCTCGGTCTGGGGTTCTGCGTGCTCATGCCTCCTCCCCCTCTGTGCCAGCTGGATCCTCCCTCGGGGAGTCATGCATCTGCGTCCCTCCCCCGCCCCCTCCCGTGGGTGTTTCTCCAGCATCTGCCCCGTGCCAAGCCCGGGGTGGGGGGCGGGGTTCAGCCCCACAGGAAAGGTCTGAGGCCGCTGCTCCCCAGGACCCCACGAGCTGACGCGAGCATCTCCACCGCCCAGGGCTGTATCTAGAGCACCAGTGCCTGCCCCTCGCCCAAGTAAATTAAGTCTCTGATGCACGACCCAGGCGGCGGTCGAGGCTTGAGGGTGTCAGGATCTCCTTCTGACCCACGGATTCGGGCTAACTCTCGTGGGTTCCCTCCGCCCGCCAGTCTCAGGCAATTTGTTGACACGTTCTGGCCTCAGGTCTGGACGGGGCTCACCAGTCCGCATTTTAAGAGGCTTCCCCGCGGGACCCCTGAGCCCCAAGTAACCGCCAGGCCCCTTGACAGCTGTCTGCATCACGGGCACGGGCGCCGTCGGCCAAAAGGCCTAGAGATGACGCAGGAAGAGGCCCCGGCTCTCAGAGGTCGGCGGCCCAACCTGCCGAGGGCCAGGTGCTCCGTAACGCACCTTCCTTCCGGGATCTCCCAGAAACGGGCGACGGCCATGGGAGGTCAGCATCCCACTTCAAAGATGAGAAAACTAAGACCCGGAGGGGCTTAAGGTCACCCCGGACATCAGCACAGAGTGGAATTTAAACCCGGGTCTGTGTGACCCCAAGTGTTTAGGACCCCAGCTTGGGGCCCCGCGGCCTGTGGAACCATGCGCCCCGCTGAGCCCGTCCCTCCTCTGCCACGGGCTGCCAGCTGCTATCACCCCCATTTTACAGGTGGGGAAACCGAGGCACAGAGCATCATAGCACCTGGGGTCTGGGCTTCGCACTCACACACTCCACACCCTCCGCCCTGACAACGTTTGGTGAGGGATTTCAGTGGTCGACGGGCACACAGGGGCCACGCTCCCTGGCGCAGAGTGGAACAAGCTCTGAGCGTCCCGTGGCTCAGGCAGAGGAAAGAACCCCAGGAGGAGAAGTCCAAGCGGGCCTTCGGAGCAGGGCTTCCTGACCGGGACGATTCTGTCCCCCGGGGGACACTCGATGAGGCGGGAGCGGGAGAGGAGCATCTCCCAGGCGGGAGCCAGCGTCGCCGCTCGATGCCCTAGCCCGCACAGGACGCCCCACCACAGACTTCCCCGGCCCCAAATGTCAAGAGACCGAGGTTGAAAGACGCTGAGGGTGGC
The DNA here is from genome assembly GCA_030068075.1 of Paguma larvata. Classification (NCBI taxonomy): domain Eukaryota; kingdom Metazoa; phylum Chordata; class Mammalia; order Carnivora; family Viverridae; genus Paguma; species Paguma larvata. Next base: position 46,029,684 of record CM057844.1, on the reverse strand, counting down.
CCACAGACCAGCAGCCCTGGTGTCCCCTGGCGCCTGTCCAAAAACACAGCCTTACACCTGCCTCGAGGGGACCTGTGTGTTCCGTGGTCCCTACAGGCGGGTCCCTGGGTGCAGGGCTCAGTGAAGAGCTGGGCCAGGGCAAGTCGAGGGTGAGGCACGGCGACGGCTGGCCCACCGCCGGATGCTGTCCCTTCCTGCTCCTGGGACCAGCTTCTGGGGGTTAACGGGGGACCCGGTCGGCTGGGGGGGATCCGGATGCTGTCTCTCCAGGCCCAGCCCGGCCGACACTCCGGAAGGTGCAGCAGAGAGGTCAGGGAGACGGAAACACGTGGGTGCCCGGGCATCGGCACTGTGCCCGAACCCCGTTACTGTTTCCTCTCCGACACCCGCACCCCTGTCTCGGGGCTGTGACCTGGCCTCCCTCTTTGGGAGGATCAGAGGCCCACCCGGCCGGAAGGGTCTGATTCCCCACAAGAGCCTTGTGGCTCACGCTCAGCTGTCCCGGGCCAGCTTTGTGGCAGGGGACGCTGGTGAGAGCCAGGCTGCCCCGTGTGCTCTGGGCCCCGGTTCCTGGGAAACCACCTAGAAAGTCTCCAAAGCTGGAAACCACCACCAGGTCACAGTCCCCGCCAACCCTTACTCTTAACAAAGCATCCAGTGCGCATCGCTGGACCCAGCGGACCCCAGCCCAGACCTCCGCGCCGTCCTGGTCTATCACACGGCAGATCTCCAGCCGGCCGACCCCAGTGACCGCCTAGGGGACCCCGGGGGCTGTAAAACAGAGGGCGCTCCCTCACGGCTCCGGGTCACAGCCAGGGGGCAGATGGGCTCAACTTGGCGCACACAGTGTCCCCCCCAGTGTAGACTCCTGCTTTCCTTGAAAACCTGGACGATCCGCGACCCCAGACGCACATTCTTACAGGAAGATGGCCTGACGGTGGCCAACGGAGCCTCTGCCCCCCATCCCGGGGCGCCCGCGAGGCCTGTCCTGCCCCGTCCATCACAGCCCCCCCAACCACGGCCCCTTCACTCCTGCAGGGGTCTCGCCTGGCCCCTCCAGACCGCTGCTTCTCGGCCGGGGGCACTGTGCCTTCCTGCGGGCACGTGGAAACGTGGGGGGCGGTTCTGTCACAGGAGGATGCCAGGTGTAGAGACGAGGACGGCCCCCAGGACAAAGGACTGTCCGGTCCCAAGTGAGGACGGTGGCAAGGCGAGGCGAGACGCCTCAGTCAGAGCCCCGTCCGGGAGTCCTGAGACAGCGCAGCGCAGGGAAGATGCACCCTCGGAGGGGCGCCGGCCGCCAGGGGGGCCCCGGCCCCTGCCTGGGGCTACGAGCCGCCACTTACTTGGAGAGTTTCATCTCGATCTGCTGCCGGATCTCCTGTCTCTCCTCGTCGGTCCTCCGGGGGAAAATATTCCGGTCTTCCAGCTCCTGCTTGCTGGGCCGATTCCGTAGCTTCACCGCCAAGAGCTCCTTCTTGCATTTCCTGGGCAGTGTCCCTGAGAGCCGCCAGAGGCACGGGAGGGAAGGGACAGGGAGACAGGCGTTAGTGCACTGCTGGCTGGGTGGCCCGGCCGCGCACCTGCTGGAGGAAGGACTCGGCACCAGAGCCACGGGGCGTGTTTGTCAGTTTGTGGCATCTTCCGGCGGGAAGGGTAGGCAGTCCGGGGGACAGCGATGTCACCGCCCGTGGGGCATGTGTTCCACGGGTAGGCGGTCAACCACAGGGGACCTGCAGGGACAGCCCTGTCTGACCCCTGTTCCCCCGGGGAATCATTAATCACTCAGTCTTCCTTCTGAGCTTGGACCATGACTTAGAGTTAGTTTCCCCATAGTAGCCCCTCCCCCTTTCCCACAGGGTCCACGCTCCCCGCTGACCACCCCCTGGCCACGCGGGTCTTCTTCAGTCCCTAGAGCAGCCCACCTCAGGGCCTTCGAGGCGGGTCCGTTCTCCACTGCCACCCTGCTCTGCTACCCATCCACGGCCGGCTCAGTCCCCTTAGCCAGTCTGTTCACAGCCAGCCCGGTCCCCACAGCCGACCTTGAACCTTCTCCTCAAAGGGGCCCCGGGGGGCTCCAATCACATGACACCACACCGTGGATTCGCCCTGGGCCCGAGGCTTCCCCGTCAGTTACTTTACTCTGTCTCCCTCACCAGACTCAGGTCAACAACAGTCTGCCCTCCGCGGGCCCCGGGACAGCGCCGGTGGACACCGCGGGGCGAGGGAAAGGGCGGCTGGCTCCGGTCTCCAGCCTGCGGCTGCTCTCTATTTCCACGCACGTCTGGGACCAGCCAGCGCCGGGCGCGAGGAAGAGCTTAGAGCACAGAATGTCTATGTTAAGAGTACGAGAGGGGCTTGGCGGCGTTCACAGGCCGACGACCGTTCATGAGTGCGCTGGGAAACGGTGGCGGACTGATTCGGTAAGCTTTCTGAATGACACCCCCCCCCACCGCCGGGTAACTGCAGGCGACAGTCTGCAGCTTTACCGGGACGTGGATTCCAATCTAGGGGTTCAAACCATCCCTCACCACGGACACTCCCCTGGGTGGGGGCAACCGTGATCTCTCAAGAGAAACGGCTCCCCGTGAGAGCCCACGCCTAGCGCGGAGACGGGGATACAACGCAGGAAAGGAGGCTCGTGACATGACAGTTCCACGGAAGCTGGGGGATAAAGTAAGACACAAAGGTAGAGGCTCCGCTGAGGTTTGAATTTCTAATACGAGCTGGTTCGCTACGTTTTACAGAGAAAGAGGAAGCTAAGGACTCCCCAAACCATTCCAGCGAGGCTCCAGCCTGGATGTGTTTCAACGGCTTTCTAAACGGCTGGAGTGCTGTGTTTGTAGGATCATAAAGGGCCTGAAGGGGCCCCGTTACTCTTCACCGTGTGTTCTGGGGGAAGCAGACAGCCCTGGTGGCATTACGAATTAAGGGCGTCTCAAAGGTCTCAGGACAAATCCTTCATGAATGTCAAGGGTCTGCGAGGCAGCAAGAAGGGATTGCCGTTTCCAGAACCCCAGAATACTCCGACAAGGAAAGACACTGGGTGGGGTTTAATCTCTTAAGCTTTTGATAACAGAAGTCTTTCTAAGCCCATGGCAAATGTCTTGGGCTTCTTATTACAAACTTTAATCATATTTGTTCGTGACTGAGAAACAGACCCCTTCATCAGAGATTTCCAGAGGTAAACGAGAATTCACTCCACGTAAAGTCCCCGCACCGGGCGCAAGCGATCCCCCAGCCTCTCCGGACGCGGCACGGGCACACAGTAGGGCCAAAAGAAAACGTAGAGGCGGATCGCGGGTCTTCTCCGGTATCGGGAGGCTACTAGGTTTTGTAATTTAAAAGTCAACCAAGGAAATTTCCCAATTGCTTAAAAAGGAGGTTTCTGTGAGTCTGGCCGGCACTCCCACCCACCCTTCAGAATCAACTCGGCGATTCTTGTTGCTGTTGTTTTAATGTTCATTTCTTTATTTTCAGGATTTTTTATTATTTATTTTGAGAAAAACACAGAGAGCAAGTGCGAGAAGGGCCGAGAGAGAAGGAGACAGAATCTCAAGCAGGCTCCATGCTGTCAGCACAGAGCCTGACAACGGGGCTCGAACCCACAAACCGTGAGATCATGACCTGAGCCAAAGTTGGACGCTTAACCGACTGGGCTGCCCAGGCGCCCCGATGTTTATTTATTTATTCTGAGACAGAGAAAGAACACAAGCAGGGGAGGGGCAAAGAAAGAGGGTGAGAGAGAATCCCAAGCGGGCTCCACACTGTCACCGCAGAGCCCCACGTGGGGCTCGACCCCACAAACCATGAGATCATGACCTGAAGTGAAATCAAGAGTCAGACGCTTAACCGACTGGGCCCCCCAGGTGCCCAGTAGTGTGAACGGCACAGGTCCCAGGGTGGTCTGACTCGGAGCAGGATGTGAGGCTGAGGACCAGAGGCCAGGAAACCTTTCTGTCCTGCCTGTGGGGAGCAAGCGGTCCTCCCTCCCCGGAGGCCCCCAGAGTCGCTGGTTTTCCTGTCTTTTTTTTTTAATTTTTTAAAAATGTTTATTTATTTTTGAGAGAGAGAGAGAAAGACAGAGCATTAGCAAGGAAGGGACAGAGAGAGGGAGACAGAATCCGAAGCAGGCTCCAGGCTCTGAGCCGTCAGCACAGAGCCCGAAGCGGGGCTCGAACTCATAGACCATGAGATCATGACCTGAGCCGAAATCGGCCGCTTAACCGACTGAGCCCCCCAGGCGCCCCTGGTTTTCCTGTCTTGACCCAGAAAAGTGGGACAAGCACAGAAAACCAGAGAGAAGGTGTTCGTCCAGGGTCATTCATGAAGCAAGAAACTAAACACAACCATGATACTGAGGACAACGCTTGTCAGATTAGGGCACGTCGTTCGTACCGTTTGGCCGCCGCGGCCCACGGACGACGGTAGTTAGCAGGTCGCTGAGTGCCAGAGAGACGTTCGCAGGGTGATGCTGACGACGGCAGGGGTACAGACGTGTATACGTCACTCCCGGAAACACGTAGGCGTGTAGGTGCCTGATTTCTAAGTATATATAACATTATAAACTGTCCGAGAGTTGCCACGAATTGACCATTTTATGTACTAACTTTGCTTTTTGGTATTGTGTGACTTTTTTTAACCATGACATAGTTTCCTTATATGAAAACGAATAATTATTTAAAAAGAAAGAACACTGTTGAGTAACATCGGCAACGATGGTGGAGAAATCTCTCCTCCGGCAAAGCAACAACCGGACAAACGGTCAGGGTCAGGGCCAACTTTTTCAGAACTCTGGACATAACCAAATCTTGCAGCGACACAGGGAATGTTTAAGGAAACAAGACTGCGTCTCCGCGAGAGAGTCTCACCGTCCGCAGCCGCAGGCTCCTCCTCTCCAGCCCCGCGGTGGTCTGGAACTCTAAGCGTGTGCCTTTCTCGGTGAAGACCGGCCGCCTGGCAGTCAGCGGCGGGGGTGGGGGTGGGGGGGTGGGGGGGTGACACTCGTTTTCTTGCTCCCGGAGAACCGCCATCGACCGCCCGGTCTGCTGGCTCCCCGGAAGTCCCCACGGGCAAGGCTGCTGTGCCGTGGGCAGGGTTCCCCGGCACAAATGTCTTCCCTGGGTGCAGCTGTGGGAACCAATACTGTCTTTCCCAGGGCCAGACTCTCATTTATCTTCAGGCCAGTCCTGCCGGATACCCTATGGGGTTCTTTATTGACAAAAGCTAATTAAAAAAAAATCAACCTATAAGCCAAAAAATTAAGTAAATTGTAAGTCTGATGTTACCAGATCCAGTTCGACCCCAGGAAACATTGGGGGTGCCTTTCGGATGCGTGGCGGAGAAGCAGGGCGGAGCGGGTAGGATGGGGCGACTCCGCTGCCTGCCCCCTGGTGCCACGGTGGCCCGGACAGCGCTGGGGGGCAATGCGAGGGCCCCAGCTCAGCAGGCAGGAGGCAGCCTTGCACGCACCTGCTCACGGACACACCAGCGGGTACGGAACTGCCGACGTGCCCCAGGCCCCTGTCTCGTCAGCTCCCATTACCTCCCCCCTCCCCCAGCGGGGCAAAGGATGCTCTTGGAGAACCGGAAGTGGTCGGTCACTCCTTCTTTGCGAAAGGCTCCCTTCTCTCTCCCCACAAGCCACCGCCGGTCGGCTGTCTTCCCACCTCGATGGCCACGCCTCAGCCTCCGTTGCCAGCTCCTTGCCATCTCCCCACCTCTACGTGTCCGTGTGCCCCAGGACCCCCGCAAAGCCCTCTGTCCACACCTGCTCCTCACATGACCTCCTCTGTCCCATGAGACGCTGAGGCCCGACTGCTAACGGCTCGGGATTTCCGTCCACGGCCTCGCCTCCTCTCCTGCGTGCCACACTTGCTTTACAAGCAAGCTTCCTCCTGGACGTCCCCACCCGGGTCCCTGTCAGGCACCTCACGCCCAGCATGGGCACGACCGAGCTCCCGCTGAAGCATGGACGGACGGGCTAAGTGTCAGAACCAAGACGTGACAGAGGCCATGCTCTTAACCCTGACCTTCACGGGTCTGTGCAGGTCAGCCAGGCACCACTGCGTCCACGGCACGCCTGACACCAAAGAGCAGTGACGAGGGCCGAGGGGACGCGCCTGCCGAGCCGGGTCAGGTGAGGGCAGGATGTGGAAACAGGCCCCTGTGACGCCCGGACACACGCGATGCACGCTTCCGTGTGCGCAGCCTCACAACGCCTCTGGATTTCTTACGCGGCTCCTTCCCTCCCATGAGCTGGAGACCTTTTCACTCACGGAAAGAGAAATCTCTGAGCTCACTCGCGGAGAGGACTGTCCCTCATTCCATTTTTTCCAGACCCAGACTCAGCAAGTGCCTGCCGACTCGCACAGCACACGAGCAGAATAAGCCACAGAGGAAGGGGGCCCTGGGAGAGATCAGGAAAGGCTTCCTGGAGGCGGGATCTGAGCTGGGACCTAAGAGCCGGGTCCTCCCCGTCCAGGACATGCGGTGAACCTGGCTTCACTGCACGGAAGGAATCCGCGGGGGGGATTTGCCTCGGCCACCTAAAAAGCAGGGACGGCCCTGACTCCCGCTTCTGACCACGACGGAGTCACACGGCCCGGGGTTTCCAACCCAGAATGAAAACAAACAAACAAACAAAATCAGACTCTGTTAGACGATGGTGGAGAGGCTGGAACGGCAGGGATCCTCGCGGGACAGGAATCAAATAAAGCGAATCTTCCAAGTGCCCCGATTTCCGTCTCTGGAGCTTCCGGGCTGGGACCCGGGGAGGAGCCAGGAAGAGCCTGGAACACGGCCTGAGTTGAGAAGGTGAAGGGGGAGCCCACACCTCTGAGTCTGCAACATGGACGGGGGTGGGGGGGCGGCGGAGGAGGGGCGGCCCAGACGCAGAAGCTAAGATCTGCGGAGCCAGAGGCTGCGTTTAAACCTGGGCAGGGGCGCCCGGTGGGCTCCGTCAGTTAAGGGCGCGACTGCGGCTCAGGTCATGATCTCCCAGTTTGTGGGTTCGAGCCCCGCGTCTGCATTGCCAGTGAGGAGCCCACTTGGGAGTCTCTCTCTCTCTGCCCCTCCCCCGTTCTCCCCTCCCCAAATAAATAAATGTAAACAGTTTAAACCTAAGTAAGAATCGCATTCAGCAGAGATAGTCTGAATACCCTCCTTAAAGGCAAAAGCTCTCGGCGTGGATGACGAAGCAAGACCCGGCTCTGAGCTGCCCACGGAACGCGTACTTTGACTCTAAAGACGCAAACAGAGAAATACAAGGGGAAAGACGTGCGGCTCTGAACCCGTCGCAGGAAAGCCCAAGGCGCTCTCAAATATCACGCGAGGCAGACTTCTGAGCCCAGAACCTTCTCGGGGATAAGGGGTGACCTCCTTCGTCAGGAGGACAGAACGATACTAAGTATTTGTGAACTTAGTATTAGTATTAGGTTCGAAACAGCAAAGCAACACCTGACAGACTGAGAAGAAACAGAGAAACCTCAAGGTGCCGTTGACAATCTCAACACCGCTCCCGGGGGACTGACGGAACAGGGAAGGCGTGCACGGCGGTGGAAGACACGAGCCACTGTCCGGCCATGGACCTGCTCGACGTTTCTAGAAGCCCTGCCCGGGACAACCACCGTCTCCCCACACGGACCTGCGGCGGCTGCTGGAGGCTCCTAAATGTGGGCCGCTCCAGTCACAGATCAGAACGGAGTAAAACTGGGGACTGTAACAGAACCTCCTAGAAAAGTACCCACATCTTTGGAAACTAAAAAAAAAAAAAAAAAAAGCCTTCTGACTAACCCATAGTTCCAAGAAGAAATCAAAAGCGAAATTAGAAAATATTTTGAAGTAAATAAAAACACAACATATCAAAACGGTGTCGGGGGAGACTTTACAGCCTTGAACGCCTATCTCTGAAAAGAAGAAAGCCTTCGAATCAGTGCCCTCATGTTCCAGCTGAAGACACTAGAGGAAAGAGGAGCAAATTGAACCCAAAGAAGCAGGAGGAATAATAAAGATCAGAGCAGAAACCGGCAAAAACCGAAAATAGAAAAATGATGAAGGAAATCCTTGAAACCAAAAGCTGGTTCTTCGAGAAGAGCAATAAAACTGATAAAACTCTCGCCAAACTTATCAGGGGGAGAGAAAGAGAAAGAGAAAGAGAGGGAGGGAGGGAGGGAGGGAGGGAGGGAGACAGAGAAATCACCAGCATTGGGAAGGAAGACGGGTGAGACCTCCATCTGATTCTATACGAGCTACCAAGGCTCAGTCAAGAAAAAATACATAAACCGGACTCGACCTTTATCTATTAAAGAAACAAAATATTTAGTGGAAAACCTCCCCCCCCCCCGCCCGCCACCGCAGACAAAAACCGCCTGCAGGCGCAGATGGATACACTGACAAGGAAGCACACGGTAAGTATCCCCATTCTGCACAAGCTATTTCAGGAAGTTGAAAAGACAGGGGTGTGTGTGGGGGGGTGAGGGGAGCACTTTAAAACCCCCGCCACGAAGCTACAATCTACAGTGATGTTAAAACCAGAAAGGATATTTGAATCAAAGAAAAATTAAAGACTGACAGACCCCGTGAGCGTGGCTGTAAAATTATAAACAACTTTAGCAAATAAAATCTGAGACTTTATGAAAAGGATAACAACACCACGACCAACAGGGGTGTGAGGCGGCTTAGCGTGTGGAAAGCAACCCATGTAATTCACAACATGAATGCACAAGGGACCACCATGCACCTACGGGGAGCCTGCCCGACGGTCAGAGCTGGGGGGGCCCCCCAGGCTCCGGTCAACCCCCAGCGGAGGCACCAGAGGGACCATGAGGCTCCCGGAGACAGGAGCTGTCCCAGGTACCGGCGGAGAGCAGAGAGCCGCTGGCTGCCTCCCGGCCCCCACAGGTTTGCTCGCTCTGCTCCAAAAACAACAGGTACTTGCCGACAGCTCGAGCCTCAAGCGGTAGTCGGGAGGGAGAGGTCCCGTTTCCCGCCCACGTCGCCCCTCCTGCAGAAACACTACCCTGTTCCAGGAGCCTTACTTCCAGACCTGCTTCTACACAGTTAACCACCCACTCCGACTTTGTTTCCGTCTTACGGAATGGGCGCGCGCCGCACGTGGCCCCTGCCACACGTGGCCTCGCTCACGCTTCTGGCTCTGGTTCCAGATCGGGGTGATTCGATCGGGCTTCTGGCCTTTAAGGGCCGCCAATCATCCCAGAGAGTGACGGTCACATAACCCCCAGGAATGGACTGGGGGTGTTCCTTTTGGCCCTCTGGCCACAGCTGCAGGGACCGTCCCTCCCTCGTCCCCCCAGCACAGGCGTCAACGCTCGCTCTCGTCCTCCCAGTCCCTGGAGGGGAGACTCCGGAGCCAGAGCGGGGCGTGGCGGCCGGGACGGCTTTTCCTCTGCCCGCTCCGCGCTGGCTTGCTGTTGCTTCGGGAGCCACCGCCTCCGTACCCTCTGGGGAAGGAGGAGGGGACGTAGATGGGCCGTGGATACAGAAGAACGTGGCTGACAGGCTCCGCGGTGACAGACAGACAGTCGTGAGAAAGCTTCTTCTCAATCGGTTTGCACGTTGGAATTTATCCTAAGGCCGTAATGACGGAGATGCGCAAGCCTGACTCCCAGGACGCGTGTCCTCCCGTGGCTGAACCGGCCGTCCTGGACCCGCCGGGCTCGGCCGCGGGAGCTCGCGTGCGGGCAGCTTTGGCACTCGAGGGGCCGGAGGCGGAAGAGGAGGGGCAAGAAGGGCCGGGCGCCAGGAGAGAAACGAGGCTGGCAGGGGTCCCCTGCCTGCCCCAGGTCCTGGCTTCACCAGGCCCTGCGTGAGAACGGCCCCCCAGCCTGTCTCACACGAGAAGTGACACTGTGGGGCCCTTTTAATCAGCTATGAAATTTTCGTTCCAGCCATTATATCTTTTATTTCTACAATTTGCATTCAGCTCTCTCGTAGTTTCTGTTCTCTAAGATTCTCCATCTGGTCGTTTGTCTTGTCCTTTAAGACCCTGAACACACTTCTAGCAGCTGCGAATCTGTTTTGGTTTTGAACACGGTCCTTTAGGACATGCTCCCTGCTCCTAAGACTTGGCCTCTCTGGACTTTCAAGAGTGCATCCGTTGTCCTCACCCGGGGCTCTCCGTGGTCTGGGCTGGGTCCCCCTGCATGTCCCGACCTCAGCGTCCTCACCCGGGGCTCTCCGTGGACTGGGCTGGGTCCCCCTGCACCCCCCGACCCCCAGTGTCACGGTTCCGTCCTCACTCCCGCAGATGACCTCAGGGAGCTCGCCTGCTTGGGAACACCCCGACCTTAACCCCCTGAACCTCCACACAAGTGTCTGGGGACAGCTCACTCCTTTCCAATTCCCTGTCCTACAAGTTCCAGCCGCGTCGACAGCCCGGAGCACCTCTCCACCGTCCTCACCTCAGTGAGGCTGCCCCCTTGCACCCACATGGGAAGATGCCCAGGCAGATGGCTGGACAGCCAGACAGGTGGACAGCTGTGGGGCTCACCCTGAGTGTCTCCCGTCTTCCAAGGATGATGGCCCTGCTCTGCCTGTTCAGTGCCACACAGCGGCTCCCACACAGTGGACACCAGCACTCCCCTGCTCCACGGCCAGTGCGTGGGGGGCCCCAGGCACAGACCCTGACTCCCGCTCCTGTTCCCGTGTGTAAACACCTGCTAGAGAAGGCAGAGCGCCCTTGGTTCCTCTCTGTGACGGGCACCATGCTCCTCCCTGACACCAGACTTAGAGAGCCCCGGGGACGTGAAAATATGGGTCCACACGACAGCAGTACTAGCTCATGTCTGAAGTACATGCTGGGACAGGTTGTTAGCCCAGGACACCGCCAGCTAACGGTGTCCCCCCGCCAGCTTGAGAAATCTTGGGAAGTGCTGCCTCCTTTTGAACAAGAGAGATGAGAACGAGGAGGTGGAAATAGTTCTGGAAGGCAGGTTGGCCCACCGAGAGGTTTCTGGGAAGCAGAGGAGCAGTAATCTGAAGGCACGGACTAAGACACCCCACGTGGGTGAAGCGGGGGGATCCACTCGGTCAGAACACGGAACACGGCCCGGACACACCTGCGCGTCCCGTCACCGCAGGCTCGCTGCGCTGAGTACCTGGGACAGAGACTGTCTGCACGAGAGGACACATGGCTCAGGTCGCAGAGAAAGCTCTGGGACCGTCTGCTCTCCCACCTGGTGACCCGGCCTCCTGCAGTCCCTCTGCCCCTTGCCACCCCCTCCCCCCCACTCACTGAGCGATCCCCTGAGCACCTGTTACGTGTCATCCCCTGTGCCGGTGCCGGGAGAGCGGTCCCTGAGTTCAGCATGGGAGAAAAGATGAAAAACCAACTTCTTGACAGGTTTTAAACTTGAGTCTCGGGGTGGCCACAGCATAAAAACCTGTAGCTAGTAACATTCACCTCCAAGCTTTCCAGGGGGCACAGAAGAGTCTGCAAGTCACCACCCTGTCCTAACGCTGAGTACGAAGCTGAAAAGACAGAAAATCGCTCCTTCCTCTTGGGTCCACAAGGCAAGGAGGACATGGGGAAAGTCTCTGCCTCGAGACTGGAGGCCGGTGAACAGGGAGCAGAGGCTCCCCGGCAACAGCCTCCACGAGAACAGCACCAGGGCGGGGTGTGCAGCGGGGCTGGAACGGAGACTGAGGACTTGCTGGAGGCTCAGGCGGACAAGCTGAGAGGTCAAAGCCACAGGCCCAGGGGCGCCTGGGTGGCTCGACTGGTGAAGCTCCGACTCTGGATTTCGGTTCTGGTTATGATCTCACGGTTTGTGAGATCGAGCCCCGAATAGGGCTCTGCACTGTCAGCTGCTTGGGATTCTGTCTCTCTTCTCTCTCTCTCTACCCCTTTCCCTGCTCACACACAGTCTCTCTCAAAATAAATAAATAAACATTTTTTAAAAAGCTACACATCCAGTCCTAGAGGCTCCCACAATGCTGTGCGTTTTACCACCCGGAGTTCGACCAGGTTCCCGCACTGAATGAAAAGAAACCCCCTTCTGCTTCCTTCCAGCGGGGGAGGGGGAGGAGCCATCCCGAGACACCCCAGAGCACTGTCTTCTCCACGAGGTCTCGAGGTCTCCCTCGGGGGAAATGAGTTAACCAGAGCCTCACCCGCTGGGGTGTCACCAGAGCCTAACCCAGCTGGCGGAAGGGAAACCCCCAACTCCAGCCCCAGGAGCCATCCTGTCCCACCTCAGGTGGAGAATAAAACTGAGAAACACGTGTGAGGGTCACAGCCCAGAGGCCCAGGTCCCTGAGACGCTGAGACCCCGGCTACAGAACTCCCCGCACCCCACGCCTCACCCCTACGCTACCAAAGCCCCATTTACGGCAGTTCCTCCCACCCAGGGCATCCCGGCCAGCTATCGGGAATATCTTACGAGGCACACCAAAAGGCAAAAATCACAATTTGAAGAGACAGAACAGCAAAACCAGGCATGGCCGGGATGTGGAAATCGTCAGACCAGGAACTTACAACCCTGACTCACACACTGAGGGCGCCGATGGAAGAAGCAGACAGTTCGCAAGAACAGACGAGCGATATGAACAGAGATAGAAATCCCAAGAAAGAAGAAGTTCTAGAGACCACAAACACTGTGACAGAAAGGAAGAGCGCCTTTGATGAGCTCATTAGTGGAGTGGACCCCGCTAAGGAAATAATCTCTGAGCTTGAGGACATCTCAATGGAAACTTTAAAAACTGAAAAGCAAAGAAAAAAAAAAACCCTAAAACAAAACAATAGAACAGAATATCCAAGGATTGAGGAACTACAAAGGATGTAGCATTCACATAGCGAGAATATCAGGAGAGGAAAAAGAACAGAAGAAATACTTGACACGATAATGTCGGAGAATTTCATCAAAATTAATGTCAGACGCCGTACCGCAGATCCAGGAATCTCAGAGAATGGCAGGCAGGATACGTGCCAAAGAAAAAACAAAAAAACCAACTACGCTTTGGCATAACATCTTCGCACCACCGAAAATCAAAAATAAAGAGAAAGCATTCTGTAGGAAGCCAGAAGGAAAAACTCCAGAAGAACAAAGGAAAGAATTACATCTAACTCCTCAGAAACATGCAAGTGAGAAGAGAGCAAAATGAAACATTTAACAAGTTTAGAGAAAAAAACCCATCAAACTAGAATTCCGTACCCTGAGAAATCACTCTTCAGAAGTGGAGAAACACACACTAAGACAACAAAAATGGAGGGAATTTGTTGTCCATAGACCAGCCTTGCAAGAGATGTTAAAAGTGGGTTTTGTTGTTGTTTTTTTGTTGTTGTTTGTTTTAGAGAAGGAAAACAATGCAGAGCAGAAACTTGGATCTGCATAAAGGGAAAGCATCAAGGAGGAAACCAGGTCAACAAAAAGCTTTTATTTTTCTGACTTTTTTATCTAACAGATAACAGTTTGTTCAAAGTAATAGCAACAATGTATTCAATTACTTACGCTTCTCTAAGTATCATACAAAACATATTTGTATGCTTGTGTATAGACCTTACGTGTCCATGAGCTTATATGATGAAATGAATGACAGCAATGACACAAAGGCCAGAGGAAGGGATCGCAATGATCTTATCACTGTAAGGTACTCACGCTACCTGTGAAGTCGTCCAGTGTTATTTAAAAGTGAACTTGGCTTATACATATAGTATATAAAATCTATAAACTCAAGGACAACTATGCAAAGAAAAGTATAACTGATACGTAAAGAAAGGAGAGACAAGGAAATTACATCAAAGGCTGAATTAAACCCACACGAGGCAGGGATCGCTGGTAAGAGGGCAGAGTAGGAGGACGCTAAGCTTGACCTTGTCCTGTCGGTACGACTAGACAACACTCACATCGGCATAAATAACCCAGAAAGTCCGAAGACTCTGGCAGAACAAACTCCACCACTAAATGTGGAGAAGAAGTCATGTCAATGAAGCTGGGAAGACAGAGCTGTATGGGAGCTAAATGGACCGCAGGACTGTATGTAGGAGGGAGGAACCCGCAAGTGTGGAGAAGGGAAAGAGTCAATTACGCCAGGGAGCCTGCGTGGGGAAGACGATTCCCCATAATATTTGGCTTTGAAAACCAGAAGGGCCAGATTTATTGAGTTCTTAAAACCAGCAGGACTTAAAACCTGGAATTTTGAAAATCAGCAGGCAAGAGGAAATTAAGTCCCAGTCCTTAAAGATACAACAAACAGTCTGCAGAGATACCGCAAACTGCACAGATAGAAGACTGTATAGACAGAAGACTGTAGAGATAGAAACAGCGGTTTGAGAAACTCCCGGGTCATTAAGACGGAGTGTTAATTACTCATTTCAAAGCATGTTCTGGAAGGACGGAGATGGCAGGGAGACTCCTCTAGGAGCCAAGGAGCTGGCAGAAGCTCTCTCCTTCCCCACCTCCTAGCATAAATACACGGCCACCTGCAGGAACCAGCACAGCACTGACACTCACTTCCTGCCTTATTCACCCCTGCCCTGACCCTGCCATGCTTCAGTGGATCTGCCCCTTCCAGTACACCCCTGGCTGGAGCCCATCAAACTGGTGCCACAAGCCCAGCAGTGAGCAGACAGCCCCGACAGGGACCAGTGCCACTTGCCGCTCCCAGGAAGAGGGAAGAGAACCACATACATACCAGTCAGACTGCGGCACCAGCAGTGGGCTGGGGGCAGACATCTGGTCTGATTGCAGGTCCTGCCCACTAACGAAAGCACCTTGGGGGACAACACAGGGAGAGGGCTACTGCTTCTCTGGCAACCCCCTGGTCTCACTCAACTCAAGCCCAAGGAGACCCCAGCCTGGGCCAATCAAACACAGGAGCCGAACACTGCCCACCACATGCAAAGAGAATCACTGCAGATGACAGGACTGAAGGAAGAAGTGGCTCAGTCACAACAGCAGGGCACACGCAACACACATGGGAGACATCCCCGAAGTGTCAGGTTCTGGAGAACAGGGGACACCATGGGACTGCTTCTTCATAAGGCCATAACATTCAAGAGAAGAAGGTGCTGTGCACCTCATTAAAAGGAGAAATAGAGTTAGACAAAATGAAGACACAGAGCAATTACCTCAAATGAAAGAACAAGACAAAACCACAGCAAGAGACCTAAGCAAAATGGAGATACGGGACATGCCTGATAGGTTATTTAGAGTAATGATCATGAAGATACACACTGACCTTGAGAAAAGAGTAGAGGATCTGAGACCCTTAACACAGAGATAAAAAAAAAAGGACCAATCAGAGATGAAGAACACAATAAGTGAAATTAAAAAATGCATCTGATTGAATAAATAGCAGGCTAAAGGAAGCAGAAGAATGAATCAGTGGCCTGGAAGACAGAGTAATGGAAAGTTATCAAGCTGAGCGGGTGAGAGGAAAAAACAATGCAAAATGAGAATAGACTCTGGAAATTCAAGAACACTATCAAGAATAATAACATTTGCATTCTAGGGATCCCTGAAGAAGAGAGAGAAAAGGGGGTAGAAAATTTACTTGAAGAAATAATAGCTGAAAACTTCCAGAATCTGGGGAAGGAAACAGACCTCCAGATCTAGGAGGCAAAGAGATCCCCCAACAAAATCGACCCAAGGTGGACTACACCAAGACACACAGTAATTAAAATGACATCGAGTAATGATAGAGAATTTTTAAGCAACAAGAGAAAAGAAGACAGTTACATACAAAGGGAAACTCCATAAGGCTAATAGCTGATTTTTCAGCAGAAACTTTGCAGGCCACAAGGGAGCGGCGTGCTGTATTCAAAATGCAGAAAGGGAAATATCTGTAGCCATGAATACCCAGCGAGGCTATCATTCAGAATAGAAGGAGAGGTCAAGTCAAAACAAAGGTTACAGGAATTCATCACTACTAAACCAGCCCTACAAGAAACGTTAAAGGGGACTCCTGGGGTAGAGATGCAAGACCATAAGTAAGAGTAAGTAGGAAGCAAAAAGCAGTAAAAATGTCAACAAATCAGTCAAGGGGCTCATAAAATAAAAGGATGTAAAGTACGACACCATATACTTAAGTCGTGGCAGGACAAGGAGTGAAGAACAGGTTCACACATAAGTGACCATCATCTTAATACAGACAGCTATATGCAAAAGATGTTATATACAAACCTAATGGTAATTGCAAATCAAAAACCAGTAACTGATATGCAAAGAATAAAGAGAAAAGAATCCAAGTATATCACTAAAGAGAGCAAAATAATCATGAGAGAAGAGAGCAAGAAAGGAACAGAGAAGAACCATAAAAACACTGGTAAAACAAGTAACAAAATGACAATAAATACATACTATCAATAATTACATTGAATGTTAATAGACTAAGTACTCCAATCAAAAGACAGAGAGAGAGAATGGATTAACAAAAAAAAAACAAGACCCATCCATATGCTGCCTGCGAGAGACTCATTTCAGACCTAAAACATATGCAGATTGCAAGTAAAGGGATGGAGAAACATTTATCATGCAATGGATACAATAAGAAAGCTGGGGTAACAGTACTTATATCAGACAAAAAAGACTTTAGAACAAAGACTGTAACAAAAGACAAAGACAGACACCATCTAATCATACAGGGAACAATGTGACAAGAATATATAACAATTGCAAATATTTATGCACCCAACATAGAAGCACCCAAATACATAAAACAGTTATTAACAAACATAAAGTAATCGATAATACAATAATAGTATGGGACTTTACCACCCCACTGATATCAATGGACAGATAATCCAAAGGGAAAATCAATAAGGAAACAATGGCATTGAATAACACTCTGCACCAGAGGGATTTAACAGATATATTCAGAACATTCCATCCTAAAACCGTGGAATGCACATTATTTTCAAGTGTACATGGGATGTTCTCCAGATAGAACATATATTAGGCCACAAAACAAAGTCTCGACAAATTCAAATGATCAAAGTCATACCATGCATCTTTCCTGACCACAACATTATGAAACTAGAAATCAACCACAAGAAAAAATCTGGAAAGAGCACAAGTACATGGAGGCTAAATCACTCTACTAAGCAACGAATAGGTCAACCAAGAAAGCAAAGAGGAAATCAAAAAATACACGGAGACAAATGAAAATGAAAACACAAAGTTCCAAAATCTTTGGGATGCAGCAAAAGCTGTTCTAAGAGGAAAATATATAGCAATACAGGGCTACCTCAACGAGCAAGAAAAATCTCAAACATCATAATCTTACACCTAAAGAGCTAGGAAAAACAAAATCCCAAACCAGTAAGAGGAAGAAAATAATAAAGATTAAAACAGAAATAAATGACATAGAAATTAAAAGAAATTTAAAAACCACACAATGGAACCAATCAGTGAAACCAGGAGTTGGTTCTATGAAAAGCAATAAAACTGATAAACCTCTAGCCACACTCATTAAAAAAAGACCGTAAGAGAATATTCAAGTTGGACAATCTAGAAGAAATGGATAAATTCCTAGAAACATATAAGCTCCTAAAACTGAAGCAGGAAGAAACAGAAAACTTGAACAGACCAATTATCAGCAATGAAATTGAATCAGTAATCAAAAAACTCCCAACAAAAAAAGTCCAGTACCAGATGGCTTCACAGGTGAATTCCACCAAATGTTTAAAGAGTTAATACCTATTTTTCTCAAACTATTGCAGAAATAGAAGAGGAAGGAAAACTTCCAAATTCACTCTATGAGGCCAGCATTACCCTGATACCAAAACCAGAAAAAGATACTATCAAAAAAAGAGAGCTACAGGCCAATATCTCTGATGAACATAGATGCAAAAATTCTCAGGGCGCCTGGGTGGCTCAGTGGGTTAAGTGTCTGACTTCAGCTCAGGTCACGATCTCATGGTTCATAGGTTCAAGCCCTGTGTCGGGCTCTGTGCTGACAGCTCGGAGCCTGGAGCCTGCTTCGGGTTCTGTGTCTTCCTCTCTCTCTCTGCCCCTCCCCTGCTTATGCTCTATCTGTCCCTCTCTCTCTCAAAAATAAACGAACATTAAAAAAACTTTTTAAATCCTCAACAAAATATTACTAAACAGAATCCAACAATACTTTTAAAAATTCCTGGGCTGCAGGGGTGGTTCAGTATTTACAAATCAACCAACAGGGTACATCACATCAACAAAAGCAAGGATAAAAATGGCATGATCATTTCAATAGATGCAGAAAAAGCATTTGACAAAGTACAACATCTATTCATGATTAAAAAAAAAAAAAACACCCTCAACGAAGTAGGTTTAGAGGAACATATCTCACCATAATAAAGGCCTTATATGAAAAACCACAGTGAACATTATACTCAATGGAGAGAAACTGGGAGATTTGCCCTGAAGGTCAGAAGAAGACAAGGATGTCCACTCTCACCACTTTTATTCAACACAGTACTGGAAGTCCTATCCACAGCAATCAGACAACAAAAAGAAATAAAAAGCATCCAAGTTGGTAAGGAAGAAGTAAAACTTTCACTATTTGCAGATAACATGATACTATATAGAGAAAACCCTAAAGACTCCAGAAAAAAACCTCTTAGAAGTGGTACATGAATTCAGTAAGACTGTAGGATACAAAAATCAATGTAGAGAAATCCATTGCATTTCTATACACTAATAATGAAGCAGCGGAAAGAGGTATTAAGAAAACAATCCCATTTACGATTGCACCAAAGATAATAAAACACCTAGGAATAAACTTAACCAAGGAGGTGAAAGACATGTACTCTGAAAACATAAAACACTGATAAAAGAAATTGAAGATGACACAAATGGGAAGATATCCCATGTTCATGGATTGAAAGAATATTGTTAATATGTCCACACTACCCAAAGCGGTCTACAAACTTAATGCAACCCCTACAAAATGCCACCAGTATTTTTCACGGAACTAGAACAAACAGTCGTAAAATTTGTAGAACCACAAGACTCTGAATAGCCAAAGCTATCTAGAAAAAGAAAAACAAAGTTGGAGGTACCACGATTCCAGATTTCAAGCTATGTTACAAAGCTGCAGGAATCAAAAGACTATGGTAAGCACAAAAACAGACACATAGATCAATAGAACAGAAAACCCAGAAATAAACCCATGATTATATGGTCAATTTATCTGAAACAAAGGAGGAAAGAATATACAAAGGGAAAAAGAGTCTCTTCAAATGCTGGGAAGTTTGGGCAGCAACGCGCAAAAGAATGAAACTGGACCACTTTCCGACACCACACACGAAAAGGAATTTAAAATGGATTAAAGACTTATGGGGCGCCCGGCTGGCTCAGTTGGTTGAGTGTCCAACTTTGGCTCAGGTAATGGTCTCACGGTCCGTGGGTTCAAGCCCCACATCGGGCTCTGTGCTGACAGCTCAGAGCCTGGAGCCTGCTTTGGATTCTGTGTCTCCCTCCCTCTGCCCCTCCCTGACTCACACTCTGTCTCTGTTTCTCAAAAATGAATAAACGTTAAAAAAAATTTTTTTAAGTAATAAAATGGATAAAAGACCTAAATGTCAGACTAAAACCATAAAAAGCCCAGAAAAGAACACAGGCAGTAACTTCTTTGACATCGGCCATAGCAACTTCTTCCTAGATAGGTCTCCGGAGGCAGAGAAACAAAAGCGAAAATAAACTATTGGAACTTCATCAAAATAAAAGCCTCTGCACAGCAAAGGAAGCAATCAACAAAAGCAAAAGACATCCTACTAAATGGGAGAAGACATTTGCAAATGACGTATCTTATAAAGGATCAGTATCCAAAATATACACTTATACAATAACACCAAAAAAAACAAAAACAAAACAAAACAAAAAACAATTCAATTAAAAAGTAGGTGGCAGACATGAACAGATATTTCTCCAAAAACGACATCCAGGTGGCCAATGGACACATGGAAAGATGCTCAATGCCACTCACCATCAGGGAAATGCAAATCAAAACAATAAGATATCACTTCATACCTGTCAGAATGGCTAAAATTAAAAAAAAAAATACAGAAAAACGGTAATTGTTGGTGAGGATGTGGCGAAAAGGAATCCTTGTGCACTCTTGGCGGGAATGCAAACTGGCGCAGCCGCTGTGGAAAGCAGTGTGGCGGTTCCTCAAAAAAATTAAGAATAGAACTACCACAGGATCCAGCAATCACACTACTGGGTATTTACCCAAAGAATACAAAAACATATTCAAAAGGATACATGCACTGCTATAGCAGCATTACTGACGATAGCTAAAATACGGAAGCAGCCCGAGCGTCCCCTGATAGATGAAGGGATAAAGACCATGTGTGTGTGTGTGTGTGTGTGTGTGTGTGTGTGTGTGTGTGTGTACACACACAATGAGTATTTTTCAGCCAAGAAAAGAATGACATCTTGCCATTTGCAACAACAGGGGTGGATCTAGAGGCCATAATGCTAAGTGAAATAAGTCAGAGAGAGAACAATACCATATGATTTCACTCATGTGTGGAATTTAAGAAACAAAATAAGTGAATAAAGGAAAAAAAAGAGAAACCAAGAAACAGACTCTTAACAAGAGAGAACAAACTGATGGTTAGCAGAGGGGAGGTGGACGGGGGTGGGGACGGGCGATGGGAATTACGGAGGGCAGCTGTCGTGATGAGCACGGGCGGTGTGCGGAAGTGCCGAGCCACCATATTGTACAACTGAAACTAACGTATGACGCTGTACGTTAACTAGACTGGAATTAAAACGAAACAAAAGCACACAACGTAGTATAGAAAATCAAAGAACAAGGGAAATGAATAGAAAACAGAAACAAATATGGTAGATATTAATCCAACTGTATCAATAATCACTTTGTCAACGGCCTAAATACACCGATTAAAAGGCCGAGATTGTTAGAGTGGATCAAAAAATAAGACTCAACTCCACGTTGTCTTAAAGAAACTACTTTAGATATAAAGACACATCGAGACTAAGGGTAAGCGGACGGAGAGAAATATGCCACGCTAACACGAACCGAGAGGAAGCAGGAGTAGCTACGTCAACTTCAGACAGAGCAGACTTCACAGCAAGAAAGGTTGTTGGGGGAAAGGAAGGGCATTCCACGTGACAAAGGGGTCAGTTCTTTTAATATTCTGTTTGTTTGTTTGTTTTAATGTTTATTTTTGAGAGAGAAAGAGAGGCGCAGAGACAGAGAAACAGAGTGTGAGTGAGGGAGGGGCAGAGAGAGAGAAACAGAGTGTGAGTGAGGGAGGGGCAGAGAGAGAGGGAAACATAGGATCCGAAGCAGGCTCCAGGCTCCCAGCTGTCAGCACTGAGCCAGACACGGGGCTCAAATTCGCAAGCCTCAAGATCATGACCTGAGCCAAAATCGGACACCTAACCAACTGAGCCACGCAGGCACCCTAAAACGGATCAATTCTCAACACAGAACAGTTCTTACCAACTACACGCCTAACAACAGCATGTCAAACTACGTGAGACAAAAACAGAACCGTAAGGAGGTATAGGCGAACACACGATCATAACCGGGACCCTCATCTGGGAAGCAGGTAGATCCAGGAACGGAAAATCAGCAAGGACACGGTAGAACTCCACAGCACCATTGGCCAGTTGGGTATAAGTGTCACCCACAGACTACTTCCCAGCGAGAGCAGGATATACATTGTCCCCCTGCTCACGTGGAACACTCACCAAGATACACTACATTCTGGGCCATAAAATGCACTGTCAACAAATATAAAAGAGTACAAATCATATAATGTCTGCTCTCAGACCACAATGCAACAAAACCAGTAATCAGTTACAGACAGGCAACTGGCAAACACCAATAATACCCAGCGGTGGGGGCGGGGGTGAACGACACGCTTTGAAACAACACACGCGCTGAAGAAGAAATCTCAAGAGAAATTTTCAAATATTTTGAACTAAATGAAAACACAACTTATCAAAATCTGTGAGATGGAGTAAAAGCAGAGCTTACAGGAAAATTTATAGCACTGAACGCATGGATCGGAAAAGAAGAAAGATCTAAAATCAATAACCTAAATGCCCACCTTATGAAACTAGAAGAAGACGAGCCAATTAAACCCAGAGCAAGCAGAAGGAGAGAAGTAAGAATGAGGGCAGAAATCAGGGATTGTCCAAACAGCAAACCGATAGAGACAAATCAATGAAAACAAAAGCTGGTTCTTTGAAAAGGTCAATAAAATTGATCAGCCTCCAGCCAAAATACCTACGAAAGAAAGACCGAGGCCACGAATTGTTAATATCAGAAGTGGGAGAAGGGGCAGCTGTATAACCCCCCTGCACATTACAAGAATAAAGAAATACTACGGACAACTCTGTCCCCACTAACTGCATGACCAATATGAAAGGGACCCGTTCCTTGAAAGGCACAATCTGTTCAAAATCACAAGAACAAATAGATGATCTGAACAGGCTTACATTTATTTTTATTTTTAAAGTTTATTTTTAATTATTCTGAGAAGGAGACAGAGAGCAAGCAGAGGAGGGGCAGAGAGAGGAGGAGACAGAATCCCAAGCAGGCTCTGCGCAGTCCGTTCAGAGCCCCACTCGGGGCTCAAACTCACAAACTGTGAGATCATGACCTGAGCTGAAGTCAAGAGTCAGACACTTAACCGACAGAGCTACCCAGGCGTCCCACCCCAGGCTTATATTTACTAAAGAAATTGAATCAATAATTAATAACCTTCCAAACAGAAAGCGCCAGGCCAAGATGGGTTCACTGGTGAATTCTTCTGAACTTTTAAGGAAGATATTATGCCAACTCCCTACAGTTTCTTGCAGAGAACAGAAGCGGAGGATAGGAGGCTAACTCATTCTGAGGCCAGCATTACCCTAGAACCAAAACCAGACAAAGATATTACAAGAGAAAAACCACTACGGACCAAGATCTCTCAAGAACAAAGGTGCAAAAATCCTCAACGAGGTATTAGTAACAATTACTTATCGCTAACTTTTAAATATGTTAACTTTAAGGGAAGCATTAGAATTCTAAATTAAATGAACCTTAATTAGCAGCTTGGCTAGAACTGGACAGCCCACGCAGAAAAATAAATCTCGATACATACCGTACAACGTTCACTAAATGAATCGCAGACCTAAATGTAGAACAACTCCAAAGTATGAAACCCTTGGAGGATGATGTGTGAAAACCTGAGTGAGCTTGAGTATGACGCTGTCCCTTCAGACACACTGCCCAAAGCATGACCCACGACAGAATTCACGGACAAGCTAGACCCCATTAAAATTTAAAGCTTCTGCTCTATGAAAGACAATGCCAAGAGAACAAGACGAGGCACAGACTGGGAGAAAATATTTTCAAAGGTCACGTCTGATAAAGGACTGCCATCCAAAATATTAAGAAACCCTTAAAACCCAATGGCAAGAAAACAAACAACCGGATTAAGAAATGGGTCCAAACCTTGCCTCCTCACCAAAGGAGAGACACATAGGGCGAGTCGCTCCGCACCGTAGGTCGTCAGGGAATTGCAAACCAAAACAACGCGACAGCACCGCATGCCTCTCAGAATGGCCCAGATCCCGAACCCTGACGACCCGAGATGCCGGCCAGGACGTGGGGCAGCCGGAGCTCCCACTTGTGGCTGGTGGGAATGCAACATGGTGCGGCGACGGGGGAACGCGTCTTGGCAGGTTCTGACGAGTCTAAACGTAGTCTTACCATCCTGATCTAGCAATCTCGCTCTTGGGTATCTGCCCGAAGGAGGTGAAAGCCTGTGTCCACACAAAAAATGGGCTTTGATAGCAGCTTAGTTCATAGTGGCCAAACCCTGGAAGGCACCGAGACGTCCTCCAGTAGGTGAGTGGGTAAACAGGGGCCCACGCGGACAACGGAATGTTATTTAGCCCAGAAAAGAAATGAGCTATCAAGCCCTGAAGACACACGGAGGAAGCTTAGATGCAGATTACTAAGCGAAAGAAGCCGGCCTGAAAAGGCCACACGCCATACAATTCTTACTCTGACATTCTCGAAAGGTTCGACCTTGGAGATAATAAAAAGATCAGTGCTTGCGGGGGAGGGGGCGGGACGAGGATGAGCAGGTGGAGCACGGAAGCGTTTTGGAGCAGGTGAAGATTCTCGAATGACAATGTAATGATAGATGCCAGCCACTGCACACTTGTCTAAACGCCAGGAATGCACAACATCGAGAGTGAACGCTTCGGGTGACGAGGGGTTAGTGTAGGTTTATCTGTTGTAAGAGATGTATCAGTCTGTGAGTGAGGCTGGTCACGGGGAGGCTATGCAGGTGTGGGGGCGAGGGGTGCACATGGAAGGCTCTGTAAATTTCTCCTGATCTTCTTGTGGCCCTAAAGCTACTCAAAAAATTAAATCTTGAGGCACCTGGGCGGCTCAGTCGGTTGAGCATCCAACTTCGGCTCAGGTCGTGATCTCACAGTTTTTGAGTTCGAGCCCTGCATGGGGCTTGCAGCTGCCAGCCTACCCACATGGAGCCCGCTTCAGATCCTCTGCCCCCCGCCCGCCCCTCCCCAGCTCACGCTCTCTCTCTCAAAAAATAAATAGAAAACATTAAAAAAAAATCTGATCTTAAGAATTCGCCTTTGACAAAGCAGAGAATGCTCTGGTGTCCTGTGTCCACCCAGCACCGACCGCGCACCCCTGTGAGGGTACTCTCGTGTGCACGCCGCCGTCTGGCAGGAAGCACGAGGCAGAAACACGGGATCTGTTACACATCCTTCTGTGCCAACCAAGCCACTGGAGTTGCCCTGCACGGAAGTCCAACCGTCAGACTCAGGACAACAGAGACATTTCTCACTCCAGCTCAGTCAAGCGTGACAGTCTTCCAGCTGATTCACGGGACAACCTGCCTCGGGTGGGGTCACCACCAGCTCGAAATGAAATTCTAACGTTCTTGCATATGATGCCACCTTATCAGAGAATTCGGGTTGACACATCCCTGGGCTGCTGGCGTGAGACGGGACAATGCCTCGAAGGTTCTGTCGACAGTACGTTAAACAGATAAATACTGCGTTTTTGTGCTTACTAATTGGTGAACCCACCGCTCGGTGCTTTTCAGCCCCACTACCCACTGCAGAGATGGACCAGTAACTTACCAGCCTCGGGCGCAGGGCTTGACCCCGAGAGAAGCAAACAACGACCCTTGCCATTGCTGTCCTGTCCTCCCGAGCAAAGCACCACACTTTCATGGCTCTCTCCCACCAAAACATTCCCCCTGAAAGTAACACTTCTAGACTTTTTCCAGAACCGAAATAGAATTTTTTTTCCCCCTCCAAGCACTACAGCTGAGAAGTTCGTAACTTTGAGGGAATTGTCGAAAGACGTCAGAATATGTAAAAGCAAAGAACCCGCTTTCTACACCGGGTTTCCAGGCTTCGGGCACCCTGGACTGCGTACCGGAAGTGAGCACCTAGAGGCTGAATTTGCAGAAGCCCGGGGCCTCCGGATATTCCTGATGGCGTGGGCCTCCAGCCCTGGTTCTTAGAGCTGAACGTGAGGCCTTGAGCACGAGCCGGGAGCACCGGTGCCCGCGGAGGAGGGGGCGGAGGGCCGGGAGCACCGGTGCCCGGGGAGGAGGGGGCGGAGGGCCGGGAGCCCCGCTCAGGGTTCGCAAGCGCAGGAAGCACCTCGCGACCCCGGCAGCTGGGCAGCGAGCCCACCCACGTCAGCAACGGCACAGTTTCCAGAGTGAGTTCAACCCTCCTTGCTCCCGGTGGACCACGGTCACACTCTGCTCACTTGAGGACACCACGTTTTAAGGCACAAATGACAAGAGGTGCGAGTTTGGCCCGTGCCCCAGGAGAAACCCTGGAGGAAGAGAAACGGCTAATCGTCCGCACGACAGCCCAGCTGAGGACGAGGGCGCCCCGGGCTGGCACCTAGTAATACGTTACAGGCACCCTCCTCTTGAACCCCCCGATGGCCTGGTCACTCACTCCACTGACACCCAGGGTGCACTTAGCACCCCCAGACTGCAGACACAACACAAGCTACTGGACGAAGCCCTTGACCTCATGGTGCCTACGCGCTGGGAGGTGGGGCGCGTAAGCCGAGGTAGGGGACACGGAGCCGTGAGGAAGGTCAGGTAGAACGAGCGGCCGGCAGAGCTGTGGCTGGGAGAGGGTCACTTGTTTACACGGGGCCAGCTTCCAGGAGGAGGTGGTTTTAAACACAGAGGAGCCGTGGCCACCTCCCGTGCTGCGGCAGGAGAACGGTGTGGTTGGCAGGTTGCGGTTGGGGCAGCGAGGGCCCGCGGCTGGGTCCCATGAGTTCAGGGAGAGGAAAAGCCCGGGAGTGACAGGGACAGGCAGGGACACAGGTCCCAGGGAGGACACGGCCAGAGCTGGGGTCTGCTCCAAGGAGGAGTCCAGAGAACCAGGGGCCACCTGGACGGCAGGTGCCAGGCCACGAGAGCGTCAAGGAGGCTCCAGGCCACAGGAGGGTCAGAGGCGCTGTTTTCAGGGACGGGGAGTAGACCAGGTGTGGGGGCCGAGATGGAGAGCTCAGATCTGGAGACAAGAGGCTGGCGACGCCCACGAGACCCCCTAGGGGACACGGTGAGTCCTGGGGGACACGGCAACACTCGGAGCTCGGGGGACCTGATGGCTTTGCAGACGGCACTGAAAGCCGTTCATCCATCGGCCGCTCTCTCACGCTTCCTTGAGACCAGGCACTGCGTGCACAAGGGCGTCCCACCGCGCGCTAACAGACGCTGGCTCTGTCCCTCTCACAGACTGTACTTGAATCACGAATAATCAGAGAATTGGAGATTAGTGGGGAAGCAGGTAATGGACAACAGGAGTCCATGTAAAATTCCAGCTGCTTCTGAGAGACGAAGGCAAGTTCACGGTGTTGTCCTCAGAGCCGATGATGAGGGCGTTTGAGCGGATCAGTGAGGCAACGGAGGCTGAGAGAGAGGTGGGGGGCCTGCCCAGGACCACGGGGGCAGATCCTGTCTGAGGCAGGTGGATGGCCCAGCCACAAAGGGCCCCAGGGATGAGGTTTCGGGGTGGCTCAGCAAGGACCGTGTTCCAACATCAGGAGTGGCTGGAACAGTGGGAATGGTGACCCCGGAAGGTACAAGTACGCAATAGCTGTGAGTGTGACCTTATTTGGAAAAAGATGCGATTTGTTTTTGTGGATATAATTAAGGCTGTCGAAACGAGGAGCTCAAGTACAATTGTCCAGATGGGCCCTAAGTCCACCGACCAGCGTCCCGGTAAGCAACAGAGAGGGTACGTCTACGGCCATACCACCCTGAACATTCTCTAGCTCGTCTGGTCCTGAGAGCTAAGCATGGTGGGGCCTGATCAGCACTCAGATGGGGAGAAGGAGCGGACGCAGGGACAAGAGAGGAGGAAGTGAGGTGAACCCGGAAACAGGGAGGCAGCTGCAAGCCCAGGAGGGCCCGGAGCCACCAGCGGCCAGAGGAGGCAGGCAAGACCCTCCCCCCCTAGAGCTGGAGGGAGCATGGCCCTGGGGGTAGAGGCCAGGGGTGCGGCTGAACACCCCCCAGGGCACCGGGCAGCCCCCCCACAGGCAACCGCCCAGCCTCCGACGTCCCTGGTGCTGAGGTTGGGGGAACCAGCCTGGATGCCAGCTTTTACCAGCCGTTCTTCAACGCCTCCCGCGTGACCCCATCCTGCAGGAGGCTGGCGGGGGTTTAAGGAAGAGGGTTCCAGGGCGGGACAAGGCTTCTGGCTCCTCTGACATGTCCGGAGCCCAGTGGCCGGAGACCGGCTCCAAGGTTCTGGGTCAATGATCAAAGTCAGCCCCTCCCCCAGCGTGCAGGAGGCGGGGCTCCTCGGAGGCTGCGGCACCCGCTCCCAGAAGCGCTTCACTGGCTGGGGTAGGAAAGGCCCCCAAGGAGGCAAGGGACAGGGAGCGGTGACAGCCAGGGCTGCTGTCTAATCCTGGGCTCCCGGTCCCCCTGGTTGTGACGCCCTCTGCTCTCATCCCTTCAGTACCTGCCAGGACCAAGGTCAATGCCAGCTCCTTCCCCATCTTCCACCCAACACCCAAGGAAGAGGCAACTTGCTGGGCTGCGTCCCTGGTGCCTCCCCCCGGAGCTCTGCCCTCGGCAGTGACCTTCCCCAGAGATGCTTCCGGAAGCACAAAAACCCTTCCTTTGAGAACAGTAACCCTTCTTCAAAGGCCTACAGCCACGTCCTCACTGACCCTCCTCCAAGCGGTGGGCGCTCGGCACGGCCTGCACATCCTCTGCCTTCCCCAGGGGGGCGGCCGCGATGGGCTGCCCGCCCCCCGCCCCGAGCCTGTGTCCTCAGGGTAGGACAGAGCAGTTACTGTGACTCCAGAGCACGCCGGGAGGACAGACGCAATGCCTGTCTTCTCAAGGCCTGTGAACCTGCGTTCCCACTAAGGCAGGTGTGGTCACACATGCACCACGCCCAGGATGGCCGCTGGGCCCCTCCCCCTCCCGCTCCCCCCCCACCTCGTTTCGCTTTCCCGGCAGCATGCTTGCCTATATTTTCCAAGCACTGGACCTCTGAGCGCCACCTGTATGACTTTCTGCCGCGGGTCCCTAAGCAGTGATGCTCTCGAAGCTACTTGTTGAGCCTCTTTCGTGTGTTTGCAAAAACATACACAAATCAATACCCAGTGACCAAAATAGTACGGGCTCAGTCTACGTCTCCTACTCCCTGCCCGGAGCCTGTCCGCGCGCACCCCGGCTCGTCCTCGGAGGTACGTCTCCCTTCCGTCGCCCCCGCACGCAGGCCCCGACCCCACCCTCCTCTGCGCTAGGGGCAGAAGCGCCTGGTGGACGCGGCCACGCCGACCCGCCCTGCAGGGCCCGGCCGCCCCTCACCGGAGACGATGGAGTCGTCCAGCGCCTCCGCGTCCTGATACAGTAGCAGGTCGCCTTCGAGCTCGGCGTTCACGGTCAGGTTCTCCTTGTTCTCCTCCGAGCCCCTGGCTGCCGTCCGCCCGCTCTCCGAGACACCGTCGAAACGCCAAGCCTCCTCCCGCTCCTTGCCCCGCTCCACGCTGGACGTCCTCGACAGGCGGACATCCACCCGCTTCTTCGGGGACGCTTTGCTGTCCCGTCCTGGAAAACTGCAGCAGAAGGCGGTCTGGGTTACACACCATCCGCTCCGCCGACGGACCCAGCAACACTGACCTGGGGGCTTCTGTGATACTGCAAATTCCCCGAGTGCATGCGGTTTCCAGCTCCCGATCTGAATTCACAGGACACGTGGCCCCAGCTGGCGCGCAGGCTCCGCGTCCAGGCACATGGCTGTCCCGAACGGCATAGACACGGTAAAGCCTGCCACGCTTGGCACCCTCGGGGCCAGGACTTCCCGAGGACGGGCGTGTGCGGCGTGTCTGCCAAACCCGGGTGTGTCCCATTCCCTATCTGCTCTGCCCTCCGTTCACTCCTCCTTCGCGGCCGACGGGCACAGGAGGTGAAAAACAAACGAGCAACTTCAGGACCAGGCTCACCTGTACCCTCGCCTGATGGAAACTCAAGTCTGCAGAGGCTGGGACAGCTCCTTCCCTTCCACGGTGCTCCCACCCTAACCTGGATCACCCCGGGGAAACGGGGGGGCGGGGGGCTTTGTGGCCGGGCCCCCACGGTGTCCGCCCACTGAATGGCCTCCCCCGGAATGTGGTAACCAGGACCAGAGCCCAGGGCGAGGTGAAAAGACAGGGCTCTTGTCCCGAACTTAAGAATTTCAAGACAGTGACGACAGCGCGCGGAGCCCAGTCGGGTGCACGGCACGAGGCTGGCCTGGATGGAGATTCGGGCACACAGGCCTCCCTACCGGGGCGGCTCACCTGTCCTGGCGATGCTTGGTGGCCAGCGCCCTGTGCAGCTCCTCAATGACGCGGCTGGGGGGCAGCGGCCGGTGGACGGTGGCGAGATGTGGGGACCCGGTGGGCGTGGAAAGCTGTCCTCGGAGGGGAGGGTCAATGCTCTTCCCGCCAGAGCCTTGGAAGAGCGCGGGCTGGCCTGGAGCACGAGAGGGGCCAAGAGGAAGGTGAGCCTCCGGGGACAGGGAGCAGGGACTCCGCGGAAAGAGGAGCCCGAGGGCAGAGGATGCAGACCCGCTCCGCGCCCCCCCGCCCGGCCGGGGGACCCTGACGCCCTGTTCCAGAAGCTGTGCCAGCTCCTCTGTCCCAGAGCCAGAGACAGGGTTCACCTCTATCCAGTTCCATCCACCGGACCCCCTGCCCCCAAGCCCGGGGGATGAGCTCCACAGACACCGGAACCAGCGAGCCCCCGGCGAGGCCTCAGGCACAGGACACCTGGTGCCCCTTTCCGCCCACTTGGAGTGAATCACTTCCCTGGGCCTGCCCTTCTCCGCCGACTCTGCGACCCTGGGCAGGGCCTGCGTCTACCTTTCTTACTGCGCTGTCTCCAGGCCTGGCACTTAATAGGCAGGCAATGGACTCGTTTGTATGAAATGAATTTGAGGACTCAGAATAGACTTGCTCAAGCCCAACCTAAGAAGGTGAGGCGTCTCTCTCTCTTCTAACAGATGCTTCCCTGAACGTGCGCTCCAAGTCCCACAGGGCGTCAGGTACTGGGGGCAGCAGAAGGCGTGGGCTTGGTCATTACACAGATCTGGCCTCCAGCCTCAATCTGCTACTTATCAGCTCTAAGACCCCCAAGGCAAGTTCCCTGAACCCTCCAAGGCTCAGCCTTCAGATCTGTAAAATGGGTAGACAGCTCCCTGGCGGGGCCAGCAGGAGCCCAGCAGCTGGGTTGGGGCCTGGCACCTGTTACATGGTCATACACAGACTCATTCCCAGATAGACAGAGGCAGGCTGCAGCTAGACAGATACGAGCAGACCGACTCCTTTTAACCTCAGCAGGAAGACAGCGAAAGCGAGACAGACACAGAGAAACAGACATGGAGACACAGAGCCCTAAACCACGCCATAAAAAACGAAATCTTTCTGATGCGATCCCAGAACGTGGCCGGCATCAATAAAAGGAAGACCAGAAGGAAAGCGGTAGCTCTCATTGGGACACATCGTTTAGCCACCTTTACAAATGCCTGTCTTTGTGGGCACGGCCAGGGAGCACCCACAGCCCAGGGCTTGCCCTGGATGGGTCTCTAGGCTGGCCGGCCGGCCGGAGGAAAGAGAGGAAAGGCAGAGAGAAAGCCAGCTGGAGGGTTGCAGGGAGAGCTGGTGGGCTGGGCGCACCTGGGGCGCGAGCAGGTGGGAGGGGCTGCGGAGGTCAGGTGAGGCTTCTCAGCAGAAGGGACCATCTGAGCCGACACCCAAGGAAGGGACGGTGCCAGCCTTGCACGACGAGGCCAGACACGGGCAGAGCGGGGTGGGGGCTCCACCCGAGCATGGCCCCAGGGCCATCCCCCGTTCTCTACACTCTGCCAGCTCATCCCCCACCAGCCTCCACGCCTCCTGGGCGGCCCCTGCTCATCACGGGGACCCCCTCCCCTGCGGGTGACACTCCACTGCCTGGAATCCTCACCCCACGCCTGCCAGGGAGGCGTTACCGGTTCCGAAGTACAGGTGGGGAAACTGAGGTGACGCGGCTGGCCTGTGCTCACTCGGCGTGGACCCTAGCGGGGTCGCCACACACCGTCGAGTGCCCCCACTTGCTGCTCTGCCGAGCACTGTCCCCGGCTCGCCTCGTCCAGCTGCCCGGGGCACCCCTTAGCACCCCTCTTTCTCAGACAAGGAGACTGAGGCTCGGAAGCCAACCCCAAACTGTGCCTCCAGGATATGAAAGGGGCTGGGATTGCAACTTGGTGGCAGGATTCCCAGTGTGGTTGGCAGAGGCCATGGGACCCCCATATGTGGGGGCAACTCTCACCTAGTTGGCCGGGGAAAGTCCTGAGGGGGTGAACCCCCACGGCTCCAGCGTCCAGGCAAGCGAAACACAGGCTGAGTCCAGGGACCTCATGCAATTCATACAAACAGGAGGCGAGGGTTTTGGTAAATATAAGAGCACCTGCTCGCCGTAACGGGGCTGCTGTGACGCGGGCCGGGGGGAGGGGGTGTGCGTGGTCAGGATACGAAAACTTTTCCAGAAAAGTCAGAAATTCGGATCACAGGTAAAAGCGACATGCTTTACACGTATTAATATTTAATGCTTAAATAGATTTTCATGTTTAAAATGTTGGCAAACCGTTAAAAAAAATTAAACACCACGCAGACCCAGCAAAGCAAGTCCGTGAGTGGGTCTGGGCTGGGGGGGAGGGGGAAGACAGTCCCCTGACCCTGGGGGAGGGGGAGGAAGTCTGTAGGCAAAGACCCCGTGGGGATTCAGCTCGTGCACTCCCGCCGTCCCCCTGGGTCCCAGTTAAGCCCAGGTAAGGGGCCTTTTCTCTCCTCTGCTGCCATCTAGTGCTCACGCGCTGAAGCGAACACTTGCCCCAGAAGAGAAGGAAAAAGAGGGGGAACTGAGAAATGAAGAGTCACCAAAATGCCGTCTCAGCTGTTAAAAAGAGATCCGGGCTGAAACCACCCTCCAGGGCCCCCCAGCTCCCGATCCAGGTCCCCGAATTAACCCCTGATGTTCTGGAGCTCCTCGAAAGGGAGGGGAGGGACCCGGAGCACGAGGCCCTCGACATCCAGAATTCCAGCTGCGCGAACAGGCAGAGGAAACTCGCCGTGCAGCGGCCTGACGTCTGGTCTGTCCCAAGCACAGGGCAGGGCGTCGCGGGGCTGCCGGGGTAGCGAGGGTCCAGAACCACCGATACGTGGGCCAGAGGGAAACAGGGTGGACACCGCCTGACCAGCTGGATCTCCGATTGTTTCACGTCTCCACGGATGGAAAAGAAAATTCTCACGAGACAGCAATGAGATGCAACGGCGTGATTCTGCCTCAAAACTTTGCCTCTAATCCGTGCGGCCGTGTCTCCGGAAGACTCCAGGCTGAGACTCATCCCAGAGAGACAGGAACAGGCCGGCGGCGCTCGGATTGTCCATTTGTTCCTTCAGTCACGGTGCCGTGCGCTCGCTAAGCACCTGCTGTATGCCAGCCCTGGGATTTGGCGGTGTCCTGGGTTGCTGTCACAAAATCCCACAGACTGCGTAGTTTGGAACAACAGCACTTCATTCTCTCGCGGTCGGAGAGGCCAGAAGTCTGGGACTGAGGCATCAGCGGCTAGATCCTGTTGAGAGCTGAGAGAGAAAGATGCCGGCATCCCCCCGGCTGCACCGGCATCGTGTGGCTTGTGAACAGGTCACTCCCCTCTCTCTCTGTCTCCACATCATCTTGTGGCCCCTTTTGTGTCTCTTATAAGGACATGCTCATTGGACTTAGGGACCCTCCCATGCCAGGATGATTTCATCTTCATTCTGATCTAATTATGTCCGCAAAGACCCTTTTCCAAAGAAGACCACAGTCCTGAGCTTCCAGGTAGACGTGAATTTTAAGGAGACACCACTCAGCCCACTGTGTAAGGTGAAGCAGGTGTTAAGCGCCCGAAGGCAAGGCGCGTGCTGCTGTGGGGTTGGTGTCAGGGACAGAAGCCCTGAAGGGGAGACAGAGACGCAAGGCACTGACCAGGTGCGGCTGGGGAAGAGGCTTTGAGCAAGAAGAGCAGCATGGGCGTTATCAGCCTCAGGCCAAGAACTGGGTTCGAGTCTCCATTAGCTGTGGGACCCAGGAGTCATTGCTGGAGCCCCCCCCACCCCGAGCCTCCGTGTCTTCGAGATGCTGGCTCCCGCATTAGGAACTGGCAGAGTGTACCCAGGCCTTCGTGTAGCCCAAGAAGCGGGCAGGAGCGGTATCGTGAGCGGTGGTCAGGGGCTCGCGGCAAGGCTGCTCAGGCCCACCGGCCATGTCCTCTTCATCCCCGCCGCCCTCAGAGGCAGCAGGTAAGGATTTACTCCTCAAAACAGTCACCTCGTACTGAAGGGTCTGCTTTTCCCCCTGGGACCAGCCGTGGCTCCTATTTTCAGCGGTGATAGAGTAAGAAACACCCAAACTCCGAAAGTAAATGTCTCAGCTTCCTGGGATTATTCAGCCAGCGTGGCCGCAGCTACAGAAGCAGCTGTTTCTGGGGCACCCACGCTCCCCGCTCTGATCGCCACCCTACGGTCCCGGGTTTTTCCCTGCCTCTGCCTTTCAGGATAGAGCTCACTGGAAAGACGTTACGACACAGAGTAAACAGAGACCATGAGAGAGCGGGGAAGGAAGAGGAGGGGCAGAGGAGGGAGGAAGGAGAGAGAATAGGAGACAGACAGACACCTGAACATCCAGACAAAGTCCCCGTCCTGGGGGATGGCTACACCTTCTGGAAGATACCTTTGACTCCTGTCAATAGACTGCCTCATTGGCTTGAGGGAGCCCAGCAGTCTGCTTCTGACAACCATAGCTCATTGCTAAGAGCAGCCAGCACTCCTGCCTCCAGTTCTGCTCCCCCGAACCTGCCTGGAGCCCAGATCGCAAAAGTGAAGGGTGAGAACCAGCCCGCGGTGGGAGCCCATCACCACTGGTCGGAGGCATGGATGGCTGAAGGCATGGATGGCTGGAGGCATGGATGGCTGGAGGCATGGATGGCTGGAGGCATGGATGGCTGGAGGCATGGATGGCTGGAGGCATGGATGGCTGGAGGCATGGAAGGGTGCATGCATGTTGACCCACCTGTGACATTTTTCGTGGATTTGCAGCCTGCCTTCGGCGGTGGGGTGGGCAACAGCGGGGGGCTGGGGAGCTGGCCCACGGATCTCTCCAGGGGTCTGGGAGGACTGTCCAGGGAGTCAGACCCAGCTAAGGCTTGAGAGGGTTCACCCACGGTAGGCGGAAGGCTGCCGGCGGTGTCTGCTTCGTCACCTCTGGATGCTGACGGCATCTTGGCTGCTTCGAAGGGAAAACAGAGAGTTCGTGAGCTGTGCTTCCTCTGATGGGGGCACATGTGAGTGAGGACAGTCAGGTACTTGGGTGGGGTGGGACTGTTAACAGGAGCAGGGTACAGGGGGTTGCTCCCCATACAGACCTGACTTCCTGTGAGCTTAGAAGTCAGTAAAACCGTAGGGAGTGGGTAGAGGGAAAGGAGAGGGGTGAGGAAAGAATTCAAGACCATTAGTAATTCTGTTCCTTTTCTCAACCAACAGGTGGTGCCAAAGCTCTTGTTCCCACCTGACCTGGGACGGACACAGTCAGAAGTTTTGGAATGGGACATGCCCAGGCTCCAATCGGCCCCTGCACTGTGGACCCTGGTAGGTGACTCAAACTCCAGTGCCTCCATTTACCCACAT
The DNA here is from genome assembly GCA_030068075.1 of Paguma larvata. Taxonomy (NCBI): domain Eukaryota; kingdom Metazoa; phylum Chordata; class Mammalia; order Carnivora; family Viverridae; genus Paguma; species Paguma larvata. The sequence continues at coordinate 45,994,491 of CM057844.1, read as the reverse complement.
GAGACCTGACAAACACCAAGAGTCCCTCCCAGGATCGCCGCAAGGATCAAACAGGAGGGAGCGATGAGATGTGTGTCTGGCACCATGTCTGGTTTCCGGCAGCCCCAGCCCCTGGCATGTGGGCCCCAAGGAGTGGTTCTGGAGGCCAGGAGGTCCAGCTTTGAGGAAGGGTCAGCCCACCCAGCACCTCTGTCCCCGCTCCTTCCTGGTGCCCCCCGAGCACCACCCCCGAGCCTGTTCGCCCCTCCTCTGCTTTCTCCCCATCCACGGACATCGTCTTTTCACTTCTCCCTTCATCCAGCTCGAGTCCTACGGACCACCACGCACCAGCCATCCCACCCACACCCCCAAGTCCTCTCCTCGCTTTCATTTAGCTCTCTGGTGAGGCCTCCGCCCGCCAGTTACCACCCCGCCGGGTGCTGCAAGAGAAACATGGTGACACAGAAGCCCCCATGGCGGCCACGTCAGGACTGCCACTGTCGGCTCTGCCTCCACCCCGCAGTCACAGCCTCAATCCTGCCTCCATCTCCTCCTCTCCTTCCTGCCACGTGGCCTCACCTCCAGGAGAAACTGAGGCCTTCAGACGGGGGTGGGGGTGCTGTTCTTAGATGCCTGACTCCACACTGTCCCTGAAACCCCATCTCCCTTCCTTCCTCCCTGACACTAGAGGGGTAGGCCCCCATCCCCATGTGGGGACCCCAGCACGCCCTGCCCTCTCTGAGCAGGCCCCAGGTGCCCAGCCTGGTACAAGATGCCTGCTGCCACATGGCCTTGTCTCGTTTTTTTACAACCAGCCGAGGAAGAAGATACAAACACTCCCGTGGACAGCTTGGTGGAGCTGGGCCCAAAGTCACCACCGCGGGGGTCTCCTCCATCCATCAGGAAGGGTTCTGGAGGCCTTAAGGGCCGGGGCGCTGTCCGTGGTGCTGAAAACACGGTGCTGGCCTGATCCCAGCCCTTCGAGAATTTCCACGGAAACTCCGGAAGCAGACAGTGAGCATCCCATGGGTCCCAGGTTATTACCATTTCTGTTCTTTCACTGTCCGTGGCCAACTCCGTGCCCGTGACACTCTTGTGGCACAAGCCTGGGTCCTGCCATGTGCAAACATGGACAAGACCGTTTCTCCCTCTGAGTCCCGGGGGTCTGGACAAGGTGGGCGGCATATGACCTAGACTGCACAGGTTCTCTTAGCTGGGCTGACCGGGGAGTCCAGGTCAGGGTCCCCACGCCTACGTCAGCCGGGGCAGGGCCACCCGATCCGTCTCAGCTGTCCTCGGTGTCTCTCCATCACATTCCTCTTTGGCTCCAAGCACCTGTTCCTCAGTTCCCTCCTGTCGCGCTGGCCACACCCGCTCAGCCCCCTGCAGGCTCCACCGGGGCTGCCCGGGAGGACCCAGCCCTCAGTCCAGGACCCATCCAACAGCCCACGGCTCCTCTGGCCACAGAATCCCTCCCATCCGGTCCTCTGGCCACAGAATCCCTCCCATCTCTCTGCCAACCCCTGACCTTCCCTCCTAGCTGCAGACTCAGACATTATCAGCCACTGTGACATCTCCATCTGGAGGTCAGAAAGGCCAAATGAAACATTCTCAGACTCATCTCTTGATGTCCCCAGGGAAAGCCCTCCCCAGCCTTCCCCTTCCTTCAGATGTATTAACCCACCAACCCATCTTGCAAAGGTCCTTGAACAATCATGGGGCTTGGGCACCCATCTAGGAGCCACAGACATGGCATTCAACCAGACAGAGCCCCACCGTCACCAGGCTTCCTCCACAGCTCATCAGCTGTGCAGCCAGACTGGACACCCACCGCCTTGCCCCCCGTATGTAATGCACAGATAAATCCTGTGTGCTTTTCTTCCAAAATATTTCTCAGCAATGTCCACTTGTCCTCCCTATGCAAGTTCCCTGGTCTCTACCTGGACCTCAGCAATGGCCTCCAGGCTCCTTCCCCTCCTGCCCCTAATCCACTCTCTAAACCGAGGGTTTACCAAACTTTGTCCACAAAGGGTTTTGCAGGTCAGAGTATCTGTTGGTGCAGCAACCTCCAGCGGGCTGGCAATTCGAACAGCAAAACTTCCCTGCCTGTGCCCAAAGTGGATGCACGCATGCCCAGTCCTACCCAACACAAGGGTCTGAGATGCTGGAAATGTTTCCTCCCCATTCCTTTCAGTAGCCACCAGCCATGAGTGGCCAATGAGCAACTGGCAAGTGGCCAGTGTGACTGGGAAGCTGAATTTTTTATTTCATTTACTTTTAATTAATTTAAATAGCCATGCAGCTAATAAGTACTGCACTCATGAGGACAGTTCTGGACTTCTGGGAGTCAGTGGTCCCAGCCCACACGCCCTCAACCAGAGACTGCAGGACAAGCTTCTCCCAGCCCTACAGAGGTGCCCTCACCCCACCAGCCCAAGGTGGAACACGGGTCCCCCACCTCTGCTCTGGGAACCCTGGGGCCCAACACACCAGCAGGCCTTACCCAAATCCCCTCCAGCATCATCCCACAAAACTCCATGCCCGTCACACGCTGACCTCTAAGTCCCCGGCCTGTCTGGGGCTCCACAGGCCGAGGAAGCAGGGCTCCGAGATCTTTTAGCCTGTATCTTCCTCCGCGGCTCATGCGAGTGTGTAGCTACCATTATGGTTTGGCATCTTGTTGAAATTAAAACACGAACATCCATCAGGGTCTTAATGGTCTACCAGAAAAAGGACGCAGACGACCACGTCAGGGTCACACGTTTCCCCACATCTGCGATTCTCGCCTGGGGGCCGTCCCTGTGCTCCCCTGACCAGCAGAGGTCGCTTCTTACCAACTCAACTCTCAGCCAAGGCTCCCGTGTCCCTGCACAAACCACGTAGGGCTCAGTTAAGGAACAGACACAACCGAAGCTCGGCCAAGTGTGCACACCCAGGGCTTACCAGCATACTTCAGGGAGCATTCCACGGACAAGCTTCTGTGTGGCCCTCGCTTACCTTCCCGAGCAGGGGTGAAAAACTTTTTGCTTACGTACAGGGACAGACAGTAAATATTTTAGGTTTTGCAGGAGACGAACTGGAGAATATTATGTAGATACTTACATAACAAGAGAAAAAGCTCTACCCTGCCCTTCGGTCTGGGAGGTGCCACCCAGGTGGTGGGCGTGCTTTGAGCCCAGTTTCCACCTGCCCGAGACCTTCCAAACCAAGAGTGACCAGTGAGAGAGGAGGGTCCCAGTGGGCTGGGGGACAGCTGCTGTGTGGTTTCACGGCACCCCAGACACCTGGCACATTCTCAGTCTCTCCTGGGACAGCTGGCCCAGGGCAAGGCAGCCGGCTGAGTCCCAGTGGTGAGTGGGGTGAGCCCAGGTTCGAGCAGCGCTGAAGTGCCCCCACCAGTCAGGGAGGGGTGGGCTCGGCGTGGTGTCTGGGTTTACAGCGCCAGCACACTGAGCACGCCATACAGACACGGGTGGCAGCTGGGTCTGACCTATAGCCTGTCCATCACCATCCCCTCCTTACTTCACAAACGACCCACATTCCAGAGCATTCCAGAAGCACCTCTAGTTTGGATGGTAAAGTATTACGATTTGTTTATTTATTTTATTTTGAGAGACAGCATGAGCAGGGGAGGGGCAAAGAGAGAGAGAGAGAGAGAGAGAGAGAGAGAATCCCAAGTATGCTTTGCCCCGTCGGCACAGAGCCTGGTGTGGGGCTCGAACTCATAAACCCTGAGATCACGACCCAGGCTAAAGCCAAGAGTCAGATACTTAACCAACTGAGCCACTCAGGCGCCCCGTAGAGTATTATGGCTAACACCACATCAGGGATCAAAGCCCAGCTTGCCACTCCTGGGCTCCCTGGCCTCAGATAAGCAACAATCTCTCTGGGCCTCGTCCTTCTCATCCGAACAAATGGGGCTGTTAAGAAAATACAGCGAACACAGTACGGGTTTACTGAATGCCACTTTCCTTTTTAATGCGCGCGTCCTTGCGAACGTCAGAGCGCAGCCCTGCCTGCCAACGGAAACGCCGGACGCCACCTGCCCCGTTTAGAGTTACAACAGATCCTCTGGGCTTTTTAGGGAACGCTAGGCTGCTGGTGTAGACCATCCAGATAACACCAGGAAAAACAAAATCGCCCCAAATACAAGGGTCCAAAGTCAACCTAAATCACCAAACTCAAACTGAGGATCAGCAAACAAACAAAAACAACGGTCAGGATCTTTGACGACGTCTTTTTCCCAAAAGACCTGTGATATCTGGACATAACCCCCCCCACTGCCCCCAAACACACACAGCAGTTTGCGGCACGTGGAAGCAGCAGCCCCAGCCCAGGGGTTGCCACCTGGCCCAGAAGTGAGGTCCCTTGAAGCCGGGAGCTTCTCGACTCACATGGACACGTGGCCCCTCCCTCGCCCCTCCCCCTGCAAAGTTCGCAGGATGTCTGCTTTCTCTCTGAAAGCAGCCTACCTTCCAGGACACAGTGAACGCCCCCCAAGTCCCCAGGGGATCCCATTCTAGGCCTCTGGACATTTCCATGAACTTCCTGGGGTCAAGAAGAGACCCCAGGTACAGGCTTGAGCTCCCCCCAGACATCGCGGCTGCCCAGAACCTAGCCTTCTCGCTCACGCACTGTTCTCGGCACGGGGGACAGGCCTGCACGCACGTGCCTCCCTCCCCTCGGGTGTGGAGGTGCAGGGCGAGGGGACAAGAACGAGAGCCAAACACAGTCTGATGACAGCCGGTCTCCCCCGAGCTCGGCATCAGGCCCTGCAGACCTGGGTCCCGTCGTGTCCCCACCGACACCTCACACTTTAACCACAGCAGCCCCACGCCTCCATCCCCTGCAGGGAACACGTTCAGGACCCGCCTGGACGCCTGAAACCACGCAGATCGCCGAACCCAGGAGGCACTGGGTTTCTTCCTCTATGCACACCTGGATAACGTGCAATTTACAGATTGGGCACGAGAGAGATTAACAAGAGCTCGTAAAACTATGAGCGTAACGACACGCTGTAATCTGTAAAAAGATTATGCGGTCTCTCACTCGCTCCCTCTCAGAATACCTCCTTGGGCTGCACTCAGCCTCCTTGGGATGGGGGATGATAAAAGCCCATGAGAGGAGACGAAACGAGGGAAGGGTGCGGGCCTGGGACAGAACATTAGGTTACTGGGGACCTGCTGACAACGTGTCAGGAGGAGGGATGTCGGCTTCCAGACAGCGGCTGACAGCGGGTGACTGAAACCGCAGAGAGCGAGGGTGTGGACGCCATATCCACCACGTGACAACGAAGCCCAGAGCGGGTCAGCCCCCGTGGCAGCACCGGGGTGGGCTCCGAGGACCAGGCCCCTCACCTTCACAGAAGGGGCCAGGCAGGAGCGGACAGGTGAGCCCCCTGAAGGGAGCAGCCCCTTCGCGGCCCCCGGTGGCTGTGGCTGCGTGGGAACAGCGGCCCAGGGGGGCCCTGAACACTGAAGGTTTTCCTGAAAGCTCTGAATTTTTAAATGTTGACTTGCAATTATTTAAGCAGGAAGTTTACAGTGTGTCAGCCTGTAGTCCGCTCCCTCACTGAAGGGCTATGCTCAAGGCCGGGCTTCCCCAGACAGACCTGCAGCTCCGGGTGCAGGCTTCCAGGCAGCCGCGCTCGGCAGCAAAGTGCAGGTGGGCCCACCTCCCAGGACACACGTGGCTGAACGAGGCAGGGCCGCCGGGGCGTCTGCAGCCCGTGCCCCTCCCGCAGCGCAAATTCGCTCCATCTGCATCCCCCACGGCTCCGCTGCCTTCAGCCCCTCTCTCTCCATCTCACCCTGGCTCTGGCCACACGTGCAGACCGTTAGCTCTGCAGAAGTCCCCTGGTCTGTCCTGCTCCCTGGCCCCCCACGGCCCCAAATCCGGCCGTGCCTGTAAATGAGGTTTGCTGGCACCCAGCACATCTGTGGCCGTTTCTGGGCTCCGGGGATGCAGTGATTGGTTTCACCAGGAACCTTCCAACCCACAAAGGCCACCGCTGTTGACTGGCCCCATGCAGAAAAGTCTGCGGCCCTGTCCTCTGTCTTTGCAAATGGCCTTCCCCCAGCCGGATGTTCTCGGCCTCACTCTCTACCTGGCCAACGCCTGCTCATCGCCAGGCTGCCCCAGTCCCAGACTCCTCCCCCATCTCTCTGGGAGGACCAGACCCAGAAACGTTCGCCATGGAACCCGACAGCTCGTCCCGTCCAGGAAAAAGTTCTTAACTCAAATCTGCGGCCGCAACAAACCAACCGTGCTCTCAAGAATCCATCCCCAAACCAAGCACGTAGAGAAAGAGAGTGCCTGAGGTCAGTGGGGGCACCGATGCGGCGGGCAGAGCTGGGCGGCAGAAAGAACCCGCCAAGGAGAAGTGCCAGGCGCCAGCAGGGGGCTGGGTGCGGCAGCCTCGCACGCGGGAGGCCCGGCGGCCAAGGGCAGGGCTCAGGTGGGATCAGGCCGACCACCACTTTGACGGGAGTCTCACGCCTCGAGCCACCGGGACACAGGCGTATGTCGGGAGGGTCTCTGCAGGAGAGGCCAGGACTGTCCCAAGGGTCACAGCCCTTCAGACCCCAAACCCCTATCACCTCTTCAAGCTGGGCAGGAACTGGGAAGGCACGGCCACACCCAGGGAGGGCGGGGCACGCCTCCTAGCAGGTGCTGCTAACACCGCGGGGGAGGGGGGCAGCCGGTGGGAGGCGAAGGTGCGGGCCTTGTTTGGCAGGAGGAGGCAGCGGAGAGCAGTTGCCCACCTGGATCCAAAGCCCCAGCAGCCCCAGCAGGCCCATCCACACCGCCTGGATTTTCAACGCGCTTGTGAAGACGCCTAACTTCCGACCCCCACACTGTGCCTCACGTATTTATAGCTTGTAGCTTTAGGAGGCAGACAGCTCCCAGCTTGACTTCGAGGTCCCCCCGAGTGTTTCCGTAAAAACGCGAACGGGTCAGAAGAAGAGGGGGTGGGTATTTCAAAGCACCGCAGCTCCTTTGGTGGCTTCCTCTCCGTCTTCCCTTCCTCCCCACCTCGTCTACAGCTGGCACCTGTCCGGTCTAGTCAGTGAAAACCACCACCGCTGCCACCAAAACCACCACTGCCACGGCCCCGCCATCCCCACAGAGGCTTGGTGTGGCACATGCTACCTTCAAACCACGCTGAATGAGAACTACTGTTTTTCCCACTTAACAGAGGTGAGAAAGAGGGGAGGGGAGGTGGCGAGGGGAGCCCTGCACGTGAGGAACACAACATCCAGCACCCCCCGCCCGCACCACAGGGCTCCAGGCACCGTGTGCCAGGCACTGAGGTCACTCTCTGTGGAGGACACAGCCACCTGCTGAGGATCTGGGCCACCAGGAAGGTCCCTCTACCCCCTCCCGCTCTCCTGTCTTGGGGTCAATGAAGATGCTTGCACGAGATGCTGGCTCCCTTGGAGAGAATTTTCCTGCTCAGAAGTTCCCAGTGGCAAGTAAAGATGTCCCAAGCTTGGGCAGAGACAGTAGAGAAAAAGGCTCCGGCAAAGTTTAAACCCAACCCCACGGCAGAGTATATGGCAGGGCTGGGAGCCCAGAGCGTGGCTGTGCCTCCGAGGACTGGATTATCCCAGAGCTATTGCCCAGGCCGTCGCCGGGGACCTCAGGTGCCGCCCGGGCCGACGGCCGCCCCGGCAGCAGCTCAGCCCCACAGGGTCACGGCCAGTACCTGCTTCGTCGGAATGGGAGTCCGAGGGCAGCGGCGCCTCCAGGGAAGACTGATCTGTCCCAGTGGCCAAAGGGCTTCCCGGCTGGGCTTCTTCTGCGGTCAGCATCTCCTGCTTGGGGGTGGACGGTTCGCTCTGTGCAGCGCGGGGGCCCCCGTCAGGAGCGCACGCTTTGTTCTCGGCATCTGTAAGGAAACGCGGCCGTCAGCGGAGCCTGCGTCTCCCTCCCTACGCGCCCTCACCCTCGAGAGCTGCCTTCCCGGGCGATGGGCCGTCCCAGGCCCTGCTGCGGTGCCCCTCCGGCTCTTCCCCACTCCACCCCACGCCGGAGTCCCTCTCCACGTCCAGTCTTCTTAAGGAGGTCCCAGCACTGCCTCGCCCCCTGCACCCCACGCACCGCCTGCCTATAAGAGCCCAGGAAGGCCCCCACCCACATCTGTACCTCCGTGGTGCCCCCCCACTCCCGCGCCACCCCCCACCGCGACTCGCTCCGGCCAACAGGGCATCAGCAGGCCTGAGGCAGCTGTGCCTTCGAAAGTGCTCACACGCTCCTGAAATCAAGCCACCACTGCCGTCACTGCCAGGACACACGGGGCCAGCGGGCCGGGGGCGAGAGGCAGACGGTGCAAACCTGGGCTGCTCCTGTCCTGATAGCAGAGGCCAACCCAGTCAGGACAACCAACCCCGGCTGCTGTATGCCCCGAGTGCTACAGGTGTCGGCCGCAGGCCATCGTCACGGCCACCGGCAACCCATCCACGTCTGCACCAGCCATTCCACAATCAGGCCCCTGGGACGCAAACCTTCTCGGCCCCCACTGCGCGTTCTGGGACTGCACCCCCCAGGGAGGCGGAGATTAACAAGTCAGTCCTTGTCTGTAGGAGGCTCGCCCTCCGAGGCACTGCAAGCCCAGGACTGGGGGGGCACAGAGCAGGGAGTCCCTAGGTCTGGACAGGCAGCCTTCTCAGAAAAAAAATCACCCCAGGCTGGGGGCCCCTGGCGGCTCAGTCAGTTAAGCATCTGCCTCTTGATTTCGGCTCAGGTCATGCTCCTGCAGCTCATGGGTTTGAGCCCCACGTCAGCTCTGTGTCAGCTCTGTGCTGACGGTGCTGAGCTTGCTTGGGATTCTCTCTCTCCCTCCTTCTCTCTCAAAATAAATAAACAAAATTAACAAAATTATTTTAAGAAATGACCCCAGGCTTCTAGTAGGGCTGAAAAAAGGATCCCGTGTCTCCACTCACTTGGGGCTCAGTCAGCTACTGGAGCTTGGAGGGACTGGCCTTTGAAAATGAGGGGCTTCGGGCCCAGGTGCGTAACTGGACCTGTGGCATGGCCACCAGAGGGCGCGTCTGGGCTGGGACGCAGCCAGCTGATAACCATCACCCCTTCTGAGACACAGACCATGCACTGGACACCTGCATGGCCCCCGCGGGTGTCACAGCCAGCTCTGGGAGGGGCCCACGGTGCAGAGCAGCAGCACAACCCGCACGTGTCCCTCCTCGGGGAGGCCGCACAGCGGGGACGCCAGCCCGGCTTGGGAGAGCTGCCTCCCATCACCGTGGGGGGTGTGGTCTCGGAGTCAGGCCCCTTCCGCCTCGGCCAGTCCCACCCTTCCCCGCGCCCTTGTGTTCTCCAGCAATGTCCCTTTCACAAGGTAACCCTCCCCACGCTCCCCATCCCACGGCAGACGTCTCTGGGCGTCCGCTCCCTGGCCTCCCGGACGGGGCCGACGTCATCGCTGCTTGCTCCAGGGCATCTGCCCGGGAAGAAGTCCTTTTGCCCACGCTCCGCCCCCGGCAGAGAGCAGGCGCTCGCAATTGTCGTTCCTGCCATGGAGGACGTCTGACAGGGAAGACCGAAGGCCTGGCCCCTAGGCCGGGCTCTTGTGCCCATGTGAGGACAACGGCCCCCCTCGGCAGGGTCCTCGCCGCACCGGGGACTTGGGCCTGGCGCACGGCACGTGACCCCAAAGGCACGGAGTCGTAGCCGCTGCCCGTCACGTCTCCCAGCTGCACAGCCCCCTCCCCAGGGAAGGGCAGAGAGGCCGGCGGGGCCGGAAGCCGGGAGATGGGGGCTGGGAGGTCTCATCTACGCAGCCAGGTCACCTGACCGAAGGTTCTAGACGAGGGGCCGGCAGCCTCTCCCAAAACAGGAGACGGCTGACAATCTAGACTTTGAGGGCCAAGTGGTATGTACTGCATTTTTTTTTTAACTTTTACAAACACCTTTTAAGCTTAAAAACCATACCCAGCCCAAGGGCCTTGCAAAAACCATCCCTGGGCCAGGCCTGATGCAGACTTGCAGCCGTGGTCTGCCAACCGGCCCTAACGCAGGCAAAGGCCCAGACGCCAGCCCAGAGTGCCCGCCCGGTGGGCAGTTAAACGTCACAAAGCTGAAGCTCAAAACTATACTTTCTCGGACGCTGGTCAGGGTGGGTGACGAGTACTTGACGCACAGTCGTGACGGTCTCCGCCACTCGCTTGCTTGGTCCTTGGTGGTGGGGAAAAGACAGGAGGGGAAGGTGTGCCCGGCCAGAGACACGGCACCATCTCAGCCGGACCGCACGACCTCGAGAGGGGAGGCTGCCACCCACGGCTGACGGAGGCGGACACTCCTTAGAAAGGGCAGGCCGTCTGCTGCCCGGGGGTGGGGGGGACCACCGTCTGAACCCACGACCCTCCCACTAGTCATCACCAACCACAATCAAGTGGTCAGAGCCCCGCATGAGCAAGGCCCAGAGGCCTGCAGCCCCGGGGCGGCTCAGCCAGGACTCCGTCCGCCCCAAACATGCAGACTCAGGGGTCCTCCCGCTGCGTCCCAGCTCAGCGCGCTGGCAGGACCTTGCTGGGCTGTGCTCAGAGCTCCCGTTCATAACCAGGCTCAATGAAAAGTTGCGGTTCCCAAAATAGCACTGCTGGCAGGGCCGTTGCCTAGAAACGCCAGCTGGAGGAGGGGGCAGGGAGACGTGGGTGGCTTGTCCCCCGTGCCTCGCAGCTCAGCCGGCTGTCCCTCCCGGCCGGCTCTCCGTCAGATGCCCGTTCTTGCCGCGGGGACTGTGAAGGGGCACACGGCGGACCACCTGTGAGCAGCCACGGAGACCGGAACATGCCACAAACATGCACGCGCTGCCCCCCGGCTTCCAGCCACGTAGAAGCCAGACACACCTGATTTGCAGCTGCCTACCCCCCCTCCCCGAGGAAGGAAACTGAGGGTCTCAGGTCACTGAACACGAGGGTCTCTTTCTTGCATCCAGTGATGGAGAAGAAGGTCCCTCCAGTTACTGAAGCGAACGCCGAGTGCGCACAGACGGGAAGATGGAGGAAACTCACTCGGGGGATGTGCAGGCTCCTGTCCTTTCTCGCGGCCTGCGGGCGAGGGACGGGCTGGAGGGGGCCGGGATGCTGGCCGGCCCTCACCGGTCACCCGGGAGTCGGGGGGGGGGGGGCCTGGCCACAGCAGGGAGGACAGTGGGGGAGGGGTCAGCTCCCCCTCCCCGCCCGCGCCCGGCAGATCAGCGGACTTGCAGAAGCGAGGAGGGGAGGGTCAGCCTGCCTCATAAGCCACACACCCAGAGAGAGACCTGGCTCGTCTCCTGGACGATTGCCCCAGGGTCTCCCCTGTAGGCCCCACCCAGGGACCAGCTCACACGGTCAGGCTGCTGGCTGCTCTGTGGGTGGGCCACCCCCAGTTGACAGAATGGAGTGTGCACGTGTGTGGCTTTGTCCTGGCCAAAGGAGGGTGCGTGTGAGGTCCGGGGCGGCCCTTCAGGGTCTGCAACTCGAGCCCGTGGTGGCCCCTATGGGCCACTTGGTCACTGTCACCCACACCCACCACCCAGGCGCCTGCTGGGCGTAAGCCCCGGATACAGCTCGGCCACAGGGAGGTGTTCCTGCCCAGAGAAGCAGGTGGTGGCCACTGAGTCCCTCATCCGAACCCAGGAGGGGGGACTCACCCCCACACCGATGCTAGACAGAGGCTATGGCGGGGGAGAGTTGGCTCAGGACTCAGCTCCCGACCCAGAGCTGGGAGGGGGCACCCGACACCCCCACCGAGGATTCCCAGCACCCAGCAGAACGCTGGTCACCCCAAGGCCAGGACGAACGAGGGGCGCACACGGCCTGACCAGGACTCGACTTCGCCCCCGGTTGGGAAAAGGCATTTTCTAAGCAAGTGCATGGCCCAACCCCCAGTGCGGGGCGGCAGGTACCCCAGGAGGCTGCTGCCAAACACCGTCCGAGACCCTGCTATCCCAGCAGCCCAGCAGACGGAGCACACGCAGGAAAGAGTTCCACACGACAAGAGCATGTCCCCCTCCCCCCCAGCCCCAGACTCCCTCCCAGAAGCACCCTGTCGCCCTAACACGCCCCCCTCAGCAAACGCTGGGCAGGCTCACTGCAGGCCCGCTCAGCCCGTGCCCCTGCACTGCCCTGGGCCCCCACGGCTTCCTGGGGGGGGGCTCATTTTGTTGAGGGGGTGCAGGGAAGATACAAGGCTCTGCCAGACCCAGGGTCCCTCCACACTTCCTCCCTGCCTGCACCTCACCCCCCTTCTCCCTCCCCAGCGGGGCCCTCGGGGCTGGAAGACCCGCCCCCCCCCCCAGCTCGCTGCTCCTCAGGCTGGGTGGCTCCCCAGGCTGGGTGGCGGCAGCCGGGAGGTGACCGGAAGCACAGGTGCGCGGCCCCGGCCCCGCCCCCCGGGCATCGAATCCAAGAGCGATGCTTGCGTGCTGAGAACGCGCCCGTTCTCCCGGCGCCCTGGGACCCCCGCAGACACGGCCGCGTGGCCCTCCGCCCACGTCGAGTCCCGGGCCTTAGTCACGCCCCTCCCTGCGGCGACCCCGTGTGTATCTGTGGGATCGTCTCCGGTGACATCACTTAAGGAGCACAGTTCCGACTCTCGAGGAAGGAGACCGCGTGTGGACCCGCCCGGTTCCCGGTTCGTAATCACTCAGCAGGACCAAGTGCGACCTAAAGGGCAGGGGGCTGGCAGACGGCGCGCAGGGGGCCGAGGCCCGACACCACGCGCTCACGTGGCCCGTCAGCCCATCCGACGAAACCGCGTCACACAGACTCAGAGCTGAGGAAAGGCGGGCTGCTCTTCTGCAAGGCTCCCCTTCGATTTTGCACCCGCCCCTTTATTTTCCTGACAGGAGTCAAGCCCACCTCTCTGTTTGCTTTTCATTCACGGGCGACAGTGTCTTCTGTGACAGATGATACGCAGGCCTGAAGTCTATTTTCATTTTCCATCCCTCTTCCCCAAGATCTGAAGGAAGGTTTGCCGGAAATATATTCAAAATGCAGAATTCGGGGTGGTTTGGTCCCAGCCGGACTAACACCGTCCAGAGTTCTATCAGCGACGGCATCCCCCCCACATCCAAGAGTCCGGGCGTTCAGCGTCTGAGCCCCGCGGGACCCGGTGCCGAGCTCTCCTCCTCCACGCAAGTCACACCATCGGTCGAGAGCAGTCTGCTCCGTGGGCTTCCCGTGAAGACGGCATCGTCAAAACGCTTCCCTCGTGGGGCGCCCGGGGGGCTCAGTCGGTGGAGCATCTGACTCTTGATTTCAGTCATGACCTCACAGTTTGTGGGATCGAGCCCTGCATCGGGCTCTGAGCTCCCAGGGCAGAGCCTGCTTGAGATTCTCTCTCTCCCTCTCTCTCAAAGTAAATAAACTTAAAAAAAAAAATTTCGCTCTTTGAAGCTGAAGAAGAGACGAGGCCAAAGCCCACAGCGGGTCTGAGAGCGGCCAGGGGCATCGGGACCCCCTGACTTCGCGAGTCCCTTCCTGGTCCTGGGCCGAACGACAGACACGCTATGAGATCTAAGATGGGAAAGGGGCAGGGGTGCCACAGGCTCTCCCACGCTCAGGGAACTGGCTCCTCGAGGCCAGGCCCCTTCAATCAGGAGGCAAGAGCTTGGCTCGGCTCCAGAGAGAGCTCCCAGCAGCGGCAAGGCCGGGGGGCCACCTGAGTCTCAGAGAAGGAGGACTCACAAATGTGTGTCTCGGGCCCTGAGTCCGGGCCTCTTCATCACCGAGAGAGCAGGACCAGGTGGGGAGGTCGAGAGCATCACAAACCGTGAGCCACAACGGACCGTGCTTCTCAAAGACGCAAAGGTGGCCCCGCAGACACCGCCGCGGTCAGCGCTCCAGGGAAGAGGGTGACCAGCGTCCGAGCACTGCCGGGGGGCGGGGGGGAGTGCTGTGAAGGGGTGAGGGCGAGGACGGTCAGCACCCAGAATGCTGCGCACGCGTCACAAGGACCAGCAGCGGTCCTAGACGGGAGTGCGAGTGAAAACAGCTTGCCCGGATCAGGAACCATGACGTGAACAGGAAAAAACCAAAAACCAAAGCCACCGCTTCGGGGGAGCCGGGACCGAGCAGCAGCCTGGCCCGTGCCCAGCTAGGGCAGGAAGCCGCTGGACGTGGCCCCCACGGTGTTAGCTCCCGGCCCCTGCAGAGGGGGCGCCGCGACCTCACCGGGAGGACTTGACGGCAAATGGCCCCCTCAGGCCCAGCCCCTGCATCCCGACCCCGGGCTTCTGGGATCGCCCTTCTGCCCCTGACCCTGGCCTTCCGGGATCGCCCTTCCACCCCTGACCCTGGCCTTCCGGGGTCGCCGTCCCGCCCCTGACCTTGACCTTCCAGGATCGCCCTTCCGCCCCTGACCCTGGCCGGGCGCCCCACTTACCCCGCTCCATCATCTCCAGCAGGCCCTTCTTGATGAGCTCCTCGCGGCCTTGCCTGCCGGCCATCTTCTTCTCCAGCGCTGCAAACGCACAAACAGGCCGGTGAGTCATGGTCAAGACCTCGGCGTTGGGGGCCGCGGCGTGGGGGGCGCGGTGGGGGAATCCCGAGCTGGGTTACCACGCGGCCTGCTGAGCGCGGTGGGTGCGCACGGCCGGCCGAGGGGAGCGCGGGCGGCGGCTGCTGAAGGCAGCGATGCCTGCGATTCGTCTGCCAAGTGGCACCTGGGCTAACTCTTCCCTCGCTGACTCCCCGCAGGTTCCGAGCCTCCGCCACACGCTCCCCAGCTCGCCAGCCCAGGACCACATCCGCTCTCCACCCCCAGCCGGGGGGCACTTTCCTGCGGGTCCTGTTATCTCTCCGTACAGTTTGACGGGCGAGAGCTCTGGTCCGAACGTGGTCTTCTGGGACCACCGCCTCCCCGAAGTTCCTCCGAGAAAACCCCAGGTTTTAAAGCTTTCAGAGAAGCCCCACCTCTGCCCGCACCCCCCACCACAGTACCAGCTCTCTCTCACCCCTACCTGTGAGGCAGGGCCCCCCCTCTTCTTGCCAGTCTCCTTTTCTTCATCTGTCCGGAAAACTATCTGCCTACAGTTAGAACTCCGCTTCCAAATACGACCCCATGCAATTCCTCGGACCCCTTCCTCGAGAGACGCAAACTGCAGGCTACCGAGCCCGGTCCCGGAGGGCCTGTGGGTCAGCCGTGTGTGCCAGCACTCGGCCCGGTGAGGGCTGCAGCGGGGACCACAGACCAGAGCCGGCCTCTCCCCTCAGAGCTTCAAGACCAGCGGCAGAGGACCAACAGGTAAGGACAAGCAGGTTACTTCGCCAAAAGTATCTACTGAGCATGCGCTGGGGTGTCCCTGGGGAGCAGAAACGATTCCGTCCCCCTCCCTCCATGGCTGCTCAGATGCTTAAATCTAATGAAGCATTAACTGAGCAGCTACATTGTGCAGGCATGGCCTCTGCCTGAGGGGCAGCCCCAGGGAAGCCAGATGAGAAGCATCTCCACCTGGGTGCGTGGAACGACCCAGAACCAGGGGGACTGAGGGCAGGGCTCTGGAAAGCCCAGGCTGTGCCGGAATGTCCCGGGCCGGCCTCCCTCGGGGCATTCACACCGAGGGCTGAGGATGAACAGGGAAACCCAAACATACCAGGAGGAAGACATTTTCCGGCAAAGGGAGCACACTTGGCTTTCTTAGTCCAATTTCCAATCCAGTTTTCAGGGGCCGGAAGTATGCACGCAACTGGGAAACGGAACTCTGACTTTGGGAGGCGAGACTAGAGGGGCTGCCGTCCAGCCCGACAGACAGGGGTGAGCAGAACTGGGGTGGAGGTCTAAACAGCCACGAACCGCCCCCCCCCCCCCCCCCCCCCCCCCCCGCCCCACCACAACCCCGCCATGCGGCCAGCTCCGGTCGTGCTCACGGGGGCCCGGCTCACACACAGGCATTGTCCGCTTTGACTCCTGAGCCCTCGCAACCCTCCAAAGAGGTGGCTGTGGGGGTCTGCTGTCCTGTCTCGGGGACCACCCCACCACCAAGCCAGCCCCCAGGGCAGGTGCCGGCTCAGGGCCCCTCCCCAAACCGCAGCCTCCGGGTGCCGTCCTCACAACGCTGCCCCGCTCGCCCTGCACGGACCGCTGCCGCCTCCTTAGCTTCCTGACATCACCTTTCGGATTTACTCCCTCTCTTGCTAACCAATAGTGCTTGCGAAATGGGGCTTCTGAAAGGCCGATATAACTAACATCCTGCGCTTCGGGGGGGGAAGAATGGTCTAGAATAAATAAACGAAATGCAGTCTGCTCCTCAGACTGCCGGGCGCCTGAGAACGGGCTCCCAGGTGGGGACCCTGCAGGGTGGACCTGGAGCCCTTCCACGCATCTCCGGGGACCCCCAGCACCCCGCTGAACCCGTGGGTCACTCACCAGCGGCACAGTGCTGAGGGGGCCTGCACGGCTCAGCCCTCCAATCCCACGGCCAGAGAGCATCAGGATCCCCCGGGTCACAGAGGTCACCCAGCTCCAGGCCCCGGGGCCTTCCCCAACTCCACGCCTTTGCAGGAGCTGATCCCTCTGCGGCAATGCTCGTCCCTGCTCTTCCGAGGGGCCCAGTCCCCCCTCAGCTCCAGGGCGCCTCCTCACTCGAGTCTTCTCAGATCCTCCCGCCCTCCCCGGCACCTGCTCTGCTCCCAGGGGCCCCGCCAGGGCCGGGATGACTCGGTGCATGCGTGCTCACCGGTCTGTCGCCCCACTCCCCACTGGGCGGAGAGCCCTAAGTGCACAGGGCCTGGGTCCCCCCTCTACCGCGTCCCCGGTACACGTGTCCCTTGTAGGCAAGAACTGGTCAGCCAGCTCTGGGGGGAGGGGCTGGGTTAAAAAATCATTTGTAAAACGTGGATCAGCTGCGAGCGAAGGCCCGCCTGCTGCCGTCGGCCCGTCTCCGCCAGTGCGCACGGCCTCCAGGCTGAGAAGGAGACAGGGGCCCTGGGGACCGTCAGAGATAGCGGCCCGAGACGGGCACTTACCAGGCTGGTCCCCAAGGCCTCGACTAATTCCACATGCACGCGCCCTCACTAACTGCTTCTAGCCGCAGCTTACGGGGGCGCGGCTCAGCGGGGAGGCCCATGGGGTTGCTTCTCACAGCACCGACCTCCGTCCCCTTCACCAAGGACACCAGACCTTGGCCTCGGGAGGGCTTGCCCTCCCTGAGATGGGCGGGGTCACAGTAACATGGCCAACGGGGTGGCTCTGAGTGTCTGTGGGTCACAACTCAACTCGCTATCACGGCCAGCTGTATTGCTGTCACCACGTGTGTCTGCGTGGTTGTCTCGTGGCCGTAGCTCCTGGCGTGGATGTCGTGGGGGCAGGGGCAACGGTACCACCCGCCGCAACCCAACTTCCCACAGAGCTGGGACCGGCAGGGTGTAAGGATGCGGCTGCAGGTGAGTGAGGGAAGGGAGCTTCTAGATCCTGGGGGGGTGGAATGCCTGGTAGGCACCCTCCTCGGGAAGAGCTCAGGAGTCCAGGAGCCGCCGGCCCTAGCTGCCAGCAAGAGGGGGAGCCTCTGGGAACTGGGGTCAGATGAGGGCCTTGACCCTCTGAATCACTGGGGGGGGGGGCTCCTAGGGATGACAGGCTCCCGAGGTGCGGGTCCGGGTGTGGGGGGACTGGGCGCTTGCTACTCGAGTGTGGTCGGCAAGGACAGCTGTCACAAGCTGGCCTCCCTGCCCCGCAGGGACCCCCAGCTGTGCCCCAGCCAGGTTCTGGCCACCTGTGTGCTGCCCGCTCCCCCCACCGTGGGTCTGGGTGGGGAGTGGCTCCAGGTGAGCCGTGCTGGCCCCGCCCCAGCCCCGCCCCCTGCCGGCTGGGTGGGACCTGTGCCTGAGGACAGAAAGGACCCGAAGGCTGAGCAGCCCCTGCTGGGGGAGCCCGCCCTCCATGGGGGAGGGGACACGCCACCATCAAGAAGCTGGGGGACAGTGGCACCGGCTCCCCCTCCCCCGTGCTCACCGGACGTGGTCTGCTTCAGTTTTTCGTTTTTCTTCTTCCTCCATTTCCAGGGTTTGAAGATCCTGCCCAGGGTGGCCAGTTTGCTGTTCCTCCTCACAGGGGGGGTCCGGGTCCCTGAGACCAGATACTCGGAGCGCGCTGGGGGGGCGGGGTCCATCTCATCTGCAAGGGGGGCACAGCAAGGAAGGGCTCGGGTGATCACCAATCCCACACGGCTCCCCTCACCCCAGGGGCCGCCGGGGGGTTCTCCAAAGCCCGGGGCTCAATCCAGTGGGAGCGTGCCCCCAGGTGGCGCGTGCCGGCTCCTGAGTTTGTGCCCCATCTCCCTTCTGTGGAAGCCCTCCGTCCCGGAGCCCTCCCCCAACTCTGCGTGCGGCCACAGTGATCTGAAGACTTCCCGAATTTCCCCATGAAACCTCTGCCACCCCAGGACCTTTGCTCAGGCAGTGCCTTCACCTGTGCTGCCTCCCTCAGCTTCTCCGCCTTGTAAACTTCAGCTGCTCAGCTGACTCTGACTTTCTCTGGAAGTCTCTACCTCTCTGCCCCGAAGCTCGGAGCCTTGCCTCATGCTCCCGAAGCTACCTGCGCATGCACTGAGGCACAGCAACGGTGCCTGGCTGCCCGCCCCTCCCGCTTAGCTGCCCGGTGTCTGCCTGGGGCCTCAGCACGGCCCCGGCTACGCTCCTCACTGGGGAGCCGCAGGAGCCCGTCCAGGAATGGACAAAGGCAAGTCGCTCTCCTCTGGTCCCTGGTTCAGAAAACTAGGCCATGCTGCGGACTGCGGGCTGGACAAAGCTGGACATCCGGGGAAGCTCATGGGCGGTTTGTCACACCCGAGAGACTGTTGCCGTCGACGGGCCACTGGCTCAGTCGCTGATCATCCCCCCTCCCCATGACCCGCGTGCAGACGCGGAGGAGAACAGGGCGGATCCGGGGGTGCCGATCGGAAACCCGGCCGAAGTACACGGCTAGGTCCGGAAGTCAGCACGCAACACCACACAGCACGTGCCGGCAATGAACGCCAGGGACTCGCGCCCCCGAGCAAGCTGGCACGTGCAGAGAACGTCTGAGGGGCACTGGGCCGCTGGCCGCTGTGGGGCCTGGGGAGAGGAAGACGTGGGCTTCTCCGCAGCCTGTTCCGTAGTCCGCGATGTGTTTCTTGTTTAAGGAAAGAGATCGGCGAGAAGGGAAACGCATCCGAGGGGCGCGGCTCGGGCCAGCACCCTGGGAGGACGGAGGAAAAAGCCTAAGTTGCCCCGAGCCCCTCCTGAGACGGGGCAGCGACGAGGCCTGAGCGCGCTGAGTTTTAATCTCTCGATATCACTCGGGTGGGTGTTCACAGACCCGCCAGTGCTCTCCGCACAGCTGCCGGCACCAGTGCCCGGACCCCGGCCAGGACGCGCGTGTGCGTGCACGCACATGCACACACACACACACATGCACACACGCACACACATGCACGCACACATGCACACACACATATCGCCCAGAACACATTAGCCCCACGGCCAGTGAGTTAATTCGCCTCCCTGCTACGCACGAGTAGGGGCTGGCAGCCTGAGTTTATAAAGAGACAAGAAGCCCCAGAGGGGCCCGAAGATGCCGGAAGAGCAGGGCTGGGGTGAGGGGGTATCGGGAGGGTCCTCAGTGGGAGGCCACCGGCGGCGCCCAACGGAGCCCAGTGCCCCCCCAACCCCGTGATGGGCGCCCCAGAGACGAGCCGCCTGAGCTGGGAGCAGCCAGCCGACCCCCGGGGCTCACGGGCAGGCCCCCAGCCCCTCTGAGCCTCGGTTCCCACACGTGGAAACTAAGACGGTGACCATCTCTGACACCTAGCATCGAGAGAAAGGTTCAGGGAGGCCCCCAGAGACCGGAAACTTAGGTAAACATACAAAATACACGGTGGATGGAGAGTCTGTTACGACCCACGTAAAACAGTATTAACTATGTTCTGAGACGGCACAGGCACTCTGGTTAGCAGGCCACGCTTGCGAGGCCGCTTCGGTGGAGACCTTCACCGTAGCTTCTACTATTCAAGGAACGAAAGAACCACCGTGGAGTAACGTCGTTCCTGGCCGGGCGCTGCCTTACTTTACCCTCACAGCGAATCTGCGACACGGGACTCACGTTCACTTTCAGGTGAGCGCACTAAGGCTCAGGGCCATTCTGTGGACTCGCAGAGCGAGGGGAGGCTGGAGGCCGGGCGCCCTGACCCCGGACCCCCCTCGGGTCTGTCAGCGGCCCCCAGGGCGACCGTGTGGATGCGTCTCCCACAGCAGGACACACGCGGGTAAGAACCGACAAAAGGCATAGAGCAGGAGTGTCCCAGCCACCCTGGGGGCGCAGCCACGCTCTCTGGGCGTTAGTATTGAGTGTTGACTGTATACCGGACACTGTCCTCGGCGGTCTACAAGGCAGCCCGCGCGGAAGAACAAGCTTAGGGGTGTCTTGTTTGAGAAACGAGCTCGCTCCAGCTTGTTTCCAGCCGGGTACCCAGCACCCGGCACCCAGCAGGGCCCCCGGAGGTGTGCGCCAGGGAGCGAGGGAGCCAGGGAAGCCCCAGGCCCCCGTCACAGGTACCCCCCCATCGTCTCCCCAGCACCGCGCTCCAGGCGCAGGCTGCACACGGGCCCCTCTCTTCCTGGAGGCAGTTTATGGCGTGTTATTAACTCTCCTCTCCTTCCCACCGCGGTGCCAGATAGAAGTACAAGGGCCAGAGCCACACGGCCCCAGGAAAGCCGCTGTCCTGGGGAAGAGGACTGGCCAGGTCTCCCCAAGCCTCTGGGCTGGTGTGACGATGAAGGTCCCCAGAGATGTGCATGGGGACAAAGGACCGTTGTCACCGCTCCACAAAAGGTGGCAGTCACAGAAACACGCATGCCCCACAAGATGAGCCTCTGCGGAAATCCAGAGGAGGACATGCGTAAGGCTCTGAGCTTCCTAGCAGCCAAAGCAACAAGAGAGCAGCACGAAGAATAACCCGCAGGTCACAGACCCCTACTCCACTTGCCGCCCACGTCCCCGTGAGCCTGGTCCCCACAGGCCCCACAAGGCGTTCCAGCCGCTCTCCCCACGATCGCCGCCCTTACATCGTAAGTGATCACACCGACGCTCTGCAGGCTCCCCGCCCGTCCCCTTCTCCTGCAGCACAAAGTGCAGACTGATCACCAAGCCTGCGTAGCTCCCCAGCTCTGCTCCCGGCGCCCACCCGCTCGCCTCCGCCCCCCTGCTCGCCTCCGCCCCCGCGCAGTGACACATGTGGCGTTGTCAAGATGCATCTGAGGTTCGCATCCTGGCTGTCGCTCACTAAGGGGGGAGGACGCGCTGGCGCCCCGCTCCCTGCCTCCTCGCCCTGGTCTTGCTGGGGACCCGAGGGCAGGAGACTTCCCAAATCCTTGCCTGGGGCTCGGCCACGTGGCTCGCTTGAATGCATGGAAGGTGGGCAGAGGGGACAGAGAGTCTCCCTCCTCACCATCCCCTTCCTCCCCACCCTCCTCCTCCCCACCATCACCACCATCATTATGTGAATCCCCGGACTCTGCGCCCTCCCCACCCCACCTCTGCCCCCAGTGGCTGCAGCAGGTACTGGGTTCCCAACCCCCCTCTGACACACAGAGTCCTCGTGCACAGCCTGGAGCACAGAAAGGGCAGGGGCTGTACCCACGGCCTTGAAACTTGACTTGAAATTCAGCGGGGAGCCATTGAGGGGTCTTCAGCTCAAAAGATCTGATTTGTTCATTTAACACCACGCTCGGCCAGGACAGACACCTTCGTCTGAGCAGCTCCTGGGGACCTGCTGTCATCGGGGAGCTCCTGGGGACCTGCGGCTCCACACGTCTGAGGGCTGCACCCCCGGCACCCCGTCGGAAGTGCCCTCCTCCCTCCCCCTCCCCCTGCAGGGCTCAGCCCAGGGCCAGGCGCGAGGACAGACAGAACAGACAGAGTGCAGTCCAGTGAAGGAATCACAGGCACCTGGAGGACGGAGAGGGCGCGACTCCCGCTGACGGCACGCACGGGGGTCCGTGTGAGCAAGAGGCGGGTGTACGCCCCCCGGGCAGCGTGGCCGCACACACTCGAGGGTGGGCGTGCACGGGGACAGGTGTGTACGCAGGGGTGGCTGTGTGCCAGCGTGCCCGCGAGTGTACCCGCAAGGGTGGCGTGTTCCTGCACGTGCGTGTCCACGGCGGGAGGGAGGGCTGGGTGCACCGCCTCCCTCTGCCTCCAGCCCGTGAGCTCACCCAGCGTCTCTCCGGGGCCCCTTCCCCCATCGGGGGCATTCCCGGAGGTGCAGACACATTAGCACAGCCCTCCAGCCTCCGAATGACACAGCGGTGCTGTTTCCGGGCCACCTCCGCCACCTGGGAGCATTAGCGGTTAATTAATGAACAATGTTTCCCCACATCTGCGTGAGGAAGTGAAACCGGCAGCCACGGGGCAGGCGGGAGGCCTCCCCACATTCCCAGATGATGGGGGGGGGCGGGTGGCCCGGCCACTGACAGGAGATGGAGACGCAGGTGCAGGCCCCAGCGCCCCGCCCCCAATGACTCCAGCCCTCTCCTGGTCCCCAGCCCTGCCCCTCCCCCACCGATGGGTCCCCCAGCCCTGCCCTTCCCCCACTGGTGGGTCCCCCGGCCCTGCCCCTCTCCCACCAGTGCACTGGTCCCACACACCCACAGCGAGGCACCACTCTAGGAACAGGCAGGGAGGGACACCGGCACCACCAGGACTGAGCTCACTGAGCTTACGGGCTCATCTTCATGCCTGGCACGGGGCCGGCTCCTTCCTTCATGACACCCCCTCCATCCTGGCTCTGAGGGCACCTGGACATCCTCCTGGGACATACACGTGACAGCTATCATCTGTCTTTCCCACTCGGACAAACGAAGCTCCGTGAGAACGGGAGCTGTGGTGTCTTGCTCACCGTGGGCCCCCTGGCACCCAGGAGGGACTCAAATTCGCGCCTGATTGGCCTGTGAGTCTGGAGGCCGGATCGGACCCCCGTCCGTCTGACTCCGAAGTCCACTCCCTAGTGACCCAGGCATTTCCGCTTCCTCATCTTCCATCCCTGGCCTGCCTCCATCTTCTTGCACTCTGCCTCTCCCCAAGACCCGCCACGGAAGGAAAACCCCACTCACTGAAGGCCAGGTGCCACGTGCCGAGCGCCCGGCCTCGCAGGGAAGACCGACGCCCTCCGTCTCGGCCGCTGCGGGAACTCCACTTCCCGCGTGTTTCAGGCCTCCGTTCACTCCCAAACTCATTCGGCAGGAATCGGCCGAGGCCGTCCGGTGCCGGAGCTGGAGACCCACGGAGCGGGGGAAAGAAACAAAGAAGGGACCGACGTGGTGACTTCAGAACGTGCTACGACTGACGTCGGAGGCAGCCGGAACTTGGGACGTGGACCAGCGGAGCATGGCTTGTTTCTTCGCGAGCCTTCCTCGCCCAGACGAGTCCATCCGGCAATACGCAGTGACCACCTTCTATGGAAAAAGCACCTGCCAGGCGCCAGGCGGGACCAGGAGGTGCTCGGCGCCCCCCCAACCCTGCCCGGGGAGGGGGGGGGTCCTGACCACAGAGGAAACCAGGACGCAGGGACTTGCCGGAAGGTCCGAGTCGGGGGATCGTAACTGCAGAGGAAGCAGCCTGGGGTGGGGGCGGGGCTCCGAGGAGGCTGCTGGGGGGCGGGTGGTACTTGATTCGGGACTTGGCAGTTGAGGCGCTGAATAAAGGGTGCAAATCCACCAAAACGCGACGGGATGTGGCATCTGGGCCACGGGAGGGGAGGCGGAGAAGCGAGACCTGGCGTGCCCCTCTCTGAGGGTCAGAAGCCCCGTGAAACTTCCACATCTGCACAGAGATGCCAACTTCCCCTACTGCCGACTGGGGACCAGCACGCACGCACACACGCGCACACACACGCGTGCACACACACACACCGAGTACTCATACACACGCACGCGCGCGCACACGCACACCAAGTACTCACACACACGCACGCATACGCACATGCGCACACACGCACGCACTCATGCATGCACACACGCATACACACGCAAGTACTCACACACACGCACACACACGCACTCATGCATGCACATACATGGACACACACATGCACACACGCACACATGCACACACACGCGCACACACATATGCATGGGCACACATCTGCACAAAACTGTCACGTATCATCACCGCCACTGACCGTAAATCATAGGAAGAATACGCTCTCAAAGCACGAGAGGAAGTTTTAAATTAAAAGTATCTCAATAAGTGAGCAAATGACACCGCGGGGCGCCTGGGGGCTCAGTCCGTTGAGCGTCCAACTGCAGCTCAGGTCACGATCTCGCGGTTGATGGGTTCCAGCCCCACGTCGGGCTCTGTGCTGACAGTGTGGAACCTGCTTCAGATGCACTGTCCCCTCTCTCTCTGCTCCTCCTCTGCTTTCTCTCTCTCTCTCTCAAAATAAATAAACTTAAAAAAAAAAAGATCCCAGCAGGCAGGTCGCTATTTTCATCACCCGCGTTACGAGGAGGAAAACGGAGGCACGAAGATGTGAGATCACTGTCCCACATCACACAGCTAAGGTGACAGGATGCTCGGGAGTCAGGACGTCCGCTCCAAGAGCCTCGTCCTGACCCCCACGTTAGAGCGCACGGAGCGGATGGCGGCGGCACCGTTCCCAGGGGCGAGGGCGAGAACCGGGCCGCAGCCGACCTCACCGTGGAAGCGGCGTTGGGCTAAAGCAGGACCTCAGGCGTCGAAAGACCAACGGCTCGCGCCCAGGCTGCAGAAGACGTGGCCTGACAGCTGCCCACGAAGAAAGTGCTCGGTGTCTTAGTGGAACCACCACCAGGATGGGTCTGAACCTCCAGACCCAGATTTTTCAGAATGGCTTTTAAGTCTCCCAGATGTAAAAGTATTGTTGGTTTGACCTTCCCCGACTCCTGGAAAATTCTGGAGCGACGACCTTAGAGCAGGTTCCCAGGGAGCGCAGATCGGCACCGGCAGAACCCCGGCCACACCTGGACACCTGCCAGGAAGGAGTGGGGCCCCTCCATGTAATCGGGGCCAGGAGTGGAGGCGGGGACAGGTCGCCGGGGTGGGGAGGGAGCGGGCGGGGACATGGGAAGAAGGGCGAATTTATTTAAAAGGGGAGAACTTCTAAGGGCCGACGGCTCTCTTCCCAGAACCTCTGCGGGATTCTCCTCCCGCCCCGCGAGCCTGCCCGTCGGAACTGTGATCCGTGACAGCCCCCCTCGCCAGGACAAAGGCCACGGGGACCCCAACAGCAGCTCCCGCTCCTCCTCGGGCGGCCGGCACGGCGCCTGGCGTGTGGAGTAAATGGACTGAGTGGAAAAATGAACGAATGAGAGACACTGATCCCGCGGTAGAAAAACCGCAGCGGAATCCACACGCAGGTCACTGGTTATTAACCGCGACCCCGAGTCCCCTCTGCGCCCCTCGGTGGCGGGAGAGAATTACAATCCCTAAGCAACTTCCAGGCTTCACACTGGCCCATCCCCTCTCCCCGCGGCCGCCACTAGCAGCCCTTGACCCAGACGGCATCTCCTTTCTCGGCCTTGATCGTCGGTCGAGGCGCTAAGGAACACAGAGGAGCCAACACGGGAGGCTGGCAAAGCGTCGGAGCGAACACGAGCCCCGGAATAGCGTGGAAGGAACGGACGCTCGGTTGTAGAGAACGCGGTTTAGGACGCGGAGGGCAGCCGAGCGAACCACCCCAGGAGGCGGGGACTCTCAGCTCCAGTTCCCACTTAGGAAGAGGCGGCTGGGGGACAGGACCCAGGTAAGCAGTCACACAGCTGGTGAGTGGCAGGACCGGCACGGGAGCCCGGGCTCCCGGACATCGAGTTCACCATCGGGGCGTGACACCAGTGTCTCCCAAATCTGTTCCATGGAACCCTGGCAGGAGAGATGTTCTGCGGATGAAGACAAGACGGGAAAACACTGTCTACCCCAAAGGCCCTCCCTGAAGAGGTGCCACCTGTTATCACAGTAAAGGCTCTGAGAAGTCCTGCAGTAAGCAACTGTCTTTAGCTGTTTCACCAGCCCTTCCTAAACAGATGGATCAGGCAAAGCCTATATAACCTCGTCGCCCAGACAGTCATCACCATAACCACACACAGGCTGGGGCAGCAATGGCCTTGGAGCAGTAGACGTGAGATTAAGCAGTTTAAATGTATTCCCGCTAAGAAGCGCTCACGACGATTACTTTTGGAATATAAAAGTCTCATCCCCAATAGCAAAATAAAGACCGGACGACGGGCACCATCAAGGCCCGGACACCAGCGCCGGCACCGAGGCCTCCTTAAAGCGTCTTCTTTCCTCCCGTCTGGTGGGCAAACCAGCACCTCGGACGAGAGAAGCCATCTGTGTAGCATCCACCCCGTGATTCTGCCAACGTCGCTGGTGTCTGGCAGACAGATGGCCGGTTCTCCGAGCAAAGCTCAGCTCAAATCCGTCCATCGGGTGGATCCGAAAAGGCTGCGCGGAGTTTGGAACGACAAATTAGACCATGAGGATAATGGAGTCGGGGAGGGCGGAAGGGGGACCCAGAAACCACCTTTGGGGTCACAGACACCGGCCTTCATGAGCATCGCGCTTAGTAGGGCGGCCTATATTCGCACATCAGCAAATCTCGCAGAAATTATTTGGCAGGAAGCCCACAGACTTCGCAAAGACTAAAAGCTGCTTTCAGACACGGCCGCCCAAGGGTCTTCGGAGTACAAGAGTACTTCAGAGACACAATGAAGCAAGAGACAGCATCGCACTGGAGACTGAGCTACCTAATATGCCCGAATCGTCCAAGCCCGAGCCCCGGCCCAGACTTTCTCCCCTAAAGTGCAAGGCGAGGTTCTTGCATGTCAGTCAGAGCATAAGGACAAATGTGAATTTTTAGAAATACGCGTGTTTTCAGCATTTTTGAGAGGAATTACACACATTGAGAGGCTGGGAAGATCCGGAGCCAACAGATCTGGGTCTTGCAAATGCGTCCCGTAGTCATCCTGCTCGGAGGGCCAGCCGCACACACCCGGCCTGGGCTTCCTGGGCCGCACCGTCTCTGTTGCAACTACCGGGCGGCTGCATGGAAGCAGGTAATGACACCTCAGGTTGACAGGTCCGGACACACTTTAATACAGCTTTCTTTATAAACGCCAGCGGAGGGCAGAAGTGCTCTGGGGGCAGACCCCGCCTGAGATGGTCCCTTCGGGAATGTCTTCAGGGAGAAGCCAGGGGTGCTCGGAGAGGCAAGAAGGAGGCGGGGAGGAACCACTCGGGCTCAGGGTCTTGCTGACCTTCAGCCTCACTTCTGACCCCTGGGGTCCGGCCGGTGTCACTACACCCGCTCCCACTCCAGCCCCAGACGGGTCTCCCAGCATCCGCTAAGCCTGCCACCCCCCCCAAGCAAACAGGCCTCGAGTTACTTTCCTGCCTAATGTCACTGTGGTTTTTCCGATGAAACGCCAGACCCCAACTGTGACCCTAATCCTGATGTCTGCTTGCTTGCTTTTTCTTTCTTTCTTTCTTTCTTTTCTTTCTTTCTTTCTTTCTTTCTTTCTTTCTTTCTTTCTTTCTTTCTTTCTTTCTTTCTTTCTTTCTTTCTTAAGTTTTATTTTGAGGGAGAGAAAGAGAGAGCACGGGGGAGGGGCAGAAAGGGGGGGAGCGAGAGAAATCCCGAGCAGGTTCCCCACGCTACCAGCACAGAGCCCGATGTGGGTTTTGAATTCATGAAGCCGTGAGATCATGACCTGAGCCGAAATCAAGAGTCCTTTGAGCCACCCAGGCGGCCCTGGCCTCGGCTTCCTTAAGCTGATCTCGAACCACGCCCCCTGCCTCGCTCCACTCTCTCTCCCTTCTGCTTCTTGCTCAGTTTCTCCTGGCACAGGGCTGCCCCCGTGCCAATGCTTCTGGAGGCAACACTCTTCCCTGATGAACCCCTGCGCACACCTCACAGCCTCCTCCTCCTTCCCCGCCTGTTATGTTTTTCCCCGTAGACTTCAGCACAGTTTGGAATTGCCTAGAGGTTTGCCTGTTTGTTAACTGAATGTCCGTCTTGGCTATTCGGCCAGGAGAGCAGGGACCAAGTGTATCCCATGTAACTGCCTCCCCGGGGCCGAAATCAGAGCTCAGGAGGGTCCGGTGAGGGCTCGGCAAGTATTTGAGACGCAGAAGTCCCCACCCAGGGGGAACGAGTGCAGGCGGAGCCGACGTTTATATTCCGACACAGTAAGACGTTTCTCAGGGTTTCCCGAGTCCAGCTCCTTCCTGAGTCTGATGACTTTGTAGCCACACTGTTTTTGCCCCACGCCGCCTCCTTCTGGCCCCTCAGGGGTTGATTCAGGGCTGTCCCTTGAGACCCTCCCCCGACAGCGTGGGCCACCCTGCCTGAGCACCTGCAGCGTCTGCACTTTGCTGTCACGGTGGCTCCTGGCTTCGCCACAGGCCCTGTCCTGGCCCCGGCTCCCCTGGTGGCCGTCCCAGAAGTGACAGTGAGGTGGAGACGGCCCAGCGAGCCAGCAAGTCCGCACAGCGCACACCTTCTAGGAACAGGCAGCGGCCAGTGACACCTGTCTGCTCGGAGCGTGCCCGGAGTCTCTGGTTGCTGCTGGGAGACAGCCCCCCCCCCGGAAGGCCCCCACCCCAGCTGATGGCCGTACAGCTAACTCCGGCCCCAGCCACTGCTCTGGGCCTCTGCGGGGCACCGGGAGCCGCTGTCTGTGCTGCTCTGGGCACTGCTCTGGGCCCGAGACCCGGCCCTGCCCTCCCAGGCCCAGGGTCTGCGAGGAACGGGTGGCAACAGCAGAACGGACAACTAGACACTGACTTGCACCCTCTTCTGTTCATGCACCCTGGGCCTGGCCCCCTCGTGGCTCCCAGTTCCCTGAACCATCTGATCCCGGTCACGCCACCCCACGTCCCCAGCCCCCACCTCACCCCGCTTAACCCGCCCCAGGGGCTTCCACCGGCGTCAGAATAAGATCCCCCTCTGCTCTCAAAGCCTGGCCTCTCCCTCACCAGCGGCTCTTCCTACCAGTGGCCCCGCACTCGCCGGCACCTGGAGGGGCCCGTCCCTCCCTCCCCCATAGGCTGCCTCCTCTCGTCTCTGGGTTTCCGGTGCCAGAGCGTCCTGTCCTGGGCTCTACAGGCCCCATTCTGGTGTGTTCTCTCCCGGACTCTCCCCACCGGACAGGCCTCGCAGGCTCGGCCCCAGCAGGTTCCCGAGAGACACTCTGGAAGGAATCTGGTCAGGAGCTGATGAGTGGAAGGGGCGCCGTGGCGGAGAGTGAGGCCGGGGGCCTGTGCACAAGGAGGGGATGGTCTCCGGATGCACTGAGATTCCTGCCAAAGTGACAACACGTAACGCGAGTCGCGAAGACTCAGCAGGACGTACATGCGCTGTCGCAGGTCCTAAAATCCTAGTTCGTTGTATGGACGAGCCGCGTTTTACTTCCCCGCCCATCACGGCGCCTGGGAACATGCGTGGAGGACTGTCGGCTCCGAGACCTCCGAGAGGGGGTGTACATCCAGGAGGGGGCTGCTGGCCTCCCGTTCCAGGAGTTGTTTCGTTTTTTATTTTGGAAGAGAGAGAAAGAGAGAGTGACTGCGGTGCAGAGAGAGAGCGAGAAGCCAAGCGGGCTCTGTACTGTCAGTGCAGACCAACATGGGGCTCGAACCCACGGACCGTGAGATCACAACCTGAGCTGCAGTCAGATGCTGAACCGACTGGCCCCCGGCCGCCCCCGGCCGCCCCTGGCTGCCCCCGGCGCCCTGTTCCATGAACTGAGGAAAGGCCAGCCCGTTCCCCGCACGGCTGCACGGGTCACACGCCCCGCAGGAACGACGCGCGACACGCACTGCGACGTGATGCTGAGCGGGAGAAGCGGGCGCAAAGATGTCACTCGCACAAAGTGCCCAGAGCGGACAAGCTGGGTCAGTGGCCCCCAGGGCTGGGCAGGGGGCGGGGGAGGGGAGGGCGAGCGGGAGCGGATGCTGATGGGCAGTTTCCGTTTAGGTGATGAGAAAGTTCTAGAATTAGAGGCCGTGCCACATGGTTGTGCCCTTTAAGTAGTTAAAATGTTAAACTTAGGGGTTTCAAATGTTAAATTTAGGTAATTTCGCCTCAATTGTAACAAAACCTACGTCCTGACCCAGTGGAGCCCTCCATCATGTCATAAAAGCCAGAGTCAGACCCACAAAACCGACCGAAAAGAGTGGTGGCTCCCAGCAGAACAAAGGGCAGACGGCCCTACGTCTTTCCGTCTGCCCGCGCCGTGAGCGCGGCGCGACCCGGCGCCGAGGAAGCCGACGTCCCCGAGAAGAAAGAGCGCAATCACCCCAGCCGCAGCGGGTCTGCACGGAGCCGAGCAGCCTCGCCGGGCACTTGGCGCCGTCTCGCCGCCCAGCCTGGCCTCTGCCTTAGAGCGCATCAGCCCAGCCCTTTGCAGAACCAGAACCCTGGGGCCAGAAGGAAGCCGGCCGGGGCGCCGAACGAGAACCACACGCATTGGGGCTCTGATTCACGCGACTGGAAAGAGCCATAAAAGCATAAAGTCGCGTGCAAACTTGGCAATGACCCTACATTAAAAATGGTGAAGGGATGAGGCACCTGGGCGGCTCAGTCGGTTAAGCATCCGACTTCAGCTCAGGTCATGAGCTCTCGGTTTGTGAGTTCAAGCCCCGCGTCGGGCTCTGTGCTGACAGCTCGGGGCCTGGAGCCTGCTTCGGATTCTGTGTCTCCCTCTCTCTCTCTCTGCCCCTTCCACACTCATGCTCTGTCTCTCTCAGTCTGTCAATAATAAATAAATGTTAAAAAATACAAAACATTTTAAAAAAATGGTGAAGGATCACAAATTTCAAAGCATTCCGGCTGTGGGAATTCTGCCCACGTGCAGCCGCCGCTCGCGCTGACAATCCCAAACATTCTCCCGTGTCCGAGCGCCCCGGAAGCTGTGCAAACTCCGAACCAGGCGGCAGCCGTGTCCGTCAAAGCGCGACCGGGAGGAGAGGACGCTGGATGAGCCCGGGGCAGGCTCTCCCCGGGTCCCCACCTTCCCGACACCACAACCGCGGGCCCTCCCGGCGTCCCTGTGAAAGAGCGGGCTGTGCTGGGGGTGGACGCGGCCTGGCCGGCCTGAGCCAGTGACTTCACGCAGGGAAAGCGCAGCCCCCACGCCTCCGTGAGAGACACTCTGAGGAGCTGCTCAGGCTCCAGGGTCCCCGCGGGATCAGGTGCAGCGGCTGTCTGCGCAGCTCTGCCTGAGACCACGCCCACTCGGCCCCTTCCTCTTCCCTAGGGGACTTCCCGGTTCCCGTCCCTCCTTGGACCACTTTCTTATGGGTTACTTGTTCTCAGAACCACATCCCAGGGTCACCTTGCAATAAACCCAAGCTAAGACCACCATCTGCTCTGTGTCAGACGCTAGGGTGACACTGGCAAGCAAAACTAGACATGGTGCCTGCCCTCACTGGGCTCACAGCCTACCCGGGCTCATAGCCTACCTGGGCTCACAGCCTACCCGGGCTCATAGCCTACCTGGGCTCAGTCCACCTGGGCTCACTGTCTATCCGGGCTCAGTCTACCCGGGCTCACCGTCTAAATGGGCTCACAGCCTACCAGGCTCGCAGACACCCAGACATCAATCAAAGAATTGAATTCAAAGCTGTACCGTGACAGCCTGAGTGTTTTGAGAGAGAGAGGTGTCTGAAGGCAGGTGATGGGCGTCTGATCAAATGCCCCAGAAGAAATTCCACTCAAGGAGAAAGAGCTGGGGTGAGCACTTCCGGTTCAGAAAAAAAACGAGGTTGAAGCCCACCTGAAGGCAGCAGCTTGGAATGCCCACATCCACCCCGTTCTCCAACAAACTCTTCACTGCCTGCATTCCCGTCAGGAGCCGTGTGCCAAAGAGACACGCGTGACCCAGCAGGGCTAAGTGACTGGCCCGGGATCCCACAGCGCCGGGTGACGGCCCCCCTGGATCCGAACGCCGGGCTCCGCGCCTCACCGGGTGAAGGAGACACGTCTCCGCTGCTCACCCGCCCGAGACCAGACCAGGGCACCGCCAAGCGCACACCCCGTCCAGCGGCTTTCGCCGGCTCCAAACGCACCGGGGCCCCCAAAGTGATCCCGATCCTTCCCACTCGAATGCCTTTTCCAAAGTCATCGTTCTCAAACTCCCTTTATAAACATCAAACGTTGAAAGGTCTCCGGTCGCAGTTCCCAGCCTAATGAGCGAATCCCCAAGTGGAGGTTTAAATGCATTGTTGAAACGGAGTCCACGGGGACCGCGCCGGTCTTGGCCTCAGAAATCATTTCCTTCCTCATCCATTAAGCAAACGAACTGAAGCTTGAAGTCGCCAGTGCTTCCCGGAGTGGGGCGGGGCGGGGGCGGTTGTCATGAACCTGGGGGGAGGAGAGAATGCGAGGACCCGGCCCCTGAAGGCGTCCCAACCCTCAGGGGCCTTCCCGTGCAGCCGGGAGCTGGTGGGCGCCATCGCCAGGGGCCTGGTTTGTAGATGGCCGGGCAAGCGCTCAGGACAAGTGTGACAGGCGGGGGGGGGGGGCAGAGATGCTTCGGGTCACCCCAAGTGTGGGTGAGGCTGTGAGGAGCCGTGACCCTCTGCACACAGCCGGTGGGAACGTGGCGGGGCGGCCGCCCTGGGACACGGTCTGGCAGGTTCTCAAGCAGTGACAGAGTCACGCTCTGACAGTGCCGGTCAGGTATTTTCCCAAAGAACTAACCATCTGTGTCCACGCAGACACCCGCACGGGAGTATTCGCAGCAGCACGACTCACGATAGCCAGAGAGTGGGAAGAAGTAATCTGAACTTCCCGCAACCGATGAACGGGTACACGCGGCCTGTCCCTACAGAGGACTATTCCTCAGCCGCAGAAACGAATGAAGAATTCTCGCCCGCTGCACACGCGTGAGCCCCGGGAAAACGGACTAAGTCGCGGAAGCCCACGCGGTGTGTGGGCCCGGCTGTCTGCACTTTGGGGGTGGCGGCGCACCCTGGGAGCGTGAACCCCCATTCTCCGTCTTCTGCAGCAAGGGCTCGCCCCCTCCCCCCAGCCTCCGGGCTTGCTGTTTCAGTCTGCTGGTCGCACAGAAGCACAGTGACGGTCACAATTACAAATCCGGCCCGCCACTCCCTGCTTAAACTCGCTAGTGGCTCTCCCCGCCCCCCCACCCCCGCCGCCGATTTGGGATCAAACCCAAACTCCCTGAGGACACCCTGGCTTCCCTTGGTACCTTCTCTACCACATTCGATCCGTTCCAGCCGCGCTGACCGTACTCTGCATTCCCTGGCATGCCCAGCGGGTTTCTGCCTCAGGGCCTTTGCACCAGCTGTCCCCTCTGCCGGGAGTGCATTCCCCCAACGGTGCCGCAATGCTGACTCCTCATCCGCAAATCTCGACTGCCCGATGTGCCACCGCTCCTCACCCGCCTTCTCCACGTGGCTTTCCTGCACCTTTCACGGCTCACTCCAAGATTTCACTTTGTTCCGCTTTCTTTGGGGCACACACTGTTCCCTGACATGTTGTGTATTTATCTGTTCACTTTAACACCGGCCCACGTGCTCCTTGAAGGCGAGGACTCTGTCTACCCAGCTGTACACCAAGAGCAGCAGGGACTCCATAAACTTCCGTTGGATGCCAGGAACCGCCCATCTCGAAGCCTGCTCCCCTCGGGGTGGGAGCCCACGAGGCCCCCGGTGTCCCCCCTATGGGATCCGGTCTTGCCAGCTCCTGGCCCCCTCACTCCTCACCCGACCAGACTGGCCACTCCTTGGCTCCTGAGGCTCTTTGGTTTTGCTTCAAGAACCCTACACTTGCCTTCCCGATAAAACCCTTTGGCCCCCATCTTAGCCTGGCCCACTCCTACCCTCGGCCACAGCTTACACCTCGCCTCTCCCCAAAGCCCGTCCCAGAGTCAGGGCTGGGGGCCCCGCCCTGTGCACCCCGCCTCCGTCACCGCTCCCCTCCATCGTATCTCCCGGACCACGGGGATCTCTGGCTTTGCTGGACTTCTTGCTGCGGTGCCTCCGTCGGGCGCAGAGACGGCGAGTGCCGCCCAGACCACGGATCGGGACGGACTCCCGCACAAGCTGGGTCCCCGGGGAAGGCCTCTGAGAGACGGTGGACACGCGGCCCACCCCGAGCTCGGCCCACAGCCAGACGGCTGCCCGTGGCCGCGTGCTCGTGGGTTGCCGAAGCGTGGACAAGTCACCCGGCCTCTCCGGGCCTCCGTGTCCTGACAGGTGTGCAGGGGGGAGGACACCGGAAGGGCTAAGCGACCTCACTCGCGTGGAAACGCAGCACGGTGTCTGCACGTGGCCACGCGTCACCCCCGCCAGCGCCCCCACTGGCCCGTCCCCGGTCTCTCTGGGCGCCCTTCCTGCGGCACGGTCCCTGGCGCACAGTAGGCCCTCAGTAAACACCTGTTGAACGCAGGAAGACACCACAGACATCCCGGG
This sequence comes from Paguma larvata, assembly GCA_030068075.1. Taxonomy (NCBI): domain Eukaryota; kingdom Metazoa; phylum Chordata; class Mammalia; order Carnivora; family Viverridae; genus Paguma; species Paguma larvata. Next base: position 45,960,060 of record CM057844.1, on the reverse strand, counting down.
CAGAGTCGCACCGTTTTCGTGGGAATCACGAACAGCAAACCTTTGATTAAGTTTTTAATTTTCAGCCATACATCCCTGGGGGCCTGACGGAGACACGGCTGCCGAGTCGCACACCACGGCCTTCCCCCTAGTAAGCCAAGGGGACGGCAACCGAGAGACCTCGTGTAAGAGGCCGTGGCCTCCGCCTGTTTCGGTCTCCGCCGGCCTGTCCACGTGAGCCTGTGGCCTCCTTGTGGGCGCTCGTAACGTCTACCGACGTGCCTGTGTCCACAGCAGCAGCCTGCGGGAGCCAGCACGCTGCCGTGTGGGGAGGGGGCTTCTGGGTGGGGAGGGGGCCTCTGTGTGGGGAGGGGACCTCTGTGTGGGGTGAGGCCACCGTGTGGGGTGGGGGTCACGGCGTGGGGTGAGGCCACCGTGTGTGTGGGGTTCACCCAATAAGAAGGGGAGTTTTGGCCTCCTGGGAGAAGCTGCTTGGTCTTGGACACAGTGCCCTCCACGGATCAGGTGGCGATGCCCCTTCCTCACTTCAGAAGCCACCAGACACCAAACGGCCCTCTCCTGTGCCCGTCACACGCCTCCTATGATGAGCCGGAGCCGTGCGGACACCAACAAAATGAGTGTGGGGCCTGCTTTCAAGGAGCTTCCGACAATCTCCTTCAACAACGTGGAAAGAGCCAGGGCCTCAGAGCCGGGAGACTCAGGCTGGCTGTATCCCATGCTGGCCCCGTGGCCGTGGTCTGGCCACAGATGTTTCCAGCGGTCCCGTGGCCATGGTCTGACCACAGACCTCTCCAGTGGCCCTCAGTGGCCCTCACCACCTCGGTCATGCCCAGGTGAGGAGAGGAACCAGCCACAAAAACCCACGCTTCAGCAAGCCAAACGAATTCCCCGACCCTGTTTAAACCCCCAGAACGGAGGCTCGCTTGGGGACCGCAGTCGGAGCTGACCGTTGCTCTGGGGGAAGGCGACCGAAAGGCCTACTGGCTGCCTCCCTCAGGCGCAAAGTGCCAAATCCAGGTAACCCCCGCAGGAGCCGGCAAACTTGAAACCACCTCAGATAGAGAACTAAAAGGCAGAAAATCCCCTTTCGGGATCAGCGACACGTGAGAGAAAGTGAATTTCACCCTGAGGGCAGCCCGGCGGCCCCACAACCCGATGGGGGGGGGGGGATGCGGGGAAGGCACATTGTTAATTTATTCACCTGCGTTCCCGGGAGACACAAGCTAATTTATTGAGAAAAAAAGAAAACCCTCACGCATTACACTCTGACATGTTACATTTTCATGAGATGCGATGGGTTCTTCTCTGGGGAAGGAAAGGCCCTCGTGACGAAATCCCGGTCCTTGGGGGAGGTCTAGGGCTTTCTGGTGACAACGGGCCACGCGGAGGCCAACCACTGCGCCCTACCTGCTAACCGCTGCTCACGACGCGCGACAGAAACACGCTGAACTATGGTGACATCCTTTTTAAAACACAGAGCCGCCCAAAGTGCTAATTCCTCAAAGTTTAATTTAACTTGTATTGGGTCGGACCGTTCGAGACTGCCAATACTCGGCCGACACCGCCTTACGGAAATGGCAGCTGCACGCAGACCAGCTACACAAGATGGCACCGGATCTCATTCTGGAATGAAATAGAGAGACGAACATGACCACAGTGGTTCGGAGGGCTTGCTCCCACACCATCAGTAGGGGCCAGGCCAAAGTTTGCCCAATGAGCCTCACCGCTGTAAAGGATCGCCCTGCCCACCTGCCCTCAGGCGCACGCGCACACGGGAGCCAGCCCTGCCCCCGGCCCAGCAGGTGGCCCCGTCGGGGTGGGGTGGGGGGGCCCTGGGTGGAGTCCCGCTGGAGCTCAGCCACAGCATAGCGCCCACACTTCTCTGCTCCGAGATGGGACCGGAGGGGAACGTTGAGCCGGACGGCAGCAAGCACCTTGACCCGAGGTCACCCAGAGCCGCGCAGTGAGCAGAAAAGGAAGCAGGTGGCCTTGGGCGGCACTCACGGAGCGGGAGGGGACACGCGGCCTGGGAGACGGTGCATCCTCAGGGCCACAGTGCCTGGCTCCCAGGCCTAGCGGAAGCCATTTCCAATCTCCCGCGTGAGAAAGTCTTGGGAAGAAAGGACCAAAAAGGCGGACTTGGCTAGGCCACGTCGGCCACCTGGCTTCTAAGAGCCTGTGAGAACATTCCAAACGCAGAGTTCTCGCCACCTGGGACCTTTCCCCAAGCCTCACGGGGACATCTGCAGAGGGAGGCCGTGGCTCGGTCCACGCTGACTTGAAGAACATGAAGGATGCACGCGTCAAAGAGCTTCTCCGAAGACTCGGGCGCCCTGGGGTGCTGCGGTTTTCCTGGGACTTCAGACTTACGGAAGGCGTGATTCCGGAGGAATACTTAAAACATGCCTTGACAACAAATTATTTTTGTTGCTCGTGTTATTGTCTTCTTCGATGATCTCTGACGTGGGACGGAGCCACGTAACGTGGTTCACACTTAACCACACCAACGTGGTTGAGAGCCTCCTGGTGCGAATCGGCCCCACGGCGTGGGATGTGCCCGGTGGGGCGAGTGCCTTCACCTCCGTAGTGCCCCAGGCCCTAGGACCCGAGCAGTGACACCGTCTCCCTCGCAGGGCCGTTGTGACAATGACAGGAGACGAAGCACGCCGGACAGCACCTCGAATGTGAATTAAAAGCTAACCGACATGATAAATTCAGGGGATTGTGACCATGCCAATACCCTGGTGGGCTACGGACACGCTACACTAAACGGTCTGGTTCAGCACGGGGTGGGGGAAACGGGAAAGGCCGCACGGAGGGCTCCGAACTGCTCACGCTGCGTGTAGGTCTACAGTGATCTCAACACAGGTTTCAGTTTAAATTTTTTTTAATGGTTATTTATTTTTGAGAGACAGAGAGAGACAGAGCACAAGCAGGGGAGGCGCAGAGAGAGAGGGAGACACAGAATCTGAAGCAGGCTCCAGGCTCTGAGCTGTCAGCATGGAGCCCGACGCGGGGCTCGAACCTGTGAACCATGAGATGGTGACCTGAGCTGCGGTCGGAAGCTTCACTGACTGAGCCCCTCAGGCGCCCCGCGAGTTTCAATTTCTAAAAGTTAGCCGGCTATTTTCATTATTAAGATGATTAATCCTGCCAAAAAGGATACAGTGAATGAACACTCAAGAGTTCTTTCAATTTTTCATGAAAACAAAAAATAGCTGTCTCTGTGTACGGTTTGTGGCAGAAACAAAATGAGCGTAAGAACAAAGTGACTTCCAAAATAATCTCACTGTGCTGGCTGCTTTTTGTCTTCCTCTTTGAGGGAAATAAACATCAATTACCCTTCCTTCATTCATCCCACCGATGCTGACAGCAATGTGTGCCGGGCACGGGGGCCCATCGGGAGCAAGCTGGATTAGGTCTTCATCTGCACTGGGAGTTGGGTTTGGGGTGCGCGTGTGTGCGCGCGCGCGTGTGTGCGTGTGGGCACGCGTGCATGTGTGTGTTTTACCTACTAATGTCCTTCATGAATCCTTTAGAAAGGATGCACGCTTATTGAGCGCCTGGTGTGTGCCCGGCCACGCGTGCGGCTCAGGGGCCTCACCGCTGAGCAGAAGAGCACAGTCTGTGTCCCTAGGAAGCGCCCCGATCTGGTGAGAACAAGCAACACTGAAACAATCACGGGGGGATCGAACTGTATGTTTGTGAAGTGCCAGGCTGACTCTGAGGCAGTGGCCTGAGGACTCGGCCTCGGGGGCCGTACTGCCTGTCTTTTATCTTCTGTGTTCCCAGGCCCTGACATCCGGAGCCTCGCTGGCCCTGCAGGGACGTCCCCCCCTCCCCCCCGCCCCAGCCAAAACTAGAGACCGCTAACAGCTTGTCCACGAGCGCGGTTTCCAAACACCAACCAGCCGACCCAGAGCCACACCGCAGGGCACTTCCTTACGGGGTCTCCTCCTCGGGGCCACCGTCCGCTTGCCCCAGTGGCCCCAGGGCCGGGCGCCGGACGACAAGGCGCGGCCCCGTGCCCCAGAGCCCCCTGGCGTGATCCATCCTGCTCGCTCTGCCTCCCGGGACACCACAATACATCCCCACTTTCCCCTCGCTCCCTGGGCCTCCCTCCTGTGACCGTGTGTGGCTGTCTCCTTCTCCTGGGACCAGTAACGAACTATCTTTCCAATGGCAACTGTGGGCCTTATTATACCTCAAATCCTCTACGCGTTCAGGCTCGTTTAAAACGGCGGCGAGCGCAGCCCTCACTGGAGACGTGACCTTTCAGAGGGTGCAGGGCTCCTGGAGGAAGGGCGAAGGTCAGAGCAGGCCGTCCGGTGCCCCGAGGCATGTGGTGCACGGCACACCTGCGACCTGGACACACGGGAGGAGTCTGGGAGGAAGGCAGCCCGCGACGCGGGGGCGGGGGGGGGGGGGTCGGGGCTGGCTCGGGGACACACACTCGCAACCTCGCGGTGAAAACGCCCCTTTGTCCTGAAGACAACTCCCAGGCCCGGAGCCTCTGGGCTTGACTCCGCCCGTGCCCTTGACCCCCAGCAGAGCCTGGAGCACTCAGACACGCCCGGTATTTTCTATTTTCGCTGAACAAACGAATCCTTCCTGCTAAGGGGAAATCCGGACACGTACCTCTGCTTCTACCTTTTTTGATTTTTCTTAGTTTGCAACCATCCGAGAAGGATGTCGCCTTTTCTCAATATTTCAGCATCTGTGGAAGCACCGGTTGCATTGACAGGGAATCCCTCCAAGCTCTTAAAGGAAGAAATCACATCGGCCGTGGAGAGTATAAGAAAAGGGAGAACTTGTTTTATGAGGCTGGCACCGCCTCAGCACCATCGGGAAGGGCGCGGCTGGAAGTGGAGGGGGCAGGCCGGTCTCAGGGACAGACGTATGGGAATCTCACACAAAAATCGGGGAACTCGGAGACACAGGCAGGCAGGAAGACATCGCATCCGTGCCGGGCTGGTTCCGGAGGTGGTCATAGGGCTCTGCCCCCCGATTCGCTCGACACTCAAACACCAATCGGGGAAATCGCAGCATCACCCGAAGACGGGGAAGGTCACGGGATCGAGCCGAGAGCTACAGAAACAGCATCTGTGAAAACTCCACGGGCGTTCGTAACTAAAAACCATCAGCAAATCAGGAGTAGGTGGGAACGTCCTTGAGGTGACGTGGCCGCTGCAAACTCAGACCTAAGGATGAAATATTAAAAACCTTCCCTCTGCGATTGGGAGTGAGACGAAAGTGTCCCTGTCTAAAACCGTCCTAGAGATATTACCCAGCACGACAGGAACAAAAAGTTAAGTACGCGACAGGAAGAGACGAAGCTATTTTTTTTTCTAGAGTAATGTTTTTAGAAAATCCAAAAGCGTCTCTAAAATTAGAATAAGTTAATTTAGCGAGGTTATTACAGAGAGGGTCCCTTTTCAGAAATAAATTCTATTTCTCTGTGCCAGAACTAAAGATTTAGAAAATGATGTTTAAGTAAGGAGATCATTTAAGAGTCATCAGAAAATATAAAATAGCCCGGAATAAACCTCATGAAGGATATGCATGAGGCGTCTACGGAGAAAGCGTTGCTGAGAGAAAAGGAAAATAACAAATATAATGGGAGGTGGACCGTGATCACAGACTGAAAACCTCAATGTTTTTGTTTTTTTTTTAAACATTTATTTATTTTTGAGAGATAGAGAGACAGAGCGTGAGCAGGGGAGGTGCAGAGAGAGAGAGGGAGACATAGAATCCGAAGCAGGCTCCAGGCTCTGAGCCGGCAGCACAGAGTCCGACGCGGGGCTCGAACCCACAGACCGCAAGATCATGACCTGAGCTGAAGTCGGACACCCAACCGACTGAGTCACCCAGGCGCCCCCCTGAATGTTTTAAGGATCGCATTTCTTCCCAGACTAGTTCCCAGGGTCAGTGCAATCACAACGGATCGTGTGTGTGTGTATGTGTGTGCGCGTGCACGTGTACATGTGTGTGTACAAGAGAGAAAGAGAGAGAGAATTAATTCACAATTTTATAATTTTATACGGAAATGCACAGGACCGAGAATGGCCGAGGCAATCTTGAAGAACAGAAATAAAGTGGTAGGAGTTACACCATCAGAATTTCCTGCCTGATTATAAACCCACAATTACCATGACAACGTGCTGCTGGCACGCTGACACGGAGACCGGCGGAACACGGGACGCTGCGCGCAGACCCACGCCCACACGGTGCGGGATCCCGGGGAAAGCGAGCACAGCCAAGAAGCGGGGCAGGGATCGGCCTCTCCAGGGACAGCGCTGCGTCTAAGGGAGGCCCGTAGGCACCGGTGACTCCCGACCCCTCCCTCACGCCAAACCGAAGTCGGCTCCGCTTCTAAAAGTCAGAGAGAAAAACGCTAACGCTTCTAGCAGGAAACCTTCGTGGTTTGGGGACGAGCTAATATTCCTCCAACAAGATACAAGGACGAAAACCGTAAATTGACCCACGTTAAAATTAGATATTTCTTTTCATCAAAAACAATACCGTCAGGCGAACGGAAAGGCAAGTCACGCCAAGGGAAAATACTGGAGATCTGTGTCTCCACTCAAATGCTCAATCTAGAATATATTTGTTTTAGTTAATTCTAGAAATGATTCTGGACGGGCACCGCTCTCCTCACACTATTAGTGAAGGTGAAAGGCATTTCAAAGAGAAGACACACGAAGGGCCAAAAGGAAATGAAAAGATGCTCAAACCTCTTAGTTTTCAAGCCGCGATGTAGTCTTTCCACCCCCGTGCTAGAACGGCTAAAATGTCTTAAGTCGCCAGCAGAATCCAGGGTGGTGAGATGATGGACCGGACGCCTCTGCCGCTGTGGGAGAGGGACCCTGGGGTGACAGTGATCCACCCACTTGGGAAGCCTGTTGGACAGTATCTGTCACTGCTGGACACATACAGACCACATCACCCAGCAAATCCTCACCAAAAAAAAAAAAAAAAAAAGGATAAGAAACCAACCAATAAACAAAAACAAAGAACGTTCTGCGCTATTCTGGCAGCCAGATGCTGGAAACGAGCCAAGGTTCTCAGCCGTAGAGGGAACACCTCAAGCCACAGTTACCCAAAGGAATACGACGCAGCAAGGAAATGACTGAGATATCGCCACATCCAACAGCAGGGGGCGCTCCCGGAAACTTAACGTGGAGCAAAAGAAGCCAGATACGGACTAATACATATTGTAACGGTTCCACCCTTGTAAGATACGGAAACAAGAAAATCTCATCTGTGCCATTCCATCACAACACGCGTCCTCTAGGTGGCTTGCACACTTAAGAGTTTTGCACTTTTATGTGAGTGCTACATATCAATAAAATGTTTCTAAAACTTAAAAAAAAAAAAAAAAAAGAAAGACCGGACACATCCAGGAATGTATACATGTAAGCGTTAAAATGAAAACAGAAACACGAGCACACAGCAATGATTAAAATTTCTCCGGGCCTCTGCCCACCCCCCTGAACGTGAACAGATGCCCCGGACGGTACGTGTTCAAAGAGCACTCAGAAGAGCCGGGACGGTCATTCGGTCTCCCCACATCCGTCATGGTTCAAGCAGGGATTCCAACCCAGACCCGGACGGGAGGAAAGGAAACACCTCGTTTTGCTCACCCCAGGTCTCCTTTCTGGCTGTTTCCACATCATTTTCTATCCCAATGTGCTCTTTCGGTTTGGAATGCGGATCAGGAAATAAAAAAATTAAAATGGTAATGTTTTGGTTTGAAATCAAAAGTAAATCATTTTTCAGGGCGACTATACACGCCTGCTGGAAAAAGCCATCGCTAATGTACTAAGTGTCTGGTAATTACCAACAGCGCTGGGAGTTCAATTAGCTGGGCTTGTAGCTCGGAGATAGAAGCCTAATAAAAACGGCATCTATTTGCTTCCTGAATTGCCGGTTGTCTAAAAATACAAGTAAACCAGAAAATGACCTGAAAGAAACCGCATACGTGATGTGACAAATACGTACTCTGGAATTCTGTTTCACCAGCACCGGGGCGGGCCACGCTGTGAAAACACGGCCCCTGTTCCCGAGGAGTCAGCTAATGAAACAAAAGCACAGCCACGAATCAGCAGAACGCCCTGGAATGTGGAAGTCCTTCTGAGAGGGGACCAAGGTGAAAAGAACGACAACAGGGGTCCTTCCCAGGCTTGGGGACACACTGCAAATCTGCAGGCATTCCTATTCAGACCCCAGGACGTGGCCACCTGGACCGCCTCAAGTCGGTTCGCTTACATGGCAGGGAGGTGGCATCAGAAAGTGACGGGGAGCCACGCACTCCTTGACACGTGGCAGAATCCTCACCAGATGTTTGGGCAAAGGACACACTACACAGTTCCTGCACACTTACACTAAGAGCGACTCCAGTTGAACTCATTAAGTACAATGGTAGAAAGTCTAGAAAAAAACGAAACTGGTTCAGAATTAAGATGAACCTTTTAAACTTAAAATTATAAGCACGGGGCGCCTGGGTGGCTCAGATGGTTGAGCGTCGAACTTCGGCTCAAGTCATGATCCCGCAGTTCGTGAGTTGGAGCCTCAGGTAGGGCTCTCTGCTGTCAGCGCAAAGCCCACTTCGGATCCTCTGTCTCCTTCTCTCTCTGCACCTCCCTGCTCACTCTGTCTCTGTCTCTCTCTCTCTCTCTCTCAAAAATAAATAAACATTAAAATATATATATATAAGTAATAAAGAACAAAAGAATGGATAGTCCAAATTACATAAGAATTTTAAAACTTTTCATTCAAAATCCATATAAAGCACAGTTAAATGAATTCTAGAATAGGTTCACAAGAAACGACAAAGAGTAAAACCTTTAATATACAAAGACCTCTTTAAAATCAACAAGAAAAACAAAGTCTCCCCTTGGAAAGCATACAGAAGACTTAAATAGTCTTCTATTTAAGAGTAAAAAATTACGGTAAAAAATTTTAAAATAAAATTCAGTTCTACAAGCTACCCCGAAGAAGCTAAGTGCATACTATTTCCCATTTTTGCCAAATTGGTAGTTGATTCTTCCAAAACCAACTCATCAGGGTCTGGAAAGATTTGGAAAGACAAGCATACGGTACAGACATGAGTATAGAGTAATACCACCTTCCTGGGAGGGGCTTCGGCAATGTGTGTCAAAGGCTTTAAAATAGCTGATATATCTTGGACCTAATTATATTTCTAAAGATACGGACAAACATGTATGTCCAAGTAAACAATCTAAACAGCCCAAGAGCCATATTTAAAAGCGGGATACGTAATTAGATCTACAACACGGCATCAGTATTATAAAACATTTTCTGTGTGTACACTTGCATTAAATAGGATGAATGGAAAATATGTAAATATTTGCAGCGATTCACAGGGTGACGTGATCGCAAGCGATTTTCATTTTATTTGTAAATATTCTATAATAAGCATGTGAGGCTCCCCGATGCAGACAAACGGTGTTCTTCCCCAAGGCTTCCTGAAGGGAGAGCCCCTAACCTTGACCTCGAGGGTGGGGAAGCGCTCCCAGGAAAGCTGTGTTGCGGGAAGGACGGATGTTGGTTTGGGGGCTGAGGGGAAGCAGCGGTAAGACAGGCGAGAAAGGAAGGGTGGGCGCGCAGACCCGGAAGGGACGTGGATGCTGAGCGAAGGGCTGTTGGACGTGAAAAAGATGGAACTGGAAATGAGGACGTCACTGACGGCGCCACTGGGTGAGTGGCCGGAGCAGAAGCTCTGTTGCAAGGGGTCAGGTGTTTCCGGGAGCCACACCAGAACTGAAAAAGAATAAAAGAGGGTAACCGGGGACTGGGGGGGCGGGGGGTAAAAAGTGTGTGTCCACCATCTGCTGCCTCACAGACTCATCCCTTCTGAGGTTCACTCAGACCCTGCAAGCGTCCAGCTCGGGACCAAAAGGGAGAGAATGCAGGAAATCAGTGGGACCACCTCTCTCTTTGCCTTTCTTGTCCATGACACTCAAACAAACAGGATGCTCTGTGCCTGTTAGGGACATCTACTGAATTAGGCAGTAAGCCAGGGAAGATCTAAGACACATTTCCAGAAACCAATCTGAAAAAGTAACGAGAAGGAGCACCTCCAAGCCAGAGAGACTCGATCCTCACACTGGATTTTGCCGTTACCAGTGCCTTCCCCGAAACCCAGCTGATGCCCCGCTCCCTGAAATGGGGAAAACCGGAACTCTGTGGGTTCTGCCACGGACCGGACGACACAATACCCATGATGGGACCCCAGCAAGACGTGCCCCAGTGACTATAGGCACCCCATAACCTGCCCTTCGGAGAGGACCAGGATGGCTTTGGAGTCACGAAGGCACCGGCGCCCTGACTCAGGGAACCCGGAAGTGCTGAGCCAGTGTCCACAAACCAGGGTCCCATCGGCACCAGCTTCCCCACTTCACCCAGAATTTCCACTGGCTTCTAAATGCCTCGGGGACAAAGGAGAGGCACAAGATATGAAACATCCAATTGCTTATTAAGACATGTTAAGGATTGGGGCACTGGTGGCTAAGTGTCTGACTTCGGCACAGGTCATGATCTCACGGTTCTTGAGTCTGAGCCCCGCATCGGGCTCTGTGCTGATGGCTCGGAGCCTGGAGCCTGCTTCAGATTCTCTCTCTCTCTCGAAAATAAATAAACATTAAAAAAAAAAGACATGTTAAGTATCATTCCAAGTCCCACATGGATGCTCTCAGGTTAGAAGCCACCAAAGGCAATAATCTCAACAATGTCACCACCACATATGGGAAAACGCCCACCCCGGCCAGCAGCAGAGAGAGAGAACTCAGGAATTCAAAGGTCGGCAAAAGGGGAAAAGCCCCCTGCTTCATTAGCGCCAACAAAAAAAACCCAAACCCAAACCCAAACCCAAGAAGGCTTTGAGTGACAAAGGGTGGCTTGCCCCATCCGCTGGCACACTCCTCCTTAAAATCCCGCATGATTTATTTGGTGTCTAGTAAGTGCTGGGAAGGGACACGATCGCTCAGCAAAGGCCCGTGGCCATGGCTCTTTCGTGGGAGGCTGACAAGGCCAGAGCTCCCCGCATCAGACTCACAGGGAGTTCCAGGTGTGCTGCTGGACGATAAGGCCCACTGGAACCCGTCGGAGAAGCTCGGAGAGGTTCGTGCAGCCCGAGGTCTCACCAGACGACGAAGGCAGCTGCCGAGTGCTGCCAGAGACGGTCCCTGGGCCTCGGCCTCCAGCCGGGAAAGCTGCTCACGGCCCAGGACGACTTTGCCTTCCGCCGTCTTCTCGAGACAGAACAACCATAAGAAAAAAGGGCCTCCTGAGCGGGGCAGCTGGTGGGCCGAGAGCTGTGCCCCGGGAGCCCGGGAGGGGAAGGTCACCACGTTTGGAGCTAGGGCTCAGCCGCTGTGTGGACCTCCCTCCCGGCCCCTGCCCGAGTGTTTCCCGCAGCACCCTGTCCCTGCGCCGACGGCAAATCCTCTGTGCGGGCGGTGGGGGGCAGACAACTTGTCACGTCTCTGAACCAAGAAGAGCCCCATCCAAAGGCGGTAGAAGATCACGATGCGGCCCCCAAAGGTCCTGGACACGGAGCTGTAGCAGCTGGCTGGGACTCCAAGGTCATCTCCACGGGGACGGGGACAGGAAGTAAGCATCTGGGGACCAGCAGGGCAGCCCGCAGTCAGCTCCATCACCGTTCGCAGGTGCCCAGTGCCTCTCCCGGGAGAGGACCACATGGGGAAGCACTCGGGCTCGCACACGTGACTTGCTTTCACCGAGCGCTGCGTGGAAGTCACCTCGTGGGCCACCCCGGACGGATGCTACGTGAGCCACGTTTCCCGCCTCTCAGGTTACGGAGACACACGCTGAGGTGGAGCCTCTGTCCGGCGGGGTCCCAGAGGACTCGGAGAAGCAGAGTCCCTTTGATCCCGTGACCCGCGCAGAGAATCAGAGGCTGTGACCCCCTCAGATGCTCCCGCTGTTGCCGCAGCATGAGCCCAGCTAACCCTGACTACTGCCCCTCCCTCCCGCCCTGCACGCCCCCTGACCCCCTCCAGCTGCACAGATGCACGGCCCAGGCCTGGGCAATCAAATCCGAGCATCTCGCCTCGCCGGCCACCGTGACTGGCTCCGGGGGGACATGGGACTGGCCCGGACCAACGAGAACCGACCCCAGGACTTCGTTACAGAACCGCAGAGAATGACGTGGGTTTCCCACGGAGGGACTGAGAACGCGGAGAACTCGAGCCTGCGGCTGGGACGGCTCTCTTCCCCCTCGGGGGGAGCGCCTGCCGGGGAGGAAGCCAGAGCAGGCGGATGCAGAGAAGAGCTGAGAGAGAAGATTCGTGCCCACGAGGTCCGCGCCCCGACGCGGCCGCCTGACCCGCACCCCAGACGGCGTGGTCCTGCGACCCCAGCGCTGTCCTTCTCACCGCTGTCTCCCCCTGCACCTGTTACTAAACACAGACAGAGTCCGCATTGTGTTTGGGAAGAAAGCAGGACTCGGAGCCCCGAGGAAAGGCCCACGGACAATCTGGGGGAGCGGAGCGTGCACGGGCGTTGTCACCCCAGGAGAGACGCTGACCGGCCGCGCACTTGGCGAGCCGAGGGCCCGGGCCGCGGGGACGGCTCCCCGTCCGCCGGCCGGGCGCGGGGTTCTCACACCAGGGGGCCCTTGCTTGTCCCGGCCTTTCACGCGCGTGGGTGACCGTGCGTGCTCACGCTCTCAGCAAAATCGCAACATTGGAAAAAGGAACGCAGAACAAACACTTCTTTTCCCAATTAACGGCTCTCGGGGAAATGGCCCGGTTATCCTTCCAGGCCCACGCGTAACGTCCATTAACGCTAATGGGACCCGGGCAGGAGCCCGAGGAACGCTAACTTCTGGGAACCAGAGACGCTGGGTCTCTGCTCCGGGAGGGGTGAGGACGAGCATCCTTCAGGCCCAGCCACCTGGGTGGGGGCAGAGTGCCATTTGTCACTAATCCCAAGTTTGCAAAAGCCCCGAAAAAGGCTGCATGCCCGACCAGAGAGGCGCAGGGCGCGGACAGATCTAGAACGTGCTCTATGAAATAGTCTTGTTTGTTGATGAAAAGCTTCCGAAGGCTGGAGTCAGCATATCACACAGATTCTTCCCGTTTCCGGGGACACAAACCCACAGTCTGAACCCCCCAAGTGAACTGCACATCCTTCACCGTCGGCGGCCTGACTGTCGGGTGGGGGCCCAGACTCCGACACCAAACAGACCTGGGTGGCCTCCTGAATTCTCTCACGGCACCCGTTAACCCCCTGACACCCGCCAGCTAGATGTGCGGAGCACTCGCTAGATGCTGAGCCTCACCAGTGACGAGACCCAAGGGCCCCTGCCTCGGGAGAGAAAGGAAAGTGCCCTCGTGGGAACACGGAGCAGGGAGACTGGCTTAGTGGGAAGGTCCAGGAAGACTTCCTGAAGGAGGTGGTTCTGAAGGCACAGTGGTGAGCAAGATGGGGAGGTGGGGAAGGGGCCTTGTCCTGGCAGACAGAGCGGCAGGAGAAGAGGCGTGAGGGAGGAGATTTCACCGGGTCGGAGCGGAACCCTGGACGGTACAGGAGCACAGCATCCTGAGAAAGGAGGAGGGGGACACGAGGTGGGGCCGCAGCCGTCAGAAGGCGGGGTCCAGTCCCACGTGGCCACTTCCTGACCAGGTGCTGACCCTCTCTTAGTTACCCTGGGCTCACTGCCTGCAGGAGGGCCAGGACAGTTCAAAGCCGGCCAGAGGGCTGTTCCCCGCACCTGCATGAGGGCCATCCCCAGCCGGCCCAGGGCGTCTACGGGACGCGCTCACCCCTTCTGGTCCTGGCTCTGTGGGCGGCCGGTGGGTCACATCCACACGCACGGGACTGAGCCCAGCCACCTGGAAAGCTATTGTAAATACTAAGAGAGTTTCTAAGGTAACGCGTTACAAAACGAAGGGGTCCGAATCAGTATCTTTCCCTAATTAGTCAGCAACAACCACCCTGCTAATTTAATAGAGAACCAACGATCCCATTGGCAGTAACGGATGTGCTGCATGGAACACGCAGACATGCAACGCGGAAGACGGTATCGAACTCGGGAAGAAGCAATACAACTTAAACTTGAGAATACACTGATTTTTTTAAAAGTCCCAAATAGCAGAGAGACGTAGCAGGTGCTTGAATGCGATCACTCAATTTGGTAAAGACGGCCGTCCCCTAAAATGATTTTAAAAAACCTCGTGCAATTCTATTACCATCTCATGTGATATAAATTATAATACTCTTCTTATAGGATACGTATGATAGAATGGCCAAAAAAAAAAAATTGAGGAAAATATAATGAGGTAGATGTCATACTAAAAAATATGATGAATATATTTTGATTTATAGTTATAATTAACATATAGCATGTAAATACGTAATGAGGGAGGTCATATAATAAAATACATAACTATAGTTATTAAAAGGACAGACTCGCATAAATAAAAGGAAGTTAAAAGTCCAGAAGAAGAATTTAGCATAAACAAAAGTGGGTCTATTATAAAACACGCATCTCAAGTCAGTGGCAAAAGTGGAAAGTTCGAACGATGGGGCTCACACACCTCACATGCATTTTCTAGGAGCTGAAGGTCAAATAAAAGGAAAAGGAATGGAGAAAAGAACCGGAAGAAAAACATTGCTATTCACCTGACCTGGTGGTGGGAATGACCTTTGAGGACACACCATTGAACACCAACAGTAATGACGACATGCCAGAACGATACTCACTGGGGCAAGTATCTTTCACATACACAGCAGGAATCCATCCCCGGTGACAGTGCCCCCAGAGCCACTGATTTTCATGGGGTACAAACAAGGGGGGCCGCTTTGCGCTTTGCTGAGGAGAGCGAAGCTTGCCACCCTCTCTCTGGAGAGTTACTTAGCCAAAACGTACAAAACCCTTAAAAATGTTCGGGTCCTTCGACCCAAACATTCTGCTTCCAAAGGCAAGGTTGCAAGCGAGAGAATGAGGTGGGTGGTCTCGAGGACTGCGGTGGAAACGGGTTTCTAACATGGCTTTTCAGGCAACGAAACGATCTACTAAAGATCATGTTTTCAAAGAAATCTTAAAAATAAGGAATCGCTGGTATTAAGTGAAAAATAAGCAGAATGCAGAACCAACTACGGAGAACTCTCCACGTTTTGCTTTGACACATGTGACACCCAGATATACGTAACTTCATTCAGCAAACTGGCCTTGGGCCTCTCGGGGGCAGACAGACAGACACTCTAGAGAATGACAAGACAGACCAGGGGGCTGCCCGCTTGGCGTTTCCAGTCCTATCTGTCAGATCGTGCACGCGCGCGCACGCACAAGCACGCACACACACACACACACACACACACACACACACACACACAGCAAATACCAAAATGTCAGTGATACGTGGTGGACCGTGTGAGATAACTTTCTTCCTTACACTCCCCCGAAAATGCTTCCATCATGCCCAGCTGCCACTTTCATAATCAGCAGTGAGACCTCGGGTAAAATCCTCACCGCTTCCTACCTAGGACACGGTCCCTCCCCCTTGGAAAGATGCAAGGGTGTCACCAGTGCGCGTGTAAAAATACATTCTTCCAAGGCTCCCTGCTATGACAACAATTTCCTTTGTTACCATCAAGAACGGGCGAGGAGAAAGCATATGAGACAATGATTTGCCTACTATATTTGAAAAATCTAAATGACCTTTCAAAAGACTTGGGCTGAAAATAAACGCATGACTCAGGAACGAGTGATCCCCAATGACTAACGTCCTCACAAAAATACCTTCGAACTGTCCCCAACTGTAGATAATTCCCCGCCCCCCAGAAAAAGGCCATTCATGCTCATAAGCACTAACAAGAAAATAGAAATCATGTCTGTGTATTTCAGGACCTGCCTGAAAGTAACATAGCTACGGTGCTCGTCGGCACGCCAGGAACGGAGACCGGCCGAATCAACACAAAACTGTTTCAAAGGCTACACAGATGCGAAGTAAAGGAGAGAAGTCTCGTTCTAGGAAGATCCCTTTGAAATTGATTCTTGCAACGTATTTGTTTAGAACGATCCACTGTGGGGTGTTCTGTCCCTTCCGTGGAGGTGGACCAAACTCAGGCAGAAGCTGCATGAAAACCTGTCATGCAGCAGCCTCCCCCCCCCCAAAGCCCCCGAGACACGACCCACACCACTGAAGATACACTTGCCCGTCTCCTCCTTAACGTATGAACGCAGCCAGCGCAGGGCTCAGGCTACTGGCCTGAGGAACACAGGAGCAGTCAGACTGATCACTGCCACTCACTCACCCCACAGACACCCTTCCAGCCTCTGCTCCCCGCCCCAGGCACCACTCCAGAGCTGGGAGCCGGGGCCGGGGGTGAGCCGCATGGGGCCCCTCCCTCTGCGGGGAGACAGACAACAGATGGGACCGTTTCGGGGAGTGAAAAGTGCAAAAAAGGCAATCAAAACCGGAGCGTTTTGTGAATCCTGTGAAGGCCACCTGGGCTGGACAGATTCCTTTCACAGGGGGTTGGGGAGGGCTTCTCGGAGGAGGTGTCATTTGAGATGCGTGGCCCCGGCCAGTGAGACAGCGGCTGCCACGAGGGCCTTCGGGACAGAAGGAAGCAGCGGCAGGAGGCGCTGGGAGGACCAGGAGAAGGGCTGGACCGCCACAGAGCAGGAGAGAGGGGACACGGCAGGGGGTGAAGCCGGACGGGGCATGAGGGCGGCGGGGCCCAGGCCGCTTGGGTCTCCGCTCTTGCGGAGCGCGGGGGTGGCGTCATTGGTGGAGCGAGACTCACGGGTAAAACACATCCATTTTGAAAACCTTTTTTAAAAGAGACTCTGACAGGAATAGGAAGCAACCGAGAGGGCCTTCGGCGGGGAGACAGCCAAACTGGGGCCTCCGGACAATGGAATATTCCAGGGTAAAGAGAAATGGGCCACCAAGACAGGAGAGAACAAGGAAGGGACGTGGCTGCACTGTGTGCGGTCCTACTGCCCCACGTCCTGGAAGGGGCGAGGCTGTGAGGGGCCGAGCGGGGCAGGGAGCGAGGGGAGGCGAGCACGGGGCCCCGTCGGGGCGGTGAAGCTGTTCTCTCTGATGCTGGGGTGGCGGACGCGTGGCACCACACATTGTGTGCGCCACGGACTCCAGTGAATGATAACGGGTCGGTATCGGCCCGCCGCTCATGACAAAAGGACCACCGTCTCGTGCCAATCACAGCAGTGTGGGGGAGAGAAAGTTCTGGATCATTTTTCTACAACCCGAAGACTGCTCTAAAAAATAAAATCTATTTAAAAGGGAGAGCTGCTGTCGTAACGTTCGTATGTCCCACTCGTGTCCTCGCCGGTCTGTCCCCTCCCACCGGGCCCCACCTGCTAACTAAACCCGCAGGGCGTCTGGCGGCCCCGGAGCCCAGCAGGCAGGTAGCGGCCAGGGGCGGGGGCCTGGCAGAGGACGGCCAATGACAGCGGCGTGTCGCTTGGTGACATGTCTGGCTCCTGGTGCAGCCACCTAATACTGAGTCTCTCAAACCTCTGTTTTCCCGTCTGTAAAACCAAAATAAAACTGTCACCCGGACGTGGGGGGTGCCACGCGGGACAAGTGAGATGATCAGAGAGAGCCCTCGGCCTGGTGCCTGGCACACGGCGAACTCTTACGAAGTGCAGGCAGAGAAATTAAAATTCCATGAGAGCTCACCGTCCCCATTTGTCCTGTTCGGGTCGGACGGTGACAGTTTCACGCCTGACTTGAAAATTTCCGTTATAAAAAAGTATAAAGACACGCATGCGGGGAAGCACAGAGACCAAAACAGCAAACTGCTGCGTACCCACTCCCCGTGCTAACAGCGCCAGCACGGGGAGCGTCTCATACACCGAGGGCCCCCCACGGCCCCTGCCCCCCAGCGCACCGCGTGGCGTTGAACCCAGTGCAAGATGCTGTACCATTCAGTGTCACTGTGGCTTGAATTTCAACTGAAAACAACTTTTTTTAAACATGCCTCTTGTGGACACATCTTTTACTGTGAGATCATGTCCTGAGCCCAAGTCAGACCCGAACCGATCGAGCCACCCAGGCGCCCTTTGGACACATCTTTTAGAATATTCAATTCACCTGGCTTGGTGACGGGGTCGAGAAGCAGAGCCCCCATGATTTTTGTGCAATCATACATTGGTATAATATCTTTGCAGGTCAGTTTTTCCATTCCATCTAAATGAAACTTCTTGACTGAGCAGCCGCAATCACCAGAACACAGGTCACAAATAAACCTGGACCTGAGGACAAAGATGCATACGCGGGTGAGTGCTCGTACCAGAGCCGACCTCATCGACAAATGCTTGGAAGCAATCTCAGTATCCTGCCGGGAAGGGCCCTGGAGGAGGGCTACGGGCCTCCTGGGAACATCGGGCAGCACACAGAAAGAAGGAGGGAGACTGACATGGACTGATAGAGAACGATCTAGAAGAAATACGGCCAAGTAAGAAAACGACACAATACAGGGTACGGAATGCCCTCACGAGTGTAAAAGAGCAGAGGCACATGCATGTGTGTGCTTGTGTGCTGCCTGACTTGACTACGTCTTCAGAGGGCCAAAGGGGGCTCCTAGCAGAGGTCACCTTGGGGGAGGAGAACTGGGCAGCCAGTGAAGAAGAGGCGGCAGGAGCTCCCCAGTCGAATAACTGATGATGATGATGATGATGACGGTGATGGTGGTGATGGTGGTGGTGGTGGTGGTGATGATGGTGGTGATGGGGGTGGTGATGGTGATGATGACGGTGATGGTGGTGGTGGTGATGGTGATGGTGGTGGTGATGGTGATGGTGGTGGTGATGATGGTGATGATGGTGATGGTGATGGTGGTGGTGATGGTGGTGATGGTGGTGGTGGTGATGGTGGTGGTGATGGTGGTGATGGTGATGGTGATGGTGGTGATGGTGGTGGTGGTGGTGATGGTGATGGTGGTGGTGATGGTGGTGGTGGTGGTGATGATGACGGTGATGGTGGTGGTGGTGGTGGTGATGATGGTGGTGATGGGGGTGGTGATGATGGTGGTGATGATGGTGGTGATGGTGATGATGATGATGGTGGTGATGGTGGTGGTGGTGATGATGGTGGTGGTAATGGGGGTGGTGATGGTGATGATGACAGTGATGGTGGTGATGGTAATGGGGGTGGTGATGGTGATGATGGTACACACGTACTATCTATTCAAATATTTTTTTAAATAAATGTAAGAAGGAACAAGAAAGAAAGAAAACCATTTGCCAGACCAAGTATAACACCCAGTCCCCATGGGGATTTGAAAGGAACCGTACACATAGGAGACCAGAGTCAAGAAAACTAATAGCGTAAAACAGAATGTCAGGACTTCACAAGTCACAGGGATGTGGGGGGGGGGGGGGGCGGTCAGTGTGTTCCTCAGGAATCAGCGAATTCTGCCTTTGAAGCTGCTGGTTCAGGATGTTTCCCGTAGCTCTTGGCCCTGAGTCTAGAGAACACCATACTGGACACAGCCCGAGACTTAACATAAGGACTCAGTGGCCTCTCCTTGCAAAGCACGCCCCCTCCCCAAGCCTGACAGCAGGTACACACGGTGGCTAATGGCTTGGCGCGTCTGTCCTTTCCTGACGTGGTGTGGGGTATTTCCCTGCCCGTGCGGTCCTCTGAGCGCATTAAAAAATAAGAATCGACATCCCTTTCCACTTAATCCTCGAGCAATCTGCAGAAGTTTTTATAGCTCAGACGTGACCTTTGGACTTGTTTCGGCCTTGGGGATTTGGGGTCGGCGGAAACACGGGGACATCTGGAGCGAGGCGTGTTTCTGAGCGCACGTCCCAGGCGCTATTCGGTCGGCTTTCAACATTCCGTGGCTTCGACGGCCCAGAGCGTGGCAAGTGGAGTTCTTACCAAATGGAGAGAAAAAAATCAAAGATGAACTCAATGACAGGATTTATTTGTGGGCCAAGGAGTTAAAGCACTGGCACCACGGACAGTTCTGGGGACCGCAGGCACGTAAGCAATTACTAAGCATCTGCTGAAACAGTCTCTAGGAGAAAATGACCTTACGAAAATGAGACGAGTCAACCTTGAACTCAAAATACGACTGTCCAGCCCTCCCTCGGAAACTCCTTTTGAAATATATCTCTTTATTTTAAAATTATTTCTCTAACTTCTCGGAATAATAAAAAATTGTTAAAGCCCAGGGAACGGCATATAAAACACCCAGAACGGGTAGTTGTTAGCGCTGTTGTTGGTGTGTATGTGTTTATGACAGCAGGAGTGAGCTACCTGGGTTTGATCTGTGCCTTCGCAGTCGACACTTCGAGGGCACACTTGCTTTGCACGCATGCTTGCTCACACATGCTCTCTCCTCTCCTAGCCCCCTCCACACACACACACTTATATATGTCTGCACCGTTTACTCGGGGCGGGGGGGGGGTAGGGTTACAAACATGTCATCACTGTACATTTTGTCTTGCAACTTGATTTTATCGTAGGAATTTAGTCCGTTGCTCTTAACTAAGTGCCCACGTCTCTGCCGACACCTGATACTGCCGAAGATTTAAATTTTTTGGTCAATCCCTTGGGTGGAAAAAAAGTCCTACCCCTCCCTTCTTCGTTTGTCTGCTTCTGATTTTCCCTGCTCCCTTCTTGGCTGGCGCACTGCCTACCACGGCACACACGACGACCGTCTCCCCGGTCCTCCTGGGACACCCGCAGTGCCCGAGGCTGCGGAAGGGAGTGTGACCCCGATGGCCCCACGGCTGAGCCTCCAGGCGAGTCTCCTGCGGCTCCGTCAGGGGCCTATGTGTGCAAAGACGGGGGTGGAGGGCAGGTCCGAGGCACCGTGGGAAGTAGGTATCTTCTTCCTGTTTCCGTGGAGTCCTAATGTCAATCCGGGAAGCATCTGAATTCAGTCTTCCTGCAGCAACCAGCGAGACATGCTGCCTGCCGCACCCTGAGAAGGGACGCAAGGAAGCTTTCCGTTGGACAAGCACGTGCCTGCCACCCCAGGGGAAGGCTCCAGAGAAGGCTCTGGGCTCCCGTCCGAGCCTACCGCGACTCCCCTCAACCAGCCGAGCCTCCGCTTCGCAGCCCGACAGGTGGGGCCGCGCTGCCCCCTCCCCGGGCCCTGGCAGAACTGAAGCAAACCGTGCTCCTGAGTGGTCACCGTCACCCCGCCACTGAGCTCCCCCCAGCCCTCTCCCCTCTCTGCCCAGATGTCTGCAGGAAGCTCGGCACGCTCGGCTCCACTTCTAGACCCTTCTCTGGATTACTGCTGACAGATTCAGGGTCCGTCCACCTGCCCGGCCGGAGACAGATTCGGGGTCCGTCCCCCTGTCCAGCATCGCAGTGTTGACTCGGGTAAAGCAAGAACGAGGTGGGAGGAAGTTCGCTGGCCTTGACGATCTCCCCAGAGCAGGCGCGGGTAAGCGGAGAGGCCACCCTGGGTCCTGTCAGCCCGGAGGGGCCCGCTGCTGGCCGGCCCCTCTTCAAGGCCGCTGGCTTGCATTCTTCGTGGGAGCATGGCCCGGCCGAGGCTCCTTAGTATTTGCCGAGCCGCTCTGGTCTTCTTGGCGGGGCAGGCTGGAATGCAGACACCCCGTGTCTGAACGCACAAGCCCCACTGAGGCACGGGGAGTGTCCCCTGGCGAAGCGGGGGGACAAGACACAGCTGCCTGAGCAGACTGCAGCCTGCACGGCCACTTAGGAGGCGTGGGCAGGTCCCGCCTGCTGCAGGGCCGACCTGTGCACACGGGAGGCAGCTCGGGCCTTCGCTGGATCCCACTCCCCCTCTGCCTCTCCTTAGAGGCCCTCGGGAAAGCCCTGGGAGAGGCTGGCCGTCGGCGTCTGCCACCGACTGACGCCGTGTTCATGGCTGGAGAGGCGGCCACGCTGGACCGCCACGCCTATAGCCAGCCGCCGTCGTCCTGCAGCTTCGGGGATCCGTAAGTGTTCTCTGCTGTGACCTCTGCTCAACCGTACGTTGTGCTAGTACCAGAGCGTAGAAAGCACTTCTCTCCACTTGTGACCTTCCAAATACGGGTTTTCCCCGCTATCCGAAAGCAGAACGTCGCTTAGGAAAACTTTCATAGACCGAAATAACCCAAAGCAAAGAAGCAATCGCCACGAATTTATACGGAGAATTTTTTTTTTTAGCATTCCCAGACCCCAAAACATCCTCTCTTGGGCTTTTCTGAAACCTTAGGACCCATCTGGATAAGAGATGCACAAAATAAATCGAGACGAAGCTCAGATGCCCACAGAGAGAGTTTAGACTCTGGCAGTCGGGTGCTGAGATTCTGAGTGTGGCTCCCGGGGAAGGAGCTGGGGTGGGGGAGGGGGGCGCCACCCGTGCAGCCCGGGGCATGTCCCCACTATGACAGCTCACTGCAAAACCAACACCGAATGCATTTAGGAAAAGCTTCTTTGACTTACTTCTGGTCGGCAGGCAGCAGAAACAGGCACTAAGTCGGTCTTTCGTGAAAGTGAAGTGGCCTAAGACCAGCCGTTGGAAGGCAGGGGATTCCCGGAACCCGGCACACAGTCTGCTCTGTTCCCACATAAATGCAGCCTGCGGGAGAGCGGGCGGCGGCTGACGGTCACAGGACAGGGCCAAGTGCACCGGCTCCTCGAAGCCTCCCCGCAGCAGAGCAAAACAAACACCCTCTATGAGGCAGCCACAGTTAAATGGCCATTTTACAGAAAGACACTAAGTTTAAGAGGCAACCTGAGGGCCGCCTGGGCAGCTCAGTCGGTCAAGTGTCCAACTTTTGATTTCAGCTCAGGTCACGACCTCACCTTTGTGAGACCGAGGCCGGCGTCGGGCTCTGTGCTGACAACGTGGAGCCTGCTTGGGATTCTCTCTCTCCCTCCCTCTCTGCCCTCTCCCACCTTTCTCAAAAATAAATAAAAAATAACATTTAAAAAAGAGGTGAAATGAAAAATGTCTGACCCCCAAATCCTCAGTCAAGAATATAGGCACGTGAAAATGTTCGCAGAATAATGTGAGGTCCGACATACAGGACGCAGCGAAACCGACAGAACACTCTACCTTAACCAGACCGGCATTAAAGTTAGAAACTTAATTTCAAAAACCACAGAGACGGCAAACAGCGTGAGTCCGCTCTGGTAACAGAACCTGTACGCGCACAGGTGAAGAGGGAGACATTCGGCGAGCTCGGCCGAGACGCCGCTGGGGCCCACCTCCGGGCAGTGGGGCTGTGTCTGTGCAGTTTTTATCCCCACGGAAAAGAGGAGGGGGGTCGTGGCCAATAGGTGGCTGTGCTCCCCCCCTCCGGGGCTCAGTTTCCCCATCCGTAACATGGAGACAAAAACAGCATCTGCTTCAAAGGGTCGTTTGGAGCCCGAAGGATTAGTTCACGCAGAGGGCAGAGAACGAGATCGGACGTGCTGTCCGAAAATGCGAGTGGCTGACGCCCGCAGACTCCGTCAGGGCCCGACTCCCCCTCCTGGAGGTCACAGGGACCCACGACAGCCTCACGGCCGAGCCACCAGTCCAGGCCTCCCGCAAGGCACAGTCAAAACCATCACGGGCAGTTGGCCAGATGCTATTTATAGGCCGATGCCAACTCAGAGCGGGCACGGACAAGGACACCGTCGGAGCCCAACCGGTGTGACCTTCCGGACTCTCCCCCGCTTCTGTTTATCAGGGTCCCGGTCCCGAGGCCCCCGCCGGGTGCACGCCTGCCAGACCTCTGCTGCCCGGGCTCGAGCTCACGCCGCCCTCTCCCTTGCCTGGGCACTGGCGAGAGCTTTCTCACAAGTTCAGTGCGGCCAACCCCTCTGACAGAACTTGCTTCGGACACGGAAACAAACAGTGGCGTTGGCTATGTCGTAGCTCCGCTCTGAACACGGGCAGCAAAAAGAAAATCAAGGTTGAATTCCTTCGCTCCATCTTTTCCCCTGAAAGCACGGCGGAAGGTGGTGCTTTGACCTAAAACAGCAAATGCAGGTCAAAGGCAGCACGTCGGTCACCTACTGACTAAGCGCTTCCTTGGTAGCGGGCAAGACTGCGTCAGAGCTGGAGGGGGGAGCCGGGGAGCGGCTTCGGGGCGAATGTGGGGACTCCCGGTCAATCTGCGACACTCGCTCACCGTCGCTCCGGTGCCGCGCCCCCCCCACCCCCCCGGCGAACGAGGGCCACACCAAACGCTGTGCAAGCCTCCCTCCAGGGGCTCGAGCCCAGCGAGTCTGTGTGTCTAGACTCCCGCTGTTAGCAGAGGCTCAAAACACACATGGGCGATAAGCTACAGTTTAAATGAAAAAATAAAATAAAATAAACAAAAAGTCAGGAAAACACTGAAAGAGGATTAAGTATGAGGGGAACAGATTTTTCTGTTATTAAGACATATAATACAGGGATAATGAGGGGCACCCGGGGGGCTCAATCGGTCAAGCATCCGACTCTTGATTTCAGCTCAGGGTAATTCAGATCTCGCAGTTCATGGGTTCGAGCCCCACGTCGGGCTCTGCACTGAGCATGGAAGATTCTCTCCTTCTCTCTCTGCCCCTGCCCTAGTCATGCGTGCTCTCTCTCTCTCTGAAAATAAATAAACTTAAAAAAAAAATACAATGATAATTAGAACGTGGTTTTGTTGCAAGAATAGCTGTCAATGAGACAAAATGAGAAGTTCAAACACAGACCTCAATTCGCGTGGGAATTTAAGATCTTTATAAAGAAGGAAGACGAAAATCAGGGGGAAATGGGGCCACTCGGTACGTGGAGTTAGGACAATCGGGGGCACGCGGGAATAAACGCAGGTTGGCTCTGCCCCTCGCGTTTTACACGAAAACAAATTCCAGACTTATCAGAGCTTCGAACGTAGGAAAAACGAAAACAGAAGAAGAGTCAACACTTAAAGAACGATCTCGGATCTCGGAGTAGAGAACGCCTTTCCAGCTTCGATGCGGAGCCCAGAAGCCACGGACGCAAGAACACCTAGATAAACTCACCTGCGTGAAAATGAAAATTTTCCGTAGGACACAAATCAGGGTAAGCCGTTGAAACACTAGCAACAAAAACTACTTGCGACTCACATCTCAAAGAGCTCAACCCCCTAATACACGAGAATCCAGAAATAGAAGACAGAAAAAACAGCAAACAAACCACGATAGAAAAGTGAGCAGAGGGAAAGTGGCACCCGCCACCACCAGAGGACGTCCGGCAGCCAGAGAGGCTGCCACCAGGACACGCAGGAAGCCGGGTGGTGGCCGCGGTGGCCCCTTCAGTGGCCGAGTCCCACCTCCTTACCTGTGACCTCCTGACCCCGTGGCCTCCTGACCCCATGACCTCCCGACCCTTCCTGTTCTACCGCCTCCTGCGCAGGGACCCCACAGTGGAAGGCTCCCCCTTCTTTGACAACATCCAACTCAGGGCTGGCCCTCGCTTCCCACGTTCCTTCTAGAACCATCCGGCTCGTGCCCCACACCACATGAGCAGCCCCTCCCAGCCCTCTCCCTGGGAGGCTGCCAAGGGCCCCCGGATGCTAAGTCCTCCCACGCTGCAGCAAGTTCAATAAAACTAACTTTATTTGGCTCCCACGAGTGTTGCTGGTGGCGCCTGACGGCTAATCTCTGGGAGCCGGACAGACGGGAAGAATTAGTTAAATTTTGATTAGCAGGGGCAGCCGCACCCGAGACCCTTCCAGGACCCAAGAGAATCCTTGGGCTCTAGGATCTAGGACCCTTCTAGGAGTCACTCTCTGGGGATCTTGAGCTGAAGACGGCCCCTGGGCCTGGGGACCCCGGAACTGCCACCACCTGAACACGATGCTTCAGTGAGCCCAGTGAAGAAAGGTTTACCAGGAGGACAATGAGGAGACAGAAGATACTTCCTGCTGGGACATCACACTTCCATGTATGCACACGGCCTCTGCCCGGCACTGAAGGCCCCTGACGGGCCCTGGGACACGGGGCACGAGGCGGGTGAGCTTGGCTTTCCCGGAGCCGACGGTCCCGTGGGTGAGAGAACCAGACAGAACCCCGACACAGGAGTGACCGTAGGTTCTGGGGTCCCCAAGGACCAAGAAGATGTGACGAGTCCTGGTGAAGTCGTCCCTGGGCGAGGATGAAAAGGGGGAGCAGGACGCAGCCAGGCAAAGCCCCGGTCTGCCCCTGATGTGGGGTAGCGCTCACGGCACGTGTCAAGGTCCTGAGGTTGGAAGGACTGCCAGGCCATCACGAGGCCAGAAGTGCAGGCCGGGGCCGGAGCAGACAAGCTGGACAGGCATGGCAGGGAGCTTGGGCGTTTTCAATCTCACAAGTCATGGGCAGTCCCTGGGGAGCTCTGAGCCAGACGGAAACACAGGAGATGGGCTGGAATACGGCCGTAATGAGATTCGAGGTTTAAAAAGATCATTCCCATTACCCAGCGGAAACCCAATTAGACGGGCCTATCGGAGGAAGCGGTCCCCCAGAGGAGAGACGAGGAGGCCTGGACCCCACCGCGACAGAAGCAGGTGGGTTTCAGAGGCACTGGGGAGGAGTCTGCAGGCGCAGGGCTTCTGGGGGCCATGCGGTGGGCGACGGCCAAGGCCAGCCGGCCCCCGGGTTCCTGGCTTCAGCAGCCAGTTAGAAAGCAGTGCCTCCTCTCGGGAACACTGCAAAAGGACAAGGGACTGCAGCTTGGGACCCTTCCTGAGCCTCGGTTTCCCTCACTGTCAAGTGACCAGGCTGGACTAACTCGGGCTCTGTGTCTCGTTTCACCCGCCAAGTATGGGCTCCCTCGGATCCACGCGGCGCCCGAGGACACAAGCCAATCAGACGAGAGCGCACAAGGCGTGCTCCCCAATTCTAGGTGGGCCTGTGGGGCACCCCCAAGAAACTCTGAAAGACCTCCCACGGGTAAAACCACGGACCTCCACGATTTGGCCGGCCCCCGCTGCCTCCGTCCGGCTCCACCACCTGGGTCTGTCTGACTCGCCCCCCCCCCCCCCCGCCTGGCCTCACTCCTGCCCCTCGGTCCAGGAGGCCTCCTGGCCCTTCCGGCCCCCAGCCTAGCAGCACCCGGGGCCGAGCTGTGCGGCCCGCTCAAGGGTGGCAGCCCCCCACCCAGAAGTTCATGACTTTGCCCTCAGCCCTTGCAAACCCACATGGCAGCTCCCGTGGCACAATGAAAAGCCTGTACCCTGCAAAGAAGTTGGCTCTGAAGACGTGCATTTAAAAATACCCACGGGATGGTGCGGGTATATATAGAGAGACTGAAGCCAGGCACCTCAGCCCACACAGAATGGAAATGTGCGCCCGGAAGAAATCTGTGTTGTATCTTAAATAGAGGCCGAGGCAGGAGCGCCGCCGCAAAACAGAAATCGGGGTTCAGAGCGCGTGACAGCATCCGGCCCAAGCCTCAGGCAGCAAGGGCTCGCATCCCGGCGCCCTGCTTGCCCCCTGGTCCTGTCGTTTCCAGCCTCTGCAGTGACGGAGCCGCCCCCAGCGTGAGGAAAGACTTCCATCACTACTTACTCACCGCGGTATTCCGCATTCTGCCATTACCTCCGCCCTGTTTCAAAAAGGAGGTAAGGTAACTTACAAAAACACCAGTTTAAAATTTAAAAAAGATTGAAGGCAACTGGGTGGCTCAGTTCATTAGGTGTCTGACTTCGGCTCACGTCACAATCCCATGGTTTGTGAGTTCGAGCCCCGCGTCAGGCTTGCACTAACACTGCAGAGCCTGCTTGGGATCCTCTCTCTCTCTCTCTCTCTCTCTCTCTGCTCCGACCCACCATGTGTGCGCTCTCTCTCTCTCTCAAAAATAAATAAACTTTAAAAAGAAGATAAAACATGTGGAGGAAAGAAAATCCATGATTCCATGGTTTAAATACACAAAACACACTAAAGGATTCTGTGCAGAGATTGGAAGTTTGAATTGAAGTTGGATGCCGGGCTTCCTAGCGGCCTGGGTGAAGAAAGAAACAAGATGGGCAGCAACCTTCTCCACATCCCCAAAACAAAGCCAGCCGCCTTCTCTGGCACCCGGAGTAACGTCTTCCTGCGGTTTCTCACAGAGCAGGTGCAGGGAGCTGGGGCGGGAGCAGGCACCGCCCCAAGTGACCCTCAAGCTTCCACCCTATCTAGTCCCACTTCCCTCGCCCTGCCTTGCACTAGAGTTTTCTGAAAACTTACCAAGATTCTCTGTCATACCACTTGCATGAGACTTTTGTCCTGAATGCATACTCAGATACAAGATAATTTACTTTCTATTTTAAGTCCACTCACTTTTGCACCTAACTAAAGCGGTCTACTAAGGAAACATCATACCCCTGCTCTCATCGAGAAAATCAGAATCAATTTCCAGAAACATTAGGTAGCCACAAAATAAATACGGTGGAAACAAGTCGACGTAATTATATCCCGGCCCCGTAACCTCCAAGGGCTCTGTGGCTGAGGCCGTTTTCCGCGTGTTAGGAAAGGGAAATCGGCTAGCATTTGGGGTCACTGACACGCCAGCCACAAACTCACAACCAGAAGACGGAGAGAGACCTCAAAGGGCCAGCCGTCTGACCGCGGGATTCTGGGACCGCGAAGCCCCATCTGAGTCACACGGAAAACAGCGGTGCTCCAAGGGCGTCTGGACCACCACCCGCCTGGACGGTGAGCGGAGCCACGGCAGCCAGGGGAGGCTCTGTCCCCGGCACCAAGCCACACCTCTCCCCTTCCCTTCGGGGTGAAGTGTCGCGGCGCTTCTCTCCACGTTAAGGAAAGTATCCGTTTACGACAGGCCGGAAATTTTAAAATAGGTCCTAGTCCACAGAGGGCGAGAGGTGCACGCTGGGAAATCCCTGGCACCTGAGGGGGCCGTGTCCACAGCCCGAGAAACGGGCCCTGCCATCGGTCTCGGGAAATTCCGGCTGCAGTAAAGTTCACGCGTCTGAATTCACCTGAAATATGAGTGGGCATGTTCATTCCCTGGCAAGTACCTGCTGGGCCCCAGCTTTCCTCTCCTTAGCTCTGGAGTCTTTTCTGGAAATCTGCTGTCTCCCACATTTTGAAATTTATTACAAAACAACATCACTGCCATCATCACCACCACCACCACTACTGGCACCACCAGCCCCATCACCACCAACATCATCATCACCATCCTCACCATCACCACCATCATCACCTTCTCCATCACCATCACCACCACCACCACCACCACTGCCACCACCACCGCCACTCACACGGCCACCCCCACTGACTCGGCAGTTACCGTTCGTCAGACGGTGACACTGGTCCCAGATCTGTAAGTACAACTGACCCATTGAACCCTCCCGGCTGCCCTCAGGACGGGTACTATTGTTGCGTCCGTTTGCAGACGAGGAGACCGAGTTAACGAGGGGAAACGCCGAGCTGGCCGCAGTGGGGCAGGAGTCCGCCTCGGGCGCGGCAGTCGGGATCCTGACCCTCCTTCTCGACCCCTTTCCATCTGGTTCCGGACGCCATGCTGTCTTGGTGGCCCAGACGCCTGGCAGCGTGTCTGCCACACGGCAGGAGGTGTCCCCACCCTTGACGCTGGCCCCTCGTGAGGTCAGGGGAACAGCGCTCGCACGGGAAGGGGCAGGCAGCACACGGTCACGGAAGTTGGTCCCTTTTCAACTTCCCTCTCATCTTGCGGAAAACACGGAAAGAGTCTCAGTGGGTGCTGCAGGGCTTCTGACACCTGCCGATTTGCAGATCTCGGGGTTTTAACCTTGACGGGAGGACGTGTCTAGTTCGAACTAAACGTTGCTTCACGTCACTGCTTTATGGTTACGCGAGCGATACCGGCACGCGGCTCGGAGTCTTCACAAACGATTTCCTTTTAAAACGAGTTTAGGTAAAAATAAACTGGAATTAGAAGACAATATTCACCAAATCACGCGAAGAGTGGCAAACAACAGAGGCCGGGGGAGGGCACGCGGGCGTGTGTTCGGTCCTCGCCCCCCTCCGTCTCAGGGTGCGGAGCGCCAGCCCTGTGCCCCGGCGCCCAGACCCCGCCTCCCTCGGCGCACCTCCCTCCAGGACAGGCGGGGAGCTCCGTCCTCCTGGCGCGCGCGGGCCACATCCGGGGGGACCCTCGGCCCACCCGTCCCTTCCTTCCCGATCCACTACAGCGACCAGTCCCAGGGGCCCCACCTCACACCTGCACCCACACTGGCCACCCTCCCAGTGACCGGTCACCGGCTCTCACCTGGACGGCAGCAGCGACCTCTAACTAGTCGGCCCCTTGCTGCTGCACTTGCCTGCTCTCCAGCGGTGGTCCTGGCCCCTTCGTCCTGAGTCAGACTGTGAGTCTCTGAGTTTAAAAAATTTTTTTTAACATTTATTTAATTTTGAGAGACATAGAGATAGAGCGTCAGCAAAGGAACGGCAGCGAGAGAGGGAGACACAGAATCGGAAGCAGGCTCCAGGCTCTGAGCCGTCAGCACAGAGCCTGACTCGGGGCTCGAACTCACAGACCGCGAGATCATGACCTGAGCTGAAGTCGGACACTTAACCAACAGAGCCACCCAGGCGCCCCTCTGAGTTTCAAACCCTCCCAGGGCTCCCGGCACAAGGGGAGCAAAAGCCACCTCCCTGGGAGCACGCCCCTCCCCCACCGCCCTGGCTCTCTCCTGCCACCACGGCTCCCAGCCGATCCTGGACCCTCCGGCGGGCTCCCTCTGGGGTCTTCACACGGGCAGCTGCCTTCCCCTGAGGGCCCCTCCAGCCCACAACCACTGGGCTCGTTCCCCACTGCCTCCCAGTCCCGGCTCAAGCACCGCCTCCTCGCCAACCCTGACACTCTGTTCGGTACCCAACTAACCGTCTACCACCCGCTGCACTTACGATTCCCGCGCCCGCCCTCCTCCTCCTGTGCACCCCCCCAAACTTATTCCCAGCGTGCGGGGCGACTCTCTACTGGTTGTGGGTACCGGTTATTGTCTTCCCCACGAGGGCGTCGGCCCTGGGGAGGTCCGCAATCCTGTCCGCTCTGCCCGACGGTGTCCCCGCTGCCAGGGCAGTGCTCGCGCACTCTAGGGACCTGAGAGATTCCCGTCCAGCTCCGGGAAGAGGCCGGATTCCCACCGAGGCCGCTCCTTACAGGGCCTGGCAGTGAGCTTGGTGCATCTAAGTGCGGACCTGACGCTCGTCGGTACTCAACTCCTTCCCGCGGGTCGGCCGCCCGAGCCGCGTGTCCCAGTGCGCGTCTGACTGGAGCATGCTGGCCGGACCCGCCAGGCTTTCATCCGTCTCCCATCTGCCTGGCCGATTGACCTGTCAAGTTGTCAAGGCAAATGCTGACAGTCCAGGACCCCGAAGGGAGCCCCGCGGCATTCCTCTAGAGATGCTGGGGGTCGAAAATTTCCTATGAAATTTTTGAACATGCAGAAAAGTAGAAAAAATAAGTACAATGAGCAATCATGGACACACTACCCAGACTCTTCCGTTAACACCTTGCATTTCCTCCGTGTGTGTGCGTGTGCAGGTGTGCGTGTGTGTGCATGTGCGTGTGTGCGTGTGTGCGCGTGTGTACTCTCCACCTACAGAGATACCCTATAGGAAAATTCAGGGGTCAGCGGACTTTCTCTGCAACAATTCAGTTGTAAAAAGTACGTAATGGATGTGGTTGTGTTCCAATAAAACTTTATTTACAAAACCAGGCAGCAGCCCACAAGCCTGGAAAAACAATTAACTCGCACATGAGGAAACTTTCTCTGGGCAGTCCCCCCCTATCCCCCCACCGCACACACTCGGTCCTGGATGGCAGCTGCGCCTCAGGGACCAGGAGGCACTGACAGCCCAAGGGACACACGATGCGAAGCAAAGAGCCGCGAGCTGGGCCCTCTGTCTGGGAACTCACGGTAACTCCCCGCTGGGAGGGGGATGCCCGCGGGGCTGTGTCCACCTCAGAGGCTGAGTGCTCAGCCAGGAGAGGGCCAGAGGCAGAACAGACTAGAAGACTCCCCGTCCTGCCCCACTCCCTTCAGCACAGCAGGGGAGGAGACTGGGCTTGGAGTCAGTGGGCTCGAGACCGGGATTCAGAGCAAGTTACTTAAACTCCTCAGCCTCAGTTTGCCCGTCTGTAAGATGGTAGCAATGGCAGGACCCGCCTCCCAGGCCCAGGGGGTTGGGGGGGGGAAGGACCAGGGGAGAGGCGTATGCCCCCCCAGGGACACGCTGCTGGGAACAAACAGATGAGCGAAATTTAATAACGCCAAATTCCTGTTGTGCCATTTGCTCGTATCAGAAGCCTCACGGGAAACGGAAGGGAAGACTTGAGGACAGAAGGCAGGAGGAAGGGAAGTATGAGAGCTCCTTCATAAGTGGCCTGGTGACAAGGACGCCCTAGGCCCCTGGCGACCCCGTCTCACAGGCACCCAGAAGTGCTGTTCCCCTAAACACGGGCCCTGCGGCCTCAGCTCCAGCTTCGCTGCCAGGGGCAGAACTCTAGCTGGGACTCGTTCTATCCATGTCTTTGCCCCCAGGCAAGTTCTGGAAGGTTCTCTCCCTGGTGCCTCAGGCTGTGCATTTAGGCAATTTTTCTGTTAACGACCGGGAGGGTTAATTCCCAGGGAAACAACTGCAGGAGGGAACTTACAGGCTGGGTAACAATTGGCACCTTTTTTCCTAAGATTTTTTTTTTAAGGTTTTGGTTTTCTTCATTTTGAAAGAGAGAGAGTGCTAGTGGAGTTGGGGCAGAGAGAGAGAGAGAGAGAAAGAGAGGAGAATCCCAAGCAGGCTCCCTGCTGTCATCACGGAGCCCAACACAGGGCTCGAACCCACGAACCACGAGATCATGACCTGAGCCAAAATCAACCAGTTGAGCCGCCCAGGCGCCCCCGGGACTGGTGCCTGTTCAACCCCAGCTCCAGGAGAGAACTTTCCGCCAGCTCTAGAAAGACATCCGCAAGGAGACGTGAGCCAGGCGCACGGCCACCTCCCAAGGACTAAGTGGCCCAGCGGCCCACAGCTGCGAGTGTGCCACCCGCGTGTCCACAACAACCCGCGTGTCCACAACACCCACGGCGACTGACCTCTAAACACGTGGCCTTGACTTAATCCACCTCACACACACAAGAGCAAATCTGAGTCCTAAGCCCTATTATTGTTCTCAACACATGAATATGATTTTGGAACTTGCAGAGAGGAATTGAGAACAGTATAACACACAGTTTGAGCAGTTAGTATTTTGCTACATGCGCTTCCCAGGTTCATAAGCGAGCACCTGTTACAGACCGTGGGCACCGCGGAGCCACCTCAGGGACCCTCCACCTCTCAACGGTTCAGGCTGAGCTGTCAGCACAGAGCCCGCTGTGGAGCTCGAGCTCCCGAACCCTGAGATCATGACCTGAGTCGAAATCAAGAGCTCAGTCGACTGAGCCCCCCAGGCACCCCCAATATGATCACATCTACCACCTCTAAGAATTCTTCCTTCGCTCCCCGAAGCCCGGCCCCTTCAGTAAATAAAGTTTTTATCGAAACGTTGATTTATTTCCCGATCGTGGCCATCTCCATCCACAGGGACGGGCTACGCAACCCATAGAAGGCTCCTGCTCTGCCCTCTGAACGGTCCTTACGTTGGCCCTCCGGGCGCAGGTGCCCTCCAGCCCCTGAATGTTTACGGGCTCGGACTCCGCACCGGGATTTGCACCAGTGATTCCCGCCAGTGTCTGGCCAGCAGGAGCAACTCGGAACATGCTAGAAATGCAAGTTCTCACGCCCACCCCAGGGCTGCACAGCCAGAAAGTCTGCAGGTGAAAAGCTCCCCCTTCACCCCTCCCCCACCGGGGATGCGTGGTCTCAAACCCTGAGAACCACGGCCCTGTGTCCTCTGGGCTAGCGGCTGGAAGAATGGTGCTCCCCTCGGGTGCTCTTGGCCAGTGCAATCCTCCTAGAAATAAAAGGCCAGGTTTTATTTTGTGTGTCCCTTTCGAAGTTAATTGGAAATATCTGAACTTCCCGCCTGAGCGACGGCAGCGCTCTGAGCGCAGGCAAAGGCCGCTTCCGCCCCACGAAGCACAGATTTCGGAACACGGGAACCTCTGTAAAAAGATAGGATTCAGCTGTGACATGTCAGATCGTGTCAAGATGCGAGGAAGAAAGGGAGCTAAAAATAGCACCACAAGGCTGAGCTCTGGGGCTCCGGTTCGCCAGCTCCGCGGCCAGAGAGAAACAGCCTCTGGCCACTCCTCGGGCCCCGAGAGGCTCCAGGCGGGAGGAGTCGCTCTGTCCATATGTCATGTGCCCTCGTGCCCACAGCACCGCAGGGGTGCAAAGCGTCGGGCTCCAAGGGAGGCAGAAGCCAGCAGGTTGCTCCTGAGAAGGATACTTTATAGTTTTAAAAATAGAATGTTCTGAGCAAACACAGTAAGAACAGTCACCCCGGCAAGCAAAGCTATTGCGTTATTGTAACAACCATGTGATTAAAAAGGATTAAAAACGCTGTAAGACACGGGGTTGGGGGTTGCGGGTCAATAAGGCAGGTCGACTGCTCCGCGACCGGAGAGTCACTATGGAAAAAAATAGAGAAACAAGGTCTCTATCTCTTGCACGGAGACCGGGAGCTGCGAACTGCCAGGCTCTGCCGAGACGGGTGGCTCAGGGAAGGGAGAGGCGGGGGGGTTACAGAAACGGGGCCTGTTCGCACGGGCTTATTTTAGCCCGCCTGGTAAAAGCCGGGAAATTAAACAGCAGCCGATGTGCGGAACGTCTCGCTGGCGATGATGGCTCCTGCTGAGAGTCACACCGCAGTGACAACGGAGATGATTCCAGGGCAACGTTCCCCTGTTCCTCTCCTTAATCAAACGGCTCCTTGATTATTTCTGAATGAACTTTGAGCGCGGTGTTTTTTATGATTGGTTAGTCTTAGACTTTGGAAGTGGCTACCGTCCTTATGCACGTGCAGAATTCCGTAGTTCAGCCTGGCAGAGCGACGCGCCCAGGACGCCGCACGGCGCAAGTGCCAAATTCTCCGCCCTCTCCCCACCCCGGCGGAACGCCGGCATTTCCGGGGAGGGGGGCTTGGCGTTCGGGCGACCGCCCTCTCCTGAAGTCTCGGGATCCAGCCTCACCACTTCCCTCCGAGTCCAAAACCTTGCGGCTTAGAAACAGAGCGGGGCACCGTCGGGAACCGATTTGGCTTCCAGAACCTCACGTGACCCATGTTAACACTGGGAATTCGCTCCCCCATCT
The DNA here is from genome assembly GCA_030068075.1 of Paguma larvata. Taxonomy (NCBI): domain Eukaryota; kingdom Metazoa; phylum Chordata; class Mammalia; order Carnivora; family Viverridae; genus Paguma; species Paguma larvata. Next base: position 45,924,898 of record CM057844.1, on the reverse strand, counting down.
CCTTCCTTTGCCCCAACTCCTGATACCCAAGCTCACTTGCGAACCATTTTTTAGAACCCCAACCCGGCAGATGGATACGTCGGTGCGAAATCACAGGGAAGCCAACTGTGCGATCCTCCCCCCTCCCCCCTCCCAGCCAGGATTCCCGGGGGGGGGGGGGGAGATTCCCGAGGGACAGAGACTCCCCTAGAGCAGCGCTGATTCCAAACACGAAATGAAGGATTAAAATCTCCACCGTCGGAAACCTCCCCTACTTTACATTTTTACAAAACCTGGCTTTAGAACAAAACCCTGTGCTGTCAAAACGGAGATCGAGGACGATCTATTATTTCCTGGAAATTTCCTTACAGGCTGCAGACGAAAAGGCATCCAGGTGGAATTTTTATTTTTAGCCCAGAGGTAGCAGGGTCAAAAAAAAACATTCACGTGGAAGCGAAAGAGCCGGGCTCTGCAGCGGGTCCTGGGTTGTCGGCCTGACGCCCCGGGGGCGTGGAAAGGACCCATCGGCGAGGAGGCGGGCTCCGGACTCCGCACGTGGCCATTTGATTCAAGGGGGCTCGAGGGGTCAAGAGTGCCATTCCCTGGCCGGTCTTGCTGCTGTTAATGTTTGCAAAGCCTCGGCCTTGAAGACGCCTCCCAGCAAAAGGCGCCCACTGCTCCCCTCCCCCGCACGCCAGCAGCCTCTGGAGGAATCCGCTCACCTTATGGGCAAAGAAGTGTGAATTACGGTCCTCATCCTCCCGGGAAACTCCGGCTCCCCGCAGGCTCCCGGCTCCCCAGACCTCCGTTGGAGGTAGACCTTGGCAAATGCCCCCTCCCCCAGCACTCGGGACTAGCTTAGCTCCTGAAGAACCTCCACACCCCCCCCCCCCCCCCCCCGCAGCCTGCTCTGCACTGCAATTGTCAGGAAGCTCCTGTCTGCCTTTCGGGCGGAACACCATTATTATCTGTAAACATTTTTAAATATAGACATTGCCGGAGTGCGGGCTCGGGGTGGGGGTGAGGAGGGCCGCCCAGGCCTGAGGCGCCGGCTCAGGGGACCCAGCACCGGGTCAAGCCCCCCACCTAGCCCCCCGCTCTGCTCCATACCTGCGATGGGTCCCACGGCGCGGTCACAACATGGCTCAGGTCGGCCGCTGGCCGGACCTGGCAGGAATCGCCAGAACTGAAGTCTCAGGTCCCACCTGTAAAACCCACTGTGCCGGCAGCCTCTCCCGGCCTTACGCAAGGTCCGTTCACGAGGGGGGTGCTCTCCCTTCTCCTCCCCCTGCCCCCGCACTGCCTCGACGACCTTGGGGAGCGGGCGCCTCGGCCATGCACAGCCCCGAGTCGGCTGCTGCAGGCTCAGACCGGGGAGGCTGCGGGGAGCCAAGCCCCAGGGACCACGTGGAGACTGGGGTTCTGAACTGTGGCCTCAGGACAAAGAGGCAGCAGCAGGCACCCAGCAAGGAGGGGGTCCAGAGCAGGGCTTCTGAGCTTCAGCACGGCTGCCGTCTGGGGCCAGTGTTTCTCTCTAATGGTCCTGTCCTACGCACTGTCATGGGATGTTTGGCAGACTCCCCGGTCTCTCCCCACTCGATGCTAGAAGCGCCCCTCCAGGGTGACACCAAAGTGTCCCCGGACACTGCCGATGTCCCCTGGGGCCAGAGGCGCCCCGTCACCCTGCGCTGCAGAAAGGCGGCGTGGGTCTGAATCACGAACCTGATGAATGCTGCGTGAACCTGCGCGTTCATCTATCTGAGCCTCAGTGTTCCCATCTGCAAAGTGGGTAACACGGCCTGAATGAACTGAGCTCAGGCCAGGAGCTGGTTAATGGAGCTCTCGCTGTATGCGTCATCTTCTCAGGGGCGCCCTGAGGGGCCCAGACCCTTCCTGCTCAGGAGAGGGGCCGGCTCGGCCTCCGCACACTGCAGCGGGCATCGCATCCTGCCCTGTGCTTCTGCTCACCCAGCTGGACAAGAGCACCGCCTTCCCCAGGTGGGGCGCCAGGAGCTGGGGGAGGGGAAGGAGAAGTAGGAGAGAGGGGGAGGGGGACTAGAAGCCGGAGGAGGGCCGTCCCGAGGGCAGAGCTCCCAGGAGAGCCAGGTCCCCCCCAGAACAATCCCTGGGGTGAGCACACTATTCCTGGACATTTTTCATGAGTTACTGCATATTCGGGGTCTCTCTGGAAACCTCTAATTCCAGCGGCCAATGACAGGTTGCTTCTGCCTCTCAGAAAAGAGGCCTCGCCTTGCTAATGACACCTCTAGGCTACCCCGCCTGGGAGCTGGGGGGCGGGGGTACACGCTTGCCGCTGAGGTCGGTGGCCCATTTCTGCCCTTTTTGGTGTGAGGCCAGCAGAGGGGGGCATCAGCTGAGGCGGGGGGTGGAGGTTAAACGGGTCACTTGCCCCGGACCCCGGTTCGAGGCGGCTCTAGCTAGAGGCAGCCCTGGGCTGCCAGGCCTCTGGGAATGTGGGGCTCTCTCTGCCAGCCGCGGTGCCGCGGCCTCACCCTCACTCATGACAGTCCCGAGGGCCAGCATGTCTGTGATCCCTCTATCCAGAGGGGAAACTGAGGCTCAGAGAGGTCGAGGGAGCTGCCGAAGGCCACTCCTTAGGAGGCGGCTGGGGAGGGCGGCAGGAACTACCTCTGTCTGACTCCGGGCCCAGAGGAGGCTCGGAGGCGCCACCACCCAGGGCACGTGAGTCACGGTCCCAGCTCAGGGACGGCTCCAGGGGAGCACCAAACAAAGCCGGGAGCAAGTCCTGAGCCCGGGGGCCTCTCCTGGGGAGAACCCCAGGGGCGCCGTCCCGTGCCTTTCCTCCCCAGAGCCCCCGCGCCAAATAAACCCTTGCTGAACCGCAGAGCTGGCCACGAGCAGGTGCAAGGGCACCTGAGGACTCCCTCCCCCGCCCGGCCCTGAGCCACACGAGGTTAACCGCAGACACCGCTCGGCACGGAGCCAGGCTCCCGGGAGGCGCTCGGCCCCGCTGGGGCTGGCTCTCACGGTGATGGCCCGCCATCGGCTTCCCCATCTGGGTTTCAGGGGCCCGGGTCTCTGCCAGGGACCCCCGATCTCAGGTCTTCTGAGTCCTCACAGGAGGCCGTGGAAGGGATTCTCTCCTCGTTCTGCAGATGGGGAAACAGACCCAAAGAGGCTCAGCAAGAGAGCAGGTGGAGGGGGTCCCGGAACCCAGCCTGAGGACACTCCTGCCACCCCAACACATACCCTGTGAGAAGACAAACGGATTAGGGTTGTCCCAGAAAGATCCTGGTCTCCGCCCCCTCGATGCCGACAGAACGTCCCTCCCAGTCGTGAGAACCAAAATCGCCCCCAGACATTGCCAAAGCCGCTCCCGGTCGGGAAGCGCCGCTCTGGACGTTAGAACACCAGGGCGTTCGGAAGCGGGGGTGCGCGGACTTTGCCTCCGGCTGGGGTCTGAGACTTACTTTCCCTGGAAACCGAGTAACAAAGAAGCATCACCAAACACCTCTCGTCTTTCTGCTCCTGCGGCAAAGCCACTTGCCACCGCGGGCGCTCGCCTGGCAAACAGCAACAAATGCCGGCCCCCTGACCCCTCTCCGGAACGCGGTCACTCACGAAGGCTGTGCCCACAGTCACGACGGCACCCAGGCTGGCTCGGGGTGGGGAGGATTCAGGAAGCACGGAGAGCTGTGGTCGGGAGGACCACATTTCAGAATAAGAGGCACACGGCTGGTACCGAGAGGCCAGGCTGAGTTCACAGGGAAGGAGAGGTGGCCCGGGGCAAGCTCTCTCCACCCGGCGGGCAGGGACTTGGCCCGACTGGACACGGTGGGTCTTGCCCAGAGCAGGCGGCCACCACTCAGCTGTTTTTCCATTTGTTTTCACTGACCAGCACCTCCAAGCATGATTTTAGGCAAAGAAAACAAAGCAGTGAACGAAACAGACAGAAACCTTGTCTTCATGAAAGGTATGGTCGGGCAGCCGCACAATGCCGGAAGCTCTGAGGTTTTAACTCTTCCTTCCTTCCTTCCTTCCTTCCTTCCTTCCTTCCTCCCTCCCTCCCTCCCTTCCTTCCTTCCTCCCTCCCTCCCTCCCTTCCTTCCTTCCCTCCTTCCCTCCTTCCTTCCTACCCTCCTCCCTTCCTTCCTTCTTTTTAATTGTAATCCCCATACAGTTAACACACAGTGTTAGTTTCAGGTGTATAACATAAGTGAGTCGGCATTTCCACACGACGCCCTGTGCTCAGCACAGGTGCACTCCATAATCCCCACCGCCTAGTGCCCCCACCCCCCCACCCGCCATCAGTGTGTCTCTACAGTTAAAAGTCGGCTTTTTGGTTTGTCCCTCTTTTTTCTTCATTTGTTTTGCTTCTTAAATTCCACAAGAGTGAAATTATATAGTATTTGCCTTTCTCTGATTCATTTCGCTTAGCATAATACACTCTAGACCCATCCATGTTTTTGCAAGTGCCAGGATTCCATTCTTTTTTTACGGCTGAAAAATATTCCTATATCTATCTTTCTATCTATCTTGTCTACACACACACACACACACACACACACACACACACACACACACACCCCACATCTTCTTTATCCATTCAGCCATTCAGTGGACACTTGGGCTGTTTCTATAATTCGGCTATTGTCAATAATGCTACAATAAATGTAAGGGTTGATCTTTTCCAATTAGTTCTTTTCATGTTCTTTGGATAAATACCCAGTAGTGGAATTACTTGATCGTGTGGCAATACTATCTTTAATTCCTTAGGAACCTCCACACTCCTCTCCACAGTGGTGACGCCAGTTTGCATTCCCACCAACGGGGCACGGCGATCCCCCTCCCCCCACATCCTCGCCAACACCTGTTGTTTCTTGTGTTTCTGATTTAGCCGTCCTGACAGGTGTCGGGTGGTATCTCCCTGTGGCTGGGATTCGAATTTCCTTGATGATGAGTGACGCTGGGCATCTTCTCACGCGTCTGTGGACCGTCTGGGTGTCTTTGGAGAAGGTCTGTTTGTGTGTTCTACCCATTTTTAATTGGATGCTTTGGGGCTTCCTGGCACCGAGTGATAGAACTTCTTCATATATTTTGGATACTAACCCTTTATCAGAGATGTCATTTGCAAATATCTTCTCCCGTTCAGGAGGTTTTGTTGATGGTTCCCTTCCCGGTGCAGTTTTTATTTTGACGAGGCCTCAGCTGTTTTATTTTTGTTTCTGTTTCCCTTGCCTGAGGAGACACATCTAGAAAAATGTTGCCATCGCTGACGTCAGGGAAATTCATGCATGTCTTCTCTTCTAGGATTTTTATGGTTTCAGGTTTCACATTCAGGTCGTTGATCCATTTGGGGTTTATTTTTGTGGATGGTGTAAGAAAGGGGTCCAGTTCCAGTCTTTTGCAGGTAGCTGCCCCGTGTTCCCAGAACCATTTGTTGAAGAGACTCTTTTACCCATCGCATATTCTTGTCTCCTTGGTCAGAGGTTAACTGACCATATAATTAATCGTGGGCTTATTTCCAGGCTTTCGATTCTGTTCCATTGATCTGTGTGTCTATTTTTGTGCCCGTGCCGTACTGTTTTGACCACTACGGCTTTGTAGTGTATCTAGAAATCTGGGATTGTGATGCCTCTAGCTTTGTTCTTCAATTTCTTTTTTTTACACAAATATTTCTCTTTTTTTAATGTTTATTTATTTTGAGAGTTCTTCTTTTTCCAGGTCGCTTTGGCTGTTTGGGGCCTTTTGTGGATCCATACAAGTTTTGGGGTCATTTGTTCCAGTTCTCTGAAAAATGCTGTTGGTATTTTGATAAGGATTGCCTTAAATCTGTAGACTGCTCTGGGCAGTATGGGCATTTTACCAATGTTTGTTCTTCCAACCCATGAGCAAGGAATATTTTTCCATTTGTTTGTGTCTGCCTTCAATTTCTTTCCTCAGCGTTTTATATTTTCAGAGTACAGGTCTTCTCACCTCCTTGGTTAAGCTTATTCCTAGGTATTTGATTATTTTTGTTTAATAATTGTTTATAAAAATTGTTAGTTATATTTTGTAAATGAGATTGTTTCCTTAATTTTTCTTCCTGCTACTTCGTTATTAGTGTATACAGATGCAATAGATTTCTACATATTGGAAATCCCTCAACTTTTAAATGTTCATTCAATTAAACACACACACACACACACACACACAACCCTGTTTCTCATCAAATCAACCAACTCTATAGGCTAACCTTGGCCCACGGGCTTCCTATTTTGAGCCTTGGGTTTCTCCCTTCCTTTCCACCACATTTAGAGAAGAACAGAGCCAACCCACCTCCCTGGGCTGCTTATAGACTTGATGGCTTCCAACCCAGGCTTAAGAGAGAAATGAGAAAGCATGATAGTTTGGGGGAACCTGGGATCCCACATTTGACTTTCCCTGGCCAGGAAAGGGGAGTTTCACCCAGCAAGATGCTACACCCAAGCCCTGATCACGAAACATATGGGTGGTCACGGCTCCCACCTGCCTGGGCCAAAGACGCCATTTAAGGAAGGCCAAATATTCTGGAAATCTCTTCCAGTTGGCTCCCATGATTTCCCATGCTGGGAAGTGAAGCTAAAAGAAGGAGAAAGCTCAGAATAAGCAGAAGGAGAACCGCGTGGCTCTTTGTGTACCAAATGTTCTCTCCCCCTGGAGCAGGGGAGGAGCTGATGGGCAGTGGGGCAGTCCCTCAAGGTCACTCAGAAAAGCAAGACCCCAGGAGCACGCCCAGCATCACCTCTAGCTCGCGAGATTGCAAGGAAGCAGGAAGAACAGTGGGGGAGGCCACCGCACCTGTCCAAATGCAGGGGGCGGTGAGTCGTGCCAGGGCGGTGGCCGTGAGGACGAGAATACCAGGGCATATTTGGGAGATATTTGGGAGATAGAAACCACGAGGCCGTCCAGGGCTACAGACCGATAAGCAACCAATTACAAGGGAAGACAAAGGGACAAGGTGCCCGGTGTGGTTGAAGGCCAGTATGGCGACCGCCATTCTTCCAGGACAGAGACACATCCACTCTCTTGAGAAGGCCCAATGCAGGGAAAACATGGAAGTATTGTGGAAGCTGTGTCTGCACTGTTGCTCTTAAAAAAAAAATTTTTTTTAATGTTTATTCATTTTTGAGAGAGACAGAGCATAAGCAGGGGAGAAGCAGAGAGAGAGGGAGACAGTGAGTCCAAAGCAGGCTCCAGGCTCTGAGCTGGGCACATCGTCAGCACGGAGCCCGAGGTGGGGCTTGAACTCACGAACCGCGAGACCATGACCTGAGCCGAAATCAGATGCTTACCCGACTGAGCCCCCCAGGCGCCCCTACATTGTTGCTCTTTCGACTGAAGAGTCTTGACGGCATATGGTGCTAGACCAAACGTGAGGCTGTTTCACAGGGAGTGAAAACAGTGAGCCTTTTGTCTCAAAATTCGCCCCAATCTCCAGCCCTTTGAAGGCTCATATAACCCAGCCATCCCTGAACTTGACCCAGACCAGCAGGATCCACGGCTTTGCTCACACCCCTCCCCAGCGGGGGCCTTCCCTGACCAGCACATGGGATGCAGATTCGGCACCTCGCTCATCCGTCCCCAGCCGGACTGGCCACCCAGCACTCACCCCTGCCTGACATATCACCCAGCTGTCTGCACGCGGGTCACTAGAGCGTGCCCTCCGGTGACGCCGCGGGGCTCGTCTGTCTCACGGCGCCTCACGGAGCACTCAGAACACACTAGGTGTTCAGTACGTATCTGTTGGACAGATCCAGAAAGGGACTGATGAGCCTCACGGCCGAGACATGTCACAAAACGAGAAACGCTGTGAAAGATACTCAGATATTCGGGTTGAAAAAGTGGTTAGGAACAACTCAAACATCCCTCAGCTGATGAACGAATGAATGAACGAATGAACGAACGAACGAATGAACGAAACGTGGCCCATCCACACAATGGAACGTTATTTGGCCACGAAAAGGAACGAAGCTCTCATGCACGCCCCAACGTGAGGGAGCCTCAGAATCATTCTGCCAAACACAAGGAGCCCGGGTTCCTCTCCTGGGGTGGAAGGGGTCGTTCTAAGACTGATTATGGGGATGGCTGCACCAGTCTGTGAATTAAACCACTGAACAGAATGCTTTCAACGGGCCAACTGTAGGGCGGGCAGACTGCATTTCAATAAAGCTGTTACCAAAACAAAACACGAACAGAAAATCTTCCCGGCAGCTCGTCCACGGGTCGGAAGCTCTCAATGCGGAAGCTACGTCCCGGGCATACATTAGGCAGTAAGGAAAGCAGCCCTAATTACTCTTCATCCCCAGGTGATCAGTAATTAACCCCACCTTCAGTTGCTAAAAAAAAAACCCCAAATGTCCGAGGCGCGGAACGCTGGGAAATCTCGGAGCTGTCCATGGTGTCGTCATCGGCTTTTACGAACAGCTCCGCTGTGCGGGTGCCCACCGGGAGCTCCCCCTGCGGCCCTACGGGAGAGAGTCCGGGTCTGCCGGGCCGAAGTCCCAGACACCCCCAGAGCAGGTTCCCGTTATCTCCCTCTGCGTGCAAGCTGCAACCAATTTCCTGCTCCCCCAGTGAAGGTCCCCCTCCCCCTCCCTCGGGCCCCGGTGTCGGAGCCCCGGCGGACGGAGCTCGTCTTGGTGACCCTCTGCCTGCGTCGCCCCACATCCCCACCCCCGAAGCTCAGGACCTGCAGTTCTCTGTCTGCCATCGGCCTGTCCTGGCCACGCCCCTGGGGCCACGGGAGCCCACCACTGTCTTCTGTCTCCTTCCGACGATCACCCAGGTGGCTCCGATGTCCAGCGCAGTCCCTGGCATCATAAGTCCCTGACGTTCTCAACAGCAAGCCACCTCCAATCACCGTGACCAACATGGAGACGGCTTCCCCCGGGTCCTTCCCCTAGCTGAAAACCTGAAGCCCCTGCGTCTCACCTCCCCCCAGACCTCCCGCCCTTCCATCCACGGAGCCCTCGGGGCCACCAGGCTCTCTCTCCTGCCCTCAGCCCCCCAGCTAGCTCCTCCCCGGTGTCACTTCCATCCAGTTTTACCTGGGCCCCCCGGGGCAGCGTGTCCGACCAGCACCTGGAGCTCAATGCGCCCTGCCCACCGCCACAGCCACCCTGCCCCTGCCATCTGCTTTTTCTCATTTCTGCTCCCAAGCACATAGTTTAAAAGCTGCTGGAGAAAGATCGCAATACCGTGCCCCGCGACAAACGCATTTTATTTGACTTGAGCTGGGCACCGAGAACCTTCGGGCTCTCTGCTCTTCGCAGATGGTTTTCTATCCCATTTTCCAGCCCGCGTGGGGTGCGCTGAGATCGAACCCCTCTGTGCGTTGCTGAGGACACCGTAAGTCAGCACGTCCCTACGCGATGGCAATTCCACATTATTTTTCAAGAGGCACAGAACATTTAACTGCTCAAATCCGTGTCTCAGGATCTATCTTGAAGAAAAAAAAATCCTAAACTCAGAGAACACCACATGCGCGCAGGCTTTACCGTTTTACGAGTGATCACGCTGAAAGTGCTGCACTGGAAACCTCCAACAGAAGGAGGGCCAAGTAAGTCCCTTCTACTAGAGCGAGTGCTGAAACACTGCCTGTGGCTGCGTTTCGCAAACAAAACTGCAACTCAGACGCCGTGGAATAAATTCTTCTATTTCCTTACCAAATAAAACAAAGTGAACCAGGTGCAAAGCAAGCATACTGGACTCTTAGGGCAGAAGGGAGGGCAAGCACACAGCGCACGGGCAAGGGCAGAGAACATGAAGGGGCGCGGAGAAGCCATGTCCAGACGGGACGTTCGCTCCCCTCTCCTGAGTCTGGGCAGAGGCTTCGCAAACAGGGTCCCATTCTGGGATCTGACTGGCGAAAGGCGGCATCCACACGGTCCGCAGAGGCCGCGTGGTACTTCCAGTGAGTGCTGGAGGTAAGACTCGAACCAAGGTCTTAGCAACTTTGCTAACGTCCCGGGACGGACGAGGAGACAGGCAAGCGGCCCTCTGGCCTTGGCCGAGGCTGGGGAACGGACAGAAGCAGGTCAATGTGATTTCTGCCATCAGCGAGAAGCCAGCTCCCCGGAACCAGAGGAGGGATGTCTGGAGGTTGAGGACGGAGGCTGTGGGTCAAGGCTGACGGCCAGTGGAGAGCGAGGCCGGGTCTGGTCCTGCGATCCGGACTAGCTCAGCGAGGAAACTGGGCCGGGAAAGGGCTACCAGATGAGAGGGAGGAGGAGAGCCGGGGGCAGGGTCGGAAGGACACGGAGGGCAGGCAGGAGGGCACCAGCAAGCAAGCCGGCTGCTTGAGTGGAGCCGTTCTGTGCGAGGTCAGGGTCGAGGGTAGGGTCCACGCAGGTGGGCTGCGGAAGGAAGCCAGCTGCCGACTGGGCTTCTCGGATCGATCAAAATGAGAAGTTCTTTGTCACTGCTCCGTTCGTGGGCTTGTTTTCACTTCCTTGCCCCCTCTCGCGGGGGGCGGGGAGAGCTTACTGCTTTTCTCGTTCATGTGTTTATTCCTTATCCGCCAAGCACCTTCTTCCCAGGCTACCAAATAGAGTACACCCGTAACAGATGAGAATCTGCAATTGAATTTCGTTTTTTGTCTCCTAAGTATTCAGGAAAGGAAGAATCACCAGCAAACAAGCACTTGCCAAGAACTGATATCAAAGACTAAGATGGGCGTTCGAACAAGCATCGTATAATCGCAGACGCCCTCCCGTTCAGGTATTCGGTAAAATATACAATACAATCCTCACCCACAACTCCTCCATGAAGAGTGAAAACAAAGCAGAGACCAGGCTGGGTCTCTGCCTGGCTCTTTCCGGCATTATATGCTTCCTGCCCTGGCCTGTCCCTACCTTTCCATCCGCGTCGCAGGAAGGAGGCAGCTTGAGCTCAGAGGAGCTCAGGTCCGCGCAGCTGGAGAGAGGCAGGCAGGTGGGCGGGGCCCAGAGCCGGGGCCCTCCCTGCCACACAGCCCGGAACCTGGCACTGGGCGAGGTCCCCGTGGCCATCGCGCTACTGAAACCGTACAACCTTTGCTGAATTGAGCTTAAGTCTACGTGTCAGTTCGCAGGATGGCTTTCACTGAGTCCGGGTGAGCTGAGCGGGTTTGGGCGTAGGATAAACAACACAAAAGGTCAACCCCAGGTGAAGGGAGACTCTCCGTCCACGTGGTCATTCGCCCACGCCCATGTCGTCTGGTGGCCCTGCCGTCGTCATGCTGGTGTCCGTCTATGCTACGTGTCCACCCACCCTCCCGGCCAGAAAGCCGGAGCCCTCCTTAACGGCTCCTCCCCCAGCAGTCCCCCCAAGTCCCATCTACCCGGAACCTCAGAATGAGACACCCAGCTCACTGCCCCCCACCCCCCGGCCCCACGGGGCCGCCGGCTCTCTCTCCAGAACGCCGTCCTGATCCCTCTCTCACCTGTCACTCCTCACCCAGGGAATACTGCTTCTCCTGGGAATCTCGGGGGAAAGGCTGCTTCCTGGGGGGACCACCTCTGTCCCCACCCCACCCCAGACCGGGATCGAGTCTCCCCGCTGGGCGCCCTATCATATCCTGGGCTTCTTCACACATCCCCTCGTGTAACTGCTTGCTCACTCTCTCTCTCTCTCTCTCTCTCCTAGACTGCAAGCTCTCCTATTTACCCCCATGGCCCTACATGCTAGACCTTGCACGGGGTCTAACGGATATAGGGGTGCAGAAGACAGGGGCTGAGAGAAGGAATGAATGAATGAATGAATGATGCACGCAGAAAGCCCTGGAGTACAAGGTTCGTGTCTCCAAGCGGTGTCCTATGCAGCGCTGGCCACGATCCGCCCCCTTTGGAAGGGGTCAAGAGAGACCCACCAGCTCAAAGCCACGCAACCAGAAGACAGCAGGCCCACGGCAAGCAGGGGACCCCTCTCCGTCCCCTCTTCCTTTGAAGAGGGAAGCCAAGGCAGATTTGGTTTTTGCCCCATCTCACCGCGGAGGCCAGTCACGCACACGGGTCAGATGTCCGTCTGATTAGACACGCCGTGAACTCCCACGGAGAGGCAGGTCTGTCCCTCCATGGCCAGCCCGAAGCCTCAGGGAGTCGAGGCCACAAGCACAGGAAATCATGCGTATGGGCTGCTTTGGCCGCAGAAAGAACACCCTGTGGAAAGCCAAGCCGGACACGTTTCCAGCACAGTTAAGAAGATCTGGCCGAACACATTCACTGACTCAGGCCACGGGCGCGGGGGCCGAAGCGCCGAATCCCGAAACAAGGATGCTGGCAACTACCCGGGGAGCATTACGATGGAAGCGGCCACTTGGGCTTGTCCTTACCGCACGGAATGGCTGTGGAATCACGCGCCACGTGCAGCAGTAAGAGAAGAGCCCAGCTGGAAAGGCCCACTTTCTCTTGCTCGAACTTCCTTAATTCCCAGCAAAGCCATGGGACCCGGGGGAGGCCTTCAGCCGATGTGTCCTCGGCCCCGAGTCCAATTTTCCCTCACGGCTGGGTAATAAGAGGCTCTGGAGAGTCTGGACAGTCCACTGTCTGCTTGGAAATTCTGGAGTCTGACGTTGGGAAAACGAGAATCACGGTGTGAAGAGACGAGATCCGACAGACCCCGAGGCCGCCAACTTCTCGCCCTCGTCCGTCGGGTTTGGGAAGAGTGACGGCATCAGTAAGGCGAATAAAAAGTATCCTCCAGAGATGAAGTCACGAGTCCCAGAATTCCCTTCTCTGTAATTTTCTCGGGCAAAGCGATGACTGTTGTAGCATTTCTGGTTGTATTCCTTTTTTTATCGACTGTGTTAGAGATGTTTCTTAAAACAACTCACTTGCGGGCTCTCCAAGAGAATGATGCCCTTTCTGTGTCGAAGCCGTGTTTACACACGACTAACATGAGGCTGAGATCCGGAGAACGGCAACGAGCGATAGGCGGTATTATTTAGGGGTTTGGCAGCTGACGGCTCCCACCCCTGAGAGAACGGTGACAGGACAGGGAGAAGGAGAGAATGATATTTTAGTTAATTTCTGATGCCAGGTAACATCAGAACAGGAGGCTACCCAAACGCTGAGTGAGTCCTCACCCACGAGAAACTCCCGCCCGCAGCTAAAGCGAGGAAACTGAACCACCCCTCGGATGTGTGGCGTCTCCCCCCAGGGAAAGGAGGCAGTGCCCCGAAACTGGGGCTGAGGAAGAAAGTCAGGAGAAATCCACCCTGGAAACCGCGGGCTTCGGCCACTGAGGTCTGGGGGTGCAGGAAAGTGCGGGGTGGGAAACCCCACTGAGGCACCGCGTTGGGACAGCTGGAGTCTCCAAAGTCGGGGAGCAGCAGAGCAGGCCAGAGGGGGCTCCCTGGTGGGGCTAGAGAGTGATAGGAACACTCTGTGACCCCTGTCTGCTAGCTAGTCTGTGACAAGGTTCAGAAGGCTGGTGCTCGGAGGTAAAGCACTAGGAGACTTAGGGCCCTGAGCCCAGGCGGGGCTGAGGGCGAGCTCTTGCGGCCGATAGTGAACCGAATCTACATACAGCTACAGGAAAGCCTGACTCCGCTCAACAAGGAGCAAGCTTGACTCGGGGCTCCAATGCTGATAGGCTGAAAGAAGGGGAATGTAGCGTTATTGATACAAAATGTCTGACGTGTAGTAAAAAATAAGATGTGTGAAGTAGCAAGAAAATGTGATCTCCGATCAAGGGAGGAAACCAGCAACAGAAGAAGACCCTAAACTAGTGTCGACATCATCAGATAAGGTGCCGGGCGGCTCAGTCTGTAAAGCGGCCGACTTCGGCTCGGGTCATGATCTCACAGCTCATGGGTTCCAGCCCCGCATCGGGCTCTGGGCTGACAGCTCAGAGCCTGGAGCCTGCTTCGGATTCTGTGTCTCTCTTTCTCTCTCTGTCCTTCTCCCACTTGTGCTCTGTCTCTCTCTGTCTCTCACAAATAAATAAAAACATTAAAAAATTTTTAAAAAGAAAGAATCAGATAGGGAATTTAGAATAACTATGATAAACATTCTAAAGAACAGTGTATGAGACGTAGAAACGCGTCTGAAGAGATGGAGCCTTGAAACACACAGAAACTCTAAGAACAATCTAAGTAGAGATGCTGAAATGAAACCTACACTATCAGAAATGAGGAATTCATTCGATAGGCTTAACGGTAGACTAGGTCGAGCAATGGAAATGATCGGTGAACTTGAAGACAGGCGTAGAAGGCCAGGAGTTGATACCAACAAGATAAATCGTAGACCAGCTAGTTAATCACAAAAAGAGCCAAGAAGAGCCCTCCTAGGCAAAATTGGCCTCAAAACTAATTTTGCAAAGAGGGCCCAAATTTAACTGGATCAAACTATAGAGGCATATAAACCGCTGAGCATTGTCAAAAATAATAGAGCAATCAGCTAGCAGTCAGTGGGGCCTAACAGCTTGGTGTGATAACGACAGAGGCAAACAGATTAACAGAGGAATGAGGGGCAAAGGCCAGCCGTCCACGAGAGACCAGTCCGGAGTGCAGCTGTGCACACCCCACGGCTGCATTGTTTGAGAAGAAACAGGAAGGGCCGTGAGCAGAAATAAACATGAACATACCGATCTAAGTCACGGAACATCACAAACGACGAGCCCGAGGGAAAGGGAAACCAATATCCAGAGTTATTAAGGTACATTATCTAAAACGTTCAGTTTCTTTTTTAAACACGTGTGAACGAACAGGAAAACATGACCAATACGTAAGAAAAGAACTTATGAGAGGGCCCAGATGTCGGAGTTAGCAAAGACTTCAAAGCAGCTTTAAAAACATGCTCAGGGGGCGCCTGGGGGGCTCAGTCAGTTAAGCATCCAACTCTCGATTTCATCTCAGGTCATGATCTCACAGTTCGTGAGTTCGAACTCAGCACCGGGCTCTGCGCCGATACTGTGGAGCCTGCTTGGGATTCTCTCTCTCTTGCTCTCTCTGCCCCTCCCTTGTGCTCTCTCTCTCCTCTTAAAAATGAATAAACATTAAAAAATTAAAAAATTAAAATTGGTTCGAAGAACTAAAGGAAACTATTCTTAAAGAGGAGACGGGAGGTATAAAGGTAATATCTTCCGATAAGAGGATCTCGATAAAGAAACAGAAATTATGAAAAAGAATCCAATGAAAACTCTGGAAGAGCAAATTATAACTAAAATGAAAATTTTCCTAGAGGGGATCAACAGTGCTTTGAACTTGCAGAAGAATCCTCAAACATGAAAAGAGACATCATTCCACCTGAAGAACAGAAAGAGTGAAGAAAAAAAAAAAAGACAGAGGCTCAGAGAAATTGGGGTCACTGGGAAGTGCACCAGACACGCCCAACAGGAGCGCCAGAACGAGAGAGCAGTGAGAAAGGGGCAGAAAAAATTCTGGAATAAAAAAATGGCTGAAACTTCCCAAATTTGATTTTAAAAATTAATCTATACATCTAAGAAGCTCCATAAACTCCAAAGAGGAAAAAAAAATCGCAGACATCCACATCTAGATACTAACGTACAAAGAGAGTATCTTAAAAGTTGCAAGGGAAAATCAGCGAGTAACATACAAGGCGATCCCAGGAAGATTAACGGCTTCCTCCTCATCAGAAATCTTGTTGGCCAGAAGGCGGTGGGATGACACATCCAAACAGTCAAAGGAGAAGACTGTACACCAAGAATCTTATATCCATCAAAACTGCCTTTTAGAAACGAAAGCGAATTAAAGACATTCCCCAATAAATAAAACAAAGGACTCATTGCTAACAGACCTGCCTTGTAAGAAATTCTAGGAAAGGGGCGCCTGGGGGGCTCAGTCGGTTAAGTGTCTGACTTCAGCTCAGGTCACGATTTTGTAGTTTGTGGGTTCGGGCCCCACATTGGGCTCTCTGCTGTCAGTGCAGAGCCCACTTTGGATCCTCTGTCCCCCTCTCTCTTTGTCCCTTCCTCCCCCCCCTCTCAAAAATGAATAGACATTGAAAATAAGAAATGCTAGGAGAGCTTTTCAGACTGAAAGCAAGTGGCATTAGAAGTGATCCAAGTGTACATACAAAAGAAAAAAACCACACCAGTAAAAATGATGATGTCATGAGAAAAGACAGCATGAATGCATACTTCTTCTGCTTTCTTCTGTTGCTGATTTAAAAAAAACAGTCACAAAAAATAACACACACACGTATCATTGGGGCTGCAACTCACACGAATGTAATGTGTTTGACAATAACACCACAAAGGGAATGAGTGGAAACAAAGCCGCATGGGGTTAAGGAAATCACGCCAGGTGGTAACTGAATCCACAGGAACAAATGAAGAGACCACGAAAGAGTCAACAGAAAGGTTAATGTAACAAACCATATTCGCTCAGCTTCTTTCAAAGACAGAAATACATGCGATGTAATAATTATCGAACAATGTATCATAGGACTTACAACATGTGACATGTGATGTGTATAATAATTATACCATGGGTGGAAGGGAACAGAGCTACACAAGAGCCGTGTGTCTGGATCTGACTGAAATTAAGTTCGTATAAATCTGAAGTGTTCTGAAAAGTTAATGTGCATAAAGGAGACCCTGGAGCAACCACTAAGAAAATAAGTTTAAAAAGCCATTAAGGAAGTAAAAAAGTGACACTAAAAAGGACTCACTAATGCAAAACAAAGCAGTAAAAGGGGAACGGAAGCACTAAAAGATAGGAGACGTAGAAGACAGAGTAAATGGCAGACGGGAACCCGTTGTGTCGATAACACTACACGCCAATGGATTTGACAACTCCACAAAAGGTAGAGGTGGTCAGACGATCTGAAATCAGACCTCGCTCTACACTGTCCATAGAACACACTTTAAAAATTATTTTTAACGTTTATTTATTTTTGAGAGACAGAGAGACAGAGCATGAGCAAGGGAAGGGCAAAGACAGAGGCAGACACAGAATCCGAAGCAGGCTCCAGGCTCCGAGCCATCAGCACAGAGCCCGATGCGGGGCTCGAACCCACAGACCGTAAGATCATGACCTGAGCCGAAGTCAGCCTCTCAACCGACTGAGCCACCCAGGCGCCCTAAGAACACACTTTAGATTCAAAGACAGAATAGGCTGAACACGAAAGGATGGGAAAAGACGTATCATGCAAACAGCATCCATTAAAGAGATGGGGAGGTTATACTAGTGTCAGATAAAGTAACTTTAAAACAATGTTACTGGAGACAAAGAGAGAGATTTTACACAGACAAGAGGGTCGATCAGCAGGAATATGTAACAATTGTAGGCATACCTAACAACAGAGTGCCAGAATACATGAATAGAAATCAATGAAGTTCAAGGGGAAATATACAACTTAATAACAATAGTCGGAATGTCAATAGCCCACTTTCAGTCATCAACAGAATAACTAGGCAGCAGGTCAGAAGAAACAGAAGAACTAAGCATCACTACGGACCAGTGGTACCATCTCCAACCTGACAGACAGCCTTGGAACGCGTCACCCGGCAGCCGCAGAATAAGCATCCTTCTCAAGTGCACATGGAACGTTTTCTAGGACAGGCCACGAGCTGAGTCATCAACCAAGCCTCAGTAAATTTAATAGGATATAAATCGTAAAAAGTATGACTTCTGATCACATGGAATGAAGTTAGAAATCCTTAGGAAATTTGAAGAATTCACAAAAACATGGAAATTAAAAGACATGCTCTCAAATAACCCATGAATCAAGGGAGAAACCACACGGGAAGTCAGAAAGTACTTGGCGATGAATAAAAACGAGCCAACAGCAAACCAAATGTATGGGACACAGCATAAAGGGAAGCTTATTGCGACAAAATGCCTATATTAGAAGAGAAGAAAAATCTCAAAATAATAACCGAATGTCCCGCTGAAGACAGTAGAAAAAAGAAGAGGAAACTAAACCTAAGAAGGACGAAATGGATAAAGATTTGAGCCGAAGCTAGTGAAACAAAGAACAGAAACAACAGGGAAAAATCAGTGAAACAGAGACTTGACCTTTTGAAGCATCAAAAAAAGTTTACAAATCCTCTACTGGACTGATGAAGAAAAAATAAAAAAGAGACAACTCAAATGACTAAAACAAGGACCGTAAGCGTAGCCTTCCCTCCCAGAATTGCAGAAATAAAAAGAATGCAAAGAGAACCCTATGAAGAATTACACACCAATAAACCAGACAACTCAAGGGAAATGGACAAATTCCTAGAAAGTCACAAACTACCAACTGTATGACGATGTGAAAACCGTATCCTCTTAAATGTGTGAATTGCATGGTATGTGAATCTCGATAAAGCTGTTTGGTAAAAAAATAAATAAATGCAAAAAATCATAATGAGTGCCACTTCTCATTAACCCGAATGGCAAAATTAAAATGACAAACGCCCACTTCTGGAAAGGGCGTGAAGCAGCTGGAATTCGCATCACTCAGAACTATTTCAAGTTCCCTGTAACGTCAATCTCATACCTGCCGCATGTTTCAGCAAGTTCACTTCTTGCAGACGTACCCGAGAGAGAGAAAAACACAGAGCCATAAAAAGAACTGTACAAGAATGTTCACACGTGGCTTTATGGACATCGGCCAAAAACCGGAAACAGCACAAATGTCCATCAACAGAAGAATAGACAAATTAGGGGATATTTATGTCAGGAAGTACTACTCAACAACAAAAACGGAACACACCAAGTATACATACAAACACGCACACAATATGGAAGGATTCCTAAAACATTATGTCTGGCGAAAGAAGCCAGAGACAGGCACAGACGCACCCCGGATGATTTGACTCCGTTTATGTGATAATCTATGGCGAGATGTATGGAAAACCATCGTGTCTGTGAGCAAAGGTGGAGTTGGGTGGGGGAGGGGGGACTCGGAAAGTCTCTGGAGCCATGGAACTCTCCACGTCTTTTCCAGAAGGCGGTTAACGTGCTGTGATATGTTCCTTCCGCCCCCATTTTCCCTGCAAGCTGGTAGTAAGATCTAGAAGCTGGACGATATCAGGGTTCGGATTTTTAGGCAAGAGCCCTTTGCAGAGGGTGGTGTGTATTTCCGCTTGTATCAGGAGGCACAGCCTGAGGAACTGCTGTGCGCTCACGGGGGCGAGAGATCAGCCGATGCCAGTTACACCTGCAGGCTTCATCCTGACACGCCTGCCCGTCGACGGCACACGCGGTGCAAACGCTCGGAGATGACAACTGCCCAGACCCGCTACTTCGCGGGAGGTGCCAAATGGCAGGTTTCAAATCGTGTTTTCCTTCTGTATTTACTGATCCCGATTTTTCTCTAAAGGCAAACTTTCCATCACCAACTACTTGGTTACCCTGAAATGTAAGCCAAACAGGCAGGTGGGACCGTGCGACTCCCTCCCCTTCTCTGGTGGCCAGCAGAATAAGGAGCTGGGGCCCTCACCACACACAATGGTGACCGAGTATTTTTTTTAAGTATCAAGCTGAAGCATGGATTTATTTTTTTGAGATGTTTTGACAAATGTGAGTCATCATTTTGTTTCATATGCAAATATCTCAACTTAGCCAGTGGGAAATCATTCGTTTTGATTCCTATAGTCTTCTGACGACATCCCATTAATTTCTGGTAGCTTCCTTGCTTTCTGGCACGATAAAGTACCCCAGCCTTGGAACCAGTCCTCGGGCCAAGGGGCTCTGCTCCTTTCCGTGGGAAACCGTACTTAGCGAGCAAACGCTGGGCAGGTCCCCATCTGTCCCTGCTCCCCGGCGGCTTCGGCGTGCGGACTCTATGACAGAGACGGTCCAAAGAGCAAAGAGTAGCGTTCCAGGGCAGAGTTAAGATTATGGGACTTCAGGCAACTGTGAACCACACTCTACCCCGTCTCTGTGCTGTCACACGGAGGCTCCTGATTCCCACCATCAACACGTGGTTCATTTGCTTCCTCCAACACTATTCCTATAATCAGTTCAAAGTAACAACACCGACATTATTGCCGATGAGGCTAGTGAGTGCTGCTTGTGATTGCTTTCCACGAACACGTACACGTGTCTCTTTAAGCTGGACTTCGCCAGGGACGGGCACTTAAAATACCGCCTGTTAACGTCACGTGAAGAAATACTTGTGTATTTCTTAATACAGGTTAAGCCGCTGACTTGATACACGGTTAGGTGCAACGATGATGTATCTTTCAGGGTTCTGCCCTTTATCATTTTTTGAATGTGTAAACTATGTACCTGTCTCAAAACTCAAAGCGATACGGCAACGGACACTCACGGAGGCCTCAGTGCTGTCTTTGTGCTCTTCGGCCGTGGGCTCCCTCCCCTACACGCAGCCGCGGTTCCGAGTGTTTGCTTTATGCTCCCGGGGATCCTTTTAGAGGATCTAAGCACACATGCACACACACACACACACGCACACATGTGCAAGCACACACGCACGTACAGACACACACGTATGCTCATACATGTGCACACGCGTACAAACACATGCGTGCATGCAGACACACGTGCACACACATATGTGCACACATGCACACACGTGCATGCGCACACATGTACACGCACATACATGTATGTGCAGACGCGCGCGTGCACACACATACATCACACGCACGCACACATAAAAGCACACACATGTATGTACTGACGCGTGCGTGCACACACATACATCACACGCACGCACACATACAAGCACACACGTGTATGTACTGACGCGCACATGCACACAGCACAAGCACACACACACATCTTCTCCCTTCTCACGCAAAAGGTAGCCTTCTGTAAACACTTCTACACCTTGATTCTCCTCCCGCCCAGGGACCCTGAGCCCCCTCCGCACTGGCAGAGAGCACATCCTCGCTTCTCTTGAGAGCCCCCCGATACTCCGACTCCCAACATCCACGTGGATATACATTGTTTAGCCGGCCGGTCCACTATTTGTTAAGATGTGGGTTGTTTCCGACATTTTGCGGTTCCAAATAATGACAAAATGAATCGTCTTGCATATGTGCTATTTTATATTTTGCCAAGATATTCTGGGACAGATTCCTAGAAGTGGGATTAATGGTTCAAAGGGTAACTGTGTTTGTCACCCTGCTAAATATAGCCGCATTTCCTTCCATACGGTTTATATGGCTAGTTTGTAATGACAATATAACGTGGTACTTCAATTTTTCTAATTCCAACTTTTGTGTTTTTTATTAGTTAATACACACTGGCAGGATGTTTTGGCAACCAAACTAGTGACCGTGGTTCATAATTTACTACATAACTTCAGTGGCTTGATTTATTCTAGTTTCTCATATAAAAAATTCCACTACTGGGGCGCCTCAGGGGCTCAGTCAGTTATGATCTCAGCTCAGGTCATGATCTCACGGTTCGTGAGACTGAGCTGCAAGCTGGGCTCTGTGCCAACTGTGCAGAGCCTGCTGGGATTCTCTCTCTCTCTCTCTCTCTCTCTCTCTCTCTCTCTTTGCCCCTCCTTGAGCTCTATCTCAAATAAATAAACTTAAAAAAAATTTTTTTTTAAACTCCACTACTTTAAAAGATGCCATCTAGGGGCGCCCGGGTGGCTCAGTCGGTTAAGCGTCTGACTTGAGCTCAGGTCATGATCTCACGGTCTGTGACTTCGAGCCCCAGGTCGGGCTCTGTGCTGACAGCTCAGAGCCTGGAGCCTGCTTTGGATTCTGTGTCTCCCTCTCTCTCTGCTCCTCCCTTGCTTGCACTCTATTTCTCTCTCTCAAAAATAAATGAACATTAAAAAAAAATTTTTTAATGCAATCTGAATGTGTTGATGGCTTTTAATAAGACATGAGCACAGCAAACAAACACACTTGCGTCCAGCAGCCAGAATTAGCAAAGATCGACATCTTGATATAATTGCTTAAAAGAGGGTTTCTTTTTATCAGAGGAAGCAGGCGTCACGGGTGGAAGTCAGGCCCTGAAGTGACCCGGGGAGGGCAGTCACACTGCCGACCCGGCCGCGCCGCAGAGGCGGTGGCTGCAGGGACGGAGGTGTGGGTTCTCTCTGCCTCCATTTCCCTCTCCCCTGCTGTGGCCCCTCCCGTGTTTTGCTCCTGGATCCGCTCTGCGGTAAACATCCCCGGATGACGCTCCTGCCACTCGGGGAGGCGACTCTGTCCAGGCGGAGGCCGGGAGGGGCGCTGCTGGCGTGGTATTCCGAACTCCAGGAGAGAGGCCCTGTCGCTCGCTCTCCGAAGCGGTCACGCTCATTCACTCTAACACCCGCGGTGCGTCCAGTGGTTTCTCCGAATTTCGCCGCCACCTCTCACTGTTACATGCTTTTACTTTTGCCGCTCAGATGAGGGGAAATTGTACCTTGTTTTAATTTGCCTTGAATGAGACAGCGTTTCAAAACAACCGTATCTTTCTTTAATGGGAAAACTTACTTTCAATTGGCTTTTTAGAATTAATTTTTATCCCCACAGGAACAATAGGCATAATGCAAAAGAGACAGCTTTATATATTTATTCTCATCACTAAGAACTTAGCATCATTAGAGCTTATCTTAGATACGTGCAGATACAAACGGCATAGACTTTGTTAATTTCACAGAAAATGTAACCATAAACGCATGCGGATCCTTTTGGAAATTCCCCTGATGCGTTTTTTAATTGATTGTTCTCCTGATGTTAACTATGTCTTTGTTTTCTGTTTCACGGCAGAAACAGCTATCTTAAGAACCCTGTCTTAGAAAATATGAAGAAAAAACCTCTCCACATTTTGTATCATGAAAATTATTCCATACTCAGAGCCTAATATTTCATTCTTTTTTTCTAATGTTTATTTATTTTTGAGAGACAGAGAGAGACAGAATATGAGCAGGAGAGGGGGCAGAGAGAGAGAGGGAGATGCAGAACCCGAAGCAGGCTCTGGGCTCCCAGCTGTCAGCACAAAGCCCGACTTGGGGCTCGAACTCACAGACCATGAGATCATGACCTGAGCCGAATTGGGACGCTTCACCGAATGAGCCCCCCAGGCATCCTTAATATTTCCTTCTTTATAGTTTGATTTGTTTTATGCTCATTTGCCAAAAGGAAATCCTTCCTGGGTCCCTTTTTATCTATGTGTATACCCCTAAAAATTAAATATGTGCCCGTCTAGAAATTATTCATCTATATTTGATGGACGTACCAGATTTACCTTTTGACCTTCAGGGGAAAAGAGAACATAGGAAAATACCGCTTGACTTTCAACACTGAAAAAATCAGGAACTCTTCAGTTACCAAATGCACAATAAAACCTCTAATACAACTCAAGTAAGTCAGACAAAGCTAATTTATAAAAGCATGTCCCCACTGCAAACAAAGGTAAGGCGGAATGCCACATTATGAAGTCTTTCTCCGTATTTTTAACATGTGAGGGTAAACATTAATCGGGTACTTATGGGACAATTTGTATCTAATATGGAAGGCACCCCCATTTATCAGTGATACTTTCTACCACAGAAATGACACCACTGAATATCACTGAGTCACTGGTAAACGGTCTTCGAAATAATTAATTTGTACTGGCGTCCGAGCTCCTAACAGGAAGAAGCATTCCTAACTGGGATTCTAACCGGATGATCCTTTTTAATAGTTTGAGGGACAGAAAAATTCTTTAAACCCAAATAAAAATAAGCAGAAACTCAATAAATCCCTAAATATCCATCACATCACAAAAAAATCCATGTCGTATAATGTAGCCCGTAATTTACAACAGGAAATACATACCGCGCTGAAGGAAAGAAACCACGGGTTGGGAGAATCGGCGAAATGGGTGAAGGGGATTAAGAGGGGCAAACTTCTAATTATCAAATAAAAAGTAC
The DNA here is from genome assembly GCA_030068075.1 of Paguma larvata. Taxonomy (NCBI): domain Eukaryota; kingdom Metazoa; phylum Chordata; class Mammalia; order Carnivora; family Viverridae; genus Paguma; species Paguma larvata. Next base: position 45,901,157 of record CM057844.1, on the reverse strand, counting down.
AGCACAGGGAATAGAGTCAGAAACACCGTAACCATTCTGCGCGGTGACAGGCGGTGACTGCACTTTCGGTGTGAGCGGTTCGTAATGTATGTAATTGTCGAATCAATTGCTATATTGTACGCCGGAAGCTAACATAATGTTATATGCCAACTACACTTCAAAACGACAACGACAAAAATCTAACAGAACAAAAAGGAAAGCCGGCAAACACGGGGGCTGCTGCGCGCAGGTCACTCTATGAAATTACCCCTCAAGACACGGGACTGTGTGTGATAGAAAACACATTAAGATGTCTGCCTCGAAAAATCTGTTAAGAAAAGGACATTTCTAGATCTTGGTTGGAATCTCCCTATAACCATCAAGCATTAAATAGACTTGTTTTGTTCTAACTATTACTATAATAACTTTTCTGGTAACAATTTCATAGATGGGTTATTTGCTATTTGCTTTGCCACATAGTTGCCATAAAATTTTGCTCATTAGCCTTTTTTTCTTTCTTCTTTTTTTTTTTTTTAAATCTCAGGCCAAGTCATAGCAAGAAAACTCAGAAATTAACTAAGTAATCCATCGCCCAGCACATGAACTCTGGGGGAACAAACCTTTATCATCCTCCTGCATCGACAACGCAGGGCTGGACAGGGCCGGGGGGATGAAGTCTCCACGTCCGCACTTCGTGGCTTACCTTTCCACGCAGGTGTCTCCAGACAGAGGAGGTGAAGGGTCCCCAACTCAAGCAAGTGTCTTGGAGGAGATGTCAAAGTCACCCCCAGGAGGCGGGCTGTCTGCACTACTGGGGGGGGTTCTCTAAGAGCGAGCTTCTCTCTCTCACTCACCCCACCACAGACTCACATTCACCCAATCTATCATCTTACTAACCCAACGTGTCCTCTTTAATTAGTGCCCAGAGGACGTGACGGTGACGGATGCTGGTGAGCTAAGGAAAGGACGGGGCCCACGCCAAGCAGCAAGGTCAGTGCGAGCCGGTTCCTGGGCAGGAAAATAAATGGTACCATCGGCCCCCAGAGGTCAGTCTTCGAACTCCTTCCCTCCACCGCCGCCCTGGGATAAGGAAATTCAAGCCATTCTCTCGGGGGTTAAGGGATCGTGGGGAAATTTTAGAGGAGAGACTTTTAAAGACACAGAAATGAACTTTCCCCCTCCCCCACCCAGCGGCCATCACACGCCCTGCTGGGAGCGGCCCCTGGATTTCCCTTGGGGGCCCCGCCCCTTGCCCGTTCAGTCCACATGGTTTCACAGAGGCTGCCCATCTCCAGGCCAGTAAGACAATCCCCTAGAGTTTTGCTTTTAACTGGGAGGAAACGGACATTCTCCTCCTCTCACGAGTTGGCCTACGAGGGTCCCCAGGGGAGGAAGCGCTGGCCCAGGAACAGGGGAACCCAGAGAATCAGGCGGCAAGACGGAGAGGCAGCAAAGGCCGGTGTGAGGAGGCCCACTGCGCCGGGGGCCGGAGGTCGAGCCCCCCACGCCCACCCAGCCTGCGGGTCACGGAGCACCCGTCACGGTGGAGCCGGTGTGCTTGGTCGAGTTTCTCAACGACAACGAAAGCCTCAGACGACTAAAAGACTCCGGTCCGGTAAGACGACGCGCCTTCCGAAGGGGAGGCACCTCGCCTGCGAGCGTCCTGACTCCAGCCGTCTACACGGCCCGGAAGCGCATGGAACGTTTCCAAGCTGGAAGGAAATGGAGAAGTGGAATAATCCAAGCCCCGGATCCCGCAGGTGAGGAGACTGAGCCGAGAAAGACCGCGGAGGGTCACGAGCACATCGGCGGTGGGACTGAGACCTGGATCGGGGACCTCGATTCTTACTACATCCAGGAAACCAGGTTAGGAACTCGCGCGTCGTAGGAGAGGGTTTTCTACAGGGTGAGCGCGTCCACACAGGGATGCGGGCGCTGCTAACACTACTGCCGAGCCCGTTTGTCCAGGGGCACAGGGGCTGGAGGGGGAGGGGAGGAGAGGAACCGAAAGATGAAAAGGGACGTGGGCCCGACATTGTCTCTGGGTCAGGGTTTCTGTCGGAGACGCACGCCATGAGCTCTTCGCAGGAACCAGGGGATTGCTCCCCACCATCAGCAGCTCCCGAGCCCGGGCGGCGGGTTCCCCTCGCCGAGCCCAAGCACTAGTGCCGGCTGTCGGCGGCCAAGGGTCCCGGGCTCCACGGCCTCGTGAAAAATACAACCAAGTGGAGGCAAAGGGAACTCCCGCGTTCGCGAGTTCGAGGTATAGCTCGGCCTTCGATGTGCTAGGTGTCGGGGGCCGGAAAAGGCCGTCTTCATTTTCAATTATATTCTGGTGGTGTAGACAGGGCCGTGCACACACGCGATGTACACACATGTACGAATGTTTGTATCTTATATATAATTAATAGTAGCAGCAATCGGGCATAAATAACGTATTTCTAGATGGTGCGAAGTGTGCTCAGGAGAAAACGCGGGGCGATGAGAAAGGCTAGTGACGGCGGTCATCGGAGAGGCTGGGGCCTGAGCGACAGTGGCCGGAGGGTCGCCCGGAGCTGAGACGGAAGTGATGGGGAACCAGTGGTGCTGGATCTGACGGAAGTCTTTTCCCCCTCCCCACTCCCCCCCCCTTCTCTCTTGAATCTACAACAGGACGTGCTGAAAATACCGACCTCTGACCTGGGCACGTGGAGGTGAGCCCAGCCCTGGGAAAGACCTTCCAGCGGTCCACGCTGGCCCGGTGGGGCGGGTGACGTGAGCGGGGGGTGCAGGTAAAGGGAACGGACAGGCCGGGAACCCTCAGGAGAGCCTCCCGAGAGGGTGTGGGGCAGCCTGGGCTGTGATCCGCTGTGGGGACGCCTGGACGAACGTGCCTCTGCCCAAAGCCCCACCCCCGGGTGCTCGGGCCACACCGCAGCCCGGGACGAGCTGTGCTGGTCCAGCACACACAGGTGCTCTACGTGCCAGCCCTGGCGGGACCCCGGGAACAAGGGAGAAGCAGCCCCGCCCTTAGGGATTTTCAGTGTAGGGGGTCGGGTCTTTATTCTACATTCTTCACGCCATTCGCTTTCACAACAGGTAGAAGTTAGTTCAAAACGGTTTTCACCTCGAAACGCGGCACAGACGTATTTGTCCAGATACACAACACGCCCGGCTCCCGTCTCCACTACAGACCAGCTAGCGATGAACTGATCAGTGTCCGCCTTCCCCAGCCAACGGCTGCTCCGCGCAGGAAGGAGGAGGTCGCATTCCGTTTGCCCATCGGGGCGCCGGCCCCCAACTCTGCGCCTGCACGCAGTAGGCATCTGACGAACCTTCACTCATTAAAGGAGCCTCTTCTGCTCCGCTCGACCTCGAGCCCCATACTGCACCCGTGACCTTCAGCAGTCATGCAATTAAGGTTTGTAGGGAGGATGGAGGGACTCTGAGGAAGGTTCCAGGTTGACTGATGTCATTGAAAGAAAAGCTGCTCGAGCCCCGAGTGTCTCATCCACCTCCTTCCTCGAGTACAGCCGCGAATGTTCTCTGACGAGTGCACGGAGCAACACTGAGTGCGACTGCATTCCTCCTGAGGGCCGCCCTCCCGGATCTGCGAGCCGCGACGACACGAGACGTAGCTGGAAGGTTGCACACCGCTCCTCCTCCTCGTTTGGAAGTAAGTCCTTTTAGACCAAGTAAAGGGATCGCATCTGCAGCACCCACACGTGTGTGTGGGCTCCCCGAGTCAGTGAGCACGCGCCACCAGGCCTCGCCTGAGCCCCCGAGGAACACGAGTTCTCCTGCCGGGATTTTACTCAGGTGCATTGGAACACGCGCCGTTTCCCTTCTAATTTTAGAGGCTAATTATCCTGTAAAGACGGTTTCATGCAGAATTCCTCAAGAAATAGACAGAAGTTAGCAAAGTTCAGAAGAGCGCATTAAATCGTGATTCCTAAAATAATGATAAAAACAGATCTGTCTGTGTGTGTGTGTGTGTGTGTCTGTCTGTGTGTATGTGTTTCTCCAGCACCTTGCGGGACAAGACCCATTTAAAGAGATGAAGAAATCAGTTATGAACTGAATTCTCAGAGATGGGGAAAGTCACTATAAATGAAGGAAGGAATCACGTTCGTTTCATGTACGTCGCGTGCTGGGGCGCTGTGCCCTCACCTTACTCACCCCCAGCTTTCAGGGGTAGAATTCAATTTCTACTTGAGGCTACTTGGTTCAGCTAGATAGCCTTTCTCTCCACAAACACCCCACCTTCAGCAGGAAGGCATCCGAATGCTCCAACCTTCATCCCTTTGACTCAGGAGCCCTGCTTCTAGGAATTCAGCCTAAAGAAATCATCAAAGATGCACACAAAAACATATGCAGTCTGAAGTCCATCGCAGAGTTTTTTATTACAGCAAGAAACAAAGAGCAAACAAAAGCATCAAGCCAGACTATGTCTCCAGTGAAAGAGGCCGGGCAATAAATAAACAAATGAATTTTGGCAAATTCATACTGTGGAGCATCAGGAAACCAGCACAGACCGTGGTTTCAAGTATGTGGAGAGACGCAGAACTGCTACGGTATGCTAATTTAATCAGTAATAGACTAAGTAATCCCAATACGGTAGCTCCGGGTGGGGTGGGGAGCTTATGAAGGGTTTTTATTTCCTTCTCAGTATTTTTCTGTGTTTTCTGAAATTTCGATAATATTGAATATAATTGTGATCAGAAAAAAAAAAAGTCTAAAAGGAAGCTATAGAAAGACATTAGAGCGAGAAGCCAGGGAATAAATATTGAGATAACCCAAAGCTCCCACAAGTCCAGGAAGCCAGAGAAAGAAGAATCTGGGGTGACACGATCGCTTATGTCTCGGTTTCTTTTTCCCCGTGACCCAGACCCCACCTTTCCAGAGGCTAGCTCCCGGCAGATTGCCGGCCCCCAGCAGCCCCATGCCCCCTGCCCGTCACAGGACAGCCAAACCACCAGAGAGAGACCCAGGGGGTTCGTCCCCGGGGAAGGTGTCACAGTCTCCCTGAGAGCTAGAACAGCCATCCAGCATCCGTGTGGGTTTCCTAAGTGACAGCGACCTGATTTTCACAGGAGGAACTGGGATTCCATGAAGTTTAATTGACTTTAAACAGACTAGCAGAAGAGTAATTAATAAGACAGGATTAGGGCATCAATGCTGCTTAATTTATTTGTATATAAAGAGACATTAGAAACCACCGGGTCAGAGGTAATCGCTCCCTCAAGGCTGTGAGTCATCTCTGATGAGACAATTACACGTTAGATACACAGGACGCACGTATCCACAGGTATCTACGTGTGCGCATGCATCTGTCTGTCTGTCCATCCATCCACTGAAAGAAAGACAAAGAGAGACAGAAACTAAGGGAGGAGGAGGAGAAGGCGAGAGAGAGAAGAGAGGAAACAATAGTGCCATACGCTCGATCACGTGTCCCTCCCCTTTTTGGTGCATTTTTATAACTTAGAAGTCAAGGGCTTGATTTCCAAAGACACGCTGATGACGCCTTTGCCGTGACACGTGCGCCTGTCCCTCTTCTGCCTACGGCTCGTCACAGTTGCAAGTCCCTCGTCCAAGGTCACACCGCATCTCTCCAAGATATAAGCTAAGGGTCCACAACCGCAAGCCAGGCCGCCGTGTGAGCTCTCTCTGGAAACAAAACTTAGGTCCTCGTGGTGCCTGCCTTCGCTCCCGCGCGCTGCTGGACTCATCACTGAGGCCGCTCAGGTTTTCCATTTCCTTCTCTCATGTGACTTGTCCCTTCTATTCTCATCTCTGCCTTCTACACAGCCAGGTCAGGGAAGGGGCTGTTTGGCATGCATCGAGTGTTTAAAAAATGTGAATTGAAAGCAAACAAGAAATTTCGTATGAAAATCTAGACAATCAAGTTCTCTTAAGAGCCACAAGCCTGGCAGCCTCGAGCTCGGATTCCCACGTGATCACGACAGCTGGGCATCCTCTACGGGCAGGGCAGGGGTGCTGAGGGGCTGCAGTCCCCACCGCCCGCGGGCTCTCCCCACCCTGCCCTGGGGCCGGCTGCAGCGTCTCCCCACGCCCGGGGTTGCCCGCCTGGCCCCGGGACACCTGCGCCCTCTGCTTGTGCTCTGAGCCCAGCCCACATCCAACCAGGGTCCCTGGGGACGTCTTGGGGACTGACTCGTACAATGTGCCGAGGCTTCCTACACTCCCTGCACTTGGTCCTACTCACCCGCCAGGGCCGGCGCTGCAGGAGGTAAGACCCCTCCCGAGATGGCTCAGCTGGTGAGTGGTGGACCCGCCGGGTCTGAATCGAGACCCGCACTACCCGCCCACCTGTTGTGCCCCACTCTCCCGCCGCACATACCGCGGGCTCAAGCCCGAGGGCACAGGACCGAGGACACCCGCTTTGCCCCGTTCCGCAGGCCAGCGCTGGAACCAAGAAGGCTCCGCCAGCCCAGGGGGGCACGGAGGCTGGCCTGTCCAGTCTTTTTTTTTTTTTTTTTTTTGCACTCTAATGGATAATGTGGAGGACGAAGAGACTAGAATTCTAGAAAGTTGATTCCAGCACAGGACATCTCTTGCAAGGGTTTTTTAAAAAGGAAATAAAGAAAGTGAAATGGGAAATGAGATAAAGGAAAGTCACACCTGCTAGACACCAATTTCGCGCTGGCTTTTCTCCACTCGTGTGTGTGCCCCTGCCCTCCTCAGCGGACCCACGGGCTGGCATTATGATGTGGAAACTGGGGTTCAGAGAGGTGAAGTAACCGGCCCCACCCGCACGGCGAGGAGGGGCGGGGCTGGCTCTCGAGCAGAAGTCTTTCTAGAGCCAGCTCTTCGTGGCCGCCTCCAAAGATGCTTCCAAGACACCTTTGTGAATGTTCTCATTTCAGTCCACCAGCCCAGGAAAGGCCCAAGACAGGAAGGTGGAGGGTGAGGTTTGGAATGAGAGATTCGCGTCTGCTGGAGGCCAGAAGTGTGCCCCCTCGTGCCTGGGGGTTCCCTGTGGCCAGCAGAGCCTTCTCCTGACTGTGACCAGGGCTCTGCTGTGGGGGCATCTCAGCCAAAAGGAAAGAAAAGACACAGGTGCAAAGCTCTTTCTCCAGGTGCTTCTTTCCCCAGAAGCTGAAGGCAACAAAATCGGGGGTCCATGAGGGAAATCCCCCCATTCCACAATATGTCTGCTTCTTTAAACATCCGTCCTTGCAGCTGGCCCTCCTTCTGTCACTGTCCTTCCACCCACCTGTCCAACCACCCATCATCCAGCCATCCACCTGTCTGTCCATCCAGCCATCATCCATCCGTCCACTCATCCATCCATCCATCCATCCATCATCCAGCCATCCAGCCATCCAGCCATCCAGCCATCCATTCACCCATCATCCACTCTTCATCCATCCATCTATCCATCCATCCCTTCATCCATCCAGCCAGCTATTACTGAGACCGACTGTGTGTGCAGCATCGCAAAGGCACTAGGGTAGAGAACAACGCAGGCACCGCCCCCATCCTCACAAGTCTGTGGCTCGGCCTGTATAACAGACTTACAACTACCAAGTACTCACGTAACAGTTAAAGCCCAGCTTTGGTGAGTGCTACAAAGGCACTTTCCAAATGTAACAGGGCTTCTACCAGAGGACCCCCGCCAGCCGGTGTCAAGGAACCCATGTAACATCTAATGTAGGCCCTGGGGTCTGAGGCAAGATGGCCGGGACTCAGACCCTGGCTCTGTGGGCACACAGGCTCACTTCCCTGGGCCTCAGTTTCCTCACGTTTCAAATAAGGATAATGAGAGCGGAAGTCTCCGAGGGCCGTCATAAGACTCCAGCAAGGTAAGTGTGGTGCCTGGCAGGTCAGAGCAGTATAGATGTTAGCTGCCATCACAGACCCATCACTGACCCTGCCTTCCAGAAACTTCTGCACAAGAAGAAAATGCAACCAATGCATCCAAACCAACCGCAGTAAGGAGGACGGCCCCGCCAAAGAATGAGTCAGCGTGATCGAGGTGCTGGGAGAGACAGATCTGCCAAAACAGTGACTTTTCCCTGCTGTTTGATGTTTTCTTTTTTTTTCTTTCTTTTTTTCCCCATTGTGGCGTGTCAGTTGGTTTTAAGGCTTATTTCCAACCTGTTCAAGCTAAGCGCAATGGTTGGGATGAGGACAGGGACCGTCAGGTGTCCACGATGTGGCTGTCCCTTTAAGAAGATGCCTTTCCCAGGAGAGATATATAGTTACAGACCCAAATTTCCATGGAGACTTTAGTCCATAGACTTTTCACCGGCAGTAAACTTGGAATGAGTGGAAGTGAAGGCGTCATGGCCAACTCCACAACCCCGGGAGGAGGCGGAGGGCGCCGCTGGACTGGAAATGAGCATCGCTCGAGGACACGCCCACAGACCAGGCCACCGGTCCACACTGAGAGGGCGCTAGCCTGCGGCGAAAAGTCGAGAGCCGTCCCTGGGCACAGCTAGCCAGGGGCTGCAGGACAATATTGGGGACCCAGAGGCACCAGTTCCGGAAGTCCCGGGTCCCACTTCTGACCTGCAATAGGTTTCTCTTCATTAGCTCCCACATGTAAAATCATTATCTACCAGCCTGCAAAGGTGTGACAGGCCGGGGAGGACAGTGACAGCCACCAAAGAGGCTGGGAGAGCGGGCTGCTTTGGAAGCACGGTGATATTCTTGCCTGAATTGGTCTAAAATGCTGCCGGCCACCGTGGACTGGCTGCTGGCTGCTGTATTTGTGAGACTACCTAGAGCCATCGAGAGCTTCCTAAGTGTCCTTGGGGGGACACAACTTTCATTGTTAATTACGTTACAGAATGTGGAAATACACAATGCAACATAGTAACAAAACAAATACTAATATCCAGGTAGCTGCAACGTTCTAGATGCTTCCTATTCATCATCTTCACCAGCTCACGTCACTGTGCTGATAATCACTGCCGACGACAGAGATAACACCAACCGTTCATCACTGATGGGGCGCGAGCGACGGTGCCAAGGCCGTCCCTCACTTCTCCTTAAGACAAAACCAACCTTAAAACAACCCCCCAAGGTAAATATCCTGGCAGCCCTTTTTGGAGCGGGGAAACTGAGGCTCTGAGAGAGGCCGCCTCGCTTTGTCCGGTAAGTGAGCCCTGCCCCCCTCCCCCCCCAGGTCTGCCCTGGTCCGTCTCCCCCACCCTCCCCCCTCCCACGGTACCTCCCCCTGGCGGCTGGAGGGGTGTGAGCCCTGGCGGCCATCTGTTTCCACACAGGCTGTGCTCAGTCGCTCGGTCGCCAAGGACTTGAGGGAGTTCTCGCAGTCTTCTCATCCAGGAAATGGGGCTAATAGCGCCTGGCTCAGCAGGAACGGATGTTCCGAGAGGGCGGGAAAACCCTCATTAAATATGGGCTCCTGGGGCTCGGGGCCTCGGGGGCTCGGGGGCTCAGTCAGCTGAGCGTCTGACTCTTGATCTCAGCTCAGGTCTTGATCTCAGGGTCGTGAGCTGAAGCCCCATGTTGGGCTACATGCTGGGCGTGAAGCTTACTTAAAAAAAACAATGCGAGCTCCTATGAAAGCCTGCTCTCTGCACACCCCACCCATCCCCCGCCCAGCTACCCGAAGATTCGGGAACTGGCTCATAAGCACTGACCCGACCCAGAGATCGCGAGGACCCAGAGAAATGACCAGAGGAGCTTCCAAGCACTGATTTCTGGGACACATCTCATTCCAACACGACGCAATGCAAAAGAGGATGGGTAATTTCTCACCGTCAGACTGACAAAGGTCAGGAAGGTGGGCCCCACTGAGCGCTGGCTAGCTACGGTGGGGGGAGCAGAAGCCTCTAACGCCTTTTACAGCAACAAAACTTGACAAGAATCCCTCAGGCGGGCGCATGACAACTGCTATAAACACGAAAAACAAAACCACGAAGACACTTACTTCAGGGCAGAGCGCTGCGCTGTGACCAGCCCGAGCAGGGGCCACCCCACTGAGACCCGTACAGCCGTGGCTCATGGCTCCTCGGGGCTTCACGTGTGCACCCGACCCGTGGGCAAAGTGGGGCGACGGTGTTCTCACCCACGGGGGCGTTTGCACCCCCACTTCCCCGGCACACACACCCACAGACAGGGAGACCAAATGCCAGGGCAGCCCAAGGCCACACCGCCCGGTCTCACCAACACATGGACCAAAATGCTGACGTGGCTTTCTCTCTAAAGCAAGGGGTTAGTTAGCTATCCTAACTTTTTCCTTCACACTTTTCTACCTTCAGCAAATATGTCAGAAAAAGTTTTATTTTTGCAACTAACAATGTGTCTAAATAGCCCAGAACATAAGGAAGAACAAAGCGGGCAGCATCCCTTCGCTCCTCACCCGAGCCAAAGCCAGCACCCTCCGCCCGGGACTCCAGACGGGGCCGCACAGGACGCCACCTGCCTGACACTCTGACACGTCACCGCGTGGCCCGCGTGCAACCACTACCAAAGGCGCCTCCTGCACTTTCAGTGTTAATTAACTAAAACGACGTAAAATGTAAGAAAGACATCTCTGCGTAATGACTCGATTATTCCGCCGCAGTCCTGTGCAAACAGCCGTACACAGCGCATAGACGAGTGTGTGTAGCTGTGTTCTAATGAAACTTTATTTGCAAACACAAGAGGTGGGCCCATGAGGCAGTTTGTGGATCTCGGCGCTACCGCTACCGTGATCACGACAGCCGACGCCCGTACCCTCTCACCCTGTGCGGGGTGCCACCCTCGGCGCCACACCTGCACCTTCTCACACTCCTCACGGGAGCCCACCCAGCCCCATACCACTAGCAGCCCCGTCGTACAAAGGCAGAAGCTGAGTCAGAGACGTGGAGCAGCCGACCCACCGGCAGGGGCTGGGATCCCCACCCAGGCCACCCTGACCCCAGAGGCTGCTGTACATGTAACTAAGTACTTGGACTTGGACTTTGTAACTTGGACAAAACCCAAGCCCTCAGGAGAGTAACGCTGAGCCTCACGGTTGCGTTTCTCACCCTAGGGCGTTAAAATATCGCTCCGTGTGGTCAGCCCTTCCAAAGGCCTCATAAAGTCTGAATCTATTGTCTGTATTTCACAGGCACTAAAATGAAGGGCAAAAGCTTCGAACTGAACAGCTACGCAGTAACAAAAACACCGACAGTGAAACCTAGGAAAGAAAAGATAGAAAAATGGGACATTCCCCGTAACTTTATATAGCTGGGTGATTTTAGAGAAAACGTTGTTTGGAAAATCCGAAGGAATAATTAAAGTTCGGAACCTATTAGTTCGTCTGTTGACAAAGCCTTTGGTTTTATAAGCACCTCCCGTGTCCGCGTTCTAAATGATTCATTGTGGTATCCGTTACCCGCAAACCCTTACGGCATTCAAAGGGCCGGAGCAGAAAGCCACAGCAGGTAATAACTGGTGAGCAGAGTGTCTCATTATTAAAATTAAATATGTCATTCGCAGCTCTGAGCTCACCCTTGCCAGTGACCTACAGGGCCCTCCATGGCCCGCGAACCCAGACAATATAAACGTGTCTAAGCAAAACCCGGCTTCCGTGAAGAAAGCGTGAACCCCTAGCACCTGCTAAGTCGTCGGGAGTCATAAGGTCCTTCCAATGGCAGGGGCCACTGACAGATGCCTCCTGTCACGCCCTGTCAGCTCTCACAGCCCTGCGGACGCTCCGGTGAGAGAAAGCCCAGGAGCCTTCAGTTGGGCAGAGATGCCGAAGCCCGATGGGGAGGACGGTCCGTCCTCTGCTGAGCCCGCAGACGTCCCCGGGGAGACACGGAGCTCAGCGTCGGGGGACAGGCGGGGCACTGGGACTCTGGCCCCGCCACTTACGCTAGCCCTGGGAGGGCCCTCCCTCCTCCGAGTGCCTGTGATCTTCGGAGCTCTCAGCCGTGAGTGGAACCGGCTTAAACACGGAAGGGAGTAAGCGTTCAGCTGGGAAGGCAGGGGCACCGGCCGCCCACACAGCCGCATCCGGCTGGGTCCACTCTCCAGCAGCCCCCTGAGCATGTCGGGGGGACGTGACCACCAGACCTCAGCACTCGGGGCTCACATCCAATGAGCGTAGTGACCTCTCCGTGAAGAGAGAACACCTCTCTCTCCAAATGAAGTCCCAGAACAGACTCTCCGTGTCAAGTCTAAGCCACGTGTCCATGACTTAAGGACCGCTCGCCGTGGGCGGATGGGCGCAGCAGAGGGCGGTGGCCGCTCGCCCAGGGATGGAGACGGGAGCCCCCCCCCTCACCGCCAGACCCTGAGGAGATGCGGGGCACCCCCGGACCTCCTCCAGCTTCGGCGCAACCTGGGCGGTGGTCTCGGGAAGCCCGGCTGGTGACGCCCACGGCCCGCCATGGCCTACGAGGGGCGCAGAGATGACATACTCCCAGCCAAAGTCCCAGAGCCGACGCAGCACCCAGACGGTGACCTTGGCGGAGGGCGGTGCAGAAGGAGGGGCCCTCTGGCTCTCGGTCTCACCCCGCCCAGGCTTTCCTCCCCACAGGAGCCACGCGGGGCCTTCAGGGAGCACCCCCCACCCCGAGGACCACGGAAGTTCCCCCTGTGTTATAGCTACAACCCCGACCACGGCCTGTCCATCCGGGCCAGCCTGCGGTGACGTTTCCGGAGACCCCCAGCCAGACAGGACGACACGGCAGGGTGCCCCGGGGCTGGCCGCGTGGACTTTAAAACACGGCCCTCCGCTGGTGGGAAGAGCCTGCCTGCTCTTTGGACTGGGACTTCCGTTTCTTTAGGAAACACCAGCAGTCATAACTGGAGGTTCCGAGTTTCTTCACTGTCGTCTCTTTGTTTTAAAACATCCCTATTCGGCCAAAAGTATACAGCCGGCAACCCACGCCCACCCTTCCCTCTCGGCCACGTTTCTCGAGGGACAAAGGGTTACCACCACAAGGAAGTGCTCCCGTCCCCTCCCGCCCTCCCCAGCGCTCCAAGGACTCTGGGCTCGGGGAGCAAACCCGTGTCACTGGGGCGAGGGTCGGCAAGCTGTGGGGGTCGGGGGCTTGCTGGACGGGTGCTGGAAACGCAGGGTCTCAGGCCGCACCCCAGGCCTGATGAGTCAGAACCCCCGTCGTGACAGGATCCCCAGGGCACCCGTGCACACACAGAAGTCCGGGAAGCCCAGGACCAGACCGTGTCCAGGACTCGTCTCGCTAATTAGGCCACGAGGGGGCGCCCCGAGCATGGGCGCTTGCCCAGGGTTCTTCGTGGGAGGCCCTACTTCTCTGAGAAGGGACTCTCTCCAGAGCCGGGGCGGGGGCTAAACTACCCTGCTGGCTCTCCTAAGCCCACGGCTCGACTTCCATTCACGGGTGACAGTCTCAAAGCCTGCGCCGTGGCGGTCGCTTCACCTCCGGAATCCCCATTTCGGACCCGTCTCCGGTCCTTCGGGCACCTGTTGCCAAATACCTCCCCACCCCCCACCTGCCCACGCACACCATCTTCCTCCCCGAACCCCCCCGGTCAACACCAAGGAGCTTCCTTGATAAGCCCCCGCCCCGGGGTCCACACCTCCCGTGCTATCCCTTCCCTCCTCCACACCGCGAGCTCCCTGAACACACTCGGGGACCGTGTCCCCTTCTCCGTGCCCCCAGAACCTTCAGCGGCATGTCCGCCGGACAGGGGCTTCGGGGCTCTGCACAACGCGACGCCTCCCAGATTTCACGAACCCGCCGCCGTTCTCAAGGATTCTGCCATAATAAAACCACCTGGCCTATAATTCATAGAGTCTTAATATTTTCTTAAGAATTAAAGGAAAACTTGGCATCTACACTAATGCAAACACGGTATTTTTCCAAAAAAAAAGATTTAACGAACATACACACTCTTTACGGAATAGTTCGTCACCTCCTAAAATCACGTAGAGACTGCCAGGTCAGGACCCGAACGGGCCGACTGGCCAGCGGGCGGTCACTGGAACATTCTCCCAGGGAAGATACACACGGATCACTGCTGAGGGTTCTTCAACTCTGCGCTCCTCGGGCGGCATGGACGCCTTGGTCCAGAGCCACCCCCGTGGGTGTGATCACTACTGTCAGCGGGCGCTGGACGCTTCCTCCCGATGACTTCCCGCCAGTCACGGGTGTGAACAGAAGTCCACAGTGGCTTCCTTCAAGAGTGGGGTGCTCACTCGGTGTCACCCGCTGGGATGATTTAGAGGACAATTATGGGATGGAGAGGGTTGTTGTTGTTGTTTTCTTTTTCTTTTCGGAAGAGCTCCCCCAGCAGCACAGGAACTAATCTCCCGTCCCAGAGGAGAAGACCCCACGTTCACTCTGTTGTGGGTCCTGACACGGGACAGAAGCTGCCGGTACAGGTGCCCCTCTAGAGCTCCCGGCAGCGGCCAACGCTCGGGGTCTGTCTGGGGCCCGCGTGCAGCTCCCAGCCCCTGGGGCCTCTCTTGGCAAAGAGCACGGAGGCAGGACACGTGCTCAGGGAGTCAACATGGGACGCGCCACACGGCTCTGGCTGAATGACGAAGCTCGCTTACATGAACAGGGACATAGCTGACCGGGAGGGTGACAGTTGATCCCTAGGATTAACAATAGAGCATTGTAACAGCTAACTCCAGAGAAGGGCCATTTGCGTTGCGCTGTGACAGTCACCAACCCCAAGGACAACAATACCTGACACCTGCAGAGGCTTTTCTGAGCCAGACGCGGTTGCAAGTGCTTAGAAATAAGCCGCTCCCATAGGTCGGCGTTATCACGACTCTCACTTTACAGATGAGCCAACAGAGGCACAGAACGACGAACCAACTTGCCCAAGGTCACCCAGCCAGTACGTTAGCGGTAGCGCTGGACTTGAACCCTGGCGGTTGCCCCCAGAATCTCACCACCACGTCCCACCACCTGTCACGGTCACGCCAGAACATTTACATAATAACAGCACTGACGGTTTGCTCAGCTTCGGTTCTTCCCAAGTGCCGAGCCCTGAATGCTTTTCCAGAGGTTGTCTCGTGACATTATCACAACCAGCCTGAGAAGTGAGAACCATTATCATAGGTAAGAAATGCAAGGCCAGAGAGGTGAAGCAACGTGTCCCAGGCAACAGGGCCACCCAAGAACACGCGAGTCGCTGTCCAGGTGCTGGCCGCTGCCAAGGAACCATACGGATGGGAGCTCTCCCTTCCTGGAGCTCACGATCAGGAGGGAAGGGAGACGCGGAAACAAAAAACCCCTAAACGTATGTAAGAGTTACAGACGCAACAAGTTCAATGTGAGAAAAAGAAGAGGATGTTCTTGAGACAAAACGCTCGAGCTTTGAGAGAGAGAGAGAGATCGAGAGAGAACAGAAGAGCGCCCAGGAGCTGTCCTAGGTGCCTGCCCTCGGAGGCTCCCCCCTCTAGCCACCAAGTGGCCACACGTCCCCACCCTCCCTGCATTCTGCAGTGTTGCAGTTTCCTGAGGACCACCGTGCCCCATCTCAGCGCGTGGGCTTCGACAAACCTGACCTACCTCGGGGGCTAGAAGGCAGGCACGCAGCCCAGCTGGCCAGTCGAACTCCGCCACCCTCGCTCCCATCAACGACTGGTCGGGGCTGGACGCGTGGCCCAGGCAAGCTAATCGGCACCAGCCCAAGCGCTTTGCTCGCCCCGCCGGGGGCCCCTTTCTGCAGGATTGCTGAGCCGTAAGCAGTGAGTCTGGAACTGCCAAGAGCCATCCGATGGAGACAGGCTTCCAGAAAAAAAGGAACCCAACGCAGAGGGAGGCAGAGAGGAGCGAGGGAGAGAAAGGTTCCCCGGGCCGAGGTTTGAACACTTGGCTCCACCACCGTGCTTGAAGTCTGGGAACAGGACGCCAGGCTTATTTCCCACTTGAACCAGCAAATTCCCTTCCCAGGGTAAGCCAGTTGGAAATTGCATTGTTTGTCACTTGTAACTGAACCTGACCGGTCCGGCGTCGGGCGGAAGTGCTGTGAAGGCACGGGGGGTTGCGAGGCGCACGGGTCACTTCTGCCAAGGTGAGGCGCCCCAGGTACGTCTGCACCCAGAGGAGGAGGAGAAAGGGAGCCCGAGACGCAGCGGAGGGAGTCCTAGCAGAGAGGGAGGAGGAGGTGACGGTGTGGATGGAGACGGGCTGCTTCTTCCCTTGGAGGGAAGGGGTGAGGGCCGCTCTTACGGCTGGAACGGTCCCCTCTGAATTCTCCGGAGTCCATACACCGACGCGCCGCCCTCCCCCCAGACCCTCCGTCTCTGGCCTTATCTGAAGATGGGGTCTCCACGGAGGGATCCAGTTGGAACAAAGTCTTCCTCACCTCGCTTAATGGGTGGGCCCTCACCTCCCTGCCTGGACACAGACACAGACGTGCCCAGAGGGAAGGAGATGCGGGGGGGAGACGCCGTCTGCCGGCCGGGGAGAACGGCCCGGGCAGGGCGCCCCCTCGCAGCGCTCCGAAGAGACCGACCCTCCGCACGCCTTGATCTCGGACTTCCGGCCTCCAGAACCACGAGAAACTACGTTTCTGTTCCGCAGGCGGCCGGCACATGGCGCTCCGTCACAGCCGCCCCGGAAATCACCGTGGCCCCGGGAGGGGAGCGACACGGAGGAAGACAAGGTCCTCCAGCAGTCCGTGCAGAAGGGGGCCGGGGTCCTAAGCGCCGGCGGGAACCGGGGGAGCAGGGGCCTGGCAGGGAGAGGTGAGGCCCAGCTGCCCGGCGCCAACATCAGCCGCGAAGCCCAGAGGCCGCCGTGGGAGCCGCGCTTGACGGCGGTAACTGTGCAAACGCACCAACATTTCACACGGCTCACACCAAAACTGTGCCAGGAAAGCCTGGTGGCCTCGGCTCCGGCCTCGGGTCTGGTTACGGTATCGCGCCAAGGCCAGTCTCCTGGTGTCCACCGGTGCCCCGTGTGAGCTAAGGTGTTACCTGCTTTTTGGTAGCTTCCACGGGAGTTTAATATTATGCCAAAATAGTTTAGAAAACGTAAAACAAAATTTAACAAGCGAACTCTCGCGCCCTTTCCAGCGCACACGGCTGCCGCTTTCCTCTGTCTTATTAACATGCCCACGGGCCCTCCTTGAAGCCAGCCTCCTCCTGGCCCATCTGAAAATGAGCTCTGGGGAACCTTCCAGAACACTCGCTCCCCCCAGGCAGGTCCGGAGGCCCCGGGAAGCCAGGAGAAAATGAACCAATCCTCCGCCACTCCGCCACTTTGCATTTCTTTGTGTTTTTGTTCGTTTTGTCACAGGGAGCCCCGGCAGGGAACAGGACCGGCTTTCTCCCTGGGATGGAGCGCAGCCTGCTCAGCGCCGAGCCGCGGCGGCGAGCAAAGGGCTCATTCACGCACAGGCCCGCAGAAGCCCGCTGCGGAGGCCGGGCTCGCCTTCTGTGAAATGCCTAATTTTAGTTTCCAGCCATCATTTGCTCTTGCTCAGTGTCCCCGGCCTGCCTCAATGGCGGGCCTTGTCCGCGGGGAGCACAAAGCCGCCTTTGCCCAGCGAGCCAAGAGGAGGGAAGCTGCAGCTGAGGTGGGGGCTGCCCCCCCTCCCCTCCCCAGTGACTGGTCCCATTCTTCCCCAGCACAGCGAGCGCTGCCCTGCCAGGGGACGCACGGCTCTGAACTCCCAAGTGCCTCTCTCCTGGCAAGTGGAGAGCGCAAATAAATCTCGGGGCGAGGAAACGAGAGAGCAGTGCAGCACCCAGATGACAGTGCGCTCAAGTGGTCACGGGAGTTGGAAACTTCTAAGCAGAATCCTTATGAAGTGGGGACTTGCCCGTCACTTGGGGCATTCAAGCAGGGGCAAGGCTCCATCCGGGCAGAGGTGCTAAAGAAGGGTTGGAGGGAAGCAAGCGATAGAAGGATGGACGGGAGCATGACAGACAGACAGACAGGTGATATGCAGATGGGGGATCTAAGAAAGCAGATGGCCGGAAGGGAGGGAGGGAGGAGGGGGGCCGAGAGGGGCGGGGAGGGAGAGCTTCTGGCAGGAGGGCAGAGCTGACCAGCAGAGGCCGGGGTCCTGACCGCTCAGTGCCGTCTCATCCCAGGCGCGCGTCTACACCTCTCCCGACTCCACACTGCTTCTACCCAGGCATCTGATAGGCCGTTGGGTCGGAACACTGTCTGGAACTGAAGGGCACACGGATTTGCCCAGAGTCCCAACCTGCTCACCTCTGTCTCCCCCGCCGCCGCCCAGGACTTCCTTCTTCCAGGCACTCAGACCAAAGCCCTCAGGGCCACCCCTTCCGAAATACACCGCATCCCAAGCTGGCCACACGTCTCCCCGCCTGGCCCTCCACCGTCTGGGTTCGATTTCCCTGGAAGCAGAGCCGCAAGTGGCTTCGGGGTCGGCAGTCTGCCTGGAAGACGGTCTGAGAGCGGGAGTGAGGGAGCAGGAGAACACACGCAGGGGCAAGCCCAGAGCTCGCGGCCGCAGGCCGGGGGCGTCCCCCTGCAGGAGCTCCGGAACCGCCCCCCTGACGGACAGACGGGAGGCCAGGACGCCCGCCCCATCCCCCCTGATGTCCCGGCCGCACTTCCGCTGCACAGGCACCCGGTGCAGGCCTGAGGTGGGGACCTGGCACCGGGGGCCGGTGGTCTTGACCGCCACGGGGTGGTGGGGAGGGGTGCCGGAGTGCGTATGTAGCCAGCGTGCCTGGTGTAAACGCTCCCACGGCAGCCGACCTCAAGCCACCAACATGACAGCCACCAGCAACCACGGCGCTCGCGGGCTTGGGTGCCGGCGCACGCCTGGAGGGTTCCGGCACGTCCGCCACATGTGCGTGGGGCTGGAACCACCACAGAGGCAGAGGTGGCCCCGGGGAACAGGATGCAGGTACCAGAGACGGTTCCCACAAACGCGCCCCCAGCCCCCGCGAGCCCTGACCACAGGACCTTTTACTCTTCTCCATCCGGCCGGACCCCCCACTATAGCCGGGTCAACCCCCTCGGCCGCCCCTGCCTCACTGGCTCGAATACCTCCACACCCTCCTGACTCACGGCACTTCGGCCTCCTGGTCCCCTTGTGCGTGAACACCCCACGCACGCGGCTGGCTGACGACCTTGCACCTGCCGGCCCTCCGCCTGGAGGGCTAGTCTCCAGGGCGCTGACGTGACTAACTCCCTCACTTCCGCCTCGCCTCTCTGGCCGTGCCACGCCATATCGTCGGCCTTTCCTCCCTGCCGCTCTGCCCCGGCCTGGCCTGGGGACATTTGTAACTGCCTGGTGTCCCACCAGGCATCTGTGTCTTTCCCATCTGTTTCCCCTCACCCCACTCGATGACTCATTCTGCGAAGCGGGGGACATCGGAGTCCTTACCGCTGTATCCCCAGCACCCAAAACGGTGACGGGCACAGAACAGGGGCCCCGTGGATACCTGGTAACAGCTGGCAATCACAAGTCCCAGGAGAAAGTTCAGATGGGTTTCATTTTTAAGCTCCCCACAGGGAACTGCAGAGAACATTCCCGGCTCAGAACACCTGAGTCGAATGCCCTTCAAAGTCCAGCCCAGCCCTGTGGTCCTCTGATGGGCTGGCCTCTCCCCGGCGCCACGCGAGCAGTAAGACGCCCCGACTCTCGGGGCAGAAACCTTCAGAGCCGGGGCACACAGCCACGGGCGGAGCTGGCGCACCCCCCGAATTCAGTGCAGACCCAGAAACAGACAGAAACAGAGAAACCTTACTTCAAAGCCAGAGCCTGCCCAGCAGCGTGGAGCAAAGGATCCCAGGGTAACTCAGGGCCGGGCGGGGGGCGGGGGGGGCGGGAATCGTGCTGGACTATGCAAACGTTCCGGTGAGAGTTTGTACCGGTTATCTGGGTGCGTAATAAACCACCCCACCGCCTCGGGGCCTGTTTTAGGATGTCGTTGTTCACTTGCTGTGGACCAGAAACGTGGGAGGGCTCTTCTGCTCGACGCGGGGAAGGCTGGGCTCATTCACGCAGCTGCTGCTGCCGGAGGCCCGGCCTGGGCTGGGGCCATCCGGGAAGCCTCCACCCACAAGCACAGGTGTCCTGGGGCCACCTCAGTTCCCCTCTGGCAGGATGGCCCACACGATTGTACGTGGCAGTCCAGAGGGCTACAGTAGAAGCCACAGGGCTCTAGGGTCTGGGCCCATGAGTCCTACTGTGTCACTTCGGCCACGTCCTATTGGTCAAAGCAAGTGATAGGGGATCTGAGGGGGCAGGAGACAGCACCCCTTCTGATGGGGGACGTGACAAAGTGACACTGCAAAGGGGTCACACGTAATGGCTGTGGCCACCTTTGGAAACGACCTGAATCACACCGTTGGCTCCTTTTTGCAGGTGGAGGACAGCACAGAGAGGGCAAGTAACTCACCAGAGGTCACACAGACTCAGGACTCGTAGCCACACACTTTAACCCAGCACCTGCCCTCTGACCCGCCCATCCCAGACTTCACAGTCTGACTGTGACACAAGCCACCTGTGTGGCCAGCGCAGGTCACCCAGCCTAGCTCCATGAGGACAGAATCGGCTGGGCTGTCCTCAGCAGCCAGCACTCTGTGTGCGCCGTGGGTAGACAGGTGGCTGGCTGGCTGGGTCCCCAGTGTCCCCCAGTGTCACACCACCCAGGAAAGAGTCTGGGTGACATTTAAAGTCACTCCCAGAGCCCACGCTCCGACTGGGGAGGAAAGCACAGAGCCTGGAATTTGTACGGCAGTGGGAACTACTTCCCTGCAGCCCGAGTGCCCAGCTCATCCTCCGGACTCCTTCCTGCACCCGCCCCGGCCTGGCTCCTAAACTCCAGCTCCTCTTCTCCTTCCACACCGGCTGGGTGACCCTGTCATCCCCTTGCCTGCCTCACACACCCGGGGCTCGTCCTGTATCTCCGCCTCCTCCGGCATCTTCTCTCTCAGGTAACCACCTCCCACACACACTCAACTCACTTGCCCCCAAAGCAGAGGCAGAGCGGCCCTCCCCAACCTCGGACCGACCGGTCACCCTCTCACGCGACCCTCACGGCTCCGCATTGCTTACAGGACAAGGACCAAAATCCTCGGTGAGGTCTTCAACACTCCGCCTGGACGGCCACCTGTCCCCCCACCCCCGTGCACCTGCGGTCTGCCCCACGCTCCCATCCAATGCCCCCTTCTGCCACAGGGCCACCCCACAGGCCGTCCCCTCGGCCTGAAACAGTCGCCTTCGGATTCTGGTTCGTTCCTAGTTATCTTTCAAATTTCCTATCTGTATCTCCAACACGCAGGTTTAAGGGGAAAAAGCAAAGTGGAGAATGGGGAAGAGATAGCAAGGAAATAATGCAGAGAAATTTTCCGAAAGCACGCACAGAAGCTCCGCGTGGCTGAGACACGGGCTGAGACCCCGTTTTCAGTACAAGGAGCCGGAGTCAATGCCGCCTGAAGGCACGGAGTGCGAGGGGCACCTGACGGACCGCGTCGAGTGTAACCGCCAGGTGTGGATACGACGACCGCGTTCCCATTTTACAGGTGGGGAACCGGAGGCCCGGAGAGGAGAAACGGACAGCAGGGAAGAACGGAACAGGCCGCGACCCGGGCCCGAGGACACCGAGCCGGTGCCGCCCACCCTCCCCGACCCCGTCTCCGGCCGGCACGGCGTTTTCGCGACATGTGCACATACGACTCTTCCAGTTTGAAAAACCTGTTTATTTTTTAAAAGAATGGTATCGGCCGCCTCCCCTGGGACACATCTACTTTCCCTTCTGCCTATATTTCCAAGAGGGTGTGAATTACTCTCAAGGCTCACACCTCACACGTGGTGCTGAGAGCTTGCCGAAGATTTTTTGACCGAAGCTGACAAAAATGAGAACACACACGGAAGGGATGCCCGGGTGGCTCAGTCGGTTGAGCGTCTGACTTCAGCTCAGGTCATGATCTCGCGGTCTGTGGGTTCGAGCCCCGCCTCGGGCTCTGTGCTGACAGCTCGAAGCCTGGAGCTGCTTCGGATTCTGCGTCTGCCTCTCTCTCTGCCCTTCCCCTGGGTGTTCTCTCTCAAAAATAAATAAACATTAAAAAAATTTTTTTTTATAAATTAAATAAATAAATATTCAAAAATTTGTTTTAAGAAAAGAACACATGCAGAATTCCTCCTCAAAATAAGCAGAATGCTGGGACATGTTATCCCACGGCTCTCAGGAGGGACACACGCGTCCCGGGACACAGTGACAGCACCCGGCTGGAGCCGGCTCTGGCTCTGCGCGGGGACTGGCCCCCTGCTCGGCACACAAGCCAGCTCTGACCCCCGCCTGTTCTGCCGCTAGAGGGGCGAGAAGCACGCGTGGCCTTTCTGTGCCCAGTGACGCAGCCAGCGAACCGCGCCATCGCCCCGGCGAGGCCTCCCCGGCAAGCACCGAGCAGCACCCTCCACAGCCGGGTGGCCCCTCACCAGCCTCGCCACCCAGGGGGCACCTCGCTACCTCAGGGGGGGGCCTCGCTTTCGCCTCCACCCGCTGACAACCACGGGGCACACGCCGGGAGGCCGCTTACAGCTGACCCACCGGCCCACGGCCACACGCCTCATTCGTGCCTCAACGCCACTCCAGGAGGCGGAACTGTCACCGTGTCCATTCTACGGAGGAGGAAACTGAGGCACCGCCTGATGAAGGCGAGTGCAGAGGCCAGCCAGGGGCAACCGGCAGGGCGGGGGTCCCGGCCTGCCCGGAAGGCCAGCCCCCAGGCCCCCGGCCGCCGGCCCCAGCTGTCTCCTGGAAGGACGTGACTTGGGGCCTGACCCAGGTCCCTTCCCACCCAGGCCTTTGAAAACCATGAGAAGTTACAGCAGTACACGCACATGTACACGCACACGTGCACAAATACACACGCGTGTGCACACACACATGCTAAGGCTCACTCCTCCAATGACTTTTGACAAAAGTGAGCACAAAAGGCTACATGAACGTTGAAAAGACAGATGGCGAGTTGACCTTAAAGAGCTGCTGGTGAGTCTCTGCGTGCCTGCCCCCACTACTGCCTCCTCAGGAAGGCCAGAGGGAGGAGCACAGGGAGGAGGGCGGAGTACGAGGAGGAGGAGCATGGAGAGGAGGGGAGGAGCACAGGGAGGAGGGAGGCACAGAGAGAGGAGAGGGAGGAGCACACGGAGGAGGAAAGACCATAGGGAGGAGGGAGGAGCCCGAGGAGGAAGGAGGGAAGGAGCACAGGGAGGAGGGTGGAGTATGAGGTGGGAGGAGCATGAGGAGGAGGAGGAGCATGGAGAGGAGGGGAGGCGCACAGGGAGGAGGGGGAGGAGCACAGGCAAGAAGGAGGAGCACAAGGAGAGAAAAGCATGATGAGGAGGGAGGAGCACAGGGCAGGGAGCACGGAGAGGAGGGGGAGGAGACCAGGCAGGAAGGCTGAAGGAAGGAGGAGAACAAAGAAAGGGAGGGAGGGAGAGAAGGGGGAGAGGAAGCCTGACTTAAACCCCCGGTGACTCTGTGAAGGAGACCCTCGCCCTCTGTCCCCCGGGCCGCTCACCTTCCTCCCACTTAGCACACCGTACGGCACCCACCGGAGCCCCTGGCCATGGGGTGCGGTGGCCTGTGCCCAGCATCCCACGCACGGGCACGCGGGAGGAAAGCCACCGTGAGAGATACGAGAAGGGTTTCCGAAGCGCCCACAGGGGGGAGACGGGGGTGACTACGGGCTCACGGGTCCCTCATCACAGGCCAGAGAGACTGCGGGGGGGGCAGGTGGCATGTGCCCCAACCACGGTCCCAGCCCCGGTGCTGAGAAGGTCCCCAAGCCTCCCAAGGATGACAGGGACCACGCAGCACGGCCCCCCCATCCCCTGAGTGAGGCCTGGTCCCAGGCTCCCTCCCCCAGGGAAGTCCCACCCGCGTGCGGCCAGGGTCCCTCCCCTACAAACACCCCATGGGGGTCTGCAAGCACAAGGAACGCAGGCTGGAAACCTGGGGCTCTCCACGGTCTCCCCTCCCCCGCACGCGGGCACACACACACGCACACACGGAGACACGCAGGCCCAGCCACTGGCTGACTTTGCCCCTTGAGCATCCTACCTCGGGGCCTTTGCACAGGCCATTTTCTCCACCCAGGAAACCCTGCCCTTCCCTCACTCAGACCCACTCTTCAGCTCTCAACTCAAGTGCCACCCTCCCTGAGCCCCCCAGGTGCAGGCCCCTCACAGCACCAGGCAGCCTCACCTCGGGGTGACTAGTATTTGCCTACCGGATAACCCAGTTCCAGCCCAGCCCTCACTAGACTACCCCGTGGGGACGAGGCAGTGCCTCTGCCTCGGCTGTCCGTGCTGTACCCGTGCCGCCATCACACTTGGCCTGAGAGAATACTTGGTTGGTTGGATGGGAAGGAGGATGGAGGGGCCGTGGAGGGGAGCACCCCACTTGCAATGAGCCCCACTGTGTCGTCATGCACGCGTTCTGTGCCTCTTCTGTTCCCAGCCCAGCCTGCCACTGCCTGTGCGGAGAAGCCACGTAACGGCCTCTCTACAACCAGTGATGTCCCACCCCATGAAATATTTGGTGACTGGGCTCCTGGGTGCCCTTGGGAGAAAGGACCTCGGTCCCCTGGCTACGGCGTTCACCGAACGAGACGCTACGTCGGGTCCGCCCAGGGTCAGAGAAAGGAAACCAGAAAACCCAAGACGATTGATCTGTGTTTTCCAGAGAGAACCGCTGGTCTGTGCTAGCGTCCCCCTGGAATAAACTGTCATTAGTTAATTTAAAAACCGCACAGAGACTAATTATTAACAAATTTGTAGGCTTCTTGGTAGCGACGCACGTTACCAGTAGGGCGGCCGCGCTTTACACGGGCTCGTCTGCCCCGGGGGTTTCCAGAAGGGCAGGACCGCTCGCCCCACGCCCCGAGGCCCTCACGGCCTTTTGCTGCTGTTCTTTGTTGGGAGGACGTTTTCCCCACAATCTGACTTCTACTTGCGGGTACCCGCGAACGGGAAGACGGGTGTCGTTACCCTACCCTCAGATAAAACCCACGTGCCTTGAACGCCTACTCTGAGCAGGACTGTTCTGGAGCTGAGAACACAACAGTGGGTGACACAAGTCCTCACAGAAAGAGGGCACAAATACGGTTCCCAGAAAGCGGGGCAGAGTTGGGAAGACATTAGAGGCAAGTTGTCACGTGATGTCACCAGTGTTTGCGGTAACGACCTTAAGGAAAAGACGAGTTCCACGAGACCCCAGGGGCACGCTAACGGGAGGGCCGGTGCCCCTGCCAGAGGGGCTCCCCAGATGGACAGAAGCGCCAGGCCAGGCCCCTCGTTTTTTCCATGTTGGTAATATTAAATCCCACTAAAAAATGAGACAAAATAATAAACTGTCCCTACATCTTTTGTTGCTTCCCATTAAGGCAGAACCAGCTACCCATGAGGATGGGGTGGGGGGGGGAAGAGGAACAGGAGGGCCCCCGCTGTCCACACGCCCCCTCCGGAGCCCAAGGTCAACATCAAACATCAGCCCAGGGCGCTCCCAGCCCAGCCCCCCAGCCGCGGCGGTGACTCAGCCTTCGACCTCGCCGTCTGACCTGGATCCTGACTCCCCCAGCCTGACTCTGCAACTAGAAGATGCGCACGGGGGCTTCCGGAGCAGTGTCCCTCCCGTGCCGGCGCCCCCGAGAACCAGCCCCAGGGACGAGCAGGGGCCAGCGTGGGAAGGCGGGGAGGAACGGCTGCTTTCGCCTGGCGGTGGTGACCTCCGGCCAGAAGGGACTCTTCCTACAGCGCCGTGCGGGCACCACGGGACACGCGGGCGTCGGAGCTCCCTGCTGTCACTGGCCGAAATGCTCAGGGGCCACCAGGACGCCCTGCGTGGAAGCCTGTCCACGGTGACAGGCACTGTGCTCAACACCTCACAGAAACCAACCCACCTGGCCCTCGCGGCCACCCTCCACGGGGGGCTCCGCTACCAGCGGTCTCATCTGACAGATGGGGAAACCGAGGCCCAGAGGCGTTACGTGGATCTGTCGAAGTCACGCGGACCCAGGCAGTCGGACGCCGGAGTCCACGTACCTGCCGGTTCCCCTCCACACCTTGTCTGCCGGCGACCTGCTGTCAGGCCCGCCGTGTTACACGCAGCAGGTGACGGCGACATGAACCTGAGACCGTCGCCTCGGGGAGCTTGCGGTCTATGAGGGAAAACGAGCCTCCTGTGGGGTCTGCACTATGGCCCCAACTCTCCGCCCCTCCTGCGTCTACGTGTGAGCTGCCCGCTCCTCCCCCCAGGGGCGAGTGTACAGCCCCCTGCTGGGCACATGGCCCACGCGCCTGCTCTTGCAGAAGGAGACAGAAATGGAGGCGCAAGACCCTAAGAGGCTCCGTGCATTTCCACCTGCCGCGAGACACCCCCGCCGGGCCTGCCTTTTCTGCGGAAAAGAGGCGCTAGCTGCGCCCAGCCTTGATCCTGGCCTGGCACCTGCAGACACCTGCTTGCGGCGAGCACGCCGTGCTGCAGACCCCCGGCCGCCAGGAGGGAACGAGCTTGATACAACACAGAAGGAGACAACGTGAGAGGCCCGGTGCTTATCACACAGGTCCTGTCGTTCTGGACTCTTTAACGTGGCATGCCGCTCGCCAGACGGTGAAGCTCCAGGACAGGCCATACTCGTTTCCATCGCCCCCCACGCCAGGCCCCTGCACACAACAGTGCTCAAGATGGCACCAGACGAATAGACACTAACCGGGGCCGCCAGCCCAGGATGGCAACAGACGGCATCTCCCCCTTTCTCTGAAACCTGCACGGCCTCTGTGACCTCTGCCATGCCCGTGTCTCCCCACGCTACTTTGATATTTTGCGGGCATCTTCTGTACGTACGTAAATTCGATTTAAAGGAAGATCATACACCACCACCCTCTCTGGAGAGCCCGCCTCCAGTCACGCCTGGAGTCCGACGACGAAGGCAAGTGGGGCAGGGCCAGGCGACCCCAGCAGAGCGGCAGCCAGGTGCCGAGACGGTCCCGATGCTCACGCGCACTCAGGAGCTTCGCACAAAAGGCCGTGATCGAGGTGCCAAGGTCGGCGACAACCTGACTCACGCGGCTGCAGATACACAGTCATCCCAGAACTAACGTTGCCCGGGACAGTGTTTTCCTGCCAAAGGGAAGCAAAAAGATCGTTTCTGGCACATCTCTCTGACTTTATTTAAATCCCCGGAGCTACTGATTACGACACGGCAAAAATTTTCCTGCACACGGACACAAACTTCCAAGAAGTAGCGGCACCAAAAAATAAAGTAATAACGCAACTCATTAGTAAGAGTATTGAGACAGATGGTGACTTTAACAAAGCGTTACACTTAAAACGACTGCATGAGAACGTGTAATAAATATATTTATTAAGCCATGTAGCCACAGTTCCCATCCTCCCCTTGGGTCTTGGCAGATTCATTCTGTGACTGCCCACTAATCAATGTCGAAGTCTACTTAACGCAGTGCCCATTAGATAAGGGGCATTGCCAAGCTGCCCATCCAAAGACTCGCTTTAACAAACAGGGACACCGCCCCAGCCCATTAAAGATAAAACCTGCAACGGCTCTGCCTACGGCTGAGTCTCTGCCATCACCTTGCCTGACTTTCAATAAATAAATCTCGTCCTGGTGGCCATTCTGGTTAAATGGACTGGGAAATGGAGGAGTACGTCTGTGTCTGTGTGTTTATGCGACTACAGATATGTATACACCCGTCGGACGGATCGCCGGAGCCAGGAAAGGGATGAAGCTCAGGTACCTGTTCCATTTCAAAGACTGACCTTCAGGTCAGATGTATGAAGAGGCCAGTAGACAATGGGCGGAGCCGACCGGGTGGGTGGGGCAGAGTGGGCGGGGCAGAGAGTGGCTGGGATGGCCTGGGGTGAGAGGCAGGGTGGGTGGAGCAGGGAGTGGGGCGGAGCAGACAGGGATGGGGCGGCTCAGGCAGGGTGGGCGGGACAGATGGGCGGGGCAGGCAGGGTGGGCGGGGCAGAGTGGGCGGAACAGTCGGGGTAGGCGGGGCAGAGGGAGCCTGCAGAGTGGGCGGGGCAGGCAGTGGCTGGGATGGACAGGAGTGAGCGGGGCAGGGTGAGAGGTGAGTGGGGGCTGCTTGGGTGGGACAGGGAGTGAGCCCAGCAGACGGGGGTGGATCAGGCAGGCAGTGGGCGTGGCAGGTGTGCGGGCGGGGCATCAAACTCCCCAGGATTCAAACCCCTCTTCCACCGCCTCCTCCTGCATGTGCGCCCCTGGGTGGGGTCCTCGGCCTCCCCAGCCCTCCGGCACTTCCTCGGGGGCGTTAGAGGAAGATGAAACGGAAGTCTGATGGTCCCGCGTAGAAAACAGAGCTGACAACGAGCACATTTTCACTCCAGCTATCAATAATTTACCAGACTGTCAGCTCCGTGAAGGCCAGTGACCTTGTCAGTCTTGTACCCCGAATAAATATTATCAAATAAAATTTGGATGGACATAATGTTCAGGCTTAGATCACACATCTTACTCCCAACCTTTAATTTCTCGGTAAAGAAATGTCATGAAACAAAATAATTGCTTCAGCCTTCCTGAGATGCCTTCTATGTAATTTTCAAAGGGCAGCCAGCGGGTCACACGCGTCCGCAGATGTACTTGGTTTGGGTTGGGGCTTTGTTTGTTTCCAGGTTGCCCTGGCAGGGACCGCAGCTGGCTACCCGTAGCCACTCTTATTAGCCCTTCTTTACCTGCTCTTGTTAGGGGTAGCCATGCACCTATCTAAAACAAACAAAAACCAGTCGAACAAAGCCCCGCATTTCCCAGCCCCCTGAAGCTGCAGGTGGCAATTTGAAGCCCTTCTGGCCAACGAGGAGTAAGCAGATGTCACTGGGTATGGCTCCCAGGAATGGAGGGCCATGACTCAGCAGGTGGACACCCTCAACCTGTCCCCTTCCCCTTCTTCCTGCAACAGGTGCATCCATCCTGTAACCAGGAGCTACAAGAAAACCACAGAGCCCTTGACCTGCGACCAGGAGGCCGGTGTGCTGTCTGCACTTCCCTAAATGAAAACCCTGATCTAATTTCAGCCGGTGCCACGTAGCTTTCCTATTGCATGAAGCCAAACCTATCCCTACCTGAGACACCTGATAACACGAAAAATCACATTCCATGTCAAACTCTGCATTTCCAGCCTATGTCTGCGAACAGGGTGTTGTGGCAGCCCTCGGTGCCCTTCCCCAAAAGAGCCCACCGGGCAAACACACAGAAGTGAAACTTTCTCTCCCCCAGAATACACGTTCACATCTTATTCCAAGACCACCCAAATGCTGTCCCAGACTGACAGGACCGGAGTCAGTAACTTGGAGGTGAGGGGACTCTGGATGGACTGCAGTCTGGGGAGGGGGCCAGGGAGCAGCGTCTGAGGAAGAGGATCCGGGGACAGGGAGGAAGCCTAGAAATGGCCCTAGAGAAACAGTGGTTATGGGAGAGGGCAGGTGAGGTCCAGAGCCGACGGCGGGGTGGGAAGAGACCGTTAGAGCCAGCCCGTCCACACAGCAAGCTACTGCAAGCATCCGGGTAGACCAGACTCTGAATCAGAACCAGAACCTTCCTCCTCCTTCTCATCGCCATTTCCTGAGACAGTCGGGGCCCTGAGTCCTGACCCGCCCCCACTGGGTCAGTCGGGCTTACCCACAGTCACAGTGGGGGAAAATGAAGCAGAGAGAGTCCGACAGCTTGGCCTTGACACGAACCCAGTTATAGGAAGGGCTGCAAATGGCCCCAGGAGCTGTCCCTCCTTTGCCTCCCACCCTCCTCGCAGGGTCCCCTGCCTCCCGACTTTATTCACGGAAGATGGAACCATCTCAAGGGGATCAGGATGTCGGAGACACTTGTCTCCTCAAAGCTGCGAAACCAATGAGCAGTGTCTCCAAACTCACTCGTTGTTACAGTAAGGCCTGCCCGCCGGGAGTTAGGAACAATAACTACCACCATGTGACGTAAGGAAATGGAGGTTCGGAGGTGAGGTGACTCGCCCAAGTCGCTGAGCCTGTATGCGGGATGGACCCATCCATCCAGCCCAGGCAAAGCACCTGTCTGGATGTCATGGTTGCCTTAGTCGGAGAGAGCCAGCCAGCAAGGACCAAACGTGGCACAGTTTCGTTCCCCCGGGGAAGCTCCCAGAAGTGAGATACATTAGTCTTGTGCAGATAAGAAATGATCTCTGTTTGGATGTCCGCCCCTTACGAACATGAGAAGTTCAGACTGAGGGAGGCCAAGGGTCCCTCCCCGGGGAAAGCCCTGAGACCATGACCGGCTCTGGAGGACTCAACGCAATCAACAAACATCCACTGCGACACAGCCAAGTGCGGCATAACCAAGAGGACAACGGACGAGGCCCTGTCCTCAGCGGGCTTCCGATCCGGAAGGCGCTGTCCCAGCACTCCGAGGACGGGATCTGCTGGATGGGCACAATCCGATAGGGCAGCCACCGGCCGCGTGGGGCTACTGAGCTCTTGAAATGCGGTCAGTGCAGCCGAGGACGGGAAATTTTAATTCTCGTGTATCTAGCTCAGATTTAAATTGCTACAGGTAGCTAGTGAACAGCGCCTTCCAGAGAGACAGATGATAAACCAGGTTGTCAAGTAAATCGGTGAGATCGTTTCAAAGAGTGACAACAGAGCAGGAGATGGGCTGACATGACCAAAAGGGGCGCGGGGTGGGGAGGGAGAAGCCCGGGACCCTCAGCTGCGGCGGCACCGGGGAGGCCCCAGCGACAAGGCCGACCGTGGCCATGGCCTGCGGTGCTGCGCTCGGGTTAGAAAAGGGGGTGGGGAAGAGGAATTTCAAAAGTACCCAATCTTTTCCTATAAGGAATCTGCAGTGCTTTCATCATCAGAAAAACACTCTCAAGTTATTAAACCCCATATTTTTTTAAAGTATCCAGCTTTTATTTTTAATGAGCCCGAAGGAGTGGCATTACGGCTAGTTCCGCCACTAATTAGGCCATGTGGACACTGCACGTGGCCAGGGGGAGATCCCCAGACCTCAAGACTCGGGGAGGAGGGCTCTGGGGCAAGTGGGGAAACTGTGGCAGAACCACCGAGAAAAAGGGGGCGCGTCGCCCTGTCGCCACCAGGCCGTAGGGCTGAGGCAAAGGAGAGACCAGACCGGATTTATACTTTGGAAAACTTTCCGTCCCGCCCACCACAGAACCAGGCAGAGGGAGGAGAAGGCGCAGGACTCGGTACCAGGGGTCCAGCTGGAGGGCGGCAGGGGCTTCTGGTGGCTGATGACAGGGAGACCGGAAGCAGCAAGAGCACTCCTCCAGGGAGGCCAGTGTGCTGGCAGGAGAGGAAGGGGGCCCGCTGGAGCACGGGGGGACACGACTAGCAAGAGGCCGGCGCGGGGCACCCAGTGGGAGTGTGGCCTGGGACCTGTCTGTGTGACAGCCGCAGCTCAGGAGGCTTCTCCCCCTCCAGGCAATAAGGCACAAGTGGCCTCGCCCCTGCAGAAGCCTGTGGCCCCAGGCCTCCCAGCCCCCCACTGGCTGTGCCCGAGCCGGTTTGCACAGAGGCCGGTCCCGCTGACCAGCCCCAAGCCTCTCAGCTGCGCCCGAGGTCTGGTGCTTACACCCATTCATGCCGCAAATGCTCGCTGCGGCCTCCTGCACTCGAGCTCTGTGCTGGGCTCCGGGCCTGGAGGGGGGACGGTCCTCGCGGATGAAACACGCTGGGATATCCCAGGAGGCGATGAGCGCCACGAGCGAATCAGAACAGAGGGACAGGAGGTGACATCAGCTGGAGACCGAAGGATGGGAAGGGGGCAACAGGGACACAGAGGGCTGGATCTCAGGAGTCAGACAGGTCAGGGCAGGGCCCGCGTGGTCACACACATGGACACAGACGCATGGATGGGGACACACATGCACGGAAGTTGTCAGCAGAGAGACTGAGGCTGTGGCTGACGGTTCCCCGGGGGAGGTCACCTGAGCCCCCCCATCAGCCCCACCCTGTCACCTGTTAGAGCTGCGCGTTGCCAGGGCCCACCCCAGACGTGCGGAAGCAGAAACGCCGGAGGCAGAGGAGTAACAGGGCTCCAGGTAACTGACCCAGCTGGGGTCTCAGAACGATGACCGACATGGCAGCTCTCCAGGGAGACGTCGCCCCCGGGGCCACCTGGAGACGGCTGAAGACGTTTTTGGTTGTCGTCACTAGGGGGTGGGGAGCTATCGGCGTCTAGTGGGGGGAGGCCAGGAAAACTGCTGAACAGCTTAGTGCCCGGGGCGGCCCCCACCGCAGAGAATGACTGGGCATGAATGTGAACGGTACCAAGCCTGAGGAACCCCCCAAACCGAAGGTCCACTACCTGCTGGCGCCCAGAGCAGAATCTTGACAGAGGGAAACAGCCAGGCCCCCCAGAAACGGTGCAAACGGCCGTCCCAGGGAACTCTGAGCCCAGTCTCCGGTCCTGCATCTGGGAACTGGGGACAGGCAGGGCCTGGAGGGAGAAGGCAGCAAAGGGCCCTGCAGGCACCCCCAATGTGCCCGGCTGGGAGGGGGAGGAGGAGGAGGAGCCAGGAGAGGGAAAGGCGGCAGAGTCCGAGGAGAGAGAGGGTGAGCAAGGGGGACTGGGCCAGGCCAGCGAGGGAACAGGACAGGGAAGGCTGGGGAGGTGTCATGGGTCGGACAAGAAGGAGGTCACAGACCACCTCCTCCGTGCAGAGGGCCAGAGTAGGAACTCCTTGGAAGGAGGGAAGGTCGCGGGTCATGCCTCACCTTCTTTCCAGCTCAGTCTGGGGAGAAGGCCTGGCCGTGCCTGTGGGTACCGAGCAGGGATTTGCAGAGCAGAGTCTTGCAAAGAAGCGACGTAATTATTAACACGGCAACGACGCAGAGACAGGGGAAGCACGGGCCCTCGGGGAAAGCGGTGCGTCCCGGCCACGCAGTCCATGGCCACAGACGTGGCCGCTGAGAGACTGAATGTGGCCTACTGAGGCCACAAAAAGCCGCTCGCGCTTGCCTGCGATCACGGATCCACAAATTAACACAACGAGCCACCGTGTGTCACTCTTCGTGCGGGAAAAGGAGCCTGATGACCTCAGATGCCGGCAAGCCTTCAGAGGAAGGGCGCTCTCGGAGACTCTGGAAGGAATGTCCGTCGGGACATTTTCCAGGGTGCCGTGTCACGAGAAGAACGCGTGGTGCCCTGCCACCCGGGCATCCCACGAGACGGGACACGCCCTACGGGAGATCTGCACGTGAGCGCAAGGAGGCTCCGCCTGGGCGTCCACGGCCAGGGCGACCGTCACGGGTAAACGTCGGAGACAACACACGCATCTCACATGAAGGAAAAACGTATTCCTTGGCATACTGTGCGCCTGTCGGAAGACAGGGAGACGGAGACGTCCCGTGGGACACGGTCCCCGTGTAGCAGAAACACAACGGGAAGAACCTGACAGAGTTTCCTTAAAGCCGTTTCCCAAGAACGTGCGGATGCGAACCTGTAGGAAAGGCCCAGAGATGGCTACCCCCCGGCAGAGGTAACCTCTGGAGACACAGAAGGATAGTTCACCTTCCCGAGAATGTTCTCGAGTTTTTACTAAGAGCACAGTGAGCCATTAAAAATGCACTGAAGGGGCGCCTGGGGGGCTCAGTCGGTTAACCGCCCAACTTCAACTCAGATCATGATCTCCCAGTTCGTGAGTTTGAGCCCCGCGTCGGGCTCTGTGCTGACAGCTCAGAGCCTGGAGCCTGCTTTGGATTCTGTGTCTCCCTCTCTTTCTGCCCCTCCCCCACTTCTGCTTGCATGCACGTGCTCTCTCTCTCTCTCTCAAAATAAATAAACATTAAAAAAATGCACTGAAACACAACCTTGGGGTGTTTTATAAAAATATAGAATCTAGACCGAAGGAGGTGACACTGCTCCTTTACTTCGCACTGGGCGATTCCGGCTGGTTCACCGGCTTCGGTTTTCAGGAGTAGATTTTAGAGCAGCAGGAGGACAAATGAAGCGGTCCTGAAGGGAGGCCGAGATGAGGGCTGGGATTTGGCAGCCTCGTGAAGAGACAAGTCACATTGGTGTGATAACTGCCCTCAAAGAGTAGACTCTGAAACCCCAAGTGACACATGCCATGAGAACATCCCGTCAGGACTGACGGGTTACACACTCCTATGAGCCACCTGAAGAGTTTTAAACAGATCTGCCCAAAAAGAACCATTCACTGCCCCATAAAGAAGTGAGTCCCCCATCACAAGAGGTATGCAAGCACCTGCCAAGGCAACCAGGCAAGGCAGTTACAGAAACTGCTCCCCTGATCCACCCTCGCTGCTTCAAGCTCTCGGGCTGCTTCCAACTTGAAGATTCTGATTCTCTTTCTGCCAGAACTCCTCTGCTTAACACGATCCATAAATACTTAATTGCTCGAAATCTTTAGCGAGGTTCTGCCACTCCAGAACTACACATGCCAGAGACTCTTCACCCCAGACAGCTGCGCTCCGGGTCCCATTTTGACCATCTGAGCCAGAGACTAACTCCGGCGTCCTCCCCCGGCAACATTTAACCACCCGAGCCCTTCCACCTCTCCCTGGTGGACCGGCACCAGCCACCTGCCGAATCCTCCGTTCCCACCCACGGAGGCATCAGCGCACAGACAGCCAAAAAGCTAAATCCTCCATAATTTCCGTTTCAAGTTTGCTTCCTTTTACTGCCAGGGAAGACAAAAGAAGCTGGGAAGGGTTCTCTCGTGAGGAGCCGCTCAACTTCCATAATTGGAAGGGTCACGAAGCACCTCTCTGACACAGAGAAAACCAATCCATCACGGAGTGCTGAAGGCTTAATCCCCGATTCCTAATAAAAGGATTAATTAAGGCCTTAAGGGTCTGCTCATGGCCGGCTCTGCTTGAAACTCTAGGAAATTAACTTGCCCTCCCAGATGTGGAGAAGCCAGGGATTCCCTCCGCTGGTGCCTTAGTTTGAGGGAACGACACACTGTTAACAGTCCTAACAAAGAAATCTTACAAGC
Organism: Paguma larvata; assembly: GCA_030068075.1. NCBI lineage: Eukaryota > Metazoa > Chordata > Mammalia > Carnivora > Viverridae > Paguma > Paguma larvata. Next base: position 45,866,306 of record CM057844.1, on the reverse strand, counting down.
CTTCCACGGGTTTATTGTTTAAAATTCCAAATTGGGCCCCGGTGCCCACAGAGCTGCCTTTACTAGGTCTTTCTTTGTAGTCAGAGAGTGAGGCTCCTGTGTGTTCGGGGAAGTGAAGGAATCCGTCCCCACAAAGTCTGCCTGCACCCCGGCCCCCCGGGATTGCCTTGATTTTCACACCCACCATTTAATGTGATCAGGCCCCCATGTGGGGTCGGCGCGTTTAGAGAGACTAAGTCTTCTGCGGAAAGCAACGGCAACTTATTGTCAAAACATGATCTGCCGGGGCCGTGCTTCTCCGAGATAGGAAATCGAGTCCAGGGGCTTGATACCAAAACACCAGCTTTGATTCTTTTTTTGAACCCCACATTTCAGAAGCCCAGACTCCTCTCTATGAAGCGAAAATTCCCTTCTGGTGGAGAAAGGTTTTAATGATCACTTTGCTTCCTGCGTCTCCATGGCGACGGGCCCCGCGCAGCCCACCCCCCTCCTGCTTTATTAGGCCTTTCTTCCTCTCTGGAAAGTAATCAATCAAGCCGTAGAGACGCCTTTGTAACCGGATTTATCACCTAAACAATCCAGGCTGCCGCGGGGGCGGGGGAGTGGGCAAAGTCCAGATAATCCGGTGAAGGCGGCCCCGGCCCCGCGCGCGCGCCCTGCCCCCCGCGGCGGCGGCTCCCGGGCGCACCTGTCCCGGGAGGCGGGCGGGCGGGCGCGCCCAGGTGCGCGGGCCCCGCCGGAGCCGGAGCCGGAGCCGGAGCCCGAGCGCGCGGCGGCCGCGGGAGCGCTGCCCTGCGGGGCGGGGACGCCCGAGCCGCGGCCGCGGGAGCCGAGCCGGGGCCGGGGCCCGGGGGCGGGAGGCAGCGCGGCGGAGGCGGCCCCAGGTCTGGCCCTCGCCCCCGAGCGGTCGGCGCGCGAGGCGGGGAAGCCCCTCGGAGGGAGGGGAGCGGAGGGGAGGGCAGGGCCCCGAGCCCGCAGGGAGCGCCGGCGCGGCGCCCGGCTCTGCCCGGGAAACCGGCTCTTTCCCGGACAAAGGGCTCCGCGGCGCCCCGGCCGCGTTCCTGGGGCCGCGAACTGCGGCGCCCGAGCGCCCGGGTCCTGGCACGGCTCCCCGATTGCGGAGCGCGGCGCGCCCGGCGCCACCTGCCCCCGGCCTGCCCGCCTGCCCGGCCGCCCTCGCCCGGCCCGGTTACCTGGGTTCTCCCCGGCATCCGCGGAGGAGGTCGCCGAGGAGTCGGTGAGGACGCTGGGGTCACTCTGCGAGCGGCCCCGCGACACGAGGCAGCCGCTCCCGTCCTCGGACGCGGCCATGGGCCTGGCCGGCGCGGGGGCAAGTTGGAGGAAGGCGCGTGGAATCAGAGCATCCGAGGCGGCCAAGGTCACAGGCGAGGGGGCTGGAGGGGGCGTCTTTTTAAAAAGGAAAATCAAAAAGGACAGGGAGAGGGAAGGAGCGGGGGGACAACGCCAGGCTGGCTTCAGGGCGGCGAGACAATAGCCCGGCGGCCGCAGCCAGGCGCATCCCGGCGCGCGCGGCCGCGCTCTGCTATTTATTCGTGTTTATTCCCATTCTTCAGTCCATATTCCAGGAAAAAAAAAAGTTGAACCAGGAAATAAAAACTTTCTTGTCAGTGTTTATTGCGTGCTTGGGGCAGGGGGTGATGTCCAGGAATTTCTGGGGGTGCTCCCTCCCCCCACCCCACCCCCCACCCCCCCTGGAAAAAAAAAGGGAAAAAAAGGAAAATCTTTGCTCTTGCAATTGCTTTAATCTGAAAGCTGTTCTTGGAGCATCTGTTGGAAAACATTAGGATTCTCCCATCATGCCACGCGAGAGGAGCATGACGTCACGAGTGAAGGGGCCGAGAGCCAGCGTGGTGATGGGGAGGGGTCTCCATACCTGGGCGAGCAGCGCCTACCCAGGGGAGGGGGGGGCCGATCCTGAGTTATGAACTGCCCACTGCCCCCACCCCAGCAGAGCTAGAAACCAGATGCTTCCAGTCCTACTCCCTCCCCTCCCCAGCAGGAGGGGAGGAGACCCTGAGGGTGCCTCCCTTGGAGGCAGGGCCTAATCTCCCCAGCAGCTCCAGGCCCGCTGGTTTCCAGGGCCCTCTCTCCCTTGGGGATATGGAAAGCCAGTCGGTCCTGCTGCCCGGACTCCACCATGGCGCCGGGGGGGGGGGGGGGGGGGGGGGGGCTCCAGAGCTCTATCCTCGCCAGCTCTGCTTCCTCCAGGCCCTCAGCCCCTTGCCTGGGAGGAGACAGGCAGGAGGGGTACCTGGTGCCTTCCAGGGAGGCTTCCCCCAGATGCCTCGATGGAGGTGATGGGCCAGGCAATGGAGGTGACACCCCCCAAGGCTCCCACTTCCAGAGGTGTCCTCCAAAGTGCTAATGAGCCATTCTCACCAATCCCAGATAGTGCTGTGTGGGAGGTACGGGCAACTCCAGCAGCCCCTCTAAGGCTCCGGGACAAGAAGGGGAACGAAAAAGAAAGGAAAGCCCCGTAGAGGCACGGAGAAGCATGGGGCGTGGCCATCACCAGGTCTGGGAAGGTGCCCAGAGGAGGGGGCATTTCACCGGATGCCCGGATGGCAGGGCCACGGGGACACTGGGGGAGTCTGTTGCCACCGGAGACTTGCAGAGGTGGCGCACGGAAGCCCCGGTGGGTGTGATCCAGCCCCAGCCTGAGACAACGCCGGGGCAGCCCCACTCCGGGGAGTGAAACTGAGGCCAGGGGAGGAGGTCAGAGGGGTCCCGCAGTGGAGACAGCAGCACAGGGACGGGGACTTTCCAGGGGCTGTTCCTCTGGATCTGGCCAGCACCTAAAGCAGGGCTGGGGTGTAGGGGGAGCGCCTTGGCAATGCCCGATGAACCCCAGCGAAGGGCCGAGGGCAGAGCCGAGATGCGGGGAAACAACATGGATGCTCGCTCCACGCGCAGCTCTGGGCGCTCAGCGGCAGTCGCCTCCAGAGAGAACCTTCCTTCATTCATCCGTCATGCAAATATTCCAGAGTCCAGTGCGTGCCGGGCACCACATCAGCCTTACGGACCCAGCAGGGAACAAATGCAGAAACACCCGCCCCCCCTCTGTGGGTCTCCCAGGATTGCAGGGGAGCTGTCACCAAGAAACCAAGAGATGACCCCCAAAACGGTTACGGTTGATGATAGCATGAAACAAAGAGGAAACCGGCAGGACATCTCACCGAATACTTTTTACCCCCAGAGAACCGCGTGGGTGCTGATGCGCCCAGCTGCGGGGCGGCACCTCTTCCTCACGACGCCCAACGCCCGAGGAGGTGAGCGTGGCTGTGGTCCCCACCTCAGTCACAGGGGTGAGTGGCCTGCCGGGGTCACAAGCCAGGGCTGGCAGAACCAGGGCTTTCTGGCCCGAGGTCTCTCCGAAGGGGTCCTCAGGCACACACACCCCCCCCCAGGGAGAGCGGGGCTGAGTCGTGGCCCCGGGGGCAGGCTGGCGAACCCCCTCCCTGGCACACCGCCAGCTCCTCCCTCCTGGAGAAGGGGAAGCCCGTAGCCGGTCCAGCGAGCAGCAGGTGCGGAGACGGACCAGCCGGGCGTGGGGCTCCCTGGGATGGCAGCCCAGGGGCACGTCCCGGAGAAGAGAAGAAGGGTGGCTTCCGGCCACGTGCCGTCCATCCCCCCACCCACCCACGCTTTGGATCGGCCTGCTCCGAGCCCGCACGGCTACCGCTTGAGAGTTTTCCTTAAATCAACTCTTTGCACTTACATGCATTTTCAAGGAAACGATCGCCACAGCGACAGAGCGGCGGCCTCCCTGTCATCTGCGGGAAGGACTACGGCGCTGACTGGGTCCTGCCGGCCGGGTCCCCTGCGGGCTCCGGTTTGGCAGAAAAGGGAGGTGAGCGACGGTGGGAGAGGCGTTCGGACGCTCGGGCCCCAGAGATGCTCTGAATGTGGCCGGAAGGACGAAGGAGGGGAAGGATTTTCCGTGGAAGCTGGTGTTCCTAAGTGCCCGTCCCCGCACCACCGGAAACAACTTCCAGCCCCTCCGGATGCTCTTGGCCGCGCAGCCGCGCAGCCGCTCCACCAAACCATCAGGCCGGGCTTCCAAGCCTGTGAGGGCCCCTGGGGGACTCAGCCGGTTGAGCGTCCGCCTCTCACTTTTGGCACAGGTCACGATCTCACAGTTTGTGGGTTTGGGCCCCGTGTCAGGCTCTGAGCTGACAGCTAGGAGCCTGCTTGGGAATCTCTCTCTCTCCTTCTCTCTTTGCCCTCCCCTGCTCTCTCTCTCTCTCTCTTTCAAAATAAATAAACTTTTTTTTTATGTTTTTATTTTATTTTTGAGAGAGAGAGAGAGAGAGAGAGCATGAGCAGGGAGGGATAAAGAGAGAGGGAGACAGAATCGGAAGCAGGCTCCTCCCGGCTCCGTGCTGACAGCAGACAGCCCGATGAGGGGCTTGAACTCACGAACCGCAAGATCATGACCCGAGCTGAAGTCGGACGCTTAACTGACTGAGCCGCCGCCCAGGCGCCCCAAAATAAATAAACTTTTTAAAAAACTTAATTAAAAAAAAAAGCATATGAAAGGAGAAGGCTTGGCATTTGCTCCAAGAGTAGAGAGGGAGAAGACAAGACTGACAACCAAGATTTAGTTTCTTAAAAAATATGCTTTAGCAAAATATTGTGATTTGTAGGAGCTGGGTAGACATGCAGCTTGTCATTATATTTTTCTCTGGCTTTGAAATGTTCCGTGATAAAAAAAAAAAAAAGCTTTAAATTAAAAAACAAAAATGTGACCCCTGCTACTGGTCAACAGAGACTAGTGTCCTGGTCTGTCCCTTCGGGAGAGACCTTGGCCTTGTGCAAATCACTCAGCCCCAGAGCAGGACGGGCTGGCAGCCTGGAGGACCCGCCCACGGGGGGCAGAGGCCAGCTGACCACACAAGGTCCCAGCCTCGAGAATGTCCTCCAGGGTTTCTGTGAAAGTTACCAACCCTCCCTCCCTGCGACAAGGTCCCCATGAGCCCACTCTGGAAACAAGGCTGCATAACGTAGACACAGCCCGAGTGTCCACCAGCTGATTCGTGGATAAAAAACATGGCATATCCGCCCACCGTAACGTTAGTCAGTCATGGAAAGGAATAAAGCCCGGACACCTGCTATGATCCGAACGGACCCCGAATCAGTATTCCCAGCGGAAGAAGGCAGTCACAAAGGGCGACGTGTCATTCCACGCATGTGACGACGTGTCTCCAGAGAAAGAGGCAGAGGTGAGGTTGCTCAGGCTGGAAGTGGGGGGCAGGGACGGGGTGGGGGGGGAGGAAGACCTGCTAATGAGTTCGGGGGTTTTTTGTGGGATGACAGCAATGCTTCGAATGTTCTAAAATTAGATTACGGTGAGGGTTTCCCAACTGGAAATTTCAAAACCAGGTGAGCTTTCGGGCAGGTTCAGTATTTCAATAAAGCTGCTTAAGAGATAAAACAAAACACACAGCACGAGAAGGGCCCTCGGCGGAGCTCCGGACGTGAAGGCTGATGGTTTGCCTCTCACCCCTGCAGAGTGTAAGCCCACAGAAAGCCTCTCCCGTCCCTGCCCGGGGCTGCGCATCGGGCTGAAACCCTCACGGCGCGATCCCCCCCTCCCCCCCACACACGCGTCTCTACAGGTGGTTCTATTCTCGCACAATGTGCAGGGTACGGTCTATTTTGTGCTCAGTGACGTGACTTTCCCGGGACGCCGCGATGGACCGCTAACTTCTTCCCCAGCCCCCTGGTGGTTCGAGGACCCCCGGAGAGCTGAGGGCCCCCGAAAGTGGGCTGCTAGGATCTCAGCGCCTTGAGTTCCGGGATCTTGTCGAGTCCACTCACCCGAGAAGGTGCCTGGCACACCGTGGGCACCCAGGAAACAAATACGTGTTGGTGGAACCAAGGCCCAGACGCACACGTGGGTATGAGGTCCCCACCCCGGGATGGAGGGCTCACCTCCCCCACGGCCACGTCAACAGGAACAGAATTATCTTCCTGGGACTGGCGTATTTTGCTTAGCTTAACTCTGCGGATACACCGATGTCATTGCAAGTGGCCAGATCTCACTCATCGGTGGAATTCAAGAAACCAATGAACAAAGGAGAAAAAAGAGACGAACTAAGAAACAGATTCATAACGATTGAGAAGGACCGATGGTCACCGGAGGGGAGGCGGCTGGGGTGTGGGGGAAGCAGGGGATGGGGAGGGAGGGGGACACTTGTCATGATGAGCACTGGGTATCATTCGGAACTGTCCGATCTCTACATTGTACGCCGGAAACTAACGTCACACTGTCCGGGAATAGGAGAATCACACCAGCAAACTCCATCTCTTGGAAATCACTGCTCAAGCTGCCGTCTCTGTCCAAGCTCTTAGCGCACCAACGGGAGAGGGACAAGAGGGCAAGCCCCAGGGTGGGGACCGGAGGGACCGGAGTGACGGAAGGAACGCGGCTCCCCAACAGAGCCTGGCGATGAGGCGGGGAGCCGCGCCCTCTGCTGGTCCCTGGAGAAACTGCGCCCAACGCGTCACCCTGGGAGCCTCCGGACCTGGCTTGGGGACCCCGCCTTGCATTGGTTTCTTCTGTCCTTTGGCCACATCCTTGATGAGGTCTCTACCTACAGCCGTACCCATAGAGCTGCTCAGGGTGGTACTTCATGCAATGCCAGCTAGGGCTCTTTGTAAAAGACAAGCAAACTCTTTTAAAGCAAAACTCTCCATTTCACCAACCGAGCTCGCCATACGAACAGCACCGGCAGCCAGTGCTCGCCTGAAAAAAGTGCGTGGGAGACCCTCGACCTCCTGGTGGTGCCCCCAGCCCTCCTCAGAGTGCTGTCCACCGCAGGCTCTCGTGCGAAGCCCTTCTGAGCAGGAGCTGAAGACCTGGGCATGAGACAGGGTTCGGCCACTTCCTCTGTGTGGCCTTGGGCTCGCCACGCGGCCCCCTGTGCCCGGCGTCTAAGCGGCGGGGGGCGGGGGAGGGGGGAAGGACAGCCGTGCCCTGCGGGTCTGGGCTTCCGGCACAGCAGCCAGCACACAGGACGCCTCTATACGTGCCAGCTGCTCTCAACACCAAGTGTCTCCTGGTGCAAGACAGTCTGCACACACAGGAGGTCGGGGACGGGCATGGAAGCCGGTGGTGACGGATCTGGGGCCAGAAGCACAACGTGGGGAGAGAAGGGAGTGCTCCCCGCAGGAAGGAGAAAACAGCCGCGGTGGGCTCTGGCTCGTCTGGGTCCCGGGAGTGTGGTCAGGCTCAAAGCCACAACCCTCAGGTGGCCTCTTCCCCCTTGCTCTGCACACCCGATGTGTTTCCCTCGGGTGGGGGCTGTGTTCGGGGGGCACGGCCCTCCGCTGCAGCTAACGGACGCACGGCGGCCGGCTTCTGCTGCCCAACCAGGGCCGCTCACAGAAAAGAGCTGGGCTCCTGCTTCCCGCCTCGGAGGGTCCCGTGGGGTCTACACCGCAACAGCCAACCCGCGAGCCCCGCAGCACCACACGTGCCCACCCCTGCGGACGGAGACCTCGGCCCGCCTCCCCCCAGGTCTCTCGTGAAGGAAGCAAACAGCCTGCAGTTTCTGCCGTGGCTCCCGGGCGTTCCCTTACTTTCTGTCCTCGGTTTGGGCCCCACGGCATTCTAAGGGCCTTAGGATGATCAGCGTGGCCGGTGCTAAAAATGACCGAAGAAGGCGGATCCCAGCATGCCCCCGTTTTGCAAGAGGGACACCGAGTGCTTAGGACTCTTGCTGGAGAAGGGAGGCAGGATCTGCACCCAGGGCCTCCGCTCCGGAGCTCAGGCCGTTCCCACATCAAACACAGCCTCGGAGGCGCAGGCCGGGACCTCGCGCTTTCTGGACCCCCCCCCCCGAAAGCCACCGACTTGGTGCTGACGCTGGCCACAGAAGACTCGACGACAGCGGTTTTGCAATCCTGCAGCTTAGCGAGAACCCGGCACGCACGCTCCTCAGTCCTGTGAGGTTGGCATAGCTGTCTTCTTTTTACAAACCATGAAGAGGGTGTGTGACTACTCAGGGTCCCAGAGCTACCGAGTGACAGCAACAGGCCGGGAAAGGACCCCTGCCATCTTTCCATGGCACCAGCTCCTCCCCGTCCCACCCGACGGCCCACAGCGACCCCAGCTCGCAAGGAAGCCTTGCAGAAGCACACACAGGACGTGACCCCGCTCCTGGCCTCGCCGGGCTTGCTGAGGGGGACAGCACACGCTGGGGCGAGGGGGCTGGCTGCCTCTGCCGCGTCCCAGCAACCCAGTGCAGACACCGCGCCCCCCACCGTCGTCTTCTCTACGGAGCCCCAAGTACACAGGAAGGTCTGAACGAGGCAGATAAAGCGAAAACAACCCAATGTCTCTCAAAGCTGAACGGCTGGCCTAGGATACATCCAAACCGGGGAATGCTACACAGCGGCTTTTTTCAAGGGAAATAAATCTAGGTATTTTAACCTCCCAGGAGCCCTCCTACTGCCTGGACAGGCGGCGACACTGCGGAGGGATGGTCCCTCGAACATGCATCCGCCCAAGCACCACGCGTTTGCCACGGGATCCTAGCGCCACGAGCGCACAGACGCGGGCTTCTGGGCTGCTCTGTCCCTCGTTGCTGAAGCGGCTGCCTCTGGGCCGGGGGGTTGGGGGGCCCCCCAAGCCCCCCATGAGAGGTGCTTTCATTTCTTTCAGAAGCAGGAGATCGTGAAATGTGGCAGGATTATCGTGCTAAATAAAAGGGCACAGCGCGCTCCCGTCCTGCAGTCACGCTGAGCGCCAGACCCGTCAGCCCAGTTTACCCTTTGCCTTTTAAGAAAAGGTAACTCATGTTTAAAGAATGGTCTTTGTCACCCAAACACTCAATCCTTCCTCCTACAGAATGTGCACATTTTAATCTCTTCACCAGATTTATATTCCAAAGAGACACGTTTCTCTTCCCACAGGAGCCGGCAGAGCTGGGCTCACTGACCGAACCACAGCAGGGATTTATGTCACCAGCGCCCTGTGGCAGCAGCGGCAGGCCAAGTGCGTTACAGTGTAACAGTTCCGGCAGGGCGTCGAGCCTCATCTGTAAATTACAGGAAATCTATAGCACCAGGCTTACGGGTAGTACTTTAAAAACACATCATGGGGCGCCTGGGTGGCTCAGTCGGTTAAGCGGCCGACTTCGGCTCAGGTCACGATCTCACAGTCTGTGAGTTCGAGCCCCACATCGGGCTCTGTGCTGATGGCTCATCAGAGCCTGGAGCCTGCTTCGGATTCTGTGTCTCCCTCTCTCTCTGCCCTTCCCCTGCTCATGCTCTATCTCTATGTCTCTCAAAAATAAATAAACGTTAAAAAAAAAAAATTTTTAAAAACACATCATAAGTCCCGCAGCTGCAGTGATAATCCCAAGAACGCGCTTGTACAAACCCATAAATAACGCCGGCCACCTCCGTATTTTCAGAGAAGCCGCGACGGCTTTCGGAGCCCGCCGGGCGTTAAAACGGACGTGCGCCGGAGGGCTGGCGGGCCTACGGGCACTTCGTGTTTGGGGGAGCAGTCACGTAGGCAGTCAGATCCCGGCGCCCTCGGCGGGCTCCCTCTGGATCCGTAGTGCCAGCAGCAGGGACTTCAGCAGCCTGCGGGGAGACCGCGTTCCTTTCTGCGTTAGCAGGGGACACCAGGGCGCAACAGAGACCTCTCCTGGTGATTCACGACACAGTTCTGGGGGGTTCTGAGCCTCTCGCTTCTTTACAAGGGCTCCTCGGGGGACCCCGGTGTCCACTCACACCTCGGCATAAAAGGGAGCCTGAGGGTTGAGGGCAGTGGGCCCCGGGAAGCTGTCGGCAGGAGAGGGGGAAGGTGTAGGCTCTGTGGTGGGGCTGCCCCGGCTCCCATCACAGCCTGTGACGCACGGGGAGACGAGAAGCTGGTCCTTCACTTAGGGAGGCAGGGGCCCGAAGACCACACAGACCCACCAGGCTTGGTCTGAGAGAAACACCCTCGAGAACCTAAGGCCCGTGCTGGCTCGGATCGAATGATTCGCTCATTCTCGGATTCGCTTGCTTGCTAGTCATTCATAGTTGGTGCCAGGCACTGCGCGCAGGGGGCAGGGGTGGGAGGTGAGGGAGGGGACGGTGCTCCTGACAACGGCGCGTGCAAAGGCCCTGAGGTTGGGCAGTCTGAGCAGCTGAGAAAGGGCTGGGTGGCTGGTGTGGTGGGGGCGCAGGGAGCGGCCCCAGAACAAAGGGCCTCGTGGCCCATGGGGCCGAGCGTGGATTTTATCCTGAGAGGAATGGAAAACCCAGGAGGGCCTCCAGACAGGACAGAGACAAGGATTTACCTTCTCTCTAGAGGCTGTGGGGCCGCTGGTGGAAGAGGAAGTGGAGGGAGGCCAGAGGGGGCCGGGGGACAGAGGGGTGCTCGGACACTGCTGCGTCCGAGCTGGAGGTCAGGGAAGTACAGGGACGTGGGCGGAGCGAGAGACGCTGTATTCGGAGGAACCCGGCGGCTAAAACTACAATAAAGAAGAAGCTCCTATGCACGGTTACTGTTACAATTCAGATCAGAGCAGCCGATGTGTGCGCAGATCAGAGCAGCCGATGTGTGCGCAGATCAGAGCAGCCGATGTGTGCGCGCTGCGAGGCAGAGGGAGGTTTTCGTCTCCAGGTCAGGGTTCCTCCCCGCGGGACCCAGCTCCTGCCCCCCCAGACTCGGCCGCTGGGGCTGCGTGGTCCCCCGTGCTGGGACACCCCCCCCCATCCGTACTGAGCAGCTCACTGCGGGCCAGACCCTGGGCTGATCCACAGTGTGGACAGCAGAATGCTGACCCCCCAGGGCTCCTGACCCCCCACCCCACCCCGATCACTCAATCGCACGCTCTTCTGGGCGCTTCCGTGGAGGCCGAAGACGGGGAGACTGCCCTGGGTCACCCGGAGGGCCCGGTGCAATCACGGGGGCTCTGCGAAGCAGAGGGGAAGCCAGGAGAGGAAGAGAGACGGGCAGAGGGGAGGGGAGAGGGACTTGGAGTCTGTGAGAGGGTTTCGCACCCCCCCCCCCGCTGGCCTTGAGGAGCCAAAGCCAGGGAGCAACACAGCGGCCTCCGGAGGCCGACAGCCAGCAAGGAAACGGGGACCTCGGTCCCGCAACCCACGGAGCTGAAATCTGCAGACACCTGACCTGCGGGCACCTAATTCTGACCAGCGGGACCCAGGGCAGGGGCTCGGTCAAGTCCGCCAGACTCAGACCCACAAAAGGTGGTGAGAAGAAAGCGGTGCGGCCGGAGGCTGCTGAGGTCACGGCGATGTGTTTCCGCGGCCGTAGGAAACACACACATCGTCTCTTTCATCCTCGCGAGCGGCTGAGGCCGCTGGCTCTGGTGTCACGCTGCACCGACGGGACAGCAAGACTCAGGCGGGGGAGGTCTACCCCCGCCGTGACCACAAGAGAGCGGGAATCAGCCATCGGCCTGACCCCGAGCGTCCTTCCCCTGCCTCCGCGTGCCGCCGTACCCCTCCACCCCGCAGAGATGATCCCCGGAAGAGAGAGGCCTTCACGTCCGAGGTCGACTCAAGACCGGGACAAAAGGAACACACCACAGAGAATGACGGGCACAGAGGACCCCCGTGACATCCGTCTGCAGGGCACGCAGTGTCCCCTCGTGGAGCACGGCTCTTCCCTGCCACCAGCCTCCTCGTTTCCAAAGCCGGCACCTGCAGGGGGCAGCCGGAAGTGGGGCCCCGTTAAGGACTCCCCAGTGAGGCACTGAGAACTAGTACCGCCTTCCAGAACGGAAGCTAGGGAACATAATTTCGAGAGTGGGATGGCAAAGGGCGGCCCCCCCCCCGGGGTCTGCCAACGGAGACCGCCCACGTTCCAGTGCAGCCCCGCCGGCCCTCCAGTCACTCGGTCCCTCCAAGGCCCTGTTTTCTCATCTGTGACGTGAGGTCATAGCTGCCGCACAGATGTGCAGACGACAGCACTCAGCCTGGAGTCTGGCACCGGCTGGCGTGATGCCCGCTATCCCTGCGGGGTGACTTCTCTCTGGTCCCACGCCTGGGGACTCCCGTGCAAACCCAGTGCAAAGGGTTAAGTGTGAAGTCTTTTGCACTTTCGCCTGGGACCATAGTTCTCCAAGCTGGAAATCTGGAATCTACAATTAGGAGAGAGATTTCTTCTTATTTTTTATCATCCCGATGTTTAACCCACAGGTAAAAATTGGCCATGATTTTTTGTGGATTATAGGGGGAAAAAAAGCACGGACAGTAAAGTCATTAAAATAAAAATAGAACAGAAATTTGCAGCGAGCCCCCAACATCCTCATCATCTGAGTGAGCGTGAGTTACGGCAGTTAAGAGACTCACGGACGACGGATCCCTCAGCTCACACAGCGGCTCTGGCCACTCGCAGGCGGGAGACACGGTTCCGTCTTGGATTAGCAGCCTCAGCTAGTGCAGCCTAGTTTTAGCTCTTCGGGGAAGCAGGCAGCCGGCTACCGTGAAAACCTGTGATGTGCTCCTCGGCCGGCAGACACCGGTGCACCTTCCGAGGGACCAGGCTGGGGGCGGAAGGAACGGGTCGGGGTGCACAGAGCGCGGCGAGGACAGGCAGGGACGCTCTGATCAGGGCTTAGGTGCAGGCGACTGCCAGGCGTCTCTTAGGTGACTCGGACACAGGACACGGGGGCGGTCCCGGAGAACAGGGCCCCCGCGGGTCTACACACACCCAGTGCAAGTTTTCTTGTAGAAACGGTACGTAAATAACTTGATACAGTCTAAAAATAGGCTGTGCTTTCAGGAGAACGAGAGAGCCACGCAGAGACGCATAGGAAGAGGCCGCAAGCCTGCCTCCCACCCGGGAAGGTTAAATGCTACTGAATTTGGGGATTCATGGACCAAATGGTTCCCCTTTGGGGAGAAGCCAGAGGCTCCATGTCAAAAGAGAAGCCACCTGAAGGAAACTCGGCTGTGGGCCCAGAGGGCGGCTCTCTCCACGGGGCCAGGAGAGAAGAGGTTTCCCATCACCGACTGCTGCCCGTGTGCTCAGTAGGACCACAGAATTTCTATCGCACCTGCTATGCGCCAGGCACTGGGTGACGTGCTGTGCGTGTCACTGCTGCAACAGGCGGACACTGTGGGGGGGAGGGGAGATGAGTGATTAACAAGAGAGCGAACAGGGACTGGTGTACGGGGTTCCCCAAGACCACCTCCAGGGTGGGTGGGGGGTTCGCCAGGAGGATGCTTAGATACGGTCGCACTCACCGCCATGACGATCCACAGTGAAGGACACAGAGCATGACAGGCGAAGGAAAAGGTGTGCGGGGTGCAGCCCAGAGGAAACCGGGCACAAGCTTCTAGAACCTTCTCCCAACAGAGGCATGCTGACCGCACCCACCTTCTTCTCTGTGAACTGTGGTCTCCCAGGGAAGCCCCTTAGAGACCCAGCGCCCAGGGCCGGCACCGGGGCTGGTTCCACACGCTCCCTCTGCCCAGCTGCCAGAGCCCTGGCGGAAAGCACGTGCTCGGCAGAGACCACGCTGCCTGTGCAGACGGTGGAGGGGCGGTGAGCCGCTCCGGTTAGAGGATGGAGGGAACTGTTCGGGGCCAGCTGAAGGCCAGCCTCGCAAGCAGGCCTTTCTAAAGAAAGGAAAGCAGACAGGCTGGTTCCAGTAACCCTCTTTCGCCCAGTTACACACAGGCGAGGGCCGTGCAGGACGTAAGAAGGGCGCGCGTTCCCTGTCGGAACGGCTACAATTAACACAAGAAACAACAGGTGCTGGCGAGGATGCGGAGACACGGGAACCCTCCTGCTCCGCTGGCGGGGATGCAAACTGGTGCGGCCCCTGCGGAGGACGGTGTGCAGGCTCCTCAGAAAATTAAAACTAGAGCTAGCTTAGGTGTTTACCCAGAAGACACAAAAATGCAAATTCGAAGGGGCACACGCACCCCGATGTTTCTAGCAGCGCTATCGACAAGAGCCAAACTATGGAGAGAGCCCAAACGTCCATCGACTTGATGAATGGATAAAGAAGATGTGGTGTACACACACAGTGGGATATCACTCGGCCATCGAAAAGAATGAAATCTTGCCATTTGTGGCGTGGATGGGGCTGGAGTGCGCCGCGGCTGGGGCTGGGGGGCGCCGCGGCTGGGGCTGGGGGGCGCTGCACCTGGGGCTGGGGGGCGCCGCGGCTGGGGCTGGGGTGCAGCTGGGGCTGGGGTGCGCCGCTGCTGGGGCTGGGGAGCACCGCGGCTGGGGCTGGGGTGCGCCGCACTAAGCGGAAGAAGTCAGAGAAGGACAAACACCACATGATCTCACTCACATGTGGAATTTAACAAACAAAACAGATGAACACATGGGAAGGAGGGAGAAGAGAGGGAAACAAACCACAAGAGACTCTTAAATACAGAGAACGACCGAGGGCCGATGGAGGGAGGCGGTGGGGCCGGGCCGGGTGGGGGACGGGCATGAAGGAGGGCACCTGTCGGGATGAGCACCGGGTGTCATATGGAAGCGATGACTCACTGAATTCTATTCCCGAGGTCAATATTGCACTGTATGCTAACTAACCAGAATTTAAATAAAAATTTTTTTTAAATTTTAAGGAAGTACGTTAGGACTGGTGCAGCAAGAGGAAAGGGGCAGACGACAATCTCCAAACTCGGCCACAGTGTCACCCCACCTCACGTGCACCTCCCCCGCTGGGGGATGGGCGTCGGCTCCCACCCCTGCATCGGGCCAGATCATCAAAGACGACAGAACTTGAGCCTGTTTCTCCCCCTGGGAAGCTGCCTCTGGGGCCCCACATTCCCGTGCAAAGGCCCTGCGGCAAGGATCTGACGCCCACAGCCCCGGCTAACTGGACTGTGTCCTTCAAAATTCATGTACTTAAGCCCGTGACTCTATTTGGAGACGTGAGGGTGGGGGGGTTTAAGGTTGGAATTAAGTTAAAATGAGGCCGGTAGGGTGGGCCCTGCTCACCAGTCTGATGGGTGTCCTCAGAAGCAGGAATCTGGAAGTGCAGGGAGACAGCAGGGGCGCGCCCACACAGAGGACAAAGGCCATGCGAGGAAGGGGCCGAGTGCGAGCCACGGAGAGAGGCCTCGAGAGACACCAAGCTGGCCCCCTGATGTTGGACCCCCAGCCTCCGGAACCGGGAGAAATCTAGTTTCTGCCGTTTAAGCCCCCCCGGTCTGCGGCGTTTCGTGACGGCGGCCGTAGCAAACTGGCACACCACTGGCCTTTCTCGGATTTCCCCGGAGAAACGGAACGGACAAGAGATACGCAGACACTTCCCAAGAGACTTATTATAGGGGCTGGCTCACGTGGACGGCGAGGCCGACGAGTCCGACCATGCCCCACAGTCTGCCACCCGCAGGTCGGGGTGCCGTCCAGCCCACACGTTCAGACTCAGAGCCGACATCCACGGGCAGGGGAAGCTGGGCACCCCAGCTCTGAGGGCCGGGTTCCCATATTCACGCAACAGGTGGAACCAGTCACCTTCTCTGGGAACGCGGCGATTACACAAAATCGGCATCTTCTAAGGTGCTCTAGGCCACCGGCCTGCCAAGGCCGACGCGCCCCACGACTGCAGAGCACGCGGTGTAGACCTCGGCCTGCCCCGAGCCTGCGGTCCCCATCATCCCATCCCGGCCAGGCCCCCGGGCCGGCTCAGAGCAGTCTGACGCACGCGGTGTGGGCTGTTGCTGTCATTTCTCCTTAAAACCGAATTTCCTGCAACTGAGCTTCGGTAGAAATCCCAAATGCAGCATGCCATCTTAATGAAGCTCAAGGAAAAGAGGGGCTTGGGGAACCCCGTGCCAGGAATTATGCCACGACGATGCTTCTCTTGGGGGGCACGCAGGGAGGGTCTCCTTCCAGGGAGGTGGGCCTTCGAGAGCAGCCAGGGCAGGAGGAGGCACGCCTTGATTTCCCTGAACGGCTGGCCCCTTGAGTTGCTGCTTCTAGTAACGGGGCTTATCAAATGCCCAGCCAAATGGTAATCGTATCAATAAAGTCACAGACGAAATGAAATCAGGAAACTCTTGCCCAAAACCCACTTCCATTTATGGTACAGAAGACACGATCTGTTTTGTGATCTGTGTCCAGAGGCCCCCTGCCCCTCGAGACCCCCTCGCCCCCCGTGGTAACTGCAGGACGCTTTCACCGGGATCAGCAGCTCTCTGCATTAAACACTTCGACTCTGGAAATCCCTCTCAAAAACCTGGATTCCACCTCCAACTCGTAGGAAAGTAACGTCCAGGGGTTGGGAACAGAAACATAAGGAAAACAGCTATTTGGCCATTGAAAGGAAACATGCTTATGACCGGCCCCCCTGGTTCCGGAAGCAAGGACTCTAGGGACACAGGACTTTTGGTCCTAAAACCAGGACCATCCCAGACAAACTGGGACAAGGCGTTCACTCTAAGCTTGAGGCAGAAAAAGATTTCTTAAGAAACGAAAAGCAAAGACATAAAGAAGCAGCTTGAGAAAGTTTACTACGTCAAAACTAGAAACCTGGGGATGTCACAGACAGCACAGTGAGGGGAGTCACCGGCGCCGGCCTGCGGATTTGAAAGCTGCTAAGAAAGTAGATCTTGGGGCACCGGGGTGGTTCAGTCAGTGAAGCATCCGACTTCGGTTCAGGTCACAAGCTCATGGTGCGTGAGTTTGAGCCCTGCGTCGGGCTCTGTGCTGACAGCTCGGAGCCTGGAGCCTGCTTCGGATTCTGTATCTCCCTCTCTCTCTGCCCCTGCCCCACTTGTGCTCTAGCTCTCTCTCTAATATAAATAAACATTAAAAAAAGAAGAAGAACAAGAGGAAAGTAGATCTTAAAAGTTCTCATCACAAGAAAACATGTCACAATGTGAGGTGACGGATGGCCACCAGACTTTCGTGACCTGTGATGTCTCCATGCATCCAGTCGCCACGCTGTACACCTGAAACAAATACAGTGTTGTATGTCAACTATATCTGGAAAAAAAAAACCCTAAAAATGTCTAACGGCAAAAAACTCCACTAACGGCACTATAAACACAGTGAAAAGATAAGCCACAGAGACCGCAGTACCGTCTTCAGCAAGTAGAGGATCAGAATCCAGAACACACAGTTCTTACGAACCAATTAGAAAAAGACGAACGGCCCCATAAAAGACTGGCAAGACAGACTGAGAGGCAACTCGCGAAAATTGACAAAATGGTTGATTGACATTTAAAAACAAAAAGCCTTCTCTCAGGGGCCTGAGTGGCTCGGTCGATTAAGCATTCAACTCTTGGCTTCATTGCAGTTCAGGTCATGATCCCAGGGTCACGGGATCAAGCCCCGAGTCCGACTCCCCACTGAGCGTGGAGCCTGCCTAAGATTCTCTCTCGCGCGCTCCCTCTGCCCCTTGCCCCCACGCACACACAGGTTCTCTCTCTGGCAAAGAAAAAGAAACAAAAAAAACTCCCTAACACTCTAGGGAGTACAAATTAAACCAAGAAAGTTCCACGTTTTTTCTGCAGACCGGACAAAATGTGAGGACCTGAACAGTTCAGGACAGCCGGAGAAACAGTCCCCTGCTGTCGGGAGCAACCAGCCCCTTGGGGAAACAATTCGGCTGCGCCAAACACAATGTAGAGTGTGTGCGTTCTACGCCCCAGAAATTCCGCTTCTTAAAACGCGCCCTGCAGAGAAGTGCGTGCACACGTCCCCGAGACGCGCACACGGGACACTAGCCGCGGCCCCGCCTGAAACACAGAAGACGTGACCACCATCTCCAAGGCCAGCAGCCTCGGAAAGACAGAAACGGCGGTGGAATATTCTAAAGCAATTAGAAAGAATCTATTAACCCAGATAAATCTCCAAGACACCTTGGTGAACGAAAACAAGACATTTCGGAACAAGATGTACTGTCTCGCATGCCATTTCTTTAAAAGGCTTACAGGAAACGGGGGCGTACGTTTTCCGGGACCCACACGTAAGGTCAAGACCGTCTGCTGGGAAACACGAGAAGTGGCGACGCAGCGGTTACCTCGGGGGGTGAGGGAGGAACGCGGAGAGGAGAGCTTCCTTATTTGCAGCGTCTCCAGTCCTCACTGGGAGAAGGCCGTCCTGAAATACTAGTGTAATTCTATTTTGCCCCAAAGAGGCCCGTTGCCTACGTAGGAGGACACACTACGCATACTCCATCCAACAAATATTCACTGAGTGCCAACCAGAGGCCAGACCTGTTCTAAAGCCTGAGGGTCACCCAGTGCCCTTAAAATAGAAAGGGAGAGGGGCGCCTGGGGGGCTCAGTCGGCTGAGCGTCCGACTTCGGCTCAGGTCCTGATCTCAAGGCTCGTGGGTTTGAGCCCCGTGTCGGATTCTGTGCCGACAGCTCGGAGCCCGGAACCTGCTTTGGATTCTGTGTCTCCCTCTCTCTCTGCCCCTCCCCTGCCTGTGCGCTCTCTCTCTCTCTCTCTCTCAAAAATAAATGAACGTTAAATAAAAAACAAGAAATGGAGTGGTCGACAATGTCTTCCAGTCAAGTTCAGCAGCAGATAGCTGTCCCTTCAGGTAACAGGGTGGCAGTACCCACGGACAAGGGACAAGCAGAGAGAAAAACGCCCTGGGCACCTGGGCAGGTGACATCAGGGGAGGGGAAGTCTCAAGCTGGACAGCAAACCCTGGCAGGGCCTCTGCTGCCTGATGGTCACAACTGCCTTTTGCCTCCAAGCACACACTTGTCCCAGGAGAGAGGGCTGAGGCCCGCAGGAGGGCTCCCGACCCACGGTGGGCCCTGCGGGTCAGTGAGCACAGGTGTGGGGGCCCGCGCCGCGGCGGGGTGGCTGGGGACACGCTGGTGTTTCACTCCCTCTCCTGCGGGCATCGCCCCGATTTCTTTGGGGGTCTCGGGCCTGGCTATGGAGGGATGTGCACCCCGTACCTGGCCTCCGCCATCCAGCGCCACCCCGACGGGTTCCAGGGCTGGTGACGTGACCCAGCCCAAGCCCGGGACTACTGAGCCGCCCAGCTTCGGGCTTCCGGTTTCCTGAACTGGCCGCCACTCCTCTTGCTTCTGAGGTCTAGGCACGAGCTAGCCCCGAAGCCTGCCCTGTCATTCAGATAGCTGGCCGTCATTCTGACTTCAACAGAACTGGGCAGCTCTGACCCCATCCGGGTCTTCAGGGTGACTGCTTTCGGGGAGCCCAGCCCAGCCCCAGCTCTGTCTGAGCTCTGAGCCCCGAGCCGAGCCAGGGAAACAAGGCATGACATTCCCAGCTGCCTTCCGCAGCCCTAAAGTCACAACTTTTAATGAGCATCAGCTGGGGCATGTCATGATATCATCGATCGTGCCTTCGCCTTCAAAAGAAACCTCATCTGGTACAGAACTATCCAGTAGAGTCAGCGCTTCCAAATCAGACTTGGAAGTCTGAAGGAATGAGTGGCTAATTCATTCCTAAATTAAAGTGGCTCTGTCCACAGAAATAGCGTATGATCCCTTTAAGGCTGGGAATCAGGATACACCCAAAGCAGGCTCCAGGGAGGAGCCTCCCGCTCCTTACTGCCCGAGGTTTGGCTGTCAGGACACACAGTTGTGGGGACGCCGCCGCCGTGGCTCCGTCGGTTACGTGTCCGACCGACTCTCGGTTTCGGCTCAGGTCACGATCTCACTGTTTGTGAGTTTGAGCCCTGAATCAGGCTCCACACTGTCACTGCAGAGCCTGCTTGGGATTCTCGGTCTCCCTCTCTCTCTGCCCCTCCCTCTCTCTCTCTCTCTCAAAAATAATTAAACAAACATTAAAAAGCAAAAGAAGAATGCACGGTTGTGGACACACGGCCCGGCTCTACCCCGGCTCCCTGGACCCTTGCTCTAAACCAAAATTTGGCAATTGGACTGGGTCCTATCCGATTGCGATGCTGAAACCCAGAAGTTCGGCCCACTCTGCCCCAGGCCCTTTCCACCTCCCAGGTGACTTCCTTTAGGCGCCAGCCCCACCCTGATGAATCTCAGACTGGAAGCTCCAGGCCAACCCACGCCCCGATATTCCACAGCTCACACCACACACCTCCAAACTGGGGCGGCCTCCTCCTGCCAGCCTCTCCCCCACCAGCCTCTCTCCTCCATGACTCTGAGGGCCAGAAATGGAGCCACCCCCGCCACCCACCTCACCCCAGACACGGTTTCAGGCGCACAAGGCCACAGTGCTGCCCACCTCCCCCGTCTCTGTCCTCTGGACATCTCCCCTCCCCACCAAGAGCCTTGGGCCAGCACAGCCCCGTGAGCTTCCGGACACGGCAGGTGAGGTGATTTCTCCAGGGAACTCAGCCTGCACTCGGGAAGGCCCTACGGCTCGTCAGGGGGACCGGGGTGCACCTGCCTGCCTCCCCTCTTCTCCCCCTGCCGGTGCGTCTGCGGCCTCAGTGACCGTCCTGTTCTGCCTTCCCTAATCCTCATCTCAGGGCGCTTCTCCTCCTGCCGGGAGTGCCCGCGCCCCCTTCCTCGCGGGCACCGGGCTCCATGCTACTCCTAGTCAAGGCTGCAGCCAAATATCCCTCCTCCCAGAATCTTCGGCTGGCCGCCCCCAGGCTGCTCAGGCAGCCCTGCCCTCAGTCACTGGCCCTCCACCTCACCTTCTTCTCAGCCCTTCCCCGCACAGGGATGTCTCTGCTATTATCTGTCTCCCGCAGGCCAGAATAAAAGCTCCCTGAGGGCAGGAAGCTGACCTTGCCTTTGGCTGCGTGCCCAGCACCCAGGGCACCGCCTGAACCATTTTCAGAGACGAGCGAACGTTCGCTGACCCGTTCCCTCGGCAGTCGGCTTTCTCCCTGGTGAAAGTGGGTTAGCTCAGGCTGAGCCCTGCCACCCTCAAGGCCTACACGGAAGCCACAGAACTATTTAAAAAGCGTCCAACAACTGAGATGAGTTACGTCATGTCCACGGGCGGCTCACACGCCGGTGAGGGCTCCGAAGGCACAGCCAAGCCGCCGGAGGTCAGGATTTGAAACGTCCTTTCTCAAAATCCAACCCCGGACACACCTGGCTGCAAGCTCAGCACCCGAAGGTGGGGGCGGGGGGCGGTGCTTTCTGGGAGGAAGCCAGCACTGGGCACCTCCTGCGTGCCGGCTAGGGGCGAGGGAATTCGTGTCCCCATTAGAGGTCGAGTGCCCTGGGGGGCGGGGGCATCTCGCTTCTGGTCACCACCGTACCCCCCAGGGCTCAACACAAGGTGTCTGAGTAGTGGGTGCTCGGTATTCAGGCTGGGCGGATTCGGCAGCCCCTCCGTGCTGGGACTCCAGATGCACCCCTAAGTGCCCCGAAAGCTTCAGCCATGGGCTTCTTACCCTCGGGGCACGACGGAGGGCTTGGCGAAGCGGGCTGTCGGGATCCCTGCTGGTCCCAAATCCCCGGTGTCGCTCCCTTCTAGACCCCCCGACTCTGTGTACCTCAGTTCCCCACCCTCCACGCTACTAACGCTGGGTCCCAGGCTTCTCCCCACGAGGTGCTAGTAGTAATTAGGGGAGAGTTGTAACAATGAAAAATGGGGTTGGGGTTCAGAATCACCCCTGCTGAGAGCCACCAATGAGTATTTCTAACCAGTGAGTTTCCACACTGGCTTGATCCCAGAAATACCTGGCGGCATTGGTTAAAAATACAGGTTCCAGAATCTGAGGGGCCAGACTAGGGTGCAGGTCTTGGTGGGGGGGGGAGTTGTTTGTTTGTTTGTGACAGGGGATTCTCACCAAGTGGCCAGTCTGGAAACAGTGGCCTGAGTCTCCTCTGCCCCAACAGTGTTCAGCCTTCTGGTCACCAAAGGTACCAATGGCCACTGCGGAAGGCAGCACTCTCTGGCCCCCTCACCCGGACAGCTGAGCCCCAGCCCAGTCCCAGCACCTCCTCTGCGGCCAGGTGGCACCTCACCATTTCCAGCTTCCTCAGCCCTTCTCCGGAGATCCTGTCCCTTTAACTTCAGCTGGACCCGCTCCAGGACCAGGTGTCTGCCTGCAGGGGCCCTGGCCTCTCCTGCCGGACACAGGTGGTGGCTCCCCGCTGTCCTCTTTGTGGGGGAAGGGGGGCAAGGGAACACGTGTGGAACTCTTACTGGGTGGGGGGGCGCTGCTCACGTGATCCCAACTACCGCCCCAAGACTCAAGCATTGGATCGCCCCCATTCTACAGATGTGGCCACGGAAGCAAGTGCCACGCGCGCAGGACACGCAGCTAGCAGGGGTGGGTTCCAAACCCCGACGGCGGACCCCAAGACCGCAAGACCAGCGTCGGAGCACTGCGCCCACTGCCCTTGTTTGGGGACGGAGTCGCCCGCCTTGGCTGCAGGGACAGCCCGAGCCAGGAGGCGCCCACTCTGAGCCGGGGGCGCAGCGGGCATCCTGGCCGCCCCGCAGCGGCCGAGTGCAGGGCACGGGCTCCAGGCGCGGTCGCTCTCCTGCCCCGCGGCCCCCGGCTCCGCGCCCCCTCCCCGCGGCGCGCGCTTACCTTGCGCGGGGCCTCGGGCGGCGGCGGCGGCGTCCCGGGCCCCGAAGGCGCGCAGCAGCGAGCGCACCGGCGCCGGCCAGCGGGCGCGCCCCCCGCCCCGGCGGCGCATGGCGCAGGAGGGCCGCTCCGGGCCGCGTCCGCGGGGGCCGCCGAGCGCAGCGCAGAGCCCGGGGGTGCGAGAGGCTGGGCGGGGGTGCGGGCGGGGGCGGGGCTGCGGGCGGGGGCGGGGCCAGGGGCCGAGCGCGGTCGGGGCTGTGAGGCCGGGGGCGGGGCTGCGGGGCCGGGGGCGGGGTTGCGAAGCCGGGGGCGGAGCTGCGGGGCCGGGGGCGGGGCTGCGGGGCCGGGGGCGGGGCTGCGGGGCTGGGCGCGGGCGGGGTCGCCTAGGGGCGCGGCCTTGACCTTGATCTCCCCGGACCCGCCGGGCGCCACAGCCTGGTTGGAGGGGCCTTGGTGCCGGGAGCGCCCTGGAAGCGTTAAAGGGACAGCGGGCGGGAGGCTTAGCCATCAGTTAGTCACTGTGAAGAGGCTGCCGAGTTTGAGCCACTGCGGGACCCTCTGAGCGCCAGCGTGCTGCGGTGTGAAACGGACCCGGGAGGGGACATAAGATGAATATAGACCTATGCCAGCGCTCCGCTCCCCAGGGTGGGAGACGCCTTGGCTGCCTTCAGTGTACCTGCTAAAGATGCAGAAGCCACTGTTGCCCTAATACGCCATGACATGTATTGTCCACCTTCGTGAAAGAGAAAAGCATAACTATTTAGTTTAATGCATACTGTATGTGGGACACCCTGGCAGCCACCAACTAGCTCAAGGACTAGAACTGCCAGTCCCTCCAGTCCCTCTGAGAGCTCCCACTAGTCACAACTCCTACCCCAGCTAGTCTTCAAAGGGCTCCAGCAGTCGCTGCTGACTTGGGGGGTTTTGGCTTTGAAGCAGAGTCTCTGGTCTGCGATGGGCCAGGACCCTCATCAGCACCAGCATCAGCGAGAGAGGGCCGTGTAGCCGTCACACTGACCGGATCAGCGTAACGGGCAGAGGTGCTGGGACAACATCCCTCCGGCCCCACCGCTGAGTGTTTCCCACGTGCAGCTCCGCCTAGGGCCCTCCTGTTCAAACCCTAGCAACTCCGCGAACAGGTGCGATCATGTCCATTTCACAGATGCAGAAGTGCAGGCAGCAGGAGGAAGGACCTGCCCTGGGCCACGTGGCTGCGGGGTACAGTGCTGGCTGGCCTTGGGTGCCACTGGGCATCCCACCAACTTTCTTCCTCCCCAGGTCCGTGGCTGCTGCTTCTAGCGTCTCCTGTCCTTACCTCTCCTCGTCTTTAGAACTTTGTAACAATAGCGACATTTAGCAGCTAATGCTACGTGCCATGCTAAGCACATATTCCTGTCGTCTTCAGGACGGCTCCTTGAGGAGCGGGCAGTTATCATCTCCACTGTCCAGGTGACGACTTCATCCCCAGCTTTCTCCCATGTCCTTCTCCATCAGCTCCCACAAGGAGTCCCTACAATCGCCCCACTTTTTAGAGGAAAGAACTGAGACTCGGAGAGACGAGGTAACTCATCCCAGGAAGCTAGGGGGGGATAGAGCCCGGATTCAAACTCCAGCTGATGTTTCACTGCCTTCGTTCTCTGCCCAGTCCGCCGGGCATGTCCTGGAGAACTCCTACTCATCCTTCAAGATCCCGCTTAAGTGTCGCCTCTTCTCTGAAGCCTGTCCTTCATCCTCCCTTGCTTCTCCTCCCCATGCATTTGGTTCCTGCTTGTCCACGCCGCCCGCCTTGTGTGCCCCTTCTGCTGGGCGTATGCCCCATCACAGTGCAGCCGCGTACCCACACATCTGCCTCCCTACCCCCCTACCCCCCCCTAGGGTTTTACGGGACAGGTGTCAGCCCTGGTCACTGCCCCCCTTACAAGCATGAACATCTGTTTTGCAGCCTCTGTCCCCCTCTGCTGGGAACAGAAGTTCCAATTTCCTCAGGGCTGCTACCCTCCTCAACACCAGCTGGGCCAAGACCTCTCCCCAATGCCAGGGGCGGCTGCGTGACGCAGTCTGACCAGTCGGCATAGTCCATTCAGCCGGCCTCAGTGACTGGTTCAGGAAAGTTGGTCCAAGGAGGCACACACTTGGGACTTTCACTGGACAAGGAGAGAGAAGCCCTTTTAATCCACTGGGTTGAAAAGCATGGGCTGGGATTCCGGAAGTCATCACCCACTTCAGAGTTCTAGCTACATGGAAGAGAAAGGATCCCGGAGACGAAGGTGTGTTGTGACTGCTGGCATAGTCCGAGCACCTGGTCCCAGCTGTGCCTGAAGGCAGCCATGTGGAGGGTTGGAATTTTCTTCTTCTTCTTCTTTTTTTAATGTTTACTTATTTATTTATTTCGAGACTGAGAGAGAGCGCAAGCAGGGGAGGGAGAGAGAGACAGAGAGAGAGAGGAAGAGAGAGAATCCCAAGCAGGCTCCGAGCTCTCCATACAGAGCCAGACTCAGGGCTCAAAATCACAGACTGTGAGATCATGACCCGAGCCAAGATCTAAAGTCTGACGCTTAAGAGAACGAGCCACCCAGGTGCCCAAGGATTGGAATTTTCAATCACGCCCTCCCTGCCGTTTCCTCTCCCTGGGGCCTCAGCGGGAAAGAGAGAGTAAGGGGCGGACGAGTCAGCATAGTGACAACCCAAGGTGTTTGATGGGCAACCGGAGAATTGGAGAAAATATTTGCAAATCGTGTATCTGATGAGGGATTCATATCCAGAATATTTAG
Organism: Paguma larvata; assembly: GCA_030068075.1. Lineage (NCBI taxonomy): Eukaryota > Metazoa > Chordata > Mammalia > Carnivora > Viverridae > Paguma > Paguma larvata. Next base: position 45,841,103 of record CM057844.1, on the reverse strand, counting down.
AGAACTCCTAAAACTCAACAGTAGAAAAGCGAACAACCCAATAACAAAGTAGGTAAAGGACTTGAACGGACATTTCTAAAAAGAAGCCGGGGTTGATGTCACTCATCGTTAGGGAAATCCAAGCCAAAGCCACAATAGGATACAACCTCGCACCCGTTGCATTTTAAAAATATAAAACAAACAAAAAACACCAAAAAAAAAAAACCCACAGAAAATAAATGCCGGCAAGGATGTGGGGAAATGGGAACCCTCGCGCACGGTCCGGCGAACGCCGAATGTACAAGGCAAAATGGAAATGAACCGTATAAAGTATAAAATGGCACACCCGTGGGAAACAGTGTGCAGGTTCCTCAAGAAACTTAAAGCTACAATTACCCTATGATCCAGCAATTGCACTTCTGGGTTTGTACAGAAGAGACTGGAAGGCGGGCTCGGAGACACCCGCACACCCACGTTCGCAGCCGCATCAGTCACAGGAGCTAAAATGTGGACCGGGCTCAGGCGTCCATCAACAGACCAGAAGAGCAGCCAAACGCGGTTCAGCCCGAGAAGGGAAATTTCCCGTCTTAAAAAGGAAGGAAATCTCGAACGTGCCAGACGAGGAGGACCCTTGAAGACATGATAGGAACTAAGCAACAAGGACGCAACAGAGGGAAAAACGAAAGCCTCGCAAACACTGCGTGAGTCCGTTTTCAGTGACGTCCCCAGAATCGTCAGGCTCCTAGGACCACGGTAGAAGGGTGGATGCCGGGGGCTGGGAGGGAGTTAGCGCTCCATGTGGACAGTTTCCGTTTGGGAAGTTGAGAAAGTTCCGGAGAGGGATGGCGGAGTCGGCAGCACGAGGTCACGAGGGCATGTAATTCGCTGAACTGCACGTTTAAAGATGGTTAATTTTCTATTTGCAACTTGACTGACTTGGTTGATTCGATCTCACAATTTTTGGTGGCCTCTCCAGAATTTTCTACCTATAACATCAAGTCCCCTGCAAAGAGAGAGAACTTGATTTCTTCCTTTCCAGTGTGAGTGCTTTGATTTTTGTCTTGCTTGCTGGCTCCGACGAGGAGTTCCGGCGCCGTGTTGAAAAGGAGGTAACACTGGACACCTCGTCTCGTTCGCCGGCTCCGAGGAGGGTTTTCGGCCTCCAGCGCCGCGTGTATGAGAGACGCCACGCGATCCGGCACGTATCCGAGTACATATGCGGTGTATGTCCGATTATACACGCAGCATATACCCGAAGGAGAAAAATCGCTCTGTCAGGGAGGCATCTATGTCCCCCCACGTTCATAGCAGCCTTATCCACAACAGCCAAAACCTGGAAGCAAACTGAATGTCCACCGGCAGATGAGTGGATAAAGGAAACGGAGGTGCAGAGTCGAATACTCCTCGGCCGTGGAAAAGCAGCGAAGCCTGTCGTCTGTGACGACGTGGGTGGGCCTAGAGGGCGTCGTGCAGAGCGAAATACGTCAGACCGAGGAAGAGAAATACTATGGGTCTCACTTCTGTGTGGGTCTAAGGAAAAAAAAAAAAGCCAGACTCACGAAACAGAGAGCAAATCTGCGGTTACCAGAGGCAGGGAGTGGGGGGCAGGGCCCCTGGAGGAAAGGTGGGTGAAAGGTTCGGGTTCCGGCCCGAAGAGAGTACGTCCTAGCATGTGACACACAGCGAGGACCAGGCGGACGCGGCTGGACGGCCTGTGTGAAGGTGGATGAGACACCTTCACCTGATGGCTCTCGTCACAAGGGAAAAAACATTTTCTTTCTTTTTTCTGTATCTCTCTGAAATGACGGGTGCTAAACTCATGGGGGGGGGTCATTTCACAATATAGGCGTATGTTGAGTCATTATGCCACGTGCTTTAAACTTCTATAGGGCTGTAGCTCCACTGCACCTCAATAAAACTGAAAGAAAAACAGAAAACACACAGGAGTTTTAGTGACAGTTGTTCTTTTAAGATGAACGTTGGGTAAAGAATGTTCTAAAACTAGAGGCGCCCCGGGGGCTCAGTCGATGGGGCATGTCCGGCTTTGGCTCGGGTTATGGCTCGTGAGTTCGAGCCCCGCGTCGGGCTCTGTGCTGACGGCTCAGAGCCTGGAGCCTGCTTCGGATTCTGTGCCTCCCTCTCTCTCTGTCCCTCCCCTGCTCGTGCTCTCTCTCTCTCTCAAAAATAAACATTAAAATTTTCAAGAATTAAACAAAAACGAAAGTTCTAAAAATGGAAGTAAACAAAACGATTGCTTTTATATTACATGGATTTTACCTCGATAAATTTTTAGGAGAAAAGCACGTCCCTTAAAAGAGTCACTGCGTGTAGCTTGGCTGACGAAGACGAGGGAGTCTGAAGAAGAGACAGGAGCAACTGTGTGTGTGTGTGTGTGTGTGTGTGTGTGTGTGTGTGCGCGCGCGCGCGTGTCCCCTGGCCCCTGAGAATCTGTTTTCCCTCCTGAAAGCTGATGAGAGACATTCTCAGCCTCCAAACCCAAGTCAGAGGAAAACCAGGTGTGCCCTCCGTGGTGGTGAAGTTCTGGTAACTTCTAACGTAAAAATCCACGAGACTTTCATGTTCTCTTCACACAGATGAAATTTCCCCCCAAACAGTCCAGTGGCCCCGCCTCGGGGTGGGGGGGTGGGAGCAGGTGCTCGGCCTGTGGTGGTCCCGGAGGGAGGCGCACCCGGGGAGGCCAGGAGCCCGGCGCTGTGACCAAGCCGGTGACGACTTCTCTGAGAACGGTCCCGGCCCCATGTCACGCCCCCACTCTCTGTCCTTTCTCTTTGCACCGTCCTGTCTCTCTGGTCGTCAGGAGCCCCGTGGCCCCACTTGGAGTCCTGTCTCTTCTGCCGCCGAGCCTTGTGAACGACCCCACACTGCCCCAAAGCCTTTTTGAGTCCAATGCCAACATACAGACAACAGCGGCTGCCATTACTGAGGCCCCTACTGTGGCTGTGTGCTGGCCCTGGGCTCTCCGTCGTGTACCCCCCATGCCCTGCTCCTCAGCATCTTCTAGAGGTGGGTGGACACGGGTTCAAGGTCGTTGGCATGGCCCCAGAGAGGAGGTGTCAAGACCAGACTGCCCTGGGGTGAGATTTGCCTCCCGCGGTTAGATTCTCACCTGCCCTCTCGTTCATTCACGTGCTGAGTTAAGGGTCTGAGGCTGTCGCTCTCCCCTTGGGGAGTTTTGGGGTGAGCCCCAGGGCTCAGCCCTGCTGGCAACATGGGAAAGAAACTCAGAAACCAAAGGTTTCCAGGAACGTGCGTCTTGGGAATGGTGAGCGCGCCCTCTAGTGGCCCCCACGATGCATGCAGCAGAGCTTGGCCAAGCTTGAGGCCGGGTGGGGGCGGCGAAGGTGCCTGACTTGAATGGAGTATCTGATGTTCGGGAGGGTGAGGGTGGAAATAGCCCCCAGGGCAGAATTCAGGCGGCTGATCCCTTTGCTAAAATTCACCCAGTTTGCCGTTCTAGCCAACGCGCGTCCCTATTTCTTTCCCTATGTAACCAACATTTCCTTTCTTCTTCCATTTTCTGCTGTTTCAGAGTAAGCTTCTTCAAAACCTTTGCAAAGCATCACAGGGGTATCAATAAACAGTACAAAACAAATCCTCCTAATGTAAAATGGTGGAGCCGCCTTGAAAATCGGTCTAGCAATTTCGGAAGAAGCCGGGTCACCCCTGGGCGCATACCCAAGGGAATCGGAAACGTGTCTCACCAAAAATCTTGCCGTGGCTGTTCATGGCAGCGTGACGGCCACAACCGCCACAAAGTGGGGACAACCCAAATATCCACGGACTGGTGAATGGATAAATGAAATGTCACGCGTCCATATAATGGACTCTGACGTGACGATAAAGAGAATGACATGCTGGCGGGGGCGACGCGATGAGCCTCGAGAACGCTGCCGGACAGTCGGTGCCACTGAGCACGCGGTTCCGTTCACAAAGAAATGAGCAAAGGGGCACCGGCGGGGCTCAGTCGGTTAAGCATCTGACTTTGGCTCAGGTCATGTCACGTTTGTGGATCGAGCCCTGAGTAGGGCTCTGCCCTGACAGCATGGAGCCTGCTTGGAATTCTCTCTCTCCTCCTCTCTCTGACCCTCCCATGTGTGTTTGTCTCTCTCTCTCTGTCTCAAAATAAATAAACATAAAAGAAAAAAGAAAGAAACGAGCAGAAGAGAAGCGGGAGGTAGATCAGTGTCTGGCAGGAGCTGGGGGGGGGGGCGGCCACGGATGGGTACGAGGTTCCTTTGGTGATACAATGTTCTGGAATTGGGCAGAATTCCATTGTGACGGCTGCGCAGTGTCGTGAGTGTAGTAAAAACCGCTGAAGTGTACACTGTCAAACGGAATTTAGGGTACGTAAACCACATCTCAATTAAAAATCCAATTCTCGGGGCGCCTGAGTGGCTCAGTCAGTTGAGCGTCTGACTTCAGCTCAGGTCATGATCTTGCAGTTTGTGAGTTCGAGCCCCACATCAGGCTCTGTGCTGACAGCTCAGAGCCTGGAGCCTGCTTCAGATTCTGTGTCTCCCCCTCTCTCTATCCTGTCCTCTGCTCATGCTCTGTCTCTCTCTGTCTCTCAATAATAATAATAATAAATGTTGGCCTGCCACTCGGCCAGTGTTTAGAAGTACTCGGTTCATGCCCCTCCGCTCCACACCCGCAGGTGGGAAAGCGAACCTAATCTTACAGCAAGAACATTGAGTCCAGAAAGGCGCGTGTCGGGATCGTGGGACCAGGCTCCCCGTCTACCGCTGGCGCCGGGGGAGGCGGGGGAGGTCCCTCGGGGGCCGACTCTGCGAACAGCCGGGCCCCTAGAGCTCCTACAGCGAGAGAAAGGCACCCATGGGAATTCATCCATCCACTCCTGCATCCATCTGCCCGTCCGTCTGTCCACCACCCATCCACCCTTCCAAACGTTTGTTCATCTTTTCTGTCTCTCTCTCTTTCCCTTCGCCGCTGCCTCTGGGTCTCCTTCAGCTTTGGTCTCTCGGGCTCTCTCCTCTTGCCTCTCTGTCTCTCCCTGTTTCTGTGCCAGCCCCCCTCCCCCCATCCCCGACCTCTCTCTCCAGTCTGCACCCCTCTTGCCCGTCACTCCTGGGGTCCGGGGGCTCCCTCTCCACGCCCCCCCACCACCCCTGGAAGGAGTCCCCCCAGCCCTTTCCCCCCCTCCGATTGCTCCTTCTTCACCCCACAGCAAGACACTCCAGGCTGGGATTTAGGGGGAATCGCAAACCAGGGGGCTCTCCTTCCAGGCTTCTCCCCAAACCTGGAATTTGGCAATTTCCACCCCAGGCCCCTGCACACGCTCTGGAGTGGCCCCCAGCCCTTCCTAGAGACTGTTTCTCCTTATCCCCTAATGTCCCTTCCTTAGAAAGCCCTGCGGCCCCCGGCCCCCGTGTGAGTTTCTGTGCCCCTGCTGGGCATGCCGTCCTCAGGGTTTCGTGCCCACTGGGCCCTCTCCTTCCTGACTTCTGTAAGGCTCCTGCCTCCTCCCTGCTCCCAAGCTGAGCAGGACGGGGGAGTGGGGGGGAGATGGGAGGGGAGGCCACTGCCCATCACCCGCCTTGCTGCGTCACCCCCAGGACCGGATACGGAGGAGTAGCAGGTATTTACCCATAGCCTGGACACTCTCACGGATGAAAGGAGGTGCTGTCTTAAGACAGCTAGGCAACAGGTGTACCTGGGACTGTCCCAGGCAGTCGGTGACACAGGGTCGCCCCGTGCATAAGGACGCCCTCAGGTTAGGCTGGTCCCTCTGCGGGCAGGGAAAGAACAGGCCTTGCCACCGCCTCCTGTGTCCCCCTGGTTAAAGATTTGCTCCCCTGGACGGCCCCGTGTCTGGGCTCAGAGCAGGTTCCCACGTTGCCAGGGGCCGGGACCCCAAGACCTGCGAGCGGGGCAGGTGCGCTCCAGGCTGGATCTCTGTGGCACCGGGGGGAGAGGGTGCCCCGAACCCGGCCCCCCAGGGTCAGACACGCGTGCAGTTTAGGAAGCATATTCTGTGTCCCCTCCGGCCGGGCCTGCAGGCCTGTTGGTCCCCTCGCTGAGCCCCTGCCTGTCATACGAGACCACCTGGTGGCAGATGGTTCTCCCTCCCAGGCCCAATGGTGGCAAAGATGCTGTCGCCTTCAGTCCTGATGCTGACGGCACCAGACTTGGGAACCTCCGTCCCTATCGACAGCCAGTCGCCTCTTCTCATGGAGTCTGTGGGTCCGGGCACCGAGGTGTCCCTCTCGCGGCTGCAGGAAGGCGGGAGCAGGAACGAGGGGCCGGGGCGCGGGTGGGAAGGGTCTGCAGTGGAAGCAACAGGAATCAAGGGCCCGGCATCTGAAAACGGCTGACTGCAGCCGGTGCAGGCGCCTGAGTTTTGCGCTATAAACCATCCGCGTGGGCCGGGGCCCTCCCTGGCTGAACGCGTGTCCCCGGAGCGGGGAGGGCCAATGCACGGCCAGTGTGACCGTGTGGAGTCCCCGGCCTCCCCTGTCTCCTCTGCTGCTGGACTCGGCAGAGGTCTGCACCGTGGCTTTGGATCGGGGACGGTTGTCAGCTCTGTGACCACGCCCCCCTGGTTGACACGGGACTTGCCCTTTCTGGTTTGTTGTCCTGGAATCATCATCAGGAGTGCTCCCTTTCACTCTCACAGTCTCCCCGTTTGGGCAATAGCGTCTTCCTGGGGGGACCCACCTTGGCTGGGACCCGGGACGCCCAGATGCTGGGAGAACATTGTTTCCGGGAGCGTCTGCGAGGGCGTCTGAGTGAGGACGATCGCCAGCGTGGGTGGGCGTCGAGCTGTCTGCTGACGCCCGGGAAGGAACAACGGGTAGGGGCAGGCGAGTCCCTTCCCTCCTTGAGCGGAGGCGTTCGTCTGCCCCCGTCCTCGGACATCGGCGTCCTTGGCCCTTGGGGTTTGGGACTCAAACTGGGATTCTGCCATCTGTCCCGCCTCCCCGTTATCAGGCTCTATAATTCTCCAAGTCCGGCTGCCTCTCCCTGCCTCTGTGCCCTCTTTCTCTGCTGATAACCCCCCTCCGCCCTGTCACCAGCCCAGGGCAGGGCCAGGCAGGTGAGGCCTTGTTCTCTGTCTCTCCCTGGGGTGTCTGACCTCAGGGGCAAGAAGGGGCGTTGAGTTCAGAGCCTGGAGACTCGGCGGGGGGGAGGGGAGGGTCTCTTGTCACCTCTTGGTACCAAGGCCCCAGGCCCTGTTGGCCCCGTGTTGCCCCAGCCGATGGCCGTCTCCGCAGGGCCCGGCGGGACTCTGCAGCCTCCAGAAGGGAGGGCGAGTGCTCGCAGGAACCCCAGTCTGTCCCGACTCCAGGCGTTTCGCCCAGATCTAATTCCTTCTGGGACCGCAGACAATTCGTAGCGTTGAGACTGCCGTGTTTCATCAAGTTATTCTCAACGACGGAGGCTGAGAGAACCCCCGCCCCCTGGGCAGCTCCCCCCACCCCCCGCCCCAGGGACATTGCTCTCAGTCCTTAAAGCTCCCGTAAATCTTCCAGTCCTTTCCACGCTCTAGCCTTACTGATCTGGCTAAAGGATCATTTTTTTCAGAGGCAAATACAAACAGGTGTCAGCGATGTAGCCGTGGTCCTTAAGTAACGGAGGGACCAGGAAGGAGCTCAAAGCCGGTTCAGAGCAGAGCCCGGGAGCAGCCGGTCAGGACGCGGCCGGGAATGGCTCCCCCGCCCGACAGCCGCTGCGTTTCCGTACAGCAGGAATAATTTACACTGACATTTGCTTTCCGCATCTGACGGGGTCGTAAAAGAGCCCAAAGACAAGGAAAGGCACAGACCCCCGAAACCAGGTGGCCCAGCTGGGGGGTTGGAGGCCTAGCCTCCCGCCGAGAGGACACCCCATCTGTCTCCCACGATTTCCCGGAACAGGCTTGACATTAAGTGTTTGGTGTCATCTAGCCCTTACCCCGCCGCGAGCCTCTCCCTCCGATCCCCGGGGCCTGCCCGACCCGATTTCCAAGCAAGGACGGGCCACCGCGGCCGAGACGGATGCGGGGCTGGTGCGGCCTCGGGCCTCGTGTCCTGCCCCGTCCGGTCTCCCTTCATCTCCTGGTCTTCCTCCCGCCCCACCGCTCTGTTCCTTCTCCTTTAGTTTAGGTTTTTAAAAATCATGTCGCAATACATGTGACATAAAATTCGCTGTCCCCCACCCCACCTTTCGGCGCACAGTTCAGCGGTGTTAAGCGCACTGGCTCACACTGTGGCGAGGCCGTCCCGAACGTTTTCACCTTCCCAGCTGACACTTGGCCCTTGAAACAGGGACCTCCTCCCCTCCCCCAGCCCTTGGTGCCACCACCTACTTCCCAAGGGGCCCGGACTGCCGCCCCACCCGCCCGCCGGCCGTGGCTGCGCCCCTGGCCTCCCGTGGCCTCTCCAGCCCAGCCTCGGGTGTCCTGCCCTCCCGAGTCTCTGGCCTCGGCACCTGGCCTGGAAAGCCCTCGGGACAAAGTCCCCTCTGGCCGCTGAGCCCTGGCCTGCCCGGCCCGCGGGACAGCTTGCGGGGAAGCGGCGGCTCCCGCATCTGCGAGCCGGCTGGGTCCGGAGGTCAGGAGGACACCCCAATTAAAGGACGGCGGGACATTTGTGCAGGCGGAACGCAGAACTCAGAGGGACAGAAGGGAGGGGAGAGGGAGGCGGAAGACGGCCTGGAGGAGAAAGAGAGGAAAATGTTTAGAAAGGAGAGAAAGGACACCGAGACATAATAGTATCTGGGTCGCTTTAAGGACAGGAAGCGGGACTCCTGGACCATCCGGTTTCCCTCTAGTGGCCACGGGCAGGATTGCAGCCGAGAGGATCAATTTTTCCCCAGAGAGGAAATTACTGGGCTATAAAATTCAGGGATGCAATAAACGTATCTTTCTTCTTATTTTTTTTTTAGAGATTAGAAAGAGAACATGAATTGGGGAGAAGAGCAGAAGGAGAGACAGAGAGAGAGAGAGAGAGAGAGAGAGAGAGAGAGAGAGAGAGAGAGAATCCCAAGCCGACTCCATGCTCAGCACAGAGCCCAACACAGGGTTTGATCCCACGACTCTGAGGTCATGACCTTGACCTGAGATCAAGAGCCAGACGCTCGACCAACTGAGCCACCCGGGTGCCCCAGTAACAATATTTTTCAAAACTGCTTTATCTGATACACTTTATTTGAATTCCATAATTAACCCAAAATGTAACCATGTTTGTTTTAACACAGAACGCTGTTTACTTCGCTCTGTGTGGGTCAAGCCCCATGCTGCCTGCGGTCGCTACAGGTCCCTTTGGGTGTGTGCTCTGCTGTGTGACCAGGAGGCTCCATCCCCGGCCCTTCGCCAGGAAGCGGACGGAAAGGGCCTCGGGGTGGAGGGGGGCTGTTCGAAACCCGGTGCTCGGTCACATCTGAACTGCAGATAAACACGGAATAAACTTTTAGCCTACGTCCCAAACTTTGCACGGGATGAGCAGAGATATATCTTAACGAGTCCTGTAGAACCCTCGTCCGCCCCCAGCCTGGCAGGGAAGCTGCTCCAATGGGCACGGAACCCCCTGATGCCGTTTGCTTACAGATAAAGTCAGATTGCTTATTTTACGTTATTTAATTTTATTTTATTTTGAGAGAGAGAGAGAGAGAGAGAGAGCACACGTGGAGGAGGGGCAGAGAGAGAATCCCAAGCAGGCTCTGCACCGAATGATGCGGGCTCATCCCGTGAACCCTGGGATCACGACCAGAGCCGAGATCGAGAGTTGGACACTTACCCCACCGAGCCCCCAGGCGCCGCCCGGATCCTGTCCGTTTTAGAGGTGCTTTGCCAGCCTCATCAGGAGCGGCGGGCTCGGGGTGGAGACCTGCCTCTCTGGGGAGCCCCGGGTGCCCCAGTTCAGCCAGATGAGGACGAAAGCGGGTCCGGACGGGCTGCGGGAGTGCGGCTGCTGACCACCAGCCGAGCACGGCTCGTCTCCGGCGCCTTCTACCTTCCCCGACGGCAGGAGGCGCCCGCGGCGACATGGAGGCTGCCGGTTCCCCCGCAGATAATGAGGGCTGGCGAGTTCGGCGAGGCGCTGTTGCAACGGGACCGGAGACCAGAGTCGTCATTTGGGGACCATGTGTAGAAGTTCGCCGCCGCTCGCCACGACCATCCTGACTCACGGGCGAGGCCGCGGTGCCAGGCCCAGCCCAGGCCTCTGTGCGAGAAGAGCCGGACGCTCCCACCCTCTCCCGCCCCGTGAGGCCGGGGGACCTGTTACCGCTTCCCGGGGGACCCACCGCCCCTGCTGTTTCTCCTAAACGCTTTCGGCCCCAGCCCCGATGCTGCAACCTAGGGAACCGAGGGAGGGACGCCCCACCCCGTCACATCCTGAACGCAGGTGACACACCCTCGACATCGACCTCTGCATTGAGCTCGGTGACAGTCATCGTGTCAGTGACCCAGCTCAGCCCTAACACCACCTGCTTCTCGGTAGCCAGAAACAGTGACAACTTTCCAACCTGGGGGATGGGTGGGACACACGGTGCCTTTCAGCCTGGATGGTACCTTGTCAGTTTCTACGTCCCAGAGGCCTTTTTGATCAGCCCAACCGGGCCGTTAACTCGAGACAGAGTTTAGAACGTTCTCGTCTTCAGCAAGTCCTGAGTTAACGAGGCAACGTCCCCATTCCGCCCGGCACGGGGGACCGCCTTCCGGGGTTTGGGTGACCGAGGTGGTGGGTGGCAGTGGACACACCCCAGTACTGTGACTGCAGTTCTTCGCTGAGGGTGCGCCCGCTCAGGGGCAGTGACGGCCCGGGCCACGAGTGGCCAAAACGTCAGGGCCTATGACACAGTCGGCTGCGGGAGCCACAACCACCGCCCCACACCCATATGCCTGTCAGCCTCTGTCATGGGTCATCACGTTTGCCCCTCCCATGTCATGCCTTTATTTTTTGAAGTTTATTTTATTTACTTTGAGAGAGGAAGACAGAGAGAGAGAGAGAGAGAGAGAGCAGGGGAAGGGCAATCATAGAGGAAGAGAGAGAATCCCAAGCAGGCTCTGCACTGTCGTCTCAAAGCCAAACGCATCATCCATTTAAACGGACCCTAACGGGGGCCTGGAAACACCGGCCTGGAGACCTCAGGTCCTTCTCTGTGTCACTGTGGCCCAGGGACATCGGGACCTGTGACGTCCCCTCAGCAAACACACACACCACCCAGGCTGGCTCTTGTCCCCGTCCCTTTTAGAGAAGGCTTTCACTTCGGGAACGGTAGTTTTAGCTGCTGCATCGGTGGCCTCATGAAGAATAAAAGCAGATCTCCGCACGAGGCCCCTGAGTTCCCACGGACGTCGCCTGTGCCCCCGGGACACCGCGGCCGAACCCCAGGGCCCAGGCAGCACCTCGTCAGCCATCACCCCTGGGAGCGGTCCCGCTCGGGGCAGGGGGGCCGAGGAACCGCGTGCTCCCACCCAGCCTCGGCGTGCTCCACGGGTGACGTCACTCGCTGCACCAAGTGGCACCAGGAGCCGAAGACTGAACTCTTCTGCCCGCTGCGTCTTGGTATCGAAGTGGCCAAGGCAGACACGGCGCAGGGAGGTGCTGGACAGACAGACGGCCTTCCTCACGGCAGAAAAGGCGGAGCAGTCAGCTTCCGGAGTGGGCTTCACGCCCCCAGGCCCCGGAGTCCCTCCCAGGAGCAGACTGGGGCCCGCACACACCCTTCTTGTCCTCAGAAGGACCCCGTGCCCTGCCCGCAGGGGACAGACAGAGCGGCAGCCGGGCCAGGCGCCATGTGACACACACACGCGTCTGCAGCAGAGAAGCGCACGGGGAGTCTGACACGGGGACAGATGTCCCGCACCAGGGGGCGTGAGGACTCGGCCTCGCGGTGAGGAGAAGCTGCAGGCCCCTGTCCCCTGCGTGGCCGAGCGGGGTCGAAAGTCTGCACACGAGACGGCCTCTCCCAACAATCACTGCGATCAGGAACCCCCTTCCGAGAAAAAACCCAACAGAAGCGAGGACAGGGTCTCGGAGAGGAATTAGCACACCCATGTTCACGACAGCGCTACTCGCAATGGACAGAAGCTGGAAGCCGCCCAGACCTCCATCGGTGGCGACCGCACAGACACATGGGGGGCAGACGCGCCACGCGAGGTGGTTCAGCCCGAGGAGGAAGGAACCCACTAGGCCTCGTGGCTGAACCGCGAGGGCGTCAGGCGAACGGGCGCCTCCCCGACGCGTGTGGAGCGTTCCCACTCGGGAAGCACGGTGGGGCTGCCGGGGGCCGTGTCCAGTGGGGACACACTTCCAGTTTCTCGGCGTGAAAAGTTCTAGAGGTTTGTCCCACAATAGGGTGTGCAGAATTCGCACGTGCACTGAAAGCGGGTGAGGATGGTGAGTTTGATGCGTTTTTGTCCCAATCAATAAAGGGGAGCGTCTGTTTATTGTCCTAAAAGTGCTGTGTTCAGTCCTCGGGGTCTGACTCGTGGCTTGTGTGCCGTGTCCCGGGACACTCCAAACGGTGAGGACGGTGGGTGACGTGGCCAAGGGGAACGAGGGCTGTAGAATCAAGGCGGCTCGTCAGCCTGCCTTCGAATGGGGGTCGTCCTGGATCATTGGGGTGAGCCTGACGCAATCACAGAGATCCTTACAAGGGGCAGGGGGAGGCCAGGGAGGTCAGAGGGATGTGACGTGGGGGGGGGAGTCATCCTGTGCCGTGGACGGAACCGTGTGCCCCCAAAACGCAGAAGCTGAAGCCCTAGCCCCTGGGGTGACCTGGAACTGGATCCAGGGGCTTCAGGAGGTGATTAAGGTCAGACTCGGCCATAGGCTGGGGCCCCGGTCCCGTAGGACTGTGGCTCACACTCTCTCCACCACGTGGGGACAAGGGGAGAGCCACTGTCTCCAGCCAGGGTGTGAGAACACACTAGAAACCCCTAGAAACCAAACTGACCATATCTACGTCTGGGACTTCTCACCTCCAGAGCTGTGAGGGGGGGCGAGTCTGTGGTCGAAGCCCTCCAGTCTGCAGAGGCTGAGCTGGCTGGGGCGGGCTTCGAAGATACAGGAAGCGTGTGTGTGTGGGGGGGGGGCTTCGACTAGCAACGGGAAAGAGCGAGGAAATCAATTCTCCCCTAGAGCCTCCCGAAAGAACACAGCCCCACTGACATCTGTGTCAGACCCCCATGCCACAGAACCGCGAGGTGATAGGTTTGTGTTGTTTTAAATCACTGACTTTGTGCTAATTTGTTGTGGCAGCAATAAGAAACTGACACATATACCCAGATTGAATGAAAAAAATCTGAATTTTGCTTCAGCCTAACATCTGTGGTTTTATAGATTCTAGTATATTCTCTTAAGCTCTTTAGAACCTTGAGGACTAACAAGTCCCTAGTTGTCATACATCTCTTTTCCTCAGTCTTCCTTCTCTTCCTTGCCCACAGACATAGTGAGGGAAAGTACCCACAGAATTCAGGAGTCGGTTGTATAGTGGCTTTGCATGAGGTCGTATCGGTTTTGGCTTTGTTTCCAAAATTGACTTCATTGTGGTGCTGACCCAGATGCTGTGAGCCGTATTAGTTTGGAAGCAGCAGATGAAGCCGACGTCTGTGGGAATAATATACAATGGCTCTTTATTGCCTTTGTAATTGATTCCTCATAGTTATTGTGAACACAGAGTTTGGGTTATGTATTCCCTAAATGTAAATATGTAACTGAGGCTCGTCTGCTATATTTTAATTGGTTTACATTGCACGGAGGAATTTGCATGGGTCTTGCCACCTGGAAGAACTTTATATCGTCTACGAGGTTGGATATTTACCAGCACACTCTCTATTTAGCCACAGTGTAATATGATTTTAAATAGACACCAGCGCTTCCCAACACTTAATTATTTTCCATCCAAGACAAAATCAGTTCATGTCTATTGAGTTGTCTGGTCCTAATCTAGTTTCAGTTTAGGACAGAGTATTTCCCATTCCTTGATCTCCTCACCAATACGGCACCTCATCGCCACCAATGGTAGTTGGAGAGTAATCTCCCTGTGGAAACTGGAAGGAGCTTTTGGCTTTACATATTTTCCATCTATGTTATTAGGTGCATATGCATTTATGTTGTTATATAACTTCCTGGTGGGTTGACCCCATTTATCATAGTGAAATGAGTCTCTTTATCTCCAGTAATGTGTCTTAACTTAAAGTGTACGTCATCTGACAATTAGTGTCAGTATAGATAAGCCAACTTGCTTTTGGTTAGTATTTCCATTTATCTTTTCCAACAGTCCACTTCACCTTTTCTCTCCCCTAAGGTTTAGGTAGTATATCTTGAAACCAGCAACAAGTATGTGTGGTTTTCTTTTTATCCAGTCTGGAAATCTTTGTCTTTTAATTGGATTATTTAATCCATTTATGTCACATAAAATTCACAATATCTTTGAATTTATTTCTTATCATCTTACTATTGGTTTTGCTTTTGCCCTAACTTTATTATCTCCATTTATTTTCTTCATGCTTGCTTTCAAAAATTAATCAAGTATGTTATATATTCCATTTTGCCCCTTGACTAGTGTGCTGGCTATACATTTTTTTTTACTATACTTCAAGCCAAAATAAGCAATCCCCGTAGGACAAATTATAAACCTATTTGGTGGCCAGAAGGGAGTCAGCCTAGAAGTTATCAATCTTGAAGCATCTTTTGATGGCAGAGTGAGGATAAGCAGTGGGAATTTTGATGAATTTTATGGTTTGTAGTGTGCATGATTCTTGTGATAGTGGTTAATGTTGTAGCTGAACCCGAGCCCATCTGTCTGATGCACAGAAAAGCCAATCACTGGGACATAAGGTACACCGCAAGGAAAGAGTTTATTCGAGAGGCAGCCCAATGAGGAGATGGGAGGGCAAGCCTCAAATCCATCTGCCAACAGGGGGCGAGAACAAGTTTTTCATAATCATAGGAGTTGAGATTACGTACGTATCGATGTAAACGGTCGGGCGACATGACTATCCACGAGGAAAGGTGGAGCGTGAGAACTGAGCAAATATATATGTAACATACATTCCATGTTCTCTTTGGGTGGAGGCTTAACATCAGAACGAGGCAAAATTCAACCCCTAATGCCAGGAGGTTACCTTAGGACAAGGAGAGGGGTCATTGGCATGCTTCAAGAGGTGGTATGAACTGGATGGGGTCTTGGGCTCGTTATCTCGGGGAGGAAATGCACCACCTTGCTTGTTCATCGGCTAAGACTAGATCAGGTGACCTTGAGTCCAGCTTCTGCAGAGACAACTAGCGGGTTTGTTAGTGGGGTCTGAAAAGACACAGTAGCAGATTTGGGGGAAATAATTCTCTGAAAAACAAGATTCAGCCTCATTAACCTTATGAAGCATGGTTTCACACTCGTGAACTTTCTGAGGGGCCCACACTGCAGTAGGCATGAAAGTTTTCCGTATGTGACCTGTTGTGGTGGTTTCTCCAAAGTTTATATTAGGTCATCCAGCGTCAGCTTGTAGGGCTTTGGGGGAAAAGGCAACTTTATTTTCTTAAAGAACAAATTCAAAATTTGTTAAAAACAGATACGGATAAAAAGACAACTTTGGATTTTAATAACTTTATGTCAGAAGCATGGGAGAAAAATGGAAAATGTTAATTATTGACAGAATAGCAGCTGCTAAGGAACGAGCTCAAAATCAGGGCACATGACACACTGTTCAATAACCCACAAGGGTGTGCTGTCACATTTTATTGAAACATCCCATTTTTTAAAAAATATAATTTATTGTTGAATTGGTTTCCATACAACACCCAGTGCTCATCCCAACAGGTGCCCTCCTCCATGCCCATCACCCACTCTCCCCTTTCCCACACCTCCCATCAACCCTCAGTTTGTTCTTAGTATTTAAGAGTCTCTTATGTTTTGTCTCCCACCCTCTCTGTGACTTTTTTTCCCCTCTTCTCCTCCCCCATGGTCTTCTGCTAAATCTCCCAAAATCCACCTATGCGTGGAAACATATGGTATCTGTCTTTCTCTGCCTGACTTATTTCACTTAGCATAATACCTTCCAGTTCCATCCATGTTGCTGCAAATGGCAGGATTTCATTCTTTCTCGTTGCCAAGTAGTATTCCATTGTACATATAAACCGCATCTTCTTTATCCATTCGTCAGTTGATGGACACTTGGTCTCTTTCCATGATTTGGCTATTGTTGAAAGTGCTGCTATGAACATTGGTGTACACGTGCCCCTATGCGTCAGCACTCCTATGTCTCTTGGGTAAATTCCTAGCAGTGCTATTGCTGGATCATAGGGTAGTTCTACTTCCATTTTTTTGAGGAACTTCCATACCGTTCTCCAGAGTGGCTGCACCAGTTTGCATTCCCACCAACAGTGCAAGAGGGTGCCTGTTTCTCCACATCCTCGCCAGCATCTATAGTCTCCTGATTTGTTCATTTTAGCCACTCTGACTGGTGTGAGGTGGTATCGCAGTGTGGTTTTGATTTGTATTTCCCTGATGATGAGTGATGTTGAGCATCATTTCGTGTGTCTTTTGGACCTCTGCATGTCTTCTTTGAAAAAGTGTCTATTCAATATACTTTCTGCCCATTTCTTCACTGGATAAATCGTTTTTCAGGTGTAGAGCTGGGTGAGTTCTTTATATTTTAGATACTAGCCCTTTATCCGATATGTCGTTTCCAACTATCTTTTCCCATTTTGTCGGTTGCCTATTAGTTTTGTTGATTGTTTCCTTTGCAGTGCAGAAGCTTTTTATCTTGATGAAGTCCCAATAGTTCATTTTTGCTTTTAATGCCCTTGCCTTTGGAGATGTGTCGAGTAAGAAATTGCTGTGACTGAGGTCAAAGAGATTTTTTCCTGCTTTCTCCTTGAACGTTTTGATGGTTTTCCGACTCACATTCAGGTCCTTCATCCACTTTGAGTTTATTTTTGTGTATGGTGTAAGAAAGTGGTCTAGTTTCATTCTTCTGCATGTTGCTGTCCAGTTCTCCCAGCACCATTTGTTAAAGAGGCTGTATTTTTTCCATTGGATACTCTTTCCTGCTTTGTCAAAGATTAGTTGGCCATACATTCGTGGGTTTCTATTCTGGGTTCTCTATTCTATTCCATTGGTCTATGCATCTGTTTTTGTGCCAATACCATACTCCCTTGATGACTACCACTTTGTAGTAGAGGCTAAAGTCTGGGATTGTGATGCCTCCCATTTTGGTTTTCTTCAATATTACTTTAGCTATTCAGGGTCTTTTGTGGTTCCATACAAATTTTAGGATTGTTTGCTTGAGCTTTGAGAAGAATGCTGGTGCAGTTTTGATTGGGATTGCACTGAATGCATAGATTACTTTGGGTACTATTGACATTTTAACAATATTTATTCTTCCAATCCATGAGCATGGGATGTTTTTCCTTTTTTTGGTGTCTTCTTTAACTTCCTTCGTAAATGTTTTATAGTTTTCAGCATAGAGATATTTTACATCTTTGGCTAGGTTTATTCCTAGGTATTTTACGGTTTTTGGTGCAATTGTGAATGGGATTAGTTTCTTTATTTCTCTTTCTGTTGCTTTATTATTGGTGTATAAAAATGCAACTGATTTCTGCACATTGATTTTGTACCCTGAGACTTTGCTGAATTCATGGATCAGTTCTAGCAGGCTTTTGGTGTATTCTGTCAGGTTTTCCATGTAGAGTATCATGTCATCTGTGAAAAGTAAAAGTTTGACTTCCTCCTTGGCAGTTATGATGTCTTTTATTTCGTTTAGTTGTCTGATTGCTGATGCTAGGACCTCTAACACTATGATAAATAGCAGTGGTGAGAGTGGACACCCCCGTTGTGTTCCTGATTTCAGGGGATAGCTCTCAGTTTTTCCCCATTGAGGATGATATTAGCTGTGGGCTTCTCATAAATGGCTTTTATGATGCTTAATATGTTCCTTCTATCCTGACTTTCTTGAGGGTTTTTATTAAGAAAGGATGCTGTATTTTGTCAGATGCTTTTTCTGCATCTGTTGACAGGATCACATGGTTCTTATCTTTCCTTTTATTAATGTGATGTATCACATTGATTGAATTGCAAATATTTTTTTTAACGTTTATTTATTTTTGAGAGACATAGAGACAGAGTATGAGCAGGGGAAGGGCACAGACAGAGAGGGAGACACAGAATCCGAAGCAGGCTCCAGGCTCTGAGCTGTCAGCACAGAGCCCGACGCGGGGCTCGAACTCACAGACCGTGAGATCATGACCTGAGCCGAAGTCGGCCGCTTAACCGACTGAGCCACCCAGGCGCCCCTGAATTGCAAATATGGAACCAGCCCTGCTGGTTGATGAATGAGTGAATCCCACTTGATCATGAATCCCGCTTGATCATGGTGAATAATTTTTTATATGCTGTTGAATTCGATCTGCTAGTATCTTGTTGAGAATTTTTGCATCCATTTTCATCAGAGATATTGCCCCGTAGTTCTCTTTTTTTTCTGGGTCTCTGTCTGGTTTGGGAATCAAAGTGATGCTGGCTTCATAGAATGAGTCTGGAGGTTTTCCTTCCATTTCAATTTTTTGGAATAGTATGAGAAAGATAGGTATTAACTCTGTTTTAAATGTCTGGTAGAATTCCCCAGGGAAGCCATCTGGTCCAGGACTCTTATTCGTTGGGAGATTTTTGATAAATGATTCAATTTCTTCACTAGTTATGGGTCTGTTCAAATTTTCTATTTCTTCCTGTTTGAGTTTTGGTAGTGTGTGGGTGTTTAGGAATTTGTCCATTTCTTCTAGGTTGTCCAGTCTGTTGGCATATAATTTTTCATAGTATTCCCTGATAATTGCTTGTATTTTTGAGGGATTGGTTGTAATAAATCCATTTTCATTCATGATTTTATCTATTTGTGTCCTCTCTCTTTTCTTTTCGAGAAGCCTGGCTAGAGGTTTATCAATTTTGTTTATTTTTTCAAAAAACCAACTCTTGGTTTCATTGATCTGTTCTACTGCTTTTTGGGGTTCTGTATTGTTTATCTCTGCCCTGGTTTTTATCATTTCTCTTCTTCTGCTGAGTTTGGGGAGTATTTGCTGTTCTGTTTCTAGTTTCTTTAGGTGTCCTATTAGATTTTGTATTAGTGATTTTCTTGTTTCTTGAGATAGGCCTGGGTTGCAATGTATTTTCCTCTTAGGACTGCTTTTGGTGCAAAGGGTTTAGATTGTTGTATTTTGATTTTCATTTGTTTCCATATACATTTAAATTTATTCTCTAATTGCCTGGTTGACCATTCATTCTTTAGTAGGATGTTCTTTAACCTCCATGCTTTTGGAGGTTTTCCGGGCATTTTCCTGTGGTTGATTTCAAGTTTCATAGCATTGTGATCTGAAAGTGTGCACAGTATGATCTCAGTTCTTTTATATTTAATGAGGGCTTCTTCGTGTCCCAGTATGTGATCTATCTTGGCGAATGTACCATGTGCATTTGAGAAGGTGAATTCCATTGCTTTCGGATGTAGAACTCTCTCTATATATGTCAAGCCCATCTGGTCCAATGTGTCGTTCAGGGCCATTGTTTCTTTAGTGATTCTCTGTCTAGTTGATCTATCCATTGGTGTAAGTGGAGTATTAAAGTCCCCTGCGATTAGCACATTTTGTCAACAAGATTGCTTATGTTTGTAATTAATCGTTTTACAAATTTGGGTGCTTCTGAATTCAGTGCATAGACATGTATAATTGTTAGCTCTTCCTGATGGATTGTCCCTGTGATTATTATATAATGCCCTTCTTCGTCTCTTGGTACAACCTTTACTTTAAAGTCTAGTTTGTCTGATATAAGTGTGGCTACTCCAGCTTTCTTCAGACTTCCAGTAGCGTGGTAGATAGTTCTCCATCCCCTCACTTTCAAACCGAAGGTGTCATCAGCTCTAAAATGAGTCTCTTGTAGACAGCAAATATATGGGTCTTGTTTTTTGTTTGTTTGTTTGTTTTTTGTCCATTCTGATACCCTATGTCTTTTGATTGGAGCATTTAATCCATTTACATTCAGTGTTAATATTGAAAAATATGGGTTTAGAGTCACTGGGTTGTCTGTAGCTTTCATGCTTGTAGCGATGTCTCTGGTACTCTGTGTTCCTTGCAACATTTCCTTCGTTGAGTCCCCCTTGGGATCTCTTGTAGGGCTGGTTCATTGGTGATGAATTCCTTCAGTTTTTGTTTGTTTGAGAAAACCTTTATCTCTGCTTCCATTCTGAACGACAGGCTGGCCGGATGAAGGATTCTTGGCTGCATATTCTTCCTTTTCATCACATTGATGATTTCCTGCATTCCTTTTGGCCTGCCAAGTTTCAGTAGATAAGTCTGCTACTACCCTTATGTGACTACCTTTGTATGTTAAGGCCCGTTTATCCCTAGCTGCTTTCAGAATTCTCTCTTTATCCTTGTATTTTGCCAGTTTCACTATGATATGTCGTGCAGAAGATCGATTCAAGTGGCGTCTGAGGGGAGTTCTCTGTGCCTCTTGGATTTCCATGCCCGTTTCCTTCTTCATGTTGGGGAAGTTCTCAGCCATGATTTGTTCAAGTACCCCTTCAGCCCCTTTCTGTCTCTTTTCTTCTGGAATTCCTGTGATACAGATGTTGTTCTGTTTGATTGCATCGTTTAGGTCTCAAATTCTGGATCAGATTATCTCTCTTTTTCTCAGCTTCCTCTTTTTCCATAATTTTATCTTCTAATTCACCTATTCTCTCTTCCGCCTCTTCAATCCATGCTGTGATCACCTCCATTTTATTCTGCACCTCATTTATAGCGTTTTTTTTTTAATTTTTTTTAACGTTTATTTATTTTTGAGAGACATAGAGACAGAGTATGAGCAGAGGAAGGGCAGAGAGAGAGGGAGACACAGAATCCGAAGCAGGCTCCAGGCTCTGAGCTGTCAGCACAGAGCCCGATGCGGGGCTCGGACTCACAGACCATGAGATCATGACCTGAGCCGAAGTCGGCCGCTTAACCAACTGAGCCACCCAGGTGCCCCTATAGCGTTTTTTAACTCATCGTATTTTTAAGGTCCTTGATCTCTGCAGCGATGGAGTCCCTGCTGTCTTCTATGCTTTTTTCAAGCCCAGTGATTAGCTTTATGACTGTTATTCTATATTCTTGTTCAGTTATATTGCTTATATCTGTTTTTATCAGTTCTTTAGCTGTCACTACATCCTGGAATTTCTTTCGAGGAGAATTTTTCTGTTTTGTCATTTTGGCTAGTTTTCAGCCCCTCATACATTTTAAAATCTTGTTATGTGCTCTCCCTCGGCAAGTACTGCTATATTAAAGGGGGCTCATACACTGTCCAGGGCCTGGCCTTTCGGGAGGTGTTTTTTGGAGAGCGTCACTTGCTCTCTGTTGCTGTGACTTTGGTTATACTCCATCAGGTGTGCCTTCATTTGTTCTTTGAGGTAGCCTGACACATTCTAGGTGTTATCTCTGCTACTGAAGTAGATATAATGGATTCAGCAGGTGGACATGCTCGGGTTTATGGCAGGGGCTGTCTCAAAGGCATGGCTGAGCCACACTTCGTAGAGCAGAAGGTGAGGGTGGGCTAGGACGCCGGTAGGGCCACGCCCTGAAACATCCCATTTTAATCCAAGATAAAAGTGAGACCAATATGTTTGCAAAATAAGTCCACTTTCATTAAACTTGGCCCAATTATTTACATAAGTCCAGCAAGAACAGCGATTGACCATATAGACTCTTTTAATTCTGCTTTGCTAGAATTTTTGTAAGGAAATTCATTTGAATTTTTTTATTAAGATCTTATCTTTTTGGAACAGTTTCGGGTTTACAGCAAAAATGAGGGGAAGGTCCTAAAATTCCCCATATGTGCCCGGCCTCCCACACAAGCACTGTCTCTGCCATTATCAGCATCGCCCACCAGAGGGCGCATCTGTTACATGATGAAGCCTGTACTGGCACGTGGTCACCCGAAGTCCACAGCTGGCATTACGGTCCACCCTTGGGGCTGTACACTGTATGGGTTTGGACAAACTTTGACATGTCTCCATCACTATGGTATCATACAGAGTATGCCCACTGCCCTAAAAAGCCCCCGTGCTCTGCCTACTAATTCCTCTCTCCCGCCCCACCAGCCCCTGGCGACCACTGGTCTCTTCACTGTCTCCATCGGTTTGCCTTTTCCAGAACGTCGTATATTTGGAAACTAAACAGTACGGATCTTCTTCAGATTGGCTTCACTCAGTAACATGTGTTTGGGTTTCCTTCATCTCTTTCCATGGCTTGAGAGCCCAGAATGAGAGCCCGTTCACAGTTTGTTTGCCCACTCAGCTACTAAAGGACATCTTGGTGGTTTCCGAGTTTTGGCAATTATGAATCGAGCTGCTATAAACACGTGTGTGCAGCTGACAGGTGGCCATTCTGACAGGTGTGTGGTGGCATCTCATCATTGTTTAAGTTCCCGTTTCCCCTATGAAGGTGGTGTGAAGCATCTTTTCATATGACTATCTGCATTTCTATATCTCGTTTGGGGAGGTTGGGATGCTTGCCCATTCTTCAATCAGGTTGTGTGTTTCCTTACGGTTGAGTTTTAAGCATTCTCTGTGTAGGTTGGTGGTAGTCCTTCATCGGATGTGTCTTTTGAGACTATTTCCCCACAGTCTGTAGCTCTTCTCATTCTTTGACTCCCACCCGTGAAGACTGACCAAGTCCCGATCAGCCCACAGCAGAGACCAACCCCGGATCCCCAATATGGCACCGGTCCCGGGGCACTTGGGGCTCCCTGTGCCTCTGAATCAACAGGCAAAGAAAGGAGTTACAGTGTTGGCTACCGTGATCGATCCTGACTACCAAGGGGGATTTGGACTGCTGGTCCGCAGAGGAGGCGAGGAGGCGCACGCTGGGACACAGCATATCCAGGAGGGCTGCTGAAGGCCCAGACTCCCCAGGAATGAAGGTTTGGGTCACCTGCCAGCTGAGGTGATACCGAAGGCAACGGGAGCGCTGGTGGGGTGGGGGGAGGGGCTCTAGCAGCCGTGACCATGTGACCAGAAGCGTCAGGGGCACTTCCTCCCATTTTGTCGTGAATCCCTTTGTGTGTGTGCAGACCTGCGTCAGGTAAGTGCCCTTGCTTTCTCTCCTGTCCTGTTTCCTTATCCTGCGACGTAAGCTTTATTCACTTTATGTAAGCAGCCGAGTAGCGTTAATTCTCTGTAAGAGTATATGCAAGTTACGACCTATCAGGAGGAGAGCAAACATCACCCAAGGGCTGGCCTCCCTCCTCCGGGGAAGGGATTAGTGGATTTTCTGAGGTACGCAGGGTGCTTGAATCACGTTAGGAGAAATCATTACCTCATTATTGTCTTTATTTGGAGAGCAGGTCTGGTTTAAGGGGATGGACAGGGTGCCCACGTGACAGGCGGGGGAAGCGTGGTGATTGATTTTGTGTCACCTCGACCGGGTGAAGGGATGCCTAGCTGGTGAAACATTACTTCCGGGGTGTGTCTAGGATGGTGTTTCCAGCAGAGAGTCGCATGGGAATCAGTAGACTGAGTTAAGAAGATGCTCTCACCAGTGCAAGGGGTCATCGTCCAAGCCACTGGGAGCCGGAATGCAACCAAAAACCAGAGGAAGGGAGAATTTGCTCTCTGTGCTCGAGCCGAGACATCCATCTTCTGCCCTAGGACATCTGTGCTCCTGGTTCTAGGGCATTCGGACTCAGACTGGGGCTGGGCATCACCCCCCACGCTCGGATTCCCAGCCCGTCTAGGCCACTGAATCACATCACCACCTTTCCTGGGTCTCCAGCGTGGAGACAGCACGTGCTCAGACTTCGTAGCCACAGCATCGCATGAGCCGATCCTATAAGTCCGTCCCTCCCTCCCTCCGTCCCTCCCTCCCTCCCTCCCTCCTTCCCTCCCTCCTTCCCTCCTTCCCTCCCTCCCTCCCTCCCTCCATCCCTCCCTCCCTCCTACCCTCCTTCCCTCCCTCCTTCCCTTCCTGTCATCTATCAATCGTCATCTGTCAATCTATCCATCTCTCTATCATGTATCTATCTATCCATCTATCATCTGTCTTCTCTTGGTTCTGATTCTCTGGAGATCCTGACCGAGCAGGATTCTTGCTAAATTGGACAACGCAGAGATAAACTAGGATTCCAGAAGTCGGTTCTAGTGGGAGAGTCCGTGGGAGCTTGGGTAGAGTCTGGCCGACCAGAGCACCTTGGTCCCCGCGGTGATGCATGTGCGCTTGCACATGCGAAGGCCATTAGGTTTGTCACCATTTGTTTGGCGCCTTAAACATCACTACGGGACGACCCAGCAATTGCACTACTAGGTCTTTATCCAGAGGATACCAAAATGCTGGTTCGAAGCGGCACGTGCAGCCCAATGTTTATAGCAGCGCTATCGACAACAGCCAGAGTATGGAAAGAGCCCGAATGTCCATCGACTGATGAATGGATAAGGAAGGGGTGGTATATGTACACGATGGAGTATTACCTAGCGATCAAAAAGATTGAAATCCTGCCATTTGCAACAACATGTATGGAACTAGAGTATGTTATGCTTAGCAAAATAAGTCAGTCAGAGAAACACAAAAGTCATATGATTCGCCCATATGTGGAATTTAAGAAACAAAATAGATAAACAGAAGAAGGGAAGGAAAAAAAGATAAAAACAGAGAGGGCGGCAAACCGTAAGAGACTCTCAAACACAGAGAACCAACTGAGGGCTGCTGGCAGGGTGCTGGGTGGGGGATGGGCTTCGTGGGGGATGGGCATGAAGGGGGCTCGTGTTGGGAGGAGCCCTGGGTGTCCTAGGTAAGTGATGAACCACCGGGTTCTGCTCCTGAAACCAAAACGACTCTGTCTGTTAACTAAGTCGAATTTAAATTAAAGAAAAAAAGAAAGAGGAAAACTCGACCCACCGCCTGTGAGCCCCTTTGCTTTTGGGCAACTTCTGTCTCGTTTTCCCGCCTTCTGACCGCACGTCCTAAACGCTGGGCAAACTCCTGCAGCTTTCCTCTGGGTCTGGCCCCCGAGACCTCGCCGAGTCGGCACTCCTGAGTTCTAGCTTGTGTCTCTCCGGGCTCCTGGGCTTTCCAGAACCTCTGGGGGCTCCGCGGCCTCTGCGCAGGGCCCCGGGGTCCTCGGTCTCGCCCTCGTGTTAGGAGTCGGCGGACGCCTGACGGAGGGCAGCAGGCCGTGAATGTGGGCTCACGCATTTCTTCTCTCTGCTCGGAGGCCTCGGCCCTGCGCGCCCTGGCCACCCGAGAGCCGCCTTTCCCTGGCGCTCTGGGGCGGCGTCGGCCCTGGTTGCTGCTCCATCGGAGCCGGAGACGGAACGCTCCCGAATCCTAGACTCTTCCCCTCGGGCTCCGCCACCTCCGGCACACGAGTAACACGCAGCACCGAGTCAGGCAGTCGCGGGGCTTCCAGAATTCGTTCTGTCTTTCCTGTACCGCTTCCGTGGGTTCTCAGGTGCAGGGCGTCTCGCTGGGGCCCGCAAAGGTCATGAAAGTGAGGGTCTCAGAGTCCTTGGAGGATTTTTCAAATTTTTGTCACATTTCCAAAATAGTGTTTAAAACTCTATCACCAGTTATTAAAAAAAAAAAAAAAAAAGAGCTCCTCTCTCAGTGTTATTCGCAGGCGGGAACATATTCCTAAAAGACCTTGGATGTTTCCGCCATAGTTTGGCAGTCTGGGGCCACGCCTTCACGTAGGGGACGGAGGACTCGCTTCAGGGTGGAGGGAGAACTCTTTCCCTTCGGAGGAAGTCCCGCGCTAGGCAAGCGTGACAGAAGCAGGTGCATCTTGGCGAAGTCGGTGGCTCCTGTGGCCGTGGAGAGGCGTCCGTGCGAGGACTCCATCGCTGGCCCCCAGCAGGGACCGGAAGGGTAGATGGTTAGACGCGGTGCGGCGTGACGGCCAAGTATCCGAAACGCAAGCAGTATTTTTGGTGTGCCTTTGTCTATTATTTTTCAATGTTTATTTATTTTGAGAGAGAATGAGAGCGAGTGGGCAGAGAGAGAGGCAGAGAGAGAGAGAGAGAGAGAGAGAGAGGGTGGGGGAGAATCCCAAGCAAGCACTGTCAGCACAGAGCCCAACACAGGGCTCGAACTCACCAACCGTGAGATCATGACCTGGGCTGAAATCAGGAGTCAGATGCTGAACCGACTGAGCCACCTGGGGCCCCCCCCCTTGTCTATTCTTTAAGAACATTCGAATTTTGCCATCTACCCAATATCTCTGTTCCTGTTTTAGTATGCAAGTAATTACCCACAGCTCACTCTCTCCGGAAAGGTAGGATTTTTACACCGGGACTCTGGAGAAGGTTCCAGAGTGCACCTGACCCTGGAGTGGCTTTGTTCTGGTGGCAGCCGGCCCGACAGTTCCTGGCCTTCACGGACAGGGTCCCCTGTGCAAACCCATGCGGCCGGCGGACACTCCCGTAAGCTCACGCCCCTCTGCGGCCGGGTCGAGCGCCTGGGAGAGGGCGCCCAGCTCTTCCGGTGGCCGGACACCTCCATACCTGCTTGACCTAACGGGGCTACTTCCCCTGGCACTCCTGGGCACCCACCCACGTCTCAGGCTTTGTCACCGTCATTCCTGCCCCTCTTGAATGCTGCCATCCTCCCCCATTCGGGGCCGCCCTCCCCCACTCGGGGCTGCCCTCCCCCACGCGGTGCCCAGCATTAGGCACCCGGTGCTCCCTGGGCACGCGTCTGTGCAGGCGCTGGGCTAGCAACGGGCCCCAGACCCAGAGCAGGCACACCAGCAGGGGGGCCCAGGGCGGTGACAGTGTGACAGCCCCGTGGGAGCAGTGAGCTCACCGCGCAGCCGAGCTCTGGGGAGAGGACACCTAACTTAGGTAACTGCTTTGGGCGGCCCGGAGTCTTGCGAAGGCCATGAATGAGAATCCCAGCAGGCCGCCGGCGGGCACGGGGGGCGGGGCCCGAAGGCCTTGGCAACCACTGCTTCCAGGCTCCTCAGCAAACGCTGTCCCCGACGTTCGCAAACACTTCTGACGGGGACGAAGTGGGAGGGTGGAGGGGCCCGGACGGCCGCTGGAGCCCCTCGGCGCGCCCACTGTGACCGCGGGGTCCAGTGCCCACCCGGATGTCGCCCGGCCTGCGTCGGCACGTGGTGGGAAGCCTTCCGTCCACGGAAGCTCATCCCTTCCACATTCCCCACTATGTCATAGCCCCTCTACTCTAACGAGAGCTTGAAATGGGCCACGTTGGCGCAGAAAAAGCAGCAGCAAAACAGGCCTTTGGAGCAGAGTGATCAGAAAGACAGGCCCAGAGGGAGGGAAGGGGTCCCACTCGCCTCCTCGCCTGCCGCCCGCTCCGTTCATCCCTTCAAACCGGGGCCACCTCTCGGCGCAGCCCCCGAGCTCAGGCGTTAGGGAGGCCCTTGTGTAAAAATCATGCATTTTCCTAGGACATCTGTTTTACTCAGATTTTTTTTTTTTCAGAGGAATTGATCACTTTGATAGTAACAACAAAAGCTGAGAACTGAGAAGGCAGAAGTCAAATGATCTGTGAAATTTTAGGGCTTATGCGGGGCGTCGTCGCTAATCAAGGGGCTTACACCATCAGCACCCGACTGCCGGGCCCTCTCCTCCGCCCACAGCCCATCAGGGACTGTTTGGGGGCTTCTCCCTTGCAGACGTGACGTTGAGGGCCTGTGCAATTCTTCTGTCAACCACCAGAGGGACCCACGCCAGAACGGAGCAGCAGAAACACCTGTCTGAGCTTCCCAGCGGGGCCGACCCTGAGCTGAAGGGTCCTGCCTCAGTCACACCCGCGTGTCCCTCGAGAGCTGGCCTTCGGTATAAACATACTTCTCGGTGTCTGGATGCAAGATAACACAAGGTTTCATCTCGGACCCACCTCCGATCAGCTGCAGGGAACGCCGCCGGTCGGGAGGCTCCCTGCCGAGGCAGAGAGGTTCGAGGCGGCTCAGCGATGTGTCCCGTGAAGGCGGGGCAGTGCCAGGGGGCTATCGCTTTAAGACACTTTAAGAAAACAGGGGTCTAGAGGGGGAATAGATATAACAAAATTGGCCAAATATTGGACACTGCTGGGCTTGGAGGAGGGTATGTGCAGATTGATTATCTTCTTCTCTTTACTTCTGAGAGGCTTGGGCTTTCCCGGAACGAACAGCAATATTGAGACTTCTGTGCTTTTCTCTTGGAGACGCTGCGAATTGGGGACAGGCTCACGACTCCTCCCCAACCCCCCCACCCCCCAATGGCTGAGGTCCTGCAAGCTCAGATCAGAATCTGATGGAAGAAATACGCCCAGTGCCCAGCAGAGGGCGTGGGCTGGGCCAGCGGGCAGAGGACCGTTCAAAGCCAAGGAATTTTCCGTACCAATTGCTACATGGTGCTTCCAAATTAATTGCTTCCACAGGGATGTTCTCTTAAAAAAAGAATTAAAATGGGATTTTTAGTTTTCAAATGTTCAAGGTAAACAATCTTGCAGGTTTGTACTCCAAATTCACGTAACTTCCAGCCCCCCAAGGACCCTGGGGTTACGGAGTAGCCATCTCGCTGAGAGCCGTGAGCTTGGAGCCCACGTGGGCCACGGCGTGTAGCCGGTCCCAGGCTGGATGGGTGGCCCGAGCCTCGCCCAGGTCTGTTTCATGCTCTGACCCTGGCTTTTGTTGCCTCCCCTCCCTTGCTGTCCTGCTCTCTTGTCTGTGTGCCGTTCGGAGCCCCTGCAGTGGTCTGTGAGAGGAAGGGCCACGAGCCCTAACATCTAACACCTAACATCGGTGGTGTGATTTTAAATTAGCTTCTATTCACGGAAGACCCTGCGTGCTGTGCCAACGCTCACCATCAATGCCGGGCACACGGAAGGTGGGGGCCACACTGTCCATTTGCAGGACGCAGGTGTTCAGGACACAGGTCGCCTAGCTGCACTGGATCCAGGTACGGTGTGCCCTGGGGTCCACCACCTGGGGACACAGGGACGGTGCACCCGCAGCCCACCAAGTGCCCTGGGCCCCTTCTGGGGCGCCCACGCGGCCCCACGGAGTGACTGCCCGCAGCTCTCAGGGACCGGGGAGAAAAGTTACGGTCGCTAGTGTTGCAAGGGCCAAGGAGTCACAGAGTCCTGTAACTCAGTCTTTCTCAAATGGGCGTTTGCAGGCCCTTTGGGGACATGCAAGGTGTGTTTGGGATGAGAAAAGCGTGGGGCGCTTCTCGAAACATTTTTCATATGGCAGGTTTGTAGTTTGTTGTTTTTTGTTTTGAGGGGGATGGCTTTTTTTTTTTTTTTTCGGCAAGGAAAAATGTCAGTCAGCAACAATAATGAAAACTGGCTCTAGCAGCCTGCTGACAAAACCTGCCTCTGCGGCCCTGACGCGTCACTGAGATTTCATAGTTCTGAATTTCCCATCCCTAAATCAGTGTTTTTGAACCTCACGTCCTCCGATATGGTCTGGGAGGCTTTGAGAAGATTCTCCTGAAAGTGAACGGGACTCAAGTCAGAGAACAGGGCAGTAAGGAACCGGAGCTCCCCCTTGTGGCTGCTAGAAAAAAGACGCATTCCACTTCATCTGTTTTTCTCTGAAACCACAGTTCTCAAACGTTTTGATCTTGTGATTCCTTAGCACTCTTCAAAAATGTAGGGGCACCTGGGGGGCTCAGTCGGTTAAGCGTCCGACTTCGGCTCAGGTCATGATCTCACTGTTCCTGAGTTTGAGCCCCGCATCGGGCTCTGTGCTGACAGCCTGGAGCCTGCTTCTGATTCTGTGTCTCCCTCTCTCCCTGCCTTTCCCCTGCTCATGTTCTGTCTGTCTCTCTCTCTCAAAAAAAAAAAAAAAAAAATGTTGAGGATCCTAGGTCTCCTGGCTGGCTCAGTCGTTAAGCATTCGACCTCGGCTCAGGTCATGATCTCGCAGTTTGTGAGTTCGAGCCCCGCGTCGGGCTCTGTGCTGATAGCCTGGAACCTGCTTTCAGATTCTCCGTCTCCCTCTCTTTCTGCCCCTCCCCTGCTCATGTTCTGTCTCTCTCTCTCTCAAAAATAAACGAACATAAAAAAACTCTTTTTAAATGTTGAGGATTCCAAAGAGCTTTTGGTTTGTGCAGAGTAGACTGGTAGAGGGATTTACTGTGTTTGATATAAAAATTTGAAATTTAAAAAATGTTTATGTAATAAAAATAAAAAAAAACAATAAATAGAGCCATTTGCTGGGGAGAATGTCAACGGTGTGGCCACTTTGGAAACTGGACGGCGGCCCCTTGTACAGTGACACACGTGCGGATCACAGAGCCAGCAATCCCACCGCTGGGTGTTTATACAAGAGAAGTGAAGACGCAGCCAGCCGCGCTCGGCGTAGGAGTGTAGTCACATACAGCAGTATTCACAATAACTAAAACTGGAGAGACCCGAGTGTCCAGCGATTGGTGAATGGATAAACCCACTGTGACACATGCGAACCATAAAAATGAACAAAACAGGGGCGCCTGGGGGGCTCAGTCGGTTAAGCAGCCGACTTTGGCTCAGGTCATGATCTCACGGTCTGTGAGTTCGAGCCCCGCGTCGGGCTCTGTGCTGACGGCTGGGAGCCTGGAGCCTGCTTCAGATTCTGTGTCTCCCTCTCTCTCTCTGCCCTTACCTTGCTCATGCTCTGTCTCTGTGTCACTCAAAAATAAAATAAAAACGTTAAAAAAATGAACAGCATATTAATACAGAGACCAGCATGGATGGACCTCCAAAACTCCTGTCTCAAGTATATAGAAGAGTCCTAAAATCTGAGGATTCAAGCAGAACTCAAAGTTGAAGACACAGACCAAAGCTCTAAACAAAGAAGTCACAGAAAAATAAGTATGAACATCCCTTAACCGTATGAAAAGTTATTCTGCCTCATTTATGAGAAATACAAATTGAAAGCGTACCAAGATATAATTGTCACTTAACACATTGAAAAAAAATCCAGAAGTTTGTAGCACGCCCTGGAGGTAGCGCTGTAGAGAAACAGACACTCTGTCGCGCTTCCTCGGGGACACGGGCATGTCCCCAGCTGCGGGGGCTTCGGCAACAGAGGCAACTCCCCGGAAGCCTGCCCTCTGACCTGTCCATCGTGCTTGAGGACTCTCCTCAAAGAAACAGACGGAAAAAATCCAAAGCAGCGTGCGAAAGGGACAAACAAGTGTATCCACTTATCCACTTACATTATCAAACAAAACAATGCAAATGCGAACAAATCTAACAAACTTGGTGGCCGTGGGGGAGGAACGCGCTGGAACAGAGGTGGCAGGGCTGACGCATCGCTTCTCTGGGTGCCATCTTTATATAGTTTTGTGTTTGGAATTCTGTGAATGTTTTTTGTAGAATTTACAAAAAGATTAAGTTTGAAAGGAAAAAAAAGCAATCCCGAAAATCTTAAAACAGAAGGAAACACAGAAGCCCCAAGTCATCCAACCGGTAGCATCATGACATGGAGAAGATCATTGGTCCGATGGACTTTGAGACACACTTTCAAATATAAATTCCTAATAGAACGTATTCTTTTTTTAATGCTTGTTTATTTATTTTGAGTGACAGAGGGTGCGTGTGGGGGAGAGAGCTCAGAGCCCAACGCAGGGCTCGATCCCATGAACCACAAGATCATCACCTGAGCCAAAATCAAAAGTCAGACACTCAACCGACTGGGCCACCCAGGTGCCCCCCTAATAGAATGTATTCTAAGGACCAAAGTACCTGGAAGAAATTTAAATCTGAGTTCATTATTGGTATGGCTATTTTGAAACTATTACAGGTCTCTTATAGGATCAAGCAAATGATTCTGTTAATGTGGTTAGGACCCAAATTTTTAGCCTAAGAGGACACTGTAAAATCACAGAAGTTAAGTAACTCTCTGGAATCTTAATGTTGAATTGAAAATATCAACATAAGGGCACCTGAGGGGCTCAGTTGGTTGAGCATCCGACTCTTGATTTCGGCTCAGGTCATGATCCCAGGGTCACGGGATTGAGCCCAGAGCATCTGGGCTCTCTATTTCATAAAAAGATTTAGAAGAATACCACCCAGTAGTATTTAAAAACGAACACCCCTAGCATGCAGATTGTGCTTCCTAAATACCAACTCCATCTTATTATCCTGAAAAATTGGTAGATTACAAGAAAGAACAAAACATTTGTCTTGATTGTCCCGTGTGGACTACTCTGTCCAGAGTGACCAACTAGGTGCCAGAAGAAAGAGCCTTCTCCAGCTGATAAATTCAGGGGGAAATGACAGATTTTTAAAAATTACCTTTTTGACCCCCTAACGACAGTGGAGCTAGGCAACAGTTATCCACGGACGCTGAAACCAGGAAGTACGATACCGCCGGTGCCATTATGCCGGCTCGACCAGCTAACAAGACTTGAGCCAGCTGCCGTTCAAGTTCACCATCACGGAAGTGAGACAGTGAAACATACACCACACGGTCCCCGCCTGTGAGAGATTCTTGCCTTATCCACTGAAGCTGAATCTGATGATACTTCTGGATTAGATACGGCTTTGTACGAACCACAAAATACAGAGGAAGAGTTTAAAGTACCACGCGAAGCAGCCATCAGCCAAATCCAGAATAGGAGTCCTTCCAACAGCGGTGTGGCAGGGTCTGGGCTGGAGTGGAGCGGGGTGGGGTCCACGCGGGCAGGGCCGTCGCTCAACACAAGGGAGTTAGGAGAAACACACCAAGATGCAAAGGCAAATGGCAATCAATCAATAAATGCTGAACGTTGCTTAGAACCAAAGAAGTGCAGATTAAAATTCATCGACGGGGCACTGACTTCGGTCAGTTTGCCTCAGAGCCAAAAGCTAGATTCCTCCTCTGCTGGCAAGACTGCGAACTCGGCATTCTTGTCAGCTGCCGAACTGCAGAAAAAGCAGTTGGATTCCTGAGAAGGGGGATTTGACGTTTCTTCGTTTGGGAAACCAGCAGTGTGTGCCTTTGCCCTTGCGTCTGGGATTCCATCCTCCGGGAGTCCCTGGGAAGGATTCTTGGGCACAAAACACAAAAAGGGGGGTGTCTGGGTAGCCCAGGCAGTTAAGTGCCCGACTTCAGCTCAGGTCACGATCTCACAGTTTGTGAGTTTGAGCCCCGCGTCGGACTCTGTGTGCATAGCTTGGAGCCTGGAGCTGCTTCAGATTCTCTGCCTCCCTTTCTCATGTTCGGTCTCTCTCTCTTCCAAAAATAAATAAACATTAAATTTTTTTTTAAAAAAAAACACAAAAAGGCATAGGCACAAGGCTAAGCGTGGCAGCTCTTTGTGCAACGTTGGACGTCTGGACACGATTCAAACGTCCACCAAGAGGGGACCGGGTGGACACGGCGTGGGTCAATTCAGCCTCACTCCGCCCACGAAGGAGTGTTTGCACGCACGACTCTGGAGTTCTCCCAGGATGGAGTCTTCATCGAAAATGCAAGTGGAGAAAATTATATACAGTCTGCTACTATTTACCCAAGAAAGGGGGGCACAAATGCGTGTGTGTGCACTTGAATATACTAAAGAGGAGGAAAGTGTTAAAAATATAAGTCTACTTATAGACAGAGAAGGGAGCAGTGTGGAGGAGACAGGGGTAGGAGCCAGACTGATTATGAAAAATCGTGTCTGCAGACAGGGTTCTGGAGGCAGGCAAATATTTTTATATAATTATATGAAATTAATTACACCTACATAACATTAACAATTAGTAAGTAGCAGTAAAATGATATAATTATATACTAAAATTATATAATTATATAGGGATGATTTTTTAAAAAAATCAATCCCAACGACCCACACTGAAAAGGAAGCAATGAAACCTCTTTGTATATCAAGTTGGTAGAGTAGGGACACAGAGGCACCCTCGTTGCTGACTTTAAACCGGTTCTTTGACAGTGTATATCCTTAGGATATTATCCCACAAAGAAAAAAAAATGTATTGGAAAAAATTCTTTTTTTTTAATTTTTAAATGTTTATTTTTTGAGAGAGAGAGAGACAGAGCACAAGCAGGGGAGAGGCAGAGAGAGAGGGAGACACAGAGTCTGAAGCAGGCAACAGGCTCTGAGCTGTCAGCACAGAGCCTGATGTGGGGCTTAACCCATGAACCGTGAGATCATGACCTGAGCCAAAGTCAGATACTCAACCGACTGAGCCACCCAGGTGCCCTTGGAAAAAATTCTTACACTGACTTTAGTCACCTGAATTTTGCTGGTGGTGATGTGTTTTCCTTCTGAGAGGGTTTGGTGTACGCTGTAGGAGAGAGCAGTTGTGATGACTTTGAAGTTGGGAGCAGGAAGTTTTTGGCTCAGAGAAAGATACAGACACAGGGTCCGTAAGGTCAGTGAAATTCCTACAGGTCTGAAATTGATTTGAAGGTATTGTTGTGACTCAGGATGCATTTTATCTTTTATTTTTTTAAATGTTTATTTATTTTTGAGAGAGACAGAGCATGAGCAGAGGAGGGGCAGAGAGAGAGGGAGACACAGAAACTGAAGCAGCTCTGAGTCGTCAGCACAGATCCCGACATGGGACCCGAACTCACAAACTGTGAGATCATGACCTGAGCCGAAGTCGGACACTTAATCAACTGAGCCACCCAGGGACCCCGCATTTTGTCTTTAAAATACACATATTTCCTAGTTCTGTCCACTGAACAATGGCCTGGACGTGACAGAGGTGGTGAGCACCCGCAGCCCACAGAGGGTGGTCTCTACTTCCCCGACCTGAAATACAAGCCAGGACTGCTTGGAGAAGTAACTGATTCCAGGTTGGAGGCAGGACGTGTCGCGCACAAACCCAGAATACCTATGTTATGGAAGTCTGCTAAGCGCATCTAAGAAAGTCTCAGGTGCCAGAGACTCTACCCAAAATGGACTAATTGGAGCTAATGACTGCAACGGATTAAAATATGCAAACAATGCTGGGGCACCCGGGCGGCTCAGTCGGTTATGCATCTGACTCTCGATTTAAGCTCAAGTCGTGATCTCACAGTTCGAGGGCTCAAGCCCCGCGTCGGGCTCAGTGCTGACAACACAGAGCCTGCTTGGGATTCTCATTCTCTCTCTCTCTTCCAAAATAAATAAATAAATTTAAATATATATATATACACACAATGTTTAAATCCACAAAATCATGACAATGGTCAACAAAGTGTAATTGGTCACGTGTCAAGGATGCTAGGAAACCAACCAAGGTTTTGAAAACTGGTTTAAAAGAGGAGAAGTAAACTCTTTTCCTGTCCTTCCTATAAAAATTCCACCATGGGGTGACGGAAGAGTTGGTGAGGGAAACCTGACTTTACGAAGAGTTCCGTGTAATAGATGACGAAGGAACGATGGATTGGGAATATGACGCTGTTGCAGCCGCTAATGGGACAACGGACTCAGGCAACAGTCATAAATGGCTCCAAACATCATAAGAGGGGGGACAGACGTCACAGGCCCCTGAGGGGTGTAGACAAGTTCTCCTCTGAAACACTCCTGTCCCAGCAACCCCCGAAACAACAAGCCTCTAGCTCCAGCTACCACTTTACAGGAGGGGCAGAAATACAGAGGACGGGGCACCTGGGTGGCTCAGTCTGTTGAACGTCGGACTCGGTTTTGGCTCAGGTCACGAACCCAGGGCCGTGGGATCGAGTCCCATGTTGGGCTCCACGCTGAGCATGGAGCCTGATTGAGACATTCTCTCTCTCTCTCTCTCTCTCTCTTTCTCTCTCCCCCCCCCCCCGCTGTGTCCCATCCCAGCTTGCTCCTGCTCTCT
Source organism: Paguma larvata (assembly GCA_030068075.1). NCBI lineage: Eukaryota > Metazoa > Chordata > Mammalia > Carnivora > Viverridae > Paguma > Paguma larvata. The sequence goes on along the minus strand of CM057844.1, from coordinate 45,805,434 downwards.
CTTTAAAATAAAAAATTTTTTTTGAAAATAAAGAAACGAAAATCAAAGGAAGAGGGGTGTGCTAAAAGACCACACAGGGATGCCGCCAGGAAAATCCAGGCTGTGGGACACTTTCTGGACAAACGACCTGATTGTGCGAACAGAGTGCGAGAGGCTAAGATTACGGATTTAGAGACCGAAGAGACACACAACTAACCGGCATGGAAGCATCTTATTTGGGTCCTGATTTGAATGCACAACCACGCAGCAAAACCGCGGGGGCCGTCGGAGCGTGCAGAATCTACGGAAGCTTTACACTCGGACTTCCATAACCCGGACGTGCCTGTGTTGAGTAAAGTGATCCGATTTTGAAACTTCTAATTGGAGGGTGTAAGGGGCCTCAGTGTGGCCCTGACGTCACCTAGTTCCAGCCCATGGACGAGGTCCCTCGAGGGGAAGCAGCTCCCGCCTGAGGGGCTGGGCCCCCCGCCGCACGTGCAGCCTCGTGCCCTGGTCTAGTCCGTGTCCCGACTCACCCCACGTCTCTGTCCTGCTCTCACTTACGTGACCCTCTGATCCCGCCCCTCGGGCAGCAACGGTGATTTGATAAGGTAGGAGCCCCCACGTACGGGGAGCTATTGTAGCCAGGGACTGGGCGAGGCGCCCCTCCTACGCCCTCTCACTCGGTCTTACAAAGCAGACACTTGCTACATTTGACAGAGGACACTGTGGCCAGAAGTTTAATTAGTTTACAAGTGGTCACGCAGCTGCCCCCGCGTCATTCATCCCGCCCGGTTCTGAGCCCGGGTCACACTGTATTTGGGGCAGAGGTTCAGAGGGTAATTATGCCCATCTCGTGTGCTGACTGCCGCGCCCCACCATGACCCCCAGGCCTGTCCTAGGCCAGTGACCCAAGCTACTCCCATCCCCCTCTTTCTAGCCACCCAGCCACGAGGAGACATAAACCCACGCTGTTTGACGACGGGTGTGCTCCTGGGGTCTTTGGCTGGAGGACACGGACACAGACTTGCGGGGCTTGTTCTAAATGGTGACCCTGAGCCCTGACCTGAGCACCGTAGAGGCTGCGGCCCTCATAAGATTAATATCCTTTAAACACTTGGACGTGAGGCAGAGAGAGCGGGCCCTGAAGATACGGGGAGAACCCACGTACGGGAAGATGGCCGACCACGCCTGAGGCGCCGGAAGCCAGGAGGGAGGCCTAGAATGGGTTCTCCCCCAAGGCCCTGCCGACACCTGGACCTTGGACTTCTGGACGCCAGACCGTGGACAGTACGTTCCCATTGTCCTAAGCCACCTACCTGGCTATGGCGGCGCCCACAGACTAACACGTCTCCAGACCCGCGGCAGCTCGTACAGAATCCTGGAGGAAAATTCCTGACATGTCGCGTGGTAAAAACAACTTCCCATCAGGGATACGTGCTCTCGACAACAGCCAAAGTGTGGAAAGAGCCCAAATGTCCATCCACTGATGAGTAGATAAAGAAGATGTGGTTTATTTACACAATGGACTACTACGCGGTGATGAGAAAGAACGAAATCCCGCCATTTGCAACAACGTGGATGGAACTGGAGGGCACGATGCCGAGTGAAATAAGTCAGAGAAAGACAGATGCCATATGTTTTCACTCATGTGTGGAACTTGAGAAACCTAACAGAAGACCACGGGGGAGGGGAAGGGGAAAAGAGTAGGAGGCAAACCGTAAGAGACTCTTAAATCCAGAGAACAAACTGAGGGTTGATGGGGAGGCGGGGGGGGGGGGGACGGGAAAATGGGTGATGGGCAGTGAGGAGGGCACTTGTTGGGATGAGCACTGGGTGTCGTAGGTAAGCGATGAACCACGGGAATCTACCTCCGAAACCAAGAGCACACCGTATACTCTGTTTTAGCCAACTTGACAATAAATTAGATTTAAAAAAATTAATTAACCCCCCAAAATAAATTCTCTTACCAAGTATGGTAACAAAATTAGCCTGAAAAATCCCAAAAGAAATACATGTTCACAATCTAGAATGCTGTATTCTTTATTTATTTATTTTGAGAGACCCAGAGACAGCACGAGTCGGGGAGGGACAGAGAGAGGGAGAGAGACAGAGAGAGAGAGAGAATCCCAAGCAGGCTCCACACCATCAGCGCAGGGACTCGGGGCTTGAACTCACAAACCGCGAGATCATGACCGAGCCGAAAGCAAGAGGAGGATGCTTCACCGACTGAGCCCCCCGGACGCCCTGAGTATGTTATTTTCTTAAGTGGAGGCTTTTAGCACTGGGGTCTTCGATCTGTCCTGAGGGTTTTAAGGATGATTTTCACTCAGAAGTGAGATTTCTTGGGCTTGAGGAATACGGGTGCCACTCTGGGGGCTTCCCCTGGGGCAGGTACCCGCCGAGAACACGGCTTCGGGCGCCGGCGGCCAGGCTCAAGCGGGTTACTCGACCTTTCTATGCCTCCGTTATCCTATCTGCAAAATGGGGCTATTGATAGTTTATCTCACGGTGTGCTTGTATGGACTGAACCTGTTCATGTATGTGTGGTTGGCTGAGTCGTGTCCCCTCCAAATATGCCCCCGTCCTCATCCCGGGAGCCTGCGAGGGCGGCCTTCGGCGGAAAAGGCATCCGTGCGGATACGGCAAAATTAAGGATCTTGAGATGGGGAGATGACCCTGGATCGTGCGGGTGGGCCCTAGTGTAGCCACGTGCCTCCGTGTGAGAGGGAGGCAGAGGCAGGTTGGACGCACAGAGGAGAAGGTGGTGTGGGGACAGAGCGTCTGGCTGTCAAGGCAGGAGTGACGGGAGTCACAGATGCGGCCACAAGCCGGGCAGTGCCACACCTGTTAGCTGGATGGCTGGTTCACCGCTGGCTCAAATGTCCCTGCGCCGAACTCGGGGTCCAGGCAGAGGAGATGCCCGCGTGTGACCGCGGGGGTCTCCAGAGGACGTGAGAAGAACGTGTTGTCATTCAGAGGAGCTCCAGCAGAGTTCAGAGCTGGGTCCCCAGAGAGGAGGGCTCCGCGTTGGGCCAGACGAAGGGATGGGTGCGAGAGGGAAGTGGAGGTGGCCCTTGTCCCCGGACCTCAGACACTGTCCCCGCTCTGTCGTTCGTGGACGATCTGGATGGGGGGCTGAGGTGGGAATGGGCATGTGGCCCCAGGAACGGCTGGCGGCCGGGGCACCGTGTGGACGGCGAGGTGCTTCCTTCTGGCTCAGCGGTCCGGGGGACAGCGCCGGGCACCTGGTCCAGGCGGGAGGAGGTGCCGGCTGCTCCCGCCCACACTTTGGACGCGGACTGTGTGTTATTACAACTACCTGCGACTATGAAACAGTGATGCTCAGGCCTCTCTGTCCACTCGAGTCAGGCTCCCTGGGGGACAGCTTAGCCCGGGCGCGTTCTCAGGTCCATCCCACGGGAGGGGCACAGGCAGCCAGGCAGCAGGACTCTGGGAGGGAGGCAGCCCCTGCAGGAAACCAGGACCCACAGAAGCATCAGACGGAGGGAAGAAGTAGGCAGGGGCCCCAACTTGACTTGGAAACAAGCAAGGGGCGCCTGGGTGGCTCCGTCGGTTAAGCATCTGACTTCAGCTCAGGTCCCGATCTCACAGTCCGTGAGTTTGAGCCCCGCATCGGGCTCTGTGCTCACAGCTCTGAGCCTGGAGCCTGCTTCGGATTCTGTGTCTCCTCTCTCTCTGCCCCTCCCTGCTCACGCTCTGTCTCTGTCTCTCTCAAAAATAAAAAAACATTAAAAAAACAAAGAAGAACAAAACAAGCAACAATTCTAATATCCAAAAGCACCTAGAGCATCAGCTGTCACTGCTCTGCGCACCCCCCCCACCCCCAGCACCCTGTGCGGTGCAGCTGAGGCGTGTAGGGGCTGCTGGAGAGATCGCAGAAAGCGTCACGGATTTTCCCACCAAAGCCCTCCTGAATCGAACAAATAGAACTCGCCACCTCCCCAGCCGAGTCACGGGGTGAGGGCATGAACACATTCAATTTTCTTCGTTTCCCCCTTGAGCTTTAAAATTAATGGAATTTTTATGTTTACTGCCTAATACGGGCATGTTTCATTGGGTATAAAATGATGGCATTAAAAAATATATAATCTTGAAAGCTTCAAGTTCGAAGATGTACCAGGTGTGTCCTCGGGCCCTCTGTCACCCCCTGGAGGCCAAGCGACCTGCAGGCTCGGAGCCCAGCACCTGGGGAGGGTCCGGACAGCATGGGGGGGGGGGCGCTCAGCCCTCTCCCTGCCGTCCGTCTGTTGCCTACTTTCTGGTTCTCCCCACCTTTCGAATTTACATCAGGCGCAGGCTCCTGGACCCCTCTCGGATCGGAGACAGGACCCATTCGAACAAGGAACGATAGTGGTTTGATGAGCGCAGGAGCTGCCCTTACGGGAAAAGTTTCCCCCTCGGAGGTCTGGATGGGGGCCCGACACGGGATGAGACCAAGTCACACGTTTTCATTATTTCTTCAGCATCCATTCAAACTCTGTATTCCACGCACAACGCGACTGCTTTCACGTCCACGGAAACGTGTTTTTTACAGAAGGCTTCACAGAAAACAAAGTTCCCAGTGAAACCCGGGCGGAGAGTCTATGTGCCTGAGGGACTCTGGTTGGGAGACGTGCCTAGGGGCCTGGCTCCTATCGCTGGTTTTCCTGCGTTCTACTTTTAAAGCCAAGAGAGAGGCAGCTTATTGTGCCTCAGTCTACCCACATTGCTAATATCAGCATAGTACTTGCCTCTATGTCTCAGGACGGTTAGGGTGAAAAGTCATAGTTCACATAAAAGACACAGGATCCTGCCCGGACCCCACGGGCTCTGTGTGTCACCGTTGGCGAGTCTTAGAGTCTCAGACGATGCCTCGTGTCATCCACGCCTTCCCCGGTCCCTGGCACGCAGCCCAGGGCTCCCCGTGGGACCGACCCCAGGCTGACGAGAACGAGTTTGGAAATTAAATCAGGGGTCCTTCCCAGCAAGTTTGTATTTCTCGTTCCTGGTTTCAGTCGATGGGACTCTCCATTTTTTCCCCTTTGTCTCGTTTCTAATTTTCTTGACCCCCTGTGCCTAATTTTTGTCCTGTGGCTGTATTCTGTATTTCCCTGTCACCTGTCTTCGGCCAGCCTCGAGCGGCGACAACTTCCCTTGATCGCAGGTCTTCCCGGCCCCGTGCTGGGCGATCCCGTTCACGGCACCCCCTCCTCAAGCCAGAGTCTCAGGGAGAACTTAGGGCGCATAGTCTATGGTCAGGTGCCTGAGAGTTTACGTAACCTACCCTCAAATGACACGTGTCCCTGGAATTGCTAGCGGGCGAAAAATAGAGGGGAAAAAACCCATTGAATCATTAGTTACGTAAAACCAAAGCAGCAGGATGTGAGTAAGAGGGCACGTCCTTGTGGGGGAAGCGAAGAGAGGACACTGTTGTCATGGACACTGAGCAGATGAGGGAACATGATGAAAAAATTAGGGCCCGGAAGCTTGAACATTTTGATAATGGATAATTTTGTTTTAAACCCATGTTGTTAAAACTGACGCAAGAAGGGGGCACCTGGCCCTGTTGGTCGGGTGTCTGACTTCGGCTCGGGTCATGATCTCGAGGTTCGTGGGTTCGAGCCCCACGTCGGGCTCTGTGCTGGCAGCTCAGATCCTGGAGCCTGCTTGCATTCTGTGTCTCCCTCTCTCTCTGCCCTTCTCTCTCTCATTCCCTCAAAAAATGATAAACATTAAACAAAACTGACGCAAGAAGAATCAAAATCTGAATCAGCAGCCCAGGCTCCTCCCGAGAGCGATGACCTCAGGCTCTCTGGGTGTGTGGCCCGGGCGCAGGGCTTGCAGATGCTTCCTGGTGACAGTCGGGTGCAGCTGGGGCAGACAGCCCTGGGCCGGAGGGCAGCCCTTGGTCATGCACGAAACCGTGTGGCTCGCGGGCTGCGTGTGCAGCGGGGGTGACCCGCACTCCAGGCTCGAAGGGACTTTCGGGCCCAAACCAGGGGGTCTGGTGCAGACGGGGACAGCTGGTCACCCTGTCTACAGCCCGGTGGAGAGACTGCAGGGACAGGAGCACAGGACGGTCCTGGGGGGCCCAGCTGACACCCACGTGCCTGGGGCAGGGGGGAGTCACGCACCAGGAAACTCCAGTCCCAGGCAGACTGGGTGCTTGTTACCCCAGCTGGTGAGAGCAGACAGGACCAAGAGAACCATAAAAAAACAACGACTAGGGCACCAGGGGGGCTCAGTCGGTTAAGCGTCCGACTCTTGGTTTCGGCTCAGGTCATGATCTCATAGTTCGTGAGCTCGAGCTCTGCATTGGGCTCTGTGCTGAAAGGCATGAACAGGATGGAGCCTACTTGGGATTCTCTCTCTCTGCCCCTTCCCCGGCTCGTGTGTTCTCTCTGCCTCAAAATAAAGAAACGAACATTTAAAGAAAAAATAACAATGACAAGAACAAGAAGGGTCACGCGAAGGACGCTGTCCTGTCTCACACTAAGGTCCTGGGGTCTCCTCCGGGCAGAGCCTTATAGCCCTGGCCTTGCGTCGGAATCATGAAAAGGGGCAGGAAGGGCTTTTAAACCCCAATACCCAGGTCCCGGCCCCAAGATTCAGGTCTGTGATTCCTGCGCGTCTGAAAGCCCACGACCTGGGCAGCTTCGCATGACAGAAATGCGTCCCCTTGTTGTCTGGGAGCCAGAAATATGAAATCAAGGTGATGGCTGGGCTGTGCTCCTTCGGAGACCTGGGTGGACCTGTGCTGGTCGCTCCCCCCGCTTCTGGTGGCGGCCCTCGCGGGGGCTCGAGGCCGCCTCACCCGTCTCCGTCGTCCCGTGGCCTTCGCCCTGAGAGCCTACATCTCTTCTCCTCTTCTTTGGAGGACACGAGGCCTCGACGACCACTGTCTCCTTTCTCTCTCCGCGAATGTGACGGTTCCGGGGGCCTCCTGCGGGTGGAACCCGACGGGGTTTGCGGCTGGCTTCTGTCCCTTTGTGTCAGGCCCACGAGGTGGTAACTTTCAACATAAATATGCTTTCTACATCAAATTGTTTTCAATTTTTTTTTAATTTTTTTATTTTTGAGAGACATAGAGACAGAGTGTGAGCAAGGGAAGGACAGAGAGAGAGGGAGACACAGAATCTGAAGCAGGCTTCAGGCTCTGAGCCATCAGCATAGAGCCCAACGTGGGGCTCGAACTCACAGACCGCGAGATCATGACCTGGGCTGAAGTCGGCCGCCCAACCGACTGAGCCACCCAGGCGCCCCTGTTTTCAATTTTTTAAGGTTTATTTTGCAGAGCGAGAAAGAGACAGAGTGAGAGCGGGGGAGGGGCAGAGAGTGAGGGAGACACAGAATCCGAAGCAAGCTCCAGGCTCCGAGCCGCAGCACAGAGCCCGATGTAGGGCTCGAACCCACAAGCTGTGAGGTCACGACCTGAGCCGAAGTCGGACGTATAACTGACTGAGCCCCCCAGGCGCCCCTCGAATTTTTTTTTAGAGAGAGAGAGAACATGAGTGGAGGAGAGAGGGGCACAGAGAGAGAGAATCTCAAGTAGGCTCCAGGCTCAGCACAGAGCCCTACTCGGGGCTCGATCCCACAACCCTGGGATCATGACCTGAGCTGAAATTGGGAGTCAGACGCTTGACTGACTGAGCCCCCCAGGCGCCCCCACATCAAATTCCTAATGAAAAGATGCCCTAGGCTCGTCCTGCAGCTTCACGTAACCCCCGGCACACGGACAGGGTCCCCCGGGCGCTAGGAGCCCCCCCCCCCGGGCACAGCCTGGGCCCCCACCCCAGGCCTCTCTGCCGTCCTGGCCCTGTGCTCATTCCCTGGGCAGCCCCTCTTCCCCCAGCTCCAAAACACAGGCTCGGGCCTGCCGCTCTAATTTATGAGCCGTTGTGAGCCCAAGGGGCCCTCTTTGAAATGAAAGGAGTGTGTGAATAAACCCCTAACAATGGGGGTTTGATTAAAACGCTAGCTCCGGCCCTGGAGGGCCCTTCAGGGTCCTCGCGAGGGCCCTCACCCGCCTCTCCCGCTCCATCGCCTCCGGCCCACGCCGACAGGAAAGATGAAGGTTTATTACTCTCATTTGATAGAAGCCATTAGCGCCCAAAAAGGTTAATTAATTTTCAGAAGGTCACACGGTTGGGCTGAAATGAATCATTCTGGCCACATCCGGGATGGAGGGACACAGGCGTCGCCCAGGTTTGGGCGGTGAATCGTGTGCCCCTGAGTCCGGGCCCGTGAGGGGGGACAGTCTGGAATGCGAGCATGATGCTGCCAAGGGCCAGGGAGGGAGACAGACTCTGAGAGATGACCGACCTCGATGGATTGCCCAAGACCGAGGGGTTTTCGGGGGGGGGCGGGGGGGCCGAATCAGGGTTCCCCAAGGCGTGCACTTCCTAATCCTGAGTTTGTGACAGTCACCTTCTACAGCAGGAGGAGTTTGTAACAGGAGTACGTTACTGATCTTGAGATGGGGAGGCCAGACTGGGTTCTTCTGGCTGGCCCAATGGGCTCAGGAACGTGCCTGCGAGAGGGAGGCGGGGGCTCTGAGTCAGGGATTGGAAGTGCCCCTGGCTTCGAGGATGGACAGAGAGACAGGAGCCACGGATGAAGGCAGTTTCCGGGAGCTGGAAAAGGTGAGGAAGTGAACTCCCCCCTAGAGCTTCCAGAAGGAACCCAGCTGACACCTTGATTTTAGCCCAGCGAGGTGCATTTGAGGACCCCTGAGCTCTCGGACTCTAAGAGGACACATCGGGGTTGTCCTCAGGCAGCAGGTTGGTGACGTGTCAGAGAAGCGAGAGGACATAATGCAACTGAACATGATGTCGCCTTCGGTGCCAACGTCCGGAAGGGCCGGGACACAGGGGACAAGCCGGTCATCCTGGACCTCAGGGACTTTCGGTCAGCTGAGGCCGGTTCAGAAAGGCAGCCACTGTCTTTCCAGGGACTCCCAGGGGCCGCTGTACCCATGGCACTAAAGCGGGTCTCACGTCGGGTGCCGAAACGGCAGTGACCATAACAAGGCTGAGACAGTGTGGGCTCTGAAGAGTTGCCCATCCCTTCCTCGTGAGCACCTGTATCTCCCTCGCGGGTGCCGTGAGCTGAGGAGTCACCATTCCCCACACTGGCGCGGACCCATGTGGAGACCTCTCCGGAAGGAACGTGCCACCAAAAATTGAATCATGGCTTTCTTTGCTACGGGAACCTTTCTAAAAAGAGCTTTACAAAAACCTCTCACTGATCGGGTTAACACACAACAGAAACACTTCTGTAGTTCAAGTTTTGGATTTATTCATCAGTATTTTCCAACTGGAGTTTGGAGATCTGACCATCTTGCTCAGGTCTGAGAGACAGAAGTAGGTGTTCACGGCTCCTCCTCAGAGCTGTCTCTGCACCTTCCGGGGCCAGCGGAAGGGGAGGGGCTGCCCGTCAGCTCTGGAGCGGGTGGGGGCGGTACACACTAGCAAACCCCTCAAGATCGGCTTTCCAGAAAACAAAATGATGCACACAGGTATACGCACATACGTTTGTGTTTGTTATAAAGTTACTGATATGAAGGGTGTGTAGGGAACAACCCACAAATCCTAAGTTACAACGCTTTGTTGTCAATTCCCCACAACCGTAACTGCAGCGAACATCGGATTTCTTGCAAACTCCATGGTCAACTTCTGAAATTCTACTGCCAACAATAGAATCGCATTAGCCGCCTATGAACGAACGCTTGGCTGATGTCGGAGTCGACGCCGAGTTCGGCTCCCATCGTTGACAGACAATTATCGTTTCGACCTGGATGCAGGTTGGTATTTTCATTTACGGTAACTAGGAAGACGAAAGTAAAATTACCAAGACACACGTCCAAACTTCATTCATTTGATAATGATGCGAGTATCTTCCTTGCTGAATTAGATAATAGTTTTCAAATACTGAAAGAATATTTCCTCAGTGTTTTTGTGCCCTTCACAATACAGCAGCTACGGACAGGACACATTCAAGATTAATTTGCGTTATTAACATGTTTCTATCACCGTATTAAGTCTAGATAGTCAACAAAACAACACAATAAACTGACTTCCATGGTGTAAACACTCCCACCAGAGACGATTTTAACGTGCTGACGTGACGCTGCTGATGACTGGGAAGCGACGCACGCAGACCGGCCCTCGGCGCTTCTGCTGCTCAGACACAATGGGCATAAATGACCCCACGGACATAGATGACAGCAAAATGTAGTTAAAAAATTAGGAAGTGATTTTTGAGTTCTTTTGAGCTTTTGAGTAATTATTTGCTTTGTTTTTTCATATCATTTATTTAATTTTAAGACTGAAAGTTTTCATTTCGAACAATGGCTATGATTAACAAGCAGCTTCGAAAACTCCTAAAAATTTAACCTCCGGCTCTGATGAGCCATTACTGGGTAGCCCTTGGACGAAGCTAGAGAAAGTAGCCTAACGTAGTTGACTTAAGCACTTTTTTGTTTGAAGTGTCTTGTTTTCCCTCAAAATACGTTTAGATGACACAATCATTCATTTTAATAGAAAGATTGTTTTCCTCAATCTTTGCTGACATTTGACCTCAATAAAATCGAGTGGCACGGTATAACGGTGAACAATACTCTCTTATGCTTTCCTCTTAAGAAGCGAGAAAAATGAAAATTTAAAATAAGTTAAGCGCACCACAATGAGACATCACTTCACACCCACTAGGGTGGCTATTGTGAAAGCAAACAAACAAACCGAGAATACAGCTTTGGGGAGGACGGGAAGAAATTGGAGCCCTTACGCCCTGTGGATGGGATGACAAAATGGCACAGCCGCTATGGAAAACAGTATTGTCGGTCCTCAGGATATTAAACAGAGTTACTGTACGATCCGGATTTCCACTTCTGGGTTTATACCCGAAAGAAGTGAAAGCAGGGTCTCAAAGGGATGCTTGTAAACCCATGATCAGAGCAACGTTATTCACAGCGGCCCAAAGGGAAAGTAGCCCAAGCGTCCACGGATGGCTAAGTGGATACATGACACGTGTTCTATCCATACGACGGATTATTATTCAACTTCAACAGGGAAGGAAATTCTGACCCCTGCTACAACGTGGAGGAACCGTAGGGACATCACGCGAAGTGAAATACGCCAGACCCAAAAGGACAGATATTGTAGATTCTTCTTATGAGGTTCCTAGAGTTGTCAGACTCAGAGACGGGAAGTAGATGGTGGGTGCCGGGGGTGGAAGGGAGCAGCGCGGCGTGGGGGTCTCGAGTTTCAACTGCAGCAGATGGATGGTGGTGATGGTTGCACAACAAAACGAATGTACTTAAGGCTGTACACTTAAAAAAGATTGAAATGGTAAATGTTATGTTGTATCTATTTTACCACAACAACAACAACAAAAAAAACCCAAAGTAAGTAGATGGAAGGAAATAATAAGAGTAGAAATTAAGAAACAAGAAAATCTAAAAACAACATAGAGACATCAATTAAACCTAAAAAGTTCTTTGAAAAGATCTACAAAGTTAAACCTTTAGCTAGACTGCTCAAGAAAAAGAGACACGCAAATGACCAATGTCAGGAATGAAAGAAGAGAGAAAATACGGATTGTGTACTTCAGAATGGGTTAGGAAGGTAGATCTCACGTTCCGCGTTCTCATACACCAAAAACAGACAACGAGACACAAGGAAACGCCAGAAGGTGGCGGCTGTGTCTATGACCTTGACTGTGGGAATGGATGTGTCTATGACGTTGACTGTGAGGATGGCATTATGGGTATTTGCACATATCCAAACTCCTCAAACTGTACCCATGAGATATGTGCATTCTTTGTCTATGAATTAGAACTCGATAAAGCTGTTAAAAAAAAGTACGCCATTGATACTAAACAGTTTTATGTGGATACATTTCATAAATTAGATGAAATGAACGAATTCCTTGAAAGACAAAAAGGTCTAAAACAGATTTAAAAGGAAGTAGGAAGACTAAATCCCTCTATGTCAATTAAGAAACTATGGGGCGCCTGGGGGGCTTAGTTGGTTAAGCGTACAACTTCTGCTCAGCTCAGGTCATGATCTCCTAGTTTGTAGGTTCGAGCGCCGCGTCAGGCTCTGTGCTGATCGGCCTGCTTCCGATTCTGTGTCTCCCTCTCTCTCTCTCCCCTCTCTCCGCTTGTGCTCTGTCTCTCTTTCTCTCTCTCAAAAAAAAAATAATTAAAAATAATTTTAAGAAACTAAATTCACAATCGAAAACCATTCCACAAAGATAACATGATAATAATGAATGTTAGCAAATTCCAAGGAATCAAAAAAAAGCTCTATTTTTAAAAGTTCCAGATTAATAAATGAATTTTATCATCTTCGCTAATTTTTACAAAAGAAGGTCTACTAGAATCTGGAGAGGGATTGCTTCGAATCAATATACAAAATCAATTGTGTTTCTACATATACTAGCAAACAACTGGAAAAGGAAATTTTAAAATACCTTCGAAACACATGAAACACTTAGCGACAAATTTAATCACATAGATTCAAGATCAATATATCGTCAACTACAAAACCCTTCTGAGAGCAGTTAAAAGGACCCCAACAAATAGAAACACCACGTTCATGATTGGGAGGCTTGGTATCTATAGATTTAGAGCAACCACAATCATCATCTCGGCAGGCTTTTTTTGGTAAATTTAACAATCCGATCCTCAAGTGTATGTGGAAATACGAAGGACGTAGAATTGCCCAAATACTGAAACAGAAAGACAAAGTTGGTGGGCTTATACTGCCCGACCGACGGGACTGCTTTTTGTAAAGCAGTCATCACGACGGTACGGCGTTGCTTTACAATAGACAAATAGGTCGATGAAATAGACGAGGAAGTTCAAAAATAGATCCTCACACAGATGATCACATGATTTTCAGTAAGGCGCAAAGGGACTTCCTTGAGAAAGGATAGAATTTTCAAAGAGCGGTGCTGGAAAAACTGAATATCCACATGGGGGGAAATCCCGATACTCTTAACATATAACATATACAACAGTGAGGGTGTCTGGGTGGCTCAGTCAAGCATCTGACTCTTGATTTCGGCTCAGGTCATGATCTCATGGTTCGTGAGCTCGAGCCCTGGGTCAGGCTCTACACGGGGCATGGAGCCTGGTTGGGATTCGCTCTCTTCCTCTCTTTACCCCTCCCCCCCAACTCACACATTCGCTCTCTCTCTCTCTCTCTCTCGAAAATGAAATAAAACAAAAATACAAAAATGAACTCAAAGTTGATCAGAAACCTAAATATAAAAGTCAACATTACCATGTGTCTTAAGAAAAAAAAAAGAAAACCCAAAGGAGAAAATCTTCCTCATCAGAGCATAGATCTTAGATCTGGTACAAAAAAACATGGGCTATGAATAAAAAGTTGGTGTAGCTTTAATTTTATAAACGAGGTGTAAGAGAAGTGTTCACCTGAGGAAAATGAACGCCGGGCCAACAGAAGCATACGGACACTCACGCCGGCTTCACCCGTGGCGGCCCGAACTTGGAAACCAGCCGAGCGTCCCTCCACAGATGAACAGATAGTTACATATCCACGCACTTGAAGACTAGTCAGCACTAACGAATAGAACCAATTACAAATACACTCAAAACGTGAATGGCTCTCGAAAACATTTGCACGATGAAAGGAGCCAGACACGGAAATGGCTATACGAGCCCATTTAGGTGGAAATGAAGAAAACGCAAAATTATCTATAGTGACACAAGGGGGCAGGAGCGAGCGTTTGGAAGGAGCCGGAAATGTTCGCTGTGGGTATGTTGCGGTCTCCCCGTGTGTACCTCTGCTAAACCCTGCTGAACCGTAGACTTCAAATGGCTGCTTGCCATGGTATGCAATCTGGAAGGGAGAGTTGGAAAGAGCTTCGGGGTTAGAACAGGGGTGAGCTAAATGGTGTGTGGGGAGTGCTGGGGGAGGGGAGACGGAGAGCAAAGTCAGAAATGGCCCATAAGGTACTTACAGGAAACGAGGGTCCCCGTCCGTGGGCAGGGCCGGGGGCTGCAAAGAGCTCTGGTGGTTTCCTGGATTTTAATAGACAGACAAAGCACGTTTGTTTCAAATGAAAAATCAGCCTCTGCCCTCAGTCTGGATCTCAGTCCCCCGAAGCCTGGAATTGCCGTGTCCGGTGCTCCAGACAAGGCCACCTGCGGGCCAGGCTCCCTCGAGGGCCCTAACTAGATTCTAGGGCGAGGGTCCCAGGAGCCCGGCGTTTAGGCTGGGAGTGCACTCGGGGTCCGCCCAGGCACATGCGTCTGCCGGCAGGACCATTCTCTGGCGCGGAATTCTGGAAAGTGTGGGGCTGCAGTGTATCGGGGTCTCGCGGGGGACAAAGAGCTGGAAATGGTGCCCAAACCGGTCAAACCGAGGCAAGGAGAGCTAAGAGATGAACTATTTACAAGAAGAAAGAAACGGTGTGACCCGCCCCCGAGCAAAGGTTTTACTCTTGTCCCGTGGACACCGGGAGGGAACGCGTGCCGCACTGGTGGCCGCTGGGAACGCTGTAGCCCTGAGTCCGGACTCCCCACGCTGAAGGGTCCCTGGGTGCCCGCAGGGCTGTGGGTGCGGGCCACCAGGGGCGGGAGGCGGTGCCTGCACTACTCGCAATCCGCGTGCTTTGTCTGTCTATTAAAATCCAGGAGAATTTCATCGTTTGCTTTCTAAAACAGTGAGTTTGGGGCGCCTGGGTGGCTCAGTCGGTTGGGCGGCCGACTTCGGCTCGGGTCATGATCTCGCGGTCTGTGGGTTCGAGCCCCGCATCGGGCTCTGTGCTGATGGCTCAGAGCCTGGAGCCTGCTTCGGATTCTGCCTCTCTCTCTGCCCTTCCCCTGCTCATGCTCTGTCTCTCTAAGATAAATAAACGTTAAAAAAAAAAAAAATTTAAAACAGTGAGTTTTTTTTTTTAATATAAAAGTGATCGTGTTTCTCATTTTCGAATGTTTAAGTTAAAAGATGTCCCTCCAGGCTTTTCTTCACGTAGGCGCAGGCGGCGAGCCAGGACCCCTGGGTCTCGGAGCCCCACACCGGGCCCAGGCGCCCCGCTGGACCCGCTTCCGGGCCGGCCTGGAGTTCACCGCCGCGCTCCTGCCGCTCCGAGCTGCCCGCCGCTCCGGCCAGCGCGCCGTCGTGAGCTGTCACCGGGAGCCCGGAGCGCGCCTGGCACCGAACAATGCCGGTCTGATTAAAATCAGCTCCCATTGACACAGCGCCTCTTCCACGGCGGGCGCTGGCTCACACCCCCTCCTCCCGACACTGCGGGGGCTGTTTGTCACTCTGACACCGCAGAGGACACAGGGGCCCCAAGAGACGGTCTTAATGCAGGATCCCACAGCTAGTCCGGAGTTCTGCTCACTTCCTGGGCAGCCAGCACCACCGTCGCCATGCTGGGGACGAGCCCTCATTCCAGCCACTGCTGCTGAGCCCTCGTGGACACTACACACACACACACACACACACACACACACACTCCACAACATTCCTTTCCCGAGTGCATTTGCCCAGTGCTTTCCAGGCCCCAGTGTGACCCTAACACCTGTCAGGACACGGACCAGCATTTGAAGCCCCTACTCAGACCCCCTTTCTCCCTCTCTTTGTCCTCTACTAGCCCTGGGTGTGCAGTGTGAGTGGGTGGGCGTCCTGGAGCTGTCCCTGTCGCAGGGAGACAGACACTTTTCAATCCACAGCGCTCCCGCTGCCCCCAGGACGGACACGACAGTGCCAAGGGAGGCCAGGCAGAAGCCAGCTCCCTGGTGGGCTCTCTTGGGGGCGCGGTGCCACCAAACAGGCTGGGGGGCAGAAGGGAAGGAGATCAGTAAGGGGAGGGCGGCGGGGCCCCCCACAGCCTGGGCAGCGCGACACCGTAATCGGACAATAGCAGCTGCAGGCAAAATCAGGGAAAACGGGTGAGTGACGCTTCTTGGGGCTTTTCCTTTGGGGCCTTAGGAACCTCGGCACTCACCATCTTGCCCTCTAGCGGTCACCGGAAGCCATGCAGCTGGCGTGGCCCCTCCCACCTGGTGTGGAGATGGCTGAGCAAATGCTAGACGTTTCTGAAGTTCCTTGTTTTATGTTAGGAATGCAAGTGATTTTCCAGTCTACTTCAAACTTCGTACGTTTTGGTTTGAAAATAAAAATCAGGGGCGCTGGGTGGCTCAGTCAGTTAAGGTCTGACTTTGGCTCAGGTCATGATCTCACGGTTCCCGAGTTCAATCCCCCCCACATGGGGCTCTGTGCTGGCGGCTTGGAGCCTGGAGCCTGCTTTGAAGTGTGTGTGTGTGCGTGTGTGTGTGTCTGCCCCTCCCCCATTCACATTCTGTCTCTCTCGCTCTTGCTCTCAAAAATAAACATTTTAAAAAACCTTAAAAATAAAAATCATACTTAATACAGTCCCTATCAAAATACCAGCACTACTCTTCACAGAACTGGCACGGATAATCCTAAAATTTGTATGGAACCAAAAAAGATCCCAAGAAGCCAAAGAAATCTTGAAAAAGAAGAGCGAAACTGGAGGTATCATAATGCCAGATTTCAAGACATACTACAAAGCTGTAGTAATCAAAACAGTTCGGTCCTGGCACAAAACCGTCAACGGAATAGAATAGAGAGCCCAGAAATAACCCATGTTTGTGTGGTCAGTTAACCTTCGACAAAGGAGGCAAGAATATACAACGGGGAAAGACAATCTCTTCACCAAACGCTGTGGGGAAAGCTGGACAGCGACATGCAGAAGAAAGAAATTGGGCCACTTTCTTACACCACACACAAAAATACACTCAAAATGGATTAAGGATCTAAGCGTGAGACCTGAAACCATAAAAATCCTAGAAGACGGCACAGGCGGTAATTTCTCTAACACTGGCTGTAGCAACATCTCTCTAGATACGTCTCCCGAGGAAAGGGACACAAAAGCAAAAATAAACTATTGGGACTTCATCAAAATCAAAACCTTCTGCACAGCAAAGGAAAGAATCAACAAAACTAAAGGACAACCCACCGAATGGGAGAAGATATTTGCAAACGACATCTCTGGTAAAGGGTCAGCATCCAAAGTACGTAAAGAACTTCTACAAACTCAACATCCAAAAAAACAAAGAATCCAATTTAAAAACGGGTGGAAGTTGTGAACAGACATTTCTCCATCTCTCCAGGTGCCCAACAGACCCATGAAAAGAGGCTCGACATCACTCATCGTCAGAGAAATACAAATCAAAACCACAACGAGACCCCACCTCGCAGCTGTCAGAATGGCGAAACTCGCAACACAAGAAACCACAGGTGTTGGTGAGGATGCGGAGAAAAAGGAGGCCTCGTGCGTGGTGGGCGGGAAGGCAAACTGGTGCAGCCGCTCTGGAAAACAATCTGGAGGTTCCTGAAGATATTAACGACAGAACTATCCTGTGATCCAGCAATCCACTACTGGACGCTTACCCAAATAATACGAACACACTGATTCTAAAGGATACGTGCACCCCTGTGTTTATAGCAGCATTGTTTACAATGGCCAAGATACGGAAGCAGCCCGAGTGTCCGTCGATAGATGGATGGATACAGGAGATGTGGTGTATATATACGTGTGTAATATTCCATCACGTATATATGGGTAATATTCCATTGTACATATACACGCAATGGAATATTACCCAGCCATGAAAATAACGAAATCCTGCCATCGGCAACGATGTGGGTGGATCTACAGGGTATTCTGCTAAGTGAAACGAGTCGGTCGGACAAAGACCGACACCACGTGTCTTCACTCATCGGTGGAATTTAAAAAAACAAAACAGATGAGCAAAGAAAAAAAAGACAAATACACAACCAGACTCTTAAGTAAAGAGAACTCTCTGGTGGGCAGCAGAGGGCAGGCGTGGGGGAGGGTGGGAGACTGGGGGGTGGGGACGAAGAGGAGGCCCCCTGATGACCACGGGGTCATGGAACGAATTGTCGCATCCCTGTGTGGTACACTGTATGCTAATTACTTCAGATCTTTGCACGTGGCGAGTGTGGCGACGGTTCAGGAAGACCCGCTTTGCTCCAGCATGCCCTCCCTTTGACTTGAGCAAGCGTCTCTGGGTCCCGAGGCCGCAAGCTGGTGGCGTGGCCTCCCTGCCCACTTCTTGGGAAAGTACGGACTCTGGCGTGGGTGTCCCGTGCACACGGCTCCTTTGTGGCCCCCCTAGGTCCCTACCCTTGTTTTTCTCCCCTGTTTTCAATTCTGTTATGCTGCGGGTTTATAATAATTACAGTCAATATTCATCATGTACTTATGACTCATTCGTCCCCGTCCTTTGTAAAGAAAGGAAACTGAGGCCAGAGGGTCATGCAAAAGCCCAAGGCCACACAGTGAGTGACCAGCAAAACAGAGACTTGAATGCCAGCAATCAGACAAAAGTGTTCTCGACGGCTAGGCCATCCGCCCTCACGCACACATCTGCGCTACGGCTCGTGTCAGTAGAAGCCACTTCCAACTCTTTGTAACAGAGGATGGCATGTCAGCAGCATTCACAAGAGCCCCGAACCCGTGACAACCCCAGGGCCACCGACCGTAGCCTGCCCAGATCACGCTTTGTTCACGCAATGGATTATCCTGTTACACCAACAAATCTCACAGATGTTGTGTTAAGTGGAAGGAACCAGAGATAAGGAGACATACATACTGGATGGTGCCTCGCAGATTGTTTCAGAAACAGCAAATGCAGTTCAGAAAACGGGTACTTTTGGGGGCACCTGGGTGGCTCAGTCAGTTGAGCATCCAACTTCGACTCAGGTCATGATCTCTCGGTCTGTGAGTTCGAGCCCTGCGTCGGGCTCTGTGCTGACAGCTCGGAGCCTGGAGCCTGCTTTGGATTCTGTGTCTCCCTCTCTCTCTGCCCCTCCCTTGCTCACACTCTGTCTTTCTCTCTCTCAAAAATGAATAAACATTAAAAAAAAAAGAAAACAAAAAGAAAATTGGTACCTTTGGGGATGGGGGAGTGGAGGAGCAGGTGAGGGCACAGGGAGGCTACTGGGGCTCTGGAACGTTCCGTATGCCGCTCCGGGTGATGGTGGGTGCGTGGGCATGGAGACATCGCCCATCACCCTGGGCACAAGGTCCCCGAGCCAGGCCCTGTGAGTCTGCGGTCAGCAGAATGACCCCAGAGACAGCTCCTCCCTCCTCTCTGACACCTGTGAACATTGTGACAGGGCAGAAGGGACTTTGCAGATGCGATGTAGGTTACAGACTTTAAAATGGGGGGGGGGATTTCTGGATATTTTCTGGGCCCCATGTCCTCTCACGAGCTCCTTTAAAAACACACTTCTCTGGCTGGAGAGGTCTGAAGCGTGTATTCATTTCAATGGTCGCTGTAATAAATTACGACCAATTCCGCAGCTGCCAAAAAAGCAACCTTCTTGTTTTCCGGTTTCTGGAGATCAGAACTCCAGTGGGCTCTGGGCTCTCCGCCTGGGGTCTCTGAAGGCCGAAAGCAAGACGGCGACCCGATGTTCCGCGCCGGAGGCTGGGGGGAGGGGAGGGTCTCCGCTCTCCCAGGGCCCAGACCCTCCTCCCTCTCTCCCCAGAGTTTCTTTCCGAAGAAACCCAAGGCTGCACCCGTCAACGAAAGCTGGAAATAAATGCCTCTATTCCGCGGGGCCAGAACCGGGGAAGTGCGAACCTCAGGCACAGAGGGTGAGGAGCAGGTGTCCTCAGGCGTCCTGAGGACCCACCACACCTCGTCCTCACCCCGGCCCCGCTGAGCAGACCCTGGGCGTTCAAGCCAGAGAATCAGCCTCCCTGCCACACCTCATAGCGCCTGGGGCTCGACTAAATGAACAAATGCCCATTCCTTCCTTCCTTCATTCCCTCACTCCTGCCTTCTGTCCCGAGAGGGGTAGGAAGTGTCCACCTAGTGCAGGTGCTGGGACCCCTGCAGAGCTGCCTGCTTGGGCTGGGGTCTCCTGCTGAGTAGGGTCCTGTGTCGAGTCGCCACGTTTCGCAGATAAAACTACAGGGTGCCCTTGTGTGGCATATAAAATTACCTGCTCCGTATCTGGGGCGTGCGTACAGCAAAAGTAAGTTTTGTGCTGTTAACTGAAAGTCAAATCTACCGGGGCCCTCGGTAGTTTATGTGAGGCGTCTGTCCCACTGTCGCCAGCTGGAAAAGTCACTTTCCTTAGTTACTCTGGTCACTGTGGGGCCTGGCCTGCCCCGGGGCCCCCTGCAGGGGACGGCTGATCACAGGAACAGTCGTCCGCCGGGTGGTGGTCGGCTGCCTGTACATCCCTCCTGCCGTCCTGCCCAGCCGAGCTGCTGACGCGGCTCAGGGTCCCCTGAAGCCCAGGGTCTTGGCATGGCTCCGCAGTGAGGTCCCCAGGAGCCTAGGGACCTGGTCCCACCCTGGCACCTCCCTTGGGCTTTGGACTGGTTTGGTCTGGGGGCATGGAAACCCTCAAAGGAGGGATTTAGAGTCAGGTTGGAGACCTCGCCTCGGGGCGGCGCTGAGTGCCCCCTCTCAGACCCCTGTCTGAGAACAAGCCTCGAACGAGAAGCCGGCTACCTGGCTGTGGTTCGTGGCTTCCGGGATCAGCCGGGCCTGGGATCCGGTCCTGCGTCTGCTGTTTCCAGCTGCGCGCCCTCGGCAGTCGCCTCCGCTCTCCAAGCTCCACGCTCCTCTTCCGTCTCTCGAGAGGCCATCGTGAATGCCGATCGAGACAGCCGTTCTCAAAGCTCCCTGGACCAGCAGCGGCACCTGGGACCACGGGAGAGCGGCAGACTCTTCTCAATTAGCAACCCGAGGCTGGGCCCACAAGCTGTCCGTTGAAACGGACGCCTCCCAACCGCAGGCGCAGGCGAGTCGCGTTAAGGGCCAGCTGTAGAAAGATGGGTGAACGAGAAACCAACTCCCAGCACTGACTCCTGAACTGGGGGGGCTCCCTCTCACCACCAGGAGCCCCGATGTTGCCCTTCCCCTGCTCCCGCACAAGTTCAAGGCTGCTCTCTATGCGAGGACTTGCCTTTGCCCTCGAGACTCAGATTAGAGCTCCACCCGGTACCTGCCTCACTCCCTCTCTCCGGGCTGTGCCCGGGTAGGGTTCCCCTCGGCTAGGGCGAGACCTTCTGGTCCCAACTGTGCTTGGCTGCCCTGGGGCTCCCTTGAATTCTCCAAAATCTGGAGTTGGGGCACACTTCCGGGAGAAAGCTTCTCAGTTCACCCCCCAATTCTTTAAACCCTGCAAGCTGGCTGCTGCTTGAAAATAAAAATGTAGGGTGATTGCTAATTGTGAGCTAGAACTGAAATAAGACCAATTTTCTTACTTTGGCTAAGTTGAAAGAGCTTCCATCTTGGCCTGGAGCTTCGGAATCACAGGAGCCCTGTGCCCGGCTCAGATTGGCTGGCCCAGCCGACTTGTCTGGGCCTCGATTTTCTCAGCGGAGATAATAGTAATAATTACTATGATGATGATTGGGATAATAGCGGAATCTGTAAGGGCTTTCTCCTCGAGGCACCCTCGGAGGCAGTGCAGCCGCTGCCAACTTGGCGGCTCGTTAGAATCACCTGGGGAGAGTCTACCATGCAGATTCCCAGGCCCACACAGGAACCGAGAGGACGCCGAGTGGCCGTGCTGTCTGCACCCTCCATCTCCCCCGGGGTTCCAAAGTGCGGCCGAGTCGGGAGGCCCACGGGCCGGTGACCCGGGTCCCTGCTCGCTGGGCCCACCTTCTCCGTCTCCGGGGAACAGCACCTCTGTTGTCTTTTGGGGACCCCCTCCCTCCCGCGGACACATGCCCCTCCGAGGTGCACGCAGGCACTTTGGGGACTCGGCCCTCCAACGCGGGCCACATAAACTGCGCCAAAGGGATCGAACGGAAGTCAACATATGGCGACTTAAAAAACAATTTACTTCATTTAAGAAAAAAAAGAAAAGATGACTTTTTGCTGCATTAAAAAAAAAGAGCAGCAACAAAGCAAGTCTGTGTCATTCACTGGAAGCAGATGGCGGCCTCCGCGGATGGCCTGCGCGCAAGGTTCTTCCTGTTCCCTCTCCAGCCTCCGGCGCGGAGCGCGCCTTGCTTAACGAGGCTGGGCCGCCCGCCACAGGTCCGGAGCCGCGGGCCCCGCCGCCTCGGCGGCCTGCAATCACGAACATCTGCTGTGCCCTCATCCCCAGGGCCCGGCACGGTCATTACTCATCGTCTCGTCTGGCGATGCCACAAACGCCCCCTCGCTCCCCCAACTCCAGCTGGTGTGGGAGTCCCCGGGGGGGCCCAAAGGACAGGGCTGGCTCCAAGGCCCCCTCCTGCCTCTGTATCCCCGGCCACGAGGGCCCGGAAGCCAGAACTCTGAGTGACGGCCCGTTGGCACAGAGCAGCACCATGTGCTCGGCCGAGGCTCTTCAGTGACGGGGGTGGGGGGGGGGTGGAAACAGCTCTCTGGCTGGCTTTCTGGGTATCTACAGATGGTTTCTCTCCCTTCACATAAGACAGGCCTAAGAAGGGGCGCGTGGCCGGCTCACTCAGCAGGGTAGGTGACTCTCGACCTTGGGGGTGTGAGCTCGAGCCCTGTGTTGGGTGTTGAGACTACTTAAAAATAAAGTCTTTTTAAAAAGATGGACCCAGACAGCCCCTCAGTCCGGAAGACCAGGGTGGGGTTCTTGGTACAAGCATTTTTGTTAAAGTCCCTGTGTTGATGAGAGCTCTTCGGACGCAAGGAGATCCAACCCACCGCGGCCTGAGCAAAACGGGGGTTGGTTGGCTCATTAACCGCGAAAGCCAACGGGTCCCGCTTCAGGCATGGCTGGATCTAGGTGGTCCAAATACGGTGTAAAGAATGTGACACCCTCCACCTCTCCGTGCTGGACTCCTCTGTTTGCTTCTGTACATTTAAAACATTTTTTGTTTAATGTTTACATATTTTTGAGAAAGAGTGAGAAACAGAGCATGAGGAGGGGCAGAGAGAGAGGGAGACACCGACTCGGAAGCAGGCTCCAGGCCCTGAGCCGTCAGCACAGAGCCTGACGCAGGGCTTGAACCCATGAACCCTGAGATCATGACCTGAGCTGAAGTCAGACGCTCAAGCGACTGAGCCCCCCAGGCGCCCCAAGTTTGCTTCTATAATTACCACCTGTCGCCGTGTAACAAATTACCACAACACGTACCCGCCTGAAACAATAAACACCTATGATCTCACACAATTTTTGTGGACTGGGAATTCAGAAAGAGCGTCATGGTTTGAGGTCTCTCATGAGGTTACAACCAAGACTTCAGCCCGGCTGTGTCATCTGAGGGACTGAGGGCTGGAAGAGTTGCTTGCGAGATGGCGCACCCCGTGGCCGCGGGCAGGAGGCTACAGTACCCCCCCATCTGGACCTCTCCACGCAGCTGCTCGCGTGTCTTCACGACACGGCCACAGGGCTAGCGACCCAGGAGGAGGCTGCGATGTCTTCGGTGACCTACAACCTCCTCTTGGTGACACCGGTCAGCCTCACCCGGAGAGCGGGGACTGCGTGCGACAAGGATCTCAGGCGGCGAGCGTCATCGGGGGGCGTCTGGAAGGCTGGTGACCTCAGTGTCCTCAGGTCCCGCAGAAAAGTTTTCGAGGCCGTGGCTCCGCAGAACCCCGCTGTCGCATGCCGTGCCCGTCGCTGACCATATTTTCGTCACTCTGCTTGGCCAGGCTGAGCCACGTGCTCACTGCTTGGGTCAGGGAGGGAGGAGGGCAACCCCCACCCAAGCCACTTGGACGGAGAGTCTGAGAGGAGCTCCTCCCTGAGAGAGATCAAGTTAAAGGGTCAGCCAAGCCTTTGGTTTGGAAACCGTGTCTGCCGTGTCTAGCTGGGTACCTTCCTGTGCCTCAGTTTCTGTATCTGTAAAATGGGCACCCTATAACCTCCTTGTAGCCATAATCAGGAAGGATAATGCATACCCACCATCTCACATAGTCGTTTGGAAACAGAATGAGCCACTTAACGAACGAAGCGGTTGTCATCCCTAAAGCACCGAGGCTAAGAGCCGGGCCCCAGAGCCCACTTCCTGAGTTCAAATCCGGGCTGCTGTGCGACTGTGACGAGTTGCCCATCCTCGTTTTCCAAACTGTGACACGGAGCCCTACCTACCTTGGGCTGCTGTGAGCGGTGGGCCTGGGCGCGGGGGGGCGACGGGGGCGCTAGCTGCTGGTGGGTGACTCTTAGCGCCATCGCTACGCATGTTTGCCGGGTCCCGTGTGGTGGAGGCGAGCGAGGACTGCTGTCGAGTTCACTTACAAGCTTCAGCCTATGGCGTTCAGGAGACTCCGCTGGCCACTCACCCTGGGACAATTACCTAAGGTGTTACTTAACCGTAATCGGTGAGGCGAGCAGGTCTCCGACGGCGTCAAAGGGGTCCCGGGGGGGGGGGGGTAGGCATGGCACTGTCATCGGGCTGCCCTGAGGGGCCCCGGGGGTGAGACCTGGGGAGCGAGCCCGGGACCGGCCACCCAGCTTTCCCGGCTGAGTGGCACCTCCGGGCCCCAGGGAGACTGAGGCAGGGGGCCCGGTCAGGGGACGGGGGTCCCAGCACGGTGACCCGGCCTGCCCAGGATCACGGGAGCCATGTCACCCCTCTCTGCCGCCCTCCTTTAACGACCATCCAGGAAACCCCTGGAAACACTCCGCTGTCTCCTGAGGGTGGCAAGGCCGCCGCACGAGAGGGAGGAACTCAGCCTTCTCTTTGGGCGTCGTGCAGGGGAGTCTTCGACAAATAAACAGACCTCCAGGAGAGTCTGGCTCTCTGGAATTTTTCAAACCAAGCCACACACAGGTCTCCCTGGTTGGGGGGTGCTGGGGAGATGTCAGGGCAAGATAGGCTCCAGGCAGCCCCCGGGGTCTTGCCAAAGACCAGAACAAACAAACCCCAGATGCTGTGACGGGAGGCCTGGCCCCGAGGAGACGGGCCGCGGAGCGGAGGAGGGGAGGCGCGGGGAGGGTCACGGGCTTCTTCAGCCACCGGCACTTCTGCCCTCTCGTCCCCAACATCCGCGTTCGGAAGGAACGGCCACCGGCACCAGAGGTGAGCGGAATCGTGCTGACCCGCACGGCAGAGGGGCCCGCGGGGGCCGCCTTCACGCTCCCGGTGATTCCTGCCCTTGTCCACCCCCGCCGCACACCCTCTTACTCTTTGGATGCAGGTGCTCTGGAACTCCAGGGAAAGTTCTAGAGGAAATACTGCTTTCTGACCAGAGGGGGTGCTGTTGCCTCACAAATGAGCTGCCCAAGCCGGCTGACGGAAAAAAATTTTCTCTCTGCAGTCCAAAGACTCTCAGAGAAGTTTCCATCTGCAGACGGCTTTGGAACGGGGCCCGAACCCTGACAGATCCTGGGCCGTTCTCCTTCTGGTTCCCTCGTCCCCAGAAAAGGGCCCCTTCCGTACTCCCACTGGTTTCAGGGGAGGAAACACGGGTGCACAGCTCACGAGGGGCCACCCACCCGCCACGTCCCGGAGTCCCCACCTTCTACGGGGCAACTCGAGGAGCGGCACTGTGTCCCAATGTAGCAGAGCCCGACCCGGGAGCCCCCAGGTCACCCCGCTGGGGTAGATGAGATTGCATGGTCCCCACCCCGCAGAGACAGGCGCAGCACCTGCCTGAGCTCACAGGCGCCCCGTCAGCGAGACAGCCACCGTCGGCACCCGGGGCTCCGTGGCTCCGGCACAGAACCGCTCTCTTCTTTGGGGGCAGTGTGGTGGTGGGGGGGGCCTTCTTCCCCCTGACCGCACGTCTCGTTCTGTCAAGAGGAGTGTGTGCCTGACAGCCTGCATGGGGACGTGGCCTGGGCTGCCTCTCCTGGCCGGGCCGCAGGGTCTCTTAATGCCCGGGCCACCCCAGAGGGGCCCGGCGTCCACAGAACCCCCGGAGAAGTTTCCATTAAACCATCGGTTCTGACCAGATGTTCTCAGTTTTTAAGCCACATTTTTTTATGACCTAAGAGGGACCCCCTTCCTCATTTTTCTGGAAGAAAAGGAACATAAGTGAGAAAATGCAGCTCAGGCCGCCAGACTTACACGGCCGCACTCTGAAAGAGGCCCAGGTCCGGGCCCCCGGCTCCAGCTGAGCCAGCAGTAAGCCGCGTCCACGCCCGTGAGTCAGGCAGGGGAGATAGGAGAGGGACGTGTGTTTTCTTTCCGCATTTACGCAGCGAGAAGAGTGAGGTGGAAAACGGGCCAGGGGGCCATCAGCGCGGCTCCTCCCGCGCCCGCGCTCGGGGAAAAGCAGACGTCAAGTCAATGTCCACAAAACATGGACTTTTTCCACCACGCGCGGCTCCACCAGCGAATGCAGGCGGTATCCCGGGGCCTCTGTTCGTTTCTGTAAATAAAACCAATGAGGACCACTTGTGCGAATGAACAAAACTTGCTGATTTGATGCCAACTGGAATTAATCTGGCGCACCGAAATCCCGGAGGCCTTAGGACGGCTCTCGGGATGGGGGTTCTAAATGACCTGACATCTGTCCAGGGGTGCTCGCGTGGCCCCAAACGGGGCTGGCTGGTGGGGAGTCTGGGCCCGCGCCCCAGGTCCCGGGAAGGTGGACGAGGCGGCAGCTGAGAGTTTCTCCGCACGGCGGCCTCTCGGGGGTCTCCAGGGAGCCTCCGCGGGCTCTGCTTAGCACATTTGAAATGTGTACAGGAAACACATGTGTTCTGGATCCTTCTCCTCACTTCATCAGCCTTGCTCGGTGTTTCTTCCTTCTGCAGCTGCAGAGCCGACCAGCCTGGGAACGTCGTCCACGGTGGCCTCCCCCCCTGCCCCCCGCTGGCGACTGTCCAAGTCCTCACCTCCAGACCCCACTGGGGTCACCTGGGAGCTCTCCCCACAGCGGAGCTGACTTCAAGGGAGGGGCTCTCTCTGGGCCTGCTCGTACTCCCGGTCAGTAAGGTCTTCTCCCTTCCGTGCGGGCTGTAAAACGTGACATAGCATGTATGCACTCTAATCCAGGGGTTCTTAAGGGGGGGGCAATTCCCAAATATATCCAGGGGCGTATTGACAACGGCTGGAGACATTTTTGGTTGTCCCAACTGGGGAGGGTGTCTCCTGGCGTCAAGTACGTGGAGGCCAGAGGTGCTGGTGAACACCCCCCAATACGCAGCAGAGCCCTACCCCAGAGAATTATTCAGTCCCAAACGTCAGTAGTGCTGAGGTTGAGAAACCCCACCATAATCTACTCAAGCCCTTCCCTAGCGATGGCCAGACATAAGGTCCAAATTATAAACGTTGTTGCAAAGACAACTTTCTACCGAGGTCACTCTGCCGTGGGGCGGCGTAACGCACGCAGAAGCTAGTGCAGTGTGCCACCTGGGCAACAAAGAGAAAGCAAGAACACACATCCCTGTCTACCAGGCGCCTGTGACGGGCGATGCGGGAAGGAGGTCCTTTGGGGCAGAGAGCGGAGGGAGCGAGTCAGCTCTGCCTCAGGCTCTCCCAACCGCCGGACCCTTTTTGGGCCTTCCCGATCAGACACGATGAGAAGGGTCAGGAAGCGGAGCCGGAAGGGCCGGAAGGACCGGGAGGACCGGACTGCCTGCCTCCCCTGGGCAGATGAGACTCCCGGCTGAGTGACTCTGCCGGCGGTCCGGCTGTCTGTCTGCTCAGGCCCAGGAGACCCGCCCCCCGCCAGCACCCCCACCCCACAGCCCCACGCCGCCTCACCTCCTCCCTCCGGCTCCCCCGATTCAGGGCCCGCCTGTCCCACTCGGGCTGGCAGAGGGCCCGTTCCCTCCTCTCTTTCAGGACGGAACGCCAACATCGCTGCTCCGGGGCAGGCTGCCCAGACCGCCTGACCACGTGCCGGCCTGGCCCCGTGCCCCTCTCTCGCCCTCGCCGATCTTGTCATTTGTATTTGTTTGTGTGATTCTTTGGCAGCCAGCCCTCCGTCCCCCTGGACGGCCAACTTCACGGGGGGGGGGGTGTTCCGTGGGGGTTCTGCTCCCTCCGCGATGCCCCAGACCCCTGCACGGTACCGGTACACAGGAATCGCTCGGAAGCACCTGGCGCCGCTGGGAGGGGGAGCGGCCCACGGGCAGGACTTCTCTGTCTCGCTCATGGCTCTGTGTCCAGGGTCAGCGTGGCGCCTGCTCTGTGACAGGCTCATGATGGACGGAAGGGTGGATCAGCGAGCCAGCGAGCGAGCGAGCGAGCGAGCGAGTAAAGGAAGGAATGAGCGAGTGACTGAACAAATCAGGAAGAGAGGACGGAGAGCTGGGGCTGGACAGGCGGGCCGACACGGGGCCAGCACTCGGCACCCACGTCCTCCCGGGCGACCGCGTCTCCACGCGGGAGCACACTAACCCATTTTGCAAGCGAGGAAACTCGCCCCCTCTGGTTAACGGAGCCGGCGAGCAGTGGCGCCTCTTCCCGCCTGGGGCCCTCCGTCTCCACATTCAGCGGCCTTTTGAAAACCGCATGACACCCAGGGGGTGAGACTCCCCCACCTGCCTGAGGAGCCCAGTGCTCACCGCCTCTGTGCGAACGCGTCACCTCGCGTGTGAACTGAAGTCATGAGTTCACTCCCTCCCTCCCAGCCGCGTGTTCAGGCTGACGGGGTCTGAGCACGACTGTGTCCTCGGGCGAGAAAGGAGAGCCGCACGTCCCCAGGCCAAGAGGAATCGTCGTTTCCTACAAAATTGGAAAAACTCTTGACATCCAGGTGTCACTCCGGCCCCTGGCGTTCCACACCCCGGTGTGGCTCCCGGCCCCCCTCCGGGGCCGAAAGCGCCGGAAACGGTGACCGACGGGGGCCCCTTGTAACGGCATCGGCAGGGCTGTGGAAGCGGCTGGTTGGTTTTCTATCTCAGATACCGTTGACTCTTGAAATTTTAGCTATTTCAGAGTACAAATGACAAGTATGTGTTTGGGCTTTGCTTGCTCAAAAAGAAGGCGAGAGAGAGGGAGGGGGGAGAAGGAGAGAGAAACGGTATCAGCTATGAAGCCTAGCAGGTGTCGGAGGTGGTATTTGAGGAGCACGGAAAGCCTGAACCCGAGAGCAGACTAACAGCCCCCCCGGCACATCGCGGTGGGAGAAACCTTTACTTAGTGCTTAGTTTTAAGAGCCTTGATAATAAAACACTTGTGCCTGACAGCTGTGTTATCTGAAGCCAACTTTTTAATTTCACTTTGCCAGGTTACTCATTCTTGAAACGTGTGTTCTTTATACCCGGAGGAATAGTTTCTAGTTTCCAAACTTCAAGAAAGCTGTTTGAATAGAAAAACGGAGATCTTTGAGCCAGGCCATCAATAGCTTTTTAAATTAAAGTTAGAAGCGGCAGACAGGGGACCAGGGATGGGGGTGGGGGGCGCGAGCGGAGAAGGGACGTTTCCCAAGGCGACCTGCGGGCGTGTGCGAGGCGCGCGGCCCCAGTGGGGTGGCCGAGGACGCTCACCCGGTCTTTCCCCGTATCGGTGCCTTATTTCCAACGACGCGGATCTGAGGGTTTTATGCGTCCCTCCGTTCGCTCCTCCGCTAACCCATCTACGCGGCGGGAACCGACCAGCGCGGCGTTTATCGGGTGCAGCCGTGCAGTCTCGGGCAGCGAGGTGACCTTCCCGGGACTCTCGAGGCCGGCCCCGCACGGAACGCCACTTCTTGCACCTCATCCCGGGGAAATCAGGGCTTCGTTCCCACAGAGGCAAGAGTTGGGAAGGGGCTACAGACCCTCTCTTGTGCCTCAGGCTCCTCCCACACGAATAAACCTCATCCTCCTCGTCTCCACTTTCTGCCTGTTCCTCGGGTTTCCCAGCACAGCACAGTCTCAGCATCGCCGGTGGTGAGAAGCCCCTTCCGCGAACGGCCCTGGCACGTTCTGGCATCCGAGGGTGAGGGACGCGGTGGTGGCGATCGAGAAGTTCCGCCCGGGGTCGAGGGCGGCCAATCCAAGGGTCTCGTGTCAACCCTCTAACACCTGTCTTGCTCTCCCTCCCACTTCTGGTTCAGCCTTCCCACCGCCTGCAGGGAGCACTCACTGGCAGAGATTAGCTCCCACCCTGCTCCTGTTCAGAGCCTCCGTTGACTGCCCGCTGCCTCTACGTGAAATCCCGAGTCCTTAGCCTGGTTTTCAGGGCTCCTCATGAGTTTGCCCCAGCTCGACCGCTCTCCCCCACCCCTCTGCACACCGGAGCCGGCCACCTCCTCCCGCCTCCCGTGTCACCATACCTCTGTTCCTTGCTTGCCCACAAGGGCTGACCCCGTCCCCAGCTCTCAGTCTTTCCCAGCCCTTGTATTCCTCTCTGGACACGGAGTCACTCTCCCTTGCTAAGTTGCAGGGCCCCTCGAAGATGGAGGGGGGCGTCTTTTTCCCAGGGTCCCCCAGTGTCTACCATGGACTTCCCACTCTGCAGGAGCTCGACCAGCGAAGCTTCTGAATGAGAGAACCAGAGCTCTCTGCATGTCTCTCCATCGTACATATAGACAGACACACGTAGTAGCCACCCATGTATTCGAGATTTAAAATTCACTTGTCCCCATGTTTGTGGGAGTTACACGTTCGTAAAATTACAGTGCTGACCACCATTGTTAATGGCCTTGTTGTCCTTCAGAGTTTATTTCGGGGGCCTCCCAGGAGGAGGCTCTGAAGCTCCCATGACCTGATAGACATAAGCCAGGCCCCTCTCAGAGCGAAGAGGGCAATCTCTTTTCCACTTTCCTTTTCAACAAAGCACACGTGTTAACCGTCATGACGAGAAGGCTCTTCTGTGCACTTCGCAAGAGTTCACCGAATCCGATGGGCCTCCGAGGCTGATATCACTGTTATCTGCATTCTACAGATCAGGAACCCGGGGCCCAGAGGGGCCAAGCACGTGTTACAGCTCCCGCACGGAGCAGGACTCCGCGATCTGCTTTACACTTTACCCTCTGTGTCCACCTCTCCCCTGGCCTCTGAAGCCCTCGGCGAGCCGGGACGCAGGCGGAGCAGGGCTGGGTGTCCCCATCTTACAGCTGGAGACACGGGGGCTCAGAGGAGTGCAGTGATCGTGGTCACGGTCGCACGGCTGGTGGGTGGCAGAGTGGGACTCGATCGCGGTCTGTCTGCTTCTTCGCACCGTCTGGACACGTTGGCAAGCTCGCTCAGTGCCCGGAGCCTCCCCACGGGGCCGCCACGGTGAGTGTGCGTGTGTGTGCACGACCTAAAGGAGCACTTCGCACGTGACCCGTCTCACCTAAAGGAAGCCGTGGGCGCCGTGCGCCTGTGTGACGCCTCGGCAATTTTATCTGGAGAACGTGGCTGGCCGTGGACAATTTTAAGCCATTTTTAAAAGCCGCTAGTACACCGTTCAACACGCATCAGACTCCCATTCAATAAAGTGTTGTTGCCCAACTGGCTGCAAGACATTAAAGGAAAAAGGCGCGGTAAATCACAGAGAGAAGAGCCTCGAGAGGTGATGAAAGTCTGACTTTCGGACACAGCTTTCCGAGACGTAACACGTCCAAGCAGCAATGAGATGTTCCCTGGCTTTCTTTTCCAACCGCCTTTTAAAGGCAGGCTCTTAATCGGACTTTTAAAATACGATGCTTATACACTGTTCGACTCCTGTTTATATCTCTGAGGATAGACTTTAATTGGGTCTATTACTTTTATTGTAAGTATTACTGTTTTCATGACTCCGTGTTCTAAAAATAACAGCACCACGTTATGAGCTGTGCACACGAGCTGACTTCATTTCCTGCGGAGTCAGAGTTCAGGGTTCAGATGATAGGTCTTTGGGGAGCGTTTTGGCCCGAACAGAATGACATTTTTATGAAGATCAGGCAAAAAAAAAAAAAAAAAGAAGAAAGAAAGAAAGAAAGAAAGAAAGAAAGAAAGAAAGAAAGAAAAGAAGCTAGAGTGACCACAGTTGGAGGGCAGTTTGGGGGGTTTTCAAGTCCACGTGAGTAGCGCGCCTTCTGGAACCCAGAGCGTAGTCCATTAAAGGTTCCAAGGAGAAAGCGCCAAAGACCGAAGAGGGCATTTTTTGGATTTGTCCTCGTTCAAGTCATTTTCTCTCTCCATGTGGACTTTGATGGTCTTTCAGGCAGAAAGGAAGCTGGCGATGGGGTGAGCAAGGCCAGTCTCTCTTCCAGCTGTCAGCAGACCTTTGCTCTCACGCGGCAGACAGGGATCTTAACGGGCTTCTATTTTTCCAGCACTCGAACGTGCTTAGCGTCGCTATTTCAGGCTAAAACCTCCGTGGTGAGCCCATAAGCCCCATGTTCCATTTCCTTCCATTCTCTATATCCTCTCTCTCGCAAGTTAAGAGAGAAAGGACTTTTGGTAAAGCCCGTGTTATCCGTTTGCTTCTGTGATCTTTGCTGATGGCCCTCGCCTTCTGCGACTCAGAATTCTGTCATTTTCAACATTTGGCAGAGACACAAATAGCAAATAAATCAATATTGCCATGGAGACCATCATTTCTGAGCCAGACTTAATTATGAATTATTAAGAATGGTTCCGTTGAATTAAAAGAATTAGCAGGGCTCCTCTGTTTAATGCAGGCTCCAGTGATGCGTGTTAAGTAGCAACTAAGTTCATTACCAAAAGTTAGATTCATTAGGTTATATAATTTGCAAGTTTCTAGTCTTAATTTCTTCTAGCCAATTCCAATTATTTTCTCGAAATAGCATAATTAGTGGCAGGGAAAAAAAACACATTAACATGACATGAAAATAACACATTTTTCTTTCTGTTTGGTTACCAAAATCTTTCCAACGTGTTTTTTGGCCGTAGAGAACGGCACTCTTGGGGACACGGACTTGTGCCACAGAGGGGTCTCTTCACATTCAGACACACGACTGGCCCACTTCCCCTCAGCCAGCGTTATCAGCAACAGGCATTCTAGGTGAGCCATCTCACCTCCGCTTGAGGGAACATCTAAGATTGGGATTTGCCTTTCGGTACCTAATTAAAATTTCCACAGAATGTCTTGGTACCGTTGTTTTCTGTTTTGTTTTTTTTTTTCACCAGCTTTTCCTTTCATGAGAAAGTCATCGAGGCTCCAAGTGAGCCTGTGGACCTGACCTTTGAAAACACCCACCTTTTGCATGTAGCGCTGGAAATTTTAAGGAGGGGTGGCAGCTGGCAGCCAAGGGAAAGAAGGCAGAACCTTTCGGAAATGATTTTAAATTACGGCTCCTAATAGGCAATTTTATAACCTGTTTGTCTTCTCAATGCTGCTGTGGCTTCTGGTATTTCTTATTATCTTGCATGAGTAAGCATTTAGCTCAGGTAAGACACTGCTTGTCATGAAGCCAGAGAGAGAAACGGAAATTAGCCAGTTGGTTTCAGCTATATAAACAACTGAGCTGGAACATTCCAGCCAAGGAAAGGAGGAAAGAGGGGAAAAGTGAAGGAAGGAAGTGGGGGAGGAGAGAGGGGGGACGAGGAGGGAAGGAGTGAGAAAGGAAGGGGCAATGGGGAAAAACCCATCCTGTGGACCAAAGGATCAATTGATCCAGACAGAGGATCAGGTAGAATCTTATTGCTATCTGACTTTCTCTTTATTCGGATCAGACACATTCAAAGTGATTTATTCTCTGTAGCTTTTCCCAGTCCAGACATGGACTCTGCATCGTGGTGGGTAAGGGAGAACTCAATGCCTGGGTTGTATCTATTTATCTGGGAACTTTCCCCCTGGATGCACTGTAATTCTAAACAGCTCTGTCTGCACCCGGGAATGGCTTTGCCGTGGAATGGAGGTGCCCCGGTGAGCACACTCCTGGACCTCCCGGCTGGATGCTCCCATGGCTTCAGCCAGATGCATGGAGTCGTCTACCCGCAGGAGGGGACCGGGAAACCGTTGCGTCCACTCCAAAGAAGACTTTCCGGAACGAGTACTAAGAAGCACTGAGGTGACCTTTCCCCTAAACTCACGGAGAAGATGAGGTGTCCTTTCCTGTAAACCGTATCATTCTAACATTACGCCCTGGTTGATTTCAGAATCCTCTGCAAACTTTGTAACTCCGGGAGAAGGGAAGACCCTGGTTGAAAAACAAATGGTGAATTTCCAAAGGCCACCTTTCCGTGCTGTCTTCCTCCATTTAAGAAATTCAGAAGGCTTCTCCCTTTTTTTCAGCCAGGCTCCGGGTCACCTCCCCATGGCTCGGTGACCTACTAGAACCTCTGCTCAGTTAGTTACCCGAAGGCTGCAGGCCCCCCTCGCCCGGCTAAGTCAGAAAGCTCACGATCAATCTTCTTCTCCAAATTAGAGCGGCCTCGAAAATATTTCATTTCCAATAAGAGACAAATGCTCATTTTGCCATGTTTCGACAAGAGAGCTGAGCGGAGGAGGCACGTGGCTGGATTTAATCGTTTGGGCCATTAGGTGGGTGTCTGGAAGTGTTTTTAATGGCCTTTTCCTTCTCGCAAAGAGCATTACATGGGTCAGCAAGATGGAAGTGTGGGGCATGGAGGGGGGCTTCTGGAGAGAGGGCGGAAGCTCTTTTTCTCCCTGGCTTTATTTGAAGTGCGGTTGATAAGTAAACACAGCATAGATCTGAGTGTGCAACGTGACGCTTTGATGTACGTACAGGCCGGGAAAGGATTTCTCCAGTCAAGCTGACTGGTCTACCCACACTCACACGGTTACCTGTTTAATTTGTCGTGTGGTGAGCACACTTAAGATCTACTCTGTCAGCAAGTCTCAAGTGTACGAGACACTATTATTAACCAGTGTCATCCCACTCAAGTTCTTCCTGTAGCAGAAGAACACCTTCCAGAGCCCGAGCGGCACCCCCAGGAGGCCGTCTCCCCCGCTTTGCCCTTTCAGGGATCCCACGCAGACTCGGGGAGCCTTGGGGAAACAGATTTGCGCGAATCCCAGGTGATCAGGACGCGCCGCGAGTGTGGTTTTCTGCCTTCGTTTCTGGGCTTCTTCATTTGCCAAAGAGCGTGGTGAATCAGGGACATTTCGTCCTAATTAAACCCGTGCGAACATATGTGAGCTAAGAAACGAGGTAGAAAATGGGCCCAAAGATGGAAGAGATTTAACCCAAGGAAGAGAAAAGGCAAGGTTATTTTCAGCGTGGGAGCCCTCTTTGGCCCCTCTCTCGAGGAATTTATTTTTTATTTTATATCCACTTACGTCTTATCGGCAAGAGGATCAGAGTCCAAGAATTCTGAGCTCTGAGGTCACCATCTGACCTATACTCCTACATTCCTAGCCTTTCTGCCTTCCGGAAAAGGTCGCAGAAGCTCTCACGGAGAGCGTGTGGCTCTCAGGGGCTCAGCTCCGGGGAGAGAGCAGCGTTTCCGTGCAGAATGGGACCCCCCTCCCCCACGACAGAAGTGTCTCACTTAGGAGACAGGATAACCCAACCCCCAGGTGGGGTCTTCCCACCCACGGCTCTGCAGAGCGCTCCCTCTCCAGGTTAAGACCGGAAGCTGAAATGTCACCACCCTCTGATGAGAAAGTTCTAGAAAATCCAGGCAAAATAAATTGTTCCCCAGGAAGAAAAGCCGTCTTTCCGGGGCTTTGCCTTTGAGCCCCACGAGAACCACAGGCCAGTAACGTCACCGTCATCAACAGTGATACCAACCAACGTGTGCGAAGCCTTCGGGCCACACACTTGATGGTTCTACCACGGCAGTGTGAGAGGTTGGTCTGCCTGTCCCCTTCTTGCAAATGAGGACACCGAGGCTGAGAGGTTAAGCACGGTTAACCTTGGAGACCGTCGCCCGAAGCCCCACAGGCTCTGGGATTTTGAATTTCAGGTCCTTCCCACCTCGCCCTCTGTCGGCCCCCTGTGCTGCTTCCAGCCCCACTTCCGATGGATCCGTGCCTCGGACGTGAGAATCCAGGGCCGGCCCGGCCCCAGCTCCAGCCGCTTACGAAGCGGAAGCCCGCGCTGTGACATTGTTGTCCTCCTAATCGCTGTCTGATTTAATTTGCCGGCTGCGAAACTGTTGGAGGCATCCGAGGACGGAAAGACGGAAAAGCCGAAACCAGAGGCTGGTCTCAATGTGAAGACCCAGACACAAGTGTACTCAGACCACGAAAGACCGGAGCGGCTCTCTCAAAACATCTCCTTTCTTTCTGATTTGGCAGGAGAAGAATTTTTTCCGACCTCCCTGCCTGCCTTGCCTTGTTAGAAGGGAAGACTTGGACTAATTAGAGAAGTATTGCATGCACAGGGCGCACGGTCTACGTCGGAAACTCGGTGGAGAAATTTGCATCGGGCCGAATGCACGGTCTTTAGGGGCCTTTGTCTTTTAGGGTCACTTAAATACCAAGGCTTTGCAAAGCACGTTGGTGAACTGGGGGATTGAGCGTCTCTTCCCTGCTTCCAGACGGCCAACCGCCCTGCCACAGCCTCGTGCTGAATGAAAATATTTCTAATGAATGCGGCCCCCTTTGGGATGGATTGTTTCAGAACACGCGGGGCCGCGCTTTGTTAATGAGGCGACTTTCCGCCGAAACCTTTGGGCTGTCATTTATCACGGCACGGCTAACCAGATACAAAACCAGATGGCTCCATTTGTTCCCGGGGAGGACAATCAGCGCCTGTTTAAGCGACGTCGAGAAGTACTAGAAGGGGCCAGAACACACCTCTGCTTGAGCAAGGCGCCGCAAACATAACCAGAATGCCTTCTTTTTTGGTGACGGCCGGGGGGGGGTGGGGGGTCACAAAAGCAGTGATGGCAGAGCTCTGTAGGGAAATCCGGGGGTGCCCACCCAGGTCCCCACTTCCTGGCTGAGGCGCCCACCCCCCAGCTGCCCCGGCTCACACTCCAGCCCTCCTCTACAAGACTGCCGCTGGCCGAAGGGAGCCCCCTCCCCTGCAGGTGCCGTCTCGCCAGGGGCGGGGGTTGTTGAATGACGGAGGGCACGCGTGGACACAGCCAATGAACGTCGGATGTGGGATCGGACAGCCTGGGTCTCTCACTTCTGAGGCTCAGGGGGTGGCGAGCACCCTCAGGGGTGGCGAGTGACTCCTCGCCAAAGTTCTGTGGGATCCAATTGCCCGCAGACTAACTGCCCTGAACTCACCTCTCTGCTCAGCTCTTTCCCCCATCCCGCGCCTGACTCCCTGAGCAGGGGATGAGCGTGTGCTGACAGCATGTCTTCCCGGCAAGAATCTCCAGCGGATGCGCCCTCCAGGGACTCCACCCTGCGACAGGCCCCTCCACGGCTCGGCCGCCCACTTACTCAACACTGAGTTTGCTGGGAGAGCTTGGCGTGCGGGAGGAGTTTCCACAAACGTCCCACAGACCTACCGCGCCTGTCACGTTTGTACCCAAGACTTGCCCTCCCCTCGCACAGATAGCAACTGAGCGAGCGAAGGAACCAAAGGGGATTCGCAGGGCGCTCCCAGGTCCCCCCACTTTCCCATCTATACGTGGGGAGGCACAGACATGTAAGGTCAGAGGCCCTGCTCGGGCCACACAGCAAGTTGGTGGCCGAGCCAGGATGAGAAGCCAGACGGGGAGAAGGGGGAGAGTCTTCAAAGCGATACTTCTGGGTTTACCGTACTTCCCTGGGAGGCAGGTCACTCCGTTTTTAAGACCAAAACCCAACTGCAGAAGAAACTGAGCAGGTGGCCTGGGACCTACCGATGGGGACAGCCCACCTCAGGTTAGGACTCTGCTCCATCTTCGTTTTGAACCACTCCACAGTGGAAAGCATCTCCCAAACGTTCTAGAACATTCTCTAGCTCCTAGTCACCAACCCACTCTCCTCACCCTCATCTGCCCAGCAGGTAGTGACCTGCAAATGGACGCCTCAACTCCTGAGCTGTCACGCGGGCAGCTCTTTTGGGGTGTCCAGAATTCCTTTCACATGTAAATAATCACTACTGAATTTATCATTTTATGAGCCTTCTGCCCCTGGGCTGAGGTCTAAATGGAAGAACTGGCGCTGTCCAGCGGGGCGTTCTGCGGTGAGAGAGATGCTCTGTATCAACACTGGCCGGTACGGGGACGCTGGCCACGTGTGGCTATTAACCACTTGAAATGTAGCTAGTGTGGCTGAGGAATGGAATTTTAAAGATTTTTTTTTAATATTCATTTATTTTTGAGAAACAGAGAGAGGCAGAGTGTGAGCAGGGGAGAGGCAGAGAGAGAGGGAGACACAGAATCCGAAGCAGGCTCCAGGCTCTGAGCTGTCAGCACAGAGCCCGATGCGGGGCTCGAACTCACAGACTGTGAGATCGTGACCTGAGCTGAAGTCGGATGCTTAACCGACTGAGCCACCTAGGCGCTCCCGAGAAATGGAATTTTAAATTCAACTTCAGCTAATTTATTTATTTTTTTAAATTTAAATTTTCTAATTTAAATTATTTAAATTTTAATTTATTTATTTTTGAGAGAGAGAGAGAGAGAGAGAGCTTGAGTGTGGGAGGGGCAGAGAGAAAGGGAGAGAGAGAGAGAATCCCAAGCAGGCTCTGAGCTGTCAGCACAGAGCCCGACGCGGGGCTCGAACCCACAAACCGTGAGATCATGACCTGAACTGAAATAGGACACTTAACCAACTGAGCCACCCAGGCGCCCCATCTTTAGCTGATTTGAATGTAAGTAGTCGCCTCTGGCTGGCAGCTCGCTGCCGCGGATGGGGGGGCAGTTTTAGACAGTAGGGCATAGGGTCTGTAGAGACTCAGGGGCCAAACCACCGGGTCCCAGTCCCCTTCTGTGAAGCATGACCTTTCAACTCCTTTGTGCCTTCGTTTCCCGATCCACGACCTGGAGAGGACCTTCCTTATGGTGAGAATTCAAGAAAGTGACCGCCGAGAAGTACTTTCGCTCAGGACTCTGCGCCTCACCAAACTTCGGCCACTGGTAGGTTGTTCCAAAAACATCGGCTTCTAGCACTGGCCTGGTCAGGACAGGTGTGCGCGCGCGGGAGACGGGCAGTTCCCGGGGCTTCAGGAGCCGGACAGTTCACATCAGCCCAGCACCTGCCGAGATAACTCCTTTCTCCAAAACATACTTCACAGACTTTATACACCCTCTCTGTCATCCTCACCGCCAGCCAGAAAAGCAGGCATCTTTGTCCCCCTCAGAGCGAAGGAGGCATAGCTAGGAAGGCAGAGCCAGACCACTGACAAGCCAGCCTCCCAGCCCCGGGCGCGGCCGCTGCCCCCCACCCCCCCAGGCCACACCAGCCTGAACTTCCAAATGCAAGCCCATGGGGGGAGGCGTCCCTCCTAATCTGCGCCCAGGCCAAGCTATGAAACCTGCTCTCTCCCCCGTGGCTGCGAGCATCGTGGGGACCGATCTGTGCACGGTGGCCGAGACCCTATCGTCCTGCCCTGAATCCTCGAGGTCAGATACGAGAAAACCTACAAAAGAAAATTGCAACACTGCAGACCCAAATACTGTCCCCTCCGGCTCGGTTGGCTCAAATACTCGGGATTTTTTCTTCCTGGGCAGTTCTAAGTCTTCACTTTGGACCCCCCTCACCCCCCCAAACTGCCGCTCCACCTCCTGGGAAGCGTGCATCTCCTTCCCAAATGGGCCCCCGCCGAAAGCCACCCCGGGTCTCCTGGGCTGGGCATTTTCCAACTTTCATCTAATTGTCTTCATCATATATTCGATTTCCACTTTAGAAGTTCCGAGGAAAACGTGTGTCTGCATGTGGTCTCTGGGATGACATTTTTGTGGTTGATGGGATCTGGATTCAATATATTGGATAAACTGTGGCTCCAAAGATTTTTCTGGTTGTCGTTGTTACCGCTTGAAACTTTCACTCTAAAGCCGCAGTCTACAGAATTGTCATAGCAGGGCCCTCCGTCCTGAACTCACTTCTCTAGTATTTAGTTGCTGGTAGAACTTGAAAAGTGTAGCTGATGTGGAAGAGATTTGGTACCAATTTCTCTGCGCGCACACGTGCGTATGTGTGTGTGTGTGTATGTGTGAGTCTTTAAAACATTCTTTTCTATTGTGTAACTTTAAGTCAAGTGCTTGAAAAGGGAGGGGTGAGGCTGTTCTTTTCCTTTTCTCTCTAGAATCCTCCCCTGAAATCAAGCCACACACCCTCTCCCCCCCGACCCCTGCCGCACCCCACCCCCAGCCAGGCCAGCTCACAGGGAGATTGCCGGGGAGACCCTGGTTGTCATTTGTTTAAATTTCCCCGAGAAGTTTCTAGAGGTGGCTCTGGTGGTGTTGGGGAAACCGGGGCGGAGCCGGGTGGAGCCACGCTGAGCCGGAGACAAAGTGCGTAGTCGCTTTCACGCGGCACATATATACCCTCTGAGACCTGGAACTAGCAACAAAACAGCACATCTGCATCGAGAAGGCGATTAAAAGCCCATTGCAGAAGAGAAAGACGGGGCTTTCCCCGTGCACCCGTGAACATGACGAAGAATAATGTGTCTCCGCTGCAGGGATGTGTGTGCGCGCATCTGCAGGGGAGGGGAGGGGCAGAAAATATGCAAATGAGCTGGTGCATATGGCTTTTCAACACATTGGAGACGTGATGGAAGGAAGAATAATTCGGGAGCCTTGCTCTGCTAACCTTTTCTGCGTGGGAAATAGCCTCTCTCCTCTCTTTTATGTGCTCTGTGTCCCGCTTGTATTTAGTGGGGTAATTAATTCATTTCTAACATTCCTTGACTTGTAAATCTGGTTTGAAGGTTAGGCAAGGGAGAGTCCCTGGGGCTTTCACAAAACTATTATTAAAGCTGGAGGAAAGGTAGATGGGCTGTGTTTGCATTCGAGAGGCGGAAGGTCTCTTGAAAGGCAAAGAAAATCACTCCTCCATCACCTTGCGAAACACAGGTTTCCCCGGGACTGAAACACGGTGCCACGCACTCGCACGCACGCGTGTCCCCGGACATACACGAGCGCAGGCAAGCGACTTCCACCCGCGGGCGCTCGCGTTTCTGGAAAACGGACCCCAAAAAGCAACAATATGTAGAGATGAATTGGCTTAAAAATAAAACGTATGTTTTTAAAATTCATAGGGAAGGCGGCGGGAGTCTCTGGGCCGGAGGAAATTTACCAGTCACTCCGAACCAGCTGTCGTCGTTCTGTGCCAAACTGAGCAATTTTCGAAACCTGGGGTTGAGCCTTGTTCCTTGATCCCAGGCGACCAGCCCAGGAGCCTGGCAATCGGGGTGTGGAGCGAGGGAGGCAGAGAGAGAAGAAGGGGCCAATTTCTCTTGAGAGGCCATCTGTTTACACGGTTTAAGTGCGGAGCACTGAAGAACCCCGCGCGAAGGGATCGGGCGGTCCTCGCTCAGGAAGAGTGTTTGTTTCTGAAACAGATGCTGCAAGTTTCCTGAGTGCTCAGGTCCGGGGCCAAGGGCTGTTCAGCGAAGGACTGCAGCTCTCTGCCTGGGAAACGCTGAAGTGTCAGAGGGCCGATGCCCTGGGATCAGCCCTCAACCAGCCACAGGGTCTTCTGGGTCAGGAAAGACGACCTCAGGCTCTGCCCGGTCTCCTGGGATTACTGGGGTGGGGGGGAGAGGCTGACAGCTTGTACCAGGTGCCACTTTGCTTACTGGTCTTACTCTGCACCTTCCCTGGGGGGGTGGGGGGGAGTGGGTCCTGGGGCCACCTTCCAAATAAACCACTTGCATTCGGTTCCCAGGATCGAGGTCAGCTCCTGGCAGAACGAAACAGAAGACCCGATCTGAGGCAACACGGTCCAAGTGGCATCCGCCCGGTGCCGCCCAGCCCGCCGCCCAGCTGGACACGGCCACCAGACGCTCTAGAAGCAGATCGGCTTCTTCCTCGTGTTCTCCACCCTCCGCCCGCAAGTGCCAGAAAGGGAAGGACCAGGTTGAGCGTGGCACCCAAGTGTAGACGACAGAATCACTGCCAGTCTGGGAATAAAACTGCCCCAAACCGAACAACTCTCCCCTTGCCCAGACCGTCATCGGAGCGAGGAGTAAGTATAGACAGATTCTCAGCACTGACTGTTGCTGGGTCTGTGTTACAGCTTCAGCTCTCTAGAAGCAGGTGCTGACGTAGAAGTTGAATATGAGCCATTTATTAGGGACTAATCCTCGTGCCTGGCAGAGGTGACACTGAGCAAAGGGGGACGTTCAACTTCGATGCCGGTTCAGGCTCCCAAAGCTCTGGCTGGCAGCGGGGACGTGGAAAGGGGCAGCGATGCCAGGGCGGCTCCCAGCCATCCGAGATGGCCAGGCCTCTGTGCCCTTGCCTGGCTAACGGCCGGATGTCAGCCGCCCTGAGAAAGCAGCGGGGGCCGCTCTGAGCAGGAGCCGACAGCTCGAGGCACCTTCCCCGCAGCTGGGAGAAAGGCCTCCCTTGAAGGGGCCCTGGGGGGCGTGCTTCAGTGCGGGGAATGGCCCAGCTGGTGCCACCTGCCTGCGCAGCTGGCTCGCACCCCCCGGTCCTGCCCGTGCTCGGCTCTGTGTAGTTTCCACACTCCGACGGCCGGTGTTGGGCTGGCTCCGCCCCACGGCTCGGTAGGGCCAGGACTCAGCTCCTGAGGGACGGTCATGGTCTCGTGGTCACACGATGCCCCACTCGAAGGCCCACTGGAACCCCTCTGCCTGGCGCCGCCCGGCGCCCGGACCACAGCAGGGCCCGGGGGGTGGAAACGGGAGTCCCGCTCCCCCCTCGATGGTCAGAGGTACAGGGCGCGGCGCTCCACCTTCTGTCTGGAGACGACGTGCTGGCCTGTCTCCAACTGCTGGAGCCCCGTCACTGCAGCGGGGTCCGGAACCTCCACGGGGTCTAGCCCAACCCCCTGCGGCGTGTGTCTCCTCAAGGCCTCCACCGGGCCGGCTGCCTCTTGCTCTTCTGGCCCAGTCGACATGCTGCCGTCAATGTGGTGGGTTGTCGTGATGCTCCGCAGGTGTCCAGATGACCCAGATGACCCTGTCTGTCCTAAGTGGGCACTGCCCCCCGGGTAGGTCCATGGGCCCCAAAGCCCCACGATCAGCTAGAGTCTGGCCAGGACAGCACACCCCCTCCCTGCCCCAGACGAAGCCACGCAGAGGCGTCTGTGGCTCCTGAGCACCGAGTCGGAGGTTGGTCAGCAGAGCACTGAGGGCGTTCCTGCCGCGCCGTCGGCAGCCGGACAGGCAGGGGAGGCCGGCCGGGGCCTGAGGCTGGGAGTAACGCGAGGCTCCGCGCTCTCGGGGGGCCGCGTGGTGCCAGGTTCTCCCGGCCCGCCCGCCTCTCCGGACGCCTGCGCCCCGACTCCGGGCGGTGCTCTATGCTGGTGGTCTAAAAGTTAACCGGCAAGTTCAGAACAAGAGATTAATGCGCTCCCGGCTTGGAAAATTGGAGGCAAAGGTATTTTCCAACCCTGGGAGGAAAAAGGACGTGGCTGGCCAGCTGGGGTCAGGGCAGGGGCACGGGAGGAGGCGGACGTGGATTGGAGGGGGGAGGGGCATCTCCAAGAACGGGGCCCGCTGGGACCCCAAGGGAGACCTGAACTCGGGTCTCCTGACTCGGAGGCAGAACACTGAGGGAGACCACATGTGCCTTTTCGGGGCTGCTAAACCCGACGTCTCTGCCTCCCTCTCTCTCTCCCTGCGGGACAGACAAATGAAATTGTTTTTGTGACGGTCTCCGAAGAGGAGAGGAAGAATGAGAGCGAACCCGACGACCAGAAGGCCCCTCCAGTTGGGCTCCGGCCACGGACGGGAGAGACACTCGCAAGGACTCTTCACGGGAGCGTGCAATCTCCAGGTGGGCCGCTTGATTACAGAGCGGGGCGGCTGCAGCGCAGCGGACAGTTACGACCGCTAGGAAGCCGGCTCTCAGAATGACGGCTCCCACGCCCCCGAGGATCTGATGAAGGCCGGGGTTTAGATCCTTACAGTTCTGGTTCTGAAACCAAGCCCTCCCCTGCCTGGGGCAAAGCCCTGGAGAACTTGAAATTAGCCAGGAGATAAGCGCAGGGGGAAAGTGATAGCCCGAGGTGGTGGGTTGGGTTTTTTTTTTTTTCGTTTCCATCCTCCTCCTCCCATCCCTACCGTGGCGGCGACCCTCTTTCTCCACCTTCCAACACCAAACTCACGCCAGGCGTCCCTGCACTCACTCTCTCCCCTTTGAAAGCTGAGACTAATTT
This sequence comes from Paguma larvata, assembly GCA_030068075.1. Classification (NCBI taxonomy): domain Eukaryota; kingdom Metazoa; phylum Chordata; class Mammalia; order Carnivora; family Viverridae; genus Paguma; species Paguma larvata. The sequence goes on along the minus strand of CM057844.1, from coordinate 45,761,469 downwards.
CTCTTTCCAGGCAAGCTTCTCAGGAGAGTTCACATTTGCCATTATTAACAGAAATGGAAATACACAGACATTGCGGTTTTGTTTAATTGTCTTACAATCTGGTTAAATAAAATTGCGGGGGGCCGCCTGTCAGAGACCCAGCAGCGGCCCCAGCCAACAAAAGCCATCCCATCTGAATGCCAGCCCGGTGGGCACCGACTGAGCAGAGACAGCGCAGGGCCCTCCGTCTGGTGTCTAATCCCCTCCCTCGCCCCTTCCCCGCGTCTATATGTCACTGTATGTCAGAGTGTATTACCGCGCTCCGCAGTTGAGTTAAGCTGTTCTTTTTCCGTTTAATTACCAAGCTCTAATTACTGACCCCTGGCCTGTTTTATTAAGATGTTTTTGCAGATAACGAATAATTTGAGAGGGGGAGAAATTCCAATTTCCTGTCTAGCTGCCTCTGGGTGAAGCCCTCTCCGGGGTGGTGACGAGGCGGTGTGTATTGTGTACCCGCCCAACAGGGCAGGCTCGCTCCAGCCCAGCCTCGCCTCTGGCTCTGTGGCCTAAGACAAAGATGAAAATACCTTGATTGTTTCTGTGAAGAATTTCAGGGCATCAGGAGAGCCAAGTCCCTGCTGGAAGGGTCAAAACCCGTCCCACCGGCAGCCTGGGACACGGGGCTGTCGTGGCCCCAGGGGCTCAGACATAGGAGTAGCTGGGCCGGCTCAGTTTTCCAAAGGAGGGGAATTCCTTCGTGAACCCCCAGGAGAACGCCTCTCCGTCTCGGGGCGTCTGCGCCCTGCGGGATCGGCGCGCCCATGATGAGGATCAGCTCCTAGCCGCCTCGACCTTCTTCCTGACCCCCGGAGCCAGGAGGACGCCGTGGGCACAGCAAATGTCACTGATGTTATTACACTTCCCTCGCTGGGCGCTCGGACCCCACTTTCACACTGATCAAGTTAGGGCGTGAAAACCAGATTACGGGCGGGAACACAGGAGACGCGTCCCACGAGGTGAGTCCGGGAGGGTCCGTTTCAGGCAGAGCAACTGCGTCTTCGGGGCGTCCTCAGACCGTCCACCGAAATGTATGCATTTACACAGAAGGCAGGAGGCAGGCCCGGTTGCTCGAATTTCTCCAATTAAGAAACCGGAAACCCTGACTTGGGGCGCTAGGGAGCTGGCACGCTGTAGATCCTTGTCTTTCGGTGCCGGCGTCTCTGGACGCAGGTGGAGGAAGTCCATTGAAACTCCTCTCGCATGTGACTTCAGAGAACTTTCTCTGGGCCACGGGGCTAGTTGTGGGGGCGGGGAGAGACCTGGCGTCCTTGGGGGCAGAACTCTCTGAGCCCACACTCCCCCCCTCCTCCCTCATCAGCCCCGTCTCCGAGCCTCGTGCCTTAGCGCCTCGCCCGCCTCCTCCTGACACCCCGCTTCGTGCCTCGCCTGCGAACCTCCCCTGCCCACCCTTCTCCACCCACGGTGGCCCCGTGGAAGCGACCGGCGCAGGCGCTCAATAAAAACCTGTCAGATGGAACTGGACTGTCGAAGCAAGAAAGGTTATCTTCTTGGGCCCGGCAGCCAGTCTGCGTGCGTCCTCAACAGGAGGTGCTGGGGCCTGCTCACCCCGGATCCATATTTCAATACGGTTTGCCTAAGGTTAGGGTCTACACTTCCATTAAAAAAAATAAATTGGTTGTTTGGTTGCTTGAAATAGAGCCGAAAGACACTAACTAATGAACCCTCAGTAGGAAATATCGTCTCTTCGGCAAAGAAGGGATGAAACTAAGACACAGGTTCAACTTACTGGCAAATCTGTGCTTTTAACGCCGGGGTCCGCCCCTCTCCCCCCTCCGTTTCTAGTGCGCTGCTTTATTAATTATGATGTACAAGGTGTGGCTGAGCGGCAGACGGTGCCAGCCTGGTGCCACAGAGCGGCTCCCTCAGCTTCGGCCCAGAGAGCCGGTAGCCGGGGCTCTCTGTGCCGTGCTTAGCACGGTCTCTGGCCTCCCCCACTCGGTGCCAACGGCACCCCTTCCCCCAGCTCCGACAGCCGAAAACATCTCCAGACACCGTCAAACGTCGCAGGGCTGAGGGAGAGGGTGAAACCAGGCTAGGTGACGACCACGTGGCCACAAACGCCAAGGAATCAAACCTCCGGATGACTCTGGGCTGTTCACTTAGCGTTGACAAATGTGCTATGAAATGGCAAAGCACGTTGGCTTCTCTATTCTCGGGACCCATCTACTTAATTCAACCCTCCATCAGACGCACTGGTGACGCCAAAGTTGGTGACAAAGTGCTGACAAGCTGGGGGTGAGATTCGAGGCCGGGAGCACCCAGCCAGACGGAGGGTTGACACACCCAACTCAGTAGCAGCTAGGTGGCCACTGGGGGGGCCCGGCGGGAGCGGAAGGCTCAGCGGAAACCCTCGTAACTGGGCAAAACCCTTCCAAGTTCCGGTTCTAGTTCAAGAGGAGAAGGGTGTTCGGTGGGGAGACGGGACCCCACACTCCGCCGACAGCACCTCCCTGGCAAATCCCTTACCACCCATGCTCCAATTTCCTTGTTCCCCAAATGGAGCCGTCGTGAGTCCTCTTTGGTCCCCCCCACAGGGCTCGGGCCAGGCTCTCTGCAGATGGTTTACGCGAAAGCACCTTGAGGAAGAGAACATGCTTCTTCTTACTCTTTGTCTGGGTCCCGTCCTTCGTAGGCCCTGGATGGAGACCAGACTCTGCAGATGGCATTTCCTGTTTAATCGGAGAGAGCCCCGTCTCAGACAGCTTAATGGTCTCGTGGCGAGGAAGGTGTCGCCTTGCAGAAGAGAGTCTATCACCGGCCACTCTTGACACCTCACGGGGCAACGGCTCGAGAAACGTTTCTGAATACAGATCTTCGCGGCTGGATTTTCAAGCGATTTTCTCTGCGTTGGACTTACTGGCGTGGCTGAGAGAACAGGAAACAGAGAGCTTACGCTCTGCGTGATTTAAATAAAGCGGTTGTTAGGAAAATGTGTTCACTTTGAGCTCTTTGAAAGAAAGGAGCCAGACCCAGTGAAGTTTGAATTAGTCGTACACGATAGCCAAGACCTTTCTTAACTGTTTACTGGCCCCGTTGCTTTCAAACGCAGAATCTTTTTGGCTCACTGTGGCTCCGTTGGCACAGTTCTTAAAGGGTGGTACCCGGGCCAGTAAGTAGCAACAGCCTCACCTGGGGAGTTGCGTAGAAGCGTGAATTCTCAGGCCCCATCCTCGACCTGCCGGATGGGAAACTCTAGGCGGGAGCCCCCCAGGGGGGTTTCGATGTCCGTCCCAATTTGAGAGCTTCCCCTCTGTCGCGTTCCTGTGCCCCCCAGCCATCCGGCGGCCAGAACGACACCCTCACTGGCTCGTATTGCACAAAGTAAGCAATCTCACCTGAAGATTTTTCTCTGAACTTTCTACGTGTCGGTTACTCGTAGTCGTGACGGAAAAGAAACACATACACTTCGACATCTCTCGTCCCTTCCCCCGGGATTACTTCAAGACACGATGACACACTCTAGAGACGGCGCCGTTGCTCAAAGTGCTATTGCCCCCCTTTCAGAATCGGGCTGTGGAGGAGAGCGCCCCGGTTTCCGTCTGCTTCTCTTCTTTGTCCTTTGCATTTTTTTCTTTCTCACAAAGACACAGTTTTAGGCCAAAACAAGGGGCCGCGGCTGTGTTCCCAACGGTAGAGGGCACCTACAATGTGGGGGGCTTGGCTTCTTCCCCCCCCCCCATCAGCGTTTCTGTGTGCTGGGACCATCATCACGGTGTCCGCGTGGGGGGTCCGCGTGGGGGGTCTGGGCCCACGAGGGCTCACAGACCCCGTTCGGAGGCATCAAGGTTGTTCTCTGCTCTGCCTGCGTGTTTATTTATTCGGCTATTACCATCAACATGCCTGAACATTTTAAAGCAGGCGGCTTTTTTTTTCTTTCTTAGGTATTCTTTCCTTCAGATAAATAACCCGCAGAAAGAGGGACCCCAGGATCAAAGGACAGGAGCTTTTGAAGGCACGCAAGAAAATCAGCGTCAGGACGTCGGCGATCTGCTCCGTCGTCCAGAATTTTATCTCCGAGCATCATCTTCCCGGCTTATCACCAACTTGTCTTAGCTTCAGTTTCTCGTTTAAAAAAAAATCCAGTCTTCCTTCAAAGAAGGTAATTACGACACCACAAAGAAGACTGAAAAACCGTGCCAAGGGTCTGGGTTCCCAGGAGGAGGGACGGTGCCTAGAGAACAAGGCTCGGGCTCCCCGGGGCACCCGACGCCGGGGACGCACCTTCCCGGGAGCCTCCACACATCCCCGCAGCCTCACACCCGTCACCACCGCCCACGGCCACCTTTCCCACCGCAGAGTGGGCCCGGACACGTCGATGCCGTACACGAGACCCTCCTTTGTTTTTGTTTCCCGTTTCCAGTAACACCGGGGGTCACCCCCAAATCGACATTAAAACAAGAAGACTCCAGAAACCCAAGTCTTTCTGCAGTAAAAGCCTGGAAATTACATTTTATACAATTAAGAAGATAGCATTTTAAATATAATTCTATCAATTCAGCTAAATGCTCTTAAACTATAAGATCCGCTCTCTGAAACCAAGGACTGCGTCTTTCTAATCAATATAATTACATTTTTAAATGAAATTTTTAGAGTACCCTTTCCAGGAGGCATGTCAATTGTTTCCAAATGCCTGATTAGGTTATTAATCTCCTTCCTCTCCTTAGCAATGCACTTCGAGAGGCTACTTTCTATCAAGTTCACATTAATGAAACAATTAAGATACTTTAAGGTAATATATCATTTCAAAAATATACGATTCCAGGTCCCTGAAAGCATCTCTTAAAAGACCCGAGGATCTCATTGCAGAAACGGACCATCAAAATGGAATTATGGAAGGACCCAGGTCCTCTCCCAACTTGCGGTGTTTTTGCCATAGCCAGTGTTTTGTTCTTTTTTTAATAGTTGCAGCTTCTTTTTCTTCCCTTAAGATTTTCTGGATCCCCACGGACCTGAATAATTTCCAAGAGAAGTGGGAACATTAAATAAGAAAATGTTTCTGAGATAAAATACTCCTACAAATGTACCTACCGGTGCTAGGAGTCAGATGGTGGGTACCTAGGGGGTGTCTGGGACACGGTACCAAACAACCTTCCGGGGGATGGAAATTGTTCAGCACACCACAAGGACTCACACGTACATTTGAAAAACATTACCGATTAAGATTTCTGAGCTTTGTTGTTTGCATGTTCTACTTAATTAAAAGGGCAGATAAATAATGAGTGAGAGAAAAACAGGAAACGCTGTCACAAAGTCATTTGGCTGCGAAAAAATGATGGGGACGCAGAAGGAAGGGGCAGGTGGAACAGCCAAATCCCACGATCCGGCCCAGCCACGCAATTTGCGGGGCCCGGTGCCATGCAAAGGCAGTCCTGTTGCTTGACAATTGTGAAGAGCTTCAAGATGGCAACAGCCCAGAACTAAAGTAAGTGTGGGTTCTTCAGAGCTCGGGGGCCCTGACTCACCCACGAAGCCCACCTTGTCATCTGTCCCCATGGCCAAGAAGGGACTGCTGGGTCTTTTCAGATGTTTCTCGAGTTTTTTCCCCGTTTAAAATTTCAGCCTAATAGAATCACTCGTTGCCATGGTTAAGTTCTTGCTGCAATTTGTGCCCTTATTAAACGCAAAGTAAACTCTGTATGGAGCTGTCCCTTGGTTTTCAAGGACCTGCAGGGGTCTGTCAGTGCGGAGCCCGGAGGAGGCCTGGGAGGGCCGGGGCACCAGAGGCTCATCTACCGCTGGGGTTCGGGGCTCAGCCCCTCCTGGCTTCAGTCATAGCTTCCAGGACTTGGCAGCTTTGCCAAACAGGTCCCCAACATGTCACAAGTCATAACATCCAGGACTTGGTGGCTTTGCCAAACAGGTCCCCAATGTGCGGGTTTCTCTTCAGCATCTCCAGAATTTTCCTGGGACCTTCCGTTGACACTCTTTCTTTCACAGAGGCCAACTCCTATGAAGGCGAGCACGACCTGGGCGTCGAACGAGAGGTCCGGACCTCCCCCTGTAGGCCCTGTGACTCCATCTCGGGCTGCCCCCACGACTGCCCCCGGCCCCGGTCCCCTCCGCGGTCTCTGCAGACACGTGGGCCCGCCAGCAGCGTCTCTCGGAGCGCACTGGGTGGCAGAGAAACTTCTGCTCTTTCCCGGAACCTCCGGAGCCCGCTCACTGGCCACAGCTGCATCCCGTGCCTTCCATCTGGAGCTTCCCAGAACGTGGTCTCCGGGGACGAACTCATGGGGACTCCATCAGCGATGCACTAGGGGGGTTTACTGAGCAACTACGACGGGCCCGGCCCAGGCGGCGGGCGCCCCGAGCCTCGGCACCTCGCACACTGCTTCCCGGATGGCTCCTCGCTGCAAACGATTTGGAAAGATTTTGATAACGTGGCTTTTGGCATTTGGAATTTTACAACAAAGTCACACATCACCTTTGTTTGTCATGACGTTTTTCGTACGGTGTTTTATTTTGTATTTGAAGACACACTGGCTTTGCTCACTTTTGTTCTGGGGACAATCCTTAGCGTGAGTGAGCGACTTGAGACTGCCCAGCTAACACCATCTTACCTCGCAGGTACTAATCAAAAGTGTACCCGTCCAATTTGCAGCTCTTATTTCTACCTTTCAGAGGACTCTGAGGAAAGCGGGTGCCTGAAGGGAGTGCCCGCGGAGTCTGAGGGATTAAGGCCACTCCGAAGCACCCGCACTTGCCTGCTGAGACCCTCCCGCCTGCGTTCCGGGGGTGGGGGGGGAAACGCAGGTCCAGTGCTGAAGACCTCCCGTGTCCTTCCGGCCCCCCGATGGCCGTGACGGCCAAGCCCCCCCTTCCCGCTCTGCCATTCCTCAGGCTGCACAGAATCGTATGGGTAGAAACTAAAATGTCACCTCAAGAAGGAAAAAAACGCTTCTGCCTTTTTTCATCTGACCCTTTAGCCAAAGCAGCCCATAGGAATTATAAAACAACAGAACGATTTAATCATTTAATAATTAGACCCAGGACACAGGCGGTCCTCATGATTATAATGATTACTTTTCAGCAATATGAGGAAAACATGGATCTTAAAGTAATTCTCAATAATTAAATTAAGGCCAACCTTCCCTGAAGAGCTGCGGCTTTGTTTGGGAGGGATTTAGGAGGAATCCTGATAATACGGTAATAGGGATTCAGAGTGGCTCTGCGAGCCGGTGCACACCTTCAATAGGAACCGGGGCGGTACACTTGGTCTTATCTTATTACTATTGCTATAATTTTTTGGTTTTGTTCGGTTTTGAGAAAGAGGAGAACAACAGAGCTCCCGAATGTGTTAATTTCATCAAAGCCCAGCTGCGGCCGAGCAGGCCAGACCCAGAAGCAGTTTCCATCATCCTCTCTGTGTGCGGGGCTCTGCGGTTCTTTCACACTTCAGCTGCACTGGGGCCACTGGCCCGTCCATTACTTCCTGGGGTCCGTGAAGCTAAATTAGTTTAATTTGGCTGGAGCTTAAATTAGAAGACGTGCCCAGTTCTCCCCAGGAAGGGGCGGCGGAGGCAGAGGAAGCACTCAGCCCCTCTCGCTGTGCTCCTACGGTCCATTCTGTACCCGGGGGCGGCCATCATCTTTCTCCGATGGAAATGAGACCCCCCCGACTTCTGGCCACAGCGCACCCCCCCCCCAGTCCCCAGGACTCATGGCCTGCCCGCCCCCCAGCTTCATCCTCCTCCCCTAGCTCTGGCTCAGGCGGCCCTACTTCCCGCCCTTGGGCTTTGCCGCCAGCTGTTCTGTCACCAGCCTGAACCACGTCCTGCCGTCACGGCCGCCTGCCTCCCTCTGGTCGGCCGGTCTCAACCCCGTAGCCGCCTCCCCTGATCCGCTTGCCGAAAGCACCACCGCGTCACTCCCTCAGGCCCCCCTGGTCGTTGCAAGAGAGGCCCTAGTCACCACCTGTGTTTTCTTTCTATTTCTTCCGTGCCGTCCCCCACCGCTGGGTGACCTCCGTGAGGTTCTTGTCTCCTTAGTCAAGGCCGTTCCCTCAGCGTGAGGGCTGTGCCCTGTACGGTCCAAGGACCAGAGAGCAGGGTCACTGCAGGGCATGGAGGCCTCGCTGTGCAAGACAGGACATACTTCCTGCACAGAGGGGGCTGTCTTCAGGGTCGGGGTCAGATGTGTTACCACCTGGGACTCTGGGAAGCGAGGGGGGTGAGTAGCAACTAGAGCGCCCAAGAGAAAGCTAAGGCTTTAGGAGGAGGAGGACACGCTGCTGCCCGGGGCAGGGGCTGCAGGGGACCGTCCTCTGGCCTCACCTTCGAGCTCTGGTCCTGATGCCCCAGAGCCCCTGCCCCGTGCCTATAAGACAGATACGGCGGTTACGCCCATTTCCCAGATGAGCTCTGGAGGAGTTAAGGACATTTCAAGGTGGCTAAGCTGGAGCTGCGACTTATGTCTGACCAGGGTCCATGCGGGGCGAGGGCAAGCCAGGGAGCTGCCGTGGGAGGCTGGGTCTGGGGGCCTGAAGACAGGTGACGGCTAAGAATGGACACTTCAGGGCGTGAAAAGAGGGGACCGGCAGGGCAGGGCACCCCCTCCGCAGCCGGGAAAGACGACCACACGGCGCGGGAGGCCGCACTCACGAGGGGGAGGGCCCTTCCTGCCCGAGTCTCCCAGCTGCTTGCTGGGCCTCCCTCGATCCTCCTCTGCCGGGCCCCGCGGCAGCTAGCACCCCAGCCCACCGGCCACATGTGCAGAGACCATGTGAGTTTCGGGAAATCCGAGGACGAAGGCTGGAGGCCTCCCAGGCCCCCTAACCCACCGACAAGTAGACAGAGGACCCCAGAGGTGCCGGATCTCCCAGAGGTCACCAAGTTCATGGCGGCACAGCCCGGCCAAGAGCAGAGGTCTTCTCAGCCAGGCATGCCCTGCCAAGTCACAAAGACTTTACTGTATATATTCCAGACAGAGGAGGAAGAAATTTAGGTTTTTCCACCCTGACAAAGTACTGTGGATTATTTGCAAGAAGTCTGGGAAATTCCAGAAGTCTGTTTTCAAAAGCCGCCCACTTGGCTGCCTAGCGTTTTGTGCATAACCCCTCATTCAGGTATGGAAGAGGGTGTCTTCTGAAACTGCCAGACCCCACGCGCAACTCCTTGGGGGGACAGATCCGGAGATGGAGAGACCGCAGATCCTAAATCCTGCTGCCCATCCCTTGTCCCTCGGGTTCCCCCAGGCTCCCCCCGGAGCAGGACCCGTGCTCCCCAAGTCACCTGCCCCAGGCTGACACCTGGCTCGAGCTGGCATCCGGCCAACGGCCAGCATCTCTTTTACATTACTCAAATTCTTCCCGACTCTGTCGGCTCCCCTCCCTCCCCACCCCTGTAATGCGCCTTGGCCCGGGACATGTCAACCCTGAGATCAAACTGAAATTCCATTCACAGACGTAAATCGTCCATGTGATTTGAGTGAAGTGGGACAAGGCCCTGGCCGGTTATTTTTCCTGGATTCTCGGATGGGGCCATTCACATGCTGGAAGGCGCTGCTCGCATAATTGGGCTGTTGCTCTTGGATGGGTCTATACGTCGCTCCTGGGTTGAGGGAAAATAACGCAGGACCACGAGGGGGAAATCGGTGCCTGGATTAAGTGAATCTGTCGCTGTACCTAGGAACTATTTATAAAGATAGAGAAGGGAATTTGTAAAATATACAAGGGTGAGAAAATCTGAAACCGAAATCCTTTCTTCCCAAGGAATTTAGAGGAAAACCAAGGGTCTTACATTGAATACTTCGGAAGACGGCCACGGCAGACCATTTTAAACATGCAATTATCATGGCGCTCTGAGAGTTTTGCAACGTCGCTGTAGTTATTCTATTCCTAAGACTTTATTTGGTTCTTTGATAAACTAATCCTCACTGAAAACATTTTAAACACAGAAGAGTTCAAGCACGAATAAAACAAACACCTATGAACCCACAACTGGAATTCGACAGCTGTGAACATTTATTTGTTTTGCTCCAAATAGATGTTTTTTTAACGAAAGAAATGGAATTTTAGGATCAAGGAATTTTATACTCCTTTCTCCCTATCTCGGACTCCCTCTCATACCATCTCTGCCATGAACTTCAACATCTTCCAACGAAATAACTGTGTATGAAATATAGCGTGTGTGTCCCAAAATAATGTAGAGAAAGAGAGCAAACTGTTCCCGTAAATGGGCTGCTAGTAAGCATTTTCCACGCGTAGACCGTGCGGGCTCCACTGCAGCCCTTTGTCTCTGCCGCCGGGGTGCACGAGCAGACACAGGCAACACGTAAACAAATGGGCAGGGATGTGTGCCAATAAAACTTTATTTACAAAGATAGTCGGTGGGTGGGTTCTTTGCCGAGTCCTGTTACACGGTATTATGCTGTGTGTCTATTTGAGTATATATCAACGGGGCTGTAGTTCATTCATTTTTAAAAAAATTTTTTTAACATTTATTTATTTTTGAGAGACAGAGTGTGAGCAGGGGAAGGGCAGAGAGAAGGAGAGAGGCAGATGCAGAATCTGAAGCAGGCTCCAGGCTCCGAGCCATCAGCACAGAGCCCGACGCGGGGCTTGAACTCACAGACCGTGAGATCATGACCTGAGCTGAAGTCGGCTGCTCAACCAACTGAGTCATCCAGGCACCCCCAGTTCATTCATTTTTAACAGCTAATTAGAATTCTATTATATGCGATGTTTCCTTTTATTTAGCCCGTCCCCTATTGATAGGCATAATCTTAATGCCTATCGTGTTTTTTTACAGTCTAGCTGGATTTGACGGAGTCTAGCCGCAACGGAGCTGCCCCACGGACTCTGAGATTGTTCGGTGCAAACTCAAGTTCCAGAGGATGTGGCGGTAACGCGATCGGCCCGTGCTGCCGTGTGGACATCACCGCGTCGTGCCCGCAAGATCTGGCAAGAGCTAAGACTTCCGCCTTTTAATTTTCCATACAATTTTTGTCTCCTTTTCCCGTTTGGAAACTTGGAGACTTGGGAGGACGCTTGCCCCAAGTGGGTAGGTCCTGGCAGAAAACAGGTGTCACACGCTCAGACACCCAGCGAGGGCAGGCCAGAGACGTGGCCAGAGGCCAGATCCTAAGCGAGGGACGCGGCAGGGGTGCCCCGTCTCGGTGCCGGCGCCACGGGGGAACAAGGCCGCAGCTGCGGGGTCTCCCCAGTCTTCAAGAGAAGTCGTGCATCTGGGTTGTGACATGAATCCTCTCAATTTTCAAATGCAACCAATTCAGTGAAAAGAAGGGAGGGGGGAGGGAGGGAGGGAGGGAAGGACCCCTGTGGCAAGCCATGGAACAGGTGTGGCCCCAGTTTCCGCCCTCTGAAGGGGAGCAGGGACTAGGAATCCCGGCACAGAAGCAGAGAACAGCCTTCTTGTGGGGGAACTCAGAAGCCCTTGACTCCGTCCCTGCTTCCGCCTCCATCCACCTGGGCAAGCCCACCAGCTTCGTGGGCCGAGGAGTTTCTGGTCTGGGAAGTGGGGGGCCAGGATCCGCATGGTGCTGACCTATTTACAAAGCCAGGGCGCCCTGGGGAAAAGCAGAAAGGGAAGACGGTATCCTCATTACCCTACAAAACCTCTGAAACGTAATGTAAGCGGCAGCTCTTTCTTCCAACAAAGCCTCATCGGCTTCGTTTTAGGGGGTGCGCCTCTTAGCTCAGGCCACACCACCTGCAGATGGGACCCCGATTCCTCCGCTAATTCCGCGGGGCCACCTCCCTGGAGCCTGCCGAGCGCGCGATCCGGCGTGGATGCGAGAAAGACTCTCCTTAGTTGGCTTTCTTGGGAGATGTTTATCGGAGCAAGTCCTGCTCTTTCCCCAAAACCCCCGATACATCATGTTCCCTCTTCTCCCCGTCCCCCTCCTCAACTCGGAGAAAACACTTTTGCCATAATTGCCCGATGTTTTTCTCCTTCTTTGTTTTTAATCTAATTAGGGTCCTGGCCAGCTGTGCAGCCCCGGCAGCTTCCCAGCTCCTCGAGAGCTTCATTTTACATTTTCCCCTAAGATCCGAAGAAACAAAACAAAACAAAAAAAAAACACCCCTCTTGTAGAATGCCAGGCTTCCCAACAGACCGGAGTGGGTGTCTTCCTGTGGGTTTTCTGGCTGCCGAACCTTCCTGAAGAAGCCGGAGCCGTCAGGGGGTGGTCACGTGCAGAGAGAGCTGGGAACATCTCCCTTTGCCCAGAGCTGACCAGAACAGCTTCTTCCCAGGAGCCTGGACACTCGGTCCGAGCCACGGGGTCAGCCGATCTTCAGGAGGGCACAGGTGAAGTCACCACAGGATAATTGCGACCTAATTCTAGAAAAATTGAAAGCTGGAACATGCCAGAGCCTCCACGGGCCAACCAAACACTTCTTTTCTCATCGCCCCCCCCCCCCCTTCTAGAACGTGTCCTGCCTCTCCTCTTGGCCCTCCCATGGGCCCACGTGGGCAATCGGACACACAGACCTCAGGACTGAGATCTCATTGGTGAGGGAGGCACGCCGGTCGAAGGGTGCTGGGCCACAGGCCTGGATCCCGGAAGTGACTCCCATCTGACACTGGCTGCCTGGCTTCGGGCAAGTTACATATGGTGCCTCTTGACTCGTTAGCTTCCCATCCATAAGACAGAAACCCTAGTCACATCCCCCTGGGAGGGCGGTTAGGAGCAGCCACTGGCCCAGCAATGAACGAAGGAAAGAATGGGCAAGACTGAGCACCACGGCCGGGTAGCACCTGCCCGGGTCTAGACGGCTCACCGAGCACCCAGGAGCCGGACTCTGACCCGCGTCCACAGACACCCCGAGCAGGGCTGCTGAGGCTTGGACGTTCAAGGAGCCCCTCCTGCACAAGTCATGGGCATCTGGGGAGGGGCTCGAGGGCCACATGCCGAGCTGGGGGGACAGTTAGATCAGAAGCCCTGCCCCACAAAGCCGACACTTCATGCGCTGTCGGGAACCATAAGTGCCGGGTGAGCGGAGGGAGAAAAGTGTGCCCAAAACTTCATTCTAAAACCCCAGAGTCCTGCGCTCGCTTCGGCAGCACGTGGACTAAAACCCCAGAGTCCTCCGGGCACTGTCTTGCCCATCGGCCTCCCGCGGCTCTCTGCTGTCTGTGGAAGGAGGCCCGATTGCCTGGCAGGGCCTGCCGTCTCCTCTGCACAGAGCTTGGCACGTAGTGGGGCTCCGGAGATGTGGGTGGAAGGATGGGCAAATGGCAGCCTCGGGCTGGCTTCCCAGACCCCGTCAGCTCAGAGTCCCCGGGGATGCCCGCTCCGCTGGCCTGACTCGGCACTGTCCCCACCTCTTCTGTTCTGGGCCCAGTGTTGATCAGCCGCTCTACTGGGGGTGGATTACACTCTACGTGTGCACGACCCCAGCCCCCCGCGCCCGGGGCGGAGACCTGCAGGGACGCGAGCTCCCACTCTTAGGACAGCCTCGGACTTCGTGTCCAGATTCACGTCTGACTTGCTCCTCTTGGGGCACCGTTACTGGCGGTGTCTGCAGACGGGACCCTAATCTAGACTGTCCCCTTTCTCAGTTTCTGTCCTGCGTCCGTCCACGAGATTTCTGCTTCTTCTCACGTTAGCTCCCCGGTTCTCTGCGGGCCCGGCAACCCCCGGACCCAGAAGGAAGCCACGCGTCAAGGTCAAAGCAACTTATAGGAGCCCCGGTGAGTCACAAGACCGCAGGGTGGGCTCTGCACCTTCCGGAAAATAAAACCCAGCCGCAGCAAGGGCTGCGAGGAACCGCCGAGGAAGCGATGAGACCAGTCGGCTCTGCAGATGACTTCATGGTTGACCTTGGACTTGGCGCTGCCTTTTCTCAGCCTCTGAAATGGTCTGTAGAGCATTTGATGGGAAAAGAATAGACAGTCTTTGAAACCTTCAGACAAGAGGCGCCACCTAAATTCTGCCCGACTTTTATTCTTAAATGTTTAATTGTACCTCCTTCTGGGATAATACAGCCAATTTCTGAAATACAGACATAGCAGTAAATTTCCTATAAGAATTTAGTGCCAGATTAATAGTTTTGTAGTGCAGTTACTATTGTTTTAATAAGGAAAAAAACATTTGAAAAGGCTCTGCACACATTATATGTATGTTCTAGGCTGAGCTCAGGAAGGCCGGCAGCCAACTGGACATGTCAGCCAGGGAACGAGCAAGCAGGGCTCAGGAGGGTGGGGCCATATTGGTCTCACTGGGAGGGAGGACAAAGGCCCCTGGCTGACTGCTCACTACCTGCTCCCCAACTCCCAGGAGCACTTCCAAACTCCAGCGTCTTGAGAGCTGTTGGACATAAGACTCTTCTAGACGAAAGGAAATAGAGAAATTTCTTCTGAGCATAAGCCGCAGCCCATGGCCCTCTGGAAAGTTCTACCTGCCTTTGGGCTCACCACTACTGAGACACATTCCTGATGTTGCCCCCTCTGGCGGGCAGACCCAGGCTAGGGTTTCTGGAAGCTGGGCCATGACAGGCTAGGGAGCCCAAGCCATTGGTTGGCAGACACTGCTCATCCGATGCCCCGTCTGACGCCTCCTGGGTCTCATCTTCGACCTAACGTCCATCCTCCTAACACGTCGCCTTCAAATTCAAAGACCCAGCAAGGCATGAAGAGACATGGGAGGAACCTTACAGGCATATCGCTAAAGGAAAGAAGCCAGTCTGAAAAGGATACACGGGTAGGATGCCCACGACATGACATTCTAGAAAACGCAAAACTGTGGAGACGGTAAAAAGATCAGCGTGGTTGCCTGGGGTTGGGGGTGGGTGCCCTGGGTCCCCCCCAACCTAAACTCCAGCACCACACGTAGCGGAAGACCGGCCGCTCTGTGGCGGACTGGGTCCCCGTAGATGGGGAGCTCGGACCATGACTGGGTCTTGCGCTCCAGCGCTAACCCCGCCCCCCGCCTCCAAGCCTTGCTGCTTGGCCTCAAGCCCGACGCCGGTATTGCTGGATAAACGAGAAAATCTGTGAATGCGTGCAACTTGCCATCCAGAAGCCCGCTAGCTGTGCCCATCTCCCTCGTCCCAGAGGACTCTGGGTCCACTAGTGCCAGAGGCTTAAGGAACTGTGCATCTTAAAATTCTTAAATTCTTAAAAAACTGTGCATCTTAAAAATTCCACCACGATTTGCTTCTCTCTGAACACATGTGATTACGGGTGCCCACACCCCGCCCTCTTCTCCTCCCTTCTCCGCCCGTGTCTTCTATAATTAATGTGCATCTCTCCCTGTGAAATAGCCCCTGCTCACCCTAATTAAGTTCTGGTCCTTTCGAAGCCGGGTTCGAGTGTTCAGCCTAAGAATTTCCCTGAAGCTTTCTAGGGACCCGTATTAGGATTTCTTCATAATTGTGTTAACATTTCCTATGTAGCCTGTAATAAAGAGGGATTTTCTTTAACAATCATTAACCTCAAGAATGAGCAAAATTTTCTATGGTGGTAGAAGGCAGAAGTATTGTGGGGGGGGGGCGTTGGGAGGGAAGGGGCACACAGGAGCTGCCTAGATCACGGAAGTGGGCTTCGTTTGAGCTGAGCGTGTGTGGCGGGCTGAATAACGCCCCCTCCCCCAAAGCTGCCTCCGTCCTAACCCTCGGCCCCCATGAATACGCTGCCTTAGAGGGCAAAGGGGACTTTGCAGGAGCCATGAGGCTCCGGATCTTGAAATGGGGAGATCGTCCTGGTCTACAGCGTGGGCCCGGCGTCATCACCAGGGAGGCAGGACGCAAGAGGGAGAGGCGAGGTGGTTAGAGGCAGAAGAGGGGTGGACAGACGCCAAGCTGCTGGCCTAAAGACGGAGGCCGGGGCCAGGAGCCGAGGGCCACAGGTGCCCCCGGGAGCAGGAAAAGGCAAGGAAGTGGTTCTCTCCCAAAACTTCTGACCTGCCAAATAGTAAGATAATAAATGGGTGTTGTTTTAAACCACTAGTTGGTGGTGATTTTTCAGCCGTGTTAGGAAACGAATACGGGAGGCTGTACGCGGAGAGTCACTGCCACGTGGACTTCGGGGCGGCACGGCTGGCTCTGCGTCAGGTCAGATCTCGACCTCGGCTCTACTGGCGTTTGGGGTGAAGTTATTCTTCGTTGCAGGACGCTGTCCTACGCGTTGTAGGGTGTTAGGCAGCATCCTGGGCCTATGCCCGCCCGATGCCAACAGCGTCCCCCCAACGCCAGACGTTACACCCAAAACTGACCCCCGGATGTTGCCGAGGGGCCTCTAGAAGGCCGAACCACCCTCGGCTGAGAAGCACTATTATTCTCCAATATTAAAAACAGTTAATGTGCCTCCTGTAGCAGGAACGAGCCTCCGTCCTCTGCTAACCCAAGCGACTGCAGAGTCGCTCGCTTTATTCAAGGTGCGGACGAGACTTTTCCCTCGGAGGAAAGCGTCGAGAGACGTGATCACCAGACGCCGTCTTACTGGGGCGTTTTCCCAGGAGTGCGGGCTCGGGGCGGCAGTGGCGCCGGGGCCACTAGAGGCCCCACAGGGCTGTGAGTGGAGGGAGGACGGGCGGTGGACCCCTCCCTCCCCGCCCCCCACCATCAGCCCTGGGTCCCTTCTGTCTTTCCTGCCCTGGGGCTGCTAGCCGGAGCCCTTTGGAGAGGGCCTGATGAGGGTCTGGAGTGTGAGGAGCGTGGGGGGCTTTGACACGTCCCAGCCCTCGGTTGGGGGTGGGAAGCACTGGGTGATGGATTAGTTGGAAGGAAAACAGGGCCGAGATGGGACAGCTTTTCATAAACAACAAGTCTCTGCCTGGCAGTTTCGCCCCCATCCTCAACCTTGAACTAATTGTCAGGAAATCTTTCTTCCCCAATTACCTAATTGCCGCTAAGTGACATTTGAAGATCTCCAAGACGCCCGGGCCGCCTGGGCCACCTCCTTGCTGGAGGGTGCGGGCCCCCGGGGCCTCGGGGGGCAGGAAGGGGGTCTGCAAGGGTGGCGGGCCTGGCTCGCATGGCACCTGCCTCCAGCCCCCGCCGCATTCCCGCTTGGTGGGGTCAGCGGGGTCGCCTGGGAATCGGGGGAGGAGACGCCAAGAGGCTGAAACAAGAGACAGACACCCCGCGCGAGGCTCTGGGCGGCAGCTCTTGTAAACAGGGCCCAGCAGTTTCTGGATGGTTCTGCCACTTCCTGAAAAGCAGCTCAAGGTGGCGCTAGAAGCCTTCCTCAGGCCGCGCAGCCCTGCTCTGTAGGGGAGCCGCGGCTCTCCCTTGTGCTGAGGGAGCAGCTTTCCAGGGGTTTGGGGGTGAGCAAAGTGCAGAGGAAGGAGAGGGGCTTATGCCCCCAACCTTTCCTGACTTAGGGAGAGCCTGCCTCTCCCTTTCTCCTGGCGGGGTGTCCTCGCACACCCCAGAAAGTCAGGAAAACACAGCAGGAAAACAGCCGTCTCTCGTGCCTCTTCCTGCAAGGACGCTTTGGCGCTGAGCTCCAGCAGAGGACTAGACTATTCCATCCTTTCAAAGGGGCTTCGGGAACGGGGAGCCCTGGGGGGGGGGGGTCGGACTCTGGCGGGACGTGCCAGCAGCAGCTGCCGGTGTTTACCAGCGAGGCCCCTTTGCGCTCCTCCTTCCGGGCCGAGATTAAATGTACAGAACAGCCCAGCTGTGGGGCAGGCTCTTTGCAGGGTATTCGTCAGACCGTGTCACTGTCCGGCTTAGCGGGATCAGGAAAAAATAAAACGGGCCCTTGTCCACACGACACCTGCGGTGCCCTAGGTGACCCGGCACGGAACCTTGCGGGCCGTGCCTCTCGCCCGGGGACCGGCTCTGGACCCCTCGGGAGAGCCCCCGAGCGGGCCGCACGGCTGGGGTGTCCCGTGTCCTTGGACCGCGTCCCGTCTGGGAGGAGAAGGGGAGTGGGGACCTTGGCTCTGCCCTGACGCCTCGGCTTCAGACTTCTCGGGTCGTTCACGCGACGATGCGTACAAACGCAGGTGCCGCTCTTCTCGTGCCCGAGAACGAGAGGTTTAGGCGAAACGCCTTCACCGAGTTTGGCCCAGGCCCCCGGACATCGGCCCCGCGGGGTGGGGTTTTGTCTGACCCCTGCCTTTGGTGGTTTCCCCAAACCACTCGATGCGGGAACCGAGAGGCTGCCTCACCAAGCCCTGTGCCTCCAGGCTTCTGGAAAGCGGGCTCCCGGCTCGGCCACGCAGGGGGTGGTCTCCAGCCGGTGTGGAGAAGCGGGGGTCGAGGCTGGCAGAGTGGGAGCCAGCATCGCCTCGCCGAGTGCCGTGCGCCCCGGAGCCAGCCGCCGCCCCTCCCTGGGTGTCTTGTTTCCCCATCTGTAAACTGGGGCTGATGGCCCACCCTCCCTCGGGGGTTCTCAGCTCCCGGACGTCCAGCGGTCTTCACGCTGAGTCGTGGGGGTGCCCGGGGCACGGTGGGGAGGCCAGGGTGACATGGCCAGATGCCGCCGCCCTGTCTTCGAAGGCCATCTTGAGGGTCTGGAAAGTTAATATGCGCGAAGCCCTCAGAATCGGGCCTCCACGGGAAGTGAGGCTGAGGAAAGCCTGCCCGTGGAATCGGGGGCGGACCACACTCAGGAACTCGGCCCGCACACGCCTCTGGCTCCGCGGGGTGAGCGCCACACGGCCTGCCCCGGCCCCCTCCGGGCTGTGGTTCGTGCTGTGTCCGTGGTGCCCGACCGCGAGGCCGCTGTTTCCCCTGCCAGTGGCCTCTCCTCCGCGGAAGCCAGGTTTTGGGAATCCGATGGGGGCGTCGAGCTTATGCCCTTTCCTCTCCGCCCCGGGCACCTCCGCCCCGGGCACGCAGGGCTGTTCCAAGGTGCTCGCCGCCTTCCTGGGGGGAGCAGGTGGCATTTTCCTGGATGACGGAATGGCAGAGACGGCGAGTCTCCTGACCAGGCTGAGGGGTGACCAGACAGGTGCCACCCGAGGGCACGCGGCGGTGCCTGCCGTCTTGGTCATTCCAAGCCAAACGCGACCTCCCTTTGCAATAATGGTTGCTCAGGAACAAGGTTCCCCCAAACTGGAAATGTCAAAGCCTTTTCTACAGGCCTTCGGAAGAGGCCACGTTGGCGGCCGCAGGCCCAGAGGTCGGTGCCCTGACTGGCCGGCGGAGACGGGCACCGGGAAGGAGGCAGGGCAGTGAGAAGAAGACCTCAGGGCTGGGCCGGGGCGCCCTGGCGTGTGGTCGCGAGGCACCCTCGGCCTGTCTGGGAAATGCCCTTGGTGGGCACGGCCTTCGGGGGCCGCTCTGGCAGCGCCCGGGGGGGCGAGGCGGCCGAGGCCCGGACGGAGCCCTGGTTTGCGATCCGCGGCTTCCGCGGAGGTGGAGGGTGGGGGCGGGGAGAGCAGGCGGCAGCTGGCGTGGCTCGGGCCGCGGGGCCAGGGCTCGGCCGGGGGCCCGCGATCCGGGCAACGGCGAACACACAGCCGATTTCTCCACAAACAAGGAGAGCTCAGTCGTGACAAGACACACGCTCTGAGGCGTCAATTCCCCACCATGATTTCAAAGCGAATAAATGGACCGGGGGTAATAAAGCGACAACTAGGGAAGACGTGGGTCCCTAATGGGGGTGCCCTGCACTCTTATCTCCGTTGCCCTGCTGGGGCCACCAGAGCCCGCACATCGGGGCAGAGGTAAATAAGCATTAATCAGCTTCTTCGGGGGCAGCGTATTTGCTGAGCCAACACGAATTCTCTCGGCGATTTTTTCCAGATCACTCTCGAGGGAGACTCTCGTGGCTTCTCAAACAACGGCCTTTAATGTGCTTTCAAAAGTCTCTCGCTCTCTTGCACGCTCGGTCTGACTCATCTTTTTCTGCAATAACCTCATTAAAAGAGTTTGAAAATGGACGGCAAATCGCCCGGCTGCTCTTTAAAATAGTGACGAGGTCTCGCGGCGAGGCGCTAATTTCATGGGGGAGGAAAGGAGACCCTCACACGTCTCGTCGAGACGCCGGAGCCTGTCCTTCCTTCCTGGGTTCCTTATGCAATTATCGCCGGTCAGACATTCTCTTTCCTAATTCGTGGCATGGCCGACCTGCCCCTTCCCCCACACTGAAAAGGCAACACGCCCTCGACTGTCTCCTCCAGGCCCGTGGGGTCCTCTCAGAGTGCGTGTGACCTCGAAAGGCTCTGCCGGTCGCTCGCGAAGGTCCTGTACCGGCAGTGCCCAGGCGCGAACTCATTCGCCATTTGGACGAACTCCCTCACGACGCACCGTGCGCAATCAAAGGTAGAGGACATCCATCCACAAAAGGCGTGGTTGGCGGCGTGTGTGAATGACAGCCCCAGACCACCATTTTCAAACCACCTCATGGAGCACAAGAAACGAGACTGCTCACATTACCAACGTGTGTCCAGGAAACCCGACCGGAACATACACCGTGGGTCGCTGGGTGGGCTCCCCGGATAACGCGACTCCAAGTCTCCTCTTCCGTCTCTGTCTTGTTTTGTCTTGCCCCCCCCCTTCCAAAGAAATGGTAGCCGAGGACCTCAAAGATACTGAGACTCAGAAGCTTCCCGCCCACACCCCCCCCCGAGGGTGGGCACCCGACCGGCCCCCTGGGGCCAGGAAGCCGAGTGAGAACGTTAGCACCACGCTCCAGACCCTCTTCTCCGAGCCCTCGGCCCTCATGCACCCACTCGCTGTTTCTCGTTGACAATGAAAAATTGTGACCTTTTCGGTTCTGTTCCCAAAGGGAGGGATCTGCCTAAACAGAAAATAAGACCAAGGGGCTCTCATGCCCCTGGAGACAGGCGAAGCTAGCGAGACCTTCCGTAATCCACCACGCCTGTGGCCAGCCCCGGTCACCATATAATATAATCTGTTGTCACGTAGCAGTCATTCCTTCCCTCAGTAAGCAGCCTGGGCCCCACGACGCCCTCGCATCTAAAGGATGCAGATTCTCACCAAGCTCGATCCCGGAATCCCTGAAAAGGACCTACTTTGCAAGGTGGTTTTCTGAGCCAAATGTTTAAGATTAAAACGGGGCCTTCCAGAATGTGACTGACGGAGCTTTCAGTCTCCTCCTGGGAAGCGTGATAGGCATGCCCGTAAAGAACCTTTCCCATCGAGAGAAAGAAGGCAAAGGTGTGGAGAGAGGGGTTCGACACAGGGTACGCTCGTTCTTGCTTAAGGAGCACGAAACGTAATAATAAGGAGAGAAACGTAATAAGACACGTTCAATGAATAAAAACATACGTACGTACACGCCGCGGTCAGAGCCAGACAGCGGAGTGGGGAAGGGGGAAGCAAGGTACCGAGCCGGGGCGGGGCAGCGGAGGGGGGTCAGAGCAGGAGACGAGCGGCAGACACGGGTGCACAGGACCGCCTCGCCCGCCCCGCTCCCCAGGAGCCCGCGGACGCCTTGAGGACACAGGCCAAGCCCTGATACTCTCGGTAACCTCGCGATGCCACACGCCACCTAGTCCACAGCAGGTACTCAATAACTACTCGACACTGAACAGGAGCCAGAGAGACTTTCTTGGAAAATCCTCCCTCATTTTGTGGCTTCAATGAACTCAGCTCGCCTCCGCCCCCCTGGACGCAATTCTCCTCACCTCTCCTTTCTTCCCCTTTCCTGTCTTCCTTTCTTCCCTCCTCATGTTGGAGAGAAGATACGACTTTTTTTTTTTCCCCAGTCCTTCTTACATTATAGCAACTAGGGGAGCCAGACTTCCGGGGAAATCCCACACCCGGGTAGGAGGTCCCAAGAGCCAAACGCAGAGATCAATGTTTTGTTGGACTCTTTACTTCCATCTTATTTCTGGTGAAATAAGACAGAAACCTTCGCCGCCGATGTAGGAAGCCCTTTGTCCAGCTCTCTGTCCTCGGCAGAGGGCTTTGGACGGGAAGGAAGGTTTGTGGGGAGGAAGGGCCCTCTGGGCCGGCGTGGGGGCCCGGAAAGGACGGCAAGGCCCTCTGTCCCCAGCACGGCGTCCTCGTCTGAGAAGTGAGGGCTTTGGAGCGGGCATCCCGACCGTCCCTCTGTGGGCCTAGAACTGGGCCGAGGTCACACGGCTGGGGAGAGGCAGAGCCGAGACTCCCATTTCGGACCTCTGCTTCCTCAGCACACCTGCCCTCTCTCGGGGAGTTCCTGCTGGCGAGGACCAGCCCGCGGCCCTTCTCTGGGTGGCTTTTCAGATCTCTCAGAGGTCCTTAAAGACCTTCGGAGCCCTTCCTGGCCCAGAGTGTGTCTTGCCCCCAAAGCCGTCTTTGGGCTTTAGCGACCACAAGGCTCCTCCATTGGTCACGGCAAAGTCGGGACAAAAACCTCATATCTTGAGGTTCCCACGGATTGATGGTGGAGAGCCGGAACGAGTGCCTCTTATTCTAACTAAAGTGTAAAGGGTTAATATAATTCCATCTCCAGACACGAACATGGCAGACGGGGGTCGTCGGCAGCTGAGACGTATACACTGCGGCAGGGTTCGTGACGAGGAGGCTGGCGATCCCCCCGAAGTCCGGCTTTGTTCCCATTTCACCTACTGCAATCAGCTCTCCTCTGGGGGAGTTCCTGCAAAGTCTGACCTGGGTTCGAAGCAGCTCTTGTTTGCAAATTATGACGGAACCGAAACTTCTAAAAATAAATATCGTAGGGTTTATGTCAAATTGGAAAAGTCTCCTCCTTGAAAGCGGATTCTCAAGTGACCCAAGTGAGAACAACTGCTCTGAGCCGTCCGGGAAACAGCGGTGCTGGCGGGTATTTCGGAGCTGTGGCTCTTTCTCAGGAGCTCCGGAGACTAGTAACTCGGGAGACTAGTAACTCGGGAATCGCACATTTGTATCAACGACCTTTACAGAACTCATTTTAGACTATCATTTGAGACACCGTGGGACAGGTTGTTTAGATATTTTGTTTCAAAGTTGCGGCCAGCCGTCTACACTGCGGATTAGCCCCTCTCCCTCAGACGCTTCATAAGGAGGTTGAAGACCCTTAGGTCGACATGTGGGCATATTGGGGAAACACTAGTCCCACAAGGAAGTGGTTTCTCGGGGTGCCACCCAGCCCTTGGAGGAGCAGCAGAGGGGTTCTGGAGGAACCCCCAAAGCAAGAGGTCTTCGAAAGCCAACACCACCAACTGGAAGACGGTAGAGGGGAGACGCTGACTTGGAAAGCCTTTGGCCATCTGGTCAACCATTCGTGGCCAAACTAAATCATTCATTCATTCATTCATTCATTCATCCCACACATATATCTGACTGATCTCCCTGTGTCTACCTTTCTCCCCAGCCTCGAGCTCCCCACATAGTCCCAGAGAGACCTCATGACCACTAACCAGATTCGGCCCTTCCCTGCTTGAAATCTACTGACTTTTCCAAACCCAGACTAAGAGCCCAATCCCTCACTGCGCCTTCACACCTGGCACTTCCTCCCTGCTGCCTCATTCTCACCTCCTCATGCTCGCCCCAGGACCTTTGCATGTGCTGCCCACCCAGAACACTCTTACTGCTCTTCTGCCCATAACCAGCTTCTTATTCAGAGAAGCCCTCCCTGTACCCACCCCTTGTTTAAAGGAGCCCCTCCTGATTAATCTCTGCCCTATTTTGCTTCATTCATATCTGTTTACTTACTAATTTACTTGTTTGGGGTCCTCTCCCCCAGTAGAATGCAAGCATCTTGAGAGACGAGGGTTTTGCCTCGTTCATGCTGTATCCCCAGCAGGTGGCACCATTCCTAAAAGCCAGCAGGGCCTTAAGAAACATCTATCACAGAAACGTAGGTTCTTTTGAGCCTACCTCAGCTGGTGGGTTTTGAGGGCCAGCGGGGTAAGTCACAGGAGCGCGTCCGACGGCGCAGACGCACGTTACGGTAGAGAGACAGGCAGTGCTGTGTTACCGGCTGCGGGGCCGAGGAAGACGGCGGCTTTGCC
The DNA here is from genome assembly GCA_030068075.1 of Paguma larvata. Classification (NCBI taxonomy): domain Eukaryota; kingdom Metazoa; phylum Chordata; class Mammalia; order Carnivora; family Viverridae; genus Paguma; species Paguma larvata. The sequence goes on along the minus strand of CM057844.1, from coordinate 45,737,586 downwards.
ACATGCGACCGAGGAGCCCCAGTGGACCTGGCCCACAGTGGGTCCGTAGGCGACCCTGTGAGGATCTGGGGAGGACATATTTTATAGTCTGTCTACACCGCGGAGCTCATCCTTGCTGATAGGGGACGAGGAGATGGCGAGGAGAGGCTACCCCCCGCCGAGAACGTCTCTCCCGGGGCACACTAGCCACAGACGCTTGCGCGTCACACTCCCAGCAGCCTCTCCGCCTGAAGGGCAAGAGGCCTCTCCCCTGAGCCTCAGTTTCCCTTGCTGGGAGCTGTGTTTGCCAAGTAACACCACCGCCACCTCCCTGCTGCGAGCTGCCGGGACCCTACCCTCTGCCTGCGCAGGCCTCCAGGCTCCGTGCTCCCTGGGATCTTCCCAGCAACCCCCGGGGCTGCACGTCCAGGTCACGTGCCTTTACAGATGGGAAATCTGAGGCTCCGAAAGGGAGAAGGACTCGACCGTCCCGGAGTCCCCAAGTGGAAGAGCCTGCACTTGAACTTGGGTCTGTTTCCTTCTGGTGAGATGGCACCGGCCAGCCCCCTGCCATTTTTGCCAAGATTGGTTTTGTTTTTGTTTCTGTTTCTGGAGAGGGTATTGTGGGGACAACTGGGTTAAAGCCGCGAGTGGAGAACAATGCCTTCAGTCCATAAACGCGAGGAGGGGTGATAGGAGAGGAGCCCCTTTTCCTGGGGTCCCAAATCAGGGCCTCTTGGTTCCGCCAAAGAAAGGCCAGGTAGAAGTCTCTGGAAGCCACTCCCTCGCAGTTCCGGTCTGAGCAGGGGCGAGGGGAGCAGGGAACTTTGCAGGGAGAGACCACCCCGCCCCTAGCTCCCCCAGACGCCTGGCTGTGCGCCTCTGCCAGCGGCCGCCTGCAGTTCCGCCCGCGGCCGCGTGGGCGCGCTGTTGGGCAGCGAGTGAGCGCGGCGCGTGGGGGCGGCGCGCCTGCGGCCCTGGCCTCCGCCGGCTTAGCACCCCCACTCGGGGCCCCGGGGGCCCGGAAGGAGTGGGCTCCGGGAGAGGAGAACGGGGGGGGGGCGCCCCGCTGGGGTGGCTCGGCCTGGGCCGGTCAGGGCGGGAGACCCCCCTGCGGCCCCCCGATTGCGGCCCGTGCCTGGGGCGCTGGAGAGGCCTGGGCACAGCGAAGCGGAGGGAGGTGGGCGCGGGGGTCCCAGGTCCCCCAGGCGGGGCGGAGAGCAGGGGGCGTGTCGGGGCTCCCGGATACAGCGCAGGGACCCTGAGGACCCTGGGCCCCGGGGCGCACAGAGCAGCCCGCCGCGAAGGGGGCTGCTCGTGCCCACCTGGCCCAGGTGCGGGGGCGGCTGGAGGACCGCGAGGCCCGGGGACCCCGGGGGCAGCCGCCCTTCTGCTCCTCGTCACCTCCCACGGTCACTGTCAGTGTTCGGGGTGCCGGGCGAACCCCGATGCTGGGCCCGGACGATGACACAGCCACGCTTTCCGGAAGGTGGAGGGGGCGTGTGTGTCTGTGTGTCTGTCCGTGTGTCAGAGAGACAGACAGACGGCCTCACTGCGGAGAGAAGCCGGACGCGAGGTCTCCCCAGAGGGGCTGCGAGAGCCGCCGCCAGCGCGCAGGGCTCCGGGCCCGGCAGGGTTAAAGCCGCAGCCGGTAGAGAGCAACGGCCCGGAATTTTCCGCCACCGGGAGAGACAGCGAGATTGATTTCCTGCCTCCCGGGGAGGCCGCCCGGGCCGCGCGCGCACACACACATGCACACGCACACACACATGCACACGCACACGCACACACGTGTGTTCCTGGGAGTGGGAGAGACAGCGAGAGACAGAGATCTCCCGCTCGCGGCCTCGGAGTGCTCGCGGAGGGCGCGTGCGTGTGTTCTGCTAACGTGGTGGGTTCTCGGCTGCGGCCGAGGAGCTGTTTCCAAGAGGGAACGGGGTGGGGGGGGAGAGGAACAGACGGGGGGGCATCTTCTGGCCACACCCCCCCACACCCCCCCTTCACTCATCACCTTGTGTAAACTGAGAAAGTGTTTGTTTCTCAGGTGCTGCACACTCAGCGAGGGACCCTGGTCGTGCCCGCCTGGTGGGGGGCCCGGTGCACACGCCCGTGAGCCTTACTGCGTGAGAGAGAGACAGAAAGACGGAGAGCCAGACACACAGAGAGAGACAGAGACAGAGAGACAAACACAGAGAAAGAGATGTCAATGAAAACATGCCTTCTGCCAAGGAACACAGAGACAGAGACCGTGAGAATGTGAGAGAGACAGACGGAGATAGAGGCAGAGACAGAGAGAATGTGAGACAGAGACAGAGACCATGAGAGAGTAGCAGGCAGGCAGGGAGGACTTTCCCCTTCTGTCTGGAGGACTCGCACACGCGTCCCTCGGTTTGCGGGGAGACAAACAGCAGAGACGCTTGTCGCGTATAACCACGCGCACGTGCACACACCCGGTTTCCTTCCGTTCCAAAGGGCCTCCGTCCCAGCGGGGCCATGTCGCCGGCGAGGGAAAGCCGCAGGGGGACACTTTCCCGAGAGGGGAACAGAAGTCCCTGCCTGGGAGCCGAGAATCACCAAGTGCTGGTGTTCAGGCCACGCGCACTGGGTGAGGGGACAGAGACGGTCTGCCCGAGTGTGCGTGCATGTGAGAGAGAGACAGGCAGAGAGAGACGCGCGTTCTGCTGCACGGAAAAGGATGCGCGACACATACATATACTTTTTTGCTGCTGCAAGAGACAGTCTAATAAATTGAGGGTTTTTCCCCCGACACAGACACACAGACACACACACGGTTTGCCAGGTGTGGAAAGAGGGTGTGGCCTTCACGGGGAAGGGTGCACTTTTGCCTGCAGATTTTTTTAAAAAGTGACCTTTTTTTTTTGAGTGAAAATAGAGAATATTTTGTTGCCAAGAGACAAGCACACGTATGGTTTTCTGCCAGCCGAGAAATAAATGTTTGTTTCTTGCTTTGTTCATTTTTCAGGTGTACGAACACAGAGAAAAGCCACGCCGTGTGCGTGCGTGTGTGTGCGTGTGTGTGTGTACACGCGTCGGGACTATTTTTTTCTTTCTGGAAAAAGAACGCGTCTTTTTCGGCTTGCAGGGAGTCGGCTCAATAGAGAGACGTTGTCCTGCTTATGGCCGCGCACACGCACGCACACACACTGGGTCTCCTGCTAAGAGCGTGTGCGCGTGTGCATGAGTGGTGTGTGGGGGGGGTGCCATTTCTGCCTGGTGACAGGGAGCTCGGAGAGACCTTTCCAAGAGACAGAAGACCTCCTGCCTGGCGACGCGCCCCTGTCCCCGCGGACGCAAGGTGCCGGCTCCTCAGACCGCGCTCCTGCGTGTCCGTGACAGACAGACGCACGGACACAGGATTTTTCCGCCTGGAAAAAAGATCCGCGGATTTTGGTTTGCAAGCACACCGACCAAAAGCAGCGATTTTGCACACACGCGCGCACACACACCTTCCAGCCGTGCAAACAGGGCACAGGAGGGGGGGCGCCCTGGGGGGGACCCCCTCCCGGGGCTGAGGCTCCGCAGAAGGACTTTTCCAGCGGAGAGACGGTTCTGTGTCTGGACAGACGTTTGCGAGCGGGAGTCAGAGGGCGAGAGCTGGTCCCCGGGGGGCACACGCCGAGCGCGTGGGGGGGTGCCGGCTCGCGGGTGCCGCAGGGCGACACGGGTGCGTGGCAGCGCACAGTCTTCCCCTCCGAGTGTGTGCGGGGGGTGACGGTCCCGCCGGGGGACGGAGCCCGAGCGGCAGGGGAGCAGGAGGGTTTTCTCGCCGCGGACGCACGACTTCCCGAGAGCCCGGAAGTGCGGGGAGAGGCGCGCGTGCGGCGGTGCGTGTGCGCTCGTGTGTGTTGTGTGCGCGCGCGTGTGCTCGTGCATGTGTGGACCGTGCGCGTGCGCGTGTGCCCGTGTGCGCGCGCGGACCATGTGCGTGCCCGGAGAGAAGACGCACTGGGACTCTCCCGCCGGGGGAAGAGCCGGGCGGGGTGCGCAGAGGCCCGGGAGGGGGGGGGGGGGGGACGGAGCCGGCGACACCTGCCTGGAGGCCCAGGGCCGGGCGGCCTCGGTGGGAGAGGACGGCGCCCTCGTCCCCGGCGACGCCGCCCGCGAGGGACAGAGAACCCCGCGCGTGTGTTAATGAGACACGGCTCTCCGCATCGGAGCTTCCAGAAAAGGAGTCCGAGGAGGCAGGGAGACACACGCGCACACGCGGGCGCACGTCCCCGCCGTCACTGTGCCCAGCTCCCGCCCGATGAGCGAAACCTTTAGAGAGAGACTCTCTGCGACAGACAGACGCCCGCCTGGGGGGACACACACGCTGTTCTGCACGCTGCGGGGCCCGGGGACCGCTTTCCCAGGGGGGCCTGCTCAGTGACGGAAGACGTGCGCGTGCGTGTGTGACGGGGGACGAGACGTGTGTGCGTGCGTGCGACGGGGACACATTTTTCTTTGTGACTAAAGACCACATATGTCTTTCTTCGCAGGCAGGGCCGGAGCAGCACAGAGGGCTACTGACCTGCTTACACGTACGCGTGCCTGTGCACACGCGCGCGCGCACACGATCTTCCTGTGCGGAGAACTCATGTGCCTTTTCCTCTCTGCCGCGCACCTGCTGGAGGCGGCCGGCATTCCCGCCCCGCGAGCGCGAGCCTTAGAGAGAGGCTTTCGGACAGAGAGTAATTTTTGCCACACACACACGCACACACACGCACACACACGCACACACGATTTTCTGTTTACTGAGAAACAGGCTGTTTTTTCTCCAGTGAGACTCCCCTAAATAAGGGAAGTAATTTCTGTCTAGTTTTAGGTCCCGTAGAGAGAACTGTCTGCGTCCGTGCCTGAGAGACAGAGACAGAGACACAGAGACATTTTTTCCTTCTTGGAAAAAAAAACACGTATTTTTCAGCTTCCGAGAAAAAAGACCAAGGGGCAGGACCACTTTTCTGAGTGTTTCCCTCCCGCACGTGCTTTCCTAAGGAGACGGTTGTATTATTGCCGAGAGACAGAAATCGTCAGAGAAAGATGAGAGAGAGAGAAAGAGAGAGAGCGTTTTCCACGCGGGCTCGCGACTTTCCAACTGCAGGAAAACAGAGTATTTTGCATTTCAGCTGCTGGATACTTCATGAAAGAATCTAGATGGTTCCACTGACACAGTCCTCGACCGAGAGGCATCTTCCTACCGGTGGGAGAGCAGGACACAGGTTTTCACTCCGAGGGAAAGACCCCCGGCCCCTCTCCCTGCGTGGGGGCCGCGGCGCTGGCAGGTGCGCCCTCCCCGGAGCGCAGGTCACACTGGGGGCGGTTCTTCCTGCTCCTGGAAGTCCGTGTGTTCTGCCTAAAGCCAGAGAGTGGGGAGGAGGGAGAGACACTCTCTGTCTAGAGAGAGACACTCGTGTGTGCCTGTGCAGGCACACACACACACACACACACGCACACACACACACAGATTTATGAGCTGAGAAATGGGGACTGTGAAGATGTGAGAGAGAGAGAAAGACAGAGACAGAGAGAGAAAGAGAAAGAAACAAAGACAGAGATATAGACAGAGACAGAGAAAGAGAGGGACAAACATAAAGAGACAGAAAGAAAAAGACAGAGAGCTAGAAAAATACAGAGACAGAAAGAGAAAGAGACAAAGACAGAGACAGAAAGACTGAGACAGAAAGAGACAGAGAGAAAGAGATAGAGACAGAGAAAGACAGAAATAGAGAAAGTGACAGAGACAGAGAGAGAAAGGGACAGAAAGACAGGGACAGAAAGAGAAAGAGAGAAAATTACAGAAATAGAGAGACAGACAGAGACAGAGAAAGAAAGAGATAAAGACAGAAAGAGAAAAAGACAGAGACAGAAAGACAGAGATAGAGACAAAGAGACAGAGAAAGAGAGAGAGAGGCAAACAGAGAAAGATACAGACAGAGAGAAAAAGCAGAGATAGAGAAAGACAGAGATAGAGACAAAGAGACAGAGAAAAGAGATGGAGAGAAAGAGACAGAGACAAGGAGAAAAACAGAAAGTTACAGAGATAGAAAGACAGAGACAGAGAGAGAAAGACAGAGACAAAGAGAGAAAGAGAGAAAGACAGAGATAGAGACAGAGAAAGAGAGGGACAAACATAGAGAAAGAGAGAGACAGAAAGAAAAAGACAGAGAGTTAGAAAAATACAGAGACAGAAAGAGAAAGAGACAAAGACAGAGACAGAGAGAAAGACTGGGACAGAAAGAGACAGAGAGAAAGAGATAGAGACAGAGAAAGACAGAAATAGAGAAAGTGACAGAGACAGAAAGAGACAGACGGGGACAGAAAGAGAAAGACAGAAAATTACAGAAATAGAGAGACAGAGAAAGAAAGAGATAAAGACAGAAAGAGAAAAAGACAGAGACAGAAAGACAGATAGAGACAAAGAGACAGAGAAAGAAAGAGGCAAACAGAGAAAGATGGAGACAGGGAGAAAAAGCAGAGAGAGAGAAAGACAGAGATAGAGAGAAAGAGACAGAGAAAAGAGATGGAGAGAAAGAGACAGAGAGAAAACAGAGATAAAGTTACAGAAATAGAAAGAGACAGAGAAAGAAAGAGACAAAGACAGAAAGACAGAGACAGAGATAAATAGAGACAGAGAAAGAAAGAGACAGAAACATAGAGACAGAGACAGAAAAACTAAGACAGAGATAGAGAAAGCCAGAGGCAGAAAAAGACAGAGACAGAGAGAAAGAGACAGAGCGAGAAAGAGAGACAGAAACAGAAAAACAGATACAGAAAGAAAGATGGAGACAGAGAAAGACAGAGACAGAAGGAGACAAGAGATAAAGACAGAGACCTAAAGACACAGATCAAGACAGAAATAGAGAAAGTGACAGAGACACAGAGCAAGAGAGACAGACAGGGACAGAAAGAGAAAGAGACAGAAAGTTACAGAGATAGAAAGACAGAGACAGAGAGACAAACAGAGACAGAGATACAGACACAGAAAGAAAAAGAGACAGAAAGACAGAGAAAGAAACAGAGATAGAAAGAGCTAGAGGCAGAAAAAGACAGACACAGAAAGAGAAAGAAATAGAAAGAGACAAAGACAGAAACAGAGACAGAAAGAGAGAAACAGAAAAAGACAGAGACAGAGAGAAAGAGACAGAAACAGAGAAAGAGACAGAGATAGAAACATAGAGACAGACAGAGACAGAGAAAGAGAAAGAGAAAGACAGACAGAGACAGAGAAAGAGAGTAAGACAGAAAGATGCAAAGACAGAGACAGAGAAAGAGAAAGAGACAGAGAAAAAGACAGAGACAGAAAGAGAGAAAGATGGAGACAGAGAAAGACAGAGATAGAGAAAGACAGAGACAGAAGGAGACAGAGATAGAAAGAGACAGAGACAGAGAAAGAAAGAAAGAGACAAAGAGAAAGAGACAGATAAAAAGAGAGAAAAAGACAGTGATACAGACAGAAAAAGACAGAGACAGAGAGATAGAGATAGAAAGAGACAGAGATATAAAGACAGAGACAGAGAAAGACAGAGATAGAAACACAGAAAGACAGAGACAGAAAGAGAGAGAGAAAGATGGAGACAAAGAAAGACAGAGACAAAGAGACAGAAGGAGACAGAAAGACAGAGATACAGACACAGAAACAGAGAAAGACAGAAAGAAACAAATATAGAGAAAGAGACAGAGACAGACAGAGATAGAAGACAGAAACAGAGAAGGAAAGAGATAGAGACAGAAAGAGACAGAAAGACAGAACGAGAGAAAGACAGACACAGAAAGAGACAGAGACAGAAGGAGATGGAAAGAGAGAAAGACGGAAAGAAACAAAGATAGAATAAGAGACAGAGATAGAAAGAGACAGAGACAGATATAGAGACAGAAAGACATAGAGAAAGACAAAGAGAAAGAGACAAAAGCAGAGAGAGAGAAAGAGACAGACTCAGAAAGTGACAGAAATAGAGAGACAGAGATAGAAACGGAAAGAGAGACAGAGACAGAGACAGAGGAAGACAGAGAAAAAGATAAAGAAAGACAGAGACAGAAAAAGAGACAGAGACAGAGACAGAGACAGAAATAGAGAAAGACAGAGATAGAGACAAAGACGGAGATATAGACAGAGATAGAAAAAAAGAGACAGAGACAGAAAGACAGAGACAGAGAAAGACAGAGACAGAAAGACAGAGACAAAGACAGAAAGAGACAGTGAGAAAGACGCAGAGATACGCAGAAATAAAAAGACAGATACAAAGAGAGAGAAAGAGACAGAGACAGAAAAACAGAAACAAAGCCAGAGACAAACAGAAAGACACAGAGAGACAGAGAAAGACAGAGACAGTAAAACAGAGACACAAAGACAGAGAAAGAAATAGAGACAGAAGGAGACAGAAGCAGAGAGAGAGGGAAAAACAGACAGAGAGAGAGAAAGACAGAGACAGAAGGAGACAGAGACAAGGAGGCCTACGAGGAGGGGCGCCTGGCTTGGGCTCAGGTCAGGTTTGTGCGCTGGGGCCCCACATGGGGCTCTGCGCGGACGGTGCGCAGCCTGCTTGGGATTCTCTCGCTCTGCCCCTCTCTCGCTCACTCTCTCTGTCTCTCTTTCAAAATAAATAAATAAACTTAAAGATTTTTTAAAAATTAAAAAAAAAGAAAAGATGTTCCAATACTTTGTATTAAAAAAAAAGATAAAGAGACAGAGAAAGATGAAGACAGAGACAGAGAGACACGGAAGGATGAAGACAGAGACAGAAAGAGACAGAGAAAGAGACAGATAGTGACAGAGATAGAAAGAAAGAGAGGGAAAAGACAGAGATAGACAGAGACAGACAGAAAGACAAAAGAGACAAAGACAGAGAAAGACAGAAAGAGATAGAGACAAAAAGACAAAGACAGAAAAAATTAGAGACAGAGAGACAGAGATAGATAAAGAGACAGAAACACAGAGACAGAGAGACAGGGACAGAGATCGAGACAGAGAAAGAGAGACAGAAAGACAGAGATAGAGACAGAATAAGACAAAGAGAGACACAGAGAGAAAAACAGAGACAGAGAGACAGACAAAGACAGAGACAGAGAACGACAAAGACAGAAATAGAGAGACAGAGATAGAGACAAGAGACAGACACAGAGACAGAAAGACAAAGAGAAAAACAGAGACATAGAGGCAGAGACAGAGAAAGACACAGAAACACAGAGGCAGAGAAAGATGAAGACAGAGACAGAGAGACAAAGAAGGATGAAGACAGAGACAGAAAGAGACAGAGAAAGAGACAGATAGTAACAGAAATAGAAAGAGAGGGAAAAGACAGAGATAGACAGAGACAGAAAGACAAAAGAGACAAAGATAGAGAAAGAGACAGAAAGAGACAGAGACAAAAAGACAGAGAAAACATTAGAGACAGATAGAGACAGAGATAGATAAAGAGACAGAAACACAGAGACAGAAAGAGACAGAGATAGAAAGAGACAGAGATGGAGACAGAATAAGACAGACAGAAAGAGACACAGAGAGAGAAAAACAGGGCAGAGAGAAAGACAGAGGCAGAGAAAGAGACAGAGACAGAGAGACAGAGAGAGAAACGACAAAGAAATAGAGACAGAGACAAGAGACAGACACAGAGACAGAAAGAGAGAGAGACAGAGAGACAGAGACAGAAAGACAAAGAGAGAAAAACGGAGACAGAGAAAGAGACAGAGATAGAGAGAAAATGACAGAGACAGACAGAGGCAGAGAAAGAAAGAGACAGAGACAGAGAAAGAGTCAGACAGAGACAGGGACGGAGAGACAGACAGGCAGAGAGAGGGGTCTCGCCTGCAGACGGAAATGGACGCACTTCACCTCGAGGGGATGCTGGGAGCAGGTGCGAGCCAGGCCTGGTGACCCACCGCCGAGTCCCGCCCCGCCCCGCGCCTGGCTCGGTGTCATCGCCCAGGGCTTCTCGAGCCTCGCTCTCGTGGGCCGGAAGAAGGCACCTGCGCCAGGGCCCCGTCCCCTCCCCCCACCTCTGACTCGGGGGAACTGCCTCGCATTGCCCTGGCTCCTCTGGGCGGTCACTCCTCGCGAGCAGAAGGCCTGGATGTCCTCCGGGCCCCGCGCCCGTACCCATCCCTAGTCGAGAGGTCTCAAATGCACGGAGCCTGAAGGGACCCAGGGGAACAGCGGTCACCAGTCACTTTAAAGACCCCAGGAGGGCGGGGAGAGGGCAGGATCCCATGCCTGGCAATCACTGCCCTGCCTGGAATATTGGGTCGCCCTTGAAGTATGCGACTGCGGGCCAGGGGTGCCCCCTGGGCAGTGGCAGGTGGTTTCCGGCAGCTTCTCCCAGCAGACCTGAGCTAGGACACACGGAATTCGGGAGGAGCAGTAGGAGTGTGGGGCTCCCAGCAGCGTGGCTTTCACCCCGGACTGGGCCGATGCGGCACAGTCCGTGGGCCCAGGGCTGAGCTCAGGGGCGCTCCCCTGCTTCCCCGGCCGACGGGAGTGAGAATCGGGGGCTGTCGGGGGGTGCAGAGGTTGGAATGGGCTGGGAGAAACCAACAGAACTTGATGACCGGCTCACAGTAAGCCCTCAACGAACAGAAGCTATTTTCATCTGTCTTTCTATTACGAAGTGCAGAATTACTGACCCTCCACCCGGCACTCATCCTCCTTTGTCCTTGTGAATAGAACCCTGATTTTGTGTGACACTGTGCCCAGCGCCACAGAGAGAGCGCTGATTCATCTCGGCTGCTGAAATACCCTATCCTTTTTTTATCTTGATTGGTGTAGGGGTGGGCATACATCCTACTTTCAGACAAGGAAATGCAGAAGAAAATCTACTAAGGGGCTTCTGGAAAAGACTGTCATCCCCGGAATAAAGAGAAATCCATTAAAGAGAAAATTCTTTGGCTTACATGCCCTTCCTTCCTGTTTGGAATATCATTGTGTAAGAACATGATGCTTGGAGCTACGGCAGCTCTATTGTGGCCATGAGGATGGCAAAGCAGAAAGATGGGCACAGTGTCAGCCCTCAACAAGTACAAAAGGATCAAATTCATACCGTGCATATTTTCAGACCACAATGCTATGAAACTCGAAGTCAACCACAAGAAAAAAATTGGAAAGATAACAAATACTTGGAGACTAAAGAACATCCTACTAAAGAACGAACAGCCTAACCAAGAAGTTAAGAAGGAAATTAAAAAGTACAAGAAAGCCAATGAAAATGGCCAAAACCTCTGGGACGCAGCAAAGGTGGTCATAAGAGGGAAGTACAGAGCAATCCAGGCCTTCCTAAAGAAGGAAGAAAGGTCTCAGAAACACGACCTAATCTTACACCTTAAAGAGCTGGAAAAAGAACAGCAAATAAAACCCCAAGCCAGCAGAAGACAGGAAATAATAAATATGAGAGCAGAAATCAATGCTATCGACGTCAAAAAAAAAAAACAGTAGCACAGATTAATGAAACCAGAAGCTGGTTCTTCGAAAGAATTAACAAAATTGATCAACCACTAGGCCAGTCTGATCAAAAAGAGAAAGGAAAGAATCCAAATAAATAAAATCAAGGATGAAAGAGGAGAGATCACAACCAACACAGCAGAAATAAAAACAATAATAAGAGAATATTATGAGCAATTATGCGCCAATAAAATGAGCAAGCTGGAAGAAATGGGCAAATTCCTAGAAACATATAAACTACCAAAACTGCAACAGGAAGAAATAGAAGTAAAGAAATCGAATTAGTCATCAAACATCTCCCATAAAACAAGAGTCCAGGGCCAGATGGCTTTCCAGGGGAATTCTACCAAACATTTAAGGAAGAGTTAACACTTATTCTCTTGAAGTTGTTCCAAAAAATAGAAATGGAAGGAAAACTTCCAAACTCTTTCTATGAAGCCAGCATGACCTTGATTCCAAAACCAGACAAAGACCCCACTAAAAAGGAGAACTAGAGACCAATCTCCCTGATGAACATGGACCAAAACTCCTCAACAAGATACTAGCCAACCGGATCCAACAATACATAAAAAATTATTCACAACGACCAAGTGGGATTTATACTTGGGCTGCAGGGCTGGTTCCAGATCCACAAAACAGTCCATGAAATTCATTGCATGAATAAAAGAAAGGACAAGAACCACATGATCCTCTCAATAGACGCAGAGAAAGCATTTAATAAAATACAGCATCTTTCCTGATAAAAACCCTCAAGAAAGTAGGGATAGGAGGATCATACCTCAAGATCGTAAAAGCCATATGTGAAATACCCAACGCTAATATCGTCCTCACTGGGGAAAAACTGAGAGCTTTCCCCCTAAGGTCAGGATAACACTGTTATTCAACATAGCGTTAGAAGTCTTAGCCTCAGCAATCAGACAACACAACAAAATAAAAGGCATCCAAATTGGCCAGGAGGAGGTCAAACTTTCACTCTTTGCAGATGGCATGATAGTCTGTATGGAAAAACCAACAGATTGCACCAAAAAACTGCTAGAACTGATCCATGAATTCAGCAAAGTTGCAGGACATTAAATCGATGCACAGGAATCAGCTGCATTCCTAGACACCAACAGTGAAGCAACGGAAAGAGAAATCAAGGAATCGATCCCATTTACAATTGCCCAAAAATGATAAAATATGTAGAAATAAATCTAACCAAAGAGGTGGAAAATCTATACACTGAAAACTATAGACAGCTTATGAAAGAAACTGACGAAGACACACAAAAATGGAAAAATATTCCATGCTCCTGGATAGGAAGAACAAATATTGTTAAAATGTCAACACTACTCAAAGCAATCCACATATTCAATGCAATCCCTATCAAAATAACACCAGCAGTCTTCACAGAGCAGAACAAACGGTCCTAAAATTTGTAAGGAACCAGAAAAGACCCTGAATAGGCAAAGAAATCTTGAAGAAGAAAACCAAAGCAGGAGGCATCACAATCCCGGACTTCAAGCTATATGACAAAGTCATCATCAAGACAGTGTGGTACTGGCGCAAGAACAGACACTCAGATCAATGGAACAGAATAGAGAACCCAGAAATGGACCCACAAACATGTGGCCAACTAATTTTTGACAAAGCGGGAAACAATATCCAATGGAATAAAGACGGTCTCTTCAGCAAGTGGTGCTGGGAAAACTGGACAGAGACATGCAGAAAAATGAACCTGGACCACTTTCTTACACCACACACAAAAATAAACTCAAAATGGATGAAAGACCTAAATGTAAGACAGGAAGCCATCAAAATCCTCAAGAAGAAAGCAGGCAAGTACCTCTTTGACCTCAGCCGCAGCAACGTCTTACTCAACACATCTCCGGAGGGAAGGGAAACCAAAGCAAAAATGAACTACTGGGACCTCGTGAAAATAAAAAACTTCTGCACAGGAAAGGAAACAATCAGCAAAACTAAAAGGCAACCGACGGAATGGGAGAAGATATTTGCAAACGACATATGAGATAAAGGGTCAGTATCCAAAATCTATAAAGAACTTATCAAATTCAACACCCATAAAAACAAATAATCCAGTGAAGAAATGGGCAAAAGACATGAACAGACACTTCTCCAAACAAGACATCCAGATGGCCAACAGACACATGAAACGATGCTCAACATCACTCGTCATCAGGGAAACACAAATCAAAACCACAGTGAGACACCACCTCACACCTGTCAGAGTGGCTGACATGAACAACTCAGGCAACAACAGATCTTGGCGAGGATGCAGAGAAATGGGATCTCTTTAGCACTGCTGGTGGGAATGCAAACTGGGGCAGCCACTCTGGAAAACAGTGTGGAGGTTCCTCAGAAAATTAAAAATAGAACCACCCTATGACCCAGCAATTGCACTGCTAGGTATTTATCCAAGGGATACTGGTGTGCTGTTTCGAAGGGGCACATGCACCCCAATGTTTATAGCAGCGCTATCAACAACAGCCAACGTACGGAAAGAGCCCAAATGTCCATCAACGGATGAGTAGATAAAGAAGACGTGGTATATATATATACACATATATATTGCATTCATTGCAATATATATACATATATATATATGTATTACTCGGCAATGAAGTATTACTCGGCAATCAAAAAGAACAAAATCTCGCCATTTGCAACTACGTGGCTGGAACTAGAGGGTACTATGCTAAGCAAAATCAGTCAGAGAAAGACAAACATCATATGACTTCACTCATATGAGGACTTTAAGATACAAAACAGATGAACATAAGGGAAGGGAAGCAAAAATAATGTAAAAACAGGGAGGGGAACAAAGCATAAGAGACGCTTTTTTTTTTAATGTTTATTTATTTTGAGAGAGAGAGAGAGAGAGAGAGAGCGAGCGAGCATGAGCAGGGGAGGGGCAGAGACAGAGAGACACAGAATCCAAAGCAGGCTCCAGGTTCCAAGTCGTCAGCACAGAGCCTGACGTGGGGCCCGAACCCATGAACCGCGAGATCATACCTGATTCGAAGTCAGCCACTCAACCAACCGAGCCATCCAGGCGCCCCAAGAGACTCTTAAATATGGAGAATGAACAGGGTTGCTGGAGGGGCTGTGGGAGGGGGCCTGGGCTGAATGGGTAAGGCGCATTAAGGAATCTACTCCTGAAAGTATTGTTGCACCACGCGCTAAGTAACTTTGACGTAAATTTAAACAATAAATTAAAAAAAAAAAAAAAAGGCGCAGTGTGAGTTGTCGGTTACGTCGCTGAGTCGCTGCCCATCTCTGGGCCAGTTGTACGCAATTAGTCAATTCCTGCTGTTTGCGTCCCTGCGCGTATCTCCCACGCTTCTGTGCTACGCACGCCACAGCCTCCGCGGCCTCCGCGCTGGGCACCCCGCGCTCTGCAGATGGGCACTGTGAGTCTCAGAGAGGCCGAGTGAACCCCCCCAGGCCTCGCAGTTCGTAAAACGCAGAACCTCGACATGAACCCAGGTCTGTCTGTAAGCTTGGGCTTGGGGCTGCCAGATTTAGTGGGGGGGGAGGGGTAAGAAAATGAAAAACAGGAGAGCCAATTCAGCTATAATTTCGGATAAGAATCTTTTAGTATAAGTATGTCCCATGTAGTATTTGGGACATACTTGTACTATAAAATTACGGTTGTTTTTCCGAAATTCTAACGGAACTAGACATCCTGCATTCTGTTTGGGAGCCCTACGCAGGTGTAACCCGCCACTCTGCTGGAGCATGGTGACAGGAGAGACCCTTAACATGTTTGTTCGCGTGAGCTACAGCCCCAGATTTCTTCGGAATACCTTTAGCTGATCCCCACGCTTTCTTTCTTCCAGTGCATTCTCCTCCCTGTGTCTTTCCCCTTGACACAAGCAGAGGGCACCCCTCTCTCTCCACGCGCCTCCAGAATTCTCACGGGACCAGGGATGGGGCAGAGCACGGTGTCCCCAGGGGCAGTCGTCCCGGCTCCTTGCTTCTCCTCGGTAAGCCAGTGGCTCACGGCTGTCCTTGCAGCTTGCAGATTGTCCTTACGCCCCCAGGTGTGCTGAAGCAGAACACATATACTCAGGATATGGCGCACCGACAGCAACACCGATCTGGAACCATCTCTGGAAGAACGCAGAGCCACGAGCACGCGTCCCCAGCAAGGAACACTCTGGCGCCCGTGAGGCCGCCCGCGTGGAGCAGCCGCCTTCCGGAAGGTCACCGACACTCACCAGACGTGCACTCCTGTTGCCTAATCACACGCAAGAGGCATCGGAGGCCGGAGGGGACGTGCGGGACAGGGCGGCCGGGGCTGGCGAGAGAAGCGGGCTTCCCCTCTCGCCGCCGGTCGCTTGGACAAGGCTCCGCTCCTCTTGCCCTCAGTTTCTTCATCTGTCGAAGGCGGAAGCAGCTCCGGTTCAGGGCTGACAGTCACGTGGGCGTGCGTGGGAGGCGGCCGAGCGTGGGCGGGGACTGCGGCGTCTCCGGGCGGGTCACGCGTACGTGCACGTGCACGCGTGCGGGCGCTCTGCCTGAGAGCCGAGCCGCGTGGAGCACGCCTCCTCCTCTCTCTCCTCTTCCGTGCCTGCGAACTGGTGGGTCCACGGACGCTCGACGGCGTCTCCCCAGCTCCCCCAGCCGGGGTCTAGGGCTCCCTGCCTCCCGCGGCCTCTCCGTCTGCCTCACCCCGGAACCCGCCATATTGAATTAGGGTCCTGCTCACCTCCCTTCCTCCCAGACTGGACTCTGTGCTCTGTAAGGGAGGAGCTGCTTCTTCCTCCTCTTTACCCCAGTACTGACGCATGGTAGGTGTCCTGTGGGTTTTTCTACTTGAGTGAAGGAAGGAAGGACCCAGGCTTCTCGCTGTTAGGGGTATCCAAGCTTCCCAAACTTTTTAAATATCATGGACGACCACCATGATTGTGCCAGATCCTGTGGGATAAGAGAAGACAAGTCCAAGAGACTCCCTCTCTGGAAGAGGAAGCAAGACCAGCATCTATAAAATGAGAGAGCTATCAAGAGCTATGTGGTGAAGTCTCACCCATAGGAGCAGGTGAGACTTTGGATTTGAAGGAGACATGGTGTATGCTGAAGCGGGCAAAGGCAGACATGTGGAAAAGAAGACCTAGAACAATGGGCTTTGTCTGGTAGGAAAGGAGGACCTGTCTTGCACAGAGTAGGTGCTCAATAAATAGGAGTTGGTTTGATCCAAAAGACCATGTGGATCTGTGCCCAGGAAAATAGCTACTGATATCCTGTTATCAGTACTTATTTATGGGATAGATGAATGATTGGAGGGAGGGAGGGAGGGATGGATGGATGGATGGGTGGGTGGGTGGATGTATGTATGGGTGGGTGGGTGGGTGGGTGGATGGATGGATGTATGGATGGTGGGTGGGTAGGTGAGTGGATGGATGGGTAGGTGAGTGGATGGATGGGTAGGTGAGTGGATGGATGGGTGGGTGGGTGGGTGGGTGGATGGATGGATGGATGGATGGATGGATGATTGGGTGGGTGGGTGGGTGGGTGGATGGATGGATGGATGGATGATTGGGTGGGTGGGTGGGTGGGTGGATGGACAGATGGATGAATGGATGGATGATTGGATGGATGGATGGATGAATGGATGGATGGTTGAATAGACATATGGATGGATGGATGGATCATTGGATGGGTGGGTGGGTGGGTGGATGGATGGACGGGTGGGTGGATGGATGGACGGATGGATGACTGGATGGATGGATGGATGAATGGATGGATGGTTGAATAGACATACAGATGGATGGATGATTGGAGGTATATGTGGATGTATGCATGGATGTGTGGATGGATAAATGTTAGCTTAGGAGGAAGAGAGGGTATTACAAGTTGGTCCCAGCAAGTCATGGGACAAGGCAAGGGTAGTGAGTGTTAGAGGCAAAAAGAATGTGGCTCTTCTGGGCTGTGCAAAAATGAGAGGCCACATAACTCCCTCCCCACCTCTCTGTGTGTGGATGGACTGGTGTGGCTAGGGATTTGTAGTTCCCTCCCTGGTATAACCAAGTCAGTAGATACCAGTTGTTGCCTCACTGAGGGTTTAGGGCAACCTCCAGCCCGGAGTCAGTTCTCCAGGGGACTCAGATGCATAGATCCTCTGAATTTGCCCCTTGCAAGCGCTGGGAGGTGGAGGGTGGGGAGCAGGACAGCTAGCTGCAGGCAGAGTTTCAAGAAGCCTCAGCAAAGCAGAGAAGCATTAATGGACTTTATCACTTTGTCAAGAACTTAAAATTGCAGTCATTTACACGACTTCATTTTAATTGCTGCAATAAATAATTTTTGGTTAATTAGAATGCATAAACTTATATATCATTTATTAACAAAAATAATTTGCAGTAAAAATTGATGTGTTTTGCCTTTGGGCACACTCTGTAGTCTTTGGAAACTCTAAAGAATAAACAATGACACAAATACCAAACGGAGACACCCACAGACACAACTGAATAGTGTTTCTAAGCCTACTGTGTGTCTGGCGCCGTGCTGGTGTAGAGGCGCCACAAACAGGGGAGAGTGGAGACCCAACAACAGCAAGAACCCTCTTTGGGACCAATACAAAGGACCTCACAGTTACGTTAGAGTCTTCTTATAATTTGTCAACTATGTGCCTTTGAGCAAGTTACTTAACCTCTCTGTGCCTCACTTCCTCATCTGCACGATGTATCCTGATAGGACCTCCCTCATGGAGGTGTTGTTAGGATTTGCAGAAGGACGCCAAGGGACACAAGTGCCTTTAGGTGACTCGGCATCCATTTCTCTTTCTTCTAGTAACCATAACCTGCTGTTCCTGGAGGATCGGATTTCCTTTTCTCGGGCCGTGTGGTTTGACTGGGGCTGATGGCCCAGATCTTTAGGATGGGGTACATCTCAACCCTAACCCAGTCACTGTAACCCCGACCACAGTGACTGGCTGAGGGATAAGCGTGTGACCCAGACTGTCCAATCAGAGCTAATTCCAAGAATTGCTGGAGAGACCAGCGAACGAACATTCTTTTCCACTGGGAGCCTAGGACATGAGGAGCCGCCAGGAGCAGAGTCTTGGCACCAGTGTAAGAAGCAGACCCAAGGGAGTTCAAATAGTTCTATGATGACGCTGGAGGTGATGGATCCAGCCATGACTGAAGGTAGAATGTCCTTGGCCTTTCAGATAGGTGAGCCAGTGACATCCAGTTTGGGCTTCAGCTGGTCTGACTTTTTCTTTCCATGGGCACCTGAAATACTCTGAACCAATAAAAATACTTAGAACAATGCCAGGTTTGAGGTAGGATTCGATCGTTGTTAATCATCCATACAGTAGGCTAAAAAAGCAAACCATGACTCTTAAAGTAGCTCCTTGTCTGTTTATCCTGATAATTCCATGAGGAGTGAGTGGCCCTCAAGTCGGTGAGTTTGTACCAGTTCAGAGCAATGAGATGAATGTAAAATAGATAATTCAAGGCCCAATAAAATCAAACGCTGAGCCTAAATAAAATCATATAAACTGAGCATGTTGGAAGGTGCCTCCCAAGAGGTTATTAATAATAATAATAAACTGATCCAGAGAAAGGAGAGATAAGAATTGGCTCGTGTGACTGAGGGGACCCTCCTAAAGATGGTGGGCTTCTCATTCCCTCAGTCAGCAGTATTGGTTAAACTTAATGCTTGGAGTTCCCTGTCTACATGCCGCATCCTCAAAACATCGCGGGGAAGAACAATCCCATACAAGAGGTGCCATTTTTTTATTCCCACTTTATAGATTCAGAAACTGAGGCTCAGAGAGGTTAGGTAACCATCTTGGGAGTCTACCGGTTGCAAGTAACAGAAAGTCAAGTCCAAAGGAGAAATCCATGACCTCGTGTAGTGGACAAGTCCCTGACGTAGAGGCCTGGCTGCAGACATACCCCACCCAGCCCTGAACGTCACCAGGACTGTCTCTCCACCTTACAGCTCCACTGTCCTCTCTGAGACCTCGTGCCCAGAGCCCACGAGGGCCCCCAGAGCGCCAGGCTTGGGCTTCTTACACACAGTTCCCCTGAGAGTCTGGGGCTTGAGCCTCAGTGGCCTGGGTGGGGCCATGGGTCCTCACTGCCCCATTACTCCACCTGGGACTTGTGCCCACCCTGGTTCCAGCTGGTGCCATCGGGCCGACGGACTGAACCCCACGGATTGAAAGCAGGAGAAAAACAGATCCCAAAGGAAAGCCGAGGAAACTCAGCTGGAAGCAGGAAGAGTAGACGTGGGCACCAGAGACCCCTGTGCCAGCTCAGTGCCAGCTCACCCAGGGGGGAGGGCTGTTCCCTCTGATGCTCAGTTGTGCTTGGTCCCAATGAAGGAGCGATGGCCAGTAACTGCTTTGGTCCCACAAAAGTGAGCCGAGGGACCCCTCCTTAGGTTCAGGTCAACCTTTCCACTAACAGCTGGGGCCAAGTTCAGGTGGGGTCAGAGGGAGGAGACCACCTCTGGCTCTGACATACCCACGGCAGGGAGGAGATGACAGCAAACGTGGCCCCTCTGACCACGAATGGCACCGAGTGGCCAGCGATCGCCGAGATGTCAGCCCTGGCCTGTCTCCTCAGCCCTGAAGTGCACATTCTCAGCATCTGGGAGCAACTGCCTCTCTCTGCAGGACGCTGGCTGGGGCAGGGGAGAGCCGAGGTGTGCGTTTTATCACCTCGATCAGTGGTTTCTCCCGGGAGGAAGAGGGGGCCCTGACCTGGGAGTCTCTGGCTTCCCATACCCAGCTGGAAGTCCTAAGGAGCTCTTATACCCAGAAAGGGTCTCAGCCCAGGGTGGTGGGAGGTGATGGATGAAATCCCCAGTTTCCTTGTCCCTCCGGGGGGTGGCTCTGGGGACCCGCTATGACCATCTGCCAGAGTTTCACCTCCCAAGAATGAGTTTTGGTCACTCATTGCCATGACCCTCCTGCTCTGCTTCCCACTGCTTGTCCGTCTGGCTTCTTCTCTCCCCTCCCTTTCCCCTCCCCTCCCCTCCCCTCCCTTTCCTGACGGATCTCCTGGCATCACCTCCCAGCCCGGCTGCTCAGCTCAAAGCCTCATCTCCAGGTCTTCTCCTGGGAGGTCCCAGGCTCAAGCAACCAGCTCGTTACTCCCTCCACAGTGAGCTGAATGGTGCCCCCAAAAGATACGCCCGCGTTTGAATCCCCGAATCTGTGAATGTGGCAATGTTTGGGAGAAGGGTCTTTGCTGATGTAATGAAGCTCGTTGTCTTGACACGAGATCATCCTAGATCATCCGAGTGAGCCCTAACCCCCCGGCAAGTGTCCTCGCTAGAGACAGGCAGAGGGAGGTTGCCAGAGAGAAGGGGACGTGCAGAGGGTCACGGCTGCAAACCAAGCGGCCTCTGGTGCCGCCAGAAGCTGGAGGAGGCAGGAAGGTCCTCCCCTGGAGCCTTCAGAACGAGCACAGCCCTCCTGACACCTTGGTTTCAGACTTCTGGCCTCCGCACTGTGCGAGAATAACTATCTGTTATTTTAAGCCCCTCAGTGTGTGGTCCTATGTTGCGGCCGCTCCGGGAAATGAATCCACCTGTCTCGAGGGCCGCTCTACCTCCCCGCCTCTGGGATAAGGGTGCTGGGGTTACATTGCACTCAGGAGCCTGGACTTCATACCAAGGGGGAGCCTGTGAGCCACTGAGAAATTCCCAGCAAAGGAGTGACACAGCTGATCTGTGCCTTGAGAAGACCCCTGGTCACACGCGGGCTGGGGCTGGGGCTGGGGCTGGGGCAAGCCTGGGCTCTCCAGCTAGGAGCCTGCAACCCGGAGCAGTCCCTGACACCCTCCGGCCCTGAAGGCACACCCCTTGGAGGCAGGCTTTGATGACTCTCTGTGCCAGGCCACATCGATAGAGTCGGGCGCCTGTTCTGGGCCAACCAGAAGCTGGGGAAAGGGTATCTGGGTTGTCAACCCCCAGGGGCCCTGAGCAGCCCCTGACAATGACACCTGTCATGGAGATGAGCTACCCCCACATCTGCTTTGTGCAGAAGGGCCTAGAGGACAGCTTTCCAGAAAACCTGAAACCAAAATGCATATTCCTTCCCTTCTCGCCAAGGTCACCTTCATCCTGCCAAGGTGACCTTCATCCTCGCCAAGGTCACCTTCATCCTGCCAATCATACTTCCAAAGTGACGATCCTTCCGTTGCCTCCGTTCTTGATCCGACTTGCCCAGACCTGGGTGCTGGGTCCCCTCCCCACATGCGCACCTGGGGAGAAAGCCAGCGCCTCCTTTGTGATGCTGGCAAACGTCCTTTCTGTGGGACGGATGGCCTTCCTTGACCACCAAGGTGGCCCAACCAAATGGAATTTATTCTTCTTTTACTGTTTCAGCCAAGGACTGGGTTCTTTATGTTCCTTACTGTCTTTGATGAAGTTCTTAAGGCAATAGCTGTCGCTTCCACCCACCTCAGCGCTTCCCACGAGGGAAAGAAAAGGAAGGGGTGCCAATGGCCTAGTGTCCAAAGCACTGCTAACCTTGGGGTGGTTTGTCAACATCGCTGACCTTCCCATCCCCACCATCAAGACCCATCAGGGCGACACGCCTGGTGGCTCATTTGGCTGAGCGTCCCACTCTTGATTTCGGCTCAGGTCACAATCTCACAGTTCATAAGTTGGAGCCCCATATCAGGCTCTGCGATGATGGCACGGAGCCTGCTTGGGATCCTCTCTCTTCCTCTCTCTCTGCTCCTCCCCTATTTGCGTGCTCTCTCTCTCTCTCTCTCTCTCTCTCTCTCAAAATAAAAAAGACCCATTAGGGCAACAGAGGCACCCATGGGCTTCCCATGGTGTCCCTGGGGTGGGATGAGGGGATGAGTGGCTACTGATGGCAGATGTTGGGGTGATCGCCAAGAACGCTCCCCCATAGAACTTGGAGCCCCTGACGCCTCCTTGGTAGCCCCTCCCTGAGGTGGCGAGTCACTAGATGGGGGCACATGAACACTCACCAAATGGGAGGCCAGTCCGACGAGGGAAGGAGAAGAAAACTGCCCATGCAGCCAAGAAGCCAGGCTAGCTGGTTCATCAGCCCAAGGAGACTTGCATTCCCGAGGGCAGCCGCTCCCTCCACCCCGCCCAGGTCAGCTCCAACTTAAACATCCCCGGGGTTCCAGGAGGAATTAGGAAGATGCACGCTTCCTTTCCACCGACATCGGGTGTCTGGGGACACGGCTGCCGTGGGTTTCTTCGGCAGACAAGTAGAGAGAGCCACAGTCAGGCAGCGAAGAGACCAGAGGAGGTGTCGGGCCAGCGTGGGGCTGAGGCTGGGGCTCAGGCTCGTCTCTGACACCTGACCCCACTGAGGCTGGGTCCAGGGAGAAGAGACAAAGTTGGGGCACCGGGGGCGGGAATGAGGTAGAAAGATGTGGACAGCTCCTTTGACCCAGGGCCTCTCCCTCGGCCACTTGCTGCCTCAGTTTTGCCTTCTGGGGCTTGAAGGGCTGCACTCGGCCTTGAGTCTGCTGAAGGGTCCCGCTGCATCCAGAAATCGCATACGGAAAACTTGAATTTCCTGTCCACTTCTTTGTCGTCTTTCTGATCACGTCCAGAAAAAGCTCGGGCTAATAAATCTGTGACCCCCGAGCCCCCTAAACGTCCCCTGGAATAAAGCAGGCCTTGGGCTCGGAACCGTCTTTAGCTGAGGCTGTTAGCCAGTTTCAGTAACATTCTTATTTCTGTTTTCTTTCTCTTCTGGTTACCGTCTGTTTAATACGGCAAGAAGCAATGACTTTCCACTTCTGTCCCTTCATAAAGAGATCTATCAGGCTTCTTTTAGGAGGGTGAATTCATTTAGAAACAGGTTTCAGGAGATCCCGTCTCTGGGAGTCAGAGGGAGGAAGCTCAAAGCGTGGCGGTGGCCCCTGGGTCCGGGCGGGCGGGCGCGGGCAGCGCGTCTTCCCGCATCTCGGCTCTGGGAGTCGGTTCCAGGTCCCGGACAAGCACGTGACATCGAATGCTGGGTGAGCGGGGATAGAGTTTTCAGGTAGATGCCCTACGTGTCTGCATGTCAGGGGGCGTCAGGAAGGAACACCACGTGGTTGAAACAAGGGAGGGACTAAATGACACCACCAGCCTCGAAGAGGGACCTCAGACCCGGGCTCTGGGCAGGCGAGGACAGGGCTGGTCATGTACCAGGGGGCAACGCGTGCCAGTCCTTAGAAGAAAACTGCCCATCTCTTCGGGTTTTGTCTGCAGCTGCCCTAAGAGCTTGCCCCCAGCCCTCCTTCCTCTGTCCCTTCTAGAAAGGGAGCCTGCCCTTGGTTCCAGAGTGGCCCATGGCCGTTCTGCGCCCCTCGTCTCCTCTCCTCGCCTCCCCACTTACCACCTCCCCTGGACGAGGCAAGCCTGGAGCCGGGTCTGGAGCCCCGTAGTGGGGACACATCTGACTGGGGGCAGCAGCCTCAGGCAGAGCGTGGGTGTGGCACCAAGGGTGGGGTGGTCTTCAGACTGGAGACAAGACTGACTCAAGACGGCCCCACGTCCAGCCTTTGAGAAGCAAGAAGTCTCCTGTACCTTCCAATTAATCTGCACGCGGCGGGGACATGGGCTGGAGAAACGCTCCCAGGGGCTGGTCATATTCTCAAACCCACTTTGGCCAAAAGCCCAACTCCACCTGGAGGGCAGATGGAGAGTAGTTTGTACACACAGACAAACGTCCACACACAGACACACAAACACACCCCCAAGCCTGCAGCTGCCCTGAGGGCCCCGGACTGGAGGACGTTTGGTAAGCAGCCAAGCCAGCCTAGTCCTCCATTCTTTCTAGAAACTTAAACCACTGACTTCTGCAACCCAGACGTGTGGCCCGTCATCCAGTGCCCCGCGCCCGGGCTCTCCTTCCAGAAAGGAACACTCCTGAGAAAGCCCTTGGTCATCAAACCCAGACCCCCTCGTGCCAGGATTTTTGATGCAGAGGGCCAGTTACTTGACAGAACAGTTGGCAATGAATGTCGTTTTCGAACTGTTGGTCAGTAAATCATGGAGAAGACGGTTCCCGGAACGGTCTGCTTCTTGCCCAGAGAAGGACCAGGACGGCCAGGCCTCTGAGCCAAAGCAAGCGTGGGGGAGTTGGAGGTCTGTGCCGTGCAACTGTTCCAGACTTCTGTCCAGCTCCATGCAACCGCCCTTCATATGTGCACACGCACACGTGCACACAGGCACACACACACGTGCGTGCGTGCACTCCCACATGCGCACACATGCTCTTTTGTTCCTCGAAAGAACAGACCATTTACCTCGAAAGGCCTCGAACCTAACGTGTGATTCTGGGCTGTGGCTGAGCCGGCGGGCACCTGCCGGGAAGGGGTCGGCTGAGCAGCTCCGTCTCTCATCACTTGACTTGATAATCGACTCTCTTACTCTTGGCCACTTGCAGGCTCATCCTCTCTGGGAAGGTAGCGCCTGAGCTGTCAGAACTAGGGCCGGAGCAGGGACAGGAGGGTGACGGCCCCGCCCGCCGAGCCCCGTCCCTTGCAGGGGACAGAGAAGGTTCCTGGAGCAGAGGTGGGAGGTGGGATTGTTTGCTCTCTGGTCTCTGTCCTGCTCCTACATCTGCCCTTGGGCGCTGGTGCCCGTTCTCACCCCGTAGCGAGCCTCTCCTCAGAGCCCTGGCCTGTCGCCTGTCCCAGGAATGACTTTCCAGCGTCGGACACGGGCCAAACCCAAAGAGCAGGCTACAAACTCTGCCGTCTCCAGTTTCCAGGCCCTCGGCCCACAGGCCGGGAGGCAGGAGGGGACCAGAGCGGTGGGCCAGGAAGGGGCTATCTCCTGGGGCCACATGGACACGACGCTGTGCTCAGGTCACATAGAGTACCCTCTCCATGCCACTTGGTCTGGTGGCTGCCTGGGGAGCAGGAGGGGCAGACACGACCCCTCCTTTCACAGAGGGGCCAGAGACCACCAGCCGAGGGCTCAGCCAGCCTGGAACCTAGCCCAGGCCCCACCCAGAGTGTGCGCTCCCAGCCTCCGCGCAGGCTGCCTGCTCACCCGAATGACAGGGGTGTCCCGTGGGCTCCCGGCCTGGTGGCGCTGGGTGCCCAGGGAGCAGAGGAGGCTGAAGGAGCACCGGGGCGGGTGGGGCGAGGCACGAAGGACCGGCCTCGCCTCCCGAACGGAACTCCGGGCCCGAACCCGAGAAGGAAGGAGGCTCAGGTGACGCGCGGCTCCAGCTCTGGGCCCGGCCGAGAAGCGGGGCTAGAAACACAGCCTCTTGGGGACTGTGCGCTCCGAACCTGCCAGAGCCTCGGCGTGTCCCGAGCTCGGCCGCCTGCATGCCGCCGCCGCCGTCCTGCCCTTCTCCTCACCATGCCCGTGCTGTAGACATTTTCTATCCTCCGCTGAGGTCGGCAAACCCACAGCCACAAAACTAGAAACCTCCGCAGTGTCCCAGTGGAAATCTCCCCCACCCGGGGGTGCGCAGACCCTGGTCGGCGGTGCATCTGAAGCCCTGAGCCCAGCACTGGCCACGGTAGGTGCTTAATAAGGTGCTTTTCCATGCGAGCCCGGTCTGTGAAGTGCCTTCTCCGGAAGCCTCCTGTGAGCATCAGCGCTGACATCGAGGGGAGACAGCACCCGCGGTAGAGGAGGCGCCTGGTAGGAGGCGCCTGGTAAACAGTGGGAAGAAGGGGTGGAGGAGGGAGGCAGGGAGGGAGCACTCCCGGGCATGGCTGCTCCAGACACCAGAGGCCCCTCGGCGAAGGGCGCGCAGGCTCTTTTTGAGGCCTGCTTTGAGAAGGTCAGACGAGGCCATTCGAGTCTCCTGAAGTCATGCTCGTATTCTAGAACTCTGTGAAGGGCGAGGTCGGAAGTCGGCATTAGTAATGGCCGGCTGGAGTCATCAAGAAGAGGCTAGATGATGCTGAGCCTGTCCTGTCGGCGAGGGCAGGGGCCCAGGCGGGTGACTGGCAGTGGCGCCCATCGAGAGTGGCCGCGAGGAAGGCAGTGCGGGTGTCCAGTGCGGTTTCCGCCCCCCTTCACTGGGAAGCTCCCTTACCCAGAACGCTCTGTGCCCCAGAAATGCCAGGCCTGGCGTGTTGTTGCAGGGCCTCTGGACGGTTTTGCTGAGTTTCTGACACTCTTTGACCGTGCTTGCTTGAACTACTGATCAAAACCCGCCACTTCCCTTATAGCGCCTTTCCTCAATAATGCTGATTTTAGTAATTCATTAAGTCAGGCCTGACCGTGTGTCTGCATCTCACAGGTGCAATGAGCCGAATCGTGAAATCAGATCCTGCACGAGCTCCACGGTGGAACAGGTAACTGGCCAAGCGTCGCCGATCGACCTGGCACGCGGCCATGAGGACGCTCGACCCCCGTCACCGAGACCGGGGACGACCTCGAGCCGCTCCCGACTGCCAGCTCAGAGCCAGAACGAAACTTTTACCATCAGGACAAATGAGTCATCTTGTTTTTGAAGCCCTTTGTGTTAGAAAGGCGTTCTGCCCCGGACCATCGTTATTCATTTCAGAGTTTAATATCCTGAGGCACCAGGAATCTTTCCGCAGTATCTAAATTAAATTCTTTCTTCTCAAGCTCAGAGCCATTTCCTTCGGAGGCGACAGCACACCGCCAGCCACCCCTGTCTGTGATAACCAGAGATTCCTAGATTGTCAGGCCTATCTGATCCAGACCCCAATTTCTGAAGGAAACCGTGTGCAGAGGTGGGCAAGTCTCTCGGGCCGGACCACTCGGGCGGCTGGATGCAGGGCTGGTTTTAGAGTCCCCTGCTGCCCGTCACCCGCCCTCGCCCCAGACCCACCCCATCGTGCACGAGGGGATCAGAGGGGCGGGATGGGAGAAAGCCACGGGTGTGTCCTCTGAAGGACCAGGGCGGCTAAGTCGCAGGGAAGGAAATTACAGCTGGTGTGGAAAGTGTAGGAGAGGCTGTCTAGCCTCCCTCGTAATACGAGCAAAGCAAACAAAGCATCTACCAGAGGGGCGTGATCGCGGATTCTGGCAACACCCCGCTTTGCTCGGCGTGGGGACACCTGACGCCCTCGGAGGCTGCAGCCTCTTAGGCGCCACTGGCGATATCCGCGCAGATTAAAAACGGACACACCTTTGGATCTGGCAACTCCCTCTCTAGGAATCTGTCCCGCAGACATTGTCTCCCATCCTCCAAAGCTACGAGGAGACCCCAGAACTACAGACGGGCAGCGGTGAGGGACGGCCGACGGACGGCGGCTTGCCTGCACACAGCTCTGAGCCCTCCGAGAAGGGGCCGGGCCGTCCGCACAGATGTGGAACCGTCTCCCGAACAGCTGCTTGCGGAGAAAAGCGCTGTACGGAAAGTGCACGTGAGATGCAGCTATTTGCATAAAAAGTCAAAGGAGGGTCATTATGCATAAATATGCATGGAATCTGCATATATCTGCATATGCATGGCATGTCCCCAGAAGGGCATGCAGGAAAGTGTTACCTACGGTTGCTTCTGAAGAGGCAGCTGGAGAGCCAGGAGACGAAGGAGACGGATGCTCCTCGCTCCTTCTGTCGCTGCCTGGAGGCGTGTCTGTGTGTGTGTGTGGGGTCTTTCTCACGCGCGCACTACGGACTTAAGTGTGTATCGATACGGCGTCATAGCAGAACGAGCAGATCACAGCCTTTAAGAGCAGCCAGGCCTGGCTGAGGACCAGTCCACCATTTCACCCTCCTAGCACCTAGGACTCCACTTCTCCATCTACAGAATGGGGGGAGCCCTGCGAGGCTGCCCGGGCAGGGGCACAGCTCCTTAGGGGGCACGTGGGAGCTATGGCTTCTGCAGCCCCCTCTGGAACGGCAACGGGTGATTTTCTCTGCCTGCACGGGAGTGTCCCCAGACAGCTGAGGTGCCTCGCGAGATCTTATTTCAAGAGTCAGAAGGCAGAACACGCGGATCTGGCGAGGCCGTGCCGGCTGAGCCACGTGGTGCGGGACGTCGGCTGCGTCCCAGGGGCCTCCCGCTCCCCTCTACCAGCCCCTGAGCTCACCCAGGGACCCCCCTGACACCCCAGCCTTGTTTGGCATGTCCCGACGCTCTTCCCTTTCCGTCTCACGTCTCGCTGGAGACTGGTGCCAGGTTAGGGACACTCGGGAATTCTCGGAGAACCACTGACATGGCAGAAAAGGGCACAAGCACTCTGGAAATTCCGACGGTTCCTGATCAAGCTGGATACCCAGGTTCACAGGACGGGGTGGCTCCACTCCTAGGAATTTACCCGAGAGGAATGGAAACATCGTTATGACAGCATTCAGAGCGGCTTCATCCAGAAAAGCCTCAAACTGGAAACGACTCAAATAGCTACCAATAGGAGAGTGGGAAGCAGATCGAGAGATGTCCAAACGATAAAAAATATATAAAAAATATACCGAACTGTTGATATGCGTGGCAACACGGATGGCCCTCAACGCGTGATGTTCCGAGAAAGAAGCCAGACGGGAATGCCTACGTCTGTATAGCCCCGCGACCTTGAGAGCAGGCAAAACTCACCTGTGATCCTAGGAATTCGAATATTGGTTGCCTCTGGGCCACCAGGGTTGAGGTGGGGGGAGAGCAATTACCTGGGAGGGAGTGGGGGGGGCGGGGGAACGTTCCAGAATGAAGGAGTCGCCTTATGGCTTGATAAGGAAGGTGGTTACATGGGTGTATACCTAGGAGCATTCCCATTTCGGCACCCCGAAAATGTGAGCATTTTACTGTGAGCGAATCTACCTCGAACAAGCCAAAAAGGTAGGGGGGGAAAGCCCCGCATCTCCCAAGGCCAGATTCCTAGCCGGCTTCTCCGTCGGTGTCTTTTAAGTTTTAAACTGTCCTAACTCCGGTTGCAAACACCCTACTGGCAAGGCCCTCCTGGACTCCAAACGCGCACACGTGAGAAGCGCTCTCTCTAGCACCTGCCGCACAGAGAAAGCAGAGAGTAATTTAGAGCTATTTTGATGATGAGCCTGGCGTGCCTGGAGCTGTTCTGTGTACATTCACACTTCTGGGTATTCTACTGCCTAATAAGGAGACAGTTGTGTGTGCCATTTCTTGGCCTCAGAATCGGCAGAGCACTGCGTCGAGGCCAAGGAGGATCTGTGTTATCGGCGGTGGAATTTTGTTTGCGGGGAGAGAGGCACCCCGGAGCCCGCCTGCCGGTCTGCTGTTGGGAACAGCCCTTGGGTGGTGGCCAAATCACCTTTCTTGCTCGCACAGCTGCCGCGCCGGGGCCGGGCCTCCGGACACAGACTCCTCCGGGGACCTGCTGCGTTTGGTCCCCACCCGGCCGCTCATTTCCGCTTCTGAATGTTGACTTACCCCGCACCCCCGCCCAGTCTGCCCTGACTCTACGTTGTGTCTCCTCCTTCCTGACAATTCCAAAGAAGTTTCGCACCCTCTTGCTTTATTAGGACCTCACAACAGCCCGGGGAGAAGCAGGCATGAGCTCCTTACCCAGGAAAGGAGGGGGAGGGTCTGGAGGCTCCCGCGAGACCCCGCGATGTTCACAGGTGAACGCCCTCTGCCTGTCACCTGCTCCCTCATCGCCACCGGCCCCCTCCCTCTGGCTCTGCAGATGACCCTTCGTGCCCCAGAAGTCCGCTCGGGTGTCTGTCCTGACTCTCTCACGGCCTCCCGCATTCTACGCCGGCGGGGCCCGGCCAACGTCCTGGACGGTTCACCATTCAACGTGAGTGAGTCTCCTAACTCCCGCGAGACCCTCACCTATTTGGACCTCGGACCCTCTGTGTGAGGGATTCGGGCATGTAGTTCGGGGCGAAACCGACCTGCGGGAGGGAGCCGGAGAGAGAGGATGCTGGATAATACGGATTGATGGATTGATTGGCTCGCACCCCGTTGGCAATCTGTTTCACGAGACTCCTGGGGCGCACACTCTTCCCAATTAGATTTCTGCTCCATCAGTTAAGGGTGCTGTGTGCGGACCTGCTGCGTCAGCTAAAGATCACACTCTAAAGAATGTTCAGAGCCTGGCCTGGAAGCACGCTTGCTGAGCCCGGATCCCCGGCTGGAGAGGCAAGACTGTGAAATGTCAAACCCCGCCCCCACCCCGTGTAATGCGGAGGGCCGGCCTAAATCAATTGAAAGGACCACCATTCACACCTGGGTGAAGGTAGCATACTACTGACGGAGGGGGCGGGGCTACGAGGTTTCTGCTCAACTGCAAGGCCATTGTGCCTTCATCCATCCACCGACCGTTTCCATCCCCAGAATCGAACAGTCACATGTATTACCAAACCGAGAACGCCGCGGTGAAATATCCTTAGCACTCAAGTATAGCTTCCCAGCTGTCGCCCGGGACGGTGCTGGGGGAGGGCGGAGGCAGGCGGCTCTGGAATGGCTCCTTGGGTCCTGACCCTCCACGGAAAGTTTCCAGCAGGTGCTTAGATTGTGAAGTTCAGGGGCTGACGGCCGGCCGTCCCCGGGGAGGACATTTGGCTGGCCACGCCGGGCTGGGACAGCAGACGCGCCCCAGCCAGCTGGGCCTGTCTGCACAGGCAAGGGGCGAACCCGCGCCGGGCCACCAGCCCCTGGGGAGGGATTGTTTGTTATTTTTCTTTCTTGGGCCTTTAAAAATTCCATATGCTCCGGGCCCCTGTCGCAGCTGAGCGGAGCAGCCCTTTGAATGGCAAATCAGCGGAGGGGGCGGCAATAAGCCCCGCCCCGTCCCCCCACCCGACTCCACCCTTCACTCCAGCCTTAGACCAGGGCAGCCCCAGCGGGTCCCTCTGAGAGGGCTCGGCTTTGCCTCACGCCAGGCTGGAGCTGCCAGACCCGCAGAGGAGCAACAGGACGTGCTCTTCGAGCAGCCAACATCATTAAGTGATGGAAGGAGTAAATTGGAATCCTGATATTATAAATTAAAAATTATGCTAACTTTTATTTCACAGTGCCGACCCAACATGCAAGACCACACTAAAATGCATGGCAGGCGCGCGAGGGAGAGGCTAGTCAGGAGGCAGGACCCAGTGAGCAAGAGGCGGCAGCTGTCTCCACCCCTCCCCCATGCTGGAAGAAGATTCCAGAGAGTCCTTACCATGCAAATTTCTGACACCGAATGGGAGAGCCAATATCAACAATGAAACACGATCTGACTATAAATAACATAAGCTTTCCAGGTGCCTCTCTGGGTTGGGGCTGCAGGCACCTGCTAGGTGGGGGGGACATCTGATAGGGATTTCCTGAGTCTCTGGTCCTGGGCGTCGGTGTTGGTTGCTCCCTCCCACATTCTCCCAGGGCCTTCTCCAGCTCCAAGTTCTCCCACATTCTCCCAGGGCCTTCTCCAGCTGCAGGTGGCTGCCACGGGCTCAGAAATTAGCCTGGGGGCTCCCTGGGGCCCAGCATGATTTCGTCAAGAACTTTAATTTGAATTTCTTCCTGCAGGGGCACCTGGGGGCTCAGTTGGTCAAGCATCGGACTTTGACTCAGGTCATGATCTCTCGGTCTGTGAGTTCAGGCCCCACATCCGGCTCTGTGTTGACAGCTTAGAGCCTGGAGCCTGCTTGGGATTCTGTGTCTCCCTCTCTCTCTCTCTCAAAAATGAATAAAGGTTAAAATTTTTTTTCTTACTGAATTTCTTCCCTACATTCACAGGGACTTCGATCTGCAGGGAGTGCCTAAGTTAGGAGCTCCGGGATTCCCGCCACCCTTGCTTCCCACTCTCAGGCCTCGGGGGCTCAGACCTGGTGGCTGCGGCTTTCTCGGGAGCCCCTGCCCCACCGATTGACTTGGCTTTACCAGGCGGTGGCCAGTCGGGGGGTGTGGGCAGGAGGCAAAGAAGTGGGGACAGCCCAGGGGTAAGACAGCCAGCCCCGTAAGGGCAGATGGCTCATCCTGGCCTTGGGGTGCGGGGGACACGGGAGACACAGGGCAGCCCAGTTTCAGCCTTGGAACACACCTCTCTGCTTCTCAGGATAACCAGGCTTTCCTCTTGAAAGTCTTCACTGCCATACCGTGCGCACAGAGAGGCCCACGCTCCACAGGGCCTGACGCTGCCCCGCCCTGTGTCACCAGACGCCCCCCCCAACCCTCCACATCATGAAACCAATGACAGAGATCTCAGGAGCCACCTGTCACCGGCCCCTCAGGAAGGGCAGCCGCGTCCTGACCGAACAGCAACGATTCGCGTTCCCCGTTGGGTGAATTTGTTAAGTGGAACCATTCGGAAAGTACCTCTTAAACCTGGCTTCTTGCACTCCCCGTGGCCGTGGGATCCCCGCGTCACGGACGCAAGCCGCGGAGAGTGACGGCGTTCCGGCGCAGGGCCGCGGCGTGCGGGGGAGCCACACCTCGTTCATCCAGACGGGCGGGGACTCCAGGTTGGAGCTCCTGGGGAAAAGGCTGCTGTGAATATTTAGCACGCGACCCGTGACAAACGTGTGAATGCTCTTCTCTCGGGCGGGGCGTAGGATACCTGGCCTTGGCGTTGGGCCGTCCACTAGGCATTTGCGCAGCTGGGAAGACATGTGGCATATCCGTGTCCATGGCACGGCCCTAGCCCCCGCCCCCAGAAGGCCCTCCTCCTCTGACAGAGCCACGGGCATAATGTGTGCATTTACTTCCGTGTATTTGTTCAAGGCCTGTCTCCCTCCTGCGCCGTAAGCACCATGAGGGCAGGGAGCTGGCTCAGCCTTGTTCTCTGCGCTCAGCCACTCCACCCGCATTCCTAAGTGCCAGCTACATCCACGCAGGCGCTGACGCCGGGCTACATTCACGCATGCGCGGACGCCCGGCTACACCCACGCATGCGCGGACACCCGGCCTCATCCACGCATGCGCTGACTCGCGTGCCTCAACCCCGAGCAAGACCACGCCCCCATCGTCCTGCTTCTCGGAGCCCGGTGCTGGAGGGAGATTTTAAGCAAATGGAGAACGTGTCATAGGTGCTCAGTGCTTAGGGAAGGGGTGGAGAGAAAGGGCCAGGGGTGGGGCCTGGGGTGCAAGAGCAGGAGGGCCGGAGCGGCCACAGCACGGGGAGGGTGAGGGCGTGGGAGGGAATGAGAGACGCGGTGGGCTGGTAATTCGGGCACGACCCGCACATCAAGAGCTCCGCGCGGAGGCTGGGGAGGCCCGGAGCCCAGCCCAGTGCCCGGCAAGTTTGTTGAGTGAACGAATGAATGAATGAAGGAGAAAGTGCCCTCCACATTGCCACATACCCAGGCTCTCTTCCCACCTGCCACTCGAGCCCTTGCCCCTTCTGGCAGCTGCAAGTTTAGCGGGTCCTCCGAACACGTTTGCACTCGGAGGGTCTCTGACTGCCCCTCCCTGACCCACCGCCCACCCCACCCCTGCCAACATCTGGCGACAGCCACGCTGAGCGGCACTTCCCAGGAAGGTGGCCCTGGTGAGCTCTGCTGGGGACACACGGAAACGTGTGACTTAGCAGGCGCTGCCCCGTGAGGCTGCTGCCGGGGCAAGCCCGTTTCCTTCGAGAGGCCAGCAGGTCGCCCGCCTCTCGGTGGGGTGTCCCTCCTGACCGTCTATTTTCACTTTCTAACAATGTGTCTGGCACGGCAGCAGGACAGATCCCTGCCATCGGCACCGAGGCGGCGGCACAGGCGGGGAGCCGGTGGGTGCCGGGCCTGTGCAAGTGGCCGCTGTCCCTGGGAAAGAGCCCTAAAGATTAAACAAAGATGGCTTGTTTGGGCCAAGCAAACTTGGGAGATGAGGTCTCGGGATAACGTATGTCAGGCCTCACAGCTCCAAAAATGAGTTTATCTCCAGCTAGCTGAGGAAATCCAGGCAGAGGTCAAAATGTGGTTGTTCCGGCTGTCTGCACGCACAGGAGGGAGGGCTCCGCGCCCTGGGATGGGAGCCAGGAGAGGCTACGTTCTCCACACCGTGGCTCTTCAACGTGGAGCCTGAAAACCACCAGCCCAACAGTCGGCGAGCCACAGCAAAGGCAGAGTCGTGGGGGCGGGGGGGTGGCTCTCCGTCCCTCCAACCAGCTTGTCTTTCTCTTTCTCTTTTAAGAAACAGGCTTCCCACTGGCTCTGACCCGTCTGACCATCTATCCTGACCCACCTGTCTATCCGTCCACCCTTCCTTCCATCCTTCTATCCATCCGACAGCCACATCTGTGGAGGCATATAACCATCCACTCGGCCGCCCATGCCTGCTTCCTTCCATTCAGCAGTGCTACAAACATACCTTTTGCCCCCGTTGTGGACCTGGACAGTATTTCGGGGGATGCAGGGGCACACGGTACAGACTCGACCTCCTGGGGCTTATTTCCTCGTGATAAAATCCAACAAATATTCGATGACTGTTTTGTGACTAGGCCTAGAAACACAAAGACAAAAGATGCAGTCTCAGCCTGCAAAGGGTCGCCAGCTCTGGAGGGAGAGACAGACGCACAACCGGCAGTCGTCCCGAGGTGCCCAGGAGGCACGGAATCTGTAAGCACATCACAGAGGCCTCCTGGCTCTGGCTGGCACATTCCGGAAAGTTCTGGAAAGGCTGCTCGGGAGAAACGATGCAGAGCTTCTGGACGGTGAGTGGTAGCGAGCGCAGGAGAAACCTAGCCCGGCGTGGCTCCCCACTGCCCAGAACGGTACCTGACACACGTAGGGGCCCTGTATTCACTCGAATTGTTCGGCGAAAGTGAGAAAGACATGGTGCTTTTCGGCAACTTCGCAGTCCAGTCACGTCTTTAACGGAGTGCAAGAATGTTCGGAGGCACAGCAAGGGCGCCCGGGGGGCTCAGTCAGTTGAGCGTCTGACTTCAGATCAGGTCATGATCTCACGGTTTGTGTGTTCGAGCCCCGAGTGGGGCTCTCCGCTGTCAGCGTGGAGCCCACTTCCAAACCTCTGTCTCCCTCTCTCTCTGCCCCTCCCCCTTTTGCATGTGCACGCTCTCTCTCTCTTAAAATAAATAAATAAATAAACATTAAAAGAAAAAGAAAGAAAGCACAACGGTTTGCCCTTCTGTACAATGGGAATGATGATACCACCTGCCTCATGGGCTCGTGGCCGGAGTCACAGGTTTCAAAACAGAAATCATCCGGCACCCTAACAGCGTCCTCTACGTTGCTTAATCGTTAAGGTTAGTGACCTGTGACCATGAATAATATAATTAAACAATACCACACAATAATAAGCACTAACCCTTGATCTAATAGCAGCACACAGCCATTATTGTGTTTTATTATTGTTGTAATACACAGCCATTCATTCGCGAAGCTTTTCTGCACCCAGCTTTGCTGAAGGGGGTTTGCTCAGGGAACCTGGGGAGGGGGGGCCCTGTCCGACGGGAGGGGCCCGCGTGGGCCTGGCGCCATGCCACCGAGCAGGTGGGCAGCTGCGACAGGTGCTTGCCCTTACCTGCCCACTCGCCTCGACCCACGGCCACGGCCACGGCGGGTCCTGCTCCCCCCGATGACGCCATCGTGCCTGTCACCCATGCATTTTTCGAAAACCTTCTGGGAAATTGTTTATAGTTTCAGCCGAGTGACCCCTCGGGATAAAGAGTTTCTGGAAGGGCTAATGGGTGGCCCCAGCAGGAGGAGCCAGGCTCTGAGCACCGGTTTCAGCTCCTCGCTTTGGGGACGCGGTCACCGCCCAGGTCGGGTGGCCCTGTCCCTGGACTCAGGGCCACCACGGCCCCCTTCCTTTCAGATACGAAGCTGCCCGGCAGCGCCCCCGCAGGGGAGAGGGGACAGCCCGAGGATCCCACTAATGGCTACGAGAGAGCCCTCCCGTGAAGCTCACCCCCTCGGGGACCTCTGCTTCCTCATGCGTCAGACGAGGAAACTGTCACAGCTGCAGAAGGCCCTTAATGAGCGCCGGCTCTGCTCCGGCGCCGGCGGAACTCGTCCCGTTCGCCCGTTCAGCCGATCTTTCTGAGCACCTGCGACGCGCCCGCCAGGGGGCTGGGGGTGGCCGCGCGGGGCAAGAAGCCCGTCCTGGTCAGGCAGGAGGAGCTCAAGCAGGCAAATGGAAAGAACAAAACTGCAGAGCAGGATCAGGGCCGGGAAGAAAGTGAGGCAGGCGAGGCTACTGGAAAGGGGCCTGTTTCAGACGCTGTCACCCGGGGCGGCAGCAGCCGAGCTAAGGATGGGAGGAAGTGACGCGGCTAGCCATGGACAGATTCGTGGCAGAGGAAACAGCCCCAGCAAAGGCCCTTGGGGTGAGAACCAACGAGGAGAGTCCCACCAATTGAAAGAAGGCCGGCAGGGTGAGGAGGGAAAGAGTGACACGGGGGCAGGCAGGGACAAAGGAGGGATGACACCGTGGCCGCGGTCCCAGCTCTGGTTTCTCTCCAAATGAGGTAGGAGCCCCGGAGGGATTCTGAACCCGGTTTAGACTTCAAAGTAGACATGGGGGCCAGGGAGGCGTTGACCCCTGGAGATTCTGAGTCGGTCGCCCCCGGCGAAGACAGGGGTGGATAGTTCTGTAGGGTTCAGTGTTCGAGCAAAGGGGCACAACCGTGCAGCCTCCAGCCCCTTGGCCGAGGCGATGGGGAAACCGAGGCCCTGAAGGGTCAGCGACTTTTTCCGAGGCGAGGGGGCTGCCGACTTCTCAGCCTTGCCCTCAGCGCGCCAGCGGAGCTGTGCCAACAGAGGCGGAGGCCCGGAAGCCAGAAACTGTCTGGCCCTCTGCCAATTATACCTTGGGCAGGATGGAAGGAAGGACAGGGCCGCTGTCAGTGAGCAGCACAAAATTGGGCTTAGGAAAGAAAAATCAATTTGTGCTCCTTCTCAGGAAGAAGGCCGCATGTGGCCTGAATTACTGCTCTGGCTTATATGGTTTTGCCTTCAAATCGGAAAATTGCAGTTATTACGCCCCCAGGATTGACTGGCGAGGACGCGGCTTCGGGGCCGCACCTCGGTCTTTGCTCCCATCCGAATGGAGCACGGTCTCGCTTCCTCCCTGGTGGGCGGGGGCGTCTCCAGGGTGGTAAGCAGAGAGGGCAGAGGGTTGGGGTCTTCGAGGGGTGGGTGACCCGCAAAGGGCTTTCCTAATGCATTTGAGCCATGATTCTCTGGGTTTGACAGGTGCCGACACACCGCAGGCACAGGGCGCTCAAAGGGGTGTGAGCCGAGCCGCCCGCTGGCTTCCTGCTCCCAAGGCTGCAGAAAGCGGTCCCCACCCTCCGCCGTGGCGGTAATTGCCCATCGATCATCTTCAGGCTTTAACCTTAATCCCCTTAAAGCCTCCGCAAATAACCCCTAATTCACAATCACCTGAAATGCTATTGATTTTTTTTTTTTTAATTTCACTTGCAGTAAGTTTCCACCCACACTGCCATGCAGAGGGAAGGGAGTGATTTCAGACTCCCTCCCCGGAGCCATTAGACCCCTCCCAGCCCCTCCTCTCCAAAAAGTCCCTGTCTCCCAAGCACAAAACAAGCATTCTGTTGTTGTTGTTGTTGTCGTATTATACAATATTATTGCATTGTGTTATCTATTATAGCCCAATGACCTTTTAAATTCCTAACAGCTCCAAGAACAAAGGCCAGGGCCTTGCGGGCATTAGTTTTGCGATTTGTTATTAACTTGAAGTCCTAAGATGTGAGCGACCACTCCCTTCTGTGGTGTGGGCAGCTGGGTTTCCGATGGCCAGCCGGTCTCCCCCCACGCCGGCTGGATCAGGCAGCCACGTGCTTCTGTCCCCACGACCAGACTAGAGACACGTGCGGAACTCTCCGCCTGTCCCGTCTTATCAAGGGCCCCGCGCAGACAGGAAGAGCCCCTGCAGGCGGCTGTTTGTGAAAGCTCTGCCCTCGGTGCGTCGGCTTCAGAGGAGATGGATCGGCAAGGGGGCACCTGCGCCCCCAGCCGCGCATGGCGGTGTCGTTTCTCAAGGGCCGAATTCGCCCACAAGGCGAGGCTTCCCTTGTCAGTGATGTTCCCAGGCGGGGGGCGCACCCGAAAGCCTCGAGGGGCGGGGCAGGGGGGGGACGCTGTTTTGGAATCTGATTTTGATGCATCTTGGCTCAGCCACGGACTAGCTGTGCCACGTGGGGCCGGGCCGCGCAGCCCCTCTACAGTCTGCCTTCCTCACCTGGGAAGCAGAGGTAAGAGTGACAGTACCGCACAGAATCACACACACACACACACACACACACACACACGCCACACACACACACATGCATGCCACACACGTGTACGTGTCACACATAGACATAGACACATACACATGCACATATATACACATGCCACACACTATACATACATGTACCACCCACACCTAGGCACACACCATGTACATACATACATGCCACAAGGATGTACACCGCACACACACGTGGCACATATATCTGCACCCACACACACATATATATATATATACATATACACACACATATGCACCACACACATATACCCCACATGTACATTCCACACACACACTTATATCCACACACCACACACACACATGTGCACAGAACACACATGCACCCACACATACATGAACGAGTACACACACCCCACACACATACATACATACACACTGCATACATGCACACACACCACACACGCAAACACACACACACATAAACACACGCACAGATGGAATATACAAAACCGGTGACATGTGCGTAAGGGCTGTGGATTGAACCAATGTCCCCATAAGATGTCACCATTTGGGGGAAGCCAGGGTGAACGGTACATGGGAACTGTCTGTACTATTTTTGCAGTTTCCTGTGAATGTATAATTATTTCAAAATTTAAGAGGTGTTTTTCTTGAGGCCATAACAATGCCTGCGTCACCAGGTCTGGGACAGGATTCCGAGAGCTAAGTCGGCGTTGAGCACTTAGTGCCGAGTCTGGCGTTGATGTGTGTTTAACAAACGGGATTCGTCTTTGGCCTATTGGTCTACGTATATTAAACCACCAGGGGCTCCTTTTGCCAGAAAATCAGAATGGTGTTTGTTGAAAGGGTGTCTGTCGAGCTTGGCAAAAGAGAAACTTTTCTCCTCTGTGATGGCTCATTATTCTCAAGGTTAACCATTGCTAATTGCACTATTGGATCGCTGGCAGAGGTGTCAACACAATCTGATCAGATGTGCCACTTGGTGATTGGCTCCAGGGAGGTGGGCTGGAAGCGGACCCACAAAACCCGACCGGAGAAAACTCGGAGCTCTGCGGGGCGTGGGGGACGCCGGGTGCCAGTCGGCGTGGAGCCCAGCTGCCCTCTAGGACTTCATGTCTCCTTGGCGTCCGTACGGCGCAGTCCCTCTTGGACGCAGATGAGGTTCTGCCTCCACTCTGGTTCTTAGGCACAGACCTCGCACCGGACTCCAGCCTCGCTCCCGATTCTGCGGTTGCGTGAAAAGCACCAGCTCCTGTTTCAGCCCTTACAGGTGGCTGGGGTGTCACAGGCAAGGCTAAACCCAGAGCTGGCTGCAAATCCCGCCACTGCTGTGTGACCTCGTGCAGGGCCCCTACCCTCTCTGGGCCTCGGCTCTCTCTTCCATAGACCATTGAAACCACTTCGATGTTAACACAAGGGGAAACTGGCTGAGGCTTTGACAGCAACCTCCAGACTATTTGTATAACTCTCCCGTA
Organism: Paguma larvata; assembly: GCA_030068075.1. Lineage (NCBI taxonomy): Eukaryota > Metazoa > Chordata > Mammalia > Carnivora > Viverridae > Paguma > Paguma larvata. The sequence continues at coordinate 45,697,691 of CM057844.1, read as the reverse complement.
AGTCTAAAATTATCTGAAAATCGAAAGTAAGAATGAACCCAAACACTTCCTTTGGTTATCCGAGGACTCGACGGCAAAGGCAGAATGCGTGGCGTGTGTTTGGTGTTCACCAGCTTCTGTGTGGAAGGAAACGGCCCACCCGCGGCACCTCTTTCCCTTTTTCTCCTATTATCCCCCTGTCGTGACCTCTGTCTCAGATAAACAGACGGGTCCAGCCCTGTGGCCGTGAGAGCAATGAAAGAAGTCATGTTAGAATACACATTCCCGGTGCCGTGGAGTGGGGGGCGGGGGGTTCTCCCCTTGAGATTCCAGCCACAACCTCAAAAGCAAGTTCCTGGGCCCCAGGTTCCCCGGCCGAGCTCACCGCTGCTCCTCACTCTCACCGAGGGTTACAGGCCCCCTTCTCCCCAGGGCCACACAAGGCAAGACACGGTGGCTCTGGCTCAGGACCCGTCCTAAAAGCCAGCGAGAATAAAGGGAGGCTCGACGGCCTCCTGTGGCCGATCCTCCAGGCAAGCTCGTCGCGCCGTGTCGTTCCGGAAGGCGGCGGAAGGTGAAAAATACCTTCCGTCCATTTCCGCTATTAAAGCAGTTGTAGTCCCCAATCGCATTTATGGGGAGATTTGGCAACGGAAAGGCAATTCGATTCAACAAAAGCAGGGCACAGGGGAAGTCTGGAAGGAGGGTAGATGGCCAGAATGCTTCATCCAAATAAAATTCCGCCCCCCACCTGGAGCCCACAGAGAAGCTACGTCCGGCGTGAGATCTGCAGCCCTGAGCGTTTCCCCCACTGGGTAATAAACCGTGGCCTCTAATCGATACCGGCGCTGGGCTGCCCGCCTGCAGCCTGGCCGCCCATTTAGCAAAGTCACTGCGTAACGGAAAACGCAATCAGGTTGTATAATGAATCTGGGTAATTGGAAGGACTAGGCTGAATGGTCCAGCTAAATATATTCAGTCCAGCACATTAATTAAAAGCTCGACACTCCCAGCGCCGTCCAAAGCGCCCCATGAATGCTTTTCTGAATCCAAAGGTCAGACGCAGCCGATGAGTAGCAAGACGGCGCTCCCATCGCTCAACTCTGGGGCCTCAGTGATGAGCGCGTCCATGGGGGCTTGGAGTTACCTGGAGGCCTCGTCTCGGGGGTGCTCCTGGGCACCGCTGGGCTGGATCGAGGGGAGGGTCCCACAGGTGGCCGACATGCCCCGTTTCCCCTGCACAAGGAGCGGCTAATCGCACGAGCCCCTCATCGTCAAGCTCCGCGGGCATACACAGGGGAAGCGACTCACCCAAAGTCCGAGGCCAGGCAGGCAAGGGGGCGGCTCGAGGCCGTCTGGCCCAGGGCCGGAACAGGGTACTTATTTCATGGAAAAAGGGACAGAGACATTTCGTGTAAAGCAAAAACACTGAAGGGCGGAGCTCCCTGCAGGAAGGCGAGAAGCTGTGTGTCCTTGGGCGAGTCGCTTTGCCTCTCTGGGCCCCGTTTGCCTGTCTATAATTGAACAGACCACCTCATCTCTGGGATTCGAAACTGCTTCAAAGAGGAGGAGGCCGCCGACAGTTCCGAGCGAATGCCTGCCCAGGCGTGGCCACTGGGCCTCTGTCCGGAATCTAACAAACCCGTTCGCCAAAGACGGCACTCGGCTTCCCCTGACCTTCCTGGAGTAAAGAACCCTCAGAACCGCTCGCTTCGTTGAGCATGTGAGCACCCTGGGGGCCGGGGGGTGTGCGATGTTTGGATGAGTTTTGACATTTGGCCCCGGGGTCTTCGGTCCCACCTGTCTCCTTGAAGACACGACAGGTGCTCCTGGGACTCACCACATCCCCAGAGAGCCCGGGACTCAGGACCGGCAGAGGCCCGCGGCCAGCTGGCTCCAGCGCTGCCCGCCTGTGGGGCCCCGGAAGTAGGTACCACCAGGAACCCCATTGCTCAGATGGGGGGGTGTCAGAGGCTCAGTGGTGGCAGCCAGCAGGGCAGCCCGCTCCTCCCTGCTGGGGCTGCTCTCGGGGCCCCGCCTTCTCGGGGCTCTGTGCCTCCCGGCCCTGAGAGGGTTGCATGGAAAGAATGTACAAGACATTCCGTTTTTCCCCGAAAAACGGAAGCCGTGGCAAGAGTCAAGCACCGGCCATCTCTTTGAAGAGTCAGCGATTGAACACTGTCCTTCAGAATCAGCGACCTGGCACCTCCGACTTAGGGACTGCACTCCTAGGAACTCACCCTCCCAACGCACCCTGCGTCCACGCCGCAAGGGTCTTCTGGGGCAGAATCTGTTACTGCCATCCACAGCCCCGCTCAGGGGGGGACCCTGGCAGACGCGAAGGGGTGTCCCACCGTGAGAACTCCACACGAGGGGGCCGGTCTGTATTCCTTCAGTCCACACGAGTGCTCCCTGGGCGTGAGCTCCGGGCCAGGTGCCTGAGCTGGCGACTCAGGGCAGACGGACCTCACCCCGCGAACCCGGACTAACATGAAAGGCGTTCAGGGAGGGACCCAACCCCCCCCCCCCAGCACAAAACAGGCAGAGTTTGAAGGCAGAGGGAGACTGCCAAGCAGTCTGTGGATCTTCATCAGCTTCTTGGGACTGGAATGTAGAATCTGGAGCTGCCTGGATGTCGGTGGGGTTTTCCATCGCTGTTTCTGTTGCTTCTCCGCTAACACTGAGATTCTCCTGGGAGTGTTGCCCACTCCCTTCTGCCCTGCACAGGCCTTCTATGCTCCTGACCCTCTGGGCCCCCATTGCCTTATCTCCACGACCGGGATCAAACATCACGTGTGTGGGCTGTCTCCCAAATCCCGCCTATACTTTTTCACTGTTCCTCCTCCGAGCAAGCCCTGCGCAGGCTTCAGGTTTGACCCTCCAACCCCAGTGAGGAAACTCAGACCCAAAGAAGTCCACGACCCGTCCACAGCCGCGCAGTAGCTAAGCGGTAGAGCTGGGATCTGAACGTGGCCCCGTCCGACTCGAACACCGTGCCCTTGACCACCCGCTTCCTCCCGGGATGAGGCGAGGATGTGCTGAGCTGCTGTGTGTGAAGCCAGGGACTTGGTGCAGCCAGGCTCGGTCACAGCTTCCTTCCTTCCCTCTGAGGTCCTGGCCGGGGGACACGCCTGCCCACATCCGGTCAGCGTGAAATATGCCACGGACGACCTCGCCTCCAACTCTGGCCATATCCGGGATGTGACCTTGGGGACGAGCCCAGAGGGGACCCCCTCCCAAGTTCCAAGGCTGTGCCCCACCATAACCCCGGGCAGCAGGTTCCTTGTATTTTCGCAAAGTCCCCCCGGGGGACCCTACCATACAGATGCAGGAGTCGCCTCCACTCTTGGAGAAAACCCGTAGTATTCCATCACAATCTTATTCCTTTGAGGGTGGGCCCTAGTCCCTGAGAGCAGATGGAGGGAGGGAGAGAGGGAGAGAGAGAAAGGGGGGGTGGCGGGACCACGATTGTCCCAAAGACAATGGGAAGCAGAACAGAGGAAGCCAGGCCCTGGCTCTGTGCCCTCGGCCCCGACTTCCGCAGTAGCTGAGTGGGGTTGGGGCGCCTGGCAGGGGTCAAAAAGGCCAAGACAGCATCTCGCTTCTGCTTCCTGAATCCCGGGATCCACTTGGCAGAGGGCCCCGTGGTTCTCCTGGGCCCATCCCCAGGCCCTGCAGCCGGGCGATAAACCATGACAATGGCCGTCCCCTGAGGCCTGCTTCCTCTTCCCCGCACGCACTATTAATAATAATAACACCGAGCGTATTAAAAATAGTCACTTCCTGAGCTCTTGTCGTGCCCCGGGCATGGTCATTACCACACTGGACGCTCGCATCAGCCCCGTGGGAGAGGCTGTAGGGTCACGTGCACTTTCGGATGTGCAGACCGAGGCTCCTGGAGACCAGAAGCCTGCTGTCCGAGGGCGTCCGGCCAGAGGCGGCAGAGCCGGCGTCCCACGGTGCGGGGCGTGGCGTCCCACGGCCTTGCGCCCACGCAGTTCATGCACCTGTTTCAGCTACGTTGTTCCCCTGGTACAGTGCCAGGTGCCAGGTGAGGGCAATGTGGGGGGTGGTCTAAGCTCTCAGCCAAGAAAAGCCAGCTCCCGGGACCGTCGAAAGAAACGACCGGCTACGCTATCAGGGAAGGCCGACCCCGGTGAGAAGCAAAGGTGCGGGGAGTCCTAAGGAGACCCCCAGGGCCTCTACGCCATCTTTGAAAAAACACAGACCCATCCAGAATCCAGTGGGCCAGAGTGAGGTGCAGAGCGAGGAGAAATCTCCCCATCACGTGAGGTCCAATCGGCCCCGCCGTCTTCTCCGAGGAACCAATTATTGATGAGCGACGTTATTCCAGCGATACTAGCCCCGAATTCCTTTGCGACTCGATACCGATGTCAGGTATGGGGGGGAGGTATAAATAGCCCTCGTCTTGGGGCGAGAGGCACGGAGCATCCGCCTTACCACGCTCCGTTAGAGAAAGCGGGTTCAGACGATTCCAGGCCCTCAGGATTATGACATGCCGCCGTAGTTTCAGGGGGAGATAAAGTCATTTTTCTTTTGTTTGTTTCTTTTTAACTCTTCAAATTTGGTTTCGTTGACGAAGGCCCGCACTAGAGTTTCCTGCTAGTGTGTCGGATCCAAACTCAGCCAGCTGGCACACAAGCCCCACCCCAACGCACCTCTCCCCCCCGCCTCCCTCCACCTCTGCCTCCCACCGTACTTGGGGCAGGGGCCTTCCCTCCCCTGTGCCCCCATGCCGTCTATCACCATCCTTAATCCAACTGGGTTGAAATGTGGGTATTCATTTATCTTTTCCTACTGTGATTAACGAAGGACTCCTAGAACCGTCGCTTTTTATTCCTGAGGGCTTCGTACAGAGCCTCGGACCACGGTGTTACTCGGTGATTGAAGAACGGCTGGAAGGAAGGACAGAAGGCTCGCCAGAGATCAAAGCAGTGCTTACGTCCTGGCAGGCAGCTTCCTCGTCTCGAAAGTGGGAGCAGCAGTCACACTGTTACTGGGCCTGCTATTACCTCCACTTGACAGATAAGAAGGCTGGGGCTGGGGGAAGTGACATAAAATGACCCCGTCTCCACGAAGGCTGCCTCCTAATGACCAGAGCCCGCAGCCTCAGCCACCCACACGGTGAACAAGACAGACACTCTGTGGTGCTCACAGTCTCGCTGGGGACAGAGGTGGGTCCCAAAGATCCAAGCACACGACTTTCTTATCCATGAACTGTCACTGGGCAAGGACCCCAAGGACCCACACGCATGACCTTCCTATCCACCAACTGCCGCCGGGTAAGGGTCACAAAAGGGTTAAAGAGTGGCCCACTGTGGCCGGGGTGCAGGAGGGGACTAGACGGTTCTGGATTCCACTCTCACGATGAATATTTGCTTTGATTGGCTCCGAGTCACGCTAATAGCTGTGAAACAGTGACCTAGCCCGGTGACTCTGTCAACACCATCCTCCCTGGCAAGGACGCCCTGGATGAGGAATTCCTGTACAAGAACCAAAGACAACTCTGACGTTGCCTCTCTCTGCGTCTCCCGGTTCTAGCGGACGTCCGCAGGAGCTGGGTTGTGTCCCGGGTGACCCGCTGGCGCCCCCGCCCCGAGCTCTGCTCCCCCAACAAAGGGGCCTGATCCGTGGGGCAAGGGAAGGGCGGTGCACGGTGAACCCATGGCAAGGCCGTGTCGTCCACACGGCCAGCGACGAGCCGCCGCGGGGCCCCGGGCACGCTGCATTACATTTTCATGTCATCATTTCTGGTTTTTGCTCCCGGCGGCTTTGTTTAGTGACGACATAGGCCCTAGGAAAGGTAAAGGATTCGTCCAGGGCACGCTGTTAAGACCCGCTGGGAAAAATCTGCAGGGTTTCAATGAAAAGAATAGGACCCAGGTGAGTCAACGGCTTATTCGCGTTTGTTTTTACCTTGGCGTTCTAGGGCTCAGGCCTGGCGGACTGTCTCTTCTTCCAAGCCGCGTGTTTTACAGAAGGGGAAACGGAGGCCGTCCCCGAGCAGCTTTCTCACTGGGAGAGCAGGAGAAGCAGAAGGGAGGAGGCGAAGACGGGCCGTGTTAACGTGTCACAGTTGGAGACATCGGTATGAACTCATGTTGAGCTTCATACAGATACAGGTGGTCGCGTCTAAACCGTTTGCAGATGCGTGTGCACGCGCGGGTTGGAACACACGCATCGGTCCGCTGTCAGCTGTCACAGCCGGGAAACCCCGCAGCCAGAAGCACACGCGCCCGGCACCCAGACCCCAGTTCCTACCACCATTCTCCAGCAGAAGGACCCGGGGCTCTTCGCAGAAGTAGCTTATTCTGCCAAACGTCCACCGATGGATGAACGGGTAAAGAGGGTGTGGCTTATGTACGATGGGGCGCTACCCGGCGGCCAGAAAGAACGCAGTCTTGCCGTTTGCAGCTATGTGGAGGGAACCGGAGGGTGTTATGCTCAGCGAAATTAGTCAGAGAAAGACAAATACCTTATGACTTCCCTCATATGAGGACTTTAAGATACAAAACAGATGCACGTAAGGGAAGGGAAGCAAAAATAACATAAAAACAGGGAGGGGGACAAAACGAGAGACTCTTAAAGGCAGAGAACAAACAGAGAGGGCCGCTGGAGGGGTTGTGGGAGGGGAAGGGCTAAATGGGTAAGGGGCGCTAAGAATCTGCTCCTGAAATCATTTTTGCACCACTTTCTAAGTAATTTGGATATTAATTAATTAGTTAATTAATTAAAAAGAAGTAGCTTACTCTGCAGAGGAATATACAGGAGGAGCCCGGGGCATCTCCTAGCACCAGGAAGCAAAGAACCGTTTAAAAAACAACAGGAATGATGACCAACCAGCATGATGGGGCCACGTCAAAGTGACCCAGGAGCCAGCTCGAGGGCTCCCAATGGTCAAAGCTGGACCATTTGAGCGATAAAATAAATAAAGCAGTTTTGGGTTATAATCCAAAGTTAGAATAAATATCCATGAGACCATACTGATTAAATAGATTCTGGAACAAATAAATAAACTGGGGACGAGAGACAAATCTCCCATGAAGAGGATTCCCAAATGGTTCATGTACCTTCCAGCGAGCAGACGGTGGAGCGCGTCCCCACGCCCTACGTGTGGCTTATGCGGTGACTTCCTTCCAAGAGGACAGCCGGGAAAGGGAGGGAAAACTAGGAGAAGCGTCACAGTGGAAAAACCTAATAAACACGACCTCGGCCGGGGGGTCAAGGTTGACCTCAACAGCTATTCGTCAGGTCGAGAGCGTGGATCCTCAATACGACAGGACGCAAAGGGCACCTTCCATGGCCCCCCTGCCCCAAACCATCCCTGCAGTCTCGCCTCAAGAAGAATGTCGGATAAGCCCAAGTTGAGAGGTGTTCTAGAAAACAGCGCACAAGGAAAGGCCGAGCAAGTATCACGGAGAGCCTCCTGAGGAGATGTGACACCCGACGTCATAGTGCGTCCCGGGACAGTGGAGACAGGAGGGACCCGAAGGAAGTCACTGCGTTGGCAGATGTGACGCTAACAGGGGCCATGGGGTGTGGGGTGCACAGGAAGGCACAATTGTATAAATCTAAAACTGTTCTAAAATAAAAAGGTCATTTAAGGGGCGCCTGGGTGGCTCAGTCGGTTAGGCGGCCGACTTCGGCTCAGGTCATGATCTCGCAGTCTGTGAGTTCAAGCCCCGTGTCGGGCTCTGTGCTGACAGCTCAGAGCCTGGAGCCTGCTTCGGATTCTGTGTCTCCCTCTCTCTCTGCCTTTCTCCTGCTCACGCTCTGTCTCTATGTCTCAAAAACAAATAAAAGTTAAAAAAAAAAGAAGTTTAAAATAAAAAGGTCATTTAAAAAAAATTCCTCCCTCTCCCGTTTTGAGCCAGGAAACTAATATGCTGAATAACGGGCCCCCTAGAGATGCCGGGTCCTAGTCCCTGGAACCTGTAAATTACAGTGACCTTGTTTGGGAAAAAAGGCCCCTGCAGAAGCGAGCAAGGAGCTCGAGATGACATCACCCCAGCTCGGCCAGGTGGGCCTCGATCTATGCCATGCACCCTCGTACGCGGGAGACAGAGGCCAGACCCAGAGGGGAGCGGGGCCGTGAGGCCACCGAGGCAGAGGCTGCCGGGACACGAGCCACAGGACACCTGGAGCCCCCCGGAAGCTCAGAGAGACAGCAGTCTCCTCCCCGAGAGCCCCCTCGATTTTAAATTTCAGCCCTGGAACTGTGACAGAATAGCGCCCTCCCGTTCTAGGCCACCCAGGTTCGTGGGCCTTTGTTCCAGGAGCCGCAAGACAGGGAGCAGCCAACCACCTGGTCCGGGCGGCCGCCCTGGAGCCCTGACCGTGATGGCCGGTAGGGCAGGCAACGGGCGCAAGTGTTTAAGTTAATACAGCGTGCCGCACGACGGGAAGAGGTACGGGACAGTGAGAAATGGGGGGCCTCACCCGATCTGGGAGAGGAGGCTCTGCTGATCCTCCGAGGAGGAGAAGGACCTGAGTTTGTGCAGGGGGTGAGGGGGGTAGGGAAGAGCATCCACGCACAGGGAACAGTGTGAGCTGAGACCCGGAGGCAAGAGGAAGGGACTGTTGAAGGAGCAGCAAGAGGACGGGGGCGGGGGGGGGGGGGGGCCAGGATTTACTGGGACACGCTGGCCCCGGGCGCAGGCCATCGCAGGGTGAGGGGGCCCCGGGCGGCCAGCTGCCAGCCGTTTGCCGATGGGCTGGGAGAGGCCACAAGGGTTCCTGGAGAGGGGTGCTCTGAAGTTGGGGTGCTCAGGGAAGTCACTAGGTAACAAGCGGCAGGGAGAGATTTCAGAATCCCAGCCGGACCCCTGCAGACTCGCCCTGTGAGAGGCCACACCTCGTGAGGACCCCTCGGCCCTGCCGTTGAACCAAGAACGCAGCCGGAACAATCCGTCAACGAAGGCTGTGGCTGAGTTCCAGTAAAACTTCATTTGTGGACACTGAAATGTGGATTTCATGTAATCTTTCGGGTCATGAAATCTTCTTCTTCTTTTGATTTTTTTTTAATCACCCACTTGAAAGCATAGAGGGTAGAGCTCATGAGCCTTCAAACTACGGGGCAGGGGGACGGGTCTGGCCCGCGGGCTGCAGATCCCCCGCCGGCACCGCCCCGTAAAGCCGAGCCCTGTGTGCCGGGATCGGCCCTGAGGTGTGTGTGGCCACGAGGGGCACAGAACCAGGAGGCAGGCGGGGTGCAGGCCTCAGCGGTTCCTCCCTGGCCTGCTGGAGCCTGGAAATTGGCAAGTTTTCACCCCAAATCTGTCCCTTGGGCTTTCCAGAAGCCCGTGAACCTGTACGCAGGGAGATGGGGCCCTTTACGTGAGTCCCACTGCCTTGGACTTTGTTTGCTCAAAGGGAGTGATGGTGACAAGGGGCGTTTGGCTGTGAGGCTGTGGCTTCGCCATTGAACTCACCCCATTAGGAAAGGCTCACCTCTAAAACCCCATCTGAGGGGCGCCTGGGCGGCTCAGTCAGTAGAGCATCCGACTTCGGCTCAGGTCATGATCTCGCCATTCGTGAGTTCGAACCCCGCGTCGGGCTCTGTGCTGACCGCTCAGAGCCTGGAGCCTGCTTCAGATTCTGTGTCTCCTCTCTGCCCCTCCCCGCCCATGCTGTCTCTGTCTCTGTCTCTCTCAAAATTAAATAAAAGCATTAAAAAATTTAAAATAGAAGAATTTTAAGATAGCGACAGCAGAGCATTAAACCAAGTGTGGGGTCCTTCTAAGTGAGGTCCCCCCCCGTCACCGCACAGGTCACAGGCTCCTGAAGCAGCCGCCGGCAGAATGCCTCCGGGGCTGTCAGCGTCCTCACCCGTGGCGGGCCACGCACTGGTCGCCTGGGCTGCGGCACAGCTCACCACGGACCGAGCGGCCAGGGGAGCACGTAGGCCCACTTCGGTGGTTCTGCAGGTCGGAAGCATGGGTTTCTCAGGGGTCTCGCCAGGCCGAGATCGAGGGGTCAGCCGGGCCGGGCCCCCTTTAGGAGGCTCCGGCGAAGAATCTGCTCCCAAGCTCCTTCCGCTGCTCATGTTTCTAAGAATGAGGCTCCCATTTCTCGGCTGGCTCCCGGCCCGGGGCCTCTCCCAGCATCCGGAGGCCACCCACGGTGCACCGCCGTGTGGCCCGCTCCGTCTCCGACGCCAGCACCAAAGATTCTCTCGTGTCAAAACCCTCTCGGGCTCTGGGTCCCTCTCGTTTCTGTCTCTGACCTCTGGACCCAGACTTACCGGGCCCTCCAGACACTCTCGCTTATAACCGGCTTGCAGTCAACTGATCGATAACCTTTGTTATGACTGCAGCGTCCCCGTGCCGGTGACGTCACCTAATCCCGGTGGGGCCGCATAACACATTCCTGGGTCCTGCCCGCACTCGGGGGGGGGGGGAGCACTCCAAGGAGCACCATCACGGGGGTTGGTGGGGGGCACCCTGGGGGCCATGCTGCAGTTCTGCCTAGCACAGGCCACAGATAAGGACTCATGGCAAGTGGTGACGGTTAGCGGTAATGGATGCAGGTGGCCCAACTGAGGTGTCAACTTGGCCAGGCCGTGCTGCCCGGCTGCCAGGTCAATGCTACCAGGCGTTACCGGGAAGGCATTTCATAGACGTGATGAACGTGGACAATCAGCTGACTTTAAGTCAAGGAGATAACCGTCAATAACGTGGGTGAGCCTCGTCAAATCAGTTGAAGGCCTTAAGAGCAAAACCTGAAGGAGGAATTCTTTTGAAGAAGGACTTCCTTTTTTTTTTTTTTTCCTATATTTTTGAGAGGGAGACAGACAGATCATGAGCAGGGACGGGGCAGAGAGAGAGGGAGACACAGAATCGGAAGCAGGCTCCAGGCTCTGAGCTGTCAGCACAGAGCCTGATGTGGGGCTCCAACTCACAAACCATGAGATCATGACCTGGGCCAAAGTCAGACGCTTAGACGACTGAGCCACCCAGGCGCCCCCTGAAGAAGAAGGAATTCAACCTCGAGACTAGCACAGAAATCCTACCTGAGCTTCCCTCCTGCCCTACAAATTTCAGACTTGCCAGTCCCCACAAAAGCATGGGCCAATTCCTTAAAATCTTTCTCTCAACAGTTGACAGGTAGGTGATAGATGGATAGATGATAGATGGATAGATAGATTGATAGAGATATAGGTGTTTCTCTGGAGAACCGTGATGGCACTTGGTACAGAGAAGGTGTTCAGTGAATGACTACTGTGTTTTTTCTAGTGGATTCAGCCAGTATTTATCAAGAGCCTCTCACGTAACAGTCGCTTCACTAGGCGCCGGGAGGAGGAGGACTTGGGGTTGAAGAGGTCCAACACGACCTCCGACCCTAACCTCTACCCTTCGGGTCCCACGCGCAGTGTTCTTGTCTTCCTTCCACGATGGGGACACGAGAGCTGGAAAAGCTAAGCGGCAGCTGCCAGGGCCCCTACGTGACCTGAAGTCCACGGCCGCGGCTGCCACACCACACCGTCTCCCTGTAACACCATTCTCTTGCTTCCTCACCTCTCTGGTAGGTGCAGTAACCACGCCATGTCACGGGTGCCAGAGCTGAGACTCGGACACGTCCTGAGGAGGACGCTGGCTCTGGCCGGGGACCCGACTGGCCACACTGCCCCTGGCCTCCCTTTCCTAAGCAGAGCCTTGGTTCCTGGCGGCAGAGCAGGGCATCGGGGAAGAGTGTTTGTACCCGTCCCACTGAGCCGCGCCTTTCCAGAAGCGCGAGGCCCCTCGGCCACGTCCCACTAGATGACTTAGAGCTGCTTCTGGAATCACGGCCTCCGTTGCGTTCCTCTCGCCTCACCACAGCCCAGGACACTCATCCCCACGAGCCGGGAGGCCCCTCTGGTGCCGAGAAACCGAGTCTGAGCTACAAATGCGCCTGGATGTTCTCGCGCCGCTCCGCTGGGAGACGAGGGCCACCGCGGAGCTCCTAGGCCACGTGCAGTCGTGACACAAAGCTCATTGCTCCCAGAAGGTTTTTTAGGTCATTGAACCAACCCTTCCCCCCCCCCCCCCCCCCCCCCCGCTCCATTGACTCTGGTCACGTTACCAGGGGACTGGCTCCGCTGGGGGCAGGGCCTGCGCTCCGATCCAACACACGCCAGTAGCAGTGACTTGGGGCAGATGGAGTCTTCTGTCTTGGCCCATTCGCTGCACGTCAGTAGGCCTCTGCTGCAGAACAAACAGGCCCAAACGTCGATGGCTTGAAACAATAACCACGTATTACTGTCCACGAGTCTGTGGATCGGCCAGTAGTTCTAGGCTCAGTTGCGCTCATGCTGCAAGGTCAGCTGTGAGATGGACAGATGCCTCCATCTTGCCTGGGTTCCCTCACGTGTTTGGGGTCGGCTGGCTGTCAGCCGGTCTAGGATGTCCTTGGTGGGTAAGTGGTCTCTCCCACGTGGGGTGTCTCATCCCCCGCGGACTACTCCGGGCCTATTCCACTGCAGCTGGGCAGGATTCCAAGAGCCAGCAGAACCACACAAGGCCTCCGGGTGCCTGGGGCTCGGGGCTGGCGTGCTGTTAGTTGTGCTCACTCGGTTGACCAAAGCAGGCCCCAGGCCAGCCCGTATTCAAGAGACAGGGGAGCCTATGTCTTTATGGGACAAGCCACCAAGTCACGTTGCTAATCCTACAGACGCACGGTGGGGTTAAGAATCGCAGACCTTTCTGCAATCTCTCCGTCCTGGTGGCCACTGGTTTAGCTTCTCTGTGGTTTTGCTATTCAGCATCCATTTCTTCTTCTTCCCATCATCTTTCTGCGCAATTCCCTGTTTCCCGCCCTCGCACACCCTCAGGTCAGACCGTGAGTCCAGAGCGCTGAGGTCTCCAAGAAGCAGACTCGTGAGCAGGCTGGCCAGTCAGACCCTCCCTCCCCGGGTGACAGATCCCAAGCAGAGAGTAACAGAGCCTGGAAATGGCCGGATTCGCTCAGTCCGGCAGCGATTCTGACCTAACTGCTCCTGCCGCAGAGCTGTGCCCGCGCCTTCTCTGTGCCGGCCTTCCAAGCTGCCTCCCTCTGGTTCTGGGCCAATTCCAAGCCTGGTTCTGCGGCCTCCTCATCAAATCTTCCGGCCCTAGTTCCTTAACAGACCTCCCAGTCCCCCTCACCCCCCAGTCTGCTCCCCAGCCTCCAGCTCACGCGGTCTTCCGGAAGCACAGGTCCCACGATGTTACTGTCCTGCTCTCAGCCCTCCAGTGGCTCCCGGCTCACCCAGAGTCCAGGAACCTCCCCTTTGGCCCCTAGGCCCCCACGATGCTGCTGCTGACCCCTGGTGACCCCTGGCTCAGAGCCGCAGCCCACCAGTCTCTGTCTCCACCATCACACAGTACGTCTCTCTCCTGTTCTCTTCTGAGGACACAACACCCCTGAATATTAACAGGCTTCTTGTGTCTGAAGGCGGCCAGTCCCGGGTGGCCTTGGGGTTTCCATCACCCGTCTGCTATGGCTGAGCACACAATTGCCCTGGAGGTTTCAGGATCTTCAAAGGCTGGGCTGAACGGCCCTCGGCAGGCCCTCCTGCCTTTGGGGGACCCTTCCCGGGAAGACCCGCTCCATCCGAGAGTGCATGGACTTCATGTCTTGGCCTCGGTGCCTGTCACCCTCCAGAAAGGTGGCTGTCATCGTAACCTCTGCCGCAGAGTCCGTGGTACCCGCCTCCTCACACGCTTGCCTACACCGTGCCGGCGGCTCAGGATCCCTGGGAATTTGCCACATGCTCGACCTTGGTCGCTTTGACCTGAGAGTGGCCTGACCCGATAAAGAGGCACGTGACGGTGCCAAAGGCTCGCATAAATGCTGCCAGGCTAAGACGGGCTCTGCCAGAGATGGCACCAATGAAGCAAACAGATCAGAAAGGCCAGCCACAACACCGCCCAGCGAGCGACAGGCCTGGGCTCGTTTCGGCAGCTCGGACCCACAGACGGGGCTGGTGCCAAGACTGGGTTGGAAGGAAAGGGGCAGCTGGAGGCATTTTGAGGTCATGTTCACCCCCGCCCCCCACCCCAGGAAGTAGTTCTGGATCAACTGGGGTCAGTTTCGCACATCCGGCCACGTCTGGACACATCTTGGTTGTCACCACCAGGGGTGACTAAATATCCCATCAGGCCCGGAGCAGCCCCCACGGGGGAGAAGGATCCAGCACACCGCGTCGGTGGTGCCGAGGCTGGAAAACCCCGGTCTAGGGAGGTGGTGGAGAGGGTAAGACTGTGGGCTCCAAGCTCCAAAGTTCAAGTACCCTCTTCCCTGCCTTTCCTGTCTCCTCCGCTGCAGTCAAATCCTCGGGCCCCAATCCCTAGGACCGCAGCTGAGACCTGCACCCGGGGCTGACACGCGGCCCTCGGCGGACACCGACCCCCCTCACCAAGGGCTGCGTCGCCGGGCGGACACCCAGGTGCCGGCAGAGTGACCGCTGGGGCAGCGGGGAGCAGATGCCGCGGCTGCCGGCCGGCACCCCGGGGCACCTTGCTCTCATTTCCTTTCCCCACAGCACATCCGTCTGCCGGGGCGTGACCGGGCCCAGAAGAGAAGAGGCCACACGACAGGCCCCGGGCACCTCCCTAAATCACAGCCGGCCTGTCCGATGGTCCCGCGGCTGCCTGGAGGTACCGTCTTCGACAAAGACACGCGGGGTTTCCCGGCAGCTTGGCTCAGCCCAGAGGCTCCTGGACTTCCCGGAGCGAATGTGCATTCCACGTGCGCCCCAGTTCAGCGGCAGCCAAGCACCCCCTACGAGGGACAGGATGCGGTGGGAGACGTCGCCAGCCAGAGGCCATAAATCTCTCCTGGGGACCTGCCTCCGGGGGCGTGCTGGCGGCAGTGGGAGGGCCCGGCGGGGCCAGCAGCTCCATCCAAGCCCCGTCACCTCTTGCCTGCCTGCACTAGGGTTCCAGTGCCCCAGGGTCTCCAGGGTCCTGTCTGATCCCCTGTCGTGCACCCCTGGTGGTGACTGTCACTCTCCATTGATTCGAAAGCAGTCATGACTCCCCCAGGCCTCCAGGCGAAACCCCACCTGCTCTCACGGGGCCCCGCATGACCCTCATGTCCACAGTCCCTTGCCCCCCCTTCCCGGCTGTTCTCCAAGGCCCAGGTCCCCACCCCGCTCGGCAAACCGCACACGCGCACAGGCACACACTCTCACACGCCGGCACATGCACGAGCGTGTGCACTCACACACGCTCGATCACCTGCACTCAGACGCACGTGTGCCTCACGTCCAGCCTCGGGGGCCTGGACGCCGGTGCACAACGCCCCATCTGCTCTCTCAGCCCTGCCCTTCCCTCCGTCTGAAACTCCCTCCCTAAAATGAGTGCGCCTTCTGGGGCACTTCTACCCTTGAGGCCTCATCCAAAGGCTGCCTTCTTCGAGAAGTCTTCCTGATGACTTCCTGCAACACTGGGCTCACCAGTAGCAACGGGGAGTTTGTGCCGGTCTTCAAACCACTTAGACGTGTTTTGTGAATTGTCGTGTTTTCTCATTTAGCTCCCAAAAACACCATAGCAGAGGAAACCGTGGCATAGAGAGGTTGCGTAACTTGTCCTAATTCACAGAGCCAGTAAGTGGGAGCCCGGATTGGCACCCCAGCCGTCCGGCTCTGGGCCTGTAGACTTAATGGCCACCCTACAGTCTCCAGAATGGCCTATCCCCCTGGGGCCAGCTCTGAGTGCCCTGTACACTGCTCCCTGGAGGCCTGGAGCCAGAGGACCAGATTCTAGAAGGCAGGGACGGGCCCCAGAGCTGAGCCCAGAGCTCCATCCCTGCTAGGTTTTGAATAATTGTCTCCAGATCTGGCCTGTGTGCTGTCCCAAGCTGTGCCAGACTTTCCATCAGCACCCTTCTGTCCCAGCCGCTCCCTGGCAGACGTGCCCAGCCACGCCCAGCCACGCCCAGCCACGCCCAGCCACGCCCAGCCACGCCCAGCCTCGCCACACCGGAGCAGGTGCCGGGGCAGGTGTCGTTCTGCTGAAGCCTCAGAGCCCGGCTGCTAAGCGCCCTGCGCCTTCACCATTCCTTCACCGTGGCACTTTGCCAGGACGGCCACTCAGGACCCCTGGTCCGACCCGGAGCACGTGCCAATAACCCGGGGTCCTTGCCCAGCCAGAGCACGCCCGCGCTGAGGCGGAGGGCACAGCGAAGGGCCTTGTTTCAGGGCAGACACGCGCAGAGACTGTAGACATAGACCCTTCCCCCCTGCTTCCTCTCTGTCTCCTCCTTGTCACTTTTCCCGATGACAGGTGCCCTGAACACCTACAGGCATCAGCTCCTGCGGCCCTCACAGCCATCCCATGAGAAAATGTCCTTACTATCCTTACTTCACAGATGGGGAAACCGAGGCAAAGAGTGTCAAGGAGCTCACACACGAGCTGGAAGAGTGGGGCCAAGCTGCTGGGTCTGCAGGAACCACGGTCCTCATGGCCGGGGCACTCTTGCCTTGCTGGTCCCCTTCCTCCGTACAAAGCTTTAGGGAACATATTTTACAACTGTCCTGTTACAAAGACTAATGTAATTTAGTCTGGATTTGCTAGTAGATATTCATTATTATTATTATACTCATTTTTTTTTCCAATTTTACAAGAAGTCACTACATCTTCGCAGGAGCCTGGAAGGGCTACGGGCCCAGGCCCGGGATTCCTGTGTCCCGTAGGCAAGCCGGCCTGAAGCTGGGCTTGTGGCCGAGGAAGGGAAGGGGCCCCCTTGAGCTGCGTGAGCACAGTCTCCGCCATCTTGTGTGACGTCAGCTCCTTCTGGTTCTTGCCTCTTTCCTCGGGGGCTGACGTCCACGCCGCAGTGGGAAGGGAGGGGAGGGAAGGGGACCCCACAGGCCCCCCTGCACTGTACCCTCCAGGAAGCCTCGCCAGAGACTCAGGCCCCCACCTCAAGGTCTGTGGGTATCAGTTCGTGCTTGTAGGTGTCCCAGGGAATCAACATCCCATGTGTTTCCCAAACAGCCGTCTGTGAGTTCCAGCTGGGGCTCGGCCAGGCCACCATTTGCCCATCTCACATTCTAGCAAACTCATGAGACGAGCTTTGCAGAGAGAGAACGAGTCAGAAGGAGCGCACCAGACCTCTCGTGGTGCCCAGCCGCCAGGGGGTCCCTAAGCATTTCTGGACCTTTACACCACCCGGGACACAGTCGGGAGGACCTTGCTTTGGAGGATGGTATTTCTGACTGGTTATGTTGTAACGGTTATTTTGTCTGAATTCTGTGTGTTTTCTTGAGACTTCAGCCTAACGCACTGACTTCCAGTTTCACTGAGCTTTGGAAACTTGGTCAAGAATCAAGAATCAGTAGCTCAGTCTGTTAAGCATCTGACTTCAGTCCAGGTCATGATCTCGTGGTTCGTGAGTTCGAGCCCCGCGTCGGGCTCTGTGCCGACAGCTCGGAGCCTGGAGCCCGCTTCCGATTCTGTGTCTCCCTCTCTGTCTGCCCCTCCCCTGCCTGTGCTCTATCTCTTTCTCTCTCAAAAATAAATAAACATTTTAAAAAATTAAAAATAAAAAGAAGAATCAAGAATTGGAGTTGACGGTCTGGGGCCGAGCTCGGAACCACTGGGGACGCACAGAGGCGCGCCTGTGCCCGCGACCGCTCACACCCACGGTGCCTGTTCCCGGGCTGCCTAGAGCCAAACCAGAAGGCTCCGTCTCCTTGCTTATGTGCTCGCCACTCCACCAAGACCTAAACTTACCGACGGCTGTCAGAGGATGTCTCGCCTCTTGTTAGAAAACTTAGGGGAAAATTTCATATTATTAGTATTATTTAGGCAATGGTTTTTTTCCCCCAGCTACGTTGCCATTTTGAGTAACACTGCAAAGAACACTTTTGTCGTCAGAGTTTGGGGTCTGAACATTCCCAAGTTCTTCAATCACTTTGACGAACCGTTTACACGAGGACCGTCCCGGCTTCCGCTGTGCCCGGGACGGGAGACAATGACACCCCCTCTGTATTGCTGCCAGGTTTGGTAACTGCCGAAATAAGTTCTAGTCCTCAGAAACTGCTATTTTTCTTGTTCAATTAGGGAATAAGAGGATAAAGCATGCCGGAGACAGACATCTGTCGGAATCTGAGGACGTAAGCCCTCTGGATCTTGCATTACCAGCTAGAACGGGGGGCGTGTAGCTCGACTTGAATTTCAGGTAAACAGCGAGTAATTTGCAACACGTCGTGTCCCCACCATTGCATGGGGCGTAGTTATGCTAAAACTTTATTTATTGTTTCTCTGAAATTCAAATGGCACTGCGTTTCCTGTGTTCGCATGTACTAAATCTGCCAGCCCAGCCCCAAACTCGCCGTCTCCGCCGTTTGTGGGCACTTAGTAGGCCCTGAGACCAAATGAAGAACTGTCTCTGGGGCGCCCGGGGGGCTCAGCCGGTTCAGCGTCCGACTTCCGCTCAGGTCATGATCTCACGGTTGGTGGGTTCGAGCCCCGTGCCGGGCTCTGTGCTGACAGCTCAGAGCCTGGAGCCTGCTTCGGATTCTGTGTCTCCCTCTCTTTCTGTCCCTCCCCTGCTCTGTCTTTCTCAAAAGTAAATAAACAGTAAAAAAAACAAAAAGAAAGGTCTCTGCATTGACTAATTCCCTCGTCAGAATAACCCCAGAGGTCAGCACTATTATTGTCAGTATTATTTCCCTTACAACAAAAAACACTTATCTTAAAATTTTCTGCGGGTGAGGAGTGCAGTCGTGCTAACTGGGTGGTTCTAGCTGGGGGTCTCTCAGAGCCACGATCAAGAACAGACCCCCGTCCACAGTCCTCGGGGGGCTGCCACACCCACCCCCAAGGTGGTCCACTCACACACCTGACACGTTGGCTCAGACCTTTGGGAGGCAGCCGTGGGTCCTGGTATCACCCCCATTTCACCACTGGAAAAACCGAGGCTCGGAGAGATCAAGGAACTGACCGAGGAAGCAGGCGGCAGAGCTGGGGCTGAGACCTGGGCCTGCCTGACTCCAGACAGAAGCCCTTAACTCCTTCTAGGTGTCATCGTGGCCAAAAAGTATTCCGTGTGCACCACAAAGGAAACGGATGTAATGAGCTACTTGAAATGCTACCGAGAATGACTTCGAGCACAGCAAAAACCGAGAGAACGTCCCCCACCAGGATTCCGGAAGACCCAGAAAACAAACCATTGCAATTACCCTATTAATTTATGATCCAGTAACAGATGTTCTGAAAGGGTGTGGAGTTCATTCCTGACAGAGGTTAGGCGCATCCCAGGCAATCAGGATTATACTCTTAATTTGCTTTTTCATAGATAATTCGAAGAGGGGACCCAGCCCAGGCCCTGTCGGAACAATCATCAACTCTGGATTTACGAAGTCCACATTGCCGAGCGTTGACCACATAACGCTGCAGGTGCAGAAAGTATGACGTCAGAGGGTGGTTTAATTGAGGCATCAGTGAAAACGGCACAAATTCTGCTGTTCCGGGCCTTTTTGGCAATTAACTGCGAGCCCCTGGGAGGCTTCCGGGCTGACCGCCCGGCCCTGTAATCCTTTCAACAAACAGTGTCCTTCCGGTTTCTTCCACGTTCCTTGCGGCTCTGCGGCGGGAGAGGCCGGGCCTCCCTGACGAGGGTGGGAAACTGCTGGCCGGAGCAGGTGGCACCACCTGGGGTTGGCTCCGGTCCCCAGGCCCGCAGCTGCCGCCCAGCTGCAGGGACCCAAATCCCAACGTTTTGAGAGGATTTTCCCACCATCTGGGCTCAGGAATTCCCATGGCCGGAAGGTTCCTCCTGAGCCAAAGTGTACCGTTTCAAATGTGACCAGTGTCTACAGAGGATCCATTCGTCGCCCCTTTTCCTGAGAACATTCTAATCCTCTCCCGCCGACGCCCCCGCCCCAAGCCGCAATCTGTCTTCCAGCCAAGACTGTCTGTCAGAAGAGGGCTCCCACCCAGCCCTCCTCTACACCCCGCTCGAGGGGCTTGGAATCTCTCCAATAACACCCCTTGCTGTCGTCACGTTGTTACCACCCTCACAGAGAAAAGGAACATTTCAAAGTTCTTAGACAAAGCCTCCTTCCCATCCTTCAGGAGGCTTGGGCCGGTCACCTGTTAGCTACGTAATCACCCCGGCACTGGACACGGGACAGGGGGTCGGGGAGCTGTTTGCTCCTACAGAGACCCCGAGAGCCCAGCCAGCGTCCCCTCGCAGGCTCTCCGTTGCTCTGCTCGCTGTTAACTCATTCACTCAACAGACTCCCTGAAGTCGGCAGACCCGGTGCGGGGCCCAAGGAGCCAACAAAAACACCGGCACTGGTGTTTACCGAGGATGCTCGATGCTTCCGCAGCACGCCAAGCTCTTGACATGTATGATCTCACGGGGTCCTTGCGACCCGGTGAGAAGCTCACGTCGGCATCTCCGGTTTACAAAGCAATTAGGACTCAGAGGTTAATTCACTGGCTCAAATCGGACAACGAGCAGACAGGTCCCAGAGCCCAGGCAGTCCTGCCTTCTGGTTACACTCCAGGCCTGACGTGTTTCATGGACGCCCCGCAGACCAAGGCTGGGAAACACCGTCTTAGCAAAGGTGCATCCTGCACCTTTGTTCTTTGGCATAAGGTTGAGACAACATAGATCGCACCATACGGCACAGACAGAATTCGGGGATACCGAAGTATCATTTCTCGCTAGGGCTAAATGTTTTCTTGAAAGAAGAAACACAAATGACAGATTTGCTGTTCAGCTGTGATAAATACCAAACTGTAAGTCCAACTCTCCGTGTCTCTCTAGATCCCCGCTCCTGGCAGTGCGATTTTGCAGTCGCTGCCTCAAGAAATAGAGTTCAGGGACGCGTGGGGGGCTCAGTTAGTTGAGCATTCGACTTCAGCTCAGGTCATGATCTCACAGTTTGTGGGTTCGAGGCCCGCATCGGGCTCTGTGCTGATGGCTGGGAGCCTGGAACCTGCTTTGGATTCTGTGTCTCCCTCTCTCTCTGTCTCTTGCCTACTTGTGCTTTGTCTCTCTCTCTTTCAAAAATAAATAAACACTAAAAAAAAAAAAAAGAAAAAAAAAAGAAACAGAGTTTAGGGGCGCCTGGGTGGCTCAGTCGGTTAAGCATCCGACTTCAGGTCAGGTCATGATCTCACGGTTCGTGGGTTCAGGCCCCACATCGCACCCTGCGCTGATGGCTCAGAGCCTGGAGCCTGCTTCCGATTTTGTCTGTCTCTGTCTCTGCCCCTCCCCCACTCATGCTTGCTCGCACGCACGGGCGCACTCTCTCTCTCTCTCAAAAATGAATAAACTTAAAAAAAAAAAAAGAAATAGAGTTCATTGTCACCCCCCCTTGGATCTGGGCTGCCTTTGCCTTGCTTTGAACAGCAGGATGTGGAGGTGCCTGGGCTCAGGAACCCCGCATACCTGTCCCCTTACCTCCCCGTTTTCCTGCTCTGTCTCGAGATCGGGGCCGGGCTAGCCTGCTGGGAGACAAGGCATCACGCAGAACAGAGCCCAGTCCCCCAGCCACAGCCCTGCCAGGCCAGCCAGTCCTGAGCCAACCCCCAGGCGACGGCAGGCACTCATGAAGCCCGCCGTGGTCAGCTGCACTTGGCCCCAGGGCAGCGCCATCACACAGGTGAGCCACAGACTTGTGGGAAAAATAAATGGCTACTTTTTTTAAGCCACCAAATTTTGAGAAGGTCCTCCACAAAACAATGGGCGCCTGACGTAGAACAGACAAAAACACCCAGCGTGTTGCTCGGTCTCTCAAGACCGATCACTTGAATTTAGACAATACTTGGAGCCGTGATAGTCAAGAACCCTCCTGACAGCCAGAGCCATCTCACCATCAAGGCCATCGTCCTTCCCTGCAGAAACTCGGCTGTGGCTTAGCAACCTTCCAAGGGCCTGTGTTTGAGGGTTGAAAAAATTATCTGGTGGCTGCAAAACAGAGACCAAGGACAAAAACTCGCGAAACAAAATGACAAATACCTTCCTAAATGCCTTCCAAACAAACGTGATGTCAGCTCGTCACCCGCAGCCCTACCAGATGAATATGCAATCACTCAAGCAATGGTGAACACGGCCGAGCCAAATGATCTCTTCTTAATCGAGTCCAAAGTTTTTAAAAAAATCACAAGGAAATTCAGATGATCTTTTTCCACATTTACTGAGCTGAAGCCCACATAAATTTCTCAAGAAAAAAATAAGCCTTTCAGAAACTTTCACAGAAGAGCCTGGCACGGGATGGGCGTGCGCCGTCACGGACTCAGCGCGTTGTGACCTGGGATCTCTGAAAATCCCAGCGGCCGGGGTCTGCAGACAGCTGGGAGACAGCATCCTCACTGTCCAGGTGGACACGGTGAGGACAGCGAGGCGGGCGCTCCCCTAAGGGGACAGGCAGCACCATCCTGGGTCAAGACAGGGGAAGGGGGCGACTCCCTGAGATCAGCGAAGGAGCCCCATCCTAGGCAGGCGTCTATTCTGCGTCCCGCCCTGGAGAGGGGACCCTGTTCCCCTTGGCTCCCGCGGTGCCTCACGTGTCACAGAACTCCTGGGCCAGTGACAGTCTGTGCTCTTGCTTGTCCAGTAGACTGCAAGACCCTGGGGTGCTCACTGTGTCTTCATTCGCAGGACCAGTGTTCGCCGAACGCGACGGAGGGCTCGGTGCTTGGCTAAGTACTGCGATTATGGCAGTAAACACGACAGACACCTACACCCTCACGGGGGAGGCGAAGGGAGGAACGAGCGCTAAGCGAAAACGACAGAGTTACGTGCAGGACGAGCTATTTACAAACTAACAGTGAGGTCTACAGCCTTGGCATTGCCCCCCCCCCTCCGGTTCTTGTTCTACCAGCTCTGAGGAGGAACCTCTGCCTCTGGGGGGCAGGAATGGGGACAGAGCCTGAGGACAGAGGCCCTTGGAGGAGGCTCGGCTCATGGGAGGTGTTGAGAGAGAAGGTGCTTCATAAACAGGAAGTTCTTAGAAGTGGTGTGTGTGTTTTCAACGCTGGCTTCATGGTTACATAAACCCAGAGGAAGGGTAAATAAAGCCCCTTAGAACTTATCCTAGCCCGTTTCTAAGCCAGGGTCCCATTTAAAATGCCTGAGCCAGCATTAGTTATTGAAGAACTCTGGAGAGGATTCAATGGCGAGTCTAATGTATCGTGGTGTTCCCTTGTCTCTAACCTATACCTATAATGA
This sequence comes from Paguma larvata, assembly GCA_030068075.1. Lineage (NCBI taxonomy): Eukaryota > Metazoa > Chordata > Mammalia > Carnivora > Viverridae > Paguma > Paguma larvata. Next base: position 45,674,537 of record CM057844.1, on the reverse strand, counting down.
GGGCTCCTTGACCCCACGGTTAGTCACTTAATTAGCAGGAAAATGTTTCCCCTGGTGTTTGATCCAAGCAACTAAATGCATGAATACTTAAGATATTGAAGCTTCAGCTTTGAAACTCTGGATGCCCCGACCCTGGGTCTGACCGGGATACGGTTGTGGGCGGAGTTTCCCGGGCATCCTCTAATGACTCTGACACTCGTTGGCCTTGGCCTTGTAGTTGCATTGCAATTGGGAGGCAAGCTCTTCTAAGGCCACTTTTAAAAGAATGCGCATTTCCCCTTGGAATGATCTCCTTCCCTGTGTTGAACACTAGGCTGTTTCTCGGGCCGCAGGGCACAGAGAGACATAAAGATGTCACCAGGTCTCCAGTGAGGAACGCTGGGGAGACGCGTGCTCAGAAAGCAGTCTCTGAGTGAGCCGGTCAAGACGCGTTTCCTATTGGCAGGCTAGAAACTGATGAAAACCGATGGTTTCACTTCATTCCCTTAATTCAAGACAGGCGTGATGTCGTCATCGACGCCCTTGACGACTAGGCACCTGCGATACATGCCTGTGGGTTTTGCGGCCCATCACCCACCTTCCCTACTTCTGGGAGGAACGTCCAAACTTCCTCTGGTCGGAGAGCTTTGCACGTATCCGAGCCCAGGCCCGGGCCTGCACGGTATCGTCCTGGCCCCGTGAGTGGCTGGGAGGAGGTCTTGTGACCCGAGTGGCACAATCCCCACGGAGCCAGGATTCGGTCCTGGACCGGAAGCAACCGGGGACAGAGCTCTCGCTTTCCCCTTGGACTCGAAGCAGTCAGAGCTGGTAACTGCTGGATTCCTGTTGGTGAAGTTAGAAGACAGAGCCCCCATTAGAGTTTCTATCCCATGACATGAGCCTCAGGAAGGGGAGGGATTTTGCTGAAAGGAAAATGTATGATGGCATGAAATCCATGTACAGCCGGCTCCCGAGAGGCTGGACCAGAGACGAGGCTCTGTGCCGGCGAGCCCTTCTAGAAGCGAAGCTTCCCTGCTGCTCTCTCTGCCTCGTGAGTCTCGTGAGTGCTCTTCGTAGACGGCAGAAAGGGGACCTTTCTGAGGTCCTTCGCCCCCAACATCTGGGCAGCTCACTCATACCGTTCCACTCCTGAGCTCCTGGCGGACAGTTTGTTCGGTACCGAGCCCTGGTCCGAGCAGGTCCGGCAGAGCGGTGGGTTACTGTGCTGCCAACTTTGCCACAGCAGTCTAACTGGGGGGCGGGATCAAGGTTTGTTTTTTTTTAATGTTTATTTAATTTTGAGACAGAGAGAGACAGAGCATGAGTGGGGAAGGGGCAGAGAGAGAGGCAGACACAGAATCTGAAGCAGGCTCCAGGCTCCGAGCTGTCAGCACAGAGCCCGACACGGGGCTCGAACTCACAGACGGCGAGATCATGACCTGAGCCAAAGTCGGACGCTCAACCGACTGAGCCACCCAGGCGCCCCGGGATCGAGTTTTTAAAGAATGGGTTTCCAGACACCCCCGACTGCCTGGCGCGCGTGGAAACAGACCTCGGGTTTCCCATTCTCAGTGAGGAAAAGATTCTCCTCTTGGTAAAAAGATGCAAAAGCTATTTTTGTGGGATGGGGGCCTCGTGCTTCCAGAAAATGGCTGCTGTCCTCGACAACCAACCAAAGTAGCCCCTGCCGAGAGTAGCTTTGACAGTGACGACAAAGGAACAAACAGACTGTGTTTTTAATGGTTCCCACCGCGCTTCCCAGGGTCAGCAAAGTTCCCCAAAGACATCGGTCACCTGATGAGCGGGTGACTGTTCTCAGCAACCTGCAATGGCTCCTACCTCCTTCTGTTCCCATCCTCATCCCGGTTGGTGTTTTCCTAATGTCCCAACTCATAAAACCTCTTCATCTCGCCTTTTCCCAACAGCGCTTCCCACCCTCGTCCCCACCCTTCTCCAACCCCCTGAATAAGTCGTGTCCTTCCTACCTCCTTATTAGCTGTCACTTTGGGGAAGTTACTTCTTCTCCCTGAGCCTCAGGGAGGTTACTTACTTAGCAGTGGATAATAACAACACATTCCTCAAACGCGAGGCTATCTCCCAAACCACAGCAGTGTGGGCCCTTTCCCACAGCAATCTCCCTTCTGGGAATTATTCCCAGGTGCATGCCCTGCAGCCTCGTCCACTGTGGCATCGCAACAAAATATAGAAAGTGACCCGTCGTCCATCATGGGTGTTGGTGGAATATACCCCGGTGTGCTCATCTCCTAGATATTTTAAGCCAAATAGCAAGGTCAAAAAGAGTGTGGCTTCATGGTATCATAGAAAATAAATATCCGGTCTTTGTCTCCAGTTTCTAGAACAGAGCTCCTAAAACTCTTGAAATTTTCTATCTTTTGTATGTTACTGAGATGACTCGTGGGGGGAGGGGAAGACTTCAGGACGGAGGCCCGAGGGCAGGAGAGACCAACCCAGGATGAAAGGGGGGGAACTTTCAGCTGCACCCCTTGACCTCCAAGGGGAAAGGAGCTGGAGACAGAGTTCAGTCACCAGCGGGCAGTGATCTAATCACTAGCGTCTACGTAACGAACCCTCAAAAAACATAACCCCTAGGGGGTTTGGAAGCTTCGGGTTGGTGACTAGATTGATGTGCTGGGCAGGTGTCGGGCTTAGAAAGGGCATGACAGCTCTGTGGCACTCTGCCACCACCTTCCCCTATGACCTGCCCCCCACATCTTGTCCATTTGGCTGTTCCTGAGTTGTGTCCTTAATAACAAAGCTGGAACGGTGACAGGAGAGCTCTCCTGAGTTCTGCAAGTCACTCTACTGAATTATCAAGCCCGATGGGGAGCAAGGATTGTGTGAACCCTCAAATTTGTAGCCAGCAGGCCGAAGCATGGGTCACCGGGGGACCCTGCTGGCAATGGTGTCTGAAGCGGGGGCGTCTCATGGGACCGGTGGGGGATCTGACGCTCACTCTGAGGAGACAGTGTCAGAATCGAATTGGATTATTGGACACCCAGCTGGTGTCACAGAATTGGAGAAGAAAAATGTCAGAAAAAAAATGACACATTTGGAGTAAAACGTGGTATCAGAGGAAAAAAAACAATCACACGGTATTGAATGTTAACTTTTGGGGAAGAAAGTAGAGAAAAGCAAGACTTGGGTGCTTGTTCTCGCCTGTATTTTCACGAGGAAACAGGGGCACGTAGACCAGAAAGAAGTATGTGTGACTTTCTAGAGCGGGGTGGGCAGGAACAGGGGTGGGGCCGATTTTGGGGGTAGTTCTAATTTTTGAATCATGTAAGGATATCACTTATTAAATGCTTTAATTTAAAAAATCTTCCTAAAATGATGCTGAGCCTTACTTCCTCACCGTGTCTTGCCGCTAACTAATTGCACACCAGCACAAGTGGGCACTTGGTGCAGAGGTGAGGACTAAGGACCGACGACGTGACCGTGGGCCAGTGACCTCACGGGCCTCGCCTTTCTTGATCATCTGTAAATGAGAACAATGACCGCGCCTGTATCCTGAAATTTTTGTGAAGACGTAAAACGGTGGCACTTACTCTGGGGCGCCCGGGCGGCTCAGTCGGTTAAGCATCCGACTCTTGACTTCGGCTCAGGTCACGATCTCACCGTTCGTGAATTTGAGCCCCGCATCAGGCTCCGTGCTCCCAGCACAGAGCCTGCTTGGGATTCTCTCTCTCCCTCTCTCTCTCCCTCTGCCCCTCCCTTGCTCATGCTCTCTGTCAACATGAATAAATACACTTAAAATAAATAACATAAAATAAATAAAATAAAAAGATGGCCCAGACTTGAACAAAAGGGAGAACTTACTGTCTGTTTGGCTCTTCACAGCAACACCTAGAACTAGCAGGGTCCCCCAGAAACATCTGCAGAGTGACAGGCAGGCAGGCAGCTTTACTTACTCTCCGGATAACCTAAAATAGTCTAATACGATAGGTCTGGATTTTCAATACTAAGCTCAGACTCACAGTAAGAAAGACAAGAGTATCTGCTTTGCAGGGAAGGGAGAAGCAGAGAAGGCATGTGCTGTAAATGAATGCAGATTGCAGCACAGAAGTAGGCGTCCCCGAGGAAGCAGACCGTGGCAGCGCGGTGGTGTCGGGGAGAGGGCTTTAGGAGGAAGGTTTGGGGGCGCCTGGGAGGCTCAGTCAGTGGAACAGCCGACTTCAACTCGGTGACGATCTCGAAGTGCGTGGGACTGAGCCCCGCATCGGGCTCTGTGCTGACGGCATGGAGCCTGCTTGGGATTCTCTCTCTCTCTCTCTCTCTCTCTCTTTCTGCCCCTCCCCACTTGCACACGTGCGTGCACACTCTCTCTCTCTCAAAATAAATAAAAACTTAGGGGCGCCTGGGTGGCTCAGTCGGTTAAGCATCCGACTTTGGCTCAGGTCATGATCTCACGGTCTGTGGGTTCGAGCCTTGTGTCGGGCTCTGTGCTGACAGCTCAGAGCCTGGAGCCTGCTTCAGAGTCTGTGTCTCCCTCTCTCTCTGCCCCTCCCCTGCTCACGCTCTGTCTCTATGTCTCTCGAAAATAAAATAAACATTTAAAAAAATAATAAATAATAAATAAATAAATTAATTAATAAAAACTTTAAAAAATATATGCAGAAAAGGAGGATTTGGGGATGACGATCGCCAGATGGAAGTCCTGCCAGGGGCTAACTGGCCTAAACCGGAGGAAACGAAGATGCCACCTCGACTTGTGACCGAATCTGCAAGGCATCGAGGATGAAGAGGAAAGTCCTGAAGGCCCCAGAGAGAAAAGACGAATCTCCTGCACGGGGAGAGCCCAGGGGGTCTAGCCGGCCGCACCTGACATCAGGAGGGGATGGGCATCCCCGAACGGCGGGGGGGACACAGCGGTCACCCCAACACCCTACCCCTGGCTGAACGAGCACTGAGAAACATCAGAACGAAGACATTTCCAGGACAGGCGCTCAGAAAACTCACGGCTCCCAGAGCTGTCTGTTCTGGGGCCGGCAAGCGGGGAGCCTACTGGACGAATCCAGCCTACCGACTGCTCTTGGGCAGGAAGTTTTTCTGGAATGCGGCCACACCGTCGTCTACGGATTATCAATGGGCGTGCGGCCCAAGATGTGTGCCCTCTGGCTCTTTGCGGACCCTGCCCTCTGGGCCCCAGTATTTCCATGGGCGTTTACTCATTCGACACGTAGTCTGTGAGCACCCGCTGTCTGCGCCAGAGCCCACACGCGGGGAGGCGCAAAATGTCCGGTTGGGGTTCCGGGCCCCTCTTTCCTGGGACTGCTGTTGGGAAGTTGTAAGCTAAGGGTGTGTCTGGAAACAACAAAACACAAACCTTCTCGACACCAACACGTTACTCTGTTACCCCAAGACCGTCACCTGCTTTGGAGAGGGAGCTGACCCCATGCGTCTCGGGTACATGGAGTGGTCACAGTCGGCTTTGGTTCCTTGGGTTGTGGACGCGGCCGTAAGTCCCTGGTTGCCCTCCCTTTCTCCCCGCCCACACCTGCTCTCCTCCCCCCACCCCGACCCTGACCCACCTACAGCCGGAGCTCCTCCGCCTTCCCCGAGCCACCCCCCCGCCAACCCGCACGGACTTCTCCAAGCCTCTGCTTAGGCTCTGCCCCTCACCTGGGGTGGCCTTCTCTGTCGCGTGGCTTGGCTGACTCTTACCTCCTCCAAGAAGTCTTCCTTCCGCCCCCAGCCGGGACCGACACCCCTCTGCCTCGTCTCGCGGCAGCAGGCATTACAAACACCTGTTGAGTGCCTTCCGTTGCAGGGCGACTCCTCACACCTCGGCCTCCTCCCTTTATCCCCCCACCTGTTGTCAGTTACTCGTACACCTTCTGGAACGCTGGGAGGGTTAATGACACGTGCCTGGCAGAAGTAGTTGCATCCATTCATTCTGACCCCTGACAGTTGCTAACTCCTAAATCCCCCCGCACTAAATACCACTCAGATCTCAATAATTCTGAGCATTCCTGCCAGCAAAGAAACAAGAAATTGCATCTTCGCTGATTGAAGGACCCAAGTGGGTTTGTAACGGTCTGAGTAACAGGTAAGTGATTTGCTTAAGCCGTGAGATACTTAAGGATTCATATAAAAGAATTTGGGGATTTAGAGAATATACATCTTCTGGGGGGGAATCAACTATCCTGGCAATTTCTATAAATCAAATTCTATTACTATGAAGCACAGTCTAAATTCAACGATGTTCTTCTGTGAGAAACTTTTTGTAAAAAACAGGAGCTGGCAACTAATTCGGGTCGAACTGTGAAGGCACAGGGACTGTATCTCACGTTTTGTGTGAGTTTAGGATTAAAAAAAATTTTCGACGGGGCACGTGAGCAGCTCAGTCGGTTAAGGGTCCGACTCTTGACCTCAGCTCAGGTTATGATCTCACAGTTCGTGGGATTGAGCCCCACGTCAGGTCCCTGCTGGCAGCTCAGAGCCTGTGTGGGATTCTCTCTTCCTCTCTCTCTCTCTGCCCCTTCTCCACTGACACGCGTGCTCTGTCTCTCACTCTCTCAAAGTAAATATTCAAAAAAAATTTAAACGCTTCTTTACGTAGACGGTTTCCTTCAGTTTCTACCCAGGTACCTCTGGATACAGCAACGAGGCAGGCAGGCTGGGATTACCATACCCATTTCATCAACGAGGAAACTGAGGCTCAGTTTGAGGCTGGGCCCTTTGGTGATTTGGTGGCAAAGCCGGCTCTCCAAATACAACTGCCCTTCCAGCTGGGCTTCCCCGGCCCGCGACCTGGTGGGGACAGCCCACGCCTGGCCAAGTTCGGCCGTCTCAGTCCAGAAATCCTTGCACTTTTGAACCAGGAGCCCCTGCGTCTGCTCCCTACACTGGGCCCCGCCCACCCCGGTAGCTGGTCCTGCTCCCCGCTTTGCGGACTCCCCTTCTCCTCCTCCACCCCCACCCCGGGAGCGCCGGGCAGGCCCGGGACTCACCCGCTCCAGGTCCTGAACTCCCTTCCGCCCTCCCGCTGGGACCGCAGTGTCGCCGTGGGCATCGCGACCCAGGGCCCCGCTCGTGCCCCCTGTGGACCCCGGCAGCTCCTCCCGGGCTGCTGCTTCAGGGCCTTTGGAAAAAAATTAGCGCTGACGCTACCAGTCGACCAAAGTCGAAATTCTCTCAAATGAGTTTCATTAAAACGAGAGGCTCTTGGGTTTTCTCAGACTGCATGTGACCGAACGCACTCAGAATAATGGGTTTCTCTTGCTTTTAGCAGAGCGCCTGTCCAGCTCCCTGCCCCCGTAGTCTCCAACCCCTGATGCAAAAGAGAGAGAGAGAGGGAACGGAAAGGAGGAGGGAGGAAGGAGGGGAAGGGGAGGGACAAGGTCATGAAGAAACCTCAAATCCTCCCTGATACTTCCACCTCTGCAGCCCCCCACCCAAGACACCCTTGTCCTAAAGGTTTAGAACCATTGCCATTTCTGGAGAAGACCTGACAAAATGCGGTCACTTGGGGCCGCTGAGTCCCACGAACCGCAGGCAGCAAAGCAGAAGAAAACGCCGCGGAGAAGGGCCACCGCGGGCTGCCCACTGTGACCGCTCGGTCCCCGGACTCCTGCTCCGGCACTTCCACGGCCTGTGGGGCCACAGGAGAGTGCTCGGCGGTGCGGCCACGGTGAACGGGATCGCGCCGGGGGAAGGAGCCAGGTCCCTCCCCAGACTTCTCTCTTGCTTGTGGTTTATCCTCCCCGATGGTCCCAAGTCCCACTCCCCCCTTAAAATCCAAGCAGCCCGGTGTTCGCCTCCCTCCATAACTTTGGATGGATTCTACTTCCTGGACTAGAACTCCCTCCACCCTCTCCGGAGGTCACCACGCATATAACACCAGCAAGAAAAGCCCACAAATCAGAGCAAACGGCTAGGTTTATTTTTTTATTATGCATTTGATAGTTAGCATTTTCTGAGTGTTCGCACAATGAATGAGTTTCTGTCCAAGGTACCATCTTGCCACAGAGCCAACCAGTGCGTATGCGTTTTAGAAATGTAATTCAAGCTCGAAGGAATATGCGTTTGGATCCATAACACATTTGAAAGTCTATCTATCTGTACATACACGGTGGCATGACTTCTAAGAGAGCCACATAAAGGAGTCGAAATAATGAAGAGTTTCACAATAAATAATTGCTTCTCTAAGCTCCACGCAATCCTGGTAGCAAACCGGCGGCCTCCGTTTCCTCATGGTAAGTACTCGCTTTTACGTCTGAAACACTCATGGAAAACCTGACATCCAGTCAAGGCCAACACTCTGTCGTTCGCCGCCTTAAACTTGTCCACGTGGTGACCTAGGCATGCCTCACTTTAGGTCCTCGTCTCCCTGCCAGCTGGGGGTGGGGGTGGCAGTGGGGGCAAGGGGCATCTGTGTCAATGACGCTGGCACTGCCTCACTCGGTCACACGCGCATGGCGATCCTGGGCCGGCCGCGAAAAGCGCAGCTGAAACAGATCGTGAACCACGGGGCTGTCATGATCCCCAGTGGTTGTCAGTTACACAGATAAACAGGAATTCACATAACTTACAAAGAATTTGCGTTTGCGGCTCATTTTTTTTATTTATTATTTTTTAATGTTTATTTAATTTTTGAGAGCATGAGTGGGGGAGGAGCAGAGAGAGAGGGAGACAGAATCCAAAGTGGGCTCCAGGCTCTGAGCTGTCAGCACAGAGCCCGACGCGGGGCTTGAACCCATGAGACCATGACCTGAGCGAAGTCGGACGCCCAACCGACTGAGTCACCCAGGTGCCCCGCGTTTGTGGCTCATTTTGAAGTCATTCCTCAAAGACCCACATTTATTCATGAAAGCGAGTATTCACCCGATTAGCCTGGGGTGGCGGCCGGCTGCCTCTGGGAAGCCTGCGGCGCCCCGGCCTGACTGTCCGCAGAGGGCTCGGAGAGTCACCTGATGCGGGACAGGCTCTCGGCCGCACGTCCCGGGGTCAAAGCCCACCCAGATGCTTGTCTCCTTCTTTCCTCGTCGCGAACATCGAGGTTTCTTTTCTCTCTCTCTCTTTCTCAAAGCTACGTCCTCTTGGTGGGTACCACGCACAGCCGAAAAGTGCTCCCTAAATCCTCCCAGAAGCTTCACAGTCCTCAACCCCTGCGAAGCTCCTGTCCGCGTCCAACACCGACGCCCGGGCGCCCTCACCCGCCCGCCCGCCCGCCGCGCGGGCCTCCCCGAGGCCAGGACACGAACGTCGCGCGCCCCCGCTGCCCTGGTCACCAGGGGACGCGTGTTTACATTTGCAAAGTCGGCTGGGAGCACACTCGATCCTCCAAGAGAAGCCGAAAGCCGCTTGCTGGCTTCCCGCCGCGCCCCAGAGACAGTTTCCTGCACGAAACGCGAGCTGCGGGCGTCCGGCCCCGGGGACATCTGGGCCCATTTTACCCAGGGCCGGGGTGATCTCGGGGCGATCTCGGGTAGGGGTGTACGGTTAAGTGTGGACCCTCCGAGCGGGTGTCTGCCCCACACCAGGAAAGCTCATTCCCGGTCCTCCGAGAGGCTGGGAACGAGGACCGGGAAGGGGCGGTAACTGAGGCCTCCCAGGAACGGGGTGCCGCCGGCCTGCTTCTGCAGGGGCTCCCGAGTGGCCGGCAGAGCGCAGGGGTGGAGGTGCAGGGGTGGTGGCCAGGGGGGGCGGGCACAGGATGCCGGGGCCTAAGGCCTGCTCGCCGGGTGGGCCCGGACTTCAGCCTATCTCGAGCAGGGGGCCAAAGAGAAAAAGGCGAACGTTACGAAAGAGCGCTCTTACCGGCTGGAAAAGGGGGACGCCTCTCAGCGCCCTCTCTAGCCCCCGTCCCTGCTTCGAACGGACCCAGTCGCCGGCGCTTCTGGGCAATTTCAGAGCCTGCCATCCACGCGGGGGAGGTGCGAATCAGTCACGCCAGCAGAGGCGGCCGCCCGGAGGGCCCCGCAGCCCGGTCCCGCTTTGATTATCATGAGCTCAGGAGGGCGACGGTGGCCTCCGATCTGAGAAGGCGAATCTGGGAATTATTAACTCGAGTCTTGCAAGACGGTAGGGATCGGGGCTTATAAGAAAAGACTTTTCTTCCCCAGTCAAGCTTCTGACAGGAGCTTTAGGTGAATCATCGAGCCCTGGAAGAGCCACCTTTCCAGGCCCCAGGGGGGACACGTGTGCGTGCTTCCTCATCTTCTGGACGGTCAACAGAACAGTCAGAGCAGCGACAGCAAAAGCAAATTCATGCTTTTTCCACCCAGGGCTCTCTGGCCTTCCTTGAACAGACCCAGCAGGTGCCTACCACAGGACCTTTGCACTCACTGTTCTCCCTCCCTGAAATCTCCTCCCCTTCATCCTCCCCCCGGCTCACCCCCTGACTTCCTGCTCGTCTTTACGCCAAGAAGACCACCCTGTCCACCTGATCCCAAACTGCAACCCGCACCCCCAGCTCTCCTGTCTTCTGGAAGGAAACATTGGTCCCCTTTTATCCGTGGTTCCAGTTACCCGCCGTCAACCACAGCCCGGAAGCAGGTGTTCCTCCTTCCGACACCGAGTCGGAAGGTCAACAGCAGCCTCGCGCTGCGTCACAGGCCTGTGTATTCAGCTCACGCGCCTCTTCACGCGGCATCTTCCCATCCCCCCACCCGTCACCAGGGGGGTGAGTACAAACCAGGTGTTTTGAGACAGACAGAGAGACCATGTTCACGTCACCTTTATTACGAGATCGCCGTGCGTGTCCTGCTCTACTCCCAGTTATCGTCGCTATTCTGATTTATCAACACGACTGTCCTTGTAGGTGGGGGGGGGGGGGCATGGTACATCCCGGTGCGTCCGCGGCTGCAGGCGTCCCCTGAGGGCTCTGCAGCGAAGCCCCCGCGGGAAGCGGGAGACGAACGTATTTGTCTGCGGTCAGCTCCCCACGCCGGTCCAGTTCCGCAAACGCAGCCCCCTTCCTCGTGCCCTCCCGCGGCCCCGACTTCCAGAACACTGCCGGCGTGCCGCAGGTGCACAGCGCATCTTCGCCGAATGAATAAATGATGTGAAGGATGGATGGTTTTAATCACAGCCCGTCCCCGCCGCGGGGAGCGTGGGTTCGGGGCGAGGACGAGAGAACAAGGCGAAAGAGCGAAGAGGCGAAGCGGGGACCAGCTGGGGCCTGACTCACGCTCTCCTGGGGCCTCTCCGCCGCCTTGCCCGCCCCCTCCACTCCGTCCGTGTGACGGATGCTGCCGGCTCCCTCCGGACGACTAGAAGCGGCTGCCGCCGATTTGGAAAGCCTCCTGTACACTGAGCAGGGTTCAATCTTCCCTTGATCAGTCCCAGTAGGAACCCGGGCCACCTCCAGGCCATTATTATGGACATAAATTACCGTCCTGTTGCACACGCGTAGGCGAGCCATTAATCACAATTTCTGACTGACAGAATGCCACGTGGACCGAGTGGGGCTGCAGGAGACTCTCGGAATCTCTCACACGAAAAAGACAAGTGGGTGAAAGAAAAATTCATAAGGCCCGACCAGGGGACACGGAGGGCGTGCTGCCAAGCTCCACCGTCAGCCAGAATCGGCTGCTGAAAACAAAAAGGATTTGGGGGGTGGGGGGGGGTAAAGACCACATGTTGGGGGGGGGCTAAAGACCACATGCTGCTTTGGGAAAAGTGAACTATGGGCCCAGGCAGATAAGCCGGGGCAGGGCAGGGGCTGGGGGGGGGGGGGGCCTCTGAGCGGCAGGGGTCAGCGAGCTGTGTCCGGGCCCGGCGAAATCCAGAACCGGACGTCACTGCTCTAGAGCTACAAGGGAGGCGAGGGGTCAACCCCTATGACAAAGAGCGGCCGGCCGGGGGCAGGGCGACGACAGCGACCGTTCACAGCTTCGGCCTGCTCCGTCCCCAGGGACAACCTTCCAAAGGCCCGGTTCTGTGGATGCAGCGTCCCACGCGTGGTGGGGCTCCCGCGGGCCGCCCTCACAGGTCACACGCCACCCTCTCTCGTCCTCCGTGTCCCCAAGGGCACGACGCCTCAGAAAGTATCTTCACCTCCTGGGACGCAGGCCTCCGTCGGCACCGCCGGCTGCCTCCTCCTCTTGGTCAGGATTTTCTGCCGTCCTGGAGTTCCTGTGGGGACACAGAGCTGGTTTCCCTGAACCGGCCCGCACTTGCACATGGTCACGTTAGCGCTTCCGCTTCCCCAGCGACGTCCCCCACGGGCCACACCTCGGGCACGGCTTCTGAGGGCTGAACACCCGGGGGGGGGGGGGTTTCTACCAGAGCACAGCGCCTACGCGCTCCTCGGTCGCTCGTCAGACGTTAGGGAGTCCCGAAGAAAATCGCGGTTGGCCCTGGGGTTTCCCACAGCGAATCCCGGGGCCCTGACTACTGCGGCCGCCACCTGCCTGCTGGGCAGAGGCCCGTGGAAACGGCCGTCCGGGGTCAAACCCGCGGTCCCGCCCGTTTACTCAGGTCCGTGCCGATTCACACGCTTCTCTCCAGCAGCCGGAGTCGGGGCCCTCAAACCCCAGGGCTCCTGGGGTCCCCAAAGTAAGGTGATGAGCGATGCGGGTGAATGGACACGGTACGTCCCCCTCAGACGCGAGCGCTCCCCTCGCTTCCAGCCTGTACCGGCCCGGAGGGAATGAGGGGCCCTCCTGAGACCAGATGGGCCCGTTTGCTGTTTTTTTCAAGAAGCTAAAAGTATACAGTTGGCAAGGGTGGGTAATTCTTCAACTTTTAAATGTTGGCAACCTCTTCGGATTTTGGCAAAGTTGCCGCATGGTCCCCGAGGGGGTCTGGAGACCAGACGCGGCCGTGGCCACGTTGTGGGTTCTGTTCTGAAAGGCGGCGGGGGACTGGATGTGGGACCCACCGGGCCTCCCCAGAGCCCGCAGCCCGCCAGACCACCCCACCAGGGCGCCCCCAAGCCCTCCCGCCCCGCACCCCGCGCCCCCACAGCAGTCAGGCTCGCCGGCCTGCTCTCGCCTGGAGCTGCAGAGCCTCGGGGGAGAGCGTGACAGGGACGTGGTACCTGCTGACGGCCAGGGCGCCGGTGCAGAAGCGCAGGCAGGCGCTGTCCTGGCTCCGCACGCAAGCGCAGCGCAGGGTCCCCTTGGACGGCTGTGGGCTCTGCGGGAGTGGCCCTGCGGACCTCCTGGCCCGGAAGCTTCCTCTGGAGTTGGACAGTCCATAGGGCACAGTCCGTCTGCAAAGGACAGAGTAGCGTCAGGGCCGCGTGTGGACGAGCGCGGGGGGCTCCCCACTCGGGGGGCGTCCGTGGGGGCAGGGCCGGCCAGGGCTGGGAGACCGTGGACACGGCAAGAGAGGTGGGGGCCAGCGACACCCCGAGAACTGGTGTCCCTGTGGTCCCCCGTGCTCGGGGTCTCAGGAAACTTCTGCAGGGAACCGCCCACCCATTTTCCCCAAGCCCCCAGTAAGTGGGCCGGGGCCCAGGGGAGAGAAAGGTAGGGGTGCCGGGGGAGGAGATGTCGGCACTCGAGGTGGCTCCGAGTCCCGGGTCCTTCAAGGGCAGTTCTGGGCCCGAACCCCCGACTCTGACATTCTGGCTGACAGTCGTGCGGGCGGCTCGGTCCTGGGGCCAGCGCCTGGGTCTGGTCCCCCGTACCAGCGAGAGGCCCCCCCCCAGCTCCCAGCCCGAGGCCGGCCGCGCCCTGCCCGCCCGACAGACACCCAATTTCTCGTGCCCTCGCCGGCTGCATTAATGGGAACGCGCAAATGTAATTACGGCCATTACGGACGCGTCCCGGCCCCCAGCACCGTTTCCTCAAACACACAAACATCAGAGCGCCTCCCTCGCTCTGGAAGACAGGGCCGAGGACGGAGCCGGCCTTGGGAAAAGGCCTCTTTAAAAAGTCTTATTTAAAAGTCTGAAAATGTTTACCAATCGCACTTAGGGCTGGAGCTGGAGGAGGCCACTGGTGTCGTTTGGAACAATTAACATTTGTCTTTTTCTTCTGCTCATCTACATCCCAACCAGAGCTCTCCAGAGAAGGGGGAGACAGCCAGGCGGCAGTGTGGTGGAAAAAATTAAAAGCATCTGCTTAATTCATCAGCACGACTGAACGGGACTGGGGGACAAATTGCTAATAACCAGAGGAGACTTTGGTGGCCAAACCAGCAAGGCTTGGTTTTCCAAGAGGAACCACCTTGTTTTCTGCGAGCCCTACGGAGCATCACCAATCATCCGCTTCAAAGGGGGCTCTGATATCCTCTCTGCATTTTCAAAATAAAATCAAATTGCATTTACTCGAATCTGAGACACATGTCAACGTCATGAAGGCTTTTCGGGGTGGTGGGGGCAGAGCGGGGGTGGCGGCACCCCCTCGTGACCTGATGCTTGGAACCAACTTCCAGCTTCCCCCTGCTGGGTCGGAGGCCAGAGCAAAGACGCGGTCCCACCCCCTCCCCCTCTTGCGTTCTGTGCTCTGTGCTGCGGCGGGTTCCCCTCAACGGGTAGAAGGCGGGTCCCTCCTGTCCTCGGTACCGGGCAGCCGAGGCTCACAAAATGGAGAAGGCGACCAGGATCCAGTCCTGTTCTGAGTCGAACCTTTGTTAAAACCCCATTTCTTCTCAGGAATGGGGCCGGGGGCCGGAGGGCAGGATTTGGCTAAAGGTGTATTTTTCCAGTCACAGGGCCGCACCGAATCTCAAACTGTTGACATTAAACCCAGTCCCCATTTCTTGGTGAAAATTACACACAAGGAATAACAATGTTCCCATTTTTCCATCAACAGCAAGACCTGCAATTCTGAAATTGCCGTCAGCTGATGGTGCATTTGCGTGTGCGGAGCCACTCGGCTTCAGCGAAAACACTCCAAAGTGTTTTAAGTCAGGAAACAAGGCAACGCAGTATTTGTTAATAGAGCGATGCTAAGCACTTTCCCAGCAGCCAAGTGCAAAGAGCTCGTATGCAGATGAGCCCTGGCAATTTTCAAAGAATGTTTACAGAGAGACCGAGCCCCCTCCTCTTCCCCACATCCTGGGACTAGAAACCCCTGCTCCAAGCCCTGGGGATCTGAGCACGCTCTCCCCTCCCAGCTGGCTGGCCGAGCTCCGGGAGGGGGTGGGGAGGATAGAGGCTGAGGAAATAGAGGGTTTAGAAGGTGGTCCAGAACCCGGAAAAGCCGGCCTCTAACAAGGCTCCAGTCCCAACGGAAGCGTGGGCCGACAATCTGAAGGTTTTAAATCAATGTGATAAGCTCTTAAATAAGACTGTTCTACCTTCCTACCCGAGCAAATATGGCTTCAAAACGCTTCGGATGCCCGGGCTTGAATTTAGAATCCCGGAGCGGCGTTGGAGCGTGGTTACCCAAGGAGGTTCCCGCCTCCTCTTCCAGCCCACTCCGTCCCACACCAAGGGGGCCTCGTCCACCCCTCGGCCACACCGTGGGTCTTGGGAGATGTTCCTGGAGCTCTGTGCCGTCCCCGGCTGTCAGACCCTAGGGGACACCTGCACAGGCCTGGAAGTGGGCTCGGGACACTTGGGTAAAGGTTCCAGGCTCCTGAACACCCGGAACACGGTCTAGAGGGGTACACACTTAGACTCCTCTGACGGGGTGGGAGACATGGCCGGAGCAGGGCCAGAGGCTGCCCCGTAGCCCACGGGGCCCGGCGAGGGCGCCTGAGTGTCCAGAAAGGTGGGTCGCCAGCTCCTCAAGAGTAGAAGGCTGGTCGTCTTCTTTGGTACCTGCTGTTCGTAGGCTGAGCAAACAGTAGGAGCTGTGAGGTCATCTAGTCTCGTAAGACGGGACCCTCTCCAATCTACAAGGTTCAATAACCACAGACTCATTACAAAGAACCTCCAACATTTGCCAAGCAGTCTACACATATATGTACACATATTATACATATATACTACATATACATACAAATTCATTACAAAGAATCTCCAACATGGGGCGCCTGGGTGGCTCAGTCGGTTGGGCTTCCGACTGGCTCAGGTCATGATCTCACTGCTCGTGAGTTTGAGCCCCGCGTCGGGCTCTGTGCTGGCAGCTTGGAGCCTGGAGTCTGCTTCAGATTCTATCTCTGTCCTCCGTCTCTCTGCCCCTCCCCTGCTCATGCTCTGTCTGTCTCTCTCTTTCTCAAATATAAAATGAAAAAATAAAACACAAAGAATCTCCAACATTTGCCAAGCATTATATACACATATATATTAGGTATATAGTATATACATTGACATATATATAGAGACACCCTCACACACACACACACACACACACATTATCTCCCATAGAAAGGTCGTCAGGAGCTCATACGCTCTGGGGCTATGCAACCAGGTCAAGGAAACATTCAAAAACAATGTATACAGGTGTGTGCCAGGTACACAGAACACAGAGAAAGGAGCTGCCGATTCCATTATTATGTTGTAAACCATAATTGCTCCACCCTCTTGATAATTTCCTGATCTACAAAAGGGCTGTCCGGCAGACTGAATGACACACTGCACTGCATAGTGAAATAGTCAGCAAAAAGCTCGCAGTAAATTAATGAGAGCTTTCATTGCTGCTCATCTGGGCGTGGGAATTCAAGTGAGTTTTCAGTTGGGAAAATCCCACCTGCCTGGCCTGCGTTTGAGATGTGTGAGCAAGCAATAAGGCAGGGTAAGTGAGGGGCCAGAGCTCCGTAAGGCACAGCCCTGCCGTCCTCTGCCAGGCTCCCTCCGGCCGCTCTGCCTTTCTACGCGGCCCATCCAACAAGCTCTTGGGTTTCGTTCACCTCGGTGCCCATTCTCATTTTTTAATGTTTCTTGAACAGTGAATTGGAAGCACCTAATGGTGGACTGATAAAAATGAAGTCCAACTGGCTCAGAACCCCTGCCCGGGGCGCACTCTCCGGCCAACTGCTTTAAGCTACCGTTGAACAGTAGGGTGTGGAGAACGTGGTTCTTCGTAAACGGTAGGCAGTTCTTCCGTCTGCTCGTGTTTCGGTTATAACACAGAGCTCCACACAAAAGAGAAGCAAATGAGATCAATCCAAATGCTCTTAGACAGAACGGAACAGCCTCCCAGCATACCTACCTATGCGGCGGCTAGCGTGCTATGCATGTCCGCGTGATAAATCGTCCCGCCAGCTGCGAACATTCATTATCGATCGGTGACGGCGGCGCCGGAGTCTTATTTGTCACAGTGTCCCTCATTTGCCACTTTCCCCCAAATGTCATCTGTAAATGTTATTAAATATTAAACTTCCCAATCCCCCGTGCTCATCCTTCATCTGCATAGCACACAGAAAGTGCTTGATTTTTTTCTGCAAGAAGTTCTTAAAATAAGGAAAATTGCCTTTTTTTTCTTTTTAAGATTTCGTTTTTAAGTGCAGCGTTGCCTTCTCATAAATGGATTCGTTATCTCCATCTTTCTGATCAGGAAACTGGCTTCTATACCTGAACTTTAAATTATTTTTTAACGTTTTGTTAAGAGAAAGAGAGAGACAGACAGAGCATGAGCAGGGGAGGGTCACACAGGGAGGGAGACACAGAATCGGAAGCAGGCTCCAGGCTCCGAGCTGTCAGCGCAGAGCCCAACGCGGGGCTCGAACCCACAAAACGTAAGATCGGCATCTGAGTTTGTAACCCTGGTCTGGTGGCCCGTCCCACAGAGCCGGGCCACACAGGTCTCATGACAGAGAGACGAAATCAGCATTGGATGCCATTTTTATAAACAGAGCTGTTGGCAGCGTAAAGAGCCCACGTTCCGTCTCTGCAAACAGAGGGTCGTTTTCACTTCCATCCGAATGTCAGCTTGGCCATCTCCTTCCTTTGTTCCCATTCTTCCTTCTGAAAAGGGGAAGCGAAGGCAGGCTCACCCTTGAGCCCAGGGGACATGGTGAACGGAAGGCATGACCCTGCCGACCGACCATGCAGCCCAGGGGGCGCAGGCACGACCGACCCGCCGGCAGAGGGCCGCCCAGGGCCATCGGACACCTCCCGCCGCTCCCCGGAGAAAGCACTTCTCAACCCCAGCACGCCTTCTAGCGACCGCTCCATCCCAGGTCTCGTGAACTTTCTTCCGCGGAAGGCATCGCCCACCCACTCTCCCAAGCTTAGGAATGTCTTTGTGGGCAAGGAAGACGGCGTGGCCCACCTTTGCTCACCGCCTGGGTCCCCCTAACCGGGAGAACTGAGAAGGAAGAACTCTCTTCTGACCAGGAAGACAGGCTGTGGCCATTCTCTTCCACGAGTGCCCAGTGCACCTGCTGAGCCCAAAGGTGAGAAGGCAGGGGGGACGCAGGCTCAGAGACAGGAGGACCCCTCTCAAAGGACTCCAAAGCCCAGAACCCTCTAGAGCCCGAGCCCAAGCTTGGTTGCTTTCGTCTCCGGGAGTCTAAGAGCCTACCTTTCTTCCGGGGAATTATCCCTCCCTCCCGTGTGAGGTCTCGGCGAGACGTCCATCAACGTGCCTCCCCTGCCCCTGTCTAAGGACTCGGCGGGTGACCCCAATGGGGCAAGTGGGACTCTGTCCCTCCCAAGACACCCCAGTGGGAGAATGCGAGATCAGGAAGCCGCCGTCTGCCAGGCTGCCCCGCACTGCCTTGTGCAGCCGGCCGAGCCCTGGGGCCCGCCGTCCCGGTGCCCCTCCCGCTCCTGACGGTCCTTCTTCTCGGTCTGTGTCCTTCCAGTAAACATCTCTTACATCACGTTGGTCTAGACTAGGTTCCTGTGGCTGGCGACCAGCGGCGGCCAGCTGATCCGGAACTCATTTTCTTGCGACTGAAGCGACCGTGACCTCTCGGCTTGAACGGGAAGACCCAGAGTGTCTCCAGCTGCTGGAGATTTTCTGCATCGCGACGACGCACAAAAGAGTGGGTTCAGAGTCAGGACAAAACCCAGCACACTCAGCTGGCTGGAGTCCTTTCCTCCCAGGCGTGCCCGCTGTGAGATGTTTGGTTTGCAGCGCGCCCTGCTTCGGGCAGGTGGAAGCCGGTGCTCCACTCACTCTCCTCCGTTTCAAGATGCTCGGAGCCGAGCCCCAGACCCTCGGCTGACCGCCTCGGAAGCCTTGGCCTCCAGCGAGCCATCCCTCGACCACCCGTCGGATGCTTGTGCGAGTCTGCTGCGGGCCAGGCCTCGTGCCAGACGACCCCCAGGGGGCCCTTCCAGCCTCCAGGAAAGAAAACAGGCCAGGAAGTACAGCTCCTCAGCGACCTTGTTAGACCAGCAGAAAATACACCCGGGCTTTCTGCTTCTAAAGGGGACTCCACAAATCCGATGCCCACGAACGAGGTGAAACGAACTGGCGGCCCGCGGCTCTGCTTCCGCTGCAGAGAATCCGTGCATCTCAAAGGCGGGAGACCCCCAGGCAGGCCGCTCCCCCGCCACAAGCCCACGTGGAGATTCCTCCTCCCGAGGCCTTGAAAACACCCGATGATTTACAGTGTTCAGAAATCTCAAAAAGTGAGCAGCGGGCCACGTGTTGGTGGGTAACTGTCTTTTACAACACTCCTCCACCAACACAACAACAACAACAACAAAAAACCAACAAAACAAACAAAGGTTGAGTTTCTCCGGGACTTGGTTGTTTGTTCGGGAATACCACCAGAACGACAGACACTTTCAGAGGCTGCTGCGCGCTGCCCCCCGTCGATAAGACCCAAGAATGATGATTGACTCCTCGTCTCTACCGGCTTCCTTCCTGTCCCTCGTGACCAGCAGTAACTGGACCTTCCCGACCGGAGCCACTGATCATTTCTGCCTTGCTCGCTTCCGCGCACCGACGGAGGGAGAGTCTGGCTCGGCGTGGTGCTCACTAACACCCCAATATCTCAGTAATAGATACGCGTCGAAGGAATGAGGGAAGCAAGGCGAGAGGTCTAAATGAGCCATTATTTCCGGGCTCTGCCCCATCTCCCAAACACCCCGTCTTCTTGGCTGATTTATTGGACTTCTGTCGTTGCCCTCAACTGGCCCATCCTAGAAGGTTTTTTCCTGGAAAGAAGTGTCTCTGTCCCTCGGAGTGAAAGATCTATGTCTTGACAAGAGCTCCTGCGGGCCATGCCAGCAGCCCGATGGAGAAACCAGGCTGCACCCACGGCTGAGGCGCCGGAGGGGACCCAGAGGGTCGCGGGCCAACCCAGGTTTCCGGGCCAAATGGAAGACCGGCTGACGGAGAGTCCCCAGCTCCATGCTCCAGCTAGACATTCTCCAACACCCACATCACTCGGTCTCCAAACAGCAGCGACCAGAGCAGGCCAGACCCTTCACGCCAGTGACACAACCACAGCTAAATCGGGGCCCCCCCGTCCCCCGGCAGTCTCCAGGGGCTCCCCACCTGCGCTTGGAACGCATCGGCCCAGACCACTGACACGCTCTTGTGTCCCGCTGCCGTCTGAACACGTCGAAAAATAGCACCAAAGCCACAGACTTTGCCACGGCGCCGGCTCCCCGGGACAGAGGCACACCTGTCCCGAACACGGGCACGCACCCGCGGAAGGAGATCTGGAGGCACGAGGGGGGCCAGGGACAGGGGAGCAGAAGACGCTCCGTGCGTGCGGCGTGCCGGGAGGTTTTTGAGAGTTATGGCTCAAAACAGAAGTTAGGAGACAAGGCCCTCCCTCTGCTCCGTGGCGAGCGAAGCCGGCCCTGGACCTGCTGCCGAGGGCCGCCCCCTCCGTCTGGTATGGCCCGAAGGCACGCGTGTGAGGAAGGCTGGATTCCGCCCCCTCCCCGTGACCCTAACGGATTCCAGGTCGAATGTGGGCAATCCCACGTCTGTCTGGCACGGCCTCATTATGAGTTTATGCAAAGCTGCAGACAGATGTGGCCCAAAATAGCTCCCAGCAGTGGAAACGGCGGAGGTAACATAAGGCACAGGTCCTTTTTTAGGGATGGAGGGTATTTGCAGAGGGATAAAAAAAGAAAATACAGACACCATCACGCATCCCTTGAAAGAGTCCACAGGAAGGGGAGACACGCTTGCTAATGTTCAGGAGACTTCACCGTCAGGACGGAAAATCCTGCCGAACAAAGACCTCCTTGCCCGAGCGACGCCAAGAGAGGCTCGTTCTCCTCCTAACCTAGTTGTTTGCGTCCTCGGGTCACGTCCTTTGGTAGCTCTGATCCACTGGTGACCTCACCTCAAACTAAGAATCCTCGAGTCCCCGTAGAGATACGGGCTGCACCGCCGAGCAACACTGGGGTCAGGGCAAGGCAGCGGGCAGGCCGGCTAAGCGCAGCGTCGGCTCCTGCCTTTATTACAAACGTGGATCCTTTGTTGATTTTGAATTTCTTGCTTTCATTTTTTGTTTTTTAAATATTGCATGAATATCCATTCGCCTTCACTACGGGCGGCTGGGCGCACCTTCAGGGATGTCCCCGGCCTCACCCCAGCCTCGACCCTGCGAGAAACCCGCGCAAACAGTCCAGGAGAGATACACACACCTCTGCCCTCTCGCTGACTTGCTTCTGACCTTCAGCAGAACTTTTACGCTCCCCAAGTCGTGGGCGGAGCTTCCCACCCCCCACCCCTCACCCCTCACCCCCACCGCGGGCCACTGGTGCCGTTGCCACTTTGGCCTCCGTGCCTCTTGGGGACTCCTGAAACAAATCTGTTCCATTCTGTCCATTGCCGGGTGAGGACACAGGGCTCCCTGGCTGCCCCGTTCTAGGGTTACTGTTTACCGACCCGCTAGGTCGGGCCCGAGCCGGCCATAAAAGAAGGAAAGGTCCGGGCCTCCCAGCGCCTGGACAAGCTCTCCAAAAGCTCTGGGCTCCCCAAGGCTCCAAGCTGGGGCAGCGGAGAGAGGCAGACGGCTACCCTGTCCCGCTGTCGGTCCACTCGAGGGACACTCCCTGGGTGGCCAGGAGTTCACGCCCCAAACTCCGTCTCTCCCTTGGCAAGACAAGCACTCTCTCCCTCGGCAGCAAGATGGCTTCCCGTCCCAGGCAGGGGCAGGAGGGCGCCTGTCCCATTTCAGGGCGCCCTGTTACCCCCTGCCGTGTGACACAGAACGACACTGAAGCCGGAGCGCGGCTCACGCGAGGCCGCCTGGAGGTGTGCGTGGAGGTGCTGGGCGTCCCAGGGGGCCTGGGCCTGGGCGCTGGAGCAGGCAGGCCGGGTGAGGCCCCGGCACGGCCGGGGGGCCTCCCGAAGGAAAGTGCTGTTTGCTCCCAGCTTCCTTTGTTTTAAATTCTTGCAGGAATAAACCACACCAGAGATGTCAGAGCCTTTCACCTGCCTTCAGATTTAAGGCCAAGTTCCCAGCTGTGAGGTCCCTTTCATCTAGCAGAAACCCAAATTCTCCCCCCCTGGGTCACACGGGGTCACGCCTTTCCTTCCAGCTTTCTTGCTGAAAACCAAACCGCCCCTCGCTTCGAGTCACTCTCATGGGGCCGAGGGGGGGGGGGGGAGGTCATCGCGCGCCGACCAAGCCCGTCTCTGCTCCTGTCCCCCGCCCCCCGGCCTACTCATACCCACCCTGGGGCACAGAAGGCGGCTCTCGGGCCCAGGGACCCCAACAGTGAGGCTGCCTTCCGTGCCCCGACCTCTCCAACAAACGGGTTTAGCCCCAAGGCCCTCACCTTCTAAAGATGGACCTTGACAAGAAGTGTCCTCAGAGACACGATGCTCTGACTCAAGACAGGCATGGGTCACACAGGGAAAAAGACTCGCAAAGTCCAGCAAAACCGTCCTCGGCTGGAACCCCGTGTTCAAACTCACGTCCAGCCTGGCCGGCAGCATCTTCTCCGATGTGTCCTCACGAGGGAAGGCGAATTCTTTTCTGTAAACCAGTGTGCAGGGCATTTCCTGGGTGGCTTCTTGGTGGCGCCCCTCCAGGCCCCGGGGAGGGTCGTCCCCGCAGACCGCAAGGCCCGGGGTCTGCTCCGGTGAGCGCAGGAGAACGCTCTACCGACACCCCCCTACCGACACCTCACCATGAGGCCCGGAACACACAGGTTCTAAACCTGCCCGTTCACAGAATCCTGAAATGACAGACCCCGGCCGCTGCCCCCACCCCCCCACTAACGGAGAGGAGCCCCAAGCCAATGCCTACACAGAAGCCAAGCACCGAACAGTCCAATGATTTACCAAGGGAGAGGGAAGCAAGAGAAAGCAAGGAGGGGCAGAAAGGGCGGAACCGTCTCATCAAGCCTGGAATAACCTTTGGCCGGAGCTCCTTATCAGCGGCTTATCAGCAGCTGGAGGCAGCGGGCACACCTTTACCCCAGGGCTGTCAACCTTGGGCTAATGCAATGCCAATGAGACCGTCTAGGAGCCACAGAGGGCTGAAGACGGGGCGGCTCACTCGGTGCTATCCCCGGAGGCCAGGCCAGACCTTCGGCGGCTGGTCCAAGAGGGCGACTGCAGCGGTACCTGAGCGAGAACTTCCTGCTCACTGGCGCCCTCCAACCACAGCATGGGGTATGGCAGGCGGCGCTGGCCCAGGCGGGTTGACGCAGGCCTAGAGGTCGAACCGTTATCTTTATGGTCATGTCTTGGCGATGCAGTCACTCGATTCCATGTCCCACCTCCCTTCTGGTGTCATCCTCACACGTCTTTACACACGGGAGTCCGTCTTCGTCAACGCCGGCCACTGCCATCATCGCCATCTGCGTCCCTGTGATTATCTCGATGGCCAGGGAGACTCTGACCCTCTGCCTCGATGACTGCGTCTCCACGACAGTACGCCCAGTCCTGACTCACGGGGCAGGCGACCACGACCGCGCAGCGGGGGGACGGCGGGCCTCGCACCGGCTGGAGGCTGGGGTTCCAGGCGCGTCCATCCCCCCGGGGCGTCCTCGCGTGCAGAGTGCCCCTTCTGCAAATGGGAACACGGCCTTGGACAACACGGGAGGCAAAGACGAATCCGTCGAATGTTGCCTTTTTGTGGTGAAACGCATTAAAATACAAGTTTAAATGTTTTTTTAATTACCACTATTATTATTATTTTTGTTCTACTTCTTCAGAAGAGGAAAAGAACCCAAAACAAACGCCCTTCCCGCGGGGCAGAGCCGGCCTGGCGGGCTTTGATGCGGGAAGGCGGTGGGTTGGTCACCTGGCGGGTTGGTCACCTGGCGAGGCTGCCACCCCAGAGTCACACTGGCGTTGGCGCCGTACCCAGGGGGCGCTGGGGGGGGGGGGGCGCCACACCCACGTCACTCTGCTAGCCACAGCCCGGACGCAGGGCGGAGTGCCTGCGTCTGGCGCCTTCCAGCGAGCGAGCGGGGGCTGTAGATCCCAGATTTCCCACCACGGTCGGGACCGCACACGCGCACACCGCCCGCTTCACACACACACTCGTCCTGGTCAGTTCACGCGGCCCAGAGTGGTGTTTGAAAAACACGGCCCCCTCCCAGCACACGGCGCCTCTCCCTCGTTATGCCCTTGAGGGACTGACAGATGGCAGATCCCGTCAGCTCTCGGGAACTCGATGGACGGATGGCTCACTCTCTAGACGGGTGGGTGGTGGCGGGAACAGAGGGGTTAATTTTATGCGTCAACTTGGCTAGGCCGCCGGACCCTGCTATTTGGTTGAATGCCAGTCTAGACGTTGCTGAGCAGGTATTTTTTTAGATGAGAATAAGATTAAAATCCACAGACTCTCGGTAAAGCAGATTGCCCTCCATAATGCGGGTGGGCCTCTACTAATCAGTTGAAGACTATATATTTTTTTTCTAGCGGGGGGGAAAAAAAAAACTGGCGTGCCTGAAGAGGAAAGAATTCTGCCTCCAGGATGCCTCCGGCCCCCTCCTCCTGTGTGTGTGCATACTTATACAGACATAGCTACACACACACAGATACACACGTATGTCTCCTACTAGTCTGTCTCTCTCCGACCATCATACAATCCCCCACTGTGCCGGAGGACACTTCGGTTCTTCCAGTGCTGGCGGAGAACAGCCCCAGGTGAGCGCCTGTGTCAGCACACAGACCGCCTGCTCACGACCTCCTCCCTTGTTCTCTTACTCTTGGCAAACTTGCCACGATCCTAAGATGGGATGCGTTTTTCTCTGATTTGGACTTTTTTTTCCTGTTTTTGGTTGGCAGCGGTGGGATTGTTTGGCAGAGGGGCAAAAGCTCCCTACCACGGCCAAGGAAAGTCACGAAAACCAGGCCGTGCCGAGGGTCAGCCTCCACAAGCCCAGAAGTGCAGTCGCCCAGCACACACTTGGCTCCTCTTTGGGGCCGCCGCGGACTTCCTGGAGGCTACACGGGAGTTGCGGGCAACACCCTGCGAAACCCCGCATCCCCGCACGCCGGGACCAGGAGCCTCGTCTGCGGGAGAAAGCGCGGCTGAGCAGAGCCTCAGCGCCGGCGCAGAGAGGAAGGCCGGACCAAGGTCACCCGGCGTCACCGAAGGTCTAGTACATGCCGGGCGCCAGCGGGGCGGGCTGACCGAGCTCAGGTCTCGAATCGGGAAGCCCGGAAGTGCGTGAGAGAGCCTCTGCTCCTCCGCCCACAAGACCCTCCTCGAACCCGGTCTCACGAGCGCTCACCGGACGTCGGCTTTCCACGGAAGATGCGGAAAGGGCCTCGGCGGTCCCCGGCACATTCCACCTGCGGCTTTCGGGTCCGCGGACACGGCGGGAGGGACCCCACTCACGGAATGCCCGCGGAGCCCTCCTGGGGCACAGTGCGCCTGCGCGGTCTGTCTCCACGCAACGGGACGGGCGGCAGGAAGGGAGACCCCGAAGGCCGAAAAATCACCCCAAGTCAAGACTGTCGACGTAGGCGTGAGGATCAAGACCCCGACGGTTCCCGGTGCAGCCGCGAGGCCAGGACGCACATCACACAGCGGACAAGCTTCCACAGACAGGGAGGGAGGGTCCCCCCAGGAGGCGGGGGCAGGAACGGACAGGGACCCGGAAGACGCCTCGCTGCCCGCCACTGTTGTCTCAACCTGGCAGTGTGTCATCCCTCCATCTCTCCAAAGGCCCATGTCCCCTGTCCCTAGCCCATTTTCTCACACCGCAATCCCGTCCGAATGGTTATGGACCCGTCTACCCATCTATAGAGTGTGGGGAGGAAGGAAGGAAAGAGAGAAAGGGAAGGAGGGAGGCGGGCAAGGGGGTGGTAGGGGAAAGAAGGAAGGAGAGAGAGAGAGCGACTGGAAAAAGCTTCCTGATGAAAACTATTTTGCTGGTCCGACTTCGGAGCGCCCATCTGTCTGTCGTCATTTTGGTTGTACACAGAGCTCTCAAAGGCCATAGTTCATCCTTCTTTCCTAGCATTTAAAATGAATCAGGGTCAGGAAAGAAGGGAAGAGGTCAAACTGTGAGGGAGGGCGCCAGCAAGTTGGCCGCCCTAAAAGAAAAGCCAAAGGTCCATACTTCATACGAGACAACTCGGAATTACGAGACACGGCTTCCGACAGATCATGGGGCGGTTGCTGAGCCCCTTGGGTGCATTTCAAGCAGCTAGGCCTCCAGCCGCTGCCAGAGCCGGGTGACAGGCAGGGAATGGAGGTGGTCTCCAAACCCCTCTCCTTCCCCCCTCCCTCTCTCCTCTCCCCCAGGCCCCCTGCCCCTAATTCAGTCGGCTTTCCTTTCTCCTTCTATACGCACAGCTTGGGACCCTGGCTGAGGCAAGACGCCGTCCTGTGTTGACTGCCCCGAGTCCTTGACTCTGTGAAGATGCTTCGGTCATGACGCCAGGAGGGAAGGGATCAGGAAAGACAAGTATCGGGGTGATGGGGGCTGTGACAAGACGTGACCTGGCTCGGTGTCCGAGAACAGAAGGCAACCCACGGCGGTCCTGTCCGGGACCTCCTCCCCCACCGCACGCCACTCCCATCTCCCCCACCAGACAGGGACTGTCATACAGGGGCCTGATCGGACACAGCCCGCCGACAAAATGCTGTCATCAGGACCAGCCACGGGACACGGGGGGCCCAGGATAAAATGCAAACGTGGAGCCTCCGGTTCCGAAAGCGTTCAGAATGTCAAGGTGGCGTTAAGCCGGGCGTGGGTCCTCCCGAGCCCGGGGACCCGGGGCGAGTGTCGAGGTGGCTCAGCGAAGCCGGGCCCGGCTGCCATCCCGCCATGATGGGGTCGCTGTCCGGACCCACTCCGGATGCACTCAGAGCCTGTCACCTGGCTCGAAAGCTGTTTCACCCCACAGGTGTACCCTCCTGGGGGCCTCATTCTGCAGGGGCTCGTGACACAAGGTGGGGAGGCGAGCTCATCGAAGCTGTCACCCAGCACACTCAGAGGCTTGGGGATAAAGGATGCCATGCGGGACGTGAGTCAGGGGGCTCCAGACACAGCAGCGAAGTTGCCTTTCCCAGCGGAAGGTCCCCGTTGGCCACCAGCTCAACAGGACCCCCCAGGAGGGCACCGCCAGGAGTCCCGAGAGAGCCCGAGGACACCTGGGGAATGGAACGCGGAGACGTCTGGTCCAAGTCCCTGACTTCAGAGCTCGGGGAAGACAGAGCCCAGAAGGCAGGTGACCAGAGCAAGGTCAAGGCCTCTTGACTCTCTGTAAGGGGAGGTCCCTGCAGAAGGAGAGTCCCAAACTGAGCGAGTGAATGGGGGACGCTCGGATCCTCCCGCGCCACAATGCTCCCTACCCCTGGCCTTGGAAGGTGGACTCCAGGCCCCAGGACTCCGGGGGGCACCGCCTCGGTCCTACAGTAAGAGTCCCAGGGACTGGAGGGGAGACCGGGAGGCCGTCTGTGGCAGTAGGTGGCGGCGGGCGACAGAGGGTGACGGGGGCCAGCTTGCGGCACGAGCAGTCGGCACTCCACCCCCAGGAAGCTGGGAGTGCAGTGCCCTGGTGCCCGCGGAAGTTCACCCCTGCCTGGGAAGTTCCCACCAGGCCCTGCCAGGCCCACCCCTGCGCTCTCTGGAGATCGGGCTGCTTTCAAGGAATTTGAAACTCCTCGGAGCCTGGCAGGGTTGGGAGGCGGGGGGCCCACTCAGCCCCCCTGGGCAGGAGATAACTTTCCTCAATCGAAGAAAGACCTCTCCGGTGTCTAATCCCTCTGGCCGGCTCGCTTCTCTCGGAGGGAGGGCCCCCCCTTCCACGGGATCAGAAACTCTGGGATTGGGTTTCTCCCGGGCCGGGCCCTCCAAGGGGGTGGGAGACACACCCCTGACCTGCAGCCCCGGCCTGAGCCGGCGGGAGGCCGGGGGCCGTGCCGGGGCGGGCTCCAGGCTGGCCCGGCGGGAAGGGGCTGAGGCGCTCTGGGGGCGAGGACGCCGGCCGGGCCTGGAGCCCCCAGCCCTCCCGGTCACTCCCCCCGCCCGGGCGGGCTGACTCACTCGGGGGTATTGACCCAGATGATGTCCAGGTGACAATAGTAGACGCACTCCTTGTCCTTGTAGGTGAAACACGTGCAGCGCCTGGCTCGCCGGCGCGCCGGGCCCCCCTCGGGCGCCTGCTCCCCAGGCCGCCCCGGCTCCGGCTCCGGCTCCGGCCCGGGGCTCCTGGGACTTGGACTCTGCACTGCCGCAGTGGTCACAGTGTCCTCGATGTCCCCCTCAGATCCGGCTGCAGGGGGGGCCCCAGGCACGCAGCTCCTGCCGGCGTCCCCAGGCTGGGGCCAAGACACCAGTCCTGCAAGAGGGAGAAAGAGGCGCTCCTGAGTGTGCAGAACCCCACCCCCAACACGCAGCCCCCACCATTCCCGAGACTGGGAGGGGGAGGGACAACCAAACTTTCTGCACAGCCTGCGAGTCAGCCGCACTTTCCCTAAAGTCTCCAAGCTCTGTGGCCCGGTCGGAAAAGTTTGCAAAAGCTATGTGCACAGTTTCTGAAGAGTTTACAAGTTCCGTGCATTACTGCGCCAAAAGCTTGAAAGCTATTTTCACTTTCTGCAACGTCTGCAAGGTATTTGCACCCATTGAGAATCTGCAATCGTTTTGCACAGTTTCTGAATAGTTGGCAAACTTTTTGAAAAGTTCCCGACTTCCTGAAAACTTCACCGCGTCCGCCGGGCCGGCTGCATCTCTGGCTTGCCGGTGGGCTGCAACCTCCAGAGGCCCCCCGGGGGTGGTGGGTGCCTCTCTCCGGGCCCCCCCCCCCTCAGCCCGCCCCCAGGCGACTCCGGCGGGTGGCGAGCCCAGGGACGGCTCCCCACCACGCACCCTTCCGCGCGCCCCCCATCCCGGGGTCCTTTTGTGTGCGCTCGTCCCGGGCCCCGCCCGCTTACCTGCGGCGGAGGTCACCGTGAGCCCGAAGAGGAGCCACAGCCCCGGCTCCATGAACCCCGATCGGGCGCGGGGCACCCGGCCGGGAGCACGGACGCCTGTGGCCGAGAAGGGGCGCTGGGCCCGGCGCGGCGGCCTCGCCCTCCAGCCGCGGGGTCCGAGGCCGGCGCTCGCTCGCTGCGCCCCGCGCCCCGGCCGGGAGTCGGCGGCGCCGGTCACACGCCTCGGAGCGCGCTGCCCATCCCTGCGCCGGGCCGCCTGTGCGCTCGGGCTTTTCTGGCGCCCGCACCACCCCCTCGCCTCCCCGCCCCCCGGAGGGGCTGGGGCTGCGGCGCGGGGCCTTTGAACCCTGGGGCGCGCCGGGGGTCGCCTCCGGGCGCAGGGGGGGAGCGGGCGGCGCGGCGGCCCGAGGCGCGCCCGGCCGGCCGGGGGCAGGGGCGGGGGCGGCGCTGGGGGGGCGGGGGGCGCAGCGGGGCCGGGCGGCCACGCGGCGCACGCTCACACACATGCACGCGTGTGCACACGCACACGCACACGCGCGCGCTCCCCCTCGCAGCCCGCCGCCTCGCTGGCCCGGGACCCGCAGCTCCCGCCGCCGAGCGCTGCGAGCGGTTAACGGCTGCGCCCGGAGGCTTTCCTCCTCCGTCCCGGGGCCTGCAGGAGAGCGGCGTTCCTCGGCGTTCACCTAATGACACCTTATCCTGGCACAGGCCGTCCCGCCAAGGCCCCGGGTGTACTTTACACTCGTGACTCACGGGCACCGGCAGGCGGGGTCTCCCTGCCTCTCCCAGGAGCTGGAGCCGGTGGGCGTGGGCAGTGGCCGGGGAGCAAAGTCAAGCCAGAAGCAGGTTAGCGGTCTGGGCGGCCCCAGGTTGGCTCGCCGCTGGTCCTGGACCCGCACAGGGGAGGGCTGCTGGCTTCCCCTTGGTTTCCTCCAAGGTGGTCCAAGTGCAATGCA
Source organism: Paguma larvata (assembly GCA_030068075.1). Taxonomy (NCBI): domain Eukaryota; kingdom Metazoa; phylum Chordata; class Mammalia; order Carnivora; family Viverridae; genus Paguma; species Paguma larvata. The sequence goes on along the minus strand of CM057844.1, from coordinate 45,644,520 downwards.
CCGACGGGCCCTCCCGGCTCACCTGGGCAGCACAGAAGACAAGGCTGCTTTATTTTGCCCGTTACCAGTACCACCTGCCTAAGAACCGTGCCCGGACACCGGGGAAGCGCCCGGGGAAGGATTCGTGGCTGAGGGGGTGAGCGAATGAATGACCCCTTCCCAGGGTCATGGGCCCTGGACTGCAGGCCTCTGCGCACGCCTGGGCGCCCTTGGAGCCCCTCCCTTACCTGTGCTCCCCGACCGGGGAGAGGGACCGTGCGCTCTGGCAGCGCTCTGGTGGCCCTGGGCACTTGTGCTGGATTGGAGCCGCCTTTCCCCGGGGAGCCCCCTGCACGGCCAGCGCACAGGCCGGGCCACACAGAGGGCCACGTGGTCAACTTAACACACGTCCCAGGGCCTCTGACGTTCGTTCCTTCCTTAAACTCCTCCTCTAACCAGTCACAAAAGTCACAGGGTACCACGACCTCCAACGGGCTCTCTCCCTCGGGGCCACCAGTCCTGTGAACACCCTCGCGGGGCTGGGAGGAGTGAGGCCGCACGCAGAGATGGCCCAGAGCAGCTTACGTGGAGAGAATCCGAGGCCTCACAGCCACGGCCTGGTGCCAACCACGGACACTCGAGTGCATGACCCTGGAGGCGTCCAGAACCCCAGCCTTCCGGAACTTGCCACGGAGGACCGGCTGGGCCACACCCCTCGGCCGGGCGGAACGCTGACCCCCTGGGACCCACGAGCGCCACGATGGCCGGTCGTGTGTACCACTCAAAGCTGGGGAGTTTCCTGCAACGCCGTGGTGAGGCGGAAAGCAGCCCAGCCCCGAGAACTGGGCTGACGCGGAAGTTTCTGTAGCCCACCCCCGCCCCTTCCGCGCTGCCCGGTCCTCGAGTCGGGTCAAGGAGTGGGGCATGGAAGACATCCTAGAGCGTCATTTGTCACCAAATAGGACGGATGCTCTGTAGGGACTCTGCTTCAGGGTCTGTGCCCCAGGCTGTGCGAACGGGGAAACCCCAAGGTTGGGAGAATCTTCTGTCCCTGCCGGGCTAGAACGTGGGTCGTTCCATCCTTATCCTTTTCCTTGCAATTACACAGTAACGCACACAGTGAAACACCTTGGACTGAGGGATGGCTGGAGAGCGGGAAACGAGTTCGGGAACCGGCTAAAAAGAGCAAAGGGGCAGAAGGTGGTTTTCGGGTGTGCCCGGACCCAGAGGGGTCAGAGCTGCTCAGGCCACCGGCTGAGGCCACTGCCTTCCGCCGCGTGGCCCGAAACCAACACACGGGGGTGGAGACTCAACGCACTGCGGGAGACCGGTGTGGCTCTGGCCCTGCCCTTGGAGGCTTCTAATCTAGTTGACAGCACAGGAGGTCCAGGGACAGAGAACTGAGGGTACAGGGTGCTGAGGCCGGAGACACCGCGTCAGCTGGCTGGTGGGTGGAGGCAGAATGTTTACTGGTCCTTAACTAGGTCGGCAGCCCGAGCCCGAGGTTTTGAGCGGGGGCCCGCTGTGACAGTCAACCACCCCTGCTCTCCCAGGGAGAAAGTCCTCCCCTTTTCTGGCCTCCCTCAGCCCTTCTGACCACCCCCGGAGAGCGCCTCGGTCGGGGATGTCTGTAACCACTGTCACACAAGCTTCCTTTGGGAGCCGAGAGAGGCCGCAGGCCTAGAGCCTCGTATAACACGCGATTTACCCTCGTGACCGTTTTAAGTGCACGGTCCCGCGGTACTAAATGCACTCACATTCTTGTGCAGCCATGGGCAGGGCCCCTCCATCGCCCTTTCATCGTGCAGAACGAAACTCTGTGCCTGGGAAACACTAACTCCCCACGTCCCCTCCCCCACAGCAGACGAGCCTTCCGTGTCTGGCTCCATTCACTTAGCACGATGTCCCCAAGGCTCAGTCACGCTGTGGCAGGTGTCAGAATGTCCCTCCCCTCCCTTGCAGGTGTAGACCACACTCGGCTTATCACCCGTTGAGGGTCGCTGGGTTGCTTCGTGTGTTCCAGCTGTTGTGAAAGACGCGGCTGCGAACGCGGCTGCATGGACATCTCGTCCGGGGCTTGCTTTTCACCCCGTTGGGTTTATATCCAGAGGCGGAGTCGCTGGGCGGTAAGGCAACTCTGTCTTTAATGTTTTGAGGAACCGCCTTACTGTTTTCCACAGCGGTGGCACCATCTTGCATTCCCACCAAAGTGCACGCAGGTTCCGGTTTCTCCCCATCCTCGCCAACACTTGGCGGTTTTTAATTTTTTACTTTTTTTGATAGCAGCCATCCCAGTGAGTGCGAGGCAAGGGGCTGCCTCGCTGTCGTTTCGAGTTGCATTTTCCCACGCGATGAATGGTGTCGATTGAGCCTACCCCGACGATGTGTTTATTGGCCTTTTGGATGTCTTCTTTGGAGACACGTCTATCCACGGTCTGTGCCGGTTCTTGAATCTGGTTGCTCCTGTTGTTGGACTTAGGATTTGGTGATGTTTACGTCGCACTTAATTTTACATCTATCTTGTATTTACGGCAAGCGATACTGGTTTTCCGTGTGTGGTGGTGAAGAGAATTCCTTTCTAAATTAATTTATTTAATTAAAAACAAAAGTAACCTGAATTAAAATATGAAGCAGTCATCGTAGAGGTGGTTCGGAGCCTTGGCAAAATGACGAAGCCGGTTTGCCGATAACTAAGTCTGGAAAGATCTCATTAAACTAGGCAAGGAGGAGGGGCAGGATGGAGGGGCGAGGGCAGCAGGCGAGGGGAGCGAGGGCAGGGGAAGGAGGATGTGCCTCGAGGTTTGGTCGTGGGTGGGTGTGCAGAGGGGGGGGTGAGAAAATCAGGAGTCGTCTGGGAGTCGGCACTCCCAGTGTCCTCATCCCATTTCTCTTGGATTATTTGTCCAGCTACTGGCGCGTCGATGGATTCCTGAGCCATAAGCTTGAAGGCCACTGTGGGAAACGTTGGTTAGTGTTGCCCGCCCATCCTTCGTCCGTGTGCTCCGTGGGCCTGGGACTCCAAGGCAGGCTTGTGACTGGGATCTAGCCAGTGAATGGATCTTGTCGGCTCGGCCACAGTGACCAGTTCAGGGCTGGGCAAGGTTAGACAAATCAGTCCCTCTCGGGACTTGGGCTGGAACACTTGAGAAGGAAGTGCTCTGTTCACTGGGATTGTGCGGAAGAAAGGACAGGGACCCGAAGCTCCGGGTAGCCACCTCGCCGCCCTGAAGAAAGACCCAGTCCGACGATGGACCCAACACCAAGGAAAGGGGAGCCAAGAACTGGAAAGACTGAGCTGGTGTCCTGTTTTGAGCCCCTGCACCATCCGGGCCTGAAATCCACACCATCCCTACGCCTTTCATTTGTAATAGCTCATCGTTTCTTTTCTGTGCAGGCCTTTTGTTGGGCTTCCGTCACTTTCGAAGGGAAAAATTCTGGCTGGAACACTACCAGTCCGCCGGGCTTCGGGCTACACAGTGTGCGAAGGAAACACGATTCACACGAGTCGACGGTGAGCTGATGGTGAGGGTTTTCATCATGGTTTTGCCCTTAGGACAGCTCAAAACCCTCATACTATCCTTATCCCCGTCTTCTAGATGAAAAAAGGTTTAGGCTTACAGAGGCGCGAAAAGGTTAAAGTGACCGGCCCGTGGTCACACAGCTATCAAAGTGGCAAAGTCAGCATTCCGCTTCGGTCTTCTCCAACTCCAGGGACAGCGGTCGTAACCACCAGGCGGCTGCCTCTCAAATCTCTGCCCTGGGTCCACAATGAAAGTCATTTTCTCCTGCGCATCACTGACAAGTCATCACCTCGCCATCTGTCAGGCGTCTTAGTCCCGTCATCTCTGGCGGAAGGTCACTCGAAGGACCGCGTTCCCTCGGCAGCGGACGCTAATAAGTGGCCCTTCTCCTCCTCCAGCGTCCGCCAACCCTCCGTGGTCCTCCTTCACCGTCTCTGCCATCAAGCACGCCCCTCAGAGGAGCGACATATCAGGACGCTTCTGGGGTCCCGCCAAGTGCATGGCAGCATCGTGCTGTTTACTCTCCATCCGCGGCTTCCAGGCGGGAGAGTGTACAGCTGGGTCTTTGAGACGGTACCTCTCACTTCAACTTGGACTCGAAATCCATCCGTTAAGAATATTGGATTTATCTAGATAAGCATCGCCTCCAGTTAGCTCTTCATGTGCTTTCTGACTCTTTTGAAGATTGTTTTCTTTTAAATTGAAGGGATTTAAGTAAGAGTAGCATAATACATTATGTAGTTTTCCATTACCCTGGAGCTGCTTCCTCCTGACCAGCCTAACCAGCGGAAGCCTGGACTTGCTCAGAGAGCAGATAATTAAGTGCTTTTCTGCAGCATCCAAGCCCTAGCTGTGCGCTTCCTTGTCAGCATGGGGCTCATTGTAAGACGCCCTGCAGGACGCACCGAGCTCCAAACCCCTTGCGTTAAGAGCGACATAAATTGTATAGAAAGCTCCCAATGAAATGTGACGATCGCAGTGTGTTCCAAATGTCAGCCCTGCCAAATGACGGGCGTTGAAGGGCTAAAAGAAATGAGTCGATCCCCAGAAGGAATCGGACGGTGAGTCTAGCAAAAACTGCTTAAAGCAGCTCCCGAGTTTGTCGTGCGTTTTCTGATGTGGGCATTTGCTGTTGTTACCCCTTCATCATCGTTTCCCTCCAGGTCTGAACTATATTTTCCCTTGAGAAACTACCTCTCCCCACTCCCCGTGTAGCTTGCGTGGGGCTCCGGGGCTCAGCTTATGTCTGTGGACTAACCAGAGCATCACGGCGCCTTTGACATAGGCAGACCTCCAGAATAATAAAAATAATAAATGTGTGTCGTTTTAAGCCACCGAGTTTGTGGTAATTTGTTCCAGCAGCTAGAGGAAATTAACCTGACCTTGAATATAATGATTGGTCGGAGGATGGGGCCGTGAGCCCAGCCTGGCCCCGTCGGAGCCAATGAGATTCAGTTCTGGGACTCTGAATGTCTTTCCGTGGAGTCGCTGAGCGAATCCGAGGGGGGCCTGAAGGTGCTGGCAGCCATCTTGTCACCATGAGGGAAAAGTCTGCCCAACCCAGAGAGAGCAGAAGTAGAAAGTAGGAGCAGGGAGCTGAGACTAAGTGTGGAGCCCCTGGGTCCAACGTGGCACCAGGACTCTTCACCTGCATCCACCAGTACCTTCCCATCTCCGTTTAAGCCAGCTCAACTTCGGTTTCGGCTGCCTGTAGCCAAAAGTGACCTGATGTTTTGCCTCAACTTATCGCGACACTGGATGGAGTAGGTTGTCAAGACAGCTGGTGCAGAGATAAGGGGTTCACGGGTATCGGCTGGGAATAGACGGGTATCGGCTGTGGCTGTCTCCGGAACAGCAGCGGCACGGGCATGCTGGCTGACCTGGACAGGGGATGGGAAGTGCCACCAAAACAGATTTATAAGCCTGCCCAGAAGAGCCGAGGTGCCACACTTCTCGCGGGCAAGACGCGAGTGCCCATTCACGCAGCACGGCGGGGCGGGAGAGCCGCCCCCACCCCGAAACAGCACAGGGGACTTCGAATGCGATGCCAGCCCAGAGCCTTGCTCCGCCTGGCACCGCAACGTGCCGCCGAGGGACCGTTTCCTGAGGGAAAGGCGGAGTCCCCACCTTCATCGCATCAGCCCTCGGAGGAGGCCCGTTCAGTGCGGGACTCCCTGTCCTCCCCTTCGGTGCCTGGTTCTCTTCAGCGATGCCTCCAACTCAGACCTTCCCCAGCCCCTCCTGGGAGCCCCCACCCGGACCGCTCCCTCACAAGCACACACCCTCTCCACTTATCTTGACATGCGTGCCTTCGGTGCCTGCCAAAGGCGGGAATTTCAGGCATCCTAGTAGACCCGTGGGAGAGATGCTTTTGAGTGAGTGAAGTCAACAGGCCACCACGCACCTGCCTGTCTCGCCCACCTTGAAGTAGCCTTGACTCTTATCAGAGGACGTTTTCACAAACCGTATCCTTCCTGAGCTCATAACGTGGTGAGTTCCTGTGTCCACCCAATGCAGCCGGCCTCTGGGTATGGGACACCCGGGTCCGGCGGCTCCCCAGTGCCTTGGTCTGTTTGCAGGAGAAAAATATTCACACCAGCACTCCTCCATTCCCTCCGCCTCACTGGCATGAATCCTACCCAAAACCACTTGAAAACCCAAAGGCTGCCCCTTCTAGAAAGTTCTACCTGATTTTCTTGCTCACAGGAAATCACTTCTGATCCTCTTACACCTGCCTGTAGCCTCTAAAGACTTGTAGCAGCGCCCAACAGCAACACTCCTGGGCTTTGGAGCCAAACAGACCTGGGCGGCAGTCCTGGCTACCACACTTGCCCGCCATATGACCTTGGCCAAGTCGCTTCACCTCTCTGAACCTCAGTTGCTTCATCTTTGAAATGGGGAGAATGAACCACCTAGTGGGACCGAAGCACAGATTAAGTGAGGGGATGTAGGTACATGGTTGAATAGAGGGCCTGACGCAAATAAATAAGTATTTAATAGGTGTTCCCCAGCTGTAGAAGTGGTTATGGTTAGAGTTGTACACACACTGTTCTCTCCTGGTAGGTCGGATGTCCTCGGGGGGTGGTGTGTTTGTTATCTACTGCTGCAGTAGTGTGTGTAACAAACATCCCCCACCCCAGAATGAGGCGAGCAAGAGCATTGTGGGCCAGGCGGCCCTGCGCTCTTGCCAGGCTCCACCAGCTTGTTGCCGGGGGATCCAGGTGGACTCTGGGCAGGACAAAGAGATGGCCCAGCTCTGCTCGGTTTGCTCCTCATCCTCTAGCAGGCCAGCCCAGGCGTGTCCTTCCCATGGCAGAGAGGGGGCCTCGGAGACAGAAGACCCGACGCACAGACCCTTCTCAGGCTTCTGTCGATGCGGCATCTGTGAACAGCCCGCCGGCCAAGGCAGCTCCCGCGGCCAAGCTCTCATGATTCGGGGGCACAGCAAGGCCACGGGGTCAAGGGCTTGGCAAGGGAGGTGTAAAACCTACCACAGGCAGGGACCGAAATCCTACAACGGGCATAAAATGGCACCTCGATCCCGAGGAGTGTGTCCACACTGGTTGACCGGAACATGAGTTTGGGCCCCGAAGTGCAAAACATGAAAAACGGCAGCAATTAAGAACAGAGGAATTTGCCGCGTACAGGTGACCCAATGGCACTGAGGTCTGCGGAGGGTTTCCTCCCACGGCTAGCTTCATTTCCTTACATGGAAATATTTAAACGTTCGCTCCAAGGGTCAGAGAAAAAATATCTGTGGGATTTGCCTACATCCTGCTCTGTGTCTCACCTTTTCCCTCCTCGCCTCGGTCTCCCTCACAGCCAGTGACCATCTGGGCTTGGGGGACAAGCACAGAAACCCAGGGAGGGAGGGATGTGAAAATAGGTGGGGTGAAGGAGGAGAGACGGCCGGGGAGTGGGGGAAGGCGGGACGGAATCTGAAGGGGCCGCCTGATTCTCGAACTTTCCAGAAGTTCGAATAAGGAAGGGATTCCTCAGAACTTCTGGAGCCGTACCACAGACACAGTTCCTTCTGAAAGAAGTTTCACAACCGGGTTTTTAATGAGCTCCACATTTTCCTGTGTAGGCGAGATTTCTTTCTCAAAAGACGAGAGAAGCCGCCTCAGCAGGACACCAGTCGAACAAAAGAGCAAAGCCGTTGAGTCTGGAAGTCATAACTCAAGTTCAGAAACGCAGAGAGGGCAGGATTTGACCTGATACCTTCCCAGAGCCAGAGAGCAGCGGGCAAACTCTTGCTCCAACGTGGCGGTGGACTGCGGGGGGCAAGAAAGGGAACCAGTAGGGCCTTTTTTTGTTTGTGTTTTAACCCTAGGATTAAACTCTTGGTTTCCAGAGATGTCACCTGGTATTGCAGGGAAAATACAGTCAAAAGGGTTCTAGGTTTTGTTCTTTTATTCATTTGACAACTATTTGTTAAGCCCCCACCAGGACCAGACGGTGCCCCAGACACTGCCGTTGGGACTGCGAAGCAGGTGTGAGCTCCCGTGATGCCCACGTGCCATCAGCAGGAAAGACAATAAACAATAAAAACACAAATAATTAACTAATGTGATTGGGGGGGTGGGACAAGTTCTGTGAGGAAGCATGCGTGAAGGCAGAGCCGGAGAGTGACCGGGAGGGCGGGGCAAGGGACCCCACTCTGCACAGAGTGGAGAGGGTGGCCCTCTGGGGACACACCCGTTAGCAGAGGAGCTGAAGGAGAAGGTCAACCCCGGGCGGCAATGGTGGAGTGTTCTAGACAGAGGGAACCGCGTGCGGGATGAATGTGGCATGTCCCGGGGACAGTGACAAGGCCAGTCTATCAGTTACTCTTCACGGAGTCATCTGACCCCCCCCAGACCCCAAACCGAGGCCGGTTGGCTCTCCTGGCCTCGCGGGACTGGTCCCTTATGGCCTTCTTCAGAACTGTGACAAAATGCCCCCTTCTGGGATGGTCCGGGGAGCATCTGCCCCCACAACCATGAAGTTGCCGGAAGGCACTGGCCAGGTGTCCCTGTTCACCGCTGTGACCCCGTACCTGACACTTTGCAGATGCTCCACAGAGACACGCTTGCCTTCCTGACAGTCTGTCATTTAATCCTGACAACACCCCACCCAGCAGTTACCATGTTATCCCTATCGCATGGGTGAGACTGAGGGGGGGAAAGTGACTTGCCAAAGGTCACACAGCTGGGAGGGGTTGGAGTCAGAATTTTAATTCCGGCCTGTTTGACTCGGATTTGTCCAGGGATGGGCACAGGATTCCGTCAGAGCCGATGACATGCCAGGCAACATTTGCCTCAGCTTCTGGAAAGAACAGCCATCGTCTCCCTCCCTGTGGAGACTAAGGTTGAAGGCGATACCAAGGAAGACAGACGGAGGGACTGAGGGAATCCGGTCCAAGGTGACCTCATCCGAGGCACTGGATCAAGCCCTGCCTGAACCGGCCCCATGTCTGGACAGCCAAGTCCGCGCGTCCCAAGGCAGCACGCGTCTGTCTCTTCCGCTTGCCACACCAATGTCTTCCAACTGGTCGTCGCTATTGCTCCCGGGGTCATTGTCTCGCAGGAGAAACTAAGCTACAAATATGTGTATATGCTGCCAGAGCTGGTTACACTTCATTTTTTTCTAGAAAGGTCTATACTGGTTGCGTCTCCTCCCACGGTCTCCAATCTTCTCAGCAGTGGCCCCAGAAGGAACGAAATGCCAGGAGATGCTTATAATTAGGAAAATTATGAGTCGTGTCGGCCTTTTCCTCACATTTGTGAATAAGTGATCAGTTCGTGCCCAACGCTCACGTCAGGTCCTGTCCTGATAGTTCGGCCCACAAGATAAGGCTCCATCGACCACCAGCGATGTCCGCGGTCTGTAGGGTGACGGTGTTCCGGAGAGGCGAGGCCAAGCGTGAGCACGGGCTGCGTGCGGCCATGCAGCAGAACCATCACCCGCACCTCCTTCGGCCCACCGCCGGGCCCCCCTCTGCCGCCATCACTGAATCTCTCTCTGACCCCACAACGTTCCTGCTCATAATTTTTGCTTTAGGAAGAGACAATGTCATTTGTACAACCGGAAACCAGTTGCACAGGCCATACAGAGAAAGTAACTGGAAAATTACATCCATGGAAGTGCCAAACGCCCTGCTCAAAGGCCTATCCAGATATGCCCACCGCCAGAGGCTCTCGGCTCTGGGCTGGCCCTCTCCTTACGCAAAAACAAACAAACAAACAAAAAAGGAAACAGTCATTAGGGAGGTGTTGTGGTAGCTGTCTGTAGAGGGAGAGGGTCCTAGAGGCAATGGCCGGAGGCAGAACCAGGGAGGGGCCCTATCATGACGGGATTAGCGGTGACGCCTTGGCCCTGTGGCCACACCACCTGAACTATCTCCCGCATACACTGGAGCACGCCTGCGGGGAGCTGGGGGCAAGGGCACCCCATCCCGGTCAGGTTCAGATGCCACTCAGCCCACTGGCCTTGAGCATCATGCCCGGCTCTCTGCATCTGTGTCCTCCTTGGGAAAAGACAGGGACCCCCAGCCGGCTCCCGGGGCTGCTGGGAAGAGTCTAAGCGAGGCGACTTACGCGACGACAAGCACACCTTAACATCTCCATGCTGGCGACAGCTTTGCTGCTGTGCTGACGATGATGAGGGCATCCGTGGGGCCCCTCGAGTGGGGCTTGCTCTCAGCTTGTGTATCGGGCCCTTGGGGTGCTTCCTTGGCCTCAGATGCCGTGCTCACCCTTTAGCAGGGGAGGCAGCATGAGCCCAACAAAGGTAAGGGGACTGCTGTGACGACGGCCACAAGGCTGAGCTCAGGGTGTTGGGCCGGGGCAGTCCAACCGAGCCTGGGAATCAGAGAAAGCTGGCCAGCCCCGGTGCTGGTGAGGGGAGGGCAGGGAAGAGGGAGCATCCCGGCATGCGAACGAGCAGGGCTGGCGGCCAGCTGACGGGAGAGCAGCCCCAAGCGCCCGGCGGAGCCAGGAGCCAGGTCTCACCGTCAGTGCTGGGGATTTCCACCCAGCCTCCCTCTGGGCGAAGGCCAGCGGGGCTCCCGGCGCTGGTTGATCTGTTGATCGTGGCCAAGGGTGTGGCCAGACCGGGCCTGCGGCGCGTTCGTTCCAAAGGGCGGCCCTGGTCGCCCAGCGGCTGCCTCCACCCTCCTGGTCGCCCAGCGGCTGCCTCCACCCTCCGTTCCCATCACCCCGTGAACCTTGCTCCCCCTCCTTGGGCTCCTCGCTACCCTACCGCAGCGCAACAGACCCTGCCGCCGGGCACTCCCAGACGCCAACTCAAAAGCAACCCCAGGTCACTCCTTCTGCAAAGCATACGAGTTATGGATAAAGTTGAAAACTTGTATGTATCACGTGTGCTTCAAGGAAGCTTGGAGGCACTTCGGGAGACGGTCTGGGGACAATTCCAGAAGACAGCCCATCTCAAAACCAAGAGGTCTACTTCGGCTCCCCAAATGCATTTGGGAGCAGCTTTCCACCACACTACTGAGCGCGAAGCAAACGCGGGAGGGATGCTGTTTACCCTCCACGTGGCCGGATATGAAACCCAATGGGTGGGTGTCAACAGAGTTATCTACAAATCACTGGTTATAATTAAAAGCAATCACTTATCGTCTCCGCTGTGTGCCAGGCACCACGCCGGCGAGCTCCCTCCATACCTCACTGCGCCGAATCTCCGGAATCTCCGTGTCAGCCACGGAGCAGTTACCTCTATGATCCCTTTTCACCCTCTGGGAAACTGAGGCACAGAGAGATTAGGTCACTTGCCTTGGGTCCTACGGCTCAAACCAAATGGAGGCCGTGGGCCAGACTTGAGGTCTGACGCCACATCCAGGCTTCTTATCATGTTCTCACGCTTCCTCGTCTGTGGCAACACATCCTCGATGGACGGGGGGCCCTCGAGGGTGAAGTCCGCGTCATTGTCACGTTCATATCCTCAGTGTCTCTCGGTACCCGACCCATGTGACCATCCAACCACAGCTCATTGAGCGAGTTGGCTGGACTGAGCCGGCATCCACCAACATGGGGAGGAGGAAGGGCCACTCTGGAGTGTGCTCTAACACCCAGGGGTCCTGCCAAAGACCAGGGAACCCAGTCCCTTCTCTAGGGGACAGCGCAGGATCACCCGGCCTCGGAGACCTGTGTGCCTGGTTCCGCCGGGAGCTAACTTGCCGTGTTCGCCATCTTGGGAGCAGAGGCTGGGAACATGCAAGGCGCTGGCGGGATCCTCTGGCAATGCCACCAGACCTCCCGCGGGATCTCCAGCTGCCGCCCCCTCCCCAATTCCCCTATTTGCTCGGAAGCAAGGCAGACCACCCGGGGGTGGGGGGGGGGGGAGCCAACAGGGAGAGCTGAGATGCCATTGGTTTCTATACAGGCCTGAGGGTCCCTCAACTCCCCCGCAGACTGGCGTCTCCCCAGGTGGGTGAGTCACAAACTTAGATCATTTAAAAGGCAGGTACACGCTCTTTGCAAGGAACCATGCCGTCTGCTGGTGCTGATGGCCGGTCGGTCCGTTCAACACCCACATGTGTGTTCCATACAGGTGCCTAGCGGTGTGGCCCACCCACCTTGGAGCGCCACTGCCCGGGATAGAATGGCCCTTGGTCACCGTGGGCTTGTTAAGTAAGATGATCTGGACTGGAGAGGAGAGAAGAAAGGAGAACAAACAGAAGGGCAGGGGCCGGGAGGGGGCAAGGAGCCGACTCCGAACTCATGAGCTCGCCCGGGCCGGCAGTCGGCATCCAGGCATTGGCGGGTGACGGGGGCACAGGAGAGCCCGAGACCAAGCAAGATGGGACCCCCAGGCCCTTGAAACGAGTCTCCAGCCAGAAGACGAAGGAACAGAACAGCGAAGGGCAGGGGCCCTGCCGGCAGCCAGGGCCGCGGGGCGGCACACTGCGGCCACTGTCACAGACTCCCTGGCGGCCTTGGGCCCCCACGTTTACCTCTGTGTATACAAGGTGAGAAAATATGAGCCTGCAACACCAGGGCCTCTCTGCCTTTTACCCATCCATCCATCCCCTTAGCAAATCTACTTAAGACCATCCGTGGCACAGGGACTGTCTTGGGCAGTGAGGAACAAAGTCCCAGCCCTCAAGATGCTTATAGTTCTGTTGGGGGAAGACGGAGAATAAAGAACATGGAAGAACATAATTAGACTGCGGAATGAACTGGAAGGAATGGCGGGGCGACACAGCTGCTGTTGAAGTGGACCCCCAGATGGAAGGGCACCAGACATTTCCAGATCTGGGCGAAGAGTGTTCCGGGAAAGAAAACAGCCAGTCTGAAGACCCCAGAGGCATGGAATAGAGCTTGGCGCTTGGCCAGGAGGAGGACAGAGAGGCTGAAGGACACGCACCAGGTTTCCGTGGCTGCTGTAACCCATCATCACAAAGTTGGTGGCATGAAACAACAGGAATTTATTCTCTCACTGTTAGAAGACTGAAATCAAGCTTTGGAGGCTCCTTCTGGTACCTTCTAGCTTCTGGAGCTCTGGGTCGGGGTAGGGGAGACCCCATCAGCCCTCACTCTACCCCCGCCCGCCCCACCCCACAGCCTCCCCTTCCCTGTCCACTCTCCCTCTCCTCTTGTAAGGACCGGAGACATCAGATTTAGGGCCACCCTCATCCAGAATAATCTCATCTCTTAACTCAGTTATATCTGCAAAGATCCTCTCTCCAAATAAGGTCACATTCACGGGTTTCGTGTGGACGTACGGTCAGGGGAGGGTCACCATTCAACCCACTTACGGTCTGGCGTCTGGCTCCTCAGATTCACGTCCGTACGACATGCGAAGCACACTCACCCCAATCCAAACTTCCAAAAGTCTCAGCCCATTACGGCATCAACGCTATGTCCGAAACCTCATCTAAATATCGTCTGTTTGAAAGTTCCAGATCTCGCCATCTACGTGGCTTACGTCAGGGATGGGCGAGACGTTGCCTGTGAGCCAACCTGGGGCAAAATTAGTGTCCTTCTGGAGACGGTGCGCCGGGAGGCCAGCTACCTGCTCCCTGAATACGACGGCGGGACGGGCGTGGAGTAGACACGACCGCTTCACGAGAGAGAGAGAGAGAGAGAGAGAGAGAGTAAGAAGTACGGGTGGCTGATCCCGCGCAGGTTAGAGATCCAGCCGGCCCAGCCAATGCCAGACCGGGTTTCGAGGGCAGAAAATAACCCTCTGCGGACCCGGGCTGTGGCCCTTGAGCGCTCCAGCGGCAGGCAGAGAACGGACTGTAGGGACCGAGAACAGAGAGAGGGGATCCGTTGGGGTGCTCGCGCAGCCGAACAGGATGTGCTGGTGGCTTCATCAGGATCATGACGGTAGGAGCAAAGAATCAGGATCCGATTCAGAAAATGTTTTGGGGGCAGAGCTGACTGGATTTTGTGATGCAGGAATACGCCCCTTATCAGCGGGGGAAACGTTCCAAGACCCCCAGTGGATCCCTGAAACCACGGATACCACCGAACCCTATGCACGCTTTTTCCTCCGCACACGCGCCTACGAGAAAGCGTAATTTACACACCAGGCACGGTCAGAGGTCAACAGCATCGATATGGAAATGGAACGATTACCACGATACCCTGCAATGACTGTTATGTGACTGTGGCCTCCCTCTCTCTCTCTGAACATCCTCTCGGGCCGTCCTCCCCGCTCCTGTGAGGTGGTGAGGCGAGGAACTGCCTCCACGGTGACGCGGAGTGAGGTGAGCGACACGGCGCGAGGCTGCGCCCGACCGCCTGACGACTGGACGGGGTTGATCACGAATCCCCGGCCCCAGGAAAAGCAAGACGGTAGCTGGGGGAGGTCACCGCACTGAACTTGAGGCAGAAGACCGTTGGCAAGGACACAAAACACATAGGATTCTGGCTTGAAACCCCGTCAGAGGGGACAGTGTGGGGGGGTCTGAACCCAGGAAGTTCTGTCTGAGTGAGGGGGGACCTTCACACCCTGTTAGTAGCGGAAACCGGATGGTGGGCAGTCCCCGGGCCCCCAGCCGAGAAGGCCCTTCCTGCAGTGCTCAACTGCTTCCACTCTCTGACTCCAACCCTCACCTCTGCTTCAGACTCGAAGCATGCTTCCCAGACAAGAGCACTGGGGATGAAAGAGAGACAAGTTATTCTCGAAGGCTGACCGCGTAACCCAGAGTCCAGAGAGGGCCTCCCTCCAGCTCTAGGCACCCCCACCCTCCGCACGCCCGCTGGCGGGAACGCTGTGCTGGGCCGGGGCCGCGGCAGCCTGCCTCGGAAAGCCCCCCCCCAACACAGGGCCCCGGCATTGGCTCCATGACCCCCTCTTTGTCACCAGCCAACATCTCTCAACACCACAGTCATTTGCAGCTCAAAACAATCTTGGCATCTGTTAACATCACTGCTCCGGACAGACTGAAGACAAAAGGAAATGACAAACGAAAACCTTTGGAAAAACAGATTAACAAGCAGAAGTACAAACCGTACACATACTTCACACTCTGAGGAGACCAGGAGGGGCTCCGAGCTACCTCCCTTGCAAGCAGAGCAGCCTGCAGAAGCCGGGGTCTACCATACTGTACTTCTTGCTTTCATTTTTTTCCCCAAATGTTCCTTATTAGGGATGCCAGATTATATAAGTGATCTCAGGGACGTCCTACAGCAGAACCTTAATAAGATAAACTGAAAATAACGTTTACCGCTTCCTGGGCACCTGCTGCGTGCCCGACCTTGGCAAGCAATTCCTATACTACACAGCAGTAAGGAAGGTCATTTTATCTCTGTTTACAGACGGGGAAATGGAGGCTCAGAAAGGCTCAGAGAATTAACCACAGTCTTACAAGGGGGGTGGTGGGGTCTGGAGATTTGAACTTGGGAGTGGTCAGCTGAGGGTTGCATTTATCGCTTTGGGGAGAAGCTCGCTTTGGAAGTGAATGTGGATTGAGAAGACATCTGGAGACAGATATGAGGTGACCCGGGGTTTAAGAGCTGGGAAGAGGAAGGAGATCCAGAAGCAGGGACTCAAAAGAGAACCCGCCTGTGTCCCTATGGGACCGCTGTCCCCCACTGATCATGGGGGAGGGTCCAGAGACCAGTGGTCATTCCCATATTCCCAACACCACGCATCTACCTGGCTCACCTGGTTGCTCAGCGCTTGAGGAGCAAGCAACGGGCAGGTGTCTAGAGGCCAGAGGCGGAGGACGGCTGGACACAGTTATTAGAATCTTGCAGGGTCTGCCTGCCACACGTCCAAGGGCAGCAAGTTTCAAGCGAGCTCAGGGTAGACCCGCCTACCACGTCATTCGGGATAGGCACACCTGACTACATCGGTCGGATAATCCCAATAAAAAAAAAAAACAAAGCCACTAAGCAACACCAAGATACAAAACACTAAGACAATCTGGGCACTGTTTTGAGAAAGTGTGTATTCTAACGGAACAGCTAGACAAGAAACCAAAAGCACACAGATGCCGTGAACACGTGGCAAATTCGAATAATGCGTAAATACAGTAAAAGTTTCTAATGACAAACCTAGGGGGGAAAAAGCTATTGTATATGTACTCAAATGGTTTTTGGCAAGGGTGCTAAGACCGTTTAACGAGGAAGAGTCTTTTCGACAACGCTGGAAAAATGGGCCGCAAAAGAATAAAGGACCTTCGCACCCTTACATAACACCATGCACAAAAAATTAATTCAAGATCGCCCAAAGCCCCAAACGTATGAGCTAGAAGTATAAAACTCTTAGAAGAAAACATAAGGGAAACGCTTCATACCATTGGGTTTGGCAATGATGTCTTGGATATGACAGCAAAGGCTCGGGCAACAGAGAAAAAACAGACAATTTGGACTTCAGCAGAATCAGAAACCATTTGTGCATCAAAGGACACCACCAACAGAGTGAAAAGGCAACACGCAGAACACACAGCACAGAAGAAAGGGAGAAAATATTTGCAAGTCACCTCTCTGGTAAGAGATTAATATCCAAACTATGCAGAGAATCCTCGACTCCACAATAAAAAAGCAAACA
The DNA here is from genome assembly GCA_030068075.1 of Paguma larvata. Classification (NCBI taxonomy): domain Eukaryota; kingdom Metazoa; phylum Chordata; class Mammalia; order Carnivora; family Viverridae; genus Paguma; species Paguma larvata. Next base: position 45,628,012 of record CM057844.1, on the reverse strand, counting down.
GATTCAAACATAGGCAAAGGACGTGCACAGACGTTTCTCCAAAGAAAACATACGAATGATCAACAGGCACATGAGAAGACGCTCAACACGACTAATGAGTCGGGAAATGCAAATCCAAATCACAAAACGTCCATCCGTGCCCGTTAGGATGGAAACTCTCAGAAAAATCAGAAGATAAACATCGAAGGCAGGATACAAACAGATACTCCCACACCCACGTCCACGGAAGCGCCGTTCAGCCGAGGGCCGGAAACGACCCAACTGTCCACTGATGGCCGAATGGATACGCAAAACGTGGGCGACACGCACAAGGGAACATTACTCAGCCTTAACGGGGTGGGTCGGGGGCGTCCTGACACCTGCCACGATGGGGATGAACTGTGGGGACACGGTGCGGAGTGAAATGAGCTGGTCACATCCGGACAAATACCCTACTTACGATTCTATTCTCATGAATTACTTGGAGTCTTCAAATTCCTGGAGACAAAGAGCGGAACGGAGGGCTCCAGGGCTGGGGTTTGGTTGGGGGGGAGGTGTTGTAGGGGAAGGGGGTTAGTGTTTAAAGGGGACCAAGTTTCAGTTCGGCAAGACTGAAAGTTCCAGAGATGGGCGGAGGGGATGGTCCGGCAATGGGAATGTACTCAATGCCATGCAGGTGTGCACTGAAAATGGTTCCCAGGGTAAATGTTAGGGTAGTTCTTAACCGCAGTTGTTTTAGAGGAGGGGAGAAAAGTCCAGTCCCCCCCAAAGAAAGTGTCCCTGTTGTCAGTGGTGGCCAAGTGAGGGGGTCCGAACCCTTTAGTCTAGACCAGAAGGGCACCGAGGGAAATTCTGAGTCTTTGCCAAAAGTAAGTAGGGCACACGGTTCTTCCTTCTGTCAGCTGGTCCAGGACACACAGCTGGTCTGCGGTGACCTGCTCAGAGTCTTTCTCCCGCCTGCTCTTGAAAGGGAAGTGAAGCTGAGAGTGCGACCCGGGGAGGGGCCCTGAAACACGATCTGATCCTCGAGGTGCCTCAAGCTGTCTCGAGGTGGTGGCCGCGAGGTGCCCGGCACAGCGAGGGGCACTTGAACTGTGACAGTAACCACCGTTTGGGCTGCGGAATCTCCAAAGGCACCTGCAGGGAGGGCGGAGGGCGGGGGTTAAAGATAATCAAAAGTTTCAAGTGAAAGAGATGCTCCAAATCCCTTATAAAAAAATAACAGGAGAAGGGACAGGGCAGAGAAGCCACGTGACAATGACTCGGAAGGCACGAACCCTGATGTGGCTACAGGCTGCGCTCAGAGCCAGGAGGGGCCAGCCGGCATCGGTGCTCCGGAAGCGAGGGGCAGAGACGGGCCAGACTACACAATTTTTCTATAGAATCAACTCTTTCTTTCTCTAGGTAGAACATTGCAAGCCCGGGTCCTGTTGTGTCAACGGATTCTCGGAGGCCGGTTCCCTAGAGGAGCGGTCACTCTGCGGAGGGGAGGAAGGACTCCCGTGACCTCCCGTGCCTCGGGAAGAGCATATGTGCCAGGGTGTGACAGACATGCTGGATCACCCGAGTGACAGCTTTCGAACTCGCCTGGCCCTTGAAGAGAACCACACGCTTTTGGATCAGTTTCTCTGTCGAGGGGAACTTTAATGTCAGAGCCCAACAGGTAGAGGAACAGGTAGAGAAAGGCTTCCGTTCCCGCCCGGGCTTTGGTTGGAAAGAGATACGTTACTTAATGACATTTTGGAAAATATTTCAAATGAAAGGATTCTTGTGACATTCAGACAGAATAAAGAGTAGATTGCCCTACAGAGTTGTCAGCGTTGGAGACAAGATTATTTGTTCTTTGCACAGCGGGGTTTTGTTTGTTTGTTTGCCTTAACTATTTAGTCGGTATCCATCTCTTAGATTTTCTTGAAAAGTCAGTTTTGAGTTCTGCGTCTACACAGATTCATCCAGGCAGGACCTCTACATCAACCATCGATTTGATCAAATCGGTTTAAAAACCAAGCACACGGGGCCACTGGCCTTGCTGGTATTTCGTTTTGCCACATTGGGTAATTAAATTGATTTGAATGCAACGTTTTTTTGTGCCATTGAGGAACATACGACCGTCCCTTCTCGCCTGACATGTCCTCTTGACCACCGCCCTCCTCCTTCCCCAAAGCCTGGGTGTTTGGGAGAGAGGTGGGGGAAACCCCTGGACACTTGTCTCGGGGGATTAAAAACAAACCAGAAAAACAGGGGCCATGAAATTAAAGGTGAGACCCAGGCAGAACTCCATCCGCTCTAAGATTTTTCAGTTTGGCGTTGGCCGCGGGCACATTCCCCACGACAGAGTCGGGAACTCGGACACTTTTTCTGGGACACAGAAGGGCACTGTGGACAAAGGGTGTCTGAGGGCAGTGGCGCCTCTTACCTCTGCTGAGGTCTTTGTAGGCCGGAGGCCTTGTTCTCCATCACGATAGACTCGTGAATGAGAGTTCATGGTTGGAAGTAGCCTTAGACACCCAGGGATGCAAGGCACGGTTGGGTCTCGGGAGAAAATGCTTATATAAACCGAAGGGGAAGCCAGATTTGGTCTAAACAAGCTGAGGGAAGGAACAATTCTGAAACAAGGCGAGACCAATGGTGTAATGTGGTGTAATGAATGTTCAAAGCTGTCCAGATTCAACGGAGGGGAAGATTGCATCGTTTGGGGGCCTGCCGGGAGTCAGGAGCCAGCTAAGGGGCTGGCCTCCAAAGCCCGGTCCCCTCCGGCTAACGCACGCAGAAGCTTAGCCTGACGAGACCGTCTCAGATTTTTTTCACACCTGCAAGCCGAAGGAAAGGAAAACATGCATTCTAGTGACAGAAGCCAATTAATTACAGGATCTGCTACAAACACTCAGCCGCGTGACTTTGACAGAAAGCAAATTTGTCATCTCGAGAGGAATCTGACATCGCAGATACATAAATGTGATTAGGATGATAAGCAAACTTCTACCTACTTGAAACCCCTTCATTACGAAGAGAGAGAAAGACAGAGACAGGGTGTAAATTTGAGCAAGACGGGGAGTGTGTGGCAAGAAATTAAATGAGTCCCCAACAGACCAGCGGGTGAGCGGCGGTGACAGGCAGCCTCGGGCGACGCCGATGTATCTCCCAGGACCTTCTGGAATATAACTGGCTCGGATCGGCTGCAGCACCTGCGTTTGGAGACGGCGAGTCTGGTCTAGACCATGAGTAACACAGTGCGTTTCATTTCACCTTATCTTATTTGAGTTTTTGGCATTCTTGCCCAATCCGTGTGCTACTTTGTATAGGAGATGTCCAATAAATGCTCCAGAACGAGACGTTTGTCGGCGTCGGTGGTTCTCAGTCCAGGGCTATTTGGCCCCCAGGGACTCTTAGCAGGGTCTGGAGACTTCTGATGTCCGCAGCCCGGGAGAGGGATGGTGGGTGCCGGGCCCGAGCGGGTGGAGGCCAGGAATGCTGCTGCCATCCCACAGGGCATACGGCAGCCCTTACGAAGATGCACCCAGCCCCAAATGCCAACGTGCCAACATTGGGAAGCCTTGAACCACCAGACTATGCATCGGATAGCAGTCAGTTGGTCAGACAACAAACTTTTCTGACGTGTTTCTTTGCACGCCAGCCTCTGTGTTTAGAAATCAGAGAACTCTTCAGATTATCAGAGACGAAACTCAACTCAGATAAGCTCCGGCCGAACAGGCCCTCGTAACTCACATCCCCAGTCGGGACTTCTAACGAATTGAGCACGGTTGGTACCTTCGCACAAACTCTGGTCAGATGGACCGAGGTGTCTGCAAACCAAACATCACGTGTGTGTTCACCGTACGTGCTTTGTCCTCCTGAGGCCACCCGCCTGCCCCAGGGAGAGCTCACTTCTCGTCACTGGGGGTGGAGGAGAGGGAAGGCCTTTGATTTTTCTGTTGTCTTCCAGACGTCCTATAGGACTGGTTGGCGTCTCTCCGGCGTTTGGGCTCTTCCCTGGAAAAGAGTGATGAAAATAAACACCATTTATACACAGTTGGAGCTCCAGCACGTGCACTGTGCAACATAACGCTGCCTGGAGCTACTTCGTGCAGCCCTGCCCATCGGTGCTGTGCCGAGTGGCTGTCTGGTGAGCTCTGGAGCATGTACCGATCCTCAGGGATTGGGCCGAGCCTGGTGCCGAGCTAGCGTCTTCCCCTTGCCCTCAGAAGTGAAAGCGATAACTTGTTTTCCCTGGTGTCCATTTTTCACCCGTGATCCTAAATGTGCCGTGAGCCCTTTATCAGGACAACACGATGAAAATATCCCAATAGTTGCAAAAGGCAAAAGGCAGACCACACGCAGACCCATCACCGCTTCTTCCTCAACCTAGAACTTACAAACATATTTGGGTGTAGCGGGACATTCGCTGTCGCTAAAGAAGCCAAGAAATCCAATGGCGCGGAGTTTCTAGATGTTTCTCCGTAACGCCATCAAGCTTTTAGACTTGAAACAAAATTGCTGACCTGTCTCTTGCAAGATTTGCAACAGAGAAGAGAAGACGGACTTAGTTTGGGGGGGTCGCGCTCGCTGGGTTGTGTCCTGGCTGAAGGTTTGTCTTTTAAAAACCGCCTATGTCTGGGGTCCCTGGGCGGCTCAGTAGGTTGAGCATCCGACTTCAGCTCAGGTCACCATCTCACGGTTCGTGAGTTCGAGCCCTACACTGGGCTCTCTGCAGTGAGCACAGAGCCCACTTCGGATCCTCTGTGCCCCCTCTCTGCCCTTCCCCCACTCTCAAGTGCACTCTCTCTCTCTCTCTGTCAAAAATGAAATAAACATTAAAAAATTGCCCGTTTCCGGTAAGTGATGGAGATTTCTCCTCGGTGCGGGCAGCCAGCCGCCGGGAGGCACGGAACTTCCTGCCCAGAGACGACGCGGGCCACGGGGAGAAATGACAGAAAGACAGATGAGGTCCTTTCAGCCTTTGATTCGAGCCCCTCACTTCTTGTTACGCTCATCTCCAACGGCACCCACGACGGGTTTTGTGCCTTCGAGTCTCACAGTATTCTAAGACTGAGCTTTTTGAGGCCTGGGACCTTTGGCATCTTTGTATCTACGTGTGCCCAAGGCCAATGGACTGCCGTCGAGGACAGGCTGGTGAGAAAGACCAGCCAGCTATTGCGGTCTCCATCTTACGTACGAGGAGACCAACGGCGGGCCATCTTGGAGGGCTTTCTGAGGCTACATGGGAAGTTCGCGGAAGAGCTGCCGCAAGTGTTCCTTTTGGACGTGAGGTTCTCCTGGGAGCTGTTCAGAAAGAGTCTCCCCTTCTCGCGGCTCGCTGTCCTCACTGCATGCTGAGACGCGGTTCTGTGAGCCTCTGGCCCTTTGTCTGCTGGGCTCTTCATCCCCGGCCAGAAACGGCCGTGCTGGTTCCTACTCTGGTTTCCCACAGAGCCCAGGCACCAGCAGCCACAGCCCTAATTCAGAAACAGCTGAACAAAGCAAAGTAAACAAAGCATTATGGATTGAGGGTGGAGGCCGCTATCCGCACTCTGGACTTGGGGGCCCAGAGGGCAGGAATCGGGGCTGATTCATCTTTATCTGAAACAGACGCACAACCCGACAACTTGAAAATCCTCAATTTTGATCCATCTGTCTAATCGTCCCGCACCTGCTGTGAGGCCCGGTTTCTCCTACGCTTCCCACGAGCGTATCACTGAATGCTCAGAACGACCCTCCGTGGTGACGTAAATGATGGCGCGCACTCTCGAAAGGATGCGATGAGAAGGCCCTTCACCTGCGTGGTTTTCTTCCCCCCAACCCACACACAACCACAGCCTGGTCTTGGGGAAAACACCAGAGGAACCCAAATGGAGGAACCTTCACGAAACACCTGGCCAGTCCTCCAAACTGTCAAGGTCGCCAAAACCTAGGAGAGTCTGAGAAACTAGAACGGCCCTAGAAGAGGCTGAGGAGACATGAGGACAGAATGCCATGTGGCGTTCCGGGTGGGATCCTGGGCCCGAAAAGGGACATTCGGAGAAAACCAGTGAAATCTGAGTGAACCCCGGCATTTAGTTACTGACAACGCACTGACGTTGGCCCTGCTGTTGTCACGGGCGCGCCGTGGAAATGGAAGACGGCCAGAATCAGGGAAACTGGGCGAAAGGTTTACGGGAATTTCTGTGCCCTCTTTGCAGCTTTTCTGTAAATCTAAAACAATTTTTAAATTAAAAAAAAATTACTTATATTTGAAAATGTGCTTAAAAACATAACCCAAATCAGAGTCTCCTAACCTGAGTCACCGTTCTGGCAACACCTCAGACCCTGCTCGAGGCTCCTGTTTACATGGCAGGGACCCTCCCGGGGCTCCCGAGAATTAGATCATGGAGAGAAGGGCTCTCAAAGGGATCATATCCCGGTTTGGAAGCACGGGCAAGACCCAGGTGCCCCGAGGGGAAGGGGCGAAGGAGTCCACCAGGTCTGGGTGCCGGGCGCTCGCACAGCAATTGAATTGTTTGAGCGTTCCCAGGGAAAAACACTGCCAGATTGATGTAGGGGATGTTCCGGGGCCTCCTCGGAACCCATGTAAGTCTGGGACGTCTGAGTAGGCTGAAAAACGGCTCCAATTCGGAGGCGCCCGGGCGGCAGGAAATCGTCTGCAGTAACCTCTAACACCATTGAGACACCACACTTTCTGCCTCTCTCCAGAGTCGAAGGCCCACAGCTGCTTCCAATCAGGAAAAGCCAACTTTCCGTCCTGGAGCCCCACGCTCGCGCCTCCCCATTGCCGGCCCCTCCAAGCGTGGCGCCCTGGCCCCGGACCCAGACCCGGCGCGCCTTTCCTCTTGCCCTCCGAGCGAACACCGCTGCTCTTCTGAGTCCTTGGCGGCCTCCGCACCCCCTACAGGGATTTCCGGGAAGGCGTCCTTTCTCCTGGTACTTCCGTCTGCCACTGAACTCCCCCCCCCACCCGGTTCCATTGAGGCGCATCATCACTGCCAGTGCCGCAAACGCGCAGTGGACCGCAAGGGCGCCCGCTGGTTCCGCCTTCCCAGCAGCCACACTGCTTCCCTCCCTGCAGAGCGGGGCACTGCTACGTCCCCAAGCGCTGGCTCTCGTCCCCGAGGTTCTGATAGACGGGGTCCCGCCTCGCTGGTCCAGGCCTGGCTTGATCACGGTCCCAGTGAACGGGGGGCCCAGGGAAGGGAACTCGAACTCAGTGAGCTCGACTTGGATTTGGTTTCCAGCAACGGATAGCCCTGAGTGCTCTGCACCGGAAAGGACAGTCCCTAGGTGGCGCTCCGGGTGGCTGGCACGGCTTCGGGCCGGCACCCCTTTCCCTCTCACAGTGCCCCCGCTGGCCAGTCCATCACATGACTTCATCGCTTAAGGTGCCGCCTTCCCCCGAGAAAGTCACCACCAGCGACTCAACACACACTCCTCCCACCATTTTCCTCCACGCTCAAGTCTATGACCATGCTGCTTCTTGCTATTCTGACGGAAATGCAGGCATCCGTAAACACCTGCCACACCCCTTCCTCGTAGGACGAGGCCACCCTTCCCGACCATACTTATCCCTCTACTCATGCTTTTCGACGCTGCAGAAATCCACGGAACGGCTGTGCTCTGATGTGTTCCACACCGACCGGGTGACGGGCACGTACGTCGTTCCCACTACGCTGCTGCTGCCCACAGTACTGCCTTCTCTCTCAGTGCCCTCATGAACAGGTTTTTATAGGACAAACGTCTAGCGGCGGACACGTGACTTGGATGGGAAAGCATGCGATGTCCACAGCGTCGATCGGCCTCAGTGGCTCCGCTCTTGCTCGCCGTGGCCTCGCGCTCTGTGGCCACCACTTGAGTGGGGGGCTCGTATTTAGCGAGCATCTTCTGGGTGGTGGTCTCCGGTGCACCTCTTAACATTCAGAACTTTCTGCGCACTTCACCCTGAGAAGCGGAAACTTCTACTTACTACCCCTACTTCAGAGATGAGGAAACGCAATCTTGGGGAAAGTAAGGAACTTGCCCAAAATTGCATAACTGATACACACACACACACACACACACACACACACACACACAGCGGATTTGGCTGCAATCCTGCCTAACTCTGGAGCCTGTGCCGGTCACCCTGCCCGCTCCCACCCCGTGCCGGTGTGTCTTGGAACTGGGCACGTGTTCCTAGTCTGTTCTGCTTCCTGAACCCTCTTAATGCCATTTGCATGATAATCGATTAGAACTCAGAGCAGCTGGGGTGGGGTTGGATATGAAGCTCTCTTCATCTGGTTTGAATTATTATGAAATCAGGGTTATGTTGATATTTTTCATGCTATGTCCCGGAGGAAAGTGATTATTTTCTTTTATTCATTTATTTTCTGTGTCTATCAGCTTCAGCGACTAAATCCCCCTCAGCATAACCTTCCGGATCTTCCCAGAACTGCACAGGATGAGAAGGCTTTACTGTGTCCTAACCGAGTCTGCTCAGGAGGGTGGGTCAGGCGGCCCCACAGGCAGAAGGGCGCTCCCAAGGTCTTTGTCTTTGGGGCTATTTTGTCCACAAACTTTTGGTTTCCTCAGGGAAAACACGTTTCTCAAATGCCCCCATCCACAAGCCTACACGGACTCTTTCACAAATGGAAAGCATCTGCAGCCAAATAAAAGCAAGCTGTGTCTTCCAGGGCCGCGGCCGCCATGTTTCTCAGCCGCTGGTCAGACACTAACGCACAGTGTGAAACGGCAGAGGACTCTGTGGACAAACCCAGCTCTGCTCTACTCTCGCTGTTGCTTCCCTCCCACTGGCTTCCTCCAAAGACCTGGCTTAGAATTTCTGTGCTGCTGAGTGGCAGGAAAGACGGCTGGGTCACACGGAATGACTGTGAGATCACCACAATCACCTGTGTCTTTTTAGTGTCGCTCCGAGGAGGAGGGGAGTCAGTTGGGGGGTGTGGCCACATCTCCCAACAAATCCTTGTCTGCCAGGAGAGACACACTGACAAGGTTAGCCAGAGCATCAAGGACATGACACATAGAAAAGGTTCAACTGGTAAACCTTCCTCCTCCCAACCCGGGGTTTAAAACTTGACCTTCTAAAGTATCGGCTAACTAAGAAAGCCAGCACGTCCCCATGCACAAACACACTCGGAAACATTTGCAGTTCCAGCACTGGGAGGTGAGGCAGCCTGGAGGGTGGGCAGGGATAGGCAGGGAGGTCCATCCCATTAAGTAAACACATGAGTTCAAAGTGATGGGCACTTGTTGGGATAAGCACTGGGTGTTGTATGTCAGCAATGAACCATGGGAATCTACCCCTGAAAACCAAGAGCACACTCTACACACTGTCTGTTAGCCAACTTGACAATAAATTATATTAAAAAAAAGTGATGGGTAAAATGAACACCTAACAACATGGATGGATCTTAACAACATAGGACTTCATTTTAAAAAATCATGAAACAGAAGAAGAAATATAACAAGATCATTTGCATATATTGAAAATATATGCACAAAATTTATTTAAGATAATAGAAGTTAGAATAGTAGTTACGTTGGGGTGCAAGGTGGGGCAGTAAGTGACCGGGAGGAGAATGGGAGAGGCTTCTGGGTGCTGGAGGTCTTCTGTACCTTGATCTACATGGTGGCTATAAGTATAGACATACGTGAAGTCCATTGAGCAATACACTTAAGATTTGTATTTATGTGTGCATATCATACAAAGCAATAATACATATTTTGCAAATAATACAAACAAAATGATTAATACATTTGTACGTTGGTCAATAGAGTTGAAAGGAAGGGGAATGGAGTAGGTGGGAAAAGGGGATGGATGGCTAGATGGATGGAGGGGTGGGTGGGTGGATTAAAAGAAAGATATACGGATGGACGGAAGGGAGAACTGATAGAGAGACGAAGGGAGGAATGGATGGTGGGTGGATGGATGGGTAGATGGATAGTGGGTGGATGGATGGGTGGATGGATAGTGGATGGATGGATGGATGGATGGATGGATGGATGGATGGATGAATGGGTGGATGGGTGGATGGATGGGTGGGTGGATGGAGGCATGGATGAATGGGTGGATGGGTGGATGGATGGATGGATGGATGGGTGGATGGATGGAAGGATGGGTGGGTGGATGGATGGAAGGATGGGTGGGTGGATGAATGGGTGTGTGGATGGATGGGTGGATGGATAGTGGATGGATGGATGGATGGGTGGATGGAATAGGTGGATGGATGTGTGGATGGATGGATGGATGAACTGACAGATAAAGCTAGCTCGTGGGAAGGATAGTATAATGTTACCTTTCTTAATCCACCACAGCAGGCACAAGTAGCAGACATCAGAAGCTGACTCCAGCTAGCTTAAGCACTGAAAGGACTTGGTCAGAAGGACATGGATTAGCTCACAGACCCAGGGAAACAGGCTCAGAAAGCAGGCCAGCCCAAAGGGAGCTAAGAAGCTGCAGAAAGCTTGCCGCAGAGACGACCTGGTTCAGGGTCTCAAGCAGGCAGGCTCTAATGGTCCTGGAGACTTTGTGTGTTTCCTTCAAGACTCAGAGTCGCAGTTGGGAGCATACGGTTGTGCTGGAGCCAGAGGCCCGTGGGGGGTGGGGGGGGGCAACCAGCATCTCCACTGCCTTTTTGCTCCTGAAGTGATGGGGACTTCCCCCAAGGAGAGTGGCTGTTCCCGTTCGAAGCACCCACTCCTGTCTCACTGCTGTGACACGGCAGAAGATTGGGGAGGGGACAAGAGCAGTTCTCTGGGCTCAGGCTATGAAGCCCGTTCCAGCCGGCAAGACCAAGGGCGCTTATGGAATGTTAAGGTCTGAGCAAGCAGCAGCCAGGAGCAAAACCGCAGAGACGAAAAGGGCAGAGGTAGGTTCAGAGTGTGTGCCGTCGTTTGAGACTGTCAAATGTAGGGTGACCGACCGAGCTGCTGGGCCCAGGACCGAGGGGGATTCTGGACCCTGGGCTTTCGGCTCTCCAACTGGGAAAGCCTCAGGCGAACCTGGACACGTCGGTCCCCACGGGAACCGGCTCCATCCAGTTGGGACGGGGAGAGCGGGGCTCAGAAAAGGCTCAGACTGGACCACTCCCCAAGGCGGGGCCTGCACCTCTTGGTTCTGGATAGCAAGTTCTGGAAAGTTTCAGAATACGATAAAAAAAGACATTAACTATTACTGACTTCCCTCCGCCTCCCCCCGCAGGCACTCTGATCGGATCTAGGGTGTTTCTCCGCGATGTGGAGCCTGACGGTAATGAAGTAAAATCGCTGTGCGAGCCGCCGGTTCCACCCTGGGCAAAATCTCCGCCCCGCGCAGCAGCTCTCGGAGTTAAATCCGTGGGGTATATGACAGGGCCTCGTAAATTGTAAAGCATTATGCAAATGTAAGTAAGATATTATTGTTATCCTGGGTTGTGAAGGTCCCTGGTGGTATCGATGAGTTTTTATATGACAAAGATCTATGCTTTTTCCGTCCCGAATTAATAATTCACTTATGCTAATAAAACAAAGGAATCCAGTTGCCAGTGTCTCAAAAACAATCTTCTTTCTTTCCATGAATTCTAATGTGGCTGTTTTTTCCCCTCTTTTTTTTTTTTTTAAGTGGCAAATGGAAACAGGTGAGTCGCAAAATCTGTGGGGTATTTTGAGCCAAAAAGAATGAGTGGTCTGCGGATTTGAAGAAAAAGTGAAAAAGGAGGGGACGGGACACAGTCCTCTGCGCGCGCGTGGGCTCGGAGCATCCCCTGGCCGCGAGCCCTCTGACCAACGACCCGCGCTGTTTGGTCCAAGCGCGAGAGACCCGAGCCGACGTGACGTTTCTGGCCCCTGCCTCGTTTGTCCCTCCGCAAATGCGTGCGGTGGGTGGGCCCCGCCACCAGGCAAACCGGGAGGGAACTGCTCCCGAGGCTGTGTTTCCAAAGCTTTGCCCACCATCAGGCCCCGCCTCTGGGAGCAACTTCCGGTCCCTAGAGGTGTTCTAGAAAGGGTTGGGGGGGCGGGGTTTCAGGGCTGACCGGAATCTTACTACGCCCCGAAGCCTCGAGTCTGGATTCCGGCGGCCTCCCTCTGTCCATCTGTCTGAGCACCCTCTGTCCATCTGTCTGAGCACCAGGCAAACTGGCCCTGGGGGGAGGGGAGGGGGCGGGATCTGCACAACAGAAGGCCATCACGCTGCTGCTTCGGGGCTGTCCTAGCTCCCGTTTACCTGGAGGGCCCGGTGTCACGCGCTGCCATGGGGTCTCTGCCCGCGGGGCGGGAGGGGGGAGCCCCTGGGGGCAGATGGCTGTGTCCAGCTGTGCTGCTTTAACCGTGTGGTCTGGGGCGGGTCCCTGAACCTTTCTGTGCCTCGGTTTCCTCACCTGCGAAATGGGAATGAAACTCTTACATGCCCTGGAGGGCTGCAGTGGAAATCAAAGGAGTTTCCGCAGTGGCCCTCACGGTGTTTGGGGGCCCAGACCCCCGGGGCGGTGGACCCTATTTTGACAACACAACCCACATTCTGTTAGGACCACACAGGGGAGTTCTCCGGAGACGGTGTTGGGGGGTGATAATGCGACAGGCTTTAAAAGCCATGTGCAAGGGGCGCCTGGGGGGCTCCGTCGGTTAAGCGTCTGACTCTTGATTTCAGCTCCGGTCATGGGTCATGATCCCAAGGTCGTGGGATCGAGCCCCGTGTTGGGTTCTGCACTGAGTGCGGAGCCTGGTTGAGATTCTCTCTCTCTGTCTCTCTCTCTCTCTCTCCCCTGCTCATGCTCTCTCTCTCTCAAAATAAATAAACACAGCTTAAAAAAAGATGCACAAAAATGCAAAACGAGGCCCCCTTTTCCCTAAATACTCTGAAAAATGTCACTGGATCCCATTAAAAACTACCTCATGGGTTTTATTATCGCTATTTTAAAATGAGCTAAGAAACCATCCTTCGCGCGTCCACGGCGAACATCGCACAGTAAACACTGATTGGGACCAGGAGACGGGGATCTTGTAACAGAAGCTCTTCAGGTTCTCCGTCAGTTTTAAGGCTGGGGAGGGGTCCTGAGGCCAGATCGCTAATACCCATGAGGCGCTCCTCTAATGTCACCGGTCTCGGGGTGCTTCCCACTGTCCCCATTTTATAGACGGGGGAACTGAGGCATGTGGGAGCCTCCAAGGCAGACAGAGGTTCAGAGCAAAGGCAGACTCTAGCCCAGGTGTGCCTGAGTGCGAAGCCTGTGTGTTTGGCCGGATGTCGACCGGAGTCTCTCGCAGTTTTCGGCGTCATCTAGGGCTAGTCAAGGGCGACTCCGCACGGAGCGGGCCCCCTGGCGCGGCACAGCAGAGGAGCGAATCCGTGAGCGAGCCTCCCCGCTGACACGGGATCAGGGACCACGTCTCGTTTTGAGCCCGCCACCTGCCATCCGTGGAGTAGGGCCAAACCACACTGCCCCCGAGCCGGAACGAGCCTGTCTTGATCTCTGAGTCTCCGACGTCCCGCGGGGGCGCAGGTGAATGTTGGGGTGGGGCGGGAGCGGGGGAGTCTATGCTCTACGGAAGGAAAAGACTTCCTCGTCAGAGGAAACCAGCACCCATGCTAATAACCGACTCCGCCGCGAAAACCTGGCCTCTTGTTTGAATACCAGAGGAAAACCGGACGCTAAAGAATCTGCAGTAATTCCGAAAAACCTCCCTGTGCGTCCCTCATTCTATCTCGACATTCGGGAACTCCGGAAACCATCATTTAGAGTCAGACACCACCTGCCTTTTGTCTCGCTGACTTTCAGGGTAGAAAATGGCTGAACGCATCCAGGGTGTTTCAGATTCAAGGCAGATCTGAAATCTGTTCAGGCCAGGGCCACCGCGAGGGCTTTGCGGACAGAAAAAGAACACGTGCTTGCACAGAGAGCCGACGAGGCGGGGCCCCTGCAGATCGGGGCTTTGCCCCCCCACGGGGCTCACCCCCGACACCTTCACTGCGTCGTTGTATGGGGTGCTGTGGTTCTGCTCAGGTGCACACGCTCACGGCTGGCGGCTCCCCGTCCCCAGGAGTCCCTCTCTCTGCTACACCAGGGAGTCATTTGAAATTCACATGTAATGGAAAGCTACGTTTCCTTCTGCAGCACAGGAAACCACCAGGCGGTGACCACAGTGGTGATTAATAAGATAGCTCCGCCTCCCCCGGCCCCTAGGTCTAGGGTGGAAGTCAATTAGCTCTCCACCTTTAAGTTCTCTGCTGCTCCAAGCATGTGATTTTATTCAATCTGTCAGCAATTCCCAACAATCTGGTTATAAAATCAAAGTACAATCTGTGGGGTTTTCTCCCCCTCCATCCTTCCTCCTGTTGGTCTTCCTCCCCCAGATGAAATAGTGATGAAATCCGCACGAGGCTCTGACCCTCAGCTGCGTGCTGGCCTTTGCCTGTCCCCGAGTCTGCAGGCTTCTCCTGGCAGAAGGCTGATCCGTCCCCCGCCCCATTCGTGTCTTGTAGCAGACGTGGCCCCCGGGAGGGGACTGCAGCTGGACTGTCACCGCGTGAGGAACCCGTGATCATCTGTAACCCGCCCCCAGCCCCCACCAGGAAGCCCGTAGCTCTGGGTCACAGGCACAGGTCAGGGCGGGGGCCCGGACAGCTGGCACGGCCAGCCCACCTTTGCCACCCAGGGCCCCCGTGCCGCCTGGAAGCCGCCAGTGGTTGAAGAACTTCAATGTTCTGGGGCACCTGGGGGGCTCAGTTAGTTAAGCACCGACTTCAGCTCAGGTCATGATCTCACAGTTTGTGAGTTTGAGCCCCGCATCGGGCTCTGTGCTGACAGCTCAGGGCCTGGAGCCTGCTTCGGATTCTGTGTCTCCCTCTCTCTCTGCCTCCCCCCCGTTCATGCTCTCTCTGTCAAAAGTAAATAAACATTTAAAAAAATTTTAAAAAAAAAGACTTCAATGTTCTTCATTCTCAACAGTTTCCTTAATTAAAGACCAATACGCACCTTCTGGTCCCAGGCTCCCATCCCTGGCGCGTTATCTTCTGACACTCCCCCTCCATCAACCCCTCCCCAACCCCGACGCGCCCCTTGGCAGGTGTGGCCCGTTTCTGTGAGCGCTGATGACTCATCTACACTGACCCAGGAATCGGTTTTTCTATTGGATGATCTCTATTGGGGGGAGAGCTCAGCTACTAATTGAAAAGTTAAGGTTTTCAAACTTTAAAACCTGTGTGAAGTAAGGGCTCGCCCGCGGAAGGAATAGAGCGGCCGAGGCAGGGGGAGAGCCCGAGAAAGACCACAGACCCTCACAGCCCGTCCTTCCTCAAGCCCCAAATAGGCTTGTTTTCAAATGCTTCTCCACTATTCTGAGTGAAGAATGAGGGAGGGAGAGAGACAGAGAGAGAGACTCCAAATATAAGTCCCTTCTGGAATTTTATAGGATTCCCATTGATCTAGATTCTGTTCCTACAGAGGTCACACTCCAGAAGACACAACACTGGACTGCAGACATCTGGAATCTTCTGGATGTCAGAGCCACCTTTTCCTTCCATCTTTTCAACCAGATGAGTGCAAAAATTGCAAGGCGAGTCAGGGCATCTACTCCTTCATTAGAAGGTTTATGGACTGTGGTTCTCAGATACTGTGTGTTTGCCTCTTCCCGCCTAGATTATCCTGTGTAGATGGGTTGTTGTGGAAATTACAATGGCCAGGTTCAATGGGATGACAAAGAACTTAAATCAGTCTGTCTGGAATTTTGTGCAGTTCTGTCTGGCTCCCCCCTGGGCCACACTGAAAGAAGTCAGTTTAATCTTAGGTACCTCCCATTCTCAAAAACAATACAAACTTTCAGAGCAGGACTGCCATTTACATTTTAAACCAATTTCTAGGGATGACTGGGGGGCTCAGTTGGTTAAGGATCCAACTTCAGCTCAGGTCATGGTCTCCTGGTTTCTGGGTTCGAGCCCCGCGTCGGGCTCTGTGCTGACGGCTCGGAGCCTGGAGCCTGCTTCGGATTCTGTGTCTCCCTCTCTCTGCCCCTCCCCGCCTCACACTCTTGACTCTCACTCAAAATAAGTAAACATTAAACAAACTTAGAGTTTTCCAGTTCCCGAAGAACCTTCCTACATCCCCGAGCGTGGGGTGGATTTTTAGGTCATACTGTTTAGGATAAAAGCACGTGACTCCACTCTGCCCACAGAATCCTCCGGATCCAGCCCTCGCCCCACAGTTTCATTCCTGCTTCCCTGTGGCCCACGGGCCTCCCCTCTCCTCTCAGCCTCCAGCTCGGAGCTTCCTCCGCCGGGAGCACCGTTCCCCTCATTCCAGGTCAGCCTTCTGGGTTCAGTCCCAAGGCTCCCTGGTTCTGTTGGTTCCCCCAGATTATTTCCTCTTTTCTCACCTTGCAGACTCCCTCGTTAGCATCTGTCAAGTTGTAAGTAAAATGTGTGATGTTCTGTTTCACCTCATCTTCTCTATCAGGCTGTGCGGGCCAGATGACAGTTGCTCAGTACATATCTGCTGGAAAGGAAGGGAGGGAGGGAGGGAGGGAGGAAAGATGGAAGGAAGGGAGGAAGGAAGGAAGAAGGAAGGAAGGAAGGAAGGAAGGAAGGAAGGAAGGAAGGAAGGATTGATGGAAGGAAGGAAGGAAGGATGGAAGGAAGGAAGGAAGGAAGGAAGGATGGAAGGAAGGAAGGAAGGAAGGAAGGAAGGAAGGAAGGAAGGAAGGAAGGAAGGAAGGAAGGAAAGGAAAGGGAAGGAAAGGAAAGGAAGGGGGGAAGGGAAGAAGAGAGGAAAGGAGGGACGGAGGGAGGAAGGAGGGAGGACAGTAGTGGAGTCTCACTGGAGTCGACACTGTGACGCGCCTCTAGGTCCCCCTCATGACGGATAGCGCCAGCCGCTCGGAGTGTGGTCTGCAGACAGCAACTTTAGCTGTTGGTCCCTCCAAGGACTGCCTTGGCTACAGGGAGCCGCCTCTCCCGGGGTCACGCCCTTCTCCAGCGCGCCCCCATGGGTTGGCCAAGGCTGTCTGGCTGTCTGGCCAGCCCTTTCCGCCTCGCTCCGCTCCTTTGCACAGGTGTCCCTTACCCCAAGGGCCCTCCTGAACTGACTTCCAACACTAAACTCTGTTTCAGAGTCTGCTTCCAGGAAGAGCCCGCCTGAAACGCTCATGAACCTCTCCTTGCAAATGGGTGCCCTCCAATGCCTAGGATGACCCCGCCCCTAACCCTCAGCTTCCGGCGGGGAAAACACCGAGTGATATTCCCCGGCTGTGCCTCTAAGCTGGACCCTAACAGTTCGGGCAAAAACCTGAGGAGCAATGGCCTTTCTGGAACCACCACCGGAATCAGCAACGAGGCATCTAGAAGCTTCTTTGCCATGATTGAAAGTAGAAAAAGTCCCAGAAAGTGTAGCCTGGTACCTGGCAACACACCAAATACCCAAGAAATGTTTGTTGAAACAATGAAAGCTTCTTTTTTCCTTGTTCTCTATTTCTCCCCTAAGAACTTAAAAACCAGAAAAAGATAATAAGACTAACGCATTCAGCCCCATGCAGTTATCTTCTCCAAATCACTTGTTTTTAGCACAAAAGGGATAACCACTTATGATGTATTTTTCCATTATTTTCTTTGTGCAGGAGGTTTTTAAATTAATTTATTCTCTCTCTGCATCAGGTTGTCTTGTAATTGAGGATGTGAAGTGTTTGTCTTCCAAAGGCTTTCTGGTGATGTCTTTTTCGCTGTTAACATCTTCTTTGTCTACGCTTGTGATCCCTGCCGAATTGCCCACGGAAAAGCAACTCAAGTGCATAAATTATGAGACCACACGGGCACTGCTCACATCTCTTTGAGCCGAAATGTCTTAGGAGAGAAGTTTTCTTTTTGCAAAACAAACACAATCGAACCTTGATTAACTGGAACATTTGGGGAATGGGACAGTGTGGATAATTTAATTTTCTGGGTAATTTACGTCTAACCAGAAATTCGTCAATAGTTTCAAACCCTGATGCAGAGAATCTTTATACAATTTATTGTTCTTTCTTTGCGCTCTTAGTAGGGATGGAAGAACCTAGCGGAACACCTTCAGAGGCAGAATGTGATCACGTCCTGGTAAGAATGTTGGACTTTAGGGCTGAAGCCCAGGTGTCAGTCACAGCTAACTGTGACACGAGCCAGGACAAAACCCTCCGATTCTCGGTTCCCCCTAAAAAGAAGAAAGCACACACCAACAATGGCTCGTCTGAGTCCAATCCGAAAGCTTCCTGGTGCCCAGATCAGCA
Organism: Paguma larvata; assembly: GCA_030068075.1. Lineage (NCBI taxonomy): Eukaryota > Metazoa > Chordata > Mammalia > Carnivora > Viverridae > Paguma > Paguma larvata. Next base: position 45,609,823 of record CM057844.1, on the reverse strand, counting down.
TCCATGCTCTTACCTTCCTTTTGGCTCCAGAGGTCCAAGGAGACTGTACTAGAGTTTGGGTGGCATTTATGCTCCCAGCAAAATCCGAGCTTTTAATCTAGAAATCCTTCTTGAAGGTCTACTCAATACTCAAATACCTGTTCACGTGGATCTACCTTCCCGTGTCCTGGTTCTTTTCTCCTCAAGGTGGAATGAGAAGTAGAAAAAGCAGATGAGATCTGCGGTAAACCGAGCCATAACCGGCAGCTGGCCTACCGCGTGCAGACTCCGGAGACGCGCGCGTGCTTGTGTACCCCGGGAGGTGCGGACGTGCTGCTGCGGAGGGGGCGCTGGCCTGGGCCTGGGACGTGGAGCCCGGACTCTGCTTTGGGTCCGGTTTCACCACCGGTATGAGGACCGAACCGTTCTTGGGCCCCTTACGAACTGTAGACTTCGTCTCCCGAGCCCCGGGCCCTCGACCTCAGTCCTAGTGGCTGGTGGACTGGATGCCTTTGTGTGGGGCCGGCCCGCGCACTGCAGGGTGTTGGAAAGCATTCCTGGCCTCTGCCTACAGAGGCCAGAAGCACCGCTGCCCCAAGCTGTGAAGCCAAAACCGTCCTCAGACGTTGTCCGATGGTGCCCTCCCTCTCTTCAACCACCCTCCTTTGAGAACCACTGCTTGTAAGGGTGATCTCTTAACCTTTCCTGAGGAAAAGAACCCAGGACTGAGATCCTCAAGCCATCCAACATTTGATGGGAAATTAGGTCTCAAACAGTGCCCACCTGCTACCGTGGGATCCAGGCGGCATCCATCCGGAAGTGCCGGGGTACCTGCAAATCCGTGGGTCCATGTAGCAGACCCAAGTTCCCACGCTCTGCTGGAGGCCCACCAACTGACACTAACTGAAGCTACCCAGAAAGTAAGGAAACTGATGAGCAGGAGCCTCACGAGATCACTCTGCAACGCTCCCCGCTCATGTGAGAACTCGGTGGTTGGCATGAAGCAGGACCGATCTTACCGCATAGGACTTCTCTTGCTTTACTGACGACGGTGAAAGAAAAATAGATATTTGCATCAAATGTTTTGGATTAGGGGAAGCTGCTCTCTCACGCCCCCTTCGCTTTCTTGGCCCTCAGCACCGTCTGCTATTATATTGTTGACCTATTTATCTGTCTGGTTGGTTCATCAATTGACATCCCCTCCGCCCAAATCAAAGCCCCATGGAACCTGCCTGTATCTCTCAGTCCTATATCCTCACATGCCTACCACACACTTCAGCACTCAGTAAACGCTGGGGGGACAAACGGGATGGAGTGGGTGATGGGAAAGCATTGCTAAATCCTGAAATCGGGGGAGAGAAAGTTCTCTATATGCTTCTGTTCCTCTCTGATAATCCCAGAGGCAAGGGGCTGGGCCAAATCACTCATCTTAGAATCTTTCTTTCCTCTCCTTGACCGCCAGCGAGCCGCTGGACCCACTTACTTAACAAATGTGCACTGATACCTGTGACGAGCCAGGCACCGTTCCGGCTACAGAGAACCCCACAACGAAGCCACCGCGGGCCCTGCTCCAAGGAGACCCCTCCTGGGCCGTATGGGGCTTCTCGTTTCTTAGCTCCTTGGCCCACTCTACTCAGTTCTCGAACAAGAAGACTTTTTGAGTGGGTCCTCGATGTATGACCTCTACATGTGTGGGGGGCATGGGGGACTTAGGGGCGGAATCCTCAGAGCAAACGTGTCTGACTGGAACACTGGCATATGGAAAAAACAAGCCTGAACAGCCAGCCTGTCACTTATAATGGCGCCGAGAGGCCTCGCTTCTGCTGAATTATACCGTCTTTCACACTACGTACACACGGGACAACTAGATCTCCAGTGTGGCCAGAGATAGGATTGGGTCACTCCGGCCCAGAGGCGACGGACGAGCCCACCGACTTCTCATAGGAACCCACTCACTCATGCACTCATGCAGAGAAACAATTCACTTACTTCTGGGCAGAAATCACCAAACACTCAACCATAAAGGGTGCTGAATTTGCTTCTGGGAGGCAGACTGAAAGCAGATGTCCGTCACGGCTGGAGACAAAGGTCCGAGACGCCAGAGTCAGTCCTTCTGTGTTCGTAGCCCAAACATCAACAGGCTGCCACCAAGCAGGAGACTGGAAAGGCGCTCCCCTTGCTTGACGGCATAGCCAAATCCATCTGCTTCGAATCCGAAAGTAAGGAAGCAGGTCCTTGAGCGGAACCGACTAGTCCTTGTGGTTCGGCGTGAATCCCTACCTGTGCTTTCCCGTATATCATCTGGTACCCACCTACCAACCACTCGCCCGACCAGCGAACCACCAACCACCACAACAGCAAAAAAATGTGTTTATACCACAAGATATAATGTAACTATTCCTTTGGACTGAAAGATGGGATAATCCCTTGACTTGGAATGGTAATTGCTCACCCATAAAATTTGACTGAAGAAACTTATATGATAAACCTACAATTCTACTTGTGGCCCCAGTTCTATGGGCTTGGAGAAAAAAAGGGGGAAAGAGCTGTGCTTAACAGGAACTAGAATAACAAAAGTAACTAACAATGCATGTACCTTTCGGATTTGCTCAATACTTCCCCAAGTGTGAGGGATGTACCACTGGTAGTATGAAGATGCTATCTATGTAACTGGCACATGGATGGACAGTTTTTAGTGGTTTAGTTTAATGCATATCAAAACATACAATACTATCAAGTTCGGGCTGAGATTTCACAAATATTATTATTTAGGGCAATAGTCATTTCTTTAAGACAGAGAAGACAAGAAGATGTGGTACATATACACAAGGGAGTATTACTCAGCCATAATAAAGAATGAGATCTTGCCATTTGCGGTAACCTGGATGGACCTAGAGGGCATTAAGCTAAGTGAAATAAGTCAGACACAGAAAGACAAATACCATATGATTTCACTTACATATGGAATCTAAAAAACAAAAATAAACAGACACTCTTAAATACAGAAAACAAACTGGTGGTTGCCAGAGAAGTGGGTCGAGGGAAGGGAGAAATAAGGGGATTAAGAGGTAGAAACTTCCAGTTCTAAAATAGTGAGTCACAGACACGAAAAATACGGCATCGGGAATACAGCCATCAATATTATAATAATGTTGTACGGTGACAGATGGTGACTAACTTAACACTGACGATTGTTTAAAATTGTTGAATTGCTATGTTGTATACCTAAAACTAATACAACATTGCGTGTTGACTATATATCAATAACAAAAAGAATTTCAATAATAAAAGCATGTGACAAAAAAGACAGATGATTTAAACAAGAGTATTAAATAAATAATATACCCATATGTGGACACATATGGCAAAAAGCATTAAGATGGTTCTCAAATGACTGAAGTTTGGAAATAATGGGTTATTACTGTTAGAGTTGGAGGAGTTGGCATAAAATCTACTCAGATCCATCAGTAAGTGTATCTGTGCCTTCTATATTTCCATTCCTACTTTTTCTCCCAATTCCTGTGTCTCCATGGACTTCAAGTGCCTTCAAGAGGTATAGATGTAGAAGATCAGAACTGTGTTGGAACGTAAAATAAGTCTACTCACTCCCGTGAAGAATACATCAACTATTTCATAAGGAGGTACTGGTTTGACTTAATAATGTTTTCTCTGTTAACGAATAACATTAAATATCCAAGAGACATCAATTCTAAGGGGAATAGTTGTGGATCATTGCACTGTGGATAGTGCCCTCATGTGGCTTCAAAACTTAGCTACATTTAAGAATTTAAAAAACACGTCTTTAGGTTAAGAAGTCTAAAATATGGCGGACTATGACAAACGAGACACCTGGGAAAAGAAAACAGCACAAGAAAATATGGCGATTTGCCGTCACCAAATCCTTTTGTTGAGTGGACTGGGATACCAATATGGCGGCCAGGATGTCTGGTTAACCACTTGGGAATAATCGGATCTCGAATTCACAGAGGATACTGCCTGTGATCATTTGGGTGAAAATGTTAACAAATCACAGAAGACATCTTTCTTTTCAATTTTATTTTTATCAAAACAAAATAGTTTAACCATATAAAGAAGATAAATTTCAACAAACAACCAAGAAGCCAACAGCTGTCCTGATTACGAACAATCAAAAGAGAAGTAAGTTCTGAACAGCTGACTGCCCGTAGAACATTCTGAGGCATCCTCTAGGGCTCCAAGTGACAGGGACTACTTTTCCTGGCTCCTTTTCTTCCAATCGTGGAGCAGTATGCTCACAGGTTCCTAGACATCTTCAGATCAAATTACACATATGCCCACGTAAGTACAAAGCATGGGTGGAGAGAACTGTACAGGTGCAAACCTAGCACACAAGATTTTCTGGGTCTTGACACCTATATTTAACGAGTTCTGAAAGATAAAGACACGAGATTGTGCTTAAATATCAAGAAATGTAGTGTTTCAAAAGCCAATGGGTCCCCCCTCACCAGAACTACGGGAATCCCAACTGAAGTGAGGAAAAATCCCCCAGTCGTGTTTGCCGCGGTTGCAGGAAGGCGACGGCCACGGAGCCGGGCGGGCCGTCTTCTCCTCGCCATATTAAATTATGTCCGGAGAGCTGAGCAGCGGCACATTCCAATGATGATGACAGTTCCCATAACTATGAGAATCTGCTGCACCAGGCAGATTTTGTGCAAGATGCAAATTTCTATGCCAGGGAAAAAATGAATAATGTGATCATTCTAAGTAATGAATGTAAATGCAAGGAAATACTTCTTGGCAGAAGGCTGCAAGTCGTTCGTCTTTCATGCCAAGAACCGTGGTCACAATGCCTCGCGGCCAGGCTGCTCTTCTCAGCCGAGCCCTAAAGGAGGGATTTTAGGGCGGGGAAGTGCAACTTGCCCTGGATGACCCATGGTGCTATTGGCGGCGTTGAGTAGAAGCTAGAGGCACCCCTCCCCCATCCTTTTTTTTTTTTTTAAATCTCTTGGCAAATGAACCATAGGTTCTCCTGGGTTGTGAGTCCAGGGGATCTTAGCTTCATCCAGAATCGCTAAGGTTATGAGTAACAAGAGGCATGAGTTGTCTCCCATCGTGCCTTACAGCACGGAGCGTTTGGGTTGCCTGTTCAACACCAGGTCGCTTTAAGAGTCACTTAACCGTATAGGCTGCCGAGCGGGGAGGTGAAACCTCTATCCTCCACGCGTCTTTAACAAGGGTGCCTGACCAGGGGCAGGTGCAGCTGGGGGGGCAAAGCTGGCGGTGGGGCTTGAGCATCACGGGTCGTGGCACTTGGATGGACCTTGCCATGAGAGAACAGCACAGGATTCAAAGTGCACTTGACTTCAGTCCATCCCGGCATCCCTGGAGTTGTTCTCTGTGGAAGGAGCTGAGCGCCAGCTGGCTAAGACCCTTACCCAAAGGTACGATAAAATTAACAGCCCTGGGGAGAGAGGGGTCCCTGATCTGTAAACTCTAGTTTGCCTTGTTTTAAAATAAATTTGTTTTCCCTCGGCCATCACGCGGGATGCACTCGAAGAGTAAAAACCCCAGCAATTATCAATCGATAATATTGAAATTTTATTTTCAATGACCCAAACTGGATTAGAGATCACGGACGTCATCCTTAAAAGGCAGCCCTGGAATTGCATTTCTCTTTAAGAAAACCCACAGGAAGTTAAGACTTATAAAACCAGAGAATATTGGGGCTTTATAAAAGGATTCTTCATTAAAAAAAATTACATTTTAGGATGATTTCCAATAGCCAGCTCCCCTAGAGTCATTCAAAATCCCTTTTTGTTTGTTTTTTAAATCCACTGGAATGTAGCTTTTCACAAACTCGTGCTGACACAAAGGAAGGTGCACTTGTGAACACGGCCACGTGCCGGCTAAGTGACCGGCCGACAGGATGCTCTGGCAACCTGCTCGCCTGGGTGAGAGACACAGGGAGGCAGAGAGACAGAGCTGGTGTTCCGCCACGTTTGATCTAGGTTGGGATGCGGCAGCCAGCGACGGTGGCTCTTAGAAGGACAGGGCTTCGTCACCGTCTGGGGGTCAGTGCTATCTGGAGCTGTGACTTTACGGACTCAGAACAGCGATCCCGCGGACACCTTAGCAGGAAAGAAGGGTCTGGAAGATAGTGTTCTTCCCCTGACCAGCGCCTCCCCAGACGAAGTACTCAGTTCGGCCTGTGGACGTGTTGTCTTCCCCTCACACAGGAGCGTTCTGCTGTTGCTTTTAATCTTTGAATTATGAGCCAGATTTATACGCTGGATGACTGCACCCCCCCAAATCTGGAACTCTGGGGCAGACAACCACATGGAGCTTCTCTGGGCTCACGCTCTCCAGGGCAATACGGTGTTCATGCTTCAGCTCTCCCCGGTCCCCACCCGGACGTCCTGTGTGGGACCCCTCCCCGTGGGGGCCGCCTCTGAGCCCCCGAACCCCCGGAGGTAAAGGAGAGGGAGCTCATCACACAAGGATTAGAGCCTGGAGAAGCTTCCCGCTCATCTGGCCTCACTCGCATTCTCAGCTGGAGAGACTGAGGCACAGAGAGGGCACGAGTCTTCACCAAGATTTCCCAGCTCATAAGGACAAAGTCGGGCCTTCTCTGTCCCTCCGAGACGCAGACCACTCTCCCAGACCTCCTCTCTCGTTACGGGGGCAGGAGTTCCAAGGGCAGATGGCTACCGCGTCACTTTTGTTTGGTTTACAAAGTACACGACGGGGAAAAAAATCGGATACAAAATGAATGCCTGGCATGCTCTCACCTCCCTTCCTATGTTTTTCTTGGCTGGGCTTGAAATCACTTGAATATTTACGGTCACGTTGGAAATGACCACACACATACACTGAGCCACCGGGGGGAGGGGAGGTCTGCAATCGAAGTTCTCCGTGCAAAACCCTGAAACTGGAAAAGTCACACGACCATCCGTGAAACGACCTCCCTCGGTCCCAGGAAAGGACACGTCAAGGCGTGTTCTCGCGTGTGAGACGCTGTGTACCCGTGCTGCTGCTTTGGGTACGCGAGGTCACACGAACTTCATCGCGGCGCAGCTGAGCCAAAAGAGCTCGGCTGGGAATTTCAAATTGTACAAAATCACACAGAAAGAAAGTATAAAATTTTATCGAAATGCAGCAGTATAAATCTCGTTAAGTTTTTCCTCTCCCATTTAAGGAGGAGGAGAGGGACACAGTAACTCCGAGGCTCCGCTCGCCGAGGCGGCCGACGCAGATCAGCTACTCTGCTCCGCACAGGGGCGCGCTGGCTTGGAATACTGGGGAATTTTATCTGCACTGTTCTGACTTGCACAATACAGAGGCTGATTTAATTTGACAGCAAAGTAACACCAAGCCCCCAAAATAAAATTACCGAGATGTAAAACAGCGTCAAAACTCCAATTAGTTTTGTGTCCTTGAAGCTTCTGGAGGAAATCTAAAAGGCTCCCGTCACGATGAGCAGGCATCAATTTAAGCTGTACAGATTACTAAAATGTACCCCTCTAATTGAAATTGCTCAGAGCACAATATGACAGAAAGAACCAGAGAAAAATAAGTGAATTTTTCCCCCTCAAAAAATGACTCATTCCAGAGACTGTTCTGTTAACTTTTAACACAGCGTTCTTTTGCAGGAGCTAAAAACACTGAGGGTTTCGAGGCCTCGGCACAAAAGGCACCGGGCCCCCGAGCGAGGCATGCTTGTGCTGCAGGATCGTGGGGAAGCACTGGCCGTTTGGGTGACATTGAAAGACGATCGACACTTCTCCAGATAACGGTATTTCGAAGGGTATTTACAACTTCCACTAAGGACGCAAGTTGTTCTAACCGAACTTCAGTTGCTTAATGCATCTGGATTTTGTTTCTAGAATGAACAGAAGTATCTTGACACCCATGTCATTCCCCACCTCCTCCGCAAGTGCTACCCCAGCGACCCCAGCATGCTTACCCCCTCTGAAGCGAACCCTCAGCTGACTGATGGAGGGGGCTGGCCGACTGGACTCCACGGGTTCACTCACACGCGAGCGCGTCGACTGTGGCGCTCCCGGTTCACGCCGGCTGACTGGCAGAGGCAGCGGGGGCCGAGGTGGGGAGTCCAGCACAGTCACCGTGCGCCGGGCGTTCTTAGACCCTGCTCCGCTGCGGCCCTTGCCCTGCCTGGCGCCTGGTATGCCGCCAGGGGAGCTGGGGAAGGGGGGCTCGAGTTGGCTGGGGAGGTCTTGGAAAGACCCCCAAATGGCTCTCCCAACATGGCGGCGCCTGCCGAAGGAAGAGCCCCGCCGCCCCGCCGGCCCACCAGCATCCGGTCTCTGGCCGCAGACGTCAGGGGCCTCACACCTCTATCACCAACCGGTCTTCGTCGTCACTGCTGGTGTCGCTGACCTCCACTCGCGTCTGCTTCCTGAGTCCTTCCAGACCCCTCCTCTTGACAGTTTTCGAAGGGGCTTCGGGGGATTCTCCAGGCTGCTCTGGCTTAGAAGGAACCGCACACTCCTTGAGGGAAGTGAATCCAGAGATGTGGCATTCCCCACTGTCATTTCCTAAAGGAAATGTCCCGTACTGTCCCCCGGCAGGCAGAAATGTCTTGTGTTCCCCTTCCTCTTGGTATGAACTCGCCGAACCTGGTCCCGATGCTGGTGTTTCAAGGTGAGTCTTTCCCGCTGACCCCGACAGAAGCAGACCTGGAATCCTTTGCCCACGCGAAGGTTTCCCCGGCAAGGCGGACGGCGACACGCCCTCGACTCCAGCCTTTCTATCGGGGGAGCGTGGCGTCAGAGCCTCCCCTGCTGCTCTGTGGTCCCGTGGCTCTGCACTGTGAAGTCCCAGGGTTGTGTGACCTGCTCTCTCCCCCAGAGCACAAACGGCAGCCGCAGAGGTAGCAACATCCTGGCGGGGAGAGGTTCCTCTGGGCTCCAGGGAAGAAGGCTCTTGAGTATCCGAGAAAATGTATGGTTTCAGAGCTGCTGAGACTTGCTCCCGGGAGGGCCGGGGGTGCGTCTCAAGCGATCCCACGCCGCGACCTCTGCCTCGAGATAGAAAGCTGTCAGCGGCCACGGCCACACAGGAGTCAGAGTACACAGACGGTCCTGACCTGGAGGCACTGTTCTGCGTGCAGCAGTCACCGGGCCCACTGGGAGCTGCAGAAATCTGCAGAAAAGTTTAAAGAAAACAAGTAGGGAGATAAAAGGTTAATTGCTTAAAAATAAAAACAAAAACTTGTGGTCAGAAACGCGGTCCTCGGGGCGCCTGGGGGGCTCAGTCAGTCGAGCATCTGACTTGGGCTCGGGTCATGATCTCACGGTCTGTGGGTTCGAGCCCCGCGTCGGGCTCTGTGCTGACGGCTCAGAGCCTGGAGCCTGCTTCGGATTCTGTGTCTCCCTCTCTCTCTGCCCCTCCCCTGCTCGTGCTCTGTCTCTCTTGCTCTCAAAAATAAACACTTAAAAATTTAAAAAAGAAAAGAAAAGAAACATGGTTGTCCATGAAACTAGGTTTTGAGCTCCTAACGATTCTTTGCTGAGCGCGAGCTTCGCAGGCTGTCCGCCGTCAGCTCCCACCAATAACTAACCGGCGCAGGAAGTCAGTCGAGGAAAACTCCTTGTTGACACAAAACAGGGCGCCGAGCTGGCTGTGTGTCTGTCTGCCTTTGTGAAAAACCACATCGCTCAATGACCCCCCGCCCCGGTTCCGAGCCTCCGAGTCTAAGCTACCGCTGCTCGTGAGGGAGACGTGCTGATTCACAGCCCCTCGCACTCGGGTTTTTCCAAAGGCGCACTTCTCGGAGTGTGGTCCGGATTAGCGTTTCTGTGCTTTGCGACCCACGGCCCTCCCAGCCTGGCCGGGCGGCGAGGTCATGTCACGGTGATGCCCACGGCATGACAGCCTCTCTACCCTCTTCAAGTGCAAACCCAAAAGCCTATTTAGGATTTTTAGCGATCGCCCCGTTCCTTCGGTGCCCAGCGTCTGGAGGTGTTTGTGTACCTGCTGGGCTTGGCATGCCGCGCAGGGGAGCGAGCTCTGCCACCCGGGACACCGGCAACCAGGAAAGGAGACCCACACCGACACGACAGCTCAGACGACAGACAGAGAGGCTCAGAACCACGGTTCCCATCTTCGCAGTTACCTGGTCCATTTCACTGCTGGCCCTCGAACTGGTGCTGGGAGAGAAGCTTCCGGAGGCTGCTCTGGAGCCATCCTCCTCCTCTCCGTGCCCACAGCAGACAGGCAATTCTGAGGCGGTGCAAGACGGCTCCCCTCGAGGATTCAGACCTACAATGGGGAGGGACGTGTATTCACACCGGGAAGTACAGTATCAGCAAATGGCGACTTCCCAGGACTCTGCCTTCACCACTGGCTGTGACGTGCTCGCGAACCCTCGTCGCCCACAGTGTGACGGCAACGTTTACCTTGAGCCACTTCACACAAATAGAAGCTCTAGGCAATGACAAAACCAATTCCCAAGGCAGAAAAATCCCTAAGTTATATATATATATATATATATATATATATATATATATATATATATTTTTTTTTAAGTATTTCGTTTTTGTTTTTTTTTTTTATCAGAGCCATCTTCCTGGCTACGTTTGTTTAGGCTCATTTCACACTGGCTTGAAGTCTCTGGCCACACAACCAGGGTTCAGGGCAGAAGCCTCCATGTGGTGTAGGAGGTTCTGTGTCCACCAGAGCCCCGGGCGGCAGGAAGCAAGGTCGGTTTTGGGTGCTGCTCCTATTTTGGGATGGTCGTTGCTGTGATCTGGGCGGAGAGAGGGGCCCAAAGATGGGACCTTAATAACATCCGAAAAACAGCAGCTCCCTCGCAAGGGCCTCGCCCTTCCTCTCTCCTCCGTCTGTCGTGTCGGCCTGGGATACGGGTCTAAAAGACCACAGAATCGCAGAGAGGATGACTTACATCATGAGATGAGACCAGAAAAAATTCTAGAATGGCCGGGCCGCCGGAGGAAAGCATTCAATTCACTTTCAAATTTGCTTCCATTTTTATTAAAGTGACATATGCAGAGTTTCAAAAAGTTGAATCTTTCAACTGACTAAGAAAAATAGCAACGCTTGCCCACCCACTCACCTTTTCCCACTTGGGATTCTTTTGATATTTATCTCCCTCGCTTTTAATAACATGCTTTATAGCACGACTTCTGGATCTTTTTTCTTTTCCTTTCAGTTTGGAGGACGGTCTGTGACTTCTCACGGGCGGACAGGAGATGCATCTCCCCCTCCCGCCCCCTGGATCCAGAACCTTCATGCCCCGCCACGTATGCACACTTTCCACCCCATGTCAACAGTTATATAATGGTGACGTCACAGTTTTGTTTAGGTGACTATTCGGTGTTCACACGTCCAGGACCACGCCTCACTGCTGAGCCACGTCATGTACTGTGGTAACACTTTCTGGCCAACACGGTTTTCCCTGGAGTTAATAATTACCTCGTTTTTTTTTTTTAATTTTGCCTAGTTTTCCGTAGACCTAGTACTAAAGCCCTCCTCCTACCTCCTTCTCAATTGTCTATGATTTTCATTTTCTTTCATTAGAAAGGTCTCCCTGGAAGTTCTCTGCCCTGCCCCCGGGGGACCACTGCTGCCTGGGCCCCACGTGTGGCTGTGCCCCTGGATCCCCTTTCATGCCACTGTGGCCATTCTCCTCACCTCCTTGGTTCCTGGGGCCCCACACCTCTTTTTCCTTGCTTTCCTAATGCGACCCTTCCTGCACCTTCAGGAGAAAGAGTGCGTGAAATAAAATTGTTTAGACTTTAATCTGCTGCTCGTTTGGGTACGGCATTTTGAATTAGAATTCATTATCTTTCGGAACCAAAGACACGGCTCCACTGAGTCCTAGTTGTTAAGAAGTCTGGAGCCAACCTGATTTATGATTCATGATGCTTTGGGCGAAAGCTTTTTGTTTTCCGTCTCTCTGGAAACTCCTAGACTCTTCTTTGTTCAGTGTCTCCATGGTCCTGGGTCTATTTTCATTCTTTGTCTGGGCATTCATCGTGCCCTTTCATTCTGAATCCTGTCCTTCGGTTTGGGGAAAATATGTTGTTATTTCTTCAATATTTATTCTCCTTCTGTTTCATCTTTTCTCTCTTTCTAGAACTGCTCTTGGTGAGTTATTGGGCTTCCTTGTCCAATCCTCCTTTCTCTTTATTTCCTTCCTAGTTGTCTTTTTATTTTACTTTTGGGAGAATTCCTTCAACTTGCTAATTCCAACTCATAATTTTCTATTTCTATATGTTTTTTCATTTCTAGGAGCCTATCATCACTCCGTCCTGTAGGCCACTCTGTTGTCACTTCCGGGCTCCAGATCTTCCGCCGTAGCGCTGGCAATATTAATAAGGACGTGTCCCTGCAGATAATGGAGTTTGCCTCTCCCTACGTAGTCTCTCTCTCTTCCAAGTTCCTTTCATTCTCATTTGTTTTTATCTTTCTCTTTCAGATGATAGACTTTCCTGAGGTATCCAGCAATCTTAGAAAAATAGTCAACAACTGACTAGGAGCTCTTTACATGTGCAATTTGTCAACTGGGGCCGCCCTGCGGGGTCATCCGGTTGCCGTGTTGGAGTGGGAAACCCTGAAGGAGTTCTCTGGGCCTTCTGAATTCTCAGGTTGGCCTCTGTGCAGGGAGTCCTCCCAGCTCCCGCCTAGAAAGTACAGGCCTACTTCTTCTACCTCGAGGGGTAGGTTACTAGATTATCAAGTGCATTAATCCTGAGCAAATCAACTTGGAAAATCTATAGAAAAGTACAGCAGCTTGGGAAAGGAAGTAGTAATTTTTCCTTTAATACAATTTCCACTTGAGCACCTGCGTAGTGACACAGAGCCAGGCTTTTGGTATTCCATTCATTTGCTCAACAAATATGTCTTGCGCCCATTCGGTGAAGCAGGCACCACGCTGTTGCTCAACCCCAAAGCACTGGAGAGCAAGACAAAGGCACCCTGGCCCCCAAGAGCCTCTGCTCCAACGGGAAAGAGAAATGAAGACAGGTCAACTGGTAATTTCCAGTTGTGCCAGGGGTCATGAGAGAGATGAACAGAGGGTGGAGATATCACAGACAGAGGGTGGGGATATCAACCAGGAGGCTGTGACAGAGACTGGCAGTGAATAGGGGAGGTAAGCAGGTTCCAGAGTCCCAGTGAACGGGCGTCTTACAGAGAGTCACCGACGATGGCAGCATATCACAGAGTGGTGAGTGGGAGACTGTTTCACAGAACTGAGGAAGGCCTCTCCAAAAAAGTGACATCTGAAATGAAACCTTGGGGACAAGAAAGAACCAGCCCACGAAGCCCATTTGGGGTGAGGAAGGAACAGAGGCAGAGACCTGAGGCGGGGAGGAGCCTGGGGGATTAAGGGACCAGTGGGAGGGCTCTGTGGAGGAAGGATGGGGAGCACGGGGCAGGAGGCAAAAAGAAGGTGGGGAAGCTGCCAGGGGCTCAGGTCTCGTGGGGTACAGGCAGCCACGGGAAGGGGTTTAGACGTTATCCCACATTCACCGTGAAGAAACCAACATGGCTACTGTCCGGACAGTAGAGCTGACCAGGGTGATCCGGCCGCCAGTGGAGATGGCTAGCAAAGGCGGTGGAGACTGAAACGGAGAACACGGATGGGTTCAAGCTAGATTTTCATTCTCCCCCAAGAAGAATCACCGAAAGATAATAACGATGATAAACGTGTCTCTAGCCCGGTAGTTTACCAAAGCATAAGCACCCCACCGTAAGTGGATTAAGCTGTGTCCCCACAGTGACAAAACAACCAGGCGATTCATTCAATTCAATGAAGAAGGAAAACCAATTAGTATAGAGAAAATAATCAGATTGGCCAAATGTCTTCTCAGCAGGTTGTTTGGGTTCTGAAGCTTAGCGGAAAGGCCATGTGCGCATTTGACCAATGCTTTCTGACTCATCCGAGAAAGCGAAGGAAGAAAATCCATTGATTTAATTTGCTTTTGACCTACAGTCTACAGAGAAAAGTGAGTTATCTTTAATAATTGTGAAAAATGCCCAAATAATGTCACTGAAGTGTGTTAAACTAATTTGGATTATTGAAGAAAGATGCTAACTTGCTTTTAAATGAATGGCCCTTTTCAAAAAGTAAGTAGCGCCCTGGCCAAATGTTAAAGCACAGAATGTGATCCTGTTGAGGGCACAGCGTCACTCTGTGAGTCACTTCCTCCATGTCCAGAAATGATGGAGTCCGCCATCTTAATGCGATCTTCCGAAACTCAACCGCACGCGCACAATCACGTGACTCTCCTTAAGAAACCACCTCTCGTCCGAGCTCTGTGCACCGTTCTGTTCTCCCCCTTGATTAAAGGCTGCGCTTTTAATAATCTCCCTCAGAAATAATTGCCAAGCCATGTTGAGAGGAAGAGACTGCTTAAAAATGTTGTAGGAAACTTAAATTTAGCCATCTTGAAAAGCTACCAGAAACTGTAAAATAATTAGGAAGAAAATGGAGTGAAGCAGCCTGGTGACACTCACAGCAGAAGCGCAGACCTCTTCAGCGCCAAGCCTCCCCCCACTGTCTCCGTTCCCGGGCTTTATTAAAATGCTAATAGACATGATACTCAAATATCGTTATCTGAAAATGTAAGTAATTTGATGCATTTCCTCTGGTTGCCCCAATACGCTAAAAAACTCCATTAATTTGGAGTCCAAAGGCCGCGAACTATATACAAGGAAGGGCTGAAAATGAGTCTGCCGTGTTGGTCTTCTAAGCAAGCCAGAGGCATGAACAAGGGCACGGGAGTGATCTCCTAGATGTGAACTGATGTGAGACTGAACTGTTTAGAAGCGGCCCTGCCGCTGAAGGGCCCACGATGTGTTCGCAATCAAAACTTGCAGTTCCTGGAGACAAGCTGGGCAGAACTCTAAAAGCGGTCACTAGGTGGGCAGGTATGTGCTCATTTATTCAAATACTGGTTGAGCCTGCTTTTCTGGAGTCTGTGTTTGTCAAGCCCATTTATGAGCCTCGATTTTTAAGCCTAAATACTCAGTGAGCCCATGTTTCCCGAGCACTGAGTGCAGCCGATACTCTGTGCCAAGAACCGTGCAGCACACAGGCAATGGATTCAGCGGCAAACGAGGCAGACGCCTCATGGAGATTACGGTCTAATGGGGGAGCAGTGCGGCCAGCAAATAACGATGCAGAAAATTCACCAAGAAAATGTAGCAAACACTATGAAGGGGAAAGTGGAAGGAGCCATGAGGTGGTGAAAACGGAGGCCTGACCCCGCCCAGACCCACGGAGAAGCCTAGAGCCACACACGCTGCAAGACTGTTCTGACGCTGCACCTGCTTGGGCTGGTCTTCTCTCTACGAAGTCACAATAGTGCACTCATGCGATTATTCAGCCGGTATCTTCTAAGTCTCTGTTTCATGCCACACACTGCACTAACAGGTTTTTGCAAGTAAATTCATCTGCTTCCCTCCACCCTACTACGATTTTCATTTCTAAGGTCTCTGTAGAAGCGAAAAGATCTGGCCGGGGGTGATGGAAGACAGGGCTTCTTCCTCTCGGGCAGAGCCCGGAAGATGTCGATTCCGATCCGAACAGGACGGTGAGCCCGTGGGCGGCGGGCGGCAGCCGGAGACCTCGGTGCCCCAGGCAGAGGGGGTGGGGAACGTCTCCGTCAGGCGGGACCCTGGCGTCTCTGCGCCAGCCTAGCGCACCGTTTTCCAAGTCCGCCTCTACGTGATCGCAAATGCATCTTTTATTTCAGAAGCCACTTTCCTTCGCGGTTCTCGGCTCTTCTCTGTTTCTTTGATGAAAGGCAGTCAAGGGTGACAGTCCTTCCCACGCAGAAATTCTTCACCTAAACTGCGTTTAGTGCAAAGTGAGGTTCAGAATCTTGCTTTCAGTTAAAAGTTTTACCGTGTCTGTCCAGGCAAGAGCGTGACTTTTAAGATACACAGCAAACACAGGATTATGAAATCATATAAGGAGAAAAGAAGACTATAGAAGAAACGCCACTGGGAACGTCATAAATGCCAAGGCTGCACCTCGCCAATCTACTTCATACGTCATTGTTCCAGAATCTTCTTGCTGCTAAATGAGAATGATCTGCGGGTCTCTTCCCTCGGACAGAACCGATACACCCACAGCATCCTCTGTGCTCAAGATTTACGCCCTGGAATGAAGGAGACGTTCTTCTGTTCCAGCGATTTCAGAGCACTGAGACTTAACTAATGGCTTTCAGGAAAGAATTCATACTTCTCTATTAATTCTAATGAGAAAAGATGTAGAGAAGTCATCAGCTCCCGTCAGAGGAGGAGAGCGAAGACCCCAGGGGAGAGGGGCCCTGGAGACCCTCCTCTCCAGCTCTCCTGTGTCTTCCTGACACGTTCCCAGGGGGACCCGGGTGAGGACAGGCGGGGAAGAGGTTAGCTCCCGAGGTTCCGCGGCGAACTCACGAAAGGAAACTACTGCCAAGAGCCCGAGTGAACACAGGCAGCAGCTACCTTCATTCCGGGGGTCTGCTCAGCCCCTCCGGATGCTAGTCAGAAATGGTACCTTTTGCGTGTGTGTAATTAGGTAAAGCTTTTACCTCAGAAACCACCTGTAATCACGGTGTCTCTACATTTCTGTTCCTGAGGTGAAAGCGATGTGTTTTGATCACTTTCTCCTCGCAGATATTTTCTCCAAACTCGGTGCATGGGGCTGGTTCAAAACATCTCGGGGAAGCTAAAGCTCTGTCGTGTACAGAATTCAACAGCGTGCCTACATAAGTGAGATGCAGGCCTACGGAATGGAGAAACATAATGAAAATGGCTCAGGACCACTCTGAAAAGCCTACGTCAACACTGGCCCAGGAAAATGGGTTTTGTGGACCTGCCTAAAGCAGTGTTCTTGACACTGCTGCTCGACTCTGGCCCACGGGACAGCCCCCCAGGGAGGGACCTGGTCCACGGGTCAGCAGACTCGCGGTACAGACACGCTGCGCTAAACCTAGGTCACGATCTCAGACGTTATGGGGGCCGGCGTATAACATAAACGAGGAAAGTGTTCTGGGGCCGGGGACCGTGGGGAACGGAGGGCACGCTCGGGTTCCGGGACACGGCTGACCCGAAGCTCTGCCAACTGAGACCACAAAGAACCCAGGATCCGGGCGGCCACATCTGTCCATTTTCTGAGAGAAACCAGAAATGTCGATTCTGTGCGTTTTTAAATACTGATGATGAAGACGTTTTCCAACAACACTGTGCTAACCAACGTGCCCACAGCCTGAATTTGGCCAGGGAGGGGTCAGTTTGTGACACCCGCCCTCCCACCCCCCCCCCCCGCCCCGTTAGTTACAAAGCTCAACAATGCGCCAACTGTGACGGTTAAGACTTCGGGCTTCACCCAGGCCTCACTCTTACAGAGCAAAGTTTCTGTTAAAAAAAAAAATGCCACTGTAAACTACGGTAGAGTAAACATGTTTTTGCAAAGCACTGTGGCAGCATCTTATACAGTGAACTATATAATTATGAAACATATGTTGATCTATGTTTTGGGAAATTGAGCCAGAACGCTTCCTGCAGCAAGAGTCGTGGTAGAAAAACAACAGCAACCAACAGAACATCCATGGATACAGGAAGGGTTGGGTAGAAAAAATTACGGTGCAGCCAAACCACGGGATTTTATGCCATTATTAAAATGATCTATCTTATCTACCTACCTCTCATCTGTCTCTCACCTAGATACCTATCTACAACACAGGCCTAGAATTTTAGGCAAGATACGCGAAGAAGAGTTGCAGATTTCTACATATGGGACGATTCTATTTGTGTAAAACAAAACAAGAGACTAACGTGTCTGTTCGTATCTGTACGTGCGTGCGGGTGGGTGCGCAAGGAACATGGGCTGGCCTCTGGCTGCCACGGGGGTCACGGGGGTGGGGACTGTCAAGCTTCCTCGGACACGTCCACGTTGCCTTCTTTGCTGCAACAAGCATGGGAATGCTTCATTTATTTGAAAGAAAAACAAGAAGGAAAAATGACACTGGCCTCCAAATTCAGGCTGAAAGTAACAAGGAAAAGGGCCCGGGTGTGCCCGGTGCATCCAGGCAAAGCTACGGGTCAGGTCGGTTCGGTCGGAACACACGGCTCAGAGAGCGATCTAAAGCCTCTCACTCTGGTGTGTAAGGGAAGTTTGCTTCTCAGCCAGAGAACAGACGAGACTTGCCAAAGGAGAGAAAAATACATTTTTCCATCTCTAACCAAACCTGGAGCCTTTCTGTAACCAGCCTAGTTTTTTTCTGAAATTTTGCCTCTTCCGAGTAATCATTTTTCAAGGTTTTTTTTTTTTTTCAGAAACCACTTTTCTCTGTGGTTCAAATTTCACTTCTCTTTCTGTGATGAAAGGCAATCAGTTTGAGAACACTTCACTTACCATTTTCTCCAAAAAAAAAAAAAAACATATTTAGTGGGAAAGTATGCTTAAAATCTTTCGGTAGGTGGAAACTTTAATCACGCTCAGACAATAAGAGAATGCTCTAAAATGAAGAGAGGACAAATTGTAGGAAAAAAGGAAAACTGAGTGGAGAACAAAAAAATTGCTAATATTATTTGAATTATTTAGTGCCAAAATTGAGTCAAGAGAATTCACTTTGTGAACCATTACTTTCAAAGTTTCTTAACTCTAAATGAAACTGTAGAGAAAGAAGTTCAGACTTGGGAATATAATTGATGTGTTTAAGCAATTGTCTCTTCATTTCTTAAGATTTACACCCTGGAGAAAGAGGTGTTATCCTGTTTCAGCAATTCTGTAAGCAGTATTACTTAACTAATGGCTTTAGGAAAAGAATATCTCCCCATTAATTCTGACAGGAAAAATAATGGTACGGAGCCATTAGCTCCTGTCAGAGAGGCGGGGAGGGAGTTCGCGGATGAAGGAACCCTGGAGTTCAGGCTGCCATTTTGTTTCTCTCAGGAAAACACGCTGAGGTGATCTGTGACAGAGAGAGCAGGAAACGAGCGACACCACGGGAGCCCCACCCCTCCCACTCCACTCACGGCAGACTAACAAAAGTTTAAAGGCTAAAAAGGGGGGAAAATCTAGTCTACTTAATTTCAGAGAATTACATCACCATCCTCACATAGTATTTAGCTATTCTACCTCTTCAACATGATGAAGGAAACCTTTTATCTCAGAAAGTACCTGTCACGGAAGTTCTCTTTACCTTTTCCTTTTTTTTTTTCAATGAAAGACAGCTGCTTTGATAACCATTAGCCTCAGAGGCATTTTCCCTAAACTATGCGGGTGAAAAAAAAATCTAGTTAAAATATTTCAGTCACTTAAAAGCTTAGTTATGTGCAGCATTCAAAAGACGAGATTCTGGTGAGAAAGGAAGTAGAGGAGACAAAGAGAAAGAATAGAGGGGCTCCCTCCCCCTGCAATCAAATGCGGGCTTATTGTCAATGATTTAGAAGCTCAATTCTACCTAGTTGATGCGGCGTACACATAGCTGAAGAGAAGAAAATTAGGACATAATTACACAATGATTGGCATTGTGGTGAGTGCCAGAAAGGAGGGGAGTTATGAATCATACCACAGGGACAGCTAATCTGGCTGAGGACTCAGGACTGACCGGCCAAAGGACCCACTAAAATGTCACCGCACGAAACCATCCAAGGAGCCAACGTGATGAAGAAGTCTCGGCCTGGTTCTTCAGAGAGAGCGCGGCCGAGGGACAGGAAATCAGAGGGACAGGAAGATACATTTATCGAAGCTATTACCACATGCCCGAGTATTTCCCTCTCTTAATGCAATTTTCTGAAAGTTTGTCTCTTCCGAGAAATCATGTATTTCACTTTTCTTCGTGGCACTCATTTCTGTTTCTCTGATGAAAGGCAACCAATTTAAGATGTTCCTCCCAGAGAATATTTCTTTCCCTGGAAAATGTTTAGTAGAAAGTCATGTTGAAAATCAATCCTTACGTTAAAAGTTTATGCCCAGACCATAATCCAGTCCCTAAAATTCAGAGAGCAAATGCGGTCGAGGAGGTGAAGCGGAGGAAATACAATTATTGGAAATACCATTTGAAATCTATGATGCCGAGACTGATATCAAGAGTACCTACTCTTTGAATTATTATTTTCAACACTTCTCGTTACTAAATGAGTCTTTAAAAGACAGTTCATTTCTTGAAATATAATTGAGGTATTTGAGAGAGCTCATTTTTCCTCAAGATTTGCATCCTTAAAAAGAAGAAATTGATCCATTTTGATGATAATGGCTGGGAAGAAAGATCTTCCCTTTTCTACTTCCTTAATCCTGAGAAGGGGGGGAAATGGGCTAATTTCAAACTGGAAACAAAGACAAGAAAGAAAACACTGGAGTCAGCCTCATCGGTTTTGGTTTTCCCATCACCTTAGGAAGGAGAATGTTCTCGGCCCAGTCTCTGTGAAAAGATCAATGTTCAGGGAGAACCTAGCTCTTTCTTCAGTCCTAACTGGTAGACGAGGGAAACTTAACTGGACCGGAAAGCCAGGAAAAGAGGAGGAGGGAACGCTCTTCTGTTTCCCGAGCACAGTTAGATACTCTACCTTGGGTGGCGCGTAGGTAACTTCTTACTTCAGAGTACCTGTCAGCGCGTTCGCTCTGCTTCCTTGAGGAAGGGCGTGTGTTTGGAAAGCTGGAAACCCTCTTCCACTCAGATACTTTTTCGAAACACTAGTGGAAGAGCCTGTTTATAATATTCCAGTAATGTCAAATCTTGCACACGGACAGAATTCAATAGCATATCTTACATACCATTTAAGAGCAAGAGGACCAGGATCAAGGGAAGGAGGAAAAGTGGCCCCAAAACACTCTTGAAAGACTTTCGACCATAATTTACTCAAGAATGTGTGGTTTTCTTAATAATGGGAGAACCCCGACAGGGGGGAGCATGCCATCATTGAAAGACTTTCAGCTTGGCTTCTCTTTTCTCAAGATCTCTACCTCCAAAGAAAGAGGACTTCGGGAACTACGAGCCTAGAGATGCAGCTCCTGTAGTGTTTTCTGAGCCAAAGCCTCTGCGTGATTTCTATGGATCATGATAAAAAATAAATAAATAAAAGGGAATGGGACGGGGGCACCTAGGGGGCTCAGTCGGTTAAGCGGCCGACTGCAGCTCAGGTCATGATCTCATGGTCCGTGAGTTTGAGCCCCACGTCGGGCTCTGTGCTGACAGCTCAGGCCTGGAGCCTGCTTCGGGTTCTGTGTCTCTCTCACTCTCTCTCTGCCCTCCTCCACTCACACTGTGTGTGTGTGTGTGTGTGTGTGTGTGTGTGTGTGTGTGTGTGTGTGTGTCTCCCTCTCTCTCAAAAATAAATGAAGATTAAAAAAAAAAAAACTTTTTTTTTTTTTTTTAATAAAAGGGGACGGTCATGAGTCCTTCAAACCAAAGCGGGGAATGAAATATGGAGCAGGCTCTGCTTCTGAAGGCCACGGACACCTGCACTTAATGGTTCCCTGTGCCGCGGAAGCTCAGGCGTGGGCAACAAAGAGAGGAGGAGGAACAACAGGAAGACAGGGGCCAAATCCTCACAGAATTCTATGAAATCACTCTTTTGTCCTCACACCAGCTTTAGAAATCCTGCCTTTTATGAGGTGGAACTTGAGGTACAGAACTTCTTCCTTCTACTTCAGAAACTACCTCCCTGACTCAGAGCAGCCTTTATCCTCTCTCAAACTTAATCAGTCTGCAAATTCAAAAGCTCAAGGACACATGCAAGCAAAAGCTTACCTGAAAATACAGGTTAAGACCACCGAGATGACAGTAAGGAAAGACAGACACTACAAAAGAGAGAATACTGTCTCAGAAATCATTTTTAATCCCAACTAATAAAGAATCGGATTTCTAGATGGTTTCTTTTTTCCTGACATGTTGGAACCATCTAGAAAGTCCAAGCTTTGAGACATTTAAAAAAAATCTTTACATTTTTCCTGAAGACTTCTACTCCACCGGCCCCAAAAAAGGCATCTGTTTTGTGATCCTAAAGCAACATAGGAAACGAAATCTGTGGTCTGACAGAAAATGGGAGGTGCCCTTCGACTCTTGTCTGGCAAAGAGTGTGAGCGACACCACGCACCCAGAAACTCCACCTGGAGGAGGGGTGGAGGATGGAGTGGGAGATGCATCTTGAGGCGGACACACGATTCTGTACAAACAACCTACAGAGGCCGAGGGGGTGTGGGGCAAGAACGGAACTGAAGCCACGCGAACCTGCCAGAGGGAGAGAGGAGGATCTTTAGGAGCCCCCACCTTGGAGCAGCTCCCAGCATGCTCGCTGGCAGCGGCCCTGGGCAGGTGTGGGGCGGGGGCACTGGCGCCCTAGACACAGCTGTCTGCTTGTCTATTTTTTGGGAGGAAAGTCAGCCAAGCTGGGAAGAGCAGCTCTCTGCAATTTTCTCCCGATAGAAGGTCTGTTTGAAACGCACTCGGAGAGAAATGAAAACTCACTTAAGTGCGGAAAACGAAGGTCCCACGAAAGGAGACTCAAGGGTGGGGGGGTGGGGATGCAAACTGCAACTGAACCACTGTCACTGTGAGATCATTCAGGAACTCCTCTCGACTTGTCTTTAAAAATATGTTATTACTAAATTCAAATCAGAGAAAGAATACCACAGCTCAAATTATCATGGAGTAAACTAACATAATGGCTTTGAAATAAAGTAGTTTACACTGTTTCTGCGAATGTTGACAGGAAAATAATGAGAAAATTGCACGAACATCCATCAAAGACTGAGGGCTGGAAGCGCCGAGAGCGGGTTCTGGGAGACTCGCTCACTCGGGCCCCTCACGAAAAGTTGAAGAAAAGGGAGGAGAAAGCAGGAGAAAAATGGCAAATGGGCTTCGACCCCGAAGGAGGCGGGCCCGCAGACAGAGAGGGCCATGGCGGCCTGCCACGGAAGGCAACACTCATAAACACGGCACCCTGCATGCTCTCTCTCACTCCGGAGAGTGTTCAACTTCTCCGCGCAAAGGCCACCTTCTAGAAGTTACTAGTCCAGTTTACCTCAAATGTGTCTCTCCTACAGAGGAAAACAAGGCAGTCTCTCCATTCCGCTTGCAGAACGTCCTCCGAGCCCGTACTCGTGGGGAGCACCCCCTGAACGAAGCGTTCTTGGTGACTACGACAGTTCTCTCCGGGAGAGGAACCCGCACCCAGCCTCCACTAGAGCCTCTCCACACGAGAGGAGGTGCTATAGCCTGTATGAGGTGGATAACAAAATTCAAAATGGGCTGAGGCGTAGAAACGGGCCCCGTACGGAAGACTGCGGCCCGCCGCCGATCACGGCGTCTGGATTACGGATGGCAGCTTCCCGGGGCACGCTTTCTCAGCCAGAATGGGGCAGCTTTGACGCTCTCTTCCTCGTGAACTTCAAAGAGAAGAGAAAATTAACGCCTTTCTTTCCATGAGTTAGCCTTGAAGAGAAAGGGAACGAAGTGGCCTCTCAGCGCTGGGGAGGTGACAGGCGACAGCCCTGGAAGGGCCCTCCGCCTGCCTGTCCTTAGGTTGCGGTGTGGGGCTGGGAGGCCTCGGGCCCCGAGAGGGGGAAGGAAACCCCTTATACCTGAGCCAAGGGCCCAGAGGGAAGACTGGCAGAGACACTTGGAGGAGCAAAGAGACAGAGAGGGATCAAAGTGGACCGATGACGGGGGGACCCCGGAGGGTCTAGAGGCCCAGGTGACTGGAACCGGCCTCCCATCCCTCTGAAGAGACAACCCAGTAAGAGGGTCAGGGCCCCGAAAACACCCTGGGGAAACCGGGACAGGAAAGGGCAGGAACCCCCAAACTGATGAGGATTCAGCAGCGCCGTCAGACTTGAAAGAAAGTTCAGGGTGAACTTTGAAACACACGGAGCGGAGCCTCCCAGGGAGGTCCAAGCCAGAAAGGGAGCTCTGAGGGCCTTAGGGACGGTCACCAGATAACATGGGGACGCCCGGTTAAGTTCAAGTCCCAGGTCAGCAAGGAATCATTCTTAGCATAAGTATGTCTTACCCGGTGTTCGGGGCATACTTATGCTGAAAAAATACACTCCTTATCTGAGATTCAACTTTAACTGCATGCCCTGTATTTCCATCTGCTCACTCTGGCCACCCCACCTTAGGGTACAGGGAAAGGGGGAGCTGGCTGGGGGCCGGCTATGCCCAGAAAAGTCCAACGCCTGACGGCAGGTTCTGGGTCGGGCAGTCACCTCGTCCCCCGACCGGCTCCAGGTGCCACTATGGAGTCTGGACGGAGCAATCAGGATCAAGCAGGACACCTCATGACGGGGCACCTCACAAACGCCCTGACAGCCAGATGGCCCGACTGGTCTTGACGGAGACACTGCTCACAGGCCCCCCAAGACACTCAGGAGCCAAGCCCACAGGCAAGGGGCAAAGCGGGGGCCAGTGTGGACAGAGAGCCAGCACCCTGCAGCCCGCCCCCCGTTTTTAAGAAATGTTTAATACTGCCACGGAGAGACAACTTTCAGCCTATTCTGGAAAACTATTAGAGTCTCTGATGCCACTGACTCCCCCTCCTGGGTATACAAGAACCCGAGATCATTCGTTTTTCTCCCCAAAAGGTCCCCTAACCCATTCCCGCTAGAAAAGACCATCGCGTATAGTCTGTTATTGGGAAGGTTCTTTTCGGGGTGAGAAGCCTCAGCTGGTCCCTAACAAACGCGGGCCGCAGGGGCGCGCACAGCAGAGACGGCAGGACACCGAGAATAACCCTGGAAAGGGGCAGCGTGCAGAGGTTCGTTCAGAGTCCGCCACACTCCAGTAACTGCAGGTTCGGGGACCTTTCCTAGCCGAGAGTTTTGTTATGCCCGTAACTTCTCCCTCAAGAATTTTAACACGTGGAGAGGGGAGGAAGAAAGACTAAATCGCTTTTTCTTCTCTTTTGAAGCCAGAAGGAAAAAACCAGGGCAGACTTCAGCCGTTATTGGTAGACTCACCAACAGCATCTACTTCAGGAAAGGACAAGGGTTGGCTTTGTTTCTGTCAAAAACATCTCTTTCCCCCGGAGGGCGGAGGGCTCCTAGGAAAATGACCCCCTGTGCGGAGGAGGGGACCCTGCCCTCAAGGGGGGCTCCCTGAAGGGACGAGTCGACAGCCCGGGAAGACGCTTGTGCATCCGTTTCCCTTCCGCACCCGCCAGAGGACGGGGAAGAGAGAAAAGGGACCAGAGGAAATGCCTGCTCCAAGTGCCCACCTTGGGCTCATCGCCCCTGACGCACAGCCCCGTCATGAAAACGTCTGGGGGCCACGGGGATCTGGGACAGACCCGGAAGGAGAAACGAATTTACGAGGACTTCAAGTGGACCCAGAAGGCCACACTGCAGAGACAGAAAGTACCAGACTGACAGATGGCCAGGCTGAAAAATTAGTACCCCACAGCCTTCCTGTCAGTTCAAGACATTTTTAACCTCGCTATGCAAAAACAGCCTTCGAAAATTCTATTTTAGAAGATTATTAGTCTAGTCTATTTACCTCAGAAATACCTCTCCCCATGCATGAGGGCCCGGGGCTACCCGTCCGTCCCACTCCTGCCCTCCTGGCCCACCTTGCGCTCCCTGGAAGGGAATCGGACGTGGGCTCCGCGCTCGTGAGGGTCGCCGAGGCAGAGAAGGCTCTGCCCACCTGCTCGCAGATGCGGGGAGCGGAGACGGGCGTCGGTGAAGTAGCCCAGGGCGAATAATAAAAGTGAGCGCAGGCTTCAGTGTGGAAACGGGCGCTGTGGCTCGTCTTCTTTCACAGTTAGTATCTCTCCTCCGATTACGGAGCCTGCGTGTATCTTCTCAGTGAGGATTCCAACGCGGTTCACAGATTTTCAAGGAAAATAAGAGTAACTGACTTTTCCAGTAACGTCTGGGCTCAGGTAAAGACTACGTGACCTTGGTCTCACATAGCAGCTCCGGGTTCCCTCCGTTCTGGAAATTCTGAGGACACCGTG
Source organism: Paguma larvata (assembly GCA_030068075.1). Classification (NCBI taxonomy): domain Eukaryota; kingdom Metazoa; phylum Chordata; class Mammalia; order Carnivora; family Viverridae; genus Paguma; species Paguma larvata. Next base: position 45,583,927 of record CM057844.1, on the reverse strand, counting down.
CATCACGGGAGACAGAATCGGGAGGATGGGACACTCCGGAGGGCGGAGGGCAGAGTCTGTACCTGAAGGGGAGCCATGGAAAGGCAGGGAAACAAAGGCTGGGTTCTCATGGGAGAGAGAAGCTGGATCCTGCAGGGGAAAAGTCACCGGGCGGACATCCGGGCCGGGTGACCTCGCCGGGGAGAGCCTGACAGACCTCGGCCGGAGGGTCGAGGTTGCGAGTCAGGGAGAGAGCACGCGCTCTTGGTGCCACGGGTCACGGAGGGCACCTCGCCTCTGGAGTCTTGCTCCCCAAACCATCCCCCCAAACGAATCATGGGAAACATCGGATAAACCCCAAGACAGGGACCTCCTACTATTGATACACCGGGTGGGTTCTCCTCCAAACCGTCAAGGTCCTCAAAAACAAGGAGAGTCTGGGGGACTGTCAGAGCCAAGGGGAGCCTGAGGAGACAGGAGGATAAATGCCGTGTGGTGTCCTTGGTGGGAGGGGGTTCTGGGCCCGACAAAGAACATGAGGGGAAAAAATAGGGGAATCTGAATAAACTGTAAAATTCAGTTAGTTAACGTATGATTACTGTAACAAATATGCCATATTAACACAAGAACGTAAAAACGGGAAAATGGGTGTGGGTTACGTGGACCTCTCCGAGCTATCCTCGCAACTTTTCCGTAAATCCAAAGCTATTCTAAAATAGAAGGTTCGCAGGGGGAAAGGGCCAACGTGCCCGGTGGGATTCGCGGGACTGTGCGCCTGTCTCCTGGGGGCACGGCTCTGTGGCTCTGTGGAAGCCCTTCGTGGAAAGGGTGGTCTCCTCCTTCCATTGCTCTACATGTCTCAAGACCTGGACAAAATCTAAGAAAGAACCTTCTAGAAGCCCACACCTTCTCCCTTACTCTCCGAGACCTGTACGACACAACACGGCTCTTCTGAGAGGTGACTGCGGGGCCTCTTCCCTCCCAGACGGGCCCCGAGGCACACCCGGGCCTTGCCCCTGGTCTCCTCTGCGGCATCGGGGGCACTGGGTCGTCCAGCCAAACTGCCTCGGTGGCAGGCCTCGTGCAAATGAGAACACGGGCTCGCGGAGTCAGGCCCGGCCTGTGCCCCAGGGGAGGAGGTTGGCGACCGCCGGCGAGCCCAGCACGGCACAGCTCTGAGGACAGCCGTCTGCTCTCGCCTCCGCGTCTCTGCGCCTCGGTGTCCTTGCCTGTGCGACGGGCCCATCCTAACCTGTCCGGCAAGGGTGGCGGAGAGGCTTCAGTGAGCTGCTGACACAAGCGCCACGTGCTCAGGCCTGCAGCGTTGCGGGCCTGCTACCGCCCTCGGCGCTGCCCGCGCCACCGCCACCACCGTGACGTCCGGGTGCCGTCCGACTCACCGCTCTGTGGCGTGGGCCCACCCCTCTCCCACGCAGCCGGCTCCGGAGGGACAGGCCCTGCTCTGTCCTGATCGCAGGTTTTTCCAGCACCTAAAACAGGTGCTCAAGAAACCATTTGTTGAATGAACTCACTGAGGGAAAACCAGTCTGACTCCAAATGCCAACCACAGGCTGCTCTTCTACTTCATTCCTCAAGGTCACAAAGAGAGTCTCTGCACAGGGACGCTCCCCTTTGATGGGACTGCAGGCCCCGGGGGAGACTCATCAAGGGTTAACTAAGTGTCCAGCATCCTGCGTGGGGGAGGGGGGTCCTGCAGCGGAGGCGGACCCCGGGGAGAGCTCACAGTTGGACGGGCTTTCCGGAAAATCTCTTCTGATTAATGCGCACTTCTCCCCTCCCGCCCCCACGAGCGAGATCAATAGTGATTTGACTCTCCTCTGCTGTTCTCACTGATTATAATCATATTTAAAAACCCTGATCATTTTCTTAAACTCCATTTAGTGTCAATTTGCATTCGTCAAGGGTTTTCCTTTAAAGGGATAGTTCTCTTTAACAGTTAAATCTGAGTTTCGAAGGTAACGGGCCTTGTGCCTGAAGACAGCCTGAGGAAGAAGGCGAGAGGCGTCCACGGCGGTGGCCAGGTTTCCGCGCGGAGCCTCACCCCGTCTGCGCGTCCCACGGCCCTTCTCCCCTCCCGGTGACGTGTGGTACCGATCCTCTTTCCGGGGGGCACGCGGGTAACCCGTGAGCTGTCCCTGGGCGATGGGTGGGAGCGCCCCGCTCTGGCGCCGGCATGCCAGGCTCACGCCTTGTTCCGTGTAAGTAACAGCAAGGTGTCTTCACCGCCGCGAGCTGCGGCGCAAGCGCACCGTATAATCTGAGATTTCGTCAGTGGGCGATGGCCGGAGGACTGAGTAGAAATGACACAGATGAAACCAACCGCCACCGGGCGCGGCGCCTCGAATCCCGGGGACAGAGGAGGAAAACGTGTGCCTGGTTTTACCATCCGGGGGTGGGGGGTGCACGCAAGAGAGGCTCGAGACAGAAGCGTCTGAAAGTAGAAGGGCTCAGGAAAGGAAGACACGTCCCCAAGCTTACCGCCACGAACGGGGTGTTTAGAAATGAGACTCCTGGGGTGGGGCCACCCGCAGACGAACACAACGAGGATCTCAAAGTTCTAGCTTTAATTTTTTTTTTTAACTTGACTTGAGTTTGCGATAGAGAATACAATCGCAAACAAGATTTTACTGCCGCCTAGGTCGGCGCAGGGTCGGGGACCCGGGAGAAAGCTCACCACATATGTGGGGCCTGGAAAACGGCATCATTGTGGCCCGAGTGCCAGCGAAATGTTTCTTTATACGGGAGAGACTTCTGGACCTCCGGCCCGTCTGGCTCTTGAGCTCACGTGGCACAGCGTGTGCGTCATCTCCTTATCTCGGGTCCTTTTTTCTTAGGAATGAGAACCCACTTTCTAGCTGAGACGCGCCACCACTCTGCTTAGAAACTACATTTTTCCATTTTTCTTGCAAATAGGTATGACCAGGCATTAAGTTCTGGCCAAAAAGAGGGGAGAGGACACGACCTATGGAATTTGTAAGACATGGTCTTAAAGGGAGGGTGGGTCCTCTCTCCGTCCTCTCTCCCCTTCTCTACTGGCTGGAATGGAGACCTAACGGCAGGAGGTGGCGCAGCCATCTTGCACTACTGCAGCAGGAAAACCGACAGCAAGGAGGGCAGAGTGAGAAGACGGAAGGAACCTGGGTCCCCGCCACGCCACGGAGCCACCATACTAGACCAAGTACCTACCCCGACAGTTGTCTGTGAGAAATAAACTGTGTCTCTTTTAAAGTCATTGTTACTTTTGGCATTCATGAGAGAAGCCAAAGCTTTACTGTGCCTGATACCATGGTAATGAAAAATCCTGGACTGCACAAGTCCAAACTTTAGTCTGTTTCTTAAGACTATGATTATCCATGCACAGCCTCGATCAATCCGCCATGTCTGCTGACTGCCAAAACTATGAAGCCTTGATCATTTTGCCAAATTTGAAAATTATCTGGCCCAGGAATCAGCAAACTATGGCCCTCAGGCCAATCTGGCCCTCCACTTATTTTTATAAATAAAGTTTTATCAGAACACAGCCATGCCCACGTATTTACCTAACGTACATCTACGGCTGTTTCTGCCCCCGCAAGGTCAGAGTCGTGTGGTTGCAACAGGGCCGGTATGGCTGGCAAAATTTAAAAAAAAAAAATTACAAAAAAAATTTGACCTTTTATAGAGAAAAGTTTGCGGACTCCCAATCTATACTATTAGTTACATGAAAAATTTTTAATTACTTCCCTTTCTCACTTCAACAAGACTCTTTTTTAAAACAAGATCACTGTTTAGAATCAGCCCTACACACAGGGAAGCTCTGAATAAATATAAAAGAATTGAGATCATACCAAGTACACTGTCAGACCACAATGCTTTGAAACTTGGAATCAACCACAGGAGAAAGCCTGGAAAATATCCAAAATCATGGCGGCTAAGAAATAACCTACTAAAAGATGAGTGGGTCAACCAAGCCATCAGAGAAGAAATTAAAAAATATATGGAAACAAATGAAAATGAAAATACAACAATCCAAACGCTCTAGGACGCAGCAAAGGCAGTCCTGAGAGGGAAATATATTGCAATCCAGGCCCATCTCAAGAAACAAGAAAAATCAGTAACACAAATTCTAACAGCACGCCTAAAGGAACTAGAAGCAGAACAACTAAAACAACCCAAGCCCAGCAGAAAGAGAGAAATAACAAAGATCAGGGCACAAATTAATCATATGGAGACAGAAAAGGTAGTGGAACAGATCAATGAAACCAAAAGCTGGTTCTTTGAAAAAATAAACAAAATAGACAAACCTCTAGCCAGGCTTCTCAAAAAGAAAAGAGAGAGAACTCAAATAGATAAAATCGTGAATGAAAAGGGAGAAATTACAACCAATCCCTCAGAGATACAAGCAATCATCAGAGAATACTATGAAAAATTATATGCCACCAAACTTGGCAATCTGGAAGAAATGGACAGCTTCCTAAATAGCCACACGCTACCAAAACTCAAACGGGAAGAAATAGAAAATTTGAACAGACCCATAACTAGTGAAGAAATAGAATCAGTTATCAAAAACCTCCCAGCAAATAAAAGCCCTGGGCCAGATGGCTTTCCTGCGGAATTTTACCAGACATTTAAAACAGAGTTAATTCCTATCCTCCTCAAGCTGTTCCAAAAAACTGAGACGGAAGGAAAACTCCCAGACTCATTCTATGAAGCCAGCATCACTTTGATTCCCAAACCAGATAGAGACCCAGCAAAGAAAGAGAATTACAGGCCAATATCCCTGATGAATATGGATGCAAAAATTTTCAACAAGATACTAGCAAATCGAATCCAACAGCATATAAAGAGAATTCTCCACCATGATCAAGTAGGATTCATCCCTGGGTGGCAGGGCTGGTTCAATATTTGCAAATCAATCAACGTGATACATCACATCAACAAAAGAAAAGATAAGAACCATATGATCCTGTCAATAGATGCAGAAAAAGCATTTGACAAAATACAGCATCCTTTCTTAATAAAAACTCTCGAGAAAGTCGGGATAGAAGGAACATACTTAAACATCATAAAAGCCATATATGAAAAGCCCACAGCTAATATCATCCTCAATGGGGAAAAATTGAGAGCATTTCCCCTGAGATCAGGAACACGACAGGGGTGTCCGCTCTCACCACTGCTATTTAACATAGTGTTGGAAGTCTTAGCATCAGCAATCAGACAACAAAACAAAATAAAAGGCATCAAGATGGGCAAGGAGGAAGTCAAACTTTCACTTTTTGCAGATGACATGATACTTTACATGGAAAACCCGACGGAATCCACCAAAAGCCTACTAGAACTGATCCATGATTTCAGCAAAGTTGCAGGGTACAAAATCAATGTACAGAAATCGGTGGCATTTCTATACACCAACAATGAAGCAGCAGAAAGAGAAATAAAGAAGCTAATCCCTTTCACAATTGCACCAAAAACCATAAAATACTTAGGAATAAACCTAACCAAAGATGTGAAAGACCTCTACAATGAAAACTATAAAAAACTTACGAAGGAAATTGAGGAAGACACAAGGAAATGGAAAAACATCCCATGCTCATGGATTGGAAGAATAAATATCATTAAAATGGCAATACTACCCAAAGCAATCTACACATTCAATGCAATCCCAATCAAAATTGCACCAGCATTCTTCTCAAAACTAGAGCAAACAATCCTAAAATTTGTATGGAACCAAATAGCCAAAATAATACTGAAGAATAAAACCAAGGCGGGAGGAATCACAATCCCAGACTTCAACCTCTACTACAAAGCGGTAGTCATCAAGACTGTATGGTATTGGCACAAAAACAGACACATAGACCAATGGAATAGAATAGAAAACTCAGAAATGGACCCACAAGTATATGGCCAACTAATCTTTGACAAAGCAGGAAAATGTATCCAATGGAAAAAAGACAGCCTCTTTAATAAATGCTTCTGGGAGAACTGGACAGCAACATGCAAAAGAATGAAACTAGACCACTTTCTTACACCACTCACAAAAATAAACTCTAATGGATAAAAGATCTGAATGTGAGACAGGAAACCGTCAAAATCCTAGAGGAGAAAGCAGGAAAAAGCCTCTTTGACCTAAGACGCACCAATTTCTTACTCGACACGTCTCCAAAGGCAAGGGAATTAAAAGCAAAGATGAACTAGTGGGACCTCATCAAGGTAAAAAGCTTCTGCACAGCAAAAGAAACAACCAACAAAACGAACAGGCAACCAATGGGAATGGGAAAAGATCATCGCAAATGACATATCGGATAAAGGACTAATATCTAAAATCTATAAAGAACTTACCAAACTCCAAACCTGAAAAACAAACAACCCAGTGAAGAAATGGGCGGAAGATATGAAAAGACACTTCTCCAAAGAGGACATTCAGATGGCCAACAGGCACATGAAACGATGCTCAATGTCACTCATCATCAGGGAAATACAAATGAAAACCACACTGAGATACCACCTCACACCAGTCAGAGTGGCTAAAGTGGACAAATCTGGAAACTATAGATGCTGGCGAGGATGTGGAGAAGCAGGCACCCTCCTACACTGTTGGTGGGAATGCAAACTGGTGCAGCCACTCTGGAAAACGGTGTGGAGGTTCCTCAAAAAATTAAAATAGATTTACCCTATGACCCAGCAATAGCACTGTTAGGAATCTACCCAAGAGATCCAGGACTGCTGATGCATAGGGGCACGTGTACCCCAATGTTCACAGCAGCACTTTCGACAATAGCCAAATCATGGAAGCAGACCAAGTGCCCATCAACTGACGAGTGGATAAAGAAGTTATGGCACATATATACAATGGACTACTACGTGGCAATGAGAAAAAATGAAATCGGGCCATGTGTAGCAACATGGATGGAACTGGAGGGTATTATGTTAAGTGAAAAAAGTCAGTCAGAAAAAGACAGATACCATATGTTTCCACGAACAGGTGGACTTTGTGAGACTAAGCAAAAACCAGGGGGAGGGGAAGAGGGGAAAGAAAAAAAAGACACAGAGAGGGAGGGAGATAAAACATAAGAGACTCTCAAAGACTAAGAACAAACTGAGGGTAAGGGGGGTGAGCGAGGGGGGAGAGCGGGTGACGGGCATTAAAAAGGGCACATGTTGGGATGAACACTGGGTGTTATATGTAAACCAATTTGAAAATAAACTATTATAAAATAAAATTAAAAAAAGACAAAAAAAAAAAAAAAAGAATCAGCCCTACAGTACAGCCTCCGATGGAACCGGCCTCACTTAGGGGGCAGGGGCAGGCACAGCGGGTCGTCCGTCCGCCCCTCGTCTCCATTCTTCCCTGTAACAGAACCCCACGGGGTGCAGCACACCGCTAGAACGCTCTTCTCCTGGACTCCCTGCCGCCGGGGTGGCCTCGTGACCCAGCCCGGACGAAGAGACGTAAGCAGCCTCGGGCCCTTTCCTGCCCGTGGTGCCATCTTGAGGTCCGGCCACCCACGGAACGAAGGCACAGGGTGGGGACGGCAGGGCCAAGAACAGAAGGGTCCTGGGTCCCTGCGGGGTCCCTGCGGGGCTCCCAGGCCACCTTTCCTCAGACTACTCGTTCCAGGAGAAGACGAACCACTTTTTTTTCTTGAAGAGCTCCCCACAAATGCGTCCCGAATTGCCGTGTGCCCTAAGCAGACAGTGGGGCTGACCGATGACCAAACAAACAGCCCCAATTCTGCGCCGTTTCCTACGTCCACGCCCCCTGCCCTGTGATTTTTAAGGTCTCTCGTGGGAGGTGGGGTCCATTTCCTCACCCTGGAATCAAGGCTGGTCCCGTGGCTCTCCCTGGCCAGGAGAACACCACAGAAGTGATGCGCCGGTTCCAAACCCCCGGGTCCCCAGAGGTTGGTGTGAGTCTGCTCTCTCTCTCCCTCTCTCTTTCTCTCTCTCTCTGAAATCACGGCAGGCTGGGAGACACAGTCTTCCCTCCCCGTGCTGACACCCAACCAATGTCCACACTTGCGAGCGAGGCCAGCCTGAACCAGCCGGCCCCCCGCCAACGTCCTGGCTGCTCCCCCCTGCTGACCCCACAGGTATGTGAGCAAACCCAGCAAGGCCAGCCCTGCCGGGCTCCGGTCAGCAGAACGCCCAGCGAGCCCAGAGACTCGCAGACAGTAACAAACGCTTACTGTTAGGAACCAATGAGTTTGCTTTGTTACACAGCAGAAGCTAACTCAAATCATACGTAAACATAAATTTGATGTAGTTAGCTACTGCTGTATAGAAGATAGAGGTATGGCTATTACCTTTGCTAGAAGATATATACATATCTCTCTCTTCTCTGACTCCATAAAACTTCCCCCGAGAACCTGAGACAGGCAGTTACCTACAAACCCTGTAACGGAGCTCCTCCCCACTGGGAGGCCACCCCTCTTTTCTCAACACGAAGATGAGAAGGAGTTCGGGGGCCCACCTGAAACAAGATAAATCTACAGACGAAGTAGACAGTACTCGAAGTGAACCTAGTGACGTACACCCTTTAAAATCACCCGTCACATAAACTGTGAATTCAGCAGTCTTGTGCTTCCCACTCTCTTTCCCAAAGTTGTTCTAGCCAGACGCAGCGCGCTCCACTGGGTGGCCACTAAGATAGACACATATATAGATATGTGTGTGTGTGTGTGTGTGTGTGTGTGTGTGTGTGTGTGTGTGCGTGTGTGTGTATATATATAAAACTCTTAATGATGGATACTTCTATTAAGGTATATATATTGGGGCGCCTGGGTGGCTCAGTCGGTTGAGCATCCGACTTCAGCTCAGGTCATGATCTCGAGGTTCACGAGTTTGGGCCCCGCTTCGGGGTCTGTGCTGACAGCTCGGAGCCTGGAGCCTGCTTCGGATTCTGGGTCTCTCTCTCTCTCTCCGTCTCTCCCTTGCCTGTGCTCTGTCTCTCTCAGAAATAAATAATAAACATTTTTTTAAAATCTTTAGTAAAATTAAAAAAAAAAAACTTTAGAAAAAAAGACACAGAGAGGGAGGGAGATAAAACATAAGAGACTCTCAAAGACTAAGAACAAACTGAGGGTGAGGGGGGTGAGGGAGGTGAGGGAGGGGGGAGAGGGGGTGACGGGCATTAAAGAGGGCACATGTTGGGATGAACACTGGGTGTTATATGTAAACCAATTTGAAAATAAACTATTATAATAAAAAAAAAAAAAACTTTAACGGAAATGATAAAATGGCTTAGAATAATGACGAGTCCATGGCCAGTATCCCAAGTATATAAGCCAAGATGAGTCCTAGGATCCTTATTAGGTAATACGCGACTTCACAAGCAAATTAAAATGTGACTGAGCACTTAACAGAACTGGAGTTTGAGAGCAAAGGTGTTCACGCTGAGGAGGGCTAAAATGAGCAACTATTTGCAATAACGTGGGGAAGCGTCGCTGCCACAAACGTCGCCGTTCCTCGGGGTCATCGCCGAGGTGCCGGGTCTTCCGTCTGCGGTGAACTGCGGGGCGCGCTCCCTCTCCACACCCTCCTGCGTCTCACTGTACTTTCAGGACGGCGCATCGGAATCAGGCAAGACCGGCCGGCCGCTCGGAGGGCACGTCATCTAAGGACCCAAGTGGAAGAGAGGCCCCCCCAAATCCATCCTGCAGAGAAGACGGAGCCCCCGCATAATCGAATCCTTACCAAGTGTCCCGTTTCATGAGGAGCTCTCCCACTTACTTCGCTCTGAGTTACAAAAACCGTTCAGGAAGGTACGCTGGCCCCAAGCGACGCCAGGCGCTGGCGGTTTGGGTCCCTGACAGATATCACCTGATAAAACTGGTGCTTGAAGAGGTGGTGCGGGGGAGGGGGACTTTAATTTAGTCGTTATTCTTGGGCACTTGGGACACAGTCATAAGCACTGGCTATTGCTGTAAATAAGTCTCTCGAGGACGACCTCAAAAAGCAAACTACGCGACGACTCTGGTGGAAACTACAAATGGCCATCTACCAGGAGGAATGAAAGCGACAGTCCGAAAACAGCCGTGGGCAAGCTGCTGTGACGGCATCGCACTCAGATTCCAGGAACACTAAGCCTCCGAGAGCTGAGATGGAAGCGAAGGCGCTATGCTCTGAAAGCCTGGATGACTCAGGCAGGTGGCTCTCGTGGTGACAAAGGCCACCCAGAGGAGCACGCTGCAAGCCTGGCTAGAACGGCTTCAGGAAATGAGCAGGAAGCACAAGACTGCTAAATTCACAGTTTATGTAACGGGTGATTTTAAAGGGTGTACGTCACTAGGTTCACTTCGAGTACTGTCTACTTCGTCTGTAGATTTATCTTGTTTCAGGTGGGCCCCCGAACTCCTGATCTTCGTGTTGAGAAAAGAGGGGTGGCCTCCCAGTGGGGAGTAAGGGCTGAGGAGCTCCGTCACAGGGTTTGTAGGTAACTGCTACCTTGAGTTCTCGGGGGATCGGTTAATGGAGTTGGAGAAGCGGAAGGAGTCAGACACAAGTGGGAGTTCTGGAGAAGTCCAGTGCTTGCCTGCCCCACGTGGGGCTCTGCACCGTGTCCTTGTCGCACAGTGGGCCCCGGCCGGGGACAAAGGGCTGGGGGGGTCCTACCCCCCATTGGTCAGTGCTGCGTGCATGTTGGCGGCCAGGGGGTCTCATCGGTCAAGGGTGATCCTTTGGAGAAGGGGGCGGGGGGGGGGGCGACAAGCAGCCGACACCCACGACAGCTGGCACGTGGGGATGCGTGGGTGCCCGGCCCAAAAGGGGACCTGGCCAGGGCACCAAGAGCGCCCGCCTCAACCACCACACGGTGGTGTGCCCGCGGGGAGGACGAACCTGGCCGCTGGGTCCCGAGCGCCCACACCCAGGAGGCAAGAGAAGCCGTGACCGACATCTGTCGTTCTGAGCCCAGCAGCCGGTTCGTCCGCCTGGATTCTCCTCCTGGGACCTTCTCGGTAGAAGTGGGCTGGCTTACGACCACCTGTCCCGGCTCCAGGTACGGGCACGTTCTACCCACGTGACCGAACAGAAGGCTCGGGACCGGGCACAGGACCCGAGCCTCACGAACGCAGAAGGCCGCGCCGGGGCTGCAGTCAGCGCTCCTTCGCCAGCACCAGGGTGGGGAGGATGGAGGCTGGGGCCCCCGGGGGGCAGCGAACGGCCGGGATGAGGGCGGCCCGGAGGAAAGCCAACTCACATAGGAGGACGGAGGATCCGAGCCCTGGGGACACCGTTTGAGTCCCAACCGAGGCCGCTGAGGGCTCTGCGCTACCTGAGGAAGCGCCTTCTTTTTTGCGCTTCAGTCCTCAGAGCTGGCGTTCGGTCCTCTATTTCGAGCCACCCTGAAACGTTCTCCTGACTCAGGCAGACCTCCACCCCTTCCTCGTGACCCAGAGAAAAGGGGGGCAGGTGCCAGGAAGACCTGCCGGCCCTCGAGTCCCCCTTAACCATATTACAGGTGGGACTGCAGACTTCCTTAACGTTACCTAACGACAGACTTAAAATTCAAACCTTGACTGTCTGCTGCCACCCCTGGAAAAGCGTCTAATGTGTTTGCGTCAGAGACGCAATCATGGCTTTGATGGAAGGAGCCAATCTTTTTCATAAAGAGATATTTTCAACAGACATTGATTAATCTAGCTTCCCATTCTTCTAAGCAAAATAATAGAGAAATCATCATTTTCCTCCTTATCTAACTGCGCAGATGACTGCTCCGTGACTCCTCAAATGTATTGAGTGGCAAAACCGGAAGCACAGAGCAAATATGTCCTGTGCCCTCAGAAGCATCGAGAGCCTCACGGTGTCAGGACCGAAGCCAGCGCCGCGGAGCCAGCTGAGGACCAGCCAAGGAAGGGCAGGGATGGGCAAACACAAAGTCCTCCCTCCTCGAGGAGACTTCCAGAGCAAACCGGGCTAAGCAGGTTTTCTCAGCCTTGATGCAGAATGACTTAAAACTCACTAAAAATGTTCCCTGTTTCTTAATTAGGGGAAAAGATAAACAATATTTATGCACTGGTCTAGAATGAAGCATTACTTAAATGAGTCCAAGTGAGTTGGAATGAAAGACAGCGCAGAGCATAAAGGGCAAAGCGGACCCGGATTAATAAGCGGAAATAAAGGGCTCCCCCAACCCCCCCGGCAGCGGCGGTCCGCGGCGGAGTGGAAAGCGGGGCGGGGGCCCCGCCGCAGACGCGGGGAGCAGTTTTAGAAAGGGGATAATTGTTTTCATATTAAAACACACAAAACCAATTTCCTCTGCAGCACTAACGTGAGCCTCTGCAGCGATCGGCAGCACAGTATATTTAGTCCAAGTAAACGACGGTCCACGGGAAGAGGGGTCTTGGGTTCTCAGAAGTCCCTGCAACCTGGCGCTGCAGAATCCCCACAGCAGGCGATTTCTGTGGCTGTCTTCTCTACTAAACTCGGAAAAGCTTGGAAGGCTCAACCCTGTCCCCACTTGGGAGACGGGGGGGGGGGAACTCGGTGAACTGCGTCGATCTGAGCTCCGGGAAACCGTGTTGGGCGACACGTCGTAGGTGCTCGGTAAACGGCCCGCAGCGCACGGGCGCTTGAGCGAAGGGAACGGCCTCTGCGGGCCGGGCCGGGCCGGGCACAGAGCGAGCTCGGAGTGACCGTAGCCACAGGGCGGCGAGAGTGGATGGGCAGTGAGCCATGCCATCAGGGCAGAGGCCATGGTCTCAGGAAGGGACAAAGGAAACCCCGATGGGACCGCGGGCAGAAGGGCAGCCCCCAGCCCCCGCTCTCCTGGTGCAGGGGAGCTCTGCCCCCCACTCCCCCACCCCCCCCCCAAGGCCCCCAGGATACAGGAGTAGCCAGCCTGGGAGTGGATGCCACCAAACTACAGACAGGAGCCAAGGTGGGCCTCGCAGCACCGAGGCTGAAAGGTGTCTGGCAAAAAGCACACGTCTGTCGGAAGGAGAGCGCAGTGTCTCCAGGGACAAGGACAGGAGGTCATGCCATCGCATGTCCATTGTGGCTTCTGGACTCACAGTGGGTGCCCTCCATCCTCTCCCAGTGGGGGGGGGGGGAGCACTTCCCCAGGATCCACTCACCCCAATGGAAGCATCACCACTGTGGGTTCAGCATCTGGCTCGACTGCCCCGGATGTGGGGGCGGCAGATGGCGGCCAGCACCCCCTCTTCCTCCTTCCTCTCCCTCTTCCTCCCAGCAGCCTGTGAGGCAAAGGTCTCAAACTACCGGACTACGTGTGGGGTCCAGACCGGCATGCACGTGCCTGGGTCTGAATGTGAATTCATTACCATCAGGTAAAAACTAGGAGGTTTTATTTAATGGAAAATTCCATCTCTGTCTTCTCTATAAAGATAGATTAATAACAATGCGCGGCCGTGCTCACCATACAATACGGTGCTGAGCTCCGTTTTAAATTACGAGAGATTAAGCTAGACGCTAGAATTAACAAAATTTTAACATGCTACAAATGACAAGCCAACAGTCAGCAAACAGCTACTGCTTTCACCAACTTCATGTTCCGGATGGGGAAACCGAGGTGCGGAGGAGCCGAGACCCATCCCTGAGACCACACGGCTCCAGGTGGGGGCCGCTGGACGTGAGCCAGGGTGAGGCCCACCCCCCACTCACCGCCCCCAGGTTGTCCTCCTGGATTGCCGGGATACTGGGGCCCCTGCCAGCCAGGCTGCTGCAGCCTCTCTCCTCGCCCGCATCTCTCTTCTAGGTGTTTGCTTTTAACATTTTTAATGTGCTTTTTTAAAAACGTGGCCAATTCTGAAAGAGAACCGGTGTGCTTCTTAGCTGGGGAGGAGAGAAGCGTCTCCGGGTTGGCATGGGAAGCCCCGGAGGTCCTGTTCAGCATGCAGAGACTGGGAGTCTGAGCCTGCAGCAGAAGCCTGGACTCGCCCTCACCCGCCTCAGGCCGGTGCCTGAGCCCAGAAAAGGTCCTGAGTGCCCCGTGTGGTCCTTCCCCCCCTTCCCCCCATCTTCTCATGTTCCCCCTTTCCTCCCCTCTCTGTCCCTCCTGTTCTCAGCCAGGGCGTCTGCCTCCTCTCCTGTGCAATCATTTTGTGTGTGTGCAATCGTGTGCACATATGCACGGCCTTTCTGCGTGAGCAACACAACTAGGGGCTTCCTGCTCTGATGACGGCAGGAGTCCTTCCCCGGCAGGGGTCCAGCCTGTTTTCCAGAAGCAGCAGGACTTCTGTCTCTAAACCCTTCTCTCCCTTCTTCCGGCTGCAGTCCTGCAAGTCAGTTCAGCCACCTGAAGTACTAAGAGCATCAGACAAACGTGTGCCGAGGGCCCCCCTGGTATTCAGAGCAGCCCCCCGCGTGCCCAAGCCCCCAGGTGAGGCGAGGTCGGGTCCACATCCAGACCCGGGTCCAGCCCCGGGCTCGGGCGCCCAGGCGGCTGCGGATGGAGCTCAGCTGTTGGCGAAGCCTGCCTGCTCCTCGCAGACCGGCGCTAGGGGGCCCCCTTGAAGTTTGGAAGACGATTTCGCATCAAATAAAAAGTCATGCTTCGCTTTTTCCGGGTAATAAATTCGCAGAGCTTGTTTTTTCACCCCACCAGAGGTTAAAATAGTTTCATAAAAAGTTTTGGTAAATTCATGGGTAACTTTTGAGGTTATGTGAGGCTGTTGTCAAAAGAAAAAAAAAAAAAAAAAAGGAAAAGAAAAAAAACAGAGCCTTTTCTCTCTGCTCATGTAAGAACCCGAATCACGGAGCCCGGGAGGGCGGATGTGGGCGGGGGGGAGGGGGGGGCTTTGGGCTTTCTTGCTCCTTCTAGAAGGGTCCACGCAGAGACATGGTGCCCCCCGCCCTCTAATGGCAATCAGTGTGGGGGGTGTTGGGGGGGGAAGACGCAGGAGATTAGCTGAGCTCATCCTGCACCACAGCTCCGATGCCGAGAGCCCCTCCTGCCCGGACTGCCCATCCGAGGCCACCTTCCAGATTTTTCTACCGCTCTCACCCGCAGCCCGGGGCAAGAGCTGGCGGGGGCTTTTGCACCCGTTTCTTCCTGGCAGGTAGTCAGGAGTAAAGCAAAAGTTCCAGTCCCTGAGTAGGGGTTAAAAAAAATAAGAACTTTATCGGATTCATAAGAAATCAAAGGAGACAAGAGGAGGCAGAAGGGAAACAGCGCAGTTAAGGGAGGGGGCGTCGCACATTAACTATGATTCAGAGACTCAAATGCACTGAGTTCATTTTTCAATCTGCCTTTAGCTAGGGAAAAAAATAAGGAAATTATAGAAAATTGAGAAACAAACATCTCCGAGAGTGCTTTGCACCCGGGGGTGCTTAATGAACACTTAATAATTTCAAACGCTGGTACTTAGAAAAATGGCTTTTGTCCATTCCCGGCACGCCAGGTGCCTTGTAGCAAAAAAGGGAGAGCTGGAAATGACTGAAAATGATCACTAATGTCTATGTGGAGGGGGGTACAAAAATTACTTTTTCATGTCTCTGGAAGTTAAGGAAATAAACAAGCCAACATTTTAAGAGTTTTAGCAAAGGAAAAGCGTTGGAATTGAACTTGCATTTCTTTTTCTCCATGTGTGCGCTTGTGCAGGAGTCTAAGTGGGATGGAGAAGAGCCAGGACCTCCCCCTCCCGACCCCACAGGGCCATACTGAAAATCAGGCGGGGGGAAAAACACTTGGAGGAAACTCTCCAAAGGCTCAAGCCGAAAGCAGTCCTCGTTGCTGGAACAGATTGATTTCCTATGCTCCCTGCCAGCATCCAACGCTGGGGTGAAGGGGAGTGTGGACGCTTCCGCAGAGGAAGCAGCGTCCCTGAGCAGAGCCTGGGGCTGCCAGGGAGGCTGGAGGCGGGGTGGGGCTGGAGCATGAAGGATCGTTCCGGTCCTTCTATCTTCTCCACCTTCAAGGGTCTCACCGGAGGGGGGGGACACCTATGCAGCCATAAATTAAAGTGCCCCCAAATATCTCCCCAAATGCCACTGAAGTTCGCCAGTCATCAACTCATTTCTTTGACTCGTAGATGTCCTCTCCAGACCTGGGGTGGGAAGTCAGCCCCCCACACGGCCCCCCACCATCAGTCATGACGGCCCCGGCACCCGCAGAGCCCTTTGTGGGTGACAAAGCACCTTTCTGCCCATCACTGCAGGCAGCTTGAGCCTCTCAACAGCCCCATGGGAAGACGCCTAGACTGGCCGCGTGGGATTTCAAGGGCCGGGTTACATGAATCAGTATAAGCGAACACTCGGAGACCTACGAGCACCCCCATTCTACAGATGAGGATCCGAAGCAAAAGAGGAGGGATGACCCTTGCCCCAGAAGGCAGTGCGAGGCAAAGTCAGGACTCAAGCAAATTCTTCTCCATCGAAAACCAAAATCTCTTCCCCAGCACCGATCTCGGGCTAATAAAGGCTAAGAAGGGGGCAGTACTGGGACTATTGGCTTTCTAGGGTCTACGACACAAGGCAGCTGGACGAGATGAGATGTCTAACCTACGAGGAGGGTACCTGTAAACATAAACACCGTGAAAACAGAACTGGGTTCTCAGATTCTAGCTAGATGTGAGACCTAACCTCTCTCTGTCCAAAAGGGCGATGAGAACAGAGCTGGTCAGGCAGGTGTTAAAGACAGAGCAGCATCGAAACCAGACTTTCTCCACATGCAACCAAGAGGCTTAAAAGGGAATTAAGAACAGAATTACGTTCTTATTATGATTTGATATGATACTCTTTTAAATTTTTTTTAATGTTGTACTTATTTTTGAGAGAGAGAGAAGGGGAGCGTGAGCAGGGGAGGGACAGAGAGAGGGGGGCAGAGGTCCAAAGTGGGCTCTGTGCTGAGAGCAGACAGCCCAACATGGGGCTTGAACTCATGAACTGTGAGATCATGACCCGAGCCAAAGTTGGATGCTTAACCTACTGAGCCACCCGAATGCCCCTGATTTGATACATTTTAATGTTAGTCTATGTAGCACTTAGATTATTTCTCCGCTAGGCTCACCATTGGTGCGGCCATTCTGCCTTAACTTGCCACTAACACCGTGGTTAGAATTAATCCTCAAGGCTCACCTGTCTCCAAAACCAAAACGTGTCTCCGAAAGCTGCCCCTCCTGAAGACGGAGGGGGGGGTGCGGGGGAAGACCCACCAGGGGGAGCCCTGAACCGTTGCTGACTGCGTACCCCATCTGGAGGTACGTGGGACACAATGCCAGACGACATCACTTCTCACGTTGCCTCAGCCTCTGGCTCCATTTGGCTACTGGCTTCAGCATTACACATAGAAAATTCTAGAACAGGACTCAGATTCCTTTCGTGGGCTCTTCCAACTCAAAGTTGAGACTGGTTTTCAGGAGGTCCTTCAAAAGCAGAACAGTCTCCATTTCAGGTCTGTCTGTCTGTCTGTCTCTCTTAAACTCGTAATATAAACACATATTTACCTTGCAAATACCCACATTTCAACCTCTCTTTAAACGACTCTGTCATCCGGCCACCCCTCCCACCTCCCCGACTGAACCAGCCAGGAGTGCGCCAGCCATTTTTGCCTTCCCTCCTTCTGTTGGCAAGGAAATCAGAATTCAGAACGTGTCGCTCTGTTTCTACAGGAATCTATTAGTGACTGCCAAGGGAAACATTTAGCATTTTAGATAAATAAGTAAATAGTAGTTAAGTGCTGTGCGCCTCCATTTCCAGCAGTTTCGTGGATATGGCAAAATTTCTTTATGATGCAAGGAGGGAGGAAGGGACAGAGCGCCAGCCTTTGGGTCTGCAGCGGGGGCCGGACGCAGGGGCCCCGGGGGTGGGCGGCGGAAGTGCGGCGGCCCCTCCTCATTATGTTCCTGTTTATGCGCGCCTCCTCTCCCTTCCCGCTCCCGCCGGCCTTGTCAGAGCCCCTCATTTGGAAGCTCGATCCTATCGGCGAGCTCACCGCATTGCATCTGTAATGACTTGTTTACCAGTCTGCGCTGGCTCCCTCTGCCGGACCGGGCTCTCCCCAAGGACAGGGGCCGCGTCATGTTCCCGTTTGTCTCTCTTCCTGCTCCCACACACCGCCTGGCCCAGAGCAGGGCCCGGCAATCGCATGTGAACCTCAGGCTGCGTGCCTCTAATCTCTGCCCCAAAGGCGTCTCTGTTCACCGAACGGTCCCTAGGCTCCTCGAGAAGAGGGCACACGGCCCCGTCTGCCTCTCTCCTCCCCGGGGGGCCCCTGGGGGTGCAGCTGCTCACAAACACATGCTGCCCTGCGTTAACCCCCCAAGTAAGAGAGAACCCGGACATCTGTAGTTACCTGCCTTGCCCTCCTTTCTCTGGAGGAACCGGCTCCCCTTCACCCTCTGCCGTGGCCCATCCCTCCCTGCGAGGACAGGTGAAGGACCTGTACCTGGCCGCTCCAACCCCCAGTGATTAGTTCAGGAGAGACGGGGGCCCCAGCCAGGCCAGCAGGTTTCAGTGTGGGGACTTGGGCCGGGAGTCTGCCAGAGCATGGACAGGCCGGGCAGGCCCCAGAGGAGCCGAAGCCAATGACCCGGAGAAAAGAGGGGCCAAGCAATGGAGAGGAGCAGCGCCCCGATGGCAGCGGCGGCACCTGTGGACCCAGCCAAGCCTGCAGCCATGGTCTTATGTGATCATGAATGTTTCTTTCAGGCCAGTTTCAGTTGGGTCCCTCTTCCCTACATCCAGGGTCCTTCCTACCACCGAGGGCAGAGCATGGAGCTCCGGGGGCGACCCTTCAGAGTGAGACAACCGTGGTGCTGCTGGGGGACGACAGGCGCTTGCAGAGAGGAGCGCCGCTGCTGTGTCGGCAGGCACAGCCCTGGGAGCCTTCTCGTTTTCTCCTGGGAGTCGGGACTGTGGCTCCAAACCCCACGCCAAACCAGAAAGGGTCGAGAAACCCATCTCTCTGGCTCCTATTTATAATGCAGAGCCCAGACACTGCTCGGCCTCTCACTAAAGCCTCACAGCCTTATTACTGTTTGCTCTCTTGAGCTCCCGGGCGGCCTGAGCTTTCTGGGAGGTAGCTGAGTAACGCTTGGAGCCCAGCAGCCTGCAAATCAATTAATCTCTTCTGCAAATTACTAACTGGGTCTAATGAATCGGCTAGGCACAGAGGAAGCCCTGCGTGGCTCTGTGTCCTCTGCAGCGACAGAGTTCTCTTGGAGCAGACTGAGACGTCGTGCCTTGACTGAGGAACAAATCTATTAATATTTGGAGAGAACATCAAATTGTACCCGGTAGACTTAAAAGTTTAGTCAAGAGAAACTCACTTCTCTGTGATTTAAAACAAAAACAAAAACAAAAACAGTCTTATCATTCCTCCATGTTTTTCCCCATTGGAGAAGGCCAGCCTTCCAAATGGTCTGTCTGGGCATCCTCCCACCCCCACCCCCCGCCGCCAGCTGCCGGTGGGGTGGGAAGGCCGTGCCATCCACGGGCACTGGAGGGGGCATCCAGGGGAATTTTTTAAAAGTCGGAGAAGGTCAAGAAAAGAAGACAAACCCTAAGATGCTCCAGGCGGGAATGTAAACTGGCGAGCGGTCTGGAATGGTCAGAAATGTGCACTGCGGCCCCCAGAGGCCCCTCGACCCCTCTCCTCGGCTCTCCCTGGAGAAACCCTCTGCTCGGGCCAAGGAACTATGAACAGCGCGTCCCAGGAGCGTGACGCGACAGCCAAATGCTGACCATGTCAGACTCCCCCTGATTAGAGCGGCTCCATAAGCCCCACCTTCCCACCCAGAGAGGCTCCATCCCCATCTGCAAGGTTGAGATAGGTCTCTCTGGATTTATTAACGGGGGAAAGCTATGGAATGTGGTTGAGTAAAATAAGCCAGTTGCACAACGAGATATGCAAGCGGTAGTTGTGTTAACCACGCACCCAGGCCCACGCGCGCCTAACGGCCTGGCGGATTCGCTCGGCACAGCCGTTTTATCTGCGGGGGTCCCGGCAGCGGTGGTCCCAGCGCACACCAGCCTCACCCACCACACTTTGTGTGTTGCAGGAAGCATCACTCGTGACCACGCAAATAACCGGAAACGGATAATTCACTATTTCGTACCTCTAGGTGGGGCACCAACTTTCCCCAGCGCTTTTTAAACACAAACGTGCCCAGCCTGTCTCTGGGGCCTTCCCATCAATCTCTCAGCATCCACGCCATCTGCCACAATCCTTGCCCCACTCTGCGCCCAGAGTGATCGCCTTGGCACCCCTGGTGGACGGTCTCCCCGCCGCCCTCCTCTCTGGACCCGAATCCTTCGGCAGCTCCCCATCTCCCTCGGAAGCAAGATCAAGCCCCTCCCCAGCACCTGCAAAGCCCCAGAGAGCGCCGGCCTCTCCCCGCACCTGGGCTCAGGGCCCTTCTCGCCACCCCACCCTCCCCCCGCAACAGCAGCTTCCGGGTCGCTGTCCGGGAGTCTCAGGAATGCAGAGTGTGAAGCTGCCTAGGAGGCCCCCTGCAGCCCCTGTCCCCTACCCCCCAATGAGGCAGAGAAGGTAGAGGCTTGGAGGAGGGCCTGCATGGATGGGCACCCATGGCCTCTGCAGCCACCTCTGCTGAATGCGGAGTTCAGATCCAGACAGGTCAAGGCCTTATAAAAGTTAAAGAAACACGAGATGAGGACAACACAAGTGGATGGGGGGGCCTCCTTCCTTTTGGTCAAGGAAAGGGCATCGCAGCCCAAAGTCCCAGGGAGGGGCGCCTCACAGCTTAGCGGCACACAAGCCTGAATCGCAGTGCGAGAGGTGCCCTGGTCATCTCTCTGACCGAGGAAAGAAGAAAGTCTCGACTGGGCGCTACTGTGTTTCTCATGCCTCTCAGGACCTCACAGTCTCTCTCCAGCAGGGGGGCTCTGCCCCGGGCTCGTGGCCTCCTGCCCACGGCAGACTGCAGCCAGAATCTGTCTACCACAAAACATTAGCGTGTTTTCACTCTGCAGCGCTCTCCCGACGGACGGCACACGGAGCTGGCCTTCCGTTTTCAGAGAGGAGAGATGGTTTCTCTTTCAACTAAACGTTTGTATTCGGGTCTCTTCTGAGCTTACGGGACGACAGGAGCGAACATTCACGTAAGTGACATACAGACGCAACGACACTCCTGAAGGTGGCACGTGAGCTCTGTGGATTCAGGAAAGCGCTGGTGGCCGTCAGCTTCACCCTCCGGGCAGCTTGCCGCACGAGGAGTCCCTTCCCAGCGGCTTGCCGCCGGGGTCAGACGTGGACGGGAGTCCGACGCCGGTGCTCTCTGGGTGCTGTCATTGGGATACTGTCTAAAGTCTCACTGCGAAGTGTGGCCCAAACTTCACCGTGCTTACGGTTATAAGCATGCTGGCTGCAGGAAGCCGCAAAACCATAAACACCGTGTAGTTCTTCCCGCTCAGTAAAATATCTCCCTCAATCAGTACGAACTCGCACGTGTCAGCCGGGCACAGGGCCAGGCTTGGCTCCTCTTCAGTGTCCCGATTTTAGTCTGTGTACCGGCAGGAGCAACGTGACTGCCGACGTGCCCAGCAAAACCCCAATAATTGCCCTCGACCACATCAGTGTTCTCCGTTCCGCTCGGCAAAGTGCGTTTCTAAGGAAATCTGTAAGAGCACTCTATACAGCACGGGGCGTTCTAAGTACCCAGCAGCGGAGGACGCAGAACGGGTCTCAGCTAATGGAGCAAGCCCTTTTAGCACAAAGGAGTCCAATGATAAAAAAAAAAAATAATAAAAATAAAAGCTGATATGTCAGCGGCTAGAGAGAAAGGGATGTGTGCATAAACACAGGAACAGGGCAAACCTAATTATGAGCTTCGTTTGTGCAAGCCCGAGGTCAACACCCGTGATGCCAGGGGAACGGCGACAGCGGGCAAGCTCACGGGTTCTAAGTGGGACTCGAAAGTCCCACTCGAGATGCAAACAGAATTCGATGGTGCCGAGTTCATCTCCACTGCGCCCCCCCCACCCCCCACCCAACTCTGAAAAGAAAAGTATTCATTTCCGGCCAGTGGCCTCATCAGGAGAAACGTTACCAGGAATTGTCTAACCACCAGGAATTAGGAGCTGCTCTCGCTCAGATGGTGTCAGCCACCCTGTAGGGACGTGTGGGTTTTTCAATTGCTTTTTCCGATGGAGAAACAGCCTTTGAGTGTGAGCGCGCATGCACACGCACGCACGCACACACCTGCAAAGCTTCTTAAGTGAGACCCCAACTCGGTGGGGAGAAGAGTGGAGAAGCCGTTTTTTGTGACAGGGGTCAGTGGCGAACTGCCCCTCCCACTAGAAGGATGGTCTTCTGCCGTCCCACGCC
This sequence comes from Paguma larvata, assembly GCA_030068075.1. NCBI lineage: Eukaryota > Metazoa > Chordata > Mammalia > Carnivora > Viverridae > Paguma > Paguma larvata. The sequence continues at coordinate 45,561,702 of CM057844.1, read as the reverse complement.
AGCGGGTTCCCGGTGACACGGGGAGCAACCGCCACGGAGACGACTGCCCCCCGAGTCCCAGGCTGGCACCAGACGAGAAACAACCCCTTCGGCCCCCACCGCAGGGCCCTTCACATATTTCGCCTACGCTCAGAATTGTGAAACACTGCTCCCCACGCCGCCCGGAGGACACAGCTCCAGCGCCTTAATCCCCACCACGACAAACCAACCCATTAAGATGTCATAACGGTTTTAGAGGCTTAACGCTAAAACCGAACGGCGTACGCCACATGGCAAGGTGGGGACACTAGATCCTCATCCCCCTCCTTAGGGAGTTGGCTGCTGACCTTCAAACGGCTCGCGCAGACGGCCTGCCTCTCGCCTCTGCCTCCTGGGCCTCGCGCCGCCCAAACATCTCGTGCGTGAGGATCTCGGCTCAGAGTTCCAGACAACAACACATTCTTGTGATTGAGTCGCAGAGTTTTCAAAGATAAGTTTGACCACAGGCTGTTTTGACTCAAGGGCTGGCTTTGGAAGCAAATCCCCCACTGAAGACGTGGTCCTATCTGTGGTGTAAGAGAGGGTCCCAGGTTAAAAAAAACATCAAAGGGAACATCTCCAGGTTCAAAGTCACCATCCCTTCCTCTCCGGAGCTTTCGTCTGGACGAATGACGCGGCTTCAGAGAGACAGATAATCCTTAGGGTTGAAGACCGCGGTGCCACAGAACGGAGTCCAGCAGGGGTAGGGGAAGCTGGAAGTTTCTTTTCAGATGAAAAGGTTGCTTTTATGAAGAAAATACAAAGTTTCTTTAATTCGGCTTAGGTCACTGCCGTCCAAACCAGACCACCCTTTGGACTCCTCCATCGCTGACGCCTCTCCAAAATATGATCAGAAGTGAAATCCAGATTGCCTGTGCCTTCCTTCCTTCCTTCTCAAAGAAGATTCGGGGGCTGATCTGGGCCCACCTTTCGATGGGGCCGAGCCACAAGGAGACCTCCCTCTGCTCGTGCAGTTGTCCACTTGACAAACGCCCACCAAGAACCCAACACCATGCAAGGCACCGAGGCAAAGGCAGAGATGACCCACCAACTTGGTAAATAGGACCCTTATCAACTCCGGTCACTGCCACTGGGGAAAGGCCACCTAAAATCAATTCATTCACCAAAGGGACCAAAATGTCATAGTAAATAGTGGGGAATTAAGGACTTTGACATTTTATCTTGAAACCAAAAGCTGTGAAAATAAGCTGATAAACCTACAAAGATGAAAAAAAAAAATAAGCCTTCAATGTGAGGGGTTGTAACTGCGAACCGTGAGCTAATTGCTAAAATCAACTAAGGTGACTCAAGCGCTGATGGGGTCAGGGTGTGTTTTTACACAAAATTGCAGAGCAGACCGATGGGCGACTCTTGAGTTTACGTTTCCTCTCACAAGAACACCAAGCGGGACTCCCACCCCCACCCAAATGTTATCGGGCTTCCTCGGTTTTCCTGAGGCCCTCTCTTAACTCCCTGGTAGGCACCTCGCTCTGTTGGAATCACCGCTTCGGTTTTCTCTTGCTCATTTGTCACCTAGTCAGATTCTGTCAACGAGTTTCAGCCAACCCAGTGGTCACTTCCATCAACGTCATGAAATGCTGAGTCCTGAGCACGATGTGTGGCTTCACTTGGCCGTCAGCTTGCATTATATTGTGAAATTTCATTGAAGGCCAGGGATGAAAGCTAATGGTAAGGAGAGAGAGAGAGACAGACAGAGAGGAGGTGGGGTTTCAAAGGGGTCTAAATTTACAAGCAGTTTACTGGAGAATGGTTTCATCCTGTGACAATGGTCGCCTCCCCAGGCAACCTCTGAACTGGGGTGTCCCCTGAAGAAAGTCTGGATTACGAGGTCTTCCCTCAAGCAGATGTGCACTCTCCTTGGGCTGGTCGATGACTTGATATCTTAAGAAGCATCTTTTTACAAATCTCTCCAATGAGGAGCCTTGAGTTTCTGAGACTAAACTGACCTAACATCAGAGCTCCACCTTGACCCTGAAGTAAATGTGAATGAAGAAGTTCTCTGGCTTTCGAAAGAGTGAAACTCTTGCCTACTGACAGTCGTATTTAGCTGGGCTATCTGGTAACCTGTTGCTACTTTCTATTTTAAAAAAACCTTCCAGCTTCCCCCACGCCCTTGCTGGAAACTTGGACGGGATGGACCCCTGAATTCAGGTTTAAAAAAAAAGACTGTTCTCAGGAGGGTCTCAAAGACTCCAATCACTCTAAAAAATTATAAATTAGGTCTTTATCCTTCATAACTCCTCTGGCCTTCTGCTTGTTGACGACTTACTGCCAAGCCATCTGTTAACTCTAATGATTAGTACCAAGCTATCAGAATAGTTCAAAGAAGAGGGAAATTAAGCATCCTTTAAAAAAGTATTTTTCAAAAACATCCTCTCCCTCTCCTCTTCCTAAGTTGTTGACAGGAAGATTCACCAAAAATGAAGGGGACAAAGAGTCGGTTACAGCATCTTACTTCAGTCCCTGACACAAGTATTCTTCCCTACTTATCTTAAGAGATTTTACTGATTCTAGTTGACTTATAAGGATCAGGGCCAAAGGTTTTCCCTACCTTTTAATTGGGAAATCCCCCCCCCACCAAGACCATTCTCAATTTCTTTGTTGGGTTTCATCAAGTCCCCCCAAGTTATAGCCCCTTGGTCACCCAAACTAGATGATTCTATCATTGTCCTGCAGAGGAAAACAGGTCCTCCTTCCGCACCCCCCACACCCCTACAAAAAAAAAATCAATACACAGCGGCATGCAGTCACACGCACACCGGCGCACAGGCGCGCACACTCATACACACGGACATGGCGAGGTCAGCTCCCTCGCTTAGAAGCCAGCCCTGATCTCTCCAGGCGGGACCTGCCGGGTCAAAGGACCGGAGAAAGCTGTTTGCAGATGGTGGGATGACCGAGGCCCATCTCAGGCCCCTTTGAAGTTACGGCGCTCTGTCTTCAAACACCCAACCCTCGGAGTGCCTGTCACTCCACCGTGAAATATCGGTATGAGCAAGTGGTGGCAGTAACATCCCCAAGCCCCTTTGATTTCTGGGAGGTATTTATTTTAATGCACTCCACCACCCTCCAACCCCACGGTGTCCATCATGACCTGTCCACCCTGGGCTTGCTGGTTTACCCAACCGGCCATCCCTACTCCCGCTCTGACACTTCAATGAGGAACAGGGGTGATTAATGCTCCCCAGGCCAATGCGTAGCCCGCATCCCGCAGGCTCACCCCTGCTCTTAACGGACATCCTCCACGTTCTCCCAACTGCTGGGCAGGGAGCCCTTTGAAAATGGGCACCGGTGACCCAGGCCTCTGGCTGAATCCGCTTCTCAAATAATAAACACGAGAGCATTTGTCACCATTCTGGGCTGTTGCTGGGACAGTATAATTCCTCTGTGTGGGGCTACGTCCTGAGGGTGGGGTGGGGGGAATCTGAAATACGAACGGCCCTTCATTTCTTAGCTCCACTTTCAGACTTTGTTTCTGGGTGTGGGTGTGTGTGTGTGTGTGTGTGTGTGTGTTTTACCCATCATTCACTGTGCCCCCAGTTTGCTCTGAGGCTTTGGTATGAAAAGCTCATGCCGAGGTAGGAAGTATATAGAAGTGGGATTTCTCCCAGCATGGAGAGGGGTTCAAGGTCCCCTCCATGAGCCCACGTGGGTGGGAGCAGGGCCCTTCCCCCTGAGGCTGAGGGGGAAGGAGGAGTAAAAGGGACAATGAAAGGTCAGAGGCTTCCCAGCTGGCGTCCCTGCTCAGACTGGGGCCCCCAGAGTCACCTCGAGCATGCCGGGTCCATGTGCGAATGAGGAAGAGGCACCCGTCTCCACTGTGGACTGTGGCGGGGAAGGAGAGAGGAGCGGGCTCCTTGCTGTGGGCTGACAGCCCCACAGTCAGAGTGCAAGGCTGGACAAACCGGGCAGCCAGCCTGCTGGCCCTGCTGGCACAGTCCCCACGGCCATATGCGGAGGGCCTGCCTGAACCCTCCCCCAGCCTGCCTAGAGAGGAGCTGATGGGTCCCCTAGCCCCACACCCCCATCCTGGTATTGAAGCCACTTGGACGACTCTTCCCCCAAGCGGGGAACACGTCTGGCTGATGGAGGGCTGCGTGACCCTCTCTTAATGACTATGTACTAGTTTGGTTTATAAAAGAACTTTCCTGCCCGAACTATTTGCACACAGTGAGCACACAGACGAGCTGCGTCACAGGACACTGAATGTCCATACGTGCCACTCCTCTTTTCACTTAGAAACACCTTTTAAGGTCACTTCGTTGGTTCACAGACGGGAGAATGGGAGAAGCCGAGTGGGCAATCTGTGGCCCCCAAGATGGTACGTCCGAGTCCTAATGTGCCGAACACGTGACTGTGACCTTACTCGGACAGAGTCTTTGCGGGTGCAACTAAATTAAGACTCTTAAAGCGAGCTCACCCTGGATTTAGGATGGGCCCTAAACCCCACGACAGGGGGGAGAGCTGATCCACAGAAGTCCCCGTCCCGCTGGAAGCAGAGGCTGGAGAGACGCGGCCACCAGCCAGGGGACACCTGGAGCCCCAGAAGCTGGAAGAGGCAGGAAGCCTCCTCCCCTACAGCCTTTGGAGAGAGTGGGAGGCGACCGGCCTCCACAACCGTGAGAAAATTAAATCTTGTTGTTTTAAACCACCCGGTCTGTGGCGATTGTCTCAGGTGGTGCCCCAAGGGGACGCGGGCCCCCCGTGACCGTCTCCCACCCCACCCCCCGCCCTGGGCCCGGCCCATCGGGGCTCTCTGCCCTCTCCGAGTCTGCGCGCTTGCCCCTGAGCCTGTCCTCCCGGCCCGCCGGCCCAGAACGCCTCGGCTCTATTCTCCCTACATCCGCGTTTCCGGACGAAGCCCTACGTGTCTCAAGAAAACTCCCCCAACGCCGACCTTGTCGTGTGCGAACAAGGAAAACACGTATTACCGCACGCCCCACGCCCCCCGGGCACTCGGCACACGCCGGTTTTCACGCAGGCGGGCTTATCGCGCTCAGCAGATAACGCCGAGCAACATTTATCAGCCGCCGCAGGGGCGGCACAGCGCCCGCTGCACACGGCACCTCGCCAGGTCCCCGCGCGGAGCCGCTGGGGAGGCAGAACCTTCGTCGACGGCCTAGCTGCGCGGACCCAGGCCCCAGAGCGATCTGGGCAGAGGGCGAACGGCTAGTCGGCCGGTCTGTGTCATTCCCCTGCACCGCGGCAGGGACCACTGTCCTCTGGAGCGCGGAGCGCGTGGCTCGGGAGCATAAGTGTGCCACCAGGTGGGGGTCTCCAGCGGCAGCCCGGTTTAGCCGTCTTCAAGGCGCTGGGAAGAGCGCTGCTGGGAAAGCTCCGCCATTTGGGATAACTGGCAGAGTTCCGGGGGGGCTCTGCGGGGGGCGTGGGGGGGTGTCACGCAGCTAAACCCCTCTGGGCAGCTCCCTGGGCTGCATTCACAGAGGAAGATGTGGGCCGCCTGAGGCATTGCGCCCACCGCCCCGACCCCAGCCCAGCCTCGCCCTCGTGATTTTAACCCTTGAGGTTCCATAGCAAAAACAATATATTTCCTGGCCAACCGGTGGAGCAAATACTTACCTGGATTTAAATTCTCACTGAGAAACAAGCCACGAGAGTCCTTGTCCTTGCCTAGGGGAGAGGGCTTCGGGGGCTTGCGGGGAGGGGAGCACGAAAGAGCCACTGCCTGCAGGGGACACTGGAGCCACACAAAGGGGGAGGAGGAGGTGCCCCGGCCAACTATCCCCAGAGACCTAAACCTCAGCCGCCAGGCACAGCCCAGGGTCAGCCCTTGAGCCAAACAGACAATAATCGGCCACAAAAGGATGGTAATTCAGCCACTGCAGGCCCGGTGGGACCCTGAAGCCCTGCCACAGACGTCTTCGTTTTTCCCAGTCAACACCTTGCAAACAGGGCCGAGGCTGGGCCTGTGACTGCTGGGGAGGGGGAGAGACGAGGGGGAACGGAGGTCCAGAGAAGGTGAGTGATTTGCCCTGGTTGCCCAGTGATTACGGCTTAAAATAGGCCCTTTTCCAGGAAGCACTCTCCATTAGTTCATCCTTGATTTATTCCTGAGCATGACAAAGCGCACGCCTCTGACGGCCTGCGCACAAGCAAAGCACCCCGCGGCTCCCACGCGTCATAGCTGCTCATCTTTCTATCTCGCACCGGCTCTCAAGCCCCCCGCTGACCCGCCGCAGCCGCAGTGGCCCACTGCAAACAGTCAAGCGGCCTTCCGTTTCAAAGATGGGGGCACTGAGAGTTCTGACTCATGTTTCCAAGGTCCTGGAAGGCTCTGTCCGAGGCACAGGGCCCGGCACACCCGGCCGGCACAGGATGATGGCTGCCGACTTCTCGATACTGGATTCTCAATACTCTCGCCATGACCCTGGGGTCACGGTGACTGTCCCCCAGGTGTCACGCTTTTGTCCTCACACCTGCAGGGCTCCCGAGGGCCAGGATGGCTGGCTGCTGCCCCCCACCCTGGATCCCCAGCGCCTAACGAGGGGCCTGGGGCCTTGGTGCACCCCGCTGGGACTCACCTCCAAGGATCACATTACCTGACATTTCTGAAGGCGCCTTCCTGAGGGTCCTGCGTGGGCCTAGCCCCTCGAGTGGGGGGAGGTGGCGGTCTTTCCTCAGCAGCCTGGGTGGTCTGCGCAGTCCGCCCCCTCTCAGCTGAACGCGGTTCTGTAAGAGACCCCCTCTGTACCTGTGGGACAGAAAGGCACACACGCAGTGACCAGCCTGGAGAGTATGTGCCCGAAGCCCACGCGCAAACATCTGAAAAGGTGACGCTCAGACAATAAAGCCCGAGCCCCACGGGGTCCCTGGGAGAACACAAGGCCTCCACCTCCGAGCAGCCCGTCAGCCGAGAAACTCCTTCTCCTTCCTATCACCATCTCCCCCGCGATGACACGGGACTGGACTGTTGTAGGGCCTAAATGACATAGTGCTTACCAAGTGCTTTCCACGCGACTCAGCACAGAGCGAATGCTCAGGAAAGGTAGTGGCTGTGTACTCAAACACCGCGTCACGCGGTCTTGACTAATAAACACGCAGCTCAGTACCGCTTCCCGCAGTGGCAGGAACGTCCCACAATCTGCAGTGACCCACGGAGTGGGCCCTCACCACGTGCGGCCACCGAGCATGGGAAAAGTGGTCAGTGTTTCTGAGGAACCGATCTTTATATTTTATTTCATTTTAACGAATTTAAATCGCCATCTGTGGCCAGTGACTACCGCCTTGGACACCATAGGCTCAGAGGGTCTGCTTTGAAAACATGGGCATCATAGGCTTTCTGCCCGGAGAAGACCTTCCAGTGGTCTCATCTCCAAAAACAGCATTCACAGCCCAGTGGGAGGGCAGGACAAGGGTTGAGAAAGAAAATTCTAGAGCTTACATTTATTTGCATCTAGATCTTCTTGGATGGCCGTATCCCCTTTAAAACATACATAATGCATTAATGGAGGAAAATGTATGTGTAAGTTCTAGGTAAACAATTGTGCATTTATCAGCATATGCAACCAACGTGCAAGCAGAGAAGCAGGCCGGCAGGCGGGTCCAGGGCCACCATTTTGCAGGCAAAAGAACCAAGACGCAGGGCACCTCCCCTGTTGCCCTAGGGACACAAGACCACACAGCCACGTGGGGCCAGACCCTCGATCCGGGGGGCCCGCACCGCCTTGGCCCAGGCCACCATCGGCCGTCAGCTCTTTGAAAAGACCTTTGCACTACCTCTCTCTGCCCGGGGAAGTGACAAGGACACCCTTTCTTTACAAGCCTCAGTTTACAAGAATCCTACTCCCGGGCACTCTCCAGCCTGGGGCCAGGGTGAGGCGACCTGCGTGGCCTCTTCCCCTCCTCGTCCGCCTGAGCCCCTGCCAGCTCCCGGCTGCGCTCCCCTAAGCATCAGGGCTGCTCACAGATTTTTAAATCAGGTCTGCAGAATGCTGTATTCTCTTAGGCGCGGATTTTTACAGCATCAACAATGAGAAAGTGACTTTTTGTTCGTCTCTCTGCAGTCCGCGTTTGGGAGAGGCTCCGCTACCTCCCTGGCCCTGGGCAGGAGCTGTCATCCCCCAGGGGGGCCTGCCTCGTTCTCTGAAGCAGTCGCCCCCGCTTGTCAAGACCACAGGTTCCTGAAAGAGCTATCTGAGCCAGGGTGGGGAGCTAATCACAAGCCCCAGAACCAGTCAGGGCTCCTGCTGGGCCCAGACAGAGTGATTTCAAAGTGTAGAGACAAAGAGAGGGAGGAGGCTGGGGCGATGTGGGGAGAGTTCTTCTCTGCGTGCTGCGGGTCGCCTTTACCCCCACGCCAGCGGGTAACTGCCACGAGCCTGCGGGTGTTAAGAAAGGCACAGTTTGAACTGCAGAGAGGTTTTGCTTTTGGAAAACGGCCTAGTGAGGGACTGCAGTCAATGAAAATAACTAGGAGACTGCGGAAGAGTCCGGCCCCTGAACTCGGCTCTCACGAAGGTGGAGTCTGGGCCCCTCTGCCCTCGTGGGGGACTGCCTTCGGAGCAGTATCTGATTTGGTCACGGACAGGGGTCTGCTTCTCCCGTCCCGGGCTCTCTCAGAACACTGTGCATGCAGCCCCTCGTGGAGCACCGTCCTCTGGGCACAGACACGGCAGGTGTGGCAGGGGACGCAGGCCTGTCACCATCGCCGAGACCTCCTGCAGTTTAGCAGATGCCACGAGTGCCCGTCTCGACCGCCCTCCCCCACCCCTGCCGCGTATCGCGTTCCAGATGCTGGGGTGCCGGCTGCTGGTAACTCACATCCACGTGCTCACAGCCGAGAGCACTGCCCTTAGCTGATGGGCGCCGTCTTGGCTGGAGAACCCCCGGGGAGCGTGCGCACACCGCAGAAGGGCCCTAGCCACTGACGTTTGCAGGCGGTGACAGCTCAGCCCCTTCGTCTCTGAGGCGGCCCCTCTCTGGTGCATGCCACACCCCAGAGCCTCCCGTGGGATCAGGCAGGACTGGACACTCAATGCCACATCCTGCTCAGTCCTCCCCTCGCCCTGGTATGCTTGCCCCACTCCCGAGAGCCCTCCCTCTGCAGATCGCCCGTCCGGGAATGCCCGCCTCAGGCTCTGCTTCTTGGGAGCGGACGCCTGACACATGACTTGCATGTCTCCCGTCTCCTCTAAGCCCTACTTGCCGATTTTCCCCCCGACAGACGCTCCCTCGGATACGTCTGACAAGCATCCTTAGATACACAAGAACCCTTATAAATACGGAGTGTCGCTTTTGTGCGTGACGTCGCCCCACAGAGCCGCTCTTTTTCTCCCTGGGGTTCTACGCAACGCCGGCTTTTTACGACCTATCTAGGTTTCCACGTTCGTGTCTACTTTGCTGTTGGCTGACCTGTACAGTGGCTTACGGGGTTTTTAATAAGCTGCCATTTAAGGTCCAGATTTAAATTTAATTCCTATGTTCAATGTACCCTCTGCTCTCTTGGTCTCTCCGGAGGTTTGCCCTTAAGAGCCGACATCGCCGACACGTATATTAAGATCAGCGCGATGTTTCTGTTTGCAGGCCTCATGGCAAACTGCTCGGAAAAAAGCCTTCTTGCCCCGCATCGGCTCCAGCGGGGATACTGGCGGCTGGCTGGCCAAGGTCAAGGGCTCAGGCGACACCAGGTTTAACTAGAGTTCAGGGAGAAGCCCTGCAAAGGAAGCGGGGTGACGTTTTGTCCCGTATCTTGAGGCTGGCTGAAAGCCACTGGCCGCCCTGCCTGCTCCAACCCCACCCTCCCCACCCCACACACGCGGGCCGCCCCTTTTATCAGCCACGGCTGAGGGAAGGAAGGTGGACCGAGGAGCGGATCTCTCGGGTTTACGCGGACCACTCCGCACGCGTTCATCCTGGGAGGCGAGGGGACAGGCGTGGTCCTGTTATTCCTCTCATGTGATCCCACAGGGACTCGCCAAGCCAAGGGACGGGAGCTGGAGGCGTGCAGACCTCGGTGTCCCACCACGCAGAACGCAGGACTGTGGCCAAAGCTGCTGGTGCCTTGGTGAAAGTGACAAAGGGTCTCAGCCAGGTGCGGTGGCAGCCACCTCGCCTCAGAGACCGTGCCCTCACTCCCGAGGGCGCTACCTCATTGAACCAGCATACCGTGCCAGGACTCAAGTGAGCAGGCACGCGCCTCGGACAAATAAAGGCCCCGCTTTAGAAGGAAACGTGCCGTTCTCGGCACCTGTCTTGTCTCCGTCCCGCGCCTTCCATCACCAACGTGGGTCTCGGGGTTTGCAGGCCCCCTTCTCCCAGATGACCCCCGCCCTCGGCCTCGCTCCCTCCGGCCCACTCGGGACCTCACAGCTCACGGTTCCATGCGTCAGAAGCCTCACAGAACAAGCGTCCGTGCTTCACGCAGCGCTGTACACAGTTACAAATTAGTCAATAACATCCAATTCCACGGTCCAGCACTTGCTGTGGGCACGGCGGAGGCGTAGTCTGTGGGCACTCTGAATCTCTGTGCCTCTGGTTAATGTCAGGGCAATTAGGCATCCAAGTATGAATTTTCTACATTTTTCCATTTCCACTCTGAAAACAGATCCTGCATTTTCTAATCCCTCTCCTTTCGCTCATGGACTTTCATTAATGAAAACAACCGTTTCCATTACAGCGTGGTATTTGAAGTCGGGAACAAACAAAGAGACAAATGAAAGCTGACGGAGGGCCCAGAAATAAACTCCAGGTAGGAGTGGGAAGTTAACACACAGCAAATGGGGGAGAAAAACAAGTGAGTTAATCTGGAGTTCTGCAAGCTTTAAGGGCCCTTTGAAGGTCCAGATATTAAATATTTTAGATTCTGCAGGCCACATCCCATCGCTTGCGTTTATTCGTTAGAGACTGAGAGAGAGGCACGGTCTAGCTCACAAGGGCGTATAAAACCAGGTCAAAAGTCAAACTTGACCCATGGTCCATAGTTCTCTACATGGACAAAGGTAAAAATAAATCCTTCCTTACATGGACATATAGAGGGAGAACACAGGGGAATGTATTACTGTGTTTGTGACCCTGAGAGCGTGAGTGTAAGGAAAGCTCCCTTAGACAGGACCGAGAGGTAATCTCACGAAGGACAAGCAGCTTCCCCTGACTCCATGGAAACACACACCACGCCTTCCCGATGGTAACGACAAGTCCATTTCCGACAGCACACTTGACTAGTTACTCTGGCTGACTACCCCCATGCTCATCTTTATACTGAAAACAAGTAAAAATACAGATTGAAGTAGAAAAATGTTCAAAACTTTATATTTAAAGCTCAAAACCCAAGTGAAAACGGAAACCCGAAACGATACGAGAGTTTTCACCTTGAGAGCATTTGCTAAACAAATCAGGTGAGCCTGATCTTGTGTTTTTAGGGTCTGGGGAGGGGAGGGGGGCGGTACAGGGAGCAGGATTCAAACCCAAACCCAGAATCTACCCTCGGTACGAATCAAGCGGCAGCCAACATCTCTCTCTACTCCTGCAAAAGCTGAGACCTCAGAGAGCCGTACCCTTGATACAAAGGTGAATTCGAATACACCCTCTCCCCACCGCCTTGCCAGCGGACGCCGAAAAACCCCAATCTTACCACTAAGTGAAGGGGGGCAGAAATCGCTTCTGTTAATTTTATAACAATAAGACAGCCTTCTCATGGGTCTTATTGCCACCTGACTTCCCACTACACATGACACAAGAAGCCTGAAACTAAGAACTTTATTTAAAGTCGTGCCCAGGGCATGCCCTCAGGCACCCAGCCAGGGCAGCGGTGGCATTACCAGAGAAACCTACCTTCAACCCAAGTCTCAAAGTTCCAAAAATCTCAGCTCACCATCAACAATCCAAAAACAAATAAGGAAATAAGTTCCTACAAGTAAAAACTAATACCTAAAACCGAGTCGGACAGGCGAAACCTTTCGATGCTGGCGTTATCAGATGTAAAAAATTGCGTGTGTTTTTAGAAAAGGTTAAAAATAAGAGTAAAGATGACAGAAGTTAAAAAACAAACCAAACGAAAATTCCTATGGAGCCATAAGAGACTCTGAGCAACCAGAGCGATCTTGAGCAAGAACGAGAGAGCGGCATCGCGCTCACTGATTTCAAAATAGGCTAATGCGACAAAGCTACGGTAACAAAAACATTATGGCACTGGCATAAAAATGGACATATCGACTAATGGAACAGAATAGAGAGCCCAGAAATAAACCCACACGTCTCCTGCGAACTGATGTCCAACAAACGGGGCAAGAATATGCAATGGGGAAATGACGGTCTCTTCACAAAATGGCACTGGGAAAACCGGACACCCACATGCAAAACAGTGACACTGGACCCGTACTTTATACCATACGCAAAAATCCAATCAAAATGGTTTCAAGACTTAAACTGAAACTGTAACACTCTTAAACAAAGGGAGAAAGCTTCTTGATACTGGCCTTGGCAATGATTTCTTAGATATGATATCAAAGGCGACAAAAACAAAGATCAGCAGCTGGGACCACATCAAACTAAAAGGCTTCTGCACAGCAAAGAAAACCATCGACAAAATGAAAAAGTAACGTACAGAATGGGAGAAAATACTTGCAAACCATGTATCAGAGAAGAGGTTAATACGCAAAATAAATAAGGAACTTCTGCAACTCGATGGGAAAAAAAGCAAATGTCCAACTTTAAAAAGTTTTTAAGCTTTTAAAAAAGTAAAAGGGGCGCCTGGGTGACTCACTTGGTTGAGTGTCCAACTTGGGCTCAGGTCATGATCTCACAGCTCTTGAGTTCAAGCTCCATGTCACAGTCTGAGCTGTCAGCACAGAACCTGCTTTTGGATTCTGTGTCTCCCTCTCTCTCTGTCCCTCTCCCACTCACACTCTGTCTCTCTCTCTCTCTCTCAAAAATAAAGAAACATAAAAAAAAAAAGCTTTTAAATGGGTAAAAAATAAGTAGGCCTTCCTCCATAGAAGATCTAGAAACGGCCAAAGACACATGAGAAGGTGCTCAATATCACTGCTCATGAGGGAAATGCAGAGCGAAACCACAAGGAAAGATCACCTCACACCTGTTAAGAAGTCTATCATCAAAAAAATAATAATAATAATAAAAATAAAAGATAATAAGCGCAGACAAGGCTGTGCAGAAAAAGGAATCTGCGTACTGTATTGCTGGGACTTAGTACATCCGCCAAGGAACGCAGCATGGAGGTTCCTCAAAAAACTAAAAGGAGAACCAGCGCAGGCCCCAGCGATCGCACTTCTGGCACGTACGCAAACAAAGTGGAACGAGGACCTCGAAGAGGCAACTGCATACCCCTGTTCGCTGCGGCAGATTTACGACGGCCAACATGGAATCGCGCTGCACGTCCGTCAAGGGATGAATGGATAGAGACGGCGTGGTAAACACAACGGAATATTCCTCAGCCCCGAAGAGACAAGGAAACCCTGCCATCTGCTGCAACACGGACGAACTTGGAAGACGCTCTGCGAGGTAAAGTAAGCCAGATATAGAAGGACAAATAGCACGTGACCCCGACTCGCTCAGAAATCTGCCGCAGTCAGGCTCATAAAAACAGCACAGAGAATGGTGGCTGAAGGAAGGGGGACCCGAGGGGGTGCCGGTCAAAGGGCATGCGGTTTCACCGACACAAGACGAACGAGCCTGGAGAGCTGCCATGCACCGTCGGGTACTTGATATTTAAGATCTTAGGTAGGTGTTCTTACCCCCAAAAGAGAAGGAAAGGAACTTCTAGAAATTATAGATAAGTTTGAGACATCATATGTGGGGACGGCTTCAGGGTGGATAGTGATCTTCAGACTCACTGAGACCTATACGTTAAATACGTACGGCTTTCATGTGTGTCAATCATAGCTCAGTACACAAAAGGCTGAAGAGCAAGAGACTATAAAAACGATCAAGCAGATCTGGAAAATAATTAGGTGGAACTTCTCGGAAATAAAGCATAATATACACTAACGATTAAATTTAACACTCGACAGATCGGTAAAAGTTGGGGGACAGGGGGACAATTAAGAGGCTGTTGCAATAGTCCAGGGGCTTTTTCTTTTGACCAAGATGGCTTAGCAGTAACTGGATTTATCCTCCCAAAGAAAAAACCAGGCAAATAAATAAAATAATGGTTTTCAAGACATGAGTCAAGTAATGAAGGCAGTGCTCCCCAGAGAGCAGAGGAACAAATGAGGCAAACTTTGTAACTGCTCAGCTTACTGGCGAAGAAATTTACCAGGTTGAGCACCATCTGCTGAAAAGACTGTACTTTCCTCCCCGAATTGCCCTTGAACCTTTGCTGAAAATCAGTGACCAAATACATGTGGTCTGTTTCTATACTCCCTACCCTGTTCCGTTGATCTATTTGTCCACTATGATGCAAATACTGTTCTGCCTTGGATATTTTATCTTTACAGTGAGTCTGCAAGTCAGGCGCTGTGATCACGACGGCGTCGTGCCTGCCCCAAAACAGACAGACGAACAAACGGTACTGAAACAATCACATGTCCACAGGCAAAAATAAGAGCTTTCATCTATCCGTCACATGGACACAGAAAAATTAGGTGAAAATGAATCACAGGCTTGAATGTTAAACCTAAAAGTAGAAAACATTAGAAGAGAACTTAGGAGGAAAACCTTCGTGGCCACGGGCTAGGCAAAGACTTTTGGAGCGATGACACCGAAAGCACAATCCAGAAAGAACGGTCATTGGAGTTCGTCAAAATTAAAAATATATGCTCTTTGAGAGACACTGGTAAGAAAATTTAAAAAACAACAACAACAACAACAACAACACGGCGCGGACTGGAAGAAAATATTTACAAATCACCTATCTGGTGAAGGACTTACAACCAGAATATACAAAGAATTCCCAAAACTCAACCGTAAGAAAACAACCCGCTTTCATAATGGCGGAAGGACTCGAACGGATACTTCACCGAGGCAGAAACGTGGAAGGCAAGCCCATGAAAAGTCGATGTCATCAGTCCCGAGGGAAACGCACACCCCAGCCTACAAGGCACCACCGCGTGTCTCGTAAAACGAGTGGCGGGAGAAGCAGGGCAACACTAAGGGTCGGCAAGGTTGTGCGAAGGCGGGAAGTTTCCTACTGCCAGCGAGAGTGTGAAATAAGACGGCGGCTTTGGAAAATGTTTTGGCAGCTTAACACGAGTCACACATCTCCCGTGGGATCTAGACAGTCCATGCTTCGATCTTACTCCAGAGAATGTAGACTGTACGTCCATACCTGTAAGAGCCTGTTCCTCTGACTTTTTTCTTTCTTTATTCATTCCAGGGTGGGGGGTGGGGGTGAACAGGTGCAGAGGACGAAGATGCTCTTACCTGAGGGGCACCGAGTAATGTGTGAAAGTGGTGAGTCACTAGACTGTACACCGGAAACTCATACCACATGGTGTTAATTATACTTGAACAACAAAAATAACCAACTCGAAATCTTTAAAAATGAAGCAGATGTCCACACAAAGGCCTGCATATGGGCCCTTATAGTTTTTATTTGTCACAGCCTCAAACCGAAACAAACCATTAACGTCTACCAACAAGGAAATGTATAAATGGTGACATACCACCCGATGGCTTAGTACTTAGCAATAAGAAGGAACGAATTGATACACACAATATAGATATATCTCAAAATCATCCCACTGAGTGAAAAAAAGTCAGCCCCCTATCCATGCAAAAAAAAAAAAAAAAAAAAAAAAGCATATATATAGTGTGTGATTCCATTCCTATAAAAATTCTAGAAGAGAACTACTTCATAGTTCCAGAAAGCACAATAGTGGCTGTCTGGGAAGGGGATGGTGGGAGGAGGGAAGACACATGGAAATTTGAGGGATTTTTGATACACTCATTATCTCGATTGTGTTGTTGGTTTCACAGGTATGTACATACATCAAAACTTATTAAATTTTACACTTTAAATATGCATAACATTGAATTCAATATACCTCAAGAGAACCTTAAAAAAATAACTCAGGGGGTTGAGAGAATTCATAAAATTTGAAAGACAGATCTGAGCAAAGTATCTAGATTTTCACACAGGAAGACACTGTTATTGAAAATAGAGGTTCAGACACATAAAAGAGAAGCTCTAAGACAGGCTATTTCAGGGTTCCAGACAGAGAAGACAGAGAACGGGGTAGAGACGATGTTTGAAGAATGATGGCTGAGAATTTTCTAGGTAGACATCAATCCAAACATCATAAAAGCCCAACAGACTCCTAATGGACTACATAATAGTAACACGCACCTGTACACATCAAAGTAAAACTATGGAACACCAAAGATTAAAAGAAGATCTTAAAAGTAGCCAGAGATAAGAGACCTTCAAAAGACAGATGAGTAGACTAATAGCAGACTTCTCCACCCAAATGATAGTGCGGGGAGAGCTTTGATGTACGCAGAACAAATGGCTGCCGACAGATGACTCGTACACCCAGCAAAAACAGTTTTCAACAAGGATGAAATAAATGTATTTTTGTACTAATGAGAACTGACATTTTTCTTCTCTAAAGGAAGTTCTAAAAAATATGTTTCAGACAGAAGAAAACAGTCCCAGAAGTAAGCTCTGATATGTGAGAAGGAATGAAGGGGCAAGACGTCTCCAGCTGGGTGGGTAAAACACACATAAGTGGGTGTGCAAAAGCCAGGGGACAGGTGTGCAAAAGCACCTGCAGCGCGCGATGGCAGAGCACGCGTGCGAACCCGGGTTGTACACAGACTCCTGAACTCTGGGCGTGCGAAGCAGAAACATCCGCTGGTAACGGACGTCCTGACGGGTGCGGGAGCAGGGCGAGCGCGCCCTCACCCCTGCAGGAGACGCAAGCTGACACGCCCACTCCGCAGAGGGACTCAGGAACAATGTGTGAAGCTGGGAGCGCGACTACCTTGCAACCCGACAATTCCACTACCGGGAATGTTTCTTGGAAAACTTCCTGCATTGCTTACGGAGGCACGTACACACATTCGTTCGCTGCAAGGTTAGCAAAAAAATCTGTGGGACAATTTAAATGCCAGCGAATAGAGGAATGGACAATAAAAGGTGTCATGCTCGAGCAACAGCACTCAGAATGAATGAATTTGAGCGACGTGGCTACGACTTCAAAAACACAGCACTGAGTTATAAATTGAACTGAAGAATGACAAATTCAGTATGATATTTATACTCACATTTTAAAGACACAAAACAAGGGGTGCCTAGGTGGCTCAGACAGTTAGGCATCTGACGTCAGCTCAGATGTCATGATCTCGCAGTTCATGAGTTCAAGCCCCACATCGGGCTGTGTGCTGACAGCTCGGAGCCTGGAGCCTGCTTCGGATTCTGTCTGTCTCTGTCTCTCTCTGATTCTGTCTCTCTGCCCCTCCCCTGCTCATGCTCTGTCTCTCTCTCTCAAAAATAAACATTAAGGCATGCGAGTGAGGGCAACATGGCGGAGGAGTAGGGGGCTCCAGTATTTCGCTTGCCCTTTAAAGGGGGACGACTGAAACCATTGTCTCTCTCAACTCCAAAAATCGGGGGGAAAAGGTGCTACAGCTGACAAGAAACGTAGGCGAAAACAGACAGGGCCCAACTAAACCGTGAGTTTAATCTGGGTTGGATAAAACGAACTCGAACTCGGGAAGTTGAGCTGAGGGGAGGGTGAGCGTCTTCGGAGACAGCTGGGAAAGTGCCGATCGAACAACATCTGAACGAGAGGGCCGGAGCGGGAGAGACTGCTACCATCCAGCCCCTAAATGCAGGGCTTTTGAAGAGAAGTTCGTAGCAAACAGCAGCACTACCCGCGCGCAGCCGGGACACAGCAGCACTACCCGCGCGCGCTGCCGAACTGCACCAACCCAGCCCCGAGCCGTGGGGAAGCGCGCGCCGCCGGGACTGGCAGCGGGGACCCAGGCAGCACCACCTGCCGAGCACCTCTAACTCCGGCACGATTATAACGAAATTGGGGGTAGCAGACGGCCGCGTCACCGCGCCACCCTCGCCCAGCGCCTCCGGGCACGCACGCCGCAGGGACCCAGGCAGCCCCAGGCGGCGGCTCCTGTGGGACAAGGCCGGGTCACCGTCCAGTAAACCACACTAGGCCGGCGTTAGCGGTGGAGAGAGAACAGAAATAAAGGGGCGAATAAAGCCTCCAGGACTGGTGGCGCGGGTCTGGAGAGACGCCATTGTTGCCTCACAAGCCAGGAAGTCACCCCAGAAGCCATCTCTGCAGCAGTGGAGGCCGGACCCGCCTACACCAAACCACGCCCCTCCCAAACTATCAGCAGGAGCCACTGATCCAAGTGGAGATTGCTGCCTGGAGTAACGCCAGTCATTTCCTCTTTTTAAATTTATCCCTCCCTTTCTCATTCCTACCGATCCCCATCCCTGAGCTGGTCATCCAGGGTACTGACTGGCTTAATCATTTTTTTTGTTTTTTGTTTTGTTTTTTTTGTTTTGTTTTGTTTTTTGTTTTTTTGTTTTTTGGAGTTTTTTTTGTTTTTTTGTTTTTTAACCCACTCTTTGAGGACATGTCCTACAACCTCTTTACTTCCCTAGCCCTTTTACTGGAATAACCAGGCCGCATAAGTTCATCTAGACGACATCGATCTTTATTCCTTTCCCTCGCACCTGTCCTTATTCTGATTTCTCTCAGTCTGGATTAAACCCATTAGTCACTCTACCTGGGCAAAGTCCAGTTCCTTCTTCTCCCTGCACCAGTCATTATTCTGTCTATATATGCTCTGCCACCAGCACACTACATACCCTGTCCCTAACGTGTAGCTGTTACTTCAGGACATTGCCCTCAGAGAGTCACTTGTTATTTTTTTCTGTTGTGACATGCTTGGCTGGACCATTGGCGGTACATTTGAGTATTTCTGTGTTCTGTGTGTCTGTCAGTTTTCCTTTCCAGGGCAACTTCAAGAAACAACCCATAACACATCCAGCCAAAATGATGAGACGGAAGAATTCTCCTCAAAAGAATCTACAAGAAGCAGTGACAGCTCAAGAATTAATGAAAACAGATATAAGCAACATAACAGAACTTGAATATAGAATGATAATCATAAAACTAATTGCTGGCCTTGAAAAAAGCTTAGATGAATGCAAGGGGTCCCGCGTGGCAGAGTTCAAGGACCTTAAAAACGGTCAGGAAGAATTAAAGAAGACATTGGAAGAAATACAGGGGAAACTGGAAGCAGCCACAGCACGGATTGAAGAGGTAGAGGAAAGAGTTAGTGCATTAGAAGACAAAATCATTGAAAAAGAGGAAGCAGATAAAAAGAGAGAGAAGCTGATCCAGGAACAGGAAAGGAGAATTCGAGAGCTGAGCGATGCAGTCAAAAGAAACAATATCCGTATCATAAGAGTTCCAGAGGAAGAAGAGAGAGAGAAAGGAGTCGAAGGGTTTCTTGAACAAATCATTGCTGAGAACTTCCCCAACATGAGGAAGGAAACGGGCATGGAAATCCAAGAGGCACAGAGAACTCCCCTCAGACGTAACTTGAATAGACCTTCTGCACGGCACATCATAGTGAAGCTGGCAAAATACAAAGATAGGGAGAGAATCCTGAAAGCAGCTAGTGACAAAAGAACCCTAACATACAAAGGGAGACCTATAAGGGTAGTAGCAGACTTATCTACAGAAACTTGGCAAGCCAGAAAGGAATGGCAGGATATCTTCAATGTGATGAGCAAGAAGGACCTGCAACCAAGAATTCTGTATCCGGCTAGCCTGTCGTTCAGAATAGAAGGAGAGATCAAGGTTTTTCCCAACAAACAAAAACTGAAAGAATTTATCACAAATAAGCCAGCACTGCAAGAGATCCTGAGGGGCATTCTATGAAGACAAGGTTGCAAAGAACACAAACTGCCAGGGTCAGCCTTACAAACATGAAACCTACAGATAATACAGTGACTGTAAGCCCATATTTTTCGATATTAACACTGAATGTAAATGGACTAAATGAGCCAATCAAAAGACACAGGATAACAGGATGGATTAAAAAACAAGACCCATCTATTTGCTGTCTTCAAGAAACTCATCTTAAACATGAAGATACCTTCAGATTGAAAGTGAGGGGATGGAGAAGCATCTACCATGCTACTGGAAGGCAGAAGAAAGCCGGAGTAGCCACACTTATATCAGACAAATTAGACTTTAAAATGAACGATGTAATAAGAGATGAAGAAGGACATTATATAATAGTCTCAGGGACCATCCAGCAGGAAGAGCTAACAATTGTAAATATCTACGCACCGAATTCGGGGGCACCCAAATTTGTAAAACAACTAATTACAAACATTAGCAACCTCATCGATAAAAATGTCCTAATAGTAGGGGATCTCAACACTCCACTCTCAGCATTGGATAGATCCACAAAACAGAAAATCTCCGCAGAAACAATAGCCCTGAATGACACATTAGGACAGATGGGCCTCACAGACATCTTTAGGGTCCTTCGTCCAGAAGCAAAGGAATTTATGTTCTTCTCATCTGCACACGGTACATTTTCCAAGATAGACCATATTCTGGGGCACAGGGAAGCTCTGAATAAATATAAAAGAATTGAGATCATACCGTGTACACTGTCAGACAATGCTTTGAAACTTGAAATCAACCACAGGAGAAAGCCTGGAAAATATCCAAGAACATGGCGGCTAAGAAATAACCTACTAAAAGATGACTGGGTCAACCAAGCCATCAGAGAAGAAATTAAAAAATACATGGAAACAAATGAAAATGAAAATACAACAATCCAAACGCTCTGGGATGCAGCAAAGGCAGTCCTGAGAGGGAAATATATTGCAATCCAGGCCCATCTCAAGAAACAAGAAAAATCAATAACACAAATTCTAACAGCACGCCTAAAGGAACTAGAAGAAGATCAACTAAAACAACCCAAGCCCAGCAGAAAGAGAGAAATAACAAAGATCAGGGCACAAATTAATCATATGGAGACAGAAAAGGTAGTGGAACAGATCAATGAAACCAAAAGCTGGTTCTTTGAAAAAATAAACAAAATAGACAAACCTCTAGCCAGGCTTCTCAAAAAGAAAAGAGAGAGAACTCAAATAGATAAAATCGTGAATGAAAAGGGAGAAATTACAACCAATCCCTCAGAGATACAAGCAATCATCAGAGAATACTATGAAAAATTATATGCCACCAAACTTGGCAATCTGGAAGAAATGGACAGCTTCCTAAATAGCCACACGCTACCAAAACTCAAACGGGAAGAAATAGAAAATTTGAACAGACCCATAACTAGTGAAGAAATAGAATCAGTTATTAAAAACCTCCCAGCAAATAAAAGCCCTGGGCCAGATGGCTTTCCTGCGGAATTTTACCAGACATTTAAAACAGAGTTAATTCCTATCCTCCTCAAGCTGTTCCAAAAAATTGAAACGGAAGGAAAACTCCCAGACTCATTCTATGAAGCCAGCATCACTTTGATTCCCAAACCAGATAGAGACCCAGCAAAGAAAGAGAATTACAGGCCAATATCCCTGATGAATACAGATGCAAAAATTCTCAACAAGATACTAGCAAATCGAATCCAACAGCATATAAAGAGAATTATCCACCATGATCAAGTAGGATTCATCCCTGGGTTGCAGGGCTGGTTCAATATTCGCAAATCAATCAACGTGATACATCACATCAACAAAAGAAAAGATAAGAACCATATGATCCTGTCAATAGATGGAGAAAAAGCATTTGACAAAATACAGCATCCTTTCTTAATAAAAACTCTCGAGAAAGTCGGGATAGAAGGAACATACTTAAACATCATAAAAGCCATATATGAAAAGCCCACAGCTAATATCATCCTCAATGGGGAAAAATTGAGAGCCTTCCCCCTGAGATCAGGAACACGACAGGGGTGTCCGCTCTCGCCACTGCTATTTAACATAGTGCTGGAAGTCTCAGCATCAGCAATCAGACAACAAAACAAAATAAAAGGCATCAAGATGGGCAAGGAGGAAGTCAAACTTTCACTTTTTGCAGATGACATGATACTTTACATGGAAAACCCGACGGAATCCACCAAAAGCCTACTAGAACTGATTCATGATTTCAGCAAAGTGGCAGGATACAAAATCAATGTACAGAAATCGGTGGCATTTCTATACACCAACAATGAAGCAGCAGAAAGAGAAATAAAGAAGCTAATCCCTTTCACAATTGCACCAAAAACCATAAAATACTTAGGAATAAACCTAACCAAAGAGGTGAAAGACCTCTACACTGAAAACTATAAAAAACTTATGAAGGAAATTGAGGAAGACACAAGGAAATGGAAAAACATCCCATGCTCATGGATTGGAAGAATAAATATCGTCAAAATGGCAATACTACCCAAAGCAATCTACACATTCAATGCAATCCCAATCAAAATTGCACCAGCATTCTTCTCAAAGCTAGAGCAAACAATCCTAAAATTTGTATGGAACCACAAAAGACCCCGAATAGCCAAAATAATACTGAAGAATAAAACCAAGGCGGAGGCATCACAATCCCAGACTTTAACCTCTACTACAAAGCGGTGGTCATCAAGACTGTATGGTATTGGCACAAAAACAGACACATAGACCAATGGAATAGAATAGAAAACTCAGAAATGGACCCGCAAGTATATGGCCAACTAATCTTTGACAAAGCAGGAAAATGTATCCAATGGAAAAAAGACAGCCTCTTTAACAAATGGTGCTGGGAGAATTGGACAGCAACATGCAAAAGAATGAAACTAGACCACTTTCTTACACCACTCACAAAAATAAATTCTAAATGGATAAAAGATCTGAATGTGAGACAGGAAACCGTCAAAATCCTAGAGGAGAAAACAGGAAAAAGCCTCTTTGACCTAAGACGCACCAATTTCTTACTCGACATGTCTCCAAAGGCAAGAGAATTAAAAGCAAAGATGAACTATTGGGACCTCATCAAGATAAAAAGCTTCTGCACAGCAAAAGAAACAACCAACAAAACGAATAGGCAACCAACGGAATGGGAAAAGATCATCGCAAATGACATATTGGATAAAGGACTAATATCTAAAATTTATAAAGAACTTACCAAACTCCAAACCCGAAAAACAAACAACCCAGTGAAGAAATGGGCGGAAGATATGAATAGACACTTCTCCAAAGAGGACATTCAGATGGCCAACAGACACATGAAACGATGCTCGATGTCACTCATCATCAGGGAAATACAAATCAAAACCACACTGAGATACCACCTCACACCAGTCAGAGTGGCTAAAATGAACAAATCAGGAAACTATAGATGCTGGCGAGGATGTGGAGAAGTAGGCACCCTCCTACACTGTTGGTGGGAATGCAAACTGGTGCAGCCACTCTGGAAAACGGTGTGGAGGTTCCTCAAAAAAATGAAAATAGAGCTACCCTATGATCCAGCAATTGCCCTGCTAGGAATCTACCCAAGAGACACAGGACTGCTGATGCATAGGAGCACGTGTACCCCAATGTTCATAGCAGCACTTTCGACAATAGCCAAATCATGGAAAGAGACCAAGTGCCCATCAACTGACGAATGGATAAAGAAGTTATGGTACTTATATACAATGGACTACTACGTGGCAATGAGAAAAAATGAAATCGGGCCATGTGTAGCCAAATGGTTGGAACTGGAGGGTATTATGTTAAGTGAAATAAGTCAGTCAGAAAAAGACAGATACCATATGTTTCCACGAATAGGTGGACTTTGTGAGACTAAGCAAAAACCAGGGGGAGGGGAAGAGGGGAAAGGAAAAAAAGACACAGAGAGGGAGGGAGATAAAACATAAGAGACTCTCAAAGACTAAGAAAAAAACTGAGGGTAAGGGGGATGAGGGAGGGGGGAGAGGGGGTGATGGGCATTAAAAAGGGCACATGTTGGGATGAACACTGGGTGTTATATGTAAACCAATTTGAAAATAAACTATTATAAAATTAAAAAAAATAAAAAAATAAAATAGCAATTAAAAATGAAAAAAAAAAAAAAAAGAATTGCATGCTCCAGGGACTGACCCAGCCAGGCACCCTTAAATTTTAATAAATATTGTCAAATTTTCTTAAAAAAATAAATAAATAAAATAAACATTAAAAAAAAATTTTAACTATAAAGACACAAAACAGTTACATATGTTACTAGTGAACACACGCATTTGTAGAATACAAAGACATGATTGAAACGATCAGTGCCAGCTTCGTAAAACTGCAGTTATCTTGTTCTGTTTCATTTTACACAATATACAGTATATAAAGCAATATTTTATTTTTAAAGGCTCAGAAACAAATATGACAAAATATTAATATTTGTTAATTCTGAATCATTACCTAGGAGTCTTTTATATATTTTTCTGAACTTTTCTGCATTTTTAAATGTTTTCAAAAAACAACAACAAAAAAAAAGAGTAAAAGGGAACAGGTACTCTGCGACATGAATTCCAGCATTCGCTGTGGCCTAGGGCCGATGGGGAATCCCTGCTACGGAATCCATTTTCTGGTGAACGTAAGACAACGGGAGTGAAATGGGAGCGTGAATAAGAAAACAGGCCGCTTTCCTCATGAGAACCCGTGAGCGGATTAACCACCGAGAGAGACACTCGCACTCGCGCACACACGCACACACACGTGCGCGTGTGTGAGCAGGCAGACCCGTACATCCACGGACGCCTAAGCGATCATACACGTGTGGCTGGACAGACAGACGGGCAGGTGGGCGGTGTGGAAGAATGCCCCCCACCCTAAAAGAAGCCCATACCCTAATCCCCAGAGCTGTGACTAGGTTACCTTCCACGGTGAAAGGGTCTTTGCAAATGGGATTAAGGGCACAGACCCCAAGATGACAAGGGCGTCCTGGATTAGCCAGGTAAACCCAGTCTAACCGCATGAGGCCTTAAAAACGAACGAAGAGGCAGAAGGTTGGGGCAGAGAAGTGGGGCTGGACAGGAAGGAGCGGCTGCCTGACAGGTGCGAGGGACCCAGGCCGCCCTTGCTGGTTCGGGAGACACAAGAGGGAACACCAGCCAAGGAGCAAACTTCTGCCAACAGCCCAGACGAGCAGGAAAGGCATCCTCCACGGGAGCCTCCAGGGGGAAGAGGCCCTGTTGACACCTCGATCTTGTCAGGTGACCCCCTTACCGAACTCTGACCTACAGAGCTTTGAAATAACACCCCGGTGGTGTTCAAAACCATATCTACATTAAACAGGTAATTTGTTAAAGCAGCAACAGAAAACCAGATGGATGGCAGCTAGCTAGCTAGGTAGACAGCCCGACCAACACTTCCTCAAATATTTTTTTCCATTTGGTCATCTACAAAGTAAGTACATCCAGATCCTATGTTACTATTAACTTCCGTTACAAATTGGCCGTAAGTTACTATGTGAAAAATGGATAGATTTCGATACATTGAAGAGAAAACACAATCTCTGTGTGTGGCCTCCAGAACAGTGACCTGAGGCACCTTTAGGCACCACCTTCCAGCATTTTCCCCACGCCGGCACTCACAGTGAGTGCCGATCCCGGGGTCTGAAGCTGGAGCAAACGCAAAAGAGAAACAGGACACTTCTCCGAAAAGCTCTATCATCTAACTACGCCATCCACCGCCAGAAAACGGATTTTAATTTGAGACCTCGTGTGGGTCAAACAAACTGGTCGCCTCCTTTAGCAGCCTTTGCAGGCCAAATGCCACTGACCCAGCGGCTTAACAAGAAACTTGCCTTTAAAGGAACCCCTTTCTTAGAAGGCTGGCCTCATGCTCCCTTCCGGACACCTCCCCAGACACGCGGTCCTTCATTAAAAGGACCGCTGTAGCAACCACGCATCACAAATGATCCGATGGAAAACACCGGGTCAGAAAACTCGGCTGGCTGCACCCTAATTCCATTAGCTGGGCGAGCCAAGGAGAGCTGAGCCGGCAGACACAGCCTGGCGGGGGGGGGGTCCTGTAAGTCACGCCTTTGTGTCATCCTCTCCTCTTGGGGTGGGGCGGGGGTGGGGGGCGGAAGCTGTGACTTGCCCCCAAGCAATACAGTGTGGCCCAGGTAAAGGTATTTTTGCTGATGCAATTGAAGTTTCTCCCCAAAAGGTGGATAACCCTGGGTGGGCCTGACCCAATCAGACAAGCCCTTCAGAAGCTCTGGAAGGCAGAGACAAGGCAACAGAAGCACATTCTGTCTCCACTGTTGGTGTTTAAGAAGCAAGCTACCACAGGGGCACCTGGGCGGCTCAGGCAGTTAAGCATGTGACTCTCAGTTTCAGTTCAGGTCACGATCCCACGGTTTGTGAGTTCAAGCCCCGCATCGGGCTCTGTGCTGGCAGTGCAGAGCCTCCTTGGGATTCTCTCTCTCTCTCTCTCTCTCTCTCTCTCTCTCTCTCTCTCTGTCCCTCCCCTACTCACACTGTGTCTGTCTCTCTCAAACATAAAAAAAAAAAAAGAAGAGGAAAACGCAAGCTACCATGAATTCTATGCCTCAAAAAGCGAATTTGGCCAACAGCCTATGGAGGCAATGATGGTGGGGGAACCACTGACGTACAGAGGCCAGGGAGGCCCCACTGTGACAGCAATGTCATCCTGAGAGAAGGGGGACCCAGCTGTCAGGAGCCACAGGTGAGCTGTCTGGGGGGGGGGGGGGGGTCTGCAAGTCCCAAGGCCCCGGAGGTGGAATTAACTCAGGACAGTTGTAAGCCAATAAAGGCACAAACGAGGAACAAATCACCGTCACCCGGTAATTGCTCGGTCGACACAAACATGTCACAGCCCCCTTTCTCACTTCACCCAGTGAGGGGCTCCAGGGCCATCTTAATCCAGGGCCCTCCTTATACCACACTAGGGCTGGTGCCCCCCAACCTTGCCACCCGCGGGTTCTTGCCGAGAAGCTCGCTGGCTGGGGAGGCAGCCGTCTGGCCCCCACCTGGCCACACATTAAGACCAAGGTTTGCAAACTCGAATGTCACATGCCAGGGAGCAGTGGGGCCTGAGCGAACTGGGGGGCACGGGGGCTGCCCACGAGGCGGCCGCTCTCAGCTTCCACTAGCTGCTCCCAGGCAAGAAGGCAGGCATCTGGGAAGGTGAGGTCCCGGGGAGGCGGGAGCAGTTCACAAGGTGCACAGGCTCAGCCCTCTCCCCACAAGCCCTGGGCCCCTGCCCGACACCCAGAAACAGCCTTGGCAGCCGCCACTTGGCATAACCTGGCTCCTCCACATCAGGCCAGCGTGGGAGACACTGATGGGGCGATGAGGCCACATGCCAGTGTCCCCGTGCTCCCAGATTCCACGGGCAGCTACTCTTTGGTCTGGCTAGCCTTTGTTCCATCTGAGAACGGCACCCGAATATTCCCCGAGGGAGCCAGCCCTCCCCCATGCTCCTTACACAGTCCGGGGGTTGGGCGCAGGGCTGGATGTCCCTGTGACACAGAGCGAGCCCTTCAGGGCCGGCACCTGAGCATCACCCAGGAGCCCGTGGGAAACGCAGGGTCTCAGGCCCCAGACCCGAGGAGCACGACTCGGCATCACAAGAAAACTCAGGAAACTCGGGGTGACTCTCGGGCCCACTGCAGGCAGGGGAGCCTGGGCCAAGATGCTATTTGGCATTCAGGCTCCGGAGTAAGACCTGCTGATTCACGGCTGGGTCCTTGAGGCGGTCACCTCATTTGTCTCTGTCGCAGGTTCCTCGTGAGAAAAATGGGGGGTCATTATACAGTGCCCGGCACACGGCAAGCCCTCAGTGACATCGGCTCTGGACACGCGGGCCTGGCGGACAGCTGAGGCGGGCCGGGCCCTCGTCCCCGACACGCAGAGAGGTTCTGAGCGGCTGCAGGGAAGAATCAGGAATCCACACAGCCTCTCGAAGAATACCCCGGGTCTCGGTCAAATCCTGACACGAGGGGGAGAAGGTGGGAGCCTTCTGGGAAGGGAAGGGGAGGGGGCCGAGATGTGGCGGGGGGGGGGGGGTCGGAATTTGGGAGAGCAGCCGGGATCTGGGTTCGGAGTGTGAATTTGAGAATGGGACACGGGGAGGCAGCACGAAGTCACCCTGAGCGGGACAGGAGGCCGCAGGAAAATCAGACAAGGGCACGGAGGGGCTGCGGCCTGGCTGAAGAAGGGCCCTCCCCCCTCGTCCGTCAGAGGATTTGGAGCAAAGGGACAAGACCGTCGAAGAACGGCATGATGAAAGAGGGTGTTGGTAAAACCCTGTGTGTCCCACTTGCTGTCAGGAGAGGCCGTGGGTGCACACGCACCCCAGAGAAAAGTCTAGAAGGGAGCACCCTACGCACCGGGGGTGCCCCCCCCCCCAGCAGCAGGACTAGGATGCTTCATCATCTCCTCTTTGCTCGTCTGTATTTCCTAATCTTTCTGCAAAGGACACGCACCGCTTGCATAAATAAAAAAGCAATAAAAGCTGTAAATAATTAACGCACTCTCTCCTCAGGACGTAAACCAGTGGATGTGTTTCCACCTCAGTTATTTCAAATATTTATTGGATTCCTGGCCTTGGAGAGGCGCCCCCCGAAAAGCCCACAGTCGGGGCGGGGGGGACTGTGCCGAGGGGCTGACGGGAGCCAATGGATCCCTCACCCGCGGCCCTGCAGGCCCTCGCTCCCACACACAGGCCCGCCGCTGGCGCACGCAGACACTCCAGACCCCTGGAAGGTCTTCCTGGGAGTTCGCGGGATCGCCCCTTGGGGTTCCGGACACCGTGGGCACGTGTGGAATGGACGGTGGGCCGCGCACCCTACCTTCTGGAGCGGACGCTCAGCCTCTTCTGTTTGCCGCTCCCCCGAAACAGCTTTGCCTTCCTCCAGGGCCGTCCTCTCTTCCATTCGGGCTCAGACGCCCGCTCCTGGGACACCATCCCCGAGGCCGCTGGACAGAGGAGCTGAAAACACCAGACGTGTTGGCGTCATGTTGCTCAAAGCCCGCTGGGGTCAACTGGAGGCCCGGGGGACACCACGGCCAGCCCCGCCCCCAATTCCCCCTCTCTTGGAACCCCCGCACCCAGTACCTAACTGCCTTGCGGAGGAAGGCAGGCCAAACTGGGTCTTGGGCCCAGCACGTTCTGTATTAATCACTGCTCTCAGGACACAGAGCGGCCTGTGGGGCTCTGGAGTCCAGGCCCTGCCACCGTCCCACACGGTTACGTCAGAACCAAGGCTTCGGGACCCTCTCCAGCTGCCCTAGCCCAAGACATCTCAGACAGAGCAGGACGTGACCCAGACGCAGGGACGCTCCCTCGAGCTGGGACCACACACTTGCTGCTTGGACACCAGGTGGGAGCTCCAGGGCACTCGGCCCCCTTCCCTTCTGGCCGCGGCTCCCAGGAAGCCCGGACGTAAGTGGAATCTGATCATAGTAACTGTTTCCCGAGTCCCCAGTACAGTAACTTTTCTTTTTAATTTTGTTTCTAAGTAATCTCCACCCGATGTGGGGCTCCAACTCACAACCCCAAGATCAGGGTCACGTGTTCTACCGTCTGAGCCAGTCAGGTGGCCCAACAACTCTCTCCTTTTAAGAGATGGGGTTCCTGGAATCTGTCTCTTGATAAGAACTTCTAGTTTATAGTCTTAGGTGACCCAAACGGCTCTCCCAGGCAGCGTTTCATTTTACTCTTTGCTGCTGTCACCAGGAAGCTCAGAGTAAAATTTAGGGTCTAGTGATGAAAGGTATCTCATCCAGGGTCTTGGGAGTGGTAATTCTTTCCCTTGAAATTTCTATTTGCATGATTTCGTTTTCTTTTGTGTTACATTTTTGGCCTTTGTCCTACCCTGCCCCGTAGGTGGCGGCTCAACCTCCCCTGGGAGCAGACGGCAGGTGTTACAGGGCTGGCTTTAGGCTCCCTCTCCTTCACGACAAGTCCTGCCTGCCAAGCACGCTCCCCCAGCCCCGGGGCCCTGGGCAAAGTCGGGGGGGGGGGGTGTTACCTTTGTCGTCCGCACCTGCCCTCCTTCTCCCAGGGCGGTCCTCGTCCGTCCTCCCACCACCGCCCTGCTCAGGGGCCGGACATCTGGACCCTCGTCCCGGGCGCTGCCACCGAGGAAGTGCAGAGCCAAGTAGACGGAAGCGGCCGTTTCCTTCTGTTCTGTGGGCAGAGGCAGGCTTCGGCTCAAGCAACACCACGTGAGTCGGGGCTCAGCCCTCAAGGATGGGAAAGGGCCCTGGGCCCTGGAGCTCCGCAGGGTTTCCGAGTGGGTACACGAGGCCAGCTCAGGCCAGCCTGGGGACATGGGGGCTGTGAGGAAGCAGCAGCAGGAACTGCGCCCAGCCAGAGGCCCTGAGAGAGGGTTTTCGGGGGCATTCTCGGGAGGTCCATCGGACTCCCTGCTGAGCACACAGGGACTCAGGTCGCCCCCAGAGGGCCTGGCCCCCACTGAAGTGCTGCCCATGCAGAGGTGTCGGGGCTCAGGGGTCCCATTCTTCCGAGCAGCACATGTCGGGGTGGGCAGGACGGAGGTCGTCTCCCTGGGGGCGCCGGTGGAGGAGCCAGGGGACCGCCCTGCTGCTGGGGTATCGGCATCCGAGTCCGGCTTCTCCTCTCTCTGCACCCCCTTCCTCCTGCCCCATGGCCCGGCCCAGCCAGGATCCTCCTCGAAGGCGTCCGCCCCGCCAGAGGCCGAGTCTGTGACTGGGCAGGGAGGCAGGCGGATCCCCGGCCCTGGCCCGGCAAAGGATGGCTGTGCCTCCGGCCCCCTTCTCCTACAGAGAGGGTCCTGGCCTTGTCCTGGCCCTGGGGCGACAGGAGACGGGGTGTGGGCCTCACCCTGAGGCAGTCTGAGCAGGTACTTGGGGGGAAAGGCAGTGTCTTCTGGGGCAGTGAGGATGCTGGGGGCCTGGGGCCGCGCAGACAGCTGGGGGTGACGCCCGGGGGAAGCAGCTGCAGGACGTGGGTCCCTGGGGACCTGCCTCAGGGGCACGGAAGGAACAGCAGAGGAGACAGCGCCAACCTCAGCCGGCTCCCCCCGCTCCCCAGCCCTGCTCCCCGCCACGCCATCAGCACTCCCACGCAGCTCCCCCGGCTTGTCCCCAGGGTCACTGTCCTGGTGCTGAGGTGGTGGGGAGGTGGCCTGCACAGGGCCACCTGAGGTCTTTTCTTCTGCTCCCACGGGCTCTGCCTGCTCCAGGCAGCTCAGCTTCTCGACCTTCGGCTTCTTCCTCTCTGATGGAAGCTTGTCCTCCGAAGGCTGGGGCTCCCCAGTGCCACCGCTGGGCGGTCTCGGCACCACTGGGGCCTGCTGGCAGGTCTCCTTCGTGCCGCGCCCCCCACGGGGCGCCTCCTTCAGGGTGAGGGTCTGGCAAAACTGGCAGAGAGGCCTCGAGGTTACCTCCCTTGAGGGGACCGGGTGCTGGGGACAGCTGAGCCCCCAGCTCCAGCCTCCCATTTGGAGGAAGCAGAGGGCTCTTGCTGCCCGAACAAGGGGGTTCTCTGCAGCTGAGGATGGGGGGTAAGGTGGCCTTGTTCACCCTGGGCTGGTCACCGCCTCCTGCTCTGGCCACCATCTCCCTCTCCGTGGGTGGCTCCGTCACCAGGAAGCCCTCCCGGGCCGGCAGACATCCCCAAGGCCCTGGTTTGGCCCCCACAGACACGTCCCCACGAACAGGGGTCCTCCCATCCTGGGATGTGGTGGTGCCCTCGTCCCCTGCTCCCTCTTCCTGTAGAGGAACACCCAGCTCTGTCCCACTCCCCACCATCCCCTCTCTTGCCTTCTTGCCTCCGTGGTAGCTAGTTTTCATTTTCTGGTAGATTCTCTTGAATGTCTCTTTCCCGTACACCTGCCACTTGTCCTGGGAGAACATCGTCAGCGGCCTCTGGCCGCACTTCCTGCTGGCCGCCCTGCCCCCGCTGGCCGCCCCCTCCCCAGCAGCGCCTCTGCCATCCAGGTCCTCTGGGGGGGCCAGGCCGTCTCCGGTGAGGGGACAGGGCAGGTCCTCCACGGCCGCCTGTCTGACCAGGGCCCGGGGGTGACCACCGGGGACGTCAGCCAGTCGGGAGGGGGCGGGCCTGGGGCTCAGAGGCTTCTGCCTCCGGGGGCCGGCGTCCCGGGGGTCCGGCCGCTCCTGCCACGTCCCCACGCCCTCGACGAAGGGCAGCGAGTTGCTCCTGGTGACGGGCACGCACGCCACGGTGGAGGACAGCTGGGTGGGGACCGAATGGAAGAAGAGCGGCCGCGCCTTGTCCGGGGGCGTGAAGGTGGAGCCGGCCGAGCCCAGGGCGGCAGGCTTCCGCCGGCCGGAGGGCAGCGCCCGGATGTCGAAGTGGAAGGAGTCCTTGTAGGTGTAGGGCATGGGCAGGTCGATGCTGCCCTGCTTGCACAGGACCGTCTTGCGGGGCCGCACGGTGTCCAGCTGGGGGTCGTCCACCACGGCCTGGTTGCGGGAGATGAGCCAGGCGATGCGCTGCTCCAGCTGCCGCTCCAGCTGCGGGCCGGGCCCCCCGGGCCCCGGGGCCGCCTCCCCCTCGGACGGGCCGCGTGGGGGGCTGCTGGGGGCCGGCGGCTGCTCCGCGCTGTCCGAGCGGGACAGGTAGCCCGAGTCCGTGCTCTCGCACTTCCTCAGCCGGCCCTCCGAGGCCCTGGCATCCCGGGCCTGCTCCGAGGACGTCGCTGCCTGCTGCTGCTGCGGGGCGCACGGCCGGCCGGCGGTCGGGGACGTCTGCTCTGGCGACTTCCACCTCAGCTGGGAGCCGGCCAGGCTGTGCGCAGGGGAGCCCGCGGGGGCAGAGTCCACAGGGGTCTCTCTGTCGGCCAGCGCGGACCCCGGATGGGGAACGGCTTCCAACTTCAGACCCGGGGTCTTAGCGACAGAGGACAGGTGCGTGGTGGACTCCGGGCAGCGCCCGGCGCCCTGGGCGCCTGGAGAGAGGGGCCTCCCCGATCGGCTCTGGCTCCAGCCGTCCCCCGCGCCCTCTGCCCTGGAGCCCTCCCCGGCCCTGTCCCCCTCCTCCGGCAGGCGGCCCCCGCCCCCCTCAGACTCCGAGGGCAGCCGGGAGTGGTTGAGGTGCGTCTGGGTGCGCCTGTGCTTGTACAGGTTGCTCTGGGTCTTGAAGGCGATGCCGCAGGTGGCGCAGGGGAAGGGCCTCTCCCCCGTGTGGGACCGGATGTGCTTCTCCAGCACGCTGGGCTTCAGGCAGTCGCGGCCACAGTGCGGGCAGAGGTACTTGCCGGCATTCCGTACCTTCCCCGGGCTGCCCAGCACGGGCCCCGGGCCCGGCGACAAGACGGGCAGCGTGCCCACGATGCTCACGGTGAGCGTCGGGGCCGCCGGCTTCCCCACCTGGGGGGGGCCGGGGCCTTCAGGCTGCAGCAGGGGGCTGAGGATAAATGGCACGCCGCCCCCGTCCAGGCTGCCCGTCACCAGGGGGGCACATGGCTGGAGGCCCCCTGGGGGCCCAGCATGGTACAGCGGGATGGGCAGAGCCTTCAGGAACACGGCAGGGGCCAGACCCTGCTCCGGCGGCAGAATGACGGGGCCCAGGGTCAGGTGAGGCGACGCCTGCCCGCCTGAGGCTCCTGGGCGTCCGAGAGCAGGAGCTGGCTGGTCCCTGGCCGGCGAGGCAGGGCGAGGGGGTTCTGGCACCTCCATCCCTCATCTGGGTGGCCCGGGATGCTTGGCGACCTGTGGGCAACAACCGAACTTTACTGCGGGTACCTCTCTTCTCTCGACATGCAGTAAACTCTTTCCTGCCCCCACCAGGCGTGGCGTCACCCGCCGAAGCCCAGTAACAATCCCCCAGGAGAAGTACTGCTATCCCCACACTGGGAAAGGGGAGACACAGGCCCCGAGACTGGAAGTAACTTCACAGGTGGCTGACTCATGGCAAAGCAGGATCCGGACCCAGGTCGGTCTGAATCCTGTCTATTCCACGTGCCCAAAGGGAACTCTTGACTCTCGCCCCCTACCCAGGCCCATGGCAGTCTGGTCACTGTCACCCCTGACACCCAGCGCAGTGCCCTGTGCAGAGGGGACCCTCAGAAAATGTCCTGACTTCGTGAAAAGGAAAAGTCCTCAAAGTCCACAGTGAGTCCACGCGGGGACTCGGTTTCCAGACCTGTAAAGGGGGCAGAGAATCAGCACTGCCCGCGGACCCTTTTCCCTCTGGGGTTCTGAGTCCCTGCTGTCGGATGAGGGCAGTAAGTTGGAGCGCTGACCTGAGGGGAAGCCTAACAGATTCACCAAATGAAAACACAGGAGCCCAGCTAAATGAATTTCAGAGAAACAATGCATAATTATTTAGCAGAAGTCTACCCCAATCTCGCCTGGGTCGTGCTTATACTAAAAATTATGCCTTATTTACCTGAAATCGAAATGTCGCCGAGCTTCTGGTGTTTTATCCGGTTACCTCACCAGAATAAGGGGCATTTTCGCAACCTCAGGATCAGACTTGGGTCTCTGCTCAAAGGCGGGGCTTCAAAAACCCCTCCACACTGGCTGGGGTATAGTCGGCTCCCTCTCAGCCAGAGGGAAGAGCTGGGCAAATGGGAGGCAAGACAGCAAGAGAGACCCAGCCACGTTCTTCGAACCCGGGGAGGGACAGCTGGATGCAATGGGAGGAGGCTGGAGGGGCCCACGGCTACCGGAGGAGGGTCCCCGGATGCCCCTTGCTTGGGTACCCACTCCCTAGGAGCTCCGCAGCACACTTCAGTCACCCCCCAGCTCAGCTGCTCGAGAAAAACAAATACAAACTCTGGCCTTCTGCAGCAAGCAGGGTAAGGAGGAAACAGCGGCTGGAACCGTCTCGTGTCAGCTCACGCCAGCTTGTGCTGGCTCCTGAGAGCTGATTTTCAGGAAGTCTGCAAGCCAGTTGTTAACCATGGCCATAATTAGGAGTTAAATTATACAAACTTACAGTAAGCTATGTGAAAAACAAAGACATACCACCAGATATTTGCATGCAGAAGAATGAAGCAGAAATCCCTACCTCACGCCATATACAAAACTTAACTCAAAATCGATCGAGGACCTCTATGTAACAGCTACAACTACAGAACTCTCAGAAGAAAACACGGGAGTAAACCTTTGTGACCTCTGATTTGGCAAGGGATTCTTAAATATGACACCAAAAGCACAAGTGAATTTAAAAAAAAAAACACCTTTTTAAATCAATTTTTATATAATTTTATACTAAATTTTTTAAATATAATTTTATAGCAACTTAAAAATTTTCTTTTACCAAAATTAAACTTTTGAGCGTCAAAGGACACTACTATCAAGAAAGTGAAAAGACAGCTCACAGGACAGGAGAACGTATTTGCACCTCATACATCTGCTCCCATGCCAAACACACAAGGAACCCTTACAACTCACTGCCAAAAGAACCACCAACTCAAGTGAAAAGTGAGCAAAGCACCTCAACAGACGCTCCCCGAGGAAGCTTTGCAAACAGCCAAAAGCTCGTGCATGGATGCGAACAGCACCTGTCACTGGGAAATAACGTGCATCACAACCCCAATGAGACACGACTTCGCAGCAGCGGGCACGGCTGGAGAAGCGGAAATGACAAGTGTCGGTGAGGATGCCAGGAAATGAGAGCTCGCGAGCCCCGCTTAGGGGAATGCGAGACGGCGAACGGGTTTGGAGGCTCCTCAAAAGCTGACATGTGGAACACCGTACGACCCGGGGAGTCCACTCCTGGGCACGGAACACCCCCAAAGAACTGAAGAGAGGAGCCCAGACGAGCACTCGTGCGGAAATGGTTACAGCAGCACCGTTCCCATCAGCCGACAGGCAGAAACAGCCCAGATGTCCACTGACGGATGGACAGGTAAACAAACGGCGACAGGGGCAGACGAGGAGACCCCCTTCAGCCACAACAAGGAACACGGAGCTGACACGCGCCGCGAACGGATGAGCCACGGAAACAGCGCGCCGAAGGACAGAAGCCAGACCTGAGAGGTCACGTATCGTACGATTCCATTGGTAGGGAAAACCCAGACGCGGCACATTTGTAGACAGAGAAAGCAGAATACGATGGTCGCCAGGGATGAGAGAGAGAATGAGGGGCGACCGCTTGATCGGGTACGGGGCTTCCTTGGCAGTGACGAAGATGTCCTCGCGGTGGACACACTTACTGCTGCCAAAACGTCCCCCTTAAAATAGTGAAAACGGTGAGCTTAGGGTTACGTGACTTTTACCTCCATAAAAAAGGTACTAGATACTTAAAGCTCGTCACTTGCTAATAATTTTATTACATCTTAACCATTATTGGTGTTCTCGGGGTCACTTATGCGGCTGCATCGGCATCGTGCAAACGCCAGCTAATGAATGGTGTGGCACTCCGCACCGCCGTATCTTCCCGACCGTCACGTTCACAGCTCGGGATGGGCCACGGTGCGGGTGTTCACACCACAGAAATCGGCAAACGCTAGAAGCCACTCTTTTAACCCGAAACCAGCTCTCCGGTTCTCTGTCCCTCGCAGACCTAACATCACGGGTCTCACGCCACCATGTCGCCTGCCTCAAAGCATTTGACGCGATACAATTTCGGGGGGGAAGGTTTAAAGACAAGAGTCTTTAGAGATCAGAAGGGGGTCCCGGAACTCCTCGGTGCTGATGCCGATGGAAAACAACGCCTTACCTCAAGGCGCCGCGGCCTTTCTCCCAGCCGAGGCGTTTCCAGGTACTTCCCCCGGGAACCATGGACTGAGCGCCGGGCCCCGCTGCCCTGGCCGGCTGGTGGATATCCTGAGACCCAGACCCCTCAGTGCTGAGGACAGGCCACTCGGGCAGAGCTCCAGGGAGGACCCTCTGAAACACCGTCTGTGAGGACAGTGGGCGCGGCGCCAGGCATGAGGAAGTGCTCCACTTACTCGAGTTTCCAAAGATACGCCTCAATATTTTGAAGTATTAACTAGTGAGTCCTCCCCACCCGCTCTTTCCTCCTACCCCATCGCTCCCCTCCTCAGTCAGCAGCCCCGTTCGCTGCTTCTGCGAAGAGATTCTGATGTTGGGTTCCCCCAAAAAAGATGTCACCGCAAGGATTCTATTTGGGAGGTGATCCCAGGTGACACTCATAGGGGAGAGAGAAAGACAGGGTGACGGAAGCTGTGACATGTGTGTCATGGGGCAGACAGAGCGTGACTCCACGGGGGAACGATGAGAGATCACACAGAACACACGCCCCAGTGACCCCACAGGTGAGGAAGCTGTCATGCGTGAAAGGTCCTCCTGGGAGCAATGAGATGCTGGCCGCGCAGCTGGCCCAGTGCACACACTGAGCAGCTCTGGGGGCCCCAGAAAGCCAGCGGGCCCACAGTGCCAGTGGGCTGGTTCCTGCAGGGTGAGCGCAGGGGGAGGTGGTGCGCTCCCGCAGGGTGAGTGCAGGGGGGGATGGTGTGCTCCTGCAGGGTGAGTGCAGGGGGAGGTGGTGCGCTCCTATAGGGTGAGTGCAGGGGGAGATGATGCACTCACGCAGGGTGAGTGCAGGGGGAGATGGTGCGCTCCCGCAGGGTGAGTGCAGGGGGAGGTGGTGCGCTCCTATAGGGTGAGTGCAGGGGGAGATGATGCACTCACGCAGGGTGAGTGCAGGGGGAGATGGTGCGCTCCCGCAGGGTGCATGCAGGGGGAGGTGGTGCGCTCCTATAGGGTGAGTGCAGGGGGAGATGATGCGCTCACGCAGGGTGAGTGCAGGGGGAGATGGTGTACTCCCGCAGGGTGAGTGCAGGGGGAGGTGGTGCGCTCCCGCAGGGTG
Organism: Paguma larvata; assembly: GCA_030068075.1. Classification (NCBI taxonomy): domain Eukaryota; kingdom Metazoa; phylum Chordata; class Mammalia; order Carnivora; family Viverridae; genus Paguma; species Paguma larvata. The sequence continues at coordinate 45,523,982 of CM057844.1, read as the reverse complement.
AGTGCAGGGGGAGATGGTGCGCTCCCACAGGGTGAGTGCAGGCGGAGGTGGGTGGGCAGAGCTCTTGCCGGAGTTGCTGGGGCAGAAACAGAATAAAGACTTCCAGAGCCCAGAGCCTAAACCCTAAGAAGGAAATCCATTCCCCAATCCTCGGGTATGATGGTCCCCAAGTTGGGAGGAGATGGGAAGGAGGAGAAGTGGGAGGGGAAGGAGGAGCCCCTCGAAGTTGGCTTCAGGGGGAGCGGGGTGGAAGGGTGGCCTGGACCCCACCCCCAAGGCCGTCAGGGACAGCCCCACTGTGCACGTCCGGCGGGCAAGGTGGAGGAAGTCTGTGGGGTTCCTGCGCCCCAGAGCCAGTACCAGAGCCCGAGACAGGCCCCGGAGGGACCCGGAAAACTCCAGGTGCGTCCCGGGGGCTCCTGCCCGGGGAGCTGAGGGCCGAGCGTCACTCTGAGCGTGCCCCTGAAATCAGCCCACCCTTGGGGGAAAGGAAAAAGCAGCCTCGGTGGGGAGGTGCGGGGCTTCAAAATAGAAACCCCAGAAGGAGCGCTCCATTCCTGACGCGCCTGCCGTGATGACGGTCCTGCTCTCTCTGCAGCCCGCTCTGTGATCACAGTAAAATCGGCGCCTTCTGGGAGCAGCTGAGCCCCACCGGCAAGATAATGAGCCAACTAACACCCTCCTCCAGGGAGATGGTACTCTTCGCAGGGAAACCTCAGAGGGCCACTACTAATTTTTCTCACTCGGAACCAAGGCGGTGGCAGGTCATACTATTCCCACTGGACTAATGGGGCAATTGAGGCACAAGGCTGGGAAGGCTCTAGGAAGACCACCTGGCTGGCAAGATTCCTGGCCATGGGCTGGCCTCCTTGCCGTCCTGAGGGTCCACCATGCAGACGGCCTGAAGGACCCCTGGCCTCCTCCATTCTGCCTGGTGCCCCCCACCTCCTCCAAGCCCCCCAGGCTAGTAACACCGGGGCATGTGTGCAGCTTCCCGGGGAGGTGACAGAGAGGAGGGAGAAATCTGCAGGAAAGTAGGGACTAGGTTCCAGAGCCCCTTTTTCAAAAACAACCCATAAAGGGACCTGGGCAAAGAAAGAGCACGGAAATGCTACCAACGGGTTCTGAAAATTCATGTTGGGACCCTGAAAGAGAAGGCCACAAAGGTTTTAAACACGCTGCGCTTCTAAGGAAGAACCCGGGGCTGGGCCCACTGCTTGAACTGCTAGCTCCCCAAGCTCCTCCCCAACCCCGTCTGTCGGTCACTGTGCCGTGTGGGGACCCCTCAGACCCTTCTTACCCCCCCCATCCCTGGGTAACTGGGGTTTGCTAGCATACGGTTACTTCAAGTTTTTTTAAGTTTGCCTTTTTTTTAAGTCTATTTATTTAAGTAATCTCCACACCCCTCTTGACCCCAAGATCAAGAGGTACAGGTCACGTTCTTCTGCTGGAGCCGACCGTACAGTTGCTTTCAGATGACGGTGTGCACGGCAATGCGAAAGCGCCCGGTGCTGCTGCACTGCACGCCGAAGGATGGTTAGAAGGATAAATTGTACATTATGCGTATTTTACAAGTTTTCAAAAGTAAAAAAAAAAAAAAAGAAAGAAAGAAAAGAAAAACAAATGGTTCTGGGGAACTGACTCGATCATTACCCAGCAAGCCAAAACTTTTCACTCACACAAAATCCTGCCCCCGAATGTTTCTAGCGGCTTTAATTATAACCGCTAACACGCGGAGGCGAATGGAAATCGTGGTCCATCCTGACGATGGAACGTTATCCACCGCTAAGAAGAAATGCACCATCGAGCCACGAAGAGACAGGGGACCTTAACTGTGTGTTACTAAGTGGACGAAGCCAGCCTGAAAAGGCGACGTCCTGTGTGAGCCCGTGAGACGTGCCGGGAAAGACAAGACTCTGAGACAGTAAAAGGTTGCTGGGGCTTGGCGGCGGGGAAGGAGAGAGGGACCGCGGAGCCCAGAGGACGTTCGGGGCAGTGACACGCTTCTGTTTAATACCGTAGCGGTGGATGTGTTTCATCATACACATGTCCACACCCGCAGAACGTGCAACACCAAGGGTGAGCCCGACAGGAAGTGCGAGCTGCAGTCGACAACGATGGATTAATACCGGCTCGTCAGCTGTAACGACACCCACACTCACGCAAGACGGCACACACAGGCGGAGGCGGACGGGAGGCTGAGGGCGAGCGCTCTCCGGGGCCCTCTGTACTTTCCCCTCGTTCTTCTATAAACCTGAAACTGCCCTAAAAGAAAAAAAAAAGGGGGAGCGCCTGGGGGGCTCAGCTGGTTAAGCATCCCACTCTCGATTTCGGCTCAGGTCATGATCTCGCGATTCGTGAGACTGAGCCCCACGTCGGGCTCTGTGCTGACAGTGTGGAGCCTACCTGCGATTCTCTCTCTCTTGCTCTCTCTCTTCTCTCTGCCTCTCCCCCATTTGGGCTGTCACTCTCTCTCAAAATAAACTTTAAAAAAGTAAGGTCCATTAATTTCTAAAATTAAAAAAATCAAACCGATTTTTAAAAGGACATGTGAAAAGCCGTTTACCCTCAACAGCCAAGAAATGCAAGGTGGGCACCATGATGGCAGGCCTTGCCCGTCAGCGTAAAAACATAAACAAGTAAATAAGTTCTTGTCATAACTAGAGGAGGAAAAAAGATCATTTTTTTCTTAGCGCTACTATTAAACTAAATCTAGAACCATCTCTTTACAAGTGCACCTGTGGCCCCCCCACGAGCTCGCACGCTCCGCTGGCACAGCCCCGCACCTCGGGGAGTGCGCCTCCAATTTCAGATCTTGACCTGGGACAGCTTCGGCCGGGCCTCCAGAGAAACCGGATCTTCCTCCCTCTGCCCCGCGCCCCCAGTGGAGGAGCCCGGGTGAGGACCGCAGGTCAGGCGAGGACGGAGGGGAGTCAGGCCGGGACCGGTTCCGAGGGTGCCCCGTCCGGGGCGCCAGGCGGCACCTCTGCTCAGTTCTCCCTGGGGCCCGGGGTCCCTGGGCTGAAGAAGAACCACCTCCCCAGCTCGAGTTCCAGTTCTGCCACCCGCCCGCTGGTGGCTTTGGCAAGCTCCTCTCACTCTCGGCTCCCATTTGTGAAAAGGGGGGAAACAAGGAGGGTGAAGGAGATGGTCCCTGCGGGCTCTCATCATAGCGGGAGCGCACGAGCGGAACAATCCGCTGACATGCTGTTCTCTTGCTTCCTTTTCCAAGTTAAGCCGTTTCACCCTCGTCAGCCTGAGGCGTCCATCTGCCAGAGGAGCGGAGAATTCCTACAGACCCGGAGCAAGCACAGCTGAGCCACTCTAGTGCCCGCCATGCGCCGGTCACCAGCCCGAGTGCTTCGCGTGGGCTGAGTCGCCCAAGACACACCGGGCACCCCCTCCGGAAGGCGATGCTGGTATTCGGGGGGAGGGGTCGTCAGGGAGGGAGCCATGTGCCCAAGGGCAAGCTGCAGGGAGACGTGTGCCCTCCTAAATTTAGGCAGACAGACAGTGGGACACGGTAAGACTCAGCCTCCCAAATGCAAACCAGGGTTTCTGGAAAGACAGCCCTCTCCACGGCAGAAGTTGTTGAGGGTGAATGTTCTTCACGATTACCTCCTGTCTGTTTTGGACATCTTGGGCCCCAAGGTGAGAGGTTGCACCTGGAGGTGCGTGGGCCCTAAATCCAACGACCAAGGTTGCATAAGAAGTGGGAGGGCGCAGAGACAGCCACGTGGAGGCCACAGGACAAGCAGAGACGAGGGGTGCGGCCACGAGCTCAGGAGCAGCTGGAGCCACCAGAAGTCGCCAGAGGTGGGAAGAAGTGTCTCGAGAGCCTGCAGAGCGAGCCCAGCCCTGCCCACACCTGGCCTCCAGACCGGGGAGCCCACGGTGCTGCTGGTGACCCCCGGCGAGGCGGAGTTGGTTACCGCAGCCCCCGGGCCCTCATACGGGAAACACACTTTTCCCGGCCCTGGAAGACGGGAGGAGGGCACGGGCCCAGCAGAGGGAGGCTAGCGGGACAGGAGAAGGTGTAAGCCCGGGCGACCCCAGGCTGCCCCCACTTCCCCGAGGAAGCCCTGTCAGGACACGGCCAGAGCAAAGCAAGGCTGTGCAGAGGGAGGCCCCTGGGGCTGAGCTGTCCTGAGCTGCCACGGGTCCTCCTCCCACGGGCTGGACAGGGTCTGGCTCGGGGTTCAGAGTGCTGGGAAGGGGGCACCTGGTAGGAAGAATCGCTCTGTAATAAAACCCTGCCCCCGCGTCCGAACAGGCCGCGTGGACCACCAGATGCCATCCCAGAGACACCGTGGTGGGGATGGCAGGGAGGACACGGGATGAGGGAACACTAGCAGGACCGGACATTTATTTTAATTTGCTCTGCAGAGTGGCTAGAGAGAGGGCTCGGGAGGCCGGGTTCAGATCCTGCAGCTCTTAGTGCTGGACCCCAGACGATCTGCACCGCCTCCTCGGGACTCAGCTTCCTCATCGTAACACGGGGAGAAATAGTGATACCTCCGCCAGAGGGCCACGGGAAAGTTAAGTGGATTGTAAGCTTGCCTGGCCTGAAGTACCAGCTCAGCAGAGTCAACACGCACACGTGACCTTTTCTTCCCGCCTCCCGCGAGCCGGAGCAGGGCTTCCTGGAAGAGCCAGCCAAGTGCAGGCAGAGTGGGAGAGCCGTCTGTGCCGTGTGTGTCCAAGTCGCAGAGGAGCTACGTTTCTCCTGCCTCGAAAGTGTCTCTGGGTCGTCACATGTAGTGGCTGTATACTATCGATCATTGGCCCAGCGTCCCCAGCACCGCCTGGCACATACTAGGTGTTCAATAAGCGACCGGTCAATGATGAAGTGCGGGGTTGGAAAAGACGTAAAGAAATGGCCTAACTTGGAGGAAGAGCTGCGTCAACCCCACGGCCAATTCAGGGGCCCATCTAGTGACTACCTGCCCCGTGCCCCCCCCCAAAAAAGAAGTCAACAGTAAGCAGTGTGCAGTGAAAGCAGACAGCGCTCCCAGCTCCTGTCTCCCCACATGGTCTGCTCTGAAGAGCGGGTGAGACTCGAGTCCATGAAACTCCAGTCTAAAGAGATTCCTCCTGCAACGAGGGCTAAGCCTTTGTCTTTCAGAAACTCCCAAAAGTTTCTACAGTGGAGCCACGACACGCAGCGAGGCTGGACAAAATGAAAATCACGATTTCGATCTCTTGGCAATGGCCCCTGAAGGTCAACTCCATAAGCAAATGCCTGCGTACAATGAGCCGCCTCGAAGCCCACTTGGTTCCCACTGTGAGCAGCTCGCTGCTGAGCCCAATGCCAGTGCCGGCAGTGTTTTTCCCACACGTGCACTGAACATACGAGTCTCCTACTGCAGGAGTTGATTAAACACGGAAATAGGACAAGTTTCAACATCAAAGGAAAAACTGACCGAGGTTGAAGTACTGTGAAATACAGTTAGCGGGCTGCAAAAACTATAATCCTTCACACCTCCCAATTTCCACAGCCTTTGAAAGGGAGACTTTGTTGTCCTTTCCCTCAATTTCTGGAGACTTTTTATCGACCCCTCGACCCTCGACCCGGGTGACAGAGTGGAATTAGTGAGAGTGAGCTGGCTCCAAGCTCAGCACTCAAGACTTCTGACGCTTCAGCTCTGCCGCCTGGAGGACCAGCGACCACGTGGAGCTGAGACAAGCCGTCCCGGGAGGCCACCTTAGTCCAGCCAGTCCCCCGTAACACAGCCGGCTGCTGTCCATAAGTAAGCCCAGCCAAGACAAGACCTGCCCACCCAAGCCCAGCCTAAAATACTGACCCCGAACATCATTAGCTAAATAACTGGTTGTCATTTTAAGCCTATGTTTTGGGCTGTTCAATAGCAAGAGTTGCCTGAATAGTGTGAGATCCACATGCTGCCTAAAAGAATTTTAAGGGCAGTTTTGACCAGTGGCAATTTTTGCCTTCCACCTCCCTCACAGGCTGTGACTCCACCATAACCCACGTTTCCAGGGAGACACTGCTGGCACAGACAACCGCATCGGCATCAAAAGGGGTCATAATTGATTAGCTCCTCCAGTAATGGCGTCGTACTCCCTGTTTTCTCCAAATATCAAAAGGTCTTGACTCAGAGTTTCTTCAGCTTCCTTTTGTGAACCTTTGGTCACCCTCCCAGGCTAACTCAGCATCGACGATGGCCTCCGTGTCTGATCTCTGCCCTCTGTTTTCTTACCCATTTCTTTGAAGAGCCTAGACAACTCACAAGTTAGTATTTTAACCCACAGCAAGATTATCTTCCACTGCTTCTTACGGCAACCCAGCTCAAGTACCCACATGCTTTTTGACATCCATTTCAGATCAAAACTGTTTGTTGGAATGCAAAATCGACGGCCAGGAGAGAGGCCAGCGGCCACACAGAGCGCTCACTGGCCGGGAGAGCTGGCAGCACGGAGCTCCCACTCAGCCTGGTGGAAAAACTCTACCTTCTGCCACGCTGGGTCTCATCAGCTGGCCGTTGTGCCAAAATGACTGGGACATTCGCATTAACAAAGCACTCGGTTTATTTAGTAAAGTATTTCAAACAGAAAGTTGTAAGATCAGCACCGTTCAGGAGACATCAAATAGGGTATTCCTGTTTAGTTTCCGCCCATTGAAAATTCATTTTTTTCATCCATTCAAACGTTTATGGAGCACCTTTTCCGTGACAGGTACTATTTCGTGTGTTGGTCTCCCTTACGATACACCCCTACACAGACAGGTAAGAGAATTCTTTGAAATAAATTATATAACACATCAGAAAATGGTAAGTGTTATGGAAAAAACAGAGCATGGTAAGGAAGGGGGGAGGGGGTGGAGGGAGGAGCCAGGCAGGGAGGGAGGGCTGCTAATTTAAATGGGATGAGCCAGGTGAGCCTCACCTAGAAGGTGATATGGAAACAAACATGGGAAGCTAGCGATGGAGTGAGCCACACTGGTACCTGGGGGAAGAGGGTTTCAGGCACCAGGAACGGCCAGTGCCAAGGCCCTGACGCGGGAAGGTGTCTGGCATGTTTGAGACAGGATATGGTGGAGCAAAAGGAAATACGCCCGCAGATGCCAACCCGCCCGACGGTATTTTGTGATTCTTTTGGGGGCACTCCATTTCCCTGGGCCTTTGTTTCCTCAACTGCAAAAGGAGAAGAAAGACAACTAGGTACAAAAATGACCTGAAATCGTAGCTACATAGGCACCGTTCTTAGTTAAATGACAAGAGGCCTGTCCTGAGCACAGCTGTCACTATCACTCTCCTCTCCGGCAGATGGAGAAGGCGCAGCTTGGCCGGAGGAGAAGGGGATTCACCCAAACGGAGGATTCGCGCCCCCGCCCCCCTGGACCACCTCCCCTTTTCCACAGACACAGAGGCAACAGTGAAGGTCACCTTCGCCTGCTCCCACACCCCCCAACGCCGGTGCTCCCCCCACAGGCCTGGCCACGCTCGCGGCTGACCGTGACCCCCTGCAGCTCAGAACGCATACAATAAAAGGGTACAGAACACCACAATTCGTGATTGCCTGGCAGGCTATAAACAGATTTGTGTGTTTACGGTATGAAACAACATAATTTGGAATACGGTATTGGTGATGGTTATTGTTTTACATAATTATATTAATTAGGCAGGAAAACAGCAAACAGATGCGGTGCTGAATTGGAAGCAGGGGAGGCAGAGTCCAGATATTGATGGGATTCAGAGGATCACGGGAGTTAACCCCTGCCTACTCGACCGCCCCCTCTGGGAAGGCAGCACGCGGCTGGGCATTCCTGGCACGTGTGCACCCCGTGCGCACTGACTGCAAGGCACAGACCTGTGTTGCAGAGGCCCGCGGGCTCCGCTCTTCAAAGGCGTGTGGATTGGGACCCGAGAAGAGGACCCTCCGGCGGACGGGCGACGTGCTCCTCACACCTCTTCTCCATCTTTCGGCCGCGCCGGTCTGCACAGAGTTTTGTCTTCCAGTTAAGCTACAATTCGGGGGCGCCTGGGTGGCTCGGTCAGTTACACATCCTACTCTCGCTCTTGGCTCAGGTCATGATCTCAAGTCCGTGGGAAGGAGCCCTGCGTTGGGCTCTGCACCGACAGCACAGAGCCTGCCTGAGATTCTCTGTCTCCTTCTCTCTTCGCCCATCTCCTGCCCGCTCTCTCAAAATAAAGAAATAAACTTAAAAAACAGTTTAGGGACGCCTGGGTGGCTCAGTCGGTCAAGCGCCTGACTTCAGCTCAGGTCATGATCCCACAGTTCGTGAATTCAAGTCCCACGTGGGGCTCTGTGCCGACAGCTCAGAGCCTGGAGCCTGCTTCAGATTCTGTGTCTCCCTCGCTCTCTGCCCCTCCCCCACTCACACTCTGTCTCTATGTCTCTCTCTCTCTCACATTCAAAAATAAACATCTAAAAAAAGTTTAATTAACCTACAACTTACACACAGTACTGTTCACCATTTTAGCATATGGCTCTGTGAATTTGGATAAGCAGACACGGCTGCGTAGCCACCGACCAAACTGGGGTACAGGGTACCTCCACCTCCCGGTTGTCCCACCCCTCCTGAGCAGCCCCTTCGCCTCCCCCAGTCTGGCAACCACAGACCCGGTTCCGCCCCTATTGTTCTGCCTTTCCAGATGTCACATACATGGACTTCGAGACCACGTAATTTGTCTAATCTTCCATGATGCCTCTGAGAGCCATCCGTGTTGCTGCGTGTTTCGTTAGTTCACCCGTGTTGCTGCTGAGTAGTACTCCAGTACGCGGACGCGGCGTAACTTAGTTACTTCCCCTGCTTGCCAGGTGGTGTCTGAGGAGGCCTGGGGGGACGGTCGGGACAGTCACTGCCGCCTGACAGCAGCAAGACCACCCTGGCCCCCAGGAGCAGTGGAGGGTACGTGGGGAGCGATAACAAGGCGTTCCTAACTCTCCCCAGGGAGCTCTCAGTGATGGCCTGGTGGGGAGCCAAACTACCCCCTCCCAAGGAGCAATGAGACCCACCCCCCCCCCCCCCCGGGGTGGAGACCGAGTGAGCAGCCCGGACCTCTACCCACCCACTTCCCCTGCTGAGCAGTAATCATAGAGAGTCAGCTAAAACAGAAGGCTTAATCAATCCCGGCTCTCATAACACAGCACCCAAAATGCCCAAGTTTTCAGTCAAAACTCATCTGTCATATCAAGAAACAGGAAGATTTCAAACCAACGGAAAAAGGAAAATCCATAGATGTCAACACCGAGATGCAAGAAATGTTGGAATTATCTGACAAAGATTTTAGAGGAGGCATCATAAAAATGTTTCAATGGACACTTACAAATATGCTTGAAACCAATTTTAAAAAGTAGAAAGTTTCAGGAAAAAAAAAACAAAACAACCAAGTGGAAATGTTAGAACTGAAAAATGCTATAACAAAAATTTTTTACATGCTGTGGATGGTAGTGTTAAAATGTCAATACTATCCAGAGCAATCTACACATTCGATGCGATCCTGATCAAAACACCACCAGGGGCACCTGAGTGCCTCAGTCTGTTAAGCATCCCACTTTGGCTCAGGGCATGATCTCATGGTTCATGGGTTTGAGGCCCACGTCAGGCTCCACACTGACAGTGCAGAGAACTTGCTTGGGATTCTCTCTCTCTCTCTCTCTCTCTCTTCCCCTCCCCTATTTGTGCTCTTTCTCAAAATTAAACTTAAAAAAATAATAATAACACCAGCATTCTTCACAGAGCTAGAACAAGCAATCCTAAAATCTGCATGGAACAAGAAAAGACCCCAAATAGCCAAAGTAATGTTGAAAAAGAAAACCAAAGTTGGAGGCATCGCAATTCTAGACGTTAAGCTGTATTTATTACAAAGCTGTGACCATCAAGACAATATGGTATTGGCACGAAAACAGACACATAGATCAATGGAATAGAGAACCCAGAAACAGACCTACAAATATACGGCCAACTCATCTTCGACAAAGCAGGCAAGAGTATCCAATGGAAAAAAGACAGTCTCTTCAACAAATGGTGCTGGGAGAACTGGACACTGACATGTAGGAGAATTACCCTGGACCACTTTCTTACACTATACACAAAAATAAGCTCAAAATGGATGAAAAACCTAAACGTAACACAGAAAACTATCAAAATTCTAGAGGAGAAAACAAACAACAAACTCTTTGACCTTAGCCACGGCAACTTCTTACTAGACATGTCTCTGGAGGAAAGGAAACAGAAGCAAAAATGAACCACTGGGACTTCATCAAGATAAAAAGCTTCTGCACAGCAAAGGAAACAATCAACAAAACTAAAAGGCAACCGACAGAATGGGATATGTCATTTGCAAATGACATATCAGATAAAAGGTTAGCATCCAAAAATCTATAAAGAACGTACCAAACTCAACACCCAACAAACATTCCAGTCAAGAAATGAGCAAAATACATGAATAGAAACTTCTCCAAAGAAGACCTCCAGATGGCCAACAGACACATGAAAAGAGGCTCAACTCAACGTCGCTCATCATCAGGGAAATACGAATCAACACCACACTGAGATACCACCTCACACCGGTCGGAGTGGCTAAAATTAACAACTCAGGAACAAAAGATGTTGGCGAGGATGCAGAGAAAGGGAACCCTTTTGCACTGCTGGTGGGAATGCGAACTCGTGCGGCCACTCTGGAAAACAGCATGGAGACACTGGGCGTCGTACATAAGAGATGAATCATGGGTTCCACTCCTGAAGCCAAGACCACACTGTATGTTAACTCACGTGAATTTAAAATAAAGAATGAAAGATCTCTGGCTAGCCAGCGCCCTGGAAGCAGCCCCATCTCAGGGTCGTGATGAGCACCAAGACGGCGTCTGGCCGCAGGGTGGTTCGGGTAGTCAGGCCACACACTCCATTAGGAAGGTTCCCTGACAGAAGAGACAACGCTAAACCCAACGTATCGGAAGTTTTGAGACCAGCAGGACTAGCACCTCGCCCTTCTTCAATTTCACAGCACTCGAAGGGAAGTAAATCACCAGATTTGCTAATGCATCAGGGTCCACCAGACACTGCAGAATTTATAAAAGCATTGCCCTCAGAAATACAGAAGGAAGCTTATGTCTCAAGAAGAAATTGACTTTATCCAACGTGGAGGTCCAGAACCATCACTGACAGTGTGGCTGCTGTTTTGTCATCAGACAAAAAAATAGTCTTTACCATAATGGACTCTAAAATGGCACATGAGAAATTATACATTAAACAACCTGAATAAATATTCTGTAAAAAAAAATGAAATAGAAAATTTAGATGGGGACACTTGTATCTCCTAATATATGTATGTTGGTCAGCTTTTCCACACGCTTACTTAATTGTTTATATACTTCTTAAAGTCTACATTTTTTTTAATGTTAGAAAAATAAAATAAAATTTTAAAAAATAAAAAAAAAAACTCTGTGCATGGGCTCAGTAGCAGAATGGAAGGGACACAAAAAGAATCAATGAATTTGAAGATAAAATAAGAGAAATTCCCAGTCTACAACGGAGGAAAAAACGGGGTGAAAAAATGAACAGAGCCTCGGGAATCTGTGGGACTAACAAAACCTGTAACATTCAAGCCATCAGAGTCCTGGTAGAAGACTGGGCTCAAACAGTACTGAAATAACGGCCAAAAGCTTCAATTTGGCAAAAGACCTAAAAACCTGCAGATTTGGGAAACTAGTGAATCCCAAACAGGACGAAACTGAAGAAATCCTAACCCAAATACATCAGAGTCAAACTTCTAAACTCTAAACACAAAAGAAAAAAAAATCTTGAAACCAATGAGAAAAAAATGACACCTTGGGGGAAAACCATTCTAATGACAGCAAATTTCTTGTCAGAAACTTGGAGGCCAGAGGGAACTAGTACATTCTGAAAGGGCTGAAATAAAAGGATGTCAACCCAAATTCTATATCCAGATTTAAAAAAAAATCCTTCTTGAATGAAGGGAAAATCAAGACATCCTTGTATAAAAGAAAACGAAGATAATGTCACCGCAGACCCACCCTGAAGGAACAGCCAAAGGACGCTCTGTGAACAGAAAGGAAATAATAAAAGAAGGAAACCCGGAGCATCAAGAAGGAAAAAGATTAACGGAAAGAGTGAAAATACAGGTAAATATGGTAGTTCGCTTAGAACTTTTAAATGACGTTTGATGGTTGAAACAAAAATAATACTGTCTCATATGGTTCTAGATGAAGGGAGAATCTTTAAGACAACCGTAAGTGGGGCAGGGGAGGGAGGCAAAGTTTCTACACTTCACTCCAAATGATTAGACAGTGACGGGAGCAGCCTGTGAGGAACTGCAGGTCTATTCTGTAATACAGAGACCGACCGTAAAATCAGTGTGGGGATATCCAACTATCCAACGGAATCTGCCTGAACCACGGGCCGCAAGTGTGGTCTCCCTGCAACCGTACCTGCCCGGATTGGAAATGGTGGGTCTGCAGCCTTCTTGACAGAAGCGAGGGCCCCGAAGTAAGAACGCAGCCCATCTGGGGCTGGGGATTCCAGAGGACTGCCCCCTCGGCAAGCCCTACTTCCCTCTACAAGGCCCGCAAGCTCTGAGAGCTCTGTCCCCACCGGTGTCCGAGCTCCCAGTGCACGCCCGCGTCTCCCGTTACCCGTCACCTGCTTCCTGCCTGCACCCCGGGGATCATCTACTCCAGACAAGCCCCAGTCTGGCTGAACCGAACGACTTCTCTGCTGTTCAACGGCAAAACCATAGCTTCTCCAATGAGAAGTCCTTCCAAGTATGCCTTTTCTCGGGTCCTCGCTCTCAACCGCAGGGCACCGCATCGAGTTTCCTTGTGCCTTAGAGTTGCCCTTTCACTACACGTAATCATTCTTACGTGAAACTTCTGTCGTGTGACCTACTGGGGTTTCTACCTCCTGATTAGATACAGACAGCTACAGAATCCCAGGCGTGGTCCCGAGAGAGAGCTCCCTACGATGGGATCCGGGGACAGATCTGGTCGTGGCCCTGGACTCGAGTGTGATGCTGAGCGCCTCGCCAATGAGAAACGTGCTGCCTGTACCCCAGGACCTGCAGCAGCACCACAACGAATCACGTTACCGTCTGCGGCTGACTGTGATGGAGTGCCATCGGGCCACGTGCCTTGGGCTCAAGTGGCTTCCGCGCCTGCCACGTGGCAGTAGCGAGGACTACGAGGGCTGTGGCGTGGGATGAATTTTTCTGAGTGCCCTCGAGTGCTTACAGAGAGAAAATGAGAAAATGACAAACTCGGTCTGTTAACTCCCACCTGGAGTCACGGTCTGAGAATCAGACAGCTTCCAGGACGGCCCTCAAAGCATCTCTTACTTCTCGCAGCCACAGGGCAGACTTTGCTGAAAACCAAACACAGTTTGTAACGGTGGGAGTTGCTGAATTAAAATGGCAGTTAGAGTCAGTCTTGCCAAGTTTCTCCTGTGAAAATTAGGGCATTAACAGCGGGGCGAGGGGGGAGAATGAGGTCCTGAAACTTAGAATAAGGACATCGAGAAAGAGACAATGTTGACATCCAGGTCATTCTGAGCCTCTCTTACCAGCAGCAATAGATTCCCCTCCGGCATCCAAGAAGACCCGTCTCTGTCAGCTTAAAATCCCTGTGATACCCTCATTTGGGGCAGATACCTTGAAAGGAGTTCCTCCTTCTCCAAACACCCCAACCACCCCGTTGCCAGTAGACTCCTAACTAGAATCAAGTCTCAGCATGACCTGGGCGACAGCTATACTCTAGGACACAGGAAGAAACAGCTTGTCCACAAAGGAGCTGTGGACAATACACACCGGCAGAAACATGGGGGACGTATACGTGGGAAATGGATTCTAAGGCCATTGAGAAACATATTAGTGAGGGGCCACTTGCATCCCTGAAAACCTCTGTGGTGGCTCTTTTTTCTGGCCAAGTATGGCTGGAGGGGATGCTGGCCCTGAGATGGGCTTCCTGAGTTCACCGTGACGTGGGAATCCCGGCTGGGCAGAGGCTAAGTGGCAGCACTTAAATGTCAAAGGCAAAGTGGGCGTGCCGACCAGCCAGCAGCAGGGACCTGCCGGCAGCCAGAATACTCTGGATCGCAGAGACCTGTAGCAGCAGCTGACTGATCACGGTGTCCCGGCGAGTGGAAAAGGCCGTCGGCCTGCTGGGAGACACTGCCTGCCCCGCACCGCGAGACACACGCTAAGTGTGGTGCAAACGACCGACTCGAGCCACCAGATGGAGAATCAGGCCCTTCATCCAATGTTCAGACTCAATTCAGTTCACAGACCAGAGGCCCCCGAATGACAGGAGCTCCGGGTTCTCTGAAAGAAGACCCCGCACTATAGCCACCCAGACACAGTGTCCATCTTCCTCCTGGCCTTCCCCAGAGGGACGCGTGACCACACTAGTATTAGAGCGACTGTGGTTTGAGGAAAAAGTAAAGACTTGAACTTTTCAGGGCCTACTAGATACAGCAAAGGTAAAGAACCCAGAGCTAGCTGAGGTCCTGTCCTGAGGGCAAGGGAACTTGCTGAAGAAAGCCACGGATGGGGAGTGCACTGTTCTGGCCAACTGCAGAAATGAGGACTGGAAGAGCTTTGCACGCGACGTCTCTGCATGCTGTACGGGTGATCTACTAATCCCTCTCCACTTCTTCCTCCTTCCTCATATTTTTAGATTTTACACATGAGTTACTGAAGGTTAACTTTACAACTTAGTTTTAGAGAATATTCAGGAAGCCCTTGACTGAACTTGAGGAGTAATTACTATAACCCATGACGGATTCAATGACTGGATGTTCTCATTTTGAAAAAGAGTTAAAACTTCTTCACTTGGAAGAAGGAAAGATGTATCTTGTTAGGCAGAAACACAGCATCGTTTCATTGTTTAAGGAAGTCCCATATGTGTATGGAAGGTGAGTGGCCACGGGGACAGACCATGTCAGTTATTAACTTATTGCCTCTCAGCTCTCGGTGCACCGTTCAACACACGCTGTATGATAAACAGTACAATTCCTTTAAGTTTGTAAAGTGAGCACCACGTTAAGGGGAACTCCAGGAAGGAGAGGCTTCCGGCAGTTTTCAGCGAGGGCTAAGGAGAAGGTCAGTGGTGTGGGTGTGAGGGCCCTGCTGGAGCCTACCCCCTGCCGAAGTCCCCAGATGCTACTCCCTCTGCAGTCCTGCAGGCTCGGCCTGGTACTCAGCTGTCTGGGCCCCATGCGTGGAAGCCAAGGCTCCTTCTCAGCCTGCCTGCAGCCTGCCCGTGGCCAGAGAGCCCATGGCTAGAGAGCCCCAGCTGCGTCCTGCGTGCACAGCCCCCTGTGGCTGGGGCATCCTCAGAGAACCACTCCACCTCCCACCCATGTGGACCGTTAGCTCCAAAGGCCTCTGTTCCCGCGGGTGCCCAGATCCCCGATGTATGCCCACGTCTCCTGTCGTCCATCACCTGCTTACCGCCTGCACTCTGGAGTGCGGTCCACTGCTCACCCAGCAACTCCAGGCAAGCTCCGGTCCGGCTAAGCCAGCCAGCTTCTCCGCTGTTTGAGAGCTAAGCTATAGCCTCTCCAGTGAGGCAGGAACCTCTTCCGAGTTGGTCCTTCCTCTCAATCCTAAAGCACCCCATAAAGTTTCCTTATGTCTCACGGCCACTCTCTACAGTTACTAGTATTTGTCTTAACCTTCTCTGGTTTAACCTGCTGTGTAATTTCCACTTCCTGATGGGACCTAGAATGCTGCTCCTAGAGAGGTCATCTCCCAGGCCATAACACAAACCTTAGCAAATTTAAAGAACTGAAATCATATGGAGTGTGTTCTCTGCCCAGAATAAAATCAAACTGGAAGTCAGGAACAGAAAGATAACAGGAAAATCCCCAAACGCTTGGAACGAATCAGCATACCACAAAGTAACCCACGTGTTCAGAGAGGAAGTGTCAAGGGTAACATCGACAACAACGAACACCGAATGAATGGCAATGAAAATCCGCTACCTCAGAACGTGTGGGATGCGGCTAACGTGGCGCTGAGGGGGAAACGGAGCGCGCTGAAGGCTTACGTTAGAAAAGAGAGAGGGCCACAAAGCAATAATCTAAACTCCTACTTGAAAAAGCTAGCGAAAGAAAAGCATAATAAACCCAAAGAAGGCAGAAGGAAGGAAATAATAAGGAAAATTGAAGAAATCAATAAAGTTGGAACAGAAAAATAATAAAGGGGATGAATGACAAAGCTTGTTCTTTCAGAAGATCAATAAATAAAATCGATCTTTAGATTCTCTGCAAAGACTGAGAATCACCAGTATCGGGAGAGCAGCAGGGCTATTACTACGGACCCGGTGGGTACCAGATGGAGAAAAGGGGAGTTCTGTGATTAAATGTGATACTCCTCGGACCATGGTAGCCTAGATAAGGCGGACAAATGCCTCAGAGGGCACGCGCCACCACACTTCAGCAGGTACGGAGCAGACCATCTGTAGAGCCCTCTAACTACTAAGCAGACCGAATCTGTAATTTTGAAACTCCAAGAAAAGAAGTCTCCAGGCCCTGATGGTTTCACTGAAGAATTCTACGTAAAGTTTAAAAGTAGAATGAAGACCAATTCTATGCAACCTCTTCCAGAAAACAGAAAAGAGGGGAACACTTCCTAATTAATTTCACGAATCTAGGCACTATCCTGACACCAAAACCGAAGACGGTACAAAAAAGGAAACCACGGAGCGACACCCCTCACAAATGCAGATGCAGAATGCTTTGCAAAGATATTGGCAAACGGACTTCCGACATGAAAAGAATTATATACCACAGCCAAGGGTTCTCCAGGGACAGCCCGATGTCATCCACCACAGTAACAATAAAGGAGAAAAATCACACAATTATATCGACTGCCGCAGAAAAAGCTTTCAACGAGAGTCAAAACATACTGGTGATAAAACCTCTCAGAAAACAGAAATAGAGGGAAAGTTTCTCAACTTGATGAAGAGCATCTACAAACCATCTACAACCAATATTACACTTAATGGTGAGAAAATGAAACACTCCCTCCTTAAGATTGGGAACAAGAGAAAGATGTCTGCCTTATCGCTCTCATTCGACGTAGTACAGGAAGTTCCAGACAGTGGGATAAAGCGAGAAAGGAAAGGGAAGGAAAGATCTACGGACAGAAAAAGAAGAAGAAAACTGTCCTTTCTGCAGATGACACGATCGTCTATGTAGAGAACCCCAAGAATCTACACAAAACAATTCCTAGAACTAGTAAGTTCATTGAAGTCACGTGACACAAGTTCAACATATATAAAACTCAGCTCCACTTTTGTCACTAGCAATGAACAACCGGAGACCAAAGCTTAAAATACAATGACATTTATAAACTCTCAAAGAAAAACGAAATACTTCAGTATTAACCTAATGAAGCTTGTACAGGCCCTTTATGCTGAAAAGTGCAAAACACTGATGGAAGAACTCAAAGAAAGTGTCAGTGCAAAGAGACGCTGTGTCCACGGACTGGAAAACTGACCTCAGTGAAGATGCCCATTCTCTCCAGACTACTACGCAGGCTTAACTCAGTTCCTATCAAGATCCCAGCAAGATTTCCTGCGGGCATAGACGAGATTATTTGAAAATTCACATAGAAAGGTAAAAGAACCAGAATAACTCAGTTTGGGAAAAGGATAATAAAATGGAAAGAATCGAATCAGCCTACCTGATTGGAAAACCTGTTACACAGCACAGGAACCAAGACCGTCTTGTATTAGCAAAGGAACAGACCCAAAGATCAACAGAACGGAATTTTCTTTAAAAAAACAAACAAACAAAAAAAAAAACAAAAAAAACACACGCAGAAATAAACCCACACGAATATGCCCAACTGATATTGAACAAAGGTTCAAAGGCAATTTAGTGAGGAGTGAGTAACCTTTCAACAAATGATACTGGCGCTACTGACATCCACAGGGCACAAAAGAATAAAGGTCAGGCTAAACCTCATACCTTACTTCGACAAATATTAACTCAAAGTGGGAAGAGACCTGAATGTAAAATGTAAAACCATAAAGCTCTAGGAAAAAACATGGGAGAAAATCTCCAGGATCGAGGGCACGGGAAAGAGTTTTCAGACCCGGCACCAAGGGCATGAGCCGCAGGAGGGAAACTGATCGACTGGTCTCATCGAAATGCAGACTTGCTCTGTGAAAGTCCCTCCTTGTAAGACACTGAAAACAGTACCTACAGACTCACGAGCTCATGAAAAAAACCCTCGACATGATTAGCCTGAGCCATCAGAGAAACGCAAATTAACCCACAGTGAGAGATCCGTGCACACCTGTCAGAACGCCAGAAACTAGTGACAACATCCGACACTGGTGAGGACGTTGGAATTACGGGATATACTGGCCGTGTGAACGAGAAGTAGCACGGCCGTTCTGGAAGAGTTTGGCAGTTTCAAAAAAAAAACAAAACAAAACAAAAAAAACAAATTTAAACACGCAACTACTATTCAATCCACACTCCTGGGCATTTATCCCAGAGAAATGAAAAGTTATGTCCACACAAAGGCCTGTACATGAGGGTTCATAGCAGCTTTCTTCGTAAAAGCAAAAAACTGGAAGCAGACCAGATGCCCTTCAACAGATAAGCTGCTCAAACCAACCGAGGTGCATCCGTGCCGCAGACCACTGCTAGCAGTAAGGGGGCAAACTACGGACGACCAGAACACCCGGAATCGCTCTCCAGAGAATTACCCCGAGTAAAAAAAGTCAATCCCTAAGGGCAACACACCGTGCGGTTCTATTCCCGTAACCCTCTTTTTTTTAAATATAATTTACTGTCAAATTGGCTTACATACCACACCCTCGTGAAACACTCCTGGAATCGACACGTTGCGCAACTGGAGCACCGCCCGGTGGCTGCCGGGCGCGAGGAGGAGGAGGGCAGGAGAAAAGTGAGCACCCCCACGAGGGGTACCTGTGACTTACAAGATGTCACCAGCGGCGGGAAAGTGGATAAAAGGTATGCGGGATCTTTCCGGGTTATTTCCTACAGCCTCACGCAAATCTACGATGATCTCAAAACAAAAGATGAATTTATTAAAAGAATAAATAGTAAGTAAATAAATAAAAAGAGAACCGAAACAGGAACCACCTCTGTGGCGTGAGTCAGTGTATCTAACACAGCACCTGTAGCTTCCCGAAAGCGGCGCCCCTAGCTTGGAGCACCGCAGGGCTCCCCCTGGAGAAACGGACCAACACACACCGTTTTTCTTGACGCGGTCTTCCCTGTACGAGCCTCTTTTCCTTACGTGCCCTTGTATTCGAGGGACACGGTACATCGCTACCAGAGGGGGAAAAGCTCTGCCATGGCTGTGAACACGAAGTGGGCCTGAAACTGCAGCTAAAGCAACGACGGTCTGCAAAGCCCCTCGCTTGGTCGCGAGCCAAGTGGAGAAGAGGCTTCCTCTGGACGCCCCAAACGGGCTCAGCGGAAATCCCCTAGCGCGGCCAGGTCCAGGGCGGCTCACACGGGTGTGGGGCCACATCCAGGGCACAGGCGTGGGCGCCGGAATGCCCGGAGTCCAGACACTGCACGTGTCCTCGAGGCGGCCGCTACCGACAAACCCGGTGATCTTGCATAAGCCACCCAAGCTCTCCGGGCCAAGCGTTCCTCATCTAAGAAGCGGGGCTCGTGTCTGCTTCTTCAGAAAACCGGAGAGCGCGGTAGATGGGATTTGTGCGTGCGCGGCGGGTGGTCCACACGTCAGGGCCTCCCGCTTCATCAGACAGACCCCCCAGCCTCCTCCGCAAGCTCCGTTCTCTGCGTCCACGTGTACGACCTCCACCAGGAGAAGAGTCCCTGCCTGGTACCCAGGCAGCTCTTAGGGCGGCCACCAGGCAGTGATCATGTAGGCCCTTCTGGGTGACCCTGCTCACGCGGACCTCACCCTCCAGGACCGTGCACCTCCCCTAACTTCCCAGCAGAGGTACAACGGAGGAGCACATCTTTGCCCCTTGGCTTCTCAGGATCTCCCCCTCGAGGAACCGAACGCTCGCTCTAATTCCTCCATGCCTGCTTGTATCTCTGGGGCAGGAGAATCAGGCACGTTATTTTAAACCGGCCCTGACGTTTATTCTGCTTTTCCCAGCCAGCCGACGCCGTCGTTTTTCTAGCCTGCATCCTGTCCCCTGCTGCATTGTGGCTGACAACATCTCTGGTTTCATTCTTACAGAAAGATTTGCTGCGGGAACGGAGGAGCGCGCTACCTCTCAGAGCAGGGTTCCATGCCTTATCTGGCCGGGCCCCCAGCTCTCAGCTATTTTGGACACTGGGAAGCCAAGCATGTGTCTAAATACGTGGCCCAGGGTCCACGGTCCCTTGTAAATCTCGTTGAAAAATGCTACCCTTGGGTGATGGGTAGACTCGCTAGAAATAGGATCTGTATCAAATACCTTAATATTTATAGTCTGTACGTGCAGTCTTTCCAGCTCTTGGGCTCACATAACTAATATTTCCAAACCATTCACACTTTCGTTTTAATTAGGTCTAGTAATGCGAAAAAACTGCTTAGAAAGCCACAAATTTCCTTATAGATCTAGTCTGGTTTTGTTGTTGTTGTTTAGTCGGTTGTGGACTGTGGTCCTGGTTTCTGACAGCCATGTGGATGGCAGTAAATATTCTGACAGACAGCAGCAGTGCTGTTAGGCTCACGAGAGACTGACTGACCCGGGTCAGACCCAGCTTTATACAGTATATGTTCTTAACCGTGTGCTTGAAGGTAAATGCATCACCAAGAACACAGGGTAAAAAAAGTTTGGTTTGGTTTTTTTTTTAAGCTGCCCTCTTCTACGTGCTTGTCCCGTGGGGTGTGTCACATACCTTTACGAAGAGGGATGATCTTCGGCCAGTGGTGCTCCGACTCAAGCACAAGGGACCCGGCCAGAGACTGAGAAGACATCCAGGGTTCCGGAAAAGGCACGTGGGCTGGCCACCCCAAGGAGCGAGGGGCTCAGGCACCCTCCTCTCGCTGCGTGTTGCGACTCTTTCTTGAGAAGGCGTCTGAGACCTCTCCCGCCAGTCCCCACTCCGCGGGCGGCCCTCAGAGGACAGAGAGATGCCCCCTGCATCCTGGAAAATGAAGCAGGAGAGGATGGCTCCCCCACTGCTTGGCCTTGGAGTCAACTCTGTGTTTAACCGAGAAAAAGCACCATTTTGAGCAGCATGGAGGAGACTCAAGCAGAGATGAAACCGGGCGGGCTCTGAAATAGGAAGTACATTATTTGGTATACATCACTTAAGGTCACAGTAGCAGCCCTCAGAAAACAGGAAGAGACAGACGCAGACGGGAAAGAAGAGAGCCGCAGCTCACGTCTAGTAATTGTGACTATTGATCTGACAACCCATAAACAGAGACCGGTGCCAGAAACAGAGGTGCCCAGCCCGCTGCATCACAGGTGAGGTCGTTCTGGGCAGGCGGGGGAGAATTTGAGCGGCGTGGCCCTCTTCCCAGAGGTGCGGCTGGGAAGAGCATCTGCGGGGCCTCTCCACACAAGCCTGGGGGTTCCCCGGGGCCCAGAGCGAGCATTCCCACTGCGGGTGATGAGGGCAGGAGACCTCGAGAGGATCTGTGACGCTGTCTCTACTCGGACATTCTGTTCAATATGGAACTGCATTCACCTTAACTTTTGACATGTCGCAATAACTGTGATCCTGATGACTGCGTTTGGGTCCCCTTAAGTCGTGCACCCACGGTGAGCCGCCTCTCTCCCCACGACTTTGGAAGGAGCACGCAAACACGAGGCTGATGGCGAGTGAAGACTACGTACGGTTGCTCCAAGCGGTGGAGGCTGGGAGGCAACACGGGGTGCGCTGCTGGAAAGAAGTGCGCTGCGGGGGACAGGGCAGACCAGACGCAGCACCGGCCACGCAGACGGGACGTATTAACACCTTCACCCGGGTTTCCTATTGCTTTGAATGTGCCATTTTTTCACTGGAGAGAGAGAGGATGCGTCTTTGACCACTTTGCCATGAGTAAGACCCAGCTGGTCATGTATCTAGGACCCATGTTCAGCTAGGTTTGGTTTGGGGCTGGGGGGCAGTTCCACCCGGCTGAGTGAGGCAGGCTTTGGAAGAACCAAGTTAGGCAGGCCCACACAGCGTTGACTCGACAGCCCTCCAGCATCAATGGGCGGGCACCTCGAGGGCTGTGCCAGAGGCCACAGGAAACGTGCAGGTGGAAACGGGAAAGCGACGGACGCAGAGCCAGCCCTGCTGCAACCGGCCCAGGCGAGCGAGATGGAACTCAGCCTGGGACCACACCTCGGTGTCCCGTGCCCTCCCCTGGGACCCCCGGGGATCTCCAGAGCCCAGCGAACAAGGAGTAAATGCCTGCCTAGCACTGACACCATCCGTTCTGATTTATCGGTGCTTGCATTTCTGTTGTTAAACATTGTAAGCGGCACCCCTGGCCACGACAGACATATAACAGAGCCTCGCTGGAGCCCCGAGGAAGAGGGTTTCAGGAGGCTTCCTGGAGGAAACGACACATGAGCTGGGCACTGCGGGATGGATGCAAGTGTGGTGTGCAGCAGCAGGAGGCCAGCCGGGAGGCGGAAGACTGGTGAGCGCTCCTCTGCCCCACCCCCCAGGGAGAGGGCCCCGGGGCAGCTGCGGACAGGCGAGGAGCGGGCGGTCCTGGGAACACAAGGTGGCCGGAGCCAACGACACACCTAAGCTCTCAGACACACCCAAGCTCTCACGCTGCAGACGTGGGCCTCACCTGCAGGCGGGGAGGCTCCGGAGCCTGGGCTGCTGTGGGACAGGAGGAACCGAAACAGAAAAGGCTGAGGTGGCTCCCTGGGCCACCGCCGCCCCCATTCTCTGAGGGGCCTGGGCCAGACATGGCCCCAGGTGTGGCCAAGGAGGTCCTGGAGAACAAATCCACCTCCAAGAGGACACAGAGGCTTTTTCCTCCCAAGTTACCGTCTGAGCACAGTCCATGAAGACAAACAGATGAAGAAGCTTCCGGGACGAGAACTCGAACACTGTTTAAAAACAGAAACAACGACGACAAACCCTTTGGAGTTGATCGAAGACCAACACGTCCAGGAGGAACAGACAGAACATGGCGCCTGCACACGACGGCGGGTCCTCAGGGACGGAGAGGGAACGAAGCCCTGACACCTGCCAGCTCGCGGGGCCCCTTGAAAACGTGATGCCGAGGGAGAGAAGCCAGACCCAGAAGGCCGCGGGTCGTAGGCTTCCATTTACAGGAAACGTCCAGATGAGGCGACCGTGTAGAGAACGAGAGTGGATTTGTGGTTGCAGGGGCTGGGCGGGGGGGGGGGGGGGGGGTGGGCGTGGCTGCCAGTGAGTAGAGAGTTTATTTTGGGGGAGTTCTGAAAATGTTCTAGAACTAGATCACAAAGGTGCCTGCACAGCTCTGTGAATATACGAAAAACTACTCCATCGTCCACTTTCGGAGGATGGGGCCACTTGCACCTCGACGGAGCACCATGACATAGTTCGACCTTCCCGAGCAGATGCAACAGAGCCACCCAACTCGCACTGGCCACGGCCACCCGAAACAAAGAAACACAATTTCCAAAGCACGGCGCACTTGCTTCCTCCAGCCTCTTTTTTTCCCAGGGAAGCAAAAAAGACCTATCGCCCCCTTGCCGGGGGTAAGTCTCACGTGGCAACACCGCACTCCCTGATGCCTCTTCTTTAGACGGAAGCTCCCTGTGCGGGTAGAAGTGGCGGCGGCGGCAGCGGTGAAACCAGAAGACCTCAGTCATCCCGGGATCCCGGTGACGCCAGGCGGCAAGAGTCACACACAGTGTCCTTATCGAGAAGCCACAGCCAGGAAGGGCGAAATGGCCCCCTGCCCTTGGGGTTGGGTCTGGGGACCTTTCCCAGGCCCCCGGGCAGGGCAGTCACATGGCAGAAGGAGGAAGGGAGAGGCACGGGCTGCAGCCGGTTCCTTCCCGACAACTCTGCGCACAGCCACCTGTCACCCTGGACTGCCCGGGGACCGGCCCAGCCTCCTTGTGAAGAAGCCATTCTCGCTGCCTCGTGAGTCAGCAGGGGCGGCCGGGCTGTCTCTCCAGGCTGGTCCCCAGGTGCTGTCACTGTCCCCACATCCTGCCACCGGCCTTTCTCAGCCCCACTCTGGTAGCGCTCCTCAAAGCACGAGTGGACCTAGAACAGGGTCTGTAGCACAGTGTCACGGTCCCCAAAGTGTGTGTTGAATAAATGAATGAGAACAGGCGAGTATGTTTATTTCAACAAACAAGGCCAAGCAAGACGGACGCCACCCCTTCCTCTCTGCAGACCCTCCCGAGGTGACACTTCGGGCACGTCCTATCCTGCACAGGCGCCCCTTCTCCCGCCAGGCACCCCGCGTGTTGCAAGCACTTCATCTCTGCGCATCGCGGGCACAGGGTCAGCCCTCTGCCCACGTCCACGGTAGGAGCAACGAGCCCTATCAAATCCCGGGCTCCGGGGCCAAACCCAGACCGTGCGCCGAGGGGGTTACAAACTTACAAACCAGCAGAAAGCCTCGGGGTGGGGGGGAGCCAGCCCTGCCCTCTAAGCAGAGGCAGCTCTGGGGACCGCAATGCGGTGCCCTGGGGACACGCGCACTCGGGGGCGCGCTTAGGCCTGTTCCTCTCCGGGCTCCGGTCCCCTTAGCGTCCCCCGCACACTCTCCTCGCTGCCAGAAGAGGTTTGTAATCACAGTCCGTGTGCTGGGAGACGAGGCGTGCCTGCCGAGCGCCTTCGGGGAGGAGCACCCCACAGATGTGTGACCCGAGGCCAAGGCTGCTGTTCCCGCTTCTGTGCAGAGAGAAGAGCTCCCCCCCGCCCACCGAAAGGGTAATTGCGCGAGTGCCCCATGCAATTATCTGTCTGCACGTCCTCGGGGCCACTTAAACCATGTTTTTACTTAAAACATGATGCATCCAGCCAGCTTCTGATTATCCATGGTAATGGGGGTCAAGGGTCAGCTGAATAATTGAAATGGAAACTTTATTCCCACCGAGAGCTTCCCTCGCCCCCACCTCCTTCCTTCCTTCCGCGCAGGAGAGAGGCGCTGTGGGACCGTGGAAGGGGCGCTGGGCTGGAAGGCTCCGGCCCGCCCCGGCCTGGACTCCGAGACTGCCTCTCTGGGGGGCGGGGGCCAACGCCCTTCCCTTCGGGGGCACCGTGACGGGAAGGGGCTGGCCCACGGCGTCCCTCGTCACCGAGCGGAGTGTCATCTCTATTTATGGTTGTGGCGCATTTCTTCAGACGCACTTGCTCTGGCCCTATAACGTGCCCCCAAGGAGTGGTAGCGCCATCGTGGTAACTGTATTGGTGGGGTCACCGTACGACTTTGTGACGTCATTAAGGCAGCTCCCTAGTGTTACACGTTCTCAAAGGCTCCATCCAGAGAGACCAGGCAGCCCTTCCCCGAGATGACGTCCTCCTGACTTGCAAGATGCTTTCCCTCGGACCGCCAGCCCCCTCTCCCCGCGCGGTGAAGGCTATTTGGGAACACGGGCACCCCTTCCCTGACCCTTTCCGAACGGCCCCCATCGCGCTGATGGAGATGCCTGCGCAGCCGGCTCCCGCCTCGCCCCCGGTGACCGCGGCGGCGTCGGGGGGGGGGGGGAAGCACGAGGCCTCCCAGGGCCCGTTCCCCCCGATGTTCTCCGCGGTAGCCGCCTGCCGAAGCCCACTTCCCCGACCATCGCCCCGGCTGCCTGCGTGACAGACGGAAAGCGAGGGGAAGGCAGGGCGTTTTGTTTCCCTACTAATGGTGTCCCTACTTAGGAAGCCGTGGCGTGGCCCTCGAGCACCCGGCTGTCAGGACTGCTCATCCTAGTGGGTGACGGTGAACTCACTTCCAGGACCGAAGGTGGTTCCACCGGCGTCACCCAGTGGTTCTGTAGATCGAGTTTTGAGAGCAGAGAGAAAAAGCCGACATTTCAACGAGAACAAGAAAAGCCGGTTTCTTCCCCCCACCCCCACCCCCACAAGTTTATGTAAGGACTCTGGTTTTTATTTTTCTTTCCTGAAGGAGAAGAGTTCACTGGTCCAGATGGGGAACAAAACAGCAGGGATAAGACCCCGCCCCCCCGCCCCGCCCCACCACTTGGGAGCCGGCTAATCAGGGTCTCTCGGATGTATTTACAAAACAGTGTGTTTAAACATTTCAATAAACAGATTAAAACACAGATTTGTGCATCAGCCTCTGCCAACTACTTCTCCAAGCCAAGAATCCTTCTGTCCTTATGAGACCACACGATGACTGTTCCCCGAACCCAAGCCCTGGCCTGGGAGGCCCTGGACCTTCCTGGAGATCCGTCTTCCTCCTGGTGGCCTCCGATCTCACGTTCTGGCTTCACTTCCCACTGTCCTACCCCCGGGTGTGTTCTTACTGTTAAGTTCCCCCAAAGCCTCTTTGGAAGGAAGTAGAGCTCGAGTCGTAAGCCGCCCAGTTTCCCTCCAAAGCCAGAGGTCAGAGTGCCATCCACAGCCAGAGGGAAGAGCTGGCACGACCTCAATGTCACGCCTCCGGCGGCACAGGGGCCTCCCCCTCCAGGGCCCCGCAGGACCTGCCTTCGAGTGCCGGGGACTTCGGGGACTGTGGTCGAGCACCAGGAGAAACACACGACTCACCCGGACCTTCCTGGGGTTGCCAATCACGCCCCGCCCTCCAGGCAACACCGGGCTCTGAGGATAAAGTCTTCCGAAGTGGGAGAAGGTGCCCCCTCGCTCAGGTTCCCCGCCTCACCCCTACCACCCCCGAAGGATGAGGGCTCCTGGAATTTAGAGTTAAAGCTCCCTCGGGATCACGGAACCCAGCAACGTCAAGTACTGCTGCGCGTCCCCTCCCCGCCGACACCCGCGGCTACGCGGTCACGGCACTCGTCCCCACGGAGCTGGGCATCAGAAGCCCCTTTACCCAGGCCTCCAGCCGGGCTCTGTACGTGAGCGAAAGCCAACCCGCCACCTGCTCGTTTTAAAGATCACAGAAGGGGGAGCAGGACCCACCTCTCACCAGGGCCCACGCCACTCCCCACGACGCCGAGCTCCGGCTGCCACGATTTTTGTCCTGGTGTTACACCTGCACGTATGTGTAGACACAGACACACACACAGGTAAGGTGACACACACGCGTGCCCAGCGTTGCCTGGTTTCCTGACCGCCAAAAGGTGTTCTGGCTCTGTGCAGCCTGCCGACTTCCCAGCTCCTGGAGAGGGTCTGTGCTTCACTGAACAGCTCGTAAGTCTTTCCTGTGATGCATCGTCAAGAGAGTTGCGGAGAAAAATAAGGGCAAATCCCAAACAGGCGGATACCAGCCCAAAGAGCAATGAAAAAAGAAGACGTCGCCCCTCCCAGGTGTCCGGGGATTTGCATTCAACAGGTACACGTTCACCAAATATTTCTTGAGTACCAGCCAGGTTCTAAGTCTGTTCTGGGCCAAAGGATCAGGGGAGAAGAAGACAGATAAGGTGCTTGCCCTCGTGAGGCATTCCAGTGGGAGAGATCATCCTGACTAAGAAAACACGTAAATGCGCAAGGTAATTTCAGAGAAAAATAAGTGTGATGAAGACACACAAATGGAACGGTTTGATGAGGGGGGAGAGAAAGGGAAGGAGGAGCATCCTTGGGAAGAGACCTGAAATGTAAGAAAGATTCAGCTATGAGGAAACCTGAGGGCGAGGGGTTCCAGACAGAGGGAGCGCTACGTGCAAAGGTCCTGGGGCGAGCACCCCATTGGCAGGTTACGGCCGGCAGAGGGCTAAGGGCATGCAGAGTAATTGCAAAGAGGAGAGAGCTGGATGACAGGCCAGAGGGCGAGCAGAGATCAGACGATGCAGAGCTTTTTAGGCCACGGGAGAAACTGTATTCCAAGAAGCATCAGCCGAGGTGTGGAGGTGGGGAGAGCCACTGAGAGAAACGGCAGGGTCAGGACAGAGGAGGGAACTTTCCACAGAGTCTGAAGAAGGGAAACGTCACAGGAGAGAGAGCGGCTGGAAGGAGAAAGAAGAAACGTTACCACTGCTGCTCTGGAGCGCACTTCGACCTCGTCGGGGCAGAAACGAAAACCCCAGCAAAGACCGTCCGCTAGCTAATCGCTTACTGTTTTCCGCCCTGAATCTGCTGCTTGTCACGCTGCTCGGAGACTAGACCGCATGGGTGCCCGTTCTCAAGGGGCCGTACGTGCCTCCCGTGGGATCTACCGGGGTGTGTGGGTGTGTGTGTGTGTGTGTGCGCTCGTGGGTGTGTGTGTGTGAGTGGGTGTGTGTGTGAGTGGGTGTGTGTGTGTGAGTGGGTGTGTGTGTGCGTGGGTGTGGGTGTGTGTGAGTGTGTGTGTGTGAGTGGGTGTGTGTGTGAGTGGGAGTGTGTGTGTGTGAGTGGGTGTGTGTGTGAGAGTGGGTGTGTGTGAGTGGGTGTGTGTGAGTGGGTGTGTGTGTGAGTGGGTGTGTGTGAGTGGGTGTGTGTGTGAGTGGGTGTGTGTGTGCGTGGGTGTGGGTGTGTGTGAGTGTGTGTGTGTGTGTGTGCGCTCGTGGGTGTGTGTGTGTGAGTGGGTGTGTGTGTGAGTGGGTGTGTGTGTGTGAGTGGGTGTGTGTGCGTGGGTGTGGGTGTGTGTGAGTGTGTGTGTGTGAGTGGGTGTGTGTGTGTGAGTGGGTGTGTGTGTGAGTGGGAGTGTGTGTGTGTGAGTGGGTGTGTGTGTGTGAGTGGGTGTGTGTGTGAGTGGGAGTGTGTGTGTGTGAGTGGGTGTGTGTGTGAGAGTGGGTGTGTGTGAGTGGGTGTGTGTGAGTGGGTGTGTGTGTGAGTGGGTGTGTGTGAGTGGGTGTGTGTGTGTGAGTGGGTGTGTGTGAGTGGGTGTGTGTATGTGTGTGTGTGAGTGCGCGTGGGTGTGTGTGCGCGTGTGAACACACAGAGGAACGTCCGTGGAGAAGCCCCAGCTCTGGGTGCACGCCTCCCCGTCCCCGAGCAGGAAAGATGGATCCCAGCTGTTGCAATGTGGTGTCCTCCAAGAGGCGCGACCCAACCCGCTCGGGCGGCGGGGACCCCTCCCCTCCAGGGCCCCGTGGCGACCTGCGCCCCCTCCCCCTGCACTGGCGCAGCGCTCTCTCTCACGACACTACGCCCTCCTCGAAAAGACGGATGAAAACGTAACTTTCCTGGCCCAGCCCCAAGTGGGGGCTTCGAAAGTAACCGCCGAACGAGGCGTCAGCTGTCGTGGCAGAGCCGGCGTGGCCTGTGGCTTCTTCGAAAGACGGAGTTCACTGCGGTGCAAAGCCACAGTGGGGTAGTTCTCCCCATGAGGCTGGCCCGGCCCACAGACTCCTGTCCCTCGGCAGCTCGGCATGGCGGGGGCACCCCATCTCCGAGCAGCCCCTCGCAGGGATAGTTGGGCACGTTCCGCCAGCCCCCCGGTCGGGTCCCGGCAGCTGAGAGAGCCAAGCCGCCCAGACGGGGCCCAGCGCAGTCACACTCTTCGCCTCGCGGGCCTCCCCCGCTGCGGCCGTCCGCTCCCCTCCAAGCCTTCTGCCCCCCGGGACACCCGGCCCCTGCGGACGCGCCGGGCCCAGCGAGGACACGGAACGGAGGCCGGCCCGACCTCCTCCAGAGTCAGCCAGTGGGCCTGAGCATGCCTAACACCTCCTGGAGTCCCTGTGCTCCTCCTCGGGGCGGCCGCACAGACCCCGGCTCAGCGGGGACACGCTCCGAGCAAGGGGGCCCTCGGCCCACGCGCGTGTCCTCCTGAGGGGGGCGGCGAGAGGCCAGGCGAGGGCCGGGCAGGGGCACTGGGCCCGCCGAGACACTGCTGCAGGTGCTAAGCAGGCCGGGGACGATGAGGGCGGCCAGGCAGGATCTCGGTCCCACCTTAGGGCCACGGCTGGCGAAAGCCATTACCTGCCTACCCCCTTGTCCCCCACAGACCCTCTCTCCGCTCCACAGCCAGAGGGACAGTCCCCAAACACACAGTTACACCCACCACCTCACGCTGGTGACAACGCCCTGGTGGGCCCAGTGCCCCTGGGACACCGTGATCTGCTCCGCCTGCTCCCGGGCACCGGCCTCTGTGGCTTCTGGAGTCCCCCCCCCCAAACCCCTCGTCCTCTTTCCCGGCTGCACCGGCCTCGCCGCCCCTCACACTCCAGCCCACGTGAGGGCCGGCCCCGCGGCCAGAATTCCTTCCTTTCCCCCTCGCCTCGCTGACCCCTCCGAGCCCTCGTCTGTCGGCCGGTCCCCATCCTCAGGGCAGCGTTCTGAGACGCCTGCTCCACGGCCAAGTCGGACCCCGTACTCACCGCGGCGGTAACGAAACGTCACGGTGTCATGACTCGCTAATGACGCAAACCCCGCAGGCCGGGGACCTTTCTACCTTGTCACCAGCTCCGAGGCTGCAGCGGACGAGCCCTCCACCCAGACCCAACGGCCCAGACCCCCGGCCCCGCCCCCCGTGCGCTCACTCACGCTGCTCCCTCAGCCGGTGCTCCCAAAGCCCACTGTGCTTCACGACAGAGCCCAACGCTGCCTCCCCGACGAGGGCCCCGGGGGTTTCCCGAGCGGGAGTGACCCTCTCGGCAGCACGTTCCCTGCGGCACTTTGGGGGAACCCTAACCCGCCTCACGTGCTGATGAACTCAGCCTGGCTCTCTCGATTCTGGGACCTTCAAAGGCGAGAGCCACACTCTCCTACCGCGGGTGCCCCTGCGGCCCCAGCGCCCAGCGATGACTACTGACGGCCGACGGTGGTCGGGCGACCGGCCGGCCCTACCTCCGGGCCACGTCGGGAGGCGGGCGGTCCTCACACACGCCCGCTTCACAGAGCGGGTGAGGCGGCCTGGAGCCAACCACTCAGCCAAGTCGCCAGCAGAGCCCCCGCTCAGACCCGGGCTCCCGGCCCCGCCAGCACGTGTCGCCACGACACCGAGCTCCCTCCTCAGCTAACGAGAGAGAGGGGCGGCCCCCGTGCTCAGAGCCTGTCCCAGGGAGCACCTCCCAGAGCCCCCGGTGTCCGAGGCCAGCCCTCTCGACTCTGAGAGCCCAGATCTCAAACCGCCTCAGTCCAGCTGAGGCAAATCTCCGCAGAGGACTCTCTCAGACAGTGCTCCCCGTCTGTGCCCAGGGCCGGGCTCTGAGCGCGGTCTCGGACTCGGCCGGCGGTGACTCACCGGGCTGGGCGGCAGGCCGCAGGAGCCCGTGGCATCTGCGGGTGGGCTCGGCCGGGTGTCTCACCGGCCGTGGGCGAGCCTCTTTACTCGTCACAGCCTCGGTGCGGCCACCTGCCTGTCGTCACACAGTCATCACACAGGCACTCGCGAGGATTGGGTACAAGGCGCGCACACGGGACGGGCCACTCTCGCCGCAAGTGTCGCCGGAGCGCCGCGGCTGCGACTACTGTCCTCGGCGCCGCCCCGGGCCGGCCGGCTCAGTGGGAGGGTGCCCGGGAGCAGGGCTGACTCCCGCCTCAGGAGAGGTCACCCCGGGAGACGGGCGCCACACTGCCTGTGAGCACAGCTCAAGACGGCAAGTCCCGCACGTGTCGCCAGGCTCCCCCAGCCTCACGCGCCCACCTCCGCGCCGGCCCCCTCGCGTCTTCGCCCGCGCAGAGGGCACGTGTGTGCACCCGCTCACGCGCACACACGCCTCCTGTCCCAGCCCACGTGCACCCGGGAACGGGGACCTCGCAGGGGGCCAGCAGTGCTCAGCCGGGTACACCTGTCCCGCCCGAAACCCAGGGCGCAGGGGCCGTGCTGGGGCGGGGGGGTGTCCCATCGGGAAGGGGAGCCTGCGAGGGGGCCAAGCGTATTTGCATATAATTTGCATGTGTTGACACAGCCTCCCCGGCTCTGCACGGAGCACTTCCAAGCTAACCTGTCATTACTGCTCCTCCGAAGCCTGGTTCTCCTCAGCGATTCGTGCTCCTTACACCCACTCCCAGAAAGTACTATGCGGTGAGACGGGCCAAGAGCTGACTCCGAGCGCCCAGCAAGTCACGCCCACCTCCTTGGGCCTCAGTTTCTCCCCCGAAAGGCCAATAAAGCGGCACCCCTCCATCGGGCGGACCCAACGAGACCCTCCTGCACAGAACATGCCGGCATCTGCCTGGCGCCAAGCACCTGCCAGAGGGTGACGGGCCGCGTCGTTATTCTTGGAGGGCCAGGGGGCAAGTCTGGATGGAGACGCGGGCCCGACGCTCTTCCCAGATGCGGTTGCTGGGTCTCGAATGCTGGGTCCCCCGTGCCACGGCTACAAGCTGTAGCAAATACACACAAACCCAGGGACCGAGTTAAATCTGAGTTTCAAAGAAACGATGAGTAAGATGTCAGCGTAAGCAGGTCCCGTGCAGGACTGGGGACACATTTAATCAAAAGCTTGTCTGGCCACACACCTGGAGTTCATATTGTATCCTGCTGTTTTCTGGGACCCCCTCCCCACCCGGGACGTGACGCTCACCGGCTTCCACTGTTCCTAATACTGTTTTCTCACCGCTTCCAACTACACCCAGAGAACACGGACCGATTTCCTAAATGCCCAGCTTCCCGCTGCAGGACAGGAGAGCAGAGGTTGCACGTGAGGTGAGCTGAAAATTGCCGAGGGAGAGAGGGAGGGAGGAACACGTGTTTCCTAATTTAGTTAAAAATCTAAAATCTGTTCCTCTGGTTTCTGTGAGGAGCCTGGTGGTTGTCGCTGCGAACGT
This sequence comes from Paguma larvata, assembly GCA_030068075.1. NCBI lineage: Eukaryota > Metazoa > Chordata > Mammalia > Carnivora > Viverridae > Paguma > Paguma larvata. The sequence continues at coordinate 45,491,305 of CM057844.1, read as the reverse complement.
GAGGCCACGTTTCCTGTGGCGAAGGGTACGTGTGTTTGCATCAACAGGGCCCGTTTCTAGGGTTCCTCTCAGGATGTGAGGCCCGTGGCAGGTCGCAGAGGAAGAGGGAGGGCCTGTGGGCAGGGGCTGCTGGGGAGGGCGGCTCCCGCTCTCACGTGGGATAAGAGCCTCCTCCCCCAGCCCTCGGCCCGGCTTCCCCATCACACACCGGCCGACTGGGACCCTCTGCAGAGCACAGGAGTGATAACGGGTCCAATTCCTTATTCACACTGGGGGGAGGGGGGTGGCCTCAGCAGGGAAGGGACCCAGCTCGAGGCGCCCCACCTCTGACTGCGAGTCCCCATCTAACGCATGGGCCCAGCTCAGGCGTCTCCGCCTAGGGCACCTGTTCTTCTAGAAGGGGCAGATGCCACAGAAGGACCGCCTATCGACACTGCGAGTGAACCCGTGCCCCACTGGGGAGCGACGACTTTCCTTCCAGATCTTTTTCTTAGAGGCAAGTGTGATTTTACAGCAAGATCAATGGATATACTAGGGAGCGCGACGCATTTTTCGTATTTTTAAGATAAAACACTAAAAATAAAATGGGACCGTTTCCGCCGCCTCCTCCTCCTCAGAGCGGTGACGGGGAGCGCGCCAGCCTCCCGGGGCCACCGCGAGGACGGAAGGGAGAAACGCGGGCAAAGCCTTTCCCTGACCCAGCAGCAGGCGGGACCAGGGCCTCCTCTACGTGGGGCTCGCGTGGCCACCGAGACAGGGCGCGGCGGTGGAGATCTCCCCGTCGGTCCCGTGTGCCGGTCCTCCCTGTGCGTAAGGAAACCACAAGGCAGTCGAAGAACTCTGTAGGCTCCGGCACCAGAGGAAGATTCTCTAATGGCATCCCCAGGTCAGGTCTCAAAAGTCTGAAAGCCCCCTGCCTCACCTGACGGGCAGAGACGGCCCTCAGCTGGTCCCTCCACGGCCGCGGACAAGGTCGGCCTGAGAGGGGCCGGAGACCCTTATTACCAACCGAGAGACTGTTCTTTAGCTCCCCCTTCATGACCTCTTGCCACGGCTGAACGCGGGTAGTCCCAGCCCAGAACAGCCCGGCGGTGCCCGCTGGGACGCCAGGCCAGAAGGAAGGGAAGAATGTGGCCCGCGGCATTCAGGGGCATGGTGTGGTCAGGAGGGCAGAGGCCCTCAGCTGAGATCGGCTGTCCGGGTGGAGGGATGGGAGGGGCGACACGGCACCCAAGGTCGGTGCCCTGCTTGATCGTGCCCTCTGACCCTGTTGTTAGCTACTTCGGAAATCCAGTTGGCACTGCTTCTTGAGGACTGAAAACGAACTTGGCCAATCAATGCTCATCTGCGCTCCGTTTCTCCACTCAGAGGAGGGGCCGGCCCTGTGCCCTGGGAACTCTCCCAGCCTGCCCACGAGAGGTCGTCCCCGCTCCTGTCCTGGACGGGCCAACCGGAAGTGAACTGTAAACTAAGTGACGAGCGGCGCTGGAGCGTTAGTAGCTGGGGACTCGGCCTGACCCGAGGACAGCAGGAGAACGGTCGGAACAACACAAGAGAGCGGAGGGCAGGTCTCTTCTGATTAGGGCCCCTGACGTGCTGACACTTTCTCGGGGACCTAACAACTGCTGCAAGGGCACAGAAACCGCTGTCCCGACAGCCCCACTGCCAGCGGCCTCCCGCCTCTCACCCTTGCCTCTCACTCAAGCTGCCCGCTGTACTCTTGTCACCTCGGGAAGGAAGGGGCCACGCTCATGCCAAGTCCCACAGGTAAAGTGCTCTTCAGGTTTCCAGCCTCGGCTCAGGGTAATCGGCTTCGGGCACACGCGATCGGCCTGGCCCTGTAATTAGTTCCCGCTACAATATTACACCGCGTCCGAACCACGTTGGGGGATGTTCCTCGGTTATGAAATCGACTTTATCGACACCAGCCTTGTCTGGGGACGGGGGGCCTCACTCCTCTCCTCTGTGGTGGTAGAGTGGCTCCCAAGGTCAGTTTTGTTTGTCTAAGCTATGATCCAACATCTTTTTTTTTCCCCCCAATTTCAGCTCATACAGCCTTCCTTTTGGAAAAACAAAGCATGGCAAAATCACAACTCTCCCTTGGCCAGTGGCCACAGATCCGAGGGCCGGAGCCAGGAGATTAACGGATACGCCCGGGAGAGGGCAAGGGCAGAGGGCAGAACATTCTGGACGCGCGTGTGTCAGAGACAGCCTCGCGGGACCGGAGAGCGCCCGTCCACGAGGGTCGGCGCCTCCCCGTTTGAATGACACGCTGGGGCCCTTCTGAGCCAGTGGGTGAAACACGCCTGTGACACTAATTAATGCCAGGCAAAATGTAACAGCAGATCTTGAAAACTAAAAATAGACCTATTCCAACTGATTCATCCCCTGGCTGCACAGAATTCGGAGTTTTTTTATCTGTTTCTCTCCTACATGTACGTTAGATGACGGCCTCTTTTCTCTCCCTCCATCTTTGTGGTCCTTCTTTCATTTCTCTCCTTCTCGCTGTGAGGTTTAAACCCTCCAGGAGAGAGGTCCCCACTTGGCCACCCTCCGGCCCACAAGCATGCGTCGTAAGCAAGGGAACCATCTCCCTTCCTGGCTCACGGGGCTGGGAGCGATGTAATTCGTACTTAATATTTTCCATGCGGATGCTTCTTCCCTGTTGCATCACACACCGAACTCTATAGCTTCGTTTCCGATTACGGTCCCTTCTATTTTAAACTTTGTTGATTTCTACTGGGAAGGAAGCCTATTTCGTACAGATTAGCCGGACAGCTGGGCCTGATTGCTTCTGATGACTGGGCTCGGGGCCACCGGGGAAACAGGTTTCCCAAAGCCCCTTGGACGGAGCCCGGTTCCACACGGCCCCACGAGGACGGGGTCAGGGCTTACTTCGGGGAGGAGGGCTCGGCAGCCTCAGCTGGAAATCAACAGGTCAAGCCAGAGGCAGGTTCCGACCTTACTCCGCATCTCAGGCTGGGGAGGCTGTGCTGGAAGGCGGAGGAGGAGGGGGCTCGGGAGCCCCCTGGTTCCGAAGCTCTCACGGGACCTGCGTGGGGGCTTGTGTCAGAGAGAACTAGGTGTGCTTGGAAGGAGGCATCCATCATGCTTGCCTGAGAGAATCACTCGGGAGGCAACAGACAAGGCTCAATGATTAAGGTCCCTTCATCTGGCCTTGCATCCCAGACCTCCAGGTGCATAAAGAAATCACAAAGACCTCTCTCACCTTCGCGTGCTCAGTCCACAGGCAGGTGGGGGCTGCCGCGCTCTCCCGAAAACCGGTGGCTCCGATGAGGCAGGAGTTTCCTCCCTGCTCGTCCCATCTCTGCCTTGCTTCTCTCTATGCCTTCTCTAGAGAAAACCGAGTGCTGGAAATTTAAAAAAAAAAAAAAAAATTGTGTGTGTGGAGGGTGGTGGGTGTCGGGGGTGCCGGGGCGGTGGGGGGGAGGGCGGAGGGACGCCGGGGGGTAGGGGTGCAGCCTGCCCTGGTGTGGGTTCGGGTTTAATGGCCGACGCTGGTGCTACGGTTTGCCTGCCGGAGCTCGGTGCCACGGCAGCTCCGTGTGTGTGGGCGGCGGCAGCTACACGGCTGGGTTTCAAACCATCACACTGAACATTTGCAAACAGATAAAAAAAACAAAACCATCCGGTACAAATGGAAACTTCTGTTTTCCCTTCTCTTCCTGCGCTCTGGCCCCTTTCGCCTCTCCTCCCGAGCTTCGGAGGAGGAGGCGGAGGGTGGGCGCGTCGCCCTCTGGGCTCCCCCCACCCCCCACCCCCCGTCGGCCCCGTCTCTGGCGGCCACACCGCCTCACTGCCACGGCCACCGACACGGACGGGCGCGTCAGGTCGCCCAGACCTACCGCCACAGCTTTGGGAAGGCTTTCTCTTCTCCAGGGTCTTGTTCAGAATCCAGCCACTTGGGAGCCATCGAACCCCAGGGGCTTTGGGGGCTCCATATTGGGTCGCTTCTTAACCCTCCTATTCTCAAAGCTGCCTTAGGACTGGCCGACGGAAGAGAATCAGGCGCTCCTTCCTATCTGGACACTTTCCCCAAGGAATATCGTGTGAGCGGCGACACGGGACACTCCATGAAAAGAAAAAGGGTCCAGTGATCAAATTGTTGTAGCCGGTATTGTTCTATGAGAGTCACAGGGCATGTTAGCAGCTAAATGCTCTGAGAAGTCCTGCAATGAAGAATCTTGTTTCACTTGTTCATTCCAGCATTTCCAAAGTGTGCACGACCTCAGCCCACGGAGCACCTTGGCCTTGAACAGCAGCACCAGCCATCACGACACGCGCCTGCGCCCATACCCATCCTAAGCACGCACGCGCGCACAGAGGCCGTGCCCTACGCATGCGCGCGCATGCGCACCCAGTGCACGCCGCGCACGTGCACTCCCGCCCGCCCACCCACGCCGTGGGACTGGCACCCAGTTCCGCGGCCCGCGGGAGAGAGGAAGCCGGCGGCGGGAGGGGATGAGGGGGGCGTCGCGGTGCACACGGGAGGTCGCGCCCCATGCGGTGAGCCTGAGGCCGCGGTTTCAGCGGGACAGGGAACACCCGAGGAGTGCAGGATGCTCCCCGCGGCCGCGGGCGCCCCCAGCCTGGTGGGGCCCCTCCCGCCCAGGGCCGCACCCGTGGGGCAGGCGCCCCTCTGCTGGGCGGTGCGAAAAGCAGACCCCTCTCTGATCCTCGAGAGCATGAGGCTTCGGAGGCGAACAGAGCAGGAAACACTTAACCTCCAGGAGGCAACTTTGTGGCATAGAGGCGTTCGTGTTGGAAATGGCCAGCACGACAGGCAGGGACGCGGAGCAGGGGACGGGAGAGCAAAAGAGGGTGCACTGCGCTGGACTGGGGACCGCCGCGGCCCGCCGGTGCCAGGAGATGCCAGCCCCGCGGCCCCCCTTCCACGGGCCTGGGGCAAGGCCTTTGAGCCTCAGCCCTCCTCCTCTAAAGACTTTTTAAACAAGGATGACTTTGACCCGCAGGGGACACTTGGCAATGTCTGAGGACATTTTGTTGGTTGTCGCACGGGGGCGGGGGGGCATAGTGCTGTCGGCATCGCGGGTAGCGTCCGAGGATACTGCTAAACAGCATCTAAAGAGAATGAGCCAGCCCAAACGGCCGCGGTGCAGCGGAGCCCAAGAGTCCAGTCCGAGTGGACCCCCCAGCCCCCCGCGACCGGGCTCAAATGAGACACCACGTGGGATTCGGACTAAACCCGAAGGCAATTACAACATGTCTGATAAGAAGAACTTCCAAATCATGTAGATGGCAGCTCTTTTCTTCCTGGGCAACAAGATAAAAAGTAGAGTGAAAGCTCTCTGCCTCAGACCAAGATGAGAGCGAGCCTGCCTGCCGTATACACACTCCACATTACACGATTAAAAAAAGTAAGGAGAAGACAAGAAATGCCTCCTCTTGCTTAAGTACAGAGAGAACTTGAACTCTGTGTGAACAGAGTGAAATGGGTGTAGAAAGACTTTAAAAAGCTTGCAGACACTTCCACGGATAATCATTGGTAATTAGAGCATTTTATAGAATCCATTAAAGAGGCTCTAAACCAAGCTGAAATTATTTGTTGACCTTTCTTCCGAAGGAGGGTAACAGTCGTGCTGACAACACTAATGTGTCTGGCCTGGTCGGGGGTTTTCGTTTCGGGAAATCTGCCGCCGAGCTTGCAGTACGGTCCTCCATGCATGGCAGGTTACTCGAGACCAGCAAAAAGAGAAAGTGAAATTACAGTTCGGACTCCTCTTCCAGCTGACTTTCCGGAGTCAAAAGAAGAGCTGGCCAGGCCTCACTCTGGGCCCCCATTCCCTGGGACCCTGAGGTAGGACTCAGGGTCCAGACCCTGGAAATGGTTTCCTCCTGGCCAGCGGCAAAGTTGCGGGTGGGTGTGAAATCAGGAGAGGCAAGTAGGGCCAGGCCGGCCGTGATGGGAGTGAAGGAAGACAGGGTACGTGCGAGGCAGTCGGTGCAGACACCAGCGCCTTTGCAAAGAGGCTTTCGAGGAAGGGATGACCAGCCAAGTTTCTGACGTGGACGGCGCACTGGGCTCACAGTAGCCAGTTACATCAGCTTCCTACTGGAGCCAAAACAGAGAGCAAGGCTAGGCTGTTAGTTTGGACTTTCCCATGTCTTCCTCATTCACCTATCTGCTCACTAACCAAGACAAGCAATAGGCCCACATTCGAGGACTTCCTGTGCCAGCACTTTGCTTGGCCCTGGGAACAAAATGATGAAGGAAAAGCAAAGCACAGTCCGTCCCCGCCTGCATGGGGCTCAGAGTCAGAGGGAGTCAAGAAAAAAAAAAAAAATCAAAGAATTATGAAAAAACACGTCCAATGCATTCAGTTAGTCATTGGCTAAGAATTTGAACCTGTACTTTAATACTAGGCAGGGTTCAAGGAGAAAAAAAGTGCGTGAGCAAGTTACTATTGAAAACTGCAATGAAGACAACACCGTAATGAAAAACTACCTGAAAAGAAGAACCGTCGTCAGGAGCTCTGAAGCCAAGGCCACCTCTCTTTGTTAAAACGGGATGAGAGGGGCCAAGCGTTAAGGACCTACCGGTCTCAGCTGGGATAGCTTCTCATTTTGGCCATGCGTCATTATTCAACTCCAGGTTCTGTGCCACCCCAAATCTTCTTGCGCCCCACAGTTTCTATGGACCCCAGACCTTGGAAACACTCCCTTAGACATGGAGGACTTGTTGAAGAAGAAGAGGACCCAGACCATCCCAGCCATGGACTTGAGATCTTACCGAGGGAAGAGGACTGTTCAGAACCTAGGACAGTTCTGGGATGCCTGGTCGTCTAGCTCCCCACCTTCCCTGGACACTGCCAGGCCAGTGGAGGCACACCAGTGCTTCCCTCCGTGGAGAACAGGGTAATCTTCACATGGGTGTCCTCTGTTTTCTGTGTGCCTCACTCCCTCGTGTCTGCTTTTTCATGGCTTTCACTCTATTTCCACTGCCAATTCCTGATTGTTTCCACCTGATACTCAAATAGGCCAAGGGAGGAACTGGTTCATTTAGTCTATACAGAGCCTTACAGTTGGTCAGAGCTTGACCGTTGGGTTAACCCAGAAGCTGTGAGCCATCTTACTGGTGACTGTTGTGCAGCCAGTCAGCCACCACTAAGCCAGCCCTAGGCAAGGGACTGGGGGTTTCTCCAAAGGGCACAGCCAGCGTTCCATGGAAAGCCTCCCTCCCAACACCGTGGTGCTAGGAGATGAGGGTCTGGACCAATCTGGTGGCCCAAGAGATCATTTCGCATGACTTACAAATGACTATTTTAAATTGTAGTGGTTATGTTTTTATCCTAATGTGACTTAGTACAGCTATAGCTAAAAGATCAAACTCCTGTTTCCCTTTTCAATAGATTTAATAGCCCATTTAGAAATATTAATTTTATTCAAAGACTTCTGTGGAAATCTAAATGAACCAGAATATCTAAAATGATTTTGAAAAAGAAGAATAAAGTCAGAGGAATCATACTATCTAATTTTAAGGCTTATTTTATAGCTACAGTAATCAAGACAGTGTGGTATTGATGGAGATAAGCACGTAGATCAATAGAACAGAATAAAGAACCCAGAAATAGGCCCACACAAAGATGCTTGACTGATTCTGGCAGAGGCACAAAAGCAATTTAATGAAGGAAGGATAATCTTTTCAACAAATGATGCTGGAGCGATTGGATGTCTTAGGCAAAAAGAAAAAAATCTATGCTCAACCTCACACCTTGTACAAAAAGTAACTTGGAATGGATAGTAGATTTAAATGTCAAATGTAAAACCATAAAGCTTCTAGAAAAGGTACACCCAAATGGCTCAGTCAGTTAAGCATCCAACTCTTGATCTTGGCTCAGGTCATAATCTCATGGTTCATGAGTTTGAGCCCTGTGTCGAGCTCTGTGCTGACTACACAGAGCCTGCTTGGGATTTTCTCTCTATCCCTCTGACCCTCCTCCACTTGCTCACTTTCTTTCTCGAAATAAACTTTAAAAGATAAAAAATTTTAGAATAAAATATGGGAGAAAAGCCTTGAGACCAAAGGTGAAGGCAAAAGTTCTTAGATATGACACAAAAAATACAGTTCATAAAACAAAAAAATGAATTAGACTTTATCAAAATTAAATATTCTGCTCTGCACAGGACTCTCAAGAGGATGAAAAAGAAGCTTTAATGAACACATGGTGTTTGAATAAATGGACATCCACATGCAAAAACAATTTTTTAAGGAATCTAGACATGGACTTTAAACTCTTCACAAAAATTAACTCAAAATGAATCATTGATCTACATGCAAAATGCAAAACTATAAAACTCCAGCAAGATAACACAGAAGAACACCTAGATGGCCTTGGGTTTGGCAATGACCTTGTAGATAAAACACCCAAGGCACCATCCGTGACAGAAGTAACCAATCAGCTAGACTTCATTAAAATTAAAAACATTTTAATTAAAAATTTTTGCCCCACGAAAGACAATGTCAAGGGAATGAGGAAACAAGCTACAAATGGGGAGAAAATAGTTGTGAAAGACAACTGGTAAAGACTGTTATCCAAAACATACAAAGAGCTCTTAAAATTCAACAATAAGAAAACAAACGACCTGGTTAAAAAATGAGCTAAAGACCTTAACACACACCTCACCAAAGAAGATATACAGGTGGTAAGTAGTCATATTAAAAGACGCTCGACCTCATATGTCAATAGGTAATTGCAAGTTAGAGCAACGAGATGCTTCTATATACATATTAGAATGGCCAAAACTTGGAACACTGCCAACACCAAAGGCTGGCAAGGATGTGGAGCCACAGGAGGTCTCATTCATTGGTGGTGGGAATGCAAAAAGGTACAGCTACCGTGCAAGACGGTTTGGCAGCTTCTTACGATATTAAACATACTCTTAGAAATAATCCAGTGATCATGCTCCTTAGTATTTACCCAAAGGAGCTGAAAACTTCTGCCCACAAAGAAACCTGCACACTTATTTATAGCAGCTTTATCCATAATTGCTAAAACTTGGAAGCAACCAAGGTGTCCTCCAGTAAGTGAATGAATAAATAAACCATGGTCCATCCAGACAAGGGAGTATGATTCAGTGCTAACAAGAAATGAGCTTCGAGCCATGAAAAGACATGGAGGAAACGGAAACACGCATTACTGAGTGAAAGAAGCCGATCCGAAAATTGGCTGTGTGATTCCAAGTATATGACCTTCTGGAAACGACAGAACTATAGAGACAGTAAAAAACTGTAGAGATTGCTACGAGTTGGAAGGGAGGGATGAATAGGTGAAGCATGGAGAATTTTTAAGGCAGCGAAAACGCTCTTTACGATACTATATTGTAGAAACGTATTATTATACATTTGTCCAAACCAAGAGAATGCGCGACAGCAAGAGTGACCTTATTTTAAACTACAGACTTTAAGTGATGAGGCGGTATCCACGTGGGTTCATCAATTATAACAAATGTCCCCTTCTGGTGGGGCGTATTGATAGTGGGGAAGGTGACGCAGATGCGGGGGCCAGGAGTATGTGGGAAATCTTTGTACTTTCGATTTTGATGTGAACCTTAAGCTATTCCAAATTATCTATTTTTTTTAAAAAGTTGGAAAAAGTATTTGCAAAACATATATTGAATAACAGACTACTATCTAGAATATATAAAGAACTCTCCAAATTGAATGGTTAAAAAGATCCAATTGGAAAACGGGGCATCAGACGCGAACATGTCCTCCTCCAAGGGGACAAACAGATGGTCTAAAGCACATAAGAAGACGCTCAAGAACATCAGGAAACGCAGACGAAAACCATCACTGCTTACCTATCAGAGTAGCTAAAATTACAAACAGCAACAATACCAAATCCTGACAGAGATGTAGATAAGCCAGGCCACCCACACGTGATCACCCACGTGAGAAACTGGACACTCTGGAAAACATTCTGGCAGCATTTTATGTAACTAAACATATGTTTATTAGACAACTTGACAATTGCACGTTTGGGAGTTTCTCCCTGAGAAATGAAAGCTTGTTTTCACATACAAACCTGTATATGCACGTTTATAGGTGCTCTATTTGCAACAGTCGACCACTGGGAACAACCCAAATGTCCTTCAACAGGTGGGTGATTCAATACCCTCCTGTGCATCCGCACCATGGAATACTAGTAAGCAAAACAAAACAAAAACACAAACCAAAAAAAACCATCTGATTGACACAACTTGAATTACTCTCGAGGGCATTGTGCTGAGGACAAAAAGCCGATAATATGTACCAGAGGATTCGATTTTTAGGTGATACTCTCAAAATGACAAAATTATAGAGATGGAGAACACGGTTGCCAGGGGCAGGGGGCGGATTCGGGAAAAACAGTGAAGCAAGCCCTTAAAGGGGCAGCACAGGCAGCCGTATCTTGGTAGTGTCCACACAGGATACAATTGCACAGACCTACACACGCGCACACACACGCACACGGATACGTGTGAACGCTGGTGGAATCTCCATGAGAGCTGCGGCATAATTGATTGCATTGTACGATGTCCGTTTCCTGCCTCTGATATTGTACAGAGTTGTTCAGATGTTGCCGTTGAAACTGGATCAAGGGTCAATAGCACCTCTCTCTATCTTTGAGTCTGTAATTATTGAAAAAGAAGGTCTCGAAAGAAAAATATTAACTAAAAGTACAGGGAATTCAGCAGCATAATTGTGACTGGTGATACAGACGTGGCCAAGTTTCGGGGGTGGATGTTCCTCTGGTGTCGAGGGGCCCATCCCACCCAGGGGCAGACGCTCAGGGGAGGTCAGAAGCAAGACTAGCTGTTCTCCACTCAGGGCCAGGCAAATTTAAAATCACAGGGGCATCTGAGTCCAAATGAGTCAGCTTTCTAAGTGGCCAGAGGCCTTCTTTAAACTCAACTGAAATTGAATTGAATGACACAGCAGATGTCTTTGTGATAAGAGCAGCCTCAGACAGAAATACCACATTTCATCAACTCTAAGACACACAATTACAAGAAGCACCATTATTTTTTGTTCCGCTCTGAAAGGAAAATAAGCTGCCAATTAAACCATGACACAATGCTTTCTTATCGCTTAGAATTTTTAATTTTACTTATTGAAAGGGTTCTTTGAGACTTAATTAGACAGATTTTTATCACATATTACTATTGTACATACATAAAAATGAAAATACAAGGGAAATAAATTGGTTATTATTCCCCAAACTTCTTTATACTGAGTCCGACTCCTCTGAATCACTTTTCAGCTCAGACTCATCAATGTCTGGGTTTTTTCCACACTCTCTCATCCTCTGTGCATTCATCCATAGCCCTGATGACGTAGCATTTCCTTAAAGAACTCCTAAAAGGATTAAGAGTCATGAGCACAGGGCTCTCGGCGGACTTCAGAGTTCTGTACAGGTTTTCTGCCTCAGCTCCCACCCCAGCAGAGTTACTACGTCCCTACAACCAGCACATTCACAGAGGTTACAGTCGGGCTCACTGTCCCGTCCGGGATCTTTCAGTATGCGAACGCTGGTCAGTCCTGTATCCGTTACATGCGTTCACTGCAGGAAGGAATGCCAGGCTTGGGTGCTAGGCGTTGTGAGGCTCACGCATGCACAGTTTGACCATGTCGTGGCCTTCATGACACACCATGGACCACAAGAGCCATTCTAACTTCAGAAATAACGTTCGCGTGAAAAACGTTCATCTTAGAAATAATGAAATGCAATAAGTAGACAAAATAATATCAGATGGCCTTAAGTGCTACGGAGAAGATGCAGCAGGAACTATGACCAAGAGTGGCCGCGGGGGAGGTGGGCAGAGAGACCCTTTCTGAGGACAAGATACTTGAGAAGAGTCTGAAAAGTAAGAAAGCCTTCGGCCAAAGGAAAATCGGAAAGCAGTGTCCCTGACAGTAGCTGCCCGAGACGTTAGGTTATGCTGCAAAGCGAAACTGCCCCCGGGTCTCGGTGGCATAAAACAATAAAAGCTTGTTTCTAATTTATACTTCCTGTGCATAAGCAGGTAGACTGAAGTATCTTTCTCACTTCAAGACCCAAGGTTGATGGAGAAGCCACTGGCTGGGAATCTCCAGTTGCCATGGCAAAGAGAGAGGAGGGGGGGAAATTCCACACAGGTTGTGAAATCTACCCGCAAGCGACACATGTCCGTCTGCCCATGTTACTTTAGTGAAAGCAAGTTACTAGGGCTGCCTAACTTCCAGGGGATGGGCAGTGGAGTGCAGTCTACCAGGTGCCTATGAGAAGAGTCGGATTCAGGCAGACAGAAGATGATCACACAGGCAGACAGAAGAGCAAGAACAAATGCACTGAGGTCCAAAGAAGCATGTTTGGTGGGGGGAGTGGAGAGGTAGGAGGTCAGTGTGATTGGAGAAGGGGGGACAAGTGGCAGAAGAAGACAGCACCCTATAGAGTGGAGAGACCTGTCCTAGAGCCCAACCGTGCTCTAGAAATCACTATCTCATCCTAGAACTTCGAATGCCCGTGGACGGAATTACACAACCAATTGTATGATGAGGTGGTCGGATTACACCTAATTTCCACAAATGCTTCTGTTGAGCAAACATCATAATGCCAGAATGTGGTTTTCAATCATTTAATTAGTCTTCCAAAATCGGTGTTAATCACCGTTTTAAGATAATACAGTTCACGTGTCCTTAAATACTTTAGTGTGTCTCAGCATTAATCCTACAATTAAATACGTTGAGTAATCGATACATATTTAACACCTGGCCCTTGGAATTTTGAAAATAATGCATTTCTGAAAGCAGGTAGCCAATGGGGAAAGCCCAACGGGCCTTAGCAGTTTTCTTTGGGATGACCAGGGACAGAGGGGCCTGGCTCTCAGAACCAGGGGTGTGTGCAGAGATGAGGCAAGTATTAAAAGGAAGGGCTTGACAGAGGAGGGCGCTTGTTGGGATGAGCACTGGGTGTTGTATGGAAACCAATTTGACAATAAATTATTCAAAAGAAAATAGAAGGAAGGCTCGGGGCTTGGGGCACTGTCACAGCCTACCTTAGAATAACAAAGCTGCACCCAAAGGAACCTACGGGCACGGCCAGGTCCCTCCACCCGGCACCGGGTGCCTGCAAATACCCTGTGGATGCTGCTCCCATCTGCCTGGAGACTGTCAGGATGTGGTCATGTTGGTGGTGCTGTCAAAAACCAAAGGTTGCAAACCCCGGGTGGACTGTAGCCTCACAGTCCCACTCAACACAAGAACACCTGCCCAGACCCTTCCTGACTGCTGGGAGCTAAAGGAAATGTCAAGGGGGGTCAGGAGCTGTGGGGGAGGCACCAGCTTCGGTATCCCCATAAAGTCTGAGCCACCAAGAGAGCCTGAGATTGAGGTCAACCGCCCCTTCTAGCCCAGAGACATCAGGTAACACCTCTGCTCTCCCAGCTCTTCATCCTAGCCTCACCAGCGAACAGAAATAAAGGGGGGGCGGCGCCTGGGTGGCTCAGTTGGTTAAGCGGCCGACTTCGGCTCAGGTCATGATCTCACGGTCTGTGAGTTCGAGCCCCGCGTTAGGCTCTGACGGCTCAGAGCCTGGAGCCTGCTTCAGATTCTGTATCTCCCTCTCTCTCTGCCCTTCCCCTGCTCATACTCTGTCTCTATGTCTCTCAAAAATAAACGTGAAAAAAAAAGAAAAAAGAAATAAAGAGGGGGTTATCACATCTAATAAAAAAATGTAGTGGAACATGGGAGATATTTTTACCCTGTCTACTGTGCCTCATTGATTCACTCCAGAATCCGAGGCTTCATTGGGAGCATCTGGAAGGCATATTAGCCTGCATAACATGTCAACAATCTGGATATTGCTGCTTGAGAGTGAAAGTTGTCACTTTTATTCTAGGGAGCCAAAAGTAGAGTGGCATAGTCAAGACGAAGGTGTGTTTTTCTGCCCTGTGACAGAGCGACACCAGCAGTCCAGGGACGGGTGGTAGATCCACAGACTCAAAGACCCACACTTCTTCTAGCTGGTTGGCCCACCCCACCCCCACCCCCCGCAGACGCCCGGCCCACACAATCCAAGATGGCACGTCACCTCTTTTCAGGACGGACAAAGGGGTGGGATGTGGGCACGTCCCTCCCCTGTTAGGGTTTGACACGGAGAGTGTATAACTCATTTCCCCCCACAGCTCTTTGGAAGTTAGTCATATGGCCACTTCTAGCTGCAAGAGAAGAGAGAAAGTTTTATTATTTTTATCTGGTGACCAGGTGTTCAGCTATGAGGCAGAAAGGAAAAGCAATGCAGGGGACAACTTGCAAGCCTTGGCAAGTTGCCCTCCGGGAGTTCAGGGTCCACTGGGGGAAGAAAAGCCTGTGGCCCAATTCCAACATTTCTTCCTGGAATGGGCCAGACACCTATTAGGATGGAGACTCACCGGAGGGGGTAGCTTGGGCACCAAACTCAAGAGGGAGCTACAGTATCTACCGCAAAGGATAGTCGCGGGCTCAGCATGAACTCGAGCTGGGTGCGGACAAGCTGGGTGGCAGAAGGCAGCGTGGGTTCCACGGTCACAGAACAGAGCCTGAGCCCTGCCCTGCCACTGACTTTCTGGGTGATGGCGAAGGCGGAATTCGAAAGATCTCCCCCAAGATTCCCAGCCACCAATTATGCAATCTGCAAATGGCCTTGGCAGATGGCGTTCGGATGACTAGGTCTGCTGAGACTTTGAAGATAGGGAGAGAGTTCCGGATTATCCGGGTGAGGCCAGCGTAACCACACGAGCCCTTCAAAGCAGAAAAGGAAGGCAGAGGGGGAGGGGAAGAAGGAGGCGGGCGATGAGGCAGCAGGAAGGGAAAAGAGGTGTGAAGCAGGAGAAGGACCCCACTGCCAACGCCGGCATGAAGGGGGCCGTGAACCGGAGGGCGTGGGTGGCCTCCTGACGCTGAGAATGTTTCCTAAGCCCCAATGGATAAGAGCGGGACCTCAGCCCTACACCCACGTGGAACTGAATTCCGCCAACAGCCTGAACGAGCTTAAAAGTGGGATCTTCCCCAGACAAGAATGCGGCCCTGCTCACCCCTGGTACTCAGCATCCTGACACGTGGAACCGGCAAAGCCCGACAGACTATGAGGCGATAGCTGGATGCCGCTTTCAGCTGATAAACGTGTGGTCGTTTGCTCTGGGAGCAGGAGGACACAAGGCCAGTGACCTTGGGCAAATCCCTTCTCTGCGGCCTGTTTTCCTCTTGGGTCAACAGGAAGAGCAGTCACCGCTGAGAGCTTGTAGGAGGCTGAACGAAGGCGATTCAGGTGGCTGGTGTGCGAGAGCTGGCCAACGAGTGCTCCCGCTAGAACGCGGGGGTTGTCATTCCCCCCCTCGGAGATCCTGAGGCCGTCGAGACCCAGACAGAAGTGGGCCCTTTCCATGCACAGCCTTCCCCAACCCCATAGGGCAGTTCCTTTTATTGGCCCCATTTGCAGAAGGTGAGACTGAAGCCCAAAGAGCTCAAGTGATTTTCTCAAGGCGAAACAGCTGATCGGAAACAAAGCTGAGATTCCACCCAAGCCATGGGGCTGTAGAGCTCGGAGAGGAGCCCGATGCTCCCACCCCAGCCCCATTGTGCGGATGAGCAAAGAGAGGCTGGGAGCCACTCTGCAGGGAGTCAAAGTTCACGAGAACAGCAGGTCTCGGGTGGAAACACAGATGACCGCCTGCCTTCCAGGCACGGCCTACAGTGGAGCTAGTGGTTTTCTCTCATCCTTCCCGGGTGCTACGGAAGCCCAGGGTCTTGCTGCTCAGCTTCTGAGAGCAGTCCGCCTGAAGAGAAAGGTCACAACTTCCATCTTTTAAGGACCAAAAGAGAGAAAAGTAGACAAAACGCCCAACAGATGGGCTCCTTCTGGATGCCAGGCCAGTACTCTTCTCGGTGCTGGGTTACATCCCTGAGCAAGCTGGGCACATTTCCTGCACAGAGGTTAGGACAGGAAACAAGTTAGTAAGCAAATGGGCATACTTGATGATGGTGGACAGAGGACGCCCTTCAGGCCTGTGTCTGTTGGCTGCTGGTGCCGCTACCGTCCGTCCACAGTTCTGTAAGATGCTGGGCATCGCTGTCCGTGTTGGCAGAGTCGGGGTGGTCCCCAGGATCGGGAAGCTGGCACAGAGCTGACCCAGAGACATACCCATACTCCAACCCCTGGAACCAAGGAGGAGAGTCTGGGCTACGACCTGTCCCCATATCAGGGTGCTGATCTTCCCAGACGACTGGTCAGTGACCCACACTTCACGGTAGGGACAGTCCAAATTCTGGCCCCGGAGAAGGAGCACAGCGGAACTCAAGCAGAACCTAATGGAGGAGGAGGAGGCATGAGGTCTCTGTCCAGGGCCGGCCCTGGCCACTGGCTGCCTCCCGGGAGCTCTCCAAGCCCCATTTTCCGAGGTTTAGACGAAAGAACAACGGGCGATGAGCCGGCAAGTCTCCTCCGGCTCCCGGCCTCCAGCCTGTGCTCCTCCCTCCCTCCCTCCACCGGTCTTGGTCCGCCTCTGCTGTGCACGCCCACCCGCATTTGTAGCTACAAATGGATGCCTTCGGGTCCCTCTTCCCGCATGGCAACTGTCAAGCCGGGCCGCACGCAAGGCCACCCGGCTCGCCCATGGGCAGGGCTGTCTGGTTCTGCACGGAGGTGCCTGTGTGCAGACCTGCGTGAGCATACATTGCTTTAAAGCATCTCAAAAATTGACTTAGGGTAAGTGCTTGACAGGTGAGGTGTGTTTTCCTCCTAGAAAACAAGCAGAGCAACAACCCAAGGTGACCCCACGGAAGTCACGTGGGACCAGAGGTTGAATAGGCCCGAACAGATCAGGGGAGAAGCTTCCAGCTGCGGTCGAGGGCACAAGGGGCCCCTGTCCGGCCCTGGGAACCTCAGCAGAGCAGAACCTCCACGCAGCGGGGCCTCCGTCTGGCTCCCTGGGGCCCGAGAGGCTGGAGAAATAGCCGGTCACTCCTAACTGGCTCGCTCCTTCCTGTCAAGGCACGTTTGAGCTGGAGTGGAGGGTTTACAGAGGATTTGAGTTAAGTCACCAGTTGAGCCATCCAGCGGTTTACAGAGAAGGATGAAAAGAACAAAGAGCCCAAAGCGGGTGAAGAAATTTCCAGAAGATGTCCAAGGAGCGCGTGGAAAGACTCTTCACCTCGAGAAAAGCACCGAGAGAAAAGCTAGTGGAAAACAAGATCGCCACAAAGGCGAGTGTCACCGACGTTTGACACAGGGGCGCTCCCATGCTGCTGACGGGCCTGTAAGACGCTCGGCTTCCTGGAGTCCGGCCTGGCACAGCCGGCACAGAGATTAATCCTCTGGGAACTGTTTCGCCCGGCAACATAATCAGACAAATTCACAATATGTGTGTTCAAAGTGGTGCATTGAGGCCAGAAAACGCCCCCCCTCCCCACCAATAAAAAACCTTAAATCCCCAACAAAGGAGACTTGGCCAGTTACACTAAGAGACATCCACACGGCGAAAGGCAGTGCAGGCATTTCAAACGCTGGTATAACTTTACATTTTTCGACTTAGAGAGACGTCGCTACCACACGACTGGGCGGAAAAACAGCAGGTTCTAGAACAGCGCACTGTGAGGTTCCCATTTATGCGAAATCGCTCATACAACGGGGCGTTCGTGTGCGTCGCGCCGCGAGAGGCCGCAGAAGGCCGACCACAATGTTACCCCTCCGTGGAGAGAACTGGAGGGATTTTAATTTTCCTCTTTATGCTTTCCTGTGTGGTTTGCATTCTTTACAACGATCGTGTATCATTTTTATAATCAGAAAAAAAATAGTACCATAAAAACGGTTTCCATTTTAAAAAGAGAGTGAATTCAACGAGGCACAAAGAATGCGGGCGTTCCGACGACCCTCGACACGCCTGGGTGAGAGATAAATCTACCTCGAGCCCCAGAGAGCGAGGACTCAGCAAGGCCGTCCCTGCCCACGGCAGCGCGTGCGGCTGCAGAGACCTCCCGCCGACGCCCTCCCAGCCCGCTCACCGCCACCCCGCCGGCAAATTCCCATCCTTGCCACGGAGCAGGCCTCCCTTCTTTTCCCCAGGGTCCCTCGGGGACTCCGAGGCCCAGAGGGGCACACGCACGGGGCTGGGAAGCGGCCGCCCAGCAGGCGAGGGTGACCACCAGGGACGCTGCCCGGGATGCAGGAAGCCAGGGGGGGCCAGGGCTCTGGAGCCAGGTACACTGGCCGGCCGTGTATCGCTGAGCGATGGACTCCACCCCCCTTCTGTCCCGGGAGAGGCAGGGGTGCTGGCCTCGAGGGGACCCCCTGAGCTGATGCACGTGGGGCCTGGACTTCGCAGAGGGAACAAGCGACTATGAGTCCTCCTCCAGAGGTTCCCGCCCTCCAGAGGAGCCAAGACTCTGGCTGGAGGCAAACTTTAAGCCTCTGGTGACCTTGGGGTCAGTGGTCAGCTTGCTGAGCACGAGGAGGGAGGCCTCTGCCAACCCCAGACCGGGAAACACCCCGAGGTGCCAGCAGGCCTCCACCGGGAGGCCGGCATTGCTTTACCCTCTCTCCTGCACCAGAAACACACATTTTATTTTTTTAACGTTTATTTTAGTTTTGAGAGAGAGACAGACAGAACACAAGTGGGGAGGGGCAGAGACAGAGGGAGACACAGGATCTGAAGCAGGCTCAAGGGTCCGAGCTGTCAGCACAGAGCCTGACACGGAGCTAGAGCCCTCGAGCCGTAAGATCATGACCTGAGCCAAAGTCGGCGCTTAACCGACTGAGCCCCCCGGGCCTAACTCCTGCTGTCCGCCACACACTTTCACACTCACTTCTTTTGGGCCCCGAAACAACCCAATGAGAGTACCAGATGAGGAAGCCGTCGCAGACGGAGCTGAGTGACCGCCTACGCCACACTGCGAGTGAATGTCAGAGACAGGACACTGGGTCCCGCGTCCCGAAAGCAGACGTTTGGAAAACCAGCCCTGAGTTCCGGGACCTCCTGCCTCAGAACTGCTTGTCACCCCCAAAACACCAAGGTCACAGTTGTTTCCACACCCAGAGTGAATTTGGGGCATCAATTAATTCTGGGTTCATCCTGCCCCGGCCGCTTCCAGCACCACGGGCGAGCTCGACGCGAAAGCACCTTGCATTTCAAAGGGGTTCTTGTGCATCCGGCGGGGTTCCAGTGCATAACCATCCACAGGGCGCATTTATACAGCCCGTCTCATGCGTTAGCAGAGGACAGGAGCCAAAGGCCCCAAGCCTATTTCCTGGCACTCACCGGCCCTCGGATGATGAGTCAGGTGACTGCCCGGAGTGCCGGGCCCAGAGCAGGTCAGCAGGTCAGAGCCTCCCGGAAGTCGAGGGGGGGGGCCTTTCACGCTTCAAAACCCACATGCCACCCAGCAGCCATGATGGTTCACATCGTTGGAAAAACACAACGAAGGAAGGAGCTGGTAGGCTGCCTGGCACCCTAACGGCCCTCCGCTTCCATGACAGCGAATGCTGGGCGCTTCTGCAACCCGACGGTGTGCGAGTCCCACGAACCCACAGGTGACGACGTTGTGCAGACCTGCGCATGCGCACACACGCACACGCGCACTCACGCAGGAGCGCGGCAGACAGGTGACGCCTCAGCGAGGCCGGCGGCGCGTGTTAACTGTACTGCTGGGCAAGCGTCGGGTTGCCGGGTTTGATAAGTGCTGTGGCTCCGCGAGGTGCCGCCGTTGGGGAGAAGCCGCATGAAGGGTCCGCGGAACTCTCTGTACTATTCTCGTAACTTCGGGTGGGTCTAAAATTATTTCAAAATAAGAAGTTTTCAAAAATACATCCGGTACACAAATGCTGACTCGAAGGGGCACATGCGCCCCAATGTTTATAGCAGCGCTTTCAACAACAGCCAAATTACGGAAAGAGCCCAAATGCCCGTCGAGCGATGAATGGATAAAGAAGATGCGGTGTATGTATTCAATGGAATATTACTTGGTGATCAAAAACAATGAAATCTGGCCATTTGCAACACCGTGGATGGAACTGGAGGGTATTGTGCCAAGCCAAATAAGTCAGAGAAGGACGAATATCATACAATTTCACTCGTATGAAATTTAAGAAACACGACAGATGAACCTAGGGGAAGGGAAGGAAAAATAAGAGAAAAACAGAGAGTGAGGCAAACCATAAGAGACTCTGAAATACAGAGAACCAACTGAGGGTTGCTGGAGGGGAGGTGGGGGGGGGGTGGGCTAGGTGGGGGATGGGCATTAAGGAGGGCTCGTGTTGGGATGAGCCCTGGGTGTCGTATGTAAGTGATGAAGCACTAAGTTTTACTCCTGAAACCATTGTTACACTACGTTAACTTAGATTAAAATAAAATTTAAAAAATAAACACATATTTCTATCCAGAACATGACCACTTCTCCCTACTTCCCAGTGGGAGCTGCACGCCCCCCTTACCTAGTCACCCCGCTTCTACCTTTGTGTTACCCCCCAGGGGCCACCAACAGCTTAGGTGGACTGAAGGCCAGGTGCACATGGCCTTATGTGGCCACAGGCCCTGTGTGGTCTCCTCCCCGTCCCTTCTGCTCATCTGTTCCCCACCAGCCGCGGGGCCCCCTTAGTTTCCCAACACCAGGACATGATCACGCCTGGTCCTCCTGTGGCCGCTGCCTCCTCCTCCTTCGGATTGCAGAGACCATCTCTTCAGAGAGGCCTCCCCTGACCCCTCATCGACAAGACCCCTTCTGGGCCTGACAGAGGAGGGACGTGGGACTTTCTAGAATGGAGGAATTGTACCCGGGTCAAGGTGATACGGATGCATACACTGGCCAAAGCTACCCAGGCGAGCGTGTTGGGTCTGTGCAGTTTACCGTATATAATAACACCTGATGAAAAACGCAGTCACGGGGGCACCTGGGGGGCTCAGTTGGTTGAGCGCCCGACTTCAGCTCAGGCTGTGATCTCCAGGCTCATGGGTTCCAGCCCCGCATCAGGCTCTGTGCTGACGGCTCAGAGCCTGGAGCCTGCTGCAGATCCCATGTCTCTCTCTCTCTGCTCCTCCTCCATTCATGCTCTGTCTCTCTGAAACAAAAAGTAAAACATTTTTTTTAATGTAGTCGCGGGATTAAAGACCCGTGTCATTGTGACCGTTCTGTCGCCTTATTTATTTTCTTCACGGGCTCGTTATTTTCTGGAATCACCTTTTCGCGTGTGTGTTTCCTCGTTTATCGTCCGTTCCCTGACACACACGCGCACACGCACACCATCGGAAGCCCTCCACGCGAGGTGAAGCCCAGGCCTCCAGGACAGCGGGAGCCAGGTCTGGCCCATTCACACGGCGTGCCCAGCACCCGGCTCGGGTCCTGGCCGGACACGGTGAACAAACGTCTGCCAGGCTCAGTTCACCGCGGATGCGCTGCGCGGTGAGCTCACCAGGAAGGACCTCGGATCTTTTTCACTCTGCCGCTCCCGGAAGCCCTCTTCTTGTGTCTCGGCCAGCTCTGTCCAAAGGCAAGAACTAACTGGCTCATTTGGTGAGTACTTAATGAGCGCTCTGGGGCGAGTCAGCGACCAAAACAGCCCAAGCCCGACGCTCGACGGTCATCTGTCCTGGAGGGCGACGGACACTCAACACCGTGATGTCCCACAAGCCAGGAGATGAAACCGCCCAGCAGAAAAGCATAAAGTCGGAACATCTGGGGAGGAATCTGTAAAGGGATGGGTAAAGCCAGGCACACGCCTGAGGGAAGGGAGTTTCTAGAACAGAGAAAAGCAAGGGTTGATGCTCTGAGCTGAGGCATGTCGTTGGGACAGCCCGGGGCGGGGGACAGGAATGCGGGGTCTCAAGGCCATAAGGAGGACTTGGGACGGTACTCTGAGGGAGGGAAACGCCTAGGAAGGCTCAACGGGACAGCACGGTGATCTGACTGAGGTTCTCGCAGGATCCCATGGACTGCTCGGGAAAGGAAAGACTGTGAGGCAAGGGGAGAGGTGAGATGGGGGGTCACCACCCAGGGCACACGAGACGGCAGCTCAGACCTAGTAGGTAGCCACAGAGGTGCTAAGACCCCAAACTCTCCTTCAACTGGCGTGTCCACAGGATGGGTTCCACGGAGGGCATGAGGTAAAGAGAGGAGTCAGAGCCCAGGAGTTGTGTCCAGAGCAACAAGAAGAAAGGAGTCGACATTTCTCAAGAATAATTGAAGGTGAGCCCACCTGGGGAGCGGCCACCTCAGGCAGGGAATCAAGAAGCCAGGGGTAGCCAGCAGTGAAGGGGGACAGTCGGCCTGGCAGCCGTGGCTACGTGTGGCCCACGTCCAGGACCTCACCTAGGAGAGAGTCGGGGACGCCAACAGCAGAGACCAGAAGACCAGAAGAATCTAGCAAAGAAGACTGAGGGGGGGAAACCAAGGCGGCTGGCAGACCACCAAGAAAGAGCTGACTCTAGAAGAAAAGAAAGTGTTTCCAGAAAAAGTGAGGGATAGACCACGGTCCGCTGCTAGTCAAGGGTGGACGGTGGAGTCGGGCCGCCCTGCGCCCCAGTGAGCGTGAAAGAGCCATATCTACAGGGCGTGGGAGGACGGCTGAATTTCGGCGGGTCTGAAGGAAGAGGGAGGCCGGGCGCGGATGGGAATGGTCAGCTCCGCGAAGACGTCGCAGGTAAATCGGGGCTGAGAAATGGGGTGGCGGTGAAGGAAAACATGGGGTCCAGATGAGCCCTTTTTTCAAGATGACAGAAATTGTGTCCAGGTACACACACCTTGTGGGGAAGGAGGATGCCCCCCCGGGGGAGGGGACACAGGCGGCAGTCAGGTGCGCACGTGCACGCGGGGAGGGTAACCGCGCCTGGAAACACAGAACGCTCAACAAATTGCACTTCCTAAAAAACTCATTACTTTCCAGCATGGGTAATGATTAAAAGTAACTTCTAACAAAGCGTGTTCTGCCAGCCAGGGACGTGTACATAAGGGACACTCGATAAATATTTGTTGATGGATTGATTTTCAAGTACAGTTCCCGCTGAACTCGAACACACGAGGTTCATTTATAATTGGAAGCATCTCGTTACATGCACCTAGTGAGCCAAAGACCTTGAAACCGGTCTGGTCTCCATCCTGCTCCCGCTCCAGCCAGCCCTCAGCCTGGCCCCAATTTAAATGATCACTTCAAAATTGGCGAGGCCTGAATTAATGAGATTTTACTGCACTCACAGCTTTAGATTAAAATCAATGCTGTACCCAAATGTGAGTCGATGACAAATGGCTGGGCAAAGCGGAAACTAATAAACAGCTCGCATTTTTCTGGGAGCCGCCAGCCGAGGCTCTCCATCTTCCTGACTGTCTGCCCCGTTCCTTGCCTTCCCTGAGACACTGCATCAGAACCCGCAGACCCTACACCCTCTTACCGTGTCTTTTGGGGCAAATCCAAAGGCCTTTCAGTCAGGCTTGTTGAACAAAAAGCATACCCGTCAGGCCAGGGGCCTCTCGGACTTCAGGGTGAGTGCAAATGGCCTGGGGCCACTCTCAGAAGAGCAGGGCGCTTAGGATGCGCCGATCTGCAAGTAACCACGGCCAGCACTTCAACATGGCTGACACGAGAAGTCAGCATTTGGTTGTCTCGAGAAACAAGAGGCCCTACAGACAGGCAGGGTCAGGGCCGGCAAATCCAGGGCCTCTGCGGCTCCAAGCAGGGACCCGAGCTCTTTCCCTCCCTCTGATCTTGCGCCCCCACCTTGCAAGCGCTGTCCTCAGGCTGTCGCTGTCACAAGATGGCCGGTGCCACCCCAGGTGTCCCGTCCAGTCCCGACAATGTCCAGGCAAAGACAAGAGCCATCTCTGCTCGAGTCTTTTTTTTTTTTAATTTTTTCAAGTTCATTTATTTATTTTCGAGAGAGACAGAGAGAGTGAGGGAGGGGCAGATAGAGAGGGAGAGAGAGAATCCCGAGCAGGTTCTGCGACAGCCTGATGTGGGGCTTGAGCCCACGAAATTGCAAGATCAAGACCTGAGCTGAAACCAAGAGTCAGACACTTAACCGACAGCCACCCAGGGGCCCCTGTGCCTGAGTCTCTTTTTAAGAGGGGGCTTTTCCAGAAGCCCCCAGCAGACACCGTGCAGTGCCTCGCTGGCCAGGCCTGAGACGCCTGCTCACCCCAAAGCTTGCACTGGACAGGATTGGCAAGGATGACTGACTCTGGTCAGAGGTCAGCCCCTGCGTGACGATGGGGACACACCCCCGGCTTGGAAGAGTGTGGGTGCCTGCACCCAACAGAGCTCCTGCCAGCGTGGGGGAGGAGGGGTGGGTAGCGATGCCAGCTACGGGGCAGGCCGTCACGCACCAGGCCGAGCCTTGCCAAAGGGCCCCCCCTTTACATGGGAGGAAGCTGAGGTTCAGAGGGAGGTGACTTGACCTGAGCCCCGGCTTCTAACTCCAAGCTCAGTGTCACTGTGCATAAGCTCCTCCATGGCCAAATGGGGGGCCCAGAGGAAAGGAGGGTGCTCCCTGTCCCCCAGGAGGCCTCTGCCCACACGGCTGCGTTCCTGAGTCGCATCTAATCCCCAACCGAGGGTTCGGAGTCGATAAAAGCCAGACCGACCCCCACTCATGGTGGCAGAGGCTGAACTATCACGGAAGTTGGATCGCCAGCCCTGAGACAGACGGCGCGTCGGACGCACAAAAACAAGCCCTGCCTGGCATCGGGGGATGTCGCCAAGGGCCACTCACAGTCAGAATCTGTCCCCAGCTGTGCTTCCGGCCCGCCTCTCCTAACTCGAGGCCAGACAAGGCCACCAACGCAGCAACCATTTCTCTCTGCCGACGGGGCCTGAGCAATGACCCTGGAGGCTGACGTTGTGAAGCAGAAACGGAGACAGCTCTGCGTCTGCCTCCCCCTCGGAGCCTCGTGAAAAGCAGCAGCCATAGGAGGGAAGTTTGTTTCTCCTGAGCCGTCGGATGCTCACCTGACGCGGCCCCCCGGCACGGAGCGGTTCGCCTCAGACGCCCTCCCCGCCGTGGTCCCCGCGCCTGAGCCGGCTCGGCTGCCCTTCCCGGGGACTGCTCTCCGGGCAGAGGGGAGGCCCGTGTCGCCCGCTGTCGCGAGCCCTGGCTAAGCCGGTGAGGAGTCAGGCTTCCATAGCCTTTCCACTGGCACCCGCTTCCGAGAAGCTTTGCTGAGCCTCTTAATCTGGCTCATGTTCTGGGACGGGGAAGCCGGATCAGAACTCGGAAGTGCTCTGGCGAGCGCATGCCCAGGTCACAGACGCCCGTCGGAGCGTGAGATTGCTGCTGCCTGAGCCCGGCGCCCTCCCGGGGGTTAGTGGGGAGCCCCTTGCCCACCCCCCCCTCCCGTGAGGACACTGTTGTCAAATCCCGGCCTTCTAGCCTCTCCCTCTGTGCCGGGCTTGTCAATCCCGAGGGCTGCGGATTCGATCCGCCCACCCCCCCGCACGACGCCCACCAGGCAGGCTCTGCCGGCTCAGCTGGCCCGCTGGCCAGTGGACCCCCACAGGCCCCTCCTCTCCGCCGTGACACCAGCCCACGCACAGAGACCCTTCCGGCTCCCTTAGCACAACTTCTGGCGTAGCCGGAAGTGTTTAGGCGGGACAGAACGTTCAGGGCTGAGATGCGTCTCCGAACACACGCGTGGGATTTGCCCTTCATTTATTTGCCGTCCGTACGGTTTCCACGCGTGGCTGGTGATTCTCTGTCATTAAAGGATGCCCCAAACTTCCTTCCTCTGGTTCTGTGTGAAGCCCCACCTCTGGGCCCTCCGCGTGGGGGCAGCTGTGGGGGGGGGCACCAGGGGAGTCGGGCTACAGCCTTCGAGTGTGCGGAAGCTTCCCGGGGCCTTGGGGCCGTGCCTCCTTGACAGAGGGAGACCACAAAGCCGTGTCATCCTCCTACCCGCCTGGCCGGGCTGCTGCGAGGACGAAACGAGAGTGGCTTGGAAGACAACGAGCTGGGACATCCAACTGCAGGAGACAGAAGACGACAGCGGGCCTTGTAATGGGCCCCATCAAGCCTCCCGGGAAGGTTCTGGGGCCCGTTGGGCCTCCTGGTGTTATTTCCGTGACTCTGAATAGCAGAGACCGAGGAACGCGATTGTAGTAAAAATAAGATCGAGTCGCCTATTGCGAACTCGCTGCGGGCTGGACGCCGTGCTTTTCATGCCTGAGCTCGCTGGGCCGTCCCCACCTGCGAGGCGGACGTCCTCAGGAGCCCCTCTCACAGAAAGGGCCTGGGAGGTCCGCCAGCTTAGGGACCATCGCACAGCTAGCAGCTGGTGTCACAAGGACTTTCGCCTGGGGCCGGCTGACCCCTGGGCTTGGAGCAGTCACCCACCACACTAGGACCCAAATCCTAGCTCCGCGTGGGACCTGGAGCCGTCCTGCCCTCGCGGGGCCTCAGTTTCCCTCCCTGCGGGAGAAAATGAGCAACGGAGCGGCTGCTCCGAGACCCCCGCCAGCGCGGGCAAACTCTAATTCTTGGAATGAAACTTGGTGGAGAACGAACTGCAAACTCTTTGAGGCGGCGCGTAGTGACTGTGCTGCGTGCTGCTTCTTGGCCGTGCAGTCTCCTCCCGCCGCAGGGACGGGCCGCCAACAGGGAACAGCTTCCCGTTGCTCACTTTATGGCCCCCGATCCAGGCAGTGCTCGCTTCTGATAGACTGACGACTACAGGGAGGCAAGTCGCTGTTTGGGGGGGAAGCTTTTTCAGGCGACTGTCCCCCCTCCTCCTGCTTTTTCTTATTTCCTCCCATTTCCCCCCCTAGTCTTCGCCTTACCAGACTCAGATTTTCAAACCTGTTGTCAAGGCAACACTAGGTTTCTCTCTCTGCACTCCAGTGTCTCAATGGGGGTATCCATAGCAACAAGAATACCTTGCTCTTTCAAAGTCAGTGACCTCCCAAAGCTTCGTGGGACTCGTGGAGGTAAATTATGTTTAGACCACTTTTTACCACAGGCACCAGTTTGGTACCTAAACAGGCCCAACTGGTGACGTCTGTACCAGTTAGCTTTTGCTGTGTAACAAATAACCCTTACAAGTTGGTGGCTTAGAGCAGGAGGCATTTATCATTGCTCTGAAGGCCACCTGGGGGTCCTCCCCATCTCGGCTGGGCTCCCTCTCGTGTCTGCGGGAAGCTGCAGGTGGGCAGGCACACAGCTCAGCTTGGCTGAGCTCTTGAACTTATCTGGAGGCCGCAGACCGGATCGGGACAGCCTCAGATAGGACAGGATTCCCCCTACCCCTCAGTGAGCCTAGGCTTTTTTGCCGGAGGCAGCGGGCTTCTGAGCTGGAGGGAGGTAGACGGGGAGAGGTTTGAGACCGCTTCCCCACGTTCCAGTGGCCAAAGCAAGTCTCAGGCCAGGCCAGACGCAAGGGGTAGGGAAATAGACTTTACCTTTTGACTGGAGGGACCAAAGAGCCACGTCGCCAAGAGCGTGGGTGGGTGGGGAGGAGGGGTGGAGAATCGTGACCGTTTTTGAAAACCATCTACCACATTTCTTGTGGAGAGATTGAGGCGCCACTTACATATGACCTGGGCTTCCGCAGCTAAGGCGTAGCCTTGCACAGAGGGAACGGACCCCTGGGAATTTCCAAGTCTCCGGGCCCTTCTAGAAGCAGCTCCAGACTCCCCGCGCCTCCACCCGTGCCTCCATCTGTACATGTTATCAGTTCGCGTGATCCCCGCAGGCAAAGAGTACAGGACGTCCCCGCAGAGCAGAGAGACCCTGTCCCCCCCAAGACAGGGACCCGAGTGCCAGGACAGCCAAAGTCAACAGGCGACCATGGCAAACCCCAGCCAGCCTCCGCCGGCCACAGGCTGCGAGCGACGGGGCGGCTTCTCGTGGGGCGAAACCTCCTCCCCCGGGCACCCCCGGCAGGTTTCGGAGCTCGAGGAAAACCGCGTTAAAAAACAAACTCTTGGAAATCTCAGCTCGCCTAATCTTAGACCAGGAAAGCCGAAGGAGCTTTCCACTTTGCTGCGGGATTCCGAGTCCGTCCTGAGGCTGGCGGGGCACGCCGGGCTCCAGAGGGGTCCGGAGGGAGGGGTCACGGCGCTCGTGGGGCTCGCCAAAAGCCCGACGGAGGGGGCGAAGATGCCCTTCCTTCTGATGGGTGCTCGCCACGTGCCAGAGCTGCCCTCACGTAACAAACGTTAACTTCCTGTTCCCCTGACATCCTTCTGGTAATAAGTGACCAAGGTCCCCCCCGTCCCCAAGACTGGCTTACTTCCTAAAGGAATTCCTCACCCCGGGGAGGAACGTCGAGCTAGTCAGAGCAGACGCGGCCGGGCCAGGCTTTCAAGTGAGCAGAGGCAACCCCGTCTCTCTCTGTCCCCCTGGTCAAGGGCAAGATCCTCCCAAACACCCCTGGATTCGTGCGACGCCTCGGCCCCGCCGCAGAAACCCCAACATCTTTCGTCACGCTGGGGCCCTAGCGGGCACTTCAGACGTGAACCAGTGACCCGACCGTCGTGGAAACGGCCATCTCTCGTACTTCAGAACTTTTGGGCAACGTGGAATTTTCCACTGGCACCCTGAAGACTGTCCCGCCTGCTCGCGGCTCCAGCAGGGGAGAGCGAGGACCGCTGTGCCAGAGGCCCAGACGCCCCCTCCCGAGCTCCCCTCAGAGGCCAGGAGAGAGTTAACTTTCTTCCCCGAGCCGGATCCGCCGGCGCGGTCTCCCAGCTCCTGCTCCCGGCTCTCGGTGAGTCAGCGAGTTCAGCTTTTCTCCACCGTTTGGCCTTCAAGACGCGAAAGTGCAGTGTCGCGTTCCGGAATCAGCCGTGTGCTCCGGCTTCAGTCCCCCCGGTGATTCATCCGCTTGAAAATTCCTGCTCCCCCCCCCAGCCCCCCGGCTCCGCGAAATGTCAGGCGCGTCATGTCACCACCTAATCAATTCCCTAATCTCGCGTCTGAAAACCTCTTCTTTAAAAGGCGGTTGCTTTAAACAGGAGCAAAAAAGAATATCACAAGTGCGGAGTCGTGACAGTCTGCGCAGGGAAGAAAGTCAAAGACAGATGACTGATGGGGCTCTCTGGACACTTTCTTTTGATTATTTTTTTTCAGGGAACTTGCAGAAGGCATCCGGGGGCAGTGACGGCTAATTTACGTTATCTCGCTCCTGTGTGGAAAGCAGTGGCTGGAAATTGTCACCCAAAATAACCCCCGCGCGGCTTCGATTCTGATCCCAGACGTAATAAGAGAGCGCGGCCTGATCTTTATTAATAAAGCAGGTATGAAACGTACGTCAGCTCGGCGAGCTCAACGGCTACCGAGTCACCCGGAAAGCAATGTGTCAAAATTGATTTATCTCCTGCATTTTTAAAGCGTTTGGATCATTTTCTAATTCACAAATGTGCTGATTCTCAATAGCAATGTTCCCTTTTTGTGCAAATTTGACATGAGGACATTGGGCTGATAGAAGAAAGTCTGAGGCTCTGTGGCCTCCTGGGTCAGTGAGGATGTTCGTGGCGCTCTCGGGAAACTATGGCTCAGAACCCAGCTGAACGCTTTGCACCTCCAGAGGCTTCGTTTGTTTTTGTTTGGGTTTTTTGTTTGTTTGTTTCGTTTGTTTGTTTTGTGCTCCTGGTATACTTCGCGCTCTGGAAGACGGTCGTGAAATCTGCACATTCGTGAATTAAATGGTGCCGGTAGCACAGCTGAGATGTTTATCTCCAAGTTCCTAGTTGGCCCTGACCACATCCCCAGCAAAGTGTTTCCAACACGAAGCAGGTTGTCAGTAGCCCCTGAATGAATGAAATGTACTGAAAAACGCTCCTTTAGGACCATAAGAAGTAGTCCTGGATACTTCTGGAACTGATAAACCGGGGTAGTCCCCTGACTCTCCACGCGGAGTTTTCCTGTCGGGCTACAGGGAGAAATCTGGGCATTGGCTTGAGCCACAAGACAGACCCTTGGAACCTTAAAAAGCGCTCCCGGGGGGCCTGGGTGGCTCAGTCAGTTAAGCGTCCGACTCGGGCTCAGGTCAGTATCTCACGGTTCGTGAGTTCGAGCCCCACGTCGGGCTCTGTGCTGACAGCTCGGAGCCTGAAGCCTGCTTCGATTCTGTGTCTCCCTCTCTGTCCGCTCCTCCCTGCCTTGTGCTCTGTCTCTCAAAACGTAAATAAACATTAAAAAAAAAAATTTTAAGTGCTCGCATTAATCACCTTCTCTGTACTTCTCAAATTTTTATTCTCTATACATCAACACAGTGGGTGAAAGTAATCACCGAAAGGCATCGCTTCGGGAGGCAGGGCCGGGATCGGGCGGGGTGGAGAGCCTCTCCCCCGTCCTCACCACCCAGGTCACCGATACTTTGGTGAGTGTTTCTTTCTCATCTCACTCCGTGCCTCTAGACTGAACGGGGCCCAGCCCCGCACTCGGCCGCGCGCGACTTCCAGCCGGCCTGGGCTCCACTTTCCTTTCGTCTCTCGGTGCCACCTTCCTCCCCCCACAGGGCGCTGACACTTCGGCGTCGGGAAACCCAACTTCCTCGTTCTTCCAGCTAGAACAGAAAGCCTCTTCCAGTCCCCCGAAGTTGGCTGGAGGACACTCTCCACGCACTTTCCATCTGAGCACCAGCTCGGAAGGCCTCAGGCCACAGGGAGGTCTGACATCCTCTGAGGATGTTCGGAAGGAAAGTAACCTCTCGGGGGAATGTGGTCACGGAGCCCGGACGCGGCCCAGCGCTAGGCCTGTTTGCCGGCGCTGACGGGCAGACTCGAGGACGATGACTTTCCCCGGGTTGCAGAGGCCCCGCGTGACTCCGGAGCGACTCGCGCCGCCGGAAGCAGCGTACCTCGACATTTCACACTTCTCTTAAAAACGCCGAGGGGCGAGATTTTAGAGTGGGTGAGGGACCCGGAGTATCCCGGTAGCAAGGGGATCTCAGCTCCTGGCAAGAAGTCACGTCCCCCGTGAGTCAGCTCGTAAACAGAACGGCACAGGCGGGGAGGGCACGCACTTTAATAACCCGCAGGGGGGAGGAAGAGCGGGGCAGAAGGGGGCGTGGCTAGGGCGTGAGGACCCCGGCCCTCTGTGCAGACTCTCGGGAACATCTCAGCCGTTCGTAGGCAAGAACTTGACCCCCTGCCACGCATCGGGGCGAACCTCGGAAAGACGCCCCCTTCCCAATCAAGGCTGCCAGCAATCCTCCGTTTCCGGAAGGTACTCGAGCCCACTTCAGCCTCTTTTTTCCCACCAGTAAATGAATTTAAAAGATTGAAGGCGCATTATCTCTACTAACAACAAAGACTTGGGTTTTTATCTGTTGTCAAGGCAACACTAGCAGTTTTCTCCCTGGCTTCTTAATGCCTAGATTTATGTTTCCATAGCTACGAGAAATCTCTAGGTCTTCGAGGTAACACAAACTGGTCTACCAAAACTTTCAGGGCTGGGATTGTGGCTGTTGGTGCAAACCGTGCCCATGTGTCCACCTGACCTCCCTCACCCAGAGGCCGGGTTCCGTAACCCCTTCCTGTTCTTCTAGTCCTCTGCACCTAGAAGTGGCTCCCTTCATGACCGCTTGGGCCCCCGCAGGAATCCGAGAAGTGAAAAGTTAGCGGACCCAGGAAATGGAGATTCCTCAAACCAGCATTCCGATTCTGTTAGATCCGCTGCCGCCAGAGCTACCGCGAAGGACTCTGCAAAGGAAAAGTTACCCTTGGGGGCTGGCCACAGCAGGGACCTAAGGACAGGAGAGCTGGAGAAACTCTCTCGGACGTCTGGAGCTGCCGGGGCCGCTCGCCCCCAGCTTTGTAACCTCAGTTTCTAGGACCCAGGAGTTAGTGTTTCCTCAGGATTAACTCACGTGGGGCTGCCCTTCCAGATGTTTGTACAACCGTGCCTACAGTGTTTTGTCTGAGCCACTGGGTGGATAAAGCATTTCTTTACATCACTCTGTGGCACCGCTGGCCTTTCCCAAGGTTTTATTCCCTCAGGAACATTCTGGCAAATAGTTAGATACTGTTGATCAGAGCATTACAAGTACGATGGTGTGTGGGTGGGGGTGTGTGCGGGCACGCGCGAGTGTGCGTGGCAGGGAGCGGGCGGCACCTAATGTAATGAATCAGTAATGTTGTCAGAGAAAGAGAGATAGATGTGGCCAGGCTGAGAAACCCGGACAGGAACGCTGGGTTAGGGGAACATCGCCCATTACGAAGCTCTTCCTCGTCAACATTGCCATCCTTACCGGTGGCTCGTTGCCTCCCATCCATCTGAAGAAGGCACCGGCAGACGACGTAGGGACACAAAGACAGGAGTCCCAAATGTATTCATTTGTCAGGGCTGTCATAGCAGACACCACAGCTGTGGGCCTTACACGACAGAAATTTATTCTCTCACTCTTCCGGAGGCTACAAGGCCAAAGTCAAGGTGCTGGCAGGGCCCCGGTCCCGCCCAGGGCTCCGGGCAACGATCCCGTTCCATGCTCGTCTCCCAGCTTCAGGAGGTCGCTGGCAATCCTTGGTGCTCCTTGGCTTGTGGCGGCTTCGCCCCTGTCTCGGTCCCCGCGGTCACGTGGCCTTCTTCCCTGCACGTCTCCCTCTCTGTGTCACTTCCCCTCTCCCTGAGGATGACGCCAGTCACATTGGACTCAGGACCTGGCCTACTCCAGGGTGACCCTGTCTGGACTCTGTGTCTGCGATGGCCCTGTTTCCCAGTAAGGTCACGTTCGAAGGTTCAGGGAAGGACGTGAAATTTGGAGGGACACCGTCCAGGAGAGTGCAGGGGTCAAGGCTGTCGTCAGCTAGGGAATTCGCCGCGTCTCTACAAGGTCTCGGCCAAGCTGACCTTTCCTCCAGGAAACCTTCTCTGACCTCCCCAGAGCCAAGGGAGCCGCCCCTCTTACGAGGCCTCAGGGCACGCCGCTCTTCCCAGCATGGTGTCTGGACTATACCCGTCCATTTGCTTGTCTAAATCGCTCACGGGTCAGAGGGCGGGAGCTCGCCTGGCCCTGTCCTTGACCTCCACTCCTTGGGGTGAGGCCTCGGTGAGTGTCGCTTGCCGCTGGCTTCACGTGGCTCTTCATTCGGCTGACACGTCAGGGACCGTATTTTCTTGCCCAAGAGGAAGTCCAGAGGTGGGTCGACTCCAGGCTCAGGAAGTCAGGGCTGGGGCTTGGCCCGTGTGCTCCTCACGGGTTAGCTTCCGTTTCAGGCGAGGAGCAAGATGGCGGCCCCAGTTCTAGATGAGCGGTTTTCCAGAGAGATATTTCCCAGACTCTCACTCTCCCGCTGTGCCTGGACGGGTCACGTGTCCTTTGGTCCACCGGTTGCTGGAAAGGCCTGGATTGATTTCCTCTAGGCTGTGAGGGAAAGATCTGTTCCAGGCTTGCAGCCAGCCATCTTCATGGCGCAGGGCATCCTCCCCTATACTACCGGGGCCCAGATTTCTCTCGTTTCTAAAGATGCCAGTCGTGTGGACAAGGGGCCCAGCCCACGGCAGCGTGACCTCCTCCTAACTGACGACAGCTGCAACGACCCTATCTCCCAACAAGGTCACATTCTAAGGTGCTGAGGGTTAGGATTTCAACACATGAGCTTGACGGACACAATTCGGTCCATGACACCAACCTTGACATTTTGGAGGAAGGGATGGCTCCTACTGCTCATTGGGCTCTAACCATGTGCCAGGCATTGAGCCAAACCCTTGACAACATCCACTATCCCGTGTCCTTTTACAGAGAAACAAATGAGGCTGGGTAATTCCTCTGATGTCATGTAGGTAGCAAGTAGCAGAGCCGCGTGGCAAGCCTGCCTTCAGGGCATGAAAAGCTAGCTGATGGTATCAAATGGCACTGGATACCCGATAGCATGATAAAGGCCCCAAATGTTCCTGGAACTTTTTTCAGGGGAAGGCTTCACAGAGGAGGTGAGATGGGGGGGGGTGGGGCGGCGCTTAGAGAAAAGCAAAGCCAAGTTTTTGTGCATCCGAACTAAATCAAGGAAGTACAAAAATGAGCTACAATTTTTTTTTAATTATAAAAAGACTATTTTGTTTTCTTTTTTAACTTTGATTATGGACATGATCGAGCACACACCGAAGCTGAGAGAATGATAGAGCAAATCCCCGTGTACCCACCACCCGGATTCTGTCATTTGCAATATTCTGTCCAATCTGTTTCATCTCCTCCTCTTTCTTCTGGACTCGTTGAGACAATCCCAGAGAGGATATTATTTTACCTATCAGGACTGTCAGATTACGTCTTTATCAGCCGAAGATGCTTTTTTACGTAACCACAGTTCCGCTCTCGCAGCCAAAGACATTAACGAGATTATCATCTAATATCCAAGCAGCCACATTTTTCTCATTATCTCAAACGTTCCTTGTTCCTTTCCATAGCTCGTTTGCTGAACGAGGGTGCAGGCGCAGGGTACACTGTGCATCGGACTGATACGTCTTTTAATTTCTTTTAATCGCGAGATCTCTCCTCTCCTCTCCCCCTGCCTTGTTTTTTATTCTTTGCTATTTCTTTGTCAAAGAAACCATTTGTCCTGTTGAAAGCCACACATTCTGGGCTCCGTAGTCACTTCCTGGAGACCTTAGCCCTCCTGCTCCTGAAGACTAGTTGTCAGCTCCAGAGGTCCGATTAACCTCTTTCGAAAAGGGGAAAATAACCCTGAGTTTGTACTGTTATTTCCGATGCCAGGATCAAGATGATAGAGTTTTACTTCTCTGGGGTTTAGCTGTCTTTACTTTCAAACGGAAAGTCTGGCTTCCTAGAGATATTAACATAACTGCTCTTTGCTTTAACTCACATTATCCTTGTAGCAGGACCAATATTGTTACTGAAAATAAGACTTTTGAATATGAGTTAAGACTTATTTACGGTTCCTTTTATCCCTAGGACATATTCCGCTAGGGACAGAGAGTCCAAAGACTGCTTAAAAATCATTTCAAATAATTCTTTTTGTGTGTGTTCTTGGGCGCCAGTTTGATATTCTTTAGATTTATTTATTTCCATTTGTTTTCAATGTTTAGGAGTTTTTGTTGATTTATTTATTCATTTGTTTCTTTGCTTGTTTGTTTTTTAAAGTTTTTCTTGAGAGAGAGCCTGTGTGAGCAGGGGCTGAGCAGAGAGAAAGAGGAAGAGAGAGAGAGAGAGAGAGAGAGAATCCCAAGCAGGCTCCGAGCTTTCTGCACAGAGCCCGACACTGGGCTCCGTCTTACAAGCTGTGATATCATGACCTGAGCCGAAATCACGACTCAGACACTTCACCAACAGAGCCACCCAGGCGCCCCTCTTTTTACTTTAATTATGTGAAATACACGCAAGATTCCAAAATCAAGTCTATAAGATAAAGTAGGTCCTCACTGGGGTCACGCACATTTCTGTCCCCCACCCAGGCTCCCAGAGTAAGCCGCTTTGGGGTTATTTTTTCATTCTTTCTTTGGTTCTTTCTGAAAATGAAAGTACACACCTATGTACGTACCTGTTGTCCCCTTTTCTACATAAAAAGCAGAACACTGTGAATGCTATTCTGCACCTTGGGGTTCTTCCACTTCCTTGTACTGGAAGTCGCCCCACGTCGATACACAGAGACGCCCCTCATTTTGTTTTTACGACTGCCTCATCCTCTACCGTTCGGATTCGGCGTAGCTTGTTCAGCAAGCCCGCTGTTGCGGTCCGTCGCCACCCTTTTGTTCTTAAAACGACACATCGAAAGTGGTTGTGTCTCACGAGAAAAACACACAGTTCCCTCACCGAGTGTGTGGTCAAACTAAAAGAGGCCAACCGGAAGACCCACTCCAGTTTTCACCACTAAAATGTCACGATTTGGACAAATTGGAGACGCGATCCCGGAGAGGCTGCTTGGCTTCCAGAAGCAGATCGGGTGGCGGTCTAGCTCAGACCCCGCTCGCACCCCGACCCAGCTGCGGGGCTCTGAGCAGGTGCCATGCTTTTCTGAGCCTGGAGCCCAGCACGGGCGGCACAGACCGGGAGCCCGAGTAGGAACCGCGCGGTGGCTCTCCAGATAAAACGAGTCGTCCCACGCGCTGCCCGGACCGCACGCTGAGGGCTTGGCAAACTTACACACCATCATCACCTGCTCTTCCTGAAAACAAAACTAGGAGAATACAGATGAAGAAGGTGGCCATTCCACCAGGGGAGGGGCAGGCACCCCTGGGGTGCCATCCAGTCAGCACCTCACCCCCCTTGCCGGCTGAAAGGCTTCGGGTAGCGGTCCAAGATGAACGGAGACATGCTCCCCAAAGGCGAGTTCAGCTGCTCTTCCTTGGAGGCAGAAACACTACCAACACATCTGCATTCTGGCAGGAACACGTCTAAATAAAGACAGACCTTGTCGCGTGACTTCTTAGTTTCCAGAAGTCACCAGGCCCCTCTTTTTCCTGCTCCCTTTCTTTGGCTCTCCAGTCGAGCCCAAACCCTGAGGTACTGAGGGCAGCTGTCTGTCCCCTGGCCAGCTTTCGGGCCAAGCCGCACTCATTCAGCCCCTCGGTGGAACCAGTTCACCCACAACCTTGACCTCACAGACGCCTGGGAGCTCTGGCTCAGGCACGCGCAACTTGCCAAGAAAGAAGCTGATTCCTGCCAAGAGAGAACATCAAGTCTCCTCCCCTCGGCTGACCTCCGCGAGAGCTGGCGCAGGCGAGCAGTCATCAGGCGAGTCTGGCCCGAGGTAGAGGAAACATGTTTCCACGGGTTCTTCTGATCCTACGAAATGCCTCTGGGGCTTGGAGCTGGGTCTTTGGAGTTTTCAAAGTCATGCATTCTAAGGGCCCTGCCAGCAGAGCTCTGCCCCAGGCCCAAAAGGAAGACGGCAAAGAAACAAGAACAAATATACTCATTACCATGGTAGAGGGGTCTTCTTGGTTGAATCCCCAAACTCCCGCCCACCCTTAGATGATTAGTCCAAGCCAGGCCTTTCCAGCAACCGGTGGACCAAAGGACACGTGACCCGTCCTGCCGCGGCGGGAGAGTCTGGGAAATATCTCTCTGGAAAACCGCTCATCTAGAACTGAGGCCGCCATCTTGCTCCTCGCCTGAAACGGAAGCTAACCCGTGAGGAGCACACGGGCCAAGCCCCAGCCCTGACTTCCTGAGCCTGGAGTCGACCCACCTCTGGACTTCCTCTTGGGCAAGAAAATACGGTCCCTGACGCGTCAGCCGAATGAAGAGCCACGTGAAGCCAGCGGCAAGCGACACTCACCGAGGCCTCACCCCAGGGAGTGGAGTCAAGGACAGGGCCAGGCGAGCTCCCCTCCCTCTGACCCGTGAGCGATTTAGACAAGCAAATGGACGGGTATAGTCCAGACACCATGCTGGGAAGAGGGGCAGCTCCCTTGGCTCTGGGGAGGTCAGAGAAGGTTTCCTGGAGGAAAGGTCAGCTCGGCCTGAGACCTTGTGGAGACGCGGCGAATTCCCTAGCCGACAGCCTTGACCCCTGCACTCCCCTGGACGGTGTCCCTCCAAATTTCACGTCCTTCCCTGAACCTTCGAACGTGACCTTACTGGGAAACAGGGCCATCGCAGACACAGAGTCCAGACGGGGTCACCCTGGAGCAGGCCAGGCCCTGAGTCCAATGTGACTGGTGTCGTCCTCGGGAGAGGGGAAGTGACACAGAGAGGGAGACGTGCAGGGAAGAAGGCCACGTGACCGCGGGGACAGAGACAGGGGCGAAGCCGCCACAAGCCAAGGAGCACCAAGGATTGCCAGCGACCTCCTGAAGCTGGGAGACGAGCATGGAACGGGATCGTTGCCCGGAGCCCTGGGCGGGACCGGGGCCCTGCCAGCACCTTGACTTTGGCCTTGTAGCCTCCGGAAGAGTGAGAGAATAAATTTCTGTCGTGTAGGCCCACAGCTGTGGTGTCTGCTGTGCTGGCCCTGACAAACTGATCCAGCCCCCTTCCTTGGAACACAACAGTATTTGGGACACAGGAGGGGGAAGACCGTGGGCCCGTCTGAAAAGTAAACTCATTTTCCAGGTTTCCCCATAGCGAGAGGCAGGCACGGGCCCGGCTCTGGCCACGAGATGCAAGCAGTGGTCGCTGGGTGGATTTCCAGGACGTCCCCGGGCCTTTGCTCTGCACCCTTTCCCCTTCTTGCTGCCTGAAGCAAACGCCTGGTGCCTCTGGCCACGGCCGGCCTCATGGGGCACCCTGGGAGGAGAGGTCGAGAGTTTTGCCGTGACCTTGGGCCTCTCGTCCCCGGGCAGCCACGCCATCCTGAAAGGTCTCTGGGCCTCGCGTCAGAGAGAAGTCGGCCCCTACCACGCGCAGGCGGCCGCTCTGTGGATGTCTGTCACCTGCTCTCAGCCTCCAACCCTGAGTGGTCCTCGCCCAGCACGGAACAGGCGGGCCAACGGCACAGGAGGGGAAGGGACCGTGAGCGGGATTCCTGGAAGAGCTGGCCCAGTGAGACCCAGGTGTTCAGACTGACGGACACGCGTTGAAAGGGGCTGAGGGTGGAGGGGCCGGTGAGGGCCGGATGGCGGAAGCCGGTAGCCGTCCCTGGCAGCGCCCTGCCTTCGCCAGGATGCTCCGTGCGCCCCAGCCCAGC
This sequence comes from Paguma larvata, assembly GCA_030068075.1. Classification (NCBI taxonomy): domain Eukaryota; kingdom Metazoa; phylum Chordata; class Mammalia; order Carnivora; family Viverridae; genus Paguma; species Paguma larvata. Next base: position 45,452,771 of record CM057844.1, on the reverse strand, counting down.
CCGGCTTCGGCCTGCGCTGTCCCCTGTCGGGGGCCGCCTCTCACCACTGAGAGCCACTCTGCCTCCGGCAGCAGGCCACTCCCAGGTGCGGGTGCCCTGACCCGATCCCACAGGTGTCACAGGCTGCGTTGTGCCCTCGTGCATGTCCTGGGGCTGCCGAAACCAATGTCCGCAAACGGGGCACTTGAAACAGCAGAAGCCTGCTCGTGCCCAGTCCTGGAGGCCAGAAGTCTGATGTCACGGCGCCAGGAGGCCACATTCTCTCTGAAGGCCCTGGGGGAGGACCCTCTATCCTCACCAGCTTCCGAGGGCGCCTGCGGCTCCTCGGCGTGCAAATGCATCTCTTCCGTGGTCACGTAGCCTTTCGTCCCATGGCCCTGTGTGTCAAATCTCAGTCTTCTGTCTCTTATAGGGACTCCCGCCATCGGATTTGAGGCCCGCCCTAAATCCAGGGTGATCTCATCTCAAGATCCCTAACTTAGTTACATCTGCAATGAACTCATTTGGAAACAAGGTAGGGGCGCCTGGGTGGCTCGGTCAGTTAAGCGTCCGACTCCCGATTTGAGCTCAGGTCATGATCTCACAGTTCGTGGGATCCGGCCCCGAGTCGGCTCTTCACTGACGGCACAGAGCCTGCTTGGGATTCTCTCTCTCCCTCTCTCTCTCTGCCCCTCCCCTACTCACACTCTCCCTCTCTATCAAAATAAATAAATAAACGTTAAAATAATAATAATAATAATTTGGAAATAAAGTCACACTCACAGGAACTGGATATTAGGAGGTAGGATATCATTTGGGGGGACACTATTCACCCCTCTACACTCCCTTCTGCCCCCAGCAGTAATACCCTCAAATAAGCTACTTGCACCCAAATCCTCATCTTGGGGAACCCAAACCTGGACAAGGAGCTGAAACGTCACGGAGACAGTAGACAAATCTGATGTCTATTCAGAGAGAAAGGACGTGGCCACGCGGATGGCAAGGCCTTCTGAGAACCACAAATTAAAAGTGACGAAACACGAATACGTTCTGGGTGTGAATGTGGCTCGCCAGGCCTTCCCGCTGTTGTATGTTTAAGCCCTGCTCTACCCAATAGGTCATACTTAACGTGGGGTGTGTGTGTGTGTGTGTGTGTATGTGTGTGTGTGTTCGTGCGTACGTGTTTGTGTGGGTTTTCATAACCGCTGTTTATGGAACATTCTCATGCACGTAACCTCATCAGTCCTTACAGCAGCTCTGAGAAGCTTGCCTGCTGTTTACACCCAGACGCTCCCCCAGAGATCTGAGTTCACTTACGATTAGAGGCACAGAGGGCGCCAGCCCATAGGCCGAAGAGCGACGTAGACGCATCAGAAGGGGAGGAGCGCGGCAGGTGGCAGATGTCAAGGTACGGCCGTGGGTCTGGAAAACTAGATCAGCTAAACACAAAGAACTTTCTCTCGTCTTCCTGGAAACCACGGCAAAAAGAGAAACACAGTTCTAATTGCCCTAGAGTTCTCATTGTCTAAAGAAGAGAAACTATATACATTTGCCAAGAAAAGCAAACTTTGTCCAACGCCTAACTTGAAAGACTTTTATCCCCAGGGCTCTGAATAAGGGGCAAAGACCGACCTAACGGACAGTATTTCTGAGAGCGGTTTCTCCGAAAATGGCCATTGCTTCTATCGACCGCGGATAAAAGCCCAGAGTGTGGTACTAAATCATGGTCTCGGCCTGCACCTTTCCGGCGATCTGGCCCCGAGGACCCGCTTAGCGGGACTCTGGGCGGGCGGTGGAGACTCAGCGAGCTCCGTCTGCGGCCCCCTGGTCTGAGCTACTTCTTCAGAATATACCTCGTGCTCCAGGCGAGGGGGGCTCAGATATGATGGGCCTGCCCAACCTGTTCTGTACTTAGGGAAATGGAATAGTTTCCAACTTCTTTTGCCAAATCAACACGCACACACCCAAAATGCCCCATGTGCTCTGTTGTCACCGTTACTTCTTTGAAAGGGGGACAGTTTGAGGCCAAGAACGCAGATATCCCTTAAAGTGAATAAATCCAGTTTAATGAAAAACCCATGACCTGGCACTTTTGTTTTGCCTTGTCTCACCGTGGCCGTGAGAACTTGGTCTTGGACCCATGTTTACAAACCCGGCCCTGGCCCCAGGTCGCAGCCCTGACCCCACGCCTGGCTGAAGACGACAGGGCTGGCAACTGAGAGCGTGTCAAAGCCTGATGCGTTCCTGGGTCCACAGGGAGGAATGGCCCCAGTGAGCCCTCTCGGTAGCCCCGTCTTTGCGGAATCCTCTCCCCTCGAGACCTGTGGTTTGCTTCCATCCCACGACATACAGCCAAGGTGGTGGGAGTTCCCTCCCCTGATTGGGTTCCGTTATGTAAGGCCCATCCTCACAGACTAGAGAGAAAGGGCCCCTGGCCTCCTTGAGAGAGTGAGCAGCCACACGGAGGAAGCCCACGTGGCAGGTGACTCTGTTTCTTGGGGCTACCATGACAAAACACCTCCAGCAACAGAAATTTCGTTATGTCCAACTCCGTGTCCAAATTTCCCCTTCTCATAAGGACACGGTCGTTTTGAATGAGGGCCCAGGCTGTGCAGGACCTGGTCTTGACTTAATCCGTCTGCAGCTGCCTATTTCCACTTAAGGTCCCATTCGTAGTGACTGGAGGATTGAGATTTGGAGACATGAGTCAACCCGTATGTGCAAGGGGGCACCTTCTGGGCCCTGAGAGCAGCCTCGAGCCGACATCCAGCAAAAGGCTGGGCGCGCAGTTCTAGCACCGCAAGGAAACGAGCTCTGAATTCTGCCAAACACCTGTGAGCTTGCAAGGAGAGCCCAAACTCCAGAGGAAAACACGGCTCTGCCAACTACTGGAATCGCAGCCGTACGAGGCCCCGAGCAGAGGGCCCAGTGAGCCACGCCCAGACCCCTGACCTGCAGAAACTGTGAGACTACAAATGTGCGTGTGGTGTCGAGCCCTCGGACATGTGGTGATTCGCTCCACTAAAAGCACGGAAAGCTAACGCAGGAGGAGTGCCCAGCGTCTCTGGGAGAAGAGCCGCCATGTCTGATGGTGGCGCAGTCCATCTAAAGCCTTCCTTCGGGGACGTGTGTTGACGTGTCAGCGATGGTAACAAGTGGGTGGGCCACCACTGTCTCTACGTCACCCCCTTCCCAAACCCCGGGGTGGGGGGAACCCAGATTTCACCCTTACCCACTGTGTTTTCGACCTTAATGACAAGCACAGAAACTCTTAGAGTAGAAGTTTGATCGGTGTCTTGTGGACAAAGCTCAGTTGTGTACGGAAAGGGTTCGAACAAGCAAGATGTAGTGTGTGCACTGCGGGAAGAGTGTTCTCCTCTTGGGGGTAAGGGGGGGCTCATAGCGCTGAAGATGTCGGCGCGTCGCTGGGGCGTCTTCTGGACCGGAAGATAGAAAGAAGTTGCATCTAGTGAGGGGCATGGAGGAAAGTGCCGGTGGACGAGGACTGTGGCATTTCGGGCCCCAGCCAATCCGCCCCAGACATGAGGAATGATCTCACTGCCTCTGAGGCTTCCAGACTGCTGCCTAGCCCCGTGATCCCTTCACCCTCAGCCTCCAAAACCCCCAGGGAAATAACAATAACCAAAAAGACAAAAAAGAAACGAAGCCAACAATACATCAAATAAAACTATAGCAGAAGGTCTGCGGTAAGACCCAGAGAAAAGCTGAGGCCAGGACGAAGCCAAACGCCCTCGACTAATCATAGCCGCCCCAGTCCTCGGTAAGCCGCTGTCCACGAACGCTCGGCCACCCAGCAGTTTAGAACCCACCACTCTTCCGAAGCAAATCTCCGAATCACGCAGAGAGCCTGGCAACCAAGGATCTGGCCCCGGCTGCGCTCACCTCTGCCCTGTTGGGATGGCGAGGCTGCTGGGAGCCCTGCCAAGGAAAGGGCCGCAGGGGCGGCCAGGGCTGGGATGCTCTTGGGAAGGACACTGGGGAACTCCATCGAGTTCCACGTGAGAAAGCGCCCTGGGAGCTGCGGCAGGGGGGTGGTGAGAGGCACACCCTCCCGCCTCTGTAGTCCCCAAGGCCCCGAGGCCCGGCCTGCTGCTTTGCCCAGGGGGCCTTGCAGCCTTTTTCTTTTATTATAATAGGCTCCTGGAGAAAACACATACAAGTATAATGCTCTCAGTCAGGACTAAGTTAGACATTATCCGGCAGAACACTATAATAAAGACAGGGATTATTTCTATGCTAAAGAAAACTCCAAAAGGTTACATTAGCAGCCGCAGGTACCTTCTGTAGGGCATGACTGGCAGGTCAGTTTTCACTTTTAATCAAGTTGGAATAGGAGTTGCAGAAAAGAGGGGGCTGAAGAGAAGTTGCAGAAAAGGAACAGAAAGGCACGGAACTGGAGCGAAAAGGAGCAGGCGGTTTCTCAACGGCGGTGACACTGACATCGGTTGCATGTGGCCATCCTGTACCTTGTAGGATGTTGGGGGGCGTCCCGGTCCTCTGTCCACCAGCTGCCAGATGCAGCCTCCCCCGAGCTGTGACAACCAAAACTGTCTCCAGGGGCGCCTGGGTGGCTCAGTCGGTTAAGTGCCGACTTCAGCTCAGGTTATGATCTCACGGTCTGTGAGTTCGAGCCCCGCGTCGGGCTCTGTGCTGGCGGCTCAGAGCCTGGAGCCTGCTTTGGATTCTGTGTCTCCCTCTCTCTCTCTCTCTCTGCCCTTCCCTTGCTCACGATCTGTCTCTGTGTCTCTCAAAAATAAATAAACGTTAAAAAAAAATAAAAAAAAAAAAAACAACTGTCTCCAGACGTCGCCAGATGTCCCCCGGGGGGCAGAAGCAGCCATCTCTACTATTTACCTGCCGTCTGGCCCCAACCAAACCCTTCTCCTTCCGGTCTCGCTTTCCTCGTTAGAAAGAGACCCTGTCCGCAGCCCTGGGCTCTGGACCTTCAAGAAGGTCAAAAGTATCATGATGGGAAATCGCTTTCAAAGCTGTGAAGTTCTGTATCCACAGAGGTTAGGAGAACCTGCCCCCTGAAAAGTTTGTCATATCTAGAGTTTTTCATGTTTATCCTAGAAGCAACCATGAGTTTCTGGAAGAGAGATCACAGTTACTACTTACAGCAATAACTGCCCAGATCCCCACGCCCAGTGTCCCGAGGAACCCAAGGAGAACCGGATGTCACCGTGCACGTCTGAGCGTCTGTACTGCAGGACAGGAGCCCCCAAATCATGAATCTGGTAGGACCTTTTTGACAGAGGCTACACACTGACCCCGCCCCTTTGAGAGGGAACCTCTGCTCCCTAACGTCTTATGAACCTTTGTAATATAAATAATTCCTTGAGAAATAAAAAGAGGGAAATCCCCACCCCAGAACACAAGTGTTTGACCCTGGGGATGAAAATTTTTTCCCAGTTTTTTTTAGATATGATATAGAACGTTGTATACATTTAAGGCATAAACATGAAGGTTCGATATACACATGCGTCATGAAATGGATGTCGCGAGAAGCTTGGTTAACACACTTCTCACTTCGCATAGCTGCGTAAAAAAGGCGCGTGCGGTGAGGACATCAGGATGTCCTGTCTCAGCAACTTTCAAGCTCACGAGGCGGGACAGCTCATTACGGTCCCCACACCACGCATTAGCCCTCCGAGACTTCATTGTCTTACATTAGAAGTTTGCTCTCCTGGACCAACATCGCTCCGTCGTCCCCACCCCTGGACTCTGACCACCTGGTTTATTCTCTGTTTCTGTGAAATTGACTTTTTCAGATTCCACCTGTAAGAGAAATCACACAGTATGGGTCTTTCTCTGCCTGACTTCTGTCACTCGGCATCATGCCCTCGAGGCTCATCCATGCCATCAAAAATGGCGGGATTTCTCCCTTTTTTGCAGCTGAGGAATATTCCACTGTGTATGTTTCCCACATCTGCCCTACTCACTCATCATCGGCAGACGCTCAGGTTGTTTCTGCTGCAATAAATGTTAGATTTACAAATGCACTTATCACATCCCAGGGATAAATCTCTTTTGCTGTTACATTCAATTTGCCAGTGTTTTGTTGAGGATTTTTGTGTCTATATTCGTGTGGGGTATTGGCCAGTTGTTTTCTTTGCTTGCTGTGTCCTTCTCTGGTTTTGTTATCAGGGTAATACTAGCCTTATCAAATGAGTTTAAAAGTGTCCCCTCCTCTTTTAAGTTTCGGGAGGGTTTGAGAAGACTGGTGTTAATTCTTCTTTAAATGTTTGGTAGAATTCACCAGCAAAACCATCTGGTCCTGGGCTTTCTCTTGTTGGGAGACTTTTGATTACTGTTTAAAATCCCCATAATGGGGGCGCCTGGGTGGCTCAGTCAGTGAAGCAGCCGACTTCAGCTCAGGTCATGAGCTCATGGTCTGTGAGTTCAAGCCCCGCATGGGGCTCTGTGCTGATGGCTCAGAGACTGGAGCCTGCTTCGGATTCTGTGTCTCCCTCTCTCACTGCCCTTCCCCTGCTCACTCTCTGTCTCTCAAAAATAAATAAACATTAAAAAACATTTTTTTAAAAAATCCCCATAGTGTTATAGGCCTGTTCACATTTTCTCTCCCTTCATGACTCAGTCTTCACAGGTTTTAATGTTCCTAGGAATTTATCCATTTTTTTCTAGGTTGTCCCATTTGCTGTCGTAGAATTGTCCAAAGTGTCTTCCAATCCTTTATGTTTCTGTGGCATCCATTGTCATGTCTCCCCTTTCATTGATAATTTCATTTATTTACTTCCCTCCCTGTTTCTTGTTAGGCTAGCTAACTATTTGCCAATCTCATTTATATGGTCAAAACACCAACTCATGGTTTCATTGATTTTTTTTCTATTGTCTCTCTAGTCACTATTTAATTTATTTCTGCTCAAATATTTACTATTTCTCTCCTTCTGATAACTTTGAGCTTAGTTCGCTCTCCTTTTTCATATTCCTTGAGGTATAAAGTTGCTTATTTGAGATCTGCCTTGTTTTCTACTTCTATTGCTATGAACTTTCCTCTTAGAACTGCTTTTTGGCATCCCATAACTTTTGGTATGTTGTGTTTCCATTTTCTTTTATCTCAAGGTACTCTATGATTTCCCTTTTGACTTCTTCTTTGACCCATTGTTTGTTCAAGAGTTAATTTAATGTATTTGTGAATGCTCCAGTTTTTCTCTCACTATTGATTTCTAGTCTTGTACCACCATGCTCAGAAAAGACACTTGATATCTAGACAGCTTGGTGGGACTTGACAACCCTTCTTAAATTTGTTAAGACATGTTTTATGGCCCAACATATGATTTATCCTGGAGAATGTCCCAGGTGTGCCTGAGAAGTATGTTTATTCTGGTGCTGATGGACAGAATGTTCTGAATGTGTCTGGCAGGGCCGTCTGATCTATAGTATTGATTTTAATATCTCTTTAATGGGAGACAGTGGCTCCAGGTTGAACACCTTTAACTTCCAAAGCTTATTTGTCAGCCCAGGGGCCAGTAATATTTGCTCAGATAGCTCTAACTGTGTACAAACATGAAAACACTTCTTGATAACACCTACGCCAAAAATATAGACATCTTCTTTAGCGCCTCCTTCTTCTTCATCCCTCCATTCAACTGGGCCCATGGTCTGTTCATCCAACCTCAAAGCATCTTTTGTATCTGCCAATCACACTTCCTCCCCAACCACTTCCTTAGCTGGGCTACCACCTTTTCCCCTGCGCCACCTGCGACGGCATCCTAGCATCTTGCTGATCCCTCCCTCCTTGTGTGACCCATCAGCCCCCCAGGATCAAGTGCGCCATTTTCTGAGACTCGCCACTGCCCTTATCAACGGTGGCCTGACATGCAGGGAACGTAGCAATGTACTCCTTGAGATGATTTTACATGGCACCCAGATACAGAGTTGTTTTTCATGGTTGTGTTTCTGTTTAACCCACTTGTCACTTCTCTGACAGGGAGTCCTGATCTTCCATTCACGGCTGTGCTGTGACACTTCCTTTTGAAAACAAATGCATTTTTTACTAGATGCCAAAAGTGAGCTTGGTTAGACGGACATTCTCAACAAACAACTACATGGAAAGTTTGTAATGTCTAAGAATACGGCAAAACGTGTGGATGACTGAAGCTCGGTGACCATCCACCTACGGTCAAGGGCAGAGACACTTGGAAAGTCCTTCATGATCTAGCGCTGTCCTTCTTCCCTGACCGCCTCACCTGCCACGCCCAGCTCACTGTCGTTCCCCTGCTTCCCACGCACTCGTCACTTCACACAAGGGAAGGCTTGGGGTGCTCTTCCATTCAAGAATCTCTCTGCCCCCCTGCTTTATTACATTGGGCTCCTGAAAAGAACAGACGTGAATAGTATGTATCACTACCAAAAACTGTCTTGTAAATGTCTGTGTTTATCTGTTTACCATCTTCCCCACTAGAATCTAGGTGCCGTGTCAGCAGACCCCAGGTCCGTTTTCACCACTGAATCCCCAGTACCTAGGATCATAGCTGGCACAGAAGAGGTACTCATTAAATGTGGAATTCTCTTGGACTTGTGGTTCCCAGACATGTCAACCAGCTTCCCATTGGCATGGCAGTTGCCAGCGTCACTTCCTCTGCTCAGCATGCTCCCTCTTTACCCTTCTGGCAAATTCCTGCTCGTTCTTCAAGATCTTTTTCAGACATCACCTCCCCCATGAAACTTCACGGTTGATAAAAAACAACAGCCAAGATTTTTCTGGACAGTGATGACGTGCTAAGCATTGGGTTAAGTGTTTAACACGCGGTAACTCATTGAACCCTCCCAATTGGAATTGGAGCTGTAACCATCCCCACTTTACAGACGAGATACTGCGACTCAGAGAGGTGATGTCACAGGCCCAGGACCACAAAAATACTAATAATAGAACTGGGATTTGAAGCTGCAGATCAGATCAGGCCCTGGTATTCACAGTTACCCACAGAGGTAACTGTTTTCCATACCACCAATCACCATGGCCAATACAGTACCAGAGGGTAATCACTGGTTTTCTTCTCTGCGTTCCCTATACAACAGAAATCTCCCCAAAGGTAGGAGCCTTGCATCACTCCTATCCGTCACCTTACTGCTAAGATAGGGGCTGGTGCACACGAGACAGTCAATTAATGTTTGCGGAGCAATTAATTTTTATTTGATGACATCTCCTTGAGATTTATTTTCTCATTTCCAAAGCCAATATCAGTTTACAACTGAACCAAAACCAAAAACGTTCAGCAAGCACATTTATAACCACATGAGCACAGAGTTCTCAAAGTTGTTTGCTGGTCCTGATTTCATCCAAGGACGTCAAACGCTGAGAATGTAAATGGCATCTGGGTTGAAGTCAGAGAGGAGGATTCACTGGACCGAGGCTGACAGACAAACAGGCAAAAACAACAACAAAACAGAATCTGTCCCCGAGCACAGCATCCAAAATCAGACAGGAAAGGATTAAGTTTTACAGTTGACTTACCTGCCCAGAAATTCAGTCCCTAGCTGAATAGAAAGAAGAAATCAGGCTATTTACTCCTAAATGTTTTTTAAAGACCAGATTTTCATCCTATAAAGTATGGCAAGAAAAGATAACAAGTTGATTTTCCACTCTGGTAACTGAATTCGGAAGGAGGAAAACATTTATTTTTATCGGTTTCTCATCCGCTCATGATGGTGCTTTTGAAGCTGATGGTAAGAGCCTTATAGATACCCAGTCACGAGGCACAGCGCATCCCTGGTCGCCATCAAATGCCATGTGAAAATTACAGTTATTCCGCCTGCAGAAGTGATATCACCTTGCCTCTAGAGAGCTCTAGGCAGTACTCAAATTACATTTAAACACCAAATTAAAATTTTAACTATAAAAAATAAGGGGAGAAACAAGAGAGAATCAGATTATAATATTATATTGGTCAAAATATGTCTGAGAGAAGGAAGTGGATTTTCCATGTCGCCATTATGCTCAACGCCATGTCCTTTCCGTGAGCTACCGGAAGGGTAGCATTCATTCGGCATCCGCCTTCGTCAGCTCCCTGGTCTCTCACTCACATTGATTAAGGACCCATGGATCCCGGCCCCTCTCCAGGTGAAGTCACTAGGGAATAAGTTCCTGTATGAGTTTTTCTAGCAGTGACTGACACAGGACTCCAATTTCCCATTTTCCAAAGGACATTTTTTTCTTTTCTTTTTTTATTTTTTAAATATGATTTATTGTCAAATTGGCTTCCATATAATACCCAGTGCCCCTTCCAACAAGCGCCCTCCTCAATGCCCGTCGCCTACTTCCCCCCTCCCCCACCCCCATCAACCCTCAGCTTGTTCTCTGTATTTAAGAGTTTCTTAGGATTTGCCTCCCTCCTTCTCTGTAACTTTTTTTCCCCTTCCCCTCTCCCATGGTCTTCTGTTAAGCTTCTCAAGATCCACATATGAGTGGAAACATATGGGATCTGTCTTTCTCTGCCTGACTTATTTCACTTGGCATAATACTTTCCAGTCCCATCCACGTTGCTGCAAATGGCAGGATTTCACTCTTTCTCATTGCCACGTAGTATTTCATTGTATATATTAACCACATCTTCTTTATCCATTCGTCCAAAGGACATTTTAAATGGAATTGAAAAAGGCATCTGGCCAAGTTGAGAATAGGCCAGCCACTGACTTCCCTTTTCATCCAGATGTTCTGGTTCGTGGGGCAAATGCCTTGCTGGACCGTGGTGCCAGAGAGGGGTTCCTTCGTCCCTCTCAAGACCATCCTCTTCTTCCCTCCTTCCCCAAAGCAGAGACAGCAGGACTATTTCAAGCTATCGAGGTCTTTTAAGCAGTATTGGAAAAGACTGAAGGACACATTTAAAAGAGAATTTGGTCTATTTATGTAAAATAATAAAAGGTGCCACTTGGCTGTTTATAGAGTTAGAGATAAAATCAGATTCCACATAATCCTGTCTTGTGCACGTGGGGCAACTCTGACGGCTTACTGCCTTCATAGGACTTAGAATAACAGCAGCTCATGGAAATTTACAAGGGACTGCTTGAGAACACACTTCGCAGCGACATCCAATAATGCAGAAAGGCATCTTGGGTCCCCAAAATGACTCAAATTTAATTTGGGAATGATACTTGAAAAGAGTAAGCTGATCGAAAGCATGAAGTAGTTAACAATTTTGAAAAGTTACTTCACTCTCCACAGCCAGGCAGAAAGCGTTTCTACCCAATTTTCCCCCAGTCTCACCTCCACCAACACATTCTTAGCCTGGCCACTCTTTGACAAATGAGCAAAGGGGGAGCAAGAAATGATTGTGGGGATTCGAGAGATGAACGTTTTGTCAACCGACCAAGAAAAAAAAAGGTATTTGGATTTTAGACAGTTAACGCCGTTGACCTCAACAGTTTTATTTTTTTCTAAGAAGCTGGAAATCAGGCAGACCTGAGCGACAATATCTACATAGGCCTGAAAGTCCTCTTGGCGTGGATATTAGTTGCCCTCTGGCAACAGCCGGCTGTGTTGAATCCCTTCCTGTATGTAACAAATGCTGATTCCGTAACTTCTCTTTCCTTGGTACTTTCCTAGCGCTGGGGATATAAATGCAGGTCAACGGAAGTCCATGCTCAAAATCAGTCCAGAAAGAAGACTGCCAAGTGTTCTTACCCAGGAAAAGTAGGGGGGATGAGCACGTTTATAGCTACACTGAGACCTGAAGAGAGAGTAAGCTTGCCAGACAAAATTCTTGGGGTAGAGGTGGTGGGGTGGGATCAGAGGTAGTACTAATGGAGGGTGAATTTCAGGCGGAAAACCGGGAAGACGGAGATAGGTGAACTATGAAGTGGGAGAAGGACAAGACGGTCAGTGGGACCGAAGGGGCAAGGAGGAGCTAGCTGACTGAAGTCCTGCCAGCCGGCCACTCTTGGGAGCTTGAACTTTGCGGAAACAACGCCAGGTGACTCTACCAGACGCACGCTTTAGAAACAGCGCCCTCTGGGACGCAGACCGGTTGCCATCACGCAGCTCGGCCTGAAAACGTGAAGACCCTTCTGACCGTCCAGGTAACCTGGACCAGGATGAGAGACAAGTGGGGAGGCCCCCGAGCTCTCTAAAAGGCCACAGAGCCGCTGACTGACTGGACAAAGATGGAAGGAAACGGAGAGCGAAGACGATGCCCGGGGGATTTACTGAGGCCGGCACACAAGCGAGGCAGGTGTCGGGCCGGTCCTGAGGCCAGGTGTTCACAGGACAGAGCCAGGTGAGGCTGCCCCAGCAGGAGCCTACTGCGAGTGATGGGAGTCCCCTGCCCTCCCTCCAGCTCTGGGAGAGGGCGCTAAACTCTTAGACACACAGTAAGTTCTAAGGCAACTCTTTTCTAAAAACTACAAGTCTGCTGGAAACAGCAGGGATTCCAGAAAAAAACCCACAGCTGCCGAGTGCGGGGAGAGTAAGGAGGCGGGGCCTCACGCCCGGGGGTGGGACTTCCGTTGCTCCCGGAAGAAGTCTTCCTCCTATGGGAGAAAAATGGCGCCCCCTGGCTCCCCCTAGTCTCCAGGAGCGGGCGGTACATGGCCATGTCTGCTCACCCAGAATTTGGGGCAATTACAACGAACGTCGAGAGGTTCCACGTAGCCACCTTCATCTGTGGCCCTCGCTCTCAGTGAGGGGAGGTCGTGTGAGAATGTGTTGGCAGCTGTGCGGGTCCCTGGAGTCTCTCACGCCGACGCTCCCTCCAACTCATCTGCTCACCCCGGAGCTGATCAGCCCTCAAGGGCCTCACTCTTCTTCCCTGCGCAGCTCCTGGCTTCATGCTTGCTCTCCAGCCTCTAGGCGGACACTGAACAACAAAAACTCAATGCAAGCCACATAGGCACTTCTAGATCTTCTAATAAATACATTTTTAGAGTGAAATTGTTACTGTGGTATTCGTGTTACTAATATATTTTATGTATGTTACTGGATCCAAACATTTTCGTTTTTAACTCTCAAGATGTTTACTTAGAGGTGAACGTGACTGTCTGCCATCGTATGTTCCATGTACAATTTTTGCTATGACTCTTATCCTGGAGTGTTTATTTACATTTTATTTCGTTTGTGTGCATGTGAAATCTTCAAAATCTGGCGTGTGTATTACACCTCAGTTTGCAGGAAGCACACCTCAAGTGCTCAAAAGCCACATGCGGCTAGAGGATGCCATGATGGACAGCCCGGCACTAGACATCCCCCCCGACCTTCAGGTCCAGGGAGCTGGTAACAGCAGTGATAGCTGCCATGTACCAGACAGCCCTGAGCATTTCCTGTGCTAGGTGAGTGTGCAGATTCCCAGGCTTCGTTCTTGGCACGGGCACCTGCTACGTTTGGCCCCTTACTTAACGTCTTCTGCCTCAGTTTCTTGCTGTGAAATGGAAATCATCATGTCGGGCTCTGAATGTCTGTGTTCCCCCCAGCATTCATATGTTGAAACCTGGCCGCCAAGGGAATGGCATGAGGAGCTGGGGCCTTTAGGGAGTGAGGACGTCTTGAAGGTGGAGTCCTCAAGAAGGGGATTGGTGCCCCTAGAAAAGAGGCTCCAATTTGCAAAACGTGGCTGGAACTAGAGGGTATTATGCTCAGCGAAATTAGTCAGAGAAAGACAAATATCGTATGACTTCGCTCAGATGTGGAATTTAAGATATAAAACCGATGAACAGAGGTGAAGGGAAGCAAAAAGAATATAAAAACATGGAGGGGGACAAAACATAAGAGACTCTTAAATATGGCGAACAAACTAAGGGTTGCTGGAGGGGTTGTGAGTGGGGGGATGGGCTAAATGGGCAAGGGGCATGAGGAAGACACTTGTTGGGACGAGCACTGGGTGCTAAACATAGGGGGTGAATCACTGGAATCACTCCTGAAATCATTATTGCACTCGATGCTAACTAACTTGCGTGTCAATTTAAAAATAGAGAAATAAATAAATAAATAAATAAGAAAAAAAAGAAAAGAAGCTCCAAAGAGCTCCCTTGTCCCTTCCCTGCCTGTGAGGACACAGCGAGAAGCCTCCAGTCTGTAACCCAGAAGAGGGCTCTCACCAGAACACAGCCATGCTGACACCTTGATCTTGAACTTCCCAGCCTCTAGGACTGGGAGATAAATCTCTGTTGTTTAGAAGCCACCCAGCTTGTGGTCTTCTGTTACAGTGGCCCAAATGGACAGAGACAGAATAACCAGGAGGGCTGCGGAGAGAAATAAATTAGGAATTGTATGTACAGTGCTCGGAACAGAGTCTGGCATGGTATGCCCTGTGTCAATTTTTGTTAGTACTCTTATCCCAAGTCACACGGCTTCCAAAAAGGTTGATCCGACCGAGCTGGAAAACCGCCCATCGGATTTCCACTTAGAAGTTCCTGGTGACCTACCAAGGGCACCTGATTTGAATGCAATGAAAACCAAAACCAGTCTGCTCAGTAGGAGTGTGGGCCCAGGGAGGAAGTGAAGATCTCCAGTTTCACTTAACGCTCATGGTTTCTTTAAAACCCAAATCAGAAGCACTCTCTGGGCACCTGCCGTAACTGCACTACCTCGAGTTGGATATTTGCAGCTCGCCCAAGCGCCCGTCACCATAGTGTCCAAAGGCAACTGGTGAATGCCAGAGAAGCCAAGAGCAGACTTGAGAGCGCCAAGAAAGAGAAAATGCAAACGAAGCCTTCAGGCATGTCCACACTTACAGAATAAGAGGGGGAAGGTGGGGATGAAAGAGAAAGAGGAAGGAGAGGGATGACTGAATAAGGAGGTATCGCTCCCACGGCTATGTCCCGGCTCTCGATGGCCGATGGCTTCTGTGCACGGTGCATCTAAGAAACGATTTAATAATCTTAGAAATGACTACCTTTTTATTTGTAAATAATTTTAAATTTACATAAAAGTGCAAGAAGAATCCAAAGACCTCCCAATAGCAAGCTGCTAACATTTTGCTGTGTTCACTTTCTCCTTCTCCATCTGCCTAAAACATTTGAGGTTAAAATGCGTACATCCCTCTCTACCCCTGAACACCTCCGCGTACATTTTCTGAGAAAAAGGACACTCTCGAACATAATGACAGTGCAGCTATTACATTCAGGAACTTTCACATTGATAAAATAGTCTTATCAAACCTACAGGTGGAAGGGGAGTGAAAGACACAGCGGAGGTCAAGGGCAGATGAGGAGCGCAGTGTTGCTCCGTATTTCACCAGCAACTTTTTCCGGGCCTGGGATCCAATCCAAAATCATGCCTTGCATGTAGTTGTCCAGAAATGACAAACTTTGTCCTTATTAAGCTAAAAAACCCACTGGCCAGGTTCAAAGATGCTGGGATATCTTAAGAAGTAGCAGGGACAATAACGAGCTATCCCCTCACACCTGCCAGAATGGCTAGACTCAAAATCACAAGAAACAAGTGTTGGCGAGGATGCGGAGAAAAAGGAATCCTTGTGCCCTGCTGGTGGGAATGCCAACTGGTGCAGCCGCTCTGGAAAACAGTATGGAGTTTCCTCAGAAAATTAATACTAGAACTACCGTATGATCCAGTAATTCCACTGCTGGGTATTTACCCAAAGAAAACAAAAACACTCATTGGAAAAGATAGATGCACCTCTATGTTTATAGCATCATTATTTACAATAGCCAAGATATGGAAAGAGCCCAAGTGTCCATCGACTAATGAATCTAATGAATGGATAAAGAAGATGTATATATACATATATACATGTATAAACATTACTCAGCCATAAAAAGGAATGACATCTTGCCATTTGTAACAACATGGATGGATCTGGAGAGCATAATGCTAAGTGAAACTAGTCAGAGAAAGACAAATACTATATGATTTCACTCATATGTGGAATTTAAGAAATAAAACAACTGAGCAAAGGGGGGATTAAAGGGGACCAACCAAGAAATAAATCCTTAACAAAAGAGAACCCACTGATGGGGGATTGTGGGTATAGGTGAAATAGAGGATGGGGGTGAAGAGGACACTCGTTGTGATTAGCCCCCAGTCATGCATAAGATTCTTGAAACACTATATTGTACACCTGAAACTAATACAACACGGCGTGTTAATTATACTAGAATTAAAATTTTTAAACTTGATTTTAAAAAAAAGAAAAATGAAAAGAGACCAGATGCCCCAACTCCTTACCATGTCTGTGAAACTCACAAGGCAAGGCATTCCCCCAGAGCTTGGAAGGCTCCACCTTCCTCGGCACTGGCCAGACATCCGGGTTGTGACTTCAGCTGTGCTTGTTGTGGTCCTAGACAGCACTCCTCTGCTCTGACCCTTGTGAACGTGTTGCAAGTAACACAGTGAAAGGAACTAAACTCCCTTAAAAATAAAGACTCCATCTACTGCCACGTAGTCAACACGGGTCTAGGAGTGCTCCAAAGCCGGGTCATCCAAGGTGGGTAGAGAGAAATGCATTTACTACTAGGGACAAATCCAATCCCCAATGCTGGGCATGAAGCCTCAAGAGAGGCAGTGAGAACAAAAGCAAACGAGAGGTGAACAACACCAATCCCCACTCTGAATTCTCTGAAGTAATGAGGATGCTACAAGAACGTCCCAGAACCAAGCCACCCAAAGCCTAATAAAGTGAGGAGACACCAGGGGCCACCAAAAGGCATGTGGTCCAACTGACAGTCAACAAGAAAGCAACAAGAGTTGGAAAGGGTGGACTCCAGGGACAGGCGCAAGTGAGAATATCCATCTTTGCCCGTGAGCTTGGCTTACCCAAGACTCTGGAGGTCCAGTGAAATTAGGATCACTCAAGACAAGTCTCCCCCCAGAAATGTGTCAATTGACAGATTGCCATCAACCTGGGAAGAGAGTACCTTGTCATACCTCTGGGCTCCACTTGACCCCGTATGTTCAACGGGGACGAAGACGCAGATGAAATGTCCGTCTAAGCTGGCTTAGCCCAGAGATTGAAAGAAACACTCATTCTTTGAAGGACAGAACAAATGAAGGTTCAAAAGCGTTTTCACAGGTCAAAGATGGACCAAAATTAAGAAGAAATAAAACAAGAGTGATTGTAAAGAGCTGGATTTCTTTTTTTATCCTTTTAACACAATTACAGGGTAGCAGCGGCTTGGCAAGTGTGTGGAGTGCTCACCGTGCGTCCAACATGGGACAGACATGATCTCAGCTCATCTCTGGACAATCTTGCAAAGGAGCGAATAGCAAAACTGAAGCCCGGGAGATCAAGGAATTTCAAGGTCATAGAGAGTAAGTATGAAGCAAAGCTAATCTAGGTCCCCAGAACTCCAAAAAATACTCTCCCGTTTCCTGCAAAGAGTTGCTCATGGAGTAAACCTGAACCGAAGCACAATTCATGTCAAAAGGAGTTGGGGTTTCACTTGACTGTAGGCTTTGAAAGCCTATGTAGATGGAAGGTTACGTCAATGAAAATACGGGGTTCCAAATTTAGGGGACATAACCATCCTAGTGTAATTCTGGGACCCACTGGAGCATGTGAGGGCGAGGCTTGAGAAAGAACCGACAGCCTCAGAGTTGATTCATCAGTTTCCGGGTCTCCTCTCAAGTTTCTGAGTTGAATCCTGAATCCAGGAATCTTAGCCAACTAGAACGGCCCCTGGGGAAATCTTAGAAACAAGGCGCCCCCTGGTGGTCCTCTTGACCAGGGACAATGGCCCATTCCAGAGCATTCTACCCACCTACTGAATTGCCCCCAAGTGATTCATTTTCCCTCTTTTTCTTCAGTTATGTTTTGATCATTGAAATTAGTTTCATCTTAACCCCAATGATCAGTGTCTTACATTTCAGAGAATTTTATTACATACTTTCTACAATTGCAACCCAACTTCAGAAACCGGTAGTATGACCAGCGGAATTAAAATTTCAGCTCCTTACCATGAGTTTCTCATAAGAAAACATTTTAAAAAGCAAGGGAATGCAAGCCCGTCTCCCACACAGCGCGGGACTCCTCCAGCTTTATTTCCATTAACATCGTCATGGAAGCTTTGACGGGAACATCTACTTCAGAGAGAAGAATACCTTCCAACGGAGGTTAATCCCTTCCTAGAAGTACCCAGCACTATCTTAGCAGCCTTAAGGCAGTCTTCAGCTCCAAATAGTATCTTATTATTTATTTTATGCATCGTATCTACTGATTGTTCTCTGCCTCCTTGATTTTTATGAAAATAACTTGCAGAGTATTTAGTTCTGATGAGCGATTTTGCTTATTTGCTTCTGAGCATTGGTCAGCCTCAAGTTCTAAAATAAACACGTAATTTATCTTGAATGTAGAAAAGCAAAGAGAAGCCAAATTAATTAATTTGCCAATTCACTACCATCAACGAATCTTAAAGTGCATACGAATTATCATGGTCCTGAAGGATTCCGTGAGCTATGGGTGAGCAAACATCTGTGCAAAGGGCCAGAGAAGAAATATCCTAGATTTTTCTGCCACAATTACTAGATTCAGCTGCCCTAGCACTAGAGCTTCCCAAGACAAAAGGTAAAGAAATACACGTGGCCATACTCCAATAAAACCTTACTTACAAAACCAAGTGGTGGGCCGGCTTTGGCTTGCAGGCCGTAATTTGCTAACCCCTACTATAGTGAGCAGTTTTTTCCAACAGTGCCTTCCATTTCTGAAAACACTTGTAGAATATACATACCAAGAATGTCTAGTAATAGTATGAAATTCACTATTCTGTTCCTACTATACGAGTATTTACTTGGTGCTTTCTTGATTATTTATTTAAAACATTTATGAAGAAACTAAATCTCAAAATTATGATGGCATTCGAGGAAGTCACATTAGTCACGTACCATGTTGTATGGTACATAAGCCACCTTTATAACTGATGAACAAAAATGTACCCATGTTTTGGTTGATATCTGGCTAGCCTCTGAACGCACATTAAAATGATGAAAATATCATTCTCTTTTACTCACGGGATTCTCACTCTCCCAGGCATAGTCTGGTCATTATTTCAAAGTTTTAGACAAGTCCATCGTTTTTTGTATTTTCATTCTAATGTCTGTCTTGTTCTATATAAAACACCCTGAAGAATTGTACAAATTTTATTAGAAGGCTTATAAGCTTTCTGGCTAATAAATGCTTACAGCATTCACATTGAATGTAATTAGTGTTTTGAAGCAAGTGCTATAAAATCAGACAATGTTTTTATCCCATTTGAGATTTGTTTTTTATCCATTTCATGACACCAGAAATCAAGGGTCTTATTTTTGAACGCAGTTTATGTAGCCGATGTTGTTTTAAAATTGTCTAGAGGGTAAGACCCCTCCAAATATCGGGATTGGTGTCTTTTGATTTCTCTTTTTAATGTCAGGTTCATGGATTTTTAGCTGAATCTTCAGTTATGTGGAATATTTTCATTTCGAGCCCTGCTCTTCCCTCACTATAAATTGGAATGTCTCTGTTTTGAACTCGGACACTACGAAGTGACCCGCGTTCTTTACGAATCTGGCAGGTGGAGCAGGGGAGTGATCTATGTAGCAAGCAAATTCATTTCTGATGCGACTACGCGTTCACTCCGCGGCCCAGGAAAGTTCCATCTCGCAGCTCTTGGACCAGACAGGCGTGGTACAACGTGGGATCTAGAAGACACCAGCATAGTGTCCTGATCCAAGTGTCCTCTTTTTCTGCATCGATGACACTTCGCTGGAAGGAATTTGGAAACAAAGGGAGTAGGAGAAAACGGTCACTCGCCCCATCTGTGAATAAACCTAATGTTACAAAGCAGGCCCGTATGTCAGCTGTAGGTCGGAATTTCATTCTCAACCTGTATCTACAACTTATAAAGCTGGTCGTGCACCCCCATGAATGTCCTACAGCAGGAAAGGAGTTCTGGAACTTACCATGTTTTCATCTCTACATAGCAACTATCCTTTGATATCTAGAGTTAAAGGCGGGAGGGGGGGGAGGTGATTGGTTAGTCAATACAGTATTCCAAGAAGAACCGAAAAGGAAGGTTAAGATCTAATAAGAAGCCAGCATTTGTCATAAGTCTCTTCGCGTCTCAGTATCCAGAATCAGTTTCATAACCAGCGGAAGTCCTGGGGGCCACCAAGAGACACAACAATGTCAGCCACAGGAGACACGGACAAAAGTGCCATCTGGCTTCTTCTGCTTCTCGGCCATCAGAGCAAAGATTTTTCCACTTCCTTCTGAAAGGCCATACAAACGTGGCGTGCGATGAGATGATATAGTGCCTGGAAAGGAACATTAAAAATTGTAGCTGTTTCATTTCGGGGTTTTTTTAATAGCGTGGAACCTGTCGTGTGCGTGGTTGCAAATGCGGGCGGGCCAGCCGGCTGGGTGCCTCTTCGGGCCCCCGTCTCTGCCGACACTAGTCTGGGAAGCCTGTCCGGACCTCGGCCCCTCTTCTCTCAGGAAGGGTGTCGGTTCGGGCTGAGATGTGGCACCACCTAGCCAGTTTCCAGCATTGCAGGTGAAGCAAATAACGGTACATTTTTAAAAACATTGAGTCTTAAATTATTTTAAGAAGGAAATACACTCCCAGCTTCGATCTTGTCTGGCGTCCCCTGGTCTACACCCAACCTGGACGAGGTTTGTCGTGTCCCTGTATCATCTCTCCCATCACTTACTTTACTTTTCTCCCTAGTGGACTTCACTTGTTTTACCGAAATGGATTTATTTTGCAAGGAAACTACCATGAATGGAAAAACCAGCAGCACTCACCTGGGACAGAAAGCCTCCGAGTGAGATGCCTAAGTCACCGCGGGGCGTCCGTCTCCGTCGAATCTATTCCGAACTTTTCCTACCCGTTTCCTCTCCTGTCTTGCCCCAGATCACGTTGCCTGAGGTTTGACTAAGATGAAATATCCTACCGTGACGATTAGAAGCCACCATCTGAGTGCCTCGCTCTCGAGTCCTCATCACTTTCCTGTCCCCCTGCCCCTCGGCACGCGGATGTGGCCTCCAGGTGTCACTATCTATGCCCTCAAGCCAGTTATTTAAACCTCTTGGAGTTCAATTTCTCATCTGTAAAGTGGGGGCAATAAGGGTTGGCAGATCCATGGATCACTCCAAGGAGGGAGTCCCTTGGTGCACGTAGAGTGCTCAGGACGGGACCCAGAATTTGGTAGATGTTCAAGGTTAGCTCACATTCACCTGCCGTTTTGTGATGTGCAAGTCTGTGTGGCCAGCACTTGACCCTGGGCGAGGCTCTAACATGTATTTCCAGATTCCTTCAGACTCCTCCTAAAGCCTGTATTCAGTGCCTGCTGTGTGCCATTGTGTGCCGCTGTGTTCCAGGACTGGGCAGCCCGCTCCTGACCCAAGGGTAGGACCAACGACCTTCAGCCCACCAGTCGCTGGGCACCCACCTGGAACACAGTAGATACTCCCCAAATCCCTGTTAAGCGGCTGGATATCAGCCCCTGCTAATGAGAAGGAAAACCAGACGTGATCACAGGAGAACCTTCACGATAACAACTAGTAACATCTAGACCAATAAGTGCCAAAACAGGCGGAAGCTTCGAGAGTTGTAGCAACTCCGTACAAGAAGAAAAATGGAAATTTTCAAAATGCACCGAAAGAGCTCAGTCTGTCATAGAATAATTTAGTCTTTCTTTTTGCAGTGCAATTGCTAGTCATGTGGCTTCCCTGTTTTATGTCCGCATTTTTTTCAAGTTTTCTTAAAGCATGAAAATATAGATATTTTCATCTGGGTCGCTTTCTTTGACCTGCAGCGGGAAACGGTGGGAGAAAATTGGTAAGGTGTCATATTTGGTTTCGCCCTGGTTAAATCGATCACACTTTTGGATGCTTTATGAATAAGAGAACGAGTTCTCTTAATAATGTTAAGTAAATTACGTTTTTATTAAAAGAATATGTAAAAGCAGTCCGTGGGTTTATTTTCTTGATGTGCTATTTCTTATACGTACATTTCTTTTGAGTGCATTCAAAAGGCATGTAACTCGATTGTGTTATTACAATTGCTTCAATATTATCTCAATTAAGAAGTTTAAGTCTGTGAGCAGAAGTACAGGCAGCACTTCGGAGATCCTAACTTGTTTGTTCAGCATGATACATCCCACTTTTCACTGTGTTATTATGTTTCATGAGACGTAATTTGCTCAGTAACACCAATGAGCTCATGGAAAAATTATGCCAGTCGTTACTGGCACTCTGTGAGTCCTGGACCTAATCCTAATGTTTGAGTCCTGTTGTTATGATTATACCTGTACATTTTTCGCCAGGGAGGCTCCATTCCCAGTGCGGAGCCCAATGAGGGGCTTGGCTGGAACTCGCGACCCTGAGATCAAGAGGCAGACATTTCACCAACCGAGCCCCCCAGGAGCCCTTCTGGTGCTTCACCGACTGAGCCACAGAGTCGCCCCTCTTTTCTCTTTAGTGGCTTCTGTAGTTTTTTCTTTCTTTTTTTTTTTCCACTAAGAAGGTCTGTACCCAACATGGAGCTCAAATTTACAACCCTGAGATCAAGAGTCTCATGCTCCACCGACTGAGCCGGCCAGGCGCCCCTATACATTTTTTCTTAATCCAAAGTATTACATGATAATTATGAGATATTTGGAAACACAGATAAGAGTTAAATCAGCCATAATCCTACCACATAATCCTCTAAATCCCCCACCGAGAATCATCGCTGTCAGTGTTTTGTGTATAAACTTATATGTCGTATATATAAACTACATATGTTTGTTAGCAAGTACAATTAATTCCTATATCCATGGTTTTCTTACCTACTTTTACTTTTTTTTCTGACTAAATATATGGTGAACATTCTCATTATCATGAGACATTCTTCTCCATCCTACCATTTTTTTTTCCTTACTGAGGAAAAATTCATATAACATAAAGTTAACGGCTTACCATTTTAAAGCGAGCGATTCGGTGGCATTTCGTGGAATCACAGCGTGGTCCCTGTCTAGGTCCAGACTGTCTCCATCACCCCAAAGGAAACCCTGAACCTTTGATCGATCACCCCCTCCCCCGTTCCCTCCCCCCGTCAGCCCCTGGTAACCATCAGTCGGTTCTCTGTCTCCATGGATTCACCAATTCCAAATATTTCATGTGAATAGAATGGTTCATTATGTGACCTTCTGGGGCACCTGGCAGGGGCTCAATCGGTTAAGCGTCCGACTTCGGCTCAAGTTACGATCTCACAGTTCATGGGTTCGAGCCCCGCCTCGGGCTCTGCGCTAACCGCTCAGAGCCTGGAGCCTGCTTCGGAGTCTGTGTGTGTGTGTGTCTCTCTCTCTACCTCTCTCCTGCTCGTGTTCTGTCTGTCTCTCTCAAAAATAAAATAAACATTAAAATTTTTTTAAAATGTCTGTGAACGTTTGTGTCTGGCCGCTTGCACTGAGAACCGTGTTTTTGAGGTTCACGACGTCACGTCAAGTGTCAACATTTCCTTCCCTTTGAGAGCTGAACAGCGCCCACTGGAGGCCGGAGCACACTCTGTGTGTCCATTCTCCTGTCGATGGTCCTTCGGGTTGTCTCCCTGCGCCTGGCGATTGTGAGTCGTGTTGCTGCGGACAGGTGTAGACCAGAACAGAGTCGCTGGTTGCGTGGTCATTCTGTTTCACTTCCTAAAGAACCCCCCAACGGTTCTGCACGGTGGCGACTCCTCTCACATTCCCCGCCAGCAATATCTGAGGATTCCAACTCCTCCAGTCCTTCCCCAAACTTGTTCTTTTCTGACTGTTTGATGACGGCCACCTCATGAGCGTGAAGCGGAATGTCACACATACTCAGGTCTCCACGAGCTCCCGGCCTCGCCGTTCGTGCCTGTGTATCAGGTGTGTGATCTCTCTTCCTGGTTCCCTGATGGCGGACACTCGATAATTTCCTGCTTTTGTAAACAATGCTGGAAGGAACATCCTCCCGGCGCGACCTTTACACGACTTTATTATTATGTGTTGAATAGACACCCCTCAACGCGAATTCACCAGAGCAACACGACAGCTGGGGGTTCGGACACGTATCGACAAATTGCCTTCAAGACATTTTGATCCGAATTTACCCTCCCTGTCCTATCTGACCCTTTCTTTTGTAAGTTACTCATTCTTGCCAAACTCTGTAAAAAGGGTGTTAAAAAAGAACTTGCTGCCTGCGTTAAAACCTGCTGGTACTGAGCCCGCAGAAATCTTCACCACTTACTCGCACATGTGAGTTTTTCTTCACCGTTTGGCTAAAATAGGACAACCAACATCGTACTTTACAAGCACCTGAGCTTAGGGCTGCCCGGCTGGCTCAGTCGGTTTAGTGGCCAACTCTTGATTTCGGCTTAGGTCGTGATCTCACGGTTTGTGAGATGGAGCCCCAAGTCCGGCTCCATGCTGACAGGAAGGAGCCTGCTTGGGATTCTCTCCCTCTCTCTCTGCCCCTCCCCTACTCTCTCTCTCTCTTCCTCTCTCAACATAAATAACTGCTAAAATACATAAATAAATAAATGTATCTATGCTCAGGGGCGCCTGGCTGGCTCCGTTAGTAGAGCGTATGACTCTTGATCTCAGGGTTATGAGTTCGAGCCCCACATCGAGTGTAGAGGTTAAAGAAATTAAAAAAAAAAAAAAAAACTTGAAAAAAATATCTGAGCTTAAATGTACATGAAAAGCCCAATATCCAGGCAGCTCAATTTGTAAACAGTCGAATGTAACCACAGGGGTGTCCCCGCGTAACAATGTGGCTTGTGCGGCAGGCAACTCATTGCCTCGATTAAATCCTAAAACCAGGCATTTCGTTTGTGCGATCAGACGCCCCCCCTCCCCTGGAAAATGTGTCGTTCCTATTCTGAGATACCTGTTCTTCCCTCTTCTGTGTGACCGTCAGCTGTCAGGCTGCTTTCCCCTTTTGTTACGGCGATGACGATGCATGTGCCCGTCGCCATCTGGGCCGTAAAGTGCCTTTCCGGTGACGGTCTAATTTCCCTCCGTGGGCCAGAAAGTGACATTTTTCACGGTGTCGATGACTCACTCCACCATTTACCAAAGAAACACCGTCTCCTGCACCTTGAAAGTCCTACATGTAATTAGAATTTGAAGAAAAATATATCCTACGGGCAAGAGGAAGAGCGATTTTAATTTTGTAAGTATTTGCTCGTGTTGTTTCTAGGATATTATGAACCAATTACCCAGCGGGAGTTTGGATGTACCCGAGAACGTCACCGTGATTTCGCGGTAGTTTTTTACGGCACGTTATTTTATCATAATAGCGTTCGATCTTTTGGGAACACGACTTGAGCCCATGCGGCATGAATAAGGCAAGGCCCCAATTTCAAAGCGAAGGGTCACTGTACTCCGAGGAGCGCGCGAAAGTACACTCAGGTGAACAATTTAGAAACATTAAAATAACGAATTCATGAAGACTGGGAGAAAGCGAAAGGTATCGCAGAGGGAATGTTTAGCCTCGATGCGTGGCGCAGACAATCATTACGGCCATAACGAACAAATCATTTCTGCCCCAGGGAGAGAATTCTTTATTTAGTGTAAGAAAACAAAATGATTTATAACTCATGCTCCCAACATGCAAACACGCTTTGGGACGTATCCGCTTAGCGAGTCATAGGTGGTCTTTATCTCCGGGGGCGAACCAGGCGGAGACTTCCTACACGAGGGCGTTCATGACACGGCTCATCAGCTTCAACCACCGGGACCTAATTAATAACGAATTAATAACTCTCTAGTTAGTAACTAATTTTCTGATTTCTATTCTAAAACAGTGCCCTCTTTATTGGATTGAAATAAGAGACAACTTTTACTCCTCAGAGTTTGGTCTCGTTAAGTGTTTAAAGTTTCTAGCATTCCGTGTTGTTAATGTAGAATTTGTCACTTATGCTGAAGAGTTACTTAGGCTGTTTCACAGCACAAAACATTTTGATTTTTTTGAGATAAATTTATTCAGGAAACGTTCCTGTGCTTTTCTCTTTTCTTTTCTTTTCAATTTTTATTTTAAATTCTAGCGAACATGGAGTGCAATACTGGCTTCGGGAGCAGAATTTAGTGACTCATCACTTACGTACAACGCCCAGTGCTCATCACAAGTGCCCTCCTTAGTGCCATCACCCGTCCAGCCCGTCTCCCACCCACCTCCTCTCCATCAACCCTCGGTTTGTTCTCTATCATTAAAAGCCTCTTATGGTTTAAGAGCGTGTATGTTTTTTGAAGGATTTATTCAGCTTGCTTTAAAAAGCGTTGTTGACAAAATCAAAATTTCGTCCTTAACCTAGTGGACATCCGTCTTCTCCTCCTCCTCTTCTTTCTTCTTCTCTTCCTCTTCCCCCTCCTCCCCCTCCTGCCCCTCTTCCCCCCCGCCTCCTCCTTCCTCCCTCCCTTCCTCCCTCCGCTCTCTCACTCGGATAATACCCTTCATAATTCGGTGAGATTCTCCATTGTGAGGTCCGCCCTTCCAGAAGGGAGCCGAGGCAAGGATGTACACGTGCTTCCTCCCCCCTTCCCGGCAGCCCGGAGGGATACAGGCACATACATGGGCCCGGCCAACTGCTCATTCCTGTCCGTGGCTTTGAATTTTTAGGGAGTGACCCTAACCCACCAACAGGTCATCAACCATGGCGCGGCAGTTAGGAGCCAAGGGACAGCAATGGCAGGCGCGCGGACAGACAAGTGTCCGCGGGGGAGGCCCAGGCACGCGTCCCCTGTCCCGTGATCTCCGTGTTCTAGGTTTCCTGCTCCTGCAACTTCCTGCGAGCTTGCCAAGGCTGGCACTCGCTAGCTTTCCGAGACTGTTTTGCCAGCTTTCTCCTTGGCTCTGTGAACTCCCGATGTCCTTCCCATAAATTCCTCTCCTTTCAGGTTAATCAGAATCGATTTCTGCGGTTGGTAATCAGAATTCTTGATTGATACAGTGTACATCCCAGCTTCAACTTGAGATAAAAATCTTGGGCTTATCACTGATTGAATCTATTCACAGAGAATCAATTTGAAATTCAAATTCGATAAATATTTGTTGAGGAACTGTTCTGTTTAAGATATTATTCTGAGGCGTGAAGAAAGGCTACAGATACCGTCAAGTTTTTTCCTCGAACCCCAAATCCAGTAAAGACACACGCATCCGTCCACGCCCCAGGGGAGGTCACACAGTTGAGGTGGAGACCAGACCCAGGAGCCTGGGGAGAGGGACCATGGTTCCACTTGCCTCTATGGAGCAGATAAAGCCTGAGTTGGAGCCCACTTCGGAAGGTATACCAGAAACTATTGCCACACTTTCTTGTCTAGGACGGTGATTTATTGAGAGTTGATGGGCATGCTAACAAGAAATAGTTTCTTGAAATGATAGCATAGCAAATCCGGAGACTCTTGAGCTGACTCCCGGTCTTACTTGGAAGTCACTAGAAACAGGATAATACCTGCCAGGGGGTGGACTCGGCGACCCTGCAACGCCCCCGGCTCCCAGTTCTTGGCCCCCCTGAGTGGAGAGCAGAGGTGCTGAGACCAGCCGTCCCGGGTCACTGTACGAAGAGTAAGACCTTTTCACTGGAAGACAAGGCGAAGCCGTGAACGTATCGGTGGCTCCATTACAAAGTGTGTGTAACGGGTTCAAATGCAGATCTGCCTCACAATGGGCCAAAGGTCTGGTACCATTAACTCTTTTTCCCCGGTAGCATTGACGTTATTTTGAAAGTTCTCAGGGTCTCCCAAAATCTAAGTACTCTTCCGCCAGGCTTTACTAGCTCCAAAACCTAAAATAAGATAAGAATTAAAGACATGAATGAAAGAATAAGGTAAATAAAACACGAAAAGTTGGAGCTTAGTTATGACCGCCCTGTACATTTGGATCATGTACACGTACCATTCCCGCTGCCCGCATTGTCCTCGCGCACCGTGAAAAAGAAGCCATTTCTTTCCATAACTCCCTGTAGCAGAGGTTAGGAATATTTTGGAATCATCCGTAAATTGTTACCACATGTTACACGGACCAAGAGGAGATACGTGATATTCCCTATTTAAAATTTTGAGATTCTGTATTTAAAATTCACTTGCTTAGAAAAACGTAGGTTTCCTTCGCATGGATGAAAAAGTGAAATTCAAATGTTTGCTTTAAAGGAGTGCCCCTTCCCCCAACGGAGCGTGGCTTGCAGACCCAGACACAGGGCGGAACGGCAGAGGGCGGGGACCTGGCAGTCACTAAGACCTGGGTTCTAACCCAGCCGTGTCCTCTTACCAGCATGTGAGCGTCCCACCTTACAGATGGCAAGGCTAAGGCCCGGGTGAGAGCACCTTCTAGCTGGCAGACGGAGAGGCCCAGTGGAAACCAGAGCATGCCGACCCCAGACCCTAAAGCCATGTTGGAGCTTGCTTTCATCTCGGTCCCCCTACTGGGCTTAAAGGATAAAGGGACAAATTGGGACTGCCCATTTTTTACTGGAAAAAAATGTAACCACATAATTGGGGTTGGGGGGTACCCCTGCCCTTGTCTTCAACTTCGCCCTGCCGTTCTCCGCAGCTCTGTAACGGCCCTGCCAGCCGCACAAGCCAGAACCATCCCTGCTGCTTCCCTCACCCCCGGGGCAGCTGCGTACAGGTGTTCAAGTTGTGCACTGCACCGCATCGAAAGGGTGCCATTCACATGTTGACTAACTTGAGATCGAACAGGTGGCTCCGAGCTTCTGGGCCTCCAGACAGGTTGTGGTCCTCCGAAGGAGAGCCCCCTCCCGGGCACGCGCACGCCTGCACCTGCTGACGAGCCTGCGGAGCCCATGCCCTCTCGGGGCGGCGCCAGTCCGATCTTCGCTAGGCACCCCGCACCCTCCCCTGACTTAGGGAGGACTAGACGGAGCAGAGCGAACACCGCTCCTGCTCCCTCTCCCCTCCTGCACCCTCGCACAGCCGGCCCTGCAGACCTCAGGGTGGCCAGCGTCCGTTCCATCTCCAGAGAATTCTTCCTGCTGCCAGCAGGGGCCAGGTCTCCATCTGTCAGGACTCAGGTTAAGAGTCGCCTGCTCGGGTACCCATCCCAGGGTGGCGGGGCGAGCATCCACCGGCCCTCCACCCCCCTCCCCTCCCAGGACCCATCACGCTCTGTGACTAATGGACGCCTGTTTGTCTGGAAGCTTTGTCTCTTGCTAGAGTGTAAACTCTGTAAAGTCAGGTGCCATTTCAGTTTTGTCCTCTCCGGTCGGCACGTAGTAGGTTCTAGGCTAATCACTGGCCGAATGCATAGATGATTACATGAGGACGCTAGAACGCTCTGGAACAATCGGCTCTTAGGAGATGCTCGCTGCTCCTCAGAACTTTGTAATGCCTCCTGAGAAGTTTCCTTTGGGGGAAAAAAAAATAATGGGCTCTCTCTTCACACAGCGAAGGTGTTTTTAAGGACAGCGAAGCTGAGCGACAGGGATACAGGACTTGAATCAGCGCTAACCTGCTAACCTTCCTCGCCTAAACCCATTAGTCTCTCTTCTCTTTGAGAAATGAAGATGGAACGCAGAGAGTCCTCGGCCTGTTCCCGAAGTTCTCCCCTTTGAAGTTCGGCCTCCAAAGTAAAAAAATTTCCATCTTCCAAATCGGAAGAGGAAGCTGGAAAGGAGGGGGGTCTGACTTTTCACAAAGGCGTTGCAAATCAGTAAGTAGAACGCGGTTGCGGGCTGGGACGTGTGAATCAGTCTCTATTATTTGGGGTTCTATTTTTCTGTTCCGATCCCCTCTCTTTGAAAAGACACCAAAGTGAAAAATCCATTGTACGATCTCCTCGGGCTCCGTGGGAGCGAAAGGAGATGAAACAAATAACACTGACATTTCTCACAACTTGTTTTTTCAGAAATACAATATTCTTAAATTATCCAAAATGTCTTGAATGTACTTGGAGAATAAATGAGGCCATTTTCAAAATTATAGGTGAATAAAGAGCGTTCCTTTTTCATTAGAGCTTGACAATAGAGCCTGCATTTAAAAAAGATCTTTAAATGTATCCCATAGCACGCCGCTCAACTCCGGAAGGTAGGAGCCGCGGGGAGGCCTCCAGATGGCGAGAGGTCAATGAGTGCGTTACCCCGGGATGGACAGTCTGCCCATCGCCGACTTGCTATGGTCAAGATAACTCTCTGCAATGCAGCCATGTCGGGTCAATTTTTGTTATTCTGGAAACTCTCTTTGAAACTCTAGTGTCAGCGTTCTTATGAGTCAGCCAGGTTGGATACTTTATTTCAACGAGCGCTGTGAGTCATTTGAAATTATGTATCATTCATAAGCAGAAAACTTTTTAAATTCTGTTGTATCCCACCTACCTGTGACATTTCGATTCTCTATAGAGTGGGAAAAAAACAGTATACATTGTAATTTGGTGTCTATTTTGCAGGTAATTGACTTAATAAGTTGAAATGAAATCGTGTGCCTCCCCGTTGGCAGGGGAGATGTGGAATTAAGCAGGAACTTTCTGAGAGGAGCATCAAAGTTCAGCGTGGTAATTCCGAAAGTAGTTTTTCTCCCCCCGCCTCAGTCTCTGGCAAGTTCTCCTATCTCAGAAGTGAAACGGGGTTGATCAGAAGAAAGCACATTTAACAGACGTCTCCTGCATTTGAAGCATCAGAGTCTGTGCCTGGAGGACCCCTCTTAGATAGAGGTGCCCCGGCACACGGGCCGGTGTCGCCGACACTTCGGTGGCCCGTCATGGTCATGCATTTCAAGCTTCCCAGCACGGGACCCTGATGTCCCACTTCGCTGAAACCGGCTCGCTTTTTATTCTTAGTCCTCTAGAATTCGTGGGCTCAAGTAACGGTGCCTTCCTGGCACGAGAACAGGAAGCCCACTTTTTCCAGCTCCGGGCTGAGCCGAGTTGCCCTCCGCTTGCTCCCGGGAGGCGGAAAGATGCATCTCGCCTACGTGGCCGAGTTTGCATTTGGGGTCTGCTGATTTCGTCACGGTTCCTACCAACTCGCGAGCGCCTTTCCACACGCCCCTCCCGCTTCGTGACACACAGCGTTAATTACCGATCACCTGCCTCTGCGCTCTGCACACCTGACCGGAGCGTTGTGCTTCCTAAGCTCATCTTTCCTTGCCCTTACGCCTCCCCGTCGCTTCCTCGGGAAAGCGATTTATGAACTCCTAAGAGCGATTGCGTGGACTCAGCACGTTGCTGTGGACTTCCATGTGTGCCGTGTTTTTCTTCGAGGTAGCAACATCAATGAGACGAAGAAGATCAGGCCCTCCGCGACCAAGGAATAAGAAATTCCTCAAAGCCTGACATCAGCCTGTTTGGAAGAAGCTACTAAGTGAAATTAGAGAAAAAAGGCCTTATTCTTCCAGCCTGGGCAACCGGGGCCAAGATGGTTTGAAGGAGGAACAGTAGGATTTATTACCTGGCTAAAAGCCTAGAGCAGGGTAAAAGGAAACTTTGAAGATGCACCTCTCATTAATTAATGCGTCCCCCCACCCCACTCCCCTGCCCATGCCCCTCCTCCCCCCACTGCCATTACCAGACCCTTCCTTATCCTCTGGGTGTTGGGATCTGTGCCACAGACTGCTAACGGCCTTCCGGTCGCTCCTGGGCCCCCCTCCTCCAAGTCGTTCTTGGTCGTTGCCACCCCGGGAGGCCAGTGTGGTTCTTTCTCTTACACAACAGAAAGACGGAGGGGGGGGGGGCGTGTTTGGAAGCACCGCACAAGAGACCTCCCGGGGGCACCTGAGCCAACGGTTTCAGCAGCAGACAAAGGGAGAGAACATGACAAAGAGGCAGAGAAGCCAGCGTGGGCTTCTAGAGTCTGGGTCTCCGGAGTTAAGCCGGAAGGAGGGGGCAGGGGCATAGGGACTGCTCGTTTCCCAGGGCTGCGAGTGACAGAGTGCAGCATGAGGGGTGGCTGAAAACAACAGGAAGGTGCGATGGCACAGTTCTGGGGACCCCCCCCAGCTCTGGGGGCCAGGAGAGTGCAGTCCAGAGTTGGCCCTAACATGCCCCCTCTGAAACCCGTGGGGGAGAGCCCCCCCCCTTGCCTTTTGGAGCTTGGGGTTTGTCAGGAGTGCTCGGCCTTCCTGGGCCTGTAGGTGCAGCCCTTAATGTCTTCCCCGGCTTCTCCCGGCTTCGTCTCCCTGCACCTGTAGTTCATAGAGCGTCTTCCTCTTCGTCTGAACCACCTCATTTTAACCCGAGGGTGTCTGCAGAGACCCTATTTCCACATAAGGTCACATGCCTAGGTGCCAGGGGGTGGGGGGGTGGGGGGCTAGGACTTCCACACACCTTTTAAGAAGACACGGTTCAACCTGTAACATGTACCTGGGGGCAAAGCATCGAGGTAAGGGTCTGGACGCCTGAGAGGTCAGAGCAAGCACAGGGGCAGCCAGGATGGGAACCAGGCTGAAGCGAGCCTGGCGCCGGGACACAAGATATAAAGGGGCCCCAACGCCTCAGTAAGCGAGGTAAAGAATAGTTTCAGGCAATGTGTTTTAAAATTAAAAAATAATGCAAGAAATAATCCGCGATGAAGAAAACATCACCATTTGAAAGATTTAGGTTATTGATTTTTCCTGTAGCCACAGGGTCCCCTGTGACTCGGCACTCTTACCAACGGGCTGGGTCCCCCGAGCTGGCAGGATACAGGCCAGGAATTGCCAGTGGCCATTCTTGCCACAACACAGAGAGCACAGGCTGAGGAGCCTGCCGGGGATCGGGAAGAACCAAGGGGTGAAGACAAACAGTTTCGATGCCTCGTCGGAGTTCTCGAATCCAGCCATGACTCATCCCACTGTTTCCTTTGTAATTGTAGTTACGTACCCCCTTTACGTTAGAAGATTAGACAAACTGTGAGGCTTGGCTCTTGCAAGAAGCCGACCACTGCTTCTCATATGTTCTGTAAGAAATCAAAAACCCTTAAAAGTACCCTCTGGGGATATAGCCCATTTCTGGCTGGGGGGGTCACTCACCTTCCAACTGTAAATGTTCATTTTTACTTTGTCGGCTTTGTACCCTCGTGACTTTCCTTTCTCCACCGTCTTTTTTGCGTCTCCTCTCCTTGAAGGTGCGGCTACATGAACACCCACCCCCCGCCCCCCACCACGTGGTTTCACGTCAGGTGCGAGGCCCTTTGGTTTGCTCAGAACCTCCACCGGCACATATAAATCTTTCCATCCATTTAGCCCTGAACTACGTAATTTTCTAATCTCTGCAGGCAGACTAAAAACAAAGTCCATAAATTCAAGGGGGTCAAAGTTTATGTCCCAGCATATTTTTTCCCCCAGAGCACCAGAACGAGAACTGGACGTCTAGAGGCTTCTCAGTAAAGCTTTTGTTTGATTAGTAATTGGAGCTTTGATTTTTTTTTTTTTTTTTGCAAGATATGTGCTCTAAACCAACGTACGAGCAAATGTTTATAAACCAACCCGTTCATAAAAGAATCCCAAAGCTCTGTTGTTAAAGCGAATAATCACCCCTTAGCTTATATCTCGGCACATCTAAATACTCACGCTGCGTTGTGCTGGCAGTTTGTCCCTGTGTCCGAGTGACTGCCACAAACGATGTAGACATTTTTAAAACTGTAAATAACTAATCGGAGAATGTAGGTCAGAAGACTTTATTGTTTATTCTCACTGGTAATTTGTTTTCATCGAATATTTTTAACTGAACACTCATCTGGAAAGCGGGTTTGGTTTCCTTCTGAAAGGAGCCCCCCAGGTATCTACGTCCTCATGTTATTCTCTGGGATGTTAAAACGAAGAGCCAAAAATTTCCCCCGTATTCTGGGCTATTCATCGGCCACCATTCTTGTTTTATCTTTTAGGGGGAAAGAAAAGCCTTTTGGGGAAAATTATAATTTTTGAATAGGAGGCTATGAGAAGTTGGTTCAGGTGGGAGTTTGACAGTTCTTGATTCATTTGTTATTTGGGAAAAATAAGCTGTGTCACACGTGGGGAGCTGGAGAGCGCACAGAGGGGAGAAAGACATCGCTGAGGGGGCCCGGGACCAAGAGCGAGCCCGGAGCACTCCACAGGCACAGCGGAGGGAAGGGGCGAAAGCTCGGTGGCCTTTGCCGACATCGGATGCTCTCAAGGACCCAATGACCTGGAAAGGACGCGAGAACCTTCCGGGCGACGATGCTGATGGTGTTTCACTTTAGATCGGGAGGGATGTTTCCAGCAGAGGTACACGAACTGCGTGGCTCAAGAGACAGAAACATAGTGCCTCACAAACCCTGGAGGCTGGAAGGCCAAGACGAAGATCTCGGCAGGGCCACGCTCCCTCGCCGGCACGAGGCTGCTCTGCAGCCACCGAGTTCTGCGGGCTGTCTCTGGCTCTCCTTGGCTTGTGGAGGCATCACCCTCCTCGGCGCTCATCTTCACTGGCCTCCTCCCTCTGTGCGCCTGGGTCTCTCTCCAAGTTCCCCCTCTGTCTCAGGACACATTGGTTTAGGGTTCACCCTAATGACCTCATCTAAACTTGATTATGTACCACAAAAACCTATTTCCAAATCAGGTCACGTTCATGGGAGGAGGGGGCGTAATTTAATCCCGATCGGTGGGCAAACTCTTTCTGTAAAGGGCCAAACAGCGACGATGCTAGGTCCTGGAGTCCTTGGGGGACAGAGGCGCCATGGGGTCTGTGCTACCACGACCCTGCCATGCTGTTGCAGCATGAAAGTGGCCATGCATGATATGCGTACAACCGCACGTCCCAAAAATGTTTCGCATATGCACGAGGAACTCTGAATTTCACATAATTTTCACGTGTCACAAAGTATTATTCCTCTTTGGATTTTTTTCCCAACCATTTAACAACACAGTAACCCTCCTCCGCCCACAGGCTGCCCCCCTACAGGCAGTGGCCTGGATTTGGCCTTGGGACCCTGGTTGGTCCACCCAAGCCTCAGAGCGTCCGCGTGACTTCTTCCCATGGGGTTTGTGTACTGATTCCAAAACACGCCTGGGAATACGAATCGGGAAGCAAGAACCCGACCCCCGTCTGTCGTGCGCCAGCACAACAACGCTCCGAGACAGTCCCGGGCCGGCAGCAGCCTTGACAACCTTTTAAGAAGGAAGACTCAGTAGAAGCCTTTGAATGCTCAGAAAATTGAAACTCTGGAGACGGCCCTGAAAACCACGGAAATAAACACCCCGCTCAGGTTGAAAGAATGGTTCATCATGTTTCCCGTCAGGTAGCAGAAAATGTTTGGGGGGGAAACGTAGATGTCTTCCATTTAAATGCTGCTCCCAGACAGCAGTGTCTGGAATGAACAGGAAATTGAAGCCAGTGATGAAATGGCCATCCGAAATCTTTTATGTGAAGAGAATTTTTGCGAGTTTGATTTCCTGTGTTTGAGCCTCTAATGAAAGCAATAAATGAAGAGCTTTGTCGCTCCTTGGGTGACGGGGGTGAGCGATGGAGACGCCCCCCTGTCTGGGTTGGCAGACGTTTTGTCTCCTCTGGGTTCTAGTCTGGGCTGAGACAGAAAGGAGACTGAGTCACACTGCCACCGCCCGACACCCCTGGGGCCGGCCCCTGCTCCCATTCTCAGTCACGGCCATTACTGAACTGGGTGCTGGCATGCGTGACAGCTGAGGTTGTAACAAGCCTGCGTTCTTTGATCCACCCGGAGAGCTCACTGACTATTTGACTTGTATCACGTTTGGCATCATGGTGAGAGCAGAAAGCAACTGCCAAATTTCGAAATGATAACATTTCAATAAAAAAAACCCTGATCGGAATAATTTTCCATCAGTTTTGAGGTTTCCAAGCAATTACTTCCCATTTCGTTTACAGCCGATGTCAGGAATAATTTGGGGAGACCACCGGGATCCTAAAGCCGCAGTGCTTGGTAACTGAAAAGAGATGGGACTGAGCATTTTGCATTTTTTTTTTTAAGTACAAGATAGAAGTTAGACTCTTCGGGAACAGTTTGACATCCAAATAAGAAGATCTCCTAAGATGTGTATCTTTTTAATTGAGATATAACTTACTGTCAGTACGGTCACTTTAAGGGCACAGCTCCGAAAACCCCTTAGCTGACATTATTGCTAAGGCGAGGGAAAGGCTAGGAGCAAGACAGCATGACGACCAGGACCACGGCTGGTCAGCGCTGTGCTGGGACCACGGCCAGTCTCATCAGCTTTTCGGCCCATCCTAATTCATTCTTTTTAATCTTTATTAATTATTTTTCAGAGCGAGAGAGAGAGAGACAGAGCACGAGCTGGGGGGAGAGAGAGGGAGACGCAGGATCCGAAGCAGGCTCAGGCTCCGAGCTGTCAGCACAGAGCCCGACGCAGGGTTCGAACTCACAAACCGCGAGATCGTGACCTGAACCGAAGTCAGACGCTGAACCGACTGAGCTGCCCAGGCGCCCTGATTCGAATTCATTTTGAATTACCTCCTCTTTTCACCCATCTGGTCCACATTTGTCTCTGCGTTCTTCAGCACATTAAGCCTTGCTATTCTGAAGGACGTTTTGCTCCCTCCCGTACCCGGGTACCCTCTGTCCACTGATAGTGTTTCTCTGGTCTTCTTGTTTTGCAGTCACGTTTCTTGTGTCTCCTTTCAAGGGGTTATTTTTTCCCATATGCCAGACCTTGTGGGCGATCCATTGCAGAGTCTCTGGATTATGTTATTTTCTTCTAAAGCATGTCTCTTAAAATACCTCCCATTAACATTTTATAATGATGAAGGCAAAAGCATTATTCTGTCATACAGGCAGGATATTTAACTTATTTATGCTGAGCCAGTATCCCAGCTGTTTATCCTTTAGCGATATTAAAGGTTGAAATTTGTCATCTAATACATAGAATCAATTGTTCGAAGAGCTTGGGAAGGATGCGAACCTTTTTTTTTTTTTTTACAGCTCCTTTTTAAATCATTCGAACGCATTACAGACTCCAACCTGCTCCATCATAATAGCTGTCTATTTATCATAAATACATTTTACGCTTCTGCACCCCTTTAAAAGAAAAGGGCGACGACTGTCTTCTACGGTGTGACACAGAACAGGGCTTCCCTCTGAGAAGTCATGAGATCCCATTTGAAAACACAATTATCTTTTTCGTCCCCCCCCCCAGGACCATTATAAATTGGCATGGTGGTAATGAGAAAATTAGAGTCATCGTGTCCAGATATATAGTCCGATTCTTTATCTTCCCTGATATCCAGATAATCGCCTTTACAAAAATGTAACGCAATGTAAAACTTTTTGTTTCATACTCATTTCGTAATCTCAAGCGAGGTTTTCTTTATGCGTCTTGTGCTTCTATCTGCATAGATGGAGCTGGCTTTCTCCTGCAAGTCTTTGTTACCAGCCTTTATTACTGTGAATTATTCCAACTGTCCCCAACAGCACAAATTGATACTTGTAGCTGTACCTCATTTGCAACTCACTGATGGGACTAAGTGCAATGGGAGAAAATCAAAGGCAAAATAAAACATATTTCTTTCTGTATCCCTTTGCCAGTGTAATATTTAATTCTACACTGATATTTTGTCACATGGATGAAATGTACCTGAAATGAACAGGGAGGGGCGTGGAAATCCAGCCCGCAGCCTTAAAACCTTGCTTCCACCCTGATCTCACAATTTATGGCAACATCCTGAGACTGTAAAGACTGGCAACAGAAATTGAAAGGAACTTGTTTTTGTTACGAAGTTGCTTCAGGTTATTTTTTTCTAAGCCCTCTGGCCTCCTGTACTATTTATCATTTAAAAAAATTAGAGCTGGCTAATCTTATCAAGAGACTAAAATTTTACACTATCCTTTACAGCAATACGGTGTTTAATTATTGGCCTCGCCCGGTTAAATAGAACATTTTTTATTCAGTAGGTAAATCCTATCTTGGCGCTGATTACCACAAACGTGTCAATCACTAAAAGAAGGCAAAAAAAAAAAAAAAAACCTAATTCCCACAGGTGATTGTTTTTATTATTGACGTTACAGAATTGATTTTTGAATTCAGAGCTACAGATGTGGTCTGACTCGGGATTTGGAATTTATTAGATGACAGCTCCGAGTCCAGCGTTAGCGCCGTTTAACTACTACTTTTGTGATTAGACGCTCGTCCAGAAGCCTCCCCTTAAGAACTTAGCGCCCCGTCTTGGAGAAGTCACCGGACTTTCCGGAGGGGGGGGGGGGGTATTTGAAGTAGTTAACTAAGACCCTTCTATCTTCCATCAGAAGAAGAAAACCGGTTAAATTAATGAAAGTGGGCACCCCAAGGCCCACCGAGGACCTGGCACGAGGCGTCTGTGGACGAACCACCCGGGCGGTCACGCCCGGGCACCTTACGGAAGCAGCGAACTAGGTCAGGTGCTTTGTCTGTGGGGTTCCGTCGGGGAGCCGGGGCACCCAAGGCCCTGGGGTCCGTGCCCGCCGACCCCGGCGCTACGTGACCAGAGGAGCCGGTGGCCCCACGGCAGCCCGGCCCCCGCGGGCGAAGGGCCGCCCGCCCTCCCTCCCTCCCTCCCTCCACCCCCTCGACCGCGGCCGCCCCGACGGGGGTCGGTTCCCCGCAGCTTCCGGCTCCCCGGGGCGCGCGGGCCTGTTTGCACCTGTCACTTCCGGCGGCCTGAGGTCGGCCATAAATGACTCGCCTCGCCCGCCTGTGTTCTCCCCGTCGGATCGAACTGGTTCACGCAGCGTTTCCCTATTTTTAAAGTCTGGCTCCCGGCCTGACGTCAGGGCCCCTGACCCGCGCCCCTCCCGCGCCGGTGACTCAGCCCCGCGCCCGCCCCGCCCGCGGAGGCCGCGGGCGACGCCGGAAGTGGGGGCGGGGCTTCGGGGGAAACCGAGGCAGGGCCCACGGACCCCCGCCCCGCCCCGCAGGGGGCAGGGGGCAGGGGACCGGGCGGGGGCAGCGGCCCCGAGTCCCAGCCCCGGTGGGGTTTTTCCGCGTCGCTCCGCGCCTCGTGCTGCAGAGAGAGGGGGGGCTCGCCGCCCGCTCCCTCGGAGGCGTCGCCTCTGCAGTTATGTCCATTATGTGTAATCATTCCCGGTGATTCGCTTCCATTCGGGCCTTTTAGTGTAACAGGGGACGAGGAAAAAAAGTCCGCTCACACCGCTGCCTCGGGAGACCTGTCACCTCGCGGCTCCGCGGGCGCCCCGACGGGAGCTCGCGTCCCGCTCCCACCCGCGTTAGTGACGGCGTCGCGGGCGGCCCTCCCCCCACGGCTCGCGGGCCCGCCGCAAAGCTCGCTTCCCCGTCTAAAACTACCCAGTTTCTCTGTTCTAGGACCTGGGAGGAGGTTAGCAGGTGCACAGGTGTGTAAGAACGCGCTGAGGGCACGCTCAAGTGCACTTTGCCTCTTCGTAAGTTGTCCTTCAGCACAAATTTGAATAAAGGCACCCCTTTTTTTTCTCTCCGTACAACAAGCATTTTCTTTCTCCTTATTTTATTGCATACCTAATCTTTCCAGTCGTTAAAGGAATTGTTGAAATTCACCCAGAATCCCCCTACGGTAATAAAAGTGTTTGTTTTCAGTATCTGCTTGCACTTGGGGCCTGTGGTTGTGATTGGGAAGTATACGCTGTTTGGTATTCTGCGTTTGTTCCCCGGGTAATATCGTATCCAGTACTCTTCTGTCTTTCCTGATCTTCATAATTTTCCATTTCAATGGCTGCAGACTCTTCCGCTGAATGATTGCAGCACAGTCTGCTCAGCCACTCCTCTTCTGTTGGGCATTTAGGGGACTTCAGATTACTCATTAAAACAATTACCTCCCTGTAAACATTTATGCCTGCATTAGTCCCTCCATCCAATTGGCGGAATATTAATTTGAGCCCCGCTGCTCTATGCAGAGGACGAGAATAAGAATGCAAATATGAGAATTCCTTCCAGGAGCACGCAAAGCCTCGCCCGAAGGAACTGCTGATTATGGCGTGTTTGTGTCTGTTGAGACCCCAGCCTGATCACAACCGGACAAGCTTGTCCACTGACGCAGGTCCGGTTGGACACGGAATGGCTAACTGGGCTTGCCTTATTCACCCCAGTGTGTCCAGCACCCAGGTCAGCACCCCATGACTCCTGGATTCTGGCGGTTGCGAGAAAGCATGCACACGGTATCCCAAGGAACTTGTGAAATAGGTATCATTGTCCCCATTTTACAGATAAGGACACCGAGGCTCGTGGACAGAGGTGCGAAGTGCCATGCAAATTTCAATTTACGTGCACACCATTGCATTTGACCCTCACTGCAGCCCTCTGAGATATGTGATAATCTCTTCGCAAATGAGGAAACTGAGGAGGAGGAGAAAGTAAACAACCCTCCCAGGATCACTCAGCCTGAAAATAGTAGAATCCACATTCAAACCTAAAATTCCGGACTCATCATTCCGTAATCCTCTTGGTGAACTGTGGCTTTTCTCAAATGTAAGATGATAGAGTAAAAAGGAAGAAACTTTTATTATTCTATTTTTCATATTGCAAATACATTCCTTTTATTTCTGTTTGAAAGAAAATTATTACATGTAACATACACAATTACCAGTGTAACAACAGCTATACCAGCAACAGGCATTATCTTTTTTTAAAATTTTTATTTAATTTTTTTAAATTTTTTTTTTAATTTTTTTTTTAACGTTTATTTATTTTTGAGACAGAGTATGACCAGGGGAAGGGCAGAGAGAGAGAGAGGGAAACACAGAATCTGAAGCAGGCTCCAGGCTCTGAGCCATCAGCACAGAGCCCGACGCAGGGCTCGAACTCACAGACCATGAGATCATGACCTGAGCCGAAGTTGGCCGCTTAACCAACTGAGCCACCCAGGCGCCCCTAATTCTTATTTTTTAAGGTTTTATTTTTTTTAAGTAATCTCTACACCCAACCTGGGGCCGGAACTCACAACCCCAAGATCCAGAGTAGCACTCTCCACCTACCGAGACAGCCAGACGCCCCAGAGATTTTGTTTTTGAGTAATCTGTACACTCAATGTGAGACCGGAACTCACAATCCCAAGAGTCGCACAATCCACCAACTAACCCAGTCATGCGCCCCAATCTTTTAAAACATTTTGCTGGGGCGCCTGCATGGCTCAGTCGGGTTAATGGTCGGACTCTTGGTTGCGGCTCAGGTCATGATCTCCAAGTTTGTGGGTTTGAGCCCCGCATCAGGTTCTGTGCTGACAGAGCCTGCTTGGAATTCTCTGTCTCCCTCTCTCTCTACCCCAGCCCCCCATGCACATTCTATCTCTCCCTCAAAATAAACTTAAAAAAAAAACATTTTTGCCGATATGGACTCCTCTAATAGCATCTATAGCTATCTTACTTAGCATTTCTTTAATTCACGTGGAAGACCAACACTTTTTCCTGTGTTTGTTTAATCTCCACACTTGTGTATATTGTCCACTTAGGAACTTGGTCTCTTTGGTTTGGTTTGGTTTTTGTTTTTTACTTTTTTATGTTTATTTATTTTTGAGAGAGAGAGAGAGAGACAGAGCACAAGCAGGGGAGGGGAAGAGAGAGAGGGAGACACAGAATCCAGAGCAGGTTTCAGGTTCTAAACTGTCAGCACAGAGCCTGATGTGGGGCTCGAACCCATGAACCCTGAGATCATGACCTGAGCTGAAGTCAGACGTTTAACCGACTGAACCACCCAGGCGCCCCTGAACTTTCTGTCTCTTTGTTTATTGGACTCTCCATTTTATTGGTATATTTAAGTGGCTTCTTTAAATATTAACCCTTCGTTATATTTGACTCCCACGTTTTTTCCCAGATAATTGTTTCCTTTTTTATTTTGTTAATTTTCATTTTACAAAAGTGGTATACAATCCAAGAGTCAAATGTTCAGTTTTCTGTGTTGCTCAGTCCTTAGAAAGTTGTATTCCCTCTTCTAAGCATCTAGTTAGAAGCCAAACCTCAGGGTGCCTGGGTGGCTCAGCCGGTTAATTGTCTGACTTTGGCTCGGGTCACAATCTCACAGGTAGGGAGTTCAAGTCTGCATCAGGCTCTCTGCTGTCAGCATAGAACCCGCTTTGTATCCTGTCACCCTCTTTCTCTGCCCCCTCCCAATCCCTCTCAAAACTAAGTAAACCTTTTTTAAAAAGGAAAAAAAAGAACCAATATCTTATGTTTAATGGGCTAATCCATTCAGCGTTCAACATAGTATGGACTATGAATCTGAAGTGTGTTTTTCCCAATTTCCTAAGTTAAGACAGAGGTAAATTCAGTTCACTCTCACCTGGAGAGTGGCGCCTGGTGGGAGTGGCCAGCATGTGTTCTCGGCACATCCCACATTGTCGCTAATATTTTGGACATCACCTAAATTGTTACCTGATACCTTATATTAAATTATTCGTTCATTCATCGCATTTTTGTGACACTTTCTCATATAGCTAAAACTTACATATCGGTGGATTTACTTCCAGCTTTTTCTTTTTCCTCTTCTATTGATTTATTTTTCTACCCTACTTGGCTAACCTTTGAATTATTGTAGTTTCTAACATAATTTTTTATCCGGCAGGGTAGAATGAAAGATCGTGACATCTTATACAATTTGGGGGGTAGCTTAAACAATTTGGGGGATAGAGAAAAATATAAGGGAAATACACTTACTTTTGTGAAATTTACAGAAACTATGAGAACTTACCTCTCATTAGCTTCACGGTAAATCACTTCTGCCAGCGGGGCTGGTTTCCACTTATTTAAATTGTTTATATGTTTTATGGTCTTTTTATCCTCATGAGTTTTATAATTATTTTCTTCAGCGGTTTCCCTTTGTTTGTTCTGCTTAACATTATCTAGGAATTTTTATTCAACTTGGGGAGAATTATCATCCTGGGAAAATTTCCTCTCTTCGGGAACACAGCATTGGTCTGCAGTCCATTGCCTGTGCTTTCCAGGAAATCGTTCATTGTTTTTCCAAGTCTGTATTCCCAAGTAATAAATGCATAATTTTCTTGTTGTAATTTCTTTCTTGTTATAATTAATGAGATGTTAATGCTGGAACATTAGAATACTATTGGTTTTAGACAGTTCTTATATCTGACATTTCCCAGCTTTATTTACACTTTTTATCATCTGAAATTGAATATTTTGTCTCTATGGGCCCAACACGTTTTCTTCGTATGTCTTCATTTTGGTTCTTAATTTATTTAACTGACATTCCAAAACAATGTTAAATTAAAGCAGCACCTTAATTTTATTCTGCTTTTAAAGAAATGGCTCTAGGGTTGTCCATTGACTAAATTGTTGTCTCTTAAAATTATTTAAAAAGTTAATTTCATAATATAATAAGAAAATATACTTTTAAGGGTGCCTGGCTGGCTCTATCGGTAGAGCATGTGACTCTTGATCTCGGGGTTGTGAGTTCAAACCCCATGTTGGGTATAAAGATTACTTAAAAATAAAATCTTAAAAAAAAAAGAAAAAATATGCTTTTAATCCCCTGGAATTATGCGTTGGAATATGCGTTGAATTTTTTTAAATTACTTTTTAGCATCTATGGAAATACCTATATATATGGATTTTTATTGAATTTACTGATGCCTTATAAGACTTTGTAATTGAACCATCCTTGCATTTCAGGGGTACATTTAACTTTATATTGCAATGACCATTTTATATGTTTTATTTAAGACTGTCCCATTTATATTCATGATTTACTAGTTGTTTGGGATGTTTATACTTGTCAGAAGTGTATTCTCTGCAGGAATACTCTTTGTAACAGCGTATTATCTATTTCTTAAAATATTTTTTTTAATTCACACAGAATTCAGAGTTTTTGCTTGAAATTATAATTGTTTTCTATGACTTTCTAGTTTTTCCCCTCTCTTATCAATCTATGAAGATTTCCTTTGTCTTGTATCAACTTTAGGAATTTTTATTTTGAATGAAATTACCCATTTCTTTTAGAATTACAAGTACAATCACATACTTATAGACAGTTAGTTTCTTATAGTTATTTTGATACATTTCTATTTCTGTTCTAATTTCTATTTTTATGTGTTTTTTAGTTTTTCCCTATTAGACTTATCAGAAGCTTGTCCATATTAATACAATTTAAAGAATCATCTCTTGCTTTTGTTTTTATTTTTTACTTTCCAATTTATGACTTTATCTTTTTATTTCTTTTATTGTGTCTTTTATTCTCTGAGATATTAAGTTGAATAATTGATTTACTTTCTTTTTAATTTTAACAATAAAACAT
This sequence comes from Paguma larvata, assembly GCA_030068075.1. Lineage (NCBI taxonomy): Eukaryota > Metazoa > Chordata > Mammalia > Carnivora > Viverridae > Paguma > Paguma larvata. The sequence continues at coordinate 45,408,739 of CM057844.1, read as the reverse complement.
TTAAAGCTTTCATTAACATTTTCTCTAACCATTGATTTTTATATGTAGTGTATTATTATTTTCTAAATTGTTATTGAGTTCTTGACTGGCCCATTGTCCCAGTGCTCTTTAGGAGATTATTTCAAAATATCAGAATAATTTACAATTCTGTTTGTTTATTCTTAAGACTTTTAATTTTTATTTTTAATTGTATTTTGGTTAGAATGTAGCCTATATAACCTCTGGTGAAGTTTATTCACTCAGTTTTATATAAACTAGCAAGTGATAAGATTGGTAAGTGTTCTTTAAGTAATTCTAAAGACATTCTACCTCATGTATAGACTACATAATTTTCTCTACTTTACTTGTTCTGGTTTTGATTATAAGGAACTCAATGTTCTCCTGTACTGAAGCTTTGCTAGTTTCTACAGGAAGTTCTTACATTCTTTGCTTTGTGTGTTTTTTCTTATGTTATTAGGTGCATATAAATTGACAAATATTATTTCTTAGGTGTGTACTTAAGTGTTTATCTTTGTACAACTACCCATTTATTTCACTTAATATGTTTTATCATGAATTATTTGATATTGTTATTGCAAGCTTTGCTTTCCTATATTTATTATCATTACCATACATTTATGAAAACTTTTGATTTTAGGTTGTCTGTATGGCTTTCTATAAGTATGTCATTTATGAGCAGCACAATGTTGAAATATCTTTTAGAAGCCCTTTTGAGCATCTTTGCCTTTTAGAGGAATATCCACATAGTGTTTTTCTTCTTATTTTAGTTTCATTATTTTTTCTTCTATAAAAGTTTTTAAACTTTTGGTTGAATTTCATTCATAGCTGATTATGATTTCATAGCTGATTTTTTCCTTTATCCTAAGCCACTTTATTAGCATTTTAAAAGAATTAAAGGGAAGAGTATCCCCGGTCCTCCACATATCAACATTCCAAAAGAGCACAGCATTGTCTAATGAAATGTAAGCATCTTCAAGTTTCCAAACTCCCCACCACCAAAAATAGCTCTCTTTTTCTACTTGGGGTGTTTTTTCTTGAGTTCTATACCTGTTCATTTGTCTTCTATCAAATGCTGATTTCTATTTCTTATGTTTTGATATCAAGACTAATTATTCTGGTACAGTATTTTTAGCTATCATCTTCCTATTTTAAATTTACCAATCAAGTTCCTTTGTGTCCCCAAAAATGCCATATACAAAATCATCTTACTTTCCCTTAATTCTTCTACACAACTCCATGGTTTTCTGTCCTTTTTTTGAAATTTCAATAAACCATAACATTTTATTAATTCTGTTTCATGAAGACATTGAGGGGGAAAAAAAAATGTTCCAAAAGCCAAATCTTTCTCATTAATGAACCTTTTATAAAATATCCTTTCTCTAAAGGTCACTATTATTCTTGCTCCAATTATAGTATTAGTGTTCACATAAATCATCAAATTATCACCTCCACTTTTTTCTAGTCCTTTCTCACCTATTCTGATGGAAAAACTGTCCCGAGTAAATGATAAGCACAATTTAAGCCCTCCTCCATTTAGCGCCAACTTCTTAAAAATGTCACATTTACTTTTAACAACTGTAACAGGTAGCGATATTAGATTAACTCTTTTTAAGACCAGTTTTATAACTGGTAGTTTTGAGGCATTACTTCTCAGCTAGTAGTAGTGTGTGTGGTAGCGAGAAATGAAAAATTGTGGGGAATAGATAGCATGGAAAAGGGCACAAAGGAGATAAACAGTAGCCAGAATGAAGAACCATAAGGTTAATAAACAAGCATTCTTCTTTATTAATATCGGAATTTCCGGCATCGGTGCACCCCCTACTGACTGAAGCCTGTTTTAAAATATCATTTAACGCGGGTCATAAAAAATGAATCAATCAAGTTGCTCAGGAAGAATCTTTATTACTTTTCTTCCTAAGAAACCCTGCTGGATCTTCATTGACTGTAGAGTAACACCAGGACTCAATAACATGGAACCCAAAGCCACTCAGCATCTGAAAGAAATCTATGTATTTATTAACTTAAATTTATTCAGCACCTCCTAGAAACCTGGGAGGATATGTAAATGACCAACACAGAACCCCTGCATCTTAAATTCTCCTGGGGGGAGATAGACATAGGAGCTCCCGAGCCTCATTTTCTCCTACTCCCCCGACACGCCCCCCATCAGCCATGTCAGAGCACACTGCTGTCTCCAGATTGGCTACACAGTGAATTTTCACACACCCCCAACATCACCCGTACTCTTCTTTCTCCCCGGAACTTCCTCCTCCCTCCTCCCCCCTCCCTCCTCTTAAAAGACTAGTTCTTTTCCTTCATGATCCAACCAGTAAATCCTTCTTTGGACATTGGAGTTTGTCCCATTTTACGTTATTACAAATAATTCCGAGACCTAGATCTTTGTCCAAATCCCTGGATATTTTGTTACAGCGGATTCCTGCACTAGGAATCACCAGGACAAAGAGGAATGTTTAAGGTTCTGCGTAATATTGCTAAATTGCTCTCCGGAAACATCGTACCAATTTATACTTTCAACAGGAGTGTATAAAAGGGCCTATATTACGGCACACTCACCAACTCTGAATAAGAGCTATATTTTAGTTGTTGCTCATTTAATAGGCCAAACATGGCATGCGGTTTTGATTTGCAGATGTTAGATCACCAACACAGGTGAGCGTTTTTCGCACCTCTTAACCATTTGCTCCTTTTCTACCAATTGTCCGTTCGTGGTATTTTTATTTTCTAAAGAGTTTTTAGTGACTTTTTAATAGTTCAGATGCGTTTTTAATACATTAAGAAAATTAACTCTTCATCGTATTTGTGGTAAGTATTTTCCTACATTTTCTTCCTGATTTTGTTTCTGTGCTTTTCTGTGTTTGCGAATCGGTCTTATTTATTCAGTTGAATCTATATGAATAATTAGATTTTTTACACTTGTCTCTTTAGTTCATCTAGAATTGGTGTAGGAATATAGCCTGAGATAATACGACTTTCTGGGTTGTTGTCATTGTGGTTTTCCCAAATACTTAAGGGATTCCCCTTGGGTTTGAAACACTAATTTAAATCAAATGATCAAGTATCATATATCCCAAGATTAATTTTAAGACTATCCATCTCTTTCTATCCATTTTTGCCCAGTATCTACTTTTTAGATATTTAATTTATTCTTTTGTATTCTATTGGCCCAGTACACTATTCTAGCTACCATAGCTGGATAGTATGTTGTAATATTTGGTAGATCAAATTTTCCTCTTTGCCTTTTCAAACCTTCTTGGATATTCTCACACATTTATTGTTCCAAATGAACATTGGAATCACTCAATCAGGTGTGATTGTGACAAAAAAGCATCCCGTTGCGATTTTGATTGCGATTTCATTAAACTAATTTGAGGGAAATTGACAAGGAAACACTGTGTCTTGCGGCCCCGGGAGCACGAATGTCTTCTTTTATTCAAGTTTCCGTTACATTCCCCTGAATGTTTCTGGCTCTCTTCATATAGGTCCCGTATACCTCTCGTTAAGATTTCTTCTTCCCAGGGGGGCGTCTGGGGGGCTCAGTCGGTTAAACTTCTGACTCTTGACTTCAGCTCATGATCTCACCGTTAGGGGCTTGGAGCTCCATGACAACACAGAGCCTGCTCAGGATTCTCTCTTTCTCTCTCTCTCTCTCTCTCTCTGCCCTCCTCTGCTCTCTCTCTTTCTCTTTCTCTCTCTTAAAATAAGTACATAAACATTTTTTAAAAATTCCTCCTCAGTATCCCATATTTTGGGAAATTTTGAATGAAAATTCTCCATCATTGTTTATAAATGATCTTTGCTGGTAGAAAAGAAAGCTATTGATTTTTGTACTTTTCGATTAATGTTAGATAAAACTTAAAAGGTTCTGTATTAGCTTTTCAGAGTATTACCCGAAGTAAAATTTTAGTGGATATACAACCCATGCTATGTGCTGATAAATCCTATTAAAAATGTAAATATCTGAACGTTTCTGTGCTGAGACACCAGTTGGCTGATGTAAACGACTTGAAACTATTTGAAGATGTTGTCTTACTCAGAGTTGTAGTCAAGGCCATTTGAAGAAACGGGGAACTTCTGAAATTACTTCTCACAGAAGGCTCTTTCAGCACTGTTACTCTTCGTGACCAGACAGCTCAGAAAAGGAAAAAGCCCAGTACATAGTTAGGGTTTTCCCTCGTTGCATTCCAGAATTTGTCAGCGCATGAGGGCTGGTGCCTCTGTTTCCCCATCTGCTAGGGGTCTGAAGTGCGTAGAAGAAAGGCCGACATGAATTCAAGATTTCCTTATGATATATCGGCCTGCAAGAACCCATACGCATCTTCATTGCTGTTTAAAGTAACATGGAGACCGGAAAGGGGATGTTTTCCGTTGGAGCCGATGCTTCGCTTTCCAGCCTTTGCCTCTAAGAAGACGTCTCGCTCTCCTCTCTTCCACAGGGTGACGCTACCCGCGTTTGTCAAATACTCCTTTGAGGAAAAGTGAGGGGGGGCGCCTGGGGGGCTCAGTCGCTTAAGCGGCCGACTTCAGCTCAGGTCATGATCTCACGGTCTGTGAGTTCGAGCCCCGCGTCGGGCTCTGTGCTGATGGCTCAGAGCCTGGAGCCTGCTTGGATTCTGTGTCTCCTTCTCTTTCTGCCCCTCCCCTGCTTGTGCTCTGTCTCTCTCTGTCTCTCAAAAATAAATAAATGAGGGACGCCTGGGTGGCTCAGTTGGTTAAGTGGCCGACTTCGGCTCAGGTCACGATCTCACGGTCTGTGAGTTCGAGCCCCGCGTCGGGCTCTGTGCTGACAGCTCAGAGCCTGGAGCCTGCTTCGGATTCTGTGTCTCCCTCTCTCTCTGCCCTTCTCCTGCTCGTGCTCTGTCTCTATGTCTCTCAAAAATAAATAAATGTTAAAAAAAAAATAATAAAAAGTGGGGACGGGAGCAGGGTGGGTGTTGGGGCAACCTGACGCTGAACAAACCTGGGCCCGCGAGGAAAGCGACACGCAGGGGCGCACTGGTTACCTTCTCCTCAGTCATCGGGGTCATCTCTAACAGGGCCACGCGCTGATGTGCTGAGGACACACAGCTCAGCAGTTTTTCCCCGGCCTTAGGCTCAGGCAAACAGCTGTTCTTTCAGAGGAAGGCAGTGTGGGCTGTGGGCACGTCCCTTCCTCCAGACCTGCCCGGAGCCACCAGCCGGGCTGCGGCCCCTGCTTCTCTCTGCTCTGGCCTCCAAGCCCGTTCTCTGGGGCCGACCCAGGGCGCTGCCGGGGGTCCCGCTCAGCCCCGGGCGCTCGCTCGGTGGCCTTGTGTTCTCTCTGGCTTGCGGACCTTCAGGTTGTGCCTTGCACGTTCCCAGTTCTGTTTCGTAAGCCTGCCGGCACTCGTGCTGGCCCCATCGATAAATAAGACACGGCCTCACCGAATGCCGGCCTTTGGCTTTCCATCATCCCTTTATTCACTCGACAAATGTTTATTGAGCAGCTAATCCATGTCTGGCACTGGGTGGGTCACAGCTGGGCACCGCAGGCACGGCTGCGAACGAGACAGACCACCTCTTCAGAGGGCTCCTCTGTCCGGGGCTCTCGCCAGAACTCAGCTCAAACCCCTGGGTCCTCGCAGCGCTCTGGCCCCCTCCGATCCTAGGCACTGGGGGTTTGGTCTGCTTCATCGTCTACAACGGTATGCATTCATTTATATGTCATGGAAAACTCAACTCGGCAAATTTCCAACATGATGCCGGGGCACCCAGATGTGAACGGACCTTCTGTTCTCTCAGTCGGTCAAGAAGCAGCCCTAAAAATCGAAAGGACACGCTCTTTCGTTTTGTCTGGTTTTGTTTGGTTTTGTCCGGGAGGAGCCGGAACACACGGTAGGAGGGGAAGTCGGTATGTCTCTACCGTCTCTCCCTGAAGGTCCTCCAGCGTGGTGCTCAGGTGCGTGGAGGCTGCCCCCCGGCGTTCCGGTTTCCATCTGGGGTGCCGAGCGCCCAGTTCAGTCACCCTTTCATTAACTGCCCGAATTAACCAGTCTGGGAATCGCAGCATCGCAAAAGGCAACGGACGGGCAGGTGAGCAGACGAGGACCGCCTTCCGGGCCTGCTCTTTGCTGCTGTTGACCCCCAGGGCTTTGGGAAAGTACCACCTGAATATCCCCGTTGGAGCCATACTCTAGAATCTTCTACCTGCGCGCGCGCTCTTAGCCTCCTCAGTGTATCCACACCGTTATGCTCCCTTCCTGTACCAGAGACTGAGTCTTGATAATGGAATAATGTATTTTTGTTTAAAGGGCCAGACCAGCGCTTACAAGATGGTTCACGGCAAACAACTGACTTTTCTTCCACCTTTCCCTCCTTTGTGCTTGATTTTCATTACAATTTTTACAATACACATAAAACGTCACACTTCTGCAGAGCGGACCTCTTAAGAAGACCGTAATAAAAGAAAAGTTGACTCTCCCCCAAATTCTCCGCATAGAATCCACAAAGGTATTTATTGCACTTCTGCTCAGATTTAATTTTTTTTTTAATGTTTATTTCTCTTTGAGGGAGAGAAAGCAACAGAGCACAAGGAGGGAAGGGGCAGAGAGAGAAGGAGACACAGAATCCGAAGCAGGCTCCAGGCTCTGAGCTGTCAGCACAGAGCCCGACGCGGGGCTCGAACTCACGAGCTGTGAGATCATGACCTGAGCTGAAGTCGGACGCTTAACGGACTGAGCCTCCCCGGGCACCTCAGTTTACTTCCGCTCAGGTTTAAAACATTCAAGCGCACCCACCTTCTCAGAGGGGGAATAAGGGTGACCTGTCCAGGTCGTATTCTGACTGCAAACGTTTGTGCTCTCCTGCGGCTGGACCTGGGCGACAAGAAAGTGCATTACACAGGTTTTGTCTCCACAACATAATCTAATGATGAGAGAGTCGGGCTGGGAGGCAGAAGGCGCCTGTGACGGGAAGGACGCTGCTGTCTCCAGAACTCCATTTTCCAGCTGGAATAACGGTCTCCATCTCCTTTCCACGCAAGGTGTCACACGGGCCGATGAGAGAATGCGTGTGCTGGGCTCTCCGCCGCCTTGGAGAAAGACCAGATACTTATTAATCTCCCAATACCGCCTGGCACTCATTATCGAATGGGACGGACCCCAGGGATTTGATCTTTTGAAACCGTAGTCAGCCGAACAGCTTTCAGGAAGTGGACTCTGGCTATAATTGTTCTCTCCCTCGGTGTCCACGTTGCTGGCCGCTGAAATGTTGCATCTGAAAGGTCATCAAGATAAAGTCCAGCAAGAATAGGCCACACACACAAAAAGGAGCTGTCTGAATCCGACCCAAGCCAATATGCAGCTGCATTTGTAATTCCTTGTTTCCCAGTCCCCTGCGGATGGGGACACTTGGAACAGGAGCCCCCTACAAGGCCTCATCTGTTTCTGGATTGGCCCATTTGCCTCCAGCAAAGCCAGAGAACTAATTTGCCTCCAGCAAAACGCGGGAGCTTGCCAAACTCCACAGACAGCAGAGAGCCAGGCTCTGTGTCCTTCCGCAAACCTAATTACGCCTCTCAGAAAGAGGGTGATCTCGGCACAGACTGTACCCCCTCTCCCTTTCTGATACAACAGGTGGGGAGTTGGTTTGCTATTTCTGCCATCGCCGTCAAACACCAGATCACCATCTGGGTGACTTCAATTAGGAAATGTCCTTCACAAGGGTTTAAAAAAAAAAGGAAAGAGCTCATAAGTACGTCCATGAAGACGGTGCTTTGGAGCCTCTTTGGTCTTCAGAGCCTTGGCTTGTGGCCAGCGGCCTCCTCCACCTTCCCCGTCTCCTGATGTGGTGACAGGGACCAAACAAAGTACATCTGGCGAGTGTCGAAGGACGGCAGAAGCTGCTCGCGTCCGGGCACTGCGCGATGGTGACATCTCTGTTCTCCAGGGAAGGACCGCTGGCCGGGCTTTAGACCCTCGTGCGGAGAGTCCGCAGGGGCGTCTCCCCACGGCGGAAGTGCTGGGCATGGAGTAGTGCTCGTTTCGACAGGGACCGCCGGGCGAGGGGACGACCGCTAACAGGACACATCGATTCAGCTTGAAGAAATGACCTTTAGTTTCTCAGGGTGAGGAGTTACTGGAATAGTCAAAGTCCTCCTGGGAGAGGTTCATTTCTTGGGAGAGGGATGTAGGCAGAACTCGGTCAGATGCTTGGGTAAACAGGAGGCGGGGGTAAATCACGTGGCTAGGAAGTTCGGAGCAATTACCCGAACTCTTCAGTCGCTAATGGGAACGAAATTGAATTTGACTGAGACGCTTGTCCAATTACAAGTAACGTGAGATCCCTGAAGGCGGGGAGGGTGCTGGGGTCCCCGCAGGCCCCCGGGCTCCTCCTGCTTTCTCTCCTCTCCTTTCCAGGACCAGAGGGAACCATCAACAACACCCCCCAAACACCCAACCCTGCATGCGAGAGGTTGCAGGACACTGAAGCCTTGGCCTTGAGTTTTGCCGGCCACTTCTCCCCGGCCTCTCCTGTGGCCATGCAGACCCTGGCTCTCCATTTGTGAGGGTCGCTCAGGCCACCACGTGGAAAGCTGGGAGTCTGAGCAAGGCCCCGGTCAGCAGCGCTTCCCCAAAGTGCCTCAGCCCCACCCAGCCCACCGGCTCCACCCCACCGCTGCCCCCCCACCCCCTCACCCCCCCACTTCCTGCATCTTTCTCCTAACCACGCCTCCCTCTCAGACCCAGCCCTGAGAGGTTAAGAAAGCCCTCCTTTTTAGCGTATAATTGGTGTAATTTAGTGTATAATTGCCTGATAAGCCCACGGAGTCCACTTAAAACCAACATCAAAATTTCATAGTAAATAATGAAAAACAAAATGTGTGTGGCTGAGACTTTATCCTGCAGAGTGAAATACAAAATGATGATAGTAAGTTTTTATATGCACACAACACAGACACACGCATACATGCAGTGATGCATGTCATATGATATATATTCATATATGACACACACACATCTACACACGCATACATGCAGTGATACGTATCATATGATTATATATTCATAGGCACACACGACTTTGGCTACAATGGGGACTCTATGCGAATTCTTATTACACCGAACAAATCAAGTGCTAGCTTTTACCACAGTCTTCCCCACCAAACGGGTGAGAGCACGACCCAATCCATCCGGACTCCACGGCTCAATCACAGGACCGGAGATCCTTGCAGAAATATTCGACGAGTCGATTAGTTTTCCCGGGAGGGTCTCCCAGGCCCTAGCCATCCGCATTACTGCCTGAGGATGCTCTCCTTCTTCGAGACCCACCCCTGTCCGTCTGCTCTTCTCAGCTGTTAGCTGCCTTCACCCCCATGAAGCCGTCCCCCCACCAGGCTTCGTGTCTGAATGAGGAGGAGTCTCAGCATCACTCTCTGCGACTTGACGAGACCGCGCATCTTCTCCAAGAGTTTCCGTCTCACTTCCCAGCCGGTCGTGGTGCATTTTTGCCATGGACAACCAGGGAGAGGCTGACCAGCAAACACTGGGGCCCAGCGGGGCAGCCCTGGCTGGTGTTTTCACACGGCACTACCTCTGTAAGGACTCGCTCTGGTGGATGAATATTTTCATGTTGTGATGATTCTCGCTTCCCTCTGTGGCCACATTACAGCAAGGACTCAACAAATGGACAGTTAAAGAAGAGGTTCCTGGTCCCTCTAACACAGAAGTTACTATAGTTTGAATGGTTGTATCCCCCCAAAATTCGTATGCTGAAATCTTTTTTTAAATGTTTCCATTTATTTTTGAGAGAGACACAGCACAAGCTAGGGAGAGGCAGGAGAGAAGAGAGACACAGAACCCCAAGCGGGCTCCGAGCCATCGGCACGCACCGCAAGATCATGACCTAGGCAGAAGTCGGATGCTCAACCGACTGAGCCACCCAGGCGCCCCTCATCCGCTGAAATCTTACCGCCCAGCGGGATGGCGCGAGGAGGTGGGCCTTCGGGAGGTGCTCCTATCGGGAGTCCTCACGAATGGGATTAGCGCGCTTACAAAAGAGACCCGAGAGATCTCCCTCGCCCCTTCCACCGAGGCGGGACACAGCAAGAAGTCAGCGAGCTGAACACACTGGCCACCTGGACATGGACTTGCGGCTTCCAGAACTGTGAGAATAAACTGTTGTCTATAAGCCACCCGAGCTGCGGTATTTTGTTCCAGCAGCCCAAACAGACTAAGTTGTAGACACACACACACACACACGCACACACACACACACACACTACGCTGGAAGGTGCACGTGCCAACCGGAACCGCAGAGCAGACGCAAAGCGCTGAGCTGGGGAGGGGGCACATCGGTGAGGCACCCGGGGGACTGGAGTCTTCGCGCAGTCTCAAGATGTGAGTAAGACGCTTCGGGACAGGCAAGGGGAAAGTGCGTTCTGGGCAGAGAACACCGTGGACAAAGTTCAAGGGTGTGGAAATGTGTGGCCTGCTGAGGACAGCAAGGAACAGATGCAGCCACAGGGCTCAGCCGAGTTGGGGGATGGAAGGACGGAAGACAGAGCCCAGACGGGCAGCCTGGGGCAGAATATAAGAGCCCGTTAGCAAGAGTTCAGGGTTCCCACCCCGCCACGCTACTGCCATTCGGGGCCGGCTACTTCTCTGTTGCCGAGCACCGGCTCCCCCGGGGCACTGCGGGGTGTTAGCAGCACCTCTGGCCTCTACCCGCTAGATGCCAGCAGCAGCCCCTCCCTGTGCGTGACAACCAAGAAGGTCTCCAAACATTTGTCACACGTCTCCCGGAGGAAATTGCCCCTGGCTGAGAACCTGCTGGGGTCGGATAAACTCCACGTAGACAGGGATGGCCTCGAATAGGTGATCCAGGGCTGTTTGTCGAATGAATAAGGGAAGGGAGCAAAGGCACAAAGGTTAGAAAGAATAGACTGGCTGAGTCCAGAAGCCTTACGGAAGATCCCTGAGAACACAAAGCATTTTAAAGAGAAGCGGAGGAACGAGAGAAACGCTCTCGCTCTCGGTGAATTCGGAGATAGAGCTCATTGCCCCGAGGCTCAGAGGAAAAGGCGGGTTTGGAATTTCCAGAGAACGGATGAGGGTCACGAAAGTATAGAGAAGGCTATAAGGGAGGCACCCCCACTCCTGGAGTTTATGACAGACAGTAGGAGACCGCAGGCTTACTCTTTCATATTCATAGTCAGGCATTTCGTGTAGATGTTAAAAAAATACCCATTTTCTGTTGGCAGTAGCGACATGAAGTTTCCTTTAAATGTATTTGCAGAGAAGCTGCTATAAAACACTAAGTGGTCACGGGACAGGTTAGATGGGCACGCTGTGCAGATGGCGTCGTGGATGACTGAGGTTCGGAAGGACAGACAAGGAGCTGGGGCCCAGCTGAAGCTGACATGCCTGACTTCATCCGCCTGTCCTGAAGGCCCCTGTCTCTGCGCCCCCACACCGCCAGTCCCCAGGAGCCTCGAGCTCTGCCCACCAGCGTCCATGAAGCCTGCCCCAGGGCCTGTGGTCTCTTGGCTCCAAACTCCTAACCTTCACCTCAGGTATCTTCTGGTTATTTCCTGACTTGCGTTTCGGTTCCTCAGCCAGAAGTTCCTGGATGGTTGGAATCACACCTACATTCCTCCCTCCCGGGCCCCACCCTCCATCCCCAGGCACAGGCAAGGGTGCGGCGACCTGGGGATTGGCTGTCCTCCTGGGCCAACTGCCATGAGGGCCAGTCACCTACTTAATTTCAAGTCAAGGTTACGACCTGCTCCTGCTAACCGTTTCCCTATTTCTGGGACAGGCAGATACCGTGATGCAAATCTTCGGTATTTAAAAACCAATCATTTGTTTCCTCTGGGGAGATGATATACAGTTAAGGGTGTTGCTTTCTAAATCCAAGTACAAGGTGGTATTATTTCTACCTTGGGGAAATGCACGGAAAAGACAATCGGGTCTTAAAGCCCCATCCTCCCCTGCCCCTGTCCCCGTCACTCACTCCCGAGGCAGCAAGTACAGTCAATAGACAGATACAGGGTGAGTGGGGGATACCCATCAATTAATCTCTCTAACTTGAAAAACAGAAATCTTGAACTAGGGGGATGAATAGTGTTCTCTAAAATAAACAGAAAAGGAATCCTGGATGGTGACCAGCTCCATGGAGCTCCTGGAACAGCAGGGACAGGTTGTTCCGTGCTGTCGGGTCCTGAACCGGTGTTTTAAACACCCGGCAACATTAACTTCACATCTAAATCAAGGCTGAGCCACTCTGGGCCGCCTTTAAAGCATTACCTCCCCAAGAATTCACTCCGAGCACCACAGAGCCTTTTTTTTGAAGTCCTAGGTACCACAAATTGCACTTAGCAACTGCCCAACCATAATATTTCCTTCCTGCCTAATGTAATTTTTCTGTTTTTCTATATCAAAGACTTCAGCTATTTTTAAAAAATGATCCTCCCTCCTAAATTAACCTGGCTTTTATTTGTTTTTAACAATCAAGCGAGCTAAGAACAAGAATGAGGCACTGCGCCCAACTGGCTTCCAAGTAACCAGATGTAGAGATTTTGCCCCACAGTCACCATTTAAAATGGCAAACTGTACCTTTAGGGACAGAGGCAGGAGGCGCGGGGGGGTCGGGAGGGCTTAGCCTGAAAGCTAGGCCTGGCACTTTGTCCACGGGACAAGGCTCACCTGCGTATGACATCACTTACCATTCCTGCCCGGCACTTGCTTCTTAGTCACTCACTTATGCGGCCAATAATTATTACATAGGGGTGAGGGAATCATTGAACAAGTCTAGCAAGAGCCTCACCCTCAAGGGCTTACAGTCTAGTGGAAGATAAAGAGAGAAACTCAACGATTTCAGTAATTCGTTCATCCACAAATAATTTTTATTTCCCTTCTCAATAAATAATCCTTGAACCTTGACTAAATACGAGGTGCCGAGAATCATTTTTTGGGCAAAACAAGGAAGATCCTTGCCTTCAAGAGCTTGCATTCAAGAGGGAGTTAAATAAACAAGACAGGCTCAGAGAGTGATGCACGCTAAGAAAAATGCTGAGGGATGCTGCGATGGAGGAAGTAAGGGTTGGAGGACATCTTAAGAAGGGTGACGAAGGAAGGTGTCTCTCGGGGGTGACGCGTGAGAAAAGACCCATCTATCAACCCAGGGCCATGAAGTTTTCCCATCTGTTCCAACTAGCACCCATTCTCTAAATGCACCTTGCATTCGGGCATCAATCACACTGTCTGATGTTAGTTTCTCCGTGTCTATGTATCTTCTGCCCACCTAGGGTCACAATTGCATGGGGGGCAAGAGGAGTGAGCACAGAGCTCACAGGCTGGTTGGCTAGTGGGATGACTTTGGGGCCCCCGCGGTCCGGGTAGGGGACAGGAAGTGGCTGGTTGGTTGGTGGAATGACTTCCGGCACCCACGGTCTGCCTTAAGAGAAGAGTTGGTAGGAATTCTCTAATGAGGCGCCATGAACACTTGCTCCTGTACACACCACAGGACCGTCCGTGTGAGCGGGTTTACTGGACCCGTCTACGGGCTCGCAGAAGGCGAGCAGGGGCCGGGCGGGAATCCGCGGGCGAGGCGGGCAGGCCCAGCGCGCCCAGGATCCCGCTGGGCCCGGGCCCAACTCTGTCCAGAGGTCAGCGCTCCCTGCGACGCCCGCGAGGGGGCGGCCGGCCGGCCGCGTGCCGCGCCTGCGCAGCACAGCGCCTACGCCGGCGGCCCCGGGCGCTGCCCCCGGAACTGCGCCGGCGCGTTGCGCCCGGCGCTAAGGGGCGGGGTTTCGTTGCGCCGCGCGCAAGACTGGGGCAAAACCCGGGCCGGGATAGGGCGTGGGGCAGCGCGTCGGGACGTCCCTCGCGTCGGGCCCGACGGCGCGTGCGCGCTGCGCGGCCGGCGGGGTGGCTGGAGGGGGCGGGGCGGGGGCAAGTGTGGCTTTTTGCCTCATTGTCCCCTAGCGCCGCCCGGACATCGCGCGGGCTGCTGGCACCATGAAGATCTGGACTTCGGAGCACGTCTTTGAGTAAGTTTGGGGAGTGGGGTAGGTCGGCGGGGCGCACGGGGCAACTGCAGGGTGGGAGGGCAGGTTGGGCCAGGAGTCTTGGCGAGGCCGGGGCGCCCCTTAGGAAGCTTCCAGGCGTCGGGCCTAGTCGGGGGAGCTGGGCCTGAGCCCCGCGGGGCCCCGGGGGCGGGGACTCTTGGTCTGCGGCCCAGGCGCGGGTTCCCTGGGGAGGGGGCCCCCGGACGTCCAGACCCAGCGGCCGCCCGGGCAGGGAGGGAGGCCCGAGACGGGCACCAGCGGCCCGCCCCCCAGGGAGGCCCCCTCGGGCTGGTGGGGGCGTCGCCGGGCACGAGGTCCTCGACTGCACTCGGGTGGCACAGAGCCCTGGTGGTCACATCCGGCCTTGCCAAACCCGGTGGGACGGGTCCCCCCACCCCGGGAAGGCGTGGGCGAGTCTCGCCTGGCCACCTTACGGGAGGAGTCAGGTACCGGGTGAGCTCGGGCGACCAGGCGGCGAAACTTTCCGGGCAGTTCGAGACCTGAGGAACAGAGCCTTAAAATTGGAGTCCAAGGTCCAGCTCTGGCTCCAGCAAGCTGCGTGACCTTGGGTTCCCGTTTTCACCGGAGACACGGAAGATGACGGTGTCGACAGGGCCTGCCGCCGCGAGATGTCTTTGAGGCCGCGCTCAGTGGCACCTCTGGGTTGGGAGAAATTCTTAGTAACAAAGTAGGCCTTCCACCAGGTGGATGTTGGAATTAAAGTCCCTTCTGGGTCCCGACTCCATATACAAACGAAGCAGGCACACGAGCAGCTGTATCATTTTTTGCCAAAAGAAACAATCCTGATGGTTAATTCAGGGAAGCATTTCTCAGTGGACTCGCCCGTCTTAGCCCGTCTTCCTGTCACCGCTCGGAAATGCCACCCTTTGCCCTACCCGCTGTTCTGACCTCACACTCGAGGCCGTGTCTGAGCCCTCTGCTCTCTGTTCCTGTGATCTGGCTGGTGCTGCCACACCGTTTTCATTTTTATGGCTTCGTAGTATGTTTTAGTTCAGCCACTTGATTGTTTAAACCATGATTCCAAGGGCAGGTTTTAAAAGGAGTTGTAAACTTTTTGCATCCTCAGTGACCCAGACCCGTCCACGAGTCCAGCGGGTCCTGGGAGGTACAGAATGTCAGAATCAGAGGGAGGGTTCCTCTTTCCCTAGTGCTTACCTTCCTTCCGGGCGGAAAGACCCTAGCTTTGTGGTCTTCCTGACGCTCTACCTGGGAATGGCCTGCGCGTCTCTGGGCCCTTGGATCGTGGCTGGTTTCCGGTGTGACCGTCGGCTTCTGGGTCTCAGTGGTCAGGAGTGCTTTGACGCTTGGAGTCACGGCGTCTCCTGAGAGCGTTCTTCTCCCTGCTTCCCTGTCTCCACTCTTCCGCTCCTACGTCGGTGCTTCCCCCTCCTCCCCTTCAGTGTCCGAGCCCGAGGAGACCCTGAATCCGCCTTCTCTTTCTGCGTTTCAGTGGTTCTTAATCTTTTTGCCACAGACCTCTCTGAGGTTTGATGGACGTCCTGGGACTCGTCACCCAGAACACAGACATTTTCAGATAAAGGCCGTACGTGTCCCGGGAGAAGCAGCCCCGACCCCGATTCTCCCCCCAAATAACCTGGGCTTTTCAGGCGGGGGCCCGGCTGACACATGCACACTTAGGACGCCGGATCTGTGCCTGGGGTGCCGGCCTCTCCGGAGCCCCACATCCTCCTTGGCTCTTCAGGCTCCACCTGGAAGTGGAAGCTACCATCTTCCCGCACAAATCTCACAACCGCCGTGTTTCCTGTCTAAGGGCTCTACGGTCTCCAGTATCAAAAGTCATCTTTCCAGTCTTGCCCATATTCGTCCAGCACTTCCTTCTGAGACTTCACCCATCGTCGGCATCCAGGTGAAGTCATTCAGGGATTCCTTCCGAGGATAGGAATGCCCACTGCGTGCCAGGGCCGTCCTTTGCTTATGTTTTGGTAGATTAACCAAGACCGTGTTGCCGCCTGGGTGGAGTCCCGTGCGTCCTTAAGTGTCTGCCCCCCGCACTGTATAGATGAAGAAATGGGCGGGCGGGTAAGGTTCTGCCTGCCCTTTGGTGCCATTCGGAGTGTCTGTTCACATAATTACGTTCGTGGGGTTCAGTTAAACCGCTGGAAGACTGCTCTCAGGCGCCCTTTGTAATGTTCGTGCTGATTAGGTTTCATGACGCAGTCTTAGTTCAAGTTAAGTCCACACCGCTGTTTTCAAGTTGGCTCACGGTAGAGAAGGGCTATATCACAAATAACACATAACCACCCTGAAGCCATGCGGTTATTAATTTTTTGGAGGGCATCGGGGGCGGCGGGAGAGGTAAGTGCGAGGAAACCGGCTAACTGTGGTATATGACTAGACGGAGACAGGGACAGGGTTCGTCTGATTTCCATTTTAGATGGTTGCCTTGGTAACCATCCGCGTGCTCGGCCCATCTCCCTTCTATTTGTGCGGACCGCTGAGATTACATACCTCCACTGATTGCCGAATACGGCTTGAGATTAAAAACAGGTTCATTTATACAGTGGCAAAGATGAAAACATCAGAAATAATGTCACCAGTTGTCCAGGGTTCTGGGAAATGAGTGGTGTTGACATTTCCCAGCTGTTCGCAAGGAGTGGCTCGGCTCTCTGAAAAGTTGAGCCAGGTTAATGGCCTCCCTCTTTTGCTTCTGGAAAAATAAAAAGTAATGCCGTGTGGTTTATGGGCAAATGCGGCTCGAAACCTTACCCCCCGGTGTCTTTTTCCTTTCAGCGAAGACAAGCACACAGAGAGGGTAGCGTCAGACCGCAGGTGGGCCCAGTCTCCTCTCCTCCCCCTGGTCCCTCAGAAGGGGCTCCTTTGAGAAGGTGGCTTCTGTAGCCTCATCGCATTCCTACGAGTTGCGAAGCGAACAAGTGTGCGTCACGTCTGGAATCATCCAAGCACGCGTGCTTTTTCGAGAAGATCATAACTAAGAGGGAATATTAGAAAAGAGTATCTTAGGAGCACCTTGAAAACACTTTGTGCTGTCGAGTGGCCTTTTCAAAACAAATCAGAATCACTCCTTTGAGGAAGGCAGTGGAGAAAGAGCGACTGGAGGGGCCACTGTTTTTCATTCCCTTAATCTGGGGCAAAACACATGTTTCATATTACGGCATTTAAATCAATAATGCTTTGGATCTTTTTGTAATCCCTAAAAGAATTTATGGCGTCTATAAGTTCATTTACTTTTGTTACATTTTTATAACCTTATGGACTTGGGACCAGGCAAAAGAATAAATGGTATAGTAACAATTTTTGCTGCTCATTTTCATAGAACGCGTTTTTAAAATAACATTTTTATGAATCAGTGGTTCTTAGACACAAGGTTTGCATGTGAAAATGGGCATGGGCAAAGGGGAAGAGCGTGCAGGAAACCGTACTGTAAGTGCGTCACCGGCTATTTTATCTTCATGGACATCATCCGTGCCCTATGAGCCTGCGTGCCGAAAAACCCTGTGTTCCGGACGTGTTCCGAATGTCGACCGAGCTCCCCAAATCGTCCCTCGGTCGGTGTTTCAGAAAATAATTTTCCCTCGCTAAATCAATTGAACTTCAGCTGTAAGGAATGATGTGACGGGTTATGGAAATGGCTTGGTGTATATGCACGTGTTTTTAAGCATTCGGTGTTTTGGTTTCTGTCCGCAGCCACCCATGGGAAACCGTTACAACAGCTGCCATGCAGAAGTACCCGAACCCTATGAACCCCAGCGTGGTTGGGGTGGATGTGCTGGACAGACACATAGACCCCTCCGGAAAGCTGCACAGCCACAGACTTCTCAGCACAGAGTGGGGACTGCCTTCCATTGTGAAATCCGTAAGTGCGTCTCTATCCCCGTGGAAGCGTGCCTGCCGCGAAGTTTTCTAAACCACATTATAATTTCAAATAGGTTGTGGGAGCCGATTCTGAATGTCATCTTCGCATCAGTTCAAATTGTATTATAATAAACTCGAGTTATGAGTGTATAATGAATTGGAAATATTATTACAGTCTTCATGAAGGCACCCGGTGAAACCTTCTGAAGGAAGCCAGCTAATGCTCCGCAATGTGACGGGCGGCGCCTCCGGACCAGTAGGAGGGTCTGGAAGTGGTGGGCTGGTGGCAACGGTTAGCCGTGGTCGCCGTGGTCCGCGGCGGCTCGTGCGCGGGAAAGCGAAGGGCGTATTCTCAGACTTCGCTGTCGCCACCTTTGTTCCGAGCTCCGACACTCCTCCCCGCGCCTTTAAAAACAGAATTCTGTGCCGTGACGTGTGAGCAGGCTTTCAGCAGGAGACTGGCACGGCGGGTTGTGACCGTGTGAGCGGGCTCTGGTGTCATAAGTAGACCCCGTTGCCTTCAGTGCGTCTCCTTCTGAAAGCTGGATCCCCTCTAAAGCCGAAGGACACGCTTTTCACCAGGAATGTACTGATGGCTTCCTTCGTAGGAACCACCATGTTAGGTAGTGAGGACCCAGAAATGAGCAAGTCTGGGGGGAGGGGGTCCAGGCACGGCAGGTGGCGTCGGATGCCACGCGTCGTCCTGTGTCACGAGAGGAGCCACGGCACCCCGCCCCTCACGCCGCTCCAGGGCGGCCCGGACAGGTCCTCCTGAACTCTCCTTCTCCCGATGCCGCGTTTACCCGGCTGTTCTGACTGCCCTCTCCTGGGCTCCAGGCTCCGTTGTCACGCCCCGCCGGTGTCGGGGTCTGTTACGTTGCACATGCTCTCCCCGGGCTGGGCGGTCGTTGCCTCCGAGAAGGGTTTCTGTGTCCGGCAGGCTCCTCTCATTCGCGAAGTTCCCGTCGCCCCCCGGCGGGCCTCCTTGCTGCCCTCCGTCTCGCTCCTGGTGTTGTCGATGAGGCAGGTATTTCAGCTCGAGGGACTGACACGTTTCTGCCCTCAAGTAAAACCTCGCTAAGCTTGCTAAGAACCCCTTCCTCCTCCGATCACTAATCGTGGGTGTTTTATTTAGCTTATTGGTGCGGCAAGAACAAAAACCTACGTGCAAGAACATTCTGTGGTCGATCCTGTAGACAAAACGATGGAACTTAAATCTACTAACGTAAGTTTGGGCTCCCTTTTGTTTTAATTCAAAAGCATCTGGCTCCTGTTTTTGGGCTCCGTTAGAGCTGACACACAGGTGAGTGCGTGCTCGTCAACAGCAAGTCGGTGCTCGGGGGCCGTATTGCCTTTTCCCGTTTGCAGCTTAGAGCTCTCCTGCTCCCCTGAGCCCATGGGTTATTTCTAGGAGACAACACTCAACAAATTGAATTTGGGATCATGTGCATGTTCTCACAATAATGCTTTTGTCATATTGTTTTTATTAAAAAGGAAGCAGCGAATCGTGAACTTTAAGCTCTGTTTGCAGTACATCAAAGTGGTTTGTTCGTGTATTTACATAGCGAGATGTGGGTCCGCGGATTAATTTTTTTTTTTCCCATCCGTAGATTTCATTTACAAATATGGTTTCAGTAGACGAGAGACTTATATACAAACCGCATCCTCAGGACCCGGAAAAGTGAGTACAAAGCGTTTTGACAAACCTAATTTACAGGGTCTTTGTATTTTTTTATTCAAATCGTGTATTTCTTTAAAAAAGGCAAGGTCATTCTGAAGCTGCGTGGATGTGTTTTCTTCCAGAACTGTTCTGACGCAAGAAGCCATAATCACCGTGAAAGGCGTCAGTCTCAGCAGTTACCTCGAAGGACTGATGGCGAGTACGATCTCTTCAAACGCCAATAAAGTAAGTCAGGCTGCGCCCCCGTCGCTCTTACTCCCAGGTTTCCTTTCTCGGAAGAGCTCGGTACTGACGCGTGTCTGTCCTGCCAGCGACTCTGAGCCACGATGCGGTGAGGAGCCAGAAAGGCCGTCTCCTGCACGTAGGGTCCAGCCCCGCTGGGTTCCCGTGCAAGCTGTAACTCCCAACGGCCTTTCACCCTGGGACAACCACGTTAACCTTCGCGTGCCTCAGTGTCCCACCCGCGAAGTGGAGACCTTACCGGCTTGGGCACGCAGAGTAAACGGGATAAGACCACGTGGGGCCCGGGGCCCCGCACGCGGGAAGTGCTCCATGATGTGTCCCTGCGTGCCGTCATCTAAACCCCAGTTCTCCTCGGCCTCTCCGCCCCGCGACCCCCAGGCCCCCTGAGACCTTGGTGCTCCAAAAGCCACCAGCGCACGGGGAGTATTTAACACTTAACGCCAGGGAGAGGCGGGTATGCTTCGTGCATTAAAAGAGTGAGATTTTTCCACCTCTCCCAACCCCCGACTCATTTTTGCCCCTTGGAGAATGCACGATTTACAACAAAATAAGTTCAGAGAAAGAGGTGCCTGGTGCACTCTTTTAGGACTCGTGCACTGCACCTCCTCAGCGGTCAGGAGGCGTCCCCCGTGCCAGGCAGAGCGCTAGGCTGGGCTGGGGCGCGGCGGGGAACAAAGTCAGTGCGCTCCCTGCCCTCGTGGGACTAAGAGGAAGTCCACGTTAATCACGGTCATTAGGAAAGGAAAGGTGCAAAAAGATAGGAGTATTTAATGCGTGTTGTGTGGGGCGTTGAGTGAGGGGCATGTTGGTTGTGAGGGTGTGCCAGGGAGCATTTCCAGCAGAGGGAACTGCATGTGCAAAGGGCCTGAGACAGAGGAAGCATGAAATGCCCCCTCTTTTCCTCAAGGAACTGCAGAAAGCACTGGGAGAGAATGCTCGAGAAAGTCAGGGACTAGCTCCTTCAGAGCCTTGTGCGGGATTTTGGTTTAAAATAATGGACATAAAAAGGGACCACTCTAATCAGAAATAAGTAAACCATCACTATCATTTAATTGTAGATTCTTTTGAGAACATCTTTTGCATGCAAAATAAAAAGCAGTTTATCCATCAGTCCAGTTGCCCAAAACATTCAGTATTTGGGTAAATAATACTCAAGAACAAAAAGTCCATCCCGGCGAGGTTTAGTTACATTTGGGATGTTCCTTGTGGCTTCCTCATGTGCCATTTACGTGATGCGTGCCTTCGCTCTCACGTGGTGACAATAGATGCTTTGGATTTTTTTTAAGGGCCGAGAAGCAATGGAATGGGTAATACATAAATTGAACGCGGAGATCGAAGAATTGGCGGCTTCGGCGAGAGGGAGCATAAGGACACCGATGGCGGCGGCGGCGTTTGTCGAAAAGTGAGGCTGGAAACTCGTCAGGACGCCCGCCCTCCAGGTCTCTGCGAGCTGGCAGTGTATTTATTTGTTATTTAAAAAAATAAAACTCTATTTTAGGTAGAAGTTTTTTTTTTTTTTTTTTTATCAAACTGAAGAAAAATTCTATGACTTTTGATCAAAACAAAGGGGCGCGGGGTTTCTGAGTAAAAGGGTCACTGAGAAGTAGTAGTGCCGTTGGCAGTGGCGTCTGATTGTGAGGATTCCAGTATTTCTGCGGAAATTTGAAAAAGTACTCGGAGAGCCCTACCGGCGCGCTAAGCCTGCCCTCCCTCAGGAACCGCGCCTGGCCTTGGGCCCACGAGCCGCCGAGCTCCTGCGGCCGCCCGCCCTGCTGCGGCCAACTCCGCGAGCCGGCCCGAGGGGGTGCTCTTTAAAAGGAGAAATTACGTCGTTGTGAAAGGCCATATTAATTTGTATAAAACAACTTGCTCTGCTCTAAACCACCCTTAAAAAAATCGCAGTGTTTGGTTCTGGTACTTACATGACATCCTCGGAGTGAAAATTATCACTACGGGACTACGTGACTCCAACAGCAACAAAAAGGATTTTATTGTATTAAAGAGTACTGTATTAATTTGCCAAAGCTTTGTAACTTAGGGGAAAAAGGTGTTAGCTTCCTTGGAGTTGTACCTTGTGACCGAGGGTGCTGTCCCGTGGGCTGGCGATGTGCACTGAGAAAATACCAAAGTCGTTCCGAGGTCTCGCGGCACTCCCCGCTTGAACAGAGCGGCTGCTCGCAGCACCCAGCGCCTCACATTCGCCTAACTCCTAAATTGCCGTGTGTCAGAATCCTGGCGCTCTAATTGCTAAAGCATAAGATGTCAGGTTATTTGAATATAATTACTTTCTGAAGCGATTGTGACCACAAACCATCTTTTTTACATGAGGAGCTGTACGTCATTTGAAATTACTCAAACGGTGTCTTTCCGAAGCATAAATCCCGGTACTTAGTGTTTTTAATAATACGGCGGGGGCGGTGGGGAAGAAAAAAGGAATAATAATGAGAAAAGAAGCATTGACCTAAACCAACCACCGTGTGAATTGCTCTGCAGCCCGTCTGTATGGGAGGGCCGTCCGTTGGGCACCGAGGGGGCCGCTGCAGCCTGGAAACAATCCACCCGGTAAACGGAGCTCCCAGTTTGCAGGCAGGCAGTTCCCAACCAGTAAATAACCTCTTCATGCTTGCAATTGTTACCTATGGAGTGTTTTTCTTAGAAGGTGATTAGCTCTGGTCTTTATTCTACGTTGCTTAATGTAATAAACTCCTCAGGTTTCCTGGAAACGAAACCAGTTAACATATGTACATAAACCACAAACAGTATAGCCAACTATTTAAAAATTAGTGTTTTTCTACTTATTGTTAGCTTGAGACTTCTTAGGACTTTTGTAAAAGCAACTGAAATCCAGTAAGGTTTTTGATTACTTTTTTGTAACCGGAGATAATTTTTACAATTGGAGTAACATTGCAACTAAACAAAACATTGGAAAATACTGATTATTTGGTAAAAAGTTGCCTTGTATAATTTCTGTAAATTATACTTGTGGAAAAGGTGTAATGCCCTAATGATAAAAAGATTTCTGAACAAATTTTTTTCCTGTTTGATTTTTTTTTTACTCTGATCTCATAATGTTAAAATGCTAGAAATTTCATTTTCCAGTGCAGTTACTGTTAGTGAAAGAGCTGGTAGTTTGTGGCTTTTACCCCTTAAAATACAAATACACAGCAAGCAGGTGTGTTCGAGGACTAAGCCGGACAGTATTCACAGATTAGACTCTGGGACTATGGGCATCTTATCCTATTTAGTATTTAAAATGGAAATTATATTAGTTAAGAAAAACCTTCTTGTTCGTAAAAACTTCCTTTTAACTGTGATATGTTTCCGGATAATTTCTTTTTAATCATTCTGAAGCGCGAGAGAGATTTTGTTCCTCCTGCGAATGCACCGGGTCGCCTGCCCCCTCTGACCCGCGCCCCCCCACCTCCTCCTTCGCGCCCGCAGGGCCCTGGCCCGTCGGGGGAAGCCAGGGCTGTCAGGGCTTCACAGCCGAGGTTCGCTTTTAATCCCTGCCCCTCGGGGGTGGGGGTTAAGGGTTCCGTGCCGACTGGGAGCGACCGTGACCCCGGTGGGGGGGGGGTGCTTAAGGGGGGCCGTGTCGGACACTGCCTCCAACTCTCCTCTTGCCCCGGCGGCCTTGTCCGCCTTGTCTGCCGGGGCACTACGGAAGCCCGTGGGGCACACACTCGGGACTCCCGCGGAGCCAATCGAAGGGGGGGCCGGGGGAGCGCCGCCGGCCGGCCCGCCCGGTGATTGGCACTCGAGGCCCCGGCCGCGCGCCCCCATTGGCTCCCGGGGTCGGGGGGATTCCGCGGCGGGGCAGCAGGGGCTGCTCGGGAGGGCGGGCGGGGCAAGAGGAGGCGGGATTGGCAGGTCCGGAGTCCCGCCTCTTCCGGTTCACAGGCTTGACCTTCCTGCAGCTGGGCCGCGCGCCGACCCGACATTGAGGCGTCCTCGCGATTCGGCCCGACTCGCCCACTCTCGCGACATCATGGTGGCGTACTGGCGACAGGCTGGACTCAGGTAGGCCCACGCCTCGGAGGCGGGGGGCGGCGGCGCGGCCTGGGGTCGGAGGTCGCGCCAGTGCGGCGGGGGCCGCAGTCGGGGGGAGCGCGGTTCCAAGATGGCGGCCGGGGCGGCCTCGAGCGTGCGGGGCGCGTGGCGTGGCGGGGGCCGAGGGCCGAGCACCTGCGCTCGCCCCCTCTCGGGGTGCGGCGGGGCCGGCGTGCGAGGTCCTCGTGCCCCGGCCCGGCCCACCTGCCCAGCACGCGCGCGCACACACACACGCGCGCACACACACACGCGCGCACACACACACACGCGTGCTTCCTGCCGGCGAAAGGGGAGAAGGCCCCTGTAAACTGGAGAGCGCTGCTCGCAGGGGGGCGGTGCTTCGGCGAGGCTCGCGAAGGGCGCGTCCGAAGACACGACCTCTAGTGACATGGGGGCACCAGCGGTGCAGCCTGCACAGCAGAGCTCTTTGTGCACCCGATGGGCCGTAGCGCCTGTGACTTGCACAGAGTGTCACCTTCTAGTGGGCCCATGACTGGGACAGCCGAGCAGCCCAGCAGGTGCCTGACCCGGGGGGGTCGAGCACGGATTTGTGGCCTTGGAAGGCGAAAGTCCCAGTAACAGGTGCCATCGAACCAAGCACCTAGTCTGTGACAGGCGTGGTGGGCCCTGCTTTTCACACTTTTGGTCTCCCCAACCACCAGTGGGGGCGAGTAGTATTATCTTCCTGTTCTAGTCTCTTGTTTCTACAGGTGGATAAAGTAGCTGGAAGGATTGAGCAGCCTGAAGGTCAACCCAATTAGTCACAGTACAGACAGGCGTTGGAACGCCTGTCTCTGGCCCAAAAAACAAATCTGAAACAGGAGAAAATAGCAGCAGCCCTCCCCTCTTCCTGTTTTCAAAAAGTGTAAAGACTGAGCTGACATCTTTTGGAAGATAAGATGTTGATGGGCGTCCATCTACCAAACAGGAAGCAGGCTATTAGATCTTTTGTTAGAATTGATGATGTTCTCAAAGGGCTTTAGGTTTAATTTAGAAACCTTGATTGGGAAGGATCTTCAGTGGCAGACTTGGGAAACAAGACCCAGTATTCTCAAGAAAACCTTTAGATAATTACTCCCAGCAAGAACTGTTGAATTCACAATAGTTCTTTTTCTCTTTTAGTTTTATATATTTCACCTTGTAAGAATAATACGTGTAAAGAAAAAATTTCAAGCAGAGAAATGGGGAGAAACGTCGCTTCTTTTACAGCCTCTCAGAACATGTTAGTCTATTTCCTCTGCTGGGGGATTTTTAAAAATACCTGTGAGTCTTTTATTCTAAATGAATAGGTATTAAGTTGGTACAAAGACGGTACGGAGAAGAGAAACCAAGGGCACCCATCCTAACACCAATTTAAGACTTTGGTACATCTCTCTCTAGTCTCTTTCCCTGTATAGACTCCTTCTGGCCCTAGTGAATTTCAGATCCCGTTCCACTATAACGTACGTCCCAACCAAAACGTAAAGTATGGGAGGAAAAGTCCATGGTGACACAACCAGTCTGGCTGGATCGATGGCAGTTAACCGTCCGTTGTCTCTGGTTTTCTCCCAGCTACATCCGTTACTCCCAGATCTGTGCAAAAGCAGTGAGGGATGCGCTGAAGACCGAATTCAAAGCGAATGCCGAGAAGACTTCCGGCAGCACCGTCAAAATCGTGAAAGTGAAAAAGGAGTAAGCTGTAAGTGATTGACTTACTGGAAGAGCCGCATCTTAAGTTCTTAGAGCACTTGGAAAACCAAAGTGCTTGTAGTTGTCGAATTCTGCCCATTTTTGGTTCAGTCGGGACCTCTAGATGTCAGCCAGTGGGGTGAGGGCTTAAAGCACACAGGTGATCCAAGTCCCGCGGCATCGTAAAAGAACCTCGCTTCGGGCAGAAGTAATTGGCACGTTGATTTTCAGCTCGTTTAGCCATGCTTCGGTGTAGGGAGCCATCTGATTTTAATTAAGCCTCTTTCATTTGTCTGCACAACATCAAATAATTTGGAGGATAAACGCCCCGCTTTTGTAACTGCTGTCGGAGTCATGTAACAGTTCAGGGGCGTGACAAATGACAGTTCTTTGCGTCTTTATTTCCCCACGTCTGCCAGTGTTCTCACAGGTGACTGCTTCCTGAACACGAGGGCTGCAGGTACAGGCCAGAGTCCTGCCCTGTGACCGAGCAGCAGAATCTGTAAGACCCCGCAGTGAAAACGGTGTTTCCGAAATGTAATTATTCTTTCAGAGGGCTCGGTTCATTTTCCCGTCCCAGGGCTGTCGGCCGTGCAGAGTTACATCCTGTGCAGCAAAACACAGGTTTTGTCCAGTCGATCATTCTGACTCTTCGCTCCAAACTGCCAAAGTGATTTGATCTCTCAACCTTTCTCTTGACGTTGTTATTTCAAAGATCAGCGAGGCAGAGAGCCAGAGAGATGTTTTTCAGATTTCATTTTCTTGTTTTGCTTGAAAAAAGCCTGCAGACCTGCAGTAGCAGAGAAATGTGATAAATATTAATCCTTTGGCAGCTGGTGGTTATGAGCAATTCGACTTATTAGAACTGTCTCCCCTAAGCACTTTTCATTTTCATTTTGAATTAGTAAATATTTTATTATGAGTCTGGAAATGTGATGTTTTGAATGTAGCCCTTCTTCTTCTAGGGACTCTCTGTCTCCCCTCATAATTCTAAGTAACGAGACCTGGTTTTGTGTTGGGTTGTTTTGTTTTAACAATGAGCTGGCCGAGAAAGTCACTGAGCGTCTGCGGCGTAGCCAGGCCACACTCCGCATCT
Organism: Paguma larvata; assembly: GCA_030068075.1. Lineage (NCBI taxonomy): Eukaryota > Metazoa > Chordata > Mammalia > Carnivora > Viverridae > Paguma > Paguma larvata. The sequence continues at coordinate 45,382,102 of CM057844.1, read as the reverse complement.
CGCTCCCTTGACCTTGTGATGTCCTTGGGGCCAGGAAGCGGTGTCCGGATCCGGTAAACAAAACAGCTCTCCCGATGTCCCGCAGGGGGTGCCCATCAGCGCGGTGGGGGGGGGGGGTTGGTGTCTTGTTAAAGGCAGAATAGTTTCTTTATTGCTGGGGGAGAACTTGGTTCTACTTAGAAGAGAAGTTCCTGTCCGGCTGAGGCAGTGCACGTGAACCAGCGCCTTCTGCAGCCAAGAGCCAAGGGTCAGCATCAGCCCCGTGAAGTGACGCCAGAGTTATCTCCGCTCACGACAAGGAAGTCGTTGCCGTGGTCGTGGCGGACAGTTAAAACACAAAGAACTAGCAACCGTTGCATTTTCTTCTTTCCTCCCAGACCTGCCTGGAGCTTGACATGCTGCATGTGCGAGGTGAAGAGTTGCGGTTCCTGCTGCGGCAGACTGGGCACGATCGCCCTTCGTGGAAGAACGCCCCTCCCGGTCTGGTTCTCGATTCACGATGCCAATAAATTGAAGTATGGTCCACTCTCGCTGTTGGTGTCGTTTTCCTTCAGAGGCGCTCTCCGCACACCTGCAGCGTCACGACCTTGTGAGCCGGAGCCTCTTAAGGCGGGGCGAGCAGGCTTCAGATCTGTGAGCTGAGGGATGCAGGAAAGAGGTTTTAAGTGTCTCAGGACAGAAAGTTCTCCAGAACTAGGCTCATGGTGAGGCTTTCGCTGCCCCTTTGACCTACAGACAGCCCGTCAGAGTGGCGGGTGGGTTGTGATGAAAATAGTCGCTGAAAGCAGAGATTGGAAGGAAAAAACACGACTTCGCGGTCGTCTTTTTTTGTGCACTTAACGCCTGTGGAGAGTGGCCGATGTCGGGGTTTAAGCCAGACACGTGCCTCATGTCGTTTTGCGGGGGGATCTGTGTCCTGGAAGCACTTGGAACGGGAAAGGGGGCAGGGCCTTCCGGGAACTCGCTCGTCGGAGCCCACGGCTGGCACCGACGAGTCGACGGCAAACCTCTGCGGTTCCTGCCTGCAGGTCTCGGGTGCAGGGACGACGACGGGTCGGTGGCGCTTGCGTGGTGACTGGCTTACTCCCTAAATACTCAGGCGTTAAGACTTGTTGCAAGTGTCTTGTTCTTACCGTCCTTTGAAACTTGGAAGCGCTCAGCTGAGTAAAACACTACAAAGTTCACCACTTGATTTTAACTGTTTTTGGAGAACGGAGACAGATGTGAACAGGAAATTCTGAACCCTCTTCAGCTTCTCTGCCGGCCCCACGGTGCTTAAGCTAATGATGTTATTGGGGCCACTGAGCAGTGTCGAGGAGGAGCCCAAAAAATGTCTCTGTTCTCAGCCTTCTGGAGGCGGTTTCCTGCCCCCCCCCCCCCCCAGGCCCCTGACCTGTAGGTGTTATTTCATTCTTGGCCCAGGGCGTGCAGGAAGAGCTCCGGGATGAACATGAGAGCGGGGGGCACAGGGCAGCAGCCACTGGGGGCCCTGAGAGCTCTTTCCCTCGGGGCTGTTGTGCTGTTCTAGGGTCAGGCCACCCCCGTGCCAGCCCGGACGTCCCTAAGATCAAGCAAGCTGTACTAGGAAGCGTCTCTCGTTACGGGGATGGGAATAAACGAATCTCAAGGCCATTCGGCCTTTTTCATAGAGCTAATGGACAGAGGGCTGAATTCTCTGCAGCCGAGTAACTAGAGAGAAGTCTTCGATCAGCGGGGGTTGGGGGAGGGGAGTGGCAATGAAGGTGAGACTCGGGGCCAGGGCTGGTGATCAGGAAAGGGGGAAAGTAGAAACAAAGACGCGTGTGCTGCCCAGCGAAGATTCTTTGGGCCTCTTTCTCTCTGGTTAAAAATCCTGAACTGATCGCTATGATGAAGTGAACTTCCTGCACCCGGGCCTGGGGGCCGGGGGGCCGCTGGCAGGACTGCCGAGGCCAGGGGACCCTGATCAGACTAGTTGTGGGTCTTCCACTAACCATTTGAGTGATTTTTGAGGGACTCCCCAGCCTCTGCTCATGCAGTGTCCTTGTGTGTGAAGCGGAGGGACTGGACGAGCTCCTGAAATTCCGACCCCAGGTCTCTGCTCTCTGAGACCAGTGTCGCCATGGCAACCAGACCCCGGAAGGAATAGGCTCCAAATCTGAAGGGACAGATTTCTTTCGGTTTCTGGTGGGTTTTGTGTGTGTGCGCGCGTGTGCGTGCTTTAATCTATTCCTACCATACAAAAGATAGGATGGTGAGATACGTTTTGAAATATTTTTAACTACAATTAATCAGTCTGGGCGGTTAGGCTCTAAGAAAAGGAATTTATTTAGTCCGAAATAAAGCAATTTAGCCATTTAAAATTGAATTTCCTTGTACTTTAATGATTACTATTCAGCAACAAAAATCTTGACAGTAATATAAATCAGCAGGTGTTTGTTTTTTTAATTTAGAGCCGTATCCTTCCTTGCATCTACTTGATTGCCTTTTTAGATTTGAGAAGGAAAGTGTTAGAGGAAGCGTGTGTATACATTCTTATAAAATCAGAGGTCGTACGTCTTTTCTGGGAACTTCTGAGAGTGTATAGGTAACAGGTTATTAAATCTGTTGTTTTTAGTGCTTGAGCCACAAGGAGAGAAAGTGTATAAAACTTTTTTAAGGTCTGTAAGTAGAAGGCTCGTCCTGACACTGACAGCAAGACTCACCCTTCCCTTCCTACATGTTTTAGTTCTCTCCTTACAACGCACACGGGAAGGCGTGAAGCTCCCCAGAGTGAGCCGGCGTCCTCCGTCCGCCTGCTCCCGTGTCACTGCCGATGACAGAAACGAACCGGGAGAGGAGGGCCCCGTTGCCTGCAAGTAGATCTTTCACGCAGTCAAGGTTGGAGCGTGTTCCCGCTGCCGCCTACCCGTGGGTCAAACAGTACACCTCAGCGGTGATTCTAGAAGGCCGTTAAAGCGCTTATGGCACCGGAAGGGACGGCTGTGCCGTGTGTCAGAAGTAGGTAAACCTTAATTAAAAAGTTAGGGATGATTTGATTACACTCTTGTGCGTTTTGTCCCGTTGCAGTGCGAGCAGATGAAAACCGTGTCACGGTTAAAGCTGTTCACCGTGCAAACATTTATGGCAACTTCTGCAAATTAATTAGAACCGTAAAAGTTCCCTAATGAGACCCGTCCTCGCAGCCAGAAGGACACCGGGCAGCGCGCAGCTGCCTCAGTGCCGCAGGTGAACGGTTGCCGAGCGCGCCGTGTGCCCTTTCGGAAAGAGCAGAGGCTACAGAGCATTTTCAGAAGGTGATTACCGACTGAAAGTGAAAAGGGCATTTGGAAATAGGCTTTACAAGGAAAACCGAAGATGGTGATTCATGGATTCCCAGAACCTAGCACTAACAAACCTGCAGAGAATAAATGCACATATTCAAAGCTAGCTGTGCAGAAGTAAAGATCAGAGGTTTGGAGTTGGGGAGTTTGGCTTGTTTGGGGGTTCCCTGGCCAGGTATCTCGGGGGAAAAGCACTGCCACTTTTTTTTTTTTTTTTTGTCCTTTTCCCGCGCCGGTTAGTGCGCTGACGGGCACGCGGGGTCTGCGCTGGTCACTAGCGGGTGCTGACTCATACTCGCCTCGGCTGTGCAGCTCCCCACGTACCGGTTAGTCACCTGGCTCTTCCGGAGGCCAGCAGGAGGTAGGGTGCGGGGCAGAGTGCATGACAGAGAAGCAGACACTTAGCAAGGACGCCTAGCCAGGGCTCCAGGGTGCCGCTCGGCGCCGCGAGAGGGTCGGAGGGGAGCGCGGGCTGCAGGGCGGGGTCTCCACGCCTGGCACGGAGCTGCGCGCGCAGCAAGGCCCGAAGGGAGCGCGTCACCGCGAACTCACTTCGCTTTTACAAACCAGCTACTGGGGGTGCGCTGAACGTCGGAGTCTGGGAGGTTAGCAGAGGCCGCGTCCCCGCGGTCGGTCGCGCAGACGCGGGGCGGCCCGGGAGAGGGCGGCGCCCTGCGGCCGCCGCTCACACGGCCCCGCGGGGCTCCCGGGGCCCGTCTTCCGGTTCCGTTTCTGCCTCCCCCGCGACGTCACCGTCTTCCTCCGGAGCTCTCTGGCGTCCTGCAGCTGCTGGTACTCGGACACCAGGTCGTGGATGTTGCTCTCGGCCTCGGCGAACTCGCCGACGTCCATGCCCTCGCAGGTGTACCAGTGCACGAACGCCCTCCTGCGGAACATGGCCGAGAAGTGCTCCGACACGCGGCCGAACAGCTCCTGCACCGCCGTGCTGTTGCCCACGAAGGTGGCGGCCATGCTGAGCCCCGGCGGCGGGATGTCGCACACGGCCACCTTGACGTTGTTGGGGATCCAGTCCACGAAGCAGGCGCTGTGGCGGGTCTGCACGGCCAGCATCTGCTCGTCCACTTCCTTGGTGGACATGCGGCCGCGGAAGAAGCAGGCCACCGTCAGGTAGCGGCCGCGGCGCGGGTCGCAGGCGGCCATGGCGTTGCGCGCGTCGAACACCTGCTGCGTGAGCTCGGCCACCGTGAGCGCGCGGTACTGGCGGCCGCCGCGGCTGGTGAGCGGCGCGAAGCCGGGCGTGAAGAAGTGCAGGCGCGGGAAGGGCACCATGTTCACGGCCAGCTTGCGCAGGTCGGCGTTGAGCTGGCCCGGGAAGCGCAGCGACGTGGTGACGCCGCTCATGGTCAGGGACACCAGGTGGTTGAGGTCGCCGTAGCTGGGCGCGGCCAGCTTGAGCGTGCGGAAGCAGATGTCGTACAGGGCCTCGTTGTCGATGCAGAAGCAGGCGTCGGCGTGCTGCGCCAGCTGCTGCAGGGACAGCACGGCGTTGTAGGGCTCCACCACCGTGTCCGACACCTTGGGCGACGGCAGGACGCTGAAGGCGTTCAGGATGCGGTCGGGGAAGTCCTCGCGGATCCGGCTCAGCAGCAGCGTGCCCATGCCCGCGCCCGTGCCGCCGCCCAGCGAGTGCACCAGCTGGAAGCCCTGCAGGCAGTCGCAGGCCTCGCTGGCGCTGCGCACGGCGTCCAGCACGCTCTCGGCCAGCTCGGCGCCCTCCGTGTAGTGGCCCTTGGCCCAGTTGTTGCCGGCCCCCGAGTTACCTGTGCGGAGGGAGGCCGGTTACCTTGCCGGAAGGCGGGGAGGGAGGGGGGACGGGGCGCCCCAAGGAGGCACCCTCGCCACGTCCCAGGGCGCCCCTTGCGGGGGAAAACCTACCGTAGATGAAGCAGTCCGGGTGAAAGAGGGCTCCCAGTTTGCTAGACCGGATGCTGTCCATGGTGCCGGGCTCCAGGTCCACCAGCAGGGCCCGCGGCACGTATTTCTTACCTGTGGAGGAAACCGGAAGAAGTCTGCAGACTGCCGTTTTTCCAGAAGGTCATGGTTTCTCAAAATAGAACCGGTGTGATACCGGGCAAAGGAAAAGGTATTCTTCTAGAAGGTGTCTCCGGCAGACATTTGACCTAATATCCTCGATGTCAACAAGTGCACAAATGCATCAAATACCTTAGGAATACTTTTCCCATCGTGTTCCATTTTGTATTGCCGTCTTGCCAACTACAGAGATTCTGTCCCTAACGGAAGGGACTCTGGGTTTTATTTAAAAATTAAAAGGGAAACTTGGTGCTTAACCTGCTGGTGTTAAGACACGCCCTCCCCCAACACCCCTCAGTGACTTCTTCTCCAGCCCTTGTCCTGGACGAGGCCTGGGGACCTGTCGCTCTCACGATCCTGCTGCTCTGCCCAGACCGTCCCCCGACCGCGCGCAGCGGCCTACCGTGGGCCTCGTTGTAGTACACGCTGATCCTGTCCAGCTGCAAGGCACAGTCCCCGGAGTAACTCCCCGCCGCGTCGATCCCATGCTCCTCGCCAATCACCTCCCAGAACTGGAAACAGCAGGAGGGGAGGTCAGTGTACAGCGGGACCCCGCAAAAGGTCCAGAGAGGCACCCGTGAGCCGGCAGACTGGCCGGAGAGACAGAAAGTGAGTGCTCTTGGGCCTGCTCCGTGGGGTCTGTCCGGCCGCCCTCTCTTTCCACAGACGATTTTAGGCCCGTTTCGTAAACGCCCGCCCCGCCGCTGTGTGATTTGCTGCCGCCTCCGCTAAACATGAACACGAAGACTGTTTTCTCCCCACCCGAGCTCCTTAAATAAAATGCCAACACATAAAATATTAAATTGGATTTTGCTCCTATTAAGTGGAGGCCACCGTCTACCTTAAAGCCGTTGTTTTATAATTTCACAGCAGACATGGAATGTGTCTCTCGTTTCAGCGTATGGTGCTTCGAGCTAGGTAAGCGTAGTCCCATTACATGAAAATGGACCGAATTCGTATCTGATTTCACAGTCCTGTCTCCTTTCATTTGGAGGTGTATTTTCATGCAGTCTTCCAGAAAAGCCCATAACTAGGACATCTAGGCATGCCGTTTAGCATGACCAGGGTATGCATACAGTTCAGAATTATGTACAGGTCTTGTAAGTGTTTGAAGCAGATGACAATTTCAATCACATCTTCAGGATTTGTTAATAGAGGAGCCCGCAGAGCTCTTATTATGGAAACAGTTGCCGGGATGGCCCCTTCCGTTGCCCTGGAGAAGCACGTATGTGCAGTGAAAGTATATTCATTTATGTGAAAGTCCCCAAGGGTGTTTTCCCAGCCATGTCTTATAAGCGACGGCTCTGCTCTGGCCCTGGTCTCATTAAGCAGACTCGATTTCATAGTAAATTACCTGCACTGTTCTGGGTCTGAAAGAATAAATAAATTTAAGTCTCTTACAGTTGTTATGGCCCCGAGTAATAAGCAGTCAGCGCAGCTCTCGCCTCCAGACCACGTGACTGGAGTCAGAGCTCAGACCCTATCTGGACCCCACAGTCCCCCTCCCGCGCCTCGCTCCATTATCTGCCCACTTCAGAGCAGTGGGGCCCACGCCCCCCACCTCCCTGCGTGTTCGAGTCGGCAACAGCTCACCACCGCGGCATCGGAAGATGGCGACTTCTCTCCAAGCAGCGGTGCTCTTTGCCCCAGCTTTTAAACACCCGCGTGGAAAGACTTTAGCTTTTCATAGCTGCGTGACTCGCCAGAGCCAAAAGTTGGAAACAACCCATGTGTCCACCCAGATAACCGGATGAAGAAAATGTGGTATGTCCGTGCAATGGACCATTATTCGGCCTTAAAGAGGAGGAGGTTCTGACACAGGCTCAGGGAAATAAGCCGGACTCAGAGGGCGGGTCCTGGGCGATGCCACGTGGATGAGGCCCCTAGAAGAGCTCAGTTTCTTAGACACAGAAAGTAGAAGGGTGGGTGCCAGGGGCTGGGGAGGGGGGCGTGGGGAATTAGTATTTAATGGGGACACAGTTTCCGGTTTGCAAAAGGAAAAGCATTTTGGAGATTAGATGCACAACCCGGTGAATATACTTAGCACTACTGAACTGTGCACTTAACAACGGTTAGGCTGAGGGGCGCCCAGGGGGCTCAGTCGGTTAAGTGTCCGACTTCGGCTCAGGTCATGATCTCACGGTTCGTGAGTTCGAGCCCCGCCATCAGGCTCTGTGCTGACAGCTCGGGGCCTAGAGCCTGCTTCGGATTCTGTGTCTCCCTCTCTCTCAGCCCCTCACCCACTTTTACTCTGTCTCTCAAAAATAAATAAACATTAAAAAAAATTTTTTTTAATGGTTAAGATGGAGGGACACCTGGGTGGCTCAGTGGGTCAAACCTCTGACTTCAGCTCAAGTCATGATCTCATGGTTCGTGAGCTCAAGCCCCGCTTCCGGTGTGCACGAGCTCCGCTTTGGGTGAGCCCTGCGTCTCCCTCTCTCTCGCTCAACCCCTCATGGGATTCTCTCTCTTTCTCCTCTCTCTCTTCCTCTGCCCCTCACTCACTTTGCCCTCTCAGCACAAAAAACAAAACAAAAACAAAACAGTGGTTGAGATGGTAAATTTTACACTGTATTTTACCACAGTTTTTTAAGAATTTAACTCTTAATTTGTAATGCAATTCATACTAGAGAAAGTAATTTCAAGATGGCGAAAGGGGACAATCCAGTAGCTATTACACGGTATGATTGTGTAGTTAGGATTAAAATTCAGGTTAGAGACCTGTTAGTCTGTGTCATCAGTTTTCTTAGTGTTAGCCATCGAACCAGGCACTTTGTACAACAATCTAGGTGGAGAAGACAAACACACATTTGTATGCATTCCAGAGAGTGTATTTTAATTACTTCTACTACTACACCCCAAAACTTTTAGGGTTACCTCCTTAGTTTCTATTTCATACTGAATCGAACAGATGTTGATTTTTCAAAGCTTTGTCATATGAACGTGAGAGGAGAAGGAAAGGCATCGTAGGAAGCTGGTGGGAAAAGTTGCCCAACAAATTCGAAAACTGTTTTGAGACAAATCGCTGCCTTTTTTTTTTTTTTTTAAAGTTTATTTATGTATTCTGAGAGAGAGACAACACGAGCAGGGGAGGGGCAGAGAGAGGGAGAGAGAATTCCAAGCAGGCTCTGCACCGTCAGCCCAGAGTCAGCCCAGAGCCAGACGCGGGGCTCAAACTCACGAGCCCTGAGATCATAACCTGAGCTGAAACCAAGAATCAGACGCTCAACCGAGCGAGCCACCCAGGCGCCCCAAATTATTATTGTTAGATATGAAAAGTTCATTGCTAAAGTCATAAAAGTAAAAATGGCTTGCATGTAATTGACGATGAAATTAACATGAATTAAATTAGCCCTTTAAACCTTTGCGACTTCCTGTGTCTCTTTAACGAAGGGCGTGGTTTCCAGCCATCTGCTGACTTGTCTCACCTGCTGCCTTGAGATATTTTCTTTGTCGGCTACACTTAAGGGCTGTAGGAGAGCAGGTCCTAGGAATCGAACTTTCCTTACCTTGGCTCCTATCTGGTTACCACACTGGCCAATCTGAATGTGTACGATTTCACGCATCCTCGCTTTGAGTCTGAGCGTAAGATCTTCGCAGAACCCTCCGTCTCTGGAGCCGCCCTTCAGTGGTGTGAGCCCCGCACTGCTCTGGGCGCTGCGGTGATGGGACGAGCCGACCCAAGCCGGTCCCAGTGTGACTGCCCCAAGGGTGTGTCCAGCCCAGGGACCCAGCCCCCACTCTGTTCTCTGCCTATCATTCTGGTGAGCGGGGTGCTTCTTCCTCTCCCAACACAGAATATTACCCAGTCACTTCCTAGAGTTTAAGACCAGAGGCTGCCTTTGTGCACAGTTCCTGGAGGTCTGACAGCAGGCGTGGGTCTTCGCTGGTGGACTCGGGGCACCAGCGCTGGCCCCGGGCTCACGCTGTGACAAGCTCCTGGCTCCCAGGTCGTGGGGTGACCGGACCACCTGCAGGGAGCTTTCCCTGACCGAGCCAGGGTGTCGTTAGAAATACTTTTCTCTAGGGGCGCCTGGGGGCTCAGTCAGTGAAGTGCCGACTTCGGCTCAGGTCATGATCTCGCGGTCCTTGAGTTCGAGCCCCACGTCGGGCTCTGTGCTGACGGCTCAGAGCGTGGAACCAGCTTCGGATTCTGTGTCTCCCTCTCTCTGCTCCTCCCCTACTCACACTCTGTCTCTCGCTGTCTCTCAAAAAATAAAATGTTAGTAAAAAAGAGAAATCCTTTTGTCTAAACCCATCACTTGACAGATGAGGCCGCAGCATCCCAGAGCGCGAAATGACTTCCCTGTAACCACACGACTGGTGAGACGCGCCCCTACTTTGCCTTAAGAACTGGCCGTGGCTCCCAGGGTCTTCAGCTGTGATTCCTAAGGAGTGGTCTGACAGCCCCTGACAGCAGGGAGGTGCCCTGGGGGGGGGGGCGAGGGGACACAAAGGGACAGTTTTTTATTTTTACTTTGTCTACTTTAATATTAATAGAAAAAATAAGTAGTATTTATAAGAGAAAAATGATAATAAGAGAAAGTTTCCTTTGAACTTGGCCAAAAGTGTAAAGGCAGCATGTGATTCTTTAGAGTCTGAGAAACTATCAAGAGCTAACATCCAGGGGCACCTGGGGGCTCATCCGTCAAGCATCTGACTCTTGATTTTGGCTCAGGTTAGTTTGTGGGGTCGAGCGCCACGTCGGGCTCTGCACCCACAGGGCAGAGCTGCTTGGGATCTTCTCCTTCTCTCTCTGTTTTTGCCCCTCTCCCACTCGCAATCTCTCTCTCTCTCTCTCAAAATAAATAAATAAACTTTAAAAGAGAGAGAGAAATTAAGTCTAAACTCCACGGCTCGCCATCAAGGTCTTTCCCAGTGTGGCCCCAAACTCCCTTTCCAGCCCCTTTCCTGGACTTTGCTCCTCGGCCAGGGTCCTGGCAGAGCTCTGGATGCCGCCACGGGCCGGCCGTCGCGTTTGTGACCACCTCCCTCTCCCACCACCAGCGTGGCTCTTCCTCCGCCTGACACGCCAATCCCTGCCCGTCCACGGACTCCAGAACTTCTGCCCAGGCCGGGGCCTCTCTCCTGAAGCCCCCGGGGAAGCAGCCATCACAGCGGGCGAGCACCTGCCTCTCCAGGCCTCTCAGTGTTTGCCGGGCTCCCGAGGCCCCCACTCTCCGATCAGCTATGGACAGGGACCTGCCATATGCCCGGTACACGCTGGGAGCCAGGGATATGGAAATGACGGAGACAGATGCGGGCAGTCCCTGACGGGTGGAGGAACTCCCCGTGGAAGACACAGTCTCCTGGACGTGAATTCAAAGGCCCGACCGAAAACACTCAGACCCAGTGTCCCCAGGCCCTCCCTCCCCTGCCCCTGCCCCTGCCCCTGCCTCTGCCTCTGACAGGTGACCTTGGCTGAGGGGTCTGCCCTGCCTCAGCCCAAGCCCCACCCTGACTGTCAGCTCCTAAACCCTCTGCACTTTCTACGGGTCTGGTGAGGCCCAAGACGGGCGGTCAGTGATACGAACAGGAAAGGCACTAACTGCTTTTTAGTAGCCTTTATCGGGAAAACAGCTTCTACTTCTCCCAAAGGAATTTGACCACAAAGTAAGAGGAATTGGACAGCACCCTAGGAGAGAAAACCCACGTGGGAAGCGAGGACTTTGTCCCGTGGATGCCGGCGCCCCACTCCTCCTGTCCTCCACTGTCCAGTGACTTCACGGGCCACGGGCCAACCCAGAGCCCCCGGTGACCCCGGGTCGGGTCTCGGAGAGAAGTTACTGTAAGGGGCAGTACCAGGAGAGCTACGAGATTTGAGTACGGACGGTGTCGATGGGAGAATCACACTGGACACACGTTATATTTCCTGAATTTGATCATGGCCAGGGTTACGCAAATGAAAATTCTTGTTTTCGAGAGATACTACGTAATAGTCAGGGTCCAGAGTCTTCCTCTCAAACAGTTGGGCAACAACAGTCACAATGTGATCAACGGAGGGAGGCAGGTTAAGCAAATGCGGCCCAACGTTAACAACTGGTGAACCTCTGCAAACCTCGGACAAGCTTAATACTCTTGCAACATCTCTAAGTGTGGAGTTTTTTTCCCCACTCGAATCTGAATGACTGCGTGATTACAGATGCTTCTGGTCCAAACCCTGCCACCCGCCAAGGTACAACAGAGAAGAAAGTGTAAATTCAAGAGGTGGAAATTTGCATGTGATTGGCAGTATTTTTTCACAAGTTAAAAAAATACACGCAGAATAAACCTGTCCGCTCCTCTAGGAGTCGCCCCCTGCCCCGGCCCCGGGCTTGCCTTTGCTCGACCCTTCGCCCTTCCTGCTGACCCCTCGCCTGCCTTCCCTGCCCTCCCCCTGTTCATCAGACCACAGAAGTCCAAGGCGGCCATCAGCTCCCGCCGCGGCTCCCCGGGTCAGGGACCCCTCGGCCTCGCCGGCACTGAGCGTGCAGCTCCCGCACGTGGCTGTGTTTGCTAACCACTTATGCCCCTGCCTCATCTCCCCGCCGGCCCCGGAGCTGACCCTGTCACTTCACCTCTGAGTCCCCAAAGTGCCCGACACACGAGAGGGCCTCAGAGAGCGCACACCGACAGCTGGGCAGGGCTGAGCAGCCGTGCTCAGAATGGCAAGCTTTCTTTTTTTCTTTTTAAAAAAGTTTTTAAATATTTTGTTCACTTCTGAGAGAGAGAGAGCGCGCACAGGCAGAGGAGGGGCAGAGAGAGGAGCCACAGAATCGGAAGCAGGCTCCAGGCTCCAACCCACGAGTCGCCAGATCATGACCTGAGCCGAAGTCGGACGCTTCACCGACTGAGCCCCCCAGGCGCCCCAGAATGGCAAGCTTTCTTAAAGCCCATAATGTATTCACCAGCACGTCCTGATGGGCCAGGCGGGGGCGAGGTGCCTGAGGACCTCTTTCTCTGGCCCCCGAGAGGTGGTCTAGGCTGAAAGTCGAAACCGTTCCAAGAAAACTGGATGTCAGGAGCAGATTGTAGAAGGAGCGACCGCACGAGCTATTCCGGGAAGCAGAGGCCGGCGGGGCTGCTGAAAGAGCCCGTGTTGGCGGCCGTGGGGACCGCCAGGCCGGGCCGGGCCGGGGTGGGGGGGCAGTTTTGATCTTCCTGTGTTCATTCTTGGCCGTCTGAGCAGGATCCAGTGTGCTGGGGTCCCCCCCCCCCAAACCTACACCCTGGAGCACATTCCTCTGGGTCATCTCAGTTTGCTCAGGGCGGGAGAGGGCCGGCTTTCCAGGTGGGCGCCGACAAGGTTTTTCTGTTAATGGGGCGGTTGGCAAAAACGGGCGGGGGGCAGAGGAGCCCTGTTTGCTTGGATTCCCGGTGCTGCTGGCAGCGTCGCCTCAGTCTGGGCGGCCGTCTGAGCTTCGGACGCCGCGAGGGGCAGGGCAGACCCGGGCAGGGACACTTTGCGGCGGTGGCGGGGGGGGACGGGGGACCGGCCCTGCCTTTGGGGGGGGCACCTCCTCCCCAGATCTGAATCTGCTCAGCTGTGAAATGGGACGACGGTCCTGAGTCCCCGGGTTTGCGGGGCAGACAGAGTACGCGGGGGGGGGGGGGGGCGGGCCCCCAACACCCCTTTGCAGGCAGCGTTTTCCCCGCGGGCGACGTGGCTGGAGGCGGCTGTGTGGACGGCGCCCTGATTCAGCACCTGGGACCTGCGTGCCTACCTACTGTGAGGCCGGGCGCAGAGAGAGGGCTCCGCTGGGGCGCGGACCATGGGGGGGGGGCCCAGGGGGAAGCAGGGGTCCGCCGGGCAGACCCCCCGCCTCCGCTCTGTTGTCCTTCTTCACCCAGGTACCTGTTCCCCAAGAGACAAGAGCTCTCCTCGGACGGCCCGCTTAGCAAAAGCCAGGGAGGCGGCCTGCGTGCCTTTCTCAGGCCAACAGAAATGGTCCCTTCCCGGACGCAGGCGGACAGTGGCCCTCGAGAGGCCAGCGTTCCCCGGGGTCTGTTCTCCAGCCGGGCTGACGGCGCCACTCTCCCCCCCCCCCCCCACCACCAGCCCTGAACTACAGCCAGGGATTCGGAGCAACAGTCTGCCATGAAGGAGAAAGTCATTTTCTGCCCACGAAGAAGGGCTGTGGCCGAGGCCGGTGAGGGCGCCGCCCGGGAAGGCAGAGGGCAGGAGTGAAAGCCGCCCTGAGTGGGCTCGGTGGGGGACGCCACAGGACCGGGGCGCTGACACGACAGAGAACGGCCAGGCCGGCCCTGGGCTGGGACAGCTTCTCCCCGGCGGGCCGAGGCCACTGTCCCGCAAGAAGATGGGGCGGTGGCCAGCCTTTTCCTGGACGACACTTGACTCGATTGTGGGAACAGCACGAGGACGATAAGGATCACCACGTGTCACCCAGAGGCCCCCAATCGGCCGCACCCAGACTTCCCCCAGGACGTGCCCCCCCGTGGTCGGATACAGCTCCCCACCCCTCCCTGTGGCAGAGGAAACAGAAGTAGGAGAAAAACAGGCACTCAGAGATGTCATCGACTTCATCCGCCCCTGATCCTTCCACCTCTGAGCGCATTGAAGTTCCTTGAATAACTCAGAGAAGATTGTTGAATTATAGTGTTTGCTTGTGATTCAGAAGCAGAAATTTTTCCAAATGTCTTCGCAAGAAACTGACATCTGAGGGGCCGTTACGGGTGAGTCAGCGGGTGTGGGCCCATCATCAGAGGAGCTGAGTTCCACTCGCTTGCACTCCGCTCCTCTGCGCGTTCTCTTACTGTGAAAGAAAGTTCTGGGACGAGGAATAAGTAAGCGTAAGAGAAGAGAACCAGGGAGATGTTGCTGGTTTCCGCCAGAGCCGGGCTGCCCGGCCGCACGGAGGAGGTCGGCCCGTCACCCCCACCGCCACGGTGCCCTGTCACCGCCGCACCGTGCCGCACCTCCACCCCTGTCCGGCCTCCGGGCCCAGGTAGTTGAGTGCTGTGCCACATCTCTGGGATGTTGAAAACCAGCCTCCTGGGCTGCGGCTTTACAGGAGGACACGCCCACGCCCGTGCTCCCACGAACGCCACTTGCCCCCGGCCGCGGTCATTCTTGGCATGTGTGCATCTCTCCCGGCTCCCAAGGTGTGCGGCTCCTCGTGGGCAGGAGCGGAGATCAGCACAGTGTGGCCCAGGACCCGGGGCCGAAATCTAACCAGAATATACACTTCTTGAACCCCGTGTTTGTCCAAGCAACCTCTGCTGTAAAGTCTCAGAAAGCCATCCGTTTACCGGACAAGTATCGGCCGAGTGCTACCTGGGGGCTTGCGGGACCTGGGGGGAGGAGGAGGGTCTGGGCCTCACGCCCCAGAGACCCAGAGACGGAGCAGCACCGTCCCCCTGCCGTGGGCCTTTGCCAAGTTCTCCGGCACCTGTCACGCACCCCTTGGGACCGCAAGGTGGTGGTTCTCTCCGCGTGCGGTAGGAACTGAGGCTTGGAGAGGGAGACGGCAAGCTCACATCCCAGGAGAACACGGTGGAAGCGGAGGTGGGGCCCGGGTCTTCGGACCCTGACAGCTGGGGGTGCGCTTCGAGGAGACAGGAAACGGGCCGGCTGGCGCTACCGGTGTGGCTCCGTCGGTGAAGCGTCTGACTCCTGCTTTCAGCTCAGGTCATGATCTCACAGTCGGTGGGTTCAAGCCTCACGCTGGGCCCTGTGCTGACAGCGCTTGGAAATTCTCCCTCTCCCTTTCTCCTCCTCCCCTGCTGTGCACTCGCGCGCTCGCTCTCTCTTGCTCTCTGTCTCTCTCTCAAAATAAATAAACAAACGTAAAAAAAGGAGAAGAAGAAGAGGAGGAGGAGGAGGAGAAGAGGAGGAAGAAGAAGGCTGGCCAGGCGGCTTCCGGCTGGGCATCGAGGCATCCGGCCCATTCAGCTCACCTCCCTCGTCGCCTCTGGTCTGGCAGTGGGCGTGCCCCCCTCCCAGGTGCGTAGCCCTGTGTCCACTGTCACCACCGCATCCACCCCCGATCACCGCCCCCTCTACCGTCCACGGCCACAGGAGCCCCTACCCGCACCCCCCACCCCCTGCTCCTGCCTCCTTCCCTTTCACCCTCCGCGCGGTCGCGAGAGGGATCTTAGGGCGCAGAGATCAGACGTCGCCCACTGCCTTCTGGGAAACTAGCTGTGACCAGCATGAAACCGACCCTCCTCACCCTCGTGCCGCAGCTGACGTGTCGTCGTTCCGATCCCTGATGGGAGACACCTGTCAGGGGCACGAGGGGTGGGGGAGCCAGAGCAGAGCGAGGGGCAGGCCTGCCCTGAGAGGGGGCTGCAACCCGGCAGGCTCTCGTGGGAGCAGCGCCTGGAGGGCACGCTCCAAGCTGGGGGCCCCGTGGCCGGGGGGTCTGGGAGGTGCGTAGAGGGTCCCCTTTGCTCTCCGGCGCCTGCACCCCTGCCCGCCCCCGGGCCAGCCATCCCGCCGCCACCTTCCCCACCGGCGACTACTTCCACGTGGTCACGCTCACCTGTGCGTTTGTATCTCAAGGCCTCTGCATACATTCTTCCTTCTGTTCTAAAGGTCCGGCACTTTCCGTGGCTATGTCCTCATCGTTCGGCCCCGACCCCTTGGATAGCTAACAGAACCGTCCCCGGCCAGGCTCCCCAGAGGACCCCCTGTCTCCCACATGCCCCAAGGACTTTATGTCTCCTGTACCTCCAGGGCGGGGACTGTGACCTGGCACAAAGTGTGTGCTCAGCAAACACCCGCTGCTGCCTGGCTGCAGAGAGGCCGCAGTCTCGGCCAGGCGAGCGCCCTGCCGCCCTCCGGTCGTGGCTGAATGTGGCCTGCCCAGCTGCGCCCCAGGCACTCTGGAGGTGACGCTTGGGGGTCAGCCCGCCAATGGGGCCCCAGCGAGCAGCCGAGTGCGGCCAGGAGAGGGTGCAGCGAGGATGGCATCGGGGCCGTGGCAGGATTTCCTGTGCACCTGACCGCCCCCCGCAAGGCCTGCACTGCAGGGGCGTCTGGGAGTGAGGCCACGGCGCCCCGCGAGGCCAGACTTGCCCGCCGAGCCCCCGGCAGCACCCAGCAAAACAAAGCCCCGGATCCAGGATGCGGCCGAACTCAGGAATGCGGGCCAGGAACCGTCCGCGGCTCGCCGGGCGAGAGGGAGCCAGACGGCGTGGCGCAAAGAGGAAGGAAAGGAACGATTTTGAGGCAACACCACTGTAAACGAAAGCTCGTCCTGTGTCCCTTGTCAGGTCACGAGGGCCGGCCAGCCCTGGGCTAACTGCAAAGTTGCAGCAGGCTTGATCACGAAGAGGGAGAGAAATCATCCCTTTTTTTTTTTTAATTTTTTTTTAATGTTTATTTATTTTTGAGAGACATAGAGGCACAGCGTGAACAGGGGAAGGGCAGAGAGAGAGGGAGACACAGAATCGGAAGCAGGCTCCAGGCTCCGAGCTGTCAGCACAGAGCCCAACGCGGGGCTCGAACTCACAGACCGCTTATTTTTACAAATGAATAGACTTTCGTGTTGGGGCCTTGGGTCACATGTTTGCCGGGAGGTTTTTATGGGGTAAAAAAAAAACAACCCGGATTCTCAAACCTGCCGGCTACAGGCCTCACACTGACCGTGTCTCGTGACCTCTCCGGAGCCCGTCTTCCCACCTGTAGAATGGGGCGATGGCGTCTGACTCACAGAACTGTGCCAAGCATCCAGCGAGGACAGACATTTCCCCAAGTGTAGAGTCTTCTAGAATGCCAGCACCTCTGCCTTTAAGCACCACCAGGGCAACAGGCATGACTTGGTTCCATCCGGGAAGAGGGGCCTCGGGCACCCCGTCTGTCTGTTCCCAGGGAGAGAACTTCGTAGTGGTTTCCTGGGAGGGCCTGAGCTCTCAGGTGTGTCCTAGGTGCCGCCCCAGACTCGTCGCTGGTGGCTTCACCATAGCTCAGAGGACAGCAGCAAGAACCACTCTGGGGGGGCGGGGGGCGGGGAGGGCGGTGAGCTGGGCTTGGGGCCCTGCCCTGAACCTCCTCCAGCGCTGGCCTGGCCGGTAGAGAAGGCAGAAGGGGGGTCATTATCCTCGATGCCCTCAGGCAAGCGGAGCAGAGTCCGACCCAGCAGTCAGGTCTGCCTGGTCCCCAAAGCTGCTGAGCAGGTGGCTCTGCTCTGAGGAGATTCCACCGGGACGGGGGGCAGCCACCGGGGGGTGGCCAGCTCAGGCAGGTGCCTTCCTTTCAGCCCCGGAACCTTCCAAGTTCATCCACGTGCCCTTCCGAGGGCTCCGGGGCCAAACCAGCTTCGCTAGCGGCAGTTCACCCCCATGGCTGCTCTCGGCGCAGCCGCTGGGCGGCAATCCGGTTTGCTTGTGTCCACAGCCACCCCCTCAGTAGAATGTGTTTGGAACCTTCGGCTGAAAGGAGTCCCCCACCCAGTGCCTGGAAGATAGGAGCAGATAGGGTTCAGTGGGCAGAGAGGGAAGATTAGGGCCCGAGGTGGGGGGGGGGGACGACTGTTTGGGAACCATGCTGGGCGTGTCTGATCACACTCAGCCCCTTGGGCATAAGGTTCCTTTTAAGAGTGTAACAGGCCCCCCCAACCCCCCTCAGGTTTCCCTCCGAATTTGACAAAAGACCTCAGTGTGGCCACAGACCACCCCTTGGAAACCAGCCAGTCAGGAATGGACAACCCAGCACCTAGCACTATCCAGCCTGTAAGGGCAGAACCTGAGAAGGAACGAGGAGGAAGGGAAAGGGGAGGTTGTCCAGAACCTTCTAAAACAAGGACCCTTGCCTATTGTCCTCAGGCATTCACTTTCGAATGTGCCTTCTCTGTAAAGCCTTGTTCTGTTCTCTTCCTTTCTAATCTTCTACTCTAATGAGCTTTTGCCTGCTGCTCCTGTCGGGTCCACCTCTTCGTGCTTCGAAGCGGCGAGACAGCGAATCCCAGGTATCGTGGTAAGAAATCCTGCAACGCCAGGAACCTCCAAAGTGACGCAGCCGGCCTGCTCTGATAGCGGTCAGCCAGGCACACAGGCGCCCACAGACCACAGCCAAGTTCAGAGGTGAGAGAGAGCCCACGTCCGCTCGGCTCCTTGGGTTTGAGACATCACAGGGTGATCACATCAGACCTCACTTCTCCTTGCCTTGGAAATTGTGGTTTTGAATTTTTTTTTTTAAGTTTTACTTATTTTTGCGAGCGAGCGAGAGAGAGAGAGAGAGAGAGAGAGAGAGAGCAGGTGAGGAGCAGAGAGAGAAGGAGACACAGAATCTGAAGCGGGTTCCGGGCTCTGAGCTGTCAGCACAGAGCCCCTCGAGGGGCTTGAACCCACAAACCGTTAAGATCATGTCCAGAGCCGAAGCCAGACCCTGAACTCTCTGAGCTGCCCAGGCGCCCCGTCCTCCTGTCCTCCTGTCCTGTTTTCCATCATCTCCCGAGTGTGAGTTGCTTCTTTGTCAGGAAAGTCCTGGGATGTCACAACATGTCACCCCCTGCTCGTCACCCCCCCCTGCCTTCCACAGGGCTGATTCTTCCATACCTTTCCACCACCAATGTCGTGATTCATAAGAAATTCATATTTGGTCATTCGGATGTATTTGGTCACCTCCTATGTATTCGGTCTTTGTCCGCAGTTTCTAGCTCACAGCAACTTAAAGCCTTGGAATTTTGAAAGGGTTCAGGGCGATAAATGTGTCTTTTGTTATGTTAATGGAGCGGCGGGGAGGGGAGGGAGGCCTTTGGAGGGGACCTGGAAGCCCCGCCCCCTTCCTGGGCCCCTCCCCCTCAGTAGCTCTTGGTCTGGCGGTTGACTCTTATCCTTTAATAGCCTGGTCAGCGTGAGTCGCTCCGGCAAATTAATCAAATGGAAAGCGAGGGCGTCTCTGGAACCTCTGGTCTGCAGTCGATTGGTCAGAAGCACAGGTGACGGGGGCGCCTGGGTGGCTCAGTCGGTTAAGCGGCCGACTTCAGCTCACGTCATGATCTCAAGGTTTGTTGGTTCAAGCCCCGCATCGGGCTCTGTGCTGACAGCTGAGTCTGGACCCTGCTTCAAATTCTGTGTGTCTCTCTTTCTCTGTCCCTCCCCTGCAGGCTGTCTCTCTTTCTCTCAAAAATAAATAAACATTAAAAAAATAATAATAACTCCTGTCCCCTTCAAAGGCTGTTCTAGAGTAACAGGAGAAAATGGAACTCAATGGCATGCGTCCCGAGAATCCACACAGACAGAAATTCCAAAGACAGGCGGGCGAAACGAGGCACACGTGACATCCTGGACGAGGGGGACGGGCAGGGGTCTGGGAGTCGAGAGGGAAGGCATGCCCTTCACAGGGAGAGAGAGCGAGGGTTTGGGAGCCAGACGTCTGTCCTGGTTCGCTCAGACGAAATGTACCTCTGCTAATATCCTTTCTTCGGGGGAGGACCCCCAGTTTCGATTCTTCGGTGGAGTTGAGGGAGGGGCAGAAGTTTCTCCTGAGCCCGCGGGGTCTCCATTGCCTTCAGCTGAGAATAACCTTCATTCCGAAGCGGCCATCTCGGCGACCTGCCCTGGGTCCCTGCAGTGGAAAAATCTGTAGGTCAGCACGTTTTCTCCCAGTGTCAGGGAGGAGGCCCCCAGGCCTCACAGCCCAGCCGCCAGAGCGGACGCGCCGAGGGGGCCCGCCCCTCCTGGACTTTCAGATCTGATGTTGTAAGGCACGTGGTTGGCCTTTGCACCGCCCGGCCGTGACCGTCTGTCGCTACTCGAGGGTCTCCGCGATACTTGTCACCCGCCATGTTGTGACCACTGTCTGCCCTGAGGCAGTGATGAACGTGCAGCTTTCTCCGCAAAGGGTACCAGACGTCCGCCTGTTAGGAATGCCCCGGCCGGGTGACTCGAGAGGACGGCCGCTGGCTCTCCTCCCCATGTGGGTGACTGATTCACCTTCGTCGACGTGATGCGGAAGGGGCAGTCTGTCCACCAGGTTTCATACCCAGGGTGGAGCCAAGGGCTCTGAGGCCAGGCCCGGGGACACCTGTTGGGGCAAACCGGCATCTGGAGGCGGGGTTTCGGTGTCCCCCACCCCAGCGCAGTCTTGAGTGTGTTTTCGCAGAATCGGGCAGCAGCCCCGCCCCACCTCCCAACCCTGAACTGACGGTTACCAGGAGCCGACTTTGCAAGAAGATAAAGGAGACATCAGCGGTTAGAGCCCAGGTCTGCACCGTGCCTCGGCAGAGGGCTTCTCAGGAGCAGGGACCAAACTTCCCGGCAGGTGAAGCGGGCTGGACTCCGCCTCTGTGGCCCGCTGCGCTCTGCCAGACACGCTTGCCCGCTCTGCCCGGATTCCGGGGCCGCCTCGGCGCTTCCGAGGGTGGTCTTGGAACTTGCAGGAAGCCCACGAGGCAGGCATTTTCATGTCCGATGGCCAGCCTGCCGCAGGCAGAGGGAGGGCCCTGCGGGAAGGCCACGGAAGGCCCGTTCCAGGCCTGCAAGAGCAGCGTAGGCCTAGCCGAGGACCCGCGCGGCCCGAGGACCCTAGCACGCAGCGCCTGGGCCTCTTCTCCCGGGGGGAAGGAGGCCCCGCCAGTGGTCTGCTCAAGTGACTGCCACCCACGAGGGGCAGGAGGGAGGGAGACACTGTTAAGTCATAAAACCAGGGCGTCGGGGACCCACTCTGCTTTCGGTTCCCCTCTGGCCCGTGACGTGTTGTGTTAGCAGGAAAGCTTTGCAAGCATCTTGGGAAGTTGGAATGTAGAGGGAATGGCTTCTGTGCAGGGTGGAATTCTCCTGGAGGGGCACCTTCTGGACGGGTCCCTCCTCCCTCCCGGCCTCTCCGGGAAGAGCCCCGGGGCCTGCGGGGAAGGGGTCGGGCCAAGCCAGGCCCGGGCCTCGGGGAGGCGGCGCGCGGGATGCCGGGGGCGGCTGCACCTGCCGCGCGGCGGGCCGGGCGGCGGGCCGGCGGGCGGGGTCGGGGCCGGCGGCGGGCCCCGCCCCGGGGGTGTGTCGCCGGGCGCGGCCGGCTTAAGGCCGGGGCGGGGCGGGCCGGGGCGGGGAGGGCTCGGAGAGGCCGGCGGGCCGGGAGCCATGGCGCCGTCCGGGCCGCTGCTGCTGCTGCTCTTGCTGCTGGCGGGCGCGCGGGCCGGGCCCTACCTGCGCGCGGGCCACAGCTGCCGCCGGCCCCTGCGGGAGGACCAGCTGGCCAAGCTGGGGCGCAGGTCGGCCGCGGGCGGGGCCGGCCCCCCCACCCCGGGCTCCAGGAACCCGGCCTCCTGCCTCCCTTGACCTTTGAGGGTCAAATCCAGCTCCTGTGTTTTGGGGGGCTCGCTCTTTTTCTTTACCTTTGGAGGGTGGGACAAGCCTCACCTGGAGGCCTAGGGAGCCTTGCTGGGGGGGGGGCGGCGTGTGGTTCCTGCATGTAGGGGTGCACCGCCTCCGTCACATCCTGGGGGCTGGGGTGCCCCCTGGGAGAGGGGCCTCCCTGGTGATTCAGGCGCTGGCTCCCACGGACGTGGGGCGCAGCGCTGATTCTGTTCCCGCTGGTCTCTTCCCAGGACCTACCCCCGGCCTCATGAGTACCTGTCCCCGTCGGACCTGCCCAAGAGCTGGGACTGGCGCAGCGTGAACGGGATCAACTATGCCAGCGTCACCAGGAACCAGCACATCCCCCAGTACTGCGGCTCCTGCTGGGCCCACGGCAGCACCAGCGCCATGGCGGGTAGGCGGGCTTCCCCAGCCCCTTGGGACCGGGGCCCCCGAAGGCCTGGGCCGCACAGGCGGCCGCGGCGGCCCACGGTTCTGCGCCAGGACTCCGCGTGGGGTGGGAGGTGTCCGAGCCCCTCTGGCCTCGGGGAGCCGACCTGTGACCTCTGCTGGTGCTCCCCGTGGGGGGAAGGCCAAAGTACTACAGGCTGGATTGTGTGTCCGTTGTGCCCCGTGGACCCCCCGGGGCCTGTGGCCGGCACACAGGACAAGGGCTGGCCGCCCCGGGACGTGCGGCTCCCAGAGCTTCGTGCCCCTGGTCCTTCGGAATCACAGCAGAGAGCAGACTCGCCCATCCCCCTGCCAGAATTTGAGGACAAGGAAGTGAAACTGCCTGGCGGCAGCAGTTAATATTTGAGCTGACGCCCATCCTGGGCTTGGAATATTGAGCAAGGCTGGCCAGTTTTCTCATCTGGCCCCTGGCCCCGGTGAGGGGACAGAGGAGGGGAGTCTGAAGGCCACACCACCCACAGAGACTGCTGGGCCTCGCCTTGGGAGAGCAGGGAGGGTAGGCCTCACCCAGCCTCGGGCCTCCGTTCAGCCCCAGGCTGGCTTCGGAGGTGGGGGAGGGGCTCTGCCACCCCCAGTGGCTGCCCAGGGACCCAGGAGCCTCCAGCCACACCACGGGAATTCCACTGCAGAAGGGACGCTTTGACCGGGAGGGCAGGAGGCCGTCGCCGCATCCCTGGTGGACCGCTCACTGCGCAGGCCTGATGTACTCGTGGCCTTGTGTTAGCCAGATTAAGAACGGGGTGGCTACTGCCGCTTCTGAGGTTTGGGGGCTCCATTTAAGCCTCCGAGCGGCCCTGGGACTGTTCCCATTTTGCAGCTGAGGAAGCCGAGGTCCCTGGCAAGGAGGTCAGGAGACTCGGCTGTGGTGTGAGTCGCCGCTGGGAGTAGAGCTCAGGAGCCTGGACTTTGGGCCAGGACCTCGGCTGGGCTGTCCTTGGTTTGAGGAGTTGGGGGGGGGGGAGTCTGGGGCCTACTTCTGGCCCTGCGGAAGGAGGCGGAAGGGGGCAGATAGGCTGCGACCCCACTGTGAGGTGTGAGAGGCTCGGGAGGGCCCCCCGATTGGGGTGCAGAGGGGCAGGGCCCCTAGAGCATGTGGAGCCAGAGGCTTAACCCCCGGAGCCCCTGCAAGGCCTTGGGCCGGGCGGCAGCGGGGGAGCCGGGGCGTGGGCAGGCCCGAGGCGGAGGGTCAGGGCACGGGTCGGGGCAGGCATGGTGCTCACAGTGCGGAACTGAAAGGGCCTTTGTGGTGGCCCTCGGGGTGGGGGATGGACAGAAGAGCCATATATATAGGTCACCAGGGCGGGCCCTCGACGTGGTTCCCTTTTCAGAGGGTCAGCCCTGCCCCATCTCTGGAGTGGACTCTCCCGAGCGACTTTCTCCTCACATGACACTGTCCCCCGGCTGCAGGAGCCCTTCTTCCTCTTTCACTGAGAAACTACTAGAAGCCCTCAGAAGGGGACTTCCAGGGGCGCCGTCCCGGCTGGCTGCCACCTAACACGGCCGGTCGCGGTCTGCCTCTCCTCCTGTCCCCTGGCCCTTTGCCCTGTGGTTGGACCCGGCCATCGCCCGGAGCCCGTGCCACCCGCAGCCACTGCCCCGCTTCCGGCCCCTTCCTCCATCCTCAACCCCGTGCAGTCTTGCTTCACCTCCCACTCCGTGCTAGGGGCCGCCATGCGGGCAGGTGCGGCCGTCGGCCCCCGGGCCTCGCCCTCCGTGGTTGCGCTTGACCGCCTGTCCTTAGACCGCTTTCCCTGCCTTCCACCACACACTACGGTCTCCTCCTACTTCCTGGCTGTGCCGCCGTGCCCTCCGCCAGCTCCTCCTCCCGCCCCCTCCTCAGCTCCTGAGCACTGGGGGCCCCGGGACTCCGCCTTCTTCACGCCTCTGTTATACCAGCTATCTGCTGTCCTCTCTCTGCCCGGACACCTCGCCCCTCAGACCTCAGCCCGCCCACCCCACCTGGCCGAGTCAGGCCCTCGTCCTTGCCGTCACTCACGCGGAAGCCTCATACAACCCTGGGACATGGCTCGTCTGTTTTACCTTCAAAGCATGTTCTGAGCCCCTCTGCTTTCTGCAGCCCCCATAAGAGCACCCCGCTCTGAACCCCCAGCACTTGCACCGCTCCCTGGCTCACCCCTGCCGTCCCGCCTCAGCCTAGACCCAGTCTGCTGAGCCCCAGGTCGGACAGTGCTTCTGTCCTGCCGGGAACCCTCTGCGATTTCCTGCCGATGGAGCACAGAGCCCTTACTTGACCTACAAGAGCCTCCGTAAGCGGGTTCTCTGTTGTGTGTTGGGACCCCGTGGGTCAAGGCTTTGACTGTTTTGTCCGGTGCTGGATTCCCAGCGTGGAGAACAGCCTGGCACGCAGCAGGTGTGGACAAGTTCCTGTGGGTGATCGAGGAAGACAAGGGTGGAGAGGGGAACTTCCATTTGCGTTTGGGCCACGCGAGGAGCGTAGTAGACCCCCAGTGGCTGGGTCGGGTAGGGATGGGATGCCTGGTTCAGGTGTGGGGGAGGCCAGACTGGGCCGCGGCTGCCCTGCAGGGAGCGAGCGGGCTCCCCCCGGGGGCCCCGGGCCAGAGGTGCTTGCAGAGGTCGGAGCAGCCACTCTGCTGACCGCTGCCAGGCAGGGGCCGGAGGAGACAAGGCCGGGGAAGCAGGCCTCAGAATGGGCAGCGCAGAGGTCCCGGGCCTTCCGACAGCAGCTTCACCGGTGGAGAGGAGACGCCGGCGAGGTTGGCCTGGGCCGAAGGGACGGTGGGGCTGGGGATGGAGACCCAGAGGGCTGTGGGGAACCTCGCTAAGCAGCAGAGAGCTGTGGTGTGTGTGGAGGTGTGTGCGGGGCTCAGGGGCCCTTGGCCGATGTCTCAGGAAGGGTAGGTTGGGGTACCTGGGTGGCTCAGTCGGTTAAGCATCTGAGTCAGTTAAGCTCCTGAGTCAGTTAAGCTCCTGAGTCAGTTAAGCTCAGGTCATGATCTCATAGTTCATGGGATCTGGTCCCACATCAGGCTCTGTGCTGACAGCATGGAGCCTGCTTGGGATTCTCTCTGCCTCTGCTCAGTCTCTCAAAATAAACAAACACAGGAAGGAAGGAAGGTCCACACGTGTGTGCAGGTACTGATGGGGGAGAGAGGGACTGGGGTCCACGTGGGCCTTAGGTAGGCGGGCAGGGGTGTGCCACCTCGTGCCGCAGGAGAGGGGTTGGGGATGCAGAGAGAGGAAGGACCCGCCTTGGAGTTTTCCGGTGAAATCTGGAGAGCTTTCAGATGAGAGTGAGGGGTGGGGCGGGGTTGGGGCTGAGCGCGAGGGAGAACCTTCCCGTGGGCCAGCAAGCATCTCCCGAGAACGGGGACCCCCTGACCACGGTGTGGAAGGAAACCAAGACCAAGGGAAGGAAAATGGTTTAGAAAGGGCAGTGGGGCCAAGGGGGCCCTCACCCTGCCCGCAGGCCCTGCACAGTGGGGTGTGAGGATGGAGAGCCTCCAGCAGGAGCTGCAGGGGAGTGACCTCCTGGGGTCAGCAGCTGGGACCAGCCTTCGGTCAGGAAGCGAAAATTCACTCACTCATTTATGCAACTAATATTTTCCGAGCCCCTACTGCGTCAGGCAGTGTGCTGGGCCCTGGAGCCGAGCTGTGCGCGCAGCCCTGCGGGACGCGGGACACGGGCCGGGGAGGTACGAGCAGTCGCCAGCAGGCGAGCCGGCGTCAGGTGCTCGGAGCCAGCGCAGCCGGGGAGGAGCGGAGGCTGCATAGGCGTGTCCGCAGGGAGCGCTCTCTGGGCCACGGAGCAGCCGGGGAGCACGGAGGAAGGGGCAGTGGGCGCAGACTGACGGTGGGCTTCCGAAGGCACGGGGCGGGCGAGAGGAGTGACGTCTGTGTGGTGACACCAGGGAGGTGAGGGGGCTGGGGGCTGCTGTGGGGGCGGCACCCCCGGGGCAGGACTGTCCTGTTCCGCGCTCTTTGGGGCTGGGGGGGGGTACTTTTCGTCCCGCCAGCCTTTCGGCAGCACTTCCGTGGTGCCGACAGCCGAGCAGCTGGGCAGACGGACCTGGCCCTGCCCGCAGGGCACTGGGTGGCCGGTGGTGTGGACAGACACCTCTGTGCCCAGAAGGGCTGGTGGGGGGAGGCCCTGAGAGCTGGGGGGGGGGCCGGAGAGCCGACACGCAGGCGGACACACGGGCGGGCGGGCGCTGAGCACTGGTGGGGGGAGGCCCTGAGAGCTGGGGGGGCCCAGAGAGCCGACACGCGGGCGGGCGGGCGAGCGCTGAGCGCTGGTGGGGGGAGGCCCTGAGAGCTGGGGGGGGCCCGGAGAGCCGACACGCGGGCGGGCGGGCGGGCGCTGAGCGCTGGTGGGAGGAGGCCCTGAGAGCTGGGGGGGCCCGGAGAGCCGACACGCGGGCGGACACGCAGGCGGGCGGGCAGGCGCTGAGCGCTGGTGGGGGGAGGCCCTGAGAGCTGGGGGGGGCCCGGAGAGCCGACACGCGGGCGGGCGCTGAGCGGGCGTGGGCACTGTCTCTGCAGACAGGATCAACATCAAGAGGAAGGGGGCGTGGCCCTCCACCCTGCTGTCCGTGCAGCACGTCATCGACTGCGGCGACGCGGGCTCCTGCGAGGGGGGCAACGACCTGCCGGTGTGGCGGTACGCCCACGAGCACGGCATCCCCGACGAGACCTGCAACAACTACCAGGCTAAGGACCAGGGTAGGCGCCCACCCGCCCGCCCCCACCCACCGTCTCCCCGGGGAGAGCGTGAGGCTGGGGCGCTGGGGGAGGGCGGGACGGACGGGGAGCCCCCCGCCACCTGGAACCCGGTGGGGCTGGGGGAGCAGGCAGCTGGAGCCCGGAGTTCTTACTGAGAAGACCCACAGAAAAGACCTGGGGAAGGTGTCTCTAGCCTGGTGTCCCCTGTGGCCAGGACTGGCCGTGGTGCTTGGGTTCTGCCCTGTTGGCATTTTGGGGGGTTTCCTGGGCCTCCGTGAGGTGAGCCCTGCAGAGGGAAGAGAAGGTTTTCCAGGAGTGGGTGGGGAGAGCAGGCGGGCAGGGAGGTTGTGGCCCCAAACTGATAGCACAGGAGCCCGGCTGGAACACGGCGTCAGCCTGTTCCCCGGCCTGGGGCCGTGTGCACGCGGCTGGAGGTGGAGCGGAGGGGGCCTGCACGGACCAGCAGAGCCAGCTTGCCTGGAGTCTCGGGAGTTGGCACAGCCCTAGGCTGCTCTCCTTGGAAGCCAAAGGAAAGAAGGTCCAAACCCATAACTGGCAGTTAAGCACCTGTCGCTGTCAGAGCTCCCTCTCGGCCAGGGCGGAGAGCTGGGATGAACTCAGCGGGCCGGTCGAGACAGCCGTGTGGGAGGACGGGGGAGCCCGGAGCACTTTTCCACCCCTGCCCTCTCCCTTTATAAAAGGGTGAGCTCCGGCGGCCCCCCGTGCCCTCTCCGCGCCTGAGCATGCTCTGGGTGCCATCCCACACCCACGGGGTGCCCTCGCCTCGCCTCCCGAGCCACAGTGCCCAGCCCTGAACAAATTCCCCCAGACTGGTTGGGTGAGTCTTGTTGAAGTGGTAAATGCGACGGGGGTCGGAGAACCAAGGAGAGGGCAGGCGAAGGGGTGAGGCTCTGCAGAACAGGGGATCGGGGGCTCTGCGGCCCTGCCCTCCCTCACCCCACCCCGGTCTTGTCCAGCCTGGGCCAGACCCCCTCTGACCCACCAGTGCAACCCGGCCAGGGACAACCGAGCAGACCCGACTCTTTGCAGTACATAGTCCTGTCTTTGTATTAGCAAATGTGGCCACAGCTGCATCCCTTGCCAGTGGTGGCGGGCTGGGGGCATTTGGTGTCCCGGGGACAAATGAAACCAGCAAGTTAGGCCTCAAGGGGTCTGAGGTCCTGGGGGAGGAATCTGGACAGCTGGGAATTGATAGCAAGTAGGTAACACGAGAGCGGTGACAAGGCAGGGTGGAGG
Organism: Paguma larvata; assembly: GCA_030068075.1. Taxonomy (NCBI): domain Eukaryota; kingdom Metazoa; phylum Chordata; class Mammalia; order Carnivora; family Viverridae; genus Paguma; species Paguma larvata. Next base: position 45,354,083 of record CM057844.1, on the reverse strand, counting down.
GGTGCGAGGCGGGATGCTGAGGGGCCGGGGATGGCACGGGGGTGTGGGGGAGGGATGATGTGTTCTTATACGACTAAGAGTCTCACTTTTTTTTTAAGCCAAATTCTCGAAACCTCCTCAAACCAAAAAAATAAGAAAAGGCTTAATTTTTTCCAAATGTATTGGCCTGTTCACTAGCCAACAATACAATTAGCTTATTAAAAGCTAATAATTTAATTCCACGCCGTTCAGCTGTGTTTTGAAAAGACCCTCTCTTGGCCTTTAAAGAAGAAAACAGGCTCACTCTTGAGGTCCTACTGTGAGCTAGTTAACCTCTGCCCTCCCTGCCACGCCTGGGGATGGACCACACGGCTCCCCGGCGGCTGGGAGACCTAGTCCGCGGCCCCTGACGGCAAGCTGCTGCCGGCTGTTAGCTGAAGGGGGGCGCCCGTCTTACAGCCGCTTTGCATCCCGCAGAGTGCGACAAGTTTAACCAGTGCGGGACCTGTACTGAATTCAGAGAGTGCCACGCCATCCAGAACTACACCCTCTGGAAAGTGGGCGACTACGGCTCCCTCTCCGGGCGGGAGAAGATGATGGCAGAAATCTACGCCAACGGCCCCATCAGGTGAGGAGCTGGAGCCCGCTGCCGGCCGGGCAAGGGCCCAGCGTCCCCGTCGCCCCCCTTCCTGGGGCCGGCTTCACTGTCCGGGCGTGCCACGCGGGACGACAGCAGGGTGAAGCACGCACACGTGCGTGCACACACTCGAGCGAGGGCCAGAAGTTCGGGCAGGATCATCCCGTTCCTTACCCGCCGGGGTCCGCAGGACGGTTCGGAACAGGGGCAAGTCCGTCCCACCCGAGTGCTAACTCAGGCGCTTGCGCTCAGCTGCGGTATCATGGCAACAGAGAAGATGGTCAACTACACGGGAGGCATCTATGCCGAGTACCACGACAAGGCCTTCATAAACCACGTCATTTCCGTGGCCGGCTGGGGGGTCAGCGACGGCACGGAGTACTGGATCGTCCGGAATTCCTGGGGAGAACCGTGGGTAAGATTTGTGCGGGCTCCCCCCCCACCCCGCTCCACAGCCGGGACTGCAGCGCTGAGCGGAGGGGCTCCTTGCCCCGGCCCGGGAGTAGCTCTGGCGACATCGGGGGTCAGACCTTTCGGTGGGAGGGGGGAGGGCTGTCCCTGTCCGGTAGCGTGTTTACCCCCTACCCCTTAGAAGCCAGTGGGTCCTCCCCAATCCCCCACCCCTGTACGGTCACTGTGTCCCGGGGGCTCCGCCCTGGTTGTGAAGCACTGTTCTAGAACTTTTAGTTCAGCTCAATTGTTCCTTCACAACCATCTTTCTGCTGGCACAGTTTCGGCAGTGCTAAGCAATATGGTGGCAGTTTTTTGAAAATATTTTTGAGTTGGGTCAAAAATCCAGGGGAGAGAAGTTAATTGGTAGAATTTTCATTTCTAAGACCTGGTACTAACCATTAACAGCCGAAGACACAGAAATCCATCACTGTGAAGTGGGGGAGGGTGGTTAATGTCGAAGTGATAACCCGTCAGTGTTTTTATTAAAAGACCATAAACAGGGATGTTAATAGGCAGTTAGGTCATCCGGCCAGAAGAGTCAACATTTTTGTTACATTAATTTGCTTTGGGCTCACAGGGCCAGGTACCTCGCCTGTTAGATAGTAACCAAGTCAAAGTATTTCACAGAAGGGGTCTCTGAGTAGGGGTCCCGGCAGGGCGGGCGCAGCGCCTGAGGCTGTGAGGGGGCGGCGGTGAGCAAGCATGCGGCCCCCCCTCCCCCCCCCGCAGGGAGAGCGAGGCTGGATGCGGATCGTGACCAGCACCTATAAGGACGGGAAGGGTGCCGACTACAACCTCGCCGTCGAGGAGTACTGCACGTTCGGGGACCCCATCGTCTAGGACCCGGGCCTCCCGAAGACTGGGGGTGGAAGAGGTGGATCGCGAGCCGTCACCAGAGGGGATCCCGTCGCGAGGCTGCCGGGCTGGTAGTGCCGCTGTCCGCAGGCACTTGGGGCCGACCCGAGCGGAGGGCATCCTGAGGGGGTTGGAAACAGGACGGCTGCGACCCCGGGGCTGGCGGCGCGGGCTGCTGGCCGGGGTGTGGTCTCCGTTCTCCTCAGTACGTGACCGGGTATTTTCTCTTTGGCAACGCTGGTCTGTAACGTGGTAGAGGTCAGGGCGACCACCAGTTCTTCTGTCATCTGGGAATCGGGGCTGGGGCGGAGAGACGGCTGTCTCAGATCGCCCGAGTGATGACAAATAAAATACCAACTCCCCACGGGAGTGGAGCCTGATCGCGCCTTATTTACACACGAGCACACCACCAAGACCTGCACCTGCCAATCCAGCAGGAAGACTTTAATTGGTTCTTGGGAAATTAAAACAATGACAAAATATCAACCGATCGGGTTCTTCTGAGAAAAGTCACCTCGGAAGGTAGTTCATCTCCGAGTCTCTGGTCCTGAGCTCCCTGAGACCCGCGGGAGGGACCCAGTTCCTTCGCCGGGGGAGTGGACACGGTCAGCAGGGGCTGGGGGCAGCGCGAGCTCCCAGGAGAGGGGCCACCTATAGTAGCGGCTCCACAAACAGTCACCACCTCCTCCCCCGGAGCCCAGTCCCGAGATGCCGCCTGGGCCTCTTCAGCAATGGCTTCTGTTGAGGCTTTCCCACAACTGGTCTCGGAATGTTCTGTGTCAGCTCCAGAGGGTGCGCTCAGTTAGTTCACCAGGATGAAGTTAGACTTGCAGTGAGCTTTAACACAGAAGGAAAGCAGGCACCGGGTTAGAAACAGGAAGTGAACGTGACACTTAAAAGTCGCAGCAGAGGGACACGTCCGTCCACCCTACCTATAAATTCTGTCACAGGGTCGTGTTCACCCTCTGTCTTAATGGTGCCTGCGATGCTGTCGTTTTCCAAGATGGGGAGGAAGAGCTGCACAAAGTCAGAGGTGTACGGAGGAGCGATGACGTCCAGCACCTGGGAGGAAAGGACGCCAGGTCACTGCCTGCACGGCCCAGAGCGGCGTCCCACCACCATCTGATGAAATGGCAAACAGTTTGGAGAAAATCACCCTCCCCACCCGCTCTTTTTGCTTCCTGGTGACAATACGAGTCTCCAACATGAAGACCCCAGGTGGTTAAGTAGGAAAAACACACTACGGCTCCCGCGGGTGGGACGTGCTTGGTAAACCGGTTTGTAATCATTGTCCCCATGATAATTGGAAAGCACGGTTCTCAGAGGTAGGTACAAAACCAACTAAGCCAAAGGGCGCTGCGGGCGTTAACAGTACGAAACGTGAAACGAACAAACGGCGTATTGCTGACCTCAGTCACAAAATAGCGAACGAGTGAAAGGTCAGTGTCCAGCTTCTCCAGACACTTTCGGATGTAACTGACAACAGGCAGTACATAACCTCGACTCAGCAGGTGAACCATCCTGTCCAGCAGGGTCTTCTTCAACTCAAGCTACAAGGGTGGGGGCAGACACATCCGTTAGAGTGGGTCCTCTCCCCAGCCACCGCAAGCCCGTGGGCCACCCGCTCACCTGCTCCATCACGTCCAGCTGGGAGTGCTCGGTCTCAAAAAGCTTAACAAGCAGCTGCAGGACCTGGGGGTGCAGGAGCTGGTGGCAGGTGCTGATCTACAAATGTGACAAAGGGAGCCTCGCTGGGCGCTGCGGCCGGGCCCCCGGGCTCCCCGTCGTGCACAGAGCCGCCGTCACCATCAAGGCCAGCAGACAGCCGGCTGCTGAGGACGGTGGCACTTGGCCAGTGAGCTTCCGTGCCCTTCCTCGTCCTTTCGGAACACTTGCTAGAAACTGCCAAATCTATGAAGCTGGTGAAACGAGTTCCTTCTTTAAATTCTTTTTGTTCGGGGCGCCCGGGCAGCTCAGCGGTTAAGCGTCCGACTCTTGATTTCAGCTCAGGTCATGATCTCATGGTTCCCGAGTTCAAGCCCCTCATCGGGCTCTCCGATGGCAGCACAGAGCTCGCTTCAGATCCTCTGTCCCCTTAACTCTGTCCCTCCCCAGTTCATGCTAGCTCTCTCAAAAATAAAGAAACGTTAAAAAATTTTTTTCTGGGGGGGGGTCAGAGAGGGAGAGAGAGAATCCCAAGCAGGCTCTGTGCTGACAGAACTGTCAGCACAGAGCCTGATGGGGGGCTCAATCTCATGAATGGTGAGATCACGACCTGAACCGAAATCAAGAGTCAGATGCTTAACAGACTGAGCCACCCAGGCACCCTGAAACTAATTCCTTAGAAGGAAAATCCTCCGAGGACAGAAAGTCACTAGCTGTGTGCAGAGTAGCTTGTGGACTCAGTGACAGGGGTACTGGCAGCACAGGCACAAGCAGGATAAGGCACAGACACAGAGTGCCGCCCAAGGCCCCGCAGCCCCCGCACCTCGTCCAGCAAGGCCAGGTGTACCGGGGTGTGGTCAGTCTGCAGCTGGAAGTATCGCGGCTCTGACACAGTCCAGTCCACCCACTTCAGCACACCCATGGCTACCACCGGGAACCTACAGGAAAATGAGACACAAAGCTTCCTCTAAATGACGTTTTTAAAAAAACACCAAAACTACGCGGTTGAGAAGGTTTAAAAAACCCCACTCCCACCCCACCTGTCCCAGCAAGTTGCTCTCCATCGGCTCCGCCAAGGAAACGCTGGTTAGACAGACAGTCTCCGGAGGCCGAGCTCCTCTCAATGTGCGCTACAGGGACCCAAACTCAGTTACTGACTTATTTTCAAGCACCACTGGTTTAAAACAAGATCGTTACGCAGAAGACTCAGGGAGCCTGGACCGGGTTGAAGGTGTAGCAAACGCTCTCTCTGTCCCGAGTAGATTACCAGGGGAAGGCCTCCAATGCCCAGGAGGACCAGCCTATCCGTAAGCCTGTCTAATCAACGCATGCGTTCGTATCCTTGCTGCGATCACGCCACTGCCACCCAAGCAATACTTGGTCGGCCTGCCTTTTACGGGAAATAGACCCTTTCCTTCAAAGCAGCTTTTGTAATCCCGGCTGCTCTTCCGTTCCTTACGGTGATTGAGGAACGGACTTCTGGCAGGTAAGCACCTGAGAACCACTCATGCTGCGGAAACAATGCAAAGCTCCCCGTGCACGTTTATAAAAAGAAAACAAAATCAGTAAGTATCTCAGAAGCTTTTCTTAAATATATTTTATAAGCTTTTAATAAAACGAAAACTCAAACCACTTCCTCCAGAAGGCTCAAGTTCAGAACCAAGTTTAACTTGCTCACCTGATGCACTGATACAGCGTACTGAGCTCTGCCACCAGTTCGGAGGCGCCCTTGTTCTCATTACAGCACAAGTTGTGAACGGTCTCCACGGCTTTTGACGTTGACTTCAGCTCATCCTTGTTGATGCCCACGCGCTTGTTCTGCACACACACACACACACACACGAGCCAGTGAACCCCCGTGGCCTTGCCATCGGAGTAATCTGCTACGGGCCACCCCCTGCAAACCCCCTGCCCTGTCCCTGGAGTCGAGTCAGTTCGGTGCCACCGTCGCAGCCGCCCGGTGTGCAGGAGCGAGCCAGTGAGGCCGGGCCTACGGTGGGGGGGGCCTGCTTCTTTAGCTGCACTTCGAACTGCAGCTGGAAAAGTATTACAGCTGCTGTGCACCTTCTCTTGAGACGTGCAGCACTCTGACTTTGGTGCACGAGCTCTAGAAAGAGGTTTCTGATGCTAGTGGGGCTTGTGACTCCTGGCAGCCAAAGTTCCCAAACACCACCAAGGAGAGGAGGTTACTCGTCCCATCGATTCTCAGAACCGATGGTACCTTCTTCCAGGTCTCCACCACGCTGGCAGCGTACGCCAAGATGTGGATGTACTTGTGCTTGTGGTCCTGGTTGATCCTGGCCCCTGGCTTAAAGAGCGACTGCATGAACAGGTCCAGGAAGGCCGGCACCCGGATCTGAGGAGACACACCCGGCTCGGTGAAAAGGAACGCATGAGAGAGATGTCCGGTCAGTCCACATACACGGCGGGACTGAGGGCACGCCGAGGATGTGACGGGGAAGGATGAGGGAGAGGACAGAAACCAGTTTGTGTTCAGTGACTTAGGAGAAACACAGGCTTTCCAAAATAACCCTTCTAATCAGCACTGAGGGTGTCCCACCTCACTGTTCAAATGAAGGCGACTTACAAGTTCAACGGGCGGTGGGTCCATGCTGGTGAACATCTTGAAGAGGACCGTGATGTCGGCCGGGTTCAGGGCCCCTTTGGACAACATGGCCCCGAGGGCCTGACACGCCCTGGGGTAGGAGGCGGCTGTGCCCAGGGCGAGTGTGATCTGACTGGCGTCGTGGCCTCTGGACGAGGGGAAGCACGGATCCCACTGTTAGCAAGGTGGCTCCCTGCCCTGCCCTCTCCTTCCTTCTCTGCGTCTTTCCTTCCTTCTTTTCACACCTCATTCTTGGAATTGTTTGGGTCCCTTTGTTTTTCCTGGTTCTGTCATTCGCTGGTATCCTGCCTGACCACATCAATAGCACTTAGGGCTACCTGGGAAAGAAGGACGGGATACAGCTCACAGGCTTTCCAAGAGGAACCACTCACTTTTAGTGTCTTACTGAAACTCCATTAGGACAGAGTAAAGCCAGCAAGGGCTAAGTTCCTTCTGTAAGATGTGGGCCACAACAGGACAACTAGACTACTGAATAACTATTTCAGGACTATTATTTGCTACTGATGAATCCTCATACATGAGAACACAGTTCACAAACCCAGTGAACCGCACCATCACCAAGGACCTCACAAAACACTCGTCAAAGCCGAACTTCAGAGAGCAAGCTGTCTACAGGGATCTAAAACCACCCTGCCCTCTCTAGCTCTACTAGCTGGAAGGGGGTTTATCCGTCAAGGTGGGAGGGCCTAGAGTCTCTGCTGGCGGACGCAGGGCGATGGGGCAACCTTGCGCGGAGCACCTAGTCAGGACCGGGACGAGCAAAAACACCGTCTCTCACTTCTCCTGGGCGAAGCGCTGCACCTCCTGTGCAATCCTGCGCACGGCGGAGCCTCCCTGCTCCTCCTGGGCCAGCACGGACATCATGGCCTGGGCAAACAGGTACGTGTGCTCCCCGTGGCACACCATTTTCTGAAAAGTTGCAGGGGGAGAGAGTGTGGGGTTTCCTAATTGCAGCAATGACAAATGTCAACAAAGGACACCCTGCATGCAGGCTCTCCTGCTGGAACCGGCCTGACCGGACGTTCTCTCCAGCGAGGAAGCATTTCATGTGTGAGAACGCACGACCCCGAGCAGCCTCCTGCTGAGACACACAAAGAACTTACGGCAAACTCGGGGAGATTTTTTTCAAGGTTTTCCTCCCCTCCATCCAAAATGGCAGCGAGGGAGGTGCGCAGCACCCTGGAGAACACCTCCAGCTGCTGGCAGGCCGTGGACACGCTGGTGATCTCCCCTTGGTACCCCGCGTCGGAAATCAGCTGCCACGCAAAGGGAAGAAGCCAAACAAAGTGTCAACACGTAATGACCACACGTTTCCCGGAAAGCTGGCCTGTGGTCGGCGTGCGCGGTGAGTAAGGTGGGACAAGCAAACGCTACTCTCAGGCCTCACACCTTTATCCTGACCCCGCCTCCCCACTAACCAGGCTCACGGCCCAGGCTACATGGAGTAGACAAACTAGGCCGCCTTCTTCTTCTTCTTTCTTTTAAAAGTAATTTCTGCGCCCAACGTAGAGCTTGAACTCAGAACCCCGAGATGGAGGGTCATATGCTCCAACTAAGCCAGCCAAGCGCCCCAAACCAGGCCTTCTTAAAGGCTCCTCTCAGCACACAATGGACTCTATAAATACATTCCTCCAAATCCTAAAACACAGCCCACGTCGATCCAAACACACACATACATATTCTCTGCTTTCCTTTCTCCCTGTTAAGATTTTCAGAAGCGAAGTGACAGAGACCTCTTTACCAAAAAGCAAGTATGACCTTTCAAAAGAAACAGATCACCTCCCAATCAACCCAAAATAATCTTTGCTCATAAATGCTTTCATCTTTTCTGGGCGCTAGTATTCTGCCTACCTTAACAGTGAAGTTCAGCATCAAACAGTCTGGATGGGCTTCAGCCAGTTTGTAAAAAAGGTCTCTCCAGGTGGTATGTGCAATCATTTGTTCAAGCCAAGCTGGAGTCTGCCAACAGACGAATGGACGGCGAGATAAAAGACCTAGCTTGAGCTCTAGTGAAGATGGTATGGTATAAACAGGCGCTGGGCATTCCAGCTGGAAGAGCCCCCGTGAGCACCGAGCCCCAGCCCTGCGGTCCCGGCCCAGGAAGTGGGCCCGGAGCTGGTGATGCCACACGGCAGCTGAGCGGCGGCACCGGAGCCCTGAAGGCCCCTCACAGCTTTTCGAAGACTCAGCCGCACACCAGCGTGCACTGAACGGCGCTTCTTAGAGCCGCGTGAGTCTAGGGAAGTACACACAGTGTGGCTGCAGTGTACGCACAAGTGGCATATGTTACATCAGCTGCACGCCCTTGGCCAGAGGTAAAGGCCATCTGATAGCGCAGAGGTTTCGGCCATCACCACGTGTGGCGGCCGTGAACGACCGTCTCTCGGCTCACCTACTGCGTGACTGACAGGCCCTCTGAGTCCACCTACCAACCGTGCCAAGGCCAGCTTCCCAACCGGACACTCCAGCCACCAACTGAGTGTGGCAGGGCTCCCCGGGCGGGCTGGTTCCCGGGAGATGGGGGGGCTCCAGTGACAGGCACATGTGGCTCAAAGACACCCACTGACACTGCTGAACCTTCTGGAAAACCACACGGCCTCTTCATCCCCAGCTTTCCTTCCTCCCTCCTGCTTTCCGAGCCCAGAACCTGCATCGTGGCTCCCAGCCTGCACCCATCTTCTCTCACAGGCATGCTGTCCGCAGTCTCCTGGCATCTGCTTCCTGGGGGACCCAGGCAGATACCCCACACTGCTCCCAAAGCTGGGGCTCGAGAGCCAACAGGAGATGGGGGTTGAGTCTGCCAGTCCTCCTGTCCAGCTCACCACCTGTGTGCCCCTCACGACGCTGCAGAGAGCATCTCGAGGGCAACTCTAACTCTAGGCGATTTCTGTCTCACACCTTGGTTTTAGGACCCAACTCTTTGCATCACTTACCGAATCCGCCACACGCCACTGTCCACATGGAATGAGCAAAAGATCCTAGAATTGGTATTAGCAAAGGAAGACAGACTCCTCACCTCTCCTTCTTCGGTAAAAATAGAATCTGCTTTGCGGGGGTCAAAATGTTTGATCAATAAACTCTTCAGGTGATTTTCCACAGTCTCCTGAACCTGCACTGGTTCAACACCTGAAAGAAAATGAAAACAGCCAGATGGAAGACGGCAGTCTCCCGATTTGCTGTACTACTGCGGAAAGAGCAGACAGAGCGGAAGTCTGCATGTGAACCAAAGATCACAGAATTGCTTATGGCCGCTTGGAATTTGGGACCTCTCATAAAAATTCAGATTTATTAACCTTGGCCACTGGTAAGACCCAAAAAGGAGCCCAAGGCAGAACACACAAGGCTGTCTGCCTGCACGGAAAGGACAGCAGCATCTTGGGCGCCTCGGTAAGGACAAGGACAAACTGCCAAAAGAGACAGGTAGGAGGACAGAAAGACATACCTGACAGGCTGGAAGAGAGCAGACGCTGGCCGCGAGAGGTGTCCCGTGTCTACGAGCTGGGGCGGCAGGGCACCCACTGCCTACTGGGTAATGTCATCCGCACCCCGCTCAGTGGCCTTACAGTGAGGCTCTACCTCGATCGGATTAGCTAAAAGCCACAATCATACCCAGTCCTAAATTATCCAACATCCGCTGCTTGCTATAATAGACCTCTTAGAAATGACGCAGTGAACATATATGGTCTAGTCCCGTAATTCTGCAACGTGGTAGGGAAAACGGCTCACTGAGAGTGCCCTTTGCAGGCTGTCTGTAAACCTCAGTTACTGAAGCAAAGATCGGAACCAGGCAGAGGAGCACGGCTAAGAAGTTCAGGCCCCACTCACACAAGTCTTAAAAGCCAGGAAAACAAACAAGGCCCTTTTCAATTTATTGGCATTATAACGATCCAAAGGTCTATTAAAAAGGTGGTGGTGGGGTGACTAGGCAGGATGGGGGCCGCCCACAAAGCACCTGTCTGAATGAGCCACTCGGCCAGCAGGTTGACGGTCTGGGCCACGGCAGTGTAGTTCTCAGACAGTAGCTGGATAACATTCTCCGGAGACCCTCCTGCCTGAAAATACCTAGAAAAGGTAACAGAAAAGCTGGGACACTCATATGATTGTAGACGGGCTTGGGGATCAATGACAAGACAGTCAGGATAGTAAGATTTTTAAAGGGGGGTGAGGTGGGGTCTAGAAGCTTCCCATTCCCAAACCACATTATTCTCATTTTTGCAGAGCACCCTCTGGGTCCATTACCGATGGTCTGAGTTACCCGGCCTCCTCCCCAAACGACCTTGCCCACACACCTCTTCAGAGTGTTGAAGATGGAAGGCTCCATTATATAATCCCGGGTAGAGAATTTGTGCAGGCATTCTTGCTGGACCTCCGCGTCGTCTTCCCCCTCTCCATAATCATCCTCCTGCTGGTGGTAGAAAGAGCCATGCTACTTTTTCGTTAATGCAAGGACCCCGCACGCTCACCTGGAGTCTGCAGAACCCTGCCCGTTTCTGAAGCTGTTCCACATACAGTACTTCACTGGACCCCTGTGGCCATCGCGGGAAGTGGGCTGGACAAGTGACGAGTGGCTAAGAAAATGGCATCTAGAATCATACCGAGTTTGTACCGCGACTCCTCGCGGGCACACTTGCGTACAGTGGTCGTGCAAGTCGCCTAAGCCCTCCGGGAACCCGCCTCCTCCTCTATTAAAGGTAATACTCAGGGCTGCTCCCATTCGACTGCTGGAAGGATTCTGTAATCTAGCTTCTGGAAGAACCAAGCCTCGCGCCTGACACCTTTACTATGAGTCCGACAGATGCCAGTTATCCTTGTTTTCACGATTATCACTTCACACGTGCCATTCAGTGTTTCCCACAAAGACTGACGGAGCGATTCTTGAAGACTTGAGCCGTCAGTGTGCTGCTAGAAAGCAGAGATCACGGACACGCCTCAAATCGGCAGGACTGGCTGGACACCAGGCCCTGTTCCAAGTGGAAGCAACCTCAGGCAAGTCACCGAATCTGAGAACAGAGCAGGATGACGATGTGATGACATCGAGGGCCATCCAGGGTTAGCACTGGCATCCCGACTAACAGGCAGATGCTTTTTAGAGGCTTACTCTGTACTGAGACTGTACTGGCCACTAGGAAACCTAGGAAACAGAAGACAGGATACAGCTTTTTCTGCCAAAGGACTTCACAAACGAGGAGAGACCGGCCTTTCGTGCAAGCGGCTGACTAACATGATGGGGTGGGAGCTAGACCGGGGATCGGCAAACTGGGCCAAACGCGGCCCTTCTGCTTTTCTGAGTGAGGGTTTATTAGAACGCAGTCACACCCACTCACAATTTTTTTTTAACTTACATATTGTCTATGGCTGCTTTCTCCCCATAATGGCAGAGTTAATAGTTGTGACAGGGACCAGCAGAGCCTAAAATATTTACTACCTGGTCCTGAACAGAAAAGTCTGCCCACGCCTGTTCCAGACTAACATTCTGTAAGGACTGCCTGGGGAACGGATTCCTTCCTCGGAGACCGGGGAGTCTTCTTTCAGACGTTCCCTGTGCGGCAGCCGGGGCACGGCCGTGAGGGAAGGCTGGCCTCTACCCTGGGGCTCATCCTCGGGTGTCCGTTTTCTCCGGCTTCTGTCCTGGGCCCTACTGGCTCCTACACCTTTCTCTTGGGCGAAGCCACCTCCCTGCTCATAAATCTAGAATTTAGCCTGGATCGCTCTCTCGAGCTCCAAACTCAGGTGTCAGCAGTCTATTCTCACTGCCCCTCGGATGCCCGCTAGTTTTCCAAACTCATTAGGGCCACGCCTGACCCCTACGCAGGTAGACCTGCATCCTACCACCTATATTTTAGTGAAGGGTCCCATCAATTACCTGTTACCCCAAAGCCACAAAGCTACGAGTCACCCTTAGTTTCTGCTCCCTCACTCCGTCGTTCCGTCATAGAGACCCACCCCCTGTTTTTCTGGCCCTTCTTCCCATCTCACCAGCCTCACGTTGTGCGAGCCCGCGGGAGCAGTCCACCCCTCGTGGCTCAGTCTCACGCCTTCCTTTCAGCCACCTTCCACACCGATGCCGCCGTGGTCTTCCCAGGCCACTCCTGATCTTTCTCTGGCTTAGTTTCCAGTCTCTCTCAGAAAAGCTCTCCGACCCCTAGCATGACTTTCACCTGTCACTGGTCAGCTGGCCAGTCTCATCTCCTGCCAGTCCCCACTGCAACCTGAAGCCAGAGTACACTCTGCATGCGGTAGCTCTTTTGATTTTTATCATCTGGCCTGAACATCACCGTAGCCTCCTCATGCCTCTCCCCGCCTCTCAAATCCAGGAACATAGCACCAAGTGAACAGAGTGTGCGGCACAAAGCTTGACCTCCCACTGTCTTTCAAACTCCAGCTCACGTCACCCCTTCAGTGGCCTTTCCTGACTTCCTCTCCCTCCTCTAAGCAGCCAGAGTGAACACAGGGGAACACCTGGCCCGCCCCCTCATCACCGGGAGCCTAGTCGGGTCAGTGGGCCGAAGGGGATCATGACTAAAGCTCCCCAAACCTGAGACTCCCCACCCTCTCGGGGTCTAGGCCGGCCCTGCCCTTCCTAGCGGCACACGCTAGGGCGTCCACGGGACTATTAATGACGGCCCCGGTCTCCACGGCCCTTGGGGAGGCCCCAGCTGTAACTTCTGAACAGGATGCCCACAGCACGCCCTGCGGGTCGATAGAGCGGCGAGGGAGACAAAGGACCTGGGTTGGGTCCCCATTCCTTCGTTTACTGGTTTTGTGAGCTCTAGCAGGTCACTCAGCCTTTTGGGCTTACTTTCTTCATTTCCAAAAGGACCAGAATAACCGCCAGCTCACAATCTCGCGAGTGGAGGGAGCCCGCGCGAGCAAGCCCCGAGCGAGCACGGGCTCTCCGCTGAGCCTGCCTCCACCTGCCCCCTCCGAGCATCCAAGCACACGTGTGGGGTCGCCCCTGCCCCAAACCCTTGAACAAGTCAGCCGCCAAAGGCCCTTCAGACCTGGCTCCCTCGCAGACGTCGGGCTGCTGCGTCCAGCCAGCGGCTCACCGCAGCGGACACCGCTCGGCTCCACCAACACCGCACCGTCCTCGCATCTGGGGCCTCAGCTCCGATGCCCTCCTCGCACCCCTGCCCCTTGGGCCCCTTGCGCCCCACTCCATCCTGCTTCCTTCCAAATGCTTAGGATTCCCACACCCGACGTGGGCTCTTGCTCCCCTCCAGGCCAACCTATCCGTCTCCAGGGCGCGGACCTGAGGAGCTGCAGGTGACACAAGCACTTCGGGTGGGTTTTCGGGTTAGAATAGGCGTGGGCTACGCTGGCAGAGCAGGAGCTACGAGTTCGGATTTTCCAACCTGGCTGGGGGGGGGCGGGGACACGGGAAGACCCCTCCCCAGCCTGCGTGCCAAACCCTCCAGGTCGACGATGGAAGATCCTTTCCCCGTCACTCAGCCCCGGGATGGAGTGGATCAGCCCAGAGCACTGGAAAGTACGGCTCACAAACAGTGAAACAATGCTAAGAAAGCCCAGAGTCGCACTTCCCCCCTCAGGATGCTGATTTGGACTTTCTAAGAGATTTCGCTGTTCAAACTTGGCGCTCTGAGCCCTATCCTCCGTCGAGCTTGTGCCCTGCCCGCCTGGGGGACCGGTAGGCCGAGGCCGGCCCCACGGGAGTGGCCAGCGGGGCCCCCTCGTGTCACGATTGGGTGGCCGACCCCCACCCCCGCCCCCCGCGGCCCAGACTTCAGCGAGGCGGCCGCGGCGCCGGGGGACCTCACGCCCGGGGCTCCCGCCCCGTCCCCGCCCCCACTCGTTTGCAGAGGAGGAAACAGACGCACAGACGCCGCGTGCTCGCCCCTCGACGGGCAGCGGCGCTCTGGGCGCGCCCCGTTGGTCCCGGGGCGAAGGCGGGTGGCGGGCGCTCCGGGGGCGCGAGGAGCGCGCTCCGGGACGGGGAGGGGGCGGGGCGGGCTGTGCTTGAACCACACGGTGACCGTGGGGCCCGGCGTGGCGGGGGCGGGGCCGGCCCGCCGGCGACGGAGACCAACGGTCCTCGTCGGGGACGCCCGGCGCCCCCCCTCACCTGGCCGCCGTCCGCCTCGTCGCCCCACTCGGCCGCGCTCCCGAAGTAGTCCTCGTCCATGATGGCGTCCGGCGCGGCCCCCGCCATCCTCTCCCGCGAGCGCGCGCGAGCACGGCGCATGCGCACGGGCAGGGGCGGGCGAGCGCACGCGCGGTCCCGCGGCCCCGCCCCCCGCGGCCGCGCGCCTGGGTCCGGGGAAGGGGCGGGGCACAGAGAGCGGCCCCTTAGTCGTGGCTCCAGGCGCCCAGAGCCGGGCGGGAGCCGGCGGGAGGCGGGGCCTGACTGAGGGGGCGGGGCACAGAGGGCAGCCCCGGGGGGGGGGGGGGGTGGCTCCCGGCACCGGGGGAGGACGGAACGCCCCGAAGGGATCCGGGAGCGCGGCCTGGGTGGGTCCCAGGGGTTTTAACTTCGGAAAGAAGTTTAAGACCAGACTCGCTCTTGTCCTGGGTTCGGGTCCCGGCCCCACTCCTTCTGCGCCGTGACTTTCGGTCCTGAGAGCATCAGTTTTCTCATCTGACAACCAGGCACAAGAGCAGGGCTGACGTATTCGGCCCAGTGTCCAAGGCCCACGAAAATGTTTCCATTTCTTTTAAAATCAGAATAACAATGCATAATGTAATAATGAATCCAACCTGGATTATATTTGTATAATTGGTATACAAAGTATACCAGTGGACGCAGTGTAATACATAACATTAAATACTTGTTTATGGAAGGAGGGCGCATGAAGGCAAAAGCGCTCTCAAATATCGTAATGCAGCCCTGGAAAAGAGGGTCTACCTCGTGGGGCGGTTGGCAAGGATAACGGAGATGCTGCTCTTGAAGCCCACATCACGGCTCCCTGCACATAGTAGGAGGTACCAAGGTGATAGGCTGGTGATCATCATGGAAAGTTCTGAGCAGGGACATCAACGCTATCAGATCTGGGTGCTTGGAAAGAAAGCCCAGGTCGGTGAGGAAGAGCACTAGAGATGTGAGCTCTAGGATACTGATAATAGCGACCACTTCCAGAGTGCTTGCCGGGAACTGTGATTTCATTCATTCCTTCTCTTATTCCTTTGACTCCTGTTTATTGAGTGCCCCAATCATCTGGCCCTGTGCTACTCCTCCAGCTCATTGGTGAACAGATCGGACCTGGTCTTTGTCCCGGAGGAGCCTACATGTTACTGAAGGAGCTGAACAGGGAACAAAGCAGAGCAGCGGCAGAGGGTGGCAAATGCCAGTGTTCTGTGATAACAGGAGAGGCCAACGCTGGACCGTCAGACTAGGCATCTTTGTGAAACTTCTATTTGAGCTAAGAGTCATAGGACAAAAGGAGTCAAGTGAGCCTGGACCAAGGAGAGAGCATTTCAGGAGGCAAGGCTTGCCATGTGTCCCGGCAACACAGAGGCCACCGCCACTGGCACCTGGCAAGCCAGGGAGAGGCCTGGATGAAGTGGGCAGGGCAGGTGGGGCCAGATGTTGGTGAGAGTTAGGATTTTAACTGAGGGCTGCGTGGAACGATTTCATGCAATAGCGTACGTAGGGCACTGAGCATGGAGCTTGCACACAATTAGTGTTCGGTAAGGATTAGTTATTACGATAGGGGTGGAATATTTTGGGGGTCTTTTGGGTTGCTTGCTTTGCGGAAGTGACAGGACCATATCTGGGTTTCTAAAGCTGAGTCCCACACCTGAGGCAGGAGACTTTGTGGAGGGGAACAGGGAGGCGGAAAAGTTAAGAGGCCCCAGCAAGAGTTATCCAGGAGACTGAGAAGGGACTCTGAGATTGTCCCCAAGATGTGGCAACCTGACACTTTCAGGGGGCCAAGGAGTGCACCCGGGAAGCTGCTGCTGAGACTCGCAGCCTATGTGTCTGAGGCGGCACGCGGTGGAAACAGGGAGCCCGGGAGGAGGGTGGGTTTCCACAAGGGACCATGATGTGTTGGATGACCAGTTCAGATTGGGGTGTGCTGATTTGGAGGCGCCGTCAGAAGAGCCACGTGGACATGTGTTTCAGGTGGCTGGAGGTGGGCGCCTGCGGCTCCGATTCCACGATCCAAGCTCTAGCTTCTATTCGAAAGATTCAAGTGTATTAGGTTAATGAGTGCCCCTGCTGTCGGCTTGCTTCAGGGTTCATTTTCATTTGCTTTCGGAAAATGTCGCAAAGAATGGATGGCTCTTAAACTCCTACCACCTCTCCTCTTGGATTTTTTTTTTTTTTAAATAGTGCCTGAATTGAAAGCAGGCAAATTAATGTATGTATAACTAATTACTCCTACGGAATCAGGGATTATCTAACTCACCTCTCGTTCAACCTCAATAGGTTACTCATTATTAACTGGATTAACAAACAACCCTTTAATGAAAGCATTACATTCAATCTGTAAGTCGCAATGATTTAGAACAATCGAGTCCGTAGGTCTTGCCTCCCGAGATATTGTTGACCTGTTGATTTTTGAAAAGCCTCATCTAAAATGTCCACATTAGCTTACATTACTTCAAGTAAATAGAGCCATTTAAGCTATTTTCCTGTTTAAGAAAAATTCTGCCGGAGCATTGCCGTGGAGATGAGAAGTTGGGTCGGCTTAATCCGTTGAAGAAATATGTACTGAGTGCCTACTCGGCGCTGAGTGCTGCCACGCGGTTGTAAACCACAGGCACAGTCGGTCTAGTGCTAATGGCAGAGACAAGAAAAGCCATCTCAGATGATAGTGTAGAGGGGAGGGGGCTCGAGGAGAGGTGAAGGAAGCCCTTTCTAGGGAAACTGTGTTTAAGCTAAGACTTTAGACTTGAACCTGGAGGATGAAGACAAAGGGGCACGGCCAGAAAAACGAAGGTGACAGTGAAAGGAAAGGACTGGGGGGCAGACATGGAAGAGGGGGGAGAGAGAGGAAGGGAAGGGGGCAGGAGCCAGACGACTTAGAAACTTGCAAGTGGTTTGGACTTCGTCCCCAGGGTAATGGGCGACCATTGAAAACTTTGAGACACAGGAGTGATGCGATCAGATGGAGGGTTTTCTGGAGGTGGTTCTGGCTGCCGTGGGGAAAGGGTGTGAAGGGGCAACGTCGAGGCTGGGCTGCCGTTGGTGGCTGTGACCAGGCGACACCTGATGGGAACTGAGAATGAGGCAGGCGTGAGGATGAAGCCAGAACACGTGGGAGAGGCTTAGGAGGCCACACGGTGGGGCTTGCAGGGTCTTACTCGGTGAGCGTAGAACAAATACCCAAGTGTTTAAATTCTTCATCCTCCGTTCCCGCTTCGGCCCGCTACTCTCATTCTTCTGTCTCCTTCCTGCCACTGAACCACACCTGCCAACGCCAACAACCGTCCATATCCGAAAACACTTCCCCGTCTTCATCAATGCGACAGAAACCGGCACAGAGAGCCGCAGCCTTCTTGAAGTACTACCCTTTCTCTGCGTCTAAGGCGGCCCACTTCCCTGGCCCTCTCCCTCCCTCTTCAGCTCTTCCTTCCCGGACTTCTCCCCCTGAGTCATCCCTCTGCTTGTTCTCTAGATCCTGCAGGTCCTCGGGACCTAGGCTCGGACCCTGCTCTTCTCCCACTCTCCTCCTGGGGGGGTCTCGCCCACGCCGTGTCCTGAAACCATCTATGTGCTGAGAACTCTCGAACGTGTATCTCCGGCCGTGTGTCTCCTCCGGTCCCCAGACTCCTGCATCTAACTGACCGAACTGTTTTACCATTAGGTCTCCCTGTGGGCATCCCCACGTCGGCATGAACAGCCCCAAATGTGGTCTTCTTCTCACAGGAGATAGGGCCACCAGCTCCGCAGTGAGCAATACCGAGCCCCTGGAAGTCATCCCTGACTCTGTGGTGCCCCGCACCCACGCAAGGCTAAGGCAAATCCTGTGTTGGTTCCACTCCAAGAGCGTACATCGAACCTACCCGCTTCTGTCTCCACTGCCCCCACTCAGTCCGGGTCTCCAGTAGCCCTCACTTAGGCGTCCGGACTAGCCTTGAACAAACCTGACTACGTCTGTCCTTGCTCTACTAGTCCATTCTCCAACATCCACAAAGCTCTTTCTTTTTTAGTTTTGCGAAGTCGCTTTATCATAAAGAAGAAAATCCAAAGATTGCAAAGCTCCACCCATTTTTTGCTATAATTTGTGTCCTTATGACGGAAGTAAAATGGACAATTGCTGCAAGGTCAGGTGCCAGGGGATGGGGGCCAAGGTGGCCAAGGTAAGGATACCACCAAGGAGCTGAGACCCCCCAACAAGGAGATGTGACGGGCATATGGATGCTTCAGCGTGAGGGTGAAGGTGGCTCACTGTGCGACCAGCGATGATGAACTCTCTCTGAACTTGGAAGAGGAAGCTCTTGCCTCTGGCTGAGGTGGGACTGTTTCATGGAAGAAATAGTTTAGGCAGACACTTAAAGGATTTGGACATGTTGAGATTGGTGGAAAGAACATTTTGGGGAGAAGGAGCAAGAAGGAAAGGCGTGGGGAAGAAGAATGGCTCCGTTCAGTTGATCCCTGGGAGAGGGAGAGGGGCAGCTGGGGGATAAAGCTGGAAACGGCGTGAGACCCTGGACTGCCTTGAATCACACGCTGCAGATTTCAGGCTCCGTGCTCCGGGGTATAGGCACTGGAAAACTATGAAGGCTTTCGGGCAGGAAAACCCCACGGACGAACCTCAATATGATGAGAATCTTCTGCCATCTGTGTCTATAATGATTTAGAGGGTACGGTTTCCACCCCTTAATTTCCTTCTGCTTCTCTAAAGTGACTCATTTGCCGTCACAAAGTTCTCTAGTACTTCTTTCTTCAAGAGGTGGTGTTTAATTTTTCCTCCGGGTGTGGGCTGAACTTACTATTCACTTCTAACAAGTGCAGCGAGGCAGGGGGACAGCGAGGCATCTCAGACGAGGTCACAAAAAGACACCGTGACTTCCATCTTGGTCACGCTGTCTCTCGCGGTACTCGCTTTGGAGGAAGACCGATGCCACGTCATGGGCGATCCTCTGGAGAGACCCACATGGTGAGGAACTGAGGCCTCCAACAACAGCCAAGGAAGTGAACCCGGAAGTGGATTTTGACTCCCAACCCAGTCCCAGGTGACAACTTGACTGCAACCTCATGAGAGAACGTGAATCAGAAGCATGAAGCTAAATCGCTTCTAAATTTCTGATCTATAGAAACTATGAGATAATAAATCTGTGTTGTTTGAACAATACATTTGGGGTACTTTCTTACGAGCAAGACTTAACTAATACGAGCATCTGGGGAGTTTTTAAAAATGTAAGTTGGGGGTGGGGCACCTGGGTGGCTCAGTTGGTTAAGTGTTTGACTTCAGCTCGGGTCATGGTCTCACAGCTCATGAGTTCGAGCCCCGAGTCTGTGCTGACAGCTCAGAGCCTGGAGGCTGCTTCGGATTCTGTCTCTGTCTCTCTGTCCCTCTCCTGCTTACACCTGTCTCTCTCTCTCTCTCAAATATAAATAAACATTTAAAAAATTATATAAAAAATGTAAGTCAGGGCACCTGGGTGGTTCGGTTGGTTGAGCATCTGACTTTGGCTTAGGTCATGATCTTATGGTTTGTGAGTTAGAGCCCCACCACATGGGGGGGTCTCTGCTGTCAGCACAGAGCCTGCTTGGTATTCTCTCTCTCTCCCTCGCTCCCTCTCTCTCCCCTCCCTTGCACTCTCTTTCTCTCTCTCAAAATAAATAAATAAGCTTAAAAAATACAAAAGCTGGACAGTGGCATGGTGGCTCAGTTGGTTAAGCATCTGACTTCAGCTCAGGTCATGATCTCATGGTTCATTGGTTCAAGCCCCGCATCAGGCTCTGGGCTGACGGCTCAGAGCCTGAAGTCTGCTTCTGAGTCTGTGTTTCCTTCTCTCTCTGCCCCTCCCCAACCTGTTCTCTCTCCCCCCGTCCCAGTCTCTCAAAAATAAATAAACATTAAAAAATAAAAAATAAAAAGCTGTACAAAACTGTCAAACATAGCCATTATAACCCGCTGGAAATTGGTCAGAGTCCTACAACAAACTGAGAAGATTTATTAATGAAAATCACTAAACTTCAGTTAAGAACAGTATGAAATCTGTGACATTTTTGCCTGTGGATATTCTTACTCTTTTTTTTTTTAAGATTTTATTTTTAAGTAATCTCTGAACCCAGTGTGGGTCTCGAACTCACAACCCGGAGATCAAGAGTTGCATGCTCCACCTACTGAGCCACTGGGTGCCCCTGGATGCTCTTACTCTTGTAACCAATTAGGGAAAGACCAAAAGTGACAAAGACAAGAAAGGAACAGAGAAAATCTCCAGAAACAACAAAAAAACAAGTACTAAAATGGCACTAAATACATATCTATCAATAATGACTCTGAATGTAAATGGACTAACTGCTCCAATCAAAAGAAATAGGGTGTCCGAATGGATTAAAAAAAACCCCAAAACTCAAGACCCATCCATATGCTGCCTACGAGAGACTCACTTCAGACCTAAAAACACCAGCCGATTGAAAGTGAGGGGATGGAGTAATATTTATCATACGGATGGATATCAAATGAAAGCAAGAAGGGAAATACAGTTAATGACTGACTTTTCATCAGAAATAATGGCCCCAAGGGCAGTAGAATGACATATTCAACATGCTGAAATAAAAGTCAAGCAAGAATTCTGTATCTACCAAATAGAAAAAATGACGGTGAAATAAATACTTTCGCAGATAAACAAAGACTGAAGAATTTGTTGCTAGCAGACCTCCCTTCCAAGAAATACTAAAGGAAGTTCTTCAAGTTGAAGTTAACACTAGACAGTAACCTGAATTCATGAGAAGATATGAGGAATAGCAGAAACGGTGAATGTAAAAGATTCTATAAGTAGATTCCATCTCTTCTCTTGCCTTTTAAAAAAATACAAGATTGGGCAGAGCAATAATTCTAATACTGTATGGTTGGGTTTATAACGGCACAAAGGATGGGGAGAAATATGAGGCGTGCTGGAGAAAGTTCCTGTATGTAACTGAAATTTAGTATTCTGAAGCAGACTGCGCTAACTTAAATCCTGCGTCTTGTAATCCTTAGAGCAACCGCTAATAAAATAACTCAAAAAGTAGTACAAAAAAATTTGATTTAGACAAATCAAAGTGATTCATGAAAATATATTTAACATAAAATAAGACCGCAAAGGAGAACAAAAGAGAGCATACGACAAATTGAAAGCAAACAGTAAAATGACAGGCATAAATCTAATCATATCCAGAATGACTAAATACATATCTTGAATAGACTAAATATTTCAAAAGACAGAGACTGCCAGAATGGATGAAAAAGCAAGACCCAACTATGTGCTAGCTATAAACGGAACACCATAGATTGAAAGACACAAATGGATTGAAAGTAAAGGGATAGAAAAACAGATATACCATGCAAATAGTAACCATAAGAAAGCTGGAGTTTCTATATTAATATCAGACAAGTAGACTGTAAGACAGATCATAATGATAAACCGTCAGTATGTGAGTTAGCTATAACAATTATAAACATAAGTGGATGTTATCAACCTCTGTTGATTGACTCAAAGAAGTAAAGAAAAAAACAGACAATCCAATACCTATTAGTACCTCACCCTCAACAATTAATAAACAACTGGATAAAAAAAAGTCAGCAAGGGCAGGATTGTGAAACGGTACAACAGCTACGGAAAGCAATATGGCGGTTCTTCAAAAGATTAAAAATAGCATTACCGTATGACCCAGCAATTCCACTTCTGAGTATAGATCCAAAAGAACTGAAAGCTGGGTCTCAAAGAGATATTTGCACACTCATGTTCATAGCAGCACTATTCACAGTAGCCAAGAGGTGGAAGTAGCCCAAATGTCCATGGATGGATAACTGAATAGACAGAATGTGGTACATACGTACAACGCGATGGTATCCAGGCTTTAAAAGGATAAACACACTACACGCTACGTGCTACAACACGAATGCTACATGCTACAATGTGGATGAGCGTATGGACGTTATGTTAAGTGAAATAAGCCAGTCACAAAGAGATACATACTGTATGAGTCCACTTATATGAGCTCTCTAAAATACTCCAATTCACAGAAATAGAAAGGAGAATGGCGGTTACCACGGGCTAAGGGTACTTGCTTTTTAGTGGGTGTAGAGTTTCAATTTTGCAAGATGATAACGTTCCAGAGATCCCTATCTCAACTAGGTGAACATATTTAACATTACTAAACTGTACACTTAAAAATGATTAAGCTGGTACATTTTATGTGTTTGTTTTTGTTTGAGAGAGAGTGAAGGAGAGGGAGAGAGAATCTCAAGCAGGCACCCCATTATGTTATGTGTTTTTATCACAGGTTAAAAAAATCAACAGGGATATGGAAGATTTGAATAACACTATCAACCAACTTGACCCGACATTTCTAGAAAACACCCAAAGGCTAAAGGATATGTATTGTTTTCGTGAGCACGTGGAACATTCTCCAGAATATACCATCAGCTGGATCACAAAACAAGGCTCAAATTCTTAAAGATTAAAATCATACAAAGTACATTCTCTGGTCACAACAGAATTAAAATGGAGACCTACAGTTGAAAGATACCTAGGAAAACCTAAAAGTTTTCCAAATGAAGCAACACTTCTAAATAAACTCATGGAGCAAAAATGAAATCACAAGAGAAGTTAAGAAAATAACTTTGAGGAAAATTAGAACAAAAACACAACATAAGGTATAGGATGTAACTCAGCAGTGCTTACAGTGAAATTTAGAGCTGTGTATGCCTATCTTGGAAAAGAAGGAAGGTCTCAAATCAAAAACCTAATACAACACATTGATGAAAGAGGAGACACACCTCCCTCTCCTCCAACTTTCCACGCTTTCTCCCATTGGTCTCTGGCTTCTCTCTCCGACTCTCCCTTCTCCTCCTTCCCTCCTCTTTGGCCATTCAATGTTGGAGATTCATTTTTTTTCTTGTGTAAAAAAATGTTTATTTATTTTGAGGGGGGGGAGGGGCAGAGAGAGAAAGAATCCCAAGCAGGCTCCACACTTAGCGTAAAGCCCGACACGAAGTTCGAATTCACAAACCTTGAGATCATAACCTGAGTCGAAATCGAGAGTCGGACACACAACTGACTGAGCCCCCCAGGCGGCCCCTAAATGTTCTAGATTCTTAGGGCTTGCTTTAGACCTTCTCTCTCGCTCTGTATTTGCACCCCCACCCACAGATTCAGTCGCCCTTTGGCCTCGGGACTCCCAAATGTACCTCCCCAGCCCTGATTCCTCCTCTGTGCTCCAGGCCATCCTAGCCACCTCTCTGTCAACAGCTCCTGGTGTCTCTTAAGGCATTTCAAACGCAACCTGTGCAGAGTTGACGGCGTGGGCTCCCTCCGCCCATACTAATCTTCGCCCCTGTTCTCGTTCAGCACCTTGGCGAATGGTATCACCACTTCTGGTCAAGTAAGAAGCCTGAAAAGCATGCCTGAAACTTGTCCATTTCACTCCATTTGCGATTCACCACCTAATGCCCCGGACCTTGAATTCTTTTACCTTTTCTGTCTTCAACGCCACCAACTGGCCCATCCTGTCTCGTTACATTACAGCCTCAGCCTCGGACATGCCTCTTCTTGCTGGCTTTTATTCTACTGCCACAGGAGTTTTGTTCTCGTGGTTGCTTTGTTTCGTTTGTTTTAGTTATCTTACTGTCCCTGGTCTGCTAAAATAGCTCAGTGGCTCCACACAGACCCAAACTCCACGTGGCTGGTTCCAGCCTTGTCATTCCCTTCCGGGTGCCTCAGCACACCGCTCTCCCCGGCCACAGAGGCTTTGATTTGCCGCGTTCTCTCAATTTGGGTTGTGATCCCCTCTTCTCCTTGGTCTGGGTAGCTTTTACTCATCCTTCAGACCTCACCTCATCCTTCACTTCCCCAGGGTAGCCTTCCCAACTCCCCAGCAAAGAGCAGGTGCCCCTCCTGTATTTTCTTGTAGACCAGTGGTTCTCAACCAGGTACTACTTTTGCCCCCCTGGGGACATTTAGCAGAGTCTGGAGATTTTAGTTGTCACAACTGAGGGGGAGGTGGGGTTTGAGACTTGCATCTAGTGGAGAGAGTCCAAGTTTGCTAC
The DNA here is from genome assembly GCA_030068075.1 of Paguma larvata. Classification (NCBI taxonomy): domain Eukaryota; kingdom Metazoa; phylum Chordata; class Mammalia; order Carnivora; family Viverridae; genus Paguma; species Paguma larvata. The sequence goes on along the minus strand of CM057844.1, from coordinate 45,329,701 downwards.
TAGACATCCTACGATGCACAGGACAGCCTCAAATGTCCATACTGCTGAGGTTGTAGCACCCTGTGGTCGACCTCTGGTCCTCTCCTCTGGAGTGTGTGTCTCTGTCTATTACTCTACAATCATGTGTGCTTTGAGCTGCATGAGAGCTACAGTCACGGCGCCTCTTGTTCCTACAGGGTCCTCCATGCCTGGTACATCCCACATGCTTCACGGGTCTAGATACTAGGATACTGGCAGTACCTTTTTCTCCCTTTTCTTGTAAGAGCATCTTGATTGTCCTGTGAGCAACAGTGTCTTCAGCATTTCATTTGTTTTCGGTGGGTCCATCTACTGCTGTTCCTCACCTTACCCTAATCCCCAGCCATGAGGTGGGCATATGACCACAGTACACTGATTAGACCCTCTGCTGCTTTTGAAAATAAAGTTGGAAAATTTTTTTTAAGTTTATTTATTTTTGAGAGAGAGAGACAGAGAGAGCAAGCAGGAGAGAGACTCAGAGAGAGAGGGAGAGAGGAAATCCCAAGCAGGCTCCGTACTGACAGCGTGCATCCAGACGTGGGGCTCAAACCCACGAGCCGTGAGGCCATGACCTGAGCTGAAACTAAGAGTTGGACTTGGTGGCTTAACTGACTGTGCCACCCAGGTGCCCCGAGTTGGAAAATTTCATAAATAAACAAGGAATATTGGGAAACAGCCATGTTCATTCCTTTCCATCTGTCTGTGGCCGCTTTCGCGTACAGTAGCAGGGTTGAGCAGTTGCAATAGAGACTGTATGGCCTGCAAAGCTGAAAATATTTACGATCTGGCCGTTTGCAGAAAATATTTGCTGACCCCTGATCTAAAGCGGTAATTCATGACTTCTCATTGCTGGGGCCGCCCTGGACCTTCCTAAAGCCAGCTAGTTCACTTTCCCTTCAATTTTGTCACCTCCCCAGTGATATTCCAGTAACCCCCATCTGTCCCCACTCCCGCCTTTCTGGCTTATTGTGGCCAGAGTAGGTTTCAAATGTCACCTAAAGAGGCTTAACTAATGCAGCAAGCCAATAGATGTGTGTTAAGTAGCTTAACATTGTAGCAGGTTGAAGAGTGGTCCCCCAAAACATACGTCCATGTCCTAATCCCCAGAATTTGTGAATGTGGCCTTATTTGGGAAAAGGGTCTTTGTAGTTGTAACTAAGTTAAGGATCTCAAAATGAGATCAGCTTGGATTATCTGGGTGAGCCCTAAATCCAATGATAAGTGTCTTTATAAGAGACGCAGAGGAGAAGGCCGTGTGAAAATAGAGGTATACATTAGAGTGATTCTTTGGTGGACACAGCCAGGGAATATCGGAGCCAGGTGAGCGCAGAAGAGGAAGGAGAAAGAAAGAAAGGGAGGGAGGGAAGAGATGGAAGGAGGGAGGAAGCCTGGATTCCTGTAAAGTCTTCAAGAGAAGCACGGGACCTCTGGCCTCCGGAACCGCGAGAAAATAAATTTCTCTTCTTTTAAACCCCCAATTTGTGATTATTTGCTAACGAAGCCCTGGAAAACTAATACAATGGCCATCCCATTTCTTAATGCTCTTGGGATAAGATGCGGTCTCCTTAAATGTCTACAAGGGTTTTCACAGCCTGGCCACTATCTTTTTCTCCCCTCCCCTCCCTTCTCCTCCCCTCCCCTCCTTTCTTCTCCCCTCCCCTCCTTTCCTTCCAACCACTTTCTTTCATTTTTAAATAAATTAGTTATTTTCGGTCCCCAGCAACAGCGAATGGGAGATAGAGATTTCTCAGATACCTCCTGCCTCCACTCGGGCAGGCGCGGCGCCTCTGAACATCAACATCCCCCTCACGCGGTGCATTTCCTAAAACTGACGATCCTACATGGATACGTCGTTGTCGTCCAAAGTCTACACTGCCTTAGTGTTGACTCTGGGTGTCATACATTCTACAGGTTGGAACAAATTCATAATTACGTATCCGCGTTTACAGTATAATAAAGAGGGGCTTCGCTGCCCTAAAGATCATCTGTACTCCGCCTCTCCGTCTCCTCTAGCCCTCGGCAACCACTGATACTGTCTCCATAGTTGTGCCTTTCTCAGAATGTCGTATATTTGGAATCATGCAATATGTAACTTCTAATACTTAGTAATATGCATGTGGTTTTTTTTTTTTTAACCTCTTGATATGATGGATCACATTAATTGATTTTTGAATGTGCACCAGCTTTGCAGGTCTGGGATAAATCTCACTTGGTCATGATGTATTTCATATTGTTAGATTTCATGTGCAAATCTAATAAATATTGCACTTACGTTCATGACAGATGCGGGTCTGTAGTTTTCTTGCAATGTCTTTGTCTGGTTTTGGTATTACGGTAATAATACTTGGCCTCACAAGCATGAATTAGGAGGTATTCCTTCAGCTTCCCTCCACTGAAAGAGATGACAGAGAATTGGTATAATTTAGTAGAATTCACCAGGGAACCAACCTGGGCCTGCTGCTTTCTGTTTTGGAAAGTTTTTAATTATCGATTAAATTTCTTTAAAAAACATAAGCCTATTCGGTTGTCTGTTTCTTTTTGTGTGAGTTTCGGCTGATTGTATCTTTCAAGGAATTGGCCCATCCACTTCTTCTATGTTATCAAATTTGTTGGCATAGAGTTGTTGATAATATTCATTGATTATAATTTTAATATCCATGGGATCTGTAGGGACATCCTCTCTTTATTTCCTGATATTACTAGTAATTTGTGTCTTCTCTTTTTTTCTTCGCTAGCCTGGATAGAAGCTTACTGATTTTATCACTCTTTGCAAAGAATCAATTTTTGGTTTTGTTGATTTCCTCTACTGGTTTCCTATTTTCAATTTCTTTGATTTCTGCACTAATTTTTATTATATTCCTTCTTCTTACTTGGAATTTAATTTGTTCTTCTTTTTCTAGTTCCTAAAGTGGAAACTTTAGGTGAGTTTAGATCTTTCTTCTCTTCAATATATGTACTCAGTGCTATAAATTTCCCTGTAAGTTTTGCTTTCACTGCATCCCACAAAGTTTGAAAGGTTGTATTTTAATTTAGTTCAAAATATTTCATATATTTTATTTAATTAATTAAATTTCAGGGTGAGTAAGCACAAGCAGGGGAGAGGGGCAGAGGGAGAGAGAGAGAATTTCAAGCAGGCTCCACGCCCGGTGGAGCTCAATCCCATGACCCTGGGGTCATGACCTGAGCCAAAACCAAGAGTCATTCACTCAACCAACTAAGCCACACAGGTGCCCCTTGTTTAATTCAAAATATTTTAAAATTTCTCTTGTGATTTCTTCTTTGACCCACACGTTATTTATAAGTGTTATTTAATCTCCATATATTTGGAGTTTTCCAACTATATTTCTGTTAATGCTTTCTGCTTACTGTTATGCTTTCTGCTTTAATTCCATTGTGGTCTGACAGAAGACACTGTATATATTATAGACACTATATCTAATATATTAGACATAATATAAAAGATATTTATACGGTTTATGGCCCAGAATGTGGTCTACTTTGGTAAATCTTCCATGTGAGCTTGAGAAGAGTCTGCTCTTCTTGGATGAAATATTCTACAGATGTCAATTACATCCAGTTGACGGACAGTATTATTAATTTTAATGATATCCTTATTGATTTTCTGACTGCTGAATCTACCCATTTGTGAGAGAGGGTGTTTGAAGTCTCCTACTTTGACAGTGGGTTTATCTGTTTCTTCTTGCAGTTCCTCCAGTGTTTTACTGAAGCATTTGGATACTGTTATTAGATGCATACACATTAAGGACTGTTATGTTTTCTTGGGGAACTGACCCCTTTTCTCATTATGTAAGGGCCATCTTCATCCCTGATAATTTTCTTTGCTCTGAAGTCTGGTGTCTGAAATCAAGATAGTTACTCTCATTTTTCAAATTAGTGTTAGTATTGTTTATCTTTCCCTATTTACTTTTTAAAATTTTATTTAAAATTTTTTTTAATGTTTTTTTTTTTTTTTTTGAGACAGAGAGAGACAGAGCATGAGTGGGGGAGGGGCAGAGAGAGAGGGAGACACAGAATCTGAAGCAGGCTCCAGGCTCTGAGCTGCCAGCACAGAGCCCGATGCGGGGCTCGAACTCACAGACCGTGAGATCATGACCTGAGCTGAAGTCGGACGCTCAACCGACTGAGCCACCCAGGCGCCCCTATCCATTTACTCTTAATCTATATGTGTCTAAGTGTAAATGAGTTTCTTGTAGACAACATATGGATGAGTTTTCTTCTTCTTCTTCTTTTTCTTCTATCCACGACCATTTCTTTTTTTTTTTTTAATTTTTTTAACGTTTAATTATTTTTGAGACATAGAGACAGAGCGTAAGCAGGAGAAGGGCAGAGAGAGAGGGAGACACAGAATCCGAAGCAGGCTCCAGGCTCTGAGCTGTCAGCACAGAGCCTGACGCAGGGTTCGAACTCACAGACCGTGAGATCATGACCTGAGCCGAAGTCAGCCGCTTAACCGACTGAGCCACCCAGGCGCCCCCACAGTGACCACTTCTGTCTTTTAATTCATGTGCTTACATTTACATTTAAACCGATCGTTAAGGGGTACCCAGGTGGCTCAGCTGGTTGAGTACCTGACTCTTCATTTCTGCCCAGGTCATGATTTTACGGTTCCTGACGTCAAGCCCACGTCGGGCTCTGGGCTGACAGTACAGGGTCTGGCTTGAGAATCTCTCTCTCCCCCTCAAAATAAATAAACTTAAAAAAATAAAGTGATCATTAGTATTACTGGATTAATATCTATCATATTTGTTCCTGTTTTCTATTTGTTGCCTTTATTCTTTGTTCCTATTTTTTCATCTTCCATTCTTTCTGCTTTTTGTCAATTTAATTGAGCTCTGTATATGATTCAATTTTTTTCTCCTGTCTTAGCATGTAAGTTGTATTTCTTTAAGATATTTCTTTAGTGGTTGCCCTTGAATTTTCCATACATTTACTACTAATCCAAGTCCACTTTCAAATAACACTAGACTGCTTTGTGGGTATAGTTATAGTCCTTCTAATGAGAAACTATTCCTCAGCCCTCCCTCCCATCTCTTGTGCCATTCCTGATTCATTTTACCATGTACAAGCACACATAAGATATATACATGTATCAATATATAATTGAGTCCATTGTTGATACCATTTTGAGCAAACTCATATCTGTTAGATCAATTAAGAATAAGAAAAATAAGTTTGGATTTTTACCTTCTCTTATTTATTCTCTAGTGCTCTTCCTTTTGGTCCGCAAGTCTGAGTTTCTGACCTACGTTATTTTCCTTCTCTCCGTAGAACCGCTTTTAACATTTCTTACAAGGTAGGTCTACTGGCAACAAAATCCTTCAGTTTTTGAGTTTTTTCTGAGGAAGTCTTCATTTCTCTTTCACTTTTCAAGGATAATTGCCCAGGATACAGAATTCTAGACTGGTGAGTTTTTTTCTCTAAATGCTTTAAATATTTCTTTCCATTCGCTTCCTGCTTGCGTGGTTTCTGAGGGGGAGCTAGAGAGAAATCTTTTCTTTGTTTTTTCTGTAGGTGAGGTAGATCATTCTCCTTTCTTTCTTTCTTCCTTCCTTTCTTTTTTTTTCAGTTCCCAGCCCTGAGCCAGTCCTGGGTTGCTGCTCTTCTGTTTTTTTTTTTCCAACATTTTTTCTAAATCTTTGATTTTTCTTAAGTTTGAATATGATATGCATACGTGTTTGTTTTGTTGTTGTTGTTTGGTTTCGGGCATTTATCCCGTTTGGTGTTCTGTGAGCTGCCTGGACCTATGCTTTGGTGTCTCACATTAATTTGGGGAAATTCTCCATCATTATTGTTTCAGACATTTCTTCTCCTTTCTCCCCTCTCCTGCTGCTCTTCCTATTATGGGCACCTTACACCTTTTTTGGTTGTCCCACGGTTCAGGAATATTCTGTTCCATTTTCTTCCCGGTGTTTTTTAATTATCTTTTTGTCTTTGGTTTTCTAGTTTTGGAACTTTCTATTGTCCTATCCACAAGCTCAGAGCATCTTTCTTCAGCTGCATCCAGTCTACCAATAAGCTCAACAAAGGCATTCTTCTTTTCTGTTACAGGGTGTCGGATGTCCAGCATTTCTTTTTTTTTTCCTAGAATTTTCATCTCTCTGCTTACACCCCCATGTGTTCTTGTCCGCTGTCTGCTTTTCCCATTAAAACGCTGAGCATGTCAATCTTAATTTTTAAAAGCTCCTGGTCTGATGGTTCCAGCCTCCCTGTCATCTCTGAGTCTGGTTCTGATGCTTGCTCTGTCTCTTTACATGGCCTTTCCCACCTATCATTAGGCCTTTTAATGATCTGCTGAGAGCTGGGCGTGATGTGCGGGGTAGAAGGCACCGCAGCGAACGGGTCTTGAGAAATGCAGCGGTCAGGTGGGGGGAAGGGTCCTGTAGCCCACGGGGTGGTCCTAGTCCTTCTGTGAGGCTGCACCCGCGGCGGCCCACTTGCCCCCGCTTCTGCTTCTGCTTCCGCCTCCCTTCCTCGGCGGGGCAAAAGCCCCAGAGCGGCTGCAGGTGGGGCGTTTCCTGCCCTCAGGCAGGTCATGCCCCCAGCGCCCTGCCTAAACGGCCTCCCGCGAGAGTACCCTTCAGAAGCGGAACGGAAAGCTCCGGTGTGCGTGGAAACGCTTCCGGCCGCCCTTCCCCCGCCGGAAGCAGCACGGAACTTTCTGTAATACACGCAGCGAGGCCCTGGCAACCTCCAGGACGCAAACGGCAGAAGTGGGGGTCCTCCTAGGTCTCGGCCCCGCCCCACCCCAGAGCTGTTACCCCTCAGAGCTGTCCACACGGAGCCTCCGGCCGCTGGTCAACGACAGTTCGGGTCTACGGGCCAGGGGCTGCTCCAAATGAGCTGCAGCGCTCGGCCCACCTGCGGGCGCCGCTGATTCGAGGGGCGGCAGGCAGCCCCGTGGCCTTCTTACCGCCTCGGGCCCCGGGGGGCTCGCCACGCAGCACAAATCGCGGAGGGAGACGGCACAAAGGGAAGGGCCCTGCAGCCTGGCCCCAGGACAAAAGCCCGGGTAGGTTTTCCCGAAGGCGGCGGCGGGAAAGGGGCGGCTTTCGGGCAACAACGAGGCGCGAGAGACACCGGAAGCTGGCGCGCAGGTGCGGTGGACAGAACCAGCCGCCGGGTGTGGCCACGGCGCTCTAGCACGTTCGATCTCCGGCCGGTGCTCTATCTCCAGGTCACCCCACCGAAGGATCTCAGAGCACTTGTCGATTTCCCAGTTCAGGTTTTTGTGCAGTCTTTTGCCTTAGGATGGAGCAGTGACCTCAGATCTCCTTAACACGCCGGACCACAAAGCAGGAGTCCCATTTTTTCTTTCTTTTAAAAACTATTTTGGCACTACTAATTTCTTTGCTTTTTTATATATGGTTTAGAATCGGCTTGTCTATTTCTACAAAAATCTTCCTAGGATTTTGATACGTATTGTACTGAACTTACAGATCCATTTTTTGGGGGTGGAATTTATACGTTAATAATATCAGTCTTCCAACCCAAAATACAAAGATACGGAATATCTCTGCATTTCCCAAGGCCTTTTTCGATTTCTTTCATCAGTTTTTGGTATTTTTCTGCATGCAGATTTTGCACATGTTTTGTTAGATTTTAGCCTACCCGTTTCATGATTTTTAATGCCTTCGTAAATGGCATTTCGACATTTTTCATTTTCTCATCGTTCGTTGCTAATGTGTAGAAATGTAATTGATTGAATTGACATTGCATAATGTGACCTTGCTAAATTCATTCATTTATTAGCTCTAGAAGCTTTTAAAAATTATACTCTTGTGTAAATTCTACATAGACAATCATGTCATCCGTGAAATGAGAGTTTTATTCTTTATCACCAATTTATGTGACTTTTGTTTCTTCTTCTTCCCTGATTCCACTGGTTAGGGCCTCGAGTATGATGTTGAATGGAAGTGGTTGAGAGCAGACATTCTTGGCATCGTTCTTGATTTTAGGAGAAAGCCTTCAGTTTTTCACAGTTAAGTAAGATGTTAGGTGTCGATTTTTTTGTAATTGCACTTTTATGAGGGTGAGGAAGTTCCTCCTATTCCTGGTTTATGGGAAGTTTTTCATTAATCGATGTTGAGGTTTGTCAAATGCTTTTTTTGCTTTTCTTTTTCTTATATCTAGGTGTCCATATGGGTTTTCTCCTTTGTTCTGTTGATTACATTAATTGGTTTTCGGATATCGGACCAATTTTGCATTTCCAGGCTCGACTCTTCTACTTTGTCGCGATGTATTATTGCTTTTTTGTACCGATGGATTCAACTCGATAATATTTTGTTGACAATCGTATGTTCGTGAGGGATCATGACCTGAAGGTTGTTTTTTCTCGTAATATTTATTTCAGGCATGGATATTGGATAATGGCCTAAAAAATAAGTTAAGAAGCAATTTCTTTTCTTCCATTTTCTGGAAGATTTTGTGAGAATTTGTGTTCTTTCTTCCTTTAAATGTTTGGTGGAATCCACCTGTGAAGCCGTGTAGGCCTAGAGTTTCGTTTTAAAGGTTTTCTTTTTTTTTTTTTAAATTTTTTTTTTTAACGTTTATTTATTTTTGAGAGACAGAGCGTAAGCAGGGGAAGGGACAGAGAGAGAGACACACACAGAATCTGAAGCCGGCTCCAGGCTCTGAGCCGTCAGCGCAGAGCCCGATGCGGGGCTCGAACTCACAGACCGTGAGATCATGACCTGAGCTGAAGTCGGCCGCTTAACCGACTGAGCCACCCAGGCGCCCCTCGTTTTAAAGGTTTTCAACTACAAGTACAATTTCCTTATTATCTATAGGAATATCAGGATCATCTAGTTCCTCTTTTGTGGGCTCAGGAAGTTTATCTCTTTCAAAGAATTTGTCCATTTCATCTAATTTGTCAAATTTGTAGGTAAAATTTTGTTTAAATATTATCTGATCCTTTTAGTGTCTAAGATCTATAGTGTAAGATCTTGCATTCTTTTTTTTTTTTTTTTAATTTTATTTCTGAGAGAGAGAGAGACAGAGCACTAGCTGGGGAGGGGCAGAGATAGAGAGGGAGACACAGAATCCGAAGCAGGCTCCAGGCTCTGAGCGGACAGCACAGGGCCCGACGTGGGGCTCGAACTCACAGACCTCGAGATCATGACCTGAGCTGAAGTCGGACGCTCAACCGACTGAGCCACCGAGGCACCCCACATTCTTTTTTGATATTGGTAACCTAGAGCTTCTCTCTCTTCATTCCCCTTAATCAGGCTAGAGGTTTATAAATTTTATTGATCTTTCTGAGGAATCAGTTTTTGGTTTGACTAATTTTTCTCTCGAATTTTTCTGTTTTCATTCATTCATTTCTGCTTTTATCCTTATTATTTGCTTCTTTTTGCTTTGGGTTTAAGTTACTCTTCTAGTTTCTTGAGTTTCTCAGCTCACTGATTTGAAACCTCTTATCTAATGTAAGTATTTAACGCTATCATTTTTTTCTCTAAGTGTTTTTTCTGCTTTAGCTTCATCCTATAACTTTTGTGTTCGTTTCATTTAATTCAAAATATTTTTTTAATGTTTGTTTATTTTGAGAGAGAGAGCAAGAGCCAGCGAGCATGAGCTGGGAGGGGCAGAGAGAGAGGGGAGAGAGAGAATCTCAAGCAGGTGCTGTCAGTACAGGACCCAGTGTGAGACTCTGTCCCACGAACGGTGAGATCATGACCTGAGCTGAAATCAAGAGCCGGATGCTTAACCGACTGAGTCACTCCGGCACCCCACGGGTATCTTTTTTAATTCAAAATATTTTTTTATTTAACATTTTTTTAAAAGTTTATTTATTTATTTTGAGAGAGACAGCACAAGTCAGGGAGGGGCAGAGAGAGAGGGAGACAGAGATCCAAGCAGCCTCTGCGTTGTCAGCTTGGAGCCTGATATGGGGCTCAAACTCACAAAACCATGAGATCATGACGTGAGCTGAGACCAAGAGTCAGACGCTTAACTGACTGAGCCACCCAGGCGCCCCATAATTCAAAGTATTTTTCATTGCCTTTGTGACTTTTCCTTGACCCATGGGTTATTTAGAAGTATGTTAATTTCCAAATAGTTGAGAATATTTCAGATATCTTTTGTTCTTGGTTTCTAGTTTAATTACTTTGTGGTCAGAAAATATACTTTGTGTAAGACTTGCTTTATTTCCCAGAATATGGTCTAGCTTGGTCAGAGTTCCGTGTGTTCTTGAAAAAGAAAAAGTACGTCGCCCTGGGTAGTGTTCTTCATTCAAAAGCCGTTTTAATTGAGTTTTCTGTGTCTTGCCACGGAAATGCCCCCCCCCCCCAGTGAGGAATTATGATTGGCATGAGTCTTTTGCCCAGTCCTGTAGCCACAGGAGCAAGGTGCTCTGTTTGGCTCCCCCTCCGGTGCCATATGCCTGGCGTTGAGGGCCATGATTCCCCCCCAGAGGCATTGGGGGTACTGGCCTGGCAAAACCAATGAACGTTCACTGCCATGCACCCCTTGGCTTTCCCGTGTGCGTGCGCACGTGTGCACGTGCATGGACACGCGCTCACGATGCCAGCGTGTACAATGTTAAATATCCCCCCGTATGCCTCTCTCACATAACTCAAACATCTCGCTCGTTTTCCCAAATGGAGAGAATGCGAAGTCACGTCCGAATAAAACACAGCTCCCGGTCCAGTTCTCTCGTGAGATCCATACGCCTTTTGATAACGTCTGACTGTTACTCCCGGCTCTGTAACCAGCGCGCAAGACAAGGAAGGGAACACACTTCTGCCCCTCCAAGGGTCTCTTGGTGCAGAAAAGCCGTTAGAGAAATCCGCAGAGCAGCTGTTCCTTCCTGCCTTCCCGGTCCGTCAACAGGACGCTTCAGCGAGCTGTCGTGTGAGGTGTCCGAGGGGACCGATTTCTGTCCCAGCACGAGACAACTTTGAGCAAGGACGGGACAGGGATAACAGACACCCGACGCGTGTGCTGAGTCAGAAGCGCACCCCAGCTTCCGGGCACCGTGCCGCCCGTCTCCAGCCGGGAGAAGTGGGGAGTTTCTCTACCGTTGGAGACACCGCCTGGGGAACCTGGCGCTCGCTCACCGACCTCGTGTGCAGCGGCGGCACCGTGGGCTCTGGGGGCGTGTCGTAGGGGTCGGCGAGCGCGCCCCTCCCCAGTATTTGGTGGTGAGGACCGTCTGTGGATTCCTCAGAGACACAGTACTGCTTCTGATTCTGATTTTGGAGGCAAGGGGGAATTTCACTGTTTTCCTCTTGGCCTGCCTACCGTGGCGGGACTGAGTCCACGCCTTCCTTCGTAAGCCAGAGAGGGCGTGCTGATGCTGCTGACTCTTACAGCGGAATAGAAAAGAGCCTTCGGACGGGCCGCCTTGAGTGGACCTGATCACCCCCGCCCCGCCCCCGTTGGTCTCTGGAGCACGTAACCCTTACCGGGAACGGTGCTTAGGACCCAGATAATCAGCACCAACTTAGAATAAATCTCTGGCCGACCAAAGATTGGGGCGTGTGTGTTTTCTTAGAGCACGTGTCTCTCTGGGGGACGTGGGGCAGAAACTTAGAACTGGCCTTGGTGACCCCATCCATCTGAAGGCTGCCTGGCATCTAGTTGATTCTGGACTAGAGACTCGGATGAAGTGACCCAGCATTCAGATTAGATGAGAGGCCGTGCCTTTCTCGTGTCTTGATTTCGTCGATGTTCTGAAGTTAGGCCTGTTGCCATTGGATCTGGACTTATTTTGTGAAGAAAAAAAGGGCCGTCTGTCACTTTAATTCCTGAGAACCCTGAAATTAATGAACAACGGCTAAAGATCCCGAGGGCATCACACTGTCTGGAAACGGAATAACCATGCCTGCCCTGTTGCCTCTGAGGGTAACTACAGCCAGTTCACTTCTGGGGGGCGCGGTGGCCGCCTGGACCAAGCCACCTTTGACTCTCCCCGGCTCCGCTGCGACCGATCAGTAACCAGTTGCAGCCCCTACCACCGGCACGTCCAGGCTGGGAGAGCAGTCAGTAAAAGCTCATTTTAAAAGACCGACGTCTTCCTCACCAATCCATTTCCCAAGGCAAAGGTAAAGGGAGCCTTTCTGGGCCTGACGGGAGACGGGACGGCGGGGCGGGGCGGGGCGGGGGGGGGGGGGGGGGTCCTGGCGAGTGGGAAGCATCGGCCAGTTCCGGTTCAGCATTCCTGCCTCCCGAAGGCTTTGAATTCTTCCCTCCATCCTATGCCAGAGTGTTTCTGGCCTTCCCATTTCATTTTGTACAGAGCATTAGTGAAAACAGCAGACTGCCAGAGCAGCTCTCTGCGCCTCCCGGAAGGACGCCTCGAGTCAGCAGCCTCATCCCGGCGGCTTCCCTTCCGTGCCCCCGTGCCCCCGTGCCCCAAGTCCGCCCTCCCAGACACAGGCAGGCCGTACGCCGATGCGCGTGGGCACATTCGAGGCTGTTCTTTGAAGCTGGAATTCTTTTCCCCGCTCTGGTTCCGCACCGCACTCCCGGAGCACACTGCCCTTCCGTTCTGGTTACCGGCCAAGCCAGCCCTCGGGGTAGGAGCGCACGGGGGAAGTGGTCATCTTGTCCAGAAGGGAAGGGCCTTCCCTCAGGGAGGGGAGACCCCGCAGGAGCGGGTCCGAATGGCGCAGACTGGGGCCTTTCCGACAGCCCCTGGGTATCTTTGCTCCATCCCCAGGCTGCCAGCTCTCTTTCTCACCCTTCCCGGTGACTTCCAGTCAGCAGCGGTGTAGACGCGCCTGCGCCTGCGCAAATTCAGCACGTGGGAGGGGCGGTCTCAGATGGGTTCCGTTTTCAGGGTCCTGAGCCCACTCACATGAGCACTTGCAGGGTCTTTGAGCGCAGTGGTAGAAAGGCGCTCCGGTTTTACTCCGTTCCTTGAGGCAGCGTGTTAAGGTTGAACCTACGGGTATGTTACGGACAGGAGCGACCGGCGTGTCCCAGTGTCTCTGCGTTTCTTGCCGCCTTCAGACTGGCCGCGGGATGACGGGGAGGGGGCGGGGGGGGGGCGCGCATACTGTCCTGCCTGTTCTCGTTGAGCCGTACCTCGCGCACCGTAGGACTTCTGCTTCTGAAGTGTATAGTTCCGTGGTTTTTAGTGTGTTCACAAGCTTGTACAGTCATCACCACGATTTCGTTCCAGAGCATTCCCATCACCCCAGAGAGGAGCCCCGCTCCCATTAGTAGTCACTCCCCATTTCCTTCCCCCAGCCCCTGACAACCACGGATGTATTTTCTGTCTCTAGGGATTTACCTCATCTGGGTATTTCGTGGAAAGGCAGTCACACAATATGTTGCCTTTCGTGACTGGGTTTTTTCACTTAGCCTGAGGTGTTCGAGGTTCGCCTTGTTGTGGCATTTCTCTCTGCTTTGGTCCTTTTTATGGTTAAATAATACTCCGATACATGGATAAAACACGTCTGTGTATCCACTCGTCAGCTGATGGGCGTTTGCGTTTCCGCTTTTTTGGGTATGGTGAGTAGGGCTGCTGGGAACATTCGTGTGCACATCTTTGTGTGAACATGTTTGTGTTTCTCTTGGGTATACGCTAGGAGGAGGATCATTGGGTCGTATAGTAACTCGGTGTTTGACATTTTGAGGAACTGCCAGTCTGTCGTCTTTTAAATGGCTGCACCATTTTCCATCCCCGTCAGCCACGTGGGAAGGTTCCGGTTTCTCCACATCCTTGCGGGTCCTCCTTGCTGCCCGTTTTTGACTATGGCCGTATTAGCGGGTCTGAAGTGGGGTATGTTACTTTTTATGTAAATGTGAAGAGGAAAGAAGAGTCCAACTGCATGTAATTGCTTATTATTTTTATGGAATAGTTTGGGGACGTTATGTGAGAAACTAGCAACACTGGTAGCCTCCAGGGAGTTCGGGAACTGGGAACTGGAAGCTAAGTCAATGTATTTTATGTTATGTTATGTTTATTTATTTTTGAGAGAGAGAGAGAGAGAGCGAGCGCGCGCGCACAAGTGGGGGAGGGGCAGAGAGAGAGAGGGAGACACAGAATCCGAAGCGGGCTCCAGACTCCGAGCGGTCAGCACAGAGCCCGACCGGGGGCTTGAACCCACAAACCGTGAGATCGTGACCTGAGCCGAAGTCGGACGCTTAACTGACTGAGCCACCCAGGCGCCCCTAAGTCGTTGCATTTTTGATATTTGGAAGTATTAGCTATATAACTAATTAAATTAATATGAACTTTAGAGATATTAAAACGTTTATTACCTTATGGCAGGGGTTGACCACTTTGACCTGTGGGCCAAATCTGACCTGCCACCTGTTTATATGTGCCCATGAGCTAATTAATATTTTGCATTTAAATGATTGAAAACAATAAAAGGAGACTCTTTTGTAGCACATGAAAATTACTTGAAATTCAAATGTCAGTGTCCAAAATAAGCTTTTATTGGAACACAGCCGTGCTCGTTTGTGTACATATTTTCTGTGGGTGTTTTCTTGCTACTGTGGGGGGGACGGCATGCAGCGCTCTCGCCGCTCTCCCCTGCTGCTCGGAACGCGCAGGCCGCAGTCCCACAGCTATAACCCGCGGCACTCTGAGTGTCACCGGCACTGCACACTGGGGCTTCTTTATTTTTTATTTCTCCATTTCTTAAAGTAAGCGCTACGCCCAACATGGGGCTTGAACCCACGACCCCAAGATCAAGGTCGAATGCTCTACTGACTTAGCCGGCCAGGCACCCCTCCTGTGACTTCGTTAAAACAATAAATTACCAATGCGTATCTTTCATGTGAAAACAAGAAAGGAAGACGAAAGCAAGCTGTGAATGTCATGCTTGTGAGGCATAACGGAGCGCGGGTTATGTCGTTCTCACATTACACAGCAAGACCGTGTGCCGACGGCGTGACGGCACGACCGCTGCTCCGAGAGGTTCGACATACGTTCGATCGCCAGGCCACGCGCTCCTCACGGTGTTCCCAAATCACAGCAAAGTGACCTTGTCACGGCAGAATTTCTTCACACACACACAAAGTAAAAAAGGATCTGCTACCGAAATAAGTTATGAAGCGACTCGCTTGTTAGCCAAGAGGAACAGCCCTTGTGACTGGTCGGTTCATCAAATGGCGTTTGATTGCAGCGGCTGAATACACGTGTCCCGCAGCAAAACACAAAAACAAGAACCGAACGTAAGAAAATTAGCCTGGCAAGGAGAATAGTTGCTTGAAGAATTAGGACTTTGGGAACAACGGCAGTTTAAGGACAGGGCAGAGGTTACCACGTGGTCGTTGTGGATTCGAGGACTCGATGCAAAGTTAGAAAGTGGTCAAAGAGTTAGCCTCTATGAGTAGTCTGGACCGAACGATTATGGGTCAGAATACCTGGACGGCTGAGAAGAAGAATCGATAAAACGTGAATTTGGCACAACTCAGATGCGTTACAACTGACGGTGGCCCGAGTGGAGCAGCGGCCGGCCGCGCTGGACAAGCGTGCAAGGCTTGCGGAAGCGGAGGGCGTGCAGCCTGTGCTAGTTCCTCTCAGGTTCGTCCGCCAGCGGGTGCTTGGAGCAGATACTGGAATCGGCCATGTTTTCATTGAACCGGAAGTGCCAGTCGTGAACTCCACTGGCTCTGGGGGACTTGATCCTGGGGCAGTGACTTCTGTCAGAAATACAGGGCGAGTATCCTGACTTGTCCTGACGTGGAAATTTGAAGGCCTATCAGTAGTGAGGTTTTATGGAGATGTTTTGAGCTCAGGGCCAAGATGGAAGTTTCTCTGAGCAGAAAGAACCTCCTTCAGTGACTACTAGAATACGTTGAATGGCTTTGGAAATTGCGTTTTGTCGTGGACTTGAAAATGTTTTTTAATAAATTTAAGCTAACATTAACAGGCAGTACAGCCCTTACGTGCAACACTTCTGTTGTCGTAAAGTCCTGTCCACTTCGCTAACACTGTTCGAATCACAAGCAATGTCAGGCAACTTTATCTACTTCCCACACTGTCAAAAGTTGAAATTATAAGGAGGATCCCATTCCCCTGCAAACTTGCAGTACATTAATTTTTTGAGCTCACTCTATATTTCAAGCAGTGTTTTTTAGAACTTGATGCCAGCTCAGAGGAAATCTATATATTTCAAAATCCATTTAACTGTGCAAAGAGCGGCTTCCACATGGCCGTCAATTGAAAGCGATGAATCTGTAACGGAATGACATGCTAAAAGACAAATATCAAGAGGAAAACCTAGAAGAATTCTGTAATTGCCCTGTAGGTGATGAATTTGTTTGATTAAAATCACAGGCTTCTGGACTGGTCCCAGTCTGGGCAGGACCTATCTGCATACTCTTTCAAATATGAAAAACGTAAGGTCTTATTACAGATCAACATTAATAGATGAATACGTGTGGTTGGTTTTGGTTATAGGGGACACCAACTTTGGTCACCAATTAAATGTTATTCCAGCTGTTTTGTTAACAAGTGTTGTTAGCGAAAAGTATTCTCTTCTTCTCATGAGTAGACCTAATAACAAAAAATATATTTATTATTACATTTTTCATTTTATCAGTCAAAAATTTGTGAAGTTTGTTTTCTCTCTTGTTATATAAGCACATACATTATTGAGTTTCTCCTTCATCCACAGAGCCCAAGATATTTGCTATGAGGTGTTTTCTTAAAAAGCTTATGTGTTAGACCAGACGGACTTAAGAGATCTAGAAAGCCACTCTACCAACAATAGCTGCATGCATGTGCATTCTTCTCAAGTGCACGTGGGACATTTTCCATAATAGACTATATATTAGGCCATAATTTAAGTCTAAATAGATTTAAAAAGATTGATATCATACAAAGTATCTCCTCCAACCACAGCGGCATGAGATTAGAAATCAACAACAGAAGGAAAGCTGGAGAATTCATAAACTTGTGCAAATGGAAACCACACTCTTAACCAGCGGATGAAAGAAGAAATCATAGAGGAAATTAAGAATATTTAGTTTTATATTTAGATTTTTATATATATTTATATTTAAATTAAAACGAAGGCACAACAGGCCAAAACTTTTGGAATGCAGCGAGAGCAGTACTAATAAGGAAATTTATAGCTATAAACACTTACATTAAAAAACAAGATCTCAGGGGCGCCTGGGTGGCTCAGTTGGTTAAGCGGCCGACTTGGGCTCAGGTCATGATCTCACGGTCTGTGAGTTCGAACCCCGTGTCGGGCTCTGTGCTGACAGCTCAGAGCCTGGAGCCTGCTTCAGATTCTGTATCTCTCTCTCTCTCTCTCTCTGCCCTTCCCCTGCTCATACTCTGTCTCTAATGTCTCTCAAAAATAAATAAACGTTAAAAAAAAATTAAAAAAAAAAAAACAAGATCTCAAATCAGCAACCTAAAGTTACAACTTGAGGAACTAAAAAGGAGAAAACACTAAACCCAAAGCTGGCAGAAAGAAGGAAATAAAGATTAGAGCAGAGATAATATAGAGAAGAGAAAAACAGCAGAGAAATGCGTGAAACCAGAAGTTGTTCCCTGGAAAAATCACTCAAACTATCAAATCTTTAGCTGCATGGATTAAGAAGAGAGGAGACTCAAATTACCAAAATCAGAAATGAAAGTAGGGACATTACTACCAATTCTACAGAAACAAAAGTATTGTTAAGAGATTACTGTGAAAAACTGTATGCCAACAAATTGGGTAACCTGTATGAAATGGACAAATTCCTAGAAACATCAAACCTACTAAGATTAAATCATGAAGTAGAAAATCTGAATAGGCTTATAACTAGTAAGGAGACTGAATCAGTCATCACAAATCCCCCAAGAAAGAAAAGTCCTAGACTCAATGGGTTTATTGCTGAATTCTACCCTGTATTAAAAGAAGAATGAATACCAAATGTTTCAAATGTTTCCAAACAACTGAAAAGAAGTGAACACTTCCTAGCTCCTTTTCTTTCTTTTCTTTCCTTCTTTCTTCCTCCCCTTCCTTCCTTCCTTCCTTCCTTCCTTCCTTCCTTCCTTCCTTCGTTCCGTGTGCAAAAAAATGTGTGCGTGTGTGCACATGTGTGTTTTATTAAAGCACAGGGATAGGACACGTGGGCAGAAAGAGCTGCACTGTGATTTTGAGGACTGATTGATTTTCATGAGGCTGCCATTACCCCAATCCCAAAGCCAGATAAAGCTGCTACAATAAAAGAAAACTACACGCAAGGTAATATATCACATTAACAGAAGGAAGGAAGGGAAAACCTCACATGATTATTGCAAGTGGTGCAGAAAAAGCATTTGACAAAATTCAACAGTCTTTCTTAATAAAAACACTCAGCAAACTAGGAACAGAAGGAAACTACCTTCACATAAAAGCCATCTATGAAAACCCGCAATGAGCATCATAATCAACAGTGAAAAGTTGAAATATTTCCTCTATGATTAGGAAGAAGGGAAGGATGCCCACTCTTACCACTTCTATTCAACATTGTACTGTAAATTCTAATTCTAGCAATTAGGCAAGAAAAAGAAATAGGGGCGCCTGGGTGGCTCAGTCGATTGAGTGTCCAACTCTTGATTTCAGCTCAGGTCATGATATCACAGTTTGTGAGACTGAGCCCCACGTCGGACTTTGCACTGACAGTGCAGAGTCTGCTTGGGATTCTCTCCCTCTCTCTCCGCACTTCCTCTGCTCATGTGCATGCACCCTCTCTCTGTCTCTCAAAATAAATTAACCTTTTTTAGAAAAGAAAGGAAAGGCATCCAAATTGGAAAGGAAAAAGTATAATTCTCTCTGTTCCTGGATGATGTGATCCTATATATATAGAAAACCCTGAAGATTGAACACACACGCACAAAACTGTTTGAACTATTGCGTGAATTCAGCAAGCTAGTAGGACACAAAGTCAACATACAAAATTCAGCTGGATTTACAGACACTGACAATGGACAACTTGAAAAGGAACAATTTCATTTATAACGACATAAAGAAAAAGACTTAGAAGTTAGTCAAGGAAGTGAAAGATGTACAGTGAAAACTACAAAGCATAACTGAAATAAAGACGTCAGTAAATGGAAACAATCCCACCTTTGCGGACTGGAAGACGTAATATTCCAAAGATGTCCATACTACCGAAAGTCATCTATAGATTCAGTGTAATCCCTATCAAAATCACACTTAAATTTTCTGTTTTATAGAAATAGGAAAGTCCCATCCTAAAATTCATATGGAATCTCAAGCAACCCTGAATAACCAAAACAATTTTGAAAAAGAGCAAAAGAAGAACTGGAGGATTTCAAAATGTACCGCAAAGCTATAGTAATCAAAATGCTATTGTACTGACAGTCTAATGGAATAGAATAGAAAGACCCAAAATAAATCCTTACAGATAGGGTCAAATGATTTTTGACAAGAGGAGGCAAGGCCATCCAACTGAGAAGGGAAAGTCTTTTCAATAAATGATGCTAGGAAAACTGTATAGCCATATGCAAAAGAATGAAATTAGACCCTTACCTAACACCATATACAAAAATTCAAAATGGATTGAAAATCTGTATGTAACACCTAAAACTATAAAAACCTTAGAAGAAAACAGGGCAAAAACTCCACAACATTGAGTTAGGCAATGATTTTTTTTTTGGATATGACACCAAAGGCACAGACAACAAGAGGAAAAACAAACAAAAAAGAAAACCTAGATTTACTGAAAATTTAAAAATTTGTTCATCAAAGACAGTATCAACAGAGTAAAAAGGTAACCCACAGAATGGGAGGGAATATTTGAAAATCATTAAGGGATGAATATCTAGAATATATAGAGAACTCCTAAAACTCCATGACAGAAACCAAACAACCTGATTTTAAAAAGGGACAAAAAACTTTAATAGACATTTCTCCAAAAAAGATACACAGATGGCCAATAAGCAGATGAAAGATACTCAACCACACTAATCATAGGGAAATACAAATCAAACCTACAGTGAGATACCACCTCACACCCATTAAGATGACAGCTATCAGAAAGAAAATTACTAGTGTTGGGGGGGATATGTAGAACTTGGAGCCCTCGTGCACTGTTGGTGGGAATGCAAAAATGGTACAGCCACTGCGGAAAATAGTGTGGCACTTCCTCAAAATATTAAAAATAAAACTGCCATATTCCATTTATGGGTATATACTCAAAGAATTGAAAGCAGGATCTTGAAGAGATATTTGTACACCCATTTATAGCAACATTCACAGCAGCTAAAACATAGAGTCCCTCATTAGGATTGGAGAAACGAAATGTATATACATACAATGGAATATTATTCAGCTTTAAAAAGGAAATTCTGACATATGCTACAACATGGTTAATGTGAATATTATGCTAAGCGAAATAGGCTAGTTGCAAAAAGACATGTTCTGTATGATTCCACTTATATGAGTTAGTGTAGACAAAATCATAGACACAGTAGGGCTAGAGAGAAAAGAAAATAGAAAGTTATTGTTTAAAGGGCATAGAGTTTTGGTTTTAAAAGATAAAAAGGGGGGACACCTGGGTGGCTCAGTCGGTTGAGTTTCCAGCTTTGACTTAGGTCATGATCTCGTGGTTCGTGAGTTTGAGCCCCACATTGGACTCTGTGCTGACAGTGTGGAGTCTGCTTGGGGTTCTCTGTCTCTCCCTCTTTCTCTGCCACTCCCCCACTCTCTCCCTCTCCCCCCCCTCAAAATAAATAAACTTAAAAGATAAAAGTTATAGTGATGGATGGTGGTGATGGTTGCACAATATTCTGAGTGTATTTAATACTCCTGAACAGCACACTTAAAACTAGTTAAGATAGTAGAAGAGGAGGAGGAGGAAGAAGATCTTGCTTGATGAACCTAACAGCTACTTGCTGTGCCTTCACCCTACCAGTGCAGGCCTCTGCTCCCAAGACACCACAGAGGCCTGCTCTTCTTTCCCCGGGCTTGTCCACCTGATACTTGGAAATACAGTTGACCTTAGAACGACATGGCTTTGAACTCCACAAATCCACTTGTATGCAGATTTTTTTCCAATAAATGCAATATAGTACTATAAATGTATTTTCTCTTATGATTTTCTTAAGCTTCAGCTTTTTTTTCTCTAGTTTACTTTGTTGTAAAGATATAATATATGATACATGTATGAAATATGTGTTGTTTGTGTTATCAAAAGACTTCAGTTAGCAGTAAGCTATTAGTAGTTATGTTTGGGGCAGTCAAAAGATATAAACAGATTTTTGACTCTGTGGAGGGTTGATGCCTGAAACTCCTGCATAGTTCAGGGGTCAACTGTAATCACTCTTGAGCCTTTCTTCAGAATAAGGTCTTTAATTCTTTTGAAAAAAATATTAATATGATACTAAATAGATTAGAATTGATGCAGAATTCTAATTGATGCAATTAGAATTGATCACGATAGTAACTGAAACCTCGTTAGCCACAGATGGAAGATGTTGGAGGATGAACAAGGTATTCTGAACACTATGTGGGTAACCAATAATAGATCAGAGTAAGTTTCTTTTTATTTTTTTTAAGTTTATTTATTTTGAGAGTGAGAGTGAGAGAGGGTGCACTTGAGAGCAGGGGAAGGGCAGAGAGAGAGGGAGAGAGAGAATCCCAAACAGGCCCTGAGCTGTCAGTGGGCCTCAATCCCAGAAACCCAAGAGATCATGACCTGAGCCAAAACCAAGAGTCAGATGCGTAACCGACTGAGCCACCCAGGCACCTCCGGAAGTTTCTTTTTAAAGCAGCATTCCAGCGAATACAGGGTAACAGAGGGCTCCTATTAGTTTTTGACATTTCAGCCCCTGATGAATTGGAATTGGACAATTGTGGAATGACAGGTGTCCACAATCATGGTCTTGGAGTAGTTTCACTCCCTAATCAACCTCTGCGCTGGCTGGCATCTGGTGTCATCAGGGTTCGGGGTTTGGGCTGGCCTGACAGGTACGCGGTGTATCCCACTGTCGTTCAGTTTGCATTTCCCCGCCGGGATGAGGCGTGGAGCATCTTTGCCTGTGCTTGTTTGCTACCTGTACATCTTAGGTTTGGGGTTTTTTTTGAGAGAGAGAGAGCACGCGAGTGCATGCGCACAAGTCGGAGAGTGGCTGAGAGAGGGAGAGACCACATTCCAAGCAGGCTCCATGGCATCAGCGCAGAGCCCGACGTAGGGCTCGAGCCCGCGAACTGCGAGTCCATGACCCTTGCGGAGATCACGAGTCGTTCTCCCAACCGACTGAGCCACCCAGGTGCCCCAGCCACCTGTACGTCTTCTGTGCCGAGTTGTCTGTTACAGTCTTAGGTCCATATTTTAAATGTTTCTTTTTTTCTTATTGTTGCGTTTTAAGAGTTCTTTGTATATTCTAGATAGCAGTCTGTTATCAGATGTGTCTTTTGAAAATATTTTCTTCTGTGTCTTGTCTTCTCATTCTGTTGACACTGCCTTTTCAGAGCAGAAGTTTTCAATTGTGGGGTGCCTGGGGGCTCATTCGGTTAAGCATCTGACTCTTGATTCCAACTTGTCATGTTCTCAGGGTCGTGAGATCAAGCCCTGCGTTCGGGAGGGGGGCTCTGCACTGAGCATGGAGCCTGTTTAAGATTCCAATCCCCCCACCCTCTCCCCCGCTTGAGCACTCACTTGCTTTCTCTCACTTTCTCTCTGTGTTAAAAAAAAGAAAAAAAAAGTTTTTAATTGTGGTGAAGTCCAGCTCATTAGTCATCTCTTTCATGGATCGTGTCCCTGGAGTTTTAGCTAAAAATGCATCCCTATGTCCAAGGTCATCTTGGTTTTCCTCTGTGTCATCTCATAGGAGTTTTATAGTTTTGTGTTTTACGTTGAGATCTATGATCCATTTTGAGTTAAATTTTGTGACAGGTGTAAGGTCTGCATCGAGATTCTTTTCTTTGCACATGGACCTCCAGTACTTCTTTGTTGAATAAACTGCCTTTGCATTTGTTAAAAATTAGTTGGTAGATTTATGTGATTCCATTTCCGAGCTCTCTATTTGTATTTTTGCCTCTTCCCCTTCTTGATTACTGTAGTGTTTTGTTTTTTAAGTTTATTTATTTTTGAGAGAGAGACAGAGACAGAGGGCAAGCAGGGGAGGGGCAGAGAACGAGGGAGACACAGAATCTGAAGCAGGCTCCAGGCTCTGAGCTGTCAGCACGGAGCCCAACGCGGGGCTCAAACTCACAAACTGTGAGATCATGACCTGAGCCAAAGTCAGACGCTTAACCAACTGAGCCACCCAGGCGCCCTGCTTTACTGTAAGTCTTAAAATCACATAACATCAGTCCTCCAACTTTGTCCTCCTTTAATATTGAGTTGACTCTTCTGGGTCTTTTGCTTCTCCACATAAATTTGGAATTTGTTGATATCCACAAAATAATTGCTGAGATTTTGATTACAACTGCAGTGAATCAAATTGTGAGGTCAAGTTGGTAGAAACTGATAGTCTGTCGACAGTGAATCTCTTGTTTCATGTACATGGAGATCTCTCCGTTTCTTTAGTTCTTCTTTGATTTTGATTATCAGAGTTTTAAGGTTTTCCTCATGTAGGTCTTGTACATATTTCGTTAGATTTATACCATAAGTATTTCATTTTGGAGTGCTAATGGAAATGGTATTTTGGAGCACTAATATAAACAGTCTGGTGAGTGCGCATGTATGTGTGAGTTTATCATATTCCACTTATTCGTCGCTGGGACGTGGGTAAGGCAATTTACTTTTTTATTTTAAAATTGTATCCTGCAGACCTGCTGTGATTGCTCATTAGCTCTTAGAGTTTGGCTTTTCCCCCATTCTTTTGGATTTCCTACATGCGTGATCATGTCATCTGCAAACAAAGACAGTTTTATGTCTTCCTTCCCAATCCATATACCTTTTATTTCCTTTTCTCATCTTATTTGCATTAACTAGAAATTCCAGTAGAGTGTTGAAAAGCAGTGGTAAGAAGGGGCATCCCCCTGGTACACCTGATTTTAGTGGAAAAGCTTTGAGTTTCTTGCCATTCAGTATAAGGTCAGCTGTGGGAGGGCAGGGTTGCAGACATTCTTCATAAAGTTGAGGAAGTCCTCCTCCATTCCTGGTTCACTAGGAGTTTTTATCATGAATGGGTGTTGGATTTTGACAAATGGCTCATCTGCGTCTATTGATACAATCATGTGACTTTTCTCATCTAGTAATTTAATCATGTGGGAATGTATCACCTGCATTGATTTTCAAACGATGAACCGAATTTCCTCGCATCCCTGGAATCAAGCCCTAGGTCGTAGCGTGTAATTCTTTCTGTACATCATTGGATTCGAGAGGCTATTTTTTTTTTATGTTTATTTTTAGAGAGAGAGCACGCAAGTTGGGAGGGACAGAGAGAGAGGGAGACACAGAATCCGAAGCAGGCTCCAGGCTCTGAGCTGTCAACGCAGAGCCTGATGTGGGGCTTGAACTCGCAAGCCTTGAGATCATGACCTGAGCTGAAGTTGGACTGGTAACGGACTGAGCCTGGGGACTGAGCCACCCAGGCGCCCCACAAGAGGCTATTTTTAAGAGTTGACCTAGAGTTGGCAACGTACAGTTACAATGAATCCAGATGCACTTTAAGTAACACTGTTCTTTTCTCCCACTTCACAGGTAGTGCAGGAACCATGTAATATAATAAGAAACTTCCTTAATCTCTCCTCCCGTCCTTGTATTGGTGATGCCATTTGTTTCACTTATACACAGTCCTGTGTGAGCACACCCGTATACGTTAACATGCGTGACCGAATACGTTATTGCTATTACTGTTTTGAACAAAGTATTAAGATCTATTATTAAGACTATGAAAAATAAGATGTATGAAAAGAATATGAAAAATAAAGTGCAAAGTTTTTATCTTGTCTTCCCTCTCCTACTCTGATGCTCTGCCTTACTTTAGGGATATTTGACTCTTTGATCATATTAGTTTTCTTCTCTTTAAAGAACTTTTAACACTTCTTGCAGGGCAGGCCTGCTGGCAACAGATTCCCTCAATATTTGTTGGTCCGAGAAGATTTTTAAAAATTTATATGTTGAAATTCTAGTTAACATACAGTGTGTATTGTTTTTAGGAGTAGAACCTAGTGAGTTGTCACTTGGATACAACACCCAGTGCTCATCCCAACAAGTGTCCTCCTCCATGCCCATCCCCCATCTAGCCCATCTCTCCACCCACCTCCCCTCCAAAAACTCTTTTTTAATTTTTTTTAATGTTTATTTATTTTTGAGAGAGAGAAACAGACAGAGTGAAATCGGGGAGGAGTAGAGAGAGAAGGAGATACAGAATCCGAAGGAGGCTCCAGGATCTGAGCTGTCAGCCCAGAGCCCGACGCAGGGCTCGAACCCGCAAACCATGAGATTGTGACCTGAGCTGAGGTCAGACGCTTAGCCGACTGAAACACCTAGGCACCTCTTAATTTTTTTTAACGTTTTTATTGGTTATTGAGAGACAGAGGGAGACAGAACATGAGTGGGGGAGGGGCAAAGAGAAGGGGAGACATAGAATCTGAAGCAGGCTCCAGGCTCTGAGCCGTCAGCACAGAGCCCGACGCGGAGCTTGAACTCACAAACCGCGAGATCATGACCTGAGCCAAAGTCAGATGCTTAACTGACTGAGCACCCAGGCGCCCCCAAAAACCCTCAGTTTGTTCTCTGTATTTAAGAGTCTCTTCTGGTCCCCCCCCCCCCCCCGTTTTTATCTTACTTTCCCTTCCCCTCCCCTGTGCTCATCTGTCGTGTTTCTGTCCGCGAAGATCCGTATTTCTCCTTCACACAGTACAGCACTGTGGATTGGTGGGGTTTCTTTCCTTCAACATTTCGTAAAGTTTCATTTTATTCTCTGCTTGCTTGCGTGGTTTCTGAGGAGAAGTCAGATACTATTCTTACCTTTGTCCTCTGTAGGTAAGGTGGGGTTTTTCCCTCCAGCTCTTCTAAGGATTTTTCCTGTTCATCTTTGATTTTCTGAAAATCAGAGTTCGAAGTGCTGTGCCTGAGTGTAGCTCTGTCTGTCGTATTCGTCTGGCCTCCGTCCCGCTCCGTGTTCTCCCAGCTTCCTGAGCGTGTGGTTTTCTGTCTGACATTAATTTGGGGGAACTTCTCAGTCATTATTGTTTCAGATTTTTTTGCTGTTTCTTTCTCTTTCTCTGTCCGGAATTCCCACCACACGTTACACTGTTAGTTCTCTTTGCATTTCTGGTTTCGAGGATCCTATTGAGATGCCCTCCAGCTCGGACACTCTGTCCTCAGTCATGCCCTCCAAGGCATTCTTCGTTCAGTGTTATTTTTAATCCCTAGCATTTCTTTCGGTTCTTCCTTAGGATTCCCTCCCTGCCGCACCGCCCACCAGTTCTAGTGCACTGCCTACTTAGTCCGTTAGTGCTCATAGCATGGGCACACGTTAGAGGCATTGTGGGTCCGGTTCCGTCCAGACCACCACAGTGAAGCGAATATTGCAATAAAGCGAGTGAAATGACTGTGTTGGTTTCCCAGCACGTATGAAAGTTGTGTTTACAGTATAACGTATTCTATTAAGTGTGTGATTAGCATTACGTCCGTAAAAACAATACACATACCTTAATTTAAAATACTTCATGCTGGGGTGCCTGGGTGGCTTAGTTGGTTAAGCATCCAGTTTTATTCAGCTCACGTCATGATCTCACGATTGGTGAGTTTGAGCCCCCCAGTCGGGCTGCATGCTGACTGCTCAGAGCCTGGAGCCTGCTTCGGACTGTGTCTCCCGCTCTCTCTGCTTCCCCCCACCCCGACCCCCCCCGCTTGTGCTCTATCTCTGTCTCTCAAAAATCAATAAACATTAAAAACATTTAAATAAATAAATATATAAAATACTTCATGCTAAAAAATGCTAACCATGATTTGAGCTTTCAGCGAGTTGTGACCACGATGGTGGATTACCGTCACAACTACAGTAATGATGAAAGAGCTCCGAGTATCGCAGGAGTTACCTACATGTGACCCAGAGACACGAAGTGAGCAAATGCTGTTGGAAACATGGTGCTGATACACTTGCTCGACACAGAGTTGCCACAAACCTTCAGTTTCCAAAAAACAAAAAAAGAAAGAAATGCAGTATCTGCAAAACGCAGTAACAGGAGGTATGCCTGTGTATTTTCCTAGTGGTTTTAAATTTCCTGTCTGACAATTCCCACATCCCTGCTCTGTCTGGTTCCAATGCTCTGTCTCTTCCAAAATTTTTTTTCTTTTTTTTGCCTTTAGATATGCCTCATCCTTTTCTCTTGATGGCCAAGGACGGTGTACCGGGTGAAGGAACAGTAAATGGGCCCTTTAGTAAGGTGGTGGTGAGAGAGGTGGGGGTGGGGAAGCCTTCTGTAGCTTAGCTTTGTCTCTCGGCCTTTTAGTGAGCATCTGTCTCTGGACTGTGAACTTCGCCGTGCTTCTCGGGGCGTTTCTCCCCACGTAGGCGGGACAGACTGGCTGTAATGGGCTGCAGTGGGGTCGATCGACTCTGGTGGACACTTTCCTCTGAAGGCAGGCCTTGTCAAGTGCAAGTTGCTCGGAGGTATTTAAAAATGGTTCCTCTTCCCCTCCTCTGGATGGAAGCCAAGGGGGATTGTCACAGATACTTACTGTGGGAATCTGGTCGAGCTCCCGCCGTTACAGCTCCCAGTCGTGGGGGCCTGTCCAGGACTGGGCTTCTTGCCTCCCGGCGCTGGCTCCCCCTGTGCTGATCTTGCCTCTCCCTCGTGCGTCCGCCCCAGAAGCAGCGGCTCCCTGCATTTGCTGGCCCGCGTCTCCAGCCCCAGGGCGGTGGTTTGCCCCAGGTCCTCTCTGGCTCTCTTATGGATCCAAGAACAGTTGTTGATTTTTCAGTCTGTTCAGCTTTTTCCTGGGTGTGAGGATGGAGGGGCGGTTTCCAAGCTCCTCAAACACGGGCCAGGAAACCGCGGCGGCCCACACAATGCTCTTTTTCAGATGAATTCCTGGAGATGGATCTGCCGACTCCCCGCTTCTGCAGCCCGCGGTGATTTCCCTCCTTCCCCAGCTTCGCGCTCAGGGCCGTCGTGTGGCCTCTCCCTTGCTGGTGCCCTCGCTCCATTGCCCCGTCGTCCTGTTACGGCATATGCCGTTAGAACCCAACCCCGGGTGACTCCGTGTGTCACGCTTACACCTGGGCGCCTGAGGCTTGCGGAGAACAAAAGCACACAACGGGGTAACCTGTTCCCTACAAGTTCCTGACCACCAACGGCAGCCAAACAGTTTGTCCTTACACCCCGCTCCTTCCTTCTGGTCCACACATTCTCCCTCTCTCTGCAAAGACATTTCAGACGTTCCTTCTCTCCCCAAACGTCTGACTTCGCCACTCTTCAGCAGTCACTTCTACTGCAGGGACATTGCAGAGGCCATCACAGCAGTGCCCTGTCACGTCCACACTGACGGCAGATCCTTGCCAGCCTCCGGCCCCTCTGCCACAGCTTCCCTCCGACATGTTTTTTTTTTTTAAACTTAAAACAATTTTTTTTAATGTTTATTTATTTTTGAGAGACAGAGAGAGAGAGAGAGACAGCATGTGAGCAGGGGAGGGGCAGAGAGAGAGGGAGACACAGAATCCGAAGCAGGCTCCAGGCTCTGAGCTGTCAGCGCAGAGCCCGACGTGGGGCCCGAACCCACAAATCGTGAGATCATGACCTGAGCCAAAGTTGGAAGCTCAATCAATGGCCGCCCAGGCGCCCCTTCCCCCCTACATGTTGTAAGAGAGAAGCGATCCCTCCGTGTACAGGGCTGACCCCGGATCTGGGCTTACGCCCGTCTCCCCTCTGCACCTTAGGAGCTTCATGCTGTGAAATCTCCTCCATCTGCAGATTCAATGTCGTCTTCTCAAAATAATATTTTTTCCTCTTTAACATTTAGACACACTCAGATTGCTTCCATCTTGAAGAGCAAAGCAAAACAAAACCACCCTTCCTTGATCTGATCTCCTTTGGTCACTACCCCATGTTTCTTCCCTCCTTCACAGACCAGCTCCTTAAAAGGATTACCCTGTGTTCCAGTTACTATGGCTGTGTACAAATCACCCTCCTCAACACTGAGTGGCATTTATTATTCTGGTAGTTTCTTTGGGTGGGGAATTTGGACAGGGCACAGTGGGGATGACTCGTTTCTCCTCTATAACATCTGAGCTTCCAACCGGTTGTCCTCAAACCTGGGCTGGAATTGCCTGGAGGCTTCCACACATGGAGGTTGTTTCTTCACATGGAGATGGAGGTGGAGGTGGAGGTGGCTGCCAGCCTGTGGCCTTGGAGCCTCTCCTTGCCAGCCTCTTCAAGCTGTCTCTTCATGGACCACTTTGGGCTTCTCCGTGGCCTGGCAGCTGGATTCCAAGGATGAACGTACTGAGAAAGAGAACCAGAGAGAGTCAGAGTCCTGGACCCAGAAGGTAGATGGTGGTCCCACAGTTTGGGGAGAGACGGGGAACGGGGAGTCTGCCTTTCACGGGGACACCGCTTTGGTGTTGCGAGCTGACAAGAATTCTGGAGATGCTGCACCCTGGCGCGAATGTACTTAGCACCACTGAACTGCACATTTGAAAGTGGTTAAGATGGTAAATTTTGTATTAGGTGTGTTTTACCACAACTTGAGAGAGAGACAGAGACAACACGCAAGAAGTTGTGTGCTTTGTTTTGTTGTGTTTTATTGTGATGTATGGAAATGTTCAAATACATTCAAAAGTAGACAGACTAGTAAAAAGAGCCACCTGGCATCACCCAGCTTCGACAGATGCCAACATTCGGAAACCCTGTCTCATTAGTTCCCGCCGCCCTGCGTCCAGCAACTTTGTAAGAACTCTCCTCTCTCTTGCCCCCCGGCAGCACTGGACAGAGGTGGCCTCTCCCTCTGCCTTGAAGTGGCCTCCGGGGGACAGACATCCTCCGGCTCCCTCCCTTTCAGGCCTTCCTCTCTCTGCCCGTGTCGGAGGGCTCCGCGCTCGGCCTGGGCTTTCTTCTCGGTCGCCTGCCTCCCTCGCATCCTGCCTCCCTCGGTCGCCTGTCCTCCCTCGCGTCGATCACCACCCACGCGCAGGTGACTTCTGGGGGAGAGACCACAGCTGACGCCAGCGTCCATCCGTTCCTTTTCCTTAGGAGCCCGGACTTCCAGCTGGGCATCAGGCTGCTGAGATAAAGGCCTCCTTTCCGAGCCTCTCTCGCAGCAAGGAGCACCGTGTGACAAACTTGTGGCCATTGGGAAGTGAGAGGAAATGACACATGCAGACTCTGGGCGGGGTCTTCATACAGGGGCAGGGCCTCTCCTTTCTCTGTGCCCCTCCTGGTGCCCGCGTGCTGTCCTCGCGATGAGCCACGGGGGCTCATGGGGACAAGGGCAGCACCCACTCGTGCAGAAGTGGCCCGGGCCCCGGGGCACCTCCCAGAGCAGGGCTGCCCTCCCTTCTCAGGCTGCTGCGTGGAGCAGATGTGAACTTCTCCCCTGCCGGGCCTGGTACGAGAAGCCAGTTTCCACCTTAACTATCCTACTTCAGCAGTTCGAAGATGCGTACGTCCTGGGTTCCGGCAACACGCCGCACTTGATTGTCCTTCTTCCTTTCTGACCCCGCCTCCCAGACCGCCCACCACACCACAGCCAGAGGGTCCTCTAAAACCCGTGCGTGTTCATGTCAGTGCCCGTCCTGAGAGTGCTGCAGCAGGCCTCTTAGGATAAGGCCCCGAGTCCTTAACTCGGCTCTCGGAAGCTTTCGATTATTCCCTGCCGGAACATACGAGGGGCCTGAAGTAAGAGCGCAGTGGATGGAGGTTCCCAGGGCTGCGCCCTTCTCTTTCTTCTCTTCCCTGCCTTGGTCCCACCTTGTAAGGGACTTTCCGTACACGTGTGTAGACGCCCCAGCCCTCTGTATCCAAACTGCCCACACCCCTAGGCCCCTTGGTCACTCCCTGGGCCCCGAATGTGTATACCAGGACTCCATCTGCCCTTGGAAAGGCGTCCCTGGGACGCTGACTTGGGAGACGTATACATGATGTTAATGAGATACCCTTTTATTACTGTTCTGCCAAGGCTTTAAAAAATGACCAGGAAGGGACCCAGAGTTCTCAAATGTCTTTTTTTAAATATAATTTATTGTCAAATTGGCTAACAGACAGTATATACGGTGTGCTCTTGGTTTCGGAGGTAGATTCCCGTGGTTCATCGCTTGCCTACAACACCGAGTGCTCATCCCAACAAGTGCCCTCCTCAATGCCCATCATCCATTTTCCCGCCCCCCCCCCGCCTCCCCATCAACCCTCAGTTTTTTCTACCAGAACAATTAGGAAAGAACCACTGTCTTTAGGCTTAAGTCTTCAAGGTGCTATGTGTGTTTGGTTATTGGAAGTCTGATGACATTATCTGAGCACCTAGATCCAACTGTCCCACTATCCATTCGACTTTTGATTTACTGGAACCAATGTTTGTTCTTTCCTTCCTTCCTCTCTCCCTCCCTCCCTCCCTCTCTCCCTTCCTTCCTCTCTCCCTTCCTTCCTCTCTCCCTTCCTTCCTCTCTTCCTTCCTTCCTCCCTCCCTCCCTCCCTCCCTCCCTCCCTCCCTCCCTCCCTTCCTTCCTTCCTTCCTTCCTTCCTTCCTTCACAGGGGAAGGGCAGAGGGAGCATGAAGTCGAATGGGGGCTTGATCTCAGGACTGCGAGATCATGACCTGAACAGAAATCAAGAGTCAGAAGCTCAATTGACTGAGCCACCCAGGTGCCCCCAAAATGTTCCTTTAAAAAAAATATTAGCCTTAACTGAGTTTCTGTCACATCCAGAAGCATCCTGGATATATGACCTTACTTTTTACATCAAACACTAACCTAGGGATTATCTATTGCTTTGTCTGCCCATAAGAGTATCCATTCCTTCCTTTCCACCCACTTGCCCCCAACTTGTTCTGGGAAAGTTTTCTTTTCTTGCCTTGTGGTTTGAATAGAAGCTGTCAGGGGCATCTGGGTGCCTCAGTTGGTTGAGCGTCGACTGGCTGAGTGACTGACTCTTGATTTCAGCTTATGTCATTGTCCTAGGATCGCGGGATTGAGCCCCACATTGGTCTCCTTGTTGAGCATGGAGCCAGCTTAAGATACTTCCTCTCTCGGGGCGCCTGGGAGGCTCAGTCGGTTAAGTGTCCAACTTCAGCTCAGATCATGATCTCACAGTTCGTGGGTTCGAGTCCCACATTGGGCTCTCTGCTGTCAGCACAGAGCCTGCTTCAGATCCTCTTTCTCTCTCTCTGTCTCATCCCCTGCACATGCTCTGTGTCTCTCTCTCTTTCTCTCAAAAATAAACATTAAATAAAAATAAAAATTAAAGATATTTTCTATCTCTCCCTCTGCTCCTCTCCTCTGCTTTCTTTCTGAAATGAAATGAAATAATGAAGTAAAATACGAAATAATGAAGTCATTTTATAGGTCCACCTTCCCACTCACCTTTGATTGGTCCAGGAAAGACTCCTGATTCAAGCCTGGCCTCTTTTCCATTCTTGAGTTTTTTTCCCCCAAGGAGTTGGGAGAGGAGATGCAGTCCATTAAAATAATCGGTTATTTTCTGGCCGAACAGGAGTGCATACATATTCATATTAGTCCACATCCAGAAGATGCTAAAGGACACACAGTAAAAATCTCTATAAGCAACTCTTGAAAATCAATAAGAAAGATATAGAAACCCTCATAGAAAAAAATATATGAATAGGCAATTTACAGAAGAAGAAATCTAAAATCAATAAGCATACGAAGAGATACTTAAACTCATTAGAAATCAGAGAACTACACCTTAGAGCAGGAATAGCTGTCGTTTCACACCCGTTTGACTGGCACAATTTTAAAAACTGGTCATCGTCAAGCTTCGGCAAGATGTGGGGATAAATGCCCGTGTGCCTGCTCGTAGCATATGCTAGAGCAACCAATTGTGGAGAATGATGTGGTCCTCTTGATGAAATTAAATACACGCCTGCCTGCCCAGAAACCCCCCTCCTGGGTACGCCCAAAGCAGTGGTCCAGTGGCCTGTGGGGGGCACCTACAGGAGTGTCCATCATTGTTGGGGTGGCGGGGAGATGAAGGCAGCATGAGGGTGTGTGGGACCACTCACTGGGACTGTCCAGGACTGTTCCGACTTTCTTTCTGTAGTTACCTGGTAGGACTGAACTTCCCTGCCATTAAAAGTTAGGTAGAACCATGTGACACGGCCATGAAAATATAGGCGAGGGGCTGTGTGTCACGTCCAGATGGGAATCGAGTCAGCGCACGCTTTGCTGTGTTTTTTTAGCTCCGGCATCGCACGGGGCAGCCGTCGGGCTGGTGCCTGGGTCCCTGGGCGACTCCGGCGAGCGAAGCCCTCCTGACAGTCTAAGGTGGGCAGGTGGCAGGAATGAGAAGGAAGCCTTCGTGGCTTTCTACCCTTTCAGTTGGGGCATATTTGTTCCTGAAGTGTAAGCCACTCTGACTGGTACACTGGCCCCAGGTAGACGTGGGGAGCTGTGCACAAAGCATAGGTCTTAAAAAGAGTTCTGGGTGGGGGAAAAGCTGAATGAGCTCTCTGTCATAATACCATTTACATCAGTTAAAAATAATGTGTCCCAAACAGTTGACGCATTTTCCTAAGAACACATACACACAAAAGGCTCTGCCTCGAACATCCTGGGACTGCTGCTGATGGTGGGAAGGGAGATGCCGCCGAGGGGGACAAGTAAATTGGGGAACACGTGGCCCTTGCAAAGGCCAGTGAGGACCTGGCCAGGACCTGGGGTGATCATTAACTCTACTCTTGTCCTGAGGTCCAGTAGAGGGAAAAAGATTCCCCCCTAAGGTTCCCTTCCTGGAAGCATCTAATCATGCCTGTGTATTGTGTATCCTGTTACGGAGTTTATATCTTGAATCTGGTGTAGTGTGTACAGTAAGTTACATGTAATTTAATGTGGCATATATCACCTTATACGTGTATCATTGTATGAAATATGTAAATATGTAATAACATAAAAATATAATGCAGTGTTAATCTGTAATAAAATAAAGCTTGTAATATAGTATATAAAGTATAATTACATATAGAGTATATTCAGAAATACATCTGTAGTAATATGTTATGAACGATTTATACTATCCTGCAACATGGCACCAATAGTATTTAAAATTTCTTAAAATCGATAAGAGTATTCAAAGGTGTTTGCAGAGCCTGGCCCATCATAAACACCAGGAAACATCAAGTTCTGCTGTTACAATTGTGTGTATGCGAGTAGCAACAGAACCGGCACACTCACGGCCTCCGTCAGCGCCATTTCCTCCCTGCAGGCGTGCGTGCGTGCGTGCGTGCGTGCTGGGGTGCTCCGAGCTGACCCGGGAGTGTGAAGTTTAATTACGGTGCGTGCAGTGCCTGTTCTTTGAGGTTTTCTTAAGCTACGTGATCATATCATCCACAGGTATTGATGACATTTCCTTCTACTTTCTCAGGGTTTTAATTCCAGTAGTAATTGTTATTATCTTTGTGTAATTGTCCTGGAAGCGTAGCCGGAACTCCCAGCGTGAAATTAAATAGCAGCGATGAGGGCAGGCACTCTCATCGTTGCTCCTGACTTCCAGAATGGTGACTGTCACTGGCTGTTGGACCCACGCTGACGTGGGAGATGTATACATGATGTTAAGGAGATACCCTTTTATTACTGTTCTGCCAAGGCTTTAAAAAATGACCAAGAAGGGACCCAGAGTTCTCAAATGTCTTTAAAATATAATTTATTGTCAAATTGGCTAACATACAATGTATACGGTGTGCTCTCGGTTTTGGAGGTAGATTCCCATGGTTCATCGCTTACCTACAACACCGAGTGCTCATCCCAACAAGTGCTCTCCTCAATGCCCATCATCCATTTTCCCACCCCCCCCCCGCCTCCCCATCAACCCTCAGTTTGTTCTCTGGATTTAAGAGTCTCTTACGGTTTGCCGTCCTCTCTGTTTGAAACTGTTTTTTCCCCTTCCCTCCCCCATGGTTTTCTGTTAAGTTTCTCAAGTTCCACATATGAGTGAAAACATATGATCTCTGTCTTTCTCTGACTTATTTCACTTAGCATCATACCCTCCAGTTCCATCCATGTTGTTGCAAATGGCAGGATTTCATTCTTTTTCATTGCCGAGTAGTATTCTATTGTGTATATAAACCATATCTTCTAAATCCATTCATCAGTTGATGGACATTTGGGCTCTTTCCATAATTTGGCTGTTGTTGAAAGCACTGCTGTAAAATTGGGGTACACGTGCCGCTGTGAATCAGCATTCCTGTATCCTTCGGATAAATTCCCAGTAGTGCTATTGATGGGTCGTAGGGTAGTTCTATTTTTAATTTTTGAGGAACCTCCACACTTTTCCAGAGTGGCTGCTTCATCAGTTTGCATTCCCACCAACAGTGCAATAGGGGTTCCATTTCTCCACATCCTCACCAGCATCTGTTGTTTCCTGAGTTAATTTTAGCCACTCTGACCGGTGTGAGGTGGTATCTCAGTGTGGTTTTGATTTGTATTTGCCTGATGATGAGTGATGTTGAATATCTTTTCATGTGTCTGTTGGCCATCTGGATGTCTTCTTTGGAAAGGTATCTATTCATGTCTTCTGCCCATTTCTCCACTGGATTACTTGTTTTTCGGGTGTTGAGTTTAGCTTCTACTACATCATTACATTACTAGTGTAGTCATCAAGACAGGATGGTGCTGGCACAAGAACAGACACCTAGACCAATGGAATAGAATAGAGAACCTGGAATTGAATCCACAAATATATGGCCAACTAATCTTTGACAGGGCAGGAAAGAGTATCCAGTGGAATAAAGACAGTCTCTTTAGCAAATGGTGCTGGGAGAACTGGACAGCAACATGCAGGAGAATGATAACCACTTTCTTACACCATACACAAAAACTCAAAATGGATGAAAGACCTAAATGTAAGACAGAAGCCATCAAAACCCTAGAGGAGAAAACAGGCAACAACCTCTTTGACCTTAGCTGCAGCAGTTTTTTGCTTAACACATCTCTGAAGGCGAGGGAAATAAAAGTGAAGATGACCTAATGAGACCTCATCAAGATAAAAAGCTTCTGCACAGCAAAGGAAACAATCAACAAAACTAAAAGGCAACTGACAGAATGAGAGAAGATATTTACAAATGACATATCGGATAAAGGGTTAGCATCCAAAATCTACAAAGAATTTACCAAACTCAAATGCTTTTGAACCTTCTCCAAGCAGCGTGATGTGTCTGCTTTTGGGGCCCGGTGATAATGGCGAATCACATTGGCCAGTTTTGTGGTGCTCATTCCCTCCCTCCCTGCCGTGAATCCCTCTGGCTCTTGTCCGGATCCCATTTGCTCTGATGTCAGTCATCTCTCACGTTGTAAAGTAGTGTGTCAAGCATCAGGGTCAGAAGACAAAGCCTCAGTATCATTTTAGGAAAAACCAAATGGGCGAGAAGCAAGCCTAACACAACAGTCTCCTTCTAAACATTACCAAGTTGTTGAAGCAGCTTTGACAAACACAAAGCTGCAGTGGAATGAAAAGAGCAGAATTGCTTCTTCTGAGGGCGTGGGCAGAAACCAAAACTCATCTGAAAGCTCGTCTGAATTTAAACTCTTAGAGTGAAGGTTTGGTGTCCGAAGGTCCACTGAGCTATACCTGAAAAAGCCCTTGCCTTCATCATATGTATAGCTGAGTTAATTCTGTGTCCGAACTTAAAATTCCTAACTGAAGAAGAAATAGGTGACTCTTAAGTAGAATTTTGTTTGAGGTAGGTAGGTATAAAGCAAATCCTGGGTTTTTGTTTCTGTCTTTGTTGGGTAGAAAGAAACGCAAGACTCTGAGCTTTTGCTTTCAGCACGTTGACGGATTTCATTGAGGATTGAACCTTGGTCTCGTAGCCTCTCACTGTCGCAGGCACACACTTGGGACTCCTGTGGTTTCTGTGTTAGTATTACTGCTTAATAAGAGTGAAAGCCTAAGGCAAATGATAAGCTACTATTACAACCTCAGTTTATTGCTAAAACTGTTATAAGAATATTTGAACCTCTTTATGAAGATAATGGAAATGTTTATAGTTGTGGATGGAAGCAATTATAGAATTCTCTATGGGGTAAGTCCTCAATTGGTTGTATAATAAGCTGTAATTTTACGGGTAAAGGTTTAGTGCTTTGTTATCATGTACTGTCGTTTTGAATTTAACCTGTATTACCTACTGATTTTTAGATTTTCAGTTACTAATTAAGGAAAGACCTCTTCTCTTTCGTGAAATACATTCATTTCTGTGTTGGATTCTTGTTCCAGAAGACAAATAAGAACTGTTATAGCTATTTCAGTGATGATAATTCCTTTCTGTGTGAAGGCAAAAAG
Source organism: Paguma larvata (assembly GCA_030068075.1). Taxonomy (NCBI): domain Eukaryota; kingdom Metazoa; phylum Chordata; class Mammalia; order Carnivora; family Viverridae; genus Paguma; species Paguma larvata. The sequence goes on along the minus strand of CM057844.1, from coordinate 45,292,355 downwards.
ATACGAATTTTTCCTTAAAATCTCCTGTACTAGCAGTCCAGGCTCTCCCCTACTTGTTACCCTCTTTCTTTGGGAGCCTCTGTTTCTCGGATCTGCATCTTTATGTGGCCAGTCTCTTTGTGATCTACGTTTTCAGCTTGAAACTGAGGAAAAAAACTGTGGCCCCAAATTACCCAAGTGGAACCACACTGAAGGGTTCCTTGAACTTTAGGAGCCTAAGACATGTCAACACTTGAGAGGCATCAGAAAAACTGTCATTATGGACACTGCCTGTGAACACAGGCTCCTTAATAATTGAGAAACACAGAGCAGTGGGAGAAAGACTGAGGTCAAATACAGTGTGATTTTGTTTTCGCGGTGTAATTTTTAATGAGTCTTCAGATGTTCGTGAAGCACTATTAAATTATAAAACCCTAAAGAATGTAGTTTCACATACCCTCACTGGCCAGTTATTACCGTGTCGAAGGATCCCTAGTTTGAGGGGCTGTTTAGTAATCCTAACCCTGTGTGCAGTTTTCCGTTTCTTAAAGTCTTTGTTCACTGAAACCCAATTTAATGGAGACTCTGTCTTTCTTTTGAGGTTCCCCAACCATGGTACCTGACAGCATTTTTATTTTTATTTATTTCTTTTTGGAAAAAGGTGAGGAACCAATTCTTATCTGTGGCTCATGGATCCTTCTGACTGCTGATCTCAGTTGTTGTCAAACTTGAACTTCATCTCCGAAGCAGCCAAGAGTGTGTGTGGGGGGAATGGTGTAGGTAAGTGGGGGTCAGGGAAGACCTGCACTCACCTCCCCGGTATCAAGAGAGCCACGGCGATGGGCTCACTCATCTCAGCAGAGGGTTGACTGAAATGCCGTCCTGTTTCTCCAGTGGGTTCATTCCACGACTCTGATTCCAACAATTAGTCTTTCCATCATTCACGCTCTTGCCGCCCGAGACCCCGAGCCCACCCCTCCCAGCCAAACTCTCCACCTTTGGTTTGTGTTTCTGTAGAACTTCAGTTTGGAAAGAAGGACCTGAGGTGCAAGGCCAGAGTCCCAGGCAGCGTCGTGAAAGTTCTGAATTACGAGCACTCACTTGGGTCTCAAAACGTGGGCTTCGGTGACGTGGGGTGCACCTGTGCCCTGTGCCCGAGCTCCTCCCTCAGCTCTCACCCTCTTCCCACATTTCTGGTCTCAGGCCAGTGTCACCTCCTCAGGCACACCTTCCCTGATCACGCCTTCTTTTTTATTTTTTCAATGTTTTTTGTTTTTAAAGTTTATTCATTTATTTTGAGGGGGTGGGCAGAGAGAGAGAGAGAGAGATCAGGAGAAAGAGAATCCCAAACAGGCTCCACACTGTCAGCATAGAGCCAGACATGGGGCTCGAACTCCCAAAGTGCAAGATCATGACCTTGAGCCGAAATCAAGAGTAGGATGCTTAACTGACTGAGCCACCCAGGCGCCCCTTACTTTATTTTATTTTTTATTTTATTTTTCCCTGATCACACCTTCTGAAGTGGTCCGGGCCACCACCGCATCACATGGGTTTAGGTGGACCTTGTGACCTGCTGTCACCTGGACTATTTGTTAGGTTACCATTTTCCTGTCTCAGTTCTCCCTCTAGAACGAGAGGGCTTTCCTCCCGTCTTCACTGCTGTCCGTCTGGTGCCCGACACAGCGCTTGGCAGACGGTAAGTGCCCAGTAACTATTTGCTGAGCGGGCAAAATAGTCTGTGCGATGACAAAGAGTGAAAACATTTTTTCAGTTTTTATTTAACTTCCAAATAGGTAACACACAGAGTAGCATTAGTTTCGGGTGTACAGTACAGGGAGCCAAGTGCAGGCTTTAATCCCCAGCCCCCGCCCCCTCCCCTCTGGTGACCATGAGCGTGTTCTCTGTAGTTTAGAGTCCGTTCTTGGTTTGCAACTCTCTTTTTCCTCCTTTGCTCATTGCTTTTGTTTCATTTATTTATATATTTTAGAGAGAGAGAGAGAGTGTGTGTGAGCAGGGGAGAAGGACAGAAGAAAAGAGAGTGAGAATCCCAAGCATGCCCCATTCTCAGCTTGGAGCCTGACATGAGGCTTTATCCCACGACCCTGAGATCATGACCTGAGCCAAAACCAAGAGTCAGAGGCTCAATCTACTGAGCCACCCGGACGCCCCTGTTCTTGCTTTTTAAATTCCACATGAGTGAGATCATACAGTAATTGTCCTTCTCTGGCTTACTTTGCTTAGTATGCTGCTTACTAGCTCCATCCATGTCACTGCAAACGGCAAGAGTTCTTTCTTTTTATGGCTGAATCATACTCCTGCGTGTGTGCACGTGTGTATACACATGTACCACATCCTCTCCTGCGTGTGTGCACGTGTGTACACACACGTGCCACATCCTCTTTATCGGTTCATCCGTTTGGGCTCTTTTCATAATTTGACTGTTGTTGATAGCATGGCTATAAACCCCGAGGTGCATGTCTTCCTTTGAACTAGTGTTTTTGTATCTGTTGTGTAAATACCTAGTAGTGCCATCGCTGGACCCCAGGGGGTTCTCTTCTCCACTTTCCGAGACACCCAGACTGTTCCAGAGTGGCTGGATTGCATTCCCACCAGCAGTGCGAGAGGGTCCCCGTTTCTCCACATCCTCACCAATACCTGTTGTTTCTTGTGTTATGTTTTAAACTATAGAAAAAATTACTCAGCAGATTTATGCAGAGAAACTACCAGAACACCATGTTGGTAAAAGACTAACCCAAAACTTTCTATCCACAATCCTGTTGACCCTGCTCCACTGAGCCCCATGAAAACGAAATCCCAGTTCAGAAAAGTACTTTGCCTTCTAGCAGAGGCGTGCTTCATGAAGGCAGGAGCCAGATCTGCCCTGGTCGCCGTCATCTGCTCTGGTTCTGGTCTAAAGGCGACACTCATCAGATTCGTGGTTAGAAAACAGTTCTAAACAGCTTTTTGTCAGTGGGATGCATCACAGGGTTTATTTCCAATCTAGCAATTTGGGGTGATTTTTTTTTAATTAAGCGGGGTGCCTGGCTGGCTCAGTTGGTTAAGCGTCCGACTTGTGACTTGGCTCAGGTCATGATCTCACAGTTCATGAATTCAAGCCCCGCATCGGGCTCTCTGCTGCCAGTGTGGAGCCCGGAGCCTGCTTCGGATTCTGTGTCTCCCTCCGTCTGCCTCTCCCTCACTCTTGCTCTCTCTCTCAAAAATAAACATTTAAAATAAATAAATAAATAAACTAAACAAATGAATAAAATTGCGGGTTCTGGAGCCTGACGACCTGGGTTTGAATCCCAGCTCTGCCATTTTTGACTGTGTGAACATAAATCGAAGAAATCGTTTGGCTTTCTACTCCTCAGTTTCTTCATCAGTAAAACAGGAAAATAATAGCCCATTGCATTATTGCTTGTGAAACACTTAAACCAGAGTGGAGCAGGTAGTGGGCGCTCAGTAACACAGTAGCTCCTAACCGCCGTCATGGACTGTGCTCATGCGGTTCCTAGTTGTAATTATTTGCAATGACCAACTGTGACACTAAAAGGTTTAAAAAATTTAATCTCGAAATTGAGGATTTTTCTTGTTTCTTTTCATTTTTTTGGAGATTTCTTGTTTTTTTTTTTTTTTTAATGTTTATTTCTTTTGAGAGATGGAGAGTGAGTGGGGGCAGGGTAGACAGAAGAAGACAGAGAATTCCAAGCAGGCTCTGAGCTGTCAGCACAGAGCCCAGTGCAGGGCTCAAACTCATGAACTGTGAGATCATGACCTGAGCCGAAATCAAGAGTCGGACCCTTAACCAACCGAGTCACCGACTGAGCCACCCAGGTGCCCCATGGAGTTTTCTTTTTAAAATTTTAGTTCAAATGTCAAGACTATACAGAATGAAATGGGATTGTAACATACAGCGTGGTGAAGATAATTTATTGTGTATTTGAAAGCTCCCAAGAGGGTAGATCTTAGAAGTGGTCACCACAGGGAAAGAAAAGTTCTGTAACTGTGAGTGGCGTTGGATGTTAACTAAACTTAGCGTGCTGATGGTTCCGGAATATACACGTACATCACGTCATTACGTGGTGCGCCTGAAACGAATACAGTGTGATGGCCGTGGTAGCTCAGTAAACAGGTTTTGAGAGAATGGTGTCATGAACCCCCGTCCCCATCGCTCGGTTTTGGCACACATCAAGTCCCGGCCAGTCCGGTTCCGTCGCTGCCCCTGTCGGGGACGTGCCGGGGCCGCACCACCCCCTCTGCCATGAGCTCCTCTCTTCCCAAATCCACGTTCAGGAGTGTGCTGCTGGGAGTGATGGGCATGCTTACATCCTGGAAATTGGCAGGTACTACAAACCAGGGCTCCCCCGCCCCCACCTCCGTGCCAGGGAGCCTGCCATTGGGCCTTTCCCTGCACACCCTTGCTCCGTCTCCCACCCTGCCCTCCACCCGGCTGGATTATCTGGGAACATCGTTACTTTGTTTCAGTGGGTACACCTAAAAGATTAGAATTCCTTAAAACATTTCACTAGAATTCCCTGTCATGCATAAAAGAGTTCACATAACTTGTTAAAATATTGTCAAATATCAGTTACTGTTCCAGTTTCCCTGATAATTTTGTCATTCTTTTTAAAAAAAAAATTTTATACGTATTCATTTTTGACAGAGACAGAGTGCAAGTTGGGGAGGGGCAGAGAGAGAGGGAGACAGAATCCGAAGTAGGCTCCAGGTTCTACACTGGCAGCAGAGAGCCCGACCCGGGGCTCCAACTCACGAACTGTGAGATCACAACCTGAGCTGAAGATGGTTGCTCAACCGACTGAGCCACCCTGGCGCCCCTAATTCTGTGATTCTGAAAAATAGTTGTTCTAATCAGAAATCCAAATAGGTCTATACTATGGGGATGCCATCAGAAAAATCTAAAATACGGAAGACTCTATGGGACAAACAGCCTTCAACAGCTACGCTGTGAAGGGGCTTAGAGGAAAAGCTTGAAGGTACACTAGATGTGCGGGACACAGAAACAGCACGCAAGGCGGGGCGCATCCAGCCGGTGTCTCCTGTGTTTTCCTCTAAAAGCTCTATTGTTTTACCTTTCTCATGTTATGGATTCCCCCCTCCCCATCTCTATTGAGGAATAATTGACAATTTATAAATATATATATTTAAGTTGTACAGCTTGCCACTTTGATACATGTCTGCATTGTGAACCAATCCCCAGAGTCACATCAATTACCGCGCCCGTCACCTCTCATCTTTGTGGCGAGAACACTTGCCATCTACTCTTAGCAAATTTCAAGTTCACAGTAAAGTAGTAACTCCGGTCTCACTGCCGCGCTTTGTGTGACCGGAGTTTTACCTCTGAACATTTCCCCTTGGTCCCTCTACCCCAGCCCCTCATGACCACCATTCTCTCTGCCTCCGTGAGTCTATGTTAGACCCCCCCACGTGTAAGGGAGGTCCTGCAGTATTTGTCTTTCTGTTTCTGGCTTATTTCACTTCACATGATGTTATCCAGATTCATCCAAAGTATGCTAAGTGGCAGGACTTCCTTCTTGAGACTGAATAACACTCTGTTGTATGTCTGTGCAACATTTCCTTTATCCATTCATCTCTAGACTGAGGTTCTTTCCTTATCTCGGTCATTGTGAGTAACGCTGCAGTGAGCATGGGAGAGTGAGTATCTCTTCAAGAATGATTACCTTTCTTTTGGCTCTGTACCCAGAAGCGGGATTGCTGGATCCTAAGTTCTGTTTTAATTTTTGAGGAACCCCCATGTTGTTTTCCATAATGGCGGTACCAGTTTACATCCCATCAGCAGGGTGCAAGGCTTTCCTGTTCTTCACATCCTCATCGACACTGACCTTTTGCCTTTTTGATAGTAGCCATACTAATAGATGTAAGGTGATAGCTCATGGCAGTTTTGATTTGCGTTTCTCTGGTGATCAGTGATGTTGAACACCTTTTATATACTTTTTGGTCGTTTGTATGTCTTCTTTTGAGAAATATCTATTCAGGTCCTTTGTCTGTTTTATTATTGGGTTATTTGGTTTTTTGCTATTGAGTTTTGGATGTATATTTTGGATATTAACCCCTTGTCAGATGTATCGCTTGCACATATATTCTCCCATTCCATAGGTTTGTTGCCTTTTCACTCTGTTCATGGTTTCTGTTGCTCTGCAGAAGGCTTTCGGTTTGATGTAATCCTATCCGTCTGTTTTTTGCTTTTGTTGCCTGTGCTTTGGGTGATACCCAGAAAACCATTGTCCAAACCAGTGTATAAGCTTTTCCACTATGTTTTCTTCCATTAATTATAATTGCTGTTACATTTATGACTTCAATCCATTTTGAGTTGATTTGTGTATATGGTGTGAGAAAGGAGTCCAGTCTCATTCTCCGGCAGGTAGATACCCAGTTTTCCCGATACTCTTCAGTAAAGAGAGTGTCCTGTTCCACGTTAGTGCTCTTGTCAAAAATCAATTAACCATAGATGTGAAGATTTATTTGGGGGCTCTCTATTCTGTTCCATTGGTCATTATGTCCATTTTTTATGCCAGCACCATACTGTTTTTGTTACTGTAGCTTTGTGATATGTTTTGAAATATGTTTCAAAGTGTGATGTGTTTAGCATTGTTCTTCTTACTCAAGATAGCTTTGATTATTTGAGGTCTTTTGTTCCACAATAATTTTAGGATATTTTTCTATTTCCGTAAAAAATGTCTTAGGGATTTTGATAGAGAGCACATTGAATTTGTAGATAATTTGGCGTATTATGGACATTTGAACAATGTTTCCCAATCCATGAACATGGAATGTCTTTCTATTTACCTGTGTCTTCTTTAATTTCCCTCATTGACATTTTATAATTTCAGTGTACCAGTCTTTCACCACTTTGGTTGAGTTGAGAGTTTCACCTCTTTGGTTAAGTTTATATATAAGTATTTTATTCTTTTTGTTGCTGTTGTGAATGGAATTGTTTTCTTTTTCTTTTTTTTCCTCCTTCCTTCCTTCCTTCCTTCCTTTCGCCTTTCTTTCTTTCTTATGTAACATTTTTAATACTCAGCTTTTTTAACATAAGGCAAAATAGTCTTAGGCAGGCAGCCACTCTAGCTTTTTTAAATGTCCATGGCAGTTACACAGGTATGGATCACACATAGTATTTAGTGTATGAACAAGCTAATTAAAAAGAAAGTTAAAACAAAGTTAAAGTTAAGAAATAATACTTCTTTGAAAAACTTCTGATGTTAATTTACTTCTGGACAAATAAGCGAGAAAAGCCATCAGTATAAACATATTTTAATTTTAGTCTCTATCCTTAAAATTGCCTAAAAGTTTTTAGAGCACAGAAAAACTAAATTTGAATGCATTTGTAATATCTTAACAATTTATGTGCCTTATTAGGATCTTTAATGGAATGTTTTGAAGCCAGTTATAATTCACTGCAATGATAAATCAGAAAAAAGAAACAAATTTTTAAACAGCATGTTATTATGACTTGGACCAAAGTAATTATCAATTAGTAATTAACACATACAACAGATTGAGAAATTACTCAATTTTAAGTAATTTAAGTGTTTTGTCAGACTTGAGAAATGTTTCTGTCAGTAACATTCATCTCCCCACAAAGTCAATTCTTTTTTAAATGAGAAAACAGTTCTTTCTCTCCACTTTTTTATGTTTATCAGTGTAAAGTGAATCTCCACAATCTCAGTAGAAATGGCTTATGTGCTTCAAAATGTACTGAAAGATAGCCAGTCCAAATCGTGAGAGTGATCAACCTTGATGACTTCCTCTGCGGCCACCTTTGTCTCTCCATGGCATCCCAGGGGCTCGTCAAGAGAGGCCAGCCCCAGGGGCGCCTGGGTGGTTCAGTCAGTTAAGCAAGCATCTGACTTTGGCCCAGCTCATGGTCTCATAGTTCATGAGTTTGAGCCCTGGAGCCTGCTTTGGATTCTGTGTCTCCGTCTGTCTTTGCCCCTCCCTCCTTTGCTCTCTTGTCTCTCTGTCTTGCTCAAAACTAAACACTAAAAAAAAAGAGAGGCCAGCCCCTCACTCACATCACTTGCAAAAGTTTCTCATCATGTCTTGTCAACCTCTTGAAAATTTAGATTTTAAATAGCTTGTTTTCATCTTTTTTCCCCAAAACTTGTGTTCTTCTCTTCCTAGCAGCCGTTTTATGTTCATACTCCTTTTGATTTTCAGTGCAGAAAGTGTCCTTAATTTGTTCCTCGTTGATACTAGGAATGATTTCCAGGAGATTCGGGAACACTCCACCTGGTTGTCCTCTTCAACTAGCCCTCGTTACGAAAAGGCCGCCATTTAGTCAACGTCAGCGGTTTCCGTCAGAAGTGCAGCTGACTCTTTGTTCCCGGTCATCCTCGCTACTTGTGCTACCAGATCTTTCTTCGGTTTCTGCAGCCTGAATGAGATTTCATCAGCCACTCTCTCTTGCAAATCGTCCTCTGCGATCTCATCCCGGCCTTTATGGGTCATTTCTAGCGTGTTCCCTAGTCTGTCTTCAACAGCTTGTTTCTGTGGGAGAGGGTCTTGCCCATTTTCCTCTTCCTTTGATCCAATTTTTTTTTTTTTTTTTTTTTTTTGCCACCGTGCATATATTCATGTACGTCTCTGTCTGATTCTTTTGTGTGTTCTTGAGATTTCCTCTTAAGTTTCTTAGCAGGCAGATACTTGGAGGTCTCTGCTTCTGTCAGGAGTGCCCTCCGTTCCCGGGATTCCAGGTTCAGTGGCCCCTGCGTCTTGATTCTGTTCTGGTAGCTCAGCACCCCCTGTGTTGTTACCTTTCTTTCCTGCAGGAGCAGCTGGCTTCTGGCCGCTGTGGCCAAACTGAAAAGGCTCTGGGTTGGGAGGAGAGTCCAAACGTTTCTGTCGCCTGCGCTTGCCTTTCCAAAGAGAGCTATCATCATCCGAATCAGAAAAACCCTCTTCATTTGAATCCGCATGTTTAACAGTCCGATAATGTGGTACCTGTGCACGTGGCGTTGCAGTATCCTGGAAGGGCCTCGCGCTCCCCACCTGGTGCTTTCGGCACCTGCGGCAGACTGTCACTGGGTGCGACCGTCGCATCAGAATCCAGGTCGGAAAGCTGCCCGTCCTCCGTATCACCAGCCTTCTGTGCCATCTTCCCGAGGCCTAGATTGTTTTCTTAACTTCCTTTTTGGATAGTTTGTTGTTTGTGCATAGAAACATGACTGATTTTTATGTGTTGATTTTTAATTTTGCAACATTACTGAATTCATTTATTCTAACAGCTTTTGTTGTTGTCAATCTTTAGAGTTTTATATGTACATGATCCTAGTCACCTGCAAACAGAGATACGTCTACTTCTTCCTTTCCAGTTTGAATGACTTTTACTTCTTTTCCTTGTCTGATTGTTCTGGCTACAGCTTCCAGCACTATGTTGACCAGAAGTGGCGAGAGTTAGCATCCTCGCCTTGTACTGGATCTTAGAGGAGAAGCTTTGAGTTTTTCCCCATTGATTATGGTATTAGCTGTGGACTTTTTTCATATTGACCTTTATTGGGTTGATGTGAGTTCCTTCTATACCTATTTTGTTGAGAGTTTTTATCATGAATGGACTTTGAATTTTGTCAAATGTTTTTCTGCGTGAATTGAGATGATCATGTAATTTTTTTATCCTTCATTTTGTTAATGTATCACATTAATTTGCATATATTGAATTATCTTTGCATCTTGAGGGGTAAATCCCAGTGGGTCATGTGTATGATCCTTTTAATGTGCTATTAAGTTTGGTTTGTTAGTATTTTATTGAGTATTTTTGCATCTGTGTTCATCAGGGATATAGGCCTGTAGTTTTCTTTTCTTGTGGTGTCTTTGTCTGGCTTTGGTGTCAGGGTGATACTGGATTCATAAAATGAGTTTGGATGTGTTCCCTCTTTTTCTGTTATTTTGGAGGAGTTTAAGAATTGGTGTTAAATCTTCTTTGACTGTTTGCTAGAATTCACCCATGAGGCCATCTGGTCCTGGGCTTGTCTTTGTTGGGAGAGTTTTGATTACTAACAGTCTTCTTCATTGTTACTAGTTTGTTCAGGCTTTCTGTTTCTTCTGACTCAGTTTTGGTAGGTTGTGTGTTTCTAAGAATTTATCTACTACTTCCGGGTTATCTAATTTGTTGGCATAAAATTGTTCATAATGTTCCCTTATGACCCTTATTTCTGAGGCATCTGTTGTAATGTCTCCTCTTTCATTTCTGATTTTTTTAACTTTTTTTTTTTATATTTATTTACTTTTGAGAGAGAGAGGGAGACAGAGCACAGGTAGGGGAGGGGCAGAGAGAGAGAGAGAGAGAGAGAGAGGGACATACACAGAGTTCGAAGCAGGATCCAGGCTCTGAGCTGTTAGCACAGAGCCTGACGTGGGGCTCAAACTCAGGAACCACAAAATCATGACCCCAAAATCATGAGTCAAAGTAAGATGCTTAACCAACTGAGCCACCCAGGTACCTCTATTTCTGATTCTTTAAACTTGAGTCTTCTCTCTTTTTCTAAAAAAAAAAAAAATATTTTTAAGCACTCTCTACCCAAGTTGGGACTCAAACCCAGGACCTGGAGGTCAAAAGTCACTTGCTCCACTGACTGAGCCCACCATGTGCCCCCAGGTCTTCTCCCTTTTTTCTTAGTCTAGCTAAGGGTTTGTTGCTTTTGTTTATCTTCTCAGAAAACCCACTTCTGGGGTTTCTTGCCTATTGTTTTTCTATTTGATATATGTCTGCCCTAATTTTATTTCCTTTCTTTTGCTAGCTTTATGCTAGTTTGTTCTTTCTCTAGTTCCTTGAGGTGTAAAGTTAGGTTATTTGAGATCTTTCCTCTTTTTTAATGTAAGTGTTTATCACTATACATGTCCCTCTTAGTACTGCTTTTGCTGCATCCCTCAGGTTTTGTTATGTTGTATTTTCATTTTTGCTGTCTCAAGATACTTTTAAAATTCCTTTTGAGGTGCCTGGCTGGCTCAGATGGTGGAGCATGTGACTCTTGATCTTAGGGTTGTGGGTTCGAGCTCCATGTTGGTTGGAGAGGTTACTTAAAGATAAAATCTGGGGCACCCGGGTGGCTCAGTTGGTTAGGTGTCCAACTCTTGGTTTTGGCTCAGATCATGATCTCATGGTTTTGTGGGTTTGGACCCCGCATCGGGCTCTGTGCTGGCAGCTTGCAGCCTGCTTGGGAGTCTCTGTCTCCTTCTCTCTCTGTCCCTCCCTCACTTGCATTGTCTCTGTTTCTCTCAAAATAAATAAACCTAAAAAATATTTTTTTAATAAAAAATAAATAAAATCTTAAAATTCCTTTTGATTTCCTCTTTAACCCAAAAGTCATTCAAGAATGTATTGTTTAGGGGCGCCTGGGTGGCTCAGTCGGTTAAGCGGCTGACTTCGGCTCAGGTCATGATCTCAGGGTCTGTGAGTTCGAGCCCCTCATCGGGCTCTGTGCTGACATCTCAGAGCCTGGAGCCTGCTTCTGATTCTGTGTCTCCCTCTGTCTGCCACTCCCTCCTTTCACTCTGTCTCAAAAATAAATAAACATTAACAAAAATTTTTAATGTATTGTTTAATTTCTGTATATTTGAATTTTCTCATTTCTTATTGTTACTGATTTCTAGTTTTATTTTATTTTGGATGGGAAAGACACTTGGGATAATTTTGGTCTTAAATTTGTTAAGATTTGTTTTGTGACCTAACATTGATTTATTCTATTTCTGTTCAGAAGAAAATTTTGTATATATCTGTTAGGTCCACTTGGTCGATAGTATTGTTCATGTCAGCTATTTATTGATTTCCTGTCTGGATGTTCTATCCATTGTCGAGAGGCTATTGATTTTTCATGTTGATCTCATAAACCTGTTCTTTACTAAATTCTCATTTTTTAGTAATTATTTTTCTGTGGATTTTTTGGGGGGAGCTCATGATACTTACATCATTTGCAGTAAAAGATAAAAATAGAAGTTTTACTTTGTCCTTTCAAATTCTTGGGCCTCTAAATGCTTTCTTTTGTCTAATTGAGTTAGTGTATGTTTCCAGTACAATGATAAATAGTGTGGCAAGATGGCATCCTTGTCTTTTTTGTTTCTTATTTCTGGCAGGAGTGGGAAAGCTTTTAGAGGTTTATCTTTAAGTAAAATGTCGGTTTGGGGAGAAAAAAAAGTTATAGGTATTTAATATGTCTATAGTAATTGGTCACAGAATCAATTAATATACCTAATACATTTAAATATAATATTTAATATATTTATAATATATATTTGTATGTATAAAATATAAGAGATAACGTATATTTTAGGTACTATACATGCATGTATACAGTATACTACATATATTATGCAGCGATCTGTTATATGTAGATATACATACATACGGTCATTATATTCAGGCACCATTGATTGCTATTTTATTAGATTTCAAAAATATAAATATATTTTGGAAGTATAAATTTCCAAAAATATTGGCAAACATTACTGTTCTGCTAATATTGAACCAGCCTTGAATTTGTAGAATAAATCTCCCCTAGGCATGATGTATTATTTTTTAAGTGTAATATTGGATTGTTTGCTTATATTTTAAGATTTTCACACTGATATCATAAGTGAGATTTGTCTATAATTTTATTTTTGGATGCAATGTTTGGCATGTTTTAGAATCAATGTTATACTTGCTTTACAATAATTGGCTTGAAATTTTCCTTTGGTTATACTCCGGAATAACTTAAGCAGCATTAGAATTATTTGATCTTGAAAGGTTTAGTAGAATTCTCTGTAAAACTACCTGGGTCTGGTGCCTTCTTCCTTTCTCTCATTTCAAAGTATACATTTTTTAAGTATGCAGACTGAAATCTGCCGGAATCACAGGCGTAGAGCTCAGTAAATTTTCTCAAATTTGTTTAATCAGCAGTTAGGTCAAGAAACAGACACCCCGGAAACATCCCTCATGTTTCCTTCCAGTCGCTGGCTTCCCACTCCAGCAAGAGCCTGGAACCGGGTCGTGGTGCTCACTAGGCTCTGTGGGTTTTTTTCTCCTATGGTAACTGATTTGCTTAGTTTTTTTTTTTGTTTTTCTTTGTTTTGTTTTTTTTTTTTGGTCTACCCTGGGGTCAGTTTTGAGATACAGTGTTTTTTTTCTGGACTATTTTTTCTGGACTGTCTATTTCATCTAGGCTTTCAAACTGATTTACATAGAATTATACAAAGTAATCTCTTCTGATTTGAAAGTTTCTTCCTATCATCTTCCCTGATCCTTAAAAACTACAGGAACTCAATATATCTTTCTAGATGTTCCTTCAAGGTCTGTGCAACAGAACATTATCAGTCGTGTGTGTGTGTGAGATAGTGTTATTAAACATATATTTTTCTGTCTGTACAGCTAACTAGCTATTTATCCAGCCATCTAACTCTCGTGCTATCTAGGCATCTGTGTGTATTTCACATGGTGGAGAGAATGGAAGGGCAGCTACAGAGCATTTGCATTCCTGATAAAAGACAGAGTTGGCTGGACTGTCTGTCCCTGTCCTCTCTGCCTTGGGCTAAGATGTGATACCATCTTGCAAGCCTGAGAGAGAAGCCAAGAAATCATGGAGGCTTCGGCCTGCCATCCATGGGCTGCTTACCGAACACCAGGAGCCGCCCTCAGTTCTTCAGGATGCTTGTGCAGCGAGTTACCAGCCTCTTTCCATCTGCGCCGCTGCAGGTCAGGGGTCTGCTATGTGCAGCTGGACACATTCCTAACTGATACAGAGGATAACGAGGCAAAAGCAGAAAGCTTGTAGTTGTTTGTGGCGTGTGAGTGTTTACTTAAACACAGGAAGATTATCACAGAGACACCACCTCCCCTCACTCTAAAATAGGAACCTGGGTAGCAATCACTCAAATTAAGTGCTCACTACAGTGGCGTTTTTAGTGTAACTGTCGTTAGAAGCATAATTTGCGTAAATTATTCACAGTGTTTTAGAGATCACTTTTCACAATTTTGTACGGTGGGTACAGATTGGGTACATCTCGTACAGATGATGGGAAACATCCTCAGAGGGTTTCAGAGAGATGAGATAGTCCGCACAAAGGGCGGAGGACGACACTTAATCCCATGGTAAAGTAATCCATAAATATTAATTAAATTTTTTTTTTAGTTCTTTATTTATTTAAGTAATCTCCCTCAGCCAATGTGGGCTTGAACTCATGACCCCGAGATCAAGAGTTGCGTGCTCCACCGACTGAGCCAGGCAGGTGCCCCATAAAATTATAATGTCTTAATAATCAATATTAATAAAAAATACTGATGTTAGCTACTCATACATGGATGGCTAGCTCCTTCTCGTCTTTTGTGTTCCCATAACAAAAGTCACCTGCCTCGAGAGGCCTTCTCTGGCTATTCTAAAGTGGAATCCCTCCCCAAATAGTTCCCATTTCCCTAGTCTTTTTATTCGCTCAGAGACCTTGTTGCCATCTGGAATTCTTTTGATTATTTATTTAGTAAACGTGTGCCTCCCCTGATAGACCGTGAACCCCGCGAGAGCCAACCTCCCAGCGGCTGGCGGAGGTCCCACACTCCCTATACATTTGTTGCATGAAAAGATGACCAGTAATGTCCAAGAAACCATTATAAGAGAATGCCATTTGACATAGAAGGGTTGTGCAGAGGTGGTCATTTTGGGGGTGTAATTTTGCCCACATTTAAATAAAAATGAAGATGGATAAAAATTACACTCCATTCTAGACCCTCCTCATACTAGGCCTTATTGGGGGTCTTGGTGGTTTGTTATTATGTTTTTATTTATTCTCTAAAAGGTCAGTAGTTATATATGGTCTATCTATACACCTTTGGAAAGTGGTATCTAAAACATCGTGATTAACAAACTGTTATCTTTAGAAAAATGTTTTGCATTCAAACAGAAATGTAAAATTCAGCTGCAATTTTTAAAACTAATGGCTACTTGTAATCAAAGACTTAAATGAAATTCTTCATAATTATTTGGCTTTCTGAAGATCCTAGGTTTTAGATTTTAAAGTAGCCCTACAGAAGTTACGTTTGGGGCCAGCTCAGAGGGAAAATAGAAATGGAAATGTTTTAAACAGAAGGAGTAAGTCCTGAGGAATATAAAGAACCCTCAGACACATTTGAGTGACTGGCGGTGGCCCCACGGCAAGCCTCTGGGCTGGCGGGAGGGCAGGAGTGTGTCCAGCGCCACTCTCTGAGGGAAGAGGACCCCCTCCCTGCTCCCCCACCGACCCCCCCATCCCATCAGCACCACTGGCTCTGGAATCCAGGAGAGCCTTTGCAGGATTTCCCTTTGGGGTCACAGGTCACGGACTCCTGACAACTGGCATCCTGGAAAGAACAAAGGAGACCTTTCCCTCTTTTTTCTGTGTCTCCTAGGAGGACGGTGTGGTGTGGTAGTCCAGCGGGGGCTTTGGCGGCCTGAGTCTGAAGCCCCTTTTCCCTGTTTACTAGCCACGTTTCTTGTAGCAAGGTGCTCTGGCCTCTCTGGGCCTCCGTGGACTCCTTGGTAAAATGGTGGTGACGGCCAAAACAAGCTCATTGGGCGGTGTTTGGCACATAATAGGTACTGGATAATTGTGACGTTTATGACCCTCCCTCTGGAGGTCATTAGAAAGTCTGCCAGTTTTGACCGGGGAGGGGGGTGGGGTCCTGGGGTATCATGTTCTCGGTGTAACTGCTCTATGGCCTGAGTATTTGCTGATTTTGATGGCTCTGTGGCTAGTGTTATGGTAATCTTATGTGGATTATTCAGAGAAGGTTCTGGAATTTCTATGAAGGGGGCATGCAGGCAGCCATTTTGGAAGAGGTGGCCATCTTGATGGGCTGGTCTTGATAGCTGGTACCTAGGTTTTAGCTAGCTATTTATTTGTTGGAGTATTTCGGAGGATGATGGGGATTGGTGGGCTGGTCTTTGGCTATATTTGCATAATCTCTTATGTAGATGTTAATTCGGGGGGTATGTATTAATTTGGGGGTGCTTTCGAGGGTTTTGCAGTTAAATCTGCATAGCATGCGGTTTTTATGTGGATGGAATATTGCATCGGAAGCTTTTGAAGGGTTAATGGAGATGGGGTATTTGCTACTTTTTCTGCCCTCCTTGGGGCTTATTTTGCTCACCTTTGATGAGCTATGCTAGAGGATTAATTTGCTTCGGGTTAATTTTATCTGGAAAATAGACCTGTAAGTGGATTTTTGGTCTGAATTACAGAATCAACTTAATGTTTCATTCGGCCAGTCTCAGAGGGTGCAGTGGTTGGTGCTGAAGACCCTCCCGCCCCTCCAGGAAGCAGCGCTGGGGGTGACCGCAAGCTTGTTAAGGTATGAGCCTGGGGATGAAGATCAGGGGGCCCGAGTAGACCTTGTATTCAAGTCAAGGTTCACTACAGCGTTAATGGGTCTCATGTGGGGCCTATGAGTGCTGACCACTCCACCCCCAACAACGCAAGGGTCTTTGGTAGTGCATCTCATTAGGAGACCCCCACATTTTTCCTGATGTTACTTGTGTATTGCCCACCCCACCCCCATGGTTTTTGGATATTAGGTCATGCTTAGTGAGGCCTTCTGTAAACGAGGATTTTGCTTGCAAAAATATCCATTTTAAAGTGCTTTTTTGATGTGATTGATCCACATAAAATTCCCTTGTGTATGGAAGGAGGTAGGGACTCAGCTTAAAATTTCCCCCAAATATTTAACCGTTTCAAACCGTTTCTATTTGAAAGCTCCTATTCCATTTTGTCCCCAGCTTTGGGGGACAGCTGACACAGTTGTTAAGGTGTGCAAGGTGTACAAGTGTGAGGATTTGATGCCAGCCTACACTGTGCACCATCTCATGACTAACCCCCCCCTTCCCTCCTGCATTCGCAACACTGAATTCCTACATTCCCCCCCCCCACACACACACAATCGAGTCCATGTCCTCAAGCTAGACAGAGAGCCCTAGACCTGACACCCATTTGGGGGAGACTCTAGGTACAACAGGTGCACTGTGAGGACATATACAAGGGACATTGATAGAATGGAGAAGGCAGCAGTCAGACGGATGCCGAATTCTTTACATGGGCTAATGGTTTTCTGTGGGCACAGGCTTGGGTCGAGGAGAGGGGTGGACTTCATCTGCAGATGGTTTTCAGAAACCCAGATTAGGCTGATGACTTCTGATGGGGTTAAAACCACAAAAGAGGGGCATTTGCACGAAACCGTAAGTAATTGACAGGACTCACATCCTTTGCTCACATTTAATTTTTATTTTGATTTTTTTAATGCTGCACAAGACAATATTTATTTCATTTATTTCTTTTATTTCATTTATTTCATTTATTTCTTTTATTTCATTATTTCTGTTTGCTGCTGTTATTTTACTTACTGAAAGAGAGAGGGAACTTTTGTGGCCTTTTTCTTTTTTTTTTTTTGGAGGCCGCCTTAAGCTTTCTAAATTTGGAATATTTAAGCAAGCTGAAGGAAAGGGGGGTTTCGCAAAATCACTTGGGGGGAGAGGAAAGGCTGCGTTGTTAATCGTGCCCTATGGTGGGCGATCAACCGCGTACAAGTACGTTTCACTCTTAATTAATTGTGCTTAAGGCTTTAATTAAACTTGGGCGTTCCCTTCTTAGAGCAGCTCGTACTGACGGAGGTGCATGCGCTGGATGATGTCACGGCAGTCGTTGAACACACGGCGAATGTTCTCGGTGTCCACAGCGCAGGTGAAGTGGGGATAGCAGTAGTGGCGCCCGTCTCCACTGGCAGTGCTGATTCTCTGTGGCACAAACACAAGGTGACGCGGTCAGACCACACACGGTCTCCCCCGTCGCCCTCGGGGCGCCTCCCAAGGACGCCTGACCAGCGATGGAGGGGTTGGCTAACGCTAAGATTCACACCGGCCCTTGGTAGTCCCCAAATTTAAGTCCGTTTGCACTGCTGAGAAAAAGAACGAGAGAGAACCAGTCTCCACTCACCAGAAATTCGTCGCGGATGAAGTACTTGGCCCGGGTCACGCGTGGGTCCTCTCCGGGCTCGGGAGTAGCTACGAAGAACGGAAAAATCATGGTAAGGTCATTCGGCGAGCAGAGCCAGAGAGCTGGCGTCACTGGGGCCCCTCAAGTTCTCCCCATGCCAATGAGCAGAAAGAGGCTTCTCTTGCTGCCCTGCAGCCCTCTCAGGGTCTGGGGTGGGAGCGCAGAGGCTGCCATTCTGGGAGGTTGTTCGTTTAAGGGACTCTTCACCTCCACCGGCACGAAAACCCTCCAGGAACCGAAACGTTCAGCGTGCTCCTGAGCGCGGAGGGCCTGGCGGAAGGTCATACGTACCGTCCTCGGGAGTAGTGTAGCGAGCAAATTCTGGAAAGTAGTCCTCAATTTTCGATTTTCCAGCGAGGACTTTCTCAGCGAGCAGGTCTTGCTTGTTGAGGAACAGGATCACGGAGATGGTGCGCAGCCATCTGCCGGAGAGGGGCACGGGCTCAGCGTCCCGGGAGGAGGGCCTGTGCTGGAGCCGCGGGAGCACGGGGCCTGGAGACGGGGGCGGGGCCCTGGGCGGGAGACTGGGGGGGGCGGGGCGGGGCGCACACCTGTTGTTCCAGATGCTCTTGAAGAGGTTCAGAGCCTCCTGCAGGCGGTTGGTCTGATTGTCCTCCCGAATGACCATGTTGTAGCTGCTGCTGGCCACCACGAAGATAATGGCAGTCACATCTGCGGCACAAGA
The DNA here is from genome assembly GCA_030068075.1 of Paguma larvata. Taxonomy (NCBI): domain Eukaryota; kingdom Metazoa; phylum Chordata; class Mammalia; order Carnivora; family Viverridae; genus Paguma; species Paguma larvata. The sequence continues at coordinate 45,273,667 of CM057844.1, read as the reverse complement.
AAGCGGGAGCCACGCAGATTAGAGGCAGAACAATCTTTAAGGACTAAAAAGAGCCAAGTGCCCTCAGAGCAGAGCTCTCCGCGGCCGCGTACCATTGAAGCATTGGATCCACTTGCGGCGTTCGTCGCGCTGGCCACCCACGTCGAACATGCTGCGGGAGACAGAGGACACCCGGTCACCCCAGAGGGCTGACACCGCTCTGCCGCCGGCAGGACAGAAGGAAACCAGGCCATTTTGAAAAGGGAACCATTCACTTACTGGAAGTTGACTTTGTCCACCTGGAACTTGGTCTCGAAGATTCCAGAAGTCAGGACGCGGCAGCGAAGCAGATCCTAAAAACAAAACCCAGGTCAGTGGATTCACCGAATCCGACTGGAATAATGACTGCCAGCTGGGCACAGAAATCTTGACGAGCTGGGAAAGAGGGCTCCAAGTCCCCAGACTGTGACAGCTCGTGCATACCTGGTCACTGGGCACATAGTCAGCCTGCTTGATGACGTCGATCTTGTCCAGGAAGCTGGGGGGAGAAGACAGACACGCGCCGGGGTGTTCAGAGAACTCATGGCCGTCTGCCCGCAGTCCCCGCCCCGCCGTCCAGTTGAGCTCAGTGCAAGTGACGGTGTCACGGTTAGACGGCATTTAGCCGGTGGGAGTCAGGTCGTTTACACCTAGGCCTCGATGCCTATCCTGGGTCTCGCAGGCAGCATTTAAGGTGGACATATCTGGCTAGTAGGTCTAGGAAGCACCCCGGGCCTGGAGCGGGGCGGGGGGAGGCCGGCAGGGGGAGCGGAGGACCAGAGCAGGGACTGGCTCTGGTCTTGGTTCTGCGCACGGCAGAGGGCCCGAAATCAGGCCTATCTGAGCTTGTGCCGTTTGATAATGACGAAAAGTAAAAATTTTCAAGTTATCTGGCCTTGATTAAAATGACAAGTAATTCAAAAACTGTGTACTACACTTCATTCCTTTTTTTTTTTTTAAATAGAAAAAGTAAAATGGCACACTTAAAAGCAGCAAGGATTTTCCCCTCCAGGGACTCATGAAAATGAGATTGTTTGAATTACTCAGAATGGGTATCCCTTCCTCCTACTTTTTAAGAATCTCACTTATTAAAAGAGAACAAAGGAGGCGGACACAAAGGGCCCCTTTCTGCCCTAACCGCACCGAACAGGAAATAAGCACACAGTGCCCTTCCGTTCTCTTTGGTCCATGAAATACAACACTCCAGATAGGAGAGACTCTGCGTTTTTAAGAAACCTCGCAGCCATCCAGGCAACGGATCTTCCTATGCCGGGGTCCTGCACAGAAGAGGGGCTCAGGGCCCGAGAGCCCCGCCCACCATAAGGAGGCTCTCTGAGCCATAACTTTCTTCCCGAAGCAAGGAGGGGGGGGGGGTCGTGCCCCTGTGGCTTCACAAGGCACACCATTAGGAAAGCCGACTTTGGAAACATTGGGGTCCTTTAATTAATATGGAAAATTAATGTTAAAACCAAGGTGTTATTTTCCTGGGGGGGAGGGGATGGAGGAGAGGGAAGGGGGTCTGTAATGGTTTTAAAAGTGGGCTAATCAGGAAAAAAAAAAACCCAAGGGAGAAAAGTCTACTTAACGAAATTCTGTAAGTTTTTTACCCCCTTCCTTTTTACCAGTTTAGAGTTAGTCTGGCTTAGAGGATATACTAACTTGCCCAATCAGTCCTACATTAGAGCACCAGTCCAGAAATAGCTCCCCAGCCGCCCTGGCCGCCAGCACGTTGCCATGGCAACAGAACCACAGTTCTATAAATAGATCATCAGCACCAAATCTTGTGAGAGAGACATCTGGAGCCGGGCCAGCCAAACCCCAGCTCAACAAATAAAAATAGGCAGCCTAAGAAATGGGCAAAGGTACCCGGATGGCAACTTGAACATAAAGGCAGTTAAACCAGAAACATGCTGCCGGTCAGTGCACACGCAGGGCTGTCCTGACCGTCCCGCCAGGGGAGACATTTTAAAACTTTTAAGCTGTGTTCTTCTTTTCCCCAAGTTTCCTTAAAACTTTCCATAAACTGTGCAAATGTTGCCATTTTCTGATAAACTTGCAGAAGCAGTTTCAACGTTGCTTTAAAAGAAAACTTTTAAATGGTGTGAAATAAAAAAACAAAACAAAAAGCTGGTTGAATTACTGTTGATGGAGTTGTTGCCCCCTCCCCCCTTCCAGAGCACTGAAAGTGGGGAGGGTCAAGCCCTCCTAATCTTGTACCTGTACTTCTGACTTGGATCCAAAATACAAAACGCAAACAATTCCAGGATTTCCATTTGTTTTGAGTTACTATAATTAGCACTTCCAGCCTTTAGTTCAAACTTTTGAGAAAATCAGGGACTTTGTTGAAGAAGTGGTAGGGGGTTGGGGTCACAGGGACTGGCTGAGATGGGCTGTTGTTCTGTCCTTGAGAAAACACACTGATTTGCTCCTATAGCCAGCCATGAAATAGCCCTGTATGTGACAAGTGGAAACCACCCACTGTGCACTTCTTATGGGAAGGCGGGACAGGGAGAGACAAATTGATAGGTTTCACAGACCCTTCCAAGAGCTTCTGTGATTCGTAGATAACAGGATTCTAGGGAATTTGCTGTTTGTTTGCTGTTACCTCTTCCCCTCTCCTATTTATTCAACTGGTAATTCACAATAAATTCTCCGATAATGCAGTTTTAGCTACTGGTGAGCCAGCCCGGAACACTGGTCCTGATTCCTTAGTATTTTCTATATGAGAGCAGAGTCGTTACTAAGTTTCAGTGACCTACGGAAGAAAGGCCGAAACAACCCAAATGTCTGGTCCCCCTCCCCACCCCCCCACCCCCGGCCCAGGCACAAGCCACCCGGCTTCAGAATGTTTTCCCTGAGACCCCTTGGCCTGTCCCTGCGGCAGCAGCAGACAAGCAATGTTAATTTCCCTATGGGCTCTGACCGTCATGGATTTGCTACGTGACACGTACAGGATGAGGGGGGTGGTAAGCTATTTAAAAGGTAGCTTTCCAGGTATGAGTTACCATTTCCAGTGGAAGGGAGGGACAGAGAAGGACCCCCAGGGGGAGCATCCTTGAGCTGAAGCCCAGTGTGGATGAGGAAGGGCAGGAGATGGAGTTCAACACAAAACCTAACTCGACTAAGCGTAGTCATTTCCCTGACGGCAGAAATAGCCAGGCAGCTGCCAGCTCCCGAGGAGGGACGAGGCAGGTTTTCGCCCTCACCATTTCTCTGGGTTTTCACATTATAGCAATAAAATAGAATATTTTTACATTATTCAAAGTACCAGAGCTGCCCGCTCTTCCTAAAAGCTTGGAGGTCAATCCAATTACTTACCTCAAGGTAATTAATTCCAAACGTCACCTTTTTGCAAGTAATTACCATTTTGCTCTAACAGGCATTACTTGTTTATATAAAATAATGTCGCTGCACTAAAAAAAGTGCAATTAAGGGCTTTATCGAACAAATGACTCCCAACTAGAACTTTCTAAGTGCAGGTGAGAATGGCTGGCTGGCCTCTCTGAACGCAACTCTCCTGCAAAGAACTTGACAAGCGGGAGTAGAGACTTCTAGCATGTTCTCGAGGCATGCCTGTCGCGTGTGTGGGCCATGTGTCCCGTGTGTGGAGGCAGGAGAGCGGGTACTCACTACTGGGCGCAGTCAATCAGCTGGTACTCGTTGGAGCGCTCGTAGCAGGCACGCACTCCTTCGTCCTCCCACAGAGCCTTGGCGTGCTCGTAGAACTCCTGAGAGAGCGGGGAGAGGGCACACGTGAGCTCGCGCCCGGGCGGTCACCGCGCCGCCCGTCACCCCCCCACAATGTGACCCGCCTGGGGGGGATTCCCAGTTGCGAGCCACGTTACAACTTCGTGCTCAGAAGGACTTTGATTCAATTTGTGAAACGTAATTAAAGGCCAGAGTAATTAATTCCTGCCCTCTCTTCTTGCGAAGTACTGGTCTTAGGTAGTTTTCCTATGTGTGTGTGTGCGTGTGTGTGCGCGCACGCGTGCGTGTTTGGGGGGTGCAGGGCAGGACACAGTCGCTGAATACTTTTGCATCTCTACACGGCTGCTTACACAGGAAAGATATACATTAATCTGCATTAGGAGAATATGCCAAGAAATGATTCAGTGTTGTGAAAACACTGACGGTCTTTCATCTGTAAGACGTGCTGGGATGAAAGTTCCCTTCCAGGAAAATTTGAATTTTACCAAAAAAATATTATGGTTGGGAACCGCTGGCAAATCTGGCCCTGGCAGTGCCTGTCCTTCGGACCGGGTCCTGATAGGGGACGACAAGGGCACAAATACCCTCTGCGTCGTTCTAACTGCAGTCCGTTAGGGCTCAGGTTTCGTTTGAACATAGAGACGTTTTTAATTATATGGGGACCATCTTCCCTTACGAGGAAAGAGAAGGTTTTTCTTCGGTGTGATTTCGGTCAAGAGAAGGGTTAAAAGTAGGTAGGGGACACAAAGTTCAGATGTCGCACGACAGACAGGAGGCTACCACGCTGGCACACTTACTAGAAATACGCATTGTGTCTGTCGTGCTTACTGCTGGGATTTTTTTTCAAACAAACACTATTTGAAAAAAATTCACCTAGCCATACTTGCTAATACTGCTTCCCTGCTAGTGTAAGTCTGCGGCCAAGCCCGTTTAAAATACACAAACACAAATTCCCAGGAAGGCCTGACAAAAGGCAACAGTAACTCATTGTTCTCACTGTAGACAAGTCTTTTCCTTCTGGGCCGTCTACACTGGTGCATCTTCCCATCTTGTTTCCCCTTCCCCTCATAAACTACTCTTCCCCCACAAAGGGGTCAAAATGTATGTTTGGGCCTGGGGAGTTCTGTGTTTCGCTAAAAATAGCTCTTTATGGAACAGAGAATCTTTGTCAACCAGGGTGCACAGAAGACGACCTCCCAAGTTATAATTTAGGTGAAAGTCCTTCCTTTTCTTTTTTTCAAAGAAAAAAAAAAAAAGGTTTCATTTGCCCCGAGGCAAGGACTGATTTTAGGGGGAAACACGCTTAATAAAGGCCAATAGTGTGAACTGTTCAAAATAAGCCTCTCTTCCATTTATGAAACCGCGGCTGGTGCTTCATTTCTGCGTTCCTTGGTATCTTTGGGTACTTCCCTTTAACTGGACGGTTAGCATTTGTGTGCCATATTTAACATACAGTTTTGTCTGTCGTGAGATGTGTACGAGGGAATGCTGACGGCCACCACACCTTGTGACATTTCCCCTTACAAAAATTTGCAGTCTAATGCCGTGAGAATCGAGTGCGATGCTGACTTTCGGGGGTGCCGAGATTTATAAGGGTTGGTGCAATTTCGCTCACGCCTCTTAACAAAGTCCTAATGACTTCTAGGATTTTGAACCCTAACGGAATTCATTTTTTCGTGAAGAATCAGCATCACGGAAACGTGTCTGGCCAGAAGTGTGGCTCTGACACAGGTGTGCCTGTGTGCAACCCGCGGGTGACGGGCCACCAGGGCTCATCGCTCGGGCCGTGTGCTGTGCGGGGGGGGCGGTGGGGGGGGCGGTGGCAGTGGAGGAACGAGTCGAGAGCTGAGCTTACGGGAGGGAAGTCAAAGTCAGGCACGTTCATCACGCTCAGAATGTAGTCCACTCTGAACTGGTTCTCAGGGTTGGCCAGCTCCACGGGGGGGACCAGGTTGCTCATGGCGGCCACGATGGTCTGAAAATGATTTAGCAAAGCAGTCAGGGGGACAGCACTAGCCGAAAGGGGAGCTGAGGGCAGAATGAGACAAAGGACCCAAACACGTACTTCGATGGCCTCTTTCAGGTTGTTTTTGATGTCCTGCACTTTGGTTGCCTTCTCACTACAGTGGGATTGAAAAGAGAAAGAAATCATATTGCATCACATTGACAAACGGGGTCTCTTCAGTCAGGATATTCCAACTAAAAGCATAGTATTCTGTTCTCGAAAGACCTGTGGGCTCAGATCTGCACAGATCAGTTTTCCGAATTAAGGTGCTTAAGACCTCCCAAGTGTGTCTCGAGGACACGCCCAACTGGGGCAGATGAGCAAATTGGCATCCGGATGGCGATCGAGGCTACTGTACCAGAAGTCAGACCTGGCTCGTGGACCGTTTCAGATGCGGTCCCGGTTTTGTTGTGAAGCCCCCATTGCACACCGGCCCTTATCAACATCCCTGTGGGGGTGGGGTGGGGGCGGGAGGGGGTGATAGGTCAGTCACAGTCTGGGGAGGAGAAGTTGCATGGTTGCCCTTGGGGCTTACTTGGCCACTGGCTTAGTATGCGGAGAACCAGTGAATGCAGATCGTGAGAGTACAGATTCCTAGGCTTTGAGGCCATTTTTATTTATTTATTAAGTCACTGTGTCACTCAGCTGGCAGTGATGACACGCATCGAGCCCTCAGTGTAAAGAGGGCTAAAATAAGACTCCGCCCCCAGGAGTCTTTAGGAGCTGGGACTCGTGTGCTGGGGTGGGGGGCTGGAGGTTAGAGGTTGAACTGCCTTTTAATTATGACCCAAATGTAAGTCATATAGGACCAAGTGATCTTTATTCAGAGTCACTGGGACCGAGAGTAAAGGTCCCCCCCTTTGGCCTCTGGGATCCGCTGGAGGAATGTTTATACCCACTTACACTAACTGAAGTGCTGTAGGGATCTTTCGGCAACTGTTCTTCATTGGAGGCAGGACCAAAGAACTTTCTAGAGTTTGTGTCTTCAGGGGACAAAAAAAGGACCTCTTGCTTGGGGTATAAATCTTAATACACCTTGTGGTTTGGGGGGTGGGGGGTGGGAGGAGTGGAGCCAATATGTGGGACACACCTGCGCTGCGGTGTACTGGGCCCTGGTACAAGACAGGACAGGACAGCACTGTCACGTGGAGTGACCCCCCCCTCCCCGGGGGGAAGCTGAGGCTGAAAGGAAAAGTGAGCCACAGAGGCAGGAGAGGGGAAAGAGCTCACTTTTCCTTGCTGTGTATAATTTTTGAAGAAAGTGTCAAAATTCCTCATTTTTGATGCTTTTGCTTGGTTGATTGACCAGGAGTCCTGGCACGGAGGTAGAAATTGAAGCTGTGGCCCCTCAGGAGGAGAATGTGACAGTATGTTAGCCGAGGGAAGACATGAAGGGGAGGGGGTGACAGCAACCGCAGCTTCGTAGCATGGTTAGTAGTGGAGGGGAGATCTCGGGGTGCAGGGGCTGGTCACGTGCTCACCTGCCAACAGCTCACCCCCCACCCCCAAAGATCCTGCTCTGAGGTTTCCAAGGAGCTGTAGCGGCTGGTACAAAATAAAGATCTGCCTACTGGTTTGAGGGGGGGGTCCACAATTTCTGGTATCATTCCGTTTCCCAGGGGGTCAGCCCTCTGTTAAACTGGCCTTTGAGAAAACGCTTTCAGCATCAGAGTGAAAAGCTGGTTTAGAGGTATTATCAGTGGGGGAGGGTGGGTATGTTTTGGGGTGGGGGTGAAGGACGGTACCAGGAACCCCCCCTTACGGCCACTTAGAAGTGCTGGGAGTCAGGAGAATCTGAGGAACAGGCAGGACAGCAAGAGTGTCCTGCAAGCCAGGAGTGTGGCATCTGTGCCCCGATGGCAAGGCTGCCCCTGGCCCCTAGACTCTTAATGCCACCACCCTACATGGAAAGTGGGGGAGCCTGACCCCTCCGTGGGACCTTCCTGCTCTGTACATATGTGCACCACTGAAGCTCACTTCTGAAATTAGGAACCGTGTCCAGACTTAGTGCTAGAGTCTCAATCAGTTATTTAGATGTCAGAAATGTCTAAAGGATGCGTGTTTGCCCCTCACGCTCGCTCCCGGGCTCGAATTTACCTAAAAGCCCACATGACAAAGCCATTCCCGTTCATGAAGGCGCTCATTTCCATGGTAACGAGAGCCGTTGCTTAACCTTAGGCTTCAGGGTCCTACAACAGTTCAAATGCGAGATGTCCGGTTATCCAATACCCAAATACATACAGAGCAGGAGGAAAGTACTTCCAGAAAGGAGGTTCTTTCATTCAGTTTGATATTTTGGTCTAAGTAGTAGTATGATAATTGGAAAACTTCCAGTCTTAAATACGGATATTTTGAGAACGTGTTCAGTATTCATCTACGTATGTGAATAGGTGTGGGAGTATATCAAGTATAAAACAGCTAAAAGAGAAATCTAAAATCTAATTCGGGTGTGTAATACTAAAACATAAAATTCTGCCATTGAAGCAATTACTATGTAGATGGAGGTATTGTACTGGGGCTGGCAGGTTTGTCGTCATTTTTACTATCGCTAATGAATTTAACGTGGATTGTGAAATTCAGAGAAAACTCCTCAGATGTCTCTAAACTACTTAACAAAGCCAAGTTATGTATCAACCGCTACAATTCTGATGGACAACAGTACCGGGTGGGGCTGGGGCTGGAGTGCTTTTAGGACGCTGCCCTCCCCCCCCACACCATCTGTACATAAAGACTACTGGCTGGGTTTTTATTTCAAAAGCCCCTTCCCTCCTTCCCCCCCCCCCTTCAGATAACCCAAGTGGTAGGGGGAGGCTACACTGTATTAAGTTTCTTTTGGTCCTATACCTCTTTGTGCGTTTGTGGGAGAGGACAGACCAAAGAAGACAGAAGACAGACGCAAGATACAGGGAGTGCTGAGACATGCAGAGAGTTTTTATTGATCACGTATGTTAATACTTAGATTTACTCGCAGAACAGAGTCACAGAGAGAAGTGCAGGCAGGTGTTAGTAGGGTTCGGGGTCTAGCGTAGCATCTAGTACACAGTCGGGGTTCAGTGTGGGCTTGTCGTAGTTCTCAGATGCCAACTTTTGGTACAGTAAACTGTCAATTAGTCACTTTACATAGATGCCTTTTTTTGATTGCTGTTACACTACATTTTTGCCAATTAAGGATTTCATTCCATTTTTTTGTGGGTTTTTATAGGTTTTTGTGCTTTTTTTGGTATTTTTGTTTTTGTTTTTGTTTTCAGTTATCTTTAGAGGTTAGGTGGTAGGGCCCCATCCCCCTCCCCCCCACAACAGAATAGTATTCTTATTAGAAGTTCCTAAGACCAGGCAATTCCAGCATGCAAAGTGGGATAGCACAGAGCCGGGAAGAGGAGAGACTGTAGCCACCATCTAGGGGTAATACGTTCTAAAAGAAACAGATGAACAAACATGTGTAAGTTACTTTGTCCCGCCCCCGGTATCCTTTGCCCCGCCCCACCCCAGCCACAGAAGCTATTTCTTTGAGATGCCCTAGGCTAGGTCAGTCGGCTCTGTGTGTTCTCGTGAGAAATAGCTGAGCTGTGATGGCTACCTGGCATGCGTGTGCATGTCGGCGTGTGATGGGTGGTGGGGATGTAGGAAGTGAAGGAAAACACAATTCATCATGAATGAGAGAAAAAAAAAGCAGATGCCATCATGAGTTACCTCTCCACTAGCTAACACAAAATGCCTCTGATTAAAATACATTTGAAAAGTTTTAAAAGCTCAGAGGCTTTTCGAGATCATTCTTAACAATGACCTCCGACAAGGTGCCGAAGGTGTTTTTTTTCCCCTCCCCATATTATAGACAGTGCCGCACCATGATGTATTTTAATAGAGGAAAGATTTTTTTTTTCTCCCCGAAAGTCAGAAATTTTAACATCAGATCAAGCAGCCGTTGGATAGAATTTAGTATAGTTTTAAAAACGAGTAGCCAATTCAAATGGAGAGCTGGGTGGGGGGCACAGCTGGGGGGGGGTGGAGAAACAGAAACCATATGGAAAAACATCAATTCTCGAAATCTTAAACTGATCATCTAAAGCTGAAATCTGTAACTCTTCCCCAGCTGGATTTAATTACAGTTAAAGGATGGCCAAAAAAAAAAAAAAAAAAAATTATGTTTTGCCCTTCACTTGCTCCGAAATGTGGAGAGATCATGTGTCATGTGCAAATGTATATACCAAGGTGGCTGACGGCCCTGAAATGAGTTGTGTGTGCTCCCCAGGGGCTCTGCCCTCAGTTTCCCAGCATGATCTTCATGTTTGTTTGTTTGTTACAAAGTTTCTCTGGTTTTGAATGTGCCTACCCATCGCTGTTGCTCCCGGCAGCCTGCGGGTCCTCTTCGCCGCCCCTTTTAAAGAGAGATTGAAAGCTCACCTAATCTGCAAGGCACCGCAATTTCCCAAAAACCCCACACAGCCTCTCTCCACTCCTAAACAAACGGCCACCATCCTCCCGTGAATTCCTAGTCGCCTTTCTGGCTAAGTTGGAATGTCCACGGAGACTGCGGGCCGCGGAGGAAGGAACGCCACACCTCCGCCGCAGTGTTAGCCGAGCCCTCTGGAGACTCTCTGGTCGGGTATACAGGAGGGACGGATAATTATTTTCTTGTGCTTTCACTAAATGTACATGCATTAGGGAGATAAAGCAGCGATTCATCTCACAATTCTTTGGAGAATAGAGCCGTGCACAAGGCTCCTTAATTCTCCCAGATCGCCATCTTTACCGGGTCGTGTCTGAACACATGACTTCCTAGTGCAGGATGAATCTCCTCCTTTCTTGGTGTCGGGGAGACTACCTATGCAATGTTTATATATATATATAGGATTGTCCCCAGTAACTGTCATCAATGAAAACTATGTCTGAACTGTGAGGCAGCAAAAAAAAAATAAAGAGAGAGAGAAAGAAAAAAATTCAAAGAACAAAACCCACTACGTCTAAAAAATAAAACAAAAACCAAGAAAAAAACCACACCCCCAAAACCCTACTCAAAACTCAATCTTCATAAATGGTAGGAATTCCTCCTTGAAGGAAGGAAGGGCAGCTGCTAAGCGTTCTACAGAGTTTTGTGATTGATTAGCTTATTAGCTCAACCAGTGTTAATGGCACTCCCCCCCCTCCCCTGCCACTAAGTGTGAGGAAGAGTTAGCTTTGAGTTAGGAAAATCTGCACTTGACCTCTGTATTTCTGAAGGTCAGATTAATATCACGCCTTACTCTCAAAACGTGACCAGCACGGCAGTCTGCGGACAGTTAAGGCAAACTCCATAGCTCAGCCCAGCCCTGACGAAGCGCACGTTAAGGGGAGCGAGGAGGAAGGGGCCCCTGCACCACGCAAAACACCCTTTAGTGGATGGAGGTCACCATCTCGTAGGGAATTCCTAGCGAAGAAGGAAACCGCTTTTGTTGCAATACCGCAGTGAGGAAAAAGAAAGGAGGCTCAGTTGAAGGAGATAAAAATAAGGTTTCTGGCCTCACACGAAGAATTCCCCTGTATGTCACTTCCATGGGCTAAATTTAACATCCTCAGAGATTACCCTATGGCTTCCTCTACGAGGCAGGCAAACTGGGAATGTCGCTTCCTCTTTTTAAAAAGAAAATAGAAAAGAGAAGTTCTGGTTTAAATGCCTCATGCGCATTACAGACTGGCTCGCCAAGGGAGGAGAATCCTTTCTCTAACAATTAAGAAACTGTAGGGCAGCCTGTAGAGCCATAAAACCTTAAGTAAATCATTGCGAGGATGTCCTATCTTCTACTGGACTGGAGCTAAGGTAAACAGCAGCTGCTGCACCCTTTTAAAAATGCTAGCCATGTCCAGTTTTAATCAAAATATTTATCTAGAGGGTACATGGTCAAATCATTTTTGCTTAACTGGCCTCATGAAGGAGCCCTCCCCGGCAAGTTGCAAAGGGAATAATAAGCAAGATTTTACTTTAAATTACAAATTCGCAGAGCTAAAGTCAGTTTCTGGCTTTCTGTTAATCAGCCGATGGCACTCTCTGGTACTAGGGCTTTAGTGAAGGGCGTGTCGGGAATTGAGAATTTAAGAATTGCCTTGCGGCAGTTATAAGTGAGCTATTTAATTAACCGCACACGTATATGCGTATTGATAACGAGTCATTCATAAAATGGTCCATCCTTCTGAATGCGAGGTTAGAGCGTAAAGAGCATCTAAACCATCCATTAGTACGTGTGACCTCATCCTTAGCTCCGATTATGTGACCTAAGAAATTCTAGAATGTTCCATAAAGAACTGCCTTCAAGCGCAGTCCTTTCACCTCTGAAAGGTGATAAAATTCATCTTTTGTTTCCCTGGTGCTTGGTGCATAGTAGGGGTCATGAACTGCCTTCTTATTGGTTTGTCTTGGGGGCTTTTGGTGCATAGCTGAATTAAATAAACTATGCGACCTTGACTCAATGCCCCCTCCCCCCCCCGAAACCAAAGGGGGTGCAAGTGAGAGACAAATTTTCAGCTGAATCCAGGTTTAGAGAAGGGACGGGGATTGCTAACCAGCTAGCAATTGCAAACTAGTGTCCTCAGGTGTTTGTACTGTGGTGGGGTTAACCACTGGCGTCCAGTGAAAACAGGCTGGTAGATGAGGCCCACCTGGGGTGCCCGGAGAAACGCAGATTCCCTGATTCTATCGTGTACTCCCCTCGGTTTGCATAGGTGTTTCATGGCAAGCATGACCCCGTGCCTCCCTGCCATCCCTCATACACGCACTCTCTTTTCGTCTTCATTCTCACTGCGGTATTGTCACACTGTCCTGTACCAAGATGCCTTGAAGGACTTTTCAAAGGCAAAAATGCCCCTTGACCCAGACGGAAGTACCTAACTTTCAGTCTCCCATCTACTTTCTTTAGGCAAGACTATTGATTTTTAGAAAGGGAAACAATGATTTGCCCATAATGTTAATATCCGGGGGGGGGGGTGGGAGGGGGGAGGGAACGAGGAATTATTAACAAGGGCTGTCTGTCTCCTTCAACTTTGTTTCATGGGAGAATATGACTCAAACAACCTTCTCCCTTGGTTTGCTAACCCCGCAATGGCGCACTGCGCCGAGATCTGCTGGGGGCGGGGGGGGGGGGGCGCGCTTCTCTGAGGTGGTCAGGTGGCCTGTCAAGGGGGTGGTCACGGCGGGTGGCAGTCATGTCAGAGACCCACTGCACCACAGTCTGGGCAGGTCTGCAGCAGACCCGTCGTGGGGGCCGGCCAGGCTCTCCTCCTGGGGGGGGGGGGCATTTTTACAGGAACGCTGGTGCTTTATTCACGCTTCTGTCATTTACTGCTGCACCAAAGAGTAAAAGGAGGGAGGGGGACAATCCCCAGAGAGCTCTTGCCTGGATTTTCTCCCATGGAGGCTGAAAAAAATTAAGTGAAAACGGGCTGCCCAGCCCCCCCAATCCACCTAAACTTCCTAAAGGCCCGTGTTACTCGCACTGCGCCCCAGCGCGGAGTCGCCACTTACTCTCCATTAAACCCATTAACATGCAGGATCCTCATTTGCTTCACAATGGTGCTTTTACCAGATTCTCCAGCACCTAGAAAATGAAAGTAAGTCTCAGGTTATGAAGGAGGCATCTCACACACTCCGGGCAGGGAAGAGGGCTGCTGGGCTTTCCACAGAAGCAGCAGCACGCAAACGAAAACAACAACAACAACAAAACCCAAACAGAATAACAGACTCGCGATCTTCCTTAACATTTCGACGCAGAGAAACGCAGCAGGTCCAACTCTGTGTCTACCTGCAGTATTTCACCATCGCAATACCAGCAATGAAAGCGCTTGCTGTTTTCAGGGTTTTTTTTTTTTTCCCTTTTCTTTTGGTTGTTTTCAGATTTGTGGGGTGGGGAAGCGAAGGGGGCAAAGACAGGGGATGACGCAATTCTGTCACTGGAGGGGGTGGGGGGAGAAACTTGAAGTTAAAACTGAAACTGAATCCTGGAAATAGGAGCGTTCACCGGTGAAACGTACACAGAAACGTAGGGCGCCACGAATCCCGGGTCTGTCGGTTTCCCGGTGAAAACACCCAGGATTCACAAACAATGCCCAGACACCGCAGCCTGCAGCTCACGGGCTCCGCGGCCCTCCCCTCCCGCAAGTTTTCACCACGCAGCTTCGTTAATGGGCAGCTTTTTCTCCCCTTGGGCTACTCAAAAATCAACCCTAACCCGCAAAGGGTATCTTCCTAAGGATAAATTCTCTTGGGATACAACCACCATGTTGGGGGGGGGATGGGGGAGTGGGGGGGGATGGAAGACCGTAAGTTTCTGTCATGTTCTCGAAAAACACATTTTGTGATCAAATACAGTGCTTGAAAACCACATTCACAAGCAGCAACAACTGTAAAAAGTATTATTAAAAGGACACGGCTTGAATCGTGAGGGAAAATATTTCTGGGAGCTCCTAAATGTTCAGATTCCTCAAGCCCTTCTCAACCAGGGAGTAAGAAGTGCGTGCCTCCATTTTAAATCACCTTCCATTTGTAAACATACATTTTATGGAAAAAGCCCATTTCCACCCAGTAAGAAGGAGGAATGCTATTTTTCATTTTCTTTTTTGGAAATGCGCACTCTCTGGAACAAATACTGTGTGCGTGAAAAGTGTTTTGCCCTCCTCCCACACAAACCTGGTCTTTTTGTTAATCCCCTCCCCTTTTCTTCACTTTTAATTTTATTAATTGTTTTTGTTTCACTGCCCAGAGAGCAAAGCATTCCTCCTTCGCTTGCCTTTTCACAAGGCTGTAATCAATATCTGTAAAAGTTAAAATTAGTTTCCACAGAAACATTGATTTCAAAGCAAACACTCTATCTTAATGAGCCCAACTGTAATAAATTAAAATATTAAAAGCACTATTAAGAGATTCCATGCAGAGTATACATTTAATCAGAATCTCCCAATTCTTATGTCAGAAGTGTTAAAATGTGTGCCACCTCTCTCTTACAGGCACCAACAGACCTGTGCCTCAGTTTCCACATTTATGAAAGTAAGAGAACTGGGCTGAAGAATGGCTGCAGGCTCTTCTGTGGTGCTGTAATTGACTCAAATTTTATGTCTTTAACTTAAGATGCATTTTGTGCATCATTAGGTTTCCTCTTTTTTGGGGGGTAGCATTGTAAGTTTGGTTGCAGACCCCCGTGCCAGACGTTATCAATAAATCATGATAAAACGTAGCCATATAGACTAGGACACCTGGGGGATATTAGCCCACAGGGATGGAAAGGTGTATTCAGAGTAACAGTCTCAACTTAAGTGGAGACTCTGTGTTCACAGAGCAAAGGTGTTAGAAATTTAGGCACTGTTAAGTGTCACACTTGTTTCTAATTAGTATTCAGGTAGCAAGATGGCATTCCTAGGAAAGATTCTAGACTTTTCCAAAGCTCATACTTTGAAATCAAGTTATGTGCATATTAATATTCACATGGCATAATTCTACCTTTAGAATCTGTAGGCAAGACTTCGACATATGTATCATTTAATTTTTGAAATTGCAAATACGTAACACGCCAAACTTATTTCCACTTAATTAATAATTTTCTGCTTTATATAAATCTGGACCCAGGAGAACAAAGAGGTGACCCTTCCAGAAAAAGCAAACCAAACATTACCACAAAGAAAAAAAAAAATCAGCCTTTTATGCTTTTATTCTTTATAGTCAAACTGTTTTGAAGTGTGACCATGAACTAGGTTTTAACCTAGCAAATTCACAAATTAACTCAGCCAAATTACTTAAGGAAGTGGAAAACTTACATACTAATTAATGTTTGTGTGATTCTTCTGGTCATTTCAGCAATTTCTTTTGTGCTTAGGTTTTATTTTGCACCCCCCCCATCAGCACCTTTAAGAAGAAAGGAGAGGCCATCTCCTTATAGTTAACACCCCCCCCCCCGTTTTTTGTTTTTTTTTTTGTTGTTTTTTTTTTGGTCAAAGAGGAGAAACCGCAATCAAGAGAAAACCCAAAACCAAACAACCAAATGTCACTTGACAAACAACTAATTAACGTCTGTCCATCTCCTTCCACCTGGAAAAAAGAGTCTTTTCCTTAAAGGGCTCTCAATGCCCCCTCCCACCTTGAAAAGGACGAAAAGAAAAACACACAAAAAACAACAACAAAAACCACGCCATTTCCAGACCAAGAAGCCATTTACAGACAAATGTCATTTTCCAGTTCTGATTTGTGAATTTTTCTTTCTTTTTCACAAAGCACGCTCAATGTGGCCGACTAACAGGAAAATATGTGTGTGTGTGTGTGTGTGTGTTAATGGTCTGTGTGTGTCGTGGGGGGGGCTGTGCTACAATTAATTCTCTTTGCTTTTCAAAAAGCCTGCATGTCTAGAAGGGGAAAAAAAGGTCATACTGTAAAAATGACGTGTCATTTGGCTTCACTGGGCACTTAGCGTACTAACTCCATTTTTTTTTTTTTTTTTGGGTCTCATTTTATTTGATTCTCCTTCTCTTCCTTCCACGGCCGGCCCCGGCCCGGGACACGTCTGCTCCGCGCACACACAGTGTGTCCTGCCCGAAACGCACCGAGTCGCGCCCAGCGGCCGCCGCGCTCCCTCCTCCCCGCCCCCCCCACTCCGGCGCCACGACTCGCCCGCGCCCCCTCCCCCTCACTGCACCACCTTTACCACTCCGATCCCTTCCGAGGGGCTGATGTCACCCGCCCCCCCCCCCGGCCACTTCCCTCGCCAAAGCCTCCCCTCGGCGAGGTCCCCTCCGCCACCGCGGCGCCCCCCCCACGTCACCCCCTCCCCTCCGGCCCCTCTTTCCTTCTCCCTCTCCCAACAAATCACACACCCCACGGAGGCGGGTCCCCCTCCCTCTGCCCGCCACCCCATTTCCTGTCCCCGAAACCCTCTTTTTGTCGCAGTCTCCCGAGCCCTGTGGGGCTCCCCCTCCCCCTCCCCAACGTGCACCCAAACCCCCGGCGTCGTGTAGGCCTCGCGGAAAACAGAGAGAGGAAAAAGAGCAAGGGGGAGGGCGAGAGAGCGAGAAACAGAGACAGAAAACGGGTGGGCCAGGGGAGGGAGCCCCGCGCCCGCGCCGCCGCGGTCCCCCGCCCCATTTTGAGCCCCCCGCCCGGCCGAATCTGCGCCCCGGGGTCCCCCTTCCGGCCTCGCCCCCCAGAGACAGAGCCCGCGAGCGGGCGGCGGGCTCGGGAGCGCGCGCCCGGGGCGGGGGGCGGGCTCGGCGCGCGCGCGGCCTGCGGGGCGCCCCGAGGGGCCCCCGGGCCGGGCCGGGGCCGGCGCCCCCCGCCCCGCCCTTACCCAGCAGCAGCAGGCGGTGCGTGGCCCGGTAGACCTGCTTGTCCTTCTGCAGCTGTTTCTCGATCTTTTTGTTGGCCTCGCGCTGCGCCTTCTCCTCGTTGCGCTGGTCCTCGGTCTTACTGTTTCCGAGGCAGCCCATGGCGGCGGCGGCGGGGCACGGGGCGCGGCCGGGCTGCGGCGGCGGCGGGGCCGGGCGCGGGCGGCCTCACGCGGGGCCGGGAGGGCCGGGGCAGCGCCGGGCGGGCGGGCCGGGCGCGGGCTCGGCTCCTCGGGGAGGAGCGCGCGGGGCGGACTGCGGGACGCGGGCCGCGGAGCGCGCGGGGAGGGTGGTGGCGGTCGGACCGAGGGGAGCGCGTCGCTCCCCGCCCCTCGAGCCGAGGCCGAGGGGGCTGATGGCCGCCGCCGGGCCGAGGCGGACCAGAGCAGGAGCTGCGGGAGCTGCTGCCGCCGCTGCCGCCGCCGCCGCTCTTATTGCCTCGGCCCGGGCCCGCCGCCGCCCCGACCCAAAGCTTTGCAGCGGGCGGGGGGAGGCGGGGGGAGGAGGAGGAGGCGGCGGCGGCGAGGGGGGTGGAAGGAGGAGGAGGAGGAGGAGGAGGAGGGATGAGGAGCAGCCGCGGCAGCGGCCGCGGCGGCGGGGAGGGCGGGAGCTGGCGGAGGGAGGCGTCCCCCACCCCGGGTGCCCGGGAAGGGGGGGGTCCCTCCGCCCGCGCCCGGCCTGGGACGGGACGGGACGGGCCGGGGAGCCGCCCCCTCTCCCCCTCCCTGGCTCGGGCCCCCGGTAGGGCCCGGCCACGGGAAAGGGGGGGGAGAGAGGGGGCGGCCCCGAGCCAGTGACGACCCCTCGCACGACGCCAACGCTCCACCCCCCGGGCCGCGTAGCCCTTGCGGCCCCCGAGGCCGAGCCCCCCCCCCACTTCCCGCGGGCGCCGCCGAGGGGCCGGGGTGGGCGGAAGGGGAGGGAGCGCCAGCCCGAGCCCGGACTTCGGAAAATTTTCGAAAAGAGAGAGAGAGAAGAGATACAGAGAGAGCCAGAGAGCAGGGAGTGTGGAAAAAGCGAGGCGAGCACGAACCAAAGGACAGAGCAACCGAAAAGGAAAATGTGTCCAAACACACACACAAATACTTAATAAAAATCCACACTACACAGCGATGGTGGTGTCTGGTGGTGGTGGTGGTGGTGGTGGTGGTGGTGGCGGTGGCGGGGGACGGGGGGCGGGGGTCTGACTAGATGAGTCGCTCGTCGCGCCCCCGGCGCCGGGCGCCACTGCCCGAGCCGAAGGCACCGCTGGCCCCCGAGCGCCCGCGGCCTCTGCGCTTGGCGCGGCCGCCCAAGTAGGAGAAGAAGGCGCAGCCCAGGAACACTCGGAAGCAGCAGGTCGCCCCGAACACGAAGCCGCAGCCGCGGCCCTGCTCCGTGCGCTTCTGCAGCAGGAAGTTGAGCACCCACGAGGGGCTGCGGACCGAGAAGACCAGGAAGACCACGAGCGGCAGGTGGGCGCTCAGCGCGCCGGCCTTCAGCGGCCCGGGCCGCCACACGACGCCCCCCACGCGCGGCGCCGTGTAGTAGGCGTCGTCCTCGTCGCCCGAGTCCGTGTCCCACGCGGCCCAGGCCCTACTCGTGCCCCCGCCGCCGGCGCCCTCGCCGCCCCCGCCGGCGCCCTCCGCGGCGCCCTCGTCGTCGTCGTCGGCGGCGGCGGCGGCCTCCGGGCCTCGGGCCTCCTCCCGGGCTTCGGGCGCCTTCTTCTTCTTCTTCTGCATCTTCTCCAGCTTCTTCCTCTCCTTCTCCTTCTTTTTCTCCTCTTTTCTTCGCTGCTCCAGTAGCTTCTTCTCCATCTTCCTGCGCTCCTTTTCGGTCACGAACTTCTCGGGGGGCGCCTCCCGCGCCGCGCTCTTCGGGGTCCTCTCGGAGTCCCCGCTCTTCCGCGGCGCGAGCGGCTCTCTCGGCTCGGCCAGCGCCGCAGCCGCCGCCGCAGCTTCGGCAGCCACCTCGGCCGCAGCCGCCGCCGTCTTCCTCTCGCTCTCCGCCGCTCGGGCTTTGATCTTCATGGCCATCTTCAGCATGGTGGCTCGGCCACTTCGGGGTGCCGGGCTCTCGCCTGGCCCGGGCGCCCTGCTTGCCCCCGGCCTCGGCCTGGCCGAACCCGGTGCGCCCCGTGTCGGGGGTAGGGGGAGTCGGCTGCGATTCCTGCCGCTGCGCTGCCCCCGGGGCCGCGGAGCTTGGCTGGCCCTGGATCCGGGGCTGCTGGGCTGGCCGCCTAAGAGTTAGCGCCAAAAAGGATGAGCAAACGAAAAAAAGGGGTGAGAACAAACCAAAAAGCACCCAACAACAGCGAGAAACCAAAAAGCACCGAGAAATGTCAAACAACTCAAAAAAGAAAAGTGCAGAGGCGCGATGGCACGAGTTTGCTGTTACCCTCAGGCGCTCCTCGGTTTGGCTCTTGGGCACGCCAATGAAGAGGAGAAAAGAGAAAAGAGAGAATTGGGGGGTGCCCGGCGGGCGCGGGCCAGGGCAGCGGCGCCGGGGCGCCCCTGCCCCGTCCCGGCCCGGGTGGCTGTTGCCCCGCGCCGGGCGACTCGCACTTCCGCGGGAGGCCACGGTGCACCCGGACTTACATGTGAGTGAGATGCACTCACACGCAAGGCAGTGCCTGCCTGCCTGCCTGCCGGCCGCCCGCCGCCGCCCCGCGCCGGGACAGGGGTTCGCTCGAGCCGGCGCCGCAGCCCCGAGCCGGAGAGCCAGCGAGCGAGCGAGCGGGCGAGCGCCGCGCCGGGCCAGCCACCTGACGCAGCCCGCTCCGCGGTGCCGACGCGACTGAGTGTCCCCGCCGAAGACCAGCGCTCCTAACCAGCCCGATGACGCCCCAGCCTCTTCAGAGGACGGACCCACAGCGGCGGCCCCTATAAACCGAAGGGGAAGCCGAAAAATCGGCCCGCCGGGGACGCACCCAAACGGGCCGCCGCGCACCCAGGGGGTGCGGGCCATCGTGCGGGTGGTGCGGGTGTGGGCTGGGGGCGCGGGGGGCGCGGCGGCGCGGGACGCGGGGCCGCCCAAGGCGGTGGGCGCCGGACCCTGCCTCCCAGACCTGCCTCCCAATTTTCGGAGAGTGGTGTAGCCCTGGGCGGCGTACAAAGTGTGCGACGGCGGCGCTTACCCCTGCTGCCCGCCTCCTTACCTCCAGTTTCCCGGTTAGCGCGCGCGGGGACCGCCACCCCACCCCTCCCTTCCCCGGCGGCGCGTGCCCGTGGAGCTAGGTGTCGGCCAGGCTAATTAATCGCGACGCCAGGGAAGGGTTTCGGCGCTCGCGGTGAGAGGCGCTGTGCGAGCGCAAAGGCAGCACTGCCGCCGAGGAGCAGGAGGCGGGCGGGCGGCGCCGGCCGCAGAGTCGGTGCGCGGCGTCCTCCCGGGCCGGAGAGGTGGCGGGCCGAGGGGTGTCCCGGCGGTCCGCGGGCCGGCCTGGGCGTCGCGGGGGAGCCCCTGCAACA
Source organism: Paguma larvata (assembly GCA_030068075.1). Taxonomy (NCBI): domain Eukaryota; kingdom Metazoa; phylum Chordata; class Mammalia; order Carnivora; family Viverridae; genus Paguma; species Paguma larvata. Next base: position 45,253,159 of record CM057844.1, on the reverse strand, counting down.
GACGGAGAAGTAGTTTATTGAACACGAATTTGTTGGAAAACTCTCAAGTGTCCCCACCCCAGGATTGTGGAAGGAGCGCACTGGGTTCAGAGCAGCGACGCTAAAAGTTTCTCAAAGCCGCCGCTCACTTTTCCCGGGACCCTGGATGAGTCACTTGCTGCCACACGGGCAGGCGTCTGCTTGGGTCCAGTTCATTCATTCATTCATTCATTCATTCAACAGATGTTCGGGTCGTGTGGCCCACCTTGCCCCCAGGTGATGAGGCTAATAAGACAAGGCAACTACCTTTGGTGGGTGGCGGGCCTACCCAGCCTGGGAACCCAGACGGGTGACGTGGCAGTGAAATCTCTCCCTTACTTTTGGCTAAGTCTGACTTAGGGAAACTTGGGATGCCGAGGGAAAAAGAAAGTAAGAAAGCCTACTTGTAAATGGAAACACGGCTACCATACCTAGGGGTACTGGGAGGGGTGGGGGCCATGGATCCTTCCAGAGGCCTTGAGTAGATTGTCCTGTGAAGTTCTAAGTTATTTTTGGAAACAGAAAGACACCGTTAACCATTCAACTGAACTACTGAAATCCCTCCTTCCCAAAAAGTGAGATGAGAACGGTACGCGTTCTTTCTCTCGGCCCCATCGGGGAACACCTCTATTCCCCGTTCTACAAGACCTCTTGCTTGTGGTTCTGAAAGACAACAGAGGGCAATGCAAAGTCACGGGAGACACTGGGAGCGAAGAACAGGAAGCAAAAGCTGCTCCAGACCCTCATATCGTGCAGCTGCTAGGCCTCCGAGGGCCCCCGACCTCCTCCAACCTCAGCGAACCGCTGGGCTCGCCTTCCGTCCGTCCGCACACGCAAACTGCGCCATCACACTTCGGGCTACGGCCTGCCTTCCACACAAAACTACACCTGCTTTTGAAAAGAGCTCCAAAGAATCACGTTTGAGGTTGATGCTTTGCACCTAAACCAAAGCAGATAAAAATAGTAGAGGGATAGACCCCCGATGTGTCTGGAAGCCGCTTTGACAGTCAGGCCTCACGGGCAAGGATTCCGTGGCCTTTTGAAGAGACCGAGACTCACACTCATTCACCGACTGGATTCGAAGCGACTTGTTACCTTCCCCCATTCAATAAAAACTTTTTGATTGAATACGCTTAACTGATTGTCATTTTTGAAAGCTGGCAAAGATGTATAAGGAGGAGGAACCAGCCAGAAATTTCTGTTACGCTCCATTTGTTCAAAAGCATCTTCCTTCCTGTTTCTAATGCGGCAAAACACAAATACAGTGTATTTAAGAGGAACAAGCTAAATGGTAACCAATTCGGCCTTGATACTTATGCCAGAAGCTACACATCTGGGGTGACTATAATGCCGCGCCTCCTTATCTGGAAATCCTGGAGTTGAGTTACCATCTCCCCCCTTCTAGATAAACATCACACCTGAACTTTGAAAGGGGCGAAGCCGCCCATGTCACACACAGACACATGTTCCAGGCAAAGGCACAATCGGGACCATTGTCCCGGAAATGTATCAAGCAAGGTTAGCCTTCACTCGTCTCAACTTCTAACCCAGCGGGCCACCCTCGAGGGGCTTTTGTTTTGTTTCGGTGTGGGCTTCACCGACATGGCGTTATGACCGCTGGCGGATAAATGAGGCATTTACTTTGTAAATAAAGGGCAGCAGGTGGAATCAGGGGTTTACAGGTGAGCAAGTGGCACCGAGCGCCCTGAAAACACGAGCTCGCTGTGGTCTGTCCGGCCTTCTGTTTGCACCCGACACAGACGGAAAGACGAGATTTTACTTAATAGGCGTGCTGAGCCGACCGCAGCTATAGTTTTCCATCTAGCAGTTGACTTACCTCCGGCCTTAAAAGTTTTAATTTTTAAAAAGGGCTTTCGCATTTAGAGGCCACCATGCGTGACCTTTTCATATGAATTAGTAATTTATTCTAATAGGTCGTTGCCATTTTAAGGACCCGGTTTAGGCTTTGAAAGTACAGGCAGTCTATTAGCATAATTCTTGGAACAACTCAGACTCGAGTTTTTTTTCATGGACGGGGCCCCTCATTTGGCTCAGGGAGAGATGGAGGTCGTGGAAACTTCAGGCTCCAGAGAGGGGCAAAGGGCCAGAATGTCCCGGCAGGAAACACCTAGCGAGGGCACAGGTCCCCGGCTCAGATGACCTGCTTCATACCAAAGCCAGCAAGCTGGGATAACGCACCCGCAACCTAACACACTAGGTCCCCTAATGCTACAAACTGGGTTAGACAGATGGTGTCACACGCTACCCAGAGGGACGGCCTAGCGACCGTGCTTTCCAACACCACACGTGACGACGAATTCACATGTCAGAGTTTGAATTTTGTGGTCTTGTAAGCTTCGTATTTATGGATGGATGCGCCCCTTGGCTCTTTTACATCTTCCTGTCTGAGCGAGAAGGCCTTGTCTGCTTTTAGAAGCAACAGACTCACGATAGCTTGGAATCTTGAAAATATTGTTACACTTAATGAGGTAATTCAGTTTTTGGACAAGGGTGTTCTTGGCCTCTCATCAGCTAGGGTCATGGAAAGAGCCCAGAAAAAATATAATAATATTTTAATAGCCTAGGAAACAATAAATAGGTTTCCACTGAAACAGAAATCTCAGCTGTAAGATTTTAATAGTATTTAACGCTCCCACAGTGGTTTTCGGTCCTTAAGGCACCTTCTGCGATTTAAGTAGAATGACTGAAATTGTTGCAAATGAATGTGACACGAAGCCTGTACTGTATAAATGATGAAAGAAAGTACTCTAAAATAAAAAACAAGCCAGCAAATCCCTGCCAACGAGGTTCTATTGCTTATGACCATAAAATTCCTAAAATCTAAACTAATGATTACCCAGGGCATTTTTTTTTTCTTGTCATATTCCCTAGTTAGTAACTTTAATCACAATGTACTTCTAAACTTGCATTCAAGACGAAACACAATGTTTAAGTTCTGGTAAAACTTTTCAGAAGATTCCAAATCAAAGAATTAACGACTTGCCATATGAACTTTCCCTGTTTAATTTCCATCGACTAATTCCAAAACCATTTATTTTAAATTTGAAACACTAATCCAAATGGACTGTGGGGAGCGCCGTGGCCAATGTGTTTGGACTCAATTTCTTGAGCCAGTGCGTTAAGACCCCATTCAAGCATCTATTTAAGACCATGGTTCACAGCGTGAAGGCAACTGGGACTTTTGGCACCTTCGTGGAACTTTCTGGACTCTAAGGAGTGGGCCCCATTTATGAAGCGAGCTTTCTGGTCTCCACGGATGCCTAGTCCCCAAGGCCATTAGTTTCTTCCTCCCAACATCCCCAAGAGACCCAGAGTGGGTGGGAGTAGACTTTTCACAAAGCCACCATCTACCTTAACCGGGGAAATGGTCAAAAGGAGACTATCTGCTTTACTCTGTTCCTTTTATTTATTGTTTTAAGCTTACTTATTTATTTTGAGAGAGAGAGAGCAAGCACGAGCAAGGGAGCGGCAGAGAGTGAGGCAGTCGCAGAGCCCGGCATGAGACTTGATCCCGTGGAGTGTGAGATCATGACCTGAGCTGAAATCAAGAGTTGGATGCTTAATCGACCGAGCCACCTAGGTGCCTCTACTCTGTTCCTTTTAAAACTTAAATGTAAATAAAGTGATACCCATGGTAGCCTTGACTGAAGATTCTAGAGGGACATACTTTGGACTAGGGGCACAATGACACCAAACAGAGACCCACGGACCCACTTACTGGAGTTCGTAATTGGCTGCACAAGTGTTAACTGCTGAAGAGTAGGAAGATTAATTCCCCTACATTAAAATATTCTTAGCGCCTCACGGGGGAACATTTTTTCCTGAGGGCTAAGGTAATGGCAAAACCCATTGCTTGGCGCTCTGGCGTTGGCCTTGAGGATGGAGACTCACCCCGGAATGGGAATGATGGAGGGAGGGCCAGCTAACTTCTATTTTCATTTTCAAGGTGCCTTATTTAAATGACATTTTGATCCAACATCCTACTAAACAAGTAACGACAGGAAGAAACAAAAAGCCAGTTGGCCCAATCGATAGAGCGGAGTGCTAATGAGACCTCCTCAGATCAAAAGAAGCCCTTTAATTGCTCTGATTTGAAAGATTTTAGGTTTTGGCCATCGCTTTCAATTCTTCAAATTTAGCCCCCTGTAATTAAGAGTTTAGAGAGTCAAACGTTCCGGTTTCATCGGGTAATACATTTCCTTTCATTAAATGCTGCTTCAGCTACACATATGTACAAAGGCGACAACTTCTAGGTGCAAGTTTCACGTCTTGGGTTTTACTTGATTTACCTACCAACCGAACGTCGGGGAGCCCTTCCAAATAGCCTTGCAGCTACTGACTGGCCTGTGTTCCAGATGCCCGAGGTCCCGGCCAGGCCTGGGTGTCAGCCTTCCCGGCTGGAACCCCCTCCCTAGGCCCACTGCTATCTGCTGTTGGTAAACCCCGAATTCAGCAATTAATGGGACACAATTAGTCACGTGTCTACTTCATCTAGGAACGGACCCACCTTTCCATCTTCTTGTGTTTGCCCACGTGCGTTTAGACTGAGGTAGAAGAATGTGTCGTTAGACCTTGGTTCTACCCATTTCCCTGGGTTTTTATTTCCAGGGGGCACAAACGGCCCGGCTTCCAGATGGAGAAGGCGGCCTTCCCCTGTGCACCGAGGCTCCCAGGAAGCCCCAGCTCTCCTCCAGGCTGCCCCCCCACCACCACCTTCGCCACAATCTCCATTCAGCCACCATTTGGTGAGATGCCCGGCTGTGCCCCTCCACTCTTTCCCTCGGGGTGCCGGGGTCGGCGGGTGTGCCCTGCGCCGGCCGGCCTGTCGCGAGCCCGCTCAAGAGGAGCATGGCCCGACTGGCACTGTGGTTCCCCCGGGTCTTCGCTGACCTCTCCAAGTTAGGAGGAGAAAACCATTCGGCCACAGCGTCAACCATTTGCCACTGGTCTGGGGGCCGGATGAAAAGGAGAGGTTTTCACGAGCCCCCAGACCTCAGCTCCACCCGCGGCTGCGTCTCGGGGTCTCTGCACGCCACCCAGGACGGTGAAAGCTGCTGGGCAGCTTTCTTGAACATTCCTGCCTCTCAGTTGCCTGAGTCCCTACTACCTTCTCAGCTTACGGGCTCCTTTTGCGCTAATTATGCTGAAAAAGTTGAAAGAATGTTGCTGACTTTACAAAGAAGACAAAGCAGAATTGCCTTAAAACCTAAATATGGCCAATTTCTTTCAGGAGGCAGACAACTTGGCTTTCAAACGACTTGTACGGCGTGGGTTAATTGCAGATGGCCAATTCATTTAGTAAGACTCAGGTGACAGAAGGGCCCGGCGATGGGGAGGACAAACCGCTTTGGGGGGCCATTTACACGAAATGAGAAGATCTGATTAATGATGAACCGCCCCCCCCCTGCACTTAATTGTAAATTATGGCTTGCCAACGAAGGAAGGCTAATGGAAACGACCGAGAAAAGAAAGGAATGGAAATTGTCCACCCGCAGAAAGCAACACCTGTACTATGCAGGTAAAGGCATCAATGAAATGAAAGTCTAACCCCCCTTCCCCACCCCCACCCCTACCCCCGACTCCCGGGAAGACCGTGGCCGCAGCAGAGAGAGGATGCGGTTTCGGCTGCCCGGTTCACTACGTAGGAAGCATCTTGGCCGAGCCAGCATTGGGAAGGACGAGCTCTCCCTGCGAAGCCGAGCGAGCTGTGGATTAGACCACCCCTCCCGCTCTGAAGTCCCCTAAGGGTTAATAGGTGAACAGTAGCAGCTTGGAATGATTTATTTTTCTAAGGAACATTAAATACTGAATTGCTCAGGCTGAAATGGCGCCACAGCTGTGCGCCGCAGGGCTGAATTTTGGACACCGGCTCGAGTGACAGGTGTGCTTGATGCAGGCCTAGCTTGGCTGAAGCGGGGGTGCCCCACTCAGATTTTCCCCACCGATTAATTGGTGGGGGACTCTGGAGCCAGCCGGGAAAGTGCCTTTTGCCACAGACACAGAGACCATGTGTGCTCAGCCGTCAACAAAAATGCCAGCCGGGGGGCGGGGAGCAGGACGGAGGCACCGCTTCCTGAGCATAAAACAAGAAAATCCAGACAGACCCCGGAAGGTGGGGAAAAGGCAAGGTGGGAGCCGAGGGAATGGGTGGGACCGAACCCTTCCGGGTTTTCCAGCAAACAGGTCCGTCCTATAATCACCTCTTGGAGGATTTTAGCAATCGAAGCGAGCCCGGGATTCTAGGAAATGTGTCACCAAAATTGGTATTATGAGAGGAAGTGGCACAAAGCTAGAAACACGGAGTCTAATCTGTAACATACGAATTATATCTATTTTTATCCTAGGGTTGCAGTGACCTAACACCAAGAAATGAAATCTCTGGAAAACCAGCCCTTCACATATACGGGACGCGAACACCTTGGGGGTGGGGGCCGCGGGGCATCGGCTGCACGGAGTCCCAGGGTGCTGTCTGGGGTGAGGAGTCAGCAATCACCCGCGAAGGCAGTGGAGTTTTGTGGGAACTTGGCAGCAGTGAAGGAAGCCAAGCGAGGCTCTAGACCAAACCTTGGGGGTTCTGGGGTGCTGTCAGCACGCTGGCAAGAGGGCCGCTCTGGAATGCCAGTCTGGCCTGGGCAAACTGGGCTACGCCCACAGGGTGTCCTGGTCTACAGTGGGCAGGGAGAAGGGTAAGCTTTCCTTGGTCCCTCCCGCTGTGTGCACTGGGTCCCCGTCTCCTGGCGAGATGGTCCTTACGGTATCGGAGCCGCTCCAGCTGCTGCCACTTTGGAGACTGGCCCTAGCGACGCTGCTCTCACCAAGGAGATGGGCGAAGGCATGGACCCGCGGAAAGCAGAGGCAGGTTTTTCTTTTGCTTCTTACGCTTAACAGGTAATCTCTGCCTTCTAAGCACCAGGATTTCCTGAATGTGTGGGTCCTCTCGAGCTGCTTCAAAAAAGCAGAGCTATGAAAGAACCTTCCCAAGGAAGTTGCTATAAAACTTAGTTGGGACCCAAAGACCTCTCATCCGCAAGTCACATGGACACTCCATTTACTCAAAGCCATGAAAAGCATCCCTAAGTCTCGAAAAACCCAACCGACCCCAAATTCCTACCATGATGGTATTAGCCCGTGCCTCAGGGGGGCGCCCCAGAGCAGGGTGATTAAAACCATTCTCAGCCTGAAAAGGGAGTCTCTTCGATGGTTCGCTATTAATCAGGCCAGTAAGCATTCCAAATACACCATTTCAATGAGCCGGCTGCCTGAAAAAATGTGGGGAAACCAAACTGTTGACTAACGTGATTCCCAAGAATACTTAATATTGGAATCTTGGATATAAAAATACCTTTAGACTCCATTTGCCTTAGACATTCTTAAATGTGTTAAATAAACGTGTTTTCCTCAACCTGGCGTAAGGTAACTACGTTATCTACGAGATCTAGTAACGGTGAGCAGAGCAGAGAGGGGACTCTCTAAAGAGGAGGAGGAAAAACGACCAATGCAGAGAAGCCTGCGACAAAAATCTCGTCTCTAAAATGGACGCCGAAGGCAGGAGATTTGGGGAGAAAAACACCCGCGTCACTTCTAAAATGCGTAAAGCCAAACAGCGTGTCTTGCAAATGAAAAAAATTTTAAAAGCTACCAGCGGCACGCTCGCCCTGGGGAAACAAACGAGAAAAATCACTCTAATTCTTCGTAATTGAACCCTTGCCTAACCTTCCTCCCAATACCTGGTAATTCTGTGAAATCACCCAGCTGTCACTCTCTTCCTTTTAGAAGTGTGACATTGATTTGTCCGGCAAGCACCCATTATTAGAATTCTGAGGTCTGCCTAACGGGGCTACTAATAAATCTAAGTCATCAATTCTTGACCTTTTTCTCCTGAAACTCTCGGTGTGTGGTAAGCTGCTGAAAACACATTTTCGGGGTTCTGTAACCCTGACATAAAAATGAAGGATCAAGGCGGGGTGGTTCTGGTGGTCTGAGCACATCTGGGCTCTGCCCTGCCTGCACCTCGGAGGGAAAGGAAGCAAGACGGGTTAGAGGCAGTGTTTGGGGGCGACGGCGGTGGTGCTCCCCTCTGGGCTGAGCTGTCTGCACGTAGAAATGAAATACGCAAGACTGTGGCACGCAAGGGAGCCGGTACCCTTCCCCTGCCTCTCCTCATCCCCTTCCTCTCCTCATCCCCTTCCTCCTCCACCTGCCTGGCTGTTTACCGCACTGAAAGATCCGGAGGAAAAAAAAAAAAAAAACAAGCAAAAAAACCAACACAGCCCAGAGAGTCTAAATTGGCTATCTGCAGGAGAAAGAAAGAAAAAGGGAGAAGATTGATGATCTCGTTCTAGTTGGGGGGACCGTGAGATAAAAGGAGGGGGGGGTGTCAGCTTTTTTGAGAAACTGAATCATGGACATTTTTTCTTTTTCCATAAAAGCTACATTTCTCATCCTTATTATTATTTTTTTTTTACTGGTGGGATTGAGCTGGTTGCAACCTAACGCAAAACAAGGGCAAACAATCGCCGAGACGCCAAGTCATAAAGATGTCTCCTGGCAGCAGGCTGCCTCCCCGAGCCCGGCCGTAAGGACCGGCTGGCTGCCTCATCCCTAGTGCCCCTCTGCAGACCTCGGATGGCCATGGCAGAGACGGCGAGACACCCCGGCACCTCGTTCGTGCCCTGTCTTCCTCGTCCCTTAGAGCGCAGTCTCGCTTCTACGGTCTCTGCCCTCTGGTTCCAAAAAATACGTTCATCTGAGACCCTTGGGCTGTGTTGGGGTGAAGTCGGGGTAGGTGGTTGGATGAGCTGTTCCTCTGAGATGCTCAGGCGAACTGGCTCTCTGTAGACAAAACAACCAGGGGCTTTTTTCACAATTACATTTTGGACCAAATCGATTGGACGCTTCAGTGTGAAGAAGACAAAAACTCAAGTCAAGAAGGTCATCGGAATAGAAATTTGGGGGCAGTAAGAAGGCACAGGATGGTGGAAGGCATTACGTTTTCCTAGCAGTGAAAATCCGAGTTTTCAGATTGTGGTGAATGACTCAGAATTTGCCAGAACAAAGCCATAGCAGAAAGAATGGATGTTTTTAAAGCTTACATTGTTCCTGTTTATTTGGTGTCCCTGCTGCCAGGAAGTGGCTGGAGCCCTCCTTTTTAGCACCGTATAACATGTAAATGGTCTAAATTAAGAAGCCAGCTAATCCAACCAAAATTAATTCTGACATGAAAGAGAAGACCAATTCTCCAGATAGGCTTGTGACCTATGGCCGCTGCCACCTGACATTAACCACCCACTGCACTGTGCTCCTCCAAAGAACGGGATGTTTTCTCTTCCCAAGTGCCTATTTCTTTCAAAGAGGGGATGAAAACCTCACTCCGTCCCTCTTCTGACGTTGGAAAGGCACAGTCTCCTTCAGTGGAATAGCCTTGACTGCCCTCCGTCCCCACTCTGCCAGCTTCTGTGTCTTATCTGTTTTTTTTTTTTGTTTTTTTTTTTTTGCTCCTCCAAGCTATAAAATCGCCATAAAATCAAATCCCGAAGTGCCCCAAGGGTTGTAAGTCAAGATGCTGCCCGGTGCCCTAGAACGCTTCTGCCTGCAGACCGAACCGCCGGCTCCTGGTATTATTTTCCAAGCGAGAAAGGGAGGGGAATGGGCTCAAGCACGTTTTCCTAACGTTCTCCCCCCACCCGGTCCATGGCCACCAGCAGGAGCATGGCTCCTCCGTGGTCTCTCTCTGCGGCGGGCAGAAGCCGCGTGGCCAGCTAGAGCGAGGGGCTGCAGGCGGGCTCGGGGAGCCTGCACTTGTGCCGGCGGGAGGGGGGGTCTCAGCCCAGCCTGCGGTGCCGCCTCGCCATTTCCAGACCTGCTGCCCCCTCCCCTAAGCCTCTGCAGGCGTGCATTTCGCTTGTTAATCCGCTTGTTAAGTGCCAGGAATGAAGTGGGGTTACTTGCAAATGTCCATAATTCATCTACCACAAAGCCCCGAGCCCGAGCTGCTTCCTTCTCTGCTGCCCGTTCAGAATCGTCCACGTTGAAAGTGTCTCTAGCGGCATGCCGATTTAGCGAGGGGGGTCAGGGGCCCCGGAAAAATTGCACACTGTCTGGGGGAGGTCGCCGCAGAGGGTGCCTCCCGGTGGGGGGGAAAGGCTGCCCACCGGTGTCTAATCTGAGGCGGAGGGGCGCTCTCGGCAGCGACGTCCCTTTGAGCAGAGACACCGTGTGATTCGGTTACACAAAAGCAGTCGAGATGAGCAGGTTCAAATGGGCTCCCTGCTCAGTGCGAGTCTGTGCGGGGGGCTCAGGAGCTGCTGCTCCGGCTGAAAGGGAGGAGGGAGGGGAGAGAGAGCAGGAAGCCGTGCACCTTCCCGCTGTTTTCTCTTCCCTCGGCTCCTTCAGCCCTGGGGACCCCCAGCCAACCTGCATGCATTTCGCTCCTCTTGCTTACATCCTCGTTCTCGGGAGCCGAGGCCGTTTGCAGCTGAGAGAGAGACTCCTATTTGCTTCTGTTTCCCTCTAAGCACTGCCACACTGGGACCCCAGGGCCACCTTCAGGGGCTGCAGCAAGCCACCTGGGGAGGGGGGTCCCTATGGGCTCAATGCCTAAGGTCAGGGCGGTGATTACAGACCAGCCCAGGAGGGCGGAAGGTGGGGGGGGAAACGGGGCTCCTTCCCCGATTCTGGCCTGAGCCAAACGCAGTCCTAAATCTAAATCTGCTTTGCTAACTGTCTCCCCACTCCAAACCACGGCCTCTCTGCCCATCGGAGAGCATCGGTCTCCGGCCCTCCCTGCAGCTCCGAGGCCCTTGCTCGTCCGTTCGAGTCATGCACCTGCCTTTCAATAAAAACGTTGTTTTCAACAGTGGGGTGTGTGACCGCTCGAAACCCCTCCGTGGCTCTCAAAGCCAGTGGAGGAGAGGCTGGACTGCTCCTCGGGGTGAAAGTCACGGCTCACCCGCATGGAAGGGAAGCGAGAGGCCAACGCCCGGCAGCTTGCTGAGCTCTGTCTCGTGGGCCCTTCCTATTCACACACTTTGCGGCATGACCGAGGGGCTGGGGGGGGGGACAAGGGCGGGGGGGCCGCCCTCCCCCTCGGAGCATCCATCACCGGGTGTCAGACTGCAGCCGGCACCTCTTCCAGAGCCCCCCTCCCTTCCCCCCACCCCCCCCTCCACCAGCCTTCTCTGTAAAAACCAAAAACCATCTTGTTCTTTCATCATAATTAAAGTGCTGTCAGGGAAAATGGCATGGCTGATTTTTGCCGCAGTCGAAATGACCCCCTCATTTCTCTTCTCTCATTTGCTAAAGTGGTCCCTTCTCCGCCTGAAATCAGGCCCTTCGGGGATGGAAATTTTAGCTGGAAGCGGAGTTCGAAGCAGAACCCTAACCTTGGAGCGGGGGAGGGATCGATGTTTGGAGCGGCCTCTCTCTGCGGCAAGGTGCCGGCGAAGCCATCTTAACGGGCAGGGCCGGTGGCGGCGGCTGCCTCTGGGCTCCCTAGTCACCGGTCATTGTCAGGGTGCACCATTCGGCCGCATTCGGAGGCTGATTCTCCGCGCTGACTTATCTAAGGGGCAGGAGGAAGCCGTTTGAGAGGAAGGCAGTAGGTTCTGGATCTGGGAAGATAAAATCCAAATGCCTTCCACGCTCACAGGGAAAGCGCGACTGCGTACTTAATACCGTCCGCGGCCTGCGTGTCTGTGTTGGAAATAAAGCTGTAACTTACACGCATAATTACAACGCCCTCCTCCTCCTAGCCGAGTGCTACTGAGCCGCGGGGACACTCCCGGCCTGTGGCAGACGCCGCAGCGCTCGGGGCTCCTCCTAAGGTCCTGGCAATGGCCTCACAAGTCATTTTGTGACACCGTCACCCCAATCCTGCAGGCCCTCACAGAACTTTCCGAAAAGAGCATGCCAGGTAGGGCATGCATCCGCGTGTGAGGAAACAAACGACAGAAAAGAGGAAAAACGAGGAAGAACAGACAAAAGGGAGAAGGAAGCCCGAGAGAACCCACGGCCCCCAGGCGCCGTGAGCTCTGCCGCCGGCATTCGTGACATATGTTCAAATACACGTTATGTGAGGAAATCATAATATTCATCCTAGCCTTCAACTACTTCCATTTTAAGGAAACTCGTACGTCAGGAGCTTTCAAAATTAGCTTAATTTCCTTTTCCTAAAGATCACACATCTTGGAAGGGCCCCTTCTGAGTTACACCGGGGAGCTTAATTGGCAGGCTTCCGGGTTTCTAGGAGGGTATGCTAATATCTGGCAAGTCAAAATGGCAATCCAGGCCTCCCTCAATTGAATCATTAGTTGTTAATGCATCTCTGAGTAACTGGAAGCGAAGGTGTGAAAGCCACCAGAGTGTCACTAAGCACCAGGCTGTAGCCCGAGGCTGTAACGTAGGGCACTCGGGGGGCTGTTGGGGTCATGTCTCGGCAACGAGGCAACAAGGCTGTCTCGGCTGCTGGATTATTTGCTGGCCTGGCCTCCTGCCTCTTTGGCTCCTGTTCCCCACCACCCCCGATATCTCCCCCCCCTTCTTTTTTAAAGAAAGGAAAACAACCGTACAGCACTCGAGCCTTTTATTTCCTGACTGTTCTGTGTGTCATAGCCGTGGACGCTGGGGGAAAACATAGGCTTGCTCTTATCGATCTGAGCTGAAATGAGTCAGGCACCTGAAGGCTTCGATCTGGACCTGACTGCCACTCGGATGCGCCCCTCCACCCCCGCGCCCCCTCCTCCCCCGCTGCCTGCCGAGCGGAAGCCAGTAAGGTCCCGTGGTAATGCCTGGAGAGCTGGGGGTGGGGAGGACCCCCAAGTCCTAGAGCGTCAGGACGGAGAAAGCCAATTCAGTGAATCCACTGCACTGGGGGTGCTAGGCTGGGGAGAATGGGGGTCCAACCCGGGACAAGGAGTGAGGAGGGAAGCCCGCTGTCCAAGAGTCCCCTCCCCTAGCCTTTCCCAACGCCTCCAGTTAGAATTCTACTTTTTAAGGGCTCCACCATTAAAAATGTAGCTCTCTGCTTTTTGGACCTCATAGAGCTCTTTATTAAAATGCAAATTTCCCTTAAGGGTAGCCCTGTAAGCCTTTGCCAGCTAATGGGATTAACTGAACCGAACACAGCCACCTGCAGGGAGGTAAGGAGGCCTGGGGTCAAATCTCCTCGTCTCAAATTTGTCACAGGCTCATCCTAGGGCACCCAGAATGCAAAACGCAGGCTCCCATCCCTGCTTCAGGTCTCTTTGAGAGGGGACTCTGAAACCAGGGCCCGAGTCCCGGCTGTAGGATGGTGGGCTCGCTGAATGTCGCTGGGCCTTGGCATCCTCCTCCCTTTCAATCGATTCTCTTAGGACGGACGCTGCTTTGCAAGGATCCCGACAGCACGGTCGGGATTAGCAGAGTAGCATCAGGCTAGCAGTGGGAAAGTAATTGCACAGAACTAATTCATTTATGGAAGCGGCCGCTTCTAATAAAGGATGCTTTCAAAGGATCTTGGGCAACTGCTTTTCCTGAGCTGGCAAACAAGCTTCGGTTTATGTCCTGAAAATGAGATTTTGGGCACGTTGATGGCTCCGTGTGCCCCTCGGGTGCAAACAAGGTGGGGGGGGTTGGTTGCTGAAACTTAATTCTCTAAATCTGAAATTCACGCATGGAACAAATCCAGTCCGTCATCGGGAGCTCCTTCAGCCCGGTGGTCTACACTAAAGCGTTTCCCTGGTCTTAGACCTAAAGTAAAGCATCTCTATCTGCAGACGCACACATATAAAAAAATTTTTTTAATATAAAGATCACGTATGTGGTGAACCTTACAGGAAGCTATGGGTAAGACACTATTCCAGGTGATGAATAGATAAAAGTATTTGTTAAAGGAGAGCAGGGAATTCATTCTGGAATTCAAGATGTGTTTTCCTACCACAATGACGGGGAACTAATTATACGAGTTGAACATAGAGTATCTCCATCTGCATCAGAGAACAGGAAGAAGAGGCACAAAGCTCAGGATCTAAGATGGAGGCCTGGATCTAAGATGGAGGCCTGGATCTAAGATGGAAGCCCGGAGCTAAAATGGAGGTCTGCAGCTAACATGAAGGGCAGCCTAGAAGCTTCAGATGCAAGCACTCCACAGTCCATCAGGACCTCTGACAGCAAACTGTGAGCACTTTCCCACCCCGCTCTCAGCCAGGAATCTCAAAGAGGATTCTAAGGTTGGGAGGAAGACTTTGGGCCCATTCCCTAAGAGAGTTTTCAGTCCTAGAAGATTCTAGAAGGCAGAGCTTGGTTCCAGACAGAGCAGAAAAGAGAGAGGAGCTGACTAGGGGCATTTCCCTGTACCAGCCCTGGCCAGGCCTCTGTAGCCCTTGAGAAAGCAAGCCTGTCTCCCCACCCCCACCCCGTCCGAGCACGCCAACACCCCCCCCCCACCCCCGCTTACACCTGTACAGGAAGGCCTGGTTTTAGAACCAGGGAGGATGCCCTGTCACCCGGGGGCCCGCACTGTGACCCAGGATAGAAGGCTCCATCCCTGCCAGGGTATAAAAGTTCAGCCTCAGCCTGGCGTGGACATCCCGACGCTGCTGCCCATCCAACATAGAGACTCAGCTGTTTGTTTGGACCCAAGCAGACCTCGCGGGGTGCCTGCGGTTCAGTTATCAGGGCGCAATCATTTTACGTGAGCACTGATTCAGTTTCCTCAACCAGCTTGGAGAAAGTTTCTGAAATCGGTTTTTTGACAGTCTTTCCATCTGCTCTTAACCGTTCTATCCGTGCGCTATTTAATTCCTCAGTGGAGACTTCCTGGGTTTGTTCTGATTCTAAGACCATCAAAGGGAGCCGCAAGTCTTACACCTCGGTCTTCCCCATGGGGAAGGGCACACGTTAGGCACTCGATACGTGTATATTGAACAACTGAAGGAATGAATGAATGAAAATGCCCAAATTAAGGCCAACTCACCGACCTGGCAAGGATTTCATCCTTCTGAGAGGCGTGGCAGACACACCAACGGCTGCTGCAAGCTAAGAGATGCTACTAGAAGGCAAAAAGGAAACAAGCTCTTTCAACATCCAATTTAACCCTCAAATTAGGAAATAACTTATCGGCGAGGGAAAATGGGTACACGTGCCCCACGAACCGGGCAACATTCCATGTTCTTCGCCAAGCGGACACAATCTGCCTATGAGGTAATCCTCAGATCTGCCAATAGTCAAGAATTTGAAAAATTAATTTGTGACAACTGTTTCCATTTGGGACCGTGGTTTTCCTCAACCAGGCATGTCACTTTGTGTTTGATTCCCATTAAGCACCTCCCAGCCACCTTCTCTCTTTCTGAAGAACAAACACGACCCCCTCCTCCCCCCCACAATTCCTAAATGTCACAGAAGGCCCATTTTATAAACATTTTTGTGGCAAGTCTCTTTTCTTGGCCATTAGAACAGCCATTGTTCCCCCCCCCCCACTGGCCCCTAATCGACTATTTGCTAAGTCTCAAAGCGATACAAATTTAGGTCAAATCAATTAGTAACACATTTCTAACTCTTGGCACTTGGGAAGAGTGCGAACTTTTCCTGGTGGGGAGAAGCTAATCCTGAGAGCGACCTCAAGCCTGGTCAACCAGCAAATGCCTTCTGCCTCTGTGGGCTGTGCTTTCAAAAAAAAAGAGAGAGAGAAACTTGGGAGACTGGGGTCCCGCCACAACGGAGTAGGACAAGACTTTGATTCTTTTTTTTTTTTTTTTCACTTGAGTTAATGAATAAAGCACAGGACAGAGAGGCAGCTGACGGAATATTTCCCCCACTAACTCCAGGAAGCTGAAATTCTGTTGAGATTTGCATCTGGGTGTGATGGTCACTCTCGACGCCCCCACCCCCCGCCCCCACAGAGCCATCAACCTTGTGAGCCTCCTCCAGTATAACCCTGCTCCCCCCTCCTGCCCCCATTCTTCCTTACTGAATAGAATGTCTCCCCTCTCTAATGAACATACCCAGGAGAATAAAACTTGTTTTTCCAAAAGGGGGGGGGGGCGGGAAGAAAGGAAGGAAGGGAGGAAGGAAGGAAAAAAAAAAAAAGAAAACAATGCCTATACTCGGTCTGGCTGGAGCCAAATTCTCGAAGACAGCAACCTGTAAACCTCCAAGGATTTCCTCAACATCCGAGACGAATACGTAATGTACAGGGCGTTTGCTTTTAACTTACGATTTGCTTTGTTTCGCTTTGAGTAATTATCGAATCAAAGAACTCATGAAGACTGGATTTTTTTGAGGGACAAAAAGGTCCACCGTGTGCCAGATTTCTTAAGGCAAAACCAAACCCCCGGCTGGGATGGGCATGTGAAAAACGGCTTGGAAAATCAGGTTGTGCTGGAAGGGGCTTGTTACTAATCACAAAAAAAAAAAAAAAAAAAAAAAGAAAAGAAAGAAAAAAGAAAAGGAAAAGAAAGAATCCAAAAATTGGACAATCGCTGTAGGATGGGGAGAGGAAACTGGGGAGGCGGAGAGGGCCCACTGTGTGCGAAACAGGTGATGGTCGGAGCTCAGGGTCAGAGCCGCTGCCCCTGCTGAGCAAACGCGCATGCGCGCGCGCACACACATCCAGCCCCCGTCTCACTCAGTGGGCTCCTGGCACCGACGTGGGACCCTGGGGCTGCGGAGGCCTGGGGCGGGATGACTCGTCCCCACTCCTGCTCCGGGTCAGGCCCTCAGCTGCGCTGGCAGCCTTCCATCCTCTGTGCCTGCTGGCACTGCCCTGGCCTGCAGCCGGACCCGCCCTTCTCGACTAGAAGTTCCCAGAGGGCAGGGACCCCATTTGCGGCTCAGAGCTAAATTTAGCTTTTTTCTTTCTTGCTCCTTTAAAAAATGTCATCGAATCTCTGTATCTAGCCCTTAACTTCCTTTTGTGCCTTCTTTTTCTCTAGCTCTTTCAACAATACAGAACAAGCTAAGGGGGGTTGGGTTTTTAACTTCTGAGTAGTTCACAAGCATTCTGGGATTTTACAAGTTTAGAGGAGTAGACACAAAGGCAGGGAATTCAGATTCCTTTTCCCACCCCAGTGAAAGGACTCGGCAAGCAGAAGATGTGGAGGGCACAATGCAGAACGTGGGAAAACATCTGAGAACATGTGTGTGTGTGTGTGTGTGTGTGTGTGTGTCTGTTGGGCGGTGGGGGCAACAGACACAGACTGGTTTGTATACTGCGGCTCATACTCTCTTTAGAAATAGCCATACATCTGGCTGAAGAACAGGAGGTGAGGATAAAGTAAAATCATGGCAGGATAAGGGTGGGGTAGGGGGATTTCCTGTAATCTCATAATGTCAGTTTTACAGTAAATACAACCCTCTGGAAGAAAAAGGCAAAAGGGGCCACGGAAAGTATGGGGCGCAGATTCCCAGTCCTGTGGGCAACCCAAGTGGGCAGCGTGGTCCCACGTGGGAGGCTCTGAGCTCTAGAGGGCAAGGTCGCCTATAAGGAAAAGGGGTGTCTGTGTGTGTATGTATGGGGGGGGCTGCAGACACAGCAAAGAAACCCACCAAATGAACAGACCGAAGCCCCCTGTCCCCCCCAAAGCACAGAATGGCGGGATTGGGGTTAAAACTGATTCCCCTAGGGACCCAGGACAAAATGAGACCCCTACCTAAGATACCCCGAAAGGTGGGGCTTTTTTTGCGTTTGGGCTTCCTACATTCCATCTAGAGAATTCTAAGTGATCCCACTTCCTGCCAGCGGGCTTAGCCGTACTGAGCTCTCTGCTGACCTCTGGTGGGAGAGAAGCCCTAATGGCCCAGAAAGGTGTTCCAGACAGGGGCACCCCACCTGTCCCCTTCCCAGGACCCCCAATGTCCCGAGTAAGACCCCCGGGGGCTGCTGTGGTCTCTTGCCTGGGCCAAGGTTCAGGGCCATAAGTTGGGAAGCGTGGGGAGAAAAAACAGCAAGAGAGGCTGTAAAGAAGCCCCAGAAGATTACGGGCTTAAGACAGGAATGTTAGAATAAAGTTTGTTAACTGAAAAGAATTTTAATAGCAGGGTGGGGGAAGCTTACGCCTGAAATTAATACATTTTGTTCAATTCCTTTGACTTTTCAACGACAAACGGGTGAGGAAAAGCATCTCGGCATGCGGACAGAGGATACGTTTTGTGGGAAAGGAACAAATTCCTACCACAGGACTTTGTAAGCCCTCGCGTGAGAAGCTCGCGTGGCCCTTCTCGGATGGATGACCTCATGATTTTATAGCCACTGCAGGGAGGGAGGGAAGGGGGGGTGGAAAGAAATGGAAAAAGGGCGCCTGTTCTTTTTAGAGCCAGGAAACCTGGCCCCAGATGCTGTCAGGGCCCGCTTCCCCTCGGTGGGATCTTGGCCGGAAGAAGACTGATGGGGCCTGCCCCGCATCCTGAAGTCAAAGAGGGGGTCCCATCCCCAGGCAGGAAAGACTCTTAGTAAGAATGCCCTCAGTGACTTGTGGGTTTGCGGCCCTGAGGAGTAGAGAGGGGCCGAAAGGTAAAAAAAAAAAATTCAAATTAGCCCTGAAATCTGAGGGGCTCTGAAAACTCCAGTGACGCCCTCGGGAGTGAAAAACACGATAGGAATTCATCCTCAGCCAACACCTGCTCTCGTAGGACAATACTGAATCTTCCCATACTGTCTCAAATGCTAACTCCTCCAGGAAGGACCCTTGGGTTTCCCTGGTAGAAAAGGGACCTCTGCCCACCTCAGAATCTCTTCTCTCCTTGACCGGGGTGGGAAAGACGCACCGCTCACCTCTGCTTCCTGCAAAGATTCTCCCGGCAATGGGCACCCAGATGTTATTATTTAGCAAAGACAGCAGACTGGCCTACACTTTCTCGTACCCCCTGCCATTTTGGAAAGGACACTTCGGGGGGAGGCAGCATGCCTCTTCTAGTGACACTTTTTTTTACAAGAGAAATAAAGTTTTAACGTGAGGAGGACACACCTCTCATTTTTCAGACGGGGAAACCTTCGACCCGGAAGATAGAGCAGTTTGCCCAAGGTCTCAGAGCCAGTGCCCAGAAGAAGCAGGGCACACGCGTGGGCTAGGAATTCGGAGGTCACTGTGATAGGGTATTTTCCTGAACCGGCTAAGGTCTCCAGAGCCACTGGCTAAAAGTGACAGGAATTTGTCCTCAGACAGCAATTGTTCAACTGAAAAGTCTTCACGACTCTCCCTAGGCCCTGGGGGGGGTGGCGGCTGTGGCCCCGGGAAAGAGGATTAGGGGGAAGGGGCCGCAGAGGCGCGCCTGCGGCTCAGCACGCGGTGGATTTTGCAAAGCCAGGCTCCCAACAGTAAAGGCCGAGCGCCATCTGGCAGCCGGCTCTGAACAGCTTTGCTTCATTTTACTGTTTCTACTTTCCAGCCCCAAATACTGGGGGTTCTCACCTCTTTCCCTAAAAACAAGCTCTTTGCTGCTCAGAAACGCCCCGAAAATAAGAATCTAATTTTTAAAAGAAATCTCAAAAGAGAGGAGAAATAAAAGGAAAGCAAGAAAGCAGTAAGAGAAGGTCCCCAGAAGGCGGATTTCTGCTCCCACTTCTGAGCCGTGCGGACCTCTGGGGGGGGCGGGATGAGCCCCAGTGGTCTGCTCGCCCGCTTCCTCTGCAGGATGAAAGATCAACTCTCAGTTCTGAGCCTGCCTTCGTAGCTGAAGTCAGACCCCATCTCGGGGGGAATCAAGGTTTTAGGGCCAGAAAGAAAAAGAGAAGCGAGCCCTCCGCCCCTCTGTCAACTTAAGCCGCAGGTTAAGGCGTCTGCAAGGGTTCTGAGGTACTCTACCCAGCATCCTTTTCTCCAGCCCCGCCCACCTCCGCACCTTGCATCGTGACTTCTTTACACGTAAAGTGAACACAGAGACACTGCCCGGCGTTCTCCTAGACCACCCGCCAAATCTGAGTCCCTCCCTTGACCGTGGCAGGACCCCAGGACTACTAGGCAGAGTCATTACCAAATGAAGCCTTGTCAACACTTTTAGGAATCAAACTTTGGCCTCTTATGGATGTCGCTTGGCAAATTCATGGAATCCTGGAATAGGGCGCTAGCAACAACCAAGGTCCCCGGAATGAGAACCCCCTAACACCCGAGCCAGTGCTCTTTCCACTCTCCTGGGGCCCTCCAGGAAAGGGGACGATCCCCTGCCCACCCCCCTCCCCCATCAGGTCAGACTCCCTCCCCCATCAGAGCAACGTGCAAAGAACAATCACCATCAGCTCCCCCGACGCCAAACCACCCCACGATAAATGACAGTCCCTCAGAGTGACCCAGAATGACTGGATCCCATCAGAAGTTCCCAAAACTCCCACTTGGAAATGGGAAGCCCTCCGGTCAGTGTCCATCTTAAAACCAGCCCTGGCCGCTAGTCTGTAAAGCCAAACGATCTAACAGGCTTCCCTTTGAGCAGCTAAAAAGGAAGGAGTGAAATCACACGAATGTTTAATTATAAATAGCTATTAGTTTTCTGGAAATCCAACTTTTTAAAATGTTCCCCTAATGTCTGGCATTTGTTTTTGGGTTCTGCCCGGAGCCTTCTAAGCATTTCCTTGGAAAGATACTGTACTTGGTCCCAGGCAAAATGTCAAAATCAACATTCGAAAAACACGCCTTGGGTAATTTCGAGGCTTCTAGAATAAGGGTGTGTGTCTGTTAGGGGGCACTTCACTTGGCTACACTCGAAACATCTAAAAAAGAATATTTTTAAATTTACGTGTCCAATATGTAATTTATCAAACTACCAATCACTTTCTCCCCCTCACCCCAAAGTAATCCTTATAACAAAGGCCAAAGTGTCTGTGGGGGGGGCAGGGGGGAGAGTAGTTGTTCTCTCACTTTTGTTGTTTTTTTTTTCTTTCTCGACTTTGCAATGGACTTAAAGGCCACAAATTCCAAACACTCTAAGAAAAAAATGAAAAAATCCACTTTGCTTAAGAAAAACTAAGTTTCCGATAAATCTGTAACATCTAAAAGTTCTATCGAAAGACTGGATGGGGCCAAGAACATAAATGCATTGGGTTCAAAATATAATAAAGCAGCAATAGAGCCTCCTTCCACGACGACTCCCCGGGGAGAGGCCGTTTAGGGCAAGGTAGTGGGGGAGGGGGGTGTCGGGGCCACTGGTGGAAAATAAAATTAGGATTTAGTCTTGTTATGATTATTACAAGAGATACTGGTTATGGAATCTGCCCTAGCGTGGACCGGGGGGCGTCGAGCACCTTACCGGAGACCAAGTGCAAGACTGTCCATCAGGAAATGTCCTCGGGTTATCACTTCTATTGGCACGAGTATGTTTTACTTCTGAAAGATCTCATTTTGCCTTCCTCGGGGAGTCATTCAGAGCCTTCCACCGCCCCCCAACCCCCTGCAAAGGTAACTTCCTGCCTTGAAATCTCAATTGCTAAAGGTTATGGGTCACCTCCGTGCAGTGGGCTGGCTCCCTGTGGACCTGGGACTGAGGTGACCCAGCTGGCTGTGTGTGCACTCCCAGTTTGAGACTCCATTCCTGTTCTGTGGGACATGCGCGAAGCGGGGCCCGGCCGTCCCAGCGTGGATATGTTAACCGCTCTCTGAGTACCTGTCCCGATTCCCCTGGCATCCTTCTCTGCACCGCAGAGGGAATTAATTTAGCCAGACACCAGACAGAGGGAGAACTCCCAGCCTGCGACAGACAAAGGCCCCGGAAAGAACCTCGAAGTGGTAGGAGTGATGGCGGAAGGGTTAAAATCTATTTAAGCCTTGATGGATTCTGGCCCATTGATTAGCTGTGGGACTGACTTCGTTAATCAGCGTCTCAGAACAATTCATTATTTTCTTCCCCGGAATAATTCCCTTTCCTGTTCTCTGTAGGGTCATCTGGCCCCCGTCTTTTCTGAGATTTTTGGGAATGTAATGGGGTTGGGTGTGTGTGTGTGTGTGTGTGTGTGTGTGTGTGTGTGTGTGTGTGAGAGAGAGAGAGAGAGAGAGAGAGAGGCAGAGGCAGAGAGAGGTAGGCAGGCAATCAGTAGGCAGAGGTCAGGGATGTTGCTAGGTGTCCCCTGGTGCCTCCAACAGGCAGCCTGCGTGACAAAATATCAATACGGCTGCTACGAAGACCCTACTGTAAGACACGGCCTCTAAAATGCCCGAAACCCCAGCGTAGAGCCAACAGGGAGATGTCACAGCTTCAAAACAAAAGCCTGGGTTTGACAGAGGCTTTGGGGCCTAGTGGATGTGGGCTTTGTCCTGCGGTGGGGGTGGGGGGAAGCACAACGGGACCGTCCCCCATCCCCACAGCCCGGCCCCTTCCCCTCTCATTTAGTCACAGATGTGACACCTTGCTTCTGCCTTACGCCGCCTCACCATCTAGTGGTCACCTGAAATATCAACCCATCTCCAGCGTCCCCGGGCCCTGCTGAAGTCACTCGTTAAACAATCCATCCCTGCGGGGGCCGTGGACACAAAAACCCCTGAATGACGATACGATTTTATTAATATGTTAATTAAGCATCTCCTAGGCCTAAGGAACCTATATAGACAGCGGCTGTGAGGAATTAAGATGGACACTTTCTAAGATTCGAGAAGGCCTTTGAAAGCTCAAGGGCCTGCCGAGAGATGAGGTTTGACTTTTTATAAATGAGGCCCTCGCAGACTTTCGCTTCAGTCCTTCGGACACTTAGGAGTGACCATGGACGAGAGGGTGACATCTGGGGAGACCACGTGTTCACGTGCCCGGGAATCTAAGTACCCACATCCTTCCTGCGGAATGCCGTCAGCCCTGGACGGGTTGGGGTTTTCGTTTCCCTTTTTCAGCTGGGCCGAGGCCCAGAGAAACAGGCCTCCTGGGCCTCGGCCTCCATCACACCGCCTGGCTAATGTAGTGTTGGGGTATCGAGAGAAGCGTTCTTCCCTCTTGGCAAAAATCCTGCAAACTTACCTGAATCCAGGTTCCCTGTAAAAAAAAAATCTGCTCATAGTCATCTACACGCTGCAATCAGTTTGATGGGGGAAAAATGGTTCCAAATGGAACGAGGAGGGAGGCAGCAAGGTGTGTTGATTGGGAGAGGCAAGGAACTCTCGGCCCCGGCGACCTCCCTGTGAGACTCGACTGTGGTCTCCCGGGGCCGCGGGGCTGGGCCGCGGCCCTCCTTAGGGAGTGGGTAACGAGAGCTCTTCCTTCCCACCATCCACGCATTAGAGGAAGTTGCAGGGACTTTGTCCCACACACCAAGTGTGTGTGACGACGTCGGAGACACTGACTGACTCATAATAAATGGGGGATCGGAGAACAATCGATACCTTGACACCTCTTTCCTCGCCCCAAATTGAATCATTAGGAAGCATTCAGTAAGATCTAATGTTCCAGTTCTGCGGGCAGGGCTCCAGGAGTCGGAGGCTCCCGAATTCTCCCGAGGTTTAACAAATTACTCTGCGATGCAATCTGGGATTTTCCCTCCACGGGAGCACGAGAGAGACGCACGCTCTCTCTCGTCTCCACCGCTCTGCCACGCAGAAGTTCCTGAACATTCTGCCCCTGCCGCAGCCCCCGCTTTCTGCGGGGGGGGGGGGGGCAACTGTAATCCTAACGGCTGCGTCGGGGACCAGAGAGCAGCCTCTGTCTCAACGGAGCGTGTGACGGATGAGCAACAATACAGAACAGGCAAACATTGCTTTTTCTTGTGGTTCCTACCTCATCGTCGGAGGTCTCGTCTTCTGTTCCCGCTGGCCGGCCCGCCTCACCACCTGCTGTCGGGAAGGAAAACTAAAACAATCTTTTTTTTTTTTTGCATGTGTGGTAAAACATCGAACGGTCTGTGGCCGGGTCCCTGGGTTCTTGGTTTACAGATAGGAGGAGAATAGAAATGATAAAAAGAGAAGGAGGTGGTGGAGGGGTAGGGATAGGGAAAACTTTTTCAGGACAAGTTAAAAAAAAAAAAATTCTCTCCTCCTCCTCTCTGGCCCATGTATGTCACTCACCTGAGAGTGACTTCACACACTCATAAATTTGGCAAGGTGTCATTTGTCTCCGGCCTGAGCTGCCCTTTATTTATAAAATGTGCACAGAGTGTACTCTGAAAGGTAGAGACAGAAAGAATGGGCGAACTTTGGGAACTTACAGGTTCGCAGCCTCGTGGGGAATATAGAAAACGGAACCCTCCCCCCCCCGCCCAGTGCAGCAGGGACAGAAAAGTCCAAGAGAAATAAATTTCTAGAAACAATGGTTACCATTTATTGCGCACTTCCATGTGGCACTGGGTTGAGAATTTCTAGAATTTACTTCGAGTGTCTCTGGTCCTCTCTTTAAAATAATTCAGGAAAACCAACATCCCTTCCCCTGATTCTTCTGGAAATGGCCCTCTCCCTCAGTCAGAGGCTCCCTGGGTCTTCCCCCCATGATGGCTTGAATCGGGGGCACCTCGCCTATCCTCTTTGCTTTTGGAAAGGCCACTGACCATGTGCCGATTCTCCCTCGGGAGAACCTCTCCAAAGAGAGACAGACTCGGGCTGAGTCTTCTCCTTCCCTGAAGAGGTCAGGATCTCATGCCCAAAGCGGCCACGGGCCAGAACAGGAACTCGAGGGGACAAAGCCCCTGTCAGTGGAACTCGAGGAAGTTTGCTCAAGGAGAGTGCAGCAGGGCCACAGTCTCAGAGTTCCTGTGACTGCCGGGCCACCAGGGCTGGGGAGGGTTAATGAGACTGACCTGCGCTGGACTGTTTCACGTGGTAGGGGGCAACCCTGTCATATCGAGCGGCCCTGCCTTCCTATTTTGAAAATTGCTAATCTTCCTGAGAAAGGGGATTTTGAAATAGACAAATGGCATGTGAATTTCACATTCCACCAGGAACCCCAGGAGGCACAGGAGTGGGTTTGGAAAGAACCCCTCTGCCACCAGTGAAAGAGACCAAGTGTAGAAACCAGTTTTAATTTTGTTGAGTGAAAGGCTATTTCTGTGCCTCCTGACAGTTCCTTTAGGTAGAGGCATTTGGAGGTGCCACAGTTTTGCTGGGGGCAAGGGTCAGTTTTATCTGGGGGGAAGACGGACTCTGAAAACAAGTCGAGCCATGACAGTATGGGAAGTTTAAAATCTGGGCAATTAGGCTACCTTCTCTTAAGAATATATATATATATATATATATATATATATATTGATTTATTGCTTAAAACCAGCATTCCTGCATAAAAGTCAAAGGGGATCATTTTAAGACTGCACTGACTCTTGCTAAGGAGGAATTGGCCCCAACTAAATGGACTATGTAAAAAAAAAAAAATCACTGGGAAGAGTATTAAACAAGAGTTATTTTAATAGGGTTATTAGATCCAGGCCCAGATGATTTTAAAGTCTGTTACTCTAACACTAAAAATGTAGGGGAGCTATGCATAAAAGTACACCTATGATTATTATTATTAATAATATTATTATTATTATTATTATTATTATTATTGGAACTCTGAGTAAGAAGGAAAGCTTTAGACCCCAGTGAAGGAAACCACAGAGGATTTAAATTAGATTCTAAAGAAAACCTGCAGTTGAAACAGAAAAAAAGCCCAACAAAGACTGCAGCGCTGGCAGATGAGTTCAGGCAAATGTGGAAACCGAATATCACCACAGCGATGACAGGTATCTCAGAAACGGGCGAGCTCACGTTTCACGTACACTCAATGGACATTTATAACCCAGGGTCTGTCGGGCTTGGCCAGACTTCAGAAAGCAGACCTACTAGGCACCTGTCGTTGGACAGGGATTTGAAGAGCACACAGCACACAGCTTCGCACTTACATAACGCGTTATCGCTTGGGAGCACGGCTTTTGTTGGGCAGCGTCTTATCTGAATTAGAAACTTTTGATTCCTTCACTTACCTTGCAGTCTTTGCGCAAAAGTCCCTGACATTTCATCTCTGGGCTTTTGGTGTATTTGCCTATGAAATGGGATCCTATCACATTTTTACGACTCAAGGCTGTTTCAAAGGGCAAATGTGACTTCGATGAAAGGCTTTTAAAAAAATGCAGTAACAACGTGGCATCATGACGCGTGATCGTTACTATGACTGCTTACTAATAGCTGAAGACAGGGAGGCTACCCTTCCCAGTCAGGAGGGGGGATGCAAAAGGCCCAGGAACCCCACTTTTCTTTGCCTGATTTCAGTTTGCCATACATGATGTGGGCAAATTATAAAAATGAACCTAGCTGTCGAGACAATGTTTTTTTGGGGTTTTTTTTTTTTTTTTTGAGAGAAATCTATGGGAAATTGCATTTTGAAAGGCAAGGAAGAATTTTG
Organism: Paguma larvata; assembly: GCA_030068075.1. NCBI lineage: Eukaryota > Metazoa > Chordata > Mammalia > Carnivora > Viverridae > Paguma > Paguma larvata. The sequence goes on along the minus strand of CM057844.1, from coordinate 45,226,876 downwards.
GCCTCTGAGAAGCATGAAATACTAGTGGGAGACAGGGAAAATCATAGAAGTCTCTCTTAATCCTAAAGATTTGGTGGCCTGATAAGCTATGCCCTTCCCACAGCACCAAAGAGCTCAGTGGAGGCATTCTGAAGATGGAAAAACGGCTGTCCTGATTGGGGGGGGGGAGGCACGCCTGCAGGATGGACGCAATGTTCCCTTGTGGCACCTGGCGCCATAAATTATCATACAATTAATCGAGATTCACTGTATAAATAAAGTGTCACGGCAGGATGGCCATTATATATAGCACTTGCCTGCACGCTTTTAATAAATGTAGCAGATACTACAACATTCTAATCCACAAGCCCCTTCAGTTCTTAAAAAATGGGGGGCTCCTACCCAAGTTGGGTTTCCAAAGACGTGGAAACAGTCTGTTATTGAATACTGTTAGAGAAGAAAAAAGCTTTCTCTCTTACGTATTCTAGAATATAAGTCATGTTATTGATAATCTATCTACCTACCTACCTCTCTCCTCTAAAAAGTTCCCTGTAATGTGGTTAAACTGTTTGGGCAGTAAAAGCAGAAATGGTATATATACACATGGCATATACAATGGTACACAAACACACACGTAATTGTCAAGCACATCACAAATTCGGAACCACGCCAAAAGATGGTCTTTTGACCTTATTTTCGGTGGCCAGACTATATGGTTGTCTTGTCTGAGGTTAGGGTGCTAGGATTCGACTGTTAGTAAGAGCTCTTGTCCTCAATGTAAGTCAGTCCTCCTCCTTCCTCTCCACTCCTCCTCAGTCACTCGAGACCCAGACGGGGACCCTCTCTCGTCACTTTGGCCATACGAAGCCTGGCGGGAAAAGAGCCTGCTTGGACAAATCGCATTTACTGCAGCAGGTGACACTGGCTGTCCTAGTTCAGGCTCATGTTTGACGTAGCCTGAGAGCGGGGCTTCTGGACCAGAGACTCTCTGAGGGAGGAGTCAGGGCGATCGTGATGACCCCAGTAAATTTCGTTTCAATAAGGTGAATTTTTCACCCTGGATACGAAACAAGGGTAAGCAAGGTGAGCTTCTAACACTCGTAAGGCCCCAGACATGGCCGGTTTGCTGCAGGACTGGAATTTGCATAATCTGTGGTCGAAGCCAACAGTCCTGGTTTGAGTGGACTGTGCTTTCCACCCCAAACCCCCCTCCCCCCCCAGAATAGGGGACTCGAGGCACGGGGCAAAGAAGCCTTTCGTGGAGAACTGCCTCATTCCATAAATAAGGCAACTGAGGCCCCAGCGTGTAAGGGACCCTGCCAACTAGGGGTCAGGTGGATGCCATCGCCTGGCTTCCTGCCTGTACCCGCTTGCGTCCCCTCCTCACCAGAGGCCAGCTTCTCAGGGCTGTGCTCAGAATACCGAAATGAGACTGTGAGGGCAAGCCCGGCCGTCCGCAGAAACACACAGCCTTGTCATTGAAGGGCTCTGTGGCTTTGGTCGAGTTGGGACATCCCAAATTTAAAACTGCTTCCCTTCCTACAGGTGTCTGAGAAAACGATGATGTCATGATTTCCCCAGGGTGGGCTTAACTAACCCCCCCCCCACCGCATTTAAAACTGTGATGTGCGAAAGGCACACGTGTCACAGAAGCAAACAGCCACGTGCATGATGGCATTAACAAAAACCGCCACACGTTACATGAAGTTTAACAAACAAATGGAGCGCAGCTTTAGAGATTGTGCTCTTCAAATCCCCTGAAAGGTCTTAGAGAATAAAATAAGGACATTTAGGTTGGGGAGCTTCCCTTGGGAAATTTTCATGTAAGCCACACACGCAGACCAGGGCTGACTACTGCTCTGCTGACCTGTGTGGCGCAAGAAACCCATGTCTCAGAGAGGGAGCTGAGGTGAGGCTGGGGGAGGGGAGGGGGGCGGGGCAGGGGCGGAGCCGGGGAGGTAGGGAGGTGGGGGGAAGGTCCTAGAGAGGTGGCAAAGACTAAGAGAAGGAGGGGAAGGGTGGAGGGCTGCTTAAGAACACAGGACCTTTCAAATTTCTTGTCCATTTGCAAAGGACCTTACCTTCCATCCTCTTTGCCCCCCGCTAAAGCTGCTCGAAAAGATTCACATTTACAGATGTCACAAGTCATGGTCACAGTTCTACCCCACTTCATCCACATACTTAAAATACACTCGAAGCATTTTTAAAATGTTTTTTATTTTAATTGCATTTCAGAGACAAGACAGCATTCCTCTCCCAACGCATAATACTCTTTTTAAACCAAGCCCCTCCTACTGTGCTTTGTAAAAGCATAAATGATTGGCTTACCTCGGTCTCTTCCCTAGGAAAAAAAATTATTTCATATTTTTTAAACACAGCCACGCCCACCCTCTTGGAACCAGCCCCGTGTAGGTTTGCATCCAGACCTGCCTTTAGCAGATTGAGTGGTGGTTGTTTGGTTTTTTTTTTCCCCCTCCTCCCTCCATCCCCCAACCAGGTGAGCTGCGTGTGTGCAGAATCTCGAACTTAAGGTGTGTAGCCCCGACGCCCCAGATACCTGAGTGTCTGGTTTTTCAACCGTAAAGGCGGGAGGGTTTGGCGAACGAATGAGAAGTGAGGAAACGCTTAGCGCAAAGGGAAAAAAGAGAGAAAGACATACAGAAAAAAGGTTACGGAGACCGGCGGGAGGTGGCCCCCTCTCCCCCGCGCCAGTGGCCCGACACAGTCCCCGAGACGCCCCACCACCTTCTCCTCCGCATTTTCCGCGCCGCCCGCTGCAGAGCGCCAGCGCACAGGTACCACCGGAGTGTGCAAACACGGAAAGTTTTTGCCCGCGCCATGGCGCAAACCACAGGACAGCCCGTTCCCCAGTACAAGTACACAGTCGGCGGGTAATTTGGGGGTGCCAGGGAAGGGGACTGGGGGACACTTGAGCATATCATGCACAGGCGGACACAATATGGACACCAACACACACCAACGACAAGCTGTCTGAGTTCAAGCAGCGGTGCCAGCGAGGCGGGGGCGCACCTCCCCCAACGACCCCAGCCCACCACGACCCCAAACCGGCTCGGCCTGGGGGACCCCGGGGCCCCTCCCCGGCAGCTCCTGGCTCACCTGAAGCCCCCGCCTTCCTTGCCGGCCCCCACCCCAGGACTCGGGGGCGTCTTACGGTCGCTGGCACTGGTTTGTCCAGCTGGAAACGACCCTCAGTGTTGCTCGGCACCACTTTTCTCCCTGGAGGGCACATACTTCGACCACCCAAGCCCCACCGTGGCCCCCTCCCGCTCCCAGGGCGAAGTTCGGGCCCCTCGCTGGAACTTTCTAGCAGTCTCTTCCCGCCTCGGCCTGGACCCCCCCCACCTCCTCCCGGTGCCAGGCCCCGAGCCCCACCGGGCAGCCCCGCCGCCCGCTCCCGGGGCCCCCCGGCAGCCCTGCTCCCCGCGGGCAGAGTCCGCCGCATTACCTAGAAGCAGCAGGCGGTGCGTACACATGTACCCCATCTTTTCCTCCTGGAGTTGTTTGTCGATGAGCTGGCTGCGTTTCTTCTCTGCGCGCTTCTGGGCGCGCTTCTCCAGGGCTTCCTTGCGCATCTGTCTGCGCTTCTCCGCCAGAGGAATCTTCTTGACCTTGGGGCTGTGCGCGGCTTTGGGCTGGGGGCTCTCGGATCGGCCGAAGCAGCCCCCGAAGGCCTGCATGAGGAAGTTGCGGAGCAAGTTGCGCCGGGGCTTTCGGCGGCGGCGGTTCCGCCGGGGCTGCAGCCAGCGGCGGCATCCGGAGGTCCCATCGTCGGATTCATCGCTGCTGCGGTCGTCGTCGCTGCTGACCGACCCCTCGTCGTCGTCGCGGCCGCGGCCGGACCTGCCCCGCCAGGCAAATGCGCGAGGAGGCTGCGGAGTAGGCGGATCGGCAGCCTGGATCTCGGGGCTGGGGGGTCTGAGGAAGCGGAGCTTGGGTCGGGCTCCAGACGCAGGGGCGGCCCGGGCGGCAGGAGCGGCCCCGGCGGCCGGAGCGGCAGGGGCGGCTGGGGCGGCCCCGGCGGCCGGAGCGGCAGGGGCGGCAGGAGCGGCCCCGGCGGCCGGAACGTCAGGGGCGGCAGCGGCTGCCCCGGCGGCTGGAGAAGCTGGGTCGGCCCCGGCCGCAGGGGCTCCGGCCCCCGCAGAGGGGACTTTTCCTCGCTCTGCAGCAGCGGCGGCGGCTGAGCCTCCTTCCATCTCGGCTGCTTCTCCCTCGACTGGGGGTCTCTCTCCCTCTGCTCGCTCTCTCTTAACTGGGGCTCCGGAGACCTCGATGGGCGGGCCGTCAAGCGCGATTGGGGGGCTGTCCATGTTGACGGGAGCGTCGTCGACCCCAGCGGGGGCGCTGCCAATCTCGAGCGGGGGTCCGGAGATCTCCATCGGGGGGCTGTCGCCCGCGAAGTGTGGAGGAGATCTGACAGCCTCTCGGGATGGGCTGCCGATGGCGCCTGGGACCCAGAGGGGGGGCTCGTTCGCGGCGGGAGCGAGGAGGACCGCACTCGGGACCGCGACTGCCGCGGGCTGGCCGATGCTGCCGCCGTCGATTTGTGGGATTGCTCGGGGGAGCCCGGGGGGTGGGCTGTCGTCCCCAACGGCTGCTCCATCAAACTCAAATGGCATAGCCTCCTCAGGGGGAGGGCTACAGTCTCCTCTGAAGCCTGCTCGAGGCTTTGCAGGCTCGAGGGCTCCGGGCTCCTGGGGAGGAGTGCTAAAGACCCCTGCACCCGGGCCTCCTGGAGCGAGGTCTGAGACCTGCAGGAGAGGCTGGCTGCCACCTCCCTGTGCAGGCTGCTCAAACTCAAAGGGCATGGCTTCTTCAGGTGGAGGGCTGTAGCCTCCCATGCCTGGTCTGGCATCATCGAAGGCTCTGGGCTCCATGAACGCCGGGCGGAAGACCTCAGGGCCCGCATGGGCCCCAGTGGTGTCTCCGGGTTGCTCCAGGGCTGGCCAGAAGCCTCCTGGGCTGGGCTGCTCGACCTCGAAGGGCATGGCTTCCTCAGGAGGTGGGCTGTAGCCTCCGTGGGCTCCGGCTTCCTCGACGGCCTGGCCCAGGTACTTGAAGTTGGGCCCGGAGACCTCTGGGGGCCCACGGGCCTCGCCTTCAGTCTCGATGGGGACGGGCTCGCTGTGAGGCGGTTCGGTCTCCATCTCTTCGGCTGCGCCAGGCCCAGGACTGGGGGCAGCTGCCCCTGGGGCCTCCAAAGGTGGTTGCTCGGGCTGTTCCCCGAGTTCAAGGGGGATATCGCGTTGTCCTGACATATTATTGCCGTCGAGGCAGTTGCGCACGCCCATAACACGGTGGCGGACTCTTAAAATAAACTTGGGGCCCCGTAAGACGGAGCACCCAACCGGACTAGGGTGAAAAAAATATCTTCAAAAAAATTCAAAGTACCAGCTAGAAAGTTCTCCAACCTCACTTTCCAACCCTCTTGAGGTCTGGGGGTTGAGGGCCTCAAACCCAAGACCAAAGTAGAAGCAACCCTAGTGTTGCCGGCGGAGTTCTGGCTCCTTCCTGGCCACTTTTTATCCCCTCAGGGTGCCCCTTGGCGCCCCCCTTGGCCTGCCCTTGTCCCCTCCTCTCTCTCTCTTTCTCTCTCTCTTCTCTCTCTCTCTCTGCTCCAGGCCAGCCCCGCCTGCTTGGATCTGAGGAGCGTGCCGATTCGGTCCGAAAATCGCTCGTAGTGCTCGCTCTCTGCCACCAGAGGACGCCGGCCCCGGTGCCAAGGCGGCTCCAGGAGCCGGATCCCGGCGCCTGCAGCCCCGGACTTTGGGTAAGGGGGCCGATGAGCGCAGGCCTCGCAGGGATGTTTTGGCTCCTTCCCGTCCTCTCCCTGACTGATTTGGAGTCTTTCTCCTCTCTTATCCCCTGGCCAGAGAGAGAGAGAGAGAGAGAGCTCTCCTGCGTTGCGGGACACGTGACGCAAGACGTGGGCCCCGGGCTGCTTGAGCGCAGGAGCTGAAAAACCCTCCCTCCCAGACCCAAATGACTCTCCTCGGGGGGAGGGGGGAACCGCAGGAGGGTTTCATCACCCCAGGATACCCCTGAACCCATGAGCCGCAGCCCCCAGACTTGGGCAGCCTCCAGTTTTGAGTTCCAAGTCTGGAGTCCAAGGCTTTGGGCGCGTGGGAAGGGGGCGCCGGCGCGCGCGGGGATGCGACAGGTGGTCGTGAGCCCACCGGCGGAACGGACAGAGGCGAGGGGCCAGGGGCTGCCGCGTGTGCGCCCCCAATTTGTTTTTAAAACGCCTTGGGGTACTTTCCGCCGCTTCCGCAGCGTTTGTTTGCCGGCTTGCCGAGGCTGGCTCCCGTAAAGCACGCAATGTCCCCCGTCCCCATCACACTCTGGGGGTCCTCGCAGCAGTCTAGGGTGGCGCAGGCACGGTTTCCCCCCGTTTATGTGGGCGATGATGCAGGGGAACGAGACGGTCTCGGGCGCGTACCACGGAGACCCTCTAAGCAGTAGTTGCCGCGGCACGGAACGGGGGGGGGGGGCGCGGGACGCACACGGAGACCCCATCCGGGGCAGGCCTCGGAGTTCCGGGGGTCCTAGTATTCTGGGGAAGGGTTAGCGGGATTTGCGTTGGGATCCGCGGCTGGCTCGGCGTGGTCCCCGAGACCGGACAACCCGGTGCGCACTGAGCCCGAAGCCACACACCGTGCCGCGCCGGCAGCCGCGGCTGTGATGTGCCGCTCTCCGCCCCGGGCGCCGGCCGCAGGGTCGGTCGGTCAGCCGCCCCAGTTCCTCTCTGGCCCCTCAGCAGCCCCCTTCCGGTCCCTCTCCTTTCGCTATGGGTATCCCGGGGCAGCCGCTTTACTTTTCCACCGCTACAGCCCTCAGAGGCGGCACGAAGCCCGGCCACAAGTACAGCGGCCGCCTGGCCGCGCTCCGGTCGCCGAAGCTCGTGTGGGCTTGGAGCCCGAAGGGATAAATACCCGCACTGGCTGGGTGGGCTTGGCACGTGCACGCGCACCGCCCTGGGTCTGGGGTCTGGTGTCTGCGGAAGGATTTGAACCGCGGGGGAAAAAAAAAAAATTGCCGCTTGCCGGTCACGTACGACCCGGGACGTGGGCAAGAGGGCTGTCTCGCCAGCGGGGTGGCACGGACCCGCCAGCTACCTTTAGGTGCAAGGCAGCCGGGCATGAGGCAGGTGGTCGCCTGGTGCGCGGGCGGGGGAGGGACGGCAGGGCGAGTTTCACGCGGGGTGGGCTGCGGCGAGCGGGAGATACCGCTTGGATCGCTGTATCTACGAGCCGCAGGCGGGTTGAACCACGCGCGGTCCAATCTCGTGAAGTCGAACGCATCCCTCTTAGAACGATGGGACCACAGCCACGGCGCATCACTGTCCCGCATCCGCCATCCACGTGGCCGTGCTACGGAGAAATCTGACAAAGTCAGACTCTGGGCAACGTGCGGGGTCCCCCAAAGGCGTGCCATGTCAGCTCCATGGGTCTACACACTTGGAAATGCCAACACTGAACTTTGGCTCAAACTTTGTCCAACTAACCCCACGCGCCATGCCTCAACCAACTGAGCATCCACTCAATGGGCCAACTGGGTCGCGACCGTCAACTCGCTCCCCTCCGACCCCCGCGCCGGGTCAGCCATTGGGCTGGGGTCACGCCAATCAAGGTGGCCTGGCGAATGAGCGGGGGTCGTCCGACCGGAAACCGGATATGAATGGGAGGTCCAACAGGGGGCGCCGCGTTGGAACGCCCTGAGAGGTTGTGCTGCTGGGGTGGTTGGAAGAGGTTGGTGGGCGGGCGTATGGCGGCCAGGCCTGGGACGCCTCGAGGTCGACTGGCGCCGTGGGGTCACTCTTCCTGATGCCACATGTCACAAAGGCTGGAAGGGAAGCCCGGGGGCTGACAGGGGCCAACCCCAGGTCTCGCAGGTAGCGATGGGCAAGCCCGCCCGTCCGAGGGAACCGCTGCTGAGACCCAGCGAGGAGGAAGAAAATGGCCAGGGCCTGGGGGTAGAGGGCCAGGACCCTGAAGAGGGAGAGGGCTTACTGTCCCGATGCCGAGGAGCAGTCCCAGACGGATAAGGAGTTGAGGCCCCAGGGATGCTGCGCCCTGCGGAAGTAGAAGGTCAGTAGACACTGGGGTTTGCAGCCCCGAAGGGACGGCCTTGCCTCCCCAAACCGCTGTTCATCAGGGAATGGGTCCAGGGTCTCTTTGACATCCTCGGGGGCGTCTTTGGTATCTTGGTTCTTTGCCTGGAGAGCACATACACTGAGGGCATAAAGGCTGGGTAGATACCAATCCTCCGTCTAAAGAATAAGCAACATAAAAATGAGAGGGAAGACCTCTACTGGGGGGGGGAGCTTGAAAGTGTTGATGGGGAAAATGGCGTTTCAGACTGGCCTCCATGGATGGCTAGGGCCTTTGGTTGCCATTGGGGGGGGAAGTTGAATGAGAGATGGGGGTCCACCACGAAGAAAAAGGGGGAAACTGAGTAAAGAGGAGGGGCCGCCGTGCAGATGCGGTGGGGGTGAAGACACTCTCTCTCTGAGGATACTAGGGAGCCTCTGTGCTTGCCCAGAGGAAATGAAGGAAATGAAGGCCTTGAGTGTTATTTGTGCTCTGAGTGAGGCTTTGAGCTTAGTTTTAGTAAAGATGAAGGGAGTGTGGAGGATGGTCCCACCGGGGAGAACAAAGGGCACCATAGCTGGCCTTGACCTTTAAGGTGGTGAGAACCACATGCAGTGAAGAAAGCAAGAAGGCTGAATGAGGGGACTCGAGAGGGATCCCAAAGGGCCCTCGAACCTCTTCTGTGCTAGAAAGGCACAAAAAGGTGGAGAAGGTCAAAGCGTGGCGCTTGGATGATGGGACGCCAGTGACACAGGGAAGTGGGGGAGACTCTTGGGGAGGAGTCGGCATGGTGGCGGAGCCAATTTGGTTTTCGACTTGGTGGAGGTGGAGGAAGGATGCGCGGTCGCAGGAGAGTCTTTTGCAGCCTATTAATTAAGAGGGTGGGTCTGAAGTTGCGAAGGAAGGGTGAGGCCCCAAGTTCAAAGTGACAACCATCCTTATAGGCTATGGAATCGCTGGGTCAGACACCACCCTAAGCGGGGGACCATGTCTGGTGACAGCATCCTGAACACTCCGAGCCTTGGAGAGAAAGAGAGCAGTCTCGGAAGAGAGCAGTGGGCTAGGAAGGACTGGCGGGGGTACGCGGGAGGGGGGGATCCAAGACGCACCCACGTACCTAGTCAGGATTGTGGTTTCTTAGCCTCTGTGCTGTTGACATTGGGGCCGGATCGTTCCCTGCCGTGGACTGTCCTGGGCACTGTAGGGTGTTAGCAGCATCCCTGGCCTCTACCCACTAGATGCCAGTAGCAGCCCCTTAGTTGTAGCAACCAAAAATGTCTCTAGATTTTGCCAAATGTCCTCTGGGAGGCAAAATCGCCCCTGGATGAAACCACTGCTGTAGGCTGAGAAAGGACCCTTAGATTTGAGTAGGCATCGCCGTAATTTAAAGGTAAATTAGAACCGGAGAGACAAAAATTACGCCATTTAACTGCGATGTTCCCCATCTTGTCTCCTCTTACTGTTTTTTTCTTCTTGTAGGGCCTGGCCCCCAGAATCTGAAACCTCAAGTCACTCACGTGAGGGGGTTTCAAAGCTGAAACCCCCACAGATCAGCAGTGGGACTTGAGCCACCTCAGAAGTGCGTCCGGATGTTTCGGGGGCTGGCCGGCACGAACGGCGGCTGGCGGGCCCGGCCCCGGGGACCTAAGGAACCCGGTATGGTAAGAGCTGGGGGGCGATGCGCTGGTGGGTCGGCTGGGGGGCTCCTCGATGGGTGGGGCTGTCTGGCGAGCCCCCTCCGGACTGGTGAGCTTTCTGGTTCCAGACAGAACTATGGCCTGGCTCTGGATGGAGACAGCCAGATACAGGTGGGGGTGGGCGGCCTAGGCCAGATTTCCAGTTCCGGGTGGATTTCTATCATGGAGAGGGGTCACTATTTGATAGGAATAAGCAGGAACAAAAGGAAGAAAAGTCAGGTAATGAGTTCACCAGATGAGAGGAAGGCACGACAGGACTGGTTCACAGGGTGCCTGAGAGAAGGGGGTGCCAGGGTCCAGGCCCCGTCCCCACAGGGAGCGCGCAGGAGCGAAGGCATGCAGTGGGGTGGGGGTGTCCATCAGAGGAGGAAAGGGCGGGCCATCAAAATCCAGGTGAGGCTTTCTGGGAAACTGTGTATCCCTAGCTGCTTAAGAAGAATATAGATTTTCTCCACTCCATGAATCAAGAGCAGGAACATTCCTCCTGTTTCAGTTAGCCCGCATTTCTGAGGAAACTCAGCCCCTTCACCCAAGGGCCCAGGTGCCTCAGTTAGCGAGTCGGCCGGCTCTTTGTAGAGGCGTAACCCCCAGTGGAAAGAAGGGATTTCTTCACTCTTGGCTCTCTGAACGGCACCATTGCCATCTGTGGGGACACGGCCCCTTGCCTCGGCGACCCCGCGTGGCGCCCCGGGCTTCCCAAACTCCCATCTTCCTGCTGTACTGACACCTGCCCCAGCACCCACCACGACCTGCAGGCCCTGCTCCTTCACGTACGTTCAGGGATCCCTAACCCATCGCCCAAAGCACAAGGCACGTCCACATTTTAAGCAGCTGCCTGTTGACTTTCTCCTCTCATCCCCGTATAAGAGAAAGCAAAGTCGGCAGAGAAGGAGGTGGTTGAGAGGGAAGGGGGAGCAGAAACCAGGCAAAAGGATCTTTTGTTTTTGGCAGTGGCATTTCCTCCCGGCCTGGGGTTTGGGGCGGGGGCCGTGTGCAGAAGAGCGGTCTCTGCAGACCACTCCTGTCTGGCTGTGGATTTGTTTGGGATGCGGAAAAAGGAGACTCTTTCCCCCAGTTGTAAGGAAAAAGCAAAAGCCAAAAGGAGAGAACCTGGGCAAGAGAATTCAGGCCACTGGTCTGTTTCTCCGCTTCCCGGTGACCAGGGTTTTCTGAGTGCTGACTGAGTAGCAGGAAGACTCTGAAGCTGTTCGCTTAATTACTGTTCAATTACGATGTGCTGTGCCCCATCCTTCCCCGTTCCAGCATCTCCTCTGCCAGCCTCGGCCGGTGGAGGCAGCAGCCCCCTGTCTGCAGAAGGGTCTGCGTGAACAGGCGGTTTCTGGCAAATGCCAACCGGAGAGCAAACGCCTCAGATCACAGACGGGCAGAACGGATGGAGGGAAAGACCTGATCTGCTCAGATGAGCAGGCCCGGTGCTGCAGCCCGGGGGGGCCGAGGGTCTCCTGCCAGGAATTCAGACCCCTTCATTCAGCTCGCTAGCTAAACTCAGCAGCCCTCGACCTGGAAGGGCTACCCCTTTCTGCCACCGCCAGACACATGGCCATCCTCCGGCCGCCCGTGCCGGCGCCGGGGGTGGGCAGGGGGGGGGGGCACGCGTTCTGTACAGTCGCTTGAAGGGGGCTGTGGATTATTCTCCAGGCTAGCTGATGACGGAGGACAATGTGGAGGGGGAAAGATGAACAATGCCCCAGGGAGGGGACTGAGAGGGGGGCAAAAGGGGGGCTCGGAGGGCAAGAGGGGATCCCAGAAGATAAATCTGGCTTTAGTGGGAGCTCTGTTTAAAATTTCGGTAAATCATGGTGGCAATTCCAGGCACCCCGGGGGCCTCCGGGCACCATAATTTGAATTTCAGGAGAACGGTGTATTTCACGTTTGCGCAGTCTTAATTTCCCCGGGCGCATTCTCCTCTTGAACGCTAACAGAGACAGCAGCCTAAGCCAGAACATTCAGCAGCCGGCTCTCGCCTTGGGGAGGAGAACCTGGTCCTCGGCTGGCCGCAGTCCTTGGCCAGTGTGAGCGTCGGGGCCTCTCCCTGAACTGAAATCCGAGATTTAGGATTTGAGCTATGAAATGAGATTTCCTGGGCTGCGAATCTTTCATTTTGGCTGAAGCCGTTGAGGCACATGTATGAAAACTGCGCTGTGCCTAAGAAATTGAGACCCCCGGCCCGGTATGTAGAGACCCTCCAGGGGAAGGGGACCTTAAGGGCCTCTAATCTGCGAGCCCCGGGGTGGCCCTCCAGCGCGTGAAAACGCTCTTCCTGTCATTGCCTCTGCTGCCACCAGATTTTTGAAGGCGGCCATGGAGTTGCCCCTAAATCTTTCTCCCCCATCTCCCCTTTTTGTTTGTTTTGTTATTTACAGCTCTTAACATTGATGAGCTTTGTGACTCCTATCTCCAAATCTTATCTTCTGTTCCTGTCTCCCACTATCTTCCAGTTTTTTCTGGGATTCCCCCTTCCCTTTTGTTGTTCTCAAACCTTTCCGCATGTTACAGGCGCCACGCACCACCTGTGCGCACAGCCTAGTCTCACCCTGGCGCTTCTGACGGCCATGCCCCCCCGTTACTTTGCAGCGTGCTCACCCTAAAATAAGCTCATAGAATAAAAATAGGCCATGTCCACATGCAAAGCCAGGAAGGCAGCCTCCCCAGTTCTACCTTGCAACAGGGAGTCTGCTGGCAGGCAGGGGGTGTGGGGTGCCGTGGCGCCAGCTCCTCTCGGACGCCCTGCCTTTACTGGCTGAGTGCTGTCAACAGGTGACAGGGGCCCTGCACTGCGGACTTGGCCTTGGGAGAACTAAGTCACTAGGCTGTTTACTCTGGCTTCTCTGCTGCGCGAATTGACTGAGCACCAGGATGGGTACCAGGGGCTTTGAGGACGGGGGCGGGAGGGAGTGTGAGAGTTTTGAAAAGGGAAAACCAAACATTAAGATTTACCTTATATATGGCCTTGTAATGTATAGCCAAAAAAGACCAAAAATGGGATGTTAGGTCATTAATTTGATTTTTATTTTTTTTAACAATCGCTTTGCTATCCCTGCATGTGCAACAGAGGAAAATTGGTTTAGGGGGAAGTGCAAAAAAGAAAAAAAAAAAAAGAAAAAGAAAAAGAAAAAAACCCCTTAGCTACCTATCACAAGGTCCCACAGTATAGAAACAGATTCACAGTACATCTCTGTAACTGGTATTAAAATTTCATGGGAGAGGAGCAATTAAGAAAAAAAAGTCTGAAAAAGCTCCCGGGAGGGAAGGATAATAAAAACAAACACAGAGCTAAGGAAACGGTTAATCCTCACTATCTGCTGCTCCCGGAGCCGTGTTAGCAGGAGTGGCCTAGTCAGGACCCTCCCGAGTGAGCCGGTAATACATCCAGCACTCGTGGTCGGTCAACCAGCGCTGCCGCCAGAGCAGTTAGCAGCCCCAGGCTGCAGTGCCCGCGCACGCTGGCCCCAGGCCGCCCGCTCCCCCTCGGAAAAGCTTGTTTTCACACACGGAGATCAGGGAGGGCAGGCGAGGGGGTGGAGCGCAGACCGCCACTTCGGGCGCTGCTCTGAAGGGTGCCAGGAACGGGCCCCAGTGGGGTTCTGTATTCCCCCCAGCCTGCCTCTTTGAACCTTTTTTTTGCCACCCATTCAAAACCAGATTGGATAAAATGGAAATGAGAACCACACAAAACAGATTTCTTCACAACTGGTGCTTTTTATTTGATCAACCTTGAAGACTTTTTTTTTTTTTTTTGGTTCGGTTAGTGTTAAAATCATGGATGGGGGAGACTGGGCAAGCCTGAGCTTCATCGACCTGCACGCGTTTCGGAGCTGAAGGGGAAGCCGTGGCCATCCCATTCAGTTCCTTCATCGTCCGTGTGAGGAAACTGAGGCAGTGAAGTGCTGGGGCTGGCCTAGGCCTAGAAGGTCCTTGGGTCTTACAGGTCCTGCTGCCCACTTCCGGGCAGAGGTGGGCGAGGTGTCCCGTCCTCCATTTGGGAAGGGGGGGGGTTAGAGATGGAATTGAGAACCTCCTCCCTTTGGCTGCAAAGGGAGCAGCACTTGGGCTGGCCTATGACGTCACTCACGTCTGGAAGCTTCACTGGATTTTAGTCCTTTGGTTTTTTTGCGACAGGTCCCCTTTCTGTTTTAAGAGACCTACTCCCCCCCCCCCCCCACGGTTTCTGCTCAGTTTCCTCTCAATAGCTTCCCTGTGCAGGAAGAGCAGGTATGACATAAGGTAATTAAGTAAAATCCATTCAGATTATTTAAAAAAAAAAAGACCTCAGGCTTACCCACATGGAAGTTTCAGCCTCCTCATGAAATCTTCTATCCCAGCTGCTAAAAGTGAGGGCTAAGGAGCGAAAGGGGCTGTTGTCGGTTCCCAGGGGTGAAACCCAGCTTCGAGCGCATTAACGACACATCCTCTTAAAACGGTTCCAAACTTTAAAACTCCCAGTTTCTGAGTTCTGATAAACATAAATTAAAAGTTTGGTCTGCCAAACTTCGGGAGTCCGCCTCCGCCGGATGGCCCAGCGGCACGCGGCACCGGAGCCCCGCTGCACTTCTCCAGCTCCAAGAGGGGAGTTTTAAGGGGACCTCTGGCCAAGAAAAAGCAAATTTCTAGTAAGTAGATGATTCATGTGGCAAAGGAAAACCCTAATGGCAGAGCACGCCGTCACCTCTGACCGGCTTTCTCCTCCTCCCCTCCTTCCTCCTCTCTCCCTGGGAAATCCTGCAGCGGCTAGGAATTCGCTTCTGTGGCCAACTAGGTGCTTTTGAGTGAATTTCCTCACCAGACACACCCCACCTAAGTTGAGAGAGCAAGTGAGCCCATTCAAATGCTAACCCCAGTTCCTCAGGGTGAGACAAAGGGCCAGTGTGGAGCCTAGGGAGTTGGGAATGCTTGGGAGAACTTGCCAGAAATGCCTCCAGGGAAAAAAAAAAAAGTAGTGTAGCACCAGTGTCTCAGGTGGATAGGGGGTTTGAAGTGTCTGTGCAGCAAAGTCTCTTCCTCGGGTGGGTCCAGGGCACTTCCTGGGGCGCGGGGGTTGGCATATTCCTCATCCATCCTGTACAGTCTCTAAAGGCTCTTCCACCCTGACACGGGGGTGGAGGGGTGGGGGTGGGGTGGTTGGGAGGGGTGGGGGTGGGGGAAGGGAGCTGAGTGGGGGAGGGGTGTGTGGGTGGGTAACAGGCTTTCACAATCAAGAGTACTTTATGAAAGAGGGCAGACTGTTTGTGTGTTCCTAGATGGGGACCCCCCCCCAATACTGAGCTTGGTGTATTGATCACAGTTAGGAAAGCAAGTCTCCCAATATGCAGGCTTCTGCTTAAAAACAGAGCAAGACTGAGGTGACCACTGGGCTTAGGCACTGAGGGCTTCTTAAAAACCTTGTTTATTCTTCCTGCAACACAGCCACATGCTAATTTCTCTAATGAAAACCCGAGCCCGGCAGGCAGAGCGCCCCCAGACTGCCCACACTGAAAAGCATACCGGAGCAAGGCAAGCCAACCTGGCTCTTTGTGCCTGTTCACCAAATACCTGGTCCTCGGTGAACGCAGGCTGCTGACACCTTACCAGAGGAAAAGTAACACTTAATGCCACAGAAAGGAACCATAGCCCCACTGTTGACGTGGAGTAGAAATTTCAACTTTGGGGAGCTCGGTCTCACTTAGGCACTTTCACCATTTTAAGCCAAAGGCAGGGCGCGCCTGGCCCCTCTGCGCGACCTCAGCAGCCTCCGGGCTTCTGACGCCTCCCTGCTGCCCGCGGAAGCCCCCCGCTACCAAAGGGCCCTCCCGGGCGGTACTACTGAAGACATACAGGCATCCAGCAGCCGTCCGCGCGCAGCCAGCATAACTAAGTTCCGGGGCGCCGCTGGGGCGCGCGACGCCTTTCCCAGGGAAGAGAGCTGGAAGGAAGACCATGAAGAGTGCGTTCCTTCCGGTCTCATCCTTTCCCTAGGAGTCTAAGAACCCGACTGATCTTTCATTTCAAGCCTAAAAACGCGTCATACCCCCCCCCCCCCCACCCAGTCATTCTCGGCAGACTAGCCCAAACGGCGCAAACCAAGGCGCGCGCGCACCAAGAAAACAATCAATTTCCATATCGGGCAAGGTTTGGTAAGATACATTTCATTTATCAGTCTTTTCCTCCAGGGCTGGCAAGTAAGGCACACTTTACGCACCGAAGATGCGTTACCGGATTGCAGCCGTTTTTGTGCTCGGACACCAGGGCGCTTTCACCTCCAGGTTACAGATTCCAAACTTAGCTCCACTCGAGCCGAAAATGGCCGGTGCGCGCCTCGCCTCCCCTAGGCTGCCGAAGCCGCTGCCGGCCCCTGCCCCCTCTTGCCCCATCGCCCAAGGACTTGCGTCGGATCCAACACCTTTCCCCAGCGCGGCAGTGCCGCGCTCTTTGGGGACACATTGTAGGGGCTCTTGATGAAAGACGCGACCCCCTCTCCAGCCCCGTTCCTTGTGCCGCTTTACCTTTCCGCTCGGCACCGCCTCGCGGGCCTCTCAGCCCCTCTCCTCTATCCCCAGGTCTGTGCGCAAACAGCCCCAGATCTCTCCAGCCGAGCTGCACCCGGCCCCGCCGCCAGATCAGCTGCGCCAAAAGGTTAGCGATGCCCCGACGTGACCAAACCCGCCCCACTAACCCTGGTAGCCGGTAGGGGCACCCCCTAAGACTCCCGTACCTTCTCTGCCAGCCCTCCAAGTGCGCGTGACTCGTGGGGAACCGCGGGCCGTCCTGGAGAGGTCGGCTCTGGAGCGCGCGGGCAGGTGCGCACGCTCTTTGCAGCGGACTCCGGCTCCGTGAGCGCCCGGAGAGGGGTGGTGGAGGCCAGGACTAGCGCACAGCTGCGGGGAGCACTGGCGCCGAGGTCCCGCGGCTCCAAATTGGCAGCCCTGGGACCTGGGCTCCAGGCTCTGAGCGTCTTAAAGCGCCGCGCGCGACTTTTCCCGGAGCCGGCGGTCTCCGGAGTTCTCGCCGGATCCCAGTGTGGTTACTTTTCGCACATTGCAACAGTGTCGCTACAGCGCGGCGGCTCTCGCACGGTGAAAGTTGGCGCGCGCACCTCCGAACCACGTTTCGGGCGCCTGCCGAGACCAACCGGTTTGTGACCAGTCTTTAAGAAGGGGAAAAGAGTGCGTAGAAGGTGACTTACCGGTGCCTTTCGGGTGTGCAGCTCGAAACCTGGGGCGCGCCGGGGATCCTGGGCGCGCGTCCTGGACACCAGCTCGGAGACCTCAGGCTGTCTCCAGCGGGGCGCCAGGAGCGCCCCGTCGTTCAACAAGCCTTCGGCCACCTGGGCGACCCCGGCGCCGTCCCGGCACCCAGGGGAGCCTTTCCCAGCCCGCCCCGGACCCCCGTCTCCCGGGCCGGCTAGCTGAGCCTGCTATCTTCCCGCCTTCCTCCTAACCTGCCTTTCCTGCTTCCTCCTCGCCTCCCGCGGGCTCCCACACCGACCCCAGGCTTTCCAGTTTAGCGGAGGGCAACTAACCTGAGTCAAAGAAAACAAGGAGAATCTGGACGGCGTCCTCCATTAGTGACGCCGGATGGGGATGGGTCCCCTTTTGGAAGGGGACTCCGGGGATGGGTCGCGGCGGGTGGGCTTCTTCGGCTTGCAGCGGCGCTGCTGCTTCTTCTGCTCCTTTGGCTCCTCGGACTCCTCGGGGTCCCTCGGATCCTTGTCCTCGGGCTCGGGCTCCTCCCCCTGCCTGGGGTTCTGGGGCTCCTGGGTGCTGGGCTGCGCGCGACTCGGGGAGGCGTCGGGGCTCCGCAATCTCAGAGCGTGCAGACGCTCGGTGAGAGATTGGCCGAAGGTGGTGTGCTCGGGCACCACGGGGCCGCGCTCGTCCTCGGGCTCGGTCTCGGGCTCAGTGGTGGGGGCGGTCTCAGGCTCGGTCTCGAAGTCGGTCTCGGATTCGATTTCAGACTCGGTCTCCGTCTCGGTCTCGGATTCGTAGTCAAACTCTTCCTCGTACTCTAGGCACTCGGGGAGGGACAGCTCGAGGTCTGCCTCCTCGTGCTCCTGGTCAGATTCGGGGGACTCGGGGAACACCTGGGCGCCGGAGCGGTGGTGGGCGTTAAGGAAGCTCCGGCGCTGCTGGGCGGCCGCGCGCTGCTGGGCGCGGGCGTTGGAGGTGGCAAGGGCGCGGAGGAGCGCGATGGAGCAGGAGAGCCAGAGGAGCGCGGTGGCTGCCCGGCGGCCGATAGGTGGGCACAGATCGTTGTAGTTGTGGCGAGCTCGGCGCCACTGCTGAGCCCGGGACCTACGATCCATTCTCTCAGGCGCACACCGAGAAGCCCACCCGCCCTCTGGCTCTGCAGAGAGCGGCTCCGATGCGCATCGGCTGCTGGAGCCGAAAAAGGTGCAGCCCACGAGGTGAGACGCTGGGTCCGGAGGTCCCAGCCTCACCTCGCTGTGAGGGCGAAAAAGGGAAGCACCTACCTTCCTGACCACTCAACTTTCTAAAGCTCCGCGCCTCTGCTCGCCTCTCTGCGCAAGAAGAAGGGATGGGAAAAAGGGGAGAGAGAGTCGGTCTCCTCCCAGGCTCCTCTCTCTAAGTCTCAGACTCCGCAGTCTAAGACTCGGGAGAGGTGCCTCCGCTGGTCCTCTCGCCTGAGAGAGGAAAGAGGAGACTGAGGCGGGGAGGGACGCGGCGGAGAGGTTCTGCAAAGTTGCGCGCCCGGACTTCTGCCGGGCATGTGCAGTAAGGAGGCGGGGGCGCCTCCCCGCGAGCTGCGCGGTGGCGCCGAGCCCGTGGCGCAGACGCTAGTGGGCCGGCAGGTGGCAGGAGGGAACCTTGTTTGAAAGGATTGGGGCGAAGTGAGGAGCGGGGGGCCCTGGCGGGGGCCAAGGACCAAAACGAGTGAACGAGCTAGCCACAGGTTAGGGTGGGCATGGGCTCTCCGTGGGGGCCATACCCCTTCTTAACTCCAGGGTTATCGGTAAAATAAAGTTAAAAACCTGACCAGTAAATTGCAGATATTCGGCGGAATGAAATGAGGGTCTGTGCGTGGGTATTAATGATCCAGCCACAGGCGATTTCCAGGGGCTTAATAGTTTGAGGATGGTAACCTCAGGCAGTCATTAATCATGAAACCACCTTTGGCGGATCTGTTATAGCGACTTTAATTAGAGCGTTTCCGAAAAATAGCTGCCCCCCACCCCCATGTAGTCTCAACTGGTTAATTACCTCACGGACACACAAGCATCTTTCCTAGGAAGGGCCCCACAGGCAGGGACAGACCCATCAGTGGACTGCCATGAGCTCTACCTGGGATCAGGGGCTGGAAGACAGACTTTAATTATCTGGAACCACTGGTTAAGGGAAGTCTTCCTGAGCTGATATTCAGCGGGTCTAGTCGGTTCTCTGCCCCTGTGGGGCGCTGCAGGCTGGTCCGCTATCAAGCGGATCTCACGGGGTACCCCTTAAAGCTCTTTCATTTCATACAGAGATAGGTTTCAACAAAGCTAATTCATTCAACGAATATTTACTCAGTGCCTAGCACGCGCCAAGCTCTGTTCCAGGTGCTGAAGGTAAAGTTTAAAAAAAAGAAAAAGAAAAACTTACATTAAGGAAAGGCTAGTTAGGACTAATCTGCTGTTGATTGGAGCGTGAAACCACTCAGAATCCCTCCTTGCTCACCAACACCCAATCCAGCGTGGGTTCCGTAGGAGAACGCTGTCGGGTCCGTCAGAGCATCAGGGCTGCTGGTGGCTACCCCCCCTACCCCCCCAGGCCGTGTTGAACCCCGGAGGCTAAAAGGTGGAGGAAATGAATACATCTTTTTCTCAGTCCTGCAAAATCAGATGAGCTCCGCCTCCTCCTGAAGGGGGGTCCCTGGAGTTATCTTTGCTCGGGAAAGGGTGGTCCTTTGGAAGCTCTGGAGTTTCCTCTGTAATCCTACCGCTTCTTCTGGGTTGTGCACGATGCCTTCCCTGGTAAGGTGTGGACACAGTGGCAGGTCCAAAGGTGGTGTAATTCAGAGCCAAATCGTCTTCCCAGAACCGCCGGATATGTCAACAAAGTTGCTCCACCTGGGACACGTGGGACTTTTTTTTTTTTGTCAAAATGGGGGAAATTTGGAGAGGCATGACCTCTCGTAATTCTGGTTTCCCTCTCGAGGCTGTCTGCCAGGCTTTTCCTCCTGGCACTCCCTTCTTGGCGTCTCAAGGGTCCTGCCTCTACAGCCATTAGATGGCATGGTGGGCCTCGTCCTACTGTCACCAACACCAACCCGCGTGCGGCCGTCAGATCCGGAGTGTAGACCTTAGCAGGATTCTAGCAACCGCTTTTGATGCCTTTGGTTTTTTTTTGCTTCTGCAGCTTGGCTGGGGACGTTCTAGAACGTTCCCGACCTGGCTTCTTGGCCTGTTGTCTATCTTGCATCCTGTGTTCTTCGAGTTAGTCTGTAGCACTCAGATACTGATTGGTCTAATCAGGTGGGATTGATTTGGCAAACCCCATAAAAGGACACGCGTCTGGATTCTAGTCGTGCCCCTCTCTCACACTTTGCAGAGAAATGGAAGGGGTCTTACCATCACAAGTGCCCGGCTCCCACCACCACGTGGAGATTAGTGTGGGACACCCGGCGAGCTGTTTGGAGCTGCCCATCTCAAATCCTCCTCCTCAGCCCCTGTCAAGGAGGGACCGCGCCAAAGGTTTTACTCACATCGACCCACCCACTTTCTTCCTTTCAGTTAGCACAGGCCCGCTGAAGGTGTGTGGAACATAAAGACATCGTTCAAGTGATTTTTCAAGGCCCACTGGGAAAAAGAAGTCCGGCATGTGTGGGTGCTGGTGAGCGCCCTTTCAGTGGAGACGAACGCTAGCTGTCAGCAACGAGGTGGATTATGATTCTCTAGTGTTCGTAAGAAAGTACTTCGTTTTTCAGAAGGAGTGCTTTATGCCTGTGATGGAGATGGCAGCCTTGAGCCGATCCACTAATATAGATACGCTGAGGTCGCCTGTGTTATTAACAAATGTGCATTACATAATACGTATTTTTGGACTAGATTCTGCATTAGTAATGCACTTTCTTTGCAAGATGCATTTTAATCAGCAAATGAACGTTTAACAAAACACTGCATTTTCGGCCCCGGTCCCGCACAGTTACAAATACATTTCAGTGCACTTTCCGCACGGGCTCCTGGAGGAGCGGCAGGGCCCCCCTGAAATACTGTTCTGTCTCGCACTCAGGGCCGAGGTCCAGCAAATGGATCCGGGCATAAATGCTCTTTAAAATGCATTACGTGCTGGAGTTTAAAGAGACGCCCGCCGCTCGGTGAATTTCAAAAAGGAGCAAGCGGGTGATGAACGACCTCGGGTTGTTAGCAGGCTGAGGAGCAAGGGGCTCTGTCTGTCTGCCGGTAAATAACGTGCGGTCACGTGTCACCTTCGCGCTCTGCCGGAGGGAGGCTCCTGAACCCGCCGGACAGGAGAGCGCGGCTCCCAGTCCATCAGGGCCTCGTACAATGAGGTTCTGATTGGGGTGAATTGTGGAGAATGCGGTCTTCAGCCCCTTAAAGACTGTCCTGTGGAACGGGCACTGAGATGTATTTTATGTGGCTCCGGAGGGCAAAATTAGAAGCGATGGGTAGTAGTTACAACAGGCCGATTTCGGCTCAGCCCAGGGAAGAATATGCTCACAATTAGGGCCTGAAATGGAACGGCTGTCGGGAGGCAGTTGGCTCTTTGTCAGAAGTGGTGTTAAATCCAGGACAGACGAGCACATATTGGAGATATTTTCCACGGGACTCATGGGCCGGGCGGAGCTGGAACTTGATGCCCGCCAAAGTTCTTTTCAGCTCGGATTCTGATTCCGTGAAAGGCATTTGGAGACCTTGGGAGAGGGGCTGGGGGCTCCACTGATGGACATGCCCTTCCGACTCTGCTGCTATTTTAGAAGCATTCGAAAGTGCGTGCGGCTCAGTGACAGGAAGGAATGTCCGGGTGGCAGTTTCGGGACATGAGCAAACAGGTGTGTGCAGTGGACCCGGCAGGCCGCTGTGTACGGCTTTCACAACCGGGTCTGCGCGCCGAGGCACTTGGCCTCCACGGCTCACTCGTCGGAGCAAAGAAATTAGTGAAGTCCATCTATCATCGCACGGTCCTCTGCCTCCCTCCCAGAGCTGTCTCGGAGATGAGGGACGAAATGGGCCCTTGAGCCGTGAGGAGTCGAGTCACTTCTGTGACCGAGACGCCATCGCAGGCACCGAGAGGGGCGGTACTAATGCAGGGCGAGCCGCGGTCTCACCGCCCCGACGTGCGTGCCAGCGCGAGGTGCCCCCAAATTCTAAAACGTGGGCTCCCCAAGAGGTGCTGAGTAGCAAATCCTCCACGAGGCCCATAACTGGCGAGCAAGGGGGAGGTCATCGGGGGGGCTTCTGAAAAAGGTGTTTTTTTTTTTTTTTTCCCTTGTCTGACTTTGGAGATTTTCTTGTTTCCTAAGAAGCCGTGAGAGGATTGCTCTCAGTCCATCTGTTCTGTGTGCCTCCCGTGTGTGCGAGCCGCCACTCTGGGGGAGCCTGAGATGGGGCCCAGGGGTTCTCGAGAGGCTTGACAGGCTATTGTCACCGGTCCCCTAGACACCAACACAGATTCCAGAATGAGACACGAGATAAAAGATTGGTTCTTTTCTGCCAGGGGGAGTGGGGACAGTCAGGCGCGAACGTATTATTATTATTATTTTTTTTTTGGATAATTGTTGGAAAGGACTATTCTTCAAGATGCAGAGGTTTTTGAACTTCTTTTGGGTAGAAATGAATTCAGGGGGTTTAAAGTATTCCCCACCCCTGCCTGTGGCAGTGACCAGCCCCACGGAGGGTTTGGCACTGCCCCTCCCACCTGGCCCCCGAGGAGGTCTGGCCACATACGGAAGCATTTGGCTCATTTCTCTGGGGTGCTGTTCTGCTGTGACTCAGACTGCAGCGGTGCCGACGAGCTCTCACCAGCGGAAACAGTGACGACCCCAAGCTCCGGATTTTGTGATTTGGGGGGAATGCCGTCCAGAGCTTCAAGCAAATGACAGGGGGACATAACCCTCTTTTTGCCATCTCTGGATTGTGTCCGGGCCATCGTTGGGGTTATAGTACCCGACGTATACCCTTTGTTTTTACAGGGAGACAGGATCAGGAATGGACCCTGCCCCCACGTACAGAGCTCTTAGGAGCTGTCCGCCCAGAGCGGCCTTTCTGCCCCTTGGGTTTGTGCTCAACACCCACCCACCAGCCTCTCTGCCACAGCAGCAATTTCCAGGCTCCTAATCCAACAGGAAGTGTCTGGAAGCTCCCTCATTGAGACAGAGCATAAGCTTGGGCCTACAGGTCCTCGTTGGTCATGGGGCCTGCCTTTCTCTGCTTTGGCCCCAGGTCTCCGCTTTTGTGTGGTCCCTGGTTTGCACTCTGGACTCTGGCCATTTGCCCGGCCTGTGTCCTGTAAGAAAGTGGGTCGGGTGCTGCCCGTCTGCCCACCCCCGACTTACACTCTAGCTTGTCTGGTTCTTTCCCAAGGCCGGCTGACACATCAGTGTCCCAAGATGCCCACAGTCCAGGTGATTCGAGTCTAGGACGTGCCCCCTGCTCTGCACACGAGGCTCCGCCTGTGGCCGGTGGGCTGCTGGTGGCAGAGGACTCGCCACTGGGAACGCCCTCTGGCACGTGCTTCTACCTTTGGTCCGGCTCTCCTGGTCACCCCACCCCACCTCCAGCCATCAGCCCCGACAGGGAGCCTCCAGGTTGTTTTTCTCCCATCTGCTGAGACTCTGACTCACCCCTGCAGACTTGGTGGGTGAGTGAGTGAGCAAGCGGGCGGGCAGCCCAGGGGGGAGAGACTCTTAGTCGGTGTCGTGGTTCAGGCTCACGCGCATCGCAGCCCTTTCCGCTCGAGCTCTTCAAAATATGATTGGGCCAATTTTACGCATCCAGCCACTGAGGCTCTGGCAGATTGGGGCTGTCTCTATACGTGCGAAGTGAAGTGGGGAATTGAGGCAATTATCTTCAGGCAAATGGCTCTGGGCTCTGTAATCAGTCCGGCCTGGTAACGGGGGAGTCAGCCTCACTCCCTGGAGCGCTGCTTTGGGTTCAAGAGGATTCTAGGTATTGTTTGTTATTTGAGCTGGGCTTTGTTTCTCCAGAAGGCGGGTGGTCGGTCTGGTGACACCGCGTCCGGCCCGGCACTGGCGTCAGGGCGCATGGCTCCCTCTGGTTTTGCAGGGCACCGTGGACCGGGCAGACGCAGGGGAGAGTGACACGGGCCGGAACATAGTCTGAAGGCTTCTGGTGGAGGCGGCCCCGGGCCCGCCTTGTCGTTTCTCCCAGCCCTTCCCTCCTCGAGCACGCGGATCCCCAGACGTGCGGCCCGGTGATCTCCAGGCGTGTCCCGGTGCTGGGACCGTACAGGTTCCAGCGGGGCCCACGGTTGGACACAAAACTGCACGTGCCAAAGAAAATGTCCTAGAAGGCAGGAGAGCACAGCAGAAGTGAGCAGAACCGGAAGTGAGCACTCGTGGCCTGGCCGCGGCCTTTCCCTCTTCGCGCGCTGCTGTGGCGGACGGTCGCTGTCCATTGGGACCTCTTCCTCCCTTTGCCGGTCTGGAGGTCCCCCCACAGAAGGGCCGCCTCTTCCCTCCTAGCTCTGCACTCACCGAGCAAGAGAAGACGCGTATTTTCCCAGAACGCAGAGGTCTGTTTTGCTTTGAGGCGAGCGCCGACTTCAATCCTAATTGTCCTTGAGAACAGTCCTTGTCACTAGGAAGCCAACCAGCGGGTAACCAGGGCCGCGTGGGGCCTGCTGGGTGCCGCCGGGCGCAGGGGGCAGGGCCCTGGCCGGGAGTCCAGATGGGAGACCCGTGCCCCTCCGCCTCTCGCCGCTCCCTCCCCACACTCGTGCTCCAGCCCTGGAAGAGGATGTAGTTAATCAACCCCCCAGCGAGGCGGCCGTGGGAAGATACAGAGGAAGCTGAAAGGTGTTTTTTTTCTCGGCTGTCGGAAACCTTCACCTTTGTCGCTTTGAAATTTCCTGGTGGCGCTTCATTAGTTAAACCTAAAACTTCCTGTCCACGTTTGAGATAAGAGGTTTTGAAAAACATCCAGCCAGACTGTTGGGGCGTCATGTGGCTCGTGCAG
This sequence comes from Paguma larvata, assembly GCA_030068075.1. Lineage (NCBI taxonomy): Eukaryota > Metazoa > Chordata > Mammalia > Carnivora > Viverridae > Paguma > Paguma larvata. The sequence continues at coordinate 45,201,944 of CM057844.1, read as the reverse complement.
TTTTTTATTTATTTGTTTTTGGCTGATAGCTAGTTTATTTCTGCTCCGTTTGTTAGATCGGAACGTCTTCCCCCAGTGTTTTCCCGTGATTGGTTTGCAGCCTTGATGGTCGTCGTTTTATACTGTATTTTAAGGTCTGCTGGGGCAAATGCCTTCTTACGGCCTACTGTCTCAGAACCCTCTGAGAGTTTGGCCCATTTGTTTTCCTCTAGAATTTAAGAACCATTTGTATCAAGTTCCGTAACGACCTTGGTGATATTTGGACTGGGATCGCATTCACTCTATAAATTAAGGTGGGAAAGACTGTCCCCTTTTCCACATTTAGCCTGAAGCCCTAGCATGACCTCACTCTTCATCTACTTGAGTTTCGGTCTCTCCCATTCAGGTTTCGTGTTTTCTTGACATGATTCTGATACCTCACGTGGAGAGCTGGAGATGTGAAAATATATCCTGTTTTTTCCCAAGCGTTTGCTACTTGTGTTGCCGTTGTGAACAGGGCTCTCTTTTTTCATTGTATTTGCAGTCTGTTTATTATGTGTTTATAGGAAAGGTATCGGTTTTGGGGGCGTTTTTCTCAGATTCGGCGACTTCTAGAATTGGTTGGTTCATGAGGCAGCCTGCAGCCTGCTCCGGCAAACCCTCGGCGAAGGGGCAGGAGGATCTTGTCAGAGAGATTTCTTCGCGAGGGAGAGAGGCGAGGTCGGCGATTGCCAAATGCCAGGTCTGCCCTGAATCGAGAACAATGGAAGTGATGGGATGATGTGGTGGGTTTTCATCAGGCTCGATTTATTCAGAGAAGGGACCTTTCTTTCTTTCTTTTTTAAGATTTCGCCTTTAAGTCATTTCTCCCGGCAAGTGGGGATGGAACTCACACCCCAAGATCAAGACTCACACGTGCCCCGGCTGAGCAGGCCAGGGGCCCAGGGACTATTCTTGATAATGGAGCCTATGTAAGCTTCCTTCCTGTTCGTATTTCACTGTCCTCTCTTTCTGAATCACAATCGACAGTAATTTGAGTTTTTTTGTTTTATGATTTTTGGAGAGTTTTTTAGGGTTTTTCCAAAATTTTGTTTTTATTTCATTTTTTTAAATGATTTTACTTAACGTTAAAAAAATGACTTGGCAACCGCAGGTTGGCAGCTCACGTTTCTTTGAAATTTTAGCACTGTCTGAAATCTCTAAGTCAGGAGCTTGCACCCCATGTCCGCACAGACCGTATAGTCTGTAATATTTGGTCATTCTGGGCTTTTTTTTTTTTTTTAAATGTTTATTTATTATTTTTGAGAGAGAGAGACAGAGCATGAGCAGCAGGGGAGGAGCAGAGAGAGAGAGGGAGAGACACAGACTCGGAAACAGGCTCCAGGCTCCGAGCCGTCAGCACAGAGCCCGACGCGGGGCTTGAACCCACGAACTGTGAGATCACGACCTGAGCCGAAGTCGGACGCTTACCTGACTGAGCCCCCCGGGTGCTCCCAGGCTTCTTTTTTTTTTTTTTATTTAAAACTGAGTTTGGCTTATTCTTTTGTGTTCTTCTGGCTAGTCCTGTCATTTCGTCAGATTGACGTGTTAGGTCTGCTTTCATCTTTTTCTAGTCTTCTCGCCGTCGCTCGTGCCTCTCTGTGCTCTCTGACTGTGTGGCAGAATCCTTATTCCTTCACTAAAGGGGATGAGGTGGCAACATCCTCGCAGTGTTTCTTTGTTTGAAGGGATTTTCTCTTCCCGTCCTTTCTCTGAGTATTTAGGTGGCTTTTGAGAGGACGTCGGCAGAAAAGCTGACAGGGGTGAGAGGTGAGAAACCGGATGTGGGCCCAGGTGGCCTGCGTGAACGCCTCGGACCCCTTTGCTTCACCGCTGACCGGCGGCATTAACCTGTCTGGCTTGGCAGTGGTCTGTAACAAGCAAACTCTGAACCAGTAGTTTGACTGATGGCAGCTGTCATTGATGGTGGTGGTGGTGGAGGTTGGGATGACAGTGGTGGTGATGACGGTGGTTGGGATGACGGAGGTGGTAATGGCAGTGGGTGGGATGATGGCCGTGGTGATGGCGGTGGTGGTGATGGTGGTGGCGGTGGTTGGGATGATGGCGGTGGTGGGATGATGGTGGTGGTAATGGCAGTGGTGGTGATGGCAGTTGGTGAGATGATGGCCGTGGTGATGGCGGTGATGGTGGTGGCGGTGGTGGTGATGGTGGTGGCGGTGGGTGGGATGATGGTGGTGGTGAAGGTAGTGTGAAGGCCGAAAGGCAGGAGAGTGGCGGCGAAGACCGGAAGGAGCCCCGTGCCGAAGAGGGAAGTTGGAGAGGCCAGTCACATCGGGTTTTGTCCGTATGCATTTCCGGTTCCCCTGGTGGCGGCTTCTGTACATGGTTTGATGCACAGGAAGACACTGAGTGCCCGCCGTGGGCCAGGCACACGCTAGGCACCAGGACCATGTTGGTGACCTAAACCAGCCTCTTTCTCTCCACTTGGTGCCTTCAGTGGGGGATCTGGAAATAATGAATCATCATGTGAGGAGAATGTTGTTGCGACCCAAGTTAAGGGCACTGGAAAAGAAACGCGTTTTCTTTTTTCGGAGCGTGTGGCAGAGGAAGCCGTCCTCGATCGGGCACGTCAGGGAGTCCTTTCCTGAGAAGATGATGCGCGCACTTGAGCCGTGAACTGAAGGGTGAGCATGTGGCGGCGGGGGGCGGGGGGCGGGGGGCGGGCCGGGCAGTTCCAAGCACAGGAATAGCGTGTTCGCAGGCCCTCGCTGGAAGGGACTGAACGCCCTAGGGGAACCGGCAGAAGGTCAGCACGAACGTGGGGTACAGAGTGAAGTGGGGCTGGGGGTCGATAGGGGCTGCCATGTAGGGCCTCTGGCCCGGCAGGATGACACGTGGTCTTGTGTCTTGAACGCCCTTAGGATGGCGGGAAGCCCTTGTCCGGATGGCCAGGAGATGCCACAGTCAAGCCGTCTGTTTCAAAACTCTCTCTGGCCCTGGGCTAGGGGGCTGGAGTCTGAAGGAAGCTAGAGATGATGGGAGTAGCTGGGTCGACGGAAGGTCGATGGTTCGATACATACATAAAGCTAGTGGTAGCGAGAGTGGCCTCGGGAGTCATTTGGGACGCTGACCGGCAAGGCTCGGCGGCAGCACGGCCTCGGGGGGTCCGCTGTGTGAGGAAGGGTACCCGGCCAGAACCCGAGGGAAGTCCGTGCTCTTTGCTGAAGGGGCAGGGGCGGGCGTGGGGTGACTTCTGTGCCTGACTCGTTGAGTTAGAAGTGCCTTGCGTGACCTGTGAGGAGGACTCCAGCAGGCAGGAGCGTGCGGTGGGTCTCGAGGGGCCCCGAGGGAGGGGCTGTGGCCGGAGCAGAGGAGTCTGGTGGAAAGGGCAGTACAAGAGAGGCCCCCCAGTTGCGTTTCCAGCCAGAGTCGCCGTGGTTGGGAGTTGTCCCGGTGCTGGAAGGGACTGGAGACCAAGTCGTAGCCCCTTGGTTGTTCAGGTGAGGAATCAGGCTCAGAGAAGGTGGACCTGCTGGTTTGTGGCAAAACCCCTCCTGGACGGATTCTTCTCCGTCCCGCTGCGGTCCCTGTGCGCACCGGGTGGAGCATCTTCCCGGGGACACGGAATGTGAGCCGAGGGCTCGGATGTCAACCCTCTTGATATCAGACCTGCTTCTTTGTCAGCATCCAGACGGAAAGTTCACAGCTTCGGGCTCTTCTCTTGAGCACTTTAGCACTGACATTCCGCCGGCTCCGTGTTCAAGGAAGAGCAGAGCGAGGGCCGGCCGGAAGTGGTTTGGAAGCTGGAAATAGAACGATTCCACGCCCTTAGTGCTCAAGGCTGGCAAGGCCACACGGCAGCCGGGAAGGACTCGGGCAAGGTTAAAGCTAAGATCATTTGCTGACACTCTTCCTGCTGGTTATTCAAAAATCCAGCCAAGTCCCAAAGCACCGGTTATGACTTAAAGCTGGTGTCCAGAATATGGGGTTAAGTTCAAGAAAGGCAAATCTGTTTTTCTCAGGACCCCTTCTCAAGATGCCTCCTCTGTGAAACCCGCGAGGTATCAGCAGCTTCTCCTGGTTGTTACTTTTTAAAAAAATGCAGTGTTTAATTCCACGTGGAGCATGTGGGTTGGATTTGTCATGTCGGCTTGAACGGCCTGCCACCACCAGCCACGGCCTCTATGCTCCACCTCCCAAACTCCTCCGAGGTTACCGACTTCACATAGGATGGCCCATTTCCATAGAAAAATGTCTTTAAAAAAAAAACAAAACAAAACAGAAGTCATGGGGTGCTTGGGGGACTCCATCAGTTGGGCGTCCGACTTCGGCTCAGGTCACGATCTCACCATTCCCGAGTTCAAGCCCCGCATTGGGCTCTGTGCTGACAGCCCAGAGCCTGGAGCCTGCTTCGGATTCTGTGTCTCCCTCTCTCTCTGCCCCTACCCCTTGGACTCTGTCTCCTTCTTTCTCTCAAAAATAAATAAACATTAAAAAATTTATAGGAGCGCCTGGGTGGCTCAGTCGGTTAAACGTCCAACTTCAGCTCAGGTCATGATCTCACAATCTGTGAGTTCGAGCCCCGCTGACACCTCAGAGCCTGGAGCCTGTTTCGGATTCTCTGTCTCCCTCTCTCTCTGCCCCTCCCCAGCTCACGCTCTGTCTCTCTCTCCTTCAAAAACAAATAAACACTAAAAAAAATTTTTAAAAAAGGCTTCTATCTGAAGAGACAAAGGTCCTCCATGGGAACCCCTGTTCGTTAAACTGGCTGAACTATCTGCACGAACAGAAGTTTGCTCAACTGCGTTTCTAAAGTCACTGTGGAGACGCAAGGAAAAGAGCAAACTTAGGAGAAAGAAAACAGGAACTTTCTCTGAGACCTTTCCTGGGGGTTTCTGACCGGAGGGCTGAGGCGCATGACCACATGGTTGTTGGGGGCTTTGTTCAGCGTCCGTGGCCAGGACGCTGGGCTCCTCCTGCCCCCCTCACGCACACACACATGCCCAGTGCGCCCTTTCTAGCAGAGCCGCAGGAAACACTGCCCCCCCCACCACCCCCCGTACATGGCCTGGAACATAGAAGGTGGGGGGTGGCCTGGAGTGTGGCTGGAATGGCCATTTTTAGGCAGGGAATGTAGTCAAAAACTTTCTGAAACCATAGAAATTAGCAAAAAACTTACAGTCCTTTAGAAACCTTGAGATCCTTGCTCAAACTTCAGTTATTTCCAGACTGGCTAGGTGATTTTTGCTGTATCCCATACTCTAGCTACACCTAACAGTGTCCTTTAAATCAACTTGCTGGATTTACGTAAATGAATTTAGTTTTAAAGGAAAATTATTCCATCATCCCTTAGCTTCTGGCTAAGAATGTTTTTAATGCCCAAGGGGATAAACGCATAGCTCTTCAAATGGACAACTTGGGCCCTTGGCACCGCCTTGGTCCAGTGCAGCCCTGTCTCCTCCCCAGCATGCGGCGAGGGGCTTGGTCCGTTCGTCCCCCTGGGAAGGTCCGCGTCTGCGCCCTAGAAGGGACGGCCTGACAGGCGGTCTTCCTGTCTCGAGCGGCACGCTCTCCCTCGCCTCCTTGCCGGGGGATACTTGCCCTCAAAGGGGGACCAAGGAGATTTTGACCCCGGTATCTAGTAAGGCAACTGCCCACTGAGGAGGAGGTGGGAAGAATTCTGGTTCCAACTGGCTGAAGCCTGTTGGGCTTCAACGGGACTAAATTACTGGGGGCATATTTTCCTTCCATGACATTTGCCTTCTAATAATAAACCTACAGATGTGGTCGTCTTGATCTGCCTTTACCATGACATTTGCCGTCTCTTCACATGTTTTTGTTTGCAGACGCAGCCAAGAAACAGGCTTATCGGTGAGGCTCTAACCCATGCCCTTGGCCTCCGCAGAGCTCTGTCCCAAACGACAGGAGCGTGAGTCCAGGCACCCTCCACTTCCTGCCGGCGCCTCACACGGGCCCATCTGCTCCCTCCTTTGTACCGAGACCTTTTCTGGGGATTTGGTTGGGGGGGTGGGGAGGTGGGTCTTTTCTCCCATCATGTGCTTGGTTCTTGAGTGGATGCCAGAAAATGCCGGAAAAGAGCCTGGGCCCAAAACTGCGGATCCAGAAGTGGGGAGGTGCTTTTCATACAGGTCGAAAGCCAGCAAAACGAAGCCAGGATAGACATGCTAAAAGAGGCACATTGCAGAACGCATGTGACAAACCGGAGATTTGTGACTGTGCTCCTCCGGCCCAGGAGGAGGGTGAGGGTAGGGGAGGAAGGCCCTGAAGTAGACGCAGTGCCCGGCTGTGTCTTGCTTGGGTTGGCTCCTTGTGTGTTAAGTACTAAATTTAAAAAGTATGTGTTGAGACTGTCTCCATGGGTCAACGGGATGGGACGGCTGAAACGAATCCAGGGCACTCGGGGAGGGGACCGTGGTGTCCTGGCCGGAGGAGGTGGTTTTTGGGCCAGGCCGTGAGCGGCCGGTGCCTCAGGGCTCTGCTCCTGCCTGCCCTTTCTTTTGGATGAATTGAGAAGTGCCCAGAAGGGTTCCTAGCACCTGCTGGTTCTCAGCAGTTTGCTGGGGTTCCTTCCCACGGGTCTTGTGACTACGTGTTGGATATTTTGGGATAGCAAGTTCAAATTTGGTTGAATTTTTGTTGACTCTTCTCTCACGTGCGTACTTTGAAACTTGTCGCCGTGTCCTTACGGAGGTTCCCAAGCGTGCCGAGGTGGAGACGAGACCCCGGGGCCCCTCACGGCTGCGGAAGCCCATCAGCTCTTGCTGCCTCCTTCACCTTTCCGTCTTCTTCAGGTGTCTTTTTAAGGCCTGTGCCAGAAATCCTAGCAGTTCACCCGCTGTTCTGGACCCTTCCGGGGTCTGTGGGAGCCGCCGTCTTCCCCACAAGGAGAGAAAGTCAGGGGGCTGAGCCTGCTTTCCCCCGCTCCTCCCCCGCGTCCCTCCGCCGGTGCCCGGGACTAGGGCACCCTCACGAGGGGAGGCGATGCCAGCCCCGGAGCCCCGGGAAGCTGGAGCCACCGCCCATCTTCCGGGTCCCCTCGTAAAGGCCCCCACGTTGATCCCGGGAGACTTGCCCAAAGCCCCAAACAGTGCAGACACATCTTCGGTGAGCAGGCAAATTCCAGCCCTGCTCTTTCTGAAAGAATGCACATTTGGGGCCTGCAGAGCCCCAGTCAGCACGATGTCAGTTGCCACTGTCCGTGTGGAAAGATTTCGCCGCGGCCAGCTGCCGGGCTCCTTGCGCTATATTAATAGCAGGGCCATGGGGCCCGACGGGGTTGGAGGCCAGGGAGAGGAGAGGGACAGCTGTGGTGGACCTCACGCCATGCTCCGGGCATATGCTCCCGTGTCACGGGCACACAGATGGCCCACACCTTGCCCTGCCGCTCAGAGCCCCCTCGGCCTGCCCCGGTCTTCTCCTTGTAGGGTCAGGAATGGGCTCCGGCGGACAGGACACTTGACGGAGGAGCCAAATTGAGACCGGCAGGATTGGAACGGAGGGTTCGGGCGGCCCCGTGTTCTGGGTCAACTTACGCTCTTACTGGAAGCGCAGGCATGTGCTGGCTCGTGAGGCGGTGGCGTTTAAACAGCTGGGGGTCTTGGGTTCTACATGCCAAGGCTGGACAGACGTTCTTAAATGTCGCAGGCCAAACGGAACTCTGCGGGCACTGGCCAGAGGGGCAGGGGGGTCTGGAGGACACCGCGTCCCTGTGGCCGGGTACGGTCAGGAGAGCAGGGGGGGATTAGTGCCTGGGACGATGCCCAGCGCGTGAGGTTCAGCGAAGACAGAGCGGGAGGGTCATTTGAGTAAGCCATAGGCACCCGGCGGGTGGGGTCAGGGGCAGATGGAAATGTGCAGAAACGCTGAGGACATGCGTAGAGCCGGGAGGTCAGAAGGGTTGTGCCCCCGAGCTCACGGGGGCCGGGCCAGGGGATAGACCCCATGGTTAAGGTTCCTGGCTTTGGTGTCATGCAGAACTAAACACTGACCTCAGCACCCCAGTGCCCACCCCACACCCTTGGGGCAACTCAGTGGCCTGCCAGCTTGGTGTCCTGAGTTAGGAGGAAGGACCAGGACTCCTGGAGGATTAGGTGACAAGTAGCACCTGACGCTCTCAGAAGCAAGCCCCTGAACTTACGGCGGCCGCTGTCATTGCTAGCAAAAACGGACCTGTGGAAACCCGCCATCGTGGAATGGCGTTGGAAACTGGCCTCAGGCCCATCCCCCCGAGAAACATGTTGTGTTTCAACTGCACAGAGTATTGGTTTAGCAGCCAGCGTTTGGATATCAGGAGGTACTACCAAAACTTTGGGAGAGTTGACTTCTCCTGGCCTCTGGGAGCCTCGGGTCGTCTAGGGCCTGTCCGCAGGCAGCCGTAACCGAGGGGCGGCTGCCCCCTGTTGGCGAGCTGCAGACCGCCACTGCGCAGGCGCCATCTGGCCCCGTCACTCACCTCTGAGCAGGGCCTGGCCTCTGTAGGCATTCGCACTTGCTCTCTCCGCAGTGAAGTGGAGCTATTATTATCTCTGAAGGGGCGAGGGCCATCAGAATTAGCCACCCGAATTGCTGGCTGGGGCCTCCTCGACTTTGCCATGACATTGGTCTTGGGAGGCCTGGGCTCATGGAAAAGCACCCAGTGGCCTGGCCTGGGAAGGGGGCGAGGAGCTTCCACGAGGGCCTCTGCCAGGCCCCCGGAGGCGGCTCGGCTGCCCGTTTTTCTCCCCGTGGCCTCTTAGTAACCTGCGTGGAAACACAACAGGGTTAGGGCAGTTACGGTGGTGACGCCAATACCCCGTGTGGCTTCTCAGCACCGGGGAGGAAAGCAGAGGGGCTGCGGGGGGCGCTCAGGGGGCTCTGGGGTCCCTCGAGTTAATCCCTGTTGCTGTGCAGAACCTCTTGCTTGTCCAGGCCCCTGGGAAGAACCCGTGGCACCAGTGACTCAACTGGGCCTCCGGGGCCGCCTGTGTGAGGGCTCGGGGGACCCTCCTCTTCTGGGGAGCCGAGACTGCCCTGTGGCCCCGCAGCCGGGCTCAGACTCGGCGAAGGCCCACCTCCTGACCAGCTCGCTCCTTTGCTGGACGTGTGTCACGGCGCCTCCTCTTTCCCCGATGTTCAGGAGATACATTAATTTCGTCTTCACAGCGACTTGACAGGGAACCTGAGGTGCAGAGAAGTCAAATACCCTGTCTGAGGTCATCCAGCTGTACAGCACTGGGGTCTGGATTCGAACTTCAGAGCCCACCCTCTGAACCACTGCCTTTGAATGCTGCTTGGGAGACAAGGGGGTGCTCCAGAGAGGAGTCTGGGATGACGCCCGGGCAGAGTCAGGAGCCCGCCATGGAGCCAGGTGGGGGCAGGCCCTGGGGCAGGGGGAGCTGGCCACGGGCTCCAGGGACAGATGGAGGCTAGCCTGGCTGCAGGAGTTGAGAGGGAGGGGAGCAGGGGCGGATGAGGGGCGTGCAAGTGCCGAGGGGTCTGAGCCATGCTCTGAACCCACGCCTTCTAATGCTCTCCCTGCTGCTGTGTGGACCAGGGCTTGCCAGGGGCAGAGGAGCCGCTGGTCCGGAGGCGGCCTGGCCGGACCCGCCGGTGGTGATGATGCATGTGTCCGAGATGCAGCTGGGAGGCTCGCGGCACTGGCCTGTGGAGGTGCCACGGGTCAAAGGTCACCCTCATTTGACCAGGGTCTGAGCTGGGGCAGCTGGGGTCTGCTTCCTGAGGTGGTCCAATCTGGGGAAGGCTTTCCCTCTGAGGCCACTTACTTAACTGTGGAGGAGGGTCTCTGGTACTTCTAGAATATTCCTCAGCCTATGGTGAGAGTTGGTTCCTTCCAGCCTGGAGCAGACATGGCCTCAAGGCAAGGCAGCCTTGGAGAGCTGACTGGGGTGGGCGGCAGGGGGGATGTCACGGTTAGGAAGACCAGCCAAGCATGGGCAGGCCGGCCGTGTGGTGACCCAATTGCCAGCAGTGCCTTCTCTCTCACCAGCACTTCTGGAAGACACAGTAGGACCTGTTGATACGGTGTCATAGGAGTTTTCTGATTGTACCTTTCTGGTGGACAGTGAGGCTGGAGAGGTCAGTGCCTGAAGCCCGTCCTCAGGCCCCGGGTGAAGATGGTCAGTTAGATGGTGCGTGGGTGGCCCGTGCTCACCGCGGGTACACTGCGAAGGGCTCTGCTGGACACCCCTAGGTTCTCATGGAGCCCTGCCCCTGTCGTCTTCTCTTTGGGTGATGACAGATGTTTCTGGGGGCTCCGGGGTGGCACGAAGTGCCCCAGCCCCTCACCACTAGATGGCGCAGCTGCAGCGATCTTGTTGGCGGGGCTTTCAGCGCCCCTTTCTCGGGAGAATCCCTGGGTGGGGGTTCCCACGGTCCCCTGGGCCCCGGATGCCTCCTGGACCTGCTCTGGACCTGGCTGTGTGGTGTCGGGTAAGTGGCGACACTCGCATGGCTTTCTGGGATGACAGTTGGGTACAGAGACGATGGGTTTCCATCAGCGCAGTCATTGCATGGTGCACGAGGCCACAGGTTCAGCCGCCGCGTGTCTTCTCTGGTCCCCCAGCCTCTGTCCCTGCTCTGCAGGGACAACAGGATCACCATGGTTCTGTCTCCTTCCTTCCTGAAGACTCCTGCGGGCTTGCCTTCTTGCGGCCTGCGCTTGCTGGCTCCGACGTCCACTCTGGGCTGGCGATTGGTCCAGATCACACAAGACGGTCTCGGAGACTGACTCCCAGCCTGTTCCCTTGATCACCCGATCTCTCTCATGAGAAGAGGGACCACGTTTCCAAAACCATCACTGCGTCTCTCCTAAGTCAACGGCAGACAACAGTCTGAAGACAGCCCGTAAACAGGGATTGCACCGACGGCTGCTGTTTGGAAGAAAGACACCACGTCGAAGAGCCACCCGAATGTGGCCGCGGGCTGTCGTGTACGTGCACCTGTGTCTGCGTGTCTGGCTTGTTCGTCCTGTTAACTCTCCCTTCCCCCCGCCTCATCCTTGCCCCTTTGTTCTCAGGTGTCCTCGGAGCCTCCAGCAGCCGCGTCCCCGCTGAGCTCTGGCAGCCCCGTGTGTGGCACGGCCGAGCCTTGTCGATGCTCCGTGATTTGACACCTCCACGCTTCAGCCTCTTCCCGATGGGAGTTTAGCCTTTGCTTTGAAGGACAGGTTTGCTGAGAACGCGGGTTTGTACAAACAGGGTCTTGGGAGGGGAAGACCGATCTTCACCTCCACCAGATCCCAGCTCAGAAGGGTTTCCGAGCCACGTTCTCTGCAGGCGTCACTTGGGAGTTGCGTCCTATTTAGCTTTGAGGAGCGGCCGGGCACGGGGGGCCCTCGCAGACACCTCGTTGGAGCTTACTCTGGGTTCACCCCCGGGCTTCTTCAAGATTAATTCACGGTGGCGACCCAGCCCCCACCAAAGCCACCCGAGACGAGGACTTACTGTACCAGCTTACCGCCAAGCCGTGTGAGGTGAAAGTGGGAAACTCCTACCATCTGTCGTCAAACAAAAAATGAATAACGGAACATGCGCAAACACCGTACTGCTGCATGATGAACGGGGAACGCAGTGACCTTGGCTGAGGTAGCCGTGGGCTCGTCGCCCACCCCCTGCTCATCTGGGGCGCCAGGCGGCTCGGTCTGGGGCCTCTGCCCCTCCCCCCTGGGAGGAGAACACAGGAGCCCCGAGCCCCTGGCCTGTGTGTGGGGGGGCGTCCTCCTCCAGCTCTGGCCACGCTCCGAATTTTCTATCTGCTCCACGCCTCGGGGAATGTCCCCGGCAGCATGTCCACTCCTGCTGGTGCTTCTCGTCCACCAGTGCCGTCAGCCCAGAACCTCCGGAGGCCGTTGGCCCCGAGGAGGACGCGGGAGGGTGCGGGCCAAGGGCGGAAGGCAGGCGGCGCTCCCGCGGTCTCCCACGGCCGTGAAGGACCGGCCCGGGGCTCGGCTCGGGAGCCGGCTGACAGCTCCTGTTTGATTTGCGGCTTTTGTTCAGACCTGGGCGGGGGCCCTCGTCGCTGCGACACTCGAGTTCGGCGGTCGCTCCCCGACTCCTCTCCTGGGGCCCCGCACGGAACAGCACCACGAGCACGTGCCTGCCACTCAAATCAAGGTAGCGACAGAACCCTCGGGGAGAAGCCTTCAGAAGACGAAATGTTGAGGCCGGCTGTCAGCGCGGGAGGCCGTGGCGGAGCCGTGGCGGAGTTCTCTTCCATGGTGCTCAGAGCCGGCCGCCAAGGCCCCAGCAAGCCCACGCTCAAAGGCCGTTTCTTCAAAGTAAACAGTGCTGCCTTTGAACTGGGAAGGGAAACGGGCTGGAAGGCAGGTTTCCACGTGCATGTTTGAATGAGGCCCGCGAGAGGAAAGGTGTCCTATGGGTCTTGGGCTTATGGGTTGCACGGGCCCTCGGGGTGCAGAGAGGGGCCGCCGGGGTCCTGTGACGTCTCTGTCCACCTGGGAGCACCCTGGGTCCCGACGTGGGGCAGGGCCGGGAGGGGCCACGTTATGAAGTCAGGGAAGGGTGCATGAGGCACAGCCCTGGGTGGGGGGTGACGATGCGGGTCCTTCCGGAGGGCCCCCCCCAATCCTGTTGTGCTGGATTCAGAGGGTTGGGTGGAGGCTTTCCTGAAAGGCCCGGAGGAGCGCTGCACCCGAGGGCTGTGCGGGCAGGAGGCGAGACACGGGGAGCCAGACCAGGGAAGGGCCACGTCGTCTGCCTGCCCCCCCCCACCCCGCAGAGGCCCCCACTCCACCGGTGGGGTCCCCACGTGGTGGCCAGAGGCCACTGACCATGTTGTTGTTCGGCTCCAAGCCTCCAGGGGCTGCTTGGAGTGCGACCCGCCCTCTGAGCTTGGCCTCGACCACCTGCGTCTCCCCCAGGTGCCCCGCGTGCCGCTTGGCCTACAGCTGCCTGAAGGCCTGGCCCCGGGCCTGCTCCTCCTCTCCTGGGGGTCTTCCTCACTCTCACCCTCACTTTCCGCCTGTGGGGAGCCCGCCTGCCATCCAGCCGTCACTGGCATCACAGCCCCCCACCCGTTGTCTCTGTCCCTTTGCTGGTAATGTGTTTGCTCCTGCCTCTTACAGTCTGTGAGCTCGCAGGATGAGGGCCGTAGCTGCCCTGAGGATTATTATGTTCTCCAGCTTGGTCTCCTCCCGTGGTATGCAGTAGGCGCCTAATAAATGTGTGAGCGTGAGGGGTGCCCGGGTGACTCCGTTGGTTAAGGGTCCAACTTTGGCTCAGGTCACGATCTCACAGTTTGTGAGTCTGCGCTGACAGCCCAGAGCCTGCTTGGGATTCTCTCTCTCCCTCTCTCTCTGTCCCGCCCCGCTCATGCTCTGTCTCTCTCTCTCTCTCTCTCTCTCAAAAATAAAATTTTTTTTTAAATTATCAAAAAAGTAGATGTGTGGGAATGAGTATGGCAAATGTCTTTCTCCATGTTCTCTCTCCACGGGGCCCTGCTCTGCACGCGCTGCCGGCCTAGAGGCGCTCGCGGGGCCGCGGCTCACCTGACTTCCCCGGTGTCCCTCAGTTGCTGCGGGGGGGGGGGCCCTCCGGGAAGCGTGGGGCCCCAGCCCCCAGCCTCTCCCATTACAGTCTGTTTGGTATTTGCCTTGATGGCGCTTACCATAGCGTGGAGCTCAGAACTCTTTCTCCTACCGCCTGGCTTCCCCGGACGGCCGAACCCCAGCGGGCGGGGCCGTTGTCCACACACACTCGGAACAGAGCAGGCCCTTAGGGGGTGTAACGGCGGGCTGGCTGGACGGACGGATGGACAGCAGAAAGGTGAAAAAGACCACCGAAGTAGATCCCAAGTGCAGAGTGGCTTCCTGACGGTTGAGGGGACTCCTGGGACGTGGGACGGGCCTGGGGGTGAGAGGTGACCCAGAGCGTGCCGAGAGTCAGATGCCTCCTTCCGGGGAGAGGAAATGGGTTCTGGCAAACAGACGCCAGGAGAAGCTGGCCCCCGGCCCCGTCGTGGCAGAGCTGATGAGGAATCCTCGGGCTCGAGGACAGCCCAGAGCCCAGCTGTGCGGGGAGGCGTCTGCTGTGCACTGGCTTTGCGGGGCGCAGGGCAGGGCATGGCCCTGGGTTACGCCAGCCAGGCTTGGGTGGCCCCTGCCAGCGAGGTGCCAAGCAGAGAAGGGGCCTTGGCGGATGGGACGAGGCGGCCCAGGGCGCAGCGAGAGGCCAGGAGGCGGGAGTGAAGAACGGGGCCTTTGCTACCAGACGCGTGCCGCAGGGAGGGCTCCAAGTCAGTGACTTTGGAGACCGTCTGGGGGTGCTTGGGGCGTGTAATGGGCCTCCTGGTGCGGATCCGGCCCCCTCCCCACCCCCCCACCGAGTGCGCCCCTGCACCCGGGCGGCGGCACAGCCCCGAGCACCAGCGCCCCCGCCCACCCCAGCTGGGCTGCCATCCGTGCTCTGCTCTTAACACGCAGTAGCCTTTCCTCCCATCTGGGGCGGGGGGACACTGACTGTCATGGCCAAGGCCAGTCTTCTCGAAGCTTCTGCCCGAGGCCACCTCCCCCTCCCACCGCGTGTTCAGCCGTGGGCACACCGGCCCCGCCATGCGGCTGGGGCGGGAATCCCTCCCGAGTGGTGTTTCTTCCTGCGCGAGAGAGAGGAAGGCCATACGGAGTGTGACAGGAAGCGCAGAGTTCTGCGCACGGGGCGGGGACGGGAGGAAGACAGGCTGCAGGTTCAAACCAGATTCACACAGGGGCCCTCCCTGCTGCGTCTGTGCCCTGGCTTCTCCCCCTCCAGCACCGCTGACGTGGGGGGGGGGGTGTCGTCTGTGCTGGGGGCCGGCCTGGGCGGGTTGGGTGCTTGGCAGCGTCCCTGGCCTCCACCCACAAGAGGCCAGTAGCCACCCTTCCTCACCCACTGTAACGGCCAGAAGCCAGAAGCGTCTCCAGACATCGCCCAGTGCCCGCCGGGGGAGATCCGCGCCCCACCTGGAGACTGCGGTCGGCTTACCCGAATTCTACCTTGGCCAGCTGGGAAAGCAATTTTAAGAAGGACAAAGATCACAGCCCCTGTTGCCCTCTTTAAAGATGACCTAGCCTGGAGTCTGCGGCCCCAGGGTAGCTGACGTGTGAGGGAAGTCCCTGCCCTTCCGAGGGTCCCGGTGACTGAGCGTTTAATTCTGGAGGCTGCTCACCGTGGAAGGAGTCGCTCTGGACCCGTGCGTATCGTGGGCGAGGGCACAAACGCGTCTCCCCAGCTCTGCTCAGGGCCCTGGGAAGCCCTAGGACGACGACTCCCCGGCAGCAGCCGGCACGTCCTGCTCTCAGACTTCGGTTTCTGATGCCATCGTCCCGTAGAAGGAAGCAGGCCCCTTGTCCACAAGAGCTGGTTGCCGGGCCTCATGAGGCCGGAGCTGCGGCCGAGCCGGGGGCGGCGGTGTGGCAGGAAGGTGAGGAAGTGCTCAGAAACCGAAATGGGGGCACGGCAGAGGACACGGGAGCCGCTGGAAGTGCTCCCGGTGGCCCAGAGTGGGAGGGTCTGACTAACGAGCTGGCACGGGGTTATGATCCATAGCTATGCAGGAGGCTACGCTGTCGTCAGTAACGGAACAAGTAAGAAAAATGTGTGTGAGAGACAAAGCCCTTGGGTGGAGAATTCCAGAGAGTTCCTATAAATGCCCTCGAGAAGTAGGGACATAACCACCTGTCCCTTTAGTCTACAGGGCAGAACCTCGGCCACAGCGGACATCAGACACCAGCCTGGGCCAAGGCTCACGTGGCCCGTGACAGTCCTGTTGAGCCCGCAGCCCCAAACAGGACGAGACGAGAAGACCTTCACGCCTGTGAGCTTCCCCCACACCCGTCACCCCAGCACAGGCGTTGACCAAACATCAGGGACATCTTACAGAAGACCTGCCAGCACCCCTCCAAACAGCCGAGGTCCTCGAAAATCGCAGAAGTCTGAGAAACTCACAGCCAAGAGGAGACCTAACGGCTGCGTGTAGCGTGTCCTGGGTGGGGTCCTGGGACAAAACAAGGGCATTTGGCAAAAACTACGATGATTCGAGCGCCACGCAGAGTTCAGCTCAGTTAATAATGTCTCGGTATTGGGTCATGAGTTGTGACAACAACCACGGCCGCGGAACCGTGGTAGGAACCAGGGCTCAGCACACAAACCCTGTACGATCTTGGCAACTTTTCTGTACATGTAAAACTTTTAAAATAAAAAGCTTATTTTTGTAAAACATTTATCCATTTTTGAGAGAGAGAGAGAGACAGAACTCGATCAGAGGAGGGGGAGAGAGAGGAAGGGAGACACAGAATATGAAGCAGGCTCCAGGCTCTGAGCTGTCAGCACAGAGCCCGACGTGGGGCTCGAACTCATGCACCGTGAGATCATGACCTGAGCGGAAGTCGGATGCTCCACTGACTGAGCCCCCCAGGCGCCCGTCACCTTTTTTTTTTTTTTAAAGTTTGTCTATTTTTGAGAGAGGCAAAGAGACGGAGTGTGAGTAGGGGAGGGGGAGAGAGAGAAACACACACAGAATCCGAAGCAGGCTCCAGGCTCCGAGCTGTCAGCGTAGAGCCCAATGCGGGGCTCGAACCCATGACCGTGAGATCATGATCTGGGCCGAAGTCGGATGCTTAACGACCGAGCCGCCCCGGCACCCCAAAGCATATTTAAAATTTTTTTTTTAATGTTTATTTATTTTTGAGACATAGAGTGATCAGGAAAAGGGCAGAGAGAGAGGGAGACACAGAATCAGAACACAGGCTCCAGGTTCTGAGCTTTCAGCACAGAGCCCGACGCGGGGCTCGAACTCACAACAGAGAGAGCATGACCTGAGCCGAAGTCGGCCGTTCAACCGACTGAGCCACCCAGGCGCCCCCCAAAGCATATTTAAAATACAGGTGTGAGTGGCCCGGCCTCGTAAGGAACGGAAAGCAAGGCCCGGCCCTCCCTCCTGAATGCGGGTCAGCGTCTGGGGAGAACGGAGGTAGCACTGCAGCCCCCACGCCCGCGCCGGCCCCGGATGCTCCCGCCCATCCGTCCCCTGCACTGTGACTCCCAGCGTGTCCGTGCTGACCACGTAAGGGGTTCCCCTTCCGATTGCGGGCTGCGTGGTGGGGGTGCCCCTCTCTGCCCGCTGGGGTCTCCCACGTCCTGGCCAGTGTCCAGGTGGAAGCGACAGCGGAGGACAGTCCCTTACGTGGGGGTGACGGACGGGAGGGAGGAAGTGGGGGGCTGGACGCGTGGTGAGGTAGATGAGTGGGTGTCTGGGGGGCGCCCGGGGCCCTGGCTGTGGCCGCAGGGGCAGCGGGCGGCCCGAGGGGCGGCCTTGGGGCTGAGGGAGGGCGCGGGAGGGCGGCGGGCCTTCCTTGCCCTGGAAGAGCCCCTGGTCCCCGCGTGGGCACCCAGGACCACCCCGGGGACAGGCCCAGGCCTGCTGGTGTCCCCGCGGCCCCGAGTCTCTGGGGGGCCCCGCCCGCCCCCAACACCTCTCCGTGCCCCCCGGCATTGTTCACGCTCTCAGAAGGCAAGACGCTCTCGTAATCGGAGGTGAACCGGGGCCGAGGCCGTCCCCTCAGAGGACGACGGGCCCTGCCCTGGGCATTCGCACCCGCCCACGAACGGGAGCCATCTGCGGCCTGTCCCTTCCCGGGCAGCTGTGAGGCCAGGCGGGGCCCTGGGTGGGGAGCCCTGCCATCCGCCACCCAGACTGGGGTGCTTGTGGGGGGCACCCCCCCCAACTTTGCCGAGGCCCAGCTTCCTTCTGGGAAGAGTTCCGAAAGGGGCTCAGAGAGCAGCGCCCGCCCACCGGCCCAAACTTCAGGAACCACGACGTGCCGTGCGGTCTCCTCTCCCTCTGATTAAACATTTAGCCGCCCTCAGCCCACGTCCACAGCCGCCGGGTGCCCTTTCTGCATGGGTGACTCACCAGAATCAGCATTCATTTGATTTTTACCATAAATTACGCCTCACATAATTTCTCCATCACGGGCGGAGGACGGCCCCTCGGAAAGGCTGGAGCGGGCCATTCGGTCCCTCGTGCCGGGGAGGCGCTGACTTATTCCTCCTCCCACATGCTGGCTGGTGGGGACGGCCATCGCGGGTGGCTCAATGGACGTGTCTCCCCAGCCCACTAATGGGAGGGCGCTCACCCCGGGCCCCCGAGAGGCGGCGGGGGGGCAGCGGGGAGCGGAGATATTCGTGAACCACTTGAATACGGAAGATTAGGAAGTTGAGGGTTAAAAAAAATCGCACTTTTAAAGACGGAGGGGTCTCCCCTCCCTTCCCTTCCTCCACATACTCACTGTGCCCAGCATCGTGCGCAACACAGACACTGGCGACACGGTAGGGAGCAAAATTAGGGCCTCGGCCCTCAGAGTGCTACGGCCCAGCAGGAGTCCTCAGATAATTACAGAAACACATGTCAGACTGCCACCAACGGCCATGTGCCACAGAGGGCCCGGTCCCTTCCTTCCCAGGGGATGCGATGTGGGGCCGAGGCCCAAAGGATGGGGAGGCATTACCAGGCAAAGAGGCAGGACTGCATGTGCAAAGGCCCTGTGGGAGGGAACCGAGGGAGCAGGCGGGACCCAAAGAGGGCCAGACGAGCTGGGGGGAAATGAGTCCAGGCAGGCTTGTGGGCCCTGGAAAGAATTGTGCTTTTCTCCTCAGGCCAGGGGGTTGCACTGACGTTTAAGGGGTGGGGGTCATTCTAGAAAGCAGTTAGTGGCTCAGCCAAATCCCCCTGGGATGGGGGAGGGGAGGGGCCCTTCCACCTGCAGACATGGGCCTGACTCTGCATTTCCGGGAAGAGGGGAGTGCGTGCAGAGGTGGGGGAAGGGCACACGTGGGGGTGGGGAGAGCAAGGACCCAGAGGCTTTTCACCAGCATTGAAACCATACGCTATTTTGTAAAAATCCGACTAGCCGAGAACTGTGACTCATCCACCCCAATTCCCCCGGCAATGGAATAAACCAATTTGCTTAAACCTCCAACTGATCTCATACATTTGTCTTTTTTTTTTTTTTTTAATATCCAAAGCTCAAAAGAAACCGAAGTTTACAAGAGGAGAAAAAACCTAGCACACTAGATTGAAGCAGACGTGTGCTTATCTGTTTTCCAAAAGAATTGAATTAAAAAACAAAGCCCACAAACAGAAGCTCACGACGCTGTCTGCACCAGCCTCTTGCTGCTCCTCTTGCCTGGGTGCCTGGAATAAATCACCCGGCAGCCAGCCTGTCCTCCCTGGGAAGGGGCCAGCCTCCTTCCGGTCTGGGGGCTGCCGGGGGCGGGGGGTTCCTGCCGCAGGACGCACAGAGCTAGGTACACAGTGAGACCACCCAAGTGACAACTTTGGATGGAACCTTGGGGTCATTCCTAACACAGGCGCCCTATCGCTATTTCTGTAGATGACAAAGAGCGAGGCTGGGAGAAGTCAACTCTGACCTTGTAAATATCAGGCTGGTCCCCGACCGCACCGCCCCGCACCCCCCGCCCCCTGCCTCCTTAATGCTAAATACCAAAGGACACAAACGTCGTAATCTTTTTTCCTCCCTCTCCAAACATAGGGTACACAGAGCCATGAGTACATGATACGTTACTGTTTATCTCAGGGATTCTCAGCTAGGGGCAGCTCTGCCCCTCCCTCCCCCCCGCCGAGGGACATTTGGCCATGTCTGGGGACATTTGGGTTCTCACAGTTCAGGGATGGGGAGATACCCTAGCATCTAATGGATAGAGGCCGGGAGTGCTGCTGCACACCCTTCCCTGCCCAGGATGGCCTCACGGCGGAGAAGGGCCCAGCCCAGCGTGTCAGTGGCGGCCCCGCACCGTCGCACCGTCGAGACCATGTGTGTAGAGTGCGGGCGCGCCCCCCGCAGACGGGGCTGGAAAGATAAGGACCAAAATGACTCCATTTCTTTATCTCCTGGCGAAAGGATTCGGGTAATTTTTTTCTTTTTCTTCCTTATGTTTTTCTGTACTGTTTGAATTTTTTACGGAACTGTGTGCATGTATCATTTTTATCATCGGCAAAAGAAGAGCTGTTTTCATTTTGTAAAAATAAAAAAAAAAAAAAAAGGATTCAGGACTTATAGATTCTGATCCAGTTCTCCCGCTAACTAGCTGTCGGGAACAGCTCTCTGGAAAATACGTCTATCTGGAACGCGAGACGAGCAATCCTTCCTGCGTCAGATCACAGGAATATAAAGTAACGTTGTCCTGGAAAGGCTCTCGGAGCTCAGAGGAGAAGAATTGTTAAGAATACGGAGATACTGTTTCTCTCATATATTTCCCCTCTGAGCTGATGTGTACATTTTTCGAAGCACAGACGTTTAGGTGACGGGGGGGGGGGGGTGCTCGGTGAGGGTCTCCTGGGTGCCAGAGATTGGGAAATGGAAGCGGGTCCAGGATGCCTCCCGCCCTCAGGAGAGGGGACGGACGCTTCCACCTTTCGAAGATGGCATTTGGTCCTAGACCGTCTCGATTTTGTCTCAGTGCCGGGCTAAGGCCAGCTTTCTCGAGCAAGGCACTATTAATAATGGGGGGGGGGGTATTCTCTGTGGGGGGCTCCGGCCGCCATCCAACTGGATGCTAATAGCCCCTCTCCTCCCCCCAAGTCGTGACGGCCCAAAATGACTCCAGTCAAGGCCAAATGGCCCAGCACGCGAGTGCCAAGATCACGGGCCGCGCAGAACCCCTGTGTGGGCACGCCGGCGCCTTAGCGGGGGGGACTCCTGGAGACGGTGTGGGCTCCTGGAGCGGGACGCGGACCTGCTGCGTTTCCGGGTCCCTGCCCGTGTCCTCCATCTTCCAAAGTGTTCCCTTTGTGGCTACCCGGCCCAAGACGGCACCTCACGACGGCGGGACCCCTCGGGGAGTCCAGGAGCCCCTGGGCCTTTTGGCCGAGCCCCGCTCCCGCCAGGCGGTGGCGAGGCCTGAGGCAGGGGCTCCAGTTTTGCTACGAATCATGACACGAGGACACGCGGGTGGGCTGTGCGTCCCCGCAGCCCCACCGGCGCAGGGAGCTCGAGGGCCCGGGGAGGGCGGCGGGACTCGCCTCCCACGCCGGCGCCCACGGCAGCAGATGAACCTTAAACGAAGTAAGAGAAAACCAGTTTGGAAATTCAATACCTCGCCTCCCTTCCCGTCTTTTTAAAAATCCATAATTCATGGAGAACCCAGTTGGGGGGGGGGGGATGTGCAGCTCAATCGAATTATCGGATTTTTGTTTTATGGGTTTTTTGTTTTGTTTTGTTTTGTTTTGTTTTTCCCGAAGATCGAGACTGGGGAGAGGCGTGTTCTTGAAACGGAGAAAATCAAACGCAACTCTCTGGAGCTCGTGTCCCCTGACGTCGACCTTCTGGGTCCAGACCGCCACCCCCGTGGGACGGGAGCATCGCAAACACGTGTGAACAACATTCTAAAACCCTTGCTAATTGCGCTGCCAGGAATTTCTCCTTCCGACGTCCTGTAGGGGCCGGGGATGATGAATACACACGTTTGTTCGTCGCCGAGCGGTTGGTAATAGAAACAGACTAGCAACAACGTAGGTGCCTGCCATGGGCGGCTGGTTAAATAAGCTCCGTTCCTTCCCCGCAACGGAGTTACCGTGTAGCACTAAAAACAGAACCCGGGGGCTCATTGTACGCTGAGAGGAGATGCGTCACCACATTGTTGAAGCCACGGCAGGGAACAATGTTTATAGTGTATGCGACCATCTGTGTTTATAAAAAGAGAGGAAAAAATATACACGTATGCATTGGCTTGTATATACCTAGCGTGTCCCTAGGCTGGCTGGCTCCCAGGAGGGGTCGGCGAGGCCAGAGAGAGAGAGAGAGAGAGAGGCCACAGGATGCCTCCCTGCGCAGCCTTTTGTATGTTTTGATTTTTGGACCAGAAATAAGTGCTCTGAAATAAATATATAAAATTAAATTTCCTTTACGAGAAAACACAAACAAACCACACACCGTGCTAATTTGTTATGAAAAACACATCGCAGGGAAAGGCACGGCGGATTGCTACGGAGGCTCAAGCGCGCTGCCTTGGGGACATCCAGGCGCCTCTCCGGACCTCGGAATTTTTCCAAAATGCACAGTAGTTTTCTAAGGATTTTTTTTCTTTGCGTTGCTAATCTTCTGTACCGCTTTGGTGCCTTCCACGCTGTGGTACGTCCGCCGACACCCTCTGGTCGTGGGCCCTTGCCCCCATGGCCCCCAGTTCCCTCGGCGGCGTGGTGATAGTTTCCGTTATTGTGCTTGATAAGGCACGGGCGTGTTTTTATGTGTACGTCCCGTCTGCGGCGAGCCATTCACTGCGGGAGCGTGAAAGTTCTCTCTCATGTAATTTATTTCCGCCGTGCTGTGCAAGAACAAAACAATATTAAGTTGAATAACAGTGCCGCCGGGCCGGCAGATACGCAGAGCCCACAGATACAGAAACCTGGTGGCTGAAATTTGGGGCACGCTGCTCCGTGCACCGTCGCCTCTCTGCTCGGCAAATCGGCTTCACTTTCAATGGCCTGGCCTCTTGGACTCTGCCTCAGTAGGATCGAGAAAAGAGAAAAAAAATAGGCATTTGCAAGGAACTTTCCATTCCTCTGGGGAACAGCAAATCCGGGTGTTCTGTCGGGAGGTGGGGGGAGGAGGCTCCCCAAAGCGGACCGTGCCCCTCTGCTGGGCCTGTCGCCCCCGTACAGACGTGACCATCTTCAGGTCCCATTCCATTTTAGAACGAATTTTCTGTTTCGTTTTAGAATGCATCGTCCAGGTTCTCTGGGGTCAGTTCATGCCCGAAGTGCCACGGTTCCTAAGCCGAAAGGGAGGAGACCCCCGCCCCCCGGGGTCTGGCTGGATCCTGCCCCGCCTGCGGCCCATCTCGGATATGTTGCGACGGACAGCGCCAGACACGGGGCCTGGGATAAACTCCCCTTAGATGCGTGGTCTAGAAACTTGGCTGACAGATGAGACGGGAAGGCTGCTTTAGGGGTGCTTGGATGAAGTGAGCTTCGAATCACGGTTTGGAGACACACGGCAGGGGCTCCGGGGGAGACGGGCATGAGCGCTGCTCCTGACTGGGGCGAAGAGAATTCTAGCAGAGCAGGCTGCGGGCCCGTGTGCAGCCGCAGCCACGTGGAGGCCGCAGTTCACGGGTCCCTGGCTCTCCTGCCCGTCCGCCTTCAAAGTCCCCAGGGTGCCTGCTCATCCGGGGCTCGTTACCTCATGGGCTCCTGTGCGGGAGCCCTCGTGCACCTTCCGGGTGTTACCTCCTCCTAGAAAGCCTCGTTAACCCTTCTGTCCAACTTCGATGAGGCCCGGGCTTGGGAAAGGCGAGATGGCGATTCTTAACCCAGATGGGCCCCCGTCTACGTGGGGACATCGAGGCAGCAGAAGAGTATGCTCGGGGAGGGTATGAGGCCACCTCCCGCAGGCCCCTTGTCGGGACGGCGTGGTCCCGGTGCACGCGGGAGGGAGCGGGCGTGGGGCGGAGGTCCGGGAGGCGGGCACCGGCAGGCCGGCGGCCTCGGGCGGCCGTGTGTACCGAAGGCGGCCGTTTTATACAGCAGCGTCTAATGCAGGTTGCAGGTCAGTGTGAATGGAGAGGAGAAGGAAATAATTATCGGAGCTGGGAAGCCGCCGAGGCTCTGGAGGCTGTGATTTTGGTGCTAATGGAAACGTGGCAAAGGGGAGGGGTGGCCGGAAGCAGAGGCTGCTCTGGCACTTTCCTGAACTTGAGGTTTCTGGTTCCCGAAAGTTCTTGGTAGGGGAGATGAGACGGGGCTGTCGGCCTGCATCAGAAGCAGGAGGCAAGGTGGGAAGGCGCGAGCTGGGGGTCGGCGTCAGAGCCTTCTGACTCCTCGGACCCGGAGGGGCAGGGCGAGAGGGGAGAAGGGCTCCGAAGGGGTCCAGTCTTCCCACTGATCTTGCCCTTGGTGGCCAGGTCCCAAGTCCCCTCCTGTGGCTTCAGAAGGGGGTTTGCCCGAGGAAGGGCCCAGGAGAGGGCAGGAAAGGGCCGTCCAAAGACCCGAGGGGCCAAAACGCGTACCAGGGCGGCTGGCTGCACCCAGCCTGGCAGCCCTGGCTTCAGAGGTGACCTCTGGCCCCCGGTCGGAGTCCTGCTGCCCTGCCCCCACACTCAGGTAAGATGGAGGGTTGTTTTTGCCAGAGGAAGGGGCCACCTCCATCCGCCTGGATGCCGCCCAGAAGCCCTTCGGCCCAGAGCTTTCGATAGCTCCGGGCTCCTTGGCGGTGCCCACCTATTGTTTCTGGAGACCTGACTGTCCATTTTGGTAAAGCTGCAGGGGCGAGAGGAGACTGACCTTGAGGTGCTCCAGGCCACAGCCTGCGACTTCCACCCACCCCATGGCCCCTGTTCCCCCCCCTCCATTTCCTGCAAGCCGGGACAATCATGGAACCTGAGAACCAGAGAGAGCCCGGCTCGTCAGGGGCCCGTGGAGCAACACAGACCTCAGGCCCCCCCTCCCCCACATTCCTTGGGGGTCTGAATTGTGCCACCAGAAAGGAAAGTCCGGCTTCTCACGGCCCCCGGATTTTCAGCCTTTTGGGTTCTGCCGTGGGTCTGCAGGCGGCCCAGAGCAGGCCGTCCAACCTGCCAACGTCCCGCTGACCCGCCTACTGATGGGGCAGGCGTGAGTGGGGCTCGCCGCCCTGTTCGCGGACCTTCAAACACAGGCTCCCGGGGCCCACCCCACACCTGCTGGTTCCGACTCTCCAAGAGTGGGGGCCCGGGTCCGGGTTCTCATTTAAAAAACCCCCTCCCCCAAACCGACCTAAGAGACACTGGCCTAAGGATAATTCCAAAACGGATTCTTCATTCGAAAGGATTCAGGCTACAGTTGGGGATGAGTGGCGAGCAACTCACTTGATTTGCATGAGGGTCGGGGGCGAGAGAGGTTTCCACTGCCTTGAGATTTGCTCTCCGAACAACTGGAGGCGGTAATTATCCATGCAAAGTGAAGCTAAAATTTCAGAGAAGTATCTGGAGAATTCGAGTCAGAAGAAGCATGCTCGTCTGAAATACCTAGATAATTAAAGAAAAAATATATTCATTGCATAAATTGCTCATTAATTCACTCCTCTGTGGGGGCGCACGGCTTAAAAGCAAGCACTTTGATTAATCCAAGCTATATTAAATCCTCAAGATGCTGGGTGTTTTTTTTTTCTCCTCTTCCGGTGCCTGCACCTTCATGTCTCCTTCCTCTAAAGAATCATAAATAAAGTTGTCCCTTTGCAAAAAATGCATTTCAGGTTTGGCTAGGCAGAGCGAGCCCTATAGAGTTGGTAGAATCAATCTGGGTCCACTTTTTCTTTTTTAAGTACACATTTTGAAATCAGACGCATTCTTTTCCGTTCCTTGGAAATGCTAATTTTTCTTCTATCACGTTTCGAAGTTACATTGTGTGTGGCTAAGTGAGTAACACCCGGTACAATGGCACTTCAGAGAGACTGAGGAGGGACACAGTCCCAATCAGAGTGAAAGCCAGACACACGGTTAATTCCGAAGGCCGCCCACTGATTGGGGAGAAGAATTTATAGAACTATTTATTTCCTTAGGAAAAAAAAAAAAAACCCTGAAAATTCAAAAATCACTTGGAAACAAGCGTCTAATCCCGACAGGTTGATTTTCAAGACCCTGTTTGATGAAATTTCAGCGCATCTGTTCGCCACTCACTCTCCTGCCTGGCTACCCAAGGTACCCTGGGCCTGGCTCACTTTTCATGTCTCCAGCTGTTTGATTCGGATGTAAGGGGTTCCGCTATTCCCCATCCTGCCGGCGGGCTCCGAGAGGGGTCAGCCAACCCCACGCGGAACGCCTCTTTCGGGGAGGGGGCGGGGACTGAAGAAAAACATATGCTGAATTTGTAGATTCCATTGTGTAGCCTTAAAAGCAAAACAAAACGAACCCAGCCTTTTATCGCGGGTCGGCTTGAGCCAGAGTGTCCTCAGTGCCTTCCTTGGAATCGACTTGACAATGCCTCGTTTTACAGAGCGGGGGGAGGAGGGCGGAAACCCCCGTGTGGAAAAAATCTTTTGTAGGATACAGGGGCGACGTAAACACGGGTTATTGCCAGGTGCTCCCCGGACACGCCTGTCCAGTCAGTTAACACACCGGCAGACTGGTCTCCAGATTTGGGATTTTATAGGGCAGTAAAAAAATAAAAATAATTAGAGGGGAAATAGCCACTTTTTATTTTACCAAGAAAGGGCATTATAAAGCAACCACCTTCTAAGGCGAATTCTTGTGAAAGGAAGAGCGTTTATTTATTTATTTTTTAATTTATTTTGAGAACGAGCAAGTGAGCGAGAAAGAATCCTAAGCAGGCTCCACACGGTTAGCACAGAGCCTGACGCGGGGCTCAAACTCCTGAACTGCGAGATCATGACCTGAGCTGAAGTTGGAAGCTTACCTGACCGAGTCCCCCAGGCGCCCCAGGAAGAGCTTTTAGACCTTCTAAGGGCGACAGGAGCAGGGACGGACAGTGGTGATGATGTTGTGTGTTCATTCGACTAACATGTGCCGAGCACCTCCCCTGGGCCGGCAGTCTAGCCACGTGGGACACGGGGTAAACCAGGTCCTGCGGCAAACGCCATCCTTTGAATTCTGTGCGTCCGGCCTCGTGAAAACCTCATTTCCGGTCCCCGTCTGGCCCACCTTGCCCGGGAGGGGCAGCGAACTTGGAAGAGGCCATGCTGCTCCCGCCGGCCCTTTGGCAAGCTCGTCTGTGTTTCCCCCTGCACCGGGAAGTCACGCCCCTTGTCTGGGTTGTGGCGCGCCTGTGCCACAGCCCCAGCGTGGCCCCAGCCTTGGGTCCAACCCAGCGGGCTGGACGGCGAGTGGCTGGTGTGTTCTATCGGACGGGCAGCGGGTCAGCAAACACCTCGAGGACAGCCGAGTGGTAGGAAAGAGGCAGAAGAGGTGGCCCACTTAATCTGCCCTCCTGGACACCCCAAGAAAGCCACCACCCAGTTGGAGGTGTGTCCCTAGGGACCCAGCTAGTGCCAAGGGCAAGGCCTGGCATCACGGGGAGACTTGCCCGTGAGCTCCCATGCTGCTGGACCCCCTGACCGTCCATCTCCGCCCCTTCCTTCTTCCAGGAAGCACCAAGAATGTCCTACGAGCCACTTGGCACACCCGTGTCCTCTCCCGCCAGCGCGAAGGCCACTTTCGCTTTCCTCCCCCACAGCACCGGTGCCCGCGGCCAAGGCTGAGGGAGCGCCTGTGGTTGGGTCATCAGAGACAGACGGGGACCTGCCCTGCTTCCTCCCATGACAACGTTTTCTCAACAAACACCCACCTCCCAAACTGTTCACGCCTCATCCTAAGGGGGGTGCAGCAGGAATGGGGAGGGGGAGTGCGTGGGGAGCAAGAGGAGACCCCGCTGGGGGCTCGCGAGCAAGCGTTGGCATGCTGCGACCCGCCGGCTCGGAGCGGTTTTTACATTTTTAAACGGTTCGAAAAAAACTCAAACAAAGAAGATATTTCTTGACACACAGAAATTATTTATGGGACCTGAAACGTGACGTTCCCGCGAAGCTCTATTGGTGGCACAGCCTGTGCGTAGTGCCGGCTGCAGCTGCTTTTGCTGAAGGTGTTAACGCCTGGACATTTGCAGAAGAAGTTTGCTGAGCCCCGGGCTAAGCCCAGGGATAGAGGTCCAGAGGGTTCCACGAATTCCCTGGAATTGTTGCAGAGGGGGGTCTGGGCACTTTTCCCACAGGAGGACCACAGTTTCTATCAAGCTCTCAAAAGGGCCCGGGTCTCCCCAGCACAGGGCTGCCAGTTAGCAAACTCAAACACGGGAAACCTGGGCACGCTGGGCGTTCACAGGAATAACGGATACTCTTTGAGTGTAAGTGTGTCCCAAATACTTTATGGGACAGACTTGTCCTAAAAAAATTATCTTTGTTATCTGACATCCCGTGACCAGAAGCGTGAGATGGACAGCTGGTGAGGGTCCCCTTTTCATGGCCCCACTCTTGCTCCTTAGCCGACCACCTTCCCTGCTCTGATCCCCCTGGGTCCCTTCCTCCCAGGCTTCTTGAGTCTAGCAAGAACAGGAAGTTACATTTTTTCCCTCTACATTGATTTTTATATATTTTTACGGCATAAGCTCTTTTGCGATTACAATAGAAATCCAGGCTTGTTATAAGAAACGAAATCCTTATAAACGAAGGCAAAGTCTCCACGATCTGGCTGCCGGCTGCCACCTGCCTCCCGTAAACCGCGAGGCGCCGCGTCCCGTGTCCCCTCCTCGCCCGGGCGGGGGCCTGACGTCCGGCCGAGCGCAGCTGCGCTGCTGGCTGCTCTGTGTCCTGGTGGACGTGGCCATCCTCCCGCATCCGTGTGTTACATCCGCCTGGTTCCGTTTAGCTGCCGTGTGCCACCCGCTCGACGGCTACACCGTCAGGACCTACAGATGAACCTGATGTCAGCTATTCCAGAAGGAAGTCGAGTGTTGCTCCAACTTCTTTTTCAGCAAAGTAACGCACATATGCAATCTTAAAGCCAGAGAGCTCTGAGCGCTTAGGAAGAGAAAGGCATCTGTCTCTGGGCCCTTCCGGCGCTTTCTTCTGCTGGTGCTGAGCAACACGGCCCTGCGGCTGCTTCCATCTGGGACACTGCAGAACTCAGCAAGCCTTCAACCTCACACTTGCCGTTTACCCCCTTGAAAGAGGCACAGAAGGGTTGGCAAAGGGGCAGGGCTGGGACAGCCCCGGGCGGGAGCCTCGGTGGGCCCCTCTGCGGGGGCCACGGACAGCGCCCGCTCCCATCCCACGTGCGCGCGCCCTGCCCACTCGATGCTCCCCCACGCCTCCACGCCCAGGGCGCCTGTAGGAGCTTGGTCACGTGGACACGACTGACAGCCCGTGGGCTGACCTGGTCTCCAGCCCCTCTAGAGGTCGAGCTGGTACCCAGTGGCCCGAGGCGCCCACACTAAGTCATGTTGTCAGCACAGCCTGCCTGGCGTGGCCCCAGGCACCTGGGTCAACAAAGACGCCCCATCAGGTAGGACCTCCCTCAGGCTGGAGACCTCCTCCCGGAAGCCTGGGCAAAAGGCAGACCTCTGTTTGGACAGATGAACCCTTCCTGCCCAGTTACCTGGCGTGCCCCCAGTTTAGAATCCTGTAAGCCCCCCACAGCTGATGCAGGCCGGGGTTGTGCTTGAACTCTGACGGCCACGCGGGCCATCCGTCCCCAGGAGACACTGGGCTGACGGAGTAATGTGGTTCTGTGTCCACACAGGGGAGGAGTCCCCGCCTACCTCCATTTCCAGTCACCTGCTGTCATGTCATTCCTTCATTCAACAGGCCTTAATTAAGGTCCCTAATATTGCAGACGCTGGCCCAGGGGATAGATAGGGACAAGTGGGAAAAGACACAGCCTTGTTTTGGGCTTTTTTACTTGCAGACTGGCTTCCGATGCCCTTTGGGAGGGAAAGTGACGAACAATCAGCCGGCGGGCACCGAGAACAATAGCCGAGACAGATGGGGTCTCAGAGTCTGCCCAGGGGGACAGAGGGGTCGCCGGGTGACAGGACAGCACCACAGCAGGGACAGGGCGGGGGCCCTGGGAATGCACACGGGAAGCCCCTGACGTCGGCCTTGGGGGCCTATTAGGGAAGAAAGGCCATCTAAGAAGTGTTTGGTCTGAGGCAGCTGCCCGGGAAGGCCCACGGCGTGCCCTTGCCGTATCTTCACGCCCCACCCTGAGTCTGGTCCTCTACCCTCCGAGTGAAGGGCTGGCTGGAGCAGAGAAGGCTAAGCTGAAGGTGTGGATCTGGGGCCTCCATGGCAGCATCTTTCCGGCTGGCTTCCTGGGATGCAGCCCGCGTTCATCAGGACCAACCACACAGAGTTCTGGAAGCTCCCCTCCATCCAGGCTCAAATGGCTGGAGATTGTGAACCTTCTAATTCCGCTGCTGTCCTACTATGCACTGGTCCTCCTAACACTGGGCCCCACGCCTTGGAGTAAGTTGTCCCCTGAGTCGTGGAACTGTTTGTTTACCTGCCTGCTCCTACAGAGGAAAGCGAGCTGATGGGCAAATTCTCACTAGAGTGTGAAGGACTGATAGTCGATCAGTAGGTTTCTCCTCCCATGGCCCTAACCAGAGTGGGCGTGACGGTTTAGAACGCAGGAAGAGAAGACGAAGGAGATGCGCTAGGTGCTCTCGAATGTTTGAAGGTCTGTTGTGTGGCTGAGGCACTCGGCCGGTCTCCTCACCCCAGGGAACAGAAGGCAGGCAGGAAGGTGTAAGGTGCAAAGGGGCGAGTTCCAGTGTGCCGTGCAGAAGAACGGTGAGGGATTCCAGCTGCTCACTGATGGAGACGCAAGCCACTGAGCACCAGCTGTGCCAGCCCCGTCAATGTCGCGGCCTGCTCACGGAGACACTTGGCGGTTTGGTTTGGCCGGCCCTGATGCTCAGTGGGGCAGGAGCCCCGGGGAGCGGAGAGGGCGGGCTGCTGTGGCAGCAGAGGCAGGGCTGGAGCCAGACGCAGGGCCGGAGCCGGACGCACGGCTGTCTCCGGGGTCCCTGCTCTGAGATTCTGCTGGTCCGTGGAGCTGGTAGCGCGGCTCTGTCTGCATCGACCTCGCCCCCCCCCCCAACCCCCTTCCCCAGGACACTGTTCTAGAACAGTTCTGCCCAGTGAGCAGAGCTCTCTGCGATGATGGAGGAACCACCCTTTATCCGCCTGTCGGCCGCCACCAGCCGCGTGCGGCTCGAGATGTCGTTCGCGCGCCCGCGGAACAGATGTTTCATCTTCATTAAAATGAAAATTTCAGAACTAACACTTGACTCAGTTATCGGACAACTTTGGAGTTTGTTTGGAACAGCTCGGGCGCGTGTATCTGTGTTTTCGGCTTTACATTTTATGAAATCTTAAATCCACATCAAGAACTTGCAAATGCAAAGCCAGCATCTGAACCGCAATGTGGTATCGGAGCGAAACACGCGCCAGCGTTGGCAAACCCGCGGGCGGCAGCGAGGACGCCAGGTATTGCGGCAGTTTTGCAGACGGGCTACCTGTCGAGGTTACCACGTCCTGTGTGTTTTCAACAGCCCCGCCCCGATGGCAGAGGGGGTCCCTGCCCCGCAGGGTGGAGCGCCTGATTTCCAGACGGGATTCCTACTCAGTGGTCCAGAGACCTCAGAGGCGGGATTTCCTGGGGGAAAGCCTCAAGTCTGAATATTTCACTCTGTGGCCTCTTCCCACGGTGAAGAGGGAAGGCCACCAGTCTCGCAAGAGGGCTTCCGGTGGCGGCCGGGGACTCGCAAGTCACGCTTTCCCCCAGAATCCAGGTCAGACCAGTGATGCCCCACACAGGGTCGCCGCGCAGAGATGATGACCAGCGCTGCAGGCAGCGAGGAGGCCCGAGGAGGACAGAGGAGGCCCGAGGAGGACCGCGGAGGACTGGGGAGGACCGAGGAGGACAGAGGAGGCCCAAGGAGGACCAAGGACTGGGGAGGACCAGGGAGGACTGAGGAGGACCAAGGAAGACAGATGAAGACCGAGGAGGACCGAGGAGGACTGGGGAGGACCAGGGAGGATTGAGGAGGACCGAGGAGGACACAGGAGGCCCGAGGAGGCCCGAGGAGGACCGAGGAGGACTGGGGAGGACCAGGGAGGACTGAGGAGGACCAAGGAAGACAGATGAAGACCGAGGAGGACCGAGGAGGACAGAGGAAGACCGAGGAGGACTGAGGAGGACTGAGGAGGACAGAAGACCTCCTGGGGGGGGGCACCCGCCACAGCGACCACACGCTCTCTTTTCAACTCGGCGCCGTGAGCCTAGGAGCAGCCACGATCAGTGACTGTGGGTCGGGGGCCCCCCTGTATCAGGGGCACGTGCTTCACATTGTCACCATCCTCGTCCTGAGGAAACTGAGGCAGGAGGAGTGTCAGCCCATGATATGCCTGCGCTAGGTGTGGTACAACCCAAATCCAAACCCGGTTAGTGTGCTGTCTTCACAGCGTGCTCTGTGGTCCCCTCGACAGGAGGCAGGTGGGAAGCCTGCTGTAAAAACGGCCCGAAGTTGTGTTAAAACAAACCACCAGGAGACTCCGAAGCTCAGAAAGCCAGATGTTGCAGGCAGGCACCCGAGCACCCAGCGCTGCGCGCCCCGACCCCTCCCCCCCACTCCCCGCGTAAGCACTTGGCCCCGGGAGCTGAGCACTGCCGGCTCCCTGCACGCAGTCAAGTCGGTGGCCCCGGCATCACGCTGCCTCGAGGGACAAGCGTGGGTGGGAATACTGGACTGGCGGGTGCGGGGAGGGCTCACAGACACTCTGGGGACTGCTTGGCAGACACCACCCGTCCTCGGATGGGAGGGGGAGCTCCCGGAAGCAAATAACTTGCCCAAGGTCACAAACCCAGCTTCCCCGGCCCTGCCGAGAAGCCGTCCATCTCGGAAGGAGCAGTCTGTGTGAGTGATTGCCCACGCCCGTCTCTCCAGGGTGATCGTAGTCCCGCTCACCTTGGCGGGACAGGCCCATCCTTCATCTGGTATCTGTTTCTGTGCACAGCCCCGTGACGGCGCCGGGCGCCCAGGCCCGGAGGAACCGCAGGCCGGATTTGTAATACACGAGAAAGGAAACCTGCCGACAGCCGGCTCGATTCCCGAAGTGAGCGCGAGCCGCGGGGCTCCCCCGCGTTCCTGTCGCTCCTCCGCCTCGGCACCTTCCTGAGTTCATCTGCTCAGTGTCGAGACTGTCACTTTGGACTCAGTGATGCGTGGCTCCGCGAAAGCTTCGGAGCCGCCCCGCATCTGTTTGCAGACCCCAGGAGCGGCGTTGCGGCCTCGCGGGCTCTGTGATCGCCCGCAGCACCTAGCCTCTGGACACGGGGTGTGTGGAATACTGGCTTGTTAATAACTCGCTGCGGTTTTAATTTCACCGATAGCTCTAGGAGGCGAGGAAACACAGAAGGGCGTACTTAATATACTATAGATGAACTCGAACTAATTTCTTCCCCCGCGAAGGTGGGCGAGGAGAAAACTGCCTGAGACCTGTCTCAGAGCGTTGCCCAGGACGGAAAAGTTTGAAAAAAGGCGTGAGCTAGATAGTTAACAAAAAACAATCAAACGCTGCTCGTCCATGCTTCGAGGCAGTCTCCCGGAAGTTTCCTCTCTGCACAGGAGCCACGAACCTGAGACCCTCCCCTTGCGTCCCCCTCCGCCCCGTGATGGGCACGGGAACCCCTCCCCGCACACTGTGACTCCTTCCACATTTCACCCCAATCAGAACCTCATTGTACGAGGCCCTGATGGACTGGGAGCCGCACTCTCCTGTCCGGCGGGTTCAGGAGCCTCCCTCTGGCAGAGCGCGAAGGTGACACGTGACCGCACGTTATTTACCGGCAGACAGACAGAGCCCCTTGCTCCTCAGCCTGCTAACAACCCGAGGTCGTTCATCACCCGCTTGCTCCTTTTTGAAATTCACCGAGCGGCGGGCGTCTCTTTAAACTCCAGCACGTAATGCATTTTAAAGAGCATTTTCTGCCTGGATCCATTTGCTGGACCTCGGCCCTGAGCGCAAGATGGAAAGGTGTTTTAGCAGGCGCCCCCGCAGCCTGTTTGGAATGCACACATGGACACGGATGTGTGGCTCCGGAACTCGGGGGGCGCAGAGGGGAGGCTGTTGTCAACACTTGGGCTGAGCGAGGGCTCCAGGCCAGCCCCTGAGCGTGGGCTTCTGGGGGCTATAGAGACCACGGGGCTGAGTTTCTGTCCTCTGGAACTTAGCCTGGAGCCAGGGCGCTAGGAGATGAATCACTACCGCAGGGCGGGGAGTCAAGCAGACTCCCTTCTGGTAAGGGGCGGCGCCTCCAACTGGCTTTGGTCTTGCGAGTTGTGGCCGGGCACCTCTGGGTCCGATGGACGCAGCTGCCAGCTGGTTCATCTGGGCGGGCTTCTTGGAGGAAGAGCCTGACTTGAGGGGTGGGGTTGGATCTACAGAGTGGAAGGAGGGAGATGTGGGGGGAATCTCATTCCTGGCTGGGAAAATTTCCCAGGTGACGTGTATAGGTTTCGGTGTGAAATAAGTAGCTCCCAGATTGAAAAACCACATCGGGTAAAGCCCGCAGTGGAGCTAGACTCTCCTGGGGGGCCTCAGACCTCACCTGCCCCAAACCGGACTCTCCAGGCCTCCCGGATCTGCCCTTCTTCCTGAAGGCTCTGCCTCGGGGACGGGGTTTCCATCCAGCCATGGTGCGCAAACAATTCTCTCCCTCACCCTCAACTCTATCTAGTGCCCGCAAGGAGGATCTTGTCCAGAGTTCTCCAGGACCCTCCATTTCCCTGTTCACCCCTCCACGCGGAGCCCACCCCTTCCCACCCTCCCTCTTCCTGGACCTCTGTGGCGCAGCCCCCACTTCTCTGCCCGCGTGCTGCTACCCCTGCTGGGCTAGTCTCTGCACAGAAGCTACACACATTCCTTGCAGTAAGTCTCACCTTAGCCCCGGCCCCTGTGCCCCGAGGCCCTCAATGGCTCCCCATTGCTCTTAGGATCAAGACCCGTATGCTCAACTTGACATCCGGGACCCTACACGAGCCCCCCGGTCTTACAACAGATGGTGCTCCTCCTTGCGTTCAGGCTGTAGCACTCGGTTTCCTGCCTCAGGCCACTCCCCCAGCCCCAACCTCACCCAGAGGCATGTTCAGACTCGGTGTTACTTCCCTCTGGACTCAGGCCTCACTATGCTGTCCTTCAGCTCCATCCTCATCTTGTCCTGGAGGCCTCCTGGCCTTCCCGACCACTCCGATCACAGCTGTAATTCCACATTTGTGTGTGGGATCCTCTAGTGTCCCTCTACTGGACGGAAGGCAGGCACAGGGGGTGTTCGTTCATTGTGGTATGCGCTGCACATCACGGGCACTTGAATGGATGGACACACGAGACCTTGAAGCGATCAGGGAGCTTCAGTGCCGCCATTAAAACCACGGAGGAGCCCTGAATGCCACTGCCGTGGTGGTGGTGGTGGTGGTGGTGGTGCTGGTGGGGGTGATGGCAGGGGTTGATGGTGGGGGTGATGGTGGTGGTGGTGGGGGTGATGGTAGTGGTGATGGTGGTGGTGGGGGTGATGGTGGTGGTGGGGTGGTGGTGGTGGTGATGGTGGGGTGATGGTGGGGGTGATGGTGGTGGTGGTGGTGATGGTGGTGATAGTGGGGGTGATGGTGGTGGTGGTGGGGTGATGGTGGTGATGGTGGTGATAGTGGGGGTGATGGTGGTGGTGGTGGGGGTGATGGTGGTGGTGATAGTGGTGGTGGGGGTGATGGTGGGGGTGATGGTGGTGGTGGTGGTGGTGGTAGTGATGGTGGTGATAGTGGGGGTGATGGTGGTGGTGGTGGGGGTGGTAGTGATGGTGGTGATAGTGGGGGTGATGGTGGTGGTGGTGGGGGTGATGGTGGTGGTGATGGTGGTGGTGGGGGTGATGGTGGGGGTGATGGTGGTGGTGGTGGTGATGGTGGGGTGATGGTGGGGGTGCTGGTGATGGTGGGGTGATGGTGGTGGTGGTGGTGATGGTGGGATGATGGTGGGGGTGCTGGTGATGGTGGGGTGATGGTGGGGGTGATGGTGGTGGTGGTGGTGATGGTGGGGTGATGGTGGGGGTGATGGTGGGGGTGATGGTGGGGGTGATGGTAGGGGTGATGGTGGGGGTGATGGTGGGGGTGATGGTGGGGGTGATGGTGGTGGTGGGGGTGATGGTGGTGGTGGTGGTGATGGTGGTGGTGGTGGTGATGGTGGGGTGATGGTGGGGGTGATGGTGGGGGTGATGGTGGGGGTGATGGTAGGGGTGATGGTGGGGGTGGGGGTGGGGGTGATGGTGGGGGTGGTGGTGAAAGTGGGGGTGATGGTGGTGGTGGTGGGGGTGGTGGTGGTGGTGGTGCTGGTGGGGGTGATGGCAGGGGTTGATGGTGGGGGTGATGGTGGTGGTGGTGGGGGTGATGGTGGTGGTGATGGTGGTGGTGGGGGTGATGGTGGTGGTGGTGGTGATGGTGGGGTGATGGTGGGGGTGGTGGATGGTGGGGTGATGGTGGGGGTGATGGTGGTGGTGGTGGTGATGGTGGGGTGATGGTGGGGGTGATGGTGGTGGTGGTGGTGATGGTGGGGTGATGGTGGGGGTGATGGTGGGGGTGATGGTGGGGGTGATGGTGGGGGTGATGGTAGGGGTGATGGTGGGGGTGGGGGTGGGGGTGGGGGTGATGGTGGGGGTGGTGGTGAAAGTGGGGGTGATGGTGGTGGTGGTGGGGGGGATGGTGGTGGTGGGGGTGGTGGTAGTGATGGTAGTGGTGGTGATGGTGGTGGTGGTGGTGGTGATAGTGGGGGTGATGTTGATGGTGGTGGTGGTGGTGGGGGTGGTAGTGGGGGTGATGGTGGTGGGGGTGATGGTGATGGGGGTGGTGGTAGTGGGGGTGGTGGTGGGGATGGTAGTGGTGGTAGGGGTGGTGGTACGGGTGGTGGTAGGGGTGGTGGTGGTGGTGATGGTGGTGGTGGGGGTGATGGTGATGGTGGGGGTGATGGTGGGGGTGATGGTAGGGGTGATGGTGGGGGTGGGGGTGGGGGTGATGGTGGTGGTGCTGGTGGTGATGGAGAGTCTTGGTACTGAGGGTGGGGCTTGCTGGTGTCAGGGAGGGGGTCATATAATGCAGACACCTTAGGATTATTCTTCCAGGAGCACAAGGAAGGATGGGCGAGACCAGGTGAGAGACTGACAGGGCAGCAAAGAGGCCACTGCAGTACTTTGAGTGAGGTCAAGCTCAGGGTGCCAGAGGAAAGGTGGGGAGAAGACACACAGAAAAGACTCAGGATCGCAAACAGGCTTTTAAGAAACCACAACTCTGACTGCGTCACCTCCCTTGGAGTCTCCCACGGA
Organism: Paguma larvata; assembly: GCA_030068075.1. Lineage (NCBI taxonomy): Eukaryota > Metazoa > Chordata > Mammalia > Carnivora > Viverridae > Paguma > Paguma larvata. The sequence continues at coordinate 45,165,078 of CM057844.1, read as the reverse complement.
ACTCATACGAGTTGTCACTAGAAGGTTAGCAGAAAACAGCCCTCTCTGCTGGCTTCTGCCGTACTGATGTCTCACACCTGGTGCCAGAAGGCCCGCCATCCAGCCGCCCCTGAGCAGCCCTCCCTCCCTGGCCAGGTGACACCCTTCCTAGGCGGGAGCTGGCAGGACCTCCCCCTTCTGCACTGCGCAGGGCACCGTGGGCAAAGCTTGAGCCTGGGCACGCCAGCTTCTCCTTGTGCTGGAAAAGAACAAGCCATTCTCAGGCGAGATGCATGCGCCCTGATGGGGGCCTCCCATCCGTCCCAACCCCTAGGCTCGTGGCAGCGTGAGAAGCCGGAATTCCCAAGCCAACAACAGAAGCCGGAGGGAACGGACACGGGTCTCGGGAGAGGACTGTCAGACTGGGGCTCCTGCTCAGCTGACACCACCCTGGGAGGCAGAGCCTGTCACCTGTGTCAGAGGGGTTCTAGACCGGCACATGCGGGGGCAGCAAGACCGCCTCCCGGAGAACCCAAGTCACAGCCCACGCGCTCTTGGTGTGTTCTTTGGACAAGAAAAATCTGGGTTGGGGCTGCGACACTCACGACTTTCTGTCCCAGTTTGGCAACTTTCAGGCTCCTAATAGCGGCGAGAACGACGACTTAAATGTATGAGCCCTGGAGCCTGTGGAACATCCCGTACCCCCGAAGACAAGGCGAGCCTCGTGAACAGGTACCATCAGGGTCAGGGCTCACGGAACGGGGTCACGCGTCAGGAGCCACGTCTGGCTGTGTTAAAATCCACGCTCTTGACGGCTGCGTGGGAGCAGGGTTTGCGCGCCTCGGCGCTGTCAGCATCCTGGGGCAAGTACCCCCTTGCTGGGTGCTCTCCTGGGCACTGCAGGGAGCTGCCCACCATCCCCAGATCCCCCCACCCCCACAGCGTGTCCCAGTTGCGACAGTTAAAAATGTCTCCAGACATGGCCACAAGTTCCCCAGGGGGCAAAACGGCCGGGCGTTGAGACTGTGCTAGGGTTTTCTCTGCAGGTGAGGCTGGGGCGACCCCGAGACACGAGGGCAGTCCGCGCCCCATCTCCTGTCCTCGCCACTTGTGGGGAAAGAGGCGAGGGATTGCAAAAAGTGCAGACACTCGAGGGATGGCCGGCCATTTTATCTGGCTCTCAGTGACTCCTTGGGACTGTCTCTGACCCACCACACTGCCTTCCTCGGAGGGCAGAACAGATGCACCTGCCTCCTCAGGGGCCCCTGTGATACCCAGCACAGGCGAGGCACACAGCAGGCACCGAACCACGTCCTCCTGCGTGACGTAACACCGTGGCCCACTTAAAGGGAATTCCTACGGCTGCGCTGGGCTCTTGTAGTGGGGACTTCTGTCTCATTCTTTTATTCTGGAAAACCTACTAGGAACCTAGCAATTGCCAGGCGCTCTAGGAGGCTTCAGGAGCAGCCCCCTGATGGGCGCTATGTTGGCTCAACGGTTTTGTCAAAAGATGCCACTGGGCCCAGGGGAGGCTCAGGCAAGACTTCCCATGTTCCGAGCGAAGGCGCGGGTGGGTGTTGGGGCCCAGTCTGGCCGTGGCGGGCGACTCCGAGCTGCACGGCGGAGGGGAGTCCTGGGTGTGCTGCTGAGCCCGCGGCTCGTCACGGGTCCCCAGCTCCACGTCCCCTGTCCTGCCGCTGCGGCCCGAGACGGTGCTTCTGCAGCCGTCACTGCAGGGCACGCAGGGTATCCGGTCCACTTGCAGGGCACGCCTGACTGGCGTGACTCGGGGCCACCTCGTTGAGGCCTTCAGGTGAATTCGTGGGTGCGGGAGCATGAAGAGTTTCTAAGGGAGACCCAGGATGTTGGGGGCACATCAGAACCTAGAAGTCAAGATGGGGGGCCTCTCTCGGCCCCCGCGGGGGCGGGCAGCAGAGCCCAGGACTGCCTGCAGTGGGGAGGCACAGGCTCTTCCTGTTGTGTGCCCAACTCTGGCGCATGAACTTGGGGGAGAGTTTCCGGGGTGCGGCTCTGCTGACTGAGGCTGAGAAGAACCCGACCTAGTACCTAGTGGTGCGTTTATCTGCTCCCCTACCTCCACTCCCCGTTTCTCACCAGCCTCTCTGATGGGGGCGCCTGGGGACGGAGCCCGCTTGGACTTTGCCTCACCACGTGGCCCTTGGGGACAGCTGGGCTTCACGTTGAAGGAAGATGTGCGTCTTCGGTCCCGGCACCTGGAATGAAGGCTCGGGGGAGGTGGGAGGCCCTGGGCATCCGCGACGAAAAGTCCCACGTGAGCTGGGGCTGCCCTGACGGGGCCTGGGGCCGGTGGGGTTGGCTGGAGGCCTATTCTGGGTCGAATGTGTCTTCTGCTTGTCCCTGTGGCTGGGATGGCCAAGCTTTCGTCACCATTAGAAAGGAAAAAGGTCTTCTCGTGGGAAATCGTCCCACAGGTCAAGGGGGCTCTCCAAGCAGGGGCTGGGCCTCATTGCTCGTTGTCACACTGGGACGTGGCTCCCCGGTGGTGGCTTCGAGAATGGGAGAGAGTCTTGGGACCCTTAGATCTGAGGTCCTAGAACCCCAGGTTCCCAAACACCCTGCTCAAGATGAGCTGGCTCGTCGACAGAACGCAACAGCTCCGAGCCTCTAAGTCCGAAGTGTATCTGAGAGATGGGCTAAACCGGTGTGTGCTGCATGGCGGCCCTAGCTGCAGAGTGACAGCTCCTGGTAGGGGTGGGAGAAGCTAGATTTGGAAACACGGTCCTAAGAAGGCTCTGGAATGCCTGGTCCCCAAGATGTGCCTGTGTGAGGAGCGGGGGCCTCCATGCGGCCTTGACTGCAGGTGGGGAACATCGCCCCCACCCCCGCTGACTGGCCGGCCTCCCACCCATTGCCCCGGGCCTGCGCGGTCTGGATTGTCTGGAACACGCGGTGGGGCTCCATGTGTCCCAGAGGAGCGGTTTCCAAGTGTCCCGGAACGAGTCCCCACCAACCTGGACCCGAAGTCCCCGCCCCCAGCCGGTCTCCACCCAGGTGCCAGGGTCGGGTCACCCCTCTGCCGGCGCTCAGGGTGGCGATGGCGCCAGGGATTTTCCACTGCAGACCAGACCACAGCACCGGACTCGGGCCAGTGGGGGAATCAGAGGCCTGGGCCCCTCCCCCGGCTGAGCCCCCAGCTCCCCACATTCCTTGCCTACCATACAGGGAGGGGAGGGGCGGTGTGACCCCTCTGCTGTGACGTTCGTGAGCCCAGAGTGCCGTGGCTCGAGCGGTGAGAGCGGGTGCAGGCCAGGTCACAGGCGGACAGGTCTGGCCCTCCCCCAGCCCCTAGCGATGCCCCCTCCCCCCGGGCTCTGAAGGAAACAGAAGGCTGTCTCCATGGCCGGACTCGGTGACAGGATGGAGAGCGTGATTCATATCCCAGCGAGGCTGCGGGTGAGCATTTGTTTTCCACTGCGGAGTCTCTGTGCATTTTTATTCTGGCTGCTGCTGCGGCAGCAGGTCCTGGAGACGCGGATGCTGGCACCGGCCAAGGAAGGCCGAGAAGCGAGAACGAGTCGTGAGGACCCTGGATGGCCTGCCTCCCGCCCTAGAAGCTTCAAAGGACATTTATGCGCATATTTTGAAGTTAATCATTCCTCCTGGGAATCCCAGAAGCTCAGGGCAAGGTGAAGAATCAACCAGGGCCCTTGTCCTGGCCTGCCTTCAGCCGGCAGCCCCCTCCCTAGGAGCTTGGGAAGGACACGCAGCTAGTGGTCCCAGGTGGGCCCCGTTCCTCCCAGAAGCTCAGGGCCGGGTCCACAGACAGCCCCTCTTCCAGGCAGGTGCCCTGCATCTGGTGAGGGCTCCTCTAGTGCTGGGCTGTGTCCTTCAAGACTTTGGATCTGGAATCCTCTGGCCATGAGTGGGATAGACTCACAGCCCCCACCCTGAAAAGGGCGATTCCCTCGGGTGGCGGGGGCCAGCAGGGGGTCTTTGGAGGAGGCCTCCTGAACCCCTCGTTGTTCTGAGTCCAGTGTCCCACCCCTGAGGGCACTCTCTCCCCAGCCATTGGGAAGGTAGTGAGGGGGAGGAGTCTCCGTCTCCGGCTGACCTCAGATGCCTGCCGTCCAATTCTCTCAGCACCTGAGACCCCTGGAGACCCCTGGTTCCTGTCTGCGAGGGACGCGTGACTGCAGCCATGCTAGCTCCTGTCGGAAGGGAACATGGCAGAAACCCCAAAGCAGCAAAAATTATGGCTGGTTGCCCCAGGACATTGGCACCATCTTTAGGTGCTGGGAGGAGTGAAGGAGAGGCAAGAGAGCCAGAACTGGGGGGCCCTGACTGCTCCCCCTTCCCTCACGCGTCTCCTCCCCCCCCGCTCGGCACAGGGCCCAGTGATGTCCGTGGGCATTCCAGGCTCCTTCCTCGTGGGTCTCCTGGCCAAGGACTGGCTCTACAGCCATGTTGTGTGTTTTGCATCGTCAGCTCTGACGGCAAGGTGGCAGTGTGCGAGACCATCTCTCTCTTCCTGTCCTGTGTGGCTGCATCAGGCGCACCCGGGCCCCCAGCCCCTGCTCTGCTCTCCTGTCCCTGCACCCCTGCCCGCAGCTGGCCCTCCACCCGCACACTGACTTCCGGCCCCAGCCAGGCTGTGCCCCGAGGGTAGCTCACCACACGCGTATTTCGCACCGACAGTTGCTCAGCTGAGTGCCTGACCCCAAGTGGAGCGAGTCACGGACTCACGTTTAGGCGGGGCTGGCTGGCAGCAGTAGCACGAGGAGGGAAGGGGGAGAAGACGGAAGTCCGTGTTAGACGCTGTGCAGGGAGTGGCGGTCTGGGTTCGGTTTTGTACAGCAGCCTCTGGGGACCAGACAGACGGAAGGCGAGGCCCCGTGACCTCAGGTCCTTCCCGCCCCGACACTCTGGCCTTGTGGACACCCTTGCCATTTGCATCCCAGTGCTGTGGCGAGGGGGCCTGGAAAACCACAGAGCTAAGCAGGCCAGAGGCTGGACTCGCAGGGCTGGCCCCACGCCTCCTCCGTGCTGGCTGCCTGGAGCACGTTTCCCTTGGTGGCGAGCACAGGGGCTCCCACGGCGAGACAGGACCATGGAGGCCACGCGCACTGATCAGTGAGGTTGCACAGCCTGGACACATCAACTCTTTGCTCCAGGTGGCCTGGCGGGTCCGACACCCGGGTTGGAAAGAGGGTGTGTGTGCTACAGACACAGAGAGAGGGACCCACCACCCCGTCGCTCGGTAAACAGTCAGGACCCCTAAGGCAAGGGGGTTCAAGCCCTCTGGGTGCTACACTTCCCCAGCCCCTGGCTTCGCTTTTCTGCAGCTCAGGGCCCGGACCCCTGACTTCTCTTTGGCGTCTCATAAACACTAGCTTAGCCTCTCATGTAAGAACGAGCTTGGGCTCCCGCCAGCAAAGAGTGCTGCTGGAAAAGATGATTTTGCACAGGGAGTTTGTATTTCCAAACCTTCCCTTGGCCCTTCCGGCTGCTGCCGCTCCCGCCCTGGCCGGCTCTGGTGCCTGTCCATTTCTGTAATCACTGCAGTGCATTTATCAGGGAGCGTGTCTGAACTGCAGATACACTGTAATTCACAGAGAAGCACGCTGGAGAATTTTCTGGCGGCCGTGGCCTCTTATTCAGAGGTGGGCCTGATCATCATCTACACTTAGCTCTTCCGCATCATGGCTGGATTGAAACATTTTTTTAATGTTTGTTTATTTTGAGAGACAGAGTGGGGGATGGGTAAAGGCCGAGAGAGAGAGAGAGAGAGAGAGAGAGAGAGAGAGAGAGAGAATCCCAAGCAGGCTCTGCACTGTCAACACAGAGCCCTACTCGGGGCTTGATCTCATGAACCATGAGATCATGACCTGAGTCAAAATCAAGAGTCGGACGCTCAACCAGCTGAGTCACCCAGACCGCTGGATTTTCAGCCCAACTCAGGGGCTGTCTGAAGAGAAGTAAGAGCTTGGGGTCTGAGGCTGGTGGGTGGGTGCTCCTGTGCCAAGAGGCCCCCGTGCTCCCCGAATTCCTGGCCTCTGGGATCGGGAGCAGATGCGGCATCAGGTAGAAACCCGCGGAGGAAGTAGAGCCGTCACGCGCCGGGGCCTGTGTTTGCGGAAGGAGCCCTGGTGGCCCGGCGAGGAGCTCCAGGAGGCCTGGTGGCCCGGGCCCTGGGCAAATGTGCAGGGCAGGAGCCCTTCCAGTTGGTTCTGTGCTCTCTGGACACTTCTGCAAAGCTCTCGGCTCCTCCAGGTCTGTGGAGGTGCCTCTGCCCGTTCCATGGCTTCCAGGACAGACCCCAAGTCCAGGGAGGGCAGAGCCCCAAGTCCAGGGAGGGGGAAAACCACCACGATTTTCCTACCAGACCATTTCTGCTGCTGGGATGCTCACCCCAACCTTGGGATTGCGTCAGCCTCTCGCACCCCTCAGTCTCAACTGTGAGTCTGAGTTTGTCCCGGATGGCATCGTGAGAGTGCTGGGCTTCCCTCCCCGGGTCACACTGCACCCACCCACCCACCAAAGAACTCCTTTGGGTCCAAAGCCACGCCACCTTGCCCGTGGGGGCCACGCCTGGGTCCCTCCCGGTCAATACCATGTGGTTATCAACAGAAGGGCTGAGGGACCTCTCGAGGAAGGGGTCTCTGTCATGTGCGACCCAGGCAGGGGCCTGCTCCTCAAGCTTCAGGCTCTCCCCCTGACCCCCAGGCTATGGGATGTGGGCCCCGAGTAACTGGGTGGGCCAGCACCGTTTGCTCCCGCCCCGTGCCTGCCGCCTCTCTGCAGACTTGCGCCCTTCACCTTCATTACGGTAACGAAGACCGTCTGAAGACCACCAGTCTGCAGAATACTCCCATTAAAAGGAAGGGCACGTGTGTCAGGTACCGCTGTCCCTGGGGTAGCATTTGGAGATTCTGCTAATAGACTCAGAGATGGGCTCAGCCCGGGGGACGCGGGAATTAGATTTGCTTTCCATCTGCTGAGTCATCCGTATGCAGGGGTTCTTTTGAAGTCAGCAGGGAAAGGTCACACTCGGTGTGTCTTTGCAGGGCCGGTGGCCGGGGTGGGGGGGCCTTTCGTGCCCTCCCCGGTGCCTCCAGCGGCAGAAGCTCGCTGGCGCTCTGTCGAGTTGACACATGGCTTTTGCGGGGGCCTCCTCTAGCAACAGTGTGAGAGCAGTCTGCTTGTGGGATGTTTTTATGAGCCTCGGGGCTTGTTTGTTTTGGTTTTTACCATTCCGTACTCTAAATTAAGACACTGGCTGTGAAACTTGGCTTTTAAAGGTTTCCTAATTTTTTAGACTGAGTCATTAATACGTTGGAATATTTCGCAGAATGCATCTTTTAAAAGGCCGCGTGCTGCCAAAGCGATTCATTTCATCACTAAGAGAAATGAAGTGCGAGGCTGTGGTTTTCCCGAGCCCGGATCTGTTTCCCAGATCAGACTGCGCAAGCCCCTAACAGGTTACATGAAAAAGTACACAGAGTATTTTGTGTACGACCACGGATTGATTCCTTTATTCCCCCGCGGTCGTAAAACATTCCTTTCTGTCAACGTCGTGCGGTTTGTGTTGGGTTCGTGCTCGGCTCCGCTCGGATCCAAGGTGGGCTGTGCAAGCTCTAAAGAAGAAGGGAAGGGTCCCCCGAGAGCGGGGGAGGCACACCTGGGAGCCGCGCAGCGCTCCCCCCCCCCCTCCCCTTCCCTGCAGTGACGTGCTGGGACATGCTGGATACCGAATGGAGCCCGGCTGCAGCGTGAGGGCAAAGTGTGGGGAGGAAAACATTGTCTCCCGAGGCCGCCCGGGCCCCGCCGGGTCAGCCTGGGAGATGGTGTGAAGGGGCGAAGGTTTGCAGAGGCGGCTGATGATGTTTGGGACCAGGTTGCCATGGTAACGCGAGGCGAGCACCAGCCCCCGCGGTATTGGCAACGGGAGGGCCCTGTGATCTGTATCCCCCGGCAACACGCAGGAAACCGACGTGCATCTCTGGGCAGAAGGGAGGCTCTTTAAAATTCTTCCTGCGAGGGGTCCTCGGCTGAGCGCCGGGGCCCCGCGTTTGGGGCACCAGACCAGACCGGCCGGCCCTGCTCTGGTGCAACCGAGTGTTAATCTAGTTCTTTACAGAATTCCAGCAGTGAGTGAATGCCTATCACTCAGGCCCCGGCTAAACAAATGACGGGATGTCTCAGCGGCGAGCTGCTGGAGAGGACGAGGCGGCTCCCTGTACATACATACACACTGATAGGGAATCAGCGGCAAGACAGAGTGCCACGCAGAGAACGCAGGGTGCAGAACACCGCTTGTAGAATGTGCTAGCATTTGTTTAAGGAAAAGATATATATGCACGCACGCTGACACACACGCAGCTTATCTTTGGAAGAATTCAGAGGAAGCCGTTAACGGGGAGGGAGACAGGGGTGGAAAGAACAGTTACTTTTCACCGTGCACCCTTTTGGGCATTTTGAGTTATGTTTTAGCTGCGTGCACGCGTTGTCTAGCCAATATAATAAATGAAGACACTATTAAAAATCCATTGGAGAGTTTGCTGTTTAAATAAATCCGATAGAAAACACAGACTTTTATAAATGGAGGAGGCTCCCTCCCTCCCTCTCTCTCTCAGGCTTTGGGCGACGCCATGGAAACTTCAGAAGCAGCAAGACCTGAATCGGGAAGGCAAACGCTCTTCCAACTTGACTTCTGCCGTCGGCTATGCCTGAGAAGAGCATAGATGTGCTCCTCACAGTGGGGGACCAGCCAGGCCGTGCATAAGACTTTTCTCATGACCAAGGCCTTGATTCCGTCCCTTTCTCATGTGTCCTTGTGCCTTGGACCCATTTCACACGTGGGCTTCCATAACACAGGCTCACCAATTGGTACTTGATTCCCTACATTTAAGTGGCTAAGGATACCCTACCTTTGGTTTTTAGCCTAGGACCTGGTGGGGCACAGGGGGAGATCAGAACTTTGCAGACCAAGCCAGCACCGTTGCACAGGATGAATGGGAACCAAGGAGGATGGAGAGCCGGGGTGGGGGGTGGGGGTGGGCATCGGCAGGTTGGAGATGCCATTTCCTCCCAAGAAATCCTGCGCGATGCTGTCCGGACTGCTCTCTGGTGTTGCCAAGAACCCTGGGCAGATAGGCAAATGGTTGATGCATTAAAAAAAAAAATCCACCAAGCCTGTTGACCTGATTCTCTGACTCAACACAGCGCCAGTGTGCTCTCTTCACATTTTGTTTCAGGGGACATGCAAACCGTCCCAGGTGTGGGGTGGCCAGGAAGTTGTCCACCCGTCATCTGCCCACCTGCTCTGGCCCAGGCAGCCATGTCTTCCTTCCCTCTTCAGACGGGGGGCGGGGGAGGGCGCAGTTCACATCAGTTGGACCCGCAAATTCAGATTTCCATGACAATTCTGACAGCGGCAGGGTTGGCAGATGCCACTGCATTTTCAATTTGCTGGGCCCCCAGGTAACTCAGCTGATTGAGCATCAGACTTGATTTCGGCTCAGGGCATGATCTCTCGGTTTGTGAGTTTGAGCCCCCCCCGTCCGGCTCTGTGGTGACAGCTCAGAGCCTGGAGCCTGCTTCAGATTCTGTGTCTCCTCTCTCTGCTCCTCCCCTGCTTGTGCTCTGTCTCTGTCTCTCTCGCTCTCAAAAATAAATAAACATCAAAAAAACGTAAAAGAAAAAGAGTAGAGCTGGGTCATGACAGAGGCTGGATGGCCCCGGTGCCCACACTATCTGCCAGGTAGCCTTTTACAGAAACAGTCTGCTAACCCCCCTCTGCAGGGGGATGGGAGTGGTCACGGATATTTGGAACGCGGGAGGACTGTGTTACAGCGGAGGGGATGGAGGGGCCGTGCCATAGGCAGTTAGCATTATCAGAAAATAGCATTCTTTTAAAAAACAACCACCACCACCATCACTTCCTCGCTCCCTGTGCTTTGTTCTGGCTCTCTCTCCGATTCTTGTGTTGTTTTAAACAAGGAACTAGACCCCACGGCATCCCCAGGGGCATCCGGTTAAAGCCTTTCTCTCGCCAGAGGAGGGAGCGAGTGATTGGGACTCAGCAGTCGGCAAGCTGACCGCTGCTTTTCCGAAGCTTCTAGAAATGGTTAATGGAACTCGAGTGTTTCTGTGGCGCGGCTTGGAAGCACACGTCATTAGATTTGCGTCCCCGCAGTCATCTGTGCACACTGCAGGAGGTCGGTGGCCTTTCGGGAGGACCAGGTCCTGTCACGTCTGGGAGGCAGAGAGTCGGGTTTTGAGGCCTTTTTTCCCTTTCTTCTGCCCTGCATTGACGTCTTATTATTGAGGGTCTGGTGGGTATATTTTTAACTCCCATTTCCCCCCTCATGTGAAAGGCTCCAGTCACAGCCAGGGAGTAGAACCAAGCTCAGGCGCCTGCAGACTTCAATGCTGTCCTTGTCGGTTTGTCTGATGAGTCCCCTGCGTTCCGCCCTGCCACCATCCGAGTGGTGCCCACTTGCATCCAGTGTTTGCACCACCTGGGCACGCACGACGGAGGTCCACGGGGCGATGGCCCTGCCAACGGCACAAGGAGCCCTGTCCGAGCTGGAGCATGGCGGAGTCTCAGTCTCCCCAGCCTCTGGCTTCGCGGAGTCTTCTGGAAGGAGAGTTGCTGCAAGAACTTCTAGACACAGTGATCTGGGGAGAACGTCCGGTGGGATTGCGGCTGTTTTGGGGATGAGGCTTGGGTGGGAGGGGCATGGAGGACGCGCCTGAGAGCCGTATTTCGTCCACTGATTCCTTTCCCAAGTGTCGGGAGGCTGGGCGCCCCCCTGCCCTGGCCCGTTGACAGGACACACAAGAGGGCGAGGTGGGAATGAAAACCACAACGGTGGGGAGAGGGGGCGGGTGGAGTAGCCGTGGCCGTCTGCTCACACGGCAGGAGGCTCCAGAGGTACCTGTGCCGGGGCCAGGCACAGACGTGGGGGACTGTGAGAGGCGCAGCTCCCCGGGGGCCAGGCCTACGAAGGCGCAGGGTCTTTGTGCCCAAGAGAGACCGTGTCCTATCTACCATTCCTCTGCAGCTCCAGCCTGGTCCGAGACCCGGTGAGCCCGTAGGGGTGATGGAGCCAGAGAGGATTTCGAAAAGGTGACCCCATTCTCAACAGGGGGCTCCTCCACTGGCCCTCCTCTTTAAGCTGAGGGAGGAAGGCAGGCAGGAGGCCTGGAGGACTTGCAAAGAAGAACCGAGGCACCACAAGGGTCTTCCGGTCCGTCCTGGTCTTTCCGCAGGGCACAGGGTCGTGCCTGGGTCTTTTAGCTGGAGGCCCTTCCTAGGAAATCTTGCAGCTTGGGTCAGTTCTGGGGTCCACGGATGGGGTGGACCCCCCACCAAGTACCCTGGCACCCTTTCTGTCAACCCTACGGTATGGCAAGGAAACAGGACATGCCCACTGGCCAGGTTTGCCAAAGAATCAATTCTCCGCCTGCAGCCGTTGGCAGAGAGGCTCAGAGCCCTGGGGAGGGCCTTGTCTGAAGGTGAGGACGAAATAAGGGCCCACGATTTGCAGGTGCAGATGAATGGGGTATTGAAGACCGCAAACCTCGGGGATCCACGTGCACCAGGGAGGAGATGAAGTACCCGGCCCGGGCCTGGCGCACGGTAGTCATCTACTTAGTAAGCTCAGACCCCCCCTTCCCTCCCCAGGGAGCACTGCATTAAGTAATTGCCTTTGTGGCCAAGTTATATATTACCCAGAACGAACCTGGCTCCGACTTGTCATTCACTTTTACTGTTTTGCCTAGAGAGGTTTCTGTGGCGGCTCGGAAAGCCAGGGATGAATGAGGACAGAGGGGACATTAAAGGCAGGCTGTTAGCAGAAGTGACAATTAAACAACTCGGCCAAAATCGAAGCCTGGTAGCACCTCGCCCGTTTGAGCAGGGAGAGAGATTTCTCCCCTTCTGGAGCCCCTTCCAAAGTGCTGGGTTTGCAAGCGACTCTCTTTTGATCCTAACTCTTATGGAATAAGGGTTGTGGCTCCGTGTCCCAGAGGTGGGTACTGAGGCTCCCAGGGCAGAGAATGTGAGGTCCAAGGTCACGCAGAGAAGGAATGGCAGGGCGAGAACGAGACCCGACTCAGGGTTACCACTTGGCTGCCAGCACAGCTCCTCTGGCCAGGCCGCAGCGGAGGAGCCCCTGCCCTGACCCATCCCCTAGAAACAGGAGGGAAGGTGGTTACGCCGGGTGCAGCCAAGTGGGGCACATGTGCCACCCTCTCTCCGGTGGGTCGGGCACTCCCAGGCCTCAGTGTAGAACAAAGAGGAGGAATTCAATAGCAAGTAAGAGGAAGCCCAAGTGGCTGATGTGCACAGAGGGAGCAAGCGTGCCCGCCAGAGATCTCTAGGGTAAAAAACTGGGCTGGTCGCGATAAAAAGCTGCTCATACTTGTGCGCTCGAAGCCCATTCCCCGGCATCTTCCCGGGACCACCCTGGCATTTGCTCGTCGACTCCTTGCTCTGGCCGTACAGGAAGAACACATCTCGGAAGGGCGTTGTTCGACGCGGGGGCTCAGGCCACTGAGCCACGGTCACGTAGGGAGGGGCAGACCACGCTGGCCTGGCTCTAGAGCTTGGTCTCGTAGTGAGACGCAAGCAGACGATGGGGCCGACGGGCCCCAGAAGGAGACGAAAGGCGACCTTGGTCATCGAGGAAGACCTGACAGTGTTCAATATACGGCGACGGAGGGCGCAGTCCATCTTTGTAGACAAGTTACCCCAGAATATTAACAACGAGCCTCTGTGGGGCTCCATGGGGCCACACTCCGCTGGCTTCCGAGTCACCACGGGCAACACCCGGCACCCGCCTCCCCTCCCCCCCAACCCCGATTCATTTCCTGGGAGTTCCGGGGAGCTGCGGTTGCACTGTGAGGACATTTTAAGAAGCGCCAGCCTCCAATGGTTACCGCTCGACTCCAGACCGTGCCCCCAAAAACTTATGGAAAAGGATGAGCCAGGCGGGCAAACCCTCAGACAGAAGTCCTATTTAGCCTTCATCCCCTAATTTGCTGAGAGAATGCAGAGGAGGGTCCCTGCACCGCCACGGGAGGCTGGGCCGGACAGAGAATCTCTATGAGGGTTCGTCAAAGGCATCTGCGTAGGAGCGGGGACAGCACTTGGACCGTCTGGAGCCCCGAACAGACCTCGCTCTTCATCTCACATAATTAGTCAGTCTCTCGAAAGTGTCCCAAGTTGAAGCACACAGGACGTACTTATGGCTAAATATGACCTAATAAGGTAATCCTTTTCATTTCTGTGTCATATAATCAATAGGGAAGATACAGCGTATTTATAACCCACAATTAGGCTTTCACTGCATTGCCGCCCCCGCCCCCCGTCGCTCATCAACAAACACCCTCTATAAACCCTACGCCCGAAGCTGAGTGGTTCTCGTTCTATCGGTCAAGTATTCCTTGGTTCAGGAAAGATGCCATAGCATGGCAAGGGTGTTAAAAAGAGAGAGAGAGAGAGAGAGAGGCCACTAAGGATGATTTTTAAACTCACACATCATGCGGCAAGATGGATTTCAGCATTAGCCAGCAGCATTATTAAGAGCTGGCTGCTTAGAAGGGGAGGCGTCCTTGAAAGGGTGATGGTATACACATTGTGTTATAAAGTAATATAATCAAGCAAAGTAAATGAACTCATTATGATTGGCTTTTTATTCCCCGCTTGTCAAGAGTCATAACTGTATGAAGCATTCTCTACCTCGATCAATTGGAAAATCAATACCTTGGTATTTGTGGAGAGCATCGCTGATAGGAAGAAATGAAAGGAAGTGTTTGGGAAACATGGGGGGGGGGCATGATTTAGCCCTCCTGACAGCCCGGGTCTCCAAGCAGCCACTCTTCTTTGTCAGAACTGGTGCCGGGAGGAGGGCTTTCTCTTGGGAGCGAGTGAGTGGGCAGGCTGGGTTGGTAAAAGGCTTTGATCATCCGAACCGTGGTTTTTCGGTTTTCCCGGGGAATTGAGGATGGTGAGTCTGGGTGCAAGTTTCAGCTGTTTGCACACGAGCAGCCGGGTGCAGGCTTCCCCACCACTCTCATAGGCGCAGACACAGACTTGCTTCACTTGGAGGGGCGGCTCGCCATCTTGGTCCCCAGGACTTCACGGGGGGCGGGGTGGGCGGCATCGGAGGCCCACTGGCTTCAGAACGGCCTGCTGGGACCCTCACTGGTGCTCTCCCGACACCATCGCTCAAGCACATTTTGACTACTGAGCACTAGGCAGTATTTCATCACCTACGGATTTTACGAGTTTGGGCGTGAGGCGACCTCACTGTGTGCGTCCCCACTTCCTGCACTGTTTTATTTATTTATTTTGACAAGGTAAGTATCGGTCACATGCGCGAGCAGAGAGAATAGCATCACAACCCCCCGCGGATCCCTCGCCATCTCCAGCACTTATCGACTCGTGGCCAGTCTCGTTTCCGTCTCCCCTCTACCAGTTCCCCGCCCACGGATTCTTTTGAAGGAAGTGCCCAGCATCGTGGATATCCCCACACATGTCCTCGAACACCGTGCAAACAATACCGTCATCACACCCAAACAATGAGCAACTCCTCAGACACCCAATGCGCATCCAGAGTTTCCGGGTCGGCCTGTAACTTTAAAAGAAAATCTGGGGGCGCCTGGGTGGCTCGGTTGGTTGAGCGGCCGACTTCAGCTCAGGTCATGATCTCACGGTCTGTGAGTTCGAGCCCCGCATCGGGCTCTGTACTGCTGGCTCTTCACAGCCTGGAGCCTGCTTCAGTTTCTGTGTCTCCCTCTCTCTCTGCCCTTCCCCTGCTCACGCTCTGTCTCTATGTCTCTCAAAAATAAATAAACGTTAAAAAAAAAAAAAAAAAAAGAAAATCTGTTCAGACCAGGATCCAAATAAGGTCGGCACATTGTAACTGGTCACCTGGTCGAGAAAGCATTTAAGCTCTTAATCTATAGATTCTCCATCCCTGCAATTTATTGGTGGAAGGAATCTGGTCACTGCTGTGGAATTTTTCTGCAGTCTGAGGCTTCCCCCACGGCATCATTTCAAATGGTGATATTCTAGGCCTATCAGGCCTTCTTTATTAATTAACTGAAAGACTTCTATGAAGAGAAACACTCCCTCATCAATGATTCAACTTCCCTAAGAAACAGTTCTTATTTAAAAAACAAAAAGGCAAGAAAAATGCTTGATTTTCCACAACAGGGGGCTGGTTTTGTAGGACTCTCCCAAGCAGTTTTCACAGTGTTTCAATCTTTTGCCGCCTCCGTCCCGTCCATGCTCGGGCTGCCCCGTCTCTGGCCAGAGGGGACCCCTCGATTTTACAGCCAGCGACCTTTTTCACAGGTTCCGCCCTTCGCCTTCCCTTCTTTTAAAACCTCCGGCCCATTGAGAGCTCGGGGGAGCCTTGGCGCCGCCTGCTGCCTCCTTATCACCTTGTGGTTGACTGACTCTGCTTCATTTTCTCTCTGGACAGTCTTTAACAAATTGTTTTCTGTCTGGACAGTCTTTAACAAATTGTGTCTTGTTATTTATCCAATTTGCTAATACATCAAATGGTTGTAATGAATTTCCGGGCTACGGGGTGCTTTGTACAAGCAGCAGGAAAGCAAAACCAAATTAACGCACCCAACTCCCCTCCCTCCCCGAACCCCCAAACCTTCTGGTCCCAGGGACCAAGATGGCCACTCCGCCCCTGCGTGGCACTCGTTGGTGTTCATGGGTATCTGTCTCACATCTTTCACCCTGCATTTCCGCCATGCTCCGTAGCCGCCCCCAGTGCCACAGGGCAGCGCGTGGATTTCTGCTCCCTCATCCACTGTCATCTGGCTGATTTATTTGTTGAATCTTCAGCGGAGAAAAGCAATTGCTGAGGTCTGGCCCAGATACCGTGCTTTTCTCGTCAGTCTTATGACCTTTCAGTATTTTCTGGGTCTCGGGCTGCCTCCTGCTTTTTGCAAAGATGAACCAGACAACATGGTCCCCCACCGGATCCTTTCTGGGGGAAAGGCTGAGTTTTGGCGAATGCTGGCTTTGCCCTGGACGTGTTGGATTCCCCTGGGTGGGGACGGGGCTAGGGCTCCCACGTCTCAGTTCCTCTTCACAAAAGAGTCGCTGCATTGAGGAATGATCGGGGCTTTGGAAACTATTTGGCCCAACGCCTGGGGCGTCCTGGTCTAAAACTGACTTGGTCTGAGGACACAGTCAGGCCCCATGAGCTGACCCAGGCTTGCCCCTGGAGGAGAGTTGGTGCAACTCTGTCCTAAAAAGCGAATTCAAATGAAACGGGCAGAAGACGGGGAAGCACGATGCCCTCTTTCACTTGCATGCACCCTGCTTCCCAAACACTCCCTACCTCTGTCGCCAGTGGCAGTCCTGCTAGGTTAAGTCAACCAGACACCGCCACCCCCAGGGAGAGATGGGGAACAAAGGGTGTTGCCAGTTCTCCACTGAGGTTCACAGCTCCTGATGGCACAGGCCAAAGGGCCGTGGTCTGCAGACGGGGACCTGGGTAGTTTTTCCTTGGATTGTCTTGTCCCAACACAGTGAAGACTCAAAAATCTTGCCCAGAGTCAGATTGAAAACCTCTGTTCTCCTCTCGGGTCCTAATTCCCTAGAACTAGCAGAGGCAGTTCTGTTCATGGCTGAGTTTCCGACGACCAACCGTCTCTGTGGCCTCCATTGTGTTTCCTCCCGGAGCCTTCCTGGATTTCCATTTCCCTGCCTCCCGTGCGCCCAGCCCTTCCTTCCATCCCTCCTCTCCCAGCCTCCCCCAAACTCCCCTTTCGCGCTTTCCTTCCCTTCTTTGTGCTTCTCTCTTCTCTGCTGGCTTCTCGCTCTTGCTTTCCCCTTCAGCACCCCTTGCAGAGTGCCACCGGGCCCTGCTACCTGTGGACCATGGTGAAGGGCCCATGGGCAGGTGTCCTGGTGAAGTGCCAGGTTCCCCAGGCCAGTCGGTCATCGGGGTTCTGAACACGTTCCCGGCATCCTCTCCATGTGAACAACAAAAGAAGAAGTCCTTCTCTTGACCTTGAAATCTTATCTGACATCGTAGACATGGCCTGTGATTTGAAAGAGGCATTAATAGAACATAGACTCGATGATCTTTCAAAAAATAATGAACACAGAAAGAAAATTGCTCCTTCCTTTACAGATTACCCATGGAGAATCACAAGTACAGAAATACATTCAAATCTCATTAAGTGGTTGTATCTCCCAGACTTTGCCAAGAAGTTGGAAACCAAGTTGTTCCTCTGTGAGAACTCAGGGGGGTCTGAGGGCCTCTTCGCTTCGGGAGCTTCAGATTGGGTGGCAATTGAGAACCGAGGACATGCCAACGGCCATCTCGGTCTTCCTTCTTTGCCAGTCTCCTTTCTGATATTTCTCCATTTCATCTTCTTGTAATCACCCAGACGGCACTCAGAGAAGAAATATAGTTACCAGGTTCCAAGGTCTCAATCTAATTAAAAAACGCTTGCGTTGGAGAGAATTTTAATTCATACGCATTATTCCGATGGCGTGCTGGGTGGGGGGTAGGCCTTTCAGCAAATTTAAAATCCCGAGACTTAGTTAGATACTAAGTAAAAAGTGGATGGCTGATTTGCGAATGTGATTTCCAAATGTCATCTCGAGCGAAGGCCTTCCCAAGTTTGGACTTGGGGAGTTAGCGCTTACCCACCCAGATGTGGGCACTCTGTGCTCTCCTTGGGATTTGCCCTTCTCAGTTAGTCTAGAAAGCACCCGTCTTCTTGAAAGTCAGCTGAGTCACACGTGAGAAGACAGAGCTGTGAACTGTGGAAGTAGTCCGTTTTCATCAACCTTCCTCCACTTCTTACCTTTCCCCTGCATTCTGTCCCACGCAAAATCCGGGTTTTCATTCATCCGCCTATATCCATCGGCTGCTAATAGTCTCAAACTGTGCGCCCTTCCCCCGCCTCAGACGCGAGTGCCAGCCAGCTGGTCCATGCAGACCAGCAAGCTCTCGTTCCGCCTGTGCTTCTGGACCCACACTCCGAGCGGGCACCTGAGGCTTTGTGCCGCTTCGGGGTTGCTCGGGACTCCTGGAAGTCCATGCAGTGTTGCTGTCCCGCACCCCCCTCCAAGGAGATGGCTGACAAAGCAAGCGCCCCCTCCCCCCCGTACTGTGCCAGGATGAAACAGGCACCCTGAGCGCACCCCCGCGGCTCCCACTGCCATGGGAGCTCCCTGCAGTGTAGATACTCAGAGGTTAACATTCAGGTGCCCGTGGCCACTGAGCAGAGCGGCCCCTGGCAAGAACCGTGACCCCTTCTTGGGATCCTGACTGTTGACTTCTGGCTTCTCCTGGCAGCCTCCCTGCAGTGGCGAGGGTTTGTGGAGGAGAACAGAGCACCGTGAGTACGTGGGAAGGGGACACCGGCTAAGCTCGGAAGGCTTTGCCCTGCTCAGCCCTGTCCCCAGCTGTAGTTTCTGCTGTAGTCTCTGCTCAGAACTGAGATCCTGGTCCACGGCACTCTCGTGGGTGAGCAGTCTTCACTCCTGCTCAGCACTGTGGGCCCCAGAATTGCTTCCTTTGGAGAAGAATTACCATGATTTTTTTTTAATTAAAAATTTAAAAAAAATTTAAACAAAATTTTTAATTAAAAAAACCCCAGTCGACGTGTTACTTCCGTGCAGTGAGATGTTCACGTCTCAGTCACCTCGGTCTGTTTTGTGGGTGCCGAATGAGACATGGAAGGCTTCCATCAGCCCAGAAATTTCCCTCGTTCCTTTCCCCAGTCAGTTCTTCCCGGAGGTGGCCACTGACCTGACTTCTGTATCATGGGTTAGTTTTACCTATTCTAGAATTTCATCTAAATGGAAACACATGGTATGTACGTTTTGGCGTCTGCCTTCTTTTGCTCGCCATAATAGTTTTGAGACCTATCCATTTGGTAGTATGTTTCAGTAGGTCGTCTCTCTTTTTGGCTGAGTAGTATTTCATGGAATGAATGTTCCACACTTGGGCTGTCTATTGATGAGTTGACAAAGGTCTGGGTGGTCTTCAGCGTGGAGCTGATATGAATAAACCTTCGATGAACATTTTGGCTCAGAGTTTTTGTGCGCATATGTTTTCATTTCCCCAGATGAACGCCTAGGAGTGGAATTGCTGGGTCATAGGGTAAGGGCACATCTACCGCTTTAAGAAACTGCCAGAGAGTTTTCCAAAGTAGTTGTACTATCTTCTATGACTTTCTGAATGCCTCCTCTCCTACATGTACCATAGGTTGACTGGGTCCCCACCGTGTTCTACCTACTCATCCTTACATTCCAAAATCTTTATTGTTTACCGATATATGCCAGGCACTGTCTGAGCACTAGGAATTGAACAGGAATAAATGACTCTTGCCCTTGTCCTGACAGGCTATTTTTTTTTCAAAGAAATGGACAAATTTATATAGACATGTAAAGGACCCAGAATACCCAAAAGGATTTTGAAAAAATAAGCATAGTGTTGGAACACTAATAGTACCTGATTTCAAGACTTCCTGTGAAACACAGTCGTCAAGATTGTGTGTTATTGGTGAACAAATAGATTCCTGGATCGATGGAACAGATAGTTCAGAAAAGACAGCATTTCAACAAGTAGTGCCAGAATATTTTCGGTTATGTCCCCCAACCCCTCAACCCCCTAAAACACACACAAAGACCCACCTTTACCAATACATATTACATATAAAAATTAACTTGAAATGGATTGCAGAGCTACATGTAAAACCCCCATCTATAAAACGTCTCTGAGAAAAAAAATAGGAGAAATTCTTTGTGATCTTGGGTTGGAGAAAGATTATTTAAATAGGACATAAAAAGTATGAGCCATAATACTTTTGATTATTACAAATCAAAAGTATTGATTTTGATTGATCAACAAAGTTGATCAATTAGACTTCATCAAAATATAGAAACTTCTGTTCTTGAAAAGACACTTTTAAGATCATGAAAAGATAAGCCCCAGGCTGGGAGAAAAGATTTCTGTAGCTGAAAAAGGGCTTGAGTCCAGAACATATAAAGAAGTTTTACAGCCCAAGAAGAAACCAACACAAGTTTTTAAGTGGGCAAAAGATTCGAACGGACTCCTAATCAAGAAAGATAATAAGACCATAAGCACATTTTGAAAAGGTGTCCAACATCATTAGTCATTAGGGAAATTCACACTAAAAATGAAAATGAGACGCCGCTACACACTCGTTAGAAGAGCTGAGACTTAAAACCAAAACCCCAGAAACCTAATACCGGGGGCTGGAAAGAACACAGAGCACCTCTGCTCTCAGTCCTTGCTAGCGGGAAGGCAAAATGATAGAGCCACTTGAGAAGGCAGCTGGGCAGTTTCCTGGAATGTTACATGTCCGCTCACTGTCCGACCCAGCCAGGCTCCCGCCGGGTATCGACCCAGATGAGATGGAAAGTTAGGTCCACACAAAAACCTGCACCTGAACGTTCAGTCATAATGGAGGGACAGGGGAAGCAGCCCAAATGTCCATTCAGGAGTGAGTGGGCAAATCGTGGAGCATCTGTAGATGGGTAAGTGCTCAAAGATAAAAAGGAGTGAGCTCCTCACACGTGCAGCCCGTGGAGGGCCCTCGAGAGCATTATGCCAGACAGAAAAAGGGGACACACCGGTGCCATTTACATGCTATTTGGAGCCAGGCAAGCTGCAGGGACAGAAAACGGATCACCAGTTGCCCAGGGGGCGTTGGCCGGAGAGGGCACTGGAAACGTTGAGGATGACAGAAGTATTCTATGCCTTGATTGTGGTTGTGGTGACACGACTGTTTGCATTTGCCAAAACTCAAAGAACCACACACCCAAAACTGGGGAATGTTACTGAATGCAAGTTGTGCCTCCGTAAGCCTGACTTTGCAAGAGACCCTGGCCTCACGGAGCTTCCCATCCCATGGGCACCATCCTGAGTCCTTGGGGGTCTGTTGCTGAGTTTTGTTCCCTTCCTGATGCATATGTGCCTCTATTTAAAAAAATTTTTTTTTTAATGTTTTATTTAGTTTTGAAGGAGAGAGAGACAGAGCATGAGTGGGGGAGGGGCAGACAGAGGCTCCAGGCTCCAAGCTGTCAGCAGAGAGCCCGACACGGGGCTCCCACTCACAAACTGTGAGATCATGACCTGAGCTGAAGTCAGATGCTCAAATGACTGAGCCCCCCGCCCCCGGCACCCCTATGTGCTCTATTTTAAGGAGATCTGTGGGGGTCCATGTGTGCCTGTGTTTTTACTTCCCTCTTCAATCCTCCGGGTCCTATTTGGACATGGTGAAAGTTGCTGGCTTTTGGTATCATTTCTGGTTTGTGCAGGAATGGTATTTCTTGCAGGAGTGACATGGAACCCTGTCTTGGTTGTCGGGCACCTGGTGGCCCCTGGATATTCCATGCTGCGTGGAAGCCGCCTTGTCCCAAAGCCCGTCAAGTTCATCCTCCAGCCGTTGGGCCGCCTGGTTGCTTCCCGGGGATTGGAGGTTGCTGGGAAGACCTTCCTGCTGGTATGGGATAGCCCTTCTTTCAAGGCTGCTCTTTGTTTTCCTAGCCTGACCGTCTTAATACCCTAAAAAAGGTGTTGCCAAAACCAACAGTCATCTTAAAAGGCCTTTTTCAAAGACATGTTTACCGAACGGGGACAAAGGTGAAATGATCCTCTGTGTGTCATACATGATGCAGCCTGGGCTTTGGGAATAGCTTTTGATGTCGAAGAGCCATGAACTTAAAGGAACCAAGAGGCAGAAGGAAATACAAGAGAAAGCATCTTTCTAATCCAGCTAATAACCTGGGACGACGGCCCCGTCATGAGTCTGATGTTTGTTCACCGTATCAGAGTGCGCCCTGTTAGCCTCGTGTCTTTTGAAGCCTGGTCACATCCGAATTATATGGAACCAAGTGGATTAATCCAGCAGACCGAAGGCTAGAGAAGCTATGGGTCTGAGAACTGGAAGGGACTATAGGAGATTATTTGGTGCCTCCCTCCCCGCCCCCAACTTGGGTGGGTAAGACTTTCGGTTTCCATGAGATGGAGACAGCCCAGCCCCGTCATCTTGTCCAGGAGACACTGGGCTCCCACCTCCAAGATGCCTAGTGCTGATTCTCTGTCTGATCTGCAATGCCCCATGCACAACCGCCAACTCGGCCACACGTCAGGACCCCACTCAGCGTAATGGGGTCATTCTTTGGAGGTCTCGAAGCCTCAGGTCACCCCTCAGAAT
Organism: Paguma larvata; assembly: GCA_030068075.1. Lineage (NCBI taxonomy): Eukaryota > Metazoa > Chordata > Mammalia > Carnivora > Viverridae > Paguma > Paguma larvata. The sequence goes on along the minus strand of CM057844.1, from coordinate 45,142,875 downwards.
ACTGGCCCTCCTTGGCCTGAAACTTCTGAGTGATTGCCTGTCAGATAAACTAGCTTTTACTGTAATGGTGACATTCGTATTACCAATTTATCTTACTGCATCTCTGTGGGCGGAGACACCGCAGCCTCCTTTAGCGTAATGCGTCTCAGGACTTGATCCTTCTAATGGCCAGCAGTTCTTCCTAGATAAAAATCACAGGTCATGAGAGCGGGAAGGAGGCTTCAGAAGTGATGGGTGGCTTTGCAGCCGAGAACACTGAACGCGGGAGATGGGAAAGGCAGTGACTGGCTCGGGGCCTCTCCATTTCTTATGCGCAGTCCTTCTCAACGTAAAGATTCTTCCGTACACCCTGGGTTAGCTCCTCATCACCTTCATGGGAAGGAGTGCAATGAGACTTTGGGTGACGAATATACTCGGGGCTATGGTGACGGAGGCGAGTGGAGACGGTCCTGGCCGGTGCGGCCATGCTGGGGAGTTGCAAACCCAGAGCTGGGGAGTCTTTTCCACCTTCTGTGCTGTGGGCAGTGGCGTGTGCATCCCTGAAGGTGTCTTCTGTCCCGCACTGCTGGCTGGTTCACAGTTTCGGCCTGTACCGTCCGGTACAAGTACCAATCGGGCGACCCTCTCCCTGGAATGTTCACCAGCTCAGCACAGGCGTGGACCTGGGGAAACCCTGGTTTATTAGGAAAATAAGGCCAAACGCCCAGAAAAGTTGAAAAATGGTACAATGGTCACCCACATCCCGTCCCTAGATTTACCGTTGTTTGTTTTACTATGTTGCTTCATCTGCGCTCGTGCGTATTTCTGTGAGATCACCGGAAGGGGAGGAGCAGACACGCAGGGATTCTCCTCCCTGGCCCTGTGATCATAAGCATGCCCTCCGAAGTTAACTCCAATCCCCAGTATCGTCTACTCCGTAGCCCACATTCTAACGCGGTTGTTCCAGACTGCCGAGGACAGCTACGTCATGATTACTAGCGTTTGGGCCCAGGACGCAGTCCAAGGTCATGTGCCACGTTTGCCTGTTTCACCAGACTACTCCTTACACGGACATCGAGGAAAGCCCTAGTGAAAACGGGGACACGTCCGTTCTCTCCGGGGAGAGTCCAGGACCAAACAAAAAGGAAAGAGAGAACACAACCTCAGAGTCTCTGCCCTGAGACCCAAGGTCAGGTCAAGGGCGGCGGTGCCCTCCAGCCAACAGCCTCTGGGCTCTGGGGAGACTCTCGCTTGCTGCCAACAGTGCTTCCGCAGAGTTGGTGAGACTCCAGCCATCCCGCTAATTCCCGGGCTTCTGGCCTGTTTAGTGAGGGCGGAACCCTGGGTTCTGGCCGACCGGAGCTGTAACTGGCTTCCTTTTATGAATGAAGGAAAAGGAGAAATGTGTTTATTTGAACTCTTGCCTCTGAGTGACATCCTGGGTTGGGTTCTCCCTCTCTCCTTCTCTCTCTCAGTTTGTTAAGAAAATATGGGAGGACACATCTCTCACCCTCACAGACAAGCACAGAGCTCCGGGGCTTAGGGCTGGGCCATGAGGGTAGGTTTCCGAGCACCCAGTGTGGTGCCATGATGGAAGGTTCTCAAGCCTGCGGATTACCTGTCTCGCCCTCGTCAATCTCCTCTGCTGTTTACCCCACAGGGGAGGCCGGGGCGGCTCTCAGCATGAATCACGTCAAGGAACCGGGAAGGGGGTGGGCCAAGGCCCCAGGGAGGTGCAGATGGAGGCCTCGTCTTATTCCCCAAGAAAAATCACCATTTGGGCAGGAAGGGCAAGCAAAGAACAGAAGAGCCCAAAAGGAGGCAGAGCAAGGTTTGCCCAGAGGCTCTTCCCACATAGAGTGGTGGCCCCCCCCAGGCGCTGGCCACATGAGTCCCGGTTTCTCACGCCTTCCGTGCAGACACCCCCGACGGTGTACCCCGTGAAGCCTTGGAAAAGGAAGCGGGGATCCTTCGGGAAGCTGTGCATTCCATCTTGCTGCTAATCCGGCAGCAAATCTTCCTGAGCTATGACCACCCTTACGTGGTAGCTTATCCGGAGGCCACCGAAGTCTTAGCATCCAGGTATCTGGACGCCAAGGATAAAGATGTCTGACTTGGGGGCTCTGCTGGACAAGAAGGGGTCTTTAGTCAGCGGATCACAACCCTTTAGAAACCACAGGAACCTCAGATCTCCTCATCCCCCCCCTCCCCTCAACAGAGGAAGAGAGAAGCTCAGAGCATGTCAAGGGCCAGGGGCAGCTCAGCCGGCGCGATGCAGGGTGGGACTGACTCCAGCCCCTCCTCCCAGTGCCCTTGCAACACTTGCTGCTTCCTCCCGAGTCTGGGGACTCAGTCCTCTTATCTTCTTGGGGCCTCAAATGGTGTAGCACCGTGAGATCTTGAGCAATACTAACTTTGAACGCAGAGGAAGGGCAAGGGCAAAAGACTGCTGTCTTTGCCAATCTTTGGGTGAGTGGCAGTTACTCCATGGCCGTGGGGGACATGTTCAGCTGAGAGTCAAGATGGCTAAGTTCTGTGCAGAATCAGCCTGGCCCTGTAGGGTCCCAGGGGCGCAACTCTGGGCATTTCAGGGATCACTCTGGGCACCTCCTCTCCACCCCCGCCTGAGGCTGGCATCCTCGTTTCAGTGTCTGCTTGGCCAGCTTTCCAGACAGCCTGACAGTGACAGATTATTCATCTGGACCTAACCTGATCATCCAACAGCCCCGGGTCCCTGCTCCTCCATTGATGGAAGCAACAGCCTGGAGGAAGACCTCGTGCTTAGCTTTAACGCTGTGCCGAGGGGAAGGGGCAGAGTCAGTTACGCCATCCGTTTCGAGGGCGTGGACCGACATTCCAAGATGCAGACAAGTCCCCCGGCACACCCAGCAAACTGTGTCCCTTCAGAGCCCGCAGCCTCTCGCCCTGAGCTCCTGCCCAGCACGGCCTGCCTTTTGGCACCTCGCGAGTGACTGTCCCCCTACGCAGTTCCTAAGGTGTGTTGCGTGTTTGGTCCTCGATCTGTCGAGCCAAACTTGGTCTTCATGCTCTGCAGGTTTATGCTTTTTGGGAAGAAAGGAAAAAAGGATTCCTTCTGAGCAGTCAGCCAGACCTATCTTGTGATAGGAATGGTCAGTGCAATTCATCTTGAATTCTGGTGCAAAAACTGATAGTGACATTTTACCAACAAAGAAGTGACCACAGAGATGTCACCGAGGCTAAGAGGACTCTTTCAATTTATTTATTTATTTATTGCACACAGAGGGGTGCTGTTGGAGCTGTGTTTAGGCAAGGCTGGGAGACAGTGAGGTCCCAAGTGGTCTCCGTGGACTAGTCAAGCTGGCTTTTCTTTTTCCTCCCTGGGAGCGCCGTCCGTCCAAGGAGTCCGCCATCTTCTTTTTGCTAATTTCTTTCTTTGATAACAGACTTACTCCTTTTGCTTTCTTTCTCTTAGTTTTGAATTCCGCCAAGCCTGCATGAGACTGGAAACGTGCCAGGGTCAGAGTGTGGGGTGCTAATGAGCTATAAATATAGGTCAATCAGCTGATGGAGGTGGCACAAATTGTAGGGCTGATTCGTCTAGCTGGGAAAACAAAGGCAGGCCTCTTGAGTGTGATGGGAACACGAGTTTCCCCCAGGATAAACCATCCCCTGATGTTACTGCTTGATGAGGAGGGGAGGCTTCGAGCCCTTAGCAGCTCAGACTCCCTGCTTTGGTTAAACTCATTGTCCCCCAAAAGGCCACTTGCTTTCCTGGATCTGAGCCTGAGTTCAAGCTGTCCCAGGCTAAGACGAGTGACTGCTACTCCAGCTGGCCGAGACCATGCTCCATCCTCCAATGCTCCATGACGCACGTCCCCCTAGCGCTACACAGGAAGGTTTTAGGTGGTACACATGTGAGTATATTTTTGCTTAAAGGTTATGCCAATCATCTTAATGCATGTTAGGGAGGAATACCTAGGCCATCTGGCGAGGGATGTCAAGGATATTATTGCTTAGGATGAGGCTAAGTTTAAAAAGCGAATTGATTTTTGGGTGCCTGGGTGGCTCAGTCGGTTAAGCGTCTGACTTCAGCTCAGGTCATGATCTCACGGTTCATGAGCTCAAGCCCCACGTTGGGCTCTGTGCTGACTGCGTGGAACCTACTTGGGATTCTCTCTCTCTTCCTCTGCCTCTCCCAATGGCTCGCGCTCTCAATCTCTCTCCCTCTCAAAATAAATAAATAAATAAACTTAAAAATAAAAGTGAAATGACTTTAATCAACTTGAAAGATTAATACAGGATAAATCACAGTGTGCACATGACGGAGGCTGAGGGAACACTACTCCGTTGCCAGCTTAAGTGCAAATTCCCAAACTAAGCTCACAAAGACTCCCCAACCCTAGACACACCTCCCAATCTGAGGTTACCAAACCCCGCCTGTGATGCATGCCCCATCTTCTGAAGCGGAGAGCAGGCTGGCTCTCTCATCTGTCCCGCCACTGACCCCCCGTGGCACCTAGAACACCATCCCATCCACATGGGTGCACAAGATGTTGGCTGTTGGGCGCAGGGCATTGGTGTGGCTCCTTTTAGTGAAGGGGTGGAAGTCTGGGCATCTCTTGCCCCACCTTGGGATCGGGGGGAAAGACAAGCACAGAAACTGACAAAATGGCAAAGGTGTTTTGACTGGTGGAGAAGAAAATGGCTTTCTCTGTTTGTCTTCAATTGCCAGGATGGAGAAAATCAAAGCAAAGCAAAAGAAAATCGCTGTTCTGCAGCGAGCCCGCAGGAGTCCTGACGCCTTGGCGGTTAGTGCGAGCTTGGCCACAGAGGAAGCCGAGAGAAGGGTTTGCGTCAAAGGCCACCTGCCCCCGTGGTCTTGAGACAGAGACATTACGCTGATCCGCCCACCACCGGCCCCTGGCCCCCCAGCCCCTCCAGGAGCCGACAAGAACATGGATTTCTCCCTGGAGAACAGCAGTAATGGAAGTACCCTTCTGTCTGACACATCCCCACAGCTGAGATTTGGGATTGTGCTTTGAGGGAAAATTCTGGATCCAACCTGAAGTCGCAAGAGGGACCCCTCCCCACCTGCAAAATAACCCCCTCTCTCCCCTTCCGCCCCCCGGTGCAGAAGTGTTCTTTCTGGTTGAGCCCTGGCTCTCTGGAAATCTGTGGATTACTTAAAAAACATTTTCTGCCTTTCGGTTTTGAGGCTTTGCAGAAACACGATTTCCCCAAAGGGCCAGGTGGCTGAAGAAGAAAGGCGTTTCATTTTTTATTGGTCACGAAATAAATAAAATATCTTTCAAAAGTTGTTACTTTTAAATTGGACTGGATTTTCTCTTTCTTTCGGTTGAACAAGTTGAAGAAAATAATGTCATCTCTTGGCTACCAACCACTAAGATGATTCTGTTTTATCTGGCAATTTATATGCAGAGTGTGATGTATGGTTTAACCTTCCTAATTGGGGGACACACTGTCTGAATTAGTGACAAGACTGAATTATGGTGCTTTTAAGAAAAAAAATATTCCATTTTAGTACTTTCAAGTTCATGAAGCCATTAGAACTGGTCTTCCAAAGTATTGCCCAGTGAGGTCTCCCTGGGAATTTTCTTGAAGGAAGGAAAAGAAGAGTGTGTCAGCATACGTGCCAGGCAGACGCTAGCACACACTTGGAAACAGCGTGTTACTTTAGGTTGTTTATACATCTCCATTCCAGATTTTATTTGCACTAATTAATTTGTCCAAATGAATACTTTTGTAAGGTGGTCGGGTGGGTGGAGGGGTGGTTGATATGTTCCACCGTGTTCTGATTTCTTCAGCAGAAGAATAAATTTGGCTCCAGTCCCTTTCTGAAGGACCACAACCTGGTCTGGGATAGTCACAGCTGATAGCTTTTGGGTCTCATCCTTGTTGAGGTGACCTCAGCATGGTGGAAGGTGACAAAGAGGAAATATGGTGGCAGCCTTGAGTGAAGCATCCTCCCTGTAAGACGGGGAGCGTTCACAGCCACCTGGAGCAGAGCCCTTCTGAAGACCGAGGACTGGGGGCCAAGTGGTTGGCAGTCCCAGGGTCCCTACAATGGACCCACTCTCTAGGAAACGCCTGTCATTTTACTCAAGGATGTGGCAAGGAGGCAGACAGACGGCTCACACTTGCCGCCCCGCCAGAGCTATTAGAAAGCGGAAGTTAAGCGTGTACCCTTTGGGATACTGGAGGCACAGGGGCAGCGTGCTGTCCCTCCACGAGTGATGTGAGCTCAGCGGCTCTGAGCATATGCAGCAGAGACTGGGCATTGGGAATTCCGTGGCTACCGAGGAGGACTGACAGCGAGGGGAACGGAAGTCCGCAGGGGTCTAGTGTGAAATATCCACGCTAACGCATCATCGAGATCCACTTAGGGGAAGAGGTAAGCCCGTTTTGACAGCGCTCACTTCTGAGGTGGAACCTGCCAAAGGGAGGAAACCTTATGCACAAAGCAAGATGCCCCCCGCGTCACTGAGATAGCAAACGTGTCTCAGGCAGGGCCGGACGTGTCGGGAGGTCTTGGGCCAAGGGGTGGGAGGGCGAGCATTCCAAGCTTTTTGTGGACATGCTTCCAAGCAATGTCGCTATAGCCTCTCTGAGGCCCACAGTGAAGAAGAATCAGCCAGACGGACCGAGGAAATGAAAGACAATTGGCCAAAGCCCCAAATGCCTTTCCAGGTAACTTTTCTCTGCAGTGGACTCAAGGACCTACGTGCATATGGCGGGCGTCTCCTGTGGCTTGAGGGACCAGAGTGAGTGAGTGAGAGTGCCCCCCATTCCGGGCCAACAGAAAACGCGTGTGCCAAAGGTTGGATCCACACGCAGTAGGTCAGACTTCATGGAACAAGAGGCCAAGAACTTCACTTTAGCCTGGGTTCATTTGGATTCCACTGGGGAACGTCTAAGTATAAGAATGACAACTGTTGCTCTGGAGGCCAGCCACCGTGGGTGCCTGGTGCTTGTTTACTTGTGATTGGGGTGTGACGCCAAGGATACCTCGCCTCTAAGGGGGCTCCTGTTTGGCCCTTGGGGAAACGTGGAGGAATCGTGGCAAAGCAGGTCAATGGGTTGTCTTGCTACAAATTCCTCCCATTGTCGTGAACACACGTGCAGAACCAAATGCAGAGTGGGGTGTTTATCGGGGGTCGCTAATCGCTATGCTTGGGAAGGGGGGATCCCAGGTAAAAGGATACGTTGTTTGAAGAACTGTTTTAATTCTCTTCTTTGCTATGCTTTGTCTCTATTGTTCTCTTATCATTTAGGGTTCTGTCTTAAGTGTGCATTTAGTTGAAAGCAATTACTCAGAAAAACGCTGAATTAAGGGAAAAGAATTCCATGGATTACTGACCCTCTGCTCCTGTCTTAAGGGATCCCTTTTTCAATTTTTTTTTTTTTTTTTGGCAAAGCCAGAACTACTTACAGCAGACCCAAGAAAGCCTGTCACCCGTCTTAGCCTTCATACCAAACGGCGCTGGCTGTTCCGGGAATGCAGAGAGAGAGATCACCCAGCGAAATTCCGTTTGGGGTGGACTTTGATGTCCCGATGTCTAGATGCAACTGTAAACAGCTTTTAAATCCACAAACCGCTCCTGAGAGCCTCTCCTCTTCTGAAAGGAAATTACTTGGAACAAATATGACATCGATTTTCCATCTCCCTTGATTAGTCTCATTTGGTCTGATTTTTATTATTTAAGGCTTACCGACAACGAGAATATACAGTTAGCGATGGTTCTAATTAGATTTTGTGACCTTTAAGGAAGAAAAGGCGGGTCTGGGCCCGGCTGGGCCTGAAACTGCCGGAGACCAGAGCCGGGCATATGGCTGTCTCCTGGCAGCTCCCGCGGGGCTCTCGCAGGAGCGGCCCGAGTCTGCTCCTGGGATGAGGGCAGCGGAGGAGGGAAGGGGAGAGGTGTGGGGGTGGGGAGGGAGAGGTGCAGGGGGACGGGACGAGGGCGGCGGGCGGCGCCGCCGTGGAGGTACCGTCGCCGGCAAAGCGGGATGTGTGTGCTCACTCTAATCAACAGATGGTCCGCTAGGAAACGCTGGCGTCAAACGGGTCTAGCTTGTGACTGGGCCCATTGAGAGCAAGTGGGCTGTGCAGGAAAGATGAGGTCAGGGGCGCATATAGGAAGCATAGGGAATCTTTTATACGTGCTGATGAAGGGGGGGCATTATGGAGGGGTCTGCACAGCTTGGACAATGGGATACTTGCTGAAGGGCTGACTTGTTAGTCTGAGATATTGGATGGGGGGCAGGGGGGAGAATATGCATTTTTCCAAGCCTGTTTTCCATAATGGCTTGAGTTTTGGAACGCATAGCCCAGACCCGGAGAGAGATAGATATGCGGTCTGTCGAGGGTCCGACGTTTCCTGAGTGAGGCATTTACTGGACTTCAACCCTGGACCCTGCAACTAGTAGACAGGAGCCAATACAAATTTGAGAGGCTTTACTTTTCAGACGGACCTGCTTTTCTTAACGTCTGCAACAAAGATCAGGTGGTTCGACATTAATGCTGCAGTGTACCAGTGACTCCCAAAAAGTGCCCAGGGTGTTAGGTATGTTTAAGGTGGACCTTAACGTCCACGGTCCATCAACACGCCTGCCTCGGACGCACACATACCCCTATTGGGATGGAACAAACATTTATAAAAATGTAAATCGAAAACAGACAGGAATTCCCAGCGGCCACCTATTTTGTTTTTCTTTGGTGTGAGTCAGGAGGCGAGGCCAAAGTTGAGCCGGAGCAGAGCACCCAGACGAACCCAGAAGCCACGTTCAGAACAGAAAACAAAATGGCGCAGAAGAAAAAGCACAGACGGCTGCGAGGGCACGTGACGAGCTCACTTCGGGGCGAGACGGGGCAGCTGTAGTTCAGGGACGCAAGAACCAAGGAAAGCCCGACTCTACATGAGAAACTGCGGAGCTCTCCCGGAGGCGCTAACTGGGCGTGGCGTGGCATTGGCAAAGTAAGGGAAGAAAGGGGCACCCCAGTTCTTCCCAGGGTGAAGGGAGCCTCCTTTCTGGGAGAGCTGGGGTGAACCCTGGCTCCCCCAAAGTGCCTCTCCCACTCGCACACCCCTGAGAGGGAAGGCCGGGTCCTCCTGTGTCCCTGGGCTTGAGGAAGGCGGGTGCGTCCTCACGCCAAGGTGGTGGCCGTCATCCCAACACCTGGGCTCACCAAGGGCTGGCCGGATGCCAGGCACAATCTCGACAACCCCGAGTCGGACGTCCAGCTAGGGACGGTGACCAAGCAGTTTAGTGACCGGCGGAAGTGCCGGCAAGTGCCGGGTCTGGGGTCGGAGCGGGGGGGCCTCCCGAGGGACACGCTCTTCTTCCAGCTCATCCTTACCCGTCCGCAGGCCAGCTTTTCCAGAATATTCTTCCTTCATGATCTTCTGTGACCCGTCCTTCAGAGCAAGTTTGGGCGGCCTCAGATCAGGTCCCCTTCTACCCTCACTGGCTGGTGTGACCAATTACTTAATTCTCTGGACCTCAGTTTCCCCATACGCACTAGGAGGCTTAATCAGAGAAGCGAAGGGAGGGGGTTGCTGTAAGAGCAACGAGTCCAAACGGAATCACACCAGCACCCGGTACACGGCAAGTGGCCGAGAAACACTGGTTACAATGCAGACCTTAACACAGCCACCCTCTCCTCGTGTGCAAGGAGGGGTGAGGCTGGCTGGGGGCACTCAGAGAGGAAGAACTCTCTCAGCTCTGCCCTGGCACCCGCTGGGTTACCCTATAGCTCCCACTTCGGACAGCACAGGGGCCTCCCGCCGGCAGCTCCTCAATCCTGGGCTGGGCACCCGACGGACTTCATCTCTGTGTCTCTCTGTGAGGCAAGTTGACAAAAAGAAACAGCGGCGGGTCTGGAGGGGGGTTTCACCGGTCATCATGGGTCACCTGGGTGGGGTGAGACCCGTCCCTGCTGGGGGCAAGTCCATGAGCCACGGGAGGCTTCCTCAGCTGCTCTTGCCGTCCGCCCGCGAGAAGGAAGCCTGCCCACAGGCCGGCGCAGCCCCGCTCTCTGGGGTGCTGGGGCAGGGGCCGCACAAGGGTGTCGCCCAAGTCCTGGGTGCCGAGCGGAGGGTGCCCCGAGTCCTGGCGGCCTTGCCAGTAATGCCGTGCGTGCGGCGTGAGCTGTCTGTGAGGCAAAGCCTTGCCATAGCGGATGGGGCTCTTACGATATCAATTTCTTTTAATTATTCCATTCCAACGACTTTGAAAGTCACTTGGTAAGCTGACAGATGATTTATGCCTCGCATTAGCTCCTGGCAATGACTGCCGAAGGCCTCCGCCGCCCAAGCCTCCCGCTCTGTGTGCCCGCCCCATGCACGCAGACAGTAGCCAGTGTCCAGACCTCCTGGATGAGCCCTGGGGACCTCCCTGGGGAAAGGGGGGGGGAAGGTCCGTCCGTGTGATGAGGAGATAGCCCCTCTTCTTTCCCCTCCTTATCCTCACTGGCTTCTCTCCATGTTTTCCCTTAAGGCAATGGAGACATGAAATTTCTCCCCAAGGGAAAAGGCCGCCACAGAGAGCACTCTGAGATACTGCCATGCCCCCTGCACCTGCGAGAGACCCCACAGGCAGCCCCAGTCAGAAGGAGAGAGAGGCAGGAGGGGCGCCCAGGGAGCCGAGGGTTACCTGGGTCTCAACACATGCCCTGGGAAGACAGCCGGTGATTGCCTGACGGAATGTTTCGAAAAGTGAGTTTCCACAGAAGATCGATGCAGAAACACACACGGCTTCCGGCGGGCCCCCAGCGAGGGGGCCCCTGGAGGTGGCTCAGGTTGCCTTCCGCCCCAAGGAGCCTCCCTGCCCCTTGAGGGTCTCAGGTGAGAGCCCCCCCCTGAAATCTCTGTGTCTCTGAAGGTCAAGAGTGTTTTGTGGGCCAAAGACGTTTATAGACCTGTAAAAGCGATCATTTTGGCTAATGTCTGGGAAATTATACTCCGAGTCGAGTAACAGTGGCCCACAGCAGGACCGGGAGTAATTTCTCTCGAATGGGAAATCTGGCTTTCAGAGAAGCTGGAAGTAGCCCCAGTTGGTGTTGATGGGTCCCTTTCTCTGTGAACTTGAAGTGGTGCCAACAGGAGCTGGAACTTTGTCAATGGGCCCCTTTAAAAACGACACCTGGGAGGGCTGATGGAGCAGGTGCCGCGTGCTCACCTAATGGCACGGGGCACACAGGGGGCCACACGGTCAGGGACCCCGAGAGAGCCTGTCCTAGGACCCTCCCTCTGTTCTCCTGTGGCTGTGTGTGTCCCGGGCAGCATGGAACGCAGGCAAGGACAGACCCCCGGCCGCTGGGAGCCCACGCTGGATGGAGCGGGGCCTTCTTACTGGGGCAGGAGCCTGGCGGAGAGGTGATAATATTATCCCCGCCTGACACGAGAGGAAACTGAGGCCAGACAGCATCGTGTGGCTTGCCCGACGTCACACTGCCACCACACCCTGCACCCTGTGGACGCACTCCTGAGTTACTCCCTGACCCCAGCCCGTACACCACCTAGGGCCCAAGGCTGCTGGGAAGAACCACCCCTGCCCGGTGCCTGGTGCCGCTGCCGCCGCCTCAGAGGCTCAGTGCCGCGTAGTCATGACACAGCCTCAGCTGGTCCCAAGGGGGGCCGGTCCGAACCTGAGCATCTGCTCAGCCCCCAGGCCCCTCACCGTCTCACCAGCCTGCTTGTTCTCTCCCATCCCAGACGGCACACCCCTTCTCCCCTTCCCCAATCCTTCCTAAGGACCCTGTCCAGTGTCCCCGAGTAGCGGCTTCCTGTCCTAAGACACAGCCTCCCTCTCCTGGGCCTGCTCATGCCCTGCTCTCCCCTCTCTCCTTCCTTGCCCTGAGGTCTCGTGGCCCTCAAGCCACACCTTTCTCCTCCTCTCGTCCCCATCAGACTTCTCGCAGGTGTGAGAAGCCAGCGGGGCGCCGTGCGTCCTCTCCCAGCTGTCCCCCGCAGACATGTCACAGGCTGGCTGGCTCGGACGCGTCTGCGGCTCCCGGTCCTCGGCATCTCTTACTCAGTGTGTGTCCTGAGCTCCTGCCAGGGCTCCCACCTGCTCAGCAGCCACCCCTCCTCGTGGAGAAACCAAGTGCACGATCTTCCCCTCCCACCACGAATCGGTTCTCTCGCTGCTCCCACCGTGGTCTTTGCCGATGAAAGTCCAACCCCAGACCTCACGCCGAGTCTTCACCAGCCGGCCAACCAGCTCCCGCTGTAGAGTTCCGGGGAGCATGCCTAGTGTTTCTCTTCCTCCCCAGTCATGTTGGGGCAGGGGGGAGGGGCACTGGTTTCCTGGTCCCAGCTGCATCTCCCCAACCCCGGGCTGCTGCCCTGAATTGGACCGCCATCATTTCTTGCCTGATCTATCAGCAAATTCTCTCTGCCACCAGCTCCTCAAGCTGATGCCCTCTGTGCACTGACCCCAACTCATCCCTCACTTGCCCTTGCCACCCCTTTCTTAACCCTTCCAAGGCTTTCCTCTCTCCTGCACAATGAACCCAACCTTCCGCTGGCTCGTGAGCCCTTGTGATCTGACTGGCATCTTATACCCTGAGCTCCCAAGTCTTTGAATTGCACATGATTTTTTTTTAAGCTTTTAAGTAATCTCTACACCCAACGTGGGGCTCAAACTCACACCCCCGAGATCAAGAGTCTCACAGTCTACTGACTGCACTAGCCAGGTGCCCGAATTGCACATGGTTTAACTCGTGCCTGGAATGTCCCTTCTCCAAGCCTCTCTGCCTAGAGGGGGTTCCACCCATCCATCAAGACAACCCAGACTTCCCCCTGGGGAGCCTCCTGGCTTTCTGGCCTCCTTTGAAGTTCCACGCTGCCTCAGAAGCAGCTCTCATCCATACCCTGTACCCCAGTCCCGTGCACATCCCCGGGACATGTCTGCTCACTACGGTGTGAGCCTGTGAGGACAGGGACCTCCTGTGTTTACGTCTGGGCCCCTCTGCCATCCAGTTCAGGGTCTAGAACAGGACGGCCTCTCAGGATCAGCTGATAGACTTGTTAAACAAGGCCGTGCAGCCTCTGTGGCTGATTCAGGAATAAACCTCAGCCCGTCCCAAGTGATTGTAAATTTGAGATGAGATTGTCTAGAATCATTTAAAAAGTTTAGGGACGCCTGGGTGGTTCCATCGGTTAAGTGTACAACTTCGGCTCAGGTCATGATCTCACAGTTTGTGAGTTTGAGCCCCGTGTCTGGCTCTGTGCTGACAGCTCAGGGCCTGGAGCCTGTTTTTGATTCTGCATCTCCCTCTCTCTCTGCCCCTCCCCCACTCATGCTCTGTCTCCCTCTCAAAAATAAACAAACCTTAAAAAATTTTTTTTTAAACGTAGACTGCCCTTTGATGCACATGCGATGGATTGGTCATTGAAAGGTTTAAAACATGGTGTGCTCAAGGGCCAGAGAGGCCATGGAGATGGTCGGGCACAGTTGGGGGCAGCTCATTGGGCTGGGGGGAAGGCATCAGCAGGAAGATGAGGGGGACTCCACTCCGGGCAGGATGTTCCTTGCGGACAGTGGGCCGGCAAGTCTACGAGGCCCCCTGATAACTGACGTCCTCCCTGCTGCATCCGGTCCATTCGGGGAACTGAAGACCAGCAACCTCAGCAGAAAACCTTTCAGGACGTGGCTGGCTGCGGATCCGACTTCAGAGGCAAGAACTCTCTGCACCCCACGTCGAGAACCAGCACGTTTTTCCTGGTCCCGGCGGCAGCCCAAATCGCTGTCGTTGGCTTAGCAAGTCAAGCCAGGCATTATGCTAGACGCTCTTGCAGCCAAAGTGGTTCTTCGAACTCGATTACTTGTTTGAAAATACTTTACAGAGAAATTGTGAGCAATTGAGCTTTTTTGCAAATCACGTATTTTTTTTTTTTTTTAATGCATCTGAGGAGTGCCTGTTAAACAGAAAACTTTATGGCTGAGTGCTCCGGGAAAGGGAAAAATTGTTCCTCGTGTAGAGTTTGGGAAAATGGAGTTATGTTTACATGTTGGGGTTTCTCGAGGAGGGGCCACGCCCGCCCCATCTAGGGCCGTGGGCCTGTCTTAGCCGGGGCCCTTGCGCCAGGTGGCCATGTCCAAGCCCGAGATGCTGTGCTATTTTGTGACCGTTCTGAATCGCAAGCTCTCGGCTTCCGTCCTCCCTCTGTCTCTCCCCACTCGTCTGCCTCGTGGGCCAGGTTTTCAATCCCAGAGTCCTGCAGACGCTTCTGGATGGCAGTGATCTCTTCTACAGGTAGGTGCCCCTCAAAGACACAGCCCCTGCCAACAGACTCGGCGCCCCACCTACCACCGTCCCAAACATCCCGCACACCTTTGCCGCATGTCTCCTGCTGTGGTGGGGTGGGGAGGAGCCAGAGAATGGAAGGCTTTCCCCTTCTGTGCTCCCGCCCTCCCAAGGGTACATTTGCTTGCAGGAGTCAGAAGGAAGTGGTTAATGTGCTCCTACCGCGCCCGACACATAGCAGCTGTGCAGCAAGCCTGTGTGGACCTAGCCTAGTGGGCTCTGGCAGTGCGTGTTTCTACCACTTTAATTTAAATTTTGGCATCTCGGAGATAATTTACCACCAGCTCTTTCTCTCCGATGCACTTTCTGACTCAGATGCAACATTTGTAAACTCGAAAGACAGCCTGTCTGTGAAATTAATTGGAGCCAAAGTTAAGTACCAGCCATGAGGTTGTTTCTCCCACCACGTCGGTTTTAGAAGCCTGTCTGAGTGAACTATTGCTCTCCTGCCCCCAAGAGTCCTGGATGGGCAGGGAGGGGAGCCTCCTGGATCTGGGTCTCCTCCTTCAGAATCACTGAAAACACCCCTGTGGGAGGGGCCACCAGCCTCGGCTTGTCCAGTCAGGCTCCCTACCCTCTGGTATTCTAGCACTGGATGAGGTAAGAAGACAGATTTGTGTTAAAACAAAACAAAACAAAACAAAACAAAATACCCGAACTAACAGTGGCTAAGTCAGTTAAGCAGCCGACTTCAGCTCAGGTCATGAACTCACCATTTGAGGGTTCGAGCCCCGCCTTGGGCTCTGTGCTGACAGCTCAGAGCCTGGAGCCTGCTTCGGATTCTGTGTCTCCCTCTCTCTCTGCCCCTCCCCTGCTCCTGCTCTGTCTCTCCCTCTCTCTCAAAATAAATAAACGTTAAAAAAATTTATTTAAAAAAACTAATAAATGCCATCATAAAGAATATTTTAATCAATGCATTGGAAGGAATATGCTTTTAAAAGTCCATGCTGCATTTTTTGTATATAAATAGAGCCTCCTAATTACCAATGAAACAGATCTATTTTGATTTACTGCTTATAGCTGATTCCAAAAAACTCTAATTCACCTAAAATACTCTTATAACGTTTGACTTAGTCCATACCATCTTGTGCCTGAAGGGCCTGGTCTGGCAAATCTGCGTAGTTTTATCTCCCTTCCTGTCCTTTGTTCCATTGGGATCTCCGGAGGGGGGTTTGGAAGGCAAGTCAAGCTTCATCCCGGGTTGTTAAGAGAGGGGATGGCGGCTAAGGTCATCGACTAGGGTCCGCACGTCCTGCCTTCACGCTTACCGCCAGCTGCTCCAGCCCAGGAGAGGACGTATTCTTTAGCATACACATGGCCTCTTCCTGATCCCCCAACGGGGTGAGGCCCCCAACTCCTGCTGAATCCAAGGTGGCTCTCAGGGCCAAACCCACCTGCTCCTGCCCGAAGCCTGGGAGGCTCTGGCTCCTGTCTGCAGGGGCTTCTGATGACGACAGGTAACAGGGCGTCTATGGAGAGGGAACCCCAGACGCCACGTCCGGACTTTGCCGGCGGTGACCCTTCCTGGGGTTTCACGGGTACACAATGTACCGTAGCTTCTGCATTCATGGTTTCACCTTGGGGGCTGATTCTCTTTCCCCGTTCAGACTCACCAGCAAAAATGCGTGTTTCTGCTTAAAGAATGATGGAGTCACACTGGAAAGGGCCTTAAGGACATCTCGATCAGCCCTCTACTTTTACAGACACGGAAACCAAGACGGCATCGCGCCCCAACAGGATTTCAGACGAGGGCCTGGCCCCACCCCACCCGGCTCTGTGGTGGCCACCCCTGCCTGCTCCCAGGGGGCTGGAGGCGCTCCCCACCTCGGCCCTCCAAGCATGAGGCCGTTTGCCTGGTTGAAAGAACATGTGCTCCTAGAAGTTTCTGAGACCAAAGCATTAAAGAACTCCCCTGACGTGTGTGCGGCCTTTTCCTTCCCTGGTTTGGGATGAATAGCGGCTCTCCCTCCCTGAGATGCTTGATACTCCAGCAGCA
Organism: Paguma larvata; assembly: GCA_030068075.1. Classification (NCBI taxonomy): domain Eukaryota; kingdom Metazoa; phylum Chordata; class Mammalia; order Carnivora; family Viverridae; genus Paguma; species Paguma larvata. The sequence continues at coordinate 45,126,586 of CM057844.1, read as the reverse complement.
TTAAAAGGTTGGGAACTCAGGGCGACCTTTTCCTTTTGCCAAAGGAAACAAACCCACTTTTGAGCGTTTTCAGCACAAAAAGACAATCTCTTAAAATCACTACCCCGAGACTCGCCTGGGTGAGGGGACAGGCTGGGAGAACCCTCTTAATCTGCCCGCCACGCATCAAATTGATTTAGCAGGCAACAAATGTCAGGAGAAATTAGAAAGGGGGTAATAGCTCAAAGAAATTAAAGAAGGGTGACCAGCCTTCAGCAGTGTCGCACGGGGCCGACTTCTGTATTCATGGTGGTTCCTGGTTCTTTATTTCCTTTTCATCCCTAGCCTCTGCTGATGACCAGACCAATTCTGTACGTTTACGAAGCCCGTTCGTATCGACCAGGTGCTTTCCTGGGTGCTCGCTTCCAGGTGGCATGTGTGCACGTGTGTGCGTTTGCTTCAGGCCGTTTGCCACGAATTTCTCTCTTCCTTCTTGCCTCTGTTAGGCCATCGTTGTGGTCAGACATTTTTCACGGTTTGGATTCTTTCCCTGGACCATAAAACAGTATGCTGGCATCGCCAGGGAAAAGCTGTTCTCTCTGCCAGATCCGATTGGGGCTGGGGGCGGCCCACTGCGGTGGCCAGGCCTGTTCTCCGCAGCCCCCAGCCCTGGCCCTGGGAAGGCACGGCGGCCTCAGACAAGGGGCCACGGCGTGGGGGCTCCCTTCCTCACAGGCCTTCTTCTGCTGGTCACTGTGGAGGGAGGAGGACTGGCTGAGGCCAGAGTGATGGTTACTGCGCTACAGATGAGGAAGCCATGACCTTGATCCAGTGCAGTCTGCCCCCGTCCCAGATCCGTGGCCGTGGACACTGGTCCCTGTGCTTCGGATGCCCGCTTCTCCCTCCGGTTGCCCTGGGGTGCAGTTCCCCATTCCAGAGTCTTGTCTTTTCAGGGGAATTTGAAATCATTTGGTCTGAGGCTTTCCTGTCCCCTGGCGCCCACCCACAGGAGTCTGAGCAGCCCACCTTATGTAGCACTTGCTCAGTGCACAGCCCTGGGAGCTGTCCTCACGTCCCAGGGCGCCTGCCCTACCGGCCTCCAGACCCCTTGTTCCCTGATCTGCACCCTTTCTGTCCTTCCCTGGAGGCCCCTTTGCCGCCTTCCTGCCAGGGATCTATTTCATGCCCCTCTGCCTCTCTCTCCTCATGCCCCTCTGCTCCCTCCCCCAGAAGGCTGGATGGGACCTTGAGCCAGGCTGGCCTGAGAGGTCACTCTGTTTCACAGAAGCCTGTGCGTCCCCCTCTTCCGAGGCGGCGTGGAGAAGCGTCCTCTTGCTGCTGGACCTCCCCCTTCCTGGCTTGCTTTCCGGTCTTCCCATTCTTCCCAGGCACCCTCTGGCCAGCCCCTCTGTGCTGACGCCATCTTTGGTGCTGGGAATGTGGCCACGCCCACAACACGACCTCTGCTCTTGGGTTGCCGGGATCCCAGGGTTGGGTCCAGGAGGACAGGGTGAACCTGCAGGCCTCGTGCCCTGCTCACCTGCCAGGGACCCTCCGTGGCCGAGTTCCCTCTGGTTTTGGAACAGCCCCCAGATGGACTTTTTTGGGAGACTGCTAGAGCCTTTGCTGAGCATCAGGCTGGTTATGGGCTGTGTGGGTGGCCAGAGCAGAGAGGGGGCTGGGCTCTATGGCCCCCCAGCCTCGAGTCCCGAGGCTGAGGCCTGCACGCTGGCCCCTCTGCCTTACAAGGTCTGCTTCAGCAAGGGATCCCCTGGCCTTGGGAGGCAGTGGCCACTTTCTCCTGGTCCCTTCCCCTCCCTCCTGCAGACTCCCCTGGGTCCCTCACGTGCCCCCGGCCTCCAGCTGGTTTTGGGAGCAGGCGTGTATTGTCTGCGAGCCGCGCAGGGGTGGTGGTGGTAGCTCATCCCTCCAAGGGCTTGGTGCTGTGGAACCAGCTGCCATCTGACCAGGGCCATCGCAAAGACCAGAAAAGAGCAGGAGGCAGAGAAGAAAAGCCAGCAGAGGGGTTCCAGATGGTGGTTGTCTCCAAACACAGGCCAAGCTGAACCCCTTGTCCTGGGAGCTGTCACCGCCAGCCCGCCGCTGGGCCTTCTGGAGAGGACAGTGCACAGTGGGAAGTGGACGTAGGCTCTCCCTCCGCTTTTCCAGGACCCCAGCCCTTCAGGGTCTGGCCCAAGGAAGAACACTTACTCATTTTGACCTAGTTGCAGGGTCTGGGAAAGTGTGGGCCGTTGGGGCCCCCAAATCCCTGGGTTGGGAGCGGGTTCGTTGGTCACTGTTCCCAGGGCCACCACAGCCTTCTTCCTTGCCCCATGCACGTGCCTCCCTGCCAGCTTCCCCCACCCCCAACCCCCAACTTCCCCCTGTCCAGCCTGGGGTCCAGACCTGACCCTGTGGGATCAGGGGAGACAGCAGAGCAAGCTCCCGGGCCGAGCCCAGCCGCTGGCAGAAACCACGCGGCACCGGTTCCCTCTCTTCCGGCCGTGGGGTCGGGGGCAGGGCGGTCCCAGCTGAAATAGCTTCCGGAAGAAAAAGTCAAGGGGAAAGGCCTCTGTCACTGTGTCTTGCCATGGGTTCCCCAAGACCCAGGGATCCAGGAAGAGACGGAGCCTCGTCAGGAAGTTGCCATTCAGAGAAGATGAACTCGGGAGAAGGGTCACGAAGGGAGGAAGGAGGAAGCTGGCCATTCACAGGTGGTGAGGAGCGGTGGGAGCAGTAGTGAGAGTCCAAGGGGAAGCCAACGTTGTGGGAGCCTCCCCCTTCCTCGCGAAGCCCTGGCTCAGGTAGAACTGGCCTGAAAAGCAGGGGTCCACAGTTACTGTGGAGCCATGTGCCCTTAGGAGGGAGACCTGGGCCCTTGGGTCTTGGGAGCCGGAGCCAGGCCACGGGGAGAGAACACGTGGGAATCAGAGGCTGGACTTGCATCTGCTTTCACTGAGAGCACCCACCCTTCTGGGTCGCTGGCCCCTCTGTGGGACTGCAGGAGGTCACATGTTCATCCTTGCTTTTGTCCAGGCCTTGGTCAATTCACACTTGTCTCCTTCTGTGTGTCCAATCATTCATCATCGAACCATCTTTGATCTAACCACCTTCCTTCCATCTTTCCATTTCTCTTCTCTTCCATTATTCTAGCATCTCTATATCCAACCACCCTTCTTCCTTCCTCCCATCTACCCACCTATCAATCCATCTTCCCATCCATGGGGCCACCCACCTGCCATCTACCCATCAACCCACCAACCCATCGATTCCATCCATCTATCTATCCATCCATGCATCCATCCATCCACCCACCCACCCACCCACTTATCCATTCATTCATCCACTTACCCATCCATCCATCCATCCATCCACCCACCCACCCACTTATCCATTCATTCATCCACTTATCCATCCACCCACCCATCCACACACCCTCTTTCCTGCCTGCCACCCTCTTGCTAGTCCATAGGATTCCTAGTATATTGCAGAGAGTCACACGTACACTGTATTTTCTCATTTCTAGTGCTGTTTTGCATCAACTCCAACATTTTGTGCTCATAGCCACCCCATGGCATAGTCAGATCAGGGCTCATCATCCCCATTTAGCAGGTGAGGAACCTGAGGCATGGAAATAGAATTTTCTTAGTTTGAAACTAAGTAAGGATTAGAACCTGGCACCATTCTGACCTGCCTTTGGGTGAGACCCTTGAGGTTTCATGGTTGGGTTAGTCATGAGGTTTGACCACGAGCAACCAGTCCCCATGGAGGTGGAAATGAAGGTATTGAGAGAAAGCAGCACAGTGTTTGCTCAGAGGTCGGTCCCTGAGTGCCTGAGCAGCTTCCTTCTGGGTTCTTTGTGGCTACAGGTTTTGGGAAGACGAACCTGTGTATTGTCCTCAACTGTCCCACCTCAACCAGCCTGGTGTGCAGTGTGCATGTCCTCACGTTTCTGGTGGAAGCACTCGACTTTGCCATCCTCCTCCTTGGCTCCTGGGCCTTTGGGGTGAGCCAGCAAGCCCTGGACCTGCATAGTTCTCCCAGACTGCTGAGCTTAGCACTTTGGTTTTCTGGGAACAACTGTCCAGAACCCTGGGTTCACGGAGCTGCAATTTCCCTCTGTTGCTGGGGGCGGGGTGGCCATCAGTGATCTTTAATAACCGAGCAGATGGCAATACAGCTTGGCCATCGGCTTTCTTAACAGAGAGTGGTCTCTCTCTGTCTCTCTCTCTCAATCTCTCTTTCAAATAGCAATTCTACTGACTCCATTACTGAAATGGCTCTTGCCTTCCCTGGCCTGTCCAAGTTCCTATGTCGTTCTTTGTTTCTCTGAAAAGCGCTGACTAATTAAGGTGAAAGCCAGACACAGACAGGGCTGTGACTGGGGCTGAATTGTGAGGCATCTAAGCTGAGCTGGCTGCGTGGGCTTCCTTAGGGGCCCCGTGGCTGCCACCTCCTCTCTGTCCAGGGCTTCTGGCCTCCCTTGAGAACCCATACAAGCCTGGGCCCTCAGCCCCAACAACTGGGGGCATTTGCCAGCCTGAGCGGGGCTGGTGGAAGAGACCCGACTTCCTGGAACACTCTCTGCGCTGCCTGTGCTCAGCGACCAGAGGGCAAGGGGGTGGTGACAGTGGCAGCAGAATCCCCTCCAGCTTTGGATCTCAGGGATTGTGTCCTGCTCTGTGTCTTGGGGTCTAGGGAAGTGTCAAAAGCAACCCAGTCCTCAAGGGACTGAACACTGGACTGGAAAGGGAACACGTGTCTGGGAACAACCCAACAGTCCACAGGGGAGAACACCCAGCACCCCAGAACTGTGAGGCCGGTCAGGGTCCTGGGGCATGCAATGGATGACTACTCTGCTTGGGGACAGGACGGGAAAGGTGAGGCGTTTTCAGGAGTCAGGAGACACTAGAATAAGGCCTTGAGGGCCAAGTAAGAGGCAGAGAGAGTGCGCAAGAGCAGGAGAGGGTGCGTGAGATGGATCCCCCAGTGGTTTCCAGGGGGCGAGGGAGGGGCCCGTGTGTATGGAGACTAATAGGGAGAGACCAACAGGAACTGGAGGCTAGTGGGGGCCCCCAAATCCAGGCTAAGAAGGTGGCATCTCTTGAAGTGGTAGAGGCGTGTGAGAAGGGGAAGGCTGGAGAAGGGGCGCAGGGCAGGAAGGCACACTCGGCCACGTGCCCACCGCTAGGGCACGGCCCTCCTCCTGAGCCATTTCTCTGGCCTGACGTGGCCGAGTTCCCTTGGAGGAAAAGTGCCTGAAGCGACGGAGCTCACCGGCTTCGGCTGGGTGATGGTGGGCCGGGCCCTCCACCTGCAGAAAATCTTGCCAGGGAAGGTGCGCCTTCTGGGTCCCCCCGACCTCAGCCCCTACTTCTCACTCCTCCTCCCTGGGAGGTGTCTGTGTGCCCTGTAGGCCCTCCTTTCTCCCTGTCCACGAGAGGAAAGAAACAAGACAAGATCTCCCTGCCGAGGAAGCAGCTTGCAGTTCCAGAAGATGGAGAAGCACAAGACGCTCTGCTCACGTGTCCGTGTAGACCCTGAGGAACTTTGTAAGCAAGCCCGGGGAATATTTATCAGGCTTCGGAAAGCACCCCGGTGCAGTTCCCCCAGGGACCACCCCGGCTCGACTGGGTTGCGGGTTTGCTCCCTCCCTGCAAAACAGGCCGGCCAGGAACACAATGAGCTGTCCCCGGGTCCCAGCTAAGACACAACGGGGGGGGGGGGGGGGGGGAGGGGGGACACAAGTGGCATCACCTGCTGCCCCCGGTGCCTGGAGCTCCGAGCCCAGATTCCAAGTGGCAGCCCCACAAAACCTCCCCGACGGGTGCACCCTGAGGCCTCACCCTAAACTTCTCTCTGGGAAGAGACATTTGCAGCCACCTTGCTGGGGGGCTCCTGTCTCCCTGAATCCCATCAAGGGCTTCCTGAGGCCCCGGTGATCAGATGGCCTCCGTTGGCTCAATGAAGAAGATTTAAGGATTATCTTAATGATAACTCAGCCGCCGAGTGGCAGCCAGCCCAGGAGTGGTGAGACTTCAGCACCCATGGCTACTGCTCTGCCTCCTTTGCCAATAGCAGATGGGGGGGGAATAAAAACCCTTCTGTTTCAGGAAAGCAGAGGGAGCCCAGGTGTCCCCAGGGGCCATCTACAAGCCGAATCACTGGGGAAAAGTAGTTTTCGGGGTTTTTTTTCTTCCCTTCTCCTCCAACTCACAATTATTCTTGAAAGCACAGCCTCCGTTTCCCTCTTGGCTTGGACGAGCCGGGTCACCTGTGAGGGTTCCTGAGCACAAGGACAGCTGAGCACACGGGCCCCTCTCCCAGGTCCTGGGTGGGTCATGAAGGCGCAGGGACGGCCGGGATCGTCACTGGGATCTGGGCATTTGTAAATGCTTTAATCTCAACTGTGTGGCTCAGATCTGCACCTGGTGAAATGCACTTATTTTTTTTTAAGTTTATTTATTTTGAGAGACAGACAGAAAGACAGACAGAAGGAGCACACACAGGAGCAGGTGAGAGGGGTAGAGAGAGAAAGAGGGAGAGAGAGAATCCCAAGCAGGCTCAGCACCATCTGCACAGAGCCCAATGTGGAGCTCGATCCCACGAACCCAACTGCGAGATCATGACGGAGCCAAAATCAAGAGACACTTAATAGACTGAGCCCCCCAGGCGCCCCGCGATGCACCTATTTTGGCCCGTCTGCCCAGTGCAGCTATCCCGGCTGGATCCTTGGCAACTTCCTGACTCCAAACTTCAACTTTGTCAACCTCGTGTTGTTTGAGGGGTGAGCGGAGAACCAGCCTCAGATACATCGGGCAGGGCCCCAAGGAGGGTGTGCATGGCCTGGGACTGCAGGATTGGGGTCTCTGTGATGGGACCGTGCCCCGAGAGGGCCCGGAGACCCAAGCGCAGGCTGAACCCCAAGAGGGAGTGACTTTGTTCCCCTACCTTCCCCTGCTTTCTCCCCTTGCTCCCCTGCTTCCTTCAGCCTGGGCGTGTGTGTGACACCCCTTGCCCGCTGCCCCACAAATGCTCTCCCCACACTGGGGGCAGACACAGAATGGGGACTAGAGTAGCCCTCTTCTGGGGTGCAGGAAGGAACCCTCAACTGAGGACTCCAGATGCTTTGGAAGTGAGCAGAGGACCCAAATGAATCGCCTCACTTGGTAAAGCCAGGTGGTATATCCTGGCCCATGAGAGCCCCTGCCCAGCCCGGCCCGTGTCTCTGGCCGCATCGCACCCTTCCCTCCCCGGGCTCTGTGGCCACACTGCTCCAGCAACAAGCACAGCCCTTTCTCACCTCTCTGCCTGGGACCTGCTGTCCCAGAGAAACACTTAACACGGGCCTGGCAGTAAGAGAGTAAGGCTGTTTGCAGAGAGGCTGGAGAGAAGACAGGAAGGCCGGGTGGAGGGCGGATGGAGGAGACACGGTCTATCCGATGGTTGAGGTGGTTGGGAGGGAAGGCGTGGAAGGGTGGGTGGGGTGGACAAGACGGTGGAGGGGAGGAAGGGCGTGGTGAGGGGGTGACAGCAGGACAACGTGTCTTGGCCCAGACCACCGGATGGACCAGCACCCTTGAGCCTGCTGGTGGTCCTCTCTACCCCCAGCCTCTATGCTGTGTCTCTTGCCTGAGAACTGAGGGCTGTTGCAAACAGGCTGTGGGCCGACACTGCCCTCAGCCTGCCCAACTGGACACGGCCGCGGGGCCTGTACATCAGCATCTTCACTTCGAGTGCTGGCAGGAGTGCCGGAAGGTGTGCAAGCCGTAGACCATGGCTCTCACGAGTCCTGCAGATAGCAGCTTTCCTGGCCTCATTCCTGCCCCCACAGAGTGGTGACAGTCCAGCCCTGCCCAGTGGGACGGGGCTCACCTGATGGTACGGCCCTGGCCCTGGTTCCCCAGGTCTCGTGAAGTTCGTAGTAAGTGCTCAACAAAACGGTGGCCCTTGTGCTAACTCCTCCCCACCATTCCCTCATGGATGCTCACAGCCACCTGACGGAGCAGGTAACACTTCCATTCCCATTTTACGGAGGGGCAGGCGACTCAGAGTGGTTTTGTGCCCACACAGCTAGGAAGTGGTGGGGTTGCGACTCGGGCCCACCCCTCCCCAACGCGGGCACTGTGGACCGCCAGACATTCTCCGAATTGGTAACCACTTCCCACTTTGCCAACCCGCCCTCGCTTGAGTCCGCACCTGCCTGGCCCTGACCTACCTGAACTTCTTCCACAGAAATACCCCAGCCTCCTGGGAAGCAGCAGGGGGAAGGATGTGACATGCAGGGTCAGGGGCGTCATCAACTTGGATTTGGTGTGCCTCCTGCAGTGCCCCTGGCTGTCACGGCCCTGTTGAAGACGGTGGGCAGTGTGCCCAGCCGGTGCCGGGGTGTGTCTGTCCGGATCGCCATCGATGGATGTGAGGTGGTGGAGTGGAGAGGAAGGGGGTGCCTGGGCTGGTGGGGAGGGGGGAGGGGCGGTCCAGCATCGGCTTCCCAGCTGTGGCCCTAGAGGTAGATTCGGCACTCACACCAGCCTCTGGGCTTCTGTTCTTGCTCTTCCTTAACCCCCAGATGTACCCTTCCCTCTTCTCTCCCTGCCAGTCTCAAAAGAGAAGAGATCTCCCTTCCCCAGGTCTGGCCTCTTGGCATCTCTGCTCATCTCTGCTGTGCTTAGTTCTGACAAACGTCACCCAGAGAAGACAGAGCACAATGCGGCAATCACCGGGCCGGCCAGCTTCCCGAAACGCACCCGACCATGCTCCTTTCCCTGCGGGCTCCCAGCGGCAGAGCCGGGTCCCCTTCTCGGATGTGGACTATGACCTGCTGACCCCGCAATGCAGCCCCCCTCCTGTGTCTCCCAGAGAAGCCGCCACGCATCAGCTCTCACGTGTGTATCTCTTTCTCCCAGCTCCCTGCAGGTATTTACACTTTGTGAAGCTGTGGTTACTGAGATAGAATGAACCTGGCACGGGAGGGGGAGTCACGTCAATGCAGCAAGAGCACGAAGATGAGCCCGGGTGACGATGGAAGAGGCGGCGCCAGCTCCCAAGGCAGCTTCCCTTTATCTCACTTTGCCCCCAGCCCGCTGTGTAGTTTCTAGCAAACTGCAGAGCCGAGGACATCATTCTTGCCAAGATCACAAATCACAGAGGCCTGCATCGGCCCCATCAACTGAGCAGCCGTGGTCAGGCACCCCACGCAATCCCATCCCCACCAGCACCTTCTGGACCAGTCAGAGACAATCCGGCGTCACCGGGGTTTTAAGCCCTGTCATGACTCCCCAGCTGCATGTGGGATGTCACAAGTGAGCATGAGAAGTTCTGAGTCCATATGTCAACAATAATCAGAATGACTGACCTCGGAAGAGGGCCGTGTAGGTGTGAGGCACTGTGTCCGTCTGTCCATCCTTCCTTTCTCCTCTTCTCTTCCTGCTTTCAAAAAACAATTTCTATTTTGAATTGATCCATTGTTTGCCAACCTTTCACTATGATCAACTTTTTAGGATCTATTTGTTTTTGTTTTTAATTCTCTGAAAGTATAATTGAGAAACACTGAGGAACGTATATGTACAGACCTGTATACGTACATACATACATACATACATACATAGAATAAGTGCAAAGCCTGACGCATTTTCACGGACTGAACATACATCATAACCTGTGCCCACACCCAGAAACAACTTGGCCACAGCCTGGAACCCCTCACGTCCCCCTCAGTGGCTATCCACCTCTCCCGGTGGAAGCCACAGTCCTGACTTCTAATGACATGGATTAGGGTTGCTTGCTTAAAAAAAAAAAAAAATCAGTCACTATGGTTTGCTTTGTTTTATTTTGTGAGACAGAATGCCATTGTTTTCTTTTTAATTATATGGTTAGAAAGAACATGTTTTAAAAATGGACCTTCTGAGGGCCAAACAATATGCTACTTGTCCCCAAAATACGTTGGTATTATGTTAACAGACTTTTTATTATCTTTTTTGCTCTATGATCTGTTTTGTGGCAGGTTTTTCGGGGAGCGGATCTGGAACATTCGATGGGGTGGATGAGGGTGTGGGGACGCTGGCTGCGGGTTGGACAGCAGTATGTGTTTGTGATCACTCTTTTACTGGAGGCCAAATTTGCATGCAGTAAGTTCACAGATAAGTGTACAATTTAATGAGTTTTGAACAACGCAAATACCCATGCAACCACCACTCCCAGCAAGACAGAGAACACTTCTATTGTCCCAGCAAGTGCCCTCGTGGGCCTTCCCATCCATACCCACGGCAACCATTGTTCTCATTTCGTACATCCATTCTCTCCGCTCACGAACCGCATCCACGTGTAATCAGAGAATAGGTGCTCATTTGCTTTCGACATTGACCCGTATTGTTGTCTGTGTCAGCCTATTCTTTCTTTATGCGCAGTATTTCATTGTATAAATATATACAATGTATTTATTCTAGTATTAGTAGACATTCTGGTCGTGCCGTTTTTATGGACATATGTTCTCTTTTCTCTTGAGAGAATGAAATGATGTCGTGATCGGACAGTCTCCAAAGTGGGTGCGCCACCTTGCCTCGCCAAGAGGTCCAGCGGCTTCACATCCTCGCCAGCCAAAGATAGGATCAATTTCTTGAACGTTGACCATTCTGATGGATGTGAGCGGTATCTCATTGTGCTTTTGTGTTTCCCTGGTGACGGAGGACACGAAGCAACTTTACATGGGCTTGTCGTCCTGTTGTGCGTCTTCCTTGTGAAGGGTCTCCGCACATTGAATTTTAGGAATTCCTTCAATATTCTGGATATAAGTTCTTTATCAGATACATGTATTGCAAATATTTTCTTCTTATCTGTGACCTGCCTGTTTATATACCCAGTGTTGACTTTTGATGAGCACAGGTATTTTTAATTTTGAAGGAGTCCAGTATGTCAATATTTCTTTTTTGAGGTTAGTACTTTCTGGGTCCTCTCTAAGAAATCTGCCTGCCTCAAGTTTATGAAGACACTCTTGTATGTATTCTGAAAGAAACTTGATAGTGCTAGCTTGTATATTTAGGTCTCTGATCCACCGCAAATTAAATTTTATGTGTGATGTGAAGTCAAGGCCAAGGCCCTTTTTTCCCTACACATTTTCCTACTTCTCCCAGTCCATTTTCTGAAAAAATATTTCTTTCTCATTGAAGGTGCCATAGTCTTGCCATTTTTGCAAAAAATCAATGGACTGAATACATTTAAATCCCTCTGGATTCTTTATTTTGATTCATTGATCTATCTCTGTGATTCCGTCAATACCACACCACCTTGATTACAGTAGCTTTTGATGCATTTTGAAATCAGAAGGTGTGTGTTCTCCATCTCGGTTATTTATTTTCATGATTGTTTTCGCTATTCTAGGTCCTTCGCATTTCCCTTTAAATTGTAGAAACAATTGGTCAGTTCTACAAAATGGCTCACTGGTATTCAGATTCGAATTGTGTTGGAAGGATAAACGTACATCGTTCAGTTTGAAAGAAATAGCACCTTAGCGACACTGAGGCTCCAAGCCACCCCCATGGTTTATCCATTTAGACCCTTCTTTTCTCTTAGCATCGTTTCCTACTTTTTATTTATTTATTTTTAATATTTATTTTATTTTTGGGAGAGTGTAAGTGGGGGAGGGGCAGAGAGAGGGGAACAGAGGATCCGAAGTAGGCTCTGTGCTGATAGGCTGACAGCAGTGAGCCTGATGTGGGGCTTGAACTCATAAACTGAGAGATCATAACCTGAGCCGAAGTCAGACGCTTGACTGACGGACCCAGCCAGGTGCCCCTGTTTCCTACTTTTTAAAATGCAGGTCATGCACACCTTTGAAGTTATTAAGTGTTTCATGGTTTTTGGTGCTATTATCAATGGAATTGTTTCAAAATTTCATTTCCATTTATTTGCCACTAGAAGATAGAATTGATTTATATATTTTATCCTATGACCTTATTAAAAGTACTTATTAGTCACAGTGGTTATTTTTGTATATTCTTTAAGATTTTCCTTGAGTTATAGCATCTATCTGCATAGTGAGGCTTGTGTTTTCTTTCCAATCTATACAATTTTTATTTTTATTGCTTTATTACAGTGGTGAACAGCGATGGTGAGGAAGCCATTCTTCCCTTGTTCCCGATCTTAGGAGAAAAGCCTTCAATGTCTCAGAAGCAAATAAGACGTCAACTAGGATTTATTTTCTTCCTTTTCTTTCCTTTCCTTCCTTCCTTCTCTTTCTTTTCCTTTTTCTCTTTTTTCTTTTTCTTGCCTTCTTTCAGAAGACAAAAGTTTATTAGAGTATAAATCAGAAAGGAAGAATAGTATGAAAGCTGTCTTTACAGAGAGGAAGCATTTGAAAGTGAATGCCCATGACATAGGTAAGGGTCTTTGTTTTATAAGGCTTTGGTTGCCCTCGCCCACCACTTTCTTCTCCTTGTTCTTTCTCAGGTTGTACCCTTATTGGCTAGATAACTCTAAATGCCTAGTCTTTCCTTTTTGATTGGCTCATTTCTATTGTGTTAGGGGTGGTCTACGGCCATACGGTTAACTAGGATTTTCATATACGTACATACCTTATCAGACTGAAAAAGTTCTCTTTTGTCCAAGTTTGCTGACAGTTTAGGTCATCAATAAGCACTGGATTTTGTGAGATACCTTTTCTGCCATCTTTGAAATGACCGTATGGTTTTGCCCCTTTATTTTGTTAATATGGTGAGTTATAATTGATTGATTTTAAATGTTACATGCCTTTTGCATTCGTTGGAGAAATTCTCCTTAATTATGATGCATTATCATTCACCTATCATTGAATTCATTTTGCTAATGTTATGGTAGGGATTTTGGAGTCCAATTCATGAAGAATATTGGTCTGTACTTTTCTTATAATGCCTCTGTCAGCTCCTGGTGTCGGGATTATGCTGACTTCCTAAGATGATTTGATAAATATTTTCTTCTCCATTTTCTAAGAGTTTGTGTACAGGGTGCCTGGGTGGCTCAGTCGGTTAAGTGTCCAACTTCGCCTCAAGTCATGATCTTGCTGCTTGTGAGTCTGAGCCCCACTCTGTGCTGTCAGCTTGGAGTCTGGGACCTGCTTTGGATTCTATGTCTCCTTCTGTCTCTGCCCCTTGCCTGCTTGTACTCTGTTTCTCTCTCTCTCAAAAATAAATAAAACATTAAAAAAAATTTTAAATAAAAAAATAAAAGAGTTGTGTAAAAGTTGAATTATTTTTTCTTTGTGTGTTGGATAGTAATTGCCAAAAAAACACTATGGGCCTCATATTTCCTTGTGAAAATAAATCAATAGTAAATTCAAATTCTTAGAAGACATTGCACAACTGTGAGTGTCTATTTCAAGTTATATCGATTTGGGTAGGATACGTTTTTCAAGGAATTTATCCATCTCATCTAAGTAGTTGAATTTATGGGCATAGAGTCTCTCATAATACCCACACCTACACTTTGTTTTATGTCTTTTAAGTTTGTTTTGGCTTTTTAAAAAAATTTTAATTTATTTTAATTAAAAAATTTTTAAGGTTTTTATTTATTTAGTTTTGAGAGAGAGAGAGTGGAGTGTGCATCCAAGCAAGGGAGGGGCAGAGAGAGAGAGGGGGACAGAGGACCTAAAGCGAGCTCTGCGCAGACAGCAGAGATCGATAGGGGGCTCGAACTCATGAATCGTGAGATCATGACCTGAGCCAAAGGCAGACGCCTAAGTGACTAAGCCACCCAGGCGCCCTTATGTTTCTTTTGTTGTATGTTTCATTTCAGATACTGGCAACTACCTTGTGAGTTTCCCTCCTTATTTCTTGATCAGTTCTGCTAGGGATTTTAAGAGATTTATTGAACTATAACTGACATATAATAAACTGCACATATTTGAAGTTTACAATTTGATGAGTGCTGACATGCATATACATCTGCAAAACCATCACCACTATCAAGGTAACGAATATTGCCATCGCCCATTAAAGTTTGCTCAAGCCTCACTACAGTGGCTGTTTCCCTGCCTCTGCCCTCCTCTCCACACAACCACTGACCTGCACTCTGTAGCTAAAAATTAGTTTACATTTTCCGGAAAGTATATATAGATAAATTCACACAGTGTATACGGTATTATTTGACCTGGCTTCTTTCACTCAGCATGATTTTGGCATTTATTCATACTACTGCATGTGTCACACGTTTTTTTCTTCTTTATGGCTAAATAGTATAGTGTTCTAAAGAGATTCCAAAATGTATTTCTTTGTTCCCCTGGTGTAAACATTGAAGTGGTTTCCAGTTTTTGCCTGTAATCAATAAAACTACTATCCACACATACATAAAAGGCTTTGCATGGCTATATGATTTCATTTCTCTCCCTAGAAGTGGAACAAGATTGCACAGTAAGGTTTTCCTAAACTTTTAAAGAAATTATTAAACTGTTTTCCAGAGTAATCCTATAATTTTCTATTCTCATAAGCAGTGCATGAGAATTCCAGTTGCTCTGTAGCTTCTCCAATAGTCTATGGTTAATTTTTTAAAATGTAGACATTCTAACAGAGCCCTAAAATGTAAGAGTTTTTATATTAAAGTTTTAATTTTGTATTATAGTTTGAACTTGCAGTTACCGACTGACAAACAATGCTGAGCATCTTTTCATGTGTTTATCTGCCATCTATGTATCTTCTTTGGTGAAATATATGTTCAAATCTTAAGGCCATTAAAAAATTTTTTCATCTTCTCATTTAAGAATTGTAAGAAGTCTTTATATATTGTGAACAAAAGTCTTTTTCAATGATCTGTTTTGCAAATATTTCTCCCAAGTCATGGCTTGCCTTTGTCTTTTCTTAACGGTGTCTTCGGAAAATCATATATTTAAAATCGTGATGAGGCCCACCCAACGTAATTCTCTTATGATTCAAGTTGTGTGTATCAATAGCTAGTTCCTTTTCGCTGCTGAGTAGTGTTTCATGGTATGGATGTCCCACAGTTTATTGAACCGTGCACCCAGCGACGCTCATCTGTGTTGTTTCCTTTTGGTCTATTTAAAAAAAGTTTTAATGTTTATTTTTTATTTTTGAGAGCGCACGCAAGCGGAGGGGAGATGTCAAGAGAAATGGGGACAGAGGATCCCAAGAAGGCTCTGTGCTGACAGCAATGAGCCGACGCGGGGTCAAGTTCACAAACTGTGTGTGAGATCATGACCTGATTCAAAGTCGGACACTCAACCAACTGAGCCACCCAGGTGCCTCATCCTTTTTGTCTATTATGAATGAAGATTCTGTGAACGTTTCTGTACAGGTTTTTGCATAAGCGTTAAGTTTCCAGTTCTCTGGGGAAATGCCCATGTGTGCAGTTGTTGGGCCATGTTGCAGTCGTGGTTCACAAGAAACTGCCAGGCTGGCTGTACCATTTCACACTCCCACCATCAATGTACACGTGAACCGGTTTCTTTACATCCTTGCCAGCATTTGATATTATCACTATTTTTTAAGCCATTCTGATAGACACACTGTGATGGCTCCTTAGGGTTTCTATTTGTATTTCCCTAACGACTAACGATGATGAACAACTTCACATGTGTTTATTTGTTCTCTGTAACACCCCCTTCGGTGTAATCTCTACTCATGTCTTTTGCCCATATTACGACTTTTCAGAGTTTCAAGGAGTCCGGATGCCTTCTAGACAGAAGTCGTTTGCTGAATATGTGGTTTGCAGATATTTTCTTACAGTCTGTAGCCTTTTTATCCTCTTAACAGAGTCTTCGGGAGAAGAGAGTTTACAGATTGTGGTGAGGCTCACTTCCTCAGGGTTCCTTCTATGGGCCGTGCTTTGAAGAGCGAGTGCAAGAACTCTTTGCCTCCTTCTAGACTCTGGAGATGACGTATTCTTATATGTTCTCCTCAATGTTTTACGTATAGCATTTGGCTCAATGTTCACTATTTGCCGACGGGGATCCAATTCCTTCTCAGGCACCGCTCGGGGAAAGGCCGTCCTTCCTCTGTTAAATAGCTTTCACACCTTTGTCAGAAGCCAGTCAGGCTCGTGTGTGCGGGTCCGTGTCTGGGTTCTCGGTCCCTACTCTACCAACCCCACACTTGTCCGGACTACTGTTGCTCCAGAAAAAGCCTTAACACCAGGTCAAGCTCTTCTTCCTACTTTGCTCCCTTGTTCAAGCTGTCCTCGGGCCAGCATCCACGTACATCCTAGAATACGTTTTACATCTGTAACAATACTCGGACTTTGATTGGAATTGCATTAAACGCACAGATCAATTTGGGGTGACTCAACAGCTTTATTATATTGAATCTTCTAATCATAAATGTGACATGTTTCTCTATCTAGTTAGATCTCTAGCTCTTCAGTGTTTCATAATTTTTAGCATTTAGATTCTGCAGAGCGTTTTTTTTTTGTCTTGTTTTTTTTTTTTTTAAGTTTCCACTAAGTACTTGTTTTCCTTGGAGCAATTATAAACTACCGTATTGAAAATACTTCTTTTAGAGCAGTTTTAGGTGCACAGCCGAACAGAGCAGAAGGCATAGAGAGTTCCCGTGCCCCCTGGCCATGGGCACAGCTTCATTATCAACATCCCCCCGGAGGGGGACACTTGACACGGCTGATGACCTGCACAAACACAGCATTCCGAATCTATAGTTTGCACGAGGGTTCACTCTTGGTGCGATGTTCCACGGGTTTAGACAAACGTATAATGATACGTATCCACCATTATAGCATCACAGAGGGTAGTTTCACTGCCCTAAAAATCCTATGTGCTCCCCTATTCATCCCTCCCTCCCCCCTAGCCTCTGACGACCACTGATCTTTCTACTGTCTCCATAGTTCTGCCTTTTCCAGATCATCATATAATTGGACGTAGCCTTTTTGGATCGGCCTCTTTCACTTAGTAACATGCGTTTAAATCTCTTCTTCACGGCTTGATAGCTCATATCCTTTTGGCCCCGAATAATATTCCATTGTCCGGATGTACTGCAGGTTATCTACCCATTCACCTACTGAAGGACATCTTGGTTGTCTCCAAGTTCGGTAATTATTAACAAAGCGGCTACAAATATCCGTGTGCGAGCTTTGTGTGAACATAAATTTTCAACTCCTTTGCGTAAATACCAAGGAGCATGATTGCTGGATCGGCAGAGTAGGAACACATTTAGTTTACTAAGGGACCGCCAACATGTCTCCCCAAGTAGCTGCACCATTTTGCATTCCCACCAGCAATGAATGAGGGCTCCTGCTGCTCCACACCCTCGCTGGTATTCGGTGTTTTTGGTATTCTGGATTTTGGTCTAAGAGGTGTGTAGTGGTATCTCACTGTTTCAATTTACATTTCCTGGATGACTTGACGTGGAACATGTCTTCATATGCTTAGTTGCCACATTTATATCTTGTGTGATATATTTATATCTTGTGTGAGGTGTTTTTGCTTATGGTCTTTGGCCCATTTTGAAATCAAGTTGTTTATTTTCTTATTGTTGAGCTTTAAGAGTCTCTTATAGTGGTGCCTGGGTGGCTCAGTTGGTTAAGCATCTGACTTCAGCTCAGGTCACGATCTCATGGTCTGTGAGTTCGAGCCCCGAGTCAGGCTCTGTGCTGACAGCTCAGAGCCTGGAGCCTGCTTCGGATTCTGTGTCTCCCTCGCTCTCTGCCCCTCCCCCACTCACCCTCTGTCTCTCGAAAACGGATACACATTAAAAAAAAGTTTTTTAAAGTCTCTTACATATTTTGGAGCACAGTTCCTTTACCAGACATGCCTTTTGCATATATTCTCTCCCAGTCTGTGGCTTATCTTTTAATTTTTTCTGGACACTATCTTTCACAGTGCAGAAAATTTTAATTTTGATGAAATATAGCCTGTCACTTTTCTTTCCATGGATCATCTTTCGGTGAACTTTAGACATGCTTCTCATTTCCCCCCAACCCCTTACATGGGGCAGAATGGCTATTATGGGCTGGAGTTTGGTATCTCCCTTCCTCCAGGTCAGTGAGGTGCAGATAAAACCCCAGCAAGTTAGGCTGTGGTTAAATAGTTTCTCAGAGGTCATGCCTTATCAAGAACACAGTGCTCTGTCTAATTTCAAAATGGTTCCCGCCCCTGCCAGGAGTTTGAGAGAATCTTTCTCTGATATGGCCTGGGGGAGGGGGGGCTGGCCGACCTTGTAAAGGTAAAATACACAAAAGTATGGGGGTCCCAGTGACTGGGTCTCCTCGGAGTTTTCATCTCTCAGACTCGTCCACACCAAGCCGCCCATGGTTTGTCAATCACAGTCTGGTTTTCCCTCCTGGGGTGCTGGCTTGCCAGAGGTCTGTGTCTGCCCCAGTGAGCTGTGATGCACTATTTTTCCCTGCTGGTCTCTTCAAATTGCCGTGTGCCCAGTGACCTCACTTCTCTGACAGATCTGAGACAACCTCTGGGTTTTTTCGGTTTGTTCATGCTTGGACTTGCTTATCGGACAGAGAGGCAACTTCCAGCTTCTTCTGTGCCAGACTGGACACCAGAAGTCCAGCATTCTGTTTTATATGTTGGTTTCCACACGTTCTTTGTTAGCATATACCAATGTAGGAGGTTTGGGAAGGGGGGGAGGTTGGAGTTGATGTCAAATGTTACACGCGTAAACCATCAAGTCATGTGCAAATAGAGACAGTTTTATCCATACATGGCCGTCTGTGTGCCTTTCATTTCTTTTCCTTGCCTTATTACGGTAGCTTCAACTTCCAGCACTACGTTAATCTTAAGAAAGTATCCCGCCCGTTATTGTAAATTATGACGTTAGCTAAAGATTTTTGTAGTTGCTCATCATTGGGTTAATATCCCTTCTATTCCTAGTTTGCTGAGAGTTTTCACTGTGAATGGATATTGAATTTTGTACCTGTGATCACCTGCTTTTTGTCTATGGTCTGTAGATATGAATTACATTGATTTATTTTCTAACATGAAGCCGGTCTGAGTTCCTAGGACAAATCTCCCCTCGTTATGAGATATTACACGCACGTACAAATGGATTCAATTTGCAAGGATCTTCTGGAGGTGGTTTGCATCTCTGTGTTTGAGGGGTACTGTTCTGTCGCTTTCTGCTCTTGTAACGTGTTTGTCTGGTTCTGATCTCAGAGCAGCGCTGGCTTTTGTAAATGAGTTTTGAAGTGCACTCTTCACTTCTATTTTCTGGATGAGTTTGCATGGAATTGGTATTATTTCTTCCTTAAATGTTCAGGAGAATTCACCAGCGAAGCTATTTGGGCTTGGAGTTGTCTTTGTGAAAAGGTTTTAAAGTTCAAATTCAATTTCTTTTAACAGTTATAGGACTGTTCAGGTTATACATTTCATCTTGAGTGAGTTCGGTAGCCTGTATCTTGTAGAGAATTTGTCCATTTGATCTCGGTTACTGAATTTACTGACAAGACGTTGTTCATAATATTCACTTAATATCCTTTTCATCTCTATTGGATCTTGAATGATGGTCTCTCTCCAATTCTGTTATCGGCAGTTTATATCTAATTTCTTTTTTCCCCTTGATCAATATGAACAGAAGTTTACCGATCTTACTGATACTCTCAAAAAGTAAGCTTTTGATTCTAGGACTTTTCTGTGTTGTTTTTCACCTTTCGCTTGTATTTTGGGTTTACTTTTCCTTTGTTGTTGCTGTTGTTGTTTTAAGGTGGAAGTTTAGGTCACTCAAGTTTTTTC
Source organism: Paguma larvata (assembly GCA_030068075.1). Classification (NCBI taxonomy): domain Eukaryota; kingdom Metazoa; phylum Chordata; class Mammalia; order Carnivora; family Viverridae; genus Paguma; species Paguma larvata. The sequence goes on along the minus strand of CM057844.1, from coordinate 45,106,932 downwards.
CTACTTTTCTAATATATGTATTTAATGTTTGAAATTTCATTCTGAACCCACAAATCTGAAGTCATATTTTAATTTTTCTTTCGTTCAAATATTTCATCCTTTCTATTGTGATTTCTTCTTTAACTGATGGATTATTTAGAAGTATATGCTTTGGTTTTAAATATTTGCAATTTTCCAGATATTTTGATACGGATTTCTAATTTAAGTCCACAGTGTTCAGAGAATATTATTTGCATAATTTCAGTCTTTCTAAATTTACTGCACGTTGTTTTATGGCCCACAGTCTGATCTATTGTGACGAATGTTTTCGGTGCCCTTGAAGAGAATGTGTCTCCTACTGTGGTTATTGACAGTACTGTTTGAGTGTTCTATATCTTCACTGACTTTCTGTCTGTTTTACCAATTATCGAGAGAAGGCTGCTGAAAACTGCAATTAACTCTGGACTTGTCTATTTCGCCTTTGAAATCTGTCAGATTTTGAAGTCTATTACTTGGTGTGTGCATATTCAAGACGATTGGGTTCTCTTGATAAACAGTCCCCTTTATCATTATGAAATGGTCCTCTTTATCCCTGTAATATTCTTCGCTCGTAAACCCACTTTGTCAAATTTAACTGAGAAGCTCCAGCTTTCTTTCAGTAAGCATACGAATTGTATCTTGCTCTGACTTTTCACTTCTCCTCGTAAATCTTGTAGTGAGTTTCTGGTGGACAGCACAGAGTTGGGTATTATTTTTATATCCTGTGCCATAATCTCTTCCTTTCAACTGGTGCGTCTAGACTATTTGCAGTTAATGTGAGAAGCGATATGGTTGAGTTTAAATGATCGTGTTGCATGCTTTCCTATCTCCCATCTGTTTTCCATTTCCTCCTTTTTTTTTTTTCTTTCTTGTGGCTGGAGAGTCTCAAGGCCACAGCACACGGAGCGGGAATGCAAACAGAGTCCTGGTCTCCATGAGCTGAGCAGAGTTTGGGGTTCAGGGAAGCCAAGTGGTGAGGATCTGTGAGTCAGAGAAAGCCAAATGCAGAGAAAACACTAGCCATTGGCAGAGGGTTCCCCTTGAGGCTAGTTGAGTGTTGATCACCACATGCATCCAAGGAATCCATCAAGGTAATGGGAAAACACTGTGGGAAACCAATAGGGAGACTAGCATCCGGAGCCCATGCTGGGCCGGCAACTATTTGGACTCTTGAGATTCACGGTACAAAGATGCTATAACAGGCATCGAGTGTGGCACCCCGGGACCACCGTCTTCTCCGTGGTTCTGCTTTTATCTTTATTATCTTCTTTACTCTCTTACTTAGGCTTAATCTGCTCTTCTCCTTCTAGCTTCTTGAAAGGCAAATTATATCACTGAGTTTTAAACCTTTCTCTCTTTTCCAATACAAATGAAAACAATAGGTAGCCCTCCACCAACGGCTTCAACTGCATCCGACAAGTTTTGACACTTTGTGTCTTCATGATGATTCGGTTTAGTATTTAAACTTTTCCTTTGCGAATTCCTCTTTGATCCATGTGTGATTGAAACATGTGTTACATAATTTCCAAATATTTGGGAGCTTTTCTGTGTCTTGTGTATCTCGTTTATTGATTTCTAATTTAATTCCACTATGTTCATAGAAAAATAAAACACCTCTGCAAGTTTTCAATCTTTTGAAATTTACGGAGACATTTTGTGGCCCAGGGTACGGTCTGTCTGATGCGTAGACTTTGCTATGTAGGTCTTTCCACGTTTACATGAAAGAATGGAGATTCTGTAAGTTGCTGCGACTGGTGTCCCACAAAAGTCCCTAAGGAGAGGTGCTTGATAATGTCGCTGGCATCTTTTATATGTTGATTTTTTGGGTCCAGTGTTACTAGCAGTTTCAGAGAGGAAGTGTTAAAAATCCATTTATGATTGTGAATTTCTCTATCCCTTTGGTTCTATCAAAGTTTTACTTCATGTATTTTGAAATTTTGGTATTAAGTGCATCTACATTTATGGTTGTGATGCTTTCCTGCTGGATTGCAAAATGTTTTCATCATCATCATGAAAAGTTCCTTTTTACCTGTGATAATACTTCTTAGAGTCTACTTTGTGTGATATTAGTGTAACCAGACCAACTTAATTGTGCTCACTGTTTGCATAGTCTATTTTTTTTTTTTCGATCCTTTTACTTTTAACCCACAATGTCTACATTTTCACTATTTCTGGTAGATTACACCTAGTCAGATCTTGCATTTTCAAATCTAATCGGACAAGACTTGCCTTGTAATTGGAGTTGTTTAGTCCATCTGTACTTTAATATACTGAGGAGGTCGGTTTAAGCCTACCCTTTGCTCTTTGTTTTTAATGTGTCTTTTGTTTTCGTTTTTTTTTTTCCTTCTCTGCTTTTTGCCTTCTCTTGGGTTGACAACAGTTTTTTTTTTAGAATTTCTGACAGTCCATTTTAGCTCCTGTTATTGTTGAAAATATGCACTTTTACACTTTGTTTTTAATGTTCATTCCAGGGACTATGCTATGCACTCTTTTTTCCCCCAAATTTTTTTATTTGTGGTAAAATACAAAAATATAAAATTTACCATGTGTCTACCATTCCTTTTAATTTGTTTTTAAGCATACAGTTCAGTGGTATTAAATACATTCCTAACGCAAAGCCATCACTGTCCAGCTTCAGGGCCCTTTTCATCTGCTAAGGTAAAACCTGCCTTTCACCATTAAGTGTGCCGTTAGCTGTAGTTTTGTTTTGTAGATACCCTTTACCAGGTTAAGGAAGGACTCTTTTGTTCCTGTTTAGAGAATCTTTAGACGATCAGTTTTGTCAGTACTTTGCCATACCAAATAAACCCCACTTGGTTACCACTTCGTATATTCCTGGATTTGATTCGCCAAGATTTTTTTGATTCACCAAGATTTTGCTGATGGTTGTTGCGTACATGTTCATGAGGTATATCGATCTCTGGTTTTCTTCTAATGTCTTTGGTTGTAATGTCAGGGCAGTGCTGGCCTTACAAAATGTGCTGGAAAGTGTTCTCCCCTCTTCTATTTTCTGGAAGAGCATAAGCAGAATTGGGATCACTACTTCATTAAATGTCGAGGAGGACTTGCCTTGGACATAAGCTGGGCCTGGAGTTCTTGTTGTGGGAAGATTTTAAACTAAAAATCCAATTTCTTTAATAGATATAGGCATATTCGGGTTATCTCTTTCGTCTTGAGTGAGTTTTGGTGTTTTGTGTCTTTCAATTAACTTGTCCACTTCTTCTAAATTGAATTTATGGCATAGAGAGATCACCTTATTATCTTTTTAATATCTGTAGCACCTGCAGTGATAGCCCAACTTTCATTTTGTTTTTTTATATTTACAATTTATATCTTTATTTTGGTCAGATTGTCTAGAAAGTCATCAAGTGTACTGATCTTTTCAAATAACTTTTGGGTTCACTTACTTGCTCTATTTTTCTACTTTTAATTATACGAATTTCTGCTCCTATATATTTCTTTCCTTCTTTCCTTGGGCTTAATTTGCTCTTTTTCCAGTTTCTACAGTGGACTCCTAGATTATTTACTTGATACTTCCTATGTGATCCATGGGTTATTAGACGTATGCTGTTTAATTTCCAAACATCTGTGGATTTTCCAGGTATCTTATTGATTTCCAGTTTAAGTCCATATGGTCAGAGACTATTTTAATTCCTTTTAATTCCTAATGAATTTAAGGTTAGTTTTTTCATGACCCAGAATATGATTCGTTGTAATAAATGCCCCATTTGCACTTGGGTAGAATAAGTATTCTGTTACTGTTGGCTGCAGCGGTCTAGAAGTATCGACTGGACCAAACTGATATGTTGCCCGGGTCTTTCATATTTTTGCTGATACTCTGTCTTATTCCACTGATTACTGAGAAAGAAGTGATTAAGTCAACAAATATAATCGTGGATTTGTCTATTTCTTCTTTCAGTTCAATCCATTTTTGTCCCACGTAGTTTGGCACTCTGCCATTGGGGACGTCGGGATGTTCGGGATTGTTAGGTCTTCTTCGGAAACGTGTTCTTCAACCATTACATAGTAGCCTTATTTCTACCTGGTAGTTTTCTTTGAAGTCTTCTCTGTCTGATATTAATGTAGCCGCTTCTGCTTTATTTTGATTAGTGTTAATTGGGTATATTGTTTTCCATCCTTTTATGTTTAAGCCATCAACACGAGCCTCTAAACCTTTTCTGTAAAGAGCCAGTAAATACCTATTCTTGGTCTTGTGTCCACATGTGGTTTGTTTCCTCTTCCTCCTCCTCTTCTTTGTAACCCTTAAAACTTGTGAAAACCATTCTTTAAAACAGGGCATAGGTCCCTATACAATTATATTTAAGTGTATTTCTTACAGACCGCATCTAACTGGGTCTTTTTTTTTTTTTTAATCCAATGTGGTCATGTCGGTTTTTAATCAACTGTATTTAGATCATTCACATTTAATGCAAATATTGCTGTAGTTGAATTCAGGTCTTAACGTCTTAGGATTTTTCTACCTTTCTCATTTTTTTCCCTCTGTTGCTTTTTCTGCCTTTTGAAATATTTAAAAACTTTCTTCAACTAAATACATGAAACTTCATTTCATGTATTTTGTCTGTGGCTTTTGACTAGACCTCTTTCTGTTACTTTTTAGTTGTTGCTTTAGGGACAATACACGTACCTCACTTTTCACAGCCTATTCAGAGTCGATGGTTTACCGTCGCATGTAAAAGGTAATCGTAGAATGACCTCTGCCTTCTCCGGGCTGTGCCCCCACTTTCTCTGTTACAGTTGTCCTACATACATTGACTCTCCAACTCATGTTGGCTTTTTAAATTCATGCGTATTTTAAAGTACTTAAGAGGAAAAAGTAGTCGATTTGCCCACATGTTTACCTTTTTCGTTGTTGTTCTTCTTCATCTCTGATGTTTAAGTTTTATCCTGTATCATTTCCTTTTTCTCTGGAAAATGTTCTTTTGTATTCTGTTAGAGCAGGTCTCCTTGCAAATGGATTCAGAAGTTTTTTTCTTCTTCTGGGTGTGTCTTTATTTTGCCTTCATTCTTGAAAAATACCTTCGCTGGATTTAGAATTCTCAGCTGCTGCGTCTTTAGTCGCATATTTTTAAAACTACTGTTTTGTTTCCCACCATTTCTGATGAAAAGTCTCCAGTCATTATTTCCGTGTAAGGTATACTTTTTTCCTGGCGACTTTCAATATTTTTCTCTGTCTTTGGTTTTCAGCGGTTTGATTCTGGTGTGTGTGTGTGGGGGGGGGTTCTTTGGGTTTATCCTGTTTGGGGTTCTGTGAGCCTCTTGAACCTGAAAATTTAGCTCTTTTGATCTATTTGGGAAGGTTTGGCCATTATTCTTTCAAAAATATATATTTTTAAAATTTTGGCAGAAACTACAAAACTTGGGGCCATTCAAAATAAATACATTGTGGAGATCCATTATAATATACATGGCCTGCGGTGAACAATACTAGAGGCGCCTGGGTGACTCAGTTGATTAAACATCTGACTCCTAAGTTCAGCTCAGGTCATGATCTCATGGTTTATGGGATCGAGCCGCCAGTCAGGCTCTGTGCTGACAGCACAAAGTCCGCTTGGGATTCTCTCTCTCTCTTGGTCTCTGCTCCTCCCTCTCTCAAAATAAATAAGAACTTAAAAAAAATTTTAAAAACAATACTACATTGTATAGTTTTAAAAACTTGCTAAGAGGGTAGATATTCTATCAGGTGCTCTTACCACAGGAGAGGACAGAGAAAGCAGGGGAAACTTACAAGTGCCAGGGGGGTATATCACTGATGGTGACAATGGCATTGCGGGTGTATTCTCGGCTCCAAACACACCAATTACCTATAGTTTATAACCTAAAATGTCTTTTGTAATTTATAGCTTATACATCTATAATTCGATGCATCATATTCTATCGCTTTTTGTGTGTCAATCGTACCTCAACAAAGTGGCTCAGCGTTTTTCCTGCACTAGTCCGTCCCTTTCAGGGCTTTCAACGAGAAGAGTGTCAGCAGTCCCTGAAATGCTCAGTTTTTGTTTTTTTTTTTTCCTCTGGGTTCTAGACGAGACGAGATCTGTTGATCTTATTTCCAAGTTTTTGGTCATCTTCATTCTGCTATTAGCCTAACCCCTGTGAAATTTTTTATGTCAGATACCTTGTTTCCCTGTTCTAAAATTTTGATTGGATTCGTTTTAAATGCACTTTTCTTTCACAAACATTTACATCTACAGAAAGGCTGCAAAAATATGGAGTGTGTCCAAATACCCCTCCCCCAGTTTTCCCTAATGCCGGGGTCTTACGTTGCCAGGTACCCTGGCCTGTTTGTCACAACTAAGCCGCCAACCTTGGTACCCTGCTGTTAACTAAACCCCAGACTTTATTCGGTTTTCACCAGTTTTTACACAAATGTCCTTTTTTTCGTTCCCAGATTCAAGAGGACACCACGTGGCCTTTACTGACTCTTTGTTACAGGCGGTCTGTCTTGGCCCAAACTTCTATTTTTTCCCTTCATTTCAAGGCTGCCCCGCTTTACCTCGTGAAGGCTGATTAGAACAGCTGCTGCTGAGTCTTTGTCCCATAATTCCAACATCTGGGTCACCTCAGGGACGTCATCCCTTGATTGCCTTTTCCCTGGAGATTCGGGCAGATTTTCCTGGTTCTTGGAGTGCTGAGTCATGCTGGTTGTCATCCCGGACAGTTCGTTTGTTTTCGTTTTGCGGGAAGGCCGGATCCCTTACACGTGGTCTGGAGGGTGCCGATTTTCTCCCCTGCCTCTCCCCGCGCCCCTCTCCCGTTCTGCCATAGCAGGCGGCGTACCGGCTCGGTTCCCGCTGCAACCTCCTTCTCTTCGGCCCGGGCCCTGCTTCCTCTGTCCGTTCGCCCCCGGGCCCGGGGAGCTGTCCGCAGGCGCCCAGTGTGCATGCCCCGCGGGCTCGGAGGCCAGCGTGGGACTGCGGGGTGGGTGCCCCTCTTGCGGGGGCGCTCCTGGCACCCCCTGCCCCAGCCGCGGGCAGGGCAGGGCCCGTGGGAGAGTCCGGGAGCCCCCGCAGGGCCTCGCCTGGCCTCCCAGCGCTCCGCCGGCCAACTCGCCGCCCCTCCTGCGCCTCCGACCCGCTCCCTCCAGCCCGGCAGGTCCGCTGGGCTGGAACGGGCGCCTCCTCCCCGGACAGCGGGCCGTCTCCCCGGGCACCGACCCGAGGGCTCGCCACGTTCTCATCCGTTCTCCCGGAGAGGACGCTCTCGTGCTGCCCGCTTTCCCGGCTCGGAAAACCCGCTGCTTTCGACCTGTCCCTACGCATGTCTGCGCTTCGTGTTCAGCGCAGACGGCGAAATCCCGCGCCTCGAGCTGTCGCCGCGGCTGGAGACGAAGGTCACCCCGGCTTTAGGGGCATGTCAAGCACGGACCTCGCCTCTTTCCCGGCAGGACGCCCCGCCCCTCGCCCCATCGCGGGACAGCCCTCTGCCGCCGGGGCACCCCGGGGAGGAAGTCACGGACACGTGCGTCTCTCCCGCGTGCTCCCCTTCTTTCGAGGCCTGACCCCTTCCATTTCGCTTGAACGTATCCCAGCTGCAACGGGGTGTGGAGGAGGGTTCCCCCACTGGGCGTGTGCTGGGGAGCAGGCCCCTGCGGAGCTCCAGACGGAGGGGCTCTGGAAGGTCAGCTTCAAACTCAGTGGCTCCCCGTTGCTCTTACGACTAGAAACCACTCCCGCCAGTCCTGCAAGGTTGTGGGCGCCCCAGCTCTGCTCATCACACCCACCCCGACCTGCCCCTACACCCGTTTCTCCTTCCCGGCCACCGGCCTCCCTTCTGAGCTTGCCACGGCTGCTCCCACCCCAGGGCCTTTGCACGCACGCGGTTCCCACTGCCTGAAATTATTCTTCCAGGTTCTGCATCATTTAATGCTCACTCAAGCTTACAATCTCGGTTCAGATCTCATTTCCCTGAGAGAGGCTTTCCCCAGCTGGCCCTCTCCCTCGCTGTGGTCCCCTCTATTCAACTGCTGCCTGGGGGCTGTTTATTTATAGCCCGTTTTCTTACCAGAGCTGGAGGAAATGGGACTGCGCTGTCCTGCGTCCACAGGAGGAAATGGCCCTTCCTCGGTGGCCCAGGAGGCTGACAGAACTGTGTTCGTCAGGCCCTTCAGACCTGAGGCCCCTTGCCCGTGAACCACGTTTAAGTGGTCACTGAAAAGCTCCAAAAATAAAATAAAATAAAATAAAAGCTCCCTGTGGCCTGCGCTCAGAACCTCCCGAGACGCTTTCCAGGGCAACTGGTGACAAGCGTGGGGTGCCTGAGTTCTGCTGGTCAGCAGGGCTCTCGGCAGCCGAACCGCCGTCAAACCGCCATGAACCTTCACTTGGGAGCAGCCGCGGGTCCCCAGGAAGGCCGGCGTCCCAGGCGCGCGGCCGGCGGTGGAAAGCCAGGCTCCCACCGCCTCGTGTTGGTCCTGTGCGTCCCCGTGCTGGTCTGTGCGTCCTCGGCAGCCACCGGGGTCCCCCAGGCTGAGCTCGGCCACCCGGCCTTCCTTCCGGCAGGCCGGAGCCTGCCCTGAGTTGCCCTCTGGCCCGTGGGCTGAGGGTGCACAGGTGCAGCCGCAGGGCAGGGGCCACGTGGGTGGAGCGTCCTCAGCCCCCTCCCGGCAGGTGCTAGCTCCCAGGCCCCACGCCCTGCCCGCCCCTCCCAGCACGTGCTAGCTCCCTGGCCCCACCCTCTTCTGCCCCTCCCGACACGTGCTACCTCCCTGGCCCCACCCCCTGCCCGCCCCTCCCAGCACGTGCTAGCTCCATGGCCCCGCCCCCTTCTGCCCCCTCCCAGCACGTGCTAGCTCCCTGGCCCCACCCTCTTCTGCCCCTCCCAGCACGTGCTAGCTCCATGGCCCCACCCTCTTCTGCCCCCTCCCAGCACGTGCTAGCTCCCTGGCCCCACCCTCTTCCGCCCCCCCCAGCACGTGCTAGCTCCCTGGCCCCACCCTCTGCCGCCCCCTCCCAGCACGTGCTAGCTCCCTCGCCCCCCCCCCCCCAGCCGGGGTGGGCTAATCCACCGAGCACGGGGCACGCTGCTTAGCAAACGTGAGCTCTTCCGGGGCTTGCTAGGAACACCCTCGCGGTGGCTACAAGACAGTGAGTCCTTGGGGTGGGCCCACGGGATCCTGCCAGCACCCTGCCTCCCTCAGCCCAAACCCACCCCCGGTGCTGGGGGCGTGCTCCGCGTCCAGCCCCCCCCCCCCCCGAAGGGCCGCCGGAAACCACCTTGGCCAGAAGCTGGGTTCCCGCAAGAGGGGCGAGCTTTTCAGGGGTCGCGTACGGGTGGCACATCATAGATTACTATTGGGCGAGGAAGCTGGCCGTCACCACCCTGGGCCGAGCATGCTGGGGGGCTCCGCTGACCCCACGCGCCCCGCTGGAAGAAGGGGAGCGCGTTGCATTAAGAAGAGGTCTGTTGTGACTGAGCGGGGCCTCGGCCACCCTCACGGTGGCGCAGGCAGGGCGAGGTTCCCATCGTGCTCCCGGGGCATGCAAACCAGGCCTCGGAGCTTTCCAGTTTGGGGGGCTTTGCTTTCAGTTTTGTTTTCCTGACTGAAGAATGCTCCCTGCACTCATCCCCCAAAGCTCTCAGGACCCCCGGGGGACCTCAAAAATAGCGCCCCTCCCCCCCGTGGGAAGTCCGTAAGGACCCGCGCCGTGTCTTGGGCGAGTGCTGGCTCCCTGGATGCTCCTGCCCTCACATCCCCGTCCCCTGACCCCCAGATAGGAACAGAGAGTCGGGGGCCGTCAGGAGGGGGACCAGGCCCGGGCCTCGGGGGCGTCCCCTCCGGAGCCCTATCCGCGGGGTGTGTGCAGGGACCCCCCCTCCCCCCACCCGCCAGCGCTCTCCAGAGCTGAGCTCGGCTCGGGTGCGGCGTGCAGGGCTGAGCAATCCACTCGCATGACGACACTGCCTCACATGTGCGTGGGGTCTGGTACTTTTCCAAGGGCTTTTAAACGCATTATCTTGTTGGAGGCTCATTTGAGGCAAGGACTCGAAGCAGACTGGAAAACAACTAATTTACTGAATCCTGAATGGAGAGGAAGCCAAATGCAGCGAGTGTTTTTGCTGAATTTCAAACCAAAACAACCTTTTGTTAAAGAACAAACAAATAAACAAAAATGCTGAACATTAATTCACCAGGGAACACAGTCGGAACGAGGGTTCTGGGCAGAGAATCACGCAGCAAATTCGAACTCCACAAACATGTACGGGGAGAGGGGGCTGCTGGGGTCACGGATGTGCTCGTCGGGGGCTCCCCGAGAGTTTTAGGGGGCATGTCTACGTGCCCCAGGGGACAAGGCTGACCCTTCCAGGAGACCGCAAACACAGGGCCCTCCGGCGGGGCGGCAGGGAGGGGTCTGGGGAGGGAGCCGCCTGCACAGGGCGGGAAGACGGGGTGCATCGGGGCATCGGGCCGCGCTGTGCCTGAGCGGAGGCTGCACCGCCTACAGGGGGAGCACTAGAAGTTTCCTGGGAGCATTGCCAGCCCAGGCGGGAGGGTGGGGTGATTAACGTGGGGCAGTGAGGTGGGGTGGGATTTTCTGAAATGACTGAATGGTCGGCATTCCCTGAATGGAAATGATTTCCTTCGGTTTCAACGACTGCGTTTCTGAATTAGGGCCGCTCCCGCCATTTTCGGTGGCCCGGGAATGCGAGGTGACGGCGGTCAACGTGCAGTGGGCGTCGGGGGTTGGGCAGGTTCTCAGGACCCAGGCCCGGCAGGAGGGGCAATTGCCGGACCAGCCACTTCCAACCTGTGCCAAGGGGTGGGAGGCCCTCCCGGCCCCAGGCCCCCGTTCCCTGCGCGCTGTCTGCCTGCGGTTCCTCCCGGAGACCCGCTTCCGGGGGAAGGGATCCTCCCTCTCGCCTCAGCTTCCTGGCGGGGTCCCGTCAGCCTCTCCCAGGCCTGAGAGCCGGCCCCGAGCCCTGGGTTTTTCAGAACGCTCAGGCCCCTGCTCCCCCTGCTCCCCAGAACCACCCCGGGGAGGTGGGGGGCAAGAGCCCCCCGTGCCCGAGGCCCTGCGGTTTACTGTCACACCAGGCCCTCTCGACCAAATCTGGGGCCAGGGCCTCCCATACAGAGCAGGGTGGGGTCTTGCTGCCCGCCCCCCTGCCCCCCTGCCCCCCTGCCCGCCGCGCCCTGGAGAAGCCGGCCGGGTCCCAGTAGGAAGCTGGGAATTCTCTCCACCAAAGGAGACATTTGCTGCCTCTCCTCCTTCACTCCTGCCGGCAAGGTGACATGTGCTCTGCTCCAGGCCAGCCCAGGCCCACCCGCAGGATGTGTCACGGGCTAGAGGGCCAGCGCCTGCTCCTCTGTCCCGCCCACAGAGCAGGGCTGCGGCCTCCTCTCTTGGGACAGCAGCGCTAACGCCTTCGGGCCTCCTCCGCTCCAGCAGGCCCTCCGTGTGGGCGGTGACGAGCACCTCTGGGGCCTGCAGGTGCTGCCAGCCGCCCAGTATGGCCGGGGTGCCCCCTCGGCACCCACACCTTCTGGTCCGTGCCAGGCTCTGTCTCCTCGTGCCGATCGCCGGAGACCAGGATCGAGTGGCCCCGCCGGTGCCCACCTGCCCCCCCGCCGCTGGCCGCCCCCTGACCCTGTGCTGGGGCTCCGGTGCGGCCAGGGCAAGCAGCCGTCGCGTCCTAAAGCCCTTTGGTTCTTGGGAACACGAAGCCGTTGGCTCACCCCCACGGTCCCCCTGACGCCGGGCATGCAGCTGGTCCCCAGCTGGGTCCCTGGCCCTGAGGCGGCCTTTGTGCCTGCACAAGGGAGACTCAGTTCGTCCCCTGCTCCTTGACCCTGCATCCTGCAGCCCCCTGGTGGGGGGAGCGGACAGTGCCAGCTGCCCGGAGAAGGCGTGAGGCCGCCTCGGTGACCCCTGCCTCCCCCCAGGGCATCTTGGGGAAGCCGGGGAGAGCTGCCCTAGCGCAAGGCCATTAAGCAGGCTAATGAACCGTGAAGGCCCCTGGCCCCTCGGGCCACCCACCCACCGTGCCTCCCCTCCCCTCACGGAGCCCACCTACCACCTTGTGACTGCTATTTGTTAGTTAATGTGTCGGGTGAGGGCTTTCCCAGACAGGGCCGGGGCCTCAGAGCTGCTCCCGGCCTTTCCGGGCCCGCCTGGGACTGTGCACACAGCAGGCAGTTAATAAATATTAGCTTGGGATTAAGCTCAGAAAGAGTCACCTTGACATCCTGCAGCCACGTCCTCCCCCTCCGTCCCCAGCCGAGGAAAGGTGGGCCACTTCCTCTATGCCAGGCGGTGCCGGAGTCCCCGATACCTTCCTCCAGGGTCGGGCAGCCCGGCGGGATAGAGCATAAGAGGGGACAAAGGTCCTGCCTCACCTGCCACACGTGGGTCCCGGCGGGGGTGGGGGGAGTCTCCTGACGCCCTGTCCTTCGGCAGCGCCTATGATTGTGCCCAGGGGACCCTCAGTGCTGAGGAGACACACCTGACTCAGGATGGTCCTAGTCTCGTGCTCTGGGCGAGGACGGCCCTCCCTGCAGACCACGGGACCGTGGGAGAGCCCCGGAAAGCTCTCCCGTGGGGAGTCCGCACCTCAAAACCTCGGAAAGCCACGCCGGCCTGGGCTGTGCAGGCACTGACCAAGGCCTCTGGCCCCACTCCCGGCCTCTTCCCACACCCCGGGGCTCCTGTCAGCCAAGGCGAGGCTGCCAGGCTGCTCTCCAAGCTGGACACCAGTTTCAGAGAAGGTGGGAGAGCCGGGGGCCTCGGAGCCGCAGGCGGGCCTCGGGGCCGGTTTCCTAGCCAGGGTGAGAGAGAGAGGCGACAGAGGCGAAGGTGTGAGGTGATACGGCCATGTTTACTTCCACCTCCAGGGAATCCAAGGGGCCCAGAGACTCTTGCGCCATAAAATTGGGTCCTTAAAATAAGTTACTTCCATCCTTTCAACGGGGTGGGCTGCCTGGAGGCAGCGGCCTGCCCTGGCTGGAGCACAGCCTGGGCTCTCCGTGAAGTGGATGCCACGTGTGGGGCCTGGGGTCAAGGATAAGGCCACGGGCACCCACTGTGTGCACTGAGCAGGGCCAGGAGGCCCCCCACCCCCCGCAGGGAGCAGTCTCCCTCCACCCCCAACCCCCCCTCGCCATCTTCCAGACCCTGAGCTGTCTTAAGGAAGGAGCTGTTTCTATCACTGTGACAACTAAAAATAAAAACAAACCAAAGCCTATCTTAAGGTATAGTCTTCCAATTGCTTAAAATTAATCAGTGCAAAGTGAGGTAAAGAGCCTTGCGTCTCCAGGGGGCCAGGGAGCGCCGGCCTCACACGAGCCTGCGCCTCTTGGAGTCCCTCTCTGTGTCTGCCTCCCGGACATCCTCGTCACAGCCAAGTGGGGACACCAGGTTCAGCAGAGGGTCCTCAGAGGCCCGGCCGAAGAGCGCCAGCAGGAGCGCCACGCCGAAGCCCGTGGCGCGCTCGCCCTGTGGGCGAAGGGCAGGCTGGAACCCTCCACCAGGCTGAGCCCGACCCCCTCGGCCCCAGCGGAAGGGGCTCCAGGTCCAGGGCGAGGGCGTCCGTCCCGCGCTTGCCCTGCGGCCCCGGTCTGGCCATCCTGCCACACTCGGAGCTGAGTCAGGCGGTGGGCTGGCTCTGCCCTCTGGCCCCGACCCCCCTGGGGTGGGAAAGGGTGAGCTGAGAGCCCAGGGTCCCTGGCCAAGGACAGGCGGGCACAGCAGCCACTCTGCTTCCAGGGGTAAGGAGACCAGAGATGGGAGGCACAGCTGGCCGAGGTCGGGCCACCGGCAGCGTGACACTCAACACAGAAGGGTTTCTGACGAGCTCAGCCTGGAGCCAGAGAGGGTTCTGGGCGCACGAGAGGGTGGCGGCGGCCAGGCCGGCATGCGGTATGCGCAGGGGAGCAGGGGCGGGGGGGCAGGCAAGGAGAGGGCACCGGGGGGGGGGGCCTGGACTCACCGCGTGCACGGGAGCGGCGATGTCCAGGTGGACCCACACCCCAGGCCAGTCAAAGCCGATGTGTGAGGCAATGAAAAGGCCGGCACAGGAGCTGGGGCTGTTGTCCCGGTCCTAGAGGGACAGAGGGATAGATGGTGACCTTTCTGCTGGCAGCAGCAGGGGCGTCGGGGAGGGGCTCTGCCAGGGCAAGTTCAGGGTCCACTGGACCTGCTAGGGGCACTCCCATGCCCTCGAGACCACAGCGTCCTCAGCCACCGCCTCCCCTTGTCTGCGAGAGGGGGCCTGGGGAGCGGGGGTGCCCAGCGTGGGGAGGCTGCAGACAGGGACCCCAAGGGCTTTGCACGCGGTTAAGGGTTCTGCTTGCATCCTGGGGAGCCTGCGGAGCCAGCCAAAGAGCTGATGGGGGGCAACGGAGGCAGACCGCAGAGTGGGGAGGGAGCTCCGGCCCAGACCCGAGGCCGGGGCTCCAGTGAGAGGCGCGTCCACGTTCCGGACACTTCTACCCTGAGCGTGGATCTGGGGCCCAGCTGGGGGGCCCCTTGTCCACACTGCTGCTGCGTCTTGGGATCCCTTGGGACTCTGTCTGCCCTGCCCCGCCCCGCCCGGCACGGGGGCCCCTGCAAGCCTACCGCCACGGAGTTCTTCATGTCGGCCACGGCCGAGGTGAACTCGCTGAAGTGCAGCTCGGGGCAGTAGACCAGCGGGTGCACCAGGTCCCCGCACCTCGTCCCGGCCTTCACGCAGGCCGCCTCCCACTCGGCGCTGTTGGTGAGCACCGCAGCGTGGTACTTGCCCGTGGCAATGCCCTGGGAGCGGGGCGGGCGCAGAGGGAGGGGCGGAGCGCAGGCGAGCGGCCACGTGGGGCGCAGAAGCCAAGAGGGGCAGAGAGACGGAAAGAAGAAACGGGAGCTCACGTGAGCCACCAGGGAGGACGGTGGGACCCAGCCCCTGGGCTCCGCCACCCGCACCCCGCTGGGTGCCAGGGACCAGCTCCCGGGCCTTGCCCTGGGCGGGCACTCGAGGTGGCCCACCTGCGCTCCGGTCAGCGTGGCCATGTCCAGGATGATGTCCGCGCCCAGGTCCTTGCAGGCGTAGGACACGCCGTCCGCCAGCACCAGCCTGCCCTCCGCGTCGGTGTTGTTGACCTCCACGGTCCTGGGGTGCAGCGGGGCCCCGTGCTCAGGGGCGGCGCTCCCCGGGGCACCGGGACCGAGTCCCTTTGGGACTGGGGGGACCCCGTTAGAGCCCTCTCCCCTCTCCGGGAGACAGGGCCGCACCCGCCCCTACCGCGATGTAGCGCCAGGGTCAGAAGCAGGGGGCGCAGGTCGGTCCCACCCCGCTGCTCTCCAGCTGTGAGCCCGGGAACCCCACCCGGCCCCCTGTGCCTCAGTTTCCTCATCTGTAAGCTGGGAGAACAGGGTTGTGTGGGCAGCCTAGCGTGCACTGGGCCAGCCCGGGGAGCCCACACTGCCTGGCACAAGGCAAATGCAATAGGGGGAGCCCCTCCGGGGGCCGCCCTGCACACAGGCACCCGTGCAGGGGGCGGCGAGCGGACTCTCCTATTGCGAATCTGGACCACCCGGTCCTCCGGCTGCTGCCCACTGACTTCAGTGTGTCCTTCTGCAGCTGGGAAGGAGCAGTTTGGGGGCCGATCCCAAGGGGGAAATGCAGGGAGGGCCTCCAAGTAGGGAACCTGGGGGGCGGGCAGGGCTTCCGACACACAAAGAGCTTTACGCCGAAAGCTGCTAAGGCAGGATGGATCCTGAGCTGGGGACCCTGAGGGGGCCCGACGCCTCATCCAGTGATGTGACCCACCACCAGCTCCCGGACCCCTGGGAGCAAGCAGCCCGCTGCCCACAGGCTCCTGTGACAGGGCGTCCTCCCCACAGCACGTGCCTCTGGCTGGAGCGGGCAGGGCGACATCCGCCCCCAGGCCGGCCGTGGTTCAGGGCTGAGCAGCCTGGCCCTGAGAACCCCTCCCCCGCCACGAGGTCCAGCAGGGCCCGCAGGCCCAGAGCGCAGCCAGGGGGCGAGCGGAACCGGCCTTACTTTCCTGAGTACAGCAGGTGGATGTCATCTGGCCTCGTGGCGTTGGGACCCACTGAGTTCTCGGCCAAGCAGAACACAGCGTGGAGGTTGTCTTTGAAACCCTGCGGGGAACACGGGCAGAGGCTCTGGTTACCGGCTAGCCGTGCGTGGAGCAGACAGAACTGGCCAGAGTTTTCTGACCCCCGGGGACAGCAGACCAACGGAGCCCCAGGGAGCAGAGAGCACCGCTTCCTGTCACTCCCCAGCAGTCCTGGTGTCACCCCATCTGGGGGAGTCTCGTCTCCTCCAACAGAGCCCACGCAATGCGGGAATGAGCCCGGGAGTGGGGCTGCTGCCTTTCCTCCTGGCTCTCCCGCTTACCGGGGCACGGCTCGGCCCCCCCCTCCCACCCACGAAACATGGTCGGCGAGCAATGTCTCCCACTGCACAAACCGTGTGCGCTCTGGGGATGGGGCTCGGGGAGAGCTTGCCTCGCACAAGTTTGGTGTGAAGTTAGTTTTCTGAGGTCAAAACGTGACGTGTGTACACGGAGAAACGTGCACGGAACAGGCTAAGGCAGTTTCCGCCCTACAGGGGCCCTGAACCTGTCCCAGAAAACCCCAAGCAGGTGTTGCCTGGCTGGCAGGTGGAATCGAGGTCCCACACCCCATGTGGGCCTCTCCTCGGCTCCTGGACGCAAGCCCTTAACCAAGACTCATCTCAAGGCACGGGGTGCACCAGACCCCCTCCAGGGCCCGTAATAACAGCTCGTAGATATGGAACCTTTCTCTGGAACAGGTGCCAAGCCACAGGTGCAGAGCCCCCATCGAGGGTAAGCGAGGGCCCGTGGCAGGCAGAGGCAGCAGCACGGGCAGGAGCCACGGCACGGGGCCGGGACGGCTCGGAGCCTGAACCCAACACCCGGTGCCCGGGGAGAGCGCAGGTCTCGGGATCCCCAGGGAGACTGAGAACCCGCAGGCAGCCGAGGTTTGAGGTAAGTCAGGCCTGGAAGGTCACTCCCGCCCCAGAACCCGATGCCACCTGCCCCCAGCAAGCCCTAACCTAGGGATGCACGTCCTCCCCTGTATAAAATGGTAGAACGTCGAATTTTGAAATAATTTCCAACTTGCAGAAAATTTTGCAAAAACAGTACGAGCAATTCCCAGACACCCTTGACTGCCCCCCACCCCTCCCAGTGCCAACGCCTGGCATGACCAGTGTGCTCTACACTTGGGGGGGGGGGTCATCACCGACGTGGTGGTGGGATCCAGCCCGGGCTCACCGACTGGGCTGTCACCTCAGTCCCCTCACTCTGGGGCTGCCGAGGCCTGGCCTCCGTGTCCGGTGGCCTCACACGTCTCCTCCTCCCTGAGCCCCAGGCCCTGCGCTTGGCAGGACGCCCAGAGACGTGCCATGTTCTTCCCAGTGTTGTCTCGGAGGTGTGTCATGCGCCGTGCCCCTGCCCCGGTGACGTCGCAGGCATGTCACGGTCCCCCTAATTCACTCTGGAACACGCCAGCCGTCCTGTTCGCACCGCATTTGCACACGCTGGCTTTAGCGGCTGTCGCCGGGCGACAGGTACGGTGCTGCCTGCCGACGCTGACTTGCTATCTCCTTGGCAGCGGGGAAGGGTGGGGGTTCTCGGGGGAAACAGCGCTCACCTCCCCGGGTCACCTGTTCCTCCAACACTCTGTCCCTACTTGTGGACGTGCGGATGCTCGGGTTACCCTGTGGGTTATAAGCCAGCATTTTGTGGCTCACAAAAACTGGGATTAAGGGTGGAGCCTCTGGGCCGTGGCCCTTGGGGGAGCAGGGGCCCTCAGCACCCCGCTGTAGCACCCTTGGACGCGGACAGTCCCGACGGTCCCGAGACGGCTCATGGCCACCCTGCGATAAGTCAGTGCCGGCTGCCAAGTGGCTCCCTGCGAGCAGGAAGCTAGAGCCAGACCCTCCGCCAGAGCAGCACCCGGCGTGAACGGCGGTGAGGCCAGAGCGCGGCCGCGTGAGCCCTCCGGGTGCTCCCCGGGGGCCGCCGACACGCCGCGGCTGTGCCCCTCAGAGAGGGCCGGCCGGCGAGCGCCTCACAGCGGGGCCTGTCCCCTTGCGTCCCGACGAGCTCATCCACACGCCAGCAGGGATCTGGGCGGGGGGGGGGCGGGGGGCAGGGGGC
This sequence comes from Paguma larvata, assembly GCA_030068075.1. Lineage (NCBI taxonomy): Eukaryota > Metazoa > Chordata > Mammalia > Carnivora > Viverridae > Paguma > Paguma larvata. Next base: position 45,088,772 of record CM057844.1, on the reverse strand, counting down.
AGGGGCGAGGCGACGCCCACGCGGGCCAGGCCACGGTACGGGGGGGGGCACCAGCGCCTCATCGACCGCCGGCCCCCCACATCGCCCACAGCCAGTGAGGGCGCCAGGGCCCTTCCACCGCGTCCCCACTCGGGGCTCCGGCCTGGCTCGAGAGTGTGCTGGCACCCTCTGCCCTGCTAGAGGCCCCCAAGCGTGGCCTCCCGCCCGCCCACAGAGCCCTTCTTTCCTTCTGGGCCGTCTGCTTGTCTCGGGCGCCGGCCTGGACTCCTGACCAGCCGGAATTAGAAACTGGCTGCCAAGACCTTTTTGTTTTCATTTGAAGGAGAAAGAGGGTCTGGCATGCGGCGAGGTGGAGGCCGGGCCCCTTCGAAGCAGCCTGAGGAGGTGAGCCCCGTGCCGGGCGGAGCGTCCTGCGCCTTGGTGGAACAAACTCTTTATGGCACGGGGACTTCAGGCTCCGAAGGACGTCACCGGAGGCCTCCCTGGAGTCCTGCCTTCCTCCCAGCTTAGCGTCTCTGGCCTCTGACAGGCGCAGAGCGTTCGGGATGAGGTGATGCCCCCCTGAGGAGTGGCAGGAAGCCCTGGAAGCCCACGCAGAGCAGGGGGAGAGGCGCCGAGCCGAAGCGGGGAAAGGGATGGGGGAGGAAGGGGAGCCCGCACCCAGGGCACCCCCCTCCCCGAGGACTGCAGACGGTGGGGTCACACTCACCTGCTTGATGGCAGCTCTGAAGGCCCCCAGCACGGCCGCGGCGCCCCCGCAGTCCCTCTTCATCCCTGGCATGGTGGTCTGGAGGGGGCACAAAGGCACCGGGACAGCAGTGAGCACGAGCGGATGCCGGCCCTGCCGTCGGCAGTGCCCCACCCCTGCCTGGCACACTAGTGCCCCAGCTCCGCTCCCTCAGAGCTGCGGGACCTGGTGCCGGGTCCCCTGAGCTCACATGGAACAGAAGAGACGCCCACGGGTCACGCGGCTGTTCCCCACAAGCAATGGGACATAACGGCCGAAGGTGATGGGAGCCTCTTGCCGGAGCAGAGCTTTGGGGTTTACCCGATGAACCAGAGGTGAGAGTGGGGGAGCCGGGGAGCTGCCCAGACCCGCCACGTTGGCCGTGGCCTGGCTCCTACGGCCCGGCCACCCAACCCCCAGGCCACTAAGTTCCCCTGGGGTCTGTCTGCAACTGCTCTCTCTGTCCGTGTCTCTGCCCAAGTTTTGAAGAAGAACTGAGGTCCGGGGCATCTGAGGCTTGCTTGAGGCGTGTGGGCAGCGCGGCCAGGCTCTGGAGCCAGCTTCCCCGCACCTGTCACCACTGGGCCCCGGCTCTCTCTGCTCCTGAACGTCGATGACTCAAACAATCCACTCAGGGGGCGCCTGGGTGGCTCAGTCAGTTAAGCGTCCGACTTCAGTTCGGGTCATGATCTCACGGTCTGTGAGTTCGAGCCCCACGTCAGGCTCTGTGCTGATGGCTCAGAGCCTGGAGCCTGCTTCAGATTCTGTGTCTCCCTCTCTCTCTGCCCTTCTCCTGCTCACGCTATGTCTCTATGTCTCTCAAAAATAAATAAACGTTAAAAAACAAAAAACAATCCACTCAGGTTTGTGTGAGTTCTTCCCCAAGGTCACGGTCACCAGTCCCCAACCCCACAGCCCGCTCTGTCGGTGTCTAACGGGGGCTGGGCCAGGCATGGGCCCCTCGTGCTGCAGAAGTAGCTGCGAGTAGCTGTGATTTTTCTACAAACCGGGTGAGAGCGGTTACACATTTTTACATTCGATGGGCTCCCAGCTCTAATTGACAAGTTCATACTTTAAATTAACAACAGGTCATCAGATGTAGGGTTTGGGTCTGAAACGTATGGAGTGGCTTTTTTGAACCCTTATCGGATTACACAAGCCTCGGGTTTTAATGGAAAGTATTTTTAGACATAAACTGATCTGACGATGACCCGACTAGCACTATTGAAAACAAGCCGTCTCTTTGACCTCGTCGGCGAGAGAGCCGAGGATGTTTAAATGGAAAAACGGGGGCTCAGATCCGGAATCAAACGGCTCGCAAAACGGCCCGCACAGAACGACTCGAGATGGTCGCTGAAATTGTGTCTCCCTGTCACCGGGGCGGCCTCCCGACCACAGACGGGGAGCGCCACTCGGCAAATGGAACTCAATTGACTGCGTGAGCTTTGCAGACCGCCCCCCACCATGCTGTTCCTGGTTTTATAAAAGAGACGCTTCCCAGAGAAGCAGGAAGAGGTCACTCCCCTGGGACAGTCACGGGGGTTGTCACGCGATTTGGCAAAGCAACGTGGGGCCGCAGCCTCGACGCCAACGGCCGCTGGACTCGCCTCCGCCCTCCACGGGGCCAGTCCCTTGTTTCCTCGCTGGTGCAGACGCGCGACTCACTTCGCAAAGCCTCCTCCGCCGGGCGCGGCTGTTCCCCACGTTCTGTGTGATGGGACGGTGCGTGCGGAGCGGTCCTGTTCCCGCCAGAGGCTCGCGGGCCGTCAGGGCGGGCGCCGGGGCCGGGCGCCGGGCTCCCTGCTCAGCTAGAGAACTGAGCTTCTGAACACCGCTCTCACCTCAAGGCACAGCTGACGCGCGCGGGGTATTCGGACTCAGGTGCCTGGTGGATGCCTTCTTAGAAAACAACCAAGTAGGGCGCCTGGGTGGCTCAGTCGGTTGAGCATCCGACTTCAGCTCAGGTCATGATCTCACGGTTTGTGAGTTCGAGCCCCACGTCGGGCTCTGTGCCGACAGCTTGGAGCTTGGAGCCTGCTTCAGACTCTCTGCCTCCCTTTCTCATGCTCTGTCTCCCCTGCTCATGCTCTCTCTCTCTCTCTCTCTCTCTCCCCGCCCCAAAAATAAATAAACATTAAAAAAATTAAAAAAGAAAAGAAAAGAAAACGACCAAGTGGGCCTCTCCCTTCCAGGAGCAGAGGCGACAGTAGTCGGCGCCAGTGGTAAAATCTGAGTTTTTCGAGCAAAAATCATGATTTTGAAAATCTTGTATCTGCCTCTGCGACCTTCTTAGTAGCAATTTTTAAGATGAGATGGATGGTGGGACCGAGCGTGACTTTTAAAAATATCATATGTTGGGGCGCCCGGGTGGTTCAGTCCGTTGAACGTCCGACGCTTGGTTCTGGCTCAGGCCATGGTCTCACAGTCCGTGGGTTCGAGCCCCATGTCGGGCTCCGTGCTGACAGTGTGGAGCCTGCTTGGGATTCTCTCACTCCATCTTTCTCCACCCCTCCCCTGCACGTGCGCGCTCTCTCTCTCTCTCAAAATAAGTAAATAAACGTTTCTTTAAAAGTTTTTAGAAATACAATGACATGGATGGTGGAGCCAAGTGTGACTTTTAAAAATATTCTACATTGTGTCGAAATTTGGAGGTTCTGCATAACTCCGTGGGTGGTGTCTTCTGAATGGCCCTGCAGGATACCACCCGATCACGCAGAGTTCAAGACAGACCATAGCTGTCGACATAACAGAGTGTGAAGAGACACTGCCGTGGTGCCCGATCCCACACGGTCACTCGGCTTGCAGACATTCCCGCTTGACGAGTTTTGGTGTAATAATAGCAAAGAATGTCCTTGGTTGTTTGTAAAGGGCGCTAAAATATTTCTCCCTTTTCCGCCAACACAACGAGGGAGGCCAGATTTTCTTTTTGTGTTTCAACAAAAACAACAGATCCCAAAGGACTAACTGCAGAGGCAGCCACGAGATCTCGGCTGTCTTCTGTGAAGGCAGACACGAGCGAGACTGGCAAAGTGTCACGCGATGTCCCTCTTCTTGATGATTTCTTTGCATTGGGGGAAATACAGTTATTTTCATAAAATAGTCACATTTACACACGACGGATTTCTACTGTTATTTTAAAATAAGTTACTATCTTTCCCCAATTTTAATTTCTAGCAGGGTAAATACCGACAGACAGCGCTCTTCTAAACAAGAGGCTCCTTGGGATCAATACTTTTGGAGACTAACACATTTGAGACCTAAATTCACACTGGTCCTGATTTCCCTTTGAGGTCTTTGGAGACAGGGGGGTGACTCCTCCTGCGGAGTTCGTTCGGCGCCCCCAGCAACATGCCTCACTCTTTGGCCCCCGCTTCGCACTCTGACCCTCCAACAAACCAGCGTCCCAACTAAGCATCGGATCCCAGGGGAAACGAGCTTGCACTTCTCCCCGCTGGCACTCAGCTGCCTCCAGGGCAAGAGCCAGTGTCACGGGTGGCCAGCACCAGGTGCAGCCCGGGGGACACTGTCTTTGGAGTCTGAAAATAATAATTAACAGACTAAAATTCGGTTTGCCTGCGGTCATCAGTGGTAAAATAATTTCTCCTGAAAAATCTGTGGTTTGAAGAGAGTTCTAATCACATAAATAAAAGCTTTGGACCTGCCCATTGTAATTACGTATCCTTTTAGAATCCTCAGTCTGCACGGATGCTAATAACCCCTCCCCCCCCAGGAGCACAGCCGGTCAGGCTCTGCGACATGCCTTCCATCAGAGAACGGAGGCAGAGCCGGCACCCACGGTGCCACGCTGTTCCTGCCTCCAGCCGTGGGCGCCAAGCAAACCCAAGGGTGCGGGGAGCCTGGGACCCTTGGCTCCCTCGCCTCTGGGAACCCCTGGACCGGCGTAGGCCTTTGAAGGCCGCTAGAATCAATCTGGAAGGACTGAAGACATGGACCAGATCCCAATTTCCGGAGTTTCTTGGGAAATGGGGTTCCTGGCGGTCTCTGCCAAGTGGTCCTGTCACGAAAGACTTGTTCCTGGCTATCTGTGTATTGACCGCTTCATGCAACAGAAACTCTTCAAAATTAAAATTAATAGTGTTTTGGGGCCAATTTGGACCAACCATGGGTGAAGATGGACTCACAAATCTGGTATCTCTGTCCATGCAATGGACATAAAGAGGTGAAAAAGATCAATTTGGATAAAATCACAGGCAAATCTGCAGAAGCGAAGGCCTGAAAACAGACACTGTAATGCTAACATCTGTTACCACGACAGGCCACAAGGGAAGCATACGTTTTTTTTTCTATCCAAAACATTTTAATGTTACTTAAAAGTGTTGATCTATTACTGTCTTCTTTATGTGTACCGTAATATTTATCAATTTATTTATTTTAAAGGTTTATTTTTAAGTAATCTCTACGCCCAGCATGGGGCTCCAACTGACAACTCCGAGATCAAGAGTCACACGCTCCGCCCACTGAGCCAGCCAGGTGCCCCTGGAATATTTACTTCAGTGTTTTACTGGCATGAGGATATGTATGGAAGGTGTTTGTTTTTTTAAACCTTTATTATTGGATCATTTCCTGATTAGTTCTGAAAATAATGTTCTTTACAGGAGGAGGGATGTTACGAAAAAACAAAAAACAAAACACAGGGCGCCTGGGTGGCTCGGTCGGTTCAGCGGCCGACTTTGGCTCAGGTCATGATCTTACGGCTCGAGGGCTCTAGCTCCGTGTCGGGCTCTGTGCTGGCGGCTCAGAGCCTGGAGGCTGCTTCGGATTCTGTGTCTCCCTCTCTCTCTCCCCCTCCCCTGCTCATATTCTGTCTCCCTCTGTCTCTCAAAAATAAACATCAAAAAAACAAAAGGCCATGCACTCTGGGTACCAAATGCACTAGGCCGATTAGCAGTCGGTGCAAAAGGCAGCACACAATCTCCGCCCGAAGTAGCGACCGGCACCTGGGGTTCAGGTCAGAAAGCGCCGGAACTGCACGGGACAGCGCCTCCCGGCTCGGGCGAGCACTGCCAGCGGGAGACGGAGGACCCGTCCTGCCAGAGCTGCTGGGTTTACCAAGGTCAGATAGCCAGGCTTCTGTGAGAATCTTCCTGTTTTGTGAACGCTGGTAACTGACTCGGATTATAGACCAGCGCTCGGGCCAACAGGACACATCTGCGAGCCCCGCGGCTGCCAGCTCTCCATGTCTGCTCCGTGTGAGCTTGGCCTGTCCTGTGTCTTCCCCGGCTTCCTCGCTGGGAGGGTTGGCTCTCTCTTCCCAGGTCTCCTGAGGCACCGCCAGCTCCTTCCCAGGCCTTCTGGGTCTTGGCGCCAGAAAGCCCAGCCCAGGCCGGGTGCCCAGTAGTTGCTCAATGCGAGTGTGTGACATGAACAGATGAAGACATGTCCCTCCCCCTCTTCCTGGTGCCGCCTCAGCTCTCGGTGCACGGCGGGCCCGAACGCGCTGGGTGTGGAGGAGGGAGACGGTGCCACAACCGGTGCCCGGCCTCCGGACACGACCACGCCTGAAGGCCGCCCACAGGACACACTTCCGAGGCCCGGCCTCACCGGGACACCTGCCGGCGGCTTGCTGGTGGGTCCAAACCCTCCCGGCCTTCTCCAGGCGCCTGTTCTCCACACGGGCTCGTGCAGACCCCCACCGAGTGTTCTGTCTGTGGAAGCCCTGGACGGTTGTGGGGACAGTGGGCCCCATCCCACGCCCTTCTCTTCAGTCAGAACGACCGATTCCTTAAACCTTGCCTCCTTGGGTTAGTTTTCCAGCCTTTGAATCGTTCCTGCGGCTCCTCTCCGGATCCTGTCCAGGGTTTTGTGTTCGAAGCGTGGACATGAAGCCATCTCCCCCTCAGAAGAGGAATCGGCCCCAGTGGTGCTTCTGGGACCTGGCTCCCCAGAGGCACGGCCGAGGCCACGGTACAGGGAACCTCGCCTGCTGCCTTTCCCCGCGCTTCTGAGAGCTGATGAGCCCGCCCCCGACCCTCCTCGCCCCGGGCCCCTGTCCGCGCGCCGGCCCCCAGCACCTCACCTTCCCTTTGATGCTGAGACCCCCGGTGTCATACACGATCCCTTTGCCCACCCATGCGATGGTCTGGGTGGCTCCTTCCGGAGTGTGGCTGAGGACGGCCAGCGCGGGGGGGTGCACAGCGGCTTTGCCGACACCATAGATTCCTGCAGAAAGCACAGGGATGGGGTCAGTTGGGCTCAGGTTGGACTGAGCAGAGACCTCCCAGCAGCCCCCCAGAAACACCAGCTCTCCCCCCGGAAATCTGTGTAGGCATGTGGATGTTTCTCCTGAGCGTGTGCAGTCCTAGCCCCAGCGACCTGCCCCCCTCTCCTGCCCCCTGGCCAGCGTGGGATTGGGGAATGCAAATTAGTTCCAAAGCTCCGGGGCTGCAAACCAATTCTGTGCAAAAAAAAAAAAAAAAAAAAAAAATCCACTGAGGAAAGAAAAACCTGTATCGTTCCCAGAAAGAAATGAACACGATTGCAGAATGAAATGATTTTTGGATAATGCTCCAAGGCCACTCCAGCCCACGCTCATTCTCCCACCCCGAGCCTTCCACCCTTTCCAAGCTCACTCCTACTGAGGCCTCACTGCTGCCATGATGTTTCCCACATTCTCAAGAAAGCCTGTTGCGGGCAGAAACCATGCCTCCAAGTCCCCCAGTAACTGGACTGAACAATCGCCAAAATCACGGCGACAGCTGATAATGGCTGCCTGACAAACTCCTATGCATCCTGCAAGACCCGCTGTTAAACGTCCTCTCCTCTGTGGAGATTTCCCTGACAGGAGTAGCCTCTCCTTCCACTCGGGGATGGCTTACGGGTCCTGTGGTAGGCACCCCCGTGACCCACGCCTCTGGGCATTCTCGAGCACACGGAGCCCCTCTCCCTCCATGTGGACGGAACCTCAGGTCCCACTTCTTCTGGATACAGCAGAAGTGATGAGATACCACTTCCGAGACTGAGTTACAAAATAAGACCTTGGTTCTTCCTCACCCGCTTGCTCTTCCTCACCCCGAAACCATGCTTTGAGGGCAGCGGCCACCTGTGAGCTCTGCTCAGCAAAGGCCAGCAAGGACCCAAGGCCTGGAGACAGAGAGCACACCTCCGGCCCCGGTCGAGCCTTTGGATGACAGCCGACCGACCTGGTCAACAAGCTGGGTCTCTGCCCGAGAGGGACCCGCCCCCAGCTCAGCCGGGCCCGATTCCCCGCCCACAGGACCGTGTGGCCCTCCCTTCTGGAGTCATCTGTTTGGCAGCCACAGATCGAGAGTACAGTGCCCCTCCCCCAGCCAGAACGAGAGCAGCTTGTCCTAGGGCCTGGGGGGCGGGGAGGAGGGGCCCAGCCACCAGGAAAGGCCCTCTGGGAAGGTGGCTTCCCCTCGAGGCATGCGGAGCACGATGGCTCTGCCGTGAAAGCTCTTGGGGAAGCACCCCAGAGAAAGAGAGCTGTAAGGATGAAGCCCTGAGGCGCACGTGGGCTTGTGCACTCGAGGAGCGGAGAGGCCTGGCTGAGCTGGCCCAGGGAGCCGGGACGGCAGCCCTTGTGGACAGGGAGTGGGCCACGGGAGGACTCGGGCACCATGGCTTCCAGAATCCAAACCAGAACCTGAATCGGTTTCCCTAGAGACAGTCTGCCTCCCAGCGTCTGGCCTCGGTTTGGACGCAGGCTGGCCCCTTCCAGGGGAAGCTCGAGGCAACACGGCTGCCACCCTCGCACCCCAGCACTGCGGCCGCGGCTGGCGCGGCGCGGCCCTACCCACCTCCGAACCCTCTCGTCTTCAGCTCCTCGTCCCGGATGATGGTCGGGGTGATCCCCAGGTCTTTCCCGACTTTCTTAATCTCCTGGACACGTTCATGGAAAAAGCGACACAAAGACATGTGACGGTGGCTCCCAACGCTGAGGCCGAGGCTCTGGGCCGGGATGCGCCGACACCCGCGTGCGGAGGGGGGCCGGGCTGGGGAGCCAGGGCCCCCACTCTCTCTCCGCTTTGGACGCGATTAAATCCAGGACAGAAGGCTCGCCGCCAAACTACAATTTCCTGCGGTTCATGGCTGCAGGCCTGCAGAGAGGCCTTGAGGCTCTGTCCGCCCTCCGCCCTCCGCCCTCCGCCGAGGCGGGCTGGCCCCTCGCAGCTGGGTGGACCGTGGGACTCCATCCACGGCGGCCCCACGCCTCCCTGGGCAAGGTGCAGAGACTGGGGACACTGTCCCCTCCGGCCCCAGGTGTCCTCTGGCTTCCGCGGGGTTCTGCCAATGCCTCTCCCTCCCTGGTCCCAGCCTGGCCCCGCGCTGGCACGACCAACTCCCCAGGGCCACGAACCTCGAGGAACGCGTCTGTGTTCATCTCGTTGCACGGAGTGTCCACAATACGGGCAGCCAGCCGCACGCCTTCTGTGGCGTTTGTTAAGCACTGGGGAAGAAAACCAGAGGCTGTCACTGGGGACCTGGGGCCAGGCCGGAAGGGCTGTCCCTCCCTCTCCATTCCCCCAGGGACCAAAGGCACCGGCAGCACCTAGGGGAGGTTTCGGGGCTGCCGACGGCATCGAGGGCCAGGCCAGGGGGAAGAAGGGGTCACTCTGCCTGCTGTTGCCCCCCAGTACCTGTGACCCATCCAGCACCCTACAGAAAGTTCGGCACGGCTCTGCACCTGGCCTCCAATACAGATAATACAACAATCCTGCAGCCTGGCGTCCCCGCCTGCTGTCAGTGGGGCCCACCTTCCCGGCCAAGCCTCCTCTGCTGCTTACTCCCTCATCCTGGGGACAGGTGGCTGGTGCCTGGGCACACACTGGGCATCCCCCCCTCTGGCACCTGCCAATCCCACGTCCTCTGCTGGGGAGAAGTGTTGTCCTTTGCTTCTGACTGAATGTCTGTGTCTCCCCCAAACTCGTATGTTGAAGCCCTAGCCCCCAACATGATGGTATCAGGAGGCCGGGGAGGGGGCATCAGGTTTACATGAGGTTGGGGGGGGGGCGTGATGGGATTAGAGCCCTCACCAGACCCCGCCCTGATCTCCCATGTCCGGCCCCCACAACCGTAAGAAATACACATCAGTAAAGGCCCCATCTGTGGTCTTCCGTTGTGGCCTCAGCTGCCTGATACACCCTCCCTTCTCCTCTGGTCAAGACCCTAGCCATCCTTTGTGGCACTTCTTTAAGGCTGTATCCTCCAGAAGCTTCTCTGGACCCTCCCAACAGAGTAAAAGTGCTCTTTGCCCTGCGCCCCTGGACTCGCTGGCCCTCCCCGCAGCCCTCCGGCCATCTTCTTTTTTTCTTTTTCTTTAATTTTTTAAATGTATTTATTTTATTTTTGAGAGAGAGAGACATGCACACAGTGCGAGCAGGAGACAGGCAGAGGGAAAGGGAGACACAGAATCCGCAGCAGGCTCCAGGCTCCGAGCTGTCGGCACAGAGCCTGACGCGGGGCTCCAACTCACGGACTGTGAGATCATGACCTGAGCCGAAAGTCCGCGGCCTAACCAACTGAGCCCCCCGGGCGCCCCGGGATGCTGTTTTTCTCATCTGAGCCCCATGAGAGTGTGTCACAGACTCCCCGCTCCTGTCTTCCTGGTCATTCAATGCCACGCTGCTCTGGGCACGGGGTGCCCGCCCTGGCTCGTGCAGCTCACAGGTTGGCCCAGAAGCCCAGAAGGGAGCAGGGACCCGACACCGTCTGCCACGCTCAGCCCGGCACGGGGGAGGCCCTCCAGACAGGCGTCTGTGCTCCAATACAGACACCGCCTACCCGCCCCACCGGCCGCCCCACCGAGCCCCAACTCTGACTTCTGCCAAGTCCTGCTTTCACGTCGCCACTGACCCCGGAGGTTCTCTGCCTTCTCATTCGTCGCCCCCTGGCTGCTGCCCATGGCACCCCTCTACCCCACCCTGATGCGCACCACCCCCCACACTCCAGACACGGGGCTGGCCGGCCGCCTCCCTCGGCGCACGGCGAAGAGGCAACATCGGAAAAGCAGAGCGGCGCAGGTGCAGCGGGGGTACGGACGGCTGGAGGGGGTCATTGCCCTCCCAGCCCCACGGCATCGGGGAGGGCAGGCTCGGGGGTGACGGCGCCAGCCCAGCCACCGCCTCCTAGGCCCTGCCGAATCGCTCTGAGAGCTTCTGCCATCGCCTGGTAATTAAACCTCAAAGCCTCAAAGGCCGAGACGCAGGACTTGACAGCTCAGGTATGAGATGTGACCGCGTGACCCCCGCCGCCTGACAGCGGGCTCTCCTCTGGGAGGCCGAGGGCCCCTGTCCGTGGGCGTCGCGGAGACCATTGCTCATCTCTGACGCAGCCCGCGGCCGCTGTCTGGGAGCGCGTCAGGGCCCTGAGACTCGTCTCTAAGGAGGCCAGGCGCTCGGCCAGCAGGCCTCCGTGAGTTCAGGGCTCCGGGTGCGACGCGGCCGGGTGAGCGGGCGGATGGCACCTGCGGGGGAGGCCGGGGAGGCTCCCGGGGCCCTCCGGCACCCCAGAGCCTCGTGAGGAGCTCGTGCCTCCTCGTGCCTCAGCCTCCCCATCACAAAAGCAAGATCCAGCATTCATTCATCCATTCATTTCACTGCACGCACGTTAATGGGAGCTCCTACTGTGTGCCAGGCTCCACACTAGACCCTGGGAATTTGAAGATGTCCACGGTACTCCAGTCTTGCTGAAAATCACAGCATCCCACTCAGTTAGACGCTACAGGGGAGGAGGGGAGGAGAGGCCACAGGAGCCCAGAGGGGAAGAGGACCTGGACGGGGGCTGAGGGGGGCCCCACGGTATAGAAAAGGCCACACGGGGTGTCGGAAGCTCCTGGGCTCATGATCCAAGACAGACGGGACAGAGGACCGACAGACAGTGGGCGAGGCTAAGACCTGGCTCTTAACGTCACCTAACGTTGCAAAGCCTCAGTCTACCCAGCTCTGCAATGGGAATAAGGACAGGCCCCAAGTCCTAGGGCTGTTGAGAGGCTTAAGCACAGGTGGCAAGCACTGAGAGCAGTTCCTGCTACCTGACGAGCACCGGAAGCCACTGCGCTCAGGCGGCCAGAGGAAGGGGGAGTGCAGGGAGGGCGTCCGGAGGCGGCAAGGAGGCTGCCACAATGGTCCAGGAGAGCAGTGGGGTGCGGTGGGGGGCTCCCCATGGCAGTGGCAGTGGGCAGAGCAGGATGCCTTGGATGGGGGTCAGGAGACCCACCAGCCCAGCGGCCCTATAGCCGAGGCTACAGCCCAGGTCCCTGCCCTCTGGAAGCTTCCATCCCAGCGGGGGGCACAAAGCCTGAGCGAAGATGTATCACATCAGGTGGGAAGGTGCTCGCACTCAGCAGAGGGCCTGACAGTGAGGGAGGCCATCTTGGCCAGATGGCCAGTCCCACTCCCACCCCTCCCTGGGGCGGGGAAGGGACACAGGCAGAAGCCAGACTGAGACCAAGCAGGGCCTGAGCAGGAAGGACTGGGACAGGAAAGCCGAGGAGGAGGTGGGAGCCCGGCAGGGCCCAGGCCCAGCAGGAAGTCACCCACCGTGGCTGGCAGGGAGGGAGGCAGGGAGGGAGAAGCACTTGGAGGAAGTGGGGGGTGGGGGGGTCCGGGGTGCTGCTCAGGCTCGCAGCCCCGGGGTCTGGCGGAGAGAGGCCCGAACTCGGAAGGAGTCCCCGCAGCTACAGGGGAAGGCGGGCATCGGTGGCCGTCTGAGGGACGAGCTCACAGACCTCCAAGAACCCCGACACGGGAACGCCGGGACGGTCAGGAAAGGGATGACGAGGTCATAGGCCGCAGGGGACGTGGGAAGGAGGCACGACTCTGGGTGGGGCAGACCCTTCCAGAAGGGATGACGAGCGGGATGACAAAGGTCCCAGTCCGGCAGACAGGGCCCTTTAAAAAAACAATGTCAGGAAGTGGGGTGGAAACTCCACTTTGTGGGCTGGGGGGGGAAGGGGAGTTCGGAAAGGCAAAGCAGTTAGCCCGCGGTCTGGAGATGAACGGAACGGGAGAGGAGCTGTTAGGAGGCGGCGGAGACCGAAGCACAGCCTCTCCGCCTCGAGCAAACAGTCCGGGGGGAGGAGGTGGGGGGTGAGGGGTGCCGGCCTGGGGCAGAGGTGAAGGGGGGGCGGGGGGCGGGGGGGGAAGCACAGCCCAGGTCTGGCCGGGGGCGAGGAGGGTGAGGCCACAGGACAGTCGCCCCGGGGTAGGAATCCAACCACCCACACAAGGACTTCTGACTTGGAATCCTTCTGAGCCTTGCCTCGCCTCAAAAGGATTATCCTCGGGGGGGGGGGGGCTCCTTGGGACCTCGGTCGGTGAGGCGTCTGCCTCTTATTTCAGCTCAGGTCATGATCTCAGGGTTTGTGGGATCAAGTCCCGAGTTCAGGCTCCACACGGCACGGAGCCTGCTTGGGATTCTCTCTCTCCTTCTCTCTCTGCCCCTCCCCCCATCTCAAGAATAAATAAATCTAAAAAAAAAAAAAAAAAGATCCAAGGCGATACTGTGTAGAAAAGCGTACCACAGAAGGTGACGTGACACACGGGCGGGCAGGATTCTCAGCAGGAAATGCGGAAATGCCTGGTGCGGGTTAGGTGCTTGGTAAATACTGGTCAAACAGACTGAATCCTGATAAGGAAGCCCACCCTGAGGGAGGGGGCCAGCTGCCTGCTCTGGAAAGTTCTCGGGGGCCTCCTCAGGCATCGCTGCAGCACCCCGGCGCCACGTTCCACGCCACACCCCCCACCCCGGGGATGACAAAGAGAGAGCTCCTGACTCCCCTTCCAACTGCCCCCGGCTCGTGCAGGCCCCGGGGACACGGTCTGAGCCTGCGGACACCCACTTGCAACGTGGACACCTCCACCGGCCCGTTGTCTTGTCCCACCAGGAAAAACTCCACCGTGACCGTCTTCTTCTCTGCGCGTCTCGAAGCCCCCGAGCGGTGGGTGAAGAGGGGGAAGGCCCGGGCCAGGGCGCACGCGGAGGCGAAGGCGTCGGCCCGCTCGCACACCATCTGCGGCACAGAGAGGCAGAGCCGTGAGGAGGGGCAAACCCACGGGGACTGCACTCAGGCAGTGCTGGGGCCTCGCGGTTGGGCCAGAGGCCTCTGTGGGTACAATCTGGACAGAGGGACCCCAACAAAGCCACCATGCAGGGGCCTGCCCGGAGCCACTGCCTCACCGAGTGAGAAAGGGACACATCGGCCACCAGATGTGGACTCCAAGACAAGAGAGTAGTAGGACACGGAGGGCAGTGGGTTCAGGAGACCTGGGGGGGAGTCTCTGATTTGCCACGGAAAATGGCCTAGTCTCTCTGACCTCAGTTTCCCTGTCTTGTAAGCAGGGTACAGTGTCCCGGGTTGTGGCTGCATGTCCACCCGGGAGGTACTGGGAGCCAGGGCGCTCGGCAGGCATGACGCCCGCTCCCCGCTGGCAGGCGGATGGCTCCGGCACTCACCAGGATGCACCGATGGGTCCCGGGCGGCAGGCAGGTCCGCACAAGTCGGGTGACGAAGTGGGCAGCAGAAGGGCTGTTGTGGCGGCTCACCCTGGAGGGCAGGGCGGCCACGGTGGCATAGTTCAGGTAGAGGGGACAGCTGTCCGTGGGGTTGGGGTTGAGCGTGCTTAGCGCGGCCTGCCAGAGCTGGAGCAGAAGGGGAGAGACAAGAGACAGACACCAGACTTCAAACAGTTCGCATGCCGGGAGCCGGTCCCCGCGTGCGGGTGCTTGCGTCGCTAAAAGGGCACTTTCGCAGCTTCCCCGGGGCACCCACGATCCGTAATTAAGATGTGTGGCATCTCGCTGGAGCTAAGCGTGTGTGTGTGTGTGTGTGTGTGTGTCTGCTGGCACGATTCCACCCTTGTGGGATTACACGGTGGGGATTTAAAAGGCCAGCGTGGGGGCCGCCGACTTCGAGCTGCCAGCCCGCAGCGGAGTGGGCCCGGCCAGGTGCCGCCGGGAGGGCTTCCGGAATCGGGCGGCCGGCTCCTCCCCCGCGGGGCCGCGCGCGCCCCTCGAAGGCGGCGGCGGCGCCCCGCGGGGCGGGGGGAGCCCCCCAGAGCTGCCGGGCTGGCCTCGCGCCCCTGCGGGCGCCGGGCGGGGCCTCCGGGCGGCAGCGCGGCCCGCTCACCTCCTCGGTGACCCGGGGCTGCAGCTTCCCGCGGACGTGGCTCCAGGGCACGCGGTGCAGGTGGTGCAGCTGGCCGAGCAGCAGCAGCGGCCGGCTCTGCGGGTCCGCGTCCCCGGCGCTCGCCTGAAACTGCAGCCCCACGTTCGCCATCTTCCGCCGGCCCGCGCCCACCCCCTCCCCGCCCCCAGGCCCGGCCCGGCCCGGCCCGGCCCGGCCGCCACCCCGCTCCGCTCGGGCTCCGCTCCGGCCCCGGCCTCGGCGCCGCCCCGGCCCTGCCCGGCCCTGCCGGCCCCGCCTCCCCCCGCCGCTCCGGGCCGCTCGCGAGACGTGCAGGGCCCGCCCGGGGCGCGAGGGGGCGCCGGGCCGGCGGGGCGGAGCGGGCGGCCCTGACCCCGGGGCGGGTCCCGACCCGCCGGCCCGGCCCGGCAGGCCCCGGCTGGCAGCCCGGCCCCAGGCCCGGGGTAGGCCCCCGCTGCCGGCAGGCTGCAGGGCCTGAGCAGGCCCGGATCCCAGGGGCGGGCCAAAAACCCGGCAGCCCCGGGCCCCAGAGCCCGGCAGGCGCCCCGCCCCCACCCCCACGCCGAGCAGGTCCCACGCAGGGGTAGGCCCCGAGCCCCACAGGCCCTGGAGTGGGTCCTGCGTTCAAAGTGAAGGAACCAGAGCTCTCCGTACAGCCTTTTCGGGAAGAGGCTCTGGCCTGCAGCCCCAGCACACCCGGGTGGCCCCGACCTCCAGCATACCGCACGCAGCCCAGCTGCCCCGGGCCCAACCTCAAGTCCCCCCTGGCAGCTGCCGCTGGACCACAGTCTGGATGAACCCTAAGCAGGCCTGGCTGCGGGCGGTGGTCCCGGGTAACCCTAGGCTGGCAGGGTGCGTGTCCTTCCCTCACTCCCCCCACCTGCCAGTCGGGTTTGCATTGGCCGGGTGATGCCCGGACTGGCACCAGCTCCCGACAGGCGAGGCCCCACTGCCTGGCATGCCGGCCAGTGTCAACAGTTCCCTCCTCCTCGCTTAATGGGTCCCGCAACACCAGTCGGGTCCCCACTATTTTCCGGGTGGCGGCGGAGGGGCCCTGGGGTGTGAGGTGCATGGCGGGTGTGCTGTTGGGAAGGGTCATAGCTCCTGCTGCTGCCCAGACACCAGGTTCAGGGAGTGCCGGCCCGGTTGAGGAAGCCCTACCAGCGCTCATGTAAAATAAAGCTCCTGCCCACATCCTGATTGCTCAAGGGCCTCTCTGCTACCTCCAGCAAGTTCCATGTGCCACTGTTCTCGTTCTGAGTTTCTTTCGTTATCGGCCTTAAAAATCGCCAAAGCCAACCCCCTAGCTCAGCATCTGAGGCCTTCGGCTGCTGATTTCCCGTCGAGTCTCCCCCACTCTCGGCCTTGCGGCCTGCCCGCGAGCCACGGCTTCGTCTTCCCCGTCCACTCTTCTGTGTCTCCCCCTCAGTTTGGAGCCACGGTCTCTGGCGCGGGGTCCCCGGTGGTCCCTCCGGACCAGAGCTTCAGCATTCTGAAGGCAAGGCTTGTGTCTCCTCTTTGCTCCGGTGCCCAGCACTGAGCAGGTGCCGAAAACCAGCTGTTGCATCAGTGAAAGGGATTCCTTCGAAAACCCTCCACTTCCCCACATGAAAGTCGACGCTAATTGGGTCTTATTTTCCTCAAAAGATTTTACAGCATCCGAATGTTTTCACACATTGTAAAGGGTACAAGAAGAGCTCGCAGGAGGATCTATCACTGTTTTTTTTTTTTTTCTGTTTGCAAATAACGCTGCAGAGAGGCACAGGGCACCCCAGCAGCAGGGGTGAGGCCTCGGGGGATCTTCTCCGAGGGGGAGGGCCGGGAGCTTTGTCTGGAGAGGGAAATAGGACTCGCACACACAAACAGGGCAGGGGAAGGCGTTGGGGTGGGGGAGAAACCTGGGAGGAGAGCTCAGACCCAGAGTGTCCACGTGTTCACGGGGGCAGGGGGGCGGGGGAGTGAAGATCAGAGGGTCCTGGCTAACCGAGAAGGAGAGGGCTGTGGCTGTAAGCCGGGGATTCACTCCAGAGACTTCTGCCTGCAGGAGGATCCAAGCCGTGCTTTTAGCAAGCCGGCTCTGGCGGGTTTGAGTGCAGGGCGTTGGAGGGGGAGAGAAACTGCTGGTAGAGAGATCATTCTAGAGATTGTTTCCTTTGAGAATTCTTTCATATTTAAGAGAATAACCCCACTGGCCCCAAGAAAGGACGAACGAGCTTACCCAATCCAACCAGCGTTTAGAGAACACTTATAAACAAAGCCGGGAAAATGCTAGATGCTTGTTAGGAGCAGATAGTCCGGATTTTTCCTTCTGAGGTCCCCTCCCCCCACCTCGAGTCGAAGAAATCCAAACTAAACAGGCTGCTAAGGAGTTACTGCACTTCAAATGCCTGCCAGTTTCCTCAAGATGTAGCTTGTGACGGACACAAATATATTCCAGGAAAGTACTTACCCTCTGCACTGCCGGCCTGACGGACTCCAACAGAAATAAGACAGGCAACACTTTGTTTAGATAAATTTTTATGAAGGTATTAATCCACAGCTTACTATATATTTCACTGTCAATGAAAAATGCACTCGACTTCATTTTCTTCAAAAAAAAAAAAAAAAGAGAAGTTAAAACAACTTACCAGATCTTGAATGAAACCCAAGAGGTAACTTGTGTTTTTGATGAGGTGCGACTCATCCCGAGTTCCACGGGGCGTTCAGGCTTTAGCAGCTGGGGAACAAGACCTCAAACTGGAAGAAATCAGAATAAAATTCCCAGGACTCAGGATGAGGCTTTTGGTCCCGTTCGCATTCTAAAGCCCGTTTCCGAGGTCATACCCTGTAAGATGGCTCTGGGCATAGGAAATGCGCATTTATAGATGAATTTCTCGCCTGTAGAAAACCTCCTCTAACACCCGCTTAGGCCGGTTGCCACGACATTCCCAGGTTCCATTATTCCAATGTGAGAAACACTCATTCCCCTTGGAGAGCGCTTGTTGGTTCCTCCTAGTCTTGTCCCTCATTCCTTTCAGCAGTAGATACTTACCGACTATCAGTTCTCAAGAGCTCCAGGCCCGGTCAGGCTTTGGGGGTACAATGGCATGTGGGGGTGGAGGGATGGGGGGTACGTGCATGCGTGCCTGTGCGCAGACCTGCGGGAGCCAAGAGAGCGGTAAAACCCAGAAATCCAGTCCCTGGGGGAAGGCCGAGCTGGGATGAGACCGTCCAGGACGAGCTGAGGTGTCCCAGGCAGTCGATCCCCGATAAGGGATTTGTTCCTGCGAGGGCTCATGGTCCTCAAGAGCGTGGTCCCTGCAGAACGGTCGAAAGCTCCTGTGCGCACAGAAGCGCGTGCGAAGTGTGCTGAGCCGCGGAGTCTGAACTTGATCTCATGAGTGACAGAGCCCGTGGAAGTGCCTCGGTCAAGACTAACGTGAAATCAAGGTAGGGTTCGTTCCTGGGGGACGGCGATCTGCTGCTTCACACGCCCAGACGGGACGGAGGCAGGCTTAGCTCCATGACCGCTCTCCACGGAGCGGCCGGCAGCGAGGTGAGCCCCCAGCAGACAGACGGCGGCACCCGAGCAACTTCGCAGGACGCGGCCTGTGCCGTGGGCGTCTGCGCCTTCCCTCGCCACACCGCACGTGCCTGGGTGTCAGGGAGCGCCTCGGTCACCCTTTGCAAATCGTGCGTGTGTGTGTGTGTGCACATAGATTTTCCCTGTACTATTTAAAGTTGGTCGCCCACGCTAAATACGGTAAATATGTCAGCGTGTATCTCTTAGGAACGAGGACATAATCACGATAACGTCCGGATCATACCCATGGTAAATGAACACTGCAACAATACTATTGTCTAATACACGGGCCACACTGATATGTGTTTAACTGTCCCCCGAATGTCCTTCATTGCCTTTTAAAACTCCCGAACCCAAATAAAGACCAGGCCTTCCGCCCGGTCGTCCGTTCTCTTTGTTCTCCTTGAATCCAGAACAATCCCCGCCTTTGTGTTTCCTGACGTCGACGTGTCTCGCAGAAGGTCCCACGGTCTGGATTCGTAGGAGTGTTTCCTGACGATTGGATGCGGGCTAAACACAGCGCGTTTCCCACCGCGCCCCGTCGGGAGCCGCTCGGCCCACTGTCTCCTGTTACCAGCCGAGCCGGGCGAGCGGGCGCCAGCGGGGTGGCCCGGAGCTCCTCACGGTAGAGGTCCGTTTCCCTCTTCACAGTCAACAGCGTTCGACTCAGTCTCCTCCGCAAAGCGCGCGCGGACCCTCGGGGTTTAAACCACGACCTTCCCTGGGTCCTGACCTCCCCCCTCCCCCCCCTGCCGGAGCCTTCACACGCAGCGATGATCTCCGCCTCAGTCGCGTGTTGGCCGCGACGTGGTGATTTTCTAGCTGAATCATCCCTTCCACATCTACCGCCTGGAAGGCTTGAGTAGAGACCTCCCCACCCCCCGCCTCCCCCGGCCCCAGGACGAGCTCACGGCATCTGTGGCGGCCGGGTGCAGAAGGGAAGCCGCGAGAGCCTCTTTTTCGAAAGAGAATTTCAAGATGGTGGCAGTGGGGGATGAACCGGAAAACGGGGCTGTGCCATGGCGGCGGCCCTGGGCTCCGGGACCGGCCGTGCCCCTCTTCTGTCCCTGTGTCTGGATCTTTCACGGCCCCTGCCCCCACTTTTTTTTTTTAATTTTTTTACTGTTTATTTTTTTTAACTTTTTAAAAAAAATTTTTTATCTTTATTTATTTTTGAGAGAGAGAGAGAGAGAGAGACAGAGCATGAATGGGGGAGGGGCAGAGAGAGAAGGACACAGAATCCGAAGCAGGCTCCAGGCTCCCTGGTTCAAACCCACAAACTGTGAAATCATGACTTGAGCCGAAGTCGGACGCTCAACCGACTGAGCCACCCAGGCACCCCTAATGTTTATTTATTTTTGAGAGAGAGAGAGAGAGACAGAGTGGGTGTGGGGAAGGGGCAGAGAGAGAGGGAGACGCAGAATCTGAAGCAGGCTCTGAGCTGTCAGCACAGAGCCTGACAGGGGACTCGAACTCACGAGCTGGGAGATCATGGCCTGAGCCGAAGTCAGACGCTCAACCAACTGAGCCACCCGGCGCCCCTCCCCCCGTCTCTTCCACGTGTCGTGCTCCATCTTCGGGGACTCCTGTCCTCTTTGGAACAACAAGATGATTCCCAGGCTGACTCTGCTCCTTCCCTGCCCCAAATCAAGAGCCCATAGGTCTCACGGGAGCCCTGTCTCCTTGAAGTTGGGGACATGGCCGTTTAGATTTCCATTGGGAAACCCAGTGCCACGTGGGAAGTGTGCCCACTGCTCCTCGGCTGTCCCCATTCCTGGTCCTTTCAGTAGACAAAAGGAGGATCTGGGTTTTTTTCAACACTATGGGTTCACGCGGATTCCTCGGCCTCGAAGCCGGCGTTACTGGGCTCGTCCCGCCGTGCCCCACCCCCGTTCATTCTTCCTTCTCCCACAGCGAGGACACGAGGCCCCAGTCACCCTTCCATGGATACTGGAGTGTTTTTTCCATAGCGCTCGTGACCACAAACCCACTACCTCAGGTTGGAAGTTTCTTTCATGTTCTTAGCATTACCCCGCTGGCATGGTCAACAGTTCCTTGGTTTTTGTGTGGCGTGTCCCTCTCGTTGCTTCCCTCCTATCTCTGTTTGTATCGAAGTGAAGGGTTTGCTGTTTTCTTTTTTTTTTTTAATTTTCTTTTTTGAATACGAACAACATGTATGTGGTTCAAGAGTTGAAACCGCGGGAAGGAATGCTCCAAGATGCTCCCTGTCCCGCCTTCTCCTTTTCCACTCATCCCCCCGCAGGCGGCCATTTGCATCGGGTTTTCGTTTCTCCTTCCCGTTTCCTTTGGCCAAAAACCCGTTTGTACGCGGTCCCGGATCGACACAGAAGACAGCATCACGCACGCGACCTGTTGCGACGCTCTGTGAGCTCCTCCGAGGCCCTTCTTACCTCCCGGTATCCGCGGGACGAGAGCACGTCCATGACAACGTGCCGGAGGAACCGCTGTTAACAACAGAGAGCGTTCCTTCTACCATCGGTGGTTTGTAGGACTTTTCGACGAAACGAGGGGCCGAGCTGGCTGCTCCGGGCAGTGCCCGGCCGTCGAGGCAGCCTAAACTATCCTCCCAGGGAGGCCGCGGGGTCGGACGGTAATAACCCTCATGTCTCAGGGACCAAATTCTTATTTCCTTCCGAACCCCGGCAAAATTATTTTCGTCGCCGTGCAGGTTTTCAAGGGCATGCGGGAGCCCCGGGCTCTTGGGACGGGGTGACTGCAGGAAGGAATCAGGGAGGAATCGGGGAGGCCCAGTGCCGCTCCCCGTTCCTTGGAGCCACGTAGCACTTGGGAAGGAGGGCGGACGGAAAAGCAAAGTGAGGGGGTGAATGTTTATTTTGATCAAGACTATCTTTTCTTTCGGAAAACCTTCCCTTACGAGGTCCTTTTTAAGTAGCCTGTTTCTCTAGCGCATTAGCAATGACTCGGTCTTCAAACACCTGAGTCACGTTTTTCCCTCGGAAACAGCCCTGTTAAACACCATTAGCTAAACGTGGGTCTTTGAAAAAGTGAGGAAGGGTCACAGAGCCGTTGCTGAGGATTTTGGCCGCTGAGGAGCGTGAGGCAGGGGGTGGGGTGAGGTGGGGGACAAAAAGCTAAGCAGGAATTGTTAGTTTTTCTTAAGGGGCCTGAGGGGGAAATTCAATGTATGTAGTTGTTCTCACTAAATCTGGAAGGTTCCATCTTTCAGGTGGCTCATAGTTACGGATGGAAAGTACCGAATTGGCACGACCTTACTTACACCGCAGTGCGGGTTAAAATGCTAGATTTGAAATAAGACCACTTATCCTTCTCGGCGATTTATAAAACAGAGCAACATTATAACCCAAACTGGGTAAAAAGCGTTCCAATCAGGTCCCTGGTGCGCCTCGCACCTTCATAAATTCCAATACTTAAACGTCACCTACGAGTGCCATAAAAAGACATTTTGAAGTCTTTTCCTTAACACGTTGGGAACACAGAGTCAATACACCCCATAAAGGACCATTTTTAAAGCGTGATTTATTTGTCACATTAGAAACTCGGCAGCACGTGAAATCGAGTCGTGTCGTGGGTACACCAAGGGTACACAGGCTAAGAGCCCTCTCTTTTTTCCCTGTAAACGAGATTACTTTCCATCTCCCAACACCCCCCGGGCCGGAGGAAGGGGGAGATGGGAGGTGAGCGGGCACCAGGGTGTTCCGGGGTGTTCTGTGGGAATCCTAGGGAAATGGCGGCCGGGGCCTGCGGGCTGACCGGGTCAGGGTTCACGGTCGGCTGGCATGCGGGCCCCGGGGGGGGGGAGGTGGGGCGGGGGGGGGGTGACTTCCGCAGTACATTTTTGTGCAGCACACGGAATGTCTGCCTCCATGAGGCAGGATGGAAAGTGCTCGAGTTCTGTGTAAATTTAATTATTAGCATGAACCGAAGGTACTGTCATTGTTTAACTCGGCCGACCTTTTAAATGGATAACCAACCTTGAGGCTTAATTGGATTTAAAAAAAAAAATCAATTTCTAGCCATCGCATAGTGCGGAAATGAAGTGTTACATTCTCAGGCAACTGGAAGGCCAGTTTTGCTGCAGCCTATTTCTTATTATTTACCACTTGAAAATGACACGATCCATCTTGGTAAGCATTTTACGTACACGCATACCTTTCATAAACACCCCCGAACGCACACGCGTATGCACACCGAGTCGTGTCACAGAAGCATCATTATTTTCTGCTCGGCAGCAGGCTTAGTCATCAGCCGTCATCTCTTCACACCAATTACGCGAAAAACTGAACGAGGGATAATGAGATACCACTGTTTGCAAATCTCTCTCAGCCTCAGTCTGGTCTCATCTTGGTAATAAGGAAGAAATCCTTGAGGAAGCCTTTACATCACATCTTGACCATTAAATCTTTCTCGTAGAAGGTCATTTAATTTTATGGAAAGAAATGAACAATTCGAATGGCATGAGCAGAATTGATACTGCTCTGGGAAGTAGAACGTTGGAGACTCTGGTTCCGGCCCTGGGCTGTCCTGGTCATGTGACCTTGGGGGGGGGCCCTCTTGCCGGGGTGTCAGTTTCCCCATCTGGGAAAGGGGGCTGGGTCGGGGGAAGAGAGGAAGATGGTCTCTCTGCCCAACTGGCAATGAAAACCGAGGTGCGTCAGGGGGTCCCGGGTCAGAATGCCGAGTTAAAAAACCATGTGACCCCCTCGGCACTTCTCCGAGAGAGAGCACGTGATGCAAACCAGAGCCCCTTCTGTCTCTGTCACGTCTATAAAGTGAGAAAAATAGTGATTACTGATGGCAGAATTGGGATGATTAGCTAAAAGCAATTTTAGAAGAATAGTTGACAAACAGAAAACACTAAACCCAACGGTCTACCTTCCCGAAGTCTAATTTAAATGCACGTCGCATTGAATGGCGTCTCATTTAAATGGTCCGTTTTCGCCAGATCACAGGGCTGAAGTGGAGGCCCACACCATCACCCTGAGCGTCCGTGACAGTCCGGAGAGCTAATTTGGGCAATTGGACAAATGATTATTTTCTTTTGCCTCAATTGACCAGATAATTGTGCACGAGTCTCTGCCGTTTGACTCTGCGGAATGTCCTTTCGTGTTGTAAGAAGGCCGCGCGGAGACTGGTTAGAAGGAAGTTGGGGGTGGTGTGCGGTGGGGCCCAGACCCACGCCGCACACAGCTGGTGCCCGCTGTCCGACTCGGAGTCCTGCATCGGGACCTGTTTTCAGACGAGCCGGAAGTCTCGGCGGGGAGGCCGAGGCGTTTCCCTCCATTCCAAAACAAGACTAAACAAAAACCTCAGGCCACAAGGTTAGAGGTGGCATCTGGGCGGTCAAGGGAATCTGGAGAGAGAGAATCAGGCGTTTCTCAGGGCTAACCCACGCAGGAGACAGACGATCTGACAACGACCACACACGCGCTGCTAGGTTTCACGTGTAGCTCACGGCAAATGAGCGAGTTTGCCCACCTGAGTTCAGAAGACACAGGAACTCGTGCTGACCTAGTCGGTTGAAGGAGCACCACGGCAGCAACACCCTAGCCGCCCTGCACCCGGCCGTCAGACGTCCCTTCTGGGAGGACGTCGCCTGGACCTCTCTGGCTCCATCCTGGCTTCTGGTCAGGTTTTGACCAGAAGACGGGAGCCTCGTGATCACAGTCAAGCCCGGATGTTAGAGCAACACACTGTCGTACCAATCGTGCTGGGCTGGTAGGTCGTTGTGCTACAGCTACAAGAGAATGGGGGAGAACTCTAGGTTGCTCAAACTCTGGCTGATGATCAGAGTGCTTGAAGCCCGTTCTCCTAAGCACGCACACTCCCTGCGGAGCCTACGGAACGTTCCCACGCCCTGCCACTTACACGGCTGTCCCTGTCAGGATGGAGGGTTTCTTCAAGGTTATTATCGCTGGTCAGAATGTTCTAGAAGCCTACGGCAAACGTCTGTCCTTTGAGAGGTGGATCTGATTCTTGGACAGAGCCAATGGCTCCGAACAAGTTGGGGAGATGGAATTTCTAGCCAAACATCAAGGCGAGGGCACAAGAGAAGGTTGCTTCTTTCGTGCGGTCCGTCGACGGCTCTGAACGTAAGGCATCGTCACCAGCAACAGCAGCGGCCTGGGACTAAACGCCTAGCTGGCCCAGGCGACTACTGGGCAAGACCGCTCCTGTGTGGACTCTGGCGTTTCACTTAAGAAAAGACCCACCCCCTCATGCCTCAGTGACGTGTAAGTGAACGCTCAGGTGACAGAGACCCAGCCTGGCCTCTGAGGAGGAGCCCGGGACAGACACATTCGAGGGGAAACAGGTCCCGGCTTGGAGTTCAGTTGGCAAAGCCCATCCCTCAAGTTTTCAGTGGAACAGAATAGGGGACATTCAAAGTCACCTAGAAATTCAAGTCTCCCGGAGCCTGGCGGTAAGAATTACTTCTCGACGAGGCGCACATACCACAACTTTATCCGAAGGTCTCCTAAGGTTCCTCGGTATGTATGGAAAGCATACGTTTTCATAAGAAAAATAATTATCTACCTTCCCTTTTGCATGCCGGACGGCAGACAGATTGGTTTCTTCGTGAGTGGCCATTAGGCAGACGGATGGACTTTCAGACGCTGGGGCAAGGCCTCCGACACGAAACAAACGGTCCTCGGCCCAGACGATCGCGGGCCGGATGAGGCCCTCCCGGAACACAGACGCGTTTGAAGAGCGCGCGGCCCCGCCGTTAAAATCAACACGAGGACTGCGGGCTGTTCTTTAATCTGCATGATTGCTTTATTGTACAAAAAGTTTCCAGTAACAGTAAATTGGTTTTAAAAAAGGACAAAAAAATGTCATTTTGGATAGAAGCGCTTCGCTAATTGCTTTATTTAAGCACACAAGGAAAAAAAGTCTTATCTGACCAATTAGGTTGGAAGGGTTTTATTACCTTTAAGAAGCCATTAGCTAGGATGAAACACTGAAAGCACTCGTGTCAAAACAAATAAATAATGCTCTCTCAATTAGCAGAGAAAGCGGTAAATCCGTTAAATTAGAGACAGACACGGCTGTACGCCATGGCGAAGCCGGCACCCCCCACCCCCAAATTAATACGACAAGAGACAGTAGATTGCAGTTACAATCTCGGGAAGATCAGCTTTGGAGGCCTGACAGTGACCGTTCACGGAGCCACCCCCAGACACGGTCAAGGGGGCAGGTCCAGGGCCCGAGCCCGGGGCCGCCCAGAGGGAGCTTTTTTGTCCCCGCTGGCCCTCTTGCTCTGGTCGCGTCTCAGCCGAGGGGAGAGACGGGGCTGGCCGGCTGTTACCGTTACCGTTACCACCAGGGCCCTGCGGAGACGATGGTCCCGCCTTCCCTCAGACACCGGCTGTTGGAATGGGAGGGAAGAATGACCCTGAGGTCCCGGGGCTCCCTGACCCATCTACGCTCGCTTCCCCCAAGGCTGCTCATCTTCCCCGGAGCAAAGGCTCAAAAGAAAAATACAGTGTTTTGAGGAGCACGCGCTGTGGGGCCGCCTCCCGCCTCGGGAGGAGATGATGGCAGCAGAGACTGGGGCTTTCTCCGCACTGGCTTTCCGGTTCACTCCAGATCCTTCCACCCACTCGTTATTTGACCCCCATGGGCTGGGGGAAGGGGCAAAAACCAACCCCAATCACCCTATTAACTGAAAATAAATATAAATAAATGGTGATCCTTTCTTTTTCTTATTTATTTATTTTTTTTTTGGTGATCCTTTCTTAAAGGATCACTTTCCTTCAAGGTTAAGACCACTGAGCCTCTTGCTGCCACTGTCGACGGCTGGGGACGGAAGCCCCCTGGCCTGAGCAGCCCCGCTCCAGGGAGCAGCCGGTCAAGGGAACACCTCGCACGGCCACCGACGAAACCCCGCTGCGACTAGAAAGCGCCCGCAGCTCCCCCCGCGGTCCGCAGGAGCCCCCCGTCTCAGGGGTGATCCAGGAGCTGCTGGATGCTCACTTCCTGACCTTTTCCCTCGTAGAGTCCGGTCTGCGAGGAACACCAGCTGATGTCCTGAAACGCCACGGGCACCTTCCAATCCCTCTGCAGCCGCCTCGGTCCCAGGGAAACGAGAGGCGGCCCTGGAGTCGCGAACGACTCGGGAAGGGGAGGCTGGGGCGCGGGTGTGGGTGTGCGGACCGTGATCCGTCGGGACGACCTGACCCTCTGGCACTTGCGTTGTAAGTTTCTGGAGACAACTTCAGAGTCAGTTCTAAAGACACATTTTATGTGACCGAAGCAGATAAAACACAGCACACTTCGTGAGGCCCACTCCTCCCACGCTTTTTAGGAGAGGTAAAACACAACGGAAAAGCCATCGAAAATTATACAAAGACCATCAGGACTATACTGGTGTCTCAAGACCAGATAAAACATGAACGAGTTGACCCTTCGGAGCTCTCGTCACTCCCCACGTCACCCTACGGTTCCAGGAATTCATGCGAGCACCATAGTGACAACAGGTAAGAAAATGGCCAAGCCCCCCACTCTGGCGGTCGGATTCATGCTTGCACAAATGAGGGATTTTTCTAATCAAGATTTTCACAACCTGGAGGAACAGGCTTACTTTCCGGGCATGTTAAGTAGCAACGGAAGAGCCGATAAATCGCACCCCTGGTGGGATATTTTACTTTGAAATGGAGCGATGTTTGGTTAATAATTTGAGATCCACTAATCCTAAACGGGGTGACCCATTTAGAATGGCCTCTGTGTAAATTCACAGTTCATTAAATGGCGTCTGGTTTGAGCAGGTCATTATGTAGTCAGTGTAGAAGTAATGGACTGACGAGTAATGGGACGAGGACAGGGACACGCCGGCTGATTCTGGTGACTTTCGTGACACTGCCGAGCTTCCCTTCTTCCTGTTTCCATGTGAGGTTGGCTCAAATCGCCAACTTTTAAATTTAGGTGGTTTTGTTAGTAACCCCCTTTGGTTTACAGTAGAAAATGCAGTGCACAAACTCTGAATGAGGAATAGTCCATTTACGATTAATTTAAACTTATGAAGCTGTTTTAACTGGCCCATCTAAATGTGTTAATTAACATCAATGATGGTTTCTTATTTTTCACACTTTGTTACTCTGAGCATTAACAGTGATGGAAAAGCTAAATTAAGTTAATGGGGAACGGATTATAAATTCTTAAAGGACTTCTCAGTTTGTTTTCAACTGGAAAATATACAGAGAAAGATGAAGAGGCATTTTTGCCTCTACTCATAAATTTTTGGTACCAAATTTCTTAAAAACCAGATGGTTTTTAAAAAATGTTTCCAAAAATTATTTTTACATGCTGCTCAGACACGACTGCTACAAAACTAGCATATGCACACACAGCCCCGAACAGCTTGCGGGGTGTCTGTAAACATTCGACTCGTTTTCTCTTTCTAAAAAAAATATATATTAGAACTGACGGCAGAACCCAGTCTCTCTCCTGCAGCAGTATCAGGGGTCCTCAAATTCTTGACGACGAAGGAAACAGCAGCTCATTCCCCTTGCCGGAGCGCGACGGTGACGAGGGGTCCAGGCGAGCGCTCGCTGCCCCGACGCGGTCCTCGGCCCGCACCTCCGCCGTGCCCGCAGGGCGGCCCAGCCCCTCGCGCCCGGGAGTCCACACGGGCGGCCCACGCGGCCCCACGGACGCCTAGCGAGACTTCACGCCGATCAGGACAACAATGAGGACAATGACGATGACAAATAATATCAAAATCACAAGCATCTTCCGATTCTTCTTTTGATACTGCTCTGCCTACAGAAAGAGGAGGGGGAGAAGGCCGTCAGTTTCCCAGAGGGCCGAATGCCGAGCTCGCTCGCTTCCAGTTCCGGCCTCGCGGCTCTGTCTGCATGAGCAGCCCCTCTGCCACAGGCCGCGTCATGAGAACCCCTCCCACCAATTCAAGCAAATTTAATCAACACAAGCAAACGAGTTCCCTGATCCTGGAGCCACCCACCTCCCCCGGACGCACCAGAGCCCCGGCCCCGGCTCCACCACCGCGACGAAGGAGGAGTCCACGACTCTGCCTCGGGGCCGAGGACCTGCTGCCCCGCCTGCTCCCACCGTCTGTGATGAACCCCCTCTTTCAACGAAAGCCCCCTGTTCCCGGACAGGGTTCCCTGGATGGGCGTGAACCGCCCTCACCATGACGGCAAACAACCGGCTCAGGTTACCCCCAGGGGACGGACGGCTCCATCTGGAAGCAAGATCGCACTCCTCCTTTGAAACGGGAATGGGAAAGAGGGACCCGTGGGTGACAAGTGCAGAAAGAACCCCCCCTCCCCCCACCGCGGCCCCCTCTCCCGGTGCTTCTGCCGGCACAACAGGCAGGCGCTTCCAGAGCCCGGCGCCCTCTCCCACACCTCACCTGCAAGCCACTTCACAGGGAGGGACAAGAAGGAGACAGCTTGATGGGAATGTCTGCTAAGAAGATCCAACCTCCCGTCTTACTTCCATGTCCCCCGCCAGCCTTCTGACCGGTACTGTGGCTCCTACGTGAACCTGCCTACCCACTGGGAGCCGCTCACCAACCAGGAGGAAACCGCAGCAAAGGCCGGTGAGCCCGTCATGCGGGTCGGGCCCGGGCGCAGCCACTCCCAAGGCTCGGTCATCCCCGGAGGAGGTGACAGCCAGGGAAGCGGCCAGCCGTGCTGCTGACAGAATGCGACCTGAGCGAGAAGACGGAGCTCGCTCGCTTCTCTGATAAGGAGCCCAGAACACCAGGGAAGCCGGGGCTACGTGACAGATGATTTATAAAGTAGACCCTAAAACGACAGCTCTGGTTCCCGCTGGATTTGTACACTCCTGGGGGGAAGGCTTAGCCCGTGGTCTGTTGTTACAGGGCACCTTTCACTAGTTTTTATTTAGGAAACGTTAACAACAGCGTGCCCGTCAGAAACTGGGTATCACGGAGCGGGAAACTCCAGCTAGCCGTCCCTCGCACACACGAGGCTGACGGCAAAATGAATCTACACGCTGAGAGCCCTCTGCCTGTCCGAGGCGGGCCTCCTGCTCTCACCAGGTGCTGGGAGTCTCCCTCCCACCCTGCTGAGGCGGCGGGCGCCGAGGGCTTCTGGTCAGACCTCCGCAGGTGACACTCTCTGTACACCTGACACCACTCGCAGCCGGGCTGCCCCGGCCCGAGCGCGGCCGGCTTCCGCAAAGTGCCAGGCAGGACGTTGGTGAACCAGAAAAGTGCTCGTTCTGTGACTCCAAGTATCACTGGGTCTCAAAGATACAAGGAAATGGCCAGAAACTTCTTCTCTGTGTGAAGTATTCTCATCCCTCTCCAAGCACGCATGCCCCCGACGACGCCCGAGGCCCACCCGGCTGCCCTCGTGTGTTTCTCGCGGCTTCTAAGACGCTTCCCGCTTATTTTTATCAGATATCATGAAAGAGTCTCCTGAAAGAGCTACCTTCTCAGCAAAGAGCAAGAGAGCTACCCTCGCGCCAGCAACTACCCTCTCCTGCAGGCAGCGCACAGGCGCGCCGTGGTAATGAAAAGGGAAAGTGAGATTTTCATCTGCTCCAGAACGATCCTCCACCAGCGACTGACTCCTCAGAAGTGTGTCACAACGAGCAAACGGCACGTCCCAGACGCGTCTAGGAAATACCCGTTCCCCTGACTTCCTAAAACAAGAAGATTCAGAGGAGGAAATGCTCTCTGACAGAGAGAGAAGCCCAGCTCCTCTACGATCTCCTGCCACGGAGGGGACTTCTCAGCAACGTCAAACCCAAGCGTGAGGTGCGCCCAGACCGTCTCCTGCAGGGCAGCGGCAGTGGCCCCGCGGGCCGCTGGTGTGCGTTCCTGCGCGACCCCGCGGAGGGTCCCGCTAGGACAGGAAGCCTTGGTGTTTGAGGACAGTTCCTCGAGTTCTCGGCTGCTGAGACATTCGACGTTACCTTGTGCAGCTGCTTCAGGCCGTCTTCGGTTTTGACGCAGGACTGCTCAACGTTATAGTCAATTCTGTCGAGGACTGTGCCCTGAGGAAGAGACAACAGTTACAGACCGACGACCGCCACGGGGAGAACGGAACGTGAGGAAATGAGAAGTCCACGTGGCGGACATCGGTATCCACGGGACCGTGTCCCTGAACTGTGATGTAACGGTGCACACGGAAAGCTCCGGAATCCAGCACCAAACAGTACCAGGCACTCAATGGCAGAGTGCTGCGTTAGTTACGACAAAGTCTAACTTGTGAGACAGAAATAGCGACAAATTGAGATTTCTTTTTTGGACTTAGCCGCTATAAGATACGCCATCTTCAGACTTACTGGGGCTTTAAAACATATACGCTTCGGTGGGAACAGGCTCTGCGAGGCGAAGGGCTGACTTCTGCCCCCGCCTGCTGCTTAGGCGCTTGGGTCCAAGGAAGCGGAGGACGCGGGTTAAGCTAGCCCCGGTTACGAGCAGGCCTGGGAACGGACTATCCCGTCCACAAACGCCAACGCAGCTTCCATGGCTCAGAGCAAAGACGGGGAGCTCCCAGCCGCCACGTCAAATTACACCTCCGCCTCATGGAGAATTCTGGTTTTAATTGTTTAATCTCTCGGTTCAAACGGAAAGAAGGGAACGCCAGGCTCTATGCAAGAAGAGGGCGCTTAACGGAACACGCTGTATCGGAAGAGACAGCGAGAGCGGTTCCTGGGGACCACGGAGTGATTATCGTAGCTGGGCCTCCCACGGCCACGACACTGCATCCTGCAGCTGGCTGCAGGGGGTCGGGACCCAAATCCCTGCTGGTGAGACAATAAAACACCCTAATCAGATTGTAACAGTGAACGAACAGTTTAATTCTACTTGAAAGCCAGCAGCTCCAGTCTCCGTCACACGGCAACCTGCCAGAATCGGAAGGAACCCTGCCCGACTGCCGGGACCGCTGCTGCGGGGGGGGCAGTGTACCCCTGGAGTGGGCCGGTCACCTCCTTGGGAGTTTGGACGGAGAATATGAGAGCTGCTGCCGATCCTTGTTTTTTACTTTACAAAAAAAAAAAGAGCCCTCAGAACCTCAACAGGGAGTGCCGTCAGTGCGTGTATGTAACCTGCCGTGCACCTGTGTCAGCGTGCACGCGCACGCACGTACACACGCGGGGGGGGGGGGGTCACACTCCGCTCCACAATAGGAAGGCAGAATTGAAACTCTGCAGAAGGACGCGGTATCGCGGCGGCCAAACCCGGGGACGAGGAAGGCGAACCAGGCACCTGCTCCACGATCATGGCTCCCAAGTCCCTGAAGATCTCGTTCAGGTCGGAAATGGACTGCACGATCTGGCGGATCTCCCGCTCCCGCTCCTCCACCATCAGCGTGTTCTGTTCCACCAGCACCAACTGGTCGTCTGTAAAACCCTGGCGAAAGGAACGAACAGGGCGTGTGTCGGCGCCCCCCGCCTCCAGAGAGGGAGGCCGTACGATTTTAGACACGATTCGAAGAAAGAAGTCCGAAAACACTCCCGCGAAGCAGGTAAACGACACACAAGCGCCTAGTTTTCCCGGACAGGAAAGATCTGAAGTCCTAAAGCGCCCGCAGGACGCGAGCACCGCTGGCCGGAGCGGGGGGCGCGGGGCGGACCCCCGTCCGTAGCTCCACGCGGGCGGCGCGTCGGCCCTGCGCCTGTCTGGGTTCTCCCCAGCGCCGGGCGGGCAGGCTGCTTTCCTGAAGGTTCTGGAAGGCAGATTACAAGGTCTCCTCGTAGCCTTTGGAAAGGAAGACACAGTATGGCCCCCATGACTGTTCTTCCACCTGCTGCCAAAGCCACTGGAAGCGGCGCTGACGCACCCGCACTCACACAAGCTAACGGGCGGGGAAGGGGGGGGGAGGAGAGCGGAGCGCACGCGCAGCGGTCGGTTCGCAGCCCCTTCACGTACCCGGTCATACAGAGTATTATCGTCTCCATCATCCATTAGTGGTACTGATGTATCGAAAAAATGCTGGGATCTTTCCTCGCGATTCTTCATGCCTAGCATAGATAGGAATTCACTTTACTCGAATACGTGAACCATCCTGGGACTGCTCCACCATTAAAAAGGGGACATCTAGAGTAAAACTCGACAGTCAAAACGGAGATACTCGTAGCAGCTTTAGAAGCAGCCGATCTCCAGCAGAGGTGGGGGGAGAGTACAGATTAGAAACACAAAACGATATGCAAGCACTCGGGGTGTATTCAAGACAAAAATCACACTGTAAACGCACAACCCCTTGATGCCACGTCAGTGACAGACCACTGAGACCATCTGAGGGTCTCTCCGTGAGGCGATGTTCTAACTGCTGCTACAAAACAGTTTTTAAAAATCAATATTTCTCTCTAGAAGCATCTCTAGTAACAATTCCAAATGGCCCTAATCACATTTTAGAAGTAATAAAATTAAAATACAAACATGCCAGTTGTCAGACGGAGGGAGAACTCTGGAGTATGTGGGGATATTACTGATTCCAGTGGCAGTAAAGAAAAATTCAGTTTAAAGGGAATTCGAGCACGGACGGGGCTGACACCAGACGTCCCCTGTTTAGGAGGAAAGGGCCAGGCAGGCTGGCAGGAGCCCGGCGCCGGGACGGCCGGCAGCGGGCGCTTCGGGCACTCCCAGAGCGGCTCCCGAGGCGCTCCGGTACTTTGGGTGTTCTGCACATGCGAAGCTTCACCGCGATCACAACTCATTTTACCTCCGTGCCAGCGCGTCCTCCAGCCCTACACCTGGGAAGCTGCCGGCTTTGCGAACGTGCCCGAATGATAGTCACGGTCTTCACGCCTGGCACGGACTAAGTTTTGTTTTTGTTGCATGTGAGCTGTTCTGACACCCCGTCCTCAGCCTCAGGCCGGGGATCATTTCACACGGGGTGGGGGGATCTCTTTTGTGGCATAAGCTGTGACCGTGCTCAGGGGGGACGGGGATGGGTCCGGGACGAAATGGAGAACGAACAGCCCAAAGGAAGGGTGCAGACAGAAAGCGGTCCTAGGGCTGGAACTTTCATGACTCGAAACCCCGGGGACACTCACGTCTGAGGTAGCCCGACTGTGCGCGCCGGAAGCTGGCGGACAGCTCCTGTAGGGCCTGGGCCAGGGAGGCCACGACGTTGCGAAGGAGCCGCTCCTCCTGGTCGGAGCGGGCCCTGCGGGCCCGGCCGGGCAGAGCCTGCACGGCGCGCTGGCACCTGTGGAAGAGCTGGGAGAAGGAGGCCACGGCTCCCAGCGAGCCGTGCGGGAGGAGCCTGAGTGCGCAGGCCGCCGCGCTCGCTGGGCTGAGAGCGGGACGCGCTCTGTGCGCACAGCCCGGCATCAACCCAGGTGCGCAGACCAAGCGGCGTGCGGCTCCGCGTGCACACGCAGAAAGGTTCAGCCGGGCGTGGCCAAACGCTGCGCACTGGGCAGGGCGCGGACACCCCTTGGCCCGTCGCCACGCGCCGCTCGGGCCTGCGGTCCCCTTCCCCCGGCCCCCGCCACCACCCTGAGGCAGCAGTTACAGTTACTGTTCCCACTTCACCGCTGAGAGCTCGGGCGGCTGAGGGAGTGAATGGGAGCCGTGGCTCGGACACCCCTCGAGGAGGGAGGACCCGAACATCCCAGCGCCCCTTCGCCGACGGTCAATGCCAGGGGTTTAAACAAGGGGACGATGTAAACCCTAAGGGTCACACGCTGGTCAGGCGACTTAAAAATTACTCAAATTTGGGGGCTCAGTCGGTGAAGCGGCCGACTTCGGCTCAGGTCATGATCTCGCAGTCTGTGAGTCCAAGCCCTGCGTTGGGCTCTGTGCTGACGGCTCAGAGCCTGGAGCCTGCTTTCGATTCTGTGTCTCCCTCTCTCTCTGCCCCTCCCCTGCTCACACTCGATCTCTCTCTCTCTTTCAAAAATAAACATTTTTTTAAAATACTCAAATTTAACATTTTACAAGCAATTTTTCTAGGATGCTAAGCTGCTTGAAGACCCTAACATACTGAAGCCCAGGGCGACGAGGCCCGACCCCCTCCCGTGATGAGGGCCCTTCTGTAACAGGAGCGATTTTTAAGCACCAATATACACAAGTTTTACATCCTTAAGTCAGGGGACTGAACTCAGGAGTGCTCTGAATTTATTTTTTAAATCAGGTCACGACCCCTGAGGAAACAGGCCCCACTCCTCTCGGACACAGACCGATAACCTGGGGGAGCCCGGGGCCTCGAGTGCCTGGGTGGGCTTTGGGCTGACGGACAGCTGCCCCGCTCCGGCCCGGGGACCGGTCCCCTGCTCACCTGCGTGATCTCCTGGGTGGTGATTTCGATGGCGTGCTCTTGCTCGCTGCTGTCGTCCAGGGTGGGTCTGTTTAAATGCTGGTCGTGAAGGCTGGCCAACTCCTTCATCTTCTGTTTGATCCGGCCAACGTCGTACTGTATCTACGCAAATGAAATCACCAGAACTGCACTGACGCCTGCCAGGCATCTGTCTGCCTCTGAGACAATTAGCTGCACTCTAGAGCGCAGGGTTCCGGCTTCGGCCAACTCGCAGTCTCACTGATGTGTGAGCAACTTTTAATTCAAATTATCAAAATTCAAATCCCGCTCCTCGTTACATGGTGCTTCAGTCTCTCTCTAATCCGGGTCGCTCCCGCCAAGCCCAAACCACGGGCTCACACACGCTTTCCGGTGGGGCGTTAAGCGAGCGAGCCGAAGGCGGGATCACTTCCAGGCGCGTGCGTTCACCTGCCGCCACACCACTTCTTACGGCAAAAGCACCTTAACACATGTCGGCGTCACACCATTACTTAAAAAAATAAGGTCGTGTGAAACTAACGTTCAACTTACTTCGTCCACTCCATCCACCCATTTAGGAGGTGACCGCTTTGTCACACCGATTGCTGCTTCTGGATCTAAGCTAATGCCTGACACCAGAGCCATACGGTCGTCGGCAAGCTAGAGGGAAATAAAGGGACATTCAAAAAGTTACTCAGGCTCCATTTTGATACGCACACTCTCACACCCTTTTAAATGTCGCTCCCTGAGAAGGCCAAGAAACGTAGGGGTAAGCGCACTTGCCTGTGTCATAAGCTTGCTCTGGGACTGCTAGCATTTGGGACTGTTTTCCTATCTTTTCATGCACCAGCTCTTAATTTTCTTGGACATACTTGTGAACATGAATTTGACTTGATCTGGCTATAGAAATGTAATAAAAAAAATCAACAGAAGATCCTGAACAGAAAGACCTCTTATCACTAGTACTACGTAAGGACAGGACGGCATGAACCTCGACAATTAATGTGAGCAGATACAAGTTAAAAAAAAAAATACAAGGCTACGAATGCAACCCACACGAAACGTCCGGCAGGAGCCAGGTTCACTGACACACAGTCAGCTTATTTTGGAAACCAGACTGAGCCAGTTCTCTTGGTCACAAGGTCATGAGCCATGTGTCACAACGTATGAAAGAACCGCCTGAAACGATCAGCAAATTACCCACCATTTGGCACAAGCGATCCTTACAAATCTCAAGGCAAGTCTGCCTGTCACCTCCTTTCTTCGGTTCAGTGTCCACGCACAGTGTTTCCACTCATTTTGAAATGGGACCCGGGGACTCTGGTTCTTGTCCCCGGGGTCAGACACGGCCTTCGAAGGCCCTGAAGGCCCGGGGAGGGAAGGCTGGGCCTGGATTAGTGAAGCTGCTCGCGTGCCTGGAGGCGGTGAGCGGGCTGAGAGCATCTCGAGGTGCCCTCCGGAGCTCGGAATTGATAAATGCCAGCTTCCGAAGATCCAAATGATGATTGAAAAATAATGGAAAACAGTATGTAAAAGTCTTTCACAGGTAATACTCTGTAAATGTTCTAAATCATACTGCGGGATTGGGTGGAGAGTTCATACTGCTTTTCTCCCCGTTCCCCCCCTGCTTGCATTTACCTAAATTTATGTTTCATTCGTTCGGCAAATACCTGTTTGCCTTTCTAGTAAAGGAACAAGACAAAATTGAAAAATCAACAGATAGAGGGAAAAAATATGACATAAGCAAAAACCTACATTAAAAGAATTCTTCAAGTAGTAAGCCCTATATCCTCAACAGTTTACAAAAAAATTCCTACAAGCAAAACGGCATCTTGCACGCCCCCCCCACCCCCGCCCCCCAGTCCTGTCCCCAGGGGCTTAGGGCATTCTGTGCATTCACAGATCACACGGGGAGCAATGACCACACCGAAGGTACCGGAACCCTTGGAACTGCTCCCTGAGCATCTGTGAGTTGTGATTAAGTCACCAGCATTCTGCCACCGTATGGACCCTCCAGGACCACAGTGTCATTTCGGGTCATAGACGAACGGTGTGTCCTCCAACCTGCATTATCCGGGGCTCTGAGTCCATAAAGTGGAATTCTCGACCACAACCGCCCTGTCTATTTTTAAGAGTTCACCGATAGGAATCTTATATTCTTTTTATTGTTTTAATCCTCACGGAAACTAGGTGAGCTAAGAACTATTATTCCAATCTATAAATGAGGAGATTGAAACTCAGAAAAGGTAAGTAGCTTGCCCAAGGTCACAAAGCTATTATGTGACAGATGACAACCGGGTCCGATGCCTCCAGAAGCCCCGGCTCCTCTGCAAGCTGCCAATCACTCTGGCAGGCCGTGAAACAGAACTGCAATTTGCTAAGAAAACACATCAGAATAGCGAGCCCTCGGACTGAACCGCCACCACGAGACGCAGTCCTCGGACCCGCTCCCCACCGGACCATACTAGGCATAGGGCACCGGCTCCCAGTGAGCACGGAAGTCTCAACCTGAAGTGGCCACGCTCACTGACCGCCTGCAGGTGCAGCGGTGGCATTCAGACCTCCTCCTGCACAGAGCGGGGATGGACAGGGAGAAGCCGAGCTGTTTGTTCCTCAAATTCCTGCTCCAAAGTCACGGAAAGGGGTGCGACTTTGTGCAGGGCATACTGACCAAGGCAGGCGGGACGGACCACACAGCCTGGCGTCCGTCAGGGGCACGGCGGGTGTGGGACACAGAGTTATGGGTCTCCTAGAGCAGAACTTGAACTTAAACCTCCAGCTGTTTATACAAAGCAAACCCCAAAACTGCTGAGGTGCCTCTCCACGGGTCACAGTATCCCCACTGTGCCGGGTTATTATCTGATCCACTATATTTTATGAGTATATCATTTCCAACAGAGAAATACTTTGTTTTATTCAGGCTTTTAAGCTCATGATCTTTTTTGTAATGTTTTACTGTTTATAAAAATACATTAAACTAGGAAAGATACAGAGACGGCGTCTCTAAATTTACCTGCGTACTAATTAGTATCGACTTCCCTGAAACGAATGGGAAATTGTCAGCCACGAGGTTAAGTCCGCTCAGGTGAACCCACCTCTTTTAAGGAGCACCTGATTTTATACAAGAGTTGTGTCCCCCCCCAAATGTGGGCAGGTTAAAACTGGGGCAAATGCGATCTCTCTTGATGCTCTGAGGAAGCTCGCTAATTAGGAGATCCCTACCTGCAAAGGGCAGATTCCAGCTCAAAACGCCGGCCCTGGCTTCCCCGCACTGGGTCGGGATTTTGCCAGTAAGACAGAGTCTTTGCAGTCTCTGGGACTGCACACTTTCAATACTGGAAAAATTGTCCCCTTTATCATATAGTCTATAGCCACAGCTCATCACGATAAAGAAATTCAGCGGTACTCAGATGAAACATGACATTTATTTTAGCAGTATGAATTTAAAATAAAAAACCACCATTGTTTTCACAAGAGAAAAACATAATTGAAGACAAATGTCAATTACTTGAAATAGAAACAAATATGCTTAACAAAATCTATGTTACATGCAAAACAATCGCCCCCTTTCAACCTCACTTCACATTTGAAAACATATTTTTCTTATTTTTTTAAGATCCAGGATGATTCTATCAGTTTTCAAGTTGTCCTTTTAGTCAATACAGGCTTTAAAAAAACCTGCCAGATTTTTAATCCTCTCTGCTCGTCCTTGCTGAATTTCAACTTAGTCCCCTTTCCAAATATATGACGACCCTGGTTTATACAGCTTTTTCTTAAATGAACTTGTGCTTCTGAAGTAAAAACAAACAAACAAACAAAAAAAAATCTTTCTGTATTTTTTAAATAAAAAAATCTATAAAAATTCTTAGGAGAATTTCAGAATTCTTGTCTCTGACTTGGGGGTGCGCTGCCTGGACCCGGGGTCATCAATGCAGGAAAATCCCAGCAGATGTTCAGAACTGCACACCCAGGGGCTCCTTGCTGGTCTCACCAGTTATCCTCTGCCCTTGATCCACTTCCGATGCCGACGCTTGTCCCTTTAAAGGCACCGGCAGTACGGACAAGTTCTTGATCTAGGGAAGGCACGTGCACACACACACACTCTTCTTATAAATCTGGCTGCTCCCAATCTAGAGCCTTTCTGCTCCCAGGACACCCCGCCTTCACAGGAAGGCTGATTTAGCGCACTGTATGTAAGATTAAGGGCACGCAAAGCCTCTGTAGAGATGAGCAAAGTCTGACACACACCCACACCCCCCATATCTAAAAAAACAAAATAAAATAAACCAAGTTCAGCTATAATGGATTGGTAACAAGAAACAACACGGACAATCCTGGATGGTCGGGGGCAGCAAACACTCAGGAAGTCTGGAAGGGCCGCTGACGGTTGCGGCCCGGCCACTCCTGCTTCCACGCGAGACGACCCAGGAGCACGTGTGGTGGAGTCAGGCCACAAGCGTAACTCGCTGGGCTCACGATGGCTTGGGGACTGTGCTAACAATCAGGCCTCAGAAGTCTCAGCATTCTGAGGGAGCGAACAGGCACATGGATAAAAACGAGCCAGGGGGTGTCGGCACTGCAGTGTCTCTGTTCTTTAAATCTGTGATAGTTTAAAAAGTGATGAATTTTTCCGGTTATGAGACAGTAAGTGTTCAAAATGGACCCTTTTTCTAAACGTACAAAAAACAGAGAAGTGAAAAGCAGAGAATCACGCCGCCGGACGGGAGTGCTGCCGGCCTCACCGACCTTCCTTCTCTCTCAACTGCAGGGCACACCCTTCCGAACTCGGGGAGCAGTGGGGGCCCACGCTGCCGGGGCCCTCCTCCCACGGCCTCGATCTCTGGGCCCCAATAATGGGCCCTCGGAGAGGACTGCCCCCTGTGGCACAGACGCGGACGCCACGGCCGCCCCACAGGATGGAGACCGTCCAGCAGGTGACCAGGGGGTCCAGCCCGTGGCCCCCGTGGCCCCGCTATGTCACTCTGCCCTGCCCGGGCTCTGTGCTTGGAGAGCTTGGCACTTACATCTTGTAATTTTTTATTATGTCTGATTATGAATTTTAAAAACCCCACAGCTTGAGAGAAGACTTCGCTGTAGGAAGGGAAGTCGAGGAGAGCGGGGAACAAAGGAGAGGGCCGACACTTCTCCGGGTAAGAGAGTAAACGGCGGGTAGGCTTCCCCCTCGGGGACACCCCGACTTGCTACTTCCGGAGAGAGGCGAAGAGCGGCATCTCCGGGGCGCAGATTTTCCGAGCAGGAGACTGACGGTCTAACGTGGACACGCTGGAAGGTGCCACCAGACGGCTTCGCTCTGGGAGACCCAAGGGACGCAGTCAGGAAATTCTGCTCAGGCCTCAACTCCAGAGGGTGGGCTTCTATCTAACTCGTGCCCAGACCGCGGGGTCACGCCCACCGTCCCCGGAAGACACGGGCTCCAAGCCCTGCGGCCGCTGCGCTGAAGCAGGGCTGTAGCCACC
The DNA here is from genome assembly GCA_030068075.1 of Paguma larvata. Taxonomy (NCBI): domain Eukaryota; kingdom Metazoa; phylum Chordata; class Mammalia; order Carnivora; family Viverridae; genus Paguma; species Paguma larvata. Next base: position 45,048,658 of record CM057844.1, on the reverse strand, counting down.
GCGCCCCAACACCCCCGGCTCCCACCTCAGCCCCTGGAACCGAATGGTAACCAAAACGCAGTTATAATCCGCTGGGTCAACAATGAATAGATGCGACGAAGTAGATGAAATACATGTCACGGGCAATTCTGGAAGCTACACCGCCTAAAAGACACAGCGGTCCTGGACGAAGGACGAGAAGGGCCAAGTGAAGGGCTCGCGAGGACGAGGCAGCCGTGCGGACCCAGAACCAAGGCCGACCGAGCCTAGAGAACCCCAACAGCGTGGGAGCTGTGTGTGGCACCGTGCCCTCCGGGCAGCGTCTCTGGTGACGGCACGTGGAGACCCCCTTTAAACACCCGGAAGCCAAGAAGGAAAGCGGAGGGGCCCGCTGGCTCCCACGGCGGGCAGCCAGTGTCTGAAGGAGGAGGAAAGGCTGGAACCCGGCTCCCGGGGCAGACCCCTAAGTCACTTGACCTTAGATGCGCCCCTCATGTGGAGAGCGGCCAGCGCTGCTTCGACTTACGTTGTCCTGTGGTTTGTTAGCTATGCCCCACCACACACTGCCTTTCGGGGGCTGCAAGCCTCACATTTCCAAACTCTTCAAGAAGGGGTTGCATCTATGCTAAAAGGCCTCCACTCTCAGCCCCCAGGCCTCCGTGCCCCTCGAGTCTGCTCAGCAAACCCACGCGCGTCTGTCCACTGTGCCCCAGGGACGCTGAGCTCCACTGCGGGTGAGCCTCGGCCACCTCCTCGCTCTCCAGGGCCGGGCGCCGGCAGCGAGGCAGGCCACGGTACCCGGGTCGATGAGCCACTTGCTTAAGGGTAGCTGTTTTTAAATACGAACTGTTTTTTAATGACAGAAGTAACACATGCACATGTTTTAAAAACAGATACCCAACCGAAGCAAAGGGCGTGCAACAGAAAGGAAGTTTCTCTTCCATCCCACACTTTTCCTGGAAGGCATCCACCGTTAACTGTTTATTTTGTCTCTTCAGAAACTTTCTAAGTACACACAGCGTAAATGGGAGTTACTCTTCTCAAAAACAAAAACCGAGAGAGCGGGAACCACAGCTCCCACACGACTTTGCTTCAGGCTCCTTCCCACACGGGGCCGTGTCTGGGAGCTCAGCCGGCCGCGGCCTCACGGAAGGACGGAAGGACAGACTGTTCGAGAGGTACAGGGGGTCCAGCTGCCATCCGATGTATCCAACAGGCTCTCAACGAAGGCTCTCCAGCAGGTTGTTCCCTATCTGTTGCTATTATCAACTAGTCAAAAAAGTTTTTAGAACTTACAAGTGGATCTTAATCTACTAGTTAGAGGCTCTGCTGGTTTTGAAGACAGTCACCCTCATCCCACCTCGGGGGTCACGTCTGAATTAAAATGAACAAAACCGAAAACTACCTCGTCTCCATTACTTTTTTAAAGGCTCTACCCTCAGGAAAAATATTTTTATCCGTCCACAGCAGAAACGGGTGACAGAGACACAAAACTGACAGCCACAGTTCGAGCCCCTTTCTCCTCGGCCCTTTTATTGGCGCTTCCAGAATAAAGCGCTAGGAACATGCGCCCTTTCCATCTTCTGCGCGAATTGCGAGTAAGTCTTGAAAAGGTGGAAAGTGTGCTGTCGGGAAGGCAAGGGAAGGGAGAGGGGCCAAAAGGGGCCCCAGTAATGACGAACACGCGAGGGTCGCCGGCCTCACCCCGACACAGTGACTGCGAGGCCTCCCCGCCTGGGGCTCTCACCAGACACCGTGTCCTCACTCCCTACCTGAGCAGCCTCCCCGCACGCTTCGCGGAAAGCAGGGAGGTACCCACATGATGATCCGGAAAACAATCAGGCTTTTTTTTTAAGTTCAAGAAGAGGCTCAACCTTTCTTGCTTCTAAGGTTGAGACACTTTCCCCAGAGTACCAAATAATTGTTCCTTAAACCCTTCTCTAAACCACCAATTTACCTGGTGTGAAAATATATTAACACATCCTGAAGATTAAACTGATAAACACAACAATTATGGGTAATGAAAATAAGGGCTAAAATGTGTATCAGCTCTGTTAGTATTCTGTATATGACCAAAGACTTAAAAAAAAAAAAAAAGACATAATTTTATTAACATACAAAAATATGCAAAACACAATACCTCATCCAGCTCCTGAAGAGAGATGTTGTCCCCATCAGTCCCATCCAGTTGGGGACAGCAAGAGAGAGAGAAGGACGGGGACAGACAGAGAAGGCACGGTCAGTGGAGAAAACACTTTGATCTTAAACAGCTCTAAAATTGACTAAAAATAAAGATTCACTAACCAAGGCATTTAAAAAATCTCCTTTTGATTGTTCCTTTAAAAAAAAAAAAAGCTACATCAATATACATGCATTCTTTTATTTACCCTGAGAGTCGTTTCGGTGAATGAGATAGGAAACAATAGTTGTAAAAATTAAAATGCCATAAAGCAAATAAAATACACTTGCTGTAGTCTCACAATAATATAATGCTAATCTGTTCCATAAATATCAAATGCCACATGCAACATTCTAAATTTCCCTTAGGAAGGTACGATAATTCGAGAGCAAAGCTAAAATGCAGTTTTACCAGGTCAAATAAGTGTGTATTTTAGCATGTAAATGAGCACTGCAAATGCAGCAGAATTAGCAAATGGACAACCCACAAAAGTGGTCTACGGCTGTAGTCACAGAACATCTGAGCGACCACGCGTGTGAGGTCTCCACAGCCTCGAGCCCGCAGCCCCGGCTCCATCCGCAGTAATGAGCGAGCCGAGAAGCCGTCCTTCCCCGGAGAGAGACACAGGTGGTACAAGAAAAGAAAAACTCTTCCCACTTGCTTGCCATTTATTACTATTAGTCTAGAAAGCACAGAGTTATTTGTAAAGCTATTATAAAAGCAAGTAAACACAACAACACAGAAAGAGGAGGAGAGATTTTCTTAAGAGGGGGGGGCAGGAAGCAGCAGCCCCGGCACCCAGAGGGTGAAGCTTCGGTTTAAAACTAAAGGTTCTTTTTCAGATCGACAAGGAACTCCAGCTTCCCGACAGGTGTTTACCGACGACGGATCATCCCAAGAACTAGGTCTGGGTTTTGTTTCTGTTTTTTGCTTTTTTGCAGTATTGATCACTGAAATAATTTGTGGTAAATTTCAATAATCAGCTGTGGTTGTCATTCATGTTCAGCAGTAAATTTAGAAAATTAAAAAACATAACTTCCTTATTTAAAAATTAATAGTGCAAATGAAACTGGTCTGTCAGGACCAAAATATTATTAAACAATGACAGTAATAAAAAGTGCGACCAAGCAGCATCCCTCCATGTGAAAATTCAATGAGCTAACATTACAGAGAGCTCGAAGTCCTCCTCATCCTTCCACTGTTCGCCATGAGAACAAAGAGAATTATATTTCTATACCCACCCTGCCATAACAGTAGCATTAGAAAATTTTAATAGAGAAGACAGTGTCAAATGGAAATCTGATTTGATCACCTTCTACTTGCAAAAGAAGAAAAGAAAATGTTTTTAATTTTTAAGAGCTTAACACTTTCATCAAGAAAGCACTGCAATGCTTTTGCTCGTGGAACAAGACAGAGGGCAAACCCCTAACTTCGGTGTCTCAGCCTGGACCTCTGCCCCTCCTGCGGGGCCGCCTGGCATCGAGTCTCCGCACGGAGCCCCCCAAGCCGAAGCCTCGGCTCGCTCCCTGCCTCACGTGAGCCGGTCCTCTTAGACTATTAACCAAGCACACACACCCTGATCTTTCGGTTTTTACAATTCTTAGCTGATAAGAGGTGAAATCAGAATCACGGCTAGATAAAGACCCTTTTTGCTGTAGGTAACAAAACTAAGCTTCAGAATGTATAAATCCATCTTCCTGGAGTCACAGAGCGTTACGGCTCAGAAGACGACAGACCCAGGTGTGCAGGCCTCTTGCCACCACACCTTCCAGCTTCTCTCACGTTATTACCAATTCGGGAATCACTAGCAATAGGCAGCTACTGCCACACTACATCGGGAATTCAATTCAGGGGTCATCTTTCCAAAGAGTCCTCACCTACCCCCCCCCATTTTGTGACTTAAGAATAGAGAGACTTCAAAACTCCCCCTGCCACCAAATCACCAGAAAATTTGGTCAAGCCCCAAATTCAAACATTTAGAATTACCAGGAGGAAAAACCAGAATACGGCCAAATGAAAACACGCTACTACACATCACCGCCTTCTAAATCTTTATAATGTCTAAATCTAGGTTTTTGACCCGCCAATGGCATATAACCAAGCAAATACTGAAAACTCCAAGTAGCATGTGGAATTTCTAGTCTAAAGAACTTTCTACATAAAACTGAAAAATAAGTGGAAACCCACCTGTGTTTACTCAGGAAGTCTGGAAAAGTGGAGCAAAACGAGTTGGAAGTACAGGTCTGTGCTATAGCGACACTAACTTTATTTCCGTTACTGCCAAAATAAAAGTTTGCTTCTCTTTTATCCAACAAAGTACCCTTATTCTCAAGTAAGCCTCACTGCTCAAAGGGAATCTTTAGAGGCAGGAAAGCAAATAGATCTAAAGAGAAATATACAATGATTTCATACTTGGATTCTAAAGACAGAGAACGGATTTTCCAACAGACTCAGGGTGGACTAGAACCTTCAATGTGCGAGTAAAAACGGACTGTGCGTGGCTGCAAAGTGAGACACAGAAAGCCACTATCCTACGGTAAGCGAAGACCGACAAGATTTAAACGATGGGTCCTTCCACCTCCCGGGACTGTTGCGGCCCAGTGGGTTAGCACGGGGCCCCATCCCAGCTCCCTGACTCTCTAGGCGGGGGACACGGCGCAAGCTCCCTAACCCCTCCAAACCTTAGTTCCCTTGTCTGTATGGTGAGAAGAACAACAGCACCTGTGCCACGGAGCCCTGGGAGGCTGCACGTGGAGGTGCCCCTCTGCCCGGAGCCCAGGGCCAGGCACACAGTACGTTCTCAATAAACCTCGGCTTGTGTTACAGCCAAGACCGAAGGACTTTGGGTTTCTCACGACCGTAGTTAATCCTTCCTATCTTTTCTCCCCCGACAGCACACCACGTTTTATTAAAAATAATGTGCTGCTTTCAAACTAATCTAAGACCGATTAACTCTAGCTTCATTTATAGATCACGCGTTACTCCAAAGCAGAGGGCAGACCAGGCAGTAAATGCTAACGAGGCGGCTCCAAACCCTCTATCAGACCCGTTCCAGATCGAAGGCCTCACACGGCGCCTCCTCAAGATCACAACGGCGCCTGCACAACTACTTTTCATTCATTCGTTCAAGGCTTGACACCTTTTCTTGAATGATTATTTTACTTTGTAAATTCATTTCGGCTCCTTAAAGCCAAGCTGCCTGTAACCACTTGAATGAGGTGGTTGGTGCCTTAAACCCTGCACTTGGCTGATACAATGTCAAAGTTATGTCAGCAAAGTACTGGGGCCACTTCCAAGGATTTCTGCACCACGCTGGCCTAGCGGGCACAACAATGTTGCGGACTATTTCGAATGGAAGCTAGGGCTTCTAGGGCTGCGAGCCTCGGTCAGGAGAAACCGTGTACTGGACCGGAACTCAGGAAGGCATTGTTGAATCCATACGGCCCTCAGAAATCACCTAACTCAAACCCCTCAGTTTATAAATAAGGCAAAAGATGTCGGAACAGATCAAAGCGCTCGCCTAAAGACACACTCTGAGGCAGTCACAGAGTGAGACTTAACCCTGAATTCCCAGACTCAGAGTCCAGGTCTTTCCTTTATTTTCCACTGCCATGAGGCACAACACTGATGGGGGGGTTGAAGACTGAGGCTCAAACACAGTGAATGAGAAACACCAACAACTGCATTTTGCTGCAAGTCTAAAAAAAAAAAAAAAAAAAAAAATCAACCCCCTATCTGTTTCTAACAGTTAGTTTTACCAGTATCCATACAAGCAAAACCACGAGTAAGGAGAATTTTGTTCAGCTCTGGCTGCTAAACTTTAAAAAGCATACAGAAAAACTAGATTTCATTCATAGGCAAGAAACTTAACCAGGCTGTGTGAGCCGGGGCTGCTGAGCTAGAGAAAGCTCTCGGCAGGGAGAAGGCTGCAGGTTATGGAGCAGAAGAAGGAAGAGGCCTCCCTCCCGTGTCGGAGACCCCGCAGGCCAGAACCACAGCTAGGACCACAGGACACAAGGTTCAGGTACAGACGCGGGGTTCATGCAGGCGAAGACGGTTTGGGTAGCACCAGAGGGGGGCTGACTGGCTGCTGGAATTTTCTACAGCCATCGCCGAATGTGGCTGAGGAAGGGAGGAGTAAGGGTTATCACAGATGGGAGGTCGGGTCAAGGACCTTTAGGTCTCTGCTGGCCCTTGGGACTCGGCTTGCTTTGTCGCTGCACAACCTCCTTAGACGCCTGCTTGGCCGTGCCAGGTCTGCCTGAGTGCCGCATCGGCCTCTCAGCAGGCAGGTTTACGGCTGCACAAGCAGCCCACCGTCGCCACCATGTAACTGCTGGGTTTTTTCCCCCCTCAAACTAGGAGGCCAAAGAATTGCATGTTTAAGTTTCTTGAATAACATGGTTTTCAGTGTACTGTGTTTTGAGGTGTGTGAGATACACACATGCACACAACCTTAAAATCAAATTAAAAAATCACAGCTTTTTCCTTAAAGAAGGATATGAAAATTCAGATTTGAAACTTGAAAACAAAACAACACTCCCCCCCCCAAACCCTCTCCTTCAAACTATCAGTTCAATGTGATTTTTTAAATTTATTTTGGGTTGTGTGTGAGGTAACAAGCACACACTGAAATTAACTTCTGCAGCATTTTCTTCTAACCAGGAACTAGAAATTTCAGGTTCTGATTTTTTTAAATTAAGTTAAACTCTAGAATCTAGTTGCTTCCTTTTTAATTCACCTGAGTTTTATTAGATATTTACAAATTGCTTCCTTTTAATTATTTTACTCATGTTCTTAATATGGCCTGCGTGTATCTTTTAAGCTTCTATTTATAATTTTTCAAACATACAGAAAAGTATGTAAAATGTATGTATAATGTCACCCCCATATACATCAGCAGACTTAATAATCAGTAACATTTGGCCTTATTTGTTTCATTTATGGGGGGTTAAGTATGCAAAATAAGTGGCATTTTACTATTTTACTACTAAACATTTCAGTAGCCATCTCTAATAAAATTGACAAATTTGATTAATTAGAATCAGCTTAACCAATAATTTCTTAATATCCCCTAAAACCCAGTCCCTATTCAGATTTAATAGCTTTGATTTTGTCTGATTTGCTACATGGTTTTGAAATTTGCAATTCAGAAATGAGGTTTTCAATTTTCTCTGAGTCAGATATGCAGTGAAAAATGCTGCAGAAGTTACGGATAAAGTTTTAAAAATCGCGTTAGATGTGGCCTCCCCCTTCCCCCCACAAATGCTTTCAGCACTTTCCCAACTTCCAGAAAAGTTGAAAACATCATACCCTCTACTTTGTCACGTTAACATCTTGCCATATTTGATTTTATGTTGTGTTGTGTGTGTGTAGAAGTTTCTGGTGAAGCAATTGTAAGCCAACTGAAGATGTAATATTTCACCCCTAAACGCTCGAGAAAAATTTGACATGCCATGTGTCTTTTTAATGCACGCAATTAAAAATATTAATGTGTTTTTTTTAATTATAACTTCAGCAAACCACTTTTGTTTAATTGCGAATTCTAGTTTTTACATAGTCTGAATTGACTACAAGGATATTTTAAATGAGCTGAGTGCTTATAATCTGAGAAAAATTTCAAATAGACTGATATCAGTATGTAACATTTTAAATGGTGAAACATACAGAAAATATTTTTCTAATGTTCTGACTTAGATATGTACAGTTTGATTCAGAAATCTATTTTCCAGAAATTGCCCGAGTTAGCTAAATATACCTATACCTTTTTTGACATATCTAATTTTCCAAATTGTACACGTTAGCTCTCCGGGTTTAATTGTCTGACTTAGCTTACACACATATTTTTTAATTGCCTAACTTAGAAAAACATTTGAAAGATCGGTCTGACTTAGAAATGCACTTTTAAAAAGCTGCCCGGCTCAGACGCCAGGGTTTTAAACTGTCTGACTTAATGATTAATAATAATGATAATAAAAGTCTCACGTTACCCAACAGTTCGGGGTGTTTTGAACTTTATACTATTAAAAATTTAAAAGCAAACAACGTTGTTTCAATAAATTAAAACGGATACCTTAGAAACATTAACCCGAGTTTTAGTGCTGTTGTTTTTTTTTTTCCCCCTCATCAGGTAGCATAAAATCAAGCCATTTGAGGAATATGCAATTTTTGCGCCTTATTTGATAAACCTAAAGTTCCACTGAGGAATTTTATTCATTCAATTTCTACTCTCTAATTCTTGGCTTATTTCAGAGCCTTCTCTTCAAAAAAATCGGCCCTGGAATTACCCCGTTTCCATGCACACGCATTTCAGTACAATACCATTTCTTTCAATTCACAAATGCAAAGACGACCTCAAATTCTTAAGTAAATAAAAACCTCAACATACTCCGTCCCTGTTTTCTATGCTTTCTGGCCTGAATCTGCTCGATTTTATTCCTGAAACTGTTCACGCGGGTTGAAACAGGCTTCCTACAGGAGCAATATGGCCAGAGACATTTTCCACTTGTGAGTTACAAAAAGGAAAAGCTGTCTTTCTCAATCATCGAGACACATGGCATGATTTTTTCGGAAGCATTTAGTAAGGTCATAAAGGAAAAAAAATTAAAAAGCAGTACAGTCCCTAAGAGGCGAAATAAGCGTGAGGTCGCCCGCGCTGTGTATTTCAAGCACAATCCGCAAGTGTCTGCTTCGGGGGTGACTTTCTTTCCTTCGGCCTCCAAGGCTGCTTCTATTCAAACCTGGCCTGTCTTCAGCCAGCAGCCCCCGACCCCCACGACAAACTAGTCTCCTAACTTCACTTTTCAATTTAAGATCTTCGGGGCTAATCGCGGTCTTGCATGGGCCATGCGGACGGTGCCCTGATTTATCAGAGCAAGAAAAGCAAGAGAGAGCAAGAAACTGAGGCTCGGAAAGGGAAAGTAGACCTCATCAGAAACAAACAACAAAAAAGCCCCTCAGTAACCTTCCCAGACCCTCCCTCTAAAAGACTGTGCCCTGGGCTAAAGAAAGTCTCAGGTTAATTACATCAAAAAACATGGGCTATTTTGAAGGTTAATTTTCGCATACTATACACCACGTTTTGTTTTGTTTTGTTTTGTTTTAAAAGTTCGAATGGAGGGAGCAGCTGAATTTCCTGCCTGGGAAACGGGAAACGAAGAACCTAGCGCCTTACAGTCTCCCGAACAGGAGCCCCCAGGAAAACCAGCGAGGCGATTATTCACAGGGAACAGGGCGCCACGCAGGGCCGCGAGGCCGTTAAAAGAAAAGGGCGAAACAACAACAACAACACAGGCACACACACTCCCCGACTGCTTCCTCATTTGGGGGGAGGGTGTCGTTCATTTGCAAAGATTTGGGGCTCGGGGATCCAGCCACCCAAAGTGAGGCTCAGTATTGGCGGGGGAGGCGGGGGAGGGGGAGGGGGCTTAAACACACAACGAAACAAAAAGGCTTCAGGAAGGCCCAAATTTTTCCAAATCTTCTTGTTAAAACATATGTAAATTGGAGGCAGCCTGTCGGGCAGTGACGCCCGGGCGGGAGGAGGGGTGCGGGGGGGGGGGAGGAGGAGGAGGGATGCGGAAGTGAGGAGAGAGGGCAAGGCAGAGGTGGAGCAGGGGCCTAAAACTGTTTTTTTTTTTCCTCTTTCCCATCCAGGGTTACACGTGTCCCGGCCCCTCGCCCAGAGACCTTCCATTTCCGATTATTCTTAGTCTTATTACTCTTCTTCTTCTTTTCTTTTTTCTTTTTTTTTTAAACAGAGAGACAGACAGAGACAGACAGACAGGCAGAGCCGCAGTGCACACGGTGCGTGTGTCGGAGAGGCCGCCCGGAGACTCACCGCAGCAATGCTACGTGAATGCAGAGGGCTGGAGGTGGTGTGACTACTCACTTGCTCGGCTAACAGCTGCCGGTTTTGGATGGAATTATTCCGCAACAACAAGAAAGCGTCGGTTAAACGCCTGGTGGCCATGGCTCACCCTTTGTGACCCCCCTCTCAGGGGCCCCCCGCCCACTCGGCACACTCCTGGTTTGTTCACTTTTCTTGCTCTCCACCTGGCCGCCTCGGGCCCACCCTTCACACAGCCCAGTCTGGACAAGGCCTGGAGCCAGGCGGGCGCGGCTTTGCGCTTCGCCAAGGCGCGGAGACCCCTCCCCAAATACCCGCCTAGGCTTTCCAATTGTCTGACTCCCCCTACTCAAGGCCTGCCTTCGATCTCTAAGCACTTAAATCCCCCCAATCCTTGCGGCGCTGGCCAACGTCCCAGAGACCCCACCCCAATCCAACCTCGGATCTACAAGCGTCTCACTCGCCAATCCGGCTGTGGACTGGGAGGCCCTGAAGCCCCCTACCCCCCTTAGTCTCGGAGACCCCCCGAAGGGGCTATGCCCCTGCCCCTAACTTGGCTCACACGCGTCCAGGCCGTGCCCTGAGGCCTGCCTGTGACTCAGTTTCCCCACCAGGGGCCTGGCCTCGGCCTCCTTGGGACTGGCCGAGGCAGGGCCTGGGCCCTGAACTCCAGGGCGCCTGGTGCTCCCTCCTTGGGCCTCGTGTGGGCCTGCTGAGGCCCGGGCCCGACCTCCTGACCCCCTCCCTCTCTGGGCGGCCTGGTCCTCCACTGCCACAGCGGCCTGCCGGCCTCCAGGAGGGCAGCAGGGCCTGCCTCCCCGGCCTCCTCACTCCTCTTCTCCGGCTCCCTCCATCCCCGGATCTGACTGCAGCTCAGCCCCGGGCCGTTTCCGTGCTGTGGTCCCGGGTTCTGGCGTCCCCCCTGGCCCTCTTCCTGTCCGTCCCTCGCGAGTGCCCCCCTGCGACGTTCGCAAGGCTTGCTCGCAACGGTTCCGGGCGCGGGAGCTCCCTGCCCTCCCCCACCTCTGCCCCAGGGCGCGGGAGCGCTCCGCCCTCTGCCGGGGTGCTCCCCGGGCCGCCCGCTCTCCCCTTCCCGCACCCGGCCCCGGGGCTCGGGGAGCGCGCCAGGGGTCGGGCCCGGGCCTGGGGAGCGTGGCCCCCCGGCTGCAGAGCGCCTCCAGGGGCCTGGGCGCGCGCATTAGAGTGGAGTCGAGCGGCAGGCAAATTTGGGCCCCAACACAGGCGAAGTTTGAGGCGCGCGTGGAGTTGGGGCGGGAGAGGAAAAGTTGGAGACGACTGCCTCTGGAGGCCGAGCACGCTCCACTGCAGGCGGCGGCTCCAGCTCGCTTGTTTTCTTTTCTTTTTTTTTTTTTTCAATTCTGGAAAAAAAAAAAAAAAAGATGTATCCGAAAAACAACCAGGAGGGAAAAAAAAAAAAAAACCGCCAAGCCGGAGCTGCAGGCCGCCCGGGGCCGCGCCGCCGCCCGCAGTCGGGGGTCGTGGGGGGCGCCCACCCTCCCCGGCCTCCGCTTTCTGTAGGGGGCACTGCAGGGTTGTGGAATCTCAAGTGGGAAAGTTCCCCCAAACTTTGACGGCCCCCCACCCTCCGCCCCCGAGCGCCGCGTCCCTGCGCGGAGGGGCCCGGGCCGAGCGCTGGGCCTGCCTGGCGCCCCACGGCCGCCCCGACGGCCTCCCCGCGCGCCCGGCTTTGCCGCCATCGGGCCCGGGCCCGGGGCAGGGCTGTGGCTGGGGGGGACCCGGGGCGGGAGGGTATTCGGGCAGGGCTCCGCGGGGTACCGCGAGGCCCGAGCCCCGCCGGGGCGTGTGACCCGGGGCCGAGGCCCGAGCCGGGCGCCATGGGAGGGGGTGTCTGGGCAGCGGGGCCTCCACCGCGGGAAACCGCCCGAGACCCGGGCCCACCCACCTGCACCCGCTCCCGCGTCGCCCCAACTTTGCACACGCGCGCGTGTGTGTGTGTGTGGCGAGCGTCTCCGCGTGCCGAGCGCGGCGGGAAGCGGAGGCAGGGCGGGCTCCCCGGCAGCGGCGCCAAGCCGGCCGCCCGGCCCAGACCGGCCGCCCGCCGGGGGCGTCGGCGGGGTCCCGGCCGGGGCGCCCCCCACGCCCTCCTCCTCCTCTAAAGGACGACGTTTCTACCCGTCGCTCGTGAAACTAAGCATGAACGTCAAAAATACCTCTGGGAACTAGAAAAATGCATCAAAGCGAAGGAAGCGAGAGCGCCGGGGAACCGGGCGGGGACGGGGCTGCGGCTCCGCCGGGCGACGGCGTGGGGCGCCGACAAGGGGCGCCCGCCCGCGGACCCCGCGACCCTGCACGCCGCGTGGCGACACTCAGAGTCGCGGCCCGCCCTGCCCGAGCCGAGGCGGGAGGGGGTCACCGACCCTGACTTAGCTCGTGCGGGGGACATTCGGGGAGCCGGGGCGCGCCCCGAAAATTATTTGCACGTTCGGTCTCCCGCCACCCCCCAGCGATGTGACACCCCCCTTCCCCCCGGCGCAGGTCAAGAGGTCAAGATCTCTGCCCCCTCGGAGAGAACACACGTTGTGAATAACAACCGAGCCGGTCTTTCGGTAGGAACATCAGATTGGAAACGTGGTCTGCGCTCTGTTCCTCTCTCTCTCTCTCTCTCTCTCTCTCAAGAACACTCGGCACCTTGCAAAGCAGGCCCTTGTTTACTTCAGCCGCTCCCTCCCTGGGGCTGCAGCGGTGGCTTCCTCCTGGCAGGGCCCGTGTTTTATTCATCTTTGTACCCACTGCGAGGGCACCTGTCTGGGAGAGGCCCCGAATCAATGTTTATTAAATATGCGTATGAATGAATGAGAGCCCCGCGTTTTAGTCCCCAAACTGTCTGACCTTCGTGGAGTGACTTTAAGCCTTTAGAGCCCTTATCTGTTAAGAAAGGTGGGGGGGGGGACGTGGGGCTTTAGTAATCCTTGTTATTGGTGCCCTGTCTGCCTCTCTGGGGCTGTTGTGAAGATCAAGCAACCTCTGTGAACCATCAGATGCTGAGCAAATATTATATAGGATGGTTATTCATTCATCCCCTTGGCTGGGGAAGCTTCTAACCAAGTAATTCCTGGGCTTGGTTTTCAGCCGATGGTGGTCGCCCCTCCTGGTCAGTCTTCAATATTTATTGCGGGGCAATCGCGTTCTTACGTTTAGGAAATCAATCAGGCTTCCATTTCTTTGAGAGAAACGAACAGTGCTCGCACACATAAATAATGGAAGGAAAATCCTCGTATTCCCAAAACAGCCCCCCCAAGCCGCCCGAGAGCCCAACCGCAGGGGATCGCGAAGAATCCAGGAGATTGGCGAAGGCAGCGTTGGCAGCAATCAGCCAGCCGCAGCCAGGCCCGGGGTTGTGTGCGTGAAACAGGGTTAAGTGAGAAGAAGAGGGCCCGGGAGGGGATGGGCACACTGGCCGGGATCGTGTCCATGTACGCCTCGACTCATACTGGAAGGGGGGGGGGGAGGATGTAAATCGTTATATTTGAATGTTCCTTGGCTGTTTAATTTTCCTGTCAAGTGGCTTAAGCCTGATTTTTTTTTTTTTTTTTAAGCATTCCCTCATGGCCAAGTATGTGTTTCCTTGCAATTGAAATCTGGGTTGATGGTTTTATATTTTAAAAGCTTTCATTGTGACTCATTCTTGGCCTGGGATAGGATTCTGTAATACTCCCCAAGCTCAAAGAGCCTGGGTGTCCTGTTTCTTGGGCCCCGTTCATACCCACTTTCTAACATTTTGCCAATGGATCCAAGAAGTCACTTTTGGAGACAAGTGTTTTATTGTCCTCCTGTCATCTTCATCAGGGCGAAAGGGAACCGAAAACGTGGACTTTCCCGGCTGAAGCCAGACGGCCGCAGGGGCGGGAGACAAGTTCGCGGTGGGACGGTGGGGGTCAGCGGTGCGGGACTGGCGCTCTTCGGTGAAGGAGTGCGGAGGAGGCCAGGCCGGCGAGGCCCTCGTGGGGCCCCAGCACCCAGCAAGTGCTCCGCAGCTGGGCAGCGGGGTTTATTCCAGCAGCCGCCTTGCTGACACACAGAAGGCTTGGCTCCCGCGGCTCTGCTTTCCCTGGAAGGCAGCCTCTCCAAGGAGCAGGGCATCGAGGGGGGAGCTGGGCGCTTCCAAGCACATTTTCAAGATTTCTGTTCTGTGGTTCGGGAATCCAGCTGTGTCTGCAATGGACTCTCAGGGTCGAGACTGTTTAAACAGTCTCACGTGGACGCCTTTTAATTTCGACCCTTTTAGCGTCCATCGAGGGACAGACGGTCATTTTTTTTAACAAGAGGAACAGCAAAAGCCTGATAAATATCATATTCGCACAGCTCTGACATAACAGGCCGATTGTGGCCAGGTTTCGGAAACAGAACTTTTGTTCTGTCTCCCCAAATAGCTCCTTCAAACCTTGAGTGGTTCCACCCTCAGAGAACTCCCCCTAGCTCTGTCTTCAGCCACGACGCCTCTCCCAAGCAGAATAACTCCAGAAAGAGGCAACGGTTCTGTTTTGTCCATGCTCCGTTTTGCCAGGTGTTTCTAGCAGACCATTCCGTTCAGTGCGCATTTCTCCGAACCTAGCAGTGGCTGGATCCAGCTCCCGCCAGGCGCGGCCGAAAGGGGTGAAACCGAGCAAAACCCTTGCCTTCAAGGAATTTGCCATGTGTGCCGACCCTGCCCGCACCCCGGTTCTTGCAGCTGGCCTCTCTCTTCCCCTCCATCCACCCTCCACACTGCGGCCACAGTGACCTTTCCAAAGCGCAAACCTCATCATGTCACAGCCTGATTGAGGCCCTGGAACAGCTCCCTCCGGCCCACACCAGCGACACTCAGCAGAAAACAGGTCCTCTCTAAGCCAGGCCCTCACTAATAGTAACTAATGACGGTCTTTTCATGGTTGGCAGAAAAAAAAAGAATTAAGTTAATTGATGGAATAGTCCCCATTCCAGGTGTTACTTCCCTCACTTTTCTTAAGCCTGTGGTCCCCGCTGTTCCTTGGCTGTGTCATGCTGCCAGACTGTATCTGGTTGGTCCAGAATCATGGGTTTCATTCCTTTTTTTTTTTTTTCACATATCAGTATTTCCTGGTGTCCTGCCTGTAGCTGCTGTGCTTTCTCAACACGGTGGAGCGGCCCCTGGGACGGAGGCCTGGCCTTGAGGCCCTTCTCACCAGGCCCACCCTCCGGTGCCTAGATTTCAAGTCTTCCCCTCGGCCCGGCTAACTCTTCCTTCAAGATTTAGTCCCATCTGTTGCCGGCCGGAACAGATGTTTGGGGCATCGATGAATACACGGATAGATGGAAAGACGAGACTAAACATATTCAGAACCCAAGAATGCCACGTGGTCAGTACCCTAAATGGGCAGCAGGGACAGAGAGTCCGGTGACCCTGTCTCCCCCGTCACTTGCTGTGACTTCAGCCACACTGACCTTCTTGCTCTTCCTCAAACCTTGGCACGGGCTGGCCCCTCTCACCCCGGCTCCTCGTGTGACTTGGCTCCTTCTCACGATTCAGGTCTCAGACCACCCCCTACAAAGGAGCCCTCCGACCTTTCCCATGCCCTTGGGAAAGGACTGTCCTCTCCCAGGGCCCTGGGCCCATCCCGCCATGGGCCCACAGTCAGTCAACTTCGAGACTCAATCAACACCTAACCTCCTGGCTTTTGGTCTTTAAAGACAAGACAGAGGCCCCTCTGACCACAGCTCACGTCGGCAGGACGTGTCTTCTGCACTTTTTTTTTTTTTTCCAGGATGATGTTGACACGCATGTACTCAAATAAATCAACCTTCCCATCTTAACCGTCTCCTCTGGCAGGAACAATAAGTTGATGTGGCAAGTCGGGGCTGACCCGCGGGACTCAACCCCTGAAAAACAGAAAAGAAATCATTGTGTTTTCACGGTGACAGGTATTGAGACACGGCCGGCTCATCCATTTCTAGTTTTTTCCCATGGCCATAGCCACTGGCCTGTTTGTGGCAGGCTGGGTGCTGGGCGAGCACAGAGCTGGGCCGTGGTCCTCTCCAGCTGCCATCCTTGTGGCGTAGCTTTGTACGGGTCAGGACTCCTGTGGCTGCGTGTGACAGAACCCAAATCAGATTGGTTTAAGCGTAAAAGCAAATATGGTGGCCCAGATAACTTAAAAAACCACAACAACAAAAACAACCTCAGCAAAGCTAGATCCAGGGGGTGCATGATAGCAACAACAGTCTCTCTCTCTCTCTCTCTCTCTCTCTCTCAGCCCTTCCTTCCTCTGTGTTGGTTTCATGCTGAGGCTAGCTCTCCCCAAGAGGTAGCAAACTGAGATCTCGAAGCTCTGCCTGGTATCTCCCAGCATAGCAACCCCATAGGAAGGACACTTCTTGTCCCTAATGAGTCAGCAGAAGTTCTAGAATTAACTCTCATTGACCTGTCCTGAGTCACAGGCTTATCTCTAGCCCCTAAGCCCTCGACGGAGGCCAGAAAGCATCGATCATCTGATCAGGCAGGCCCGGGTCACGTGACCGCGTCCGGACTCAGGAAGGTGAGGATGTCGGCGTCACGGCCGCCCAAACAAAACGCAGTACAGATTTGCCTTTTCTGAGCTCGGCGCGTGGGACCCGAGAGAAGGGACATGGGGCGCTCAGATGCAACGGATTTCTGCCTTAGGCCAGTTTTCTGTCCTGCTCTGTGCCCTTTAAGCATCCCCGTCTGCCTTTCCTTGAAACTCACTCCTCTGGCTTCCAGAACTTGGGGCCTGACTGGTCCTCCGCCTTCACGATCTCTCCGTCCCCCAGCCCCCCGATGTTGACTTGTCCCCAGTCTTTTGTCCTTGGTTTTCTTTTCTTGTTTTTTTTTTTAGCTCATTTTTTATTTTATTTATTTTTTTGAAAGAGAGAGAGCCTGTGAGTGAGTAGGGGAGGGACAAAGGGAGAGAGAGAGAATCCCAAGCATGAAGCCCAACACCAGGCTTGCCTGATCCCACGACCCTGGTATCATGACCTGAGCCAAAATCAGGAGTTGGATGCCCAAGCCACTGAGCCACCCGGGCGCCCAGTCCTTGCTTTTCTTGTCCTGTCCACCTGCCTGTGGTTTCAGGTGCCACCTGCCTCTAGGCTCTCCCCACAGACGCCGCCCTCTGCTCTCGCCTCTCATTCTGAGTGCTCCGTTCCTGCTGCACAAAGCTGCCTGGACGTCCTACACCGGCCACACAGGTCCCCGGTACCCTCTTCTTTTTCTTTCCAAAGTTCGGGAACAAACCTGGTTAAATGTTTGCTTTGGCTCTATTAGAGGTGACTTCGCTCTCCCCCGATGGGATCGACGGCCCACTTCGTGTCTTTTTGATGGAAATAAAGACTGACTGAGTCGGACTCGTGTGGGTTATCTCTGGAAATACGACTGGACGTGGGGTCTGGGGGAAGCTCCTTCGATTCTCTCTGGGCGCCCCATTTCTCACGAGGAGTCGGGGAAGCAGGATGCGTGTTACGCACACCTCCCGAAGGAGAGACGTTCTCAGGTCCGTGGAGACCGCAGAGTGGTACACCCTGGTGTACCTGCGGGTCGCCTGTGCGGAAAGCCCCATCCAAGCAGGGTGGGGAAGGGCAGGGGGGTCTAGAATGAAGCCGAGTGCCCACAGACCCCTCCGGGTGGGTGGTATCTCCTACTACAAAGGCTATCGGGATCAGGATGTTTAGTGCCTCTTTGTTGCCCCGAGGACCATTGCCAGCATCCCATATTAAGATCGCAGTTAATCAATGAAGGGACCAATTGCTTTCCCCATACGGAAGAACTGAACAACTACCATGAGCCTAGCATGGTGGGATATGCTGTCTGTGTAACACACTCTGCTCTCAAAGAACTCACCGCCTAGCTGGGGACACAAAGCCAACAGACGGGAAACAATTAGTGAGCAATGGAGCTTGAAAAAATATGCCAAAGTGACTATAAAGGCAGCAGCGGCTCGGAAAAGGGAGAGATTGATAATTTCAGTGGAAGCCTCCTTCACGAAGGAGGTAGAGGGAGACCCACGCCTTGAAGGACGGGGAGGGGCTGCAGAAACGGAAGGGCATGGCACAAAGGGGAGCCTGCCTGAGATGGGGGACCCCTGGGGTGGTGAGAGGGGAGGACGCACACCTAAATTGTGGCAGAGCGAGGTCTGGAGGGCCCCGGAAGTCAGGGCTTTAATGTTGATGTTTATTCAGTTCCCAGGTGTTTACCGTGTGCCTGCTGGGCGTTGGCCACTGAGAACGGTGCTGAGGACTCAGGAATGGGCACAAGACGAGAGGAGAGTCAGACACAGGAATGTCTCAGGGTAAGGGCTACTACGGAGGGACGCACCAGGCGCTTGGAGACACAGAGGGCGAGCAGGGGAAGGGGCAGAGAGAGAGGGAGACACAGAATCCGAAGCAGGCTCCAGGCTCCGAGCTGTCAGCCCCGAACTCATGAACCGTGAGATCAGGACTTGAGCCGAGGCCAGAGGCTTAACCAACTGAGCCACCCAGGCGCCCCCAGCTCAGTAAAGATTTAAGCAGCCTTCTTGGAGGGTTTCTCGTGGAGCTCTACACATGGGCAGGATGCCAAAGAGGCAGAGGCATGATCTGAGCATGTCCGAAGATGCTCACTGCAATGTTGTTTATTAGAGCGAAACCACGGAATGGATCTGAGCTTCCAACAAAAAGTGACCAGTTAAACAAATCACGGTCCATCCAGAAAGAATCGCATGGAGCAGTTAACAAAAAGAAAGAAGCTCAGTATATATTGATTTGGAAAGGTCTTCAAGATATAGTGTTAAGAAAAAAAAAATCGCAGGGGCGCCTCGGTGGCTCAGTTGGTTGAGCATCAGACTTTTGATTTTGGCTCAGGTCGTGACCTCACGGTTCATGGAATTGAGCCCTGAGTTGGCTCCGTGCTGAGTGTGGAGCCTGCTTGGGATCCTGGCTCTCCTTCTCTCTCTGCCCCTCCCCACCTTGTTATAAATACATAAATATTTATTTTTTAGAAATAAATAAACTTCAAAAAAGAAAGAAAAAAAAGGGCAAGATCCAGAAAAAATATATATCGTTTGCCATCTTCTGTGTGAGAAACAGGGAAATTTCATTGGTAGGCGACTGGGTTATCTCCGGAAAGAGACCCAGGAAACACGGAATGCTGGATGGTTCCCAGGGAGGGGACGGGAGAAGAAGACAGAGAGGAAGGCTGTCACTCAGGCTTGGCGAGAAGTGACTCCACAAGGAGACAGTGCTTGAAGCTGGAGTCTTAAAAGGTGCTCAAGACGACTCGGGCGGATGGTGGAGGGACAGCATTCTGAGCGGAGCGGGCGGCCCGCGGTGTTTATGGACCGCGGGGGAGGGCTGGGGGGAAGTTCTCTTGGGATAGGCAGCTGCGGGGTCAGCAAAGCCTGGACCCCGCGGAGAATGAGGTGCTGGGCTGAGTTCGTGCTCAGTTGGGACACCACTCACTCAGCCCACCGGTCAGCGTTACGTGGGCCTGGCAGGATGACCTTCGAGCCTGTGACCTTGTGGTCGGGGTCTGCCCGTGCTGCTGGACCAGGATACCCCAGACCGGGGGGCTCATAAACCCCAGGCAGCTATTCCTCACAGTTCTGGGGCCCGGAGCTCCAAGCTCCGGTGGCCTGCACGGTCATGTTCTGGTGGCCGAAGCCAGGGAGCTCCGTGGGGTCTCCTTTATGAGGAAGGGCGCTGAGGCCACACAGGAGGGCTCCACCCTCACGACCCAATCTCCTCTCAAAGGCCCCACCTCCTAACACCCGTCCCTTTGGGGGGTTCGGATTCAACAAGCAGATCTGTGGGGGCGGGGCGCAGCCATGCAGAATTACATTTCCTGGAATTTCCTGCCTTGCTTGTGGCCAGGGAGTAGGGGCTACGGGAGACTCCAGCAAGATTTGGAAGGTGCCGTTCCCAACTTGGGGTAAAACAATAAACCCACCAAGGCGGTGCCTTCCCACAGTCCCTTTTCTAGGAGGAGGAAGCAGAGAAGCAGCAGAAGAATAAGGCACTGAGAAGTGCCAGCAGAAAACTAAAGGGGAGGGGGCGGCTGCAAACCGAGATATTTCAGGAGGGCCTCGCGGAACACGTGGCGTTGATCAGCGCCCGGAAGGGCGCAGGACCCGCCATGTAGCCCGCACTCACCCTGAGGGACGTCGTGGTCCCAGGCCGGGAGGCGGGACGAGGCAGGTGTTCTAGGCACAGGAAGGAGATGGGTAGTGGCAGGAAGCACGCAGGGCGCGATCAGACCCACAGGGCTCCTCGACCTTGGAAGTCAAAGTCAGGAGACCGGATTTTACGCTAAGAGCACCCTGGGGTCAAGGCCTCTTTCAACGCTGGCCAAGTAAAAGCCCACGTGTAACTTTGAGAAGAGTGGGGAAGAAACGCGGGTTTGGTGTGTGTGTGTGGGTGTGGGGGGGAGGGGCAATTTCACATCGTGGTCTTTGTCTTCGGCTCACCTGCAGTCCTTCCCACCCGACTGCCTTCTGGTTTCACCGGAATCCTGTCTTTCCAAGGAAGTCAGACTTCCTCCCGCTGAGGAGTTCTTTCCAGGCCCCTGGGAAAAGCGGGATGTGAAGCTAAATAACTCGTGTGGTTTTAGGCGTCACTTCTCCGGGGCGCCGTTGGCCACGTCGCATCTTTATGCGACGGAATTTCCTACCCTGTTCTGCTCGGAACGGAGAAAAACAAGATGGCGGACGCGGTGGCGGGAGGCTGGCCTGGGAGCGGCGGACTCCGGGGAAGCCGGCGGAGGGAGCGCCTCTTCCGACGTGACAGATGGCAGCCATCTTCCCGAGGGGTCGCTGGTCAGCCTCGCGCTCTGGCTCCTGTCCCAAGCCTCCTGGCCGTAACGTTTCTAATTGATTTAGGAATAACGAATGTATTGGATGGATGCCCGGAGACCATGCAGGCCAGAGAAGCGAAGCCGTTTGGCCGAGGCCACACAGCTGCCCAGTGCCAGTGTTGGCCTTGAACCCAGTTCAACTCCCAGAGCAGCCCTTCAGTGCCCTATCCTGTCCCTCAGAGAAGAGTTAGTGCCTTCCCAGAGTCCTCTACGAAGACCAGTATCTCCTGCGTGTGGCTCTCAGGAGTGACGGGTGCCATTTCTCACTTTGGAGATGAGGTGCGACCACTTATCTGGTTCAGAAGCAAGGGCTGGCACGAGGCGTGCCGGCAGGGAGCCATTTACATGCTGCGACAAGGGCTCAGACCCTCCTGCCCAGCCACACACACTTACAACACATCCAACTCTTCTCGGAACCACCTGGTGCCCCGTACATCTTCCACTAACGTTGGGTGGATGGGTCAGTGGGCGACCCACCACCTGGTGGGAGTACTGGCCGTACTCACTTGTCTCCCGTCATTTAAAGACCTAAAACTCCACCTCCAGGAAGCCTTCCTGGATTGATGGAAGAATGAATGGATTCCTCGGCCTTGACTAGCGTTTCGGGACTCACTGGGCGTTCCAGGAAAGGTCCCAGAACTGAGTCCCGCTGGCCCGACTTAGGCCACACAACCCGATTAGTTGCTCTCAACAGGGGAGCGAGGCTCCACCTGGCCCGGCCTGGTTCACCTACTCAGGAGAGAGCCAGAGGCGGGCCTGCTCCCCCAGCACATGGACCGAGGCCGAGGGGTGCTTTCCCGAAGAGAATCACAGTTTGCCATCAGAAGAAGGGAGGTGGATGCCGGGGCGGGCAAGGAGCAGAGAGCCCCACAGACTGGAAACAAGGATTTCCTCATCTCCCTCCTGGAGCCACAGAGAGCTGTGGAGACCCAATTCGTTTCTCTGTTGTGCTAGAGCAGAGCGAGGGCTTCGTAAATGTTTGTCGAGTGAGTGAAAGAATAAACGAATGGCAAATGAAGGAATGAACCTCCTGAGAGCAAAGGGTGTCCTCGCCATGGGAATAAAGTGGGGCCCGGACCAGAGCCCCAGTGAAGGGCCCGGGCCCCTCGCTCAGCAGGGCCTGGCCCCCAAGAGAGAGTCCCGGTCGCCCAGGCCGTGTGGGGAGTGCGTGTGGGGCTACGGAGGCCAGGCCGCGTCCCTGCCAAAGGCACTCGGGCCTGAAGCTCGACACGCTGGCAAGCTGGCGGCAGGTCTGTGGGCTTAGGGTGCAGTGTGGTGTGAAATGAGGGGGTCTCTCCTCAAATGCCTCCGCCTTGGCCAGTGGCCCTGGTTGCGAAGGAACCTTCAAGGCAGCAGATGGAACCGGAGCGATAGGAGAGAGCCCCGGGCATGACAATTGCCTCGCTCCTTGAGAGCGGGGCCCAGACGGGGAGAATCGTTGATGGGCAATTTTTCCTGAGCTGGGGGCCGGGCTGCACCACGTCCCCGGGAGACGATGGGGCGGCGTGGCCTCCGCTGAGGCTGGCCGGGACGGCGTGGGCCCCTCCAGGCCCCTGACAGTGATGCCGGGCAGACCTGACAGTGACCCAACCTGTAATTCTTTAGTTTCCAGCTAAGGAAGTTCCGACGGACGACCTCGACCATTTACCCTGTGGAAAGGGGAGGGGCGGGGCCGAGAGCGTTTGAAGGCCAGACGAGGGGTGCGCTTTTCACGCAAATCCTGTGCCTGAGATCCCCCTGCGGAGGGAGAGCCCTTCTCATTGCTCCCCGATCTTTTCAAATGAGAGGCGCATGAAGGGCCGTCCAATTTGGAGGCCCCCCCAAAGGGCCTTCTGGAAAAGGAACACCCCAGGCTCTCAGCCGAGGGCCTCCTCCAGGAGGAGGTGACAGAGACTGTCTTGGAAGAGTGCGCCTGGACAAGGAACAGCGGGAGGGCGGCTGAGGCATTCACGAAGAAGCAGGGGAGGGGGGGCACGGGGAAGGGACACAGCGGGGACCAGGTGATGCAGAACCTACGAGACTGTGGGGAGGCCCGTGCATTTGGCTGAGTCTAACAGGCTGTCGGCGACTCCTGGGGTCCTCCCGCGGCGGGAAGGCTCGGCGCCCCCGAGGGCTGAGGTTAGCGGCCCTTCCTCTGGACGGAAGCGTTCCTTCAGGCCTCCCAAGCTGCACCCCCACGGAGAAGGTTCTGAGCGGGGTCAGGGTGGCCCCCTCCCTGTGGTCGCCCGCCCTTGCTACCCCCCGGAAGACGAGGACGCCGAGGCCCTTCTCCCGGGATTCCTGTGACGGGAGGAGTCAACGCCAACAACGTTTCCTTCTTTCTGACCCTTTGGGCCTCAACCACCATGTTCTCCAGTTGGCTTGACTCTTTTTCCTCTGGTGGAAAAGGCTGCGGGAATGCTTCCGGCACTCTCTCTCTCTCTCTCTCTCTCTACCCTCTCAGGGGCCACCACGCCCTGGGCTGTAGATGGTGGCCGTGTGGCCGGTAACCGTCTTGACCTGACGGCGACTCAAGGGCCGGATCAGGCACGTGGACCCCGTGAGGAACCTGGGAGACACATTGGTCCAAGACTGGGGTGAGGCGGCCCCTTGCCGGGACCCGAGTACATCATCGACCAGGACGCCTCTCCCTTGGTTTCCGGAAGGGCTGTCACCCTCTCTGAATGCTCAGAAGGCAACAGGGATGCAGAGAAGCCTACCAGAGCCCCCCCGCCCCCCCGCACCCTGCGTCCTACAGAAGTGTTCTTGAGTGCCAACCGCGGGGAGAGGGAGAGGCCTCTGTGGACCAACCAGTCCGCAGCTGGGGGCCCTGGTCCTATGTGCCTCCCCAGGCTGGTTGGGAATGGCCTGGCCTTTACTTTTCCTACACTCTCATTTTAATTTTTTTTTTTTTTCTTCTGGTTCTTGGCTCTGGAAAAAGTAGAAGACCATATACAGGGACCAGACTGTTGCTGTCTTGGTCAGAGAGGAGGAAAGATTTCACAGTTTCTGCAAGAAAACACTGGCTGACATGTGGGCTCATAAATCACGCCCACATTTCTGCATTTGTGGGTATGGGTATATTCGGTATTTTTCCTTTTCTCAAGAAGAGAATTTAAGCTCTGGACTCTCCGACAAGGCCCCATTAAATGGGGCCTTTCTCCTGCCTGCTGAGGGCTGCTTTTATAAGAGTGTTTATCAAACGGAACCCGAATCCCCCTCTCCCCTCCCGTGGGAGGGCGGGAGCCGCACCCTCCGGGGCCTCCGAGGGAGGCGAGCAGGGTTTCTTGGCACAAAGTTCATGAAATCAGAGAGAGCAAAGGTGTCTTCCTGAGCGGGGGCCGCGGTCCCTCGGAGAGCGCCAGGTGCTTCGCAGAGGAGGACCGACTCCCTGGGCCCAGGTTGGTGAGATGGTTGACCTCGGTCTTCAGCACGTTGGCCGAGCCTTTCTGGCAGCCAGACGCTTCCACCGCCGCCCTCTCTCATCCCCTCTCCTCAGCCAGCCTGCATCGCCGGGCTCTAAAAAGGCCGCTGAATAAACTATCGATCAAAGAACAGATATTTTTAACATCTATCGTGTGCGTGTCACTGGGTTAAGACCTAGAAGATGTAAGGGGCTTTGGGGAGGGGGAACGAGGGGCTCAGTTATGAACAATGGCAAAAAGGTGGCATGCGGGGCCCACCCGCGCCTCCCGGGCTCCGAGCAGACATCGCTAATCAATCGCCGTGTGTGTAGCTCCCGGATTCTGTTTGCCGCCGGGCCCCCCGGGGAGCTCCCCCTTGGGCAGGTCTGTTACTACATAGCCTCTGGCGTCACCTGCGTGACCAACCAGAGGGGTCACACCAATCCCCACCGGGATCGGTGGATTGACATGCCGTCCTGTCCTGCATGTCTCGGGAGGATGAGAAGCCCACCCCTCGTAAAACAAAGCACCTTAAGAGGCAAAGACACAGGTCATGACAGCCAGGTGAGGCCACGGCAAGAGGGCTGGGCTTTCTGTGGTGTTGCCGCTCACCTCCACCAAGGCCACCCTGGAAGGCTTCCTGGAGGAGGCGACATGCCTGTGTGTCAGCTGTCTCACCTCTCCCAGGGAATTTGTCTTTGATTACACAGCAGGCCCGCACCCCTGCTCCTCCCTGGGGCCCACCGCTATCCAGCCACGGTGGCCTCAGACACGTTCTGGAACTGGCCAGACCTTCCCCATTTTCCCAGAATGCTCTCCCCCTAGCTCATCCCACGGCTGGCTCCTTCTCGACCTCCAGATCCCGGCTTGAGCGGCTCCTCCTGGGAGAAGCGCTTCGGCTGCGCTCCGCTAGCAGGTCTGCCCGTGAGCCTTTATCTCATCCCCCCACCGCTTCCCCTGGCCGTGAGCCGGCCCCACCTGCCCGCCACTGTGGCCTCGACGCCGAGGGGCAGGCATCTTGTAGATTCTCAATAAACATTTGTCCAAAGAATGAAGCAGAAATAAAGCCCGGCTGGTTTTTTGTCCAAGTAGGACGCCATGGCGGACGTGCCGGCGGACACGCGAGGAGCCCAGCCCACATCGGGACGAAGTTCTGGGGGCCCTCGGCTGCTGTTTGGGATGTCCTCTGGGCCATCGTTTTCCCCAGTGTCACTGGCCAGCGGAGCCCCACACGGCCTGGAACAGTCCCCTCCACGGACGGGTCCAGCCTCCCCTTTGCAGCTTCCTCGCCGGCACCGGGCGCCGGGCTCCAGGGTCTCAGCTCTCGGCAACCTTCTCCCGACGAGGCTCAACTTCAGACTCGCGGCTGCTGTCACGTAGTGCCATGAACAACAGGGATTTGCTCTCTCCCGGTGCCGGAGGCCAGCTGTCTGGCATCAAGGTGAGGGGCGCCGGGGGGCTCAGTCGGTTGAGCATCTGACTTCAGATCAGGTCGTGACCTCACGGTGCGTGGGTTCGAGCCCCACATCTGGCTCCACACTGACAGCTCGGAGCCTGGAGCCTGCTGCAGATTCTGTGTCCTCCTGTCTCTCTGCCACTCCCCTGCTCTCTCTCTCTCAAAAATAAATAAACATTAAAAAACTTTTTAAAAAATGAAATTGAAGTGAGGACAGGGCCACATTCCTCTGCAGGCTCGCAGGGGAGGGTCCCTGCTGGTCTTTTCCAGACTCCGGCGGTCCTGGTGGTCCTTGGCTCGTGGCCCCCTCCCACCAGTCTCTGGCCCTATCTTCACACCGGCCTCTTCCTTCTGTGCCTCCGGGTCCTCTCCTCTTCCCAGAAGGACACCAGGCATTGACTTCAGGGCCCACCTAAGTTACCCGGATCACTTCATCTCGACATCCTGGACTAAGTACACCTTTAACGACTCTGCTCCCAAGCCAGGTCGCCGGGGTTCCGGGGGGCTGTGAAATCTGCAGGGGACACCCCTCAGTCCACTACAGGGGTCCTTAGGGCGGTGGCCGGCCATGGGCAGAGAACCCCGAGTATCCGGGGCGGCCGTCGAATCCAGACACCCCCGAAGAGAAGGCAACATCGGCGGCTGGGGTCCCCCGTGCTCATTATCCCTGTGGGCCTCGCCCCCCTCAGAGCGGGGCTCCCTCACAGCGGGGTCTGTGTGCACCCCGTTCTCCAGGGCGGCTTCGGAGAGTGCCTGCGAGGCCTTCCCTCCTTGAGGGGCCAGGTTGAGGGGAGGTCACCTTGGATTTCATCATCATCATCACCACCACCGATTTTTACTGTTTTCGGTGTGTGTGTGTGTGTGTGTGTGTGTGTGTGTGTGTGTAACTTGTTTTGCTTCTTAAAAGGCACACCGGGGCCAGGAAAGAGTCTTTAGGTCCTTGTAATGATTGCCACAGGCTGACAGAGGCTCCTTTGTCCGCAGAGCCAGGGGCCCTCTGGGGACACGCAGGTCTCTCTCCTTCTGGGGCCCCGGACGGGTCTCAGCTGTCCCTGAATCCGGATTTGCTGGGAAGTGGGCTGTGGAATGGACCCCGGGAGAGCCATAAAGCCCAGGCAGGAATGAAGCATGGTTTAAAATGTGAGGATTTGAATGGAATAATACACAGCCTGGGAGATAAGCCTCCTCCTACTCCGGGCCTGATGGCTGCAGCAAAGCCCGCAGACAGGATTACTGCAAGGAACTGAACCAGGAAAGAAATATAATGCCCCGTGTGCTCAGCAGGCAGAGACGGCCCGAGCCTCTGGCCTTATGGAGCCCCCCCCACCCACAGGGGCTGGGGACGGGGTGACCGGCAGGCAAACGGAAAGTCCCCCTCCGGGCGCTGGGGGTCAGGGGTGCGGAAGGAGTGGGTGAGGGGGCAGGGGACCAAGGCGTGGGGAGGTCTGAAGGGAGGCTCTGCAATACGCTGGCTGCTCTCCGTCTCTTCCGCCGTGGCCTCCCTCCACGCTGAGCCCCTGGGGTGCCCCCGGCACCCCCAAACATTCTCCACACAGGGACCAGAGGAAGCGCTTGGAAATCTGATAGGCGGACCTCTATCAGATGGTCCAGTAATAACGATTTTGTCGCAAATGACAGGGATTTTATGCCTTTTAAAATTTATGTATATATTTTCTATATCCTATATCCTCTATAAATATGTATTCAGCAGAGAGAGGTCTATGACCCTTGGAGTCTATCTGACCTCCTTCCTGCCCCAACCGGGGGTGCTGCTGAGAATGAAGTTCTCCCACCTCGTGGTGAGCAGTGACCCCCCCCTCGCCCCCACCACACAGGGCCTCTCTGAGCTACCCCCAGCCTGTGGAACCCTACTGGCCCACCACCTCCCTGCCGGCGGTTCCTGACTTCTTTCGGGGGAGAGGTTGGTGCCCGTTTTTGCCTACAAACCCTCTGTGCTTTGAAAGCCACACACAGCTCCTGAGGCCAAAACAACCAACTTTGCCCAGATTTGAAGGATCCTTGACAGGGCCGAGGGCCTTTGAGGAAAGAAAAGTTCTTGCCAGCGGGTGAGCGCATCCCTCAGGGGGGAAGATGCCTGGAGTGTCCACCTGGATTCCAGAACTCTCCCAGCAAATACACGGGCACCACTGTCGGGGGCTCCTGAAGCGCCTGGCACACTGCCCGGCACAGGAAACATGTGGAGAACCAGGCGAGAACGCCAATTGGCAAAAACATTACCAACGACGCTAATGATCGGCAGCCCTTACCGGGCACTCAGGAGGAGTCAATCTGTGCGGAACACTTGAGTCTTTTATTTTTTCTAAGTTTATTTATTTATTTATTTTCAGAGAGCAAGTGAGCATGGGAGGAGTGGGGAGGAGGAGGGGGGGAGGCCGGAGGCCAGAGAGAGAATCCCAAGCAGGCTCCACACTGTCCACACAGAGCCCGATGTGGGGCTCGAACTCATGAACCATGAGATGGTGACCGGAGTGGAAGCCAAGAGTCGGGTGCTTCACTGGCTGGGCCCCCCGGGGCCCCCGGAGCACTGCATTCTTAACGAGGAGACACATCCCTAACCCAGATGGTGGCAAGACCGGGCACATTCGGGCTAGGGGCAAGGGAGAGAGATGGGTGGACATCGGTCCAGACCTCTGGAAGCTCCCGTCTAGTAGGAAAGACAAGATATCGAAAACCTCACTGCTGATAAGGGTTAAACAGCCGTTCAATACAACAATAGAAGAGATATTCAAGACATTACATGATTAATTGCCCGGAGAATCGTAAGGATGATGAATGTTTTAGGAACTCAGGGGAGGGAGCCATTTTTTTTTCATGCTGGCCGAAACAGACACCACGGGAGTGACTGTGCCCTTCCAAAGGGGGCTGGTGGGGCTGTGGTCTAAGGGGGCTATTGTCTGGGGGACCCATGATGGTAAGAGTTCTGGGGAGAGCGTTATTTTTAAGGAGTGAGACTGACATTTAGTTGCCCACTTTGGTCGCAACGGCCAGCCCACGTGGGCGTCTTTAGAAAACCAGCAAGTTCAAGGAAATGGGAAACCAGTGGAAGCTGGATATTTATTGCTCTTCCAGATGCTTAGGCTTCTCCAGGACAAGCCACTCATCTGAAATCCCCCCTCTGGAGGAGATACTGGAATTTGGTGTTTGCATTATGGGAAACAAGGGGGAAGACACCGGCTTTGAGCCCCGAAAGCAGCTGGGGCAAATATTACAAAAACACATCATTTTCACGGTTGTGCTAGGACTGACAAGTGTTTGGATCTTGCCCGAAATTTCAAGAGGCCGAGAGGCAAGAGCCGAGAAGTTTCTCTGAAGCTTTCAGAGCTCTGGATTGTGTTCAGGTTTGGGTATCTATTAAGAAAACAGCCATTTCATCACGGCTAGTACCATAAATTGGTTCGTGGATGCCCAAGGCTTTATCTCATTAAATCGCGTTGCTATCTATAAATGGCATTCAGGCTGTTTCTCTGGGAGCAAGGTTATCTGACTGTTTAGAAACTCCGACCTGGAGTGGTAAGAAGCTGGTATCTGCAGGCTCGGGCGAGACAGCCAGCATTTCCAAACGTGCAAACAATCCAGAAAGCTCTGCCGCCCTTCTGGGGCTGTGCTGGGTCAGGGTGCAGCTGCCCCTTAGCCCGGGTGGGCCCCCGCTCCGGGCTCTGGCTGTCCCCGGCGGTGAGAAAGCAGATGGCCGACCATGAATCACAGACTGTCATCCGCAGGGGCTGGCTGGCGACGTCACAGCCAGGGAGGGGGCTTCTGGAGCCCGGAGAGGCCCAGGGAGAAGAAGTGTGGCTGAGCACTGAATGAGCCACGATGCCCGCCCCCCCTCTCTTTTTCTCTCCCTCCTTGAACCTAACTGACTTGAATCCCTCATGAAGAAACTAGTATTTGCAAAAACGCATCTTCGTCACTGGCGTGAAGCCATTGGCGCGGCCCCAGCTGTGTCTTAAAGCGGGGGCAACAGAACCGTGATGAGGGGTCCCACGGAGGCGGCAGGAGGCAGGCTGCGGGGCCAGAGCAGGGGTCGAGACCCTGCCGCACCACTTCGCTTGAGGCCAGCCTCTCGGCACCCTTGCCTGGAGAAGGGGCTGGCGCCCCGG
Organism: Paguma larvata; assembly: GCA_030068075.1. Taxonomy (NCBI): domain Eukaryota; kingdom Metazoa; phylum Chordata; class Mammalia; order Carnivora; family Viverridae; genus Paguma; species Paguma larvata. Next base: position 45,018,854 of record CM057844.1, on the reverse strand, counting down.
CGGGCGGGGTGTGGGGCTCCGTCGGTTATGCATCCGACTTCAGCTCAGGTCATGGTCTCACGGTTTCTGAGTTCGAGCCCTGCATTAGGCTCTCTGCTATCAGCACAGAGCCTGCTTTAAATCCTCTGTCCCTCTCTCTCTGCCCCTGCCCTGCTCACGCTCTCTCTCTTTCTCTCTCGAAAATAAATAAACATTAAAAAAAAAAAACTAAAAAAGAAAATGGGCTTGTGGCGGGGAGGACATCACACAAAGCATCCCGGCGGAGAGCCAGCCGAGGTGGGGGTGACGACGGCAGCGTGAGGCCTCACCAGGGTGGTCCTGTCACCGAGAGAGCAAGTTCCCTCTGCCTGTCCCTCCAAAGGGGGAGACGGGAAGGGCCAGCGTGTCTGGGGGGTTTCCTAGCCTGGCGAGGGCCTTGGTGCAGCCCCCGAATGAAGCATGGAGTGTTTGGCCAAGCCAAGTCGGGGAGAAGATTTTCCAGGCTGGATGCAGCAACAAAGCCCCAGAGGTAGCAACAGCCCCATGTTTATGGGGCAGCCAGGAATGATGGCAGGAGGCGGGGGGAGGGAGAGGAAGGGGGAGAGTCCGTCGTTCTATTAAATTAAAAATAAGTTCCATGTGTCGATGGTCCCCAAGGAAGGTGGCCTCGGCACTGAAGTCCCTGGCAGTCGTTCGCAGGCTGACTTTCCGAGGGACAGGTCCTGTGGAGGACTTGTCACCAAATAGTTCATCGGCTGCCTGAGCTTTTGAAGGAAACCAGGATTCCGTGAGCCCCCTGGCGCACAGTGCCGTCAGGACATGAGGCTGGAAGGAAGGAAGCAGAGGGGAGCCTTCCAGAGACCCTATACCGGATGCTCCCCAGCGACAAGCCTGGCAAGAGAGAAGTTCCCAGAAATGGGAACAATAGCCACCACTCGGCAGCCCCGAGGTCCCTCACCCCACTGGCCCGCTGTGACGAGACCGTGCCAGGCCCAGGACAGACACTTTCAGGGGCTGCCGTGTCCCCCCCACCCCCCATCCTGCCAGGGAAAGTCCAGACCCAGAGCCTAGTTCTGGAGCCCCTCACCTGGGAGGCGGAAAACATGGCGGACAGCATGGCCCCCGAGCCCAGAGGCCCAGCACGACCCCGGCTCCACGGCGACGCTCGGGGCCCCGCCCCTCTGCGCACCTGTTCTTCCGTTCTGTCCCGTGGGAACCCCGTGGAGAGCACTTCCGTTTAGCCCTCGTCTGGAGGACAGAACACACAACACACTACATGTGCCAGGCACATGTCTCCTGTTGTTCCCTCACAAGGGAGGCACCAAGTCCCCCTCTAAGTGGTCAGGAAACGGGACTGAAGAAGGTCAGGAAGGGGCTTGCCCAAGGCCACAGGCCCAGAGAGCTGTGGAGCCAGGACGGCAGCCCAGGTCTCAATGTTTCTGCCCACCTCACTTTCCTGTTGCCCCCAGTCACCTTCCCCCACAGCCCTGCCAACCGCTGGGCACTTCGCCCGTTCTGTGTCCTGGCCCGATCCAACGGCACGTCCACTCAGGGCCATCTCGGTTCCCCGCCCGGGTCTGGTCTCCTCTCCTGGGCACTGCCACCGGCCATGCTGTCCTCCGCCTGGCGCCCGTGCCACCTGGGAGCACGTCTGGCTCCCTCCCAGGAACGTGAGACCCCACCAGCCTGGATGTGGTTAGTCAGACCTGGGAGTCACCTGAGTCGAGTCTCGTGACCCAGGGTGGGCACCACTGTGCAGTCGTCTGTGTATATACCACAGACCTTTCCAGAAAAACAGCTTCGGCAGATGCAACAGGTCTTCTGAAGGAACCAAATTCTCAGTCTGAGACAGGGCAACGAGGCCAGGAGCCTGCACAGTCCATCTTGTCATGTCTGTGGAGTTGGAGTCAGTGCAGAAAGAGGAGGGAAAAGAGACGGAAGGCGGAGGGAAAAACGTAAGAGAGAGAAGGAAGGCGGGGGTGAAAAGCAGAGACCAGAATGAGGCAACGAGAACAAGATGGTCGCAGGGAGAAGTTTGAGGCAATCGAGAGAGACGGTTGCAGCCCTGCCGTCTTGGGGGTTCACCCAAGAAACCCGTCTCTAGCTCCAGATGGGAGCCATCCCTGAGCTGGGCGGTCAACAGGCCAGGACCCAGCCACCGGAGAGAAAACTGCTGAGGTTCTCAGCCCAGGGCACCCTCAGGCGGAGGGCAGGGGGCATGGCCAGAGGGGGCAAGGCCACGGTGCGGCCGGAGCTCATGGCCCTCGAGGACAGGCACTCATTCCCAGCACGGCATTCCGATAAGAAATATCCAACACCCAAACCTCTTAGAGCTTTTGCCGCCTAATAGCGTGATTTCTTTCTCTGTCATCGGTGGTAACAAACGGACCTATTAAAGGCTTTAAAAGTGCTACAAATAGTGCCTCCAGTCCCGAAGTCAAGCTCATTGGGAAAATGGCTGATTGTATCGCTCCCTGCCAGTCCAGGTGTTTGGACACGGGTGACAGACTGCGCTCACCTCGGCCATGTCCCGGCCGGGTGCGCACCTCCGGAGTGGGGTGGATCGAGAATCGGGTGGCAGGCAATTCTTCGGGGGGCTATTAGAGTGGCCTCCACCCCCACTCCCCCTTGCCCCCCGCCTCCTCCCTATCTGGGACTAGCAGGGGGAGGCAGGCCAGGCTTGAGATTAAGGTTCCTGCAGGTGCAGCGAGCAGCCTTGACTGGGGGGGGGGGTGTTGTGCCCCAGGACACAAATAAACGTGGACCCTATTTCCCATGGTCCTAAACACTATGAAGGAGCGTGGGCAGCGCCTCTCACCGTCTGTCTGTTTTTTGTTATGTGTCTGTCTGTCCGTCCCACTGGACCGGGGCTGCCGCGTTCCCGGCCGTGCCCCCACCGTCCGCTCAGGACACGAGGCGCCCAGGGGACCTCTGGGGTGGGGACCGTCTGGGCGGCGTGTCTGCCTGCCCTCCGCCGTCTCGCGTCTGGCCAGGGAGCACATTCCCTGCCTCCGAGCCTGTCACTCTCTCGTCCTCCCTCACGAAGTGGCTCTTTGAACACAAGGGCGAGCACAGGCGTGGGTGTGGGCGGTGCGGTGGGGGCTGCGGCTGGGAACGGAGGCCGGCGGGGGATTCGGGGCCGGCGCGGCGCCCACGTCTGCATCCAGACGCGGAGTGACTCACCCGGCAAGTGGTGTGAGTCAGCTCGGCCGCACACTGATGAGGCCGGCATTAAAAATGCACATCGATAATAGGCAAGCCGGCAGCAGAGAGCACTGGACGGCGCCACACGCGTGCGCGCACACACACACACACACACACACATGCACACACCCCCTCGAGGGCACACACGTGCGCGCGCACACACACGCACACACGCACACTCCCTCGAGGGCACACTCACACATGCGTGCACACACACATGCACGCACACGCGCTCACATACGCACACCCCCTCGAGGGCACGCACACACACGCACACCCCCTCGAGGGCACACACACGCACACATGCAGGCACGCGCACACACGCACACCCCCTCGAGGGCACACACACGCACACGCGAGCACGCACACACACGCACACCCCCTCGAGGGCACACACACGCGCGCACGCACACACATGCACACACACGCACACCCCCTCAAGGGCACACCGCACACACACACACACACACACATGTAGCCTCGTCCTCTCCAGCCCCCCTCCCTTTCCCCCTCTTCCTTCCTATCAGGAATGTGGGCTTCGGAACCAGGGCCATCACACCCCAGCCCACCACATCCCGGCCGTCTGTGCCCACGTACAAATGACCCCACGGCCGGGTCCCTCGTGCCCTGGTCTACAAGGCATGGAGGCCATGAATGCCACCTCCCGAGGGAGCTCCACGCAAAGTGCTTGGGATGAGGCCAGACACATCGTCTCGGGCGCCCCGGGTGGGTCTGGGTCCCCAACGCTCGGGTCGTTTACGGAGTCCTGTATTCAGCAAGCACCCACTGGTGCCCAGGCTGTCCCCACAGTCCTCCCCAGGCAGGAGGTCTGGGAGCAGAGCCGGCCAGTAAACAGCCGAATTACACGCAAGGCTGCAAGGCAGCTGCAGAGCTGGGGACCGAGTGGGGCGGGGGCGGGGCACAGCAGGCTTAGAATCCGAGGACGGAACACCGAGCAGCGATCTGGAGGCAGGACTGAAGCCAGGGGATCAGTGCTGGTCCGTCTGGTTACTCCTACAAGCAGCGGTGGGGGGAGAGGGGTAAGCAGGGACTCAAGAGCCTGGGGAGTAGCCTTTGGCCCGAAGAACCCGACAATGACCGGGGCTGGGTGGGAAGAGCACACTCTCCCTGCGCCCCTTAGGGTTATGGGGGCGAGTGAGGGGCACCGGGGAGACAGGGCGGGCTGTACCTCTAGTTAGAGACTGGATCTCGTGGCGATGAGGGGTGGGGTCGGTGGTGAGTTGATGGGGCTCCTGGGGGGGGGGGGCCTCGGATCCTATAAGGACTGGCGTCCGAGGGTCTGCCAAATTACCATGACCCAAAGGCTTTAAACAACAGAAATGTATTCTCCCGCAGTTCTGGAGGTCAGAAGTCCAAAGTCAAGGTGCTGTTGGCAGGGCCCTGTTCCCCTGAGGTCTGCAGGGAAGGGTCTGTTCCAGGCTCTCTCCCAGCCTCTGGGGACCGCCAGCTACCCTTGGCGATCCTTCGTGTGAGACACATCGCCCGGCTCCTGGACCCCATCGTCACAGAGCTGCCACTTCTGTGTCTGTGTGTCTCTTCGTCTCTGTCTGACAGGAGCACTCGTGTCATTAGACGCAGGGTCCCCCCGAATCCAGCAGGATCTCACCTCCAGACCCTTACCTGAGTCACATCTGCAAAGATCCTCCTGTCTCAGAAGGTCACATTCTAAGGATCTGAGCGCATGTATCTTTCGGGGGGAAGGGACCATTACACCCCACTACAGGGGGCTTGATTTTTGCGAGGGAGTTGACAAAATCCTACGTTCCTAAGAGACTCGAGTTCTGCGATGAAGTCAGATGAACACATTCACCTCTTTGCGGACCTATCCAAACTTCCCTAAGCGCCAGCCCAGCTCCTGCACTGTGTTACAGGCGTGGCAGCAGACGTGGCCACACCGCACCGGCCTCGCTGGCGCTCACCCTCTAGCTGGGGGACGGGCACTGCAGGAGAACCAATTCTAAGCACACACGCACCTCCTCGGCGAGGTCGGCCGAGTTCCGGGAGGAGGCGATGTGGCCAAGGGCAGCTGTGGGCCGAGGGAGAAAAGTGCAGGACCGGGTTGAGCTCAGGGGACGGCGGGGTGGGGGGTGGGGTGGGGGGAGCGGGCGGTCCTCCCTGAGAACGGGTGGGGCAAGCAGGCTGGAAGGAGACAACGGGTCCCTCAGCAGGTGGGCCGGAGGTCTCTGATGGGGACCCCGTAGTCAGGCGGTGACGGGGGGGGGGGGGGGGGGGGGGGGGGGGGGCTTCTGGAGGAGGTGGAACGAGAGCCGGGGGTGGGGCCGGGAGGCTGGGGTCCAGGGCTGCGGTTTCCATGGCAGCTCTGAGGGCTGCGCTCCCGGTTCCAGGCCGTGGCGGGAGCCCCCAGAGTTTTTGGACGTGTTTTCCATGGCGCACCCGGGCCAACAGGATGAAACTCTACCCCGAGGTCAGACCCTCGTGGGGACCTGGGATTCATTTTCTTGGGCTCCAACCCGGTGGGTCTAGTCAGCAGTCCAAGACCACCTCGTGAAACCAGAAGGCGTGACAAGGGCTTCCTGCGGGGTTCTGGGAAGCCCTGGGTCTCTGCCCCACGCACTACCCAGCTGGCCTCCCCAGGACGGGGGAGGGAGGGAGGAAGAGGACCCCAACGAGGAGGAGAGGCCCGCGGCGGGGAGGTCTCAGAGCCCCAAATCCACCCCGCGAGAGGGCTGGTCAAAGCGGGCTCATTGTTAATTGGGATTGTTCTTGCTCATGGATACCAGCGGGTTTGGCGGGGGTCATCTCTGGGACCACCCAGGAGCTGGCGGTTTAGAGGCCAGGTTTACCAAAGAGAAGCGTGTGCAGGCACACACACAGATGCTCTCACACTCACACGTAAGCACACGCTCTCACACACACGCACGCTTGCGTTCACACATAACCACACACAGACTCACACACACACACACACTCACTAGGCAACCCCTACTCACCAAAGAGAGACAGTGAGGGGAGAGAGAAGGAGGGGAGGGAAAAGGGAAGGAAGAGAAAAGGAGGGGGAAGGAAGAGAAGTCACCAAACCCTGGAGATCCCCGAGAACCCACTCCCGTGAGTTCCGCTCTCAATCGGACGAAGGCTGCCTTCAGGTCCCGGAGAGGGGAGTGCGTGTGTCCATCCACGCCCAATCACACGAGCGTCTACATGACCCAGGGACACTTCTGTCTTTCTCCCCGACGCTCCGAGGACACAGACCCCACCTACCACCACCGCCTCCCTAGCAAGACCGAGGGAGCAGACTGGGCCCAGGGCCCAGCCGTGCCCGTCGCAACCACGCACTGAGTCGCTCCTCGAATCAGACATGGGACACAGAGGTGTCTGCCCCCAGTCGGTGCCCCAGAAATCGAGCGTGAGTGAACGGGCCACCTTATGAGGGAGAAACCGTTGGAGTATGAGGACACGGGTGCTTGCGAGGCCCTCGCCCAAGGTCACACCAGTATTAAGTGCTGGAGCCAAGACACAACCCCAAACCCAACCCGACTCCCCCTTAACCCCGAATCTGGCCCTAGCCCAATCCAACCTAGCCCAACTCAACTTTACTCGTCTGTCTAAACCTATTTTTGTTTTTAACGTTTATTCATTTTTGAGAGACAGAGGGACAGAGTGTGAGTGGGGGAGGGGCAGAGAAAGAGGGAAACACAGAATCCGAAGCAGGCTCCAGGCTCTGAGCTGTCAGCACAGAGCCCGACGCGGGGCTCGAACTCATGAACTGCAAGATCATGACCTGAGCAAAGTCAGACATTTAACCGACTGAGCCACCCAGGCGTCCCGCTAAACCTATTCTTAAACCCAAACCAACTTTAACCCCATCTCAACCCAACCCAAGCCAATTCTAATCCAAACTCTACTCCTGACCTTACTAAATCTAGCCACCTCCAGCCCTGACCACAACTCAGAGCCAACATGGCTCCAACTCTAATGAGTTTTCCATTGGTGACTTCTCAGGAAGCAGATCCCCAAGCACTGAGGCGACACAGACAAGCACCGTTTGCCCCACTGTCCTAATAGGTGAAATGAAAGAAGAGGCACCAAGCCCCAGGAGCCCCGGGAGAACCAGGACTGGAGTTCGGGCGGCTGGAGCCCATGCTGGGGGGCAGGCAGGGCCTCCTGGACAGGTCCAGGGGCGAGAGTCGGCCCTTGGCAGGCCCCGGGACTGTGGGTCCAGTGTGGCGCCTGGACGGCCCGTCGGACTCAGCTCTGTGTTGACGGCCTCGCAGAGTCTTCCCGGCCAAGGCGGTTTAAACAGCACGTCGCCAGGCGGGTCGAGGGAAGTGGGATGACCTTGGGCTTGCCTTCACGTTTCAGACAAGCCCAAGGAAGCCGGGAAGGGAGGTGCCGAGAGGTGCCGGCCGAGGAGGAGCTGTGGGAAAGAGGGAGCCAGCAGTGGGGGCAGACGAGAGAGTCCTCCCCAAAGGGAAGAAAGTTGGGCTGTCACCAAGACGCCATTACCCTGCTGCCTCCAGTCGGCTTCGTGCTCTTCGTGGGGTGCTGGGGCGGCGCGCAGGAAGCCTCCAAAAAGCAGACGCCCAAACCAGCACACACCCCACTGAGAGAAGCAGGAGGGGGCTCCAGACGCGGCAGCAGCTGCCCGTCCTCACCCCCCACCCCAGGCCTGCAGCGGTGAGCTAATCTCGGCCGCCCAGCACACACTGGTACCTGGAGGCCCCCCCACCACCACGGCAGGCCGCCCTGCTGGGCCGGGAGCCGTGAGCCCCCAATCTGGGGCAAGGCTCCTCGTGGGGGAGGGGGGGACTTCTCTCGGGGGCTTCCGGCCTGGGCCCCAGGAGGCGAGGCTTTCCTATTTGCTGGCGGGCAGCAGCCCTGGCATCTTCCGCTGTCTTCAACCAAACCGAGAGGTGCACGAGGCTGCGTATTTTCCACCGCCATCTGAGGCCCTTCGGGAGCACGGCCGTCCTGGCGTCCCTGCAAACGCGCCAGCTTCCACAGGGAGCCTGAGGGGGGCCGGGAGTGGCCCGCTCTGCCTGGCGCCCGGCCTGCCCGGAGGATGAGGCCAGGCCCACCTCCACCGCCGGGTCGGGAGTGCGAGGGGCCTCACCACGACCGGCCCGGAGCTGGGCTTCTCCGGCCCCGGCCTCATCCCGGGCCATGAACGGAATCGGAGCTGAGGCTCCTCTGGAGGGTCCCACGGGCGGTGTCCCCAGGGCCCCAGCGCTTGGTCTCTGTCCCTCTGTGCTCCATCTACCCCTCTGACAAGCACGGGCTCGGGGCACAGCCTCCGCTCGAGAAAACCCAGTCCCATTCCCAGTGTTATCCCGGCTCTTCCCGCCCACCCGAGGCGACGACGGAACCCAGTGACCCACCGCCACGCAGGTCAACGCGCACAGAGCCCGCGCAGGTGCGGCGCTCCCCCACTGCCTACTAAGCGCTCGAGAAATAACGGATTCCCACCGTGACTGTTGTTTCTGTCGCTGCCATTCCTGGCCCTCCGGGGCGCGGACTCCAGCCGCCTCGCCGGAAGCGCGCAGGCCGTGCCCTTCTCTCTCGTCACCTTCCTTTCTTCTCCTTCATGGCGCGTTGCACATTTGTAATTATATGCTGATGCGCCCGGTTCTGCTATTTTGTGTGGCTTCTCCACCAGACGGGGAGACTGGAGGGGACGGGCGGGGCTTTGCTCTCCGCCGCATGTTGGGGGCCCGGCACCCCCTCAGTGCGTGCGTGCAGGAAGGGGTCAATAAACATCGAATGAAAACAGTCATTAGGTGATTGAACGGGCGACCCGGTTTAGCAAGCGAGGGGGCGGGATGCCAGGCCAGTCCTGCCTCGCTGCGCAGAGCCTCTGACCCTCAGAGGGAGACCCGAGCACCTGTTCTCAGGTGGCCCCCGGGCCCAGGGATAGGGGACCCGGAGCTACGGCCCCTCCTCCATTCAGGGTGGGGGGCCCAGGTGCCCGACGCAGAGGGAACTGCTCAGCCTCACCCTCCCTCCTGTCTGCTCCCCAAGAGGAATCCGGGTGGCGGGAGCCTGCCCGGGGAGCTAGGGGTCACGTCTGGTGATTTCCAAAGCTGCTTCTGCCCTTGGGGTCTGTTGACTTCTGAAGTGCACCTCAATCTCTGTCCTGAGACTGTATACCTTTTGGGGCCTCTCTCCCCAGTTTCCTCCGTTCCTGATTCTCCCCACGGATGCCCGGGAGCCTGGGCACAGGAACACTGTGGCTGCTCTGGCCCTTCTGGGGGCCTGAATTTGGAGAAGCTTGTCCGAAGTCCAAGGGGGACACCCCTACTGACTTGCTCCATCAACACCCCAGCAACCGAGGGCAGGGGAAATCATGCCTCAGCTTGGAAACACAGGACATCGCCTCAAGTTACACGGCCAACGTGCAGAAGCTAAGCTAGACCTTGAAATCTGATTAGTGAGCAGCACCCCGCGCTCCGGTCCTCTCGAGGCCTTCGGGGCCAGCCGCGGGGCCGAGGACCCTGCATCTTCTCAGAGCCCACCAGGCAGCCCTGCTTTCTGTGCAGACTCGCTCAGGGCGCCGCCCTCTGACCTACAGGAGTTGCAGCTTCAGCGAAACAGGAAAAGGAAAGAGCCCCTCACATCCCAACACAAAACAAGCAAGACTCGCTTTTCATGGGAACGTCCTGACGGAACAGGGTATGCCGAATATCCAGAAAACAAATAAATCACGAGTGAGCGCCCGAAAGACAGCGAGCAGATGGGCTGGAGATGTTTGTGCAGTTTTTACAGTAAGACTTTATTGTGCAGCTCGGGCGCTTGGCAGGGATCCAGACGGCGGCCTCGGGTGGAGGAGGGGCTTTGCCCAGATCCCCGAGTCTCCCCGGGAAGGGAGTTGGCCCCCAAAGCTCTATGCTCCGGCCCTAACCCGGACTGAAGAACTGAGACCCCGAGCGGAGTAATCCCCACACACCAGAGTGTTTGTTGTAAGGAAGCTGAAAGGCCCATTGAGCCCAAATCTAACACCCAGGGAGGAGCTTTCCCAAACGGAGCTGCTCTCTCCACGCCCGGGAAGCTCGTATCACCAAGATGGAGGGCACGGGGATCTCAACCTGCCGCACGGCTGGGTGCTGCTGGCACCGGCCTGGCTGGGCCCGAGAGGGCACTTTCCGCACCCTCGCGGGAGCAATCAGAAGCCCACTGCACGGGCCATTGTGTTTAATGGTCACAAAGGTGCTTGTGGTTGCTTATGTGTGTCCACTCGGTCACAAATGTCAGCTGTTCTCATCTCTGTGATTTGCATGAAATCGCTCTAGACCCAAGCTGGCCTGCAATTTGGGCACCGCTCACACAGCCGGAGGCGTCTCATCAAACGTGAAAATAAGCTCGCCTTCCCCAGGTCCCACCTACCTAGCGGAAGAGGCAGAGGGCGCGCACGGCCCCCGCCCCCCTGCCTTCGGCCGCTCTGCACAATGCCCAGCACGCAACCGGTGATCGATAAATAATTGTCAAAGGAAGGAAGGAAACGTTGGGTCTCTCACCCCTCCCTCCCTTTGTACGATAGCTTTCTTATCCTTCGGGGCCTCTTCAAGGACACGACTCCCCGGAGCGTCTGTTCCTCTCTCGGCACTAGCTGTGTCATCACGGAGCCGAGCCCTGGCCCTCACCTTCACCCCGACCTCCGGAGGCAGAGCCGGACACATCACAGGCGCTCGGTCAGACCCGTGTCTGCAGACCGGGAATGAGGAAAGAGGAGATACAATTTTCTGTGCTCAGACGTTCTGTTCGACCCTGCGGAGGCCCACTCATTCGGGGTTCTGTGAGGCTGAAGCAGGGAAAGGGGACTGGAGGAGTGGGGGCAGGAAGGCCCCGGAGTTCACCTGGTAGAGGAGGAAAGGCCGTAAGTTAAAGGTGGTGGATAAGGTGTAATTCACAACCGCAGCAAGGCGCCACTTCCCACCCTCCGGGGCGGCTGGAATCAAAAAGACATAATAACGAGTGCTGGCGAGGATGCGGGGAGGTCGGAGCTCCGACACGCCGGCGGGAATGAAACACAGCGGCCCTGGAAAACAGTCTGGAGGTTCCTCCGAAAGTTAAACACAGCGTTCCCTGCGATCCGGTAATTCCGCTCACGGGCGTGTGCCCCAGAGAGCTGCAAGCACGCGTCCGCACGAAAACTGCACCCAAATGTTCACGACAGTGCTACTTACGGTCGCGCAGATGTAGAAACCACGCCAAAATGTCCATCCAGTGATGGTGTGTCTGTCCTTTGGGATGTTACTCAGACGCAAAAAGGGATGACATTGTGATACCTGCTAGGACATGGTCCCACTTTGAAAACATGACAGCAAGCAAAAACAAAACAAAACAAAACACATTAAATAAAGACCACATACTGGGGCGCCTGGGGGGCTCAGTCGGGTAAGCGTCTGACTTCAGCTCAGACCATGATCTCATGGTTCGTGGGTTCGAGCTCTGTGCTGACAGCTCAGAGCCTGGAGCCTGCTTCGGATTCTATGTCTCCCTCTCTCTCTGCCCCTCCCCTGCTCTCTCTCTCTCAATATATAAATATCAAAAAATAGATAAATAAAAATAAAAGACCACATGTCGTATGACCCCATTTAGCGGTAACATTCAGAATACACAAGCCTGCAGAGACAGAGGCAGATCAGTGTTTGCCCAGGGGTGGCGGGGGCACGTGAGAGGAACGGGGGGGGGGGTGATCACGGGCCTTTGGGAAGTGATGAAATGTTCTAGAATTTAGGACATGGTGATGCTTGCACAACTCTGGTAAATGTGCTCAAAGCCACGCACACTTCCAGTGGGTGAACAGTAGGTTTGTAAATCATATCTCAATAAAGCTGTCAGAGACAATGGCTGTGGGTTCATGTCTGGCCCTACTTCCTGACTGCTCGAGCTCTCGGGGCCAGGACGCCCGTCCTGTAGGTTTGCCGGGAAGTGAGGCGTGTGGGGCCCGGGGGGAGCCCTCGCTCAGCTCACTTGGTACCTGCTTACGCAGCGCTTCCTACCCCCCCCCCACGACCCGTGGGGGACAAGACCAGGGCCCCCCTCTCAAACTGACTCGGGGCCGTTGACGCCCTCGGCTGCGAGGCCGCCACACAGCTCTCAGCTCCTGGGCCTTCTAAAGGACACCGGCAGCCAGAGACGGCGCGATACTCGGTCGCTTTCGCCAAACGATGCCAGGAAAGAAAGGCCAGGCAGGATTTAGTCAGCGGACCCCCCACCCGCACCCCGTCTGAGAGTGGAGGGAAGCGTGGCCCCAGTTTCAGACATTTTCCTGTCGAGGCTCCCCCGCCACGGGCCAGGCCCGGCCCCACATAGTCACCTGGGCTATGTCTCTGGCCCCAGCAATCTGCCCTGCTCCGTGGGCCGGGGGCCCTCCCTCTGCCCTGGCCCCTCCCTGCCCCTGCCCCTCTAAGACCCAACGTTCCCCAGACCCCCTGCACCGGCTCCCGAGCCCAGCAGCACCAGCCACGTGTGCGTGCGTGCAGAAGCAGGGGGTTCCGACTGTGCCCCCAGCTCTGAGCTGGGTGTTTCGCTCTGCTCCCCCCACACTTCCCCTAATCCCATCGGTCACGGGGATCGTTTCATGCCGGTCCCTCTAAAAGTGTGTCGCAGCGGGACCCTGGCGCCACCGTGAGCCCGCTGCCCACCTGGCCTTGCTGTTCTGTGTCGGCAGAAATGCGGCAAGGGAAGGAAGTGCGTGCGGACAGCCCCTGAGGACCGTTTCCTGCACTCCCAGCCGACACTGCCCTCGAACCCAGCCCCAGCCCTGATGGCTGTGGCCCGTGGGGCCTGGGAGCCGCCGGCATCCTGCAGACAGGGGCATCCCGGGGACGGACTCGCGTCGCTGCTTTCTCGGGAGCCCGGGTGGGCACGTGTGCAGTGTCCATGGCGGCCAGGAAAGGACACCGTGGCCGGCACGGGGTGGCCACTGTGACCGCGTGGCCGCCGTGAACGCTCCGGAGGTCGCAGGGTCCCTCCGCACCTCCATCTCCCCAACGGCCGTCGTGAAGTCCCGGGAAGAAACGGTGTGCAAAGCCCCGTGCCCCACACGCAGGGGACGCGGACGACACAGGCGGTGGGAGGTGGGCGTGTCTGCACCTCCCGGCTCACATGTGGGCCCCGTCCTGGGCAACCGGCGTCTAGAGGCCGAACCACCTGGACCCAGGGCCAGAGGGGGTCGCGAAGACAGACAGGGATGTTACCCGCTTTGCACACAGTAGTCCCCGCCTCTTCACCGCGACCCCACGTGGCAGGGACACCCATTAGCTCCGCTTTGACAGGCGGGCCAGCCAAGGCTCGGGAAGGCTAAGTCACCTGCCCAAAGATGCACGGCTGGGAAGTGGCGGGGAGTCAGGGAAGCTGCGGTCCGACAGCCAGCAAGCCCTCCTCTGCTGCCGAGGAGCCTGTGGTTCGAGGGGGTCCCTCGCCCTCCCAGAGGGGGTGAGCCTGCCCACTTCAGACTGAGCTTCCAGACGGACGGTGCTGCACGGCCGCAGGGGCACATGCGACACGCTGCCCAGAAGCCCGGGCGCGGGCCTTGCCACTCTCAGGGTCACACCGGCGGGAGGTGAGCGGCCCAGGATGCCATCCCCGCCCCCCCGCCCCCCACCAGCCCCGTGGAGGCCAGCAGGCCGGGAGCGTGGGCAGGCTGGCAAGTGCGTGACCAGAATGTGACTGCCCGGCGGGCACACGGGCACAGAGGGCAGGGCGGGCCAGCCTTTGAAGAAAGGGCAACCTCGCGTGTGACCCGGGGCCCCCAGGGAGGCCTCCGTGCGCAGGCTGCCGGGCCCGGGGCTGTGAGGGGTCGTGCCCCTCTCCCGAGGGCTCTCGGAGGTTCCGCTGCGCACACGTGTGCCCTGCTCCTCCAGCTCCACTCCCTCCCGCCACCGCCCTGCCTGTCCCTCCCCCAAATGGGGGAGCACCCGGGACAAAGAGCTGCGTGTCCCCGTCCCCACTGCACCCCCAAGCTCCCGCGTTCAGGGAGCAATCGTGGAAGGACGGGGGGCCAGGAGCAAGGTTTCCTTTCGGCCAAGGCCAGTGCCAAGGGGCCCCCGAGAGGGCCAGTCATGGAGTTCTCCCTGGAGGAGTGGCTGAGAGCTGGGTAGAGCCCCAGGGCCCGTCCGCTGCTGCTCCCGCCCAACGCACCCAGACAAACCCAGCGGCCACGGCGCCCCCGCACCGGCCTCATCAGGGCATCCGTGAAGAACGAGTTCCCTGCGCCCGGGGGCCGAGCCCTGTGGCAGCCGAGCGTCTGGCTTGCCCGACGCCGAGGCGGGCCCGGGGCCGCGGCCTCTGATCCGGGAACCTCGACGTGGGCCGCGGGGCACACAATTGGCAGCAGGCGGCGGCCTGGCCCCTGCGCTGCAGGACGGGTCCGGAGGCCGGGCCTTATTCGATCTTGTCCTCTTCAGTTAAAATCGCCCCCTCGCCCTCCCGCCGGCCGACGGCGCAGACAGACACGGAGCTGAGTTCGTTCCAAGACGTTTTTTTCCCTCCTCTTTCCTGACGGCGTATCTCAGACTTCCCTCCCAGCCCGCGGGGGTCTCTCCTCCAGGAAGCCCCCCCCCGCCGCCCCTTTGTCGTGCTCTTCCTCCTCCCCTTTTATTCATTTATTTATTCTTCTAGGAAAACGACCAGCGCCTGCGTGACCCTCAGAGGGCCGGTCGGAAGGAGAAAGAAAGCCCCGAACGTGACTAACACGACTTCGTCCAGTCGGAGCTTCGGGCCGCCGGCACCTTCCAGACGGCGTCTCGTGTTCAAATTGTAGTGAGAAAAGGAGGTGGGGGGGGGGAGCCTTTCCCCCTCTGCCTCCCACCCAGCCCGCTCTTTAAGAGGGCGTGTGTGTGTGTGGGGGGGCAGGTTTCTGTCCACTCGGTTTCCCACAGTGATAGAATGTGAGGTTTTCAAACAACACCAACATTTACCTTGGCAAACGGCCCCGTGGAAAGAATAGGTGTTATCGACACAACGGGATGACTTAAAAAAGACAAGATGCCCGCCCCAAGGAAGTGGGGAGCGTGGAGTCTTTGCAAGACTATTCACGAGCTGCCAGAGCAAACAAGCCTCGGGGGCCCGGGGCCTCCTGCAGGGGTGCAGCGCGGCCACAGCCCCCCTCCCCTGCGCCTGTCTGCGAGCTGCCTTCTCTTGTCCATTGTCCGGGCCGCAGGTGCAGGAGCCGCGAGGGGACACCTGGCCGCGTCCTCTGCCGCTCGGGGAGCCGCGTCCTCTGCCGCTCAGGGCAGCCCCCCAAAGAGTGTTAGGTGACTAAGTCATCTAGTTACTGGAGGAGAGACAGAGAGAGAGACAGAGAGACAGAGAGAGGGGGAGGGAGGGAGAGGGAGAGGAGGAAGAGAGGGGCGGGGGACCCCTGGAAGCGTGTGTGGAGCATGGAGGGGCGAGCGGGGGGTGGAGGGAGGCAGGACGCAGCTGGCCTCTCCTGCCACCTGAGTGTCCCACTCGGAGGTGGAAAGCACAGCACCTCTGGCGGCGCCCGTGGGTCTGGATGCCACCCCGCCTTTCCGAACCGGGAAAGCTCTCGAGTGTCTCCTAACCTCGCTGGGCCTCCGTTTCCACATCTGAGAGACGAGAGCCAGTGACAGGGCCTGGGTCACGGGGCCGTCGGGAAGCTGAAGGCGGCCTCGGCCCGAGGTCGGCACAGTGGCTGCGTTCACACGGTGGACGGAGACGGGGGGTGGCCAGCGGGCCCTCCCGGGCGGGATCTGAGGGAGGGTCCGGGGTTCGGGAAGGTTGGCCAGAGACTCTGGACGCATACTCTCTTCCGTGCTTTGGGAAAGCACCCCACCCGGGCTCAGTGGGGAGACGAGGCCGGGGCAGAGCGTAGCTTTGGGCCCCGGGCCTTTAGAGACGGGGACAGTGAGGCTCAGGGATGTTCAAGTCACTGCCCAGTGCAAGCTCGTCATTCCCGTGCTGGCCAGAGAGACACCAGGGCGACCCCACTCTCCTTCTCGGCACCCCCACCTGAAGGCCCATGAGCTGGAGCACCTGCAGGGGGCCTCTCTGGCCCGTGTGTCCCCCCACGGCTCCCAGGCAGGGGAGGGTGCTGGCTGGCGGCCATCCCTCCAAGGGGCCCATCTGTCTGGGCCCAGGAGGAAGGAAGTCTCCACGGAGGTGCTCTGGGCTCCGAAAGCCCCAGGGCCCTCCTAGGCCTTGTCTGAGCGTCAGCTTTGATTAGTGCCACCTGTCCTGTTTGTCCGGATCTTTCTGCCTAATTGAATTCCGGGTCCCTTCCCAGCCCTGCTCGCTTGCGGAGAGACGCCAGGGGGATCTTAGGGAAACGCTCCCGCAGGAGAAACGGAAACGTCGGGGCCTGGGTCCCGCTCTTGCTGCTCTGAGACCTCCCTTCCAGCCTAGCCTTTCCCCGCGTCCCGGGTGGGGGTTCTGGGAGCTTCCCTGAGCTCTGGCACACGTGACAAGTCCCCACTCTCCATATCCACATCTGTAAACTGTGGGTGCCAACTGCGGTAAGTAACCAGGGCAATAAAGGGCCTCGGCTGGCCTCCTGCCCACCATCAGCAGGTCCTGAGGACCCCCGGGCCCGGTCCTGGACCCGGAGCTGGGGGGACACTAAAGCCCCTGCCTCAATGGAGCCTCTCATACCACCCAGAGAGAAGGACAGGAAGTGGGCACAGAAGTTAAAAACCAACCAACCAACCAACCAACCAACTGTAATTGTTCTTCATGATTAAAGTAATAAAAAAACTAAAGTCGAGCAGGACTGGGGGGCAGCATGGGGATCCCACTTCAGATCTGGTGGGCTGGGAAGGGACGGCTGAGCTGTGGCTTGAAGGCTGAGAAGAATACAGACACGGAAAGAGGGTTCCATACAGTGGAATGACATGTGCAAAGGCCCTGAGGCCTGAGCCCACTCAGGGTGGAGGGTAGGAGGAGAGGCGGGAGAGGAAGGCAGCCGGGCTGGACCGGGTGGGTGCCAGGGAGACCTTCCTGTCCTAAGCGAGCGGTCTTCACCCAGTTTGGAGGGTCGAGATCAAGAGAGCGAGGAGGTTTACCTTCTACCTGGGGCTCCGTGTGAACAGTACAAACCGCTCCCTCCCTGCCTTAGCCAGGCCAGAGAGAGCAGAGGGGAAGGGGCACAGATGGGTCCGGGGTCCAGAAGGCTGGGGATGGTGACCCCGAGTCCTGCACGTGGTAGCTGGTTTCTGTACCAGGGACACCTTGCTCTGAGGCCAGCATCCAAAGGGAGCTGTTTCCTGGATACCAATGGCCACCGGGGACGCGCACCGGTGTGCAGAGGCCTCCCCTTGTTTCAGATTGGAGCGGGCTGCTGGGTCCCTGCCTCTCCTCCCTGAGCTGCCAGCCAGCCCCTCCCCGAGCGCCAAGGACAGGCCCCGTGGCTGAGGCCGAAACCAGATCAGACGCCTCGGAGAAACAAATCCTTTCGGAGAAAGAAATCCTTCGAGGGTTGACCTGGCAGCGCCACCTCTCACGGTTGCCCCCACGGCGGCCCACGTCTCCGTGTTACAACAGTAACAATCTCCACCACAAAGCACAGCAACGGCTCACGGTTCCGAAGTGCTTACAACGTGCCACACGCTGTACTGTCCACGTGACACCAATCGCCTCATTTATTCGACACGCTAACCACGTGAGAGGTCCCAAAACTGAGGCCCAGAAAAGTTAAGCGACTTGCCCAAGGTCACACAGCCGGATAGTGACAGAGGCAGGGTCCCGCCCCGAGCGGCGCAGCACCCCCCCCAACCTGAGCTCCTAATTAAGGGTTCCTGTGACCCCTGCTGCCAGTAACGGGAATTGTAGCGCAGCTAACGTTTAATGAGCTCGTACTACATCCTGAGGGCCGTTCTCCCTTCCCCGCATGGGCGTTTTGTAAGCTTTTTCCATGATCACCCCCCGGAGGAGGATTTGTGGATGACTCTTCCCAACGGCCCCTCCCCTGAAGTCGTAGTACCGCAGACAAACTGCGTATCTCTGCACGTGTCCGTGCTCTGCCGCCCTCCCCGCTCCAGGCTCGGCCCCCGCAGCCCTGGGGGGACGTGACCTCCGTGAACGCGGGCTCCCGCGACAACACTAGGATAGGGATGACCGCTGAGCTTTGCGAGGAGCCTGCGGCTCGAAGAGGCTGGAGTCCTGCTCCTGGGTCATACGGGGGACGCCGGGTCCCACCGAGGCGTCCCGTGCCGGTGACCATGCCGAAGTCGGCGCCGTGACACCCCGTTACGTCCGTATGCAGGACACACGGAGACGACAGACATACACCAGAATCGTTTCATCGGGGCCCCATGACGCCCCCGAAATCAAAGGCCGACGTGTGTTTGCACGGGCCTTTTCCCGGAGCGGGCCGGCCTCAGCGTCCCTGACCCCGAGCAAGGCCCCAGGGCGGCCCCCGAGGGAGGAAAGCGCTGCCCGGTGGGCCCCAGCCTGGCCGCACGGACGCCCGGCCTCCTCCCTTCTTCGGAGAGGAAGTGGGGGACGCCGTGGGAAACAGAGCCGACGGGACTGATTTACCTCCTGGGCCGGGCCCGCTGACCTTTCTCCTGAGAAAAATGCTCCCAGCAAGCAGATCCAGGCCTCCCCCCGGCCCCCGAAATAGCGGGCACCTCCGGCCTGGGCCCCCACGTCCTGAGGAAGCTCCTTGGAACAGCCGAGGAACAATGGGGCATTGTGCGGCCCGGGGCCTCCCAGACAGGAAGCCGGGTCCCGCAGAGCCATCCGATGGTGACCCCGCCGCCCCGGGCCGACACGTGTGACCCAAATGCCAGGTGTGGCCTGCCTTCCGGCAGCTGGAGCAGGGCGAGGAGAGCGAGGGCAGGAAGTGCCAGATGGCCGCCTCACCCCTGCAGCGCAGGGCCCGGGGCAGGAGCGCGGAGGACGAGCGAGCGAGTGAAGGGACGAACAGGCAGAGAGACGGGGAGGCGCGCCGAACCCTCGCTGCTCCCAGGCCGGGATGGCCTCCCAGGAAGCTTTTCTGTGACGGTGGGGACAATACCCGCTTCTAAAGGCCAGCAGTTGGCAGGCGTTTGCTCTGCGCCGAAGACTGCGTCCTGCGTGGGTCACACGCCGTGTCACTCAGGCTCTCCTCCATCTCGTTCCCCAAGCTTGCCCCAGCCGCCCCAACCCCTGGCCCTTCCTTGAATACACCGTGCACCCCAGGGCCTTGGCACTCGCTGCTCCAGGCCCTGGAGCCTCTTCCAGCTGTGTTTGTGGTTCCGCCCCAATGTCGCCTCGGCACAGAGGCTTCCCTGACTGGCCCGTCTCCCTCTCTGTCCCCCCACCTCACCTCTTCCATGACGTACCCACGTACACGGATCATGGTGGCGTCGGCTTACCAGCTCACTCCCGCCTCTTGCACTCAAACGTCAGCCCTGGGACGGCAGGGGTTTGCCGACTGGCTCGCTGTCGCAGCCCAGGGTCTGCGCACACGGGTGCTGAGATGGCATTTGCTGAATGGACCACTTCACGTCTGAGTTGGGTGTGTGTGGTTGGCACCTCCACCCCCTGTTAGAGATGAGCCGGCTCGTGCCACCAAAGCGGAACCAGGGAGGATTCAGGGCAGCTCGAGTATAGGGAGCATGAGGCAAGGAGGTGGGCTCTTGGAAGGCTGCTAAGGGGACAAGGAACCAGACGGCCCAAGACCAGTGGGGAAGACAGTGAGACGCGGCAGCCAAGAGGTGAAGGCGGCCTGGCGGGGGCAGCGGTAGGGCCGTGGACAGATGGCGGTGGCCTGCGGTGCCACCAGCGGCCTCCTTAGAGTCCCCTGCGCCCGAGTGCTTCATAGAGCTGCTGCTGTGTTACCTCCCGTGAGACACTTAACCTCTCTGAACTCACGGGCCAACGACAACTGTTGCGCTATGAAACTGCTGGCGGATCCTGTCTCCGGTCAGAGCTCTGGGAAGGTTAGCTCTCGTCGGCTGACCCACAGGAGACTGCCCTGTTCCATGGATCGCAAGAGCCAGACGCTGGCGGTCTCCTGTGGGCCAGCCGAGGAGTGTTAACGCTGCGAGATAGCGGCGCTGGTTTAAAGTCAGACGCGCTTTCGCACAAAACGCCTCCAGGGAACCGGAGGGGGCGGCGAAGTCACACGGGCGAGCTTCAGCAGGATGCAAATGTTATTTACAAACATAAATATGAGATTCACTTTGAGAATACAGTCCAGGGCTTGGTCCCTGAAGGCATAAGGGAAGGGAATCTGGCCATTTTAGAAGAGCCTCGGGGGGGGCCCCCCGGGGGGCCCGGCTGGCCGAGCATCCGACTCTGGGTTTCTGCCAAGTTCATGATCACAGGGTTGTGGAACTGAACCTGGCGCCAGGCTCAGTGCTGAGCGTGCAGCCTGCTTAGGATTCTCTCTCTCTCTCTCTCTCTCTCTCTCTCTGTGTGTGTGTGTGTGTGTGTCTCTCTCTCCCCCTCGGCCACTCTTCCCCACTTGCATGCTCTCTCTTTCTCAAAAAAACAAAAAACAAAAAGCCAAACAAACCCAGAGAAGGACCACGCCTTTTCTGGCACAGCTGTTAAGCTCCCACAGGGGCCCCGAGTATTACAGGTCTTTGGGGATAGACTCACAGCAACCAAATTTACAGGAGACTAAAGTATCAGCCCCCCTCATTTGCTTATCCACTTGAAGGGACAAACGTGACTCTTGGCCGGATCGGGATCCTTGACTTTGCTCCCGACAGCGTGTGCTTGTGGCCGCAAAGGAGTCTGGACGCTGACATGCGACTTCGAAAGGCCGAAGTGGGCACAGGAGTCAGAGAAACACCACCCGGGAGCTGGAAACGCCGGAGGGACAATCCACCAGGCTCCAGAGGAGTCGGGTGAACAACCAGATTCACGACAGAACGCGCCGGAAGGCAGGGCCCCAGACTTAGCAACTCTCTTGACGGCGTTGGCTACGTGCACCTTCCTGTAGGGGCGCCTGCGGGGCGCAGTCGGTTAAGCGTCCGACTTCAACTCAGGTCATGATCTTGCAGTCTGTGAGTTCGAGCCCCGCGTCGGGCTCTGTGCTGACAGCTCAGAGCCTGGAGCCCGCTTCGGATTCTGTGTCTCCCTCTCTCTGCCCCTCCCCTGCTCATGCCCTGTCTCTCCCTCCCTCTCAAAAATAAATAAGTAAACCTTCAAAACAATTTAAGTATACCTCCCTCCTACGGCCCTAGCGCTCCCGAGCACTGGAGGGAGAGATGACTGTAACCGATGCGGGGGTCAACTGTTTTTATTGTGACACTTGGAACCTCGGAAGGGACCAGAACGAAGGGAGACAGAAGCAAAACGTAGGGGCCGGGCCTGCACTCGGGCCTGCTGCTCGCCGCGCTGCGCGCCGGGCCCCCTCCCTCCAGCCCCCTCCACCCGCTTCTGCACCTATTTCAGCGTGAAACGAACATACCACGGCCATGTCCATCGAGCTGCGGATTTCCCTTCGAACCTTCTTTTGATCTCGGGAGCCCTTGTTTGAACCATTGGGTGGGGGTGGGGCTGGACCGGGAAGTGAAGGAGATGGGGAGGGGGATCCGAGAGCTTTTTCCCTGTGGCTTTCCCTGCTGCCGCCCAGGGACCCGCTGGCGTCCTCCGGGCCCGGGAGCGGGAGTCCAGGGCAGGATGTGGTGAGGGGGCAGCTGGCGGGACGGGAAGTCCCCTTTCCTCCCCGCCACCCCACAGATTCCTGCCCCAGGTCCTTCCACGGGCCCAGCGCGCACGGGCAGCCTGTGCCGGCAGGCCGGGAGCTCGGGCTCAGCGGGCAGGAGCTGAGTGTGGTGTGGCCTGAACACCCTGAGCCAGGGGGCCAAGGGAAAGCAGAGCCGGGCCCCAGCGCATCCGGGGGGACGGAGGGCTCGGCCGCGGCCGGGGAAGGGAGAGGCGGGAGGCAGGAGGCGGGGAGCGTGTCTCCTTGGGCACCAGCCAGCCTCAGAAAAGCCGCAGAGATTGTTTCACCACAAACGAGCAAGACCCATGAGCAAGAGGCCTAGTTTGCTCCCTCCTTCAGACTTAAAATCCCTTGGTTGGCTCTGGAAGGGACCCAGAGAGCAGAGGTGAAACGCAGGACCCAACGTGGGGTTCTTGGGCCTCCGTTCTTCCGCCTCCTTCCACCCAGGGGCCCATGGTGGGCCGTGTGTCGTGAGGTGCTGGAGATTGTGATGAGCAAAAGGAAACATGACTTCAGAGCTTGTGGGCCAGGGAGAAGGGGATTATATAATTTCTCCGGGGTGGGCATCAAGCCACAGCTCCAAGTTCAATGAAGGAGAGGTGTGGGGGGCCACTGGCCATTAAAATAGAGGGGACAGGCATAGTCAGTGGGCTCAGGGAAGAGAGAGCATTGAAAGCAGAGGAAACAGCATGTGCAAAGGCCCTGAGGCCAGAGGAAGCTTATGAGGCTGGTCCTAGGGGACCAGGCATTGGTTTTGAATCCTCCCTGAGACATCGCAGAGAACGGGCTGGAGAGGACCAGAGGTGCACGGGGGGCTCCCACGAAGGATGAGGCCAACACCATCCCTTCGCTCGGCAGGTCGTTTGCAGCTGACTAAGTCCTCCACCAGATTCTGTTTGCATTCCCCAACCCACGACAGCCCCGGGAGGTGGGTTTTAAAACTCTACTCGTCACAGGAGCAGAGTGAGGATCAGAGAGGGTCTCAGCCCTGGTTCGTGTAGAAGCAGGACTCGAGCCCAGGACAGACTGATGTCGGCGTCCCTACCTCCCCTTTCCAAGGGTCCATGGGGCGGATGAGGGCTTTCTGCCCCACCCCCACCCCCCAGCCACGTTCCCTGATCACGTGTAGCCGCGTCATGGCTGGGTGCCTACATTTCAGAGCACACAGGTGGCAGGGACCAGCTGGCCTACCCTCTTCACGAATCCCACACGCAGCGCTAACAGTGACCCACCAGGCGGCCACCCAGGCCTTCTTGCTCTTTTAAGAAGAACCTGCCGGGGCTGGGGTCTCAGCAGCCACAGGCCAGAGCTGCCAGACCAGTCGACGGGGCTCAGGGGACCCATCTCTGACCCTTGCTGCCACGTCCCTGGATTTATTTTGTACTTTGCGGTCCCCGTGTCCTCACCATGACGGAGGCTCACTGTCTCGCTTACGTCTGGACTTGGGTGCAGCACAACTGACTCTCACGGCCACGGAGGCCTGAGCAGTCCACGCTGCGTGGACCGTGCGGCCCGAGCGCCGTCCCCATGCCGGCCGGTGGCCCTCGCCAGGGCCGTGGCCTCAAGCCAGCATGCTGCTCCTCTCGGGGCCCCAGCATCTGCACTTGTGAAGTGGCATCGGCACAGAGCTGTCCCCTCGGCTGCTGCATGCAGGCGTTCGGGCCCTCGCGGCAGCCTGGCTGGGCGGGGGCGACCGCGAGCTAACGTAAACACAGTTCCGTAAGGATGCCGGGCGTGGGGGAGGGCTCCGTACGTATCGCGAGGATTGTTATCATGACTGTGTTCCCATCATCCATCATCGTCACGCTTCGGGGCTGTGTTGGGCACTCTCCAGGGGGCCTCCCCGCTCTTCTGATAGCCTGGGACCCTCCCCACAAAACCCTGGAGGCCAGAGACGCTGACTTGCTCAAAGCCACGCAGCGAGTCAAGGAGCCGGGGCTTGAAGCCGGGACACTGGACGGCCCCTCATCGCTGCTGCCCACCCCGAGTGTCCCGCCCCAGCCCTGGGGGAGGTGGGGGGCACACTGTGTTAACAGACGAGGGGCGGGGAAGACCTGCTCCTGAATTCACTCTCAGCGCCCGACCTTGGCCCACCGGACAGGACACCCTGCATGTTTCTCCTTGTGTGAATGACCGACCCTGTGCAAGGAGCTGTCCAGGAAATGGGAGCGAAATGCAGATGCCTAGGCCCAGCCCCATACCCTGAATCTGACCCTGGGTCTCTGAGTGGCTGATACCTTCCCTAGGTAGGAAGGGATTTGGGAAAGGAAATTCGGGACGCTCAGTTACACTTGCATTTCCGATGATCAAGGAGAAACTTTGTAGCGTAAGTATGTCCCAAATATTTCATGGGCTATACTTACGTTAAGAGATTATATGCTGTTTACCCGAAGTTCCGATTTAGCTGGACATCCTGCGCTCGTCCCGGGAACCCTCTCCCAGGGTGATACAGGTGCCCGAGTAACAATAACTCTCACAAAAACTCGTGCTTCAGGAGCCCGTGCGGGGTGGGTCGGAATGGAGTCCCCAGCGGGATGCCACCCTGGTGCAAGCTCACGGCTGCCGCCTGGGTAACACAGGTAAGGTCTCTGCCATCTGAAAACACGCATCCCAGCTGCACCCAGGTCTATCGGGGGTCACCGCCCACTTACACAGGCCGGGAAACTGAGGCTCCGAAAGGGCGAGCTTGCGGAGGTCTCTCCAAGGGAGGCTAGTCGGCGAGGCCCAGAGGCCGGCGGGGCCGCCGTGCGGAGCCGAGGCCCGGGGCAGGCCTTCCCGGTAGTCAGGGGCCATCTGGGCTCAGACTCCAACACCTGGCGTCTCCCGAGCGGGAAATGGCCCCCCCCCCGGCCCCCCACCCGGGGATGGTTTCCCGCCCGCATCAGCCAGATGGCCCTGCGGAGCAGGGGGGCTGCTGGGGGGCCGGCGAGGGGCCGGGGGATCTCGCTGGAGCCAGCCCAGATGCCTTCACAGGGCAAGTGTTTTTATTCCAGCCTGGGAGACGGGCCCTGTTTCTGGGAAAGGAGAAACCGCCGCATGCCCAACACACCCTATGGCCCTCTGGCTGTTTCATTTCAAAGAAACCCAAGGTTTAGAACGAATCTAATTAGGCATCTCCTGCACAGTCTTACCACGCACGGGATGGAATTGCTTGTGAAACTTGGTTCATCGCGGACCATGTGCTGGGGGTCCGTGGCTCCGCTGGGACCTGGGCCGGCAGGTGGGCTTGTGCCAAGGGGCTTCTCTGGACGATACTAGAACTCGTGAGCCAGCCCTCTCCCCTTCGGTCCACTCGAATCCTCTTGACTTGAATGATGAGCGTGGGCAAGTCATTTTCTCTCCCTGAA
Organism: Paguma larvata; assembly: GCA_030068075.1. Taxonomy (NCBI): domain Eukaryota; kingdom Metazoa; phylum Chordata; class Mammalia; order Carnivora; family Viverridae; genus Paguma; species Paguma larvata. The sequence goes on along the minus strand of CM057844.1, from coordinate 44,993,720 downwards.
ACCTTCCTAAAATCTGCGAAACAGGGCCAGTCATTGTTTTGTCCTGAGATTGTCGTAGGAATACACGAAACACAGGCCTACTGCCTCGTTGGTACCCCGTGAGCCGTAGATGCTATTCCTGTCAGTTTGTCTCCTTTCCGTCTTGGGTTCCCTCCATAAGAAGCCCCACGAGGACGGCCTTTATTTCGTCTGTTGCTGGCTCACTAGCACCTGCCTCTGGCGCAGCTTTGGGCTCACGTAGCTTTTCGGTAGATAAATGTGTGAAAGAATGAATGCCTTGGGGTCTGGGAGAAGCCGCCATTTTCCTTCAAGGAGTAAAGGGCACCCTTGAAGGAGAACGGGGTTGAAGCGGCACGAGTGTCTGCCCAGGTCCACCAAGCGCTCTCGAAAGTGTTTTCAATGTGGGATTGTCGTCCCCATTTTCAGATAAGGAAACTGCAGCTCAGAAGGGAGAATCGAATCCCCCAGGCTGCTAAGCAAATGGAAATACCACGCCACGGTCTCCGAAGATTGCGCCAGTCGCCACGGTCTCCGAAGATTGCGCCTCTTGCTATCCATTCACGCCCTCACACCACCAACGCCTATGCCAAGTAGGGCAGGCCACTATAAACCACTATAGCAGGTTTGTGGAAATGACCACGTATGACTTCTGGGGCTGTCACTGAAGACATTCTGCCCTCCATCTTGCCTTCTCTATGATAGTTCCTCTGGGGGACTCCAGGAGCTGTGTTGTGAGGACACTCGAGCGGCTCCTGGTGGCACCTGAGTGCGCCATCTTGAAAGCAGGTCTCCGGCCCCAGTCAGGACTTTGGATGAGGTAGCCCTGGCTGACATCTTACCTGATACCTCGTGAGAGATCCCAACCAGAACCACCCGGCTGAGCTGCTTCTGAATTCACGACCCACAGAAACTACGTGAGATCATAAATGTTGATCCTTTTCATCACTAAGTTTGGGGCTAATTTGTTACCTGGCAGTAGGTGACTAATACAACAAACCAGCAATTGGGGGGAAATGTTTGCCAGGCACATATCTGGTAACATGTATCCAGAATACATGAAGAACTCTCACATCGCAATAATCAAAAAAACAAGTCAAAAAAATGAGCAAAAGAATTGAACTGGCATCTCACAGAAGATATGTGAATGGCCAACAGACGCTTGAAAAGATGCTTAACATCATTAGCCATTTGAGAACTTCAAATTAAAATCACACTGAGATCCATCTACACACCTATTAGGATAGAAAACATTTTACAATCTGACAATACCACATGCCGACAAGGATAGAGAGCAGCCAGAACACTCATGTTTGTGGGCGGGAATGCAGAATGGTACAGCCGCTTTGGAAAACAGTTTGGCGGTTTCTTATGAAGCTAAACACATGTTACTCATATGACTCGACAGTCACAGGCACTTACCCAAGAAAGATGGAAACTCATGCTCACACACACACACACACGGAGTGGACATGAATGTTTATAGCAGCTTTATTTGCAATTGCCACATCCGGAAACAATCCAAATGTCCCCTTAAAACTTGTGGTATATCCTGCAGTGAGACACTACTTGTCTCTAAAGAGGAACAAACCACTGAAAAATGCAAGGCATGGACGAATATCAGATATGTTCTGAGCGAAAGAAGCCAGATTCAAAAGGCTCTGGTGTGATTCCATTCATACAATATACTGGAAAAGGCAAAACTGTATGGACGGGAACTGGTGGTTTCCTGGGCTGGGGGCTAGGGCGAGAGCGTGACTATACAAAGAGACAGGAGGAGGGGACTTTGCAGGGCTCCAAAGCTGCTCTACGCCCCGTTTGTAGCAGTGGTTACTCTCTTGTCTGTGTTTGTCAAAATTCACGGAAGGGTGAACTTTAAGTAAATTACGCCTCAATAACTTGACCTTAAAACAGATCCCCCGAGAAGGAAGCAAAGAAAGATCTCTCCGGCGATGACTCCAGCCTCCAGAAGTCATAGAAGAAAAACTAAGTTCAGCCACATAATCAAGATTGCCCTGTGATACAACAAAACCAACCGGAGACTCACACCCAAGAAACCCGGAGGCAACATCAAAAGACAAAGTGACAAACTGGAAAAGACATTTGAAGTTTACTTTGCAGACAAGGACCTAATATCCCTAAATATAAAGCGCATTTCAACAAATAAGAAAAAAAATTCACGATAAAAATAGATAAAGATATGATGGATGATTCGCCAAAAAGGAAATACCAATTGGTTTTAAATATGAAAAAGATGTACAATCTTATTCATAACATAAGGAATATAGAATAAAACTACATCGAATGGCCCATTTTTACCTGTTGAACGACAAATAAACAAAAGTATGATAATTCACTATGTTGGTTAAACTTTGGAAAAACAGGCACGCGTTCATCGCTGGTGGAGCTAGAACTCAGCACGACCCCTAATGGAACGGAATGGGGCAACCTCCACGACAACTTCGGAATCTACTCCGGAATTAGCAATTCCAACTTTAAAGTGTTTTTCTACAGAAGCACTTGCCTGTGTGAAAATTGGTGTATGCACAAAGTTATTCGCTAAATAGCATAAAATTGGAAACAACCCAATAAAATATTATACAGCTATAAAAGAGAGAGAGAGAGAAAGAAAGAAGGTAGGAGCTTCCCCCTGTCTGCTCAGTGACTTTTCAGGAGCTCTGCACCCATCTCCCCTTGGAGATCTCAAAAGCTGCTCTTTGGCATCTTGGGCACCTCTCGAGAATCACATCCAAGTACCAACGACCAGAAGCAGAGGTTTTTAAACTTGACTTACAGGTCAATCTTCAACAACAACAACGGAGACTGGTTTTGCTTACTACAATCTGTTACGTATGTAAATTTGTAAAATAATGACAGTTAGATAAAAGGTCACTGACTACTCCCCTTTAGGTTTAAAATCTATAGGAATGAAAAAAAAGACACCCCCTCCCATTTGAGAAGGGTGCCAAAATTTTCCAGTGGGAGGAGAATAGTGTTTTCAGCAACCGGCCCTGAGACAACTGGATATCCACACACGAAAGAATGAGCTGGATCCCTACCTCACACTGTATGTAAAAATTAATTTAAAGTGGATCAAAGTTGCAAATGAAAGAGCAAAACTATAAAACTCTTAGAAGAAAAAAGAGGGACAAATTTTCATGACCGTGGCTCGGCAGAGGATCCTTAGATATCACACTGAAAGTATGATAACAAAAGCAAAAATGGTTAAATTGGACTCCTCAAACCTAAAACTTTTTCGTGCCTCAAAAAGCACCGTCAAAAAAGCAATAAGACTACACAGAGAATGGGAGGAGCTATTTGCAAATCATATATCTGATAAGGGACTTGTATCCAGAATATTTAAAGAATGCCCAGGAGTCAACAAAAAAAGGACAAATAACCCAATTTTTAAAATGAGCAAAGGATCGGAAAAGACCTTTTTCCAGGGAAGATACATAAAATGGCCAATAGGCACATAAAAAGATGCTCGGCGGCATTAGTCACGAGGGAAATGCACACCGAACCACGATGAGATACCACGTCCTGCCCACGAGGATGATAGAATCCAGAAGTCCAATGATAAGTGTGGTCAAGGATATGGATAAAGGGAACCCTCGCACGCTGTTGGCGGGCTATCACGTGGTTCGGCTGCTCTGGAAAACACTACAGCCACTTCTCAAATGATTAAACCTAGGGGATTACCACACGGCACAGTAGTCCAGTACGAGGTATTCAAGAGACACAGAAAAATTTGTCAGTTGTACGCAAATGTCTATAGCAGCATTGAGCACGACGGCCAGGAACAACCCTGATTCCCATCGAGTGAATAATGGACAGAGCGTGGTTTACGCAGACGAGGGTGTATTAGTTATTCAGCCATGAAAGGGAAGGATGGACCAATACGCATCGCGCCACGGACGGACCCCAGGAATGTTATGGTAACAGACAGGGGTCGTCACAAGAGATGAACAGTGTGATTCCACGCCCATGAAAGTCAAGGACAGGGAAGTCTAGAAAGACGAAAAGTCGATCCGTGGTTATTTAGGGCTGGGCTGGGGGTCAGAGGACACGGGTGTGAGTAGCTCAAGGTCATGGGGTTTCTTTCTGAGACGATGAAAATGTTCCATTTTGTTTTTTATTTGAAAATGTTCTAAAAGGACCCTGAAGCGATGTTTGCACACAGCTGTGAGTATACTAAAGACTACTGGGTCACACGCTTAAAGTGGGTGAATCGTGCGGCATACGAATTCTGTCTCAGTCAAGTGCCTTTTAAAAAGAGGAAAAAGATGGGGGGCTCAGTCGGTGAAGCATCTGACTCTTGATTCAGGCTCAGGTCATGAACTCACAGTTCATGGGTTCGAGCCGCACATCGGGCTCTGTGCTGACAGCACGGAGCCTGCTTGGGATTCTCTCTCCCTTTCTCTCTGCCCCTTCCCCACTCGTGCGTGCTCTCTCTCTGTCTCTCTCAAAATAAATAATAAACATTTAAAAAAATAAAATTAAAAAGGGGGAAAAAAGGAAAGAAGAAGATACCCCAGGCCCTGCCGGGCGGAAAACGGAACCCATAAGCAAACGCCCAGGTAGAACTTTTGTGTTCAGTGGAAGATCCCACCATCTGGCTACAAATCGTCTTAATGGGAATACTTTAAAAGTGTTCCCTTCCCGTATTTTTTCCCTCTGTGGAGCATGTGCCCAGAAACCAGAAATTCTACTTCGGGGGTGAATCTGGGACCGCATTCCAACTCTGTAACCACCCCTAGGTGTGGCCCCAGGGGGGCAACTAGAGAGAATTCAAGAGACTTCAACCTTCTGCAGCCAGCAAGGCCCCTCCCTGCTGGGCAAGCTTCTGTCCTGCCTTCTCCAGAGAGCTGTTGTAAGTGCAATTATCCCAGGGAGGACAGAAGGTACCAGGCTCTTTGGGGAAGAATTAGGTAATCGGATCGTTTTTCCTCCTTGACAACGAAGAGCCAGGGACAGCTGGGGGACGCTGGAGGCCTCTCAGCTCTCTGAGGGGGAAATGAAATCTTAATTACAACTTGGGGCCTGCTAATGGTTGAACAGAAGAACAGATTACCTAAAGCAGGGTGCGCAAAGCGTGGTCCCAGGCAACAGCAGCCCAGCCTCGGCTGGACACTGATTAGCAATACAGACTCTCAGGCCTTCCCCTGACCTGCTGGGTTAGAATCTCTGAGTGGGACCCAGCAATCTGTGTTTTAGGAAGCCCTCTAGGTGATTCTGATGTGAGCTCCTGTTTGAGAACCCCTAAACTAATAGGTGATTTCATCCATTCCACGAATATTTACTGAATGCTCCCAGATGTACCCGGAATTACTGGAGGCTCAAGGGTTAAATACATCAGGGAACAGAAGCTAGTGGGTTGGATGGCGGTCACCCAAAAGACATGTCTCCCCACGCCGTGACTGTGACCTCACTCGGAAAAAGGGTCTTTACAGACACAATGGAGTAAAGGATCTTAAGATGAGGTCATTCCGGATTGCCTGGATGGGCCCCAAACCCAATGACAAGTTTCCTTAAAAGAGACAGAGGAGGAGAAAGCAGAGAAGTCCAAGCCAAGACAAAGGCACGGGTTGGGATGAAGCAGCCACAAGCTAAGATGCTTGGACCGACCAGAGCTGGGGGAGGGGAGGAAAGATGGTGCCCCTGGGGCCTCTGGGGGCACCTCTGTGCCTAGTTTAAACCACCTAGTTTACGTTAATTTGTTACAGCAACCCCAGGAAACCAATCTACACGACAAATAAGGGTCAGGACTTTAAAAATCTTATATTCTAGTGGGGGGATAGATGAGATGATAGATAGATAGATAGATAGAAGACACAGATAGATCAATGGAGGATGGATGGATGGATGGATGGATGAATGGATGGATGGACGGACGCACAGACTGAGAGGTGGATGGATGGATGGATGGATAGGTACGTAGGTAGGTAGGTAGATACGCAGGCAATATAAATAAGTGACGAAGATAATCTCGCGCGGTCAAAGCGCTATCGTGGCAATAAAACAGAGCGATGTTCTAGAGAGAAACGGAAAAGGGATCGCCGAGCTGAGACCTCCAGGAAGTGGCTCCAGGACGAGAAGCTTAGAAATGAGGCACAGGGGGCACCGAGAAGCTTGGTGCAGAAGGAAGGCCGGAGGGTAAGAGTGAGCGAGTCGAGGGGAGTGGGGAAGGGGACGAGGCTGGGGAGAAACAAGGGCCCTGGGAGGAGTTTGGAGTCTCCACCAAGGTCAGTGGAGGCCTCGGGAGGGTTAGAAGCAGGAAGCTCATGGAAAAGGACTCGGCCTGTGGAGTGGAGACGAGCCAGGAGGCGTGGGGGCGAGAGGTCCCGTGGACTCCCGTGGACTCCCGTGGAACCTAATCTCAGCAGTGGTCTCCCATCACTTCCTCCTCCTTCTGTTTGTCACCAGGAGGTCACCGGGTCCCACCCACACTCAAGGGGAGGAGGCCGCACACGGGTGGGAATACTGGGCTCACTGGGAGCCTTGGTGGATGCTGCCTACCACACTGGAGGGAAACGACCAGCTTTATTTAGGATACGTGAAGTTCTAGCTGCTTCCGAGTGGTCACTTAAGACTGTAGCATGACCGATGGTAAAGAGGCAGTTGAAAGATGAAGAAACGAATGGACGGACGGACGGATGGATGGAGGAGTAGACAGACTGACAGATGATGGACGGCCCATTGCCGAAGCCTGGTTGGTCCTGCCCAAGCCACATAGACGGCTCCTGTCCCCGGCCCCCAAGGACAAGCTCTTTCAGACACCGCGGGGCTTGCTCAACCACAGGCCATCCCGGCCCTCCCCATGCCCCGCCTGCAGGGAGCCAGCTCTCCGACAGATGAGCTCAGCCGGGGGCCTGGCCAAATGGCCCTCCTGCTCCAGAAACGTCGGCGTGCCGGGGTCCACGGGGGGAGCCGCTGGCCGCCGTGGAAGAACCGCTGCTGGATCCTGGAACCCCACCCGCCGTCATCTTCGGGCCAACGAGCCTGAATTATGACAGAGAATCCGGAGCGGCGGAAACTTGGAGGCCGCCCGCGAAGACGTTTGCACGTTCGTTTCTAGCTGCAGCCTCGTTTCCCAGCTGCGTGGGACACTTACTCCAACACCGAGTCCTGCATATGACATTTTCCCCTGCGATTACAGCCCTGCTCCTTCTCGAACCATCTCTGGCACCCAAAGGGCACTGTCTTTGGCTCCTCTTGGCGTGTGGATGAGCACGGCTTAAGCTGAGCCTTTTGTGTTTTGCACTCGGTTTTCTCTCTGGAGTCCGCGCTGCGATGCCGGCCGGAGCGGGGGCCGGGGAACCTGGAGCGGGTGCAGGGCCTGTCGGCGAGGCGGGCTCCTGGACACGCGTCCCAGAGAGCAGGCAGGCCGGAGATAATTGGTATGGTCAGGGCAAGACAGAGGCTTTTCCAGATTAACCGAGCTACTGGGGGTGAAGATTCGGAGCTTCAAAAGAAGCTTCCCGAACTTAAGGCTATTAAGTTATTATGGCTGATTCCAAGCAGAGGGGCCTTGGCCGAAGGGCATCGAACTGGCAGGCCTCCCGTGATTTTATGGGAGCGGGGCCGGGATGGGGGAGGCTGAGATCACTGGGGGAAGCAGCCCCGCCCGCACAGGCCGGAGGAACAGGATTTTGAACTTTTATTCTGGCAGACCCTCGGTCTTCGGGGGTGGCCCCCTTCACAGGGCAGGGGAGGTCAAGATGAAGGTGGGGGAGGGCTGCCGAGGACCAGGAGTCTCTGCTGGCCTCAGCAGCCCCCCTTTACCCCTCCGTTCCTCCTCCGGCAGGAAATACGTGTTGAGAGCTGGTGACAGGAGGGCAGCCAGCAGCCGGCATGATGGAGGAGGGCTGGTGGCCAGGAGGAAGCCATGGGGGTACTCGGCGGAGGGCAGAACAGTAGCACTGGGCCCCCCACCCCTGAATCTCCAAGGGGAGGGAGCTTCGGAGCCTCATTTGCATCACAAACCCACGGTTTTCCCTTAGATTGCAGGTTTATTTGGAGTGCCTTGGGGATCTTATCTTATAGGCTGGGCCTCGACAACAAAAGGATGAGAAAGGGTATTAAACAACCCGGAAATTAATTTCTCTCCCCAGGAAAGGTCTAGGACCACACCCAGGGTGGGCAGAGCAGCCCCGCAGTCCTCAGAATCAGGTCTTGTCTACCTCGGTTCTCTGCGCCTCACACACGCACCTTCACTTCAAGACACGAAAGGGCTGCTCCGGTGCCTGCCATTAATTTTGCATTCCAGCAAGTGCCAGCGGTGGTGCCACAGAGGAGTGTGACGGAGGCAGGCTGAGAGCCAGAGCCTCCAGCCCAGGCTCCCTCGGGCACATACGCCCCTTGAGCTACAGGAATGGCTCCCCTGCTCTTCTTTCAGCATTCATGCCAGGATGCAAACTCCACCTCCTCCAGGCAGACCTCTGGGATTAATCACTCCACCTGCCGGCCAATGGTTCAACCTCGACTCCACCGCACCCTTCCTCCTGGGGGCAAGGGGTGTCCCTGGCTCTTTAGTACCTGGGCGTTTCTATGCCGTCTGCCCTACCGCCCTGAGGAGGCTGTTTCCTGAGTCGGGGATCCAGTTTCTTCCTCAGGGTATACCCGTCTACCCCTCCTCCCCACGGACGAGACAGGAACTGGTTCTCAGAGGTTGCAGAACAGAGCCGGCCAGCAGCCCTTCAACGGGTATATTTCAGACCCGGACGTCAGGTCTTCTGGCACCTTCTCCCCTGTCCGGTGCATCACAGCCCCCCCCCATTAGCGCTCCAAGGTCTCCACCTCTAACCCAGGACTTCTAGTTTGTTTGTTGGGAATAATGAAGGGTTAGCAAACTACGGCCTGCCCTGCCGGCCAAACACAGCCTGCGTTTATTTTTGTCAAGAAGTTTCATCGGTGCACAGCAATGCCCGTTCATTTACATATTCATTTACATATTCATTTACATATTTCCCACAGCTGCTTTTGAGATGACAGAGCCTGGTAGTCGCAACAGAGACCTTCTGGCCCCCAGAGCCAATCGCACTTACTACCTGGCTCTTAGCAGAACCATCCGGCTCATTCCAGTTTGTGTAACGCCTGGCGGGGCCGCGGGCGCCCTCGGCAAACACCGGCCGGGTGTCCGTCACCGCTCTGTCCGTCGCGGAGCTGGGACTGCGCCCTCTCACCACGCTTGATCGGACGGGGCTGGGCACCTGAGCTGAGGGGCGCCTGGAGTCGGGACCCGGCCCGTCCGTCCATCTCAAACTGAGGACGCGTAGACTTAGGAGTCGGGAGCAGAGGAGGCTGGCTGCAGAGAGAGCCCAAGTGGCCAGCGAGTAGAGAGAGGCAGTGTGGACGCCCCCTGTATCCCTTTCTGAAGGGCCACCCCTCCCGCAGGTGTGTCCTGTGGACTCTGGTTACTCCCCCCGCCCGGGATCGTAGGGGACACGGATCGCCTCCTGCTGCAGGCAGGGAGCCCTTCTGGGGCGGCCGGCCACCCCCACAGTCCTCCTGTCTCCAGCCGGGGCCCCTCTTTGGCTGCTCGCGGGCTCATTTTTCTGGAGTCGCTCAGGACATTACCCGGCTGAATGAAGAATGTGGAATACTTGAAATTTCCACTCACACACTCCTTGGAAAAAAACACATTAACCTTTAAGAAGGGAATAATAGCTTCGTTTTCAAGTGACCTTGTGTATCCGCTCTCACTGAGCGCTTTCTGGAAGGAGCCTCAGCCCGTGGCAGGGCCCGGCGGGTGCGAGGGAGAAGGAAACACAAAGCCCTCAGCCTCCTTCGCGGGCTCGTAACTGAGGCAGACAGTCGCCGGCTGACAGCACCACTGATGCCCCTCGCCCCTGCAAGACCCCCAGTCTGCCTCACAGGAGGTCACCTGCCTCCCTGGACTCGCTCTTGCCCTGGGGCCGGGTGAGCAGCCGACGCTTGGCCGGCCCTCTGCCCTCTTTCTGGCAGAAGGAGCACCCTTCTCCCCAAAAACAGCCTCCCCCCCCAGGAAAAGCCATCCCACCCGCCCGCTCTGCTGAGTCCCCTCCCCAAACACGGACACCGCGTCGCGGACCCTCTTCGGGGGGAATCTGCAGAGCGTCTTAGCCCAGTAAAGGCTCTGAGAAGTCCTGCCGGAAAGAAACCTGCTCCGTTTGGCCGAACACCAGTATTTTCCAAACGCTTCTGGCGTGGGAAGCTCCCGCCCCCTTGGTGATTTTGGGGTAACACCTGCGTGTGCCGGGAGGCCCGGAGCGTGCTCCGGAAACCGCAGACCCCAGGGCGCACCTTCTCCAAGATGGTCCGAGCTCCGGAGAAGACCAGAGCCCGATCTTCATTCCCTAACTCGCCTACCGATTGATTCCGCATGCGTCCCTCCCTCCCTCCCCTTCCCCCTCCCCCCCCCCCCCCCCCCCCCCCCGGCCTTCATTCATCATCGCGGTGTCTGCGGCCAGACCTCTCGGGGGAGGAGCAGACGCAGCCCTGGGGGGCTCAGCCTTCCCCGGCCGGCAGGGCAGGGAAGCGATGCTCACGGCTTAAAGGAGAGACAAGAAACGTCAAAGGCCCGACTTCCAAAGACGCTTTCTGAAGATAATTCAGGGGCGGATGACTTGAAAAGCCCACCACGGAGGGCCAACCTTTAGACAGTCAGGAAGCAGCCTGAAGGGGAAGGCTGGGAGGACAGAGGAAGGAGGACTGGGCGGAAAGCGGGGGCCTTGAGCGGCCGCGAGGTCCCCGGCGAAGCTTCGGCTAAGAGCCGGCTCCCTGGCAGGTGCGGTGCCAAGAGTGGCTCACAACCACGTGCCTCCTTCACTCGCCAAACATCGAGAAGGTGCTTCTCGTGAGCCAGGTGCTGGGGACGCTGTGGTGAATGTGACCTCGCTTGCATCAGAACGAGGCGGGGAGAGAATCTCCCCAGTAATCACCGGGAGGGTGTGCGGCTGCCCCCAGCGAGGCCCAGAGGCTTTGGCAAAGCCACGAAGCTAGAAAAACACAAAGCCAGGAGTCCGGCGTGGCACCCCTGACTCCCACCCCCGTTTCCCCACTAAGCCAGAAAGCAAAGGGACGGCACATTTAAAACACAACCAGTCCCGTTAGAAAACCAGCGACATGCCCCAGCGAGAACAGCACTGGCAGACGGCAAGCCGGACACCGTGACGGATGCAGAGGGGGAGGGGGCCGCCGGAAACACGGCGGCATCAAGGGACGGGGGCTGCTCTGCAGTCTGCAGCATCGCCCCCCGAGCCCACCGCCCCCCTGGGGGCCAGCCGACGCCATCCCGGGCCCAGGCCCTTCCCCGCGAGCTGGCCGCTGGTGAGCACAGGCCCTACCACCTGGCCCTCTGCCCTCACCCCTTTGCAAGGCGAGACCCTTGGGCCCCATCGATTCTCTGCTCCTTTTTCAGAAAGCCTGCCGTGCCACCGTGGTCAGGACGTGGGGGGCAGAGCCCTACCCGTTAGCGGCCGATGGCGCCATGAAGCCAGCGGATGGCCACTCACGTGCGGTCCCAGAGGTGATGGCTCAGCCCTGGCGGCTGTGGTCTGCGCCCCCACACCTCCTGGCGTCCCCAAAGCCCTGGCGGAAAGCCGCCCCGAGGTGCCGTGGTTTGGACGTCATCTTTCGAGATACAGACTGTATGAGTTTCTTCTTGCCGCTGTAACAGCCTCCACAGACAGCACCTTAGAGCACACCGATGTCTCATCCCACGGTGCTAGCGGTCCCAAGTCCCCAGGTCCGGGGAGCCCATCCCCTGTCCCTTCCAGCTTCCTCAGGCGCCTGCATGCCTTGGCCCCCCGGCCCCTTCCTCCTCTTCACCCCCGCGGGGCAGCTCCTGCCCGTCTCTCTGGCTCTGACCTTCCTCCCTCTTCCCTTGTGATGACCCAGCCAGTTAGCCCAGAACAACCTCCCCTTCTCGGGGGTCCTTAATCACATCCGAAAGTCTCTCTGCCGCGTACGGGAGCATGTTCCCAAGCTCACGCTGTCCTACTGTCGTGGACACGAGCCAGGGCCTGGGGTCTGGGGGGCTACAGGAGCACGGCCGGGGCCTCGGCAAGCAGGAGAGGAATCTCTTCCTCGCTGTCCTGGCTCCTCCAGACCGCAGGGGAGTCTGCCCTGGCCACGCAGGGCCGAGTCAGGCTCCCTGGGCCTCGGACTTGGTTTCTCACCAGCAAACACAGCAGGCCGAGTGCTCCCAACAGCACCGGCTCGTGCAGCGGTCGGGAGGACGGAATGAAGCGAGCACGCCGCCCCGGGTTTCACGGGGAGCAATCGTGGAAGGAACGAAATATTCTCTGCTAAGTGACTGTTAGACCCTGGGGCAGAGCGCTTCTGCCGTGAGCCTCGATGTCCTCATCTGTGGAATGGGGACGCGCACCCCGGCTCCTCCCTCAGAGCGCTGCTGGGGGCCGGCTGACACGGCGGAGGTGAGCGAGAGACGTGAACGCCGCTTCGGAGCACGGCCCACGAAGAACTGGCCTTCTCCGCCTCCCGGACCGTCGCCGTGGCCCCCGTCCGGCCGCCTCCGCCCGCGGGGACCCGCGGCAGCACAGCCGATGCCGGCCGGGACTCGCCACTCACCTGTGCCAGGCACTCTGCCGGGCACATTACAGAGGGCGGGTCAGTTCTCCGCCCTCCTGGGGACTCGTCCCCACTCACGCGGGGGCCTCGGAAGGCGGGCAGCGGCGTGGCCCCCGCCGGGGTTGGGTCCAAGCACTTCACCTCCAAGCCCTTTGTTTCTGGGGCACATCCGGCGCCCCGGCTAGCGCGGCGACCACTGCCTGGCGCGGGCCCAGCTCGGCACGACCCGAACCTTGAGTGACGCGCGTCGGTTGTGCTAGAAGCCAGGCGATGAGAGGCTTCGTTCATTGTTCAGGCCACACCGACTTATTGAAAGCCTACTGTGTGCCAGCGCCGGGCTGGGGAATGGGTTTGCACACTAGGCAACAGCGACCGGAGGGGAGGAGGAGAGTGAGTGGACGCGGGCTTCCGAAGCCGGGGCGCGCTCTGCACGGACGGGGACAGGCCACGGGTCCTCCCCAGCCCCAGCGGGGACAGCAGCTGGGGGCACCGAGCCGCGAGGGGACGAGCCTCGGCCGGAGCCCACGCCGTGAGGGTGGGCACAGTTGGCATTTCCAGCCCGCTCGGCCCGGCCCCTTCCCCCCGCCCCGCTGCGGCCCTGCCGGCCCTCAGCCCCCGGGGCCGCTCCTGCCGCTCGCCCGCCTCCAGCCGCACGACGCCGCGGCCCCCACAGACCCATCGATGCTGTCCCCGGCCCTTTGCCTAGGAACCCGGGCATGATGGATTCTTGCCACTGCTGTGTTGACTCCCGGCCGCCCCGGAAACCCGCGCTCTGTCCCAACAGCCTCAACTGGCATCCTTTTGCAAAAAAAAAAAAAAAAAAAAAGGCAAGTCCCTTTTCTCCCGCAGGCGTGGACCCTCCCGCTTCATTCGTCCTCAGTATTCCTGAGAGGGGGATCTAAGCCTCCTCGCCTCTCTCCAGGGAGACACTGTCAGATGACCTGATTGTCCCCAGGGTCCCCAGCCCTTTGCCATTTGCCCCCTTGTCCCAGAGATGCTTCCTGCCTCCAGCACCTGCTAGGCCATGGGGGTGCCACACGCACCAGGTGGGCTGAATCCTGGCACCCGTGCCAGTCCCCCAGCGACCGGTAGGCTCAGCCCACGCAGCCCAGGTGCCCAGGGCCAAGTCGGCTCGGCGTCTGCTCTGCCAGGCGTGAGACCTCTGTTGTGCCCGCACTCGCTCTAATCCCGGGGTGCGTGCGGCAACATCTGCCCGAGGCCCCACCGCTAGGAGGCCGTAGCGGCAGGACCCCCGCCCACGGTGCCCAACTCCATAGGATCGTGGCCTTAACCGTCAGCTCTGTGGCCTCTAAAATCCAGCTGGCCCCAGAGGAGGGACTTGTGTCCCGCCCACAGAACAGGGCCAAGTGAGCAAAGGGACCTGGAACGGAGGGACCAAAGAAGAAACTCTGAGAGGGTCAGAGCGAAGGGCGGTGAGGATGCACCAGGCAGGCCGGAGCGGAGCCGTCCGGGACGGCGGTGTGAGCGGCGGACGCCGAGTCCTCGATGCACGCCCTGGGCCCGGCCGGGGTCTGCGCTGCCCAGGACGGTTCCGTCAGCTGCCCGGGTCCTCACCGCCACCCCCACGGCAGCTCCAAAATCACGTCCACCTTCTTGCGCCGAATTGGCAGTGAAAACAATCCGGTGCGGGCAGGGGTAAAGGTTACCATCCATCATCAAGATCCATCCGCCTACTTAAAATACTAAAGCCATCCGTTCGAGGTGCGCCCTGTCGGAACCAGCCTTTCCACTTCCAAGAATTGGTTCTAAAGAAATCATTGTGGCTGTTCCCAAAGGCCCACACGTGGGGACACTCACTGCGGCGTCCTGTCCAATAGGGGAAACTGGAAACGACCGAAATGCCCCGAAGAAAATGCATTCAACCAACGACAATGCATCAGTGCGAGACTGTGCAGGCGGCAAACGCAGGGGTGAAGGGGAGCCACGTTTATGGACGCGGAGCGGCGGGCGTCCCGGATTTGCTAAGGGAAGGCAGAGGGTCGCCAAACAGCATGTGCGGAAGGGTCTCGTTTTCATTTAAAATATGTGCACAGATAGAAGATAGAAAGATAGATAGAAAGACAGACAGATAGATAGATAGACAGATGGGATTGACAGATGACAGATGATAGATCAGGTAGGGGGTGGACGGATGGATGGATGGATAGACAGACAGACAGACAGATGATAGAGCAGGTAGGGGGTGGATGGATGGATGGATGGACGGATGGATGGATAGACAGACAGACAGACAGATGATAGAGCAGGTAGGGAGGTAGGGGGTGGATGGATGGATGGATGGATAGACAGACAGACAGACAGATGATAGAGCAGGTAGGGGGTGGATGGATGGATGGATGAACGGATGGATGGATAGACAGACAGACAGACAGATGATAGAGCAGGTAGGGAGGTAGGGGGTGGATGGATGGATGGATGGATAGACAGACAGATGATAGAGCAGGTAGGGGGTGGATGGATGGATGGATGGATGGATGGATACATAGATGATAGACAGACATGATAGATATGATTGATAGATGGTAGAATAGGTAGGCAGGTAGGTAGGGAGGGAGGTAGGTGGATGGGTGGATGGATGGATGGACAGATAGACGGACAGACAGACAGATGGATAGACAGATGCACACACAGACATGGATGGACAGAATGAGAGAGAGAAATGACAGATACTCCCTGAGTACCCGCCATGCACCAAGCACCGGGCCACGTGCTGCGGCGCCGTCGCGAACACAGCCGAGCGCCCGCCCGCGTGGAGCTCACACGCCGGAGGGGAGACCGCACACAGACGGGGTATCTAGAGCAGGACAGCGGGGTCCTGGGAGCACAGCGGCGACGCGCACGCGTGGAAGCGCCGTGAGGTTCCGGGTGGGCTCCCGGCAGCCAAGGGCAGAGGGGAACAGAGCAGCACCGGTGGGCGACGGGCGGAGAGGGTCAGTGGACTAGTCCCTTTCCTTTTGTGCACGTCGGAAATTTTCCGAAATAAAGACTGAGAGCGAGTGGGGGAGCCGGCTCCGGCGAGACGGTCCGGGCTCAGAGGCCTTCTCCTCGCTCCGGGAGTCAGGTGGGCACTCGCCTCTCCCTGCTCCTCACCTGACAGAGGGGGACTCACCGTCCCTCCCTGCAGAGTGTGGGGGCGCACAGAAGGAGCCCTCAGCATGTGGTAGCCGGGGCGATGAGCACGTTCGCGCAGGAAAAGCCCGGAGCCCAGGAGGGTTCGCTGCGCAGGGCGTCAAGGCGACTGGGTTTCTTTGCGTTACCGTCAGGGTTTTGGTCAAGGACCGAGGCTGACTCGGATCCTGACAGTGTAACGCGGAGGGTGGGTACGGGGACCCCTAGATGCATCCAGCGCGGCCTGGTGGGGGGTGATCGCTGAGGGTGTGGCTTCAGAGTCCAAAGACCTACTTTCACGTTCCAGACACCAGTTTCCTGCTTCTCAGCGTGACCTCAGGCCTCGGAGTTTCTTTCCACAGTCACCCCTGTCCTCTGCAACACAGTATCCGACGCTCGCCCGTGCGGTGCTCCTCACCAGGGGTGCCTCCGGGTGACAACGCTTTCTGGGCAAGTAAGTGTGAGCACCGTGCAGCCTCCCACTGCCCCTCCTGCACCTACGGAGTCAAGGCTCTGACAAGTCCTGCAGTGTGGACAGCGGTCTAACTTTGCTTAATGCCCCGGCATCGCTGTCTTGGGTCAAGTTCCCAGAAACATGCCTTAAGACGGGGATGGAGGGAGAGGGATTTGTTAGGAAGCGTTTCAGGAGGGACCAACGGGGAGTAGGGAAGCGAGCCCGGGAGGGTCAGCAAGCAAGAGGCTGTCCTCTGGGAGGTAACCGACTCACTTCTGTGGGGGTTTCTGGAAAGCAGTGGGGGCTGGCCACAGGGTCATTCTCATCAGAGAAAGGACGTCCCCCCCAATGGCGGGGATGAATTCCCAGGTACTTCCTGCTCACCGTGTTGGCAGACAAAGTAAGTTCTGGAAACGTGAAGGTGGCCTTTGGTGGAGAGACACAGGTGCTGGACTCTGGGAGTGAAAGCTTCCAGAAACTGACAAGAAAGCGGCAGGAGGACCAGAGACAGGAGTGGCTCACGGACAGTGTGAAGGCTCTGACAAGTCCTGTAGGAGAAGCCACTTTCTAACGTTGCCTATCGGTCCAGGGGCCCCACTCGGCCTCTGTCAGCAGCTTCTAGAAGGCCTTGTCCGCGATCACAATCAGACGGGCTCGGCCGGCACAGGGAACCTGCACTCAGCCGGTTTTCGGGGTTCAGCTTGTGCGAACAGAACTGCCCGCCGTCGGGTCCTGCAGGGCAGAGACACGACCTCTTCGGGGTCCTCCGGGCCCGGGTCCCCACGGAGGAGAGACAAACTAAATCTCCCCGAGAAGAAAATGAGTCGTTCACCGTTTCTGGAAGCTGCGGTGTTTCACAGCTGGCTCGGGGCGGGCGGGAAAGAACCGGTCTCCCCTTGGAAAATGTGAGGCGTGTGTGTATTTAATAGAGTGCAAACGTTCGGTGCAGACGCAACACAAACCGATGACGTCAGGAGAGCCGCCGGTCCCCGCCGGAGCCGCAGCGGCTGCGGCGCCAGAGGGCAGAGCGCCCCCCCGGGGGGGTGACCGACGGCAGCGACGGGCCGCACAGGGGAGGCCACCGGGGGCCCACGACCCCTGCCGCTGCTCGCAGATCTGACCTCCGGAAGTCCGTCGTGACCACGAGCGGGCCTGGGAGCCTTGGTACAGGCGGGGGTGGGGTGGGCAGCCCGGGAAGAAGGCCCTGGAGTCTTTGTCGTCTCTAACCCTTCGGAATAAGATCCAAACGCCTCACCGGGGCTCAGCCCCTGCCTGTGTCTCCACCTCCCCACTCCCTCCTCCACAAGGGATCAACCCCCTCCCCCCATCAGCCTTCTCTCCGGCCCCCGAACGGCAAACTTGCGCCTGCCCCTAGGGCCTTTGCACTTGCTGTCCCCGGCAGCTGGAAAGCGCTGCCCAGAGCTTCGCCTGCAGGCTCTTTCT
This sequence comes from Paguma larvata, assembly GCA_030068075.1. Taxonomy (NCBI): domain Eukaryota; kingdom Metazoa; phylum Chordata; class Mammalia; order Carnivora; family Viverridae; genus Paguma; species Paguma larvata. Next base: position 44,976,124 of record CM057844.1, on the reverse strand, counting down.
TGTCATTCAGGCCTCAGCTCCAACTCCTCTCCTTGAGGTCCCGGCAGGTGACCCCCCCCCTTGTAATCTTGCCTCTAAGCTCTTCCATGTTCTGAAATTCCTTCTGTTTGTTTTAAGTATCGCCTGGAGCGGGCCTCCGTGAGGGCAGGGACCCCGTCTGTATTTGCTCGCCACTGCGTCCCTCTGTGCCAAGAGCAAGGACGCGCTCCAACACTTGAGATGGCGGAAGGAAGGACGGGAGGAGGGAGGGAGGGATTGTACGACTTTGCCTCCGTTAAGTGACATGGGCTTGCCGGGTGAGCCCGTTCTTTTTAACTGCTGCGTCGTGTTCCGGGGGCGACCTGCCAGAGCCGCTTCCCTCGCTCTCGCTCTCGCTCTCGCTCTCGCTCTCGGTCGGCGGAGGTTGGGGCGGTTTGCTGTTCTGCCGTTTGAAACATCGTTCGTCCGTTCGCTTCTCCGGCTTTGCCGAGACGTGGCTGACACAGAACCTGGTGAAGCAGAAACACGAGTGGCGGGGCTAACGCGGACAACTCGGCCCAGGTAACGGAAGAAAAGGACTCGGATGCACCTGAACGCCAACAGTTCGCGGGTGACGGACGGGGTGACTTTTGAGGCGGGGGCGGGGAGGGGGAAGATGAAGGGAAACCCCCACTTTGGGCCCCCCGGGAGATGTTTTATGACACGAGCGCCTGCTCGAGCTCCCTGCCCGTGGACAGTTCTGCGCTCGCCGCCTCTCCTCCCTGCGGCCGGTCCCGCGCCCGGAGTCCTGGCCTTTCTGGGGACCCTGTCGCCCCCCACCCCTGCGGGCACGCAGCCAGCCTCGCCGAGGCTTACTCCACCCCCCACTCCGCCCCGGGAACTCAAAGTCCAGCTGCGACCACGGTACTGTCCGTCGTTTCGGTCTCTGGAGCATTAGATTCAGTGGCGCTCTCCAGAGAGAAGATTCTGGAAGAGCCCCCAGGAGACCTGAAGTGTGGACACCCCAATACCTGGGAGGCTCGTGAAAGCCCCGAGTCCTGAGCCAGAATCTGCAGCCCGGGCGGTCCCTCCCCGAAGCCAGTTTGGGGAGCACGGCCGTCAGCCCCACTGCAGCTGCCAGTGCTCCTGCTCCACCGCCCACATCCCCTCTGCCCCTGGCGAGACACTCGGCCGGCATCCACAGCCCTGCCCGTGTCCTGCTGGGGCCCAGGGGGTGACGGTGACTCCAGCCCCGCGCCCGCCTTCCTCCCTCCGGCCCCACGGAGACCCTTGAAAAATGTTAACGCCCCAAGTTGGACAACTCCTGAGCCAGACGAGGGGCCTCTGTGTCACAGGCCGGCCACGCTCCTCGGCCAGGTCGATAACCTGTAGCTGGAAACGATCCGGACTTGGGGAGTGAACGTGGCCTTGGAGCAGGGCTGACAATTAGCCTGCAGACCGGCCGCGGCCGAGGGCCGCGCTCAGGGTGACGGTCGGCCGGCGTCCGGAGGTGATGGGCCTTTTGCGAGCCGCCCGCGCCCTCCTGGCCTCTCCGCCGGGCCACTGAGCTGTGTCTAAATCAAGACATCTCCGTCTGCCGCGCCCGCCAGGCACTCACAGACCGGGCCACCTTTCTTCCCCGTGTAATCGAAATCTAATTTATTGGCCCAGGGACGCGGGGAGCGGCCGACGCACAGGGCTGGTGCGCGGGGAAGAATATAACATACAACGTCCCCGTGTAATAAGGCTCTTTATAGAAGCACTGAGTAGGGGCCGGCTCGGAGCGCCGACACAGCCATGATTAATTCCTGCCCGGGCAGTGTCTACCCTGCAGACCTCGGAAGGCCCCGTGGGGGCGGGAGGGGGCCCGGCGCCTCCCAATCCTCCGGCCGGTGTTCCATCTGGGTGGCTTATAAGATTAGATGTGATTAAGCTCCCTGAGGGCAGGAGCCGTGTTTTATAGGTCCCTCTCCCCCGTCTAGCCGTGATGAAAGGGGCCCCATAAAGTCTCGCCGAATTAATCTGGACGGAACTGAAGTGACGCGTTATTCTTTGTGCACTTGCTGTGACTTCGGGTTTGGCTTCCGCGGCTGGTGGGGAACTGAGCCCCTCCCGCCCCGAAGGGCCCCTGTTGGAACCCCCGCGGCCCCTCGGCCTGAGCAAACCCTGGATTTCCTGGGGCCTCGGTTTCCATTCAGGCCCTGGGGGGGGCGGGGGTCCCCTGAGGAGGAATAGAAGCTGCTCGGAAGACGCTCGCAGAACGTCCACGGGACCTACTTCGGGGTCTCCGTCTTCCCCGCGGAGCACACGGGAGCACAGGGGAGCACACGGGAGCACACGGGAGCACTGGGGAGCACGCGGGAGCACAGGGGACCACAGGGGAGCACAGGGGAGCACACGGGAGCACAGGGGAGCACAGAGGAGCACGCGGGAGCACACGGGAGCACAGGGGAGCACACGGGAGCACACGGGACCACAGGGGAGCACACGGGAGCACAGGGGAGCACACGGGAGCACACGGGAGCACTGGGGAGCACGCGGGAGCACAGGGGACCACAGGGGAGCACAGGGGAGCACACGGGAGCACAGGGGAGCACAGAGGAGCACGCGGGAGCACACGGGAGCACAGGGGAGCACACGGGAGCACACGGGAGCACTGGGGAGCACGCGGGAGCACAGGGGACCACAGGGGAGCACACGGGAGCACTGGGGAGCACACGGGAGCACAGGGGAGCACACGGGAGCACACGGGAGCACACGGGAGCACTGGGGAGCACGCGGGAGCACCGGGGACCACAGGGGAGCACCGGGGACCACAGGGGAGCACAGGGGAGCACACGGGAGCACACGGGACCACAGGGGAGCACAGGAGAGCACATGGGAGCACACGGGAGCACACGGGAGCACAGGGGAGCACACGGGAGCACAGGGGAGCACACGGGAGCACACGGGAGCACAGGGGAGCACGCGGGAGCACACGGGAGCACACGGGAGCACACGGGAGCACTGGGGAGCACACGGGAACACGCAGGAGCACAGGGGAGCACACGGGAGCACTGGGGAGTACACGGGAGCACTGGGGAGCACACGGGAGCATACGGGAGCACAGGGGAGCACACGGGAGCACAGGGGAGCACTGGGGAGCACACGGGAGCACACGGGAGCACACGGGAGCACTGGGGAGCACACGGGAGCACAGGGGAGCACACGGGAGCACTGGGGAGCACACGGGAGCACAGGGGAGCACACCCAAAGCGGTCACTCATTCATTCGCTCGCCCAACAGGCACCAAATCCCCTGAACTCGAAGAAACCCAGTGCTTCACGGCACAATCTCCTGGACCCCAGGACGCCCTGCAGCGCTGATAGCTTGGGTCCGGCAGGACTCCGTAAACAAAGGGCCTGTATTTGTAAATAAAGTTTTATCGGCACGCAGCCAGGCCCCTTAGTTCCTGCGCTGCCGATGTTCTCGCACGATGAGGCAGAGCTCGGCGGCTCCCGCCCACGAGCGGAGTCACCGCCTAGCCCTTCACAGAGCCAGGTCACGGCCCCTTCGGTCTGGTGTTTCCTCGAGCCCCTGGGCCCGCGCGGCGGCTCCAGGGTCAGGCGGGGCTGCACTTACACCCCACGCCCACCTCCAACCTGCTGCGCGGCCTCCGGCAAGCTCGTCTCCGAGTCCCAGGCCCCCGATCTGTAAAAGGGGTGAAGATTAAATAAATTCCGGGTGCCTGGCGGTCACTCGCTAATGACAGCCCTCTCCCGGTTTCAGTATTCCGAGGGGTGTTGGGAAGGATACGTGCCAGACGCTGGGTGACAAGGGGTCGGGGGTGGAATCGCGGACAAAACAAGGTCTCTGCCTTCAAGGCGGACTTCACAGTCAGGGCACAAGAAATGGCAATCGGGAAAAGACCGCGAAGAGACAGGAATCCTGGGTAGAGAGTCCAGGGTCCGGGAAGCCCAGAGGCGGCACCTAACCCAGCTGGTGGGTAAGTCAGGGAGGGCTTCTTGGAGGAGGTGGAATCTATGTTCAAGTATAAGGGGTGCCTGGGGATGCCCTAGTGCTCAGGCTGAGAGCAAGGGCCTTGAGAATCTGTCGCGCCCGGGTTGGCGTCCCCGCTCTCGTTCTTCGTGGCTGTGCCATCTTAACTGAGTCCCTTAACCACCCTGTGCTCCTGTTTCCTCATTAATGGCTGATGACCATGGTGACCGTGACTACTACTAGGAAGAGTAACAGTAACAATGCCGCCCCCCCAGGGGCGTGCAACAGCAGTTACTTAACCAATAATGCCGTGGTTTTCTATTTGCCTGGCCCTGGGGACAGGGAGGAAACGCGCATGCCTGGTCCTCGGCGGGCGGAGCGAGGGAGCAAGTCCATGAGTACAGCAGCATGTGACCCTAAATTGGGATAAACGCTCTGAAAAGCAGAGTGTGGAGAGACGGAGGCCGGCACGTAGGGTGCGGGGGGAGGGGGCGGCCAGGGGCAGCAGACTCGGGTGAAGGCTCACGGTGGCCGGTTCATCGTCCACAATGGCGGGTTTAGCCAGCCCCCCATCCGGCGGCGGCCCCGACCCCCACATCCCCCAGCCCTTTCCCGCCGGGAGAGTGGCCAGAGTTCACCTCGTGGCTCCCGCTGACCCGAGGTCCCCGGCCAGCCGCTCAGGAGCAGACCCCCGGCCCACAGACACTTTTCATGGGTCCCACCTGCCGAATGTTTTCTCTCCAAAACTGTGACCTCACTGCTACACTTGACAGTCGAGAGCTCACAGATACCGTGACTTCGTTTCTGCTAAAACACCGGCCGATCGGGCCACCCCGGACCCTTCCCCTTCCCCTTCCCCTGTGCCGCTTTGCCCTAGTCTCCACCTGGCCCCTTCCTCAGGCGCCGGTCTGGCCCCCCTCGTTCATCGGTCTGCCGCCTATGAGGCCCCTGCGCCTGAACCCCCAAACCGGGTGCTGACGGGTCCCCTGCAGGGGCCACACTTGCCCTCTCCCCCTTGCTCTGGGCCCCCAGAGGCTGCTCCTTACGGCCCAGTCAGCAGGCCCTGTGCCCTCCAGCTTCCAGGTGGTTCTGCCAGCAGAGGTGCCCGCAGAAGTCCTGGGGAGGTGGACGGCCCCAGCTCTCTTCCAGCCGTGTGGCGGGGTCCCCCTCTCTGGGCTCTGGATGAGAGCAGCCCCGCTGTCACCAGCCCTCCAGGACCACCCCACGCCTCCTCGCCTCCCCTGAACCCTGCCCGTGCCCCACACCTTTCAAAGAGTCACTCATCAAACCTTCCTGAAGGATCTTCATTCCTGCCTGACTCCGACCCGGCACGTGGTGGGTGCTCAGTGCACGGTCACGGAATGAACAGGGTGCACTGTTGCCGCCGTGAGCTCTGGCATCTTCCTAAGACTGTGAGCCAACAAAGGTGGCCTGTGCCCCCAGCCACCGGCACCCCCACCTCAGGCAGACTTGGAGCCGGGCCCCAGAAACGACTCGGTCCCAGAACTGCACCGCCTTCCAGCCCAGAATCCGAGGGGCTGCTTCAAATGCAGGTCTCGTCTGCTTCGCAAGAGCATAAACGGAGCGTGTTTTAAACCATGGGATGCAGAGCCAGCGCTCACTACCGTGGCTCTGGGAGGGGGTTAGTCATCAGGTATTTCAACGCGGCCACGGAACGCCACAGGCAGGCTGGGTCAGAGGCAGGGCCTTAGCTGGGTGACGAGCAGAGGCTGTCACAGGCGGCGAGGCCGGGCAGGTGAGTGATTTCCTGCACCTTCAAGGACAGAAACAGAGAAAAGAGCCCCCCTCACTTGCACCTGCTCTGGGCGCCCGGAAAGCACCTTGCTCCGAAGCACTGGGAGCCCCAGCTCTGCCTTCAGTCGAAGCCCAGCGGTGACGAGTCTCGCTACGGTGCGCCGGGCACCTGCGACACGGATGCTGGTTATCTCCGTTTGCAGAAGCGTTTTACCTGGGGCTCAGAGGTGACAAAGCTCTCCCCCCAGAATCGCAGAGCGAGCTGGAGACCGCACCGCCTGCGATCGAGACCCCCGCTTGCCAAGACAGCCCCGACATGGGAGGGTGCCGGCCGGCGGGAGGGGGCGGGCAGGCAGGGCGCCCGTGAGGTCGGCACTCCGCTTGGAGACACTGCCGGGCCCGCCGTTGCTGATGAATCTGCTGGCCCGCGGGACAGGGACGCGTGAGTTTCACACCCATCGGAGGTCACGCGAGCCATCGGCAGAGGTCTGCTTTCATGAGGCTCCTTGGATGGCCTTGGAGAAGGGATGGAGGTAGAGACGAGGCCAGCCTGGGGTGGGGGAGGATGCAAACCCAACATTAAACCCGGGTGGAGCAGGTGCCTTCTCTCTGCAGGAGCGAGGCACGAGAGCGAGCACGAGCTTGGAGAGCGGCTCCCGCAAGGCACCCTGCGGAGGCCATTAAGCGTTCTGGGACTCAACTGCTCGCCCGCACAAAACATGTATCGGGCACATACTAAGTGCCAGCCGCGTACTAGGTGCTGGGGCTGGAGACACGCGGAGTGTCTGGCCTCAGAAAGCTCATGGGCCAGAGGGGGACAGGCGGAGGAACCACTCATGCCCGGGCGATCCCAACAGGGCAGGCCTGCAAACCCCGGTGTCCCCGCTCTGGTGGTCCAGGCCCGGTCATGAGACCTACTCAGGCACGTGCCTCCCAGACAGCCGAAGCTCATCCAGGAAATGAAAAAAAGAATGCCATTCTAATTTCCTTCTTTTGAGAGAAGAAAAGTGGCAGTAAAGGAAGCTCTTCCTCTCTCTCTCTCTCTCTCTTCCTTCTTCCCCTTCTCCCCCTCTTCCTCCCCTCTTTCTTGGTCTAGGACCCGTGTTTAGACATTTTAGACCTGGTGGAGAGCATCATGACAATGGCGTAGAATTTGGGGTTGAGATAGTTGTAGAAACTAAGAAGTTAATTTGTCCGCATGAAATTGTAGACGGCAGCACACATGCGACAGCTGGTGTGTGAGTGGACTTTCGGACTTTTTCCCGGCAGGGGGAACCCTCCGGAGGTCTGGAAATGGCGGCACGTTTGGGTCTCGCCGCTGACTCTCCCACAGTACCTCTGTCCCACTTGTATCCACACCGGCTGTGTTTTGCCCTGAAATAAAAATTGAGGTCTCCACTGTGCTCTTTCGGGCTCTTGAGTATCTGAGAAACACATCTCGTACCCTGTTCCTCTCCCGTGCACGCCTCCCTCTGAGGGCCTCGCTCGCTTCGCCTCCATAAACCTCACTCTTGCCCCAACGCCTCATGGTCTTTTCTGTTTCCCCTTTTCTTCCCCTCCTTGTTCTTTACGTTGGTGTGGAGTCTCCTCATCGAAGAAAAAGAGCTCCTTCCTTCCTCCTCGCCCCTGTTTTCTCAGCTCTTCCTCTGAATCCTGGCATCCAGGGTGACCACGCCTCTCAGCTGACCTGAGCCAGTCCTGGTTTGTGCCTGTCACCTGGAATAATTTTCAGTAGCTGCCCTTCTCACCCTTGAAAGTGTCTCAGTTTGAACAACCTGTTCTTTCTACTATTATATCACTTTTCGGTGAGGCCACTGCCACAAACCTGCTTCAGGTAGGCCTCCTGATGTCCTTCTCTTCCTAGATGGCCTGCTCTTTTCCCTCATGGGTGTCTAACTTTGAAATTCACTATTTTGTTCAACAGCAGGCATCTGTTTTGTTTTCTACCTACACTAGGACCTACACAGTGCTTGGGTCTTACAAAGGCAATAAACATATGTGTGGTAGAGGGATGTATGGACAGATGGATGGATGGAGAGATAGATTGGATGGATGGATGGATAGATGGATGGATGGATGGAGAGATAGATTGGATACATGGATGGATGGATGGAGACATAGATTGGATGAATGGATGGATGGATGGATGGATGGATGGATGGAGAGATAGATTGGATACATGGATGGATAGATGATAGACGGATGGATGGATAGATGAATGGATGGGTGGATGGAGAGAGAGATTGGATACATGGATGGATGGATGGATGGATGGATGGATGGAGAGATAGATTGGATACATGGATGGATGGATGGATGGATGGATGGATGGATGGATGGAGAGATAGATTGGGTACATGGATGGATGGATGGATGGAGAGATAGATTGGATACATGGATGGATGGATGGATGGATGGATGGGTGGGTGGATGGATGGTTTAGGGAAACCAGTTAGGAACCTATTAGAATCACCCAAGTGAGAGAAGGCAATGACTTGGAAGGAGGTGATGAGAGACAGCATGGGTGATTTGGAGTTATTTTGGGTGGTAGTTTGGTGACCCTGCTTTAGGATAGAGAATGGAAATTCTTCAGGTGCACACTTTACCTCAAATATCAGTTGTCAGATGTGTCTATGTCAACAAGTTATAAAATGGGCAGTTATAGCAGTCTGTGTGGTGGCCCCAGTATTTTCTGTGAAAAGATGTATAAGAAATCTCTTCTTGATATTTCTCTGTGGGAGATACTAAGGTGAGTTTTCTGATTGAATGTAGCCTCCAAATTGTTGTGTCCGTGGACAGGCCTTTTTCCCTTCCCTCTTTCAACAGCTTTCAGGAAAAAAGAAACCCGTCTTTCTGCACGGGTGAGGGAGGAAGGCGGCAGTGGACTGAGAGAGAGACGGTCGTCTCAATCACTCGACCATCTGGAACCCGCGCTTCTCCTGGGAATACACTGGGTAAGGGAGTAAGCGTGATTTTTTGTGCAAAAGTTCAAATGGGTCCTTCGGATGAACACCTCGCTTCTGGACACCCGTACTGAGCCTTCCCAGAAATATTTTCCAGAGGGTAGGGTTGGGGATGGTGAGGCCGCTCCGTAACTAGACCTTAGATCTTCCGCCCTCTTTCCACTGAGCTGGTGGCTTCCAAAGTCACCACTGCGTAGACAGCAGGAAAGAATGGGGTGGAGGAGGAAGGCACAGAAAATGGATTTTTTGGAACTGTTGGCACATTTATAACAGAATTGTAACCGTATAATGTTATTGTATCATTTAACTGACATGTCTACTTTGGAATGTTTATAACTACCGTAAATCAAGAGGCCGTCAAGCCAGGGCGGCGGCCGCACATAGACATTCCAAGGAAAACGTATAAAATAAATAAAACAATCACACAGTATCAACATTCCATTCCCGGCTAGAAAACGGAAAATTAACAGCTCCCGCACAAATGCGAGTGCCCAAAACTCAGGCTGTGGCAGCTGAGGTGGCCGGCGCCTCCTTGCTGGCTCTCCATAAAGATGTCAAGTGAAAAGAAAGTTACAAAGGCAGTAAGGACAAACTGCCTGACCCCCGACGGCAGCCTCAGTCCCGCCACCGGGATTCGGGATTCTTGGGCATTCCCCCCGGGGGCAGGGGGCGGGGCACAGTGATTTCTGTATCTACAGCGGGCGATTTCCTGCACTGGGGAGGAAATCACGATACTTCTGCTCCTTCCCTGTTTTATGACTTCTGTCCAATTTACATCATCTCAAGAAAAATAAAGATTTGCTATTCCCGAGGCAAAAAAAAAAAAAATTCTGCGAAATTTACAAACTGCTTGCGATTTCCGACCTCGGTGATTGTTTCAGGGCTTCCTCTACTTTCATGTCTTGACCGGCGGCTTGTAAAACACACCTCGAGGTGGATTCTGGGTAGATGCGCATCTGGGCATTAAAACTGTGTGGGCCCCTGGTTTGAAGTCGGGGCTCTAGAATTCTTGCCGGGTTCATTGGCGCTTTCGGGACACCAGGTGCCTGACTTTCTTTGCCTCACACAGTAACAGCACAGCCGGAGCGATGGGTCCAAACACCGTAGTTGGCCGTGTTGTTTTTCGTTTAAAGTGTTTAGGGGCGCCTGGGTGGCTCAGGCGGTTAAGCGGCCGACTTCAGCTCAGGTCATGATCTCACGGTCTGTGAGTTCGGGCCCCCGCGTCGGGCTCTGTGCTGACAGGCTCAGAGCCTGGAGCCTGCTTCGGATTCTGTGTCTCCCTCTCTCTCTGCCCTCCCCTGCTCACACTCTGTCTCTATGTCTCTCGAAAATAAATAAACATTAAAAAAAATAAAAAATAAATAAAGGGTTGGCACGTCTCTTCTGGGCCACCTTTCCTGTCTCGAGGCCTTTGAGGCAGGAGGTAGGAACTTGGGTAATAAAACTACCAAAAGTTAAAAACGAATAACCACAGGGATTAATCAGCTCCTGGAGGGCCGTCAGGGAGCTTTCCTTGCTCCCACGAGAGAGTCTGCCCTCCGACAGCCATGGAAGAAAACGCCAGACTCGTTCCTCCTGAAACGTCCACGGACACAACTGCAAAGCACTGTCACACATTCCATTTTCGTCTTCTCGAGTTTTTTTTTTGTTTTTTTGTTTTTTCCTTTGCACATCGAATTAGGAAAATGACAGACTTTGGATTTTTCCGGAGTTTGGATCTGGGAGTAGGAAGGGGCGGGGGGGGGGGGGCGCGTTTTCCTTCTCGCCTCTTTGATGGCCTGAGAGATGTTTAGAAAGTTTAGAATCAAAAAGTACCGAAACACACCGAAGAGAGAATTTCCGGGGGCGGGTGGTGCTCCTAACAGAGACCCCGGGCACGCCGCGGCCATCGCAGCCCGGCGGTGGCCAAAGCATCTTCCTCCTCGGACTTTAATTTCAGAAGAAAAAAAAAAAATCTTCAGACTCGGGTTGAGAGTTCATATTTTGAGTCCAGGACCGAAAGGCAGGGACAAGTGCAAATATTTGATCAAGTCTGGCTCCTTTCTTGGTGCTTCTCGGAGGAAGTCAGTTCGGAGAGTGTTTTCTTGCAAGCCTCTGTCGGTCTCGGTTTTGAACGCTCGTTTCTCTGGACTGTCAGTCGGTGAGGACGGGGCCTGGCGGAGGGCCCTGTGCCCTTGCGGCCTCTCCGATGACAATTCGAACGACTCTCCCTGTCCTCCCCCAGATGCCTTGCTGTCCGTCCGTGGACAGGAACCAAGTGGAGGCTGATTAGCATCCCATCGCTAAACCGAACAGACAACGGGGCTTCGACCGCAGGATCCCAGATGTTGGTATTTGTATTATCGGATCATAATTACGTTTCAAAAACACAACTGCTCCCTGGAAGTTACAGCAATTGTCCCTTCTTTGTCCTTCGTCCGCCTCCTCGTGTGACCCTCGGGTGATTTGTTATTTCGGGGGCCCGGAGGGGACGCAGCACTGCCTCTCTGCAAAGGTCGTGCGATGAGAACAGGCTTTATCCGGGTCAGAAGTCGCCCTCGGACACGGAGGGGAAAGTCCCCGTGAAGTTAACCAACAGCCGGCCTGGAGCTGGAACCCGGGAGGGAGCCCGGCCCCCAGGGATCCGGTTTTCCCGTGGGCACGTCATCTGCACCCCTCGCTCCCTGCAGACGAGGAAATCCGTGTTTCCAAAACATTTAGGGTTCGGATCCTAGCCCCACGCCCAGGTGAAATCCATTCTCCTTGGCGTGATGCCTTTAAAGAACAAATCGGTTAGCTCGGGGCGTTTCTTCCGCCCGCCCCCCAGAGCGTAGCTGGTGAGTGTGGGGAAGACTTCACACATCTCCGCGGCCTGCCCCTGCCAAGCAAGCCCAGGTCCTCAGGGCGCCCCAGCTGGAGTCTGGCGCCTGTTTAGTATGAGATGCAAGAGGTAAGAGGTAACCAATGGGTACACTCCAAGTCGCCCTGACGTTTCTGGTTAAGGGGACAGGTCCTAACGCCACTCAGGAGCCCACGGGGCCATCGGGATGCCGCTCGTGAGCTTTGGCAGTGTCTGAGTCCATCAGCTGTGCCCTCTGAGGTGCCACCACGTGGCCCTGGTGTGGTGAGTCCTGTCCACACTGACCCGGGCCAAGACTCACAATTTAGACGATCGCAACTAGCCAACGGCACGCGAAGAGCCCCTGAGGACTACTCTGTGTCTGAGAAGATCAGCCCCGCCCCCCCAGCACGCCCGGAAACTTCCCCTCCATGTCACTTCTCTCTGGTTAAAGGGACATAACCAGGTGGGTGAGGTGACCATGAAAAGCCTGCCAGGGTCGTAGTTCTTAAGAAGCAGCAAGAGAGAAGTGGTGTGAAAAGTAGATGCTGTTTGGAAATCATCCTTAATCCCGTTTAAAAAGGCCCAGAAACCCCAAACGCAGCCTCGGGCCCTTCCTCCCCGTTCAGGAAAGGACCCGCTGTCTGGATCCGCCAGCCCCCCCCCCCCCCCCCCCCCCCCCCCCCGGGGCCAGAGAGGAGGCTCCCTGAGGCCAGGGGCTGGCCGTCTTTCGTCTTTCATGTAACGAAGCAGCGGGCTTAGCAGCCCCGGGGCTCAGAGCGGGCCCAGCTGTCATGCGGGTTCCAGCGCCCAGACAACGTGGGCCGAGGAAGGAGCCCGGGTCAGGCACGATCACAATGACGGACTGTCTCCGGCTCCATATTAATCTTTCAAAAAGGCTGCGCTCTGGAGGTAAGGTATTAGGTGGCTCAGCCAACTTCTTGAAAACGTTCCTCTTTCTTTACAGAATGTCAAGTGAGATTTCGAGGGGGCGTACTTCATAACCGAAGTATGTTTTCCTTACGGCAATAAACCCCGACTGCGTTTATTCTGCTCTGCACCCGCCCCCCCAGCCCTGCCAGACTTCCAGCCAAAACCTTCATCTGTTTTTCAGAGAAACAAAACAACACACAAAAAAGAACCTGTAGGTATTTTTTTTTCAAGTGCGGCGAAGGTCCCTCCTGGGTGGCAGTAGGAAACTTAGACAAACTTTATAAATCTCCAGGGAGAGCGGATCTTGGCACTGGTAAAAGGTTGAATGGGTTTTTCTGTCGGCGTTATTTCACACGATGCCGAGAGGGGCCCTGCCCCCTGCTCCTGGCTCCCCGGGGTGCAGAGGGCCGGCTGGGCCCCCCCGCACGGGTAAATTCAATGCCATGTATGTGTGCTCTAAGCTGCACGCCCCTCCTGGAGGGGTCACAACCTGGAACCATGCTCAGCGGGGGGAAGACCTTCTCCTGTAGCCGCGTGATGCCAAGGGGACATCTCCGTGGCGGGGGAGGCTGGCAGGCGGGGGCCTTCTGGGACAGGAGCAGAGCCTCGGGAGACCCTAACCGTGTGGCCGGGAGGAGCAGTCGGGGGTCGGTGACCGGCTTCCCTCGGAGCCGCCAGGACTTGCCCAAGGTCACCCGGCGAGTTAGGAGGAAACGTTCAGCTCCTCCTCTGCCCCTAACAAGCGGAATCCTATAAAGAAGAAGAAAATGACTCTGGGGACTTGAACAGAGAAGCCGGGCTATAAATCCACCCTCTGCACAGCTGCGGTGCGTCTTCCTGAAATGCAAATCGGATGTCACCCTGCGGCTACGCCATGCCCTTCAGAGGCGCCCGCCACCCCCCGGAAGGAAGGAACCGAGGCCAGAGCCCCGAGCCCCGGCCGCGGGGCCAGGTGGCCTGTGGCTGGACGGTGTCCTGGCCTCCACACCCGGGCATCCCACCTCTCTGGGAGTTCTCTGTCTCTCTGTGTGTGTGTGTCTCTCTCTCTCTCCCAGAGACTCATTCGATCCTGCCGCAGAGACTTCTCCAGCCCCGCCTGTGCCCCTGGCCCCGGGCTGGGCACCCAGGATACGGTGATGAACAGACGGACACGACCCTGTTCTCCTGGAGCTTCCAGATGGAAGTGAACCACATGGTCACACACGTCTTTTAAATGTAAAGCTGCAGACAGGCGCCTATTTGTGAAAATACCAGCGAAGGCAAGTTCAAGGCGCTGGAGGGCATCGCCGAGGCCCTGCTTCAGACGCGGGCGGGGGGACGTGTGCCTGAGAATGAGACCTCTGGGGACCCGAGGCAGGAAGGGCAGGTGTGTTTCGAGGCGAGGTCGGAGCCGAGAGGAGGAGGCCCGGACCCGAGAGGCCAAGAAGACCCAGGCCGGACGGAGCCTGAGGGGCGCCGGGGGTCCTGGTCTGGGAGCAAGCGTCGCGTGCACGGGAACCTCTCGCTCCGACCCTCCACGCGGAGCAGCGTCAGATCCGGGCTTGGTAACCACGCCCATTCGACTCGGGCACGGTCCCCTTTCGTCCCCTCCACAGGAGCCGAAGACCCCTCGAGGGAACAAGCACAGGACACGCTCGGAAACTTGCCCGGTTACAAATCTAGTGAAGTGGCAGAGCCGGGATTTGAACTCGAGACCGTGGGACTCCAGAGACTGCTTCCCCCACGCACTGCCCCCGCTCGTGCCCGTGCCTCCCCAGCCCCTGGTGCCGCCAGAGGACGAGTGTCCGTGTGGATGAAGAAAAGGCCCGTGTCGGCTAATTGCCTGTCCCGCTGGGAAGTCACGTGGGCCCCGAGGGAAGGCGCGACTTTGAAGGGACGCCGAGCAGCTCTTGGGGACGCGGAAGATGTACGGACGCCCGTCGACCGGGGTGGGGGGGCCGGCACTGATCAGAAGGAAGCCCACTGTTTCGGAGAAGGCCTCGCTCAGAGGGAAGACGGTGTGTTCAGACTGTAAAAGGGGAGATGGGAAAAGTTCAGAATCCAGATTGCACTCTCGGAAGCCAGAAAAAAAAAGGCGCACACTTAAGCCAAAGTGACGGGAGGAAAGGGCAGTCTGGGGAACAGGAAGAGAGATCGAAGAAGGAGCCAGAACATACGCCCTCACACCCTGGCGTCAAGGTGAGCCAGAGCCCGCCTGGGCCTGACCACAGGAGTCCCCCGGAGGCCTGGAGGCTTCCCTCTGCTGCTCGGAACCTCTGGGGTCAAGATCCCATTCCGGCTGCCCTGGGAAGCCCACCTGACCACCCGGCCCCTTCCCGTCTTCCCCCGTTCGTGTCTGTCTGTGCACCATGAGGTGCTGGCTGCTGGGCTCTTGGTTGACACCGTCAGCTTCGTGCTTGAGAACACGCTGCGGCCAGACCTGCTGGGGGGGGTCACAGACCCACCCCTGTCCGGAACCGGGGAGCGTGGCCCCCTCTGCCCTGGCAGATGAAATGAGATGAGGCGGGAAGGCAGAAAAACAGCAATCCTGACAGTATCCTTGCTTTTATGAAAAACACAGTGGGTTGAAGGCACAGTAGGAGAAAGGCTGCTACGGATAGGAACACTGACCAAAAAACAAAAACAAAAACAGAACAAAACAAAAAAATCACTCCGGCAGCAGGCCAGCCAGAAAAACTATCAAAATCGGACGCAAGCACATCAAAAGACCTAGTGATCCGAGACCGAGCCGGGCAAACGCAGCCCCAGACTTGAAAAGCTCCCGGGGAGGTCACTGGCGGCCCAGGCCCGGGTGATAGAAATCATGGCCAGTAATTCTCCAGGGGCGCACGCGCCCAAGGGTGGTGCTGGGTCCAATGAGAAGGTCTTCAGTTCTCCGGAAACTGCTAGACCCTTAGTCCGACCAACAGTGTCGGAAAACGCATTCCCCCGCATTGGCACCGCCACTTGGCGGTGTTGGTATTTTTAGTTTCAGCCGGTCTGGGGAGCGTGGTGAGGGGCATCTCGCTGCAGCTTTAGCCTCCGTTTCCCGGATGATTAGTGACGCTGAACGTTGTTAGGCGTACTAATCGGTGTTCATTCACATGTTTTTTTTCATGAAGTCTCTTTTCAAATCCTCCTCCATTTCATAGGTGGCTAGTCTCTGTTTTATTATTGAATAGTAAGAGTTATTCACATATTGTAGAGACAGTCCTTCATCAGATACGCGTGTTCAATTTTTTTCTCCTCGTCTGTGTCTTGTCTTTTTGTGTACTTAAGAGTGCCAGAAAGTCTTCCTTTTTTTTTTTTTTTTTTTATTCCAAAAAGTTCCTGCATGACTGTTTTTAATCAGCCCCCTCCCGCCACCCACGGGTTTGCTTTTTCTGGAATGTGAGCGTCGTGTAAATGGAGTCCTACATTACCTTGCCTATTGAGCCTGGATTTCCTCATCTCGATACCCTCATATGCACCCCAGCGGCCCGGCCAGCCCTTTGTCCCTCGCCACGGCCAAGGAGCTCCACTGGGAGAATTCCTCTTGTACGGCTGTCCCGCCCACTCATCAGGTGACAGACATTTGGGTTGTCTCGGGTTTTGGCGATTATCAGCAAAGCCACTCTAAAGAGCCGCGTTCACGTTTTTGTGCGCCTCTGTTTTCATTTCCTTCGGGCAAACACCTAGAAATGAGATCGCTGGGTCTTGGGACAAATGCATCCTTCACTTTGTAAGAAGCCACCTGACTATTTTGCAAAGCGGCCATCCCGTCTGGCATTCCCACGAGCACGGGATGGGAATTCTGGGTGCTCCTCCTCCTCGCCAGCACTGAAGAAAGTCAGTGTCTCTGGTTTTTGCTTCTCAGCGGATTTATCTTGGTGGCTCTCCCACGCGTGTTGAAGAGGACGCGCACTCCGTTGCCGGCGGGCAGTCGGCACCGAAAACGTCGATTAGACCGCGCTTGGAAACGTCGCTCGGGGCTTCCATTCGCTTCCCCGCTCTCTTCCTACTCCTATGAATTCAGGGATGTTGAAAGTTCCAACGATAATGCTGGATTTGTCTGTTTCTCTTTCCAGTTCGAGTGCTTTCGTGTCAAGTATTTTGTATCTCCGCTGTTTCCGTGCGTCTCTTTCGGATTGTCGCGCCTTCTTGTGCGTGGACTCCTTGAGCATGAAAGAATGTCTCCTTTTAGCTCTGGGAACATTTCTTGCTCCGCATTCTGCTTCGCACACCACCTCAGCCCACTTCGGTATTTTATTGATTGATTGATTGAAAGAGAGAGCGGGCACGCGCAAGCACGAATGTGCACAGGCAGGGGTGGGAGAGAGAGAGGGAGAGAGAGAATCCCAGGCAGGCTCTGCATTGTCAGACTGCGCGGCTCAACCTCACAAACCATGAGATCGTGACCTGAGCAGAAACCAAGTCGGTGCTTAACCGGCCGAGCCCCCAGGCACCCCCAGCCTGCTCATCCCTCATCTTTCTCCATCACCCCCGACTCATCTGTCTTCACAGCAAAAGTGGTTTTCTGGATGACGGCATGGGGTGGAGTCTTGTTTTTAAATCCCATCTGATCATCTCTGTCTTTTAATGGGGGCACTTGGACCACTGCATTGAACGGTGATTTAATATAATTATTGGTGTAGTCTACGCCACTCACGTACGCTGTGATCTTTTGTCACACGTGATTCTCCGGGCCTCCCTCATCCTCTGTGCTCTTGTGATCACACGTTTCATTCGTCCGTGTTATAAACCCTGGCTGCACATCGCTCCTGTTTGTTTTGGGTAATCGATTATCTTTTAAAATAATGTTTTAAATGAGAAACAACTACCTCTTATAGGTAGACGCTGAGTGGCCATCCATTCATTTTTGTAGCCAAGCTTCTACCTGGCGTCTTCCCTCTGCCCTGAGCGCTTCTTTAGGACAGATCTGCTGCTGTTGGATTCTAGCAACTATTTTCTTCTTGTCCAAAAAGTCTTTATCCTGACATTATTTTGAGTAGTATTTTTTTCTGGGTATAGACAGTTTGTTTTCTTTCAGAACTTCAAAGATTCCATCATCATTCCATCGTGATATTTTTGTGGATTTTTTGTTCCTCTTTACATAATGTATCCCTTTTCCCTGGGTATTTCATGCTTTTCTTCTCTGTCACTGGTCTTCGGCGCTTTGATTACGATGTACGCTGGTGGGGGTTGGGGAGGTTGTTTTTGTTTTTGTTTGTTCTGTTCTGCTTGTTCCTTACCCAGTTTGTAGCTAGCTGTGCCTCTTGGATCTGAGCATTTATTGTGTTCATAAAATTTGGAAAATAGTCATTTTCTTTCAAATTAATTTCTGTCCTCCCTTCTCCTCCCACAAACACACTTCTCTTCTTGAGACTCCTAATCCCACGTGTGTGGTATTGTCCCGTGGGCGACTGGAAGGCTGTTCCATCTTTTTCTAGTCGTTTTTCCTTGTTTCTTTTCAGCTTGTTTCTGTCTTCGAGTTGATTACTCTTTTTACTTCATTTTCTAATCTGATGTTAATGCCATTTGGTAAAGGTTACATTTCTGATATTGAATTTTTCATCTCTAGATCTTGTATTTGGTGCCTTTGGTCTCTTAAATTTCTTCCTTAGATATTGAATTTCCCGAAATGTCACATAGACATTTAACAGTTATTATAATGTTCTTGTTCGCTGATTCCATAATCCTTGTCATTTCTGGGACTATTTCTGCTGACTCTCCCTAGGTTACGGGTCACACTGTCTTCCTTATCAGTATATCTAGTAATTTTTGATTGGATGTTGGGCATCGTGAGTCCAGACTTGGTTGTCTTCCTTCAAAGCACGTTGGGCTTTGTTTTGGCAGGGAGCTGGCAAAATAAAGACTTTTGTGGACAAAGACTTTTTCAGACCAACTGAACTTATGGTTCTGTTTGACCTTTTGAGGTTTGTTTTTAATCTTTGTTAGGGCGGGTTTAATGCAGATTTTATTCTAGGATTAGTTTAGGCCGCTATGAAGATGAGGCCCACTGGTTTCTCTAGTGAATGCCCTGAGAGGTGAGTGGGGACTCTTTGCTCTGGTTAATCTAAATGTGAATGCCCCCCAACCCCCACACACACACATACACGCACTCCTGTGTTAGCCCTCGAACTGTTTAGCTCAGAGCTTCTAGTCGTTATTTGCATGGCTTCATAAAATTTTGCCCTAATATGCATGTAACTTAATGTTCAGCTAAGACCCAAGACCAACACATATTTCTGGCATTCTTCTCCTGCAAAGCTCCCTCCTCTGTGTAATTCTGCTCCACACATTCCAGGCTCTTTGGCCTCTCCAAATTCCTATCCATGCCTCCTCAACGAATTGAGACTGTTGCGTTTGCTTGGAACCACGCCCCCCCATCACTGCTCCCCAGACAGGAAAGTGGCTCCAAGCAGAAAGCCAGGGTGATTGTAGGGCTCCCCCAGTTTCGTTCCTTCTCTGTGATCACAGCCCTGGGCCGCCCAATGGTCACCCCATTCAGCCCCTGTTATCCACCGTGGGCCGAAGGTGCCCCAGATCTTCCACAAATTTAAATCACATCCTGCTGAACTCTTGCTCAGGATACACCCTGTCATCCTGAGAATAAAGACCCCGGTCCACACCACTTCCCCTGAAGTCCTGCCTGAAGTGACCTCTGCCCACCCCTCCACCCCTTTCCCTTTCTCCTCTTCACCTCCGTGGGTTTTGAAAACACTGCTCCTGAGCCCAGAACACTCTTTGTCTCCTCGTCACCTCAGTAACTCCTGCTCATTCTTCATCTCTCTGATCAATTGCCCTTCCCTTAGGGAAGACCTATTGGACTGTGTCTCCCTATTATAACCATTCCTAACACCTTGTACCTCTCCTTCAAAGACCCCATATTTTACACACTGTGTGACAGCTTTGTGCTTATCCCACAAGAAAGCAAGTGCCGTGAGGCATGGACTTCTCTGTCCCCAGCTCCTACCAGATGCCAATCCCATGGTAGATGCTCGGTGAGGATTACCGAAGGAAGAGGCATCTGCTCACAGCCTGTCACCTGTCCCCTCTCTCCCCCTGCCCCTTACCTTAGTTTAGACTCTCCCCGTATGTTGCCTGGACCACACAAAGTCTCCTTGGTGGTGACCACCTGAGCGGCACCCTGGCTCCCGCTTTGCCCTTCCCCACTGCAGCCAGGGTAGCCTTCGAAAACCCTGACCGCGTCACTCCCCCGATGAAAACCCTCGTGGTATTTGTCTTTCTCCGACTGGCTTCACTCATATATGGAATTTAACAAATAAAACAAAGGAAAAAAGAGACAAACGAAAAAACCAGGCCCTTAAATACGGAGAACAAACCGGTGGTTCCCAAGCGGGAGGTGAGTTGGGGGACGGGGGGGGGGGCGGCAGAGGTGACGGGGATGAAGAGCACGCTTGTCGTGAGGACCACCGGGCAACGCATAGAGTTATGGGGTCACTGTACTGTGCGCCTGAAAGCAGTATGACCCTGTATGTTCATTCTATTTGAATAGAAAAAACGATAAGTAAAATAAAACGCCTTGTGGAACTTCCTGTCGCCTCGGGGGGAAGGGGGAGAGAAACACTTTGTCCTTCCCAGACTCTCGGTCTCTTCACCTTCCATCCCACACTTGACCCCCGAGCAACATCACTGATTTGCAGCCCCCGGACGCGGCACGATCACAGGCCTCCGGGCTGGTGCCCGGGCCGTCCTTCCTGCATGACGGAACACGGATGTGTCTCCGAGGAGGTGGCATATGTGCCGGCCTTTCTACAGCCAGTGCCAGCGCGAGTCAGAGGGGACCAGGGAGGTCACGGGCGTTGGAAGTTACAGCAAGGGGGCCCGCTACCCTCCCTTGAGCCATGCCCCCTCGCGCACGGCCCCTGAGTTACTGGAGACCATCTTCCGTCAGCAAGACACCCATGGGTCCCCACTTGGCCCCCACGGGGGCCACCTAGGGAATCCTGGACCCCCCTAGACCTGGCGGGGGCAGGAGAAACCGATCGTGGTGTGTGCTGAAGCGGACACACGGCCACTGTCTCATGTTATGAGCGAATGACCCCAGAGCCAGGCCCGCTTCTGGCCCCACTCTCAGGTCCCCTCACCTCCCGTGGCCTCGGCGGGTGTGTCGGTCCTCCTGCCTGCAAAAGCCTCCCTCAGAAGGTTGTGAGAGGGGGGCGTGCCTGCGAGGCCTAGTGGGTCGAGTGTCTGACTCTTAGTTTCGGCTCTGGTCATGCTCTCACAGTTCGTGAGTTCGAGCCCCACGTGAGGCTCTGTGCTGAGCGGGGAGCCTGCTTGGGATTCTCTCTCTCCCCCTCTCTCTGCTCCTCCCCTGCTCATGTTCTCTCTCTCTGTCTCAAAAATAAAATAAATATTTTAAATTTTTTTTTTAATGTTTATTTGAGAGACATAGAGACAGAGCATGAGCAGGGGAAGGGCAGAGAGAGAGGGAGACACAGAATCCGAAGCAGGCTCCGGGCTCTGAGCTGTCAGCACAGAGCCTGATGTGGGGCTCGAACTCACAGACCATGAGATCATGAACTGAGCCGAAGTCGGCCGCTTAACCAACTGAGCCACCCAGGCGCCCCAAAATAAATATTTTTAAAAATTAAAAAAAAAAAAAAGGAAAAAGGCTGTGAGGGGGAGCCCAGAGCCAGCAGGCCCCCATCCAAACCCGGCCCTCCGCCTCCAGGTTCCAGCCCTCCCCCATCCGCACACGGCGCCAGCACGCACCGCCGTGTCTTCCTCATGAGGGCCGGGGGCATCCTCCTGGTCAGGCGGCCGGGCACTTGGCTGCCACCCCTGCTCACACACCCAGAGACTGCGGGGGCGGTGGGCAGGGGGAGGGGGAAGGCCTCTGGCTTTGTAGGGACGCGGGGACTAGGCAGGCTCCCACGGCAGCTCAAAGAGTCAGGTTGGCTCGGCCAGTCTGACAACACGGGAGGCCGAATCTAGGGGGGTTTCAACGAGCAGGGAAGAGGGGAGCGGTTTAAAAGCCAGCGGCAGAGCGGAGGCTCACAGGCAAGGCTGGCAACCCCCCTCCGCCCACCCCCCCCCAGCTGCCTCGGCTGCTGTCCGACTGCTTTGGAAAAAGCAATCCAATAAAGTCAATATGACCCATGGCAGGAGTTGACCTTCCTGGCCCTGGGGAAGGTTCCGGATGACCAGACAGGTTCCTGACAAATCGGAATTTCTCCTGCACTCGGCGAGGGCAGGTTTGGAGGTAAGAAAGCCATAAACTACTGTGGTGCCTTCAAAAAATGAGATAATGCACTCAAGCGACGCTGGCATTAGGCGGATGAGGGGGGTGCCGGACACACTATTTCCTCGGAGGGAGGCTGTGCTGCTAGCCTCCCACCTGGGGGGGGCGGGGTGCAGAGGGCAAGAAGTTACGGGGCGGGGGAGGGGGCTGAAATCACAGCCGCTCTGACTCTGGGAACTTTTCCTTGAAGCAAATGATAACTTAATGGGGCGAAAAATGGGTGGTTTTGAAATTCGAGCCCAACGCCCACCTTCCCCCCCCACCCCGCTCCCGGCCCCTTTCCCCCTCCCCCACCGGTGGATCAAGGGCATGGGCTCCAGCCGCAGTCACTGATGCTTAATTCGGCCCCCAGTCCAGCTCCGGCAGCCGGGGGACCGGCCGCGGGGAGACCACGGAGAACAGCGGCGGAGGTAGATTGAGCCGGGATGACGGCGGCGGCCAGCCACGTGGCCGTGACTCAGGAACAATTCCTCCCTCTCCGCCTCTTGCCTTGGATAAACTCCATGTAGGTGACACCAGAGTGATTGCCTGGCTGCCATCTGAAGGCACCGTGACATATAATAAGCCACTCAAACCATAAGTCAACATTTATCTGTAGGGAGCCACATTCTGCACGTCTAGAAAAGGCGAATTTTCCAGATGAGAGGGACCTTGGAGATTTTCTACCTCAGTGGTTTCTACCCTCCCGGCTGCCCGGCCTCACTTTTGTTCTTTTCCCTGCCAGGCCTCGTGTTTGCAAAGATTGTGTCGCCCCAACTGCCTCCGTTAAGTAATAATTAATTTGTTTCCCAATTGTTTAATTAATCAAAGACATAAATAACTGCCAACCTGAGCCTTTAGCCAGCGCGGGGGAGGGGCGGCCACGGGGCTGACACTTACGAAGCACCTGTCGCTGGCCAGACACTCGCCCTGCCATCTCTCATCTCGTCCTCACACAACCCCTCTGTGCGAGGACCCGGAGGGGTGGAGAAGCCCGTCTCCTTGTCCGAGGTCACACGGGCAGCCAGAGGCAAAGCCAGGACTGGGTCCTGGGTCTGCTCGGTGTCACAGAGGGTCTACTCTTCCTACCACCCTGTTACTATCTCTACACTCAGTACCCTGGGGTGCTACTGATCCAGCACCAGGCGGAGGAAGCACAGCCTAAAACACTGAGAACGCCTCCTGTGTGGGGTCAAGACTGTTTCCACAGCAAGTGCCAGAAACCGGACTCAAACCGACCCGGGAAAAACAAAGGGAACAGGGCCTGGCTGGCTCACATAGGTAGAGTCAAGGCGGTCAAGCTTCAGGCAGGGCTAGATCCAGGCGCCCAAAGCTGTGCACTCTCCCCTCCACCCTCCCATGTCCTGACTCTAATAGGCGCTGCTTCTCCTCGCCCCTGGCCCCCATCTTCTCCTGCCCCGATGTCCCCCCCACATCTAGACCTAAGTATGCCACTACCTCCTTGATATCGAAAATGCATCTCTCATTCGACATGGCTCCATGGGACTCTCTGACTCTCCTGTCCCTGGATCCGTTCCTCCTCGCCTTCCCCTAGCCATCTGGTCAGCTGCTTGGGCCTGTTGGGAGATCCCCATCACCCTCATTCAGCCAGTATCCAATATCCGATATCCAGTATCCCATATCCCACATCCAATACCCAATATCCCATATCCCATATCCTGTATCCAATATCCAGTATCCAATATCCAATATCCCATATCCCATACCCAATATTCAATATCCCATGCCCAATGTCCCATATCCAATATCCAGTATCCCATATCCTATATCATATATCCAATATCCAGTATCCCATGTCCCATACCCAATATTCAATATCCCATGCCCAATGTCCCATATCCAATATCCAGTATCCCATATCCCATATCCTATATCCAATATCCAATATCCCATATCCAATATTCAATATCCCACGCCCAATGTCCCATATCCAATATCCAGTATCCCATATCCCATATCCTATATCCAATATCCAATATCCCACATCCCATACCCAATATTCAATATCCCATGCCCAATGTCCCATATCCAATATCCAGTATCCCATATCCCATATCCAATATCCAGTATCCCATATCCCATATCCTATATCCAATATCCAATATCCCACATCCCATACCCAACATTCAATATCCCATGCCCAATGTCCCATATCCAATATCCAGTATCCCATATCCCATAGCCAACATCCAGTATCCCCCATCCCCTATCCCCTATCCCACACCCAGTCCTGCAGTAGGTCCTGCAGCCCCACCTCCACAACAGATCCCAGATCCTCCTCTTCCCTCAAGCCCCTGACACCCCCGAACGCTATCTGAGGCACCTGGTCCCTCTGCGACTGCACAGCCCCTCGCTGGCCCCTGCTTCTCTGCCCACCCCAGTACCATCTCAACTCCGCACCAGAGCAAGATGTCGAAATGAACCACACTTAGCTTTTACTGCACTTAAAATCAAAACTGCCCCGTGTGGTCAGCAGGCCCTGCGCCGTTTGGCCCTGGCCACCTCGCCAGGACTCTCTGGACCCCTCTCACCCCGCTGGCGAGCCTCTCACCACACCGACATTTCCGTCTCTCAGAACACCTCAGCTCCTGCCTGCCTCAGGGCCTTTGCACTGGTGCCCCCACCCCTGCTCTCCCGTGTCCGGCTCCTTGTCCTTCATGTGACGGCTCCAATGTCACATCTTCAGGAAGCCTTCCCAGAGCACCCCGCCTTAAATCGTCCTCCCCTGAAGTTACCCTCCAGGGGACCCCTCAAATATTTATTGCCATGTGTGATTATCTTATCGAGTTACCTGGTGGCTCACTGTCTTTCCCCAGTTAGACAGTGCCTGGCTCTCTGGTCGACCCCTGCACCTCGAGCTCAGGCCCTGACCCCTGCCATCTTAACTGTGTTGAGTGTTGAGCAGGTGGGTCTGTGGGGTGAATGTGCGATTTCTCTGCAGAGTACCAAGGATCTTGTCTCCTTCTGGAGGTGCATGGGGGGTGTCTCCCCGTCTGTTGCCCCATCATAAAATGTTCTGGAAGATCAGCATCTGGGGCCCAGGCACAAGATGTGTCATGCCAGGCCATGCGTCCGTTCCATGGCGGCGCGGCCAGAGGCGTGTGCGGGGGCCCGTCTGAGGGTGCTATGATGACAAACCCGTCTCAGCCTCTGCCTCTAAATGGGACTCTCCGGTTCTGAAGCCAGCACCGCAGGAGGGCACGCTGACTAGAGACTCAGGCCTCGTTAGAGACATTCTTGCCGGTAATGAGGCATCTGGACAGCAGCCTCTTATCAACACCGCAGTCACGACTCAGCCAAGCAGAGACGTGAGGCAGGAGGGGCGGGCAGGCTGGCTCCCCAGCCTGCCCTTGTCTGGGCTCTGACCCTCGGCTCGCTCTGGGCTCACCTGCAGGGATCCCTGGCCCTCAGCCTCTATCTCTCCAGGTCCAAATCCCTCCTCTAAGTAAAAAATGCCACCTCCTCCACAGTTCTCAAGGATTCACCTGAGGAGAGGGGTTCTCTCCCTTCCTGAGCTTCTGGTACTTAATTTCCCCAAGGACAAAAATCATTTTCTACACATAAATTTGGTAACTTGTACACAGGAGGTAATTTGTATTGAACTAGAAGCTCTCTGAAGACCTCTTAGATCTACCAAAGCCCTAGTGTTGTGCCCAGAGCATAGAATGACCTGTTTGGAGAATGTTTGTTGGTCGGATGCTGCTTGCTTGGATGTACAAATGATGAGTGGATGAATGGGTGGATGGGTGGGTGGATGGGTGGTTGAGTGGATGAGTTGGTGGGTGGATGGGTGGATGGGTAGATGAATGGGTTGATGGGTGGGTGGATGAATGGAGGTGTGGATGGGTGATGGATGGATGGTTGGATGGATGGATGGATGGTTGGATGGATGGATGGATGGATGGATGGATGGATGAGTTGGTGGGTGAGTGGGTGGGTGGGTGGGTGGGTGGATGGATGGTTGAGTGGATGAGTTGGTGGGTGGGTGGGTGGATGGGTAGATGAATAGGTTGATGGATGGATGGATGGATGGATGGATGGATGGATGGGTGAATGGATGAGGTGGTGGGTGGGTGGGTGGATAGGTAGATGAATGAGTTGATGGATGGATGGATGGATGGATGGATGGATGGGTGAATGGATGAGTTGGTGGGTGGGTGGGTGGATGGGTGGCTGAGTGGATGAGTTGGTGGGTGGGTGGGTGGATGGGTGGCTGAGTGGATGAGTTGGTGGGTGGGTGGGTGGATGGGTGGCTGAGTGGATGAGTTGGTGGGTGGGTGGGTGGATGGTAGCTGAGTGGATGAGTTGGTGGGTGGGTGGGTGGATGGGTGGCTGAGTGGATGAGTTGGTGGGTGGGTGGGTGAATGGGTAGATGAATGAGTGGATGGATGGATGGATGGATAGATGGATGGGTGAACGGATGAGTTGGTGGGTGGGTGGATGGGTAGCTGAGTGGATGAGTTGGTGGGTGGGTGGGTGGGTGGGTGGATGGAAAAAGATGGATGACTGGATGAACGGACAGATGCTTAGTTGAGTAAGTGGTGGAGCAGATGAATGAACGGTTGCTCGCTGCCATTTTTCAAAGTTATAATTGATGACAACAATGGTAACAGGGTAATAATGTCAGTTTAAAGCAGTGTATCCCGAAGCGAATTCCGCCAAATCCCTAGCCCAGAAGATGTTGCCTCAAAACGAGCATTCGCACTTAAGCAGGTTTGCACAACGTTGCACGTCACAGCCCCTGCAGTGTGGTCACCACGTCCGTTAGCACGTAACGGCCCTGAGCACTCCTGCAGCCAGGGACCACGTTGGGTCTGGCACACTTTGTGAAATATTGGCTCTAAGCCTCTGTGGCAAACCCTCTCACAGAGCATCCCTCGTCCAAGGTTTTTAAAGCTGGTTAACATTCCGAGCAGGCGAGCGAGATGGTGGCGACCCCGGGCTGGAGGCTCGCTGAGCGTCTGCTACCTGGAGGCTGGGGACTAGGGAGCCGCGTGGTCCTGCCCGTCTTCCTCACTCCTGCACTGGGCTGGGGGGGGGCGGGGGGGCTGTTGTCTCACTCTCCTGAGCTCTCACGACCCAACGCTGAGTCATCCTGCTTTATCTTCCCTTTGTTACACTGGCAAGCATTCAGAGGGTTTTAGCCGTAGCTATGATACCATGCCGCAGTGATAAAATACTGCCTATTCTCCTTGGAACAAGAGGTCGTGAGGAATCTGATCATTTTTCCTGAAGAAATCATCTGACATTTCAAACTGAAGACTCTCCAACCTCTCTAGTGGCTCCGGCATACAAAAATCTTAACATGCAAAGGCTCAGAGACTGCACGAGAAACCTGCCCGCCCCCCCCCCCCCGCCCCGGTCCCCGGCCCAACAAGGGGGGGAAGGCAGTCCGCAGCCCCCGCCTGCGGGCGCCGCGAGGGAGGGGCGTCACCGGCCCGCAGTGAGAAGGCGAAGCTCGGGCTTCCGGCCCTCCCTCGCCCCTTTCCCTGCCACCCGGGCCTTGTGCCGATCTCTCAAAACCCCCGGCGGCTGTGCCCGTGCCGTTCTTGCTGTCTGGATCACCTTCCCTCCACCCAGCAGAGGGGCCTTCCGACGTCCCTTCGTGAGGCCGGGCGTCCCCCCCAAAGCGTGCTCACTCTGACCACCGTCCCCTGCTTCCTCCCACCCTCCATGGAGTTGGCTCCAGTTTGGAGCCACCGTATCGACGTGTCGCGGTTTTGCTCTTCCCGGACACTCTCACGACCCCGCCTACGTCTGCTGGATCTCACGTCATCCTGTCCCGTATTACTCGTCCCTGGCGCAGCGCTTGGTGCATAATAGGTGCTCAGTAAAGATTCGCTGACTGGGTAACTACCGAAAAGTGGCCTTTCCGGGCACAATGAGAGGCGATATTTTCAGAATGGGGACACCCATCACTTCTCAAAAATCTGCCTGCCCATCACTCGTGAGGCCGGATAAAGACATCAGAAGCACAGCCTCGCTTTCCTCTTTCCTTCCTCCTGACCAACCATGGATCTGAACATTCGTTCCTGAGAGAGTTTTACTTTTATCCTGAGAAAGAAAGTGCCCCTTGCCAAGGCCCACGACGACAGGCTGGAGCAGAGCAGCCGGCAGTGGGGTGCTTTCGGAGACGCCCCTCACGCGCATGCAGAGGCCACGGCCGTCACCCCAGAAAGGGAAAGTGCACGCCAGAAAGCCACGGGCCGTGGGTCTGTAGCCGTGGCTATTTTGGTTCAGATGCCGGACCCGCATCCCACCCCCGTCCCACCGCCCTGCGCGCTGAGTAACCTCGCGCTTGGAGAGCGCAGCTCTGTAATTAGACCCCTCCCGCAGGACTTGGCTGGAGCCATTTCAGAATTCTCGCTTGCTACTTCAAAGCTTTGGGGGTCCCCCACCCTTCCTTAATTAGATCATGACAGGGGGAGCCAGTTACACAATCTCACCAGCAGAATCCCTTTCTGCTGGTGGCTTTGCCCTCGCTCCTTCCAGAACCCATTTTTAGCTTCCAGAAGAGGGTGAGGGTTCTAAGCACAAAGATCTTCGAAGCTATGACCAGTCCCCTTCCCCAGAGAAGGCTACCATGCCCACTCGAGCCAAACGAGGAGCCGGGTGGGGGGGTTCCGTGATGTTTCTTCCAGCTCTCTCTTCTTCCTCCGCCAGCCCCGCCCCCCAAACATCAGCCACTAGGCAAGTTCTGTTGTTCCCTGGATACATGAACCCCAGTCCCAGCTTCGAGCCTTTGTCTGCACAGCTTCTGTTCCCAGGAAAAGCCGACCGCTTTCCTGAACTCAAGGACTCCTATGCATCCATCAAAACCCAGCATCAACCTCCCCTCCCCTTCCAAGTGCCTTCCCTGACTCCCCCGGCAGATGGGGTGACTTTCTCCAAGCTCCCACAGGCCAGCACGCACAGCCCAAGCTGTCTTCCAGCCCAGCAGCGTGGCAAACTGCCTTTCTTTTTTTTTTTTTTTTAACGTTTATTTATTTTTGAGACATAGAGACAGAGCGTGAGCAGGAGGAGGGCAGAGAGAGAGGGAGACACAGAATCTGAAGCAGGCTCCAGGCTCTGAGCTGTCAGCACAGAGCCCGATGCAGGGCTCGAACTCACAGACCGTGAGATCATCACCTGAGCCGAAGTTGGCCGCTTAACCGACTGAGCCACCCAGGCGCCCCGCAAACTGCCTTTCTACAGTCCCTGCACCAGCTGCGTCTCAGGGCTCCCGACGGCGCCTGGTGCAGACGGGCACCGCCAGCTCCTACTTTGCTCCTGGCCAAGCACCGCGGGGCGGGTTCCAAGTCCTTGGTGTAAGCCCTGATTTGGGCCTGATTATCCCTGCGACTTCGGGCAGGTCCTCCACTTCTTAGGCTCCCAAACGTTTTGCCAATAAGATGAGGGGCGAGAACCTGCCTCACGGGACCGGGGTGAGGGCGGAGAGAGACGAGGCGCGAGGAAGTCCGGGGAGCACCTTTACTTGTTCAGTTCTCGATCAAATAAAGGGCTTGTTGTTACTGTTACTTCTCCTCTGGTCTACCACACACACACACACACACACACACACACAGACACGCCGCCTGCATCATACAAACGGGGTCCGTGGGAAAACTCCCCCCCCACCCCGGCCACCAGGACGAACCCCAGCTGGAGCCCCCAAGGCCGCGTGGCTCCGCGAGGCGGGCTCTGGCCCCGGCGCAGCCCCGCGGGTGTGGGGAGCGGTGTCTGCACCGTCTCACCGCTCTGTTAAGACCCGATCGATCTCTCCAGCAAAACCTCCTGCAACAGCAAAACCGCGGCCAACAGATGATGGGAGGATTAATCACGGCCGCCCCCGCGCGCCCACGACATCCCGCACCCACCCCTCTAAGTGCAGTTAATCAGGGAGTGGGCAGAGGGCCTCCCCCACCCCCCTCGGGGACCGTGTCGGTGCTTGGATGCACTGCTCGGGCTTCGCCTCTTGGGGAAACCTTCTCTGAGCCGCGGCCCGCGCCTGCCGGGGACCCCTGCCCACCCCGCCATCGTCATACGGTCTTGCTGGGCTTTCTGAGGACCCCTCTGGGCCCGTGAGGGTCTGGGTGCCTGGGGAGTGGGTGTGGGGCTTAGAGACCAGCCTCTCGGTGCCCCCAGGTCTCCCTGGACCCACTCAAGGGGGGTGTATCACAAACTCCAGGTCCAGGTAAACCCCGTTTCCTGAGCCCCAGAGCATTTGCGTAAGAATGAAGGTTCTGCCAGAGACCTAGAAATCTCAATTACCTTCTCCAAGCCTCAGTTTCCCCTTCTCTTAAATGGGGGTCAAAATCCTCTGGCCTCTTGGGATGAAGAAGGGCAGCTGTAAGTGAGGCTCAAGCAGGAGGCCGGACCCCTCCACAAGCTCAGTAAGTACGAGCAAACCGCGTTCCTGTCGCTGCAGACAAATGCAAAATGATACATCTCGTGGGGGAAACGGGAGCCCCAGAGGGGGAAAGAAAGGAACCGTTTTATTTTCAGAGATGAAACGCAGTAGCTTCAACTATTACCACGATTTTAAGCGGGGGGGGGGCGGGGTGCAGGGATCAAAGAAGCACGTGTCCCTTGGGGAATTTCCACGGCTCACCTCCCACGGGTCAGCTTCCGGCCGGGAGCAAGCGGCCCCCGGCCCCCGGCCCGTCCTTCGGGGCAGCCTTCCACGCCCTTGACCGATGAGGGATCGGAGGCGCAGAAAGGCCTCCGGGCGCGGAAGGGAACCAAGACCCTACACGCGGTGCAGCACCTACAAACCTCGGGGACGCGATGCCCAGCGGAAGAGGCCAGACCCTAAGGGGACGACACGAAAGGAGCCCGTTTATGTGGGAAATGCCCCGAAGACGCACGTCTGTAGAGACAGAAAGCAGACCAGAGGCTGTGCAGGGCTGAAGGAGAGCCGGGCACAGGGGAGGGAGCGAAAGGCCCAGGGTTTCGTGCCGAGGGGGCAAAAATGTTCCCAAATCGACGGCAGTGGTGGCTGCCCCGTCTGTGAATATGTTAAAACCCATGGGCTTCCGCACGTCAGATGGGTGAACTGTACGGGACGTGAGTTATAGCTCAATACAGCGTTTTAAAAAGAAAGGGAGACAAGACAGGGGGAGGCTTCGCTCAAGGCCGCACCGCCGGAAAGTCTGGGAGGCACAGCCCGACCCCGGCCCGCTACCGGGAGACCCTCATCCTCCCACCCACGTCGCGTCTGCAGCCCCCAGAACACGTCTCCAAGGCCGGAGCCCACCTGCCCCCCGGCCCCCACCCCGCCGGAGCCCTGTTTTCAAAAGGGCGAGCCCACGGGCCCCTTCCTGATCACGTAAACAGCCTGAGGGTGGCACTTTCTGGAAGCCCCCACCTCGACAAGCCCCCGGCTTATCTGATCCGGTAGGGACAACTATAAATAAACAGTTACAGACTGCCCTGTCTGGATGAGCCATTTTCCGAGATCATATGAACTTGCTTTTAAGTAGCGGCTTTTCACAGATCGGTTGCTATGAGGCACTTTATTAAAAACTACCCATTTGCAGCTAAAATCCGACTCCGACCAAATCCAATTTTCGTATCTGCTGCTTTTTTAGACATAATGACGAGGACATCGTTTCTGTTTCTATGGGGAAGAATGGATTCAAAGGGCTGTTTTTCTGTGTGTTTTCGCTTCCCTAACAGGCGGGTGGGCTCTGCCTGTGTCAGGCTGCTGTTTGCCACGGCCCCGGAGCCCTTCAGGAGAGAACAAATATTTATGCTTTGTTAGCGCACCCAGACGCTCTCGGCAATGTTGATTAGTGCTTGGGGCTTATCCAACCAAGGTCAGGGGCCTGTGCCCCCACCAAACCGGGCCCATTAGCTTCTCTCAGAGGGAAAGTCTCTGCCTCAGCCCCCACGCCAGCCTCTGTCTGACTAACGTATTACTGACCACACCGGAGACTGAATGGAAGACACAGGTGGGTGGAGAGCGCTCTGCACAAAATAAACAACTTACCCTTTTCAAAGTGGGTCCTCAACAGGACCTGTACATCCTGTAACCTTTTTAGAAGCCCGGAGACAAGATGCGCGGCGGCGGTGGGAGGCAGGGACTCGAGTCCGCCAGCATGGGGGCCTCGATGACCGAGCTCGAGCTCGGGCCTTCCTCAGCTGGGCGGTGGTGGCTGAGGCTCTCTGACCAGCCCCCCTCTGCCCCCGTCGCGACCTCCAGTGGGGGTCAGGGCGGAGCTTGCTCCGGAGGGTCGTCGGAGAGCAAAACAAGCGAATGCGTGCAGAGCCCTCGACGCCGAGCCCTGTAGGGATGATACGCCTCATCTATAGAAGCCATGATGGCAAGGACCACAGACACGGCCCCCAGACGGCCTAGGTCCACCGACAGTCTTCCCACTTCTTTTTGTTTCTACGTTATCGTTTATTTTCATCATTTGCAACGAAACAGACTGGCTCTTCTTTGAGTTGGAAGCTACTTCCCAGCCCTCTGTTGAGCAAGTCCCCCTTTCAATCTTTCTCCCCCGGCGCCTGGATTTGAACACGCGTGCAGGCCTTTGATAGATATTTCCCGAGGCCTCCTGTGTGCCAAGCCCTCCAAGGGAAATTCAGGGGGGCAGACTACGCTTTGGGGCATGCGTATCTCATTGAGGAATCAGAAACGAATGCGGGTCCCGAAAGCAGGCTGACCAGGTACACAGCAGGCCCACGGGAAGGCGGCGGGAAGGAGGAGGGGGGTCTGCAGAAGCAATCCTTGGAGCGAGGCTTTAAAACCTGGGGAAGAGACGTCATGGGGACGGTGGGGGGTGGAGGGGAAGAAGAAGCATTCAGGGAAGCACGTCCCGTGAGAGGAAGCCCAGTGAGCGGGGTGCGGCTCAGAAGAGAAACGAGCTTGGGCCTTGGAGGTCGGGAGGCTGCCCTGGGCGGGCGAATCGTTGGGGAGCGGAGGGGTGCGGTTCTGGGAAGAGCCAGGCGGGAGGACTGTTAAGAGGGTCAGGTGGGGCCCAGGGGAGGGGGCTTCGTGGCGGGAAAGTAAGAGGCAGCTTCCTTCCCCGAGGACTGGGGATGCCTCTTGGCAGGCTTATAGGCGTCCTTCCCTTTGCAGATTCCTCGCTCACTCACTCTGCATATTGAAAGGTGACTCGTGCCGGCTCTGACCCCTTTAGGGAGCCCTCCCGTGTCTCCCTACCCTCATCGGACCGAAGCAGCAGCAGCCCAGGGCGCTCGCGACGGCTCTCTCCCAAGCTGGGCTTCACTTGGAGGGCCACCTCTGGACTTCGGCGTTTGGAGGGATCTGGCTGGCTACTTAAAAAAATTAAAACACTCGGTCATCGGGCTGAAATAAAACTCGTCTCCGCCAACAACTTCGAAACAGAGACTGAAGGTTGATCTTAAGACTTAAAGGCACCTGGTTGATGACTTTGTGGGGTGGGGGTGGCAGGAGCCCACTGTTTCTGCGGAATTAACAGTAACAGCAGTTCTAGAAACACGTTATAATAACGGCACTCGCCAGAGACAGGCTATGTACTGAGGTCCCTGGATAATAAAGTGGACGGAAATAGCTTATTTCCATCCCCAAATTCACTAACAGAGAGCAGTTAGCCAGGGCAGATCATGGGTAATGACGCTCGCTTGTCTGTGAATTAATTTCTGGACACGACTGCCAGGAGCTAATGCATTTTTCAGTGAAAAGGAGCGTCAAGAAATCTTGACGCCGGTGCGGACTGGTTAATCATTATATTTACATCGTCTCGGTGGCGTGAGGGGCCAGCTGGAATGTCCTCTGGGGTTAATGGGCATTTTGGAGAATGGGAGGACGCAGGCTTGGCAGGGCAAGGAGACAGAAGCCGCCTGTTTCAACCCCGGGGCTGAGACCCCGCCTGCTGTCAGGGCTGCTGAAGCGCCGCCTGGGCGTTTTGGAATTAAAAATGCATCTGCTTTCTGATTAGCAGAGTTCAGCTTCTTTTGTGAAACTTCTCAGACAGTTTTATTCCCTGGCCACCTCCACATTTATTCTCCAATCTCTCCTCCAAGGAGAGGCTGGTGTCAGGGCCGGCCTGATTTGGCAGCTTAGTGTTAACGTGATTTATTGATGGCAGCGTGAGATAGTATACAAATTCGGCTTATCATTTTGATGTATTGGCCATACCTGACGATAAGGTATGCATTACTATAAAAATAAACTCGTTGTGGCTCCTGAATGCCTTTTTATTTTTTCTTTGTGGCTGCACAGCATACCCGGGAAATGATTAATAAGATGTTGCATTTAAGCACCGAGTGTTCTAGAAACTGAGTAGAGGCCCCGGCGCCCGGACGCAGGAAGGCTTGAAATTAACAGGCAGCCATAGAAAGTATAAGATTAATTTCATTTTCTTTTCTTATCTCACGCTCTTTTTTATGTCTTTCCCCATGTAAAGGGGAGATTAATTAATCCAGGAACGATCTTTTTGTTGGCAATTCTATATGATGTTTGACTGCTTAATAGAAATCCGAACCGCAGGGAGGCGCCGCGCGGAAAGCGGGTCCCGCGGGACGAGAGGAGACGCCATCTCTGAGCAGAGGCGGCAGAGTTCACGGCTACCGTCAGGAGCCGTGGCGGCGAGAGTAGAGCAAATGCCACAAGGCTTTCGTTCATTCGCGGATTCGTCCATCCCACGGACATTCCCCGCCCCCTGCCACGGGGCCTCCCTCTCCCTGCCCCTCTCCCGGAGAGAACCTTTGGGCCGCACCTGACCAGGTTTTCAGGATGATTTGGAACCGATCTGAAATTCAATTCCGTTCGGTAAATATTTATCGAGCGGCAGCTCATATGCTCAACGCCATGCCGGCTGTGTGGGGAATATCAAAAGGGGCGAGGCGTGGCGGCTGTCACGAGGACCTGGCATCTAATTGGGGAGATGAGATATATACACACAATACAAGGCAATTATGGTAATAGCACGCATTTAAATACCACTCTCCTGTTTACCCACACTTTCCCATCGCTCTCTCATACATGGTTGGAGCCTCTCAACAGCCCAGGGAGGGGAGGCAGGCCAGAGCTGCTGAGTCTCATTTTGCAAATGAGGGATCGGAGGCTCGGCGGCGGGGTGGGGAGGCTGGCCTCAAATCACCCAGCCATAAATGACAGTGGCGGGCCACCAGCCGGGGCCCTCAACCGTTCTGCGGTGTGTTTCGACGAATCAACTACACTGATTAAACGCCCGCAGAGGGGGCGCAGGAGGTGAGCTGGAGGGGCGTCGGCACCCCTCAACCACCCTGGTAGGGAGAAGCTGACCTCATCCGGGGGGTGGGGGACGGGATGGGGGACATCTATCTGAACCCTGCCCCAATTTTCCACCAAATGCCCTGACAGGAGCATTGAAGAAGGGCCCCCTTCTCTGCGGCAGGCACCCTACCCCCAGAAGAATCCCGCCTAACCCGGCAGGAGGCCAGGCAGCTGGAAAACACAGGTCCAGGGAACAGGTGGCCGCTCCGAGCACTGGATGTCGGGAATTGGTGCCGACCCCTCGCAGAACCCCTCTTGGGCATCGATTTCAGGGTATCGTGTCGGCAAGGGCACCGATGATGCCAGAAGCCAGGTCTCCCCAGGAGGCTGGCGTGGGCACGGCAAGGGGACAGCCGGTAGAGACACGAGCCTGGCCGCCCTGGTCCCGGGAGGCTGCCTGCAGACGCCCAGCCTGTCTTTGCTTGGTCTCTCCTGCCTCTCATTCTGAGTGAGAAGGACAGATGAAATCAGTCCTTCTCAGGCCCATTAACCACATGGATCCATCGCAAGGCATAAAGTTAGGATTTTTCAAAAATCTTCGCAGCAGACAGCCCCGGGAGACCAATTGCTGGCTAAAATATGACAAGATTCCTAATTAAATATAATTAAATAAGCATTAAGAGAGAGACTGATGCTCTTTTCCACACATTACGCCACTATGTGCCCAAAGAATACAAAACTGAGATGTCATTCTCTGGAGAAACACACACACACACACACGCACCGTACAGCCCAACTGCCTGGTGACCCAGCTGGGGAAGCTGAGAACAGGGGGGTTTAGGAATTCAACCAGGGCTGGCCAGGGACGGAGGGCCCATGACAGAGAGCTGACCAAGAAGAACAGGCCTCCCCACAAGGCCCATTTGGGGGGATGCTGTTAGCAGCTCAAAGGCCCTGCCATTTGCGTGCTGTGTGACCTTGGGCAAGTCGCTCGACCCCTCTGTGCCTCTGTTCTTCCAGCAGACGAGCACCACGGGACAGGAATAAAATGCGAGTCACATCTGTTATCTCTGTTTTCTAGCAGTCGAATTGTTATATAGGAAAAACGAGAGTGTATGTTGTAAAAAGAATACAACGTAATGATATAGTTTATGTAACATGGTGTGTCATTCCACATTCCAGCACGGAATCAGTATAGAAAATTATTAATTAAACAGTTCACCTTCCCCCCCCCCCACCAAGTCGGAATCCGGTGTGTTTGACACACACGGCGCGTCTCAGGGTGGAGCAGCCAGCACGCACAGCGTTCAAGGGCCGCCCGTGGCGAGTGGCTATTCTCTCGGACGTCACGGGCCCAGAGGATGGGCCCAAGAATCAAGTGTCCCCTACCGTCTCGAGTCTGAAAATGAATGAGACGTGACAGGCACCAAGCAGCCCCCTCGCGCGTCATTGGCACCCAGGAAACATCAGCTAAGACCTAGCAGAAAATCCTTGTCCCCACGGCTTGTCCGGCCAGGCCTAGGATTCATGGCTCCGCTTATGAGATGCTCTCTTTCAAATCCCTTCCACGAAAACAGCCCTGGACCCGGCCGCGGAGGGGATTTCTTTGGTCTCATGGGGGCGGTGGGAGAAAGCTACTGAAAACAAATTGTGGCTTCTGGAGCTAGCCCTGAAAGCGGTCGTCGGATCCCAAGATTAAAATTCAAATTCTGTTATAAACGGCTTCACTCCACCTGGGGTCTGGGAGCCGGGCAGCTGTAACCCCCCCTCCCGGGCATGCACAGATGAAAACCCACCTCCCTCCACCACCCGAAGCTCTAAATCAGCCGTTACCCCGGGCCGGACGCGGGCAGTGCGGGGTCCCTGTCTACGGCCCTCTCGGTTCCGCCGCCGGTGTCTCCTGAAGCCTGTTCTTAGCCAGCAATCCAAATAAAAATAGCGCTATTGATCACAAAGGCATCAATAACGGCAGCCCTAAAGCTCCTCGTGCACGTTTGTAATCGTCCTGCCCCTTTCTATACCTGTAAATATTACCGTAAGTTTCCGGGGGACCCGCGACCTCTGGTGTCGGCCCGCTCGTCCGAGAGCACCTCAGCACAATTCAGAATCTTGAGGCCCCTTTTTCATAAAAAAAAAAAAAAAAAAGAAAGAAAGAAAGAAAGAAAGAAAAGTAAACACCAGCTACTCCCATTTTGGGCTCGGTGTTCTCACGCGTCAGGAAATGCCGCCCAATTACGCCTAATTTCTCGCTGTTTTCCCGACTGGTTCGCATCTCGGCAATTACGCTTCATTTGCTGTAACAGAGAAAAGTAAGATCCCCAGCTGGTAGGCAATTTCCCCGTGATTAAAGCATCGGGCTGATCAGAAAGTTGACGTCCAATAAATTAATCAAGAAACAAGGAACAAAGACCCGTGTTTGATGTTTGCAAATCGCACATGTGGGTTGCCAGATGTTGTGACTTAATTTTTAACCGCCTGAAAAAAAAAATACTAAGAAAAATAAAATCGGGAGTTCTCCCAGAAGGCGGGCGAGGCCCTCGCCCCGCTCCTGACAGCACGGCCACGGCCCGGCAGCCTCTGGAACCTTCTCACCTCCCGCCGAGGGCCAGGCTCTCCTCGGAGCCTTCGGTGCGAGCGTGCGCCACGTGGAGGGACGCAATGGGCCCCGAAATTCAGCGAGAAAGCGGCGGAATCAAAATTAATACGTCGAAATATGTTTCGTCGAACGCCTCCCGGGCGCCGCAGTGAGGCCTCCTCGCTGGGAGTGGGACGCAGCCCCGGGGACGGCAGAGTCGTGGAGGCTGCGTGACACCGGCAGGAGTTCCTGCAGACGCGGGGGGAGAGCGCAGGTAATTGCCGCCTTGATGAATTACCCACCGCCAGATAATTTAAGAAGCGAAATCATTAAACTCCTTTCAAATATTTTTACCGCAAATAAATTACAGCTAAAGGAAAGCGTGGGTGTGTTTGAATTTGTCTGAGGCGGCGGGAACCCAGGGCTCCGGAGGGAAGACGCCTGCCTGGAGCTTCGCGTACCTCGAGCGGGCGTGCTCCCCGGGCCCTGGAAAGCTTAGGTAGCACCAGCCACCTTGGAGGACCCGGAGGCCACCTGCCTCCGCCATCATTGACCCTCGTGTCCCATTTCGAAGGCTCCTCTCCCCCAGCCCGGCGCAGAACCCGGCTCTGCAGCTGTTGTCCCCGGGCCTGCGGCCGAGGGCGCGAGCTGGCAATTACATGCTCGCTCAGGCAGGGACACTTCTTCCAAGCAGCGCCGGGGAGCCGATGAACCACCTGGTTCGCAGGTGCGATTCAAACGGGCGCCCGGGAGGCAGGTTACGGTGACTGGTAGCGCCGGTGCCCAGACGGGCGGGTGCCCAGGACAGAAAGATGCTCTCCGGGCTCTGCCGTCCGCAGTCCGCGGCCCAGCTCGCCCGGCCAGAGGTCTGGAAGCTTCTGGCCTCTCCCGTCGACATGAAGGGACACAGTCAGGACGGGCTCGAGGGGGCTCCTGGGACGCGCGGCACCACGAATCGCTCCCGGGCGACTGGTTTTCCCCGGTGGTCGTGCATCCAGGTCTGAAGATACGAGGGGTCGTCACGACCGGGGGCGAGGGGCTGCTAACTGCATCCGGGGGTGGAGGCCAGACGGGCTGCTAGACCCCCTGCAGTGTGCGGGGTGACCCCACTGCCCCGAACGACGCAGTCCCGGGTATCGATTGGCCGCT
The DNA here is from genome assembly GCA_030068075.1 of Paguma larvata. Classification (NCBI taxonomy): domain Eukaryota; kingdom Metazoa; phylum Chordata; class Mammalia; order Carnivora; family Viverridae; genus Paguma; species Paguma larvata. The sequence goes on along the minus strand of CM057844.1, from coordinate 44,937,601 downwards.
GTTTAGAAGCCTTGCCCCGGACGGCCGTCCAAACCCAAGCGGCAAGCCCCCCGCAGGGTCTTTCTCATGGACCATTTACAGCTCAGACGGCAGGAAAACCCAGGTTGAGGGGCCTCACAGACCCCACGGTATACCCAGCTCTCCGGGCTGGGGGAAAGCTGTGTGGGGTCTCGCCGGCTGCAGAAAACCCACTTTTTTGGCAGCTCTTGTGACTGGACGTATTTTTGAAGGAGTCAGACCCAGATGAGGTTGTGAATCACCAACTTTCGAGAAGAAAGAGCTCTCCGTTTCTAAGCCATAAATTAAGGACCGGGCCTCTTAGCGCCGTCCGTAGCCCCCCCCCTCCCCCTCCCCCGGGTCCCCATGCCAGCTTGCCTCTGTGAGCCTCGCTCTCCTCTTTCCCTTTCCAGGGGAGTTTTTACCTTCTGGGGCTGGCTTTAGACGATTCTTTCAAATAAAATAACATCAGGAGAGATCAATCACGGCCTGAAGTTGAATGGGGTGAAACCACATCCCGTCCTGACCTTATAATTTTCATGGCGATTGCCTGCCCAGGCTCGGAGGAAGGCCGGCCCCGAGGTGGGTGGTGAGGTTTTCCAAGTGGCCCTCAGCTCTGAACCCCGCTCGCGGCGGCGACTCTGACAGCTTCTCGGATTTACGAATTAAGTGGCGACCTCGTAAGTATTAGTTTGGAGCCTCACAATGGAAACACTGATAGTCAATACGGCTCATCAGCCACTGCGCCGTCAGATATAAGTGGGGGGCCGTTGGCGGAAGTGCCCCGTGCTGCCCCGTCCTGCATCAAGGTAGGAGACAAGCACCCTGAAACACAGTGACTAATTCCTGCGTGCCTGTGAGCGGGCCAGATGTCAACTCTATTTTCCGGCAGGTGAAACCGAGGCAGAAAGGTTAGGCAAGGCCTGCCCTGTTCCACGGGGAACCGGTCCTGGGTGCAAATTAGAACCCCAATGTTACCGGCACCAAATAGGAGATAAAACCTTCATCCACACAATAAATTGCAGTTCGAAAACTCCCTGCCTCACTTTTGAGGCATGAGAGCACACACGACCCCGGACTCGAATAAAAATAAGGGCAGAGGAGAGAAAGGGCTGATGCGGAGGGAGAGTGAGGGCGCGGGAAGGGGCTTCGGCCGACGGGGGACGTGAGGGTGTGGGATCCGTCAGCCCCATGGCGAGCATCGGTCCATCTGTACTTGCTTCCTCCCTCATTCCAAACCCCTCCTCCAGAAACAGGAGACTCCGAGAAGCATCGTGGAGGCGGAACCGCTCGGCTCATTCAGAGCCCCCGGCCTGGCTACAGGGTGCGGGGAGGACTCGAGCCTGACGGTTACTAATTGTGAGGAGCAGAGGTCCGAAAAATGACCACTTTGCCGGAAACGCGGCACAACCACCCTTTCTCTTCCCTTGCTTAAAAGTTGAACCGAAATGATTCTTTTTTTTTTTAAACGAGCCGGTTATAAAAGAAAACTATAATGCCTGGCCAGTGGGTAATTCCTTCTCGATTAAAGATGGGGGCTGTTGCGAAAATAGATGCCCACTAAGCTCGCAGCGGGTGAAGACCTGTGTCTCACGTTCCTTTAGGCCTGGATGGGCTTTCCAGGCAGGGGATGAACGTTCCGTAAGAAAGTGGAGCAAAGCAAACCAAAGTGAACTGAGAGAGGGTGGCCCCATGCACGGGGGTCAGGAAACAGGATGGCCCAGCCGGGGGGGTTTCCTACCCAGAATTAATTCACCCTTTTCCTAGTAATAGCCCCTCGACTTTACTTGGAAGGCTCTCAGTCCATGAGGCTCATATGAGCTGGTCCCGCAGCCACCCCTGGCACCCTCCCTTCCCTCCGGGGAGGGACGCACAACCCAGCCTGGTGATTCGTTCGCTCTTATATTTCCTGCTCCAATGACTGGAAACAAGGTGCTGTCTTTTTACGAGAGTTGCAAACCTCGCAGGGTGCAAGCCTGCTCCCGCTGAAAATCATCACGGACACCAAAAGAGAGAGCCTTCTGAGAACAGAGCCGCTATCCCTCACTCTGGAGGAATCCGGGACCCGAGAACAAGCCAGGGCTGCCACATACAGCTGGGCAGGGTGTGCACTGCACAAGGTCATCTAGCTGAAGGGGCAAGTGGGGACTGAAAGGTAGCACACACATGTCTCGCCAAGCCACGTACCTGGAAAGAGGGATGCCTCTTTCCAACTCGCTCAAAGGCATGAGCTGCTTACCGAGGGGGTGCCCGGAGGGCTCTGTCTGCTCAGAGGGGATACCGTCTTCAAATTCACATAAAAACACCGTGTTGGCTAGCGTTGGCCTGAATACAACTGGATCTGTATTCTGACCTTAACATCCTCAGTTAAGGAAGCCAACATACTGTTGATTGATCGCTGAAGCCAGCCAGCGCTGGGTATGTGTCACTCGCGCCGGAACAGGTGAGCCGGGGACAAGGAAGGAGCACAGGACCACCTTCAAAAATAAAAGGAGGGAGTGGTCAGGAGGTTCTTGATGGAGGAGAATCCCCCAGTGATGAGACTGACCAGTCCGAAGGGAGTCTGTCTCTCTCTCTCTCTCTCTCTCTCTCTCTCTCAGCAAAGCCCAGAGATGCCATCAAAGCGCATTGAGAGAAGTCAGACTTTTTCGAATGTACCTTATTTTATACTTTTGGCTTTAAAGCAATGAAACTGTTTACGTAATTACGAAACAAGGCCATTTTCAATGAAAAAGCAAGCAATTTAAATGAAAGTCGTCGCAAATCAGAGGGAAGTATACGAACCTGTTTGCCAAGCTGCTGGTTGATGACGGGGGTCAGCAGAATATGACCCACAAGCCGGCCAGATCCAGCCTGCTGCCTGTGTTTAAAATAAAGTTTTATTGGCTCACAGCCCAGCCGCCTCATGTACATTTTGTCTAGCTAGCCGCCGCTGCACTCCAGCAGTAGAGCCAGGCAGCTGCCGTAGAGACGAGGCCACGGGGCCCACAAAGCTGAAAATGTTTACTCTTTGGATGTACATCTTGACGGGACAAAAAGAAGCACGAGGAAATCTTAAACTGTCTTTAGGGATAATTATATTGTTAGCAATATCATTGGTATTGTTATTTTGAAACACACGCACACACAAAGCCGGTAAGTAATTATGGTAATTATTGTCGGCCTAAGAGAAAAATACAAATATCGAATGAAAGTAATCAAGGAAAAACCTTGTCATCTTAAACTTGAAATGAAAGTATCAGTATAAACCCATGCTGTCTTTTCCTCTCACCTGCTTCCCGGCTCTGTCCCCTGAAACAGCCCAGACACAATGGTCAGTCTGGTCACACTGAGCATCCACACTACACAGGCTGCGGTCTCTAACTACTGAGGGTCTCTATTTTGTGGCATGATACTTTATTTATTTATTTATTTATTTATTTATTTATTTATAAATAGGCTCCATGCCCTGCATGTAGCCCAACGTCGGGTTTGAACTCACAACCCTAAGATTAAGAGTCAGACGCTTAACCAACTGAGCCACTCAGAAGCCCCTGTGGTCTCTAACTCCTAACTTCCCCTCAAGAGAACCAGGGGTCCTGGGAGAAACGCCTGGCTCCAAGGCTGAAGTGAGCCATGTACAACACGGGCCGGACACGTCTCGTCACCCCAGGAAGCGAGAAAGCCCTCAGACTCCTCCTGGGGGTGGGGAGAGGGTCTCAAAAGAAAAGAGAAAACGACTTCAAGAGGGTCCCACTGGCCAAGGGACAATATAATAGAATAAAATGAAGAATGCAAAATAGAATTAAAAATTACAAAACAATAAAAAAATATAGTAGAAAAAATTAAATTGAATAGATGGACCAGGGAACATAATGAAATTACAGAATGAAATATGAATGAAATTACATCCAGCTTCCCCTTGAAGTCAAACCATGAAGCTCTTTATAGTCCGTAAACTAAGATGGCAGAGAGACTTCTGGTGGTCCTTTAGAGCTTGATTGGCACATTTTGATAGAGCTCATTGTAATGGCTCTGTTCTCCACTAGATGGTGAGGCTTAGATAATTGGGGTGGATTATTGTGGTGCATGTACACATGTATGTCTGACAGTGTCGGCCTCCAGGAGGATAATCACTGCCGTTGATGAAACCACATCTAGTATGTTCAAATCGTGAGCTCGTAAGGATTCTTAAGTTAAAACAAAACAAAACATTGGTCACCTTTAGAAGTTGCGAAGGATGTAAGTCATTATTCAGAACGCTGGTAAAGAAAGAGGAAGGTTCGAGCATTTATCTTGCCGTTCCTACACCACCTATATTTCAGGGTAACTGAATCATAAACGCGGAAATATTCTTCTTTCTAGAAGAGCCCCAGCTAATAAATGCAGAATGAAGACTACGATTGGGGTCCGGCCATTTTGCAATCCCTGATGATCTGACGGCCGTCAGTGATGATCTTCATTGGCCGACGAAACCACGATGCAAGAGGCTAAGGGTCCCTTCATGGAAGGATGGGTCAGGCTGGCGATGACCGATGCCCTGATCGATCTCAACGTCACCGAAAGACAGACAGGCAGATGTCCCACGCCTCCTGGTGCAGCGCTCTGGGAAGTTCACGACACCCCCTCTGATGCATCCTGTCAGGAATCTAATGAGCCTCACCAAACTTCTAGATCTAACTGAAAGCTAACTATCTGTTGGGAGCCATCTTGGGCTCACAGGCTGAGCCGCCTCCCCGTGTGGAGAGGCAGACGACTGCAAGCCTCCTGCCGATCAAATGGCACCGTCTTGCCTCCTTCTAAACAATTTTTCAGGCTTGGATTTCTTGAGCTGCCCTGGTTGACCTCAAGGGAGGTAACGCACTCAAGTAAAAACGGGAACTTGGAATGTGAGGCACTGGTGGATAACATCTGAAGGAGACTTTGGAAATGTACGCATTCGTAAGCAAAGGGACGCGTTGGGATTTCCGCCCTTGCCAGATGGGCTGCACCTCCCCCACTGTGGTTGGAAGAATAGGCCTCAAGGCAACACCCTGTTTTCTCCTGTTTACAGATACTTAACATAAGGCCGCAAGGAAACACCCTGTTCTCTCCCCCTGCCCTAAATTTATATGTTGATTAACCTGAAACCAACATACGAGATTGAGGAAGTTGCCACCTTGCTGGTAAAAACGCATCATTATTAAAGATATCAATATCAAACTATACTTACTGACGGAATGCCCTTCACTGATGTAATGTCACTACTACCTTTAAAAATAAAGACACTGAGACCAGCAGGGCGGCGATGCCAGAATTGCCAGAACTGCCTGCTTGGTGATCAGACTCCATCTCGCGGCTCTCTCCTTCCTTTCGCCGACCATCCATCTTTCGGGGACCCCTGGACTCGCCGGAGCTGGACCCCGGCAACTATCCATTTGCAGGACACACCGAGAATGGAAGAACATGTCAAAAGACACCATGCCTGTGGAATCAGCAAAATCCAGACTCTGGCGACTACCACGGGACGAATGACACAGTTTTCGACAACAACAATAACAACAACAACAGAGAGCAAGAAAATAACAAAGAGGAGGGAGACTCATTAAAGATTTTTGAACCAAACCAAACAAATGCAATGCGTGGGTCTTGCTTAGGTCTTAATTTGAACACAGCACTTTGAGACACAGCTGTGAGGCGCCCATGCATGGACCATTGGCCACATATTCACACGATATCACGAAATCATTGCTCATGCCTGAGGACATCACATTCACAGAGTCCTTATCTTTTAGAGATACGCAGTAAATTATTCTTGAATGAAATGATGTGGGTGTTGGACTTCCTCTAACAGAATCAGGTGGGGAGAGAATGCAGGAGTTAGATGAAACAAGACCAGTATGTTGACGGCTGTTGAAGCTGGGCGATGGGTGCGTGAGGATTTACGAATACCGTTCTCTCTACTTTTGTGTAGATCCAAAAATTTCAATGATAAATAGTCGAAGAAAAAAAATAGTTCAAAGTACCTAAAGAGAGCAGGATGAGGGATCCAGAGCCCATTCCACTGTACCCCGATGTACCCCAGTGACTGACCGGTACAGATTCTAAACTCCCCGTAGAAGGGACTGAAAACTCAATTTTCTACAGGGAGCAAATAACAGAAACAGAAAGAGAACAAGGAACAATTCAGACAGGTCCTTGCCTTGGTGGAATCCACATTCTTGTGCAGGAAACGATAAGCAGATAGTTACACAAACACACGACTACATACCAAGGTGTGTTCTGGAAAGGACAGCACAGGGTCAGAGCACGCAGTAGAGCAGCCCGACCTCGACTGGGCGTCAGGCGAGGTGTCGTTAGTCTTCGATGCCTCTCTCCAAACATTCCCGTTCTCTCCCCTCCTGAACACATGGCAGGACTGAACTTCCTGGCTTTCTGGGGGGGACGTGCCATGTGACTAATTCTGGCCAATGAGGAGAGAGGGAAAAGGTCAGGAGAGTCATTTCCAGGCTAAGCACTTGATTTCCGGTTGGCGACCCGCCAGAGCCCTCTTTTCCCTCCGCCACTGTGCCCGGGGGTGCTCCGGGTGCTGGCTGATCCGCAGGACCAGGACCCGGAACGAGGATGCAGAAAGTTGAGAGCAGAGCCCCTAACCAACCCACAAAGGACATGCGGTCTGAGCGGGAAATAAATCTTTATTGTTTCGGTTGTTTGCTACTGCAGCTTCACTGAGCTTGCGCTGACTGATACAGGGGAACCCGTCTGAGGCCGGGATCTCTACCTGAAACTTACAGGATGGGTACGGATTGGTCTGGGGGGACTGGGGTCACGGGGGACGGAAGAAAAGGGCCTTTCAGAAAGCAGATCATCAACGACTGCTCGACGGCGATAACAAACATTCACGCCCCTTACCACGAGCTGAGCACGGTTCTCGGCTCTCCCGCACGTCACCTCTTCACAGCAACTCTCTGAGGGGAATTGTTATCATCGTCGTCCCTGTACACACGAGGAGCGAGACCCGAGGCAGGCTGGCTCCAGAGTCCTGCCCTTAGTCTCAAAGTTACTCTGCCTTCTGTGGGCTCCTGGGGTGCAGACAGCAGAGCATTCAAGGGAGTCTGGTGGAGCTGAAGGAGAAAAGCCAGAGAATGGGTGGCCCACGGGGAGGCTGGAGAAGGAAGCAGGCCAGAACACGGAGGGCCCTTCCACCTGCTAACATAAAGAAGGAGAGGCCGTGAGGGGGACATGGTCAGACTTCTCTTTTGATCACTGAATCGCATACGGGTGACAACGGAAACGTCCAGATGAAGAATTATTACAAGTTAAGGAGAAAGTACAAATGACCTGATACAAAAATGGGCGAAAGATTTGAACAGGCACTTCGCGGAAAGATCTCCAAACGGCCGATAAGCACACGAAAAGAGACTCCACCTAATTAGCCGTCAGGGAAACGCAAATTAAAAGCACAGGAAGGTGCTCTGCCCACCCAGAGAATGGCAAACTAAAGAAACAAAATAAGACAGACACAAAACTGCTGGACACCAGTGAGTATGTCAAGGGCATAGAAGAGCTAGAACTCTTGCACCTGCTGGCAGAAGGGTAGCACGGGACCACTGTTCTGGCAAGCTGTTTGGCAATGTCCACAAAACGTACCAGACCTGGGGCGCCGGGGGCTCAGTCAGGTAAGCGGCCGACTTCGGCTCAGGTCATGATCTCACGGTCTGTGAGCTTGAGCCCCGCGTCGGGCTCTGTGCTGACAGCTCGGAGCCTGGAGCCTGCTTTGGATTCTGTGTCTCTCTTTCTCTCTGCTCCCTCCCCTGCTCACACTCTCTCTCTCTCTTTCAAAAATAAGTAAAAAACATTGCAAAAAATGTTTAGATTTAACAAATAACTACTTTGTAATATGCACACACAGGATGCATGTATAACCTCACTTAGGGGTGCCTGGGGGGCTCAGTCGGTTAAGCGTCTGACTTCGGCTCAGGTCATGATCTCACAGTTTGTGAGTTCGAGCCCCGCATCGGGCTCTGTGCTGACAGCTCGGAGCCTGGAGCCTGTTTCGGATTCTGTGTCTCCCTCTCTCTCTGCCCTCCATTCATTCTCTGTCTCTCAGAAATATAATAAAATATTAAAAAAAAAAAAACGTACCATACCTTATAACACAGAAAGATCAACCTCTGCCCGACGGAGATGAAACTGTACAAGAATGTTTATATCAGGGTTGGTGGTAGTAGCAAAATGGAAACAACAACCAACCTATTATCAGGCAAATGGCTAAATGAGTTACAGTATTTTCACCAAGAGAATACTATCGAGCAAAGACAATGACAGAACTAGAACCCACGCAACAGCTTGCTTCAGTCTCATCTTAAAAATGTCACGCAAGTGGCGCCTGGTTGATTCAGTCGGTTAAGCGTCTGACTTCGGCTCAGGTCATGATCTCACGGCTCATGAGTTCAAGCCCCATGTCGGGCTCTCTGCTGTCAGCATGGAGCCTGGAGCCTGCTTCGGACCCTCTGTCCCCCCCTCTCTCTGCCTCTACCCTGCTCACACACACACACACACACACACACACTCTCTCTCTCAAAAATAAAACAGAAATGTTTAAAGTCATGAAAAGGAGCCAGACGCAAAAGAACAGAGTCTGAATTATTCCATTAAAAAAAGGCCAAAAAGCGGGCAAAACGAAATAATAGAGCTGGGTCTCAAGACAGTGGTTCTCTCTGGGGGATAAGGAGGGGACAGTTTCTGAGACAGAGCCCAGTGACCTCCTGATCTGGGTTGAGGTTCCCCAGAGGAGCACCCTGATTCCTCTGTGAATCCCTCTTCCGTCCGATGTTACGTTTTCAGCTGGGGGGAAGAAAACTTACTTGGCTTCGGGAGGGAGGTGGCATGTGGGCGGGGCCGGGCGGGAGCAGGGAGACGGTTCCGAGGCTGTGGCTCTTGGCGGGCGAGAAGCGAGGACAGCTGAGGCTGCGGCCAGGCGGCAGGGAGGTAACAAATGTGGACTGAGTGAGACGGACCTGACGTGGGGGTGCCGGCAGAGTGGGCCCGGGCTTCCGCCCACCGAGCGCCTCTGCCCTCCTCATTTCCCGCAAGAGGGGGCCCCATTTTGTACCCGGACTACATGGCCTTTTAAGAAAAGGTTTTTCAACTCCTCGTTTCACCAGCTCAAGAAGAATCATTTCCGGTGTTTTGAAAATACAGCGATAGGGGCGTGCCTCCCCGGTGGGATAAACAGAACGAAACTGCCTTCAGGAATGATAATATCGTTGGTAATAACACTGGTACTGTCGTTTGGAAATAGACGGAGCTGATAAGGAATTCTTTCAAGTGTCTTCAGCCTAAGAGAGAAAAGGAATATAAACACGAAACCAAAGCAATGGAGGGTCCGTAGTAGGGACCCAGTTTGCACCTGCTGGCTGGGAACCACCCCGCAGTACCCGGGCCCTGCATGGGGCCAGGGCTCATCCCTGCCCTTCTCCCCAGGGGGCGCTTCCACAGCTCCCCCCATCCACGCCACCGTCCGTGTCCCCGTACTCACACTCATCCTTCAAACCTCAGCTCCAAACTCACATTTTCAAGGAAACCCCCCTCAAGTCCCCAGCCTCTGGTGGTCCTCCATTATAAGCTCTCGGGTCTCCCTATGAAGTCACTGTTTGTCGTCAGCTCTGTGCATGCCTGTGTGTGTGTGTGCACGTGTCAGCCCCAGTCAGCAAACACCCCCTCATATCCCCGGGTTAACAATGCTTAGAAGGGGCGCCTGGGTGGCTCTGTCAGTTAAGCGTCTGACTCTTGGTTTCAGCTCAGGTCCGTGATCTCACGGGTTCGTGGGTTCAAGCCCCGCATCGGGCTCTGCGCAGTGACCTCGTGAAAGCTGCTTGGGATTCTCCCTCTCTCCCCAACTCTCTGCCCCTCCCTACTTGTGCACTCTCTGTCTCCAAATAAATAAATAAACTTAAAAAAAAACACCCAAAGCCTGGCACATGGCAGAAGCTTAATATATATACATTGAGTGGGATTTTGAAGACATCATAAATTGCTAATGTTTTCTGGGCACTTATTAAGTGCTGAGCTACTGTGAGTATTTTCTCATTTATTCCTCTCAGCAACGATAAGAGCTACCATTTATGGGAGTGCTTACTCTATGCCAAAACACTAAACACCTCCTCTATTCTCTGTCTGCAACGGTCAGCGTCATGTGTCAACTTGGCTGGGCTATCGGACCTCTTTATTCCAACAAACACTAATCTAGGTGTCCCTGTGAAGGTCGTGGGTAGATGAGTTAGCGTCGACAGGTGACTTTAAACAAAGGAGGTGATCTTTAATGATGTGGAGGGCTTCATTCGATCAGCTGAAAGGCAACGTTCAGGTTTTCTTTGAGGAAGAAGAAATTCTGCCTGCGGACAGCGGCCTCGGCTCCTGCCTGAAGGCCTCCAGCCTGCCGGCCTGCCCGGGACATTTCAACTCGCCTAGGGGCAGTCGGTTTAGCGTCTGACATCGGCTCAGGGCACGATCTCATAGTCCGTGAGTTCAAGCCCCGCGGCGGGCTCTGTGCCGATAGCTCAGAGCCAGCACCCCTGCCCACCACAAGCTCCGTCTCTAGCAGGGAACCCTTCCATCCCCAGCCACGGCCCCTCATGGCCATAGAAAGGGACGGAGCCAGGGGACCGGCAGGTGGGAAGGGGAGTAAGTGGAGGCGGAAACTCCTGCCGCATTTGGATACGGGTTGAGTTGGGTCAAGGGTGGCGATCGATAAGATTAATAAGGCGCAAGTTGAGTTTTTATCCCCCCGTCGTGACGGATGAGGCCTTTGAAGCAACTAGCCGAGGCCGCAGCCTGAGCATCCGGGAGAGATTTGTGGACACATTTATATGAAGGATCTCCTTCCAGCTCCCACGAGCGTTTAAGTTGCCTTGCTTCCAACCAAGATCAAAGAACGGGCTGGAGATATTGTTTCGCCGATTTGTGTAAATCAGCCAGACAAACTGCGGCCTCGACAACTACTGATGTTTCTCCAGTTGGAGGTAACTTGTTAAGAAACATGTCGGGCAGCCGCCCAACTCGGAGTGCCTCCTTGGGGTAGAAGCTTCTAGAAGAATTGATCGCTTGCTGCCTGACTTTACCTTAACTATTTCTGAAGCCGTAATTGAAAAGGCCCCGAGGTCCACTTTTCACATATCCTTCAACCTTTCAGAATGGGTTTGAGTGATCATTTTTAACACCGAGGCCTTATGGTTTCAGATGGCCGCAGACACCGTCTCGGCCTCGGAACACTCGTAGGAGGTGAGCAAGGGCAGCAGAGGTCTCTGCCATCTCGTTGATGAGAAGCTGAGGCGAGGAGAAGTCAGGGGTCTTGTCCACGGTCAACCAGACACGTGGCTGATAACAGTGAGACTCAGCGGGGGGGCCCATCTGCAGCTCCAGCCTCTCTCGTCGAGACAATGCGGCTCTCCTTCTGGCCATTTGGGAGAATGAGTGTGTTTACTGAGTGCTTTCTGTTTGCCTGGTGCCGGGCTGGACACGTGCACGCTCCCTCGCTCTCTTCAAGGATTTCCTGATCCGCACCGTTTCTCTTGCCTTAGGACGTGCTTCCAAGAGGCAGGTAGCGGCGGAGAGAGACACCTCAGAGAATTCCATCAAAGCCTCCAACTCACACGCCGCACGCGCTCACGCACCCATGCACACCAGTCAGAGTCCAGGGGACGTGGGGCTCATACGGAAAAAACCAGAAACACCCGACTCATCTCCCCTCTGGGTGCCCCTGGAGCTGCCTCCCGCGCCGCAGAGAGAGCCTGCAGATCTCCGAAAATTAACAGCCGCTACTCACGGAGCACTTCACACGAGCCGAGCCACACGCCAAGCACTGCTTGCATATTAGCTCTTTTCTTATGGTTAGTTATTCATTTTTGGGAGAGAGAAAGAGAGCGTGAGCAGGGGAGGGGCAGAGAGAGAGGGAGAGAGAGAATCCCAAGCAGGCTCCCCACCGTCAGCTCGTGGGGCTCCGTCTCGTGAACCTTGCGTCGGGACCTGAGCAGAAACTGAGGGTCAGCCGCTTAACCGCCTGAGCCCCCCAGGCGCCCCTATACCGGCTCTTTTAATCCTCTGGAGTAGATCACGTTTGATCTCCATTGTACAGAAGAGGAAAAACTGGACGGGGTCGGGTCTCTCGCCCAAGGTCACGAGGACGGTGTGGGATGGGACACGGGTTCCAAAGCTCTTGTCCCCTGACGTACCGTTTCCTCAGATTGCAGGGGGCCTGCCGCCTCTGCTATCCTTGGCTTCGTACCAACTTCTTATTTAAAAGGCACGTTATTTTTGCTGAAAAACAATGTAGTTTTCGGTAAGTCCGGCAACCGCAGGTGCAGGAAGCTGGCAAGAACATCACTTCGATTCTCACTACCACAACGAGAAAACAGGCCAGGCCATCCGAAATCTTGCAACTTTTCTTTAATCCAGCAGAGCGCCGAGGTTGCCAGGCAACCAACTAACCTGAACTCTAAGGAAAGACAGGCGCCTCCAAGGAGGGACGGGGGCGCTCGCTCACCTCGGGTACACGGCACTGGACACCGGTAGGAAAAATAAGCTCAAATATTTAACAAATTGCTAAAGATCGAGTGTGGGCTGGTGAGACAACAGAGCGCTTCGGGGAGCCGCACGCCCGGGAGGGATTCATTCCATACGTCGTAGGTCCGTTTCCACAGCCGAACTGGTGCTCACGGAAAGATCAGAAAGGGAAGAGGGAGAATCCATAGAAGGCTCCCTCCCGGGGCACGTCCAAGCGAGGCGAACAGAGCCAGACGGGAAAAGCACAAAGCCCCACCTGGACCCTTCGCCCCCATCTCCCTAGAACTTCTGGCGGAAGGGCAAGACACCCTGGGACCCTTAGCGCATCGGTGAAAACCGATGCAGCGGACTAAAGAAACAACAACAAAACGCATCTCTTCCTGGGGTGGATGGGACGGGCAGGAAGGCATCCCGAGCCCGGACCTACAGCCGGGGGTTGGACGGGATCACCAGGCGCCTGGATGCGACGGAGGTCTATCCAGAACGGCAGAGAGCGCTGCCCGCTAGGCCGACCAGCACCTACTGCTGGCAGACAGGCAAGGATGTGGAGCCAGACACTCATGTTGGCAAAGTGCAAAACAAACAAACGAACAAAAAAGACTTAAAACTGAGAGTGGAACAAACACTGAGGAAAGCCCCCTAGGAAGCCGACCCCCAGCCCAAACCGAAAGCTCAGACAAGAGGACTTTGAAGCAAGGGGTGCACCGAGGGTCAAGCTAGAGCTACGACAAAACAGAAGAAGCCCAGCCCAGCTCCTAAGTAAATGGTCTCAACTCCCCAGACGAAAGGCCTGGCAGAAATAAAAGCATAGACATAAAAATTATTCACCTCGGTCTTTGCTGTCCTTTACCAGATATCTGGCTTTCAATAAAAAATGGTGAGTCTTTCAAAGAAGTGAGAAAAAGCAACACGCTATCCAGGAACAAAAGAATCAACAGATCAGACTCCGAAGTGGTACAGATGTCGGAACGATCAGGCGGGGACTTAAAATAAGCATGATTAGCACGTTAAAGTCTCTAGAGAAAGTGAGGACACCAAGAATTATCCCAGGGGTAATTTCCACAAAGGACTAGGAATCGTAAGAGCAAATCAAAAGGAAAGGCTGGAAATAAAAACCTCTAACAAAGAGAAAGCATGATTTTGATAGACTCATTAGTAAACTTCGCACAGGTAATAAAATTGAAGATCGGTCAATAGAAATTATTCAAATTGAAACTCAAAGGAGAAAAGAGGTATTTTTTTTGTTGTTCCTTTAAAGGAGAAGCAGAGAATTCCAGAATTGTGGGACACTAATAAATGGTCTAACAGAAATGTAATCGAATTCTCAGAAGGAAAGGAGATAGTGAGGCAGGAAAAAAAGTATTTGAAGCAACAATCATCTCCCTGACTTTTATAGAAAACCCTGCGTAACTACAAGAGGAAGCTTCACCAAGGCTAATCATATTCTAGACCATGAAAACAAGGATAATATTTTTAAATACTTAGAATAACTGAAATTATCCAATAAGCACTTTCCAAAACTGAGGGTGCCCATCAAATCGCAGATCCAAGGAGCTCAGAGGACATCGACCAGAGTAACATAAACCAAAACAAAGACTGAGGCACACCACGTCGCAACTGCTGAACATGGGCGCACCTGGGTGGCTCGGCTGGTTAACCACCTGACTCTGGACTTCAGCTCAGGTCATGATCTCATGGTTCCTGAGTTTGAGCCCCGTGTTGGGCTCTGCACTGATAGGATTCTCTGCTTGGGATTCTCTCTCTCTCTCTCTCTCTCTCTCTCCTCTCAAAAATAAATAAATAGGGCTGCCTGGGCGGCTCAGTCGGTTAAACGTCTGACTGTAGCTCAGGTCATGATCTCACTGTTCCTGAGTTCAAGTCCCGCATCAGGCTCTGTGCTGACGGCTCAGAGCCTGCAGCCTGTTTCAGATTCTGTGTCCCCCTCTCTGTCTCTGCCCCTCCCCCACTTGTGTTCTGTCTCTCTCTCAAAAATAAATACACTTAAAAAAAATTAAAAATAAATAAATAAACTTGTAAACCTGCCGAAAATGAAGGATAAGGAGAAAAGTCAAAAGTAAGGCAGGGAGGGGGGAACCGTGTTACATGGAGAGCAACAGAGATAAGAATTATGTCGGGCTTCTCATCAGAAACCAGATAAGCCAAGGAATGACAGAAATGATGTCTACAGAACGCGAAAAATAAAAATTGGCCCCAAAATGTATTCCCGGCTTGTGGGCCAGACACAGCTTGCTGTCCATTTTTGCAAAAATAAAGATCTATTGAATTCATAAAATTCAGATCTGCGTTGTCTATGTCTGGCTGCCTTCACACCACAACGGCAGAGTCGAGAAGTTGTGACAAAACCCATAAGGCCTCCAAAACCCTGAAAGGCCCACCACGTGGCTTTTTACAGAGTTTGCCAATCCCTGCTCTAAAGGCTAAGAGTGGGAGCAAAAGTAAAAGCAGTTGCAAACGGAGACTGTGCTCATAGCATATGCAAGAGTAAAATATACGGCATCCCTGGCATGAAGCGTTAAGGGAAGAATTATTAGCATATTGTTGTAAGTTTCTTAGCCGAGACATAAAGCAGTATCCTCTTATTTGACGTTAGAATTTTTAATTAAAGATTCATATTGTAAAACCTAGGGCAACCACTAAAAATGTTTAAAGAGATGTAAATAATAAGCCCACAGTGAGAATCGTAAACAGAAGGAGGGAAATAATAATGAGTGGAAATTATTGGAATTGTTAGCAGAAAAATAGTAGAGAAAATAAAAAAGACCCCAAGCTGCCTCTTGGAGAAAAAATAAATAAATTAAAAACGGATAAAGCTTCAATCAGACAAACCAAGGGCAAAAGAGAGGATAACGCAGACGGTCGGTTTCAGGAACGCAAGATCGGACACCACGCTGAAAAGATCGAAGGTAGTAAGAGTAAATGAAATAGAGAAATCCTTGAAAGACACAAAACCCCAAGCTCACTCAAGAAGAAACAAATACCCTAAATGAGTCTTTATCTATGAAAGAAATTAAATGTAGAGTTAAAACCTTCCAGAAAAGAAAACTGTAGACTCAGATGGCTTCACTGGTGAATTCTGCCAAATATTTAAGAGAGAAATAACCCCGATTTTACACACATTCCCCTGGGGTACAAAAGAGCGGGGAATACTTCCAAACTCCGTTTATGGGGCGAGCATTTACCCTGATGCCAAAATCACACAGAGACATTACAACAAAACTAAAGATCCATAGCCTTCATGAGTGTAGTTAAAATCCTTAACAAAATATGAGCAAACCAAACCCAACAATATGAAAGAAGGATAATCCATCATGGCCAAGTCGGGCTTATCCCAGGAATGCAAGGCTGGTTCAACATTCCAAATCCAATGACTGCCATTCACCCTACCAGCAGACTGGAGAAGAAAAATCATGATCATCACAAGAGATGCAAAAAAAAAATTTTACAAACACACATTCATGATAAGAACTTTCAGAAAGTAAGGACTAGCTGGGCATCTAACCTGATAAAGGCGTCTGTACACAACCTGCCACAAACATCCTATGAAACGGTGAAAAGCGTGCTTTTCCCATAAAACAAAGCAAAGATATTGGCTCTCATCACTCACGTTCAGTGTTGTACCAGGGCACTAAGTCAAAAGGGGGGAAAAAGACATCCACATTGAAAACGAAGAAATAAAATCGTCTCTATTCATAGACTGTCTACATACGAAATTCCAAAGAACCTATGAAAAAACTATGAGACATAAAAACTGAGTTTAGCAGGTCACAGAACACAAGGTTCACATACAAAAATTAATTGTGTTTCTGCGTACCAGCAACGAACAGTTGGAAACTGAAATTTTTAGGGTACCATTTACAATAGCACTGACCCATGAATACTGAAGTATGGGGCTTACAAAATACATGCGTACTCTATATGCCGTCAGCCAAATAACAGTGATGAAAGAAATCAAAGACCTAAATGAACAGAGAGATCTGCCGTGTTGATGGTTTGGAAGACAATATTGTTAAGGTGTCAATTCTTCTGAAACCAATCTGCATAAATCAAACACAATTCCAATCGAACCTGAGGAGGATTTGCTTTGTGGAAATCATTAAGTCAATTCTGAAACATGTATGAAAAGGCGAAGGAAGAATAATGAAAACAATATTTGGGAAGGAAGAATAAAGTGAGAATAAAATAACGAATGTTAGAGAATACAATCATTCTACCCACTTTCCAGGCTTACTATAAGGTAATGTAGTCAAGACAGCAGAGAAATTAACTGGAGAAAAGGGAAACAGGTCAAAAGAACAGAATAGCAAGTCCAGAAATAAACCTATGGGTCAATTAATTTCCAATAAAGTTGCAAAGAGAACTAAACGGACGAAGGATAGCCTTCTCAACAAACGTTATAGAAACAATTAGATAGCCATCAAAAAAAATTCCATCTGTATCTCATACCATATACAAAAACTCAACCGAAATAGAGATCTAATTGTAAAACCAGGGGCGCCTGGGGGGCTCAGTCAGCTAAGCTTCGGACTTCGGCTCAGGTCATGATCTCACGGTTCGTGGGTTTGAGCCCTGTGGCAGGCTCTGTGCTGATGGCTCGGAGCCTGGAGCCTGCTTTGGATTCTGTGTCTTTCTCTCTCTGCCCTCCCCCATTCACTCTCTGTCTCTCAAAAATAAATAAACTTAAAAAAAAGAAAAATGGCAGAAAAATATGTGTGAATAGATTAATAGTTTCGTTTTTAAGCAGTAACTTTTTTGCCATTTTCCTTTTTTTTTTTTTTTTTTTTTTTGCCCAGGAATGTTTTTAGGGGGAAATCTAGTATGAGAACTTTAATATATTCTTAAATATATATATATATCTTTGTGACCTTGGCCTAGATAACTATATCTTAGATATGGTCCCCAAAGTACAATCTACAAAAGAAAAAATGATAAAGGGTACTTTATCACCATGAACAAGGTTTGCACTTCAAAAGGCACCTTTAAGAAAATTAATAGGAATGCTACAGACCAGGAAAAAATGTTCGCTGGCCACATATATAGTAAAAGACTTGTATCCAGAATATATAAAGAACACTCAGGGCCCAATATAAGGAAAAGCAAACACACTCGAATAAAAAATGGGCAAAGGTCTGAACAGATCCCTCACCAAACATATCGATTGTAAACTAAGCCCATGAGAAGATGGCAAACATCACTAGTCACCGGCGACACTCCTTGCCGTGGTTAAAAGGAGAGAGGGCGAGTGTCGACGTGGCGTGTTCGCCTTGTGCCAAGCACTGGGTTACGTCTTTACGCACATGTCATTTATTCGGAACACGAATCCTGCTCACGGTGACGCAGGACCGCCCAGGGCGATTTCCTTTGATCCCCTCCCGCACCGTGACACTTTTGGTAGAGTACAGACAGTCGAGAGCCATCAAGAAACCACGGGGCCTTGAAGACACAGCAGAAGGCAGTGGGCACACAGACGCCCTCTGGGGCACACAGACGCCTACCAGCTGCCCCTGAGGCCCGGGTCTGCTCACGTGGCCCCCGAAACCCCTCCGTCCCCTTCCGCTGCAGCCGGCAGGCCACGAGTGAGTGAGAAATATGGTGAGAAGCTACGGAAGGACAGCTGCTCACGCGCTCTGCATCGCTGCGGCCACGCCCCCCACGCTCTGCATGGCTGCGGCCACGCCCCCCACGCTCTGCATGGCTGCGGCCACGCCGCCCACGCTCTGCATCGCTGCGGCCACGCCCTCCCTGCATCGCTGCGGCCACGCCCCCCCGCTCTGCATCGCTGCGGCCACGCCCCCCACGCTCTGCATCGCTGCGGCCACGCCCCCACGCTCTGCATCGCTGCGGCCACGCTCCCCCCCCACGCTCTGCATCGCTGCGGCCACGCGCCCCCCCCACGCTCTGCATCGCTGCGGCCACGCGCCCCCCCGCGCCCCCCGGGGCCTCTGCCTTGTCCTGCCTCACCTGCGAGGAGGGCCGGGATCACCACCGGCAGGGTCCGTGCCGGGACCCTAGGCGCCCGCCGGGATGCCTGGCGTTAGTTTGTGGAAAGTGTTTGCTAAAACCAGGAGCGTGTTTCTTAATTTCCTCGAGCTTCGGGGAAACAGGCCAGGAAAAAAAGAATCAGCCTGCGATTCATTTTCTCACCACCTTCTGTCACCGAATGAGAAAGTCGAATGGGTATCTGTAGCCGATAGATGTCGAGTGGCAGGAATCAAAGCCCCTCATTCCCCACGGCGAGAGATGACTGCACAGCCCCCAGGAGGCTCTCTCAGCGGGTTTCAATACGAGGACCCCGGCGGCTACGAAGGCACGTGCAAGGCTCAGCTGCAGCAAACCCGAGTGTTTACGGCCTTGAACCCCAGGGGGAAGGCTCTTGGGTGGAGGAGGGGGACGAAGATGCTCTTTTTCTTTAAAGCGTTTTGCACCATGAGCGCCGTCCCGACACATTAAAGAACCTGGCCTTAAAGAACCTGGACGGTCCGTAAATTCTTTTTATAGGCTTAGCATGAGCCAAATATAACAGGTATCTGCCCGGGCCTGTTTAAAAAGGAGAAACCCCGGCTAAGCCCACGGATCGCCCCCCACTGCGTTTTATCACACAAACACGGCCAGAGAGCCAAGTGTACCAAAGAGTCCAAACACAGGTTCTTACTGTGATCTCATTAAGTCCATTAAATATGCAGGAAAGAAAATGCGTTCACATCTTGGGTCTGGTTTAAACTATCAGGGAACAGATTAGAGTTAATTAATGCCGTGAACTCTGAAACCACCAGCTGGGAGGGAGGCTCCCGCCGGAACCCACACCTGTCACGGTCGCCAGTTCCAGAAAATCTTAAGTGGACCCTGCGGCGCACACCCCGCCCTCCCCCGTGCCCACATCCCGGGTGCTAGAACCCTGAGAGCCTAATCGTCAACTCCCGAATCTGGATCAAGAGATAACCCCACCCTTGAGACAGAAAGTCGGTCTCTGGCAGGTCCCAGGCCACAAGGCGAGCCTGCTAAGTTGCTTCTGGCAAGTTGGAAAGAGCTTATCAATTATTCATGCAACTGGATAAACAGGGATTTTATCTTGTAGCATGAATCAAGAGATAAAAATTCCATTTCAAGAGGGAGGGTGCGGACTAAACCCTGAATGTTAATTGTAAACCGAAAAGGAAATAAAAAAAGAAGGAAAGGAAAAAGAAGTGAGGACTTCTGCTTCGGTGGTGCCCGGAGCACAAGTGGGATCCTCTACCCCCAAAGTTCTGTCTTTCACCTTGAATGTGGACTCACTGGACCAGGCACCAAACCTCTCCTGTTGACTGGCAGTTGATGGTGGGGGCCCCTTTGGATGGATTCTTAAACTCCCAGACACCACTGCCTATAAGATATTTCCATTTAAAATCAATTTCTGCCTCCAGACTGAAATCGGAAGCGGAGGACAGGCTGCAAACAGCTTCCTAATATGGCGAAAGGTTCAGACAAAATGAAACACAGGCAGATCCAATGTGCCGTGTCTCTGGATCAAAAAAGAATGACTTTTCATTCTGCCCTTCTTGTTCCCCCTCATCCCCCTCCCGTGGCTTTGCACCTGCCCGGTCCTTAATAGCTGCTAAATTAACCTGAAAGATGAAATTGGGGAATTAGTGGTTTATTTAGACATTGACGTTATTAAATTTGACCACAGATTGGAAAATAAATATATGTAAGCGGAAAAAAAAATCCTAATGTCAGCAGGGACTTGTCCCCGAGAATGGAACTGTGTGTGACTCTCACTTTTGTTCTTCCTCCTCCGTATTTTCCGGCGTATATTAGGAACACTGTTAATTTTATAATGGGAGACAAATAATAAACATTGTGCTTTCTGAATCTATTAGCTATATTAGCTAATTAATTAGCTTTATTGGGAACATGTAATGCTTTTTATAATGGGAAGAGAACAGTAAACTTTTGCTTCAAAAGTCAAGTCTGAAGCCACGCATGTCCTCTGCCTTCTTTTTTTTTTATTTTCCTCTTCCACGAAAAGCCCCTTGGCCAGAGGAATTGTCGCCATGGGTGGCGGCCGGGGAGAGGGCAGACGCTGCTCTGAACAGCCCTGGTGCAAATACCTGCAAGAACGAGAAGGAACCTGCCCCCAGGCTTCTGGGTCTAGAATTCTAGGGGAGAATTCTGACTCCAGTGTGATATCCTGCCACCACCTTGGCGATCCCTCTGCCCTTCACTGTGCCTCAGTTTCCCCATATTCGACAAGGGAGGGAGTCAGGGGTTTCCCACCTCCCTTTGCTCGCCTGACCTTTTGAAGCTCAGATGTGGAAAGTTGACATAATCTTGCTGGTTCCCGGGTGCTAACACTCTCAGTCTGTGTAAGGACCCTCATGTGTATTCAGGGCAATTTCTCTCCTCCCACCCCCAACGTCCACACCCGCTTCCCACCTACAGGCATCTACTCACACGCGTGTGATGTTCTGCCTCGGATACACACGTGCACGAAAAGCATGTTATCTGCTGGGTGCAGACCTGTGTCTGGGGTTTACCTGAATGAGCCTTTCTGCCTCTTTCCTAAGCCATGTGCCTTCTAGATCTCTCTGTATTGTGTATCTCCTTCATCGCTCTGACAGCTCCGAGGAGCCCGTGTTTGACGGACACACTGAGGGGGCCATGTCTCCTCGCCCCACACAGAGCGCCGTGAGGCTGCCGCGGCCGGGGAGGTGGGGAGGGCTGCCTCCTTTCCGGTCTCCTCCTCCCTCGGGGACCCTCCAAGGAGCCACTGGGGGAGGAGCGAGCTAGATGTTCCCCTGAGGCCCTCCGGCTCTGACGCACGCAGGCTGAGCCCAGCACGAGGTCTGGGTGCACCACGGGGGTCATGCATCTCTGTGCATAGCGGACTCGACCACCAGTGGTGACGGCGACCATCTGACCGGGGACACACGACCTGCCAGGCCCCCCCCAAGGGTTTTATTGCATCACCTCCCCCGGTCCTCCCCCAAACCTCTGAGGATCCTCACTTTTGATGGAGCTGAAGGCTCGGAGAAGTTGCCCAGAGTCATGCACCCCGTGAGTGGTGACGCCGGTGCACTCCCGCAGACACTCGAAGCCTCCTTCCTCCCCTGGACTGGGCGGCCTCTCCTCCACCCTGGTATCAACACTGAACTTTCTTGCTTCTCAAGTAAAATGGGCTAAACCAACCCATTCTCTCTATAGTTGGCCTGTGAGCTCTGGTGTGGCCGAATAGCTCCAAACTGCCCATCAATCCTGAACGGCGATAACTGCCTAGGCGTTCTATAGCTACCGGCACCCAGTCCGGGTGGCTCGTCCAGTTATCCCACAACCAAGCATCAGTATCCCTGGCATCAGACAGGCTGGGCTGGGCTGGGGACCCAGGGATTTAGAAGGAAAGCCAACCCGGAACCTCCCAGGCGAGCAGGCCTGGCAACATAAGGACACGAGACTTCTCCTCCCTCCGCAAAGGGTTGAAGCGCTTTCCCACTAGGTTGGGCTCTGTGGCTACAGAGTTCCTCCGGGAACACACAGTCCCATCTTGTGGAAGAGTGCCCTTTACGTGCAGGGACTATGATGCATCTCCACAGCCTGGGAACTTGTAATCCAAGGGTTAGTTAATGCATTAATGAATTATTACTAATAAATTAATACATGTGAGGATAAAATCAACAAACCATTCAGCTAGGGCACCACCCAGAACAACTGTGACAACTGCAATGCTAGTAGTTCCACCTACCCGTCCACTTGCCCCCTGAGTATCCACCCACCCACCCACCCACCCATCCAACCATCCATCTATCCACCTTCCCACTGAGTCATCCACCCACCCACCCACTCATCCAACCATCCATCTATCCACCTTCCCACTGAGTCATCCATCCACCCACCCACCCACTCACTGATCCAACCATCCATCTATCCACCTTCCCACTGAGTATCCACCCACCCACCCACCTACCCATCCAACCATCCATCTATCCACCTTCCCACTGAGTATCCACCCACCCACCCACTCATCCAACCATCCATCTATCCACCTTCCCACTGAGTCATCCACCCACCCACCCACCCACCCACCCATCCAACCATCCATCTATCCACCTTCCCACTGAGTATCCACCCACCCACCCACCCATCCACCTAGTCATCCATCCATCCATCCATCCATCCACCAATTCACCCATCCATCCAACCATCTAGTCATTCATCCTCCAACCCATCCACCAATCCATCCATTCATCCATCCATCCATCCATCCATCCATCTATCCACCTTCCCACTGAGTATCCACCCACCCACCCACCCACTCATCCAACCATCCATCTATCCACCTTCCCACTGAGTCATCCACCCACCCACCCACCCACTCATCCAACCATCCATCTATCCACCTTCCCACTGAGTATCCACCCACCCACCACCCACCCATCCAACCATCCATCTATCCACCTTCCCACTGAGTCATCCACCCACCCACCTACCCATCCACCTAGTCATCCATCCATCCATCCATCCATCCACCAATTCACCCATCCATCCAACCATCTAGTCATTCATCCTCCAACCCATCCACCAATCCATCCATTCATCCATCCATCCATCCATCCATCCATCATCCATCCATCCATCCATCCATCCATCCACCAATTCACCCATCCATCCAACCATCTAGTCATTCATCCTCCCACCCATCCACTAATCCATCCATCCATCCACCATCCATCCATCCATCCATCCATCATCCATCCATCCATCCACCTAGTCATTCATCCACCCCTCCATCCACCCACCCACTCAACCATCCACCACCCACCATCTACCATAGACCCATCCACCTAGCCATTCATCTATCCATTCATCCGGCTCACCACCCACCCACCCGTCCACCCATCCACCCACAACATGTTCACTGAACACCTATGTGCCAGGTGTTTGGTAAAACCCTCCAATGCCTTCCAGCTCCTACCACAGCCTGATGGAGCATGAAGACTGAGACAGGTGTGAGGACCAGTGGGGGAAGTTTCTGGGAATCCCAGGGCATTTTCACAACCCGCCTACCCCAGAGGCAGGTGGACAAGGCACCATTCAGGCCCCAAGCAGCTTAGAGTTGGGCCGAGGAGCCAGACTTTCAAGTCAGACCCTGATGTCAGCCAGCCTCCATCTCACACCAGCTGTGTGACCTGCCCCTTCTCTCTAGAGTCTCAGGACCCGAGAAGATGGGACCCTCTATCCAAAGCTCACGTCTGCGGGCCCTGGCTTCTTAATCACACTGAGCGGCACGAGCATCCTCCCCATTTCCAGAAGAAGAAACCCGGACTCAGAGTGAGTCACAGGACCAGGGCTAGGGTAAGGCAAGCTTGTGCAGGTGTAGGGTGGGTGCCTGAGAGTGAGCCCCCCCGGCCTACGTGTTGAGCCCTGGGTGCCCCACCCGCCTCACCCTAGCCCTGGCCCCAGCAAGCTGCTAAGTGGTCACATTAAGACGCGTGACCACAATTTCTGGTGGAAACGCAGTGCTCATTCTGTGGCTGATTTGCTCATTCGTTCATTCAGCAAACGTGTGGTGAGCCTCCATTACACACAAGGCAGGTGCTGAGCACGGGCATACATTGGCGCTCTGGGGAATAAGGCCGACGCCATGGCAATCACCAGAGGGGACAAATGAGCGTCAGTGGCCCTTCCCTGGAGGGCGGGAACCTGGTTTCCCTGCCTCAGTTTCTCCACCTAGAGCTCAGGGCTCATAGTGAGGATCTGGCCTGTGCGACACTGTGTAGGCAGGAACGGCCGCCCAGAGGAGTCCAGCCACTCTGGCCCGGGTCTCACTTCATCCAGAGCCGCTCCCACCCACCCTTCCCGACCAGGGAAGCTGGCCTGTGGTTTGTTTGGTTATTAGATAACCAAGTCAGAGCTCTGTGGCTTTGATCAGGCGCCCCTGATAGCAGGCGGAGGAAACAGACCATTTTATAGCAAGATTTCATGCGGTGACCCTACCTTCCCACGGTGCTTTTAGCCGAGACAAGGACCAGGAGGTAGGTGTTTGGTGGGGAGGGAGAGGAAAAGGCTTCGTTCCACGGTGCTTTCCACTGACCCACCCCCAGACCTAGATCTGCGGGGAGGGGTGGGCGGGAGAGCAAAGCAGAGCGTGGAAGGCTGGCCTCCTCCTCTCCTGTCGTGGACACCTGGCTCATGGCCGCCTCCTCCGCGTTGGCTGTGCGTGGCCCCAGGGAAACGTACCCTGTGTCATCCCCCCGGCACCCACCCCCCGCCCCAACAGCTCTGACCGCCTGGGGAGGGTCTCTGCGGTAAACGGCCCGGAAAGGCCCAGCTCTGGAGGCCAAAATGTGCTAACGCCCATGGACGTGACTCACAGCCAGCAGAGTCTGCTTGTCCCCCCAACAGCCTTATAATCAGGTGATTGTGGGTATGCGAGGGGTCAGGAACCGAGCATACACCCACCCTTCCTCTGGCAAAACGCAAGGCCTGGACAATATCGCTTTTTCGTACGTTAAAAATACATGTATTTGGAAGCCCGTAAGTAAGTCGTCGCTTTGGTCCTTCTTTCTCTTCTGTTTGATCTCCTTGTAACTAAGAGAGCGTCCTGTGCGAACATCGTTTGTTCGTTTTCTCCGCTTTTTTCTTTTCTGGAGTAAAATCCGCCTCAGAACAGGTAGTTTGCTGTCCTGAGCTTCCGTTTCCCCACCGGTACGAGAGGAGCCCGCGCCTGCCCCGGAATGGCCTCTCCTGGGGGCCACCCGCCATCGCCATCAGGAGGAGGCGGGCGTGGTCCCGGCCCTCACGGTCGGGCTCTCCGGCGGGGCCCGGCTCAGGCTCCCGGGGTGCCCGGCCAGCCTCGTCTTTCCAGAGCCTCTTCCAAGAAAGGCTGTTATTACAGAAGCGGCTTTTTCCCTTAGGATCTTCGGACTTAGCATAGAGCCAGCCGCGCGGTGCACCCGGTGGAGACACAGAGCAACCTGGTCACAGGCAGGGGCTCTGCCGCCTTCCAGCTGTGTGGCTTTGGGACACTGGCCCAGCCTCTCGGAACTCACTTTCTCCGTTTTTTTAAAAATGGGGCAAACAGGAATTCCGCCTTCTCAGCAGGTCGTTTGCGGGTAAGGTACGAGCCTCTGAAGCACGCGGCCCACACCGATCCCAATACGACGGGCAATTCCACTGATCTGTGCATAAGCCGACCCAACAATTAGTAAGTGGGCACCCCCCTCAGTGGGGAAGCGCCCGTGTCTATAGCAGTCCAGTAAGTTCTAAAAGCGCTGAGTTATAACCCCTCCCGGGACAGCCATCAATGTAACAGCCCCTCCCCACGCCAAACCCTGTCAGCAGCGTGGGGCCGGCTGCAAAAGAGCCCGGCCAGGGCAGCGTCTAACCGTATGGACAGTCAGCACGACCAACCGACTGACCGAGGTTTAAGTTGTGCGGATTCGAAGACACAAAATTGCCACAAAGAGTCACAAGCGTGCGATTGTAAATAATCATCCCGGCAACTCCGCGCCCGCCATAAAAGTTACTCCCCCCCCCACACACACTTGAACCTAGCACGCGCTGCGGCCCCTGCCTGCAGGGAGAGCTGAGGCGCTCTCGGCCTCCGGGAGGCCACTCTGGTCTCACGCTGTTCTCAGCAATCCACAGCGACTGGGGAGAAATGTCATTTTCCATCTGTGTGAGATCACGCTGTGGCCTCGCCCATCACTTTCTGCTCGGCCCTGCCGCTCCTGGAGAAGACGCGCCCGGGGCAAGGGTGGGGGGGGGTCCCAGATCGGGGGTCCTCGAGGTCGAAGCTTGCTGAAGGGCTCCTGGGGGGGTCCCCACCCAAGCTTCTGGTGAGGAATCCACAGGTGGGTGCTGTCCCAGACCCCCGTGCCAGGACAGACGCGGACACGTGGGTCTATACACCCTTCAGAGGGCGGGCCGACGGCGAAGACCTGCACCCTGGGAGCGGACCCGTCCCGAGGCCCCCGCGCCCTCCGGAGGGGACAGCCTCCGTCTCCACTCTGCCCGCACGTCCTCCTGTCTCTCCCCTTTCTCTCTGTGCCGCGTCTCCTCCTGTTTCTCTGTCTCTGCCTCACCACTCTTTCTTTGTCTCTGTTGCTTCCCTTCCTCCCTTCTGCTCTCTCTCTCTTCCTCTATCCTCTCCGGGGTCTCTTCTCTTTCCCTCTCCTTCCGTCCTCTCGGTGAGCCGGAACCCCGCAGAAATGGACCTCGGATCTCCGCATATCCAGACCCCGTGCCTGCCCCGCCCGGCTTTGCGTCCACCACCCACGCGGGCCGTGCAGGCAGGAACCGCCCGCCCAAAGCCTTGGTGCTCTCTGCTTCCTCCGCAAACGCAACGGCTGCAGAGGGCCTCCTTCCCAGATGCCCCCCACCTTCACTCAGGGGTCGCCAGCCACTCAGGGAGGTTCCTGGGGAGGCCCCCGGGCGGGGGGGGCGGGGGGGGGCAGGAGGTGTCTGGTTTGGGGGCACGGCGTTTGTCTTCCCCCCCTCCTCCTCCTCCTCCTCCTCCTCCTCCCTCTCCCCCCAGCTGCCCTGTCTCTGGGCTGCCACCCTAAACTGACTCACTCAGAGGAGAAGGGGGAGGAGGAGCTGGGGTGGGATGGGGGGAGGACACCGCCCTGGGCGGCCCCACAGTTTGCCTAGATGCTCTCGGGGGCAGGACGAGCTAATTACAGACGGTGGCCGCAGGGCACTCGGGTTGGCCGCTTTCACTGCCTCCCTGAGCTCTCTGGGTTCCACGTTGACAGCAACTTTCCCAAGAGTATCTGAAGGGCCTGAATAGAAACCTCGGGGGTCCTGGGACCCAGCGGGGCCAAGTGGAGTCTTCCCGCCAACCCCCAGGCCCTTCCAGGGACCCGCCTGGGGAGGGGTGCGCGTTGGGGCAAGGAGCGCGCAGCTCCGGCTTGGCCAGGACACGACTTTCAGGGAGGCCTCCTTGCTCCCTGCGAGGACTTCGGGGGAGGCGAGGACCAGGGGACGGAGGGGGGTCGGCCGGGGCTCTGAATGGCAGGAGGACCAGCGCCAGAGGGCTGGGCGCGCTGCGCTGGTGAGCTCGCAACGCCTGGGGCTGTCTCCACCTCTTCTGGCAAGTCGGACCTATGAGTGCGCAGCTCGCCTTACAGCTACAGCTATCGAGGGCCCCGCGGGTGAGCGCAGTGAACGCCGAGGGGGGCTCGGGACCCTTGCAGCTCCAGCGCGGGACCCCGGCCCTAACGCCAGCGCCCGCCTCCGCCCGCAGAGCCCCGCGCCCCGCGTCTCCTCTCCGCGCACCTCGGAGGCGCTCCGCCGGCCATCCGGCCGGCCCGACGGGATGCCCACGGCCATGCTCCCCTACGCTTGCGTCCTGGTGCTTTTGGGAGGTAGGTGCCACCCTCCCGCCGCCGGCCGGCTCGCCGCCTGGGTTCGCGGGGGAGGGAGGGAGCTCGCCGGCCGTCTGACTTTCCTTGGGAGGTCCGCACGGACTGCTGTGCGGGCCTGTGCACGGGCCGGTTCTTCTCCGGCTCCCCCGGCCAGCACCTGCCGCACACCCAGGGTCCCTCCGCGCCCCGCGCCCTGCGGGGTGTGTCCCCGTGGCCCCGCCCCTCCCCTCCGCACCGCCGTGCTGTGTGCCGTCGGGGCCTGGACTCGGCGCCTGGAGCAGCCCCCTTGTGCCCGCGGGGCCCCAGGGGGACTAGGACCTCCGGGAAGATGCGGGAGCATCCCAGACCCACTCCAAATCCCTCAGATGCGGGCTGCAGGGTCTGCTCTCACCCACTGAGCCCTGACCCTGTGGGTGTTCAGGGTCGGTCCCCTGCCGCAGAGCTTGGGGGAGAAGCTTGGGAGGGTGCAGTGACCCCGAGCCCGTGCTGGTGTCCCACAAGCCTGCCGGCGTTGGAAGGGCAGCCCGGGGCGCCTTCTCCAGGACCAGCTGCCCTCCCGCCGGCTCTTCCTCGGAGGTGGGCACAGACAAAGCTCTCCACAATGCCAGCCGACCACGCTAGGTCACCACTGGGCAGTAACACCCATGGTCTTGGCAGTGTGCGCCGTCCCAGGCTCACCCCCCAGCCCCTTCACGCCGCGAAGGGTTCAGCATCCGGGCCCCGGAGTCAGATCACTGGCTCAGAAACCAGGTCATCTTCATAGCAGCCTGTGTGGCCTTGGGCGGGCATGACCGTTAGCTGTCTTAGCCTCAACTTTCTCAACTGTCAAATGGGCTTACAAAATTCTCCTGCTGCCTAGGATTGTCGTGAGGATACGAGAAGGTAGGCAGGGGGACCACTCAGCACGCCGCCCTGCACCGGGAGAATACTCTGTCAGCCGGTGGCCGGGTGCCACGGGGCGAGCCCCGAGCCGGCAGGGGTCACCGGCCACTCCCCTCTGCCTACAGGCAAGGAGCCATCTGGTCTCCCTCCGGGAGCTCTGCCACCAGGCTTCTCTTCCCAGCCCCATATTTCTAAGCAAGATGTTTGGAGGAGAGAGGAAAGGGGTCTGCAGGAAGGTCAAGGGAGGGTCGGGTTAGCAAGGCGGGGAGTCTCAGCTACCTCCTTCGGAAGGGGCTACTTTTCCCTCCCGCCAGGGCCGGAGGCCAGCAGTCACTCGCCTGTCCTTGGCCTGGGACTCCTCCATCAATGCAAAACCAGGCCAGGGCCGCCCTGCTGGTCCATGAGAGAGGGTGGAGAGAGAGAGTGGAGGGTGAGGACTTGCTTTGGGGGTGGGAGGAGGGCAGAGAGGGGGCTCCCCCTCCCCCGCCACCGCCGGGATAGGACCATCAAGAGCCACAGGCCAGATTACCCCCGAAACCTGCAGCCTTGGTCGCAGCACAGGGCTGTTGTGTTTGGCAGCCCCCCGCACTTCTCGTCACGCTAATAAAATCGCTGGAAGCTTAGCATCGCGGCTTGCTCTCGGGGAGCCCTGGCGCTTCACTCCTTGGCGACCTTTGGCCACAGCAAGCGCGACAGATCCCACGGGAGAGGAGCCAGGAGCGCCCGCTGGGCCCGCCCCGGGCAGACGGGGACTGCTCCAGAGCCCGCCGCCCCTCGAGGCGAACTCCGACGCCAGAAAGGGTGGCGGTCCCCCTCGCGTTTCCCTGCTCCGAACTCGGGCACCGTTTTCGGCTCAACCGTTTTCCTCAGAAGTTCTCTTCAGCACTGGCTGCACCGCCGGCCACAAAATCCTGTCGCCTTAGTGAAAGGAAACAGAACTCAGTTAGTCCTTCTGATACTTACATAATTTAGGCACCTGAGCCGAGGCACGCCTGGGCGTCAGGCCTCGGGGTCTGCAAATCTGGCATCAGATGGCCCACCGGGGGCCCCCACGGGAACCCCTACCGGGGACACACGCGCGCGCACTCCCACGGCCAAGGGGTCTCGGCCTGGGCACCCCCGATGTTGCGGTCGGCACCGTGCTCTGCTCCGGGGGCTGTTCCTTGGACTGCAGGATAGTTTTAGCACGCTCGCTGGCCTCTCCCCTCCCAGTCGCCAGCAGCAACACCTTCCCAGTTACGACCACCAAAAGGGCCTCCGGACACTGCCCCGCGTCGCCCGGGAGGGGGGGTGCCAAGCCGCCCCTGGTCAAGAACCACTGGTTTGGACAGACCCGACCCAACTAGCAGCTCTTCGAGGGCCCCTGCCCAGATCGCTGGGCCCGATGGATTTTGTTTTTCTTGCTCAGAGCAATCAGGAAATCAAAGGCACGGTGGGGCCCCAAGGAAAACAAGCCGCTTAGGTAGTTTCTAATTTGGACGTTGATTTTGCTCCCTCCCTCTTGTCTCCGAAAACATCCCCCTCTGGAGGACGGGAGCGCGGCCGTGGGTGGCGGTTTAGGCCCCCGCCGCGGCACCCTCCCTCGAAGCCGGGCACCGCCAGACCAGTCCCGTGCCAGCTTGACGGCGTCCAGCGCTGGTTCGCTCCCCGGCAATTTCCGGCTTTTAGAAACGTCCTTAGTCAGCAAGTTGTGCTTGACGGGGAGAACGAAAAACCACGGCTTCTTTCTTTTTCCCCCTCATTTGTATTCCTCTTTTCTAATTTCAGTCCTGCTTTTATCTCGAGCCATAGACTCTGGGATGGTAAGTTATCATTTCGAGACAGATTAACTGAGAGTCGGAGGCTGTTTCGTAATAAATGAGCTGTCGACGCGGGACTCCCTTTCGAAACCGAGAATCAGAACTGGGGAGAAAATTAACTTAAGCACGCTCATCCGAAAATCAAATGTGAATAAAGATCGGTAATTGAATTAGTTATTTAAGACACAGACAGTCGTCACCGGGAGCTTCCTCTGGCCGCGCGGGCGCTGGCCGGGGACGGGTCCCGGGGGCCAGCTGTGCTGCTTATCTCCTGACCGGGGTTCTGATCTCCAAATTCAAAGTAACCAGCTCAAGGCAAATAGAGCAGCTTCCTTAATTTCAAAACCATCTGGATGGCAGACCCGTCAGAAGCCACACATGAAGAAACATTTGTGCAGCGTCTTGGAAGTTAACTATGCTAATGAAAGCTTCAAGCCAGAATGCGCCCCTGATAAAACTTCCAAGACACACTGCTTTTGCCACCAGAGCCGGTCTAGCAAATGAAGATGGATGGCCCGGTGCAGAGAAAGGCAGGAAGCCGAAATGCGCTTGAACTTGAGGGCGGGGGAGACGAGACCTAACTTCTGAAGCCGGCACCAGGGGTGGCCGTGAAGCGTGGCCGGGGCGGGGGGTGGGGGGGGGTGGTGTGTGGTCGTTGTGGAAACCCAAATGGTCTTCAGGAGCCCTCTCGCCCAGCCAGTCCGCTGTCCTCCTGGCGTGTTCGGAGGGTTTCCGAAAGAGCTGGTGCAGGAAACGAACCGCAAGTCGTGGGAAGTGAGCTGCAGAGCGGGAGTGGGCGCTGACGGCGCCGTGTCCCAGGGAATGTCAGACCTCCCGGCTGGAGGGGCCACCTGTGGTCCAGGGGTACCGAGACAGCACGGGGCAGGACCCCCGCTGTGTGCCCCAGCCCGCTGGGCATGGCCGAATCCATCTGTGCTGCAGAGAGCTGGAGAGCAGCCGCCTGGGAACGGGACGGACCTGGTCCCCACCCCGGCTCGGTCACCTGCCCATGCTGTCGCCGATGTCCCCAGCAGTGAACGGGGACCAGCTCCCGCCTCAGGCGGTTAAAGGAGATGGTCTGGGGCCAGCGCTTGACCGAGAGCCTGGGGAGCCCCCGGTGCTCTCGCCGCCGGGAGCCAGACTGCACGGAGTCCCCAGGCCCTGCAGAGGACATGGCTGGCCCCGCTCTCTGCCAGTCGCCAGTTCAACCCCAGCTCGAGAGAGTCCCCGAACGCCTGTCTCCCTCCTGCTCCAATGCCCTGTGCGTCCCCGAGAACACCGTGACCGTTGTAAAGGAATCGGCACCTGCGGCAAAATGAGCCCCTAACAGTGGACCGGGCTCTGCCGTCCTTGCTCGCTGCCTCCCAAAGTCCCGCAGCCGAGGCCGCCGTCCCCGGGCCCCTCCTCCGTGAAAGGGAAGGCTGGCTGCACCCGGGGCAGGGAGAGGGATCAGCACGTGCAAAGGGCGAGGCGTGAAAGGAAACAGGGATGCGCCGGGGGTGCCAGAGAGGAGGCCGCCAGGGCCGGGGAGTGGGGAGCGGAGGGGCCGGGGCTCGATCAGAGAGGGTCTGGACAAGGAGGCGGACGTCAAGGGCCATGGAGGGTCCCCTGAAGGGTTTTGGCAGGGGAGGAGCCCACTAGTGAGTTGCCCGTCGCTGGAGGCATCCAAGGGTGAACGGAATGATGTGGCGGCTTCGGTCAGGAAATTGCCTGGATTTGCCTCTGGCCCTGAAAGTCTCTGAGCCTGAGGAGCTCGGCCGACAGGGACACGTGCCGTTGACTGTGGTTCTGTCCCTTGTGGTTAGGAGTACCCCCCTCGGGCTCCCCGAATGAATTCCGAGCCCAGTGGTTACGCTGGTCAGGGGGATGGGCTACCCTAACGCGTCCGACAGGCCCGCGCTCCGGTGGCACCCGTGTCAGCACTTCCTGGAGAAGCGGGGGTGGGGGTGGGGGTGGGGGCGGGACACACAGCCTCGCAGCCTCCACCCCTAGTTCTTACTCTGGCTCCTCGGTCCTCATTTCCCTCCTCCACCACCGACGCATCTAATTGAGGCCGTCGGCCACTTCTGGGGTCGGGGGGGAGCATTCTTAGATTGAAAACGCCCTTAATCCGTCGAGACATAGGGTGTAGGGAAGTGTGCGGGGGACTCCGTCCAGCCGGGCCCTCTGGCCAGCTCAGCCGTGTTCGCCGCTCACCCTCTTCCTTGCATCTCGGCCCCCCCTCCTCTCCTCTGGAGCTCCTCCGTCCCCTGACCTGCACCCCCACACGCTTCCCACACAAGCTTTCTTCCACCTCGGAGAACAGGGTGGTCGCCAGCGGCCACCGTGATGCGGTCACGCGGAAGTCCTGTCTACCCCGGCCTCCGTGCACACCCACGCAGGCCCTTCTGCTTGCAACACTGTTCCCTTCCCCCAGCCTCCCCTTCGCCCGCGCGTTTGGGCGTAAACTCCTAACAGCCGAGCTGCCGGGGCCCACTGTGTGCGTTAAATTCTTTCACTGGCCTTCCGGCCAGATGCGTTGCACCAGTTAGCTCTCCCCACGGGTGGCTTCTGAGAGCACCGGCTCCCGACCTTGCCAGACCTCGTCACCGTCGTCCCTTAAAAGTCTTGCCTGTGGTAATGTTTGGTTGTTTGGATTTGCGTTCCTTCAATTACGAGCAAAGAGGAACACCTGTTCGGATTTTTAGGGACCCCCTTGCTTTGATTTTCCTGCAAACTACTGTCTGCTCATATCCTTTGCCCATTTTTATACTGAACTTTTGGAAAACATCTTTTCTTCTTGTTGATTTGTTAGTGCTCTTTATATATGAAAAAACCAAACTGCCTCCTCTGTGTGGTACAGTTTTTCCTGGCCTACCATTTGTCCACTCCTCAGCCTTTCCGCTCCGACTCCACTGACACATGTGCAGGGGCACACGCATAGGCTATGAGCTAACTCTGCATTTTTCCCTAGAGGGACGAGGAGACGGCAGGGTGTTCTTACCATAAATGACCGCATGTTGAGTGTGTGTGAGAGAGAGAGAGACCGACTCTCCCCGGGGAGAAGAGCACAGCTCAGGGGCTCACCTCATTCTCGTGACCTCCCTGTGTGTTGGGCACGTTTCACGGAAGACAAGCAAGACCACGAATCCGAGGTCATCCGGCAGGAGGCCCGGGGCCCCGACCCGTGGGCCACGGAGCATCAGGCCTCGACCGCGCCCCTGCCAGTGAACGCCCCGCTCCCTGCCCTGCTGCCTTCCCCCAGGAGCCCGTGGGAAGTCTGGGCGCCGGGAGACCCACCTGCCCGAGGCGTGGGGGCTGCAGTCTCCATGCACGGCCCCACGCGGGGAGCGCAGAGAGACCGCGGGCACGCGGGCAGACGGCTTCCTGGATCCCCGATTCCACGCCCATCAAACGCCGTTGAAGCAGGACGGACCCCAACTGTCCGTCAGGGAGGACTAGGGTGTAGACCGGGCTCTGGGAGCAGCTTCCCACATGCAGGCTCCAGCTGCTCCCCCCCGCCCCCGCCCACTTGCTGATTACTTCCTCCTTCTTGCCTCAGTCTCCCTCTTTGCCAAATAACATCCTCACCATGGGGCTGCTGTGAGGAGATGCTGCGGGCGGAAGGGCTAGCCCGTCCCTGGGCACAGAACGGTGGCTTGCTGGGGTCACTCACACCGTTAGGCAGGGGCAGGGGTTCCCGTCCAGGGACCAGCGTCTTCGGGACAGCCGCAGGGCCTTCCGAGACGCCAGGAGCACGGCGGGAGAGGAAGGGTCCGAAACGGTGGCCGGGGGCGCAGAGGACGGGGAGGGGGTCAGAAGCGCGGCTTCCTGCCTCCACGGGCGCGAGGGGGCTCGGCCTCTGCCTGACCAGGCGCCCGAAGGGCCCACCGAGGTGGTGGTCTGGCGCCGTGTGTTTCGGGCAGTGGGGACTCGGGGAGTCTGCGTTCGTGTCCCCCAGCCGCCGCCGCGCCACGTACCGCCAACCGGGTGCCTTCGAACAACTAGAAGTGGCCCCCTCGGGGCTCTGGAGATCCGAGGTTCCGGGGGAGCAGGGCCACACTCCCCCTGAAACCCCCAGGACGGGATCCCGTCTCGCTTCTCGTAGCTTCTGGTGTTTGCTGGCCATCCGTGGCCTTCCTTGACTTTAGATGCAGCCCTCCTGTGTCTGTCCACACCGTCACGTGGCCTCCCGCGTGTCTGCCTTTCTTCCCCCCTTCTCGGAAGGAGCCGGGTCATCTTGGCGTAGGGCGCCCCTCCTCTGGCGTGACCTTGCCTCAACTATTTACACCCGTAATGACCCTATTTCTAAATAAGGTCGCATCCCGAGATACTAGGGGTTAGGATTCGAACATATTTTGGGGGACGGGGGGGGTGCAAACCAGCCCGTGACACCTCGTGTCGCTTCTCAAGGGCCCACCTGCAGGTGGGACGGCAGCGGGTGTTTCTGGAAAGTGGAGAATCCGGAAGTTATGTCATCGATTTGCAGCCGAGAGGGGGGGGCGGGACCGGGTCAAGCTGGACCCGGGGAACCCAGGGAGGGAAGGGAGGCCCGGAGAGCAAAACCTAAATATTCCAACATTAGGTAATGACTTGAATAAGTTTTGAGGGAATTAGGCACCCACAAAAAAGTTATATGTCCACGAAAACCCACGTTGAGTGATATGGGAAGATATTTTTGCTCTAACATTAGAACGGAAACCAGTGTCTATGCCTTTGATCTCCGTTTTGCTTTCACTGGTGGGGGGTGGGCGGGGTCATCTTTATTCTTCGAAAATGAGCTGGAAGAAGACAGCTGGGTGAGGGGTTCTCTCTGGGGGGTGTGATTATGGGTGACTTCTCCCCGGGAAGGTCTGGGGTTTGCTCAGCCCGCCCCAGCTGCAAGGGGGAGGAGGGGGTCTGGGGTCGGGTCCCAGGCGGCGGGAAGCTCTCAGGTGGGCTAGGGTTCCTGGGCACCGATTTGGACAACAGCGGGGTCCCCGCCATGCAGACATTGGGACAGGCCCCTGTGCCCCCCGAGCCGCAAGGAGACGGGGCACAAGACCGAGGACCGGAGTCGTGTAGGGTGACCAAGGCCGCCGCTCAGGACGGATCAGCGCCAGCGAGCTAACGTCCCCACACCTGCTTGCGTTAGCACTTTGGGGGGCGTTTCGCTGTTTCTTCACAGGCGCCTTGTGACTCGGGAGCTGCGGTCACTGCCGTCCTTCGGTGTTTACGTATTTTTGAGGGCGGGGGAGGCGGGGACAGGGGATCCGAAGCGGGCTCCTCCCTGACAGCGGAGAGCCCCAGGGGGCTCGAACTCTCGAACCTGGAGATCACGACCTGAGCCAAAGTCAGACGCATGACAGACTGAGCCCCCCGGCCACCGCCGCCATTGCCATCGGACACCCTAGTGAATGGAGGCCACGGGGTTAGGACGCTTCTCAAGGGCAGAGGCCTGGATGGACTGCGGCCTGTGGGCTGGTGTTCGCTCAGGAGCCGTCGGGGCACCCGGGACGCCGGACTCTGTGAGCCCGGAGCTCCCTGCTCCCGGGTTGGCCAGAGGTGCCGGCCGTCTCTGCACGGGCCACCCGGGGGCTGGGACACCTGCTTCTCACTCCCCGGAGGAAGCAGGAAGGTGCGGTCCCCACCAGCACCGGGGAGACTCGCTATGCTGGTCCCTGCGTCTTGAGGGATCCCCCCGCCCCGCTTCTCGAGTCCTCTTGGCCGGAAGCAGAACGTAAGGGACGAACGCCTCCTTCTGCTGACAGCAAAATCCCCCGTGGACTCTCATCCTGGAGGGCTTGGCAGTCAGGGTGCCGCCCCTCCAGCTGGGGACGAGTGTTAGGCCGGGCAAGTAGGGTGCTCGCTCCGGGACCCAGAATCTCTGCGCAGGGACCAGAAGCTTGGGCGCACCCTGCCCACACGGGGGGTCCTAGAGAAACGGTAGGGTGGTTCCCACCGACGGGATCCAGGGCCTCGCTGAGGTCGCGCGCACCCACGCCCTTCTACGGACTTCCCTCTCGGTTTGCGTGAGCCGGGCGCGGCTTCTGCTGCTTACAACCAAAGCACCCGCCCGGTGCCTCCGATGTCCCCGTGTAGAGACGGCGCTCTCTGAGCAGCTGGCTGAATGGTGCACATGCTTTGGTCCCCGTCGTCAGCTCTCCCCAGAGCTCGGTGGGCATTATGAAATCTGCGCTGCCGTCCCCCAGCCTTAATCTTAAATTATACAGAGAAAGGGAAGCAAAGGAATTGCTCACGCCCCACCCCACCCCTTTCCCAAAAAACGTGCATAAAAACGGAGAGCGAGGCACGGATATATTTAGCTTGGAATCACCCGCGACCACAGTAAAACTAAATTGCTTGTTCTTTGAAATATACAATTAGAGTTGTTTTAACATGTGTTTTTGGTGGTTGGGTGTGGTTTCTGGATAGTTGGAAACTTAAGTCTACTGTTTAGCCCATCAGCTTTAACCAGATCTGTTGGGCTCCAATGTCCTTCACAGCAACCCACAGTCGCTGGAATGGAAACCAACTGCCAGGGAGGGGGGCGCCTGGCGGGTCACACCGGCTGACCCTCGGACTTGCTTTTTCCTCTCTGGTCTTACAACACTTGTGTGTCTTCATCTGCCTTTGGCAAAGGATCCATTTAAAGTAGCCATTGAGGGGCGCCGGGGTGGCTCGGTCGGTTGGGTGTCCCGCTCTTGATTTCGGCTCAGGTCATGATCTCACGGTCATGAGATCGAGCCCTGCGTTGGACTCCGTGCTGAGCATGGAGTCTGCTTGGGATTCTCTCTCCCTCTCTCTCTCTATCCCTCCCCAGCTTGCTCTCGCTCTCTCTCAAGATAGATAGACAGATAGATAGACAGGTAGGTAGATAGATAGATAGACAGATAGATAGATAGATAGATAGATAGATAAATGATAGACAGACAGACAGGTAGGTAGATAGATAGACAGATAGATAGATAGATAGATAGATAAATGATAGACAGACAGACAGATAGACAGACAGGTAGGTAGATAGACAGATAGATAGATAGATGATAGAGGCTTTAAAGTAACCATCAAAATCTCAGAGAAGGTGCCTCTGTGACTGAGCACCACCGCGGCATTCTCCCCGCACAGTCCGCTCAGAGCGTTCGGGGAGGGTAGGCGTCCGGTTAGGGACAATTCGGAAACTCTGTCCTGCCTGCCGCTGACGGGGCTTCGGGGCAGTCGGCCCCACGCCGGAGGCACGCGAGGAGCCGAGTCCATTCCTATCCGGAGCATTCATTATCGCTGACGGCGGCCCGGGGAGGCCAGGCCGGGGCCCCGAGCCCCTCCCCAGATCCTGTAAGGGCTTCGCCAAGGCCACAGGTTCGCCTGGAATTTGCATATTCATCTCCAGAGAGCTCCTCCCAGGTGCTTGAGGCCAGGGCTCCTGCAGCTCATTACTGACAGGGTGAGACACAGGCCTCGCCTTGTTTACATAGATAATTTGCTCAGAACGTCCTTTCCTTTTTTTTTATCCTGCTTAAGTACAAAGACAAACTTCTCTCCCTCCCTCCTCCGAATTCTGATTTGGGGAGCTCGCACGAACGAGCATGTGTTTACTGTGCCTTCAGATAACTTCATGTAACTTCGACTCAGTGGTGGAAATAGTTCTTCGTTCAAGTGTTCAGGCATTCGGGGGGTGCCTGCTGCGTGCCAGACACCCGCTCTACACCCTGGGGTAGGGTGACATGACGGCGAACGAACTGGGCGTGGCCCTCACGGGGCTCACGGTCTAGTTGGGTGCTGGGGTTGGGGCGGGGAGGGGGGCGCAGGGGATAAATGAGGAAATGACTGACGGGAACGTCTCTGTGACCAGAAGAAAAGCAAGGGGGCGGTGTGACCCACCAGGGGCAGGGCTGCCAGCGTCCCTGGAAGGAGGCCACTTCGAAGCTCGCTCCGAAAAGATGAAAAGAAGCTGGCCAAGAAAAGAGAAAAGGAAAGGAAAGGAAAGGAAAGGAAAGGAAAGGAAAGGAAAGAAAAAAAAAGAAAAGAAAAGAAAAGAAAAGAAAAGAAAAGAAAAGAAAAGAAAGCCGGAAAGACCTGGGGCAAAAGGAACCAGATTCGGGGGCTCAGCAGGTGCAGAGGCCCTAAGACAGAAGTCACGCTGGTTGGTTTAGGGAACGGGAGGGAAATCGGAACAGCCAGAGCAGGAGAGGGTGACGGAGACCGGTCAGACGGGCGGGCAGGCCAGCCTGCGTGGTAGTAGAAGGTCTCGGCCAAGGTTGTGGTCAAGTCCAGCGGCGAATTTAGAAGTTCAAAAAGGCTGCCCGGCTGCTGGGTGGAGAACAGGTCTCCGGGAGGCAGCGAGGAAGGCTGGGCTGCGCTGGCGGAGGGGGACGGGGGCAGAACTATCTCTAAATACATGCGGAGGCAGAGCGCTGGGACCGACCAGTGTCCTGGGGCTGCCGGAAAAGCTGCCGCCGAACTCAGGGGCTTCGAACAACAGACGTGTGTTCTTTCCCAGTTCTGGAGGCCGGAAGCGCAAAGTCAGGGTGTCGGCAGGGCCGCGCTCCCTCCAAAGGCTCCGGAGGAGATTCCTTCCTCACCGCGTCCAGCTTCTGTTGGGCCCCGGCGCTCTCGGGCTTTTGGCCACATCGCTCCAGTCTCTGCCCCAGCCTTTACTAACGGCATCGCAGCCTGTGTCTTCTGTGTCTGCGTCCGAATTTCCATCTTCCTCTCAGAACCCCCGTTATTGGACTAGCGCCCAACCTCATCCAGTATGGCATCATCCTGACTGGATCACCTCTGCAAAAACCCGATTTCCAAGATCGTAGGCACGGGTACTGGGAGTTCGGATTTGAATGTATCTTTTTGGGGAACACAATTCAACCCGCGACGGGGGATAACGAGATGACTCCCAGATGTGTGCTCTGAGATTAGGAGGATGGCAGAATCTGGGGAAAACTGTGGTGGCTGGACCACCATGTCCTGTTGGGTAGGTTGTTCACTCCGCAAGAGGGAAATGATATCTGTGTTCCATAAGCCCAGCCGAGGGCCCTGGTGGGGACTGTGCCTGCCCAGAGGTCACCTTTTTCTAACTTATTTTCTAAACTCCTTACTAGCCTTATGGGCTAGCTGGAGCCCCAATGGGCTGGGTTAGAGGTCGAGGAGAATGAGAATATGGAGGGGCCGTATGGTGCTCAAGTCATCTGAGATCAGCGATGTTCTGAGCTACGCTGGCACTCTCAGAAGGCACCTGTCTACTGAGTGTGGCCATGGCCCCTCCTCCACAGAGATCACAGAGGTGCCCCTGCAGAAGGGGGGGGGGGTGTGACTGACAGCAGTCACGAAATCCCAGTGCAGGTGGCAGACTCTCTAAGAGCATGGGCCGCCCCCGGTGGACACTCAGAGAAGGCCTCACAGGTGTTTCAGTGAGGTCCTGGGGGACAAGTGGGAGCTGGCCAAGAGGACATGAGGAAGCAGGAACCAACTCCCACCCGGCCTCAGCCACAGCCATGTCCTCGTCAGTACAGTAGGTGCAGGAAGTGAGGAAGAGAGGGCTCCGGAGCCAGAGCGGGGACCGACAGACACCCAGATGGACACGTGGTGGAGACTAGACCCCCAGGGAAGGGGGGGAGCTGTGAGAGCAGGGCCCACGGCCTCGGCGAGGCGGGATGACATCCACCAGGGGGTGACCACCACGGGGGAGCCTCCACGAACAAGGTGCCTTGGCCTGACGGAGGAGGCGGAATGTTCTAGAAGCAGCACTAGCTTAGGGTCTGCAATGCAAGATGCCGTCATTCCGGGGGAGAGCAAGGTTACCAGAGACGGGGGTGTGGGTTCGGCTGGTGCCCAGACCAGGACAGAACTCAGGTGGCCAGTTGCGCAGGCTCCCCTAAAAGTCCTCCTTTTCCTGTAAGCCTCCAACTTCGGCTCACGTCGTGATCTCATGGTTTGTGGGTTCGAGCCCCGTGTTGGGCTCTGTGCTGACAGCTCGGAGCCTAGAGCCTGCTTCCGATTCTGTGTCTCCCTTTCTCTGCCCTTCCCTGCTCGTGCTCTCTCTCTCTCTCTCTCTTTCTCTCTCTCTCTCAAAATAAATAAACATTTAAAAAATGAAAAAAAAAAAAAGACCCTCTTCCTGGTCAAGGGCACCCCTGGCACCCCCTACGTGGACCAGAGGCCCATTCAGGAAAACCAAGGATGTTAATGGCATCCTTTTTTTTTTAAGTTTATTTATTTATTTTGAGAGAGAGAGAGAAAGAGAGAAGGAGAGAAAGCAGGGGAGGCACAGAGAGAGGGAGGGAGAGAGAATCCCAAGCAGGCTCCGCACTGTCAGCACACAGCCTAACGCAGAGCTTGAACTCGCAACCATGAGATCATGACCCGAGCCAAAATCAGGAGTCGGACACTTAACTGACCGAGCCGCCCAGGTGCCCCTCCCTCTTTTTTTTTTTTTTTTAACTCCAAGAAATTATATCCTTGTTAAACAGGAAATGGGAGGTTTGGAACTGCATCTGGCACCCTCTAGCAGGTTAGGTCCCCAGCCACGGAAGGGGCTGGTTCTGGAGGCTGCGACCTCAGCTGCGCACAGCCAGCCGATGCGAGGCTCTGACTATAACGCTGGCCCCTCTGAACAAATTTCATTATTGAGCAAGACACTTCCGAAGCTGGTTTACATGGTCTTTGCTCAGCCGACCTTGTACGCTATTGAATTGGAAAATGTAGTTTGTATTGTAAGGCCTCTTAATAATGTATTTTTTTTTTGTTTGAAACAAGGGACTTTTCCATTGCAAATGAGACAAAGAACACCATACTTAACACAAAGAATGCCTGGGTCTATTTTGAAACATAATTTTCATTAGCCGCGTTTGTCACCGTAACAGGATTTACATTTTATTTGAAACACGGCCCGCCCCCTCCCAGCCTGGCGACACATAAATTTGTTTATGTTCCTCCGTTTGGAAAGCAGTGGAAAGAGACACGGACTAACAATGACGGCCGCTGCCGGGAAGGGGCGAGGCTGCCGAGGGAACGCTTCTCCCCTGCACGGGATTATTTTTTAATAACGAGGATATGTTCCTGGAGGCAGAACCCCACCCCGGGCGCTGGGGTGTGTGCTCTGGGTCGAACCCTGTTCCCCCCCCCCCCGAAATTCATACTTGAAGCCCTAACCCCAACCCCACTGCCTCTGACCGTGACCTTTCAGATGCGGTGGGCTTCAACTGAGGTCACTGGGCCGGGTCCGACCCCGCCGCGACCGGCGTTCTCACGGAAAGGGGAAACCCGGAAGGCAGCCGCCTGCGTCTGCGAGCCAGGAGAGAAGTCCGCAAGGGAACCGGCCCCACCTACACCTGGGTCTGGGACTTCCAGCTTCCAGAACTGGGAGAGCATCTATTTCCATGAGGGAAGCCGCCGGCGTGTGGCGTCTAAGGGCCAGTCACGAGCGGGTCCAGGTTCCCCCTCTGCGGAGGGGGGTGTTTGGATGGATGCCAGCTGGACGCGGAGCCGCGGCCTCTGGATCGCACCTGCCTCCTCCAGTCTCCACCCAGGCTGCCCTTACACCTGCCCTTACACCCGGTCTCCCCCCAGCACCGCCGGCCAATGGCCTGCACCCGACGCAAGCGATTTGGGAGGGATCGGTATCGCTGGATCTCACCCAGCTGTCCACTTCCAGAGACCCACAGGTTCTCCGGCTTCTCGCATTCAGTCCTCCGGCAAGGCCCCGAAATCCTGGGCATAACTTGTCAGCCCCCCTGAGCCCCCTCCACGGGTTCCCCAGCGGACCCCGCCCCTGCCGCCCCCACGGGGCTCCTTCTGAGCTCACTCTGTCTTCTTCCTCTTCCTCCTCCCTTCCGGAGGCCCCCAGCCCCAGGCTCAGCCCACCCGGCTCCCCCCATCTGCTCTCTGACACCCCTGCTTTCTTGTGATTTTGCTCCTACTCCCCGAATGTGCTCCTCTGTCTCTTGCAGGCTCCTGCC
Source organism: Paguma larvata (assembly GCA_030068075.1). NCBI lineage: Eukaryota > Metazoa > Chordata > Mammalia > Carnivora > Viverridae > Paguma > Paguma larvata. The sequence continues at coordinate 44,895,130 of CM057844.1, read as the reverse complement.
CTCAACGTTTCTTTCTTTCTGAGAAAGAGAGAGAGAGAGACAGAGCATGAGCGGGGGAGGGAGAGGAGAGAGGGAGTGTGAAAGGGAGACACAGAATCCGAAGCAGGCTCCAGGCCCCGAGCCGTCAGCACAGAGCCCGACGCGGGGCTCGAACTCACGAACCATGAGATCATGAATGGAGCTGAAGTCAGATGCTCAACCGACTGAGCCACCCAGGGGCCCTGGTTCCTGCCCGTTCAGACAGCGCTGGCCGGTGGGCTGGATGCCGGCCACTCACACAATTTTAAATGGCCTAGTAGCCACCGGGTTAAAAGGTAAAATGAATGAAATGAAATTATATAATTACAGATTTCAATTAATGTTTAATTATCTATTTATCTATTTTCCTTAACCCAGTAGGTCCAAAGTAGTAGTATTTTGACATGCCATCAACAGTTTAAAATTGTCGAGATAGTTCACGCTCTATCCTATTTCCGTAGTAAGTCTTCAGAATCTGGCGTGTATTTTTACACTTAAAGCACATCCCATTTCAGACACAAAACTTCCATCAGAAATCCTCAATCTCAGGGCCCCTCGGGGGCTCAGTCGGTGGAGGGTCCGACTCTTGATTTCGGCTCAGGCCATGATCCCAGGGTCGTAGGATCGAGCCCAGAGTCGGGCTCTGTGCTGAGTGTGGAGCCTGCTTGAGATTCTTTCTCTCTTTTTCTCTCTCCCTCTACCCCTCCCCCAAGCATGTGTGTGTGCGTGCTCTCTCTCAAAAAAAAAAAAAAAAAAAAAGAAAGAAGAGAAAAAGAAAGAAGGAAAAAAAGGAACTGCCGAGTCTGTATTTAGGTTTTGAACAATCTACGGTTGAAAAGACACGCACTCACCCACGCGCTTCCAAAACGTAAGCTTCCCAGTAACGGAATTGAATTTCTGTTTTCGAATTTAAGTTTAAAATCTAGTTTCTGAAAAAAGGGACCTCAGGTACAAACCAAGGAACTCTGAGTCCAGTATGGATGTCCGTAAATAATGATGTAGCGATGGCGGTTCCTCGGTGGCCATGACCGCGTCGTGCAGCGTAACAGGTTAACGCTGGGGAAGCTGGGGGGATGGGAGGACTCTGTACCGTCCCCAACTTTGCTGTAGGTCTGAAACTATGCTAAACTTAAAGCTTACTCGGCATTCAAAGCCTCCGCTCCTCGGCCACGCTGGCCACACCTCGGCGCCCACACGCACCGGCCGCACCGCCTCCGGGGAGGAGGGGAGGGGGTTCTTGGCTGGGGCTCCTCCCTGCTCACGTGGACGCCACGCCCACATTGCCCTGACTTGCCTCGGGCCCTCCTGGGGCAGGCAGCCCACCCCAGAGCAGGGGGAGTCCCGGCCTCCCTGGAGACCCAGAGAGAAGTCAGTCCCCAGGCCAGACTCTGGCTGGGACCCCCCCCCCTCCTCGGGCCTCCCCTCCTCAGGCACCATGGGGGGCCCCCAGACACCTCAGCTCAGTTCCCTAAACCCCCAATCACCGTGCCCCCAAAACCTGCATTGCCGCCAGGGCTCTTGGCTCCGAAGGTCCCCCCCCAGCCCTCTCCAGCTCACCCCTGCAGCCGCCCCTTCTCAGAGCCTCTCCTGCAGGGACCAGGCCCTTGTGCTCAGACATTGTAATGCAGACATGCAAATTGGAACGGTGACTTTGTTTTTCAGAGTTTGGGTAACCTACTTTAGTTCTCACTTAAGGTGGATCAAAGCCTGACTAACAACGCCCTCTTTCCTCCGTGTGCCCAGCGAGAGGCCTCCCCCTGCCCCTGCGCCCTCCACCGCAGAGCCCCGGGCCTGCTCCCAGCGCCCCGCGGGGGCTTCTGGTGCCCCCCAGTAAAGTCCGAACAGGCCCGATCCACCCGCCGCCGCCGGCCCCCCGGTCCCCCCCCACCCCGTCCTGCGGGGCTCGGGCCACAGCAGCTCCACGGCTCCCGCACCTCCTGTTCCCTCAGTCCAGCCGGGGAGCCCAGCCTCGTCCCCATGCGTCACGCCCCGAAGGCACCTCCCTGGGCCCCCATCTTGGGGAGCCCTCCTTGCTACTCCTTCCAGAGGGACCCTCCGATCTCCTCGTACGGGTCAGGGTTTGTCATCGTGTCGTGTCCGTGAGCGTCTGTGAGCCACGTCTGTCCCTGCGCGCACCTGCGGGCGGGACCAGCGCAGCCCCCTCCCCCGCGGCGCCCACCTCCCGCCCAGCGCGGGGCCTGGCTCGGGGGGCGGCGCTGGGAGCCCCCCGGTGCCACTCACGTGTGTGTTCCTCCCGTGTCCCTCCCGCGCCTGACCCGGGCCTCGGCGCAGCTTATGGCTAAAGAAGAGCAGTAATTGCTTACACTAAAACTTCTCTCCAGGATTCAGGAAACCAACCTGAACTCATTAACCTTGGGGGGAGTGGGACCGAATAGCAATGGCCCTTGCCCTCGTCTGCTCGTAAAAACGGCCGTGAGGAGCGGGCAGCTCCCCGCCACCCGTCACGTGGCCCCCGCTCCAGGAACGAGCCATGTGGCCGCATTAGCCGCGGGCTGAGGAGGAGGAGACAGAGGTGTGGGGAGGGGGCCGGGTGCCCGCAGTCACGCAAGCGGTGACCTTGGAGCTGGGGGTCCTGGCCCCGGAGGAGCCGGCTGAGCGCCCGGACAAGGGAGGCGAACCAGGGCCCCGAGCGAGGGGCCCGCCAGCTCCTCCCTCTGTGCCGCCGCGGGCCCTAGAGCCCACAGGTCCTTGCCTTTAAGGGACAGGCATTCACCAGGGGTCAGGAAGCAGCGCGGCCCCCGCCCGGTCCCCTAGGAGAAGCACGCCTTCAGCAGGGGGCTAATGCACGTCCACGGTCAGGTCACGCACCGTGACCCCTGAGGCCCTGTGCCCTTGTCCGAAGCCCACTCTGCGAGAGGGCCGGCCTGGTGGGCGCGGGGCCTGGGCTGAGAGGGGCCTCGCGCCAGGGTTTGGGGCTCTGCTCTCACCATCCCGACCTTCTTCAGGTTCCGAACGCGGGCCCTGCTGTCTCAATATGCCCTGAGCCCCGAGAATCAGGAAGCCGGTTCTGGCGGCCAGTGTTTGCTCGGAGACCCTGGCAGCTGCGGCACCAGGCGTGGCAGATGACAGGGTGCGCAAGACAGAGGCCTCCCGGCCCTCCCTCAGCTCGCGCTCAGGCCGCAGGGGCCTGTGGCCTGCACTGACTGTGTCAGGGCTGGGAAGGTGGTGGCCAGTATTTCCACTGTTCCCTGTAGCTTGGGGGGAGCTTAGGGGGCACCGGAAGGCCCAACTCAAGATAGGGTCGTGGGTAAGCTCTCACCGAAGAGGGAACGCTTGAGCTGAAAGATGAGAAGGAGCCAGGAGACCCCAAAAGAGCATCCCCGGGACAGTGCCAAGTTCAAAGGCCCTGGGGCGGTCACGAGCTGGGGGTCTCGGTCATTTCGGGCTGCTGTCGCAAATACAGACAGGGAGGCTTGAACATGTCGTTCTCGGTTTTGGGGCCTCGGAGCCCCGAGATAACGGTACCAGCGGCTTCTCAGTCTGGTGAGGGCCTCTCTTCCGGTTTGCCTTCTGGCTGCGCTGGGCGTCTTGCTTATTCTTGTAAGAAAACGAATCCCACCACGGGGACCCCACCCCCACGACAACATCGGAACCTATTATTATCTCCCAAAGGCCCCGCCTCCAAACGCCATCCCCCTGGGGGATGGGGCTTGAACACTCAGCCCGTCACACCGGGCGTGCCGAAATAGCGACAGGAGCTGGGTGTGCCGGGCACGCAGGGCGCCAGGGGAGAACGAGGAGAGGACTCCCGGGCTGAGATCGGATTTTGTGGGATTTACACACGGAAGGGTTAAACAGGAGAGCGACTCGACGGTCTGCGTGTTTCTAGGACCGAAGCCTGGATCCCAGCAAAGCTCTGTGTCCTCTGAAATGTAACATGAAATGAGCCCCCGTGACCCCGTCTCTCCTACGAGGACCCCGAAGCTCGCCGGAGTCTTCATCCAGCTGTCACTTTCCCTTCCCTCCTTGTGCTTATCCGCGCCCGCCTCGTCGGGGCCCGTGCGCCCCACACGCAGGTTCGAAGCCAGGCCCGCTCTCGGGCCCAGCGTCGCTGCAGGCCGTCCGCCTTCTGCACCCACGCCGTGCTCCGTTTCCACCACGCGCGGGTGCTGTCGGATGCGGCCACCGTGGAGATCCCTTTCTCACCGCGGGAAAATGTGCCAGTGGACAAGGCTGCTACCGGGGACCTCTCTGTCCTTCGGCCTCCGGAGTTTTAGGCCCTTCCAAGCAAGTGCGTCGCCGGGGAGCAGGTGCACACGAGCTCTCCCATCCGAGTGGTGATGACTGGCGATCCGGAGGGGCCCGGCCGGCGGCGTTTCTTCCGCGAAAGAGAAGAGAACGCCACGGAGCTGACCTCTCTCAGTGAGAGCCCATGCTGTTCGCCCACCCTGCTCTCTCCGTGACACGCGTGTGCGCGCGTGTGCGCGTGTGCATGGGCAGGTGCAGAGTGGGTGTTGGCGTTAGACACATTTCTCACTGTGAGTCACAGGAAATGTTTGCGAGCTCCCGCTCTCATGTGGGAAACTTTTATAAAGTCGAGTCGCAAGCGCTGCTTTGCCAAGTAATTATCCCAATTTACCCTCCCACTGACAGGGTCCTCGCCAGTCTTCACCTACACTTCCTGTGTATGGAATTTGTAATTTTCGCTAATCTAATGAGTAGAAAATGTTACTTTGTTGCACCTTAATTTGCATGGCCCTGACTATTAATGGGTCTGAACGTTCCTACATGGCTTTATTTACTATTGTGCTTCCTCTTCTGTGAAATACTGGCTTGTGTCTGGCGCCTGTTTTTCTATTGTATTGTTTGGTAGTCCTTCTTTACCTATCCTGTATATTAATCCTTTGCTGGTTATTGTGTTGCAAATTATCTTCCCCTGGTTTGGGGCTTTTCTTCTCATTCTCTGTGTGGTGTCTTTTGAGCACCAGAAGTTCCTAATTTTAATGTAATATTATCAGGTTGTCTTTCAGCATTAACGCTCCCTGCATTTGTTTAAGAAATCCCTTGTTGCATGGAGGTCCTGAATATATTCGTTTACATTTTCTTCTAAAGGCTTTAGCATTTTGCATTTACGTTGAAGTCTTTTCTCCACGGGAAATTGACTCGGGGGTATGGGCGAGGAAGGACTCACGATCGCGTTCCTTGCTGTGTGGAAACCAGCTGTCTTGCTCCTGTTGTTTTGAAAGGACTGTCTTCCCCACCGATCAGCAAAATTTCGTGAGCCAGTATCCCAGTTCTTTATTCTATCGGTCAGTTTCTCTCTTCACAGAATAGACGATGTTATAATTACTCAAGTTTTCAATAAATCTTGAGCTCTGATCTCTGATACCGCATGCTCCCATATCCTATTTTTCTTCAATTTCTGACAACTTTGTTCTTTCATAAAAAATTTTATAGCCATCTTGTCAAGATCCTTAAAAAGAGAGAGAAAGAGAGAAGAGAGAGAGAGAGAAGTCTGTTGGGATTTTGGACTGGAATCCATTGTGTCTATGGATCAGAAGAGGAACAGGCATCTCTCGATGATTTCTTTTTTTTTATTTATTTTTTAACATTTATTTATTATTGAGAGACAGAAAGAGACAGAGCATGAGCATGGGAGGGGCAGAGAGAGAGACACCCACGCAGAATCCAAAGCAGGCTCCAGCCTCTGAGCTGTGAGCACAGAGCCCGATGTGGGGCTCGAACTCACAGACCGTGAGATCACGACCTGAGCTTAAGTCGAACGCTTAACCGACTGAGCCACCCAGGCGGCCCCTCTCTTGATACTTTCTGCCCATGAATGTATCACTTCATTTTTCATACCTTGTCTTTTAATATATTTTTGTAATTTTCTCCAAATATGTCTTGCTTCTTTTTACAAGGGTTCTCCTTGGGTACCCTATAGTTTTCACCATGATTGTAAATGGTATTTTTTCCCCCAACTATTTGTTGCTGTTATAGAAAGTAATTGATTCTTTTACATCGATTTCTTTTATCCAGTCATCTTGCTACACACTCTCATTGTTTCCAGTCATTTTTCTGTAGATGTTGAGTTCTGGACAAAGATAAACACATCTACAAATAGCGATATTTTTATTTCTTTTCTAGTCCTTATGCCATTTTTTTTCTTACTGCTAGGACCTTCGGTAAGCATTGAAACTAACTGGCATCTACTGTGATGGTGGCATCTTTTCCTGTTCCTGATCTCAGAAGTTCAGTATTTCACCATGAAGAAATATCATTTAGGGGCGCCTGGGGGGCTCAGTCGGTTAAGTGCCCGACTTCGGCTCAGGGCATGATGTCACGGTTCGTGAGTTCGAGCCCCGAGTCGGGCTCTGCGCTGACAGCTCGGAGCCTGGAGCTCGCTTCGGATTCTGTGTCTCCCCCTCTCTCTGCCCCTCCCCCACTCACGCTCTGTCTCTCTGTGTCTGAGAAACAAATAAACCTAAAAAAAATGTCATTTCATGTACAGATTTTACTGATGCCCTTAAATCAACCTGAGGATATTTCAAAACTATTTCTCTTTGGATAAGATTTTTTAAAATTATGAATGGGCATGGAATTGTATCAAATGCCTTTTCTGCATCTCTGAGCAGCAGACTGTAATGGTTTTCCTCTTTTCATCTGTGAATGCGGTGAGTGACATTTATAGATTTTTCTAACATGAAACCTGTTTGCGTTATTGGGATCGGCCCAACATGGACGCGATGCACCATCTTCCCATACGCCGCTGCATTCCAGTGGCTAATATTTTATTCGGGACTTTTGCAGCCTTATCCGTAAAGAGATTGCCCTATAACTTTCCTTTCTCGCCGCGTCCTTAATTTTCCTTCCTCCCACGGTCTTCGGAAGCCTTGAGGGTCTCTCCCTTGGGAGGGTCCTTTCCAAAACCCAGAGGGGAGTGGAACCCTGACAGTGCGTCCATACCCGGACATCGGCTTTCACAGACTTTGGAAATGGAAGCCCTTTGACGTTATCCAGTTAGGAGAGAGTCTCTTCCAGCTCCTTGCTGGCTCTTTCCGCCCTGCTCCCTTCCATCCCTGCCCCTTGCTGTAAAGTATCGGAGTGAGCACAGGCATTTGGGGGATCCAGCCCAAGGAGAAGTTGAGTTGGGGATCCTTTTACTTCACGGGATATATTTCATGTGCTTGGCAGCCACTTCCTTGCGTTGTTAAGTTATTGCTACCTGAGCTGGTGTGGCACTGGCTTCAGGAACACTCTTGCCCCCGGGTGGGTAGCAGGAGCTACGGTCAAGAAGGAAGGAGCATCTGGATTGGTCCTCTGGCACCGGCCACCTAAACCATGCGGGTGGTGGAGAGACGAGGCGTGACACACAGGGGGCCAGAGCTTGCGCATGGGAAGTTACTTGGCATCGGCTGGCACGGACGTGAGAGACATTCGGTGGAGATTTCCCAAACGTCAATAACACCCTCTGAAATGTAGGACATAGAACAGTGAGCTCACGAGCCAAACCAACAAACGAACGCACAACGTTTCCAAGTGATCAATAACCAAAGATATTCTTAGTCAACAAGGGCAGAAGCAAGCCTGAATGGCGTTTCTCCTCTTGCCATAGAAAATGAAAGTACAAAATCCTGGTCGTAGGAAAAGGTGATCGAAGACTCTACGGCCCCAAAAATGTTGGCAGAAACTGTCGTAGAAGGAATGAGCAGTTGACCGATGCAGACAGGGCGCTGGGGCGCCTGGGGGCTCAGTGGGTTGAGCGTCCGACTTCGGCTCCGGTCATGATCTCATGGTGTGTGGGTTCGAGCCCCACGTCGGGCTCTGTGCTGACGGCTCAGAGCCTGGAGCCTGCTTCGGATTCTGTGTCTCCCTCTTTCTCCCCTTCTCCACTCGAACTCTCTTGTCTCTCAAAAATGAAGAAGCGTTAAAAAAATTAAAAAAAAAATAGAGTGTGCTGTTTTCCTGCGTGTTATGTTTGTGGCACCTTTCAACTTCCTCCCATTTGTCGTTTCTTGTGATACGTTTCTCCTTCTAAATCAAGATTTACTTTTATTTTACTTTTGTATGAATCCGCATAGTTTGTTCTGAGGAGGGGTCTCCCAGACTGGAGAAACTTCAGGGTCTGCCCTTGGCCAAAAGGACTCACGTCGGAGGAGAGACACCCTCCCTCGTTTTCTACGTTTTGCGAGAGTTTGTGTGGAATCGGAATGAACGGCGTCTCGAAGGTTAGCAGAACTCCGGTGCAAACATTCTGGCCTGGGGGGGTTTTGTTTGTGAGCTTGTTTTTTGTTCTGTGTTCTGTTTCTTGGCGGGGCGGTATTTCGGATTGCTGCTCAGTTTCTCAGCTATGAAACTGCATAGGCAGGAGTTATAGACGTCGAATCCTAAGCTTCTTTAAAAAGATATCTCTGCTTCATCTGTGGTTCTGCCCCTTTCATTGCTGATTTTCCTTCTCTTCTCTTCTCTCCCACCCACCGATGGTTCTTTTCTGTTCTTTCTTCTTTTTGGTAAGTGTTACCAGAGATTTATCTACTTTATTAAAGATTTCAGAGACTCCATATGGGCCTTGTTTATTCTCCGTTTTTTTCTTAACATCTGCTTTTTTTTCCTCGTTATCTCTTTCCTTTTACCTCATTAGGGCTTGCTGTTTTTCTCATTCTAACTTAAAAAACATTTTTTTTGAAGTTTATTTATTTTTGAGAGAGAGAGACAGAGAGAGCGAGTGGGGGATGGGCAGAGAGAGAGAGGGAGGGAGAGAATCTCAAGCAGGCTTCACACGGTCAGCACAGGGCCCAGTGTGGGGCTTGAACTCACGAACCTCGAGATCATGACCTGAGCCAAAACCAAGAATTAGACGCCCAACCAACTGAGCCATCCAGGTGTCTTATTCTAACTTTTTAATTTGGATAAGTATCTTTAATTTTCAGCCTTCTTCTTTTAAATATGTTTATAAGTATATAAGCTTACCTCAAAGTCTTGCTTTCTGGGCATTCTAAAAGGGTTGATATGTACTATTTTCAACTTTCACTTAGCTGTAAGTTCTGTATTTCTTAAACTTTCATTTCTTTTGACTTATTCATTAACGCCTGAGTGTCTTAGAAGTGTTTTTAACTTCCAAACACACAGAATTTTTTTATTTCTGACTTTTCATTCAGTTGCATTGCGATCAGTAACGTGGCTCGTACCGATTCTTCAAATTTGTTGAGACTTAATCTATGACTTAGCACCGGGGCAGTTCTGGTAGATACTGTGTGCACGCTTGGAAAGAAGGAGCCTCCTTTCACGGTTGAGCCCAGTTCTGTACACAGGGACACTCACGTGACACACGTATATAAAATGAATTCGATTTGTTCATTGTGTTTTTACATCTTCTTCGTCAGTACTAACTTTGTCTGCTTGACCTGTAAATAACTGAAAACATCGTGTGATAATCTTTCATCAGGATGATGAGTTCGTCGATAACCCCCTATGTCTATAGCAACTTTTGCTTTGCATACTTTGATGCTATTTTATGGTATCTTTCTGGCAAATTGGACCCTTTATGGAGTGACCTCGATCCTTAATAATGCTTTTTATGGTATATTGTATGATACATCTAGTTTTATCTGACAGCAGTTTTCTTTTATTTAGTATTCGTAAATAAGTGACTTTTACTCACTTCACTTTCAACCTTTTTGTGTTCTTTGGCTTTGAGTATGTAAATATCACATAGCAGGAGTCCTGAAAATCCAATTTGCTAATGCCTTCTAACCGCCAAGGAAATCAGATTCGTTTCTATCATCTTATTTTCTACCAATTGTGCTTTTATGCTTTCTTCCTCCTCTCTTGTCATATAAATGCCATACATGTCATATGTGTCTTCATATGCACGTATGATATATATTTGTGTAGCATATATGTGACATCTGCATATTTAAAAGATCAGTTGGGTTGTTTAGTTTTTTTCCTTTCTTCTGGTTTGGAAGTTTATACAATTTCTATAACTTTTGTAGCTGCCTCTGAAATTAGAACACCGTAATATCTTCACCCTTCACTTATATCTTCGCTCCTCTCCTGATAACACAAAGAATCTAGAACGCTAACCTAAATATTCCTGTCCAAAATTACAGATTGCTATTTTCCAGTATTTTAGTCATGTCTTTTTTTTTTGACCCCACAAAATCAGATTATTAGTTTATTTGTTGTTGTTGTTGTTTTAATTTACAATATTTTCAAATTCTTGGCTCACGAAATCTTCTTAAAAGCCCATTCTTTCTTGGATTCCCTCGTATAAAAAATGGTCATTAGTATAATGGTCCTCTTGGCACCCCACTCAGTTCTGTTTATCTGAAAATGCCTTTGCTTAATCCTTGTTCTCAAAAGGTTATTTGGCTGGGTACCCAATTCTAAGCCAATGGTTCCTCTCTCTCTCTCTCTCTCTCTCTTTACCTTTAGTGTTCTGCAGGTCCAAGGGTTATTTTAATTTTATTAATCTTGTTTGGTGCTCACTGTTCTTCCTGGCACCAGTGGTTGGGGGTCTTTTATTGCCTCCGGAAAATTATCAGACACTGTTTCTTCACCTGTTCCTTCTCTGCTACCCTTCCTTTTCTCTCCTTCTGGGAGACATTAGACTTTCTCAATAAAACTGCTATGCCTTCCAACCCCTTTCTCTTAGTTTTCAGCCCCCTCTCTTCCTTTCCCAAATTTTGGGTAATTTCTTTACATCTATTTTCCAGTTCACTAATGCCCTTTTCAACTGTGTCTAACCTGCTCCTTGATCCAGACACTAAGTTTTCATATTAATGATGATATTTTTTATTTCTTAATGTTCTATTTGATTCTTTTACCAAATCTGCGTGGTCATTTTTTTTATAGGCTCCTGTTTATTATTCTTTTTTTTTTTTTTTTTGCTTAGTAAATATTATTTATTTTGATAAAGACCTTGAGGGCAGGAACTCTGCCGTAACTTGGTTATCTCCAGCACTACCTAGCATATCGCTCTGTGAGAAAATAGTACTTGGTGTGACTACAGTTAATCAGTAATTGATCATATTCAGACTGAGTTCTTCTGTTGTTTTGGAGGCAAGCTAATGAACAGATTTCATAACAGTGCGGGTTATATGAGCTTCAGCTTCTACAGTGTCACCTTTACTTATTTATTTTTAAATTGCGATGCATCGGTAATAAACATTTGGTTTTTGTGGTCAAACACAGTCTCAATGACAAGTTAAAATATAAACAGCCTAACATCAGAACGGAAGCAAAATTTTATGTATTTCTGCAATAGCAGCTCTGACACTATTTTTATACGGGGTAACAACAAGGGCATCAACTTCATTATTTTCCAAATTTAAGTTTAGTTGACGTATTTTATTGAAATGATTCTTCGCTAAACATTCATCTTTTTAAATTCCAAATTTTAGTAAACATTTCATACGTGCTTCTCTGTTTTCTGTGATAGTAATTCCAATACCTGAGGCTCCTGGGATGTAAGTTTTTCATTTCCGTAGTGAGTGGTTTACTTGTGTATTTGGTGATCTTGAATTGAGAACTCATATTTGTTTGGTCTTAATCCATGGAAAATCTTGGGGGGGGGGGAATGATCATGCTTTTCTCAAGAGAACATTCATATTTGTTTCTCCCAGGCACCAACGTTGCACCAGCAACCTGGTTCACACCCTGCTTCTTAACCACCGGCAATGCTAAACATGACATCTGCCCCCAGGAGGGTCTCCACGGGTCCCCCTTCAGCTCACTTTCAGGGCCAGGGAAGTCAGAGGCTTCCCTCCTTTCTGCAAAATTATACTTTACATCAAATCTAATGAAGGTGTCCTCGGAATATTCAGAGAGCCACCTGCAGAAACAGGGTGCTGACTTACATCTCTTAAAGATCACACTCGCTGTTCTATGGAGAAAGGACTGGGGTGAGGGACACATGGAGGGGGCAGAGTGGATGCTGGGGAAACAGTCAGAGGCAACCGTCAGTCTTTTAGGTGAGAAATGGCGGCGCTCTGACCCAGGCTGGGATCCGCGAGATGAAGAGAAGGGCATGAACCCCAGTTCGTGGAGCGCCTGCTCGTTGACTTGTGTCCCTTGCTCACCTACAGGCACGGAAATGTGCGATTAGCCACAGTCTCTCATTAGCTTGAAATTTCTCTCCCACCTCTCGGATGTTAGCGAGCAGAAGGTGAAAGATGTGGGAACATCCGGCGTGGCCAGAAGGTACCAGGACACGAATACCCTCGTGCGTCATTGGTGGAGGCTAAACTGGAACACTAATTTTGGAGGACAGTTTGGTCAAATCTATCAAAATGTTAAACGTACAATCTCTTGGTTAGGAGTTTCTCCAAAGGACGCATACAAAATGTGCACCAAAATACATGAAAAGGTTAAAGGGACATCCAACGTACTGCCGTACGTAGTAAGAGCAACAAACAAAACCAACCAGAAAACCCGACTGCGATCTGAACGCCCGTCTGTGAGGACGGGTCTGGTAAATGAAGATTCACCAACGTCACGGAAGACGGTTTTGTTTTCCACAGAGAGGCACATCTAAGGGAGAAAGAGATCCCTGCTCATTTAAGTGTAAAAAGCAAAATGAAGAACAATGTGTATAGAAAGATTGCGTCCATAAAAAAAAAATTTTAACGGCCAAATAAAAAACATACGCATTTATATGCAGAGATGGGCACGAACCGTTTTCTGGGAGGATACGCAAGTCACTTACAATGACGCACGTCGGAGGAAGCAAGCAGGGCTCCAGGGTAGAAAGCAACTTTCGCTTTTCATTTTATGCCTTTTTTATACATTTTGAAAATTCCACTGCAAGCCATGTATTGCTTTTGTTTGAAGAGGTTAGCCTGCTTTTATGGGACTCTTTTTGATTAGGGAACCTGCTCCCCACAGTTATTACATCTCCTGCTGCTGCTGCTTCATCATTGCCACAGGTTCCTCCCTGGAAGACTACGAACAATCCTGAGTCCCTCCGGTCCTAAAAAGCCAACCTTCCCCAAAGATCTCCAAATTCTATTATTAAGAGAAAAACATAGATTTCAAATAATATGCATAAAATGATCCCATTTTCGTAAACAATAACGGAATCAATGCGCGTACGTGTGTCTAGGAGAAAAAAAGTCGAGGGAGATTTATCCATTCATTCGACAAAACTGTATTGTGCGCCTGCCAAGAGCCCGGCATTGTTGTCGAGATGCGAGTTCAAAGGGCACCGGAGTGCCTGCGCTCTCGCTCGCTCTCTGCAGCCCAGACTCTAGAATCTGAAGGCTGATGTGTACCAGGAGGTTAATGGCAATTCACTGTGGGTGAGCTTTTATATCACCTTCCTGTTTTTCTGTATCCTCTGATTCATTTCTTTCTGGCCCAGCGTATGGCACAAAAGATCTTACATAAAAATAATAATTAAGCCATAAAACATAATCTCTCTACCCCTCTGGTTTTGTCTCTCTCTTCTCCAAACGCCTACGCGCACCCACGCGGTATTGGAGACACACCGATACTAACACATTTTGGGGAATGATCTGGAAATCAAATTTCAGTGTGCACCTTGTATTTTATCTGCGACCCTCCTTTTAAACGACCGGGTCCCGGCACTTCTGATCCTCTCCCAGTGGCCCTCCTCGGGCCCCCCCTGGCCCGTCCCTTGGGGCTGCTTTCCTTGGGATTCGGCCTCTGGCCGACTTTCCACCCTCCGCCCTTGCCCCGTGACAGGTGGCCCCAGTGAGCCCTTCACGCCTCCTCCTGGAGGCCCCATCGGGTCCTCAAACAGCAAACCCCAGAGACGAAAGTCCTCGGTTCTCCGTCCAGGAGACGGAGTGGCACCCCACGCCCCCCACCCGGCCTCGGGGCTGAGAACCCACTCGCCCAAGCCACCTCTGCTCCCTGCCCTCGCCCCCCCTCTCAACGAAGCCAAGCCGGCTTTGCCTTTCCACACACCCTGCCCCGCCTCGCCTCCGCGCCTGGGATTTGAGGGCGTCTGTCACGGGTTCAAGCCCTTCCTTCCCCCCCTCTCCCCCCCACACACTAGATCATCCTTCACACAAGTCGGGAGGCCTTAGACCGTTGGTCCCCAACTGCCACCCTGGCAATTTGGCCACATCTGATCACGACTGTCCTGTAATTATGTTGACATCTCTCCCCCTCTCTCTCTAAAACAACTAACTCATTTACACTTAGTTTTAAAAAAACAACCTATCCCTGGATGGTTGAGCCTCATGCTAACCAAATCCCAGGCCTGACGCGTCACTTATCCAACCAAATCAAAACAGACGTGTAACTAATCAGACGGGAGCTGTCCATCACGTTCCCCCGGAACCACGGCCAGTGCCACCCAGGTAGGCACGGCACTGCCTTTCAAAACGCCCACCGGCGCTCGGGCCCCCGCACGGCTGCCTGTGTCTGAAGAACACTCCAGGCCTCTGGAGCGGCTAACGGGGCCTCCCGCCCTCCCCACTCTCTCTTCCCCGACAGCCTCGGCCTGGGCCCGCCCGCCCGCCGCGGCCTAATTACGGCTGCCTCACACTGTCTGCTCTTTCACACCTCCCTGCCGCCTTCGCAGCCTCGTTAGGGCTCTCGGCCACCTGTCAAGCAGCTCCTCCCCGGGAGCACGGAGGCGGCCAGGCCCTGCCCGGCGCCCCCTCCTCGTCCTCGGCAAACCGGGTGGGCGCCTCTCGGGACGTCTCCCAGGCCCCGGTGCCCCGGCTCGGGACACCAGACCCTGAGCCCCCATGGAAGCGTCGTCTTTGCACCTGCGGCCAGGCACACAGTAGGTGCTTGATCAACGTCGAGCAAAGACCGGGGGCTGTGTGTAGGTGGAAGGAGACTCGAATTTACAGGGAACAGACCTGGCTTGGAGATTGGGCCTTTGCACCCCCCCCCACGACTTGTGTGACTGCCGCTGGACACTGTCAGAGGCTCCTCTCTGAGCCTCTGTTTCCCCGTCTGTACGATGGGCTGATTAAGCGCCCCTCCCAAAGGCTTCGGCGCGCCCGGGCGGAGAAGTGAATGGGGGCTTCTTCCCGGGACGGTACCAGGGACACCTCTGTGTCCACCCAATCGGCACCGCTGTGTCCCCTCTGTGAGCCCGTGGGCCTCCCCAGCGTGAGCCTGCTCCCCCGCCCCCACCCCCGGTCCAGGGTCACAGGGGAAGGCAAGTATTACAAGCCTGTTGATTTAACATTTAGGAAGCCAGTGCTTTTTCCTGGACCTCGTCTGCAACACTTAAGCCAATATTTGCGTCTTTGGGATTCTATTTGTATGGTAATTTAAAAACAGGGTTCGGACTTACAGCGGGGCCTCACTCCTGAAACTCCGAACGCACATTAATTTTCTGGACGGTAAAATAATGCCATAATTAAATATTACCATTTCTCTTAAAATAAAATCTGGTAACTCCTCACAAAATGGGTTTTTCGAAACATGATGGCGGTTTCCCCCACAAAACTGCACTCTGGGGAAACTCGTTATTTTCAACGTATGGGAGCGACCCCGAACTTAATGTCAACGCAACGTGAGAAAAATCGATGTGTTAAATTACAATTATTTTCCTGCATTTAAAGTCTCCGAGCTTCCTGCCGTAGCTGACCCAACGACCCCCTCCCGCCCCCCCAGGATGTCTTTAGGGAGAGGCTCCGGGAGCCGGGATGTTTTGTCTCCGTGTTTATGAAGCCTTCTAGATGCCCTTTCTTGTGGTTCCAATTGGCGTTTTTGTTCGTGCTGCAGGCTTCTCTGAAAGGAGGCAGGGCGGGGTGACCCCATGACCCGCGCCCTTTAGTCTCCAAATACGTTCTCTGTGGGGGGAAACATGACGCCCCGTGGGAGAAAACATGGGGCCCAGAGCTGGCCTTCCATGGGCCCCATCTTTAGGGAAGTCAGGGTGGCCGAGGGAGCCTCGGTGGTCCCAGGCTGGAGGCCGGGCGCTGGAGGAGGTGGTGCCGGGTTTCACCCGGGGCGCCCAACCGCCCCAACCAAAGCTCAAGAGGGCCCCCTTGTGGAAACTCCCAAGAACAGCCCTGTACGTGGTGTCCTTCCCCCAACAACGGGTTGCTCCCCGTGACCCCCCCACATCTCCCGGCACTCAAAGACCCAAAGACACTCAATGGAAACCATGGGCCGCCATCCTTCTCTCTTGGAGACCTAAATGTTTCCGCGGGACAAGAACGTTCTTGGCCCCTCCAGGGAAGAAGAGCTGGTAGAAAACCAGCTCCCAAGGCCCCAAGAAGGGTGAAGCCCCTCAAGGTGCCACCCCACAGCCCTTTTGCTTTGCGCTCCTCCGGAGTCTTCACTACACCTTCTTTCTCCCCGAATGTGTCAAAGCCTTGTGATTACCTCACCCAGCGCCTGTTCTGTGGAACAACGAAAGCTTCAGGCTTCTGCCAAGAGGGCGAACAAAGGTTCAGTCCCATGGGAGACTTCTAGACACACGTTCTGTTGAGCAAATGCTGACTGGTTAACCGCCCCCTCACGGCAGGCACCGAGGACGTCCGAGCCCCCACGCCCCTCCTCGAACCACAGTGGACAGCACTGGCTGGATTTGGTATAAATTATGAGCATCGGAGGGCCAACGTGCAGGGCTGGGAACACGGGCGCTGGAGTCGAGCTGACGGGGCCTTGTCCCTGAGACACCAGAACATCTGGGGGAAAAGGCAAAAACTTCCATCAATCACCCTAATGCCTTGGCTATTTGGAAACAGCTGGGCTTTGGCTGGAATTTTCCAGTTTTCATCTGGGTGGGAGCCCCCGCCAGAACGAGGCGTAATTAGCATTATCATGGGGCCGAGGGAGAGTTTTGATGGGAATCGGTTTTGTGCTGGAACATTCCTAAACAAACAAACAGAAAACACTGGCCGATGAGCCGGGCCTGGCGGGCCAGACTCCTGTCCCGAACCCCCGTTCCTCTCCCATCCCTGGGGCTGTGCGTTTCCTTTTCCCTCAGCAGGAAACGCTGGCGCAGGCTGTGGGGGAGAGGTCTGCGCCCCCAGCCGCTCCCGTTACAAGGTGTTGCAGTTTTGGAAACACAAATGGAGATCAGTCACCCCCTCCAGGTGGCACCGAGCGAGGCCCACCTTTTCCGCCGAGCCCACGGTCCGGCCTGCCCCCCCTGCCCCCGAACTTTCCACGGAGGGCCGAGTGAACAGTAACAAACCAGACCGTGCCCTCCGCTAGCCTTTCAACACGCTGGCATCGGACCCTGGTGCCTTCTTCCTTCCCGCCAGCTCGGAACCTGCTTCTCCGGCCCCCCAGGCCCTCCAGGACTCCCCAGGGTGACTTTCGAGGCTCCGAGCTCAGCAAGCAGCGGAGGGCACGCTTCAAAGTCCCGGACGCTGCGGGGAGCGGGCGGCGGGGCGTACGTCTTCTGGGGCACACAGTCCGAGTCTCCCAAGAACGCGCAGCCCCTCTCTCCCCCGCCCCCACCTCCCCGCCCCCAACGCCCGGCCTCGAGCACGAAGGCCTCGGATTAGACGGATGGTGAGTTTCAATCATGGCCAAATGAGGGCCGTAGGAGGGATCCGAAGACCAGCCAGCCGCACCAGAGGGGAAGCTTAGCCTCCTTAGAATTCAGAGTTTGTCTCCGTATTTCTGCGATTTGCTGGTACCGTCCGAGCATGACAGTCCGTACCCTTCTGGGGGGGGGGGGGTGGTCTAAGTGGAAACCGCGTGTGCCTCGTGTGTACCGACTTCATTGGGAGGCACGGCTCGCGCTGCAGCAACGCGGTGACGGCCGCCGTCGCCACAGCCGGGTCCCGAGGCTCGCTGGCGGAGCCGCCGGCGGGTACTGTCGCCCATTGGCGCGTGTCCATCTGTAAACAGCGGCCACCTCTAATCAAGAGAGCTTACTTTTTCGGGCGGGGACTCTTATTTAAAATGTGCGTAAGCTTCCAAGTCCAAACATTCTAGGTGAATTACCTCAAGCCGAGGATTTTGAAAGAAACCAGAGGGTTTCTGATTTTTTTTTTTTTTAAGCAAGAGAACATTTTTTCCCAAAGCAGATCTTAATTCTATCCCAAAATATAAACCAGAGGCTACTTGGGCTAAAGGGGGGGCGGGGAGGCTAGAGCTCCGCTCACCGGGCCTCTGCTTTTCTCCCAGAAAAAAACGTTAGGGGTCTTCAGAAACCAGCTTGTAAACATGAGTACAAACAAAGGTGAAAGAAACAGACTCCATTCTCGAGCTACAGCGAGGCCCCCCATGTGCCAGCCACCAGCCTCACGTGGCCCCTGAGCCCCCGAAATGCAGCCAGTTCTAAACTGAGTTGTGTGTAAATACACACCCGATTTCCAAGACTTTTGGGGACAAAAACGCCTCTATCTCATTAATAGTTTTCCTACTTCTTGCATGTTAAGACACAATATTTGGGGCTGAATAAAATATCATTAAAATTAACTTACCTGTTACTTTTTAGCCTTTTTACGTGGCTGCTAAAAGCGTGAAGTCACGCGCGTGGGTGACATCTGTGGCTCAGGTTCTCTTTCCCCTGAGCAGTGCCGTGGCGCCCGGTGGGGCCTTCCCTGGGGGTTACAACCACATCGGGGTCCTGTTTGGCTGGGGTGGGTTCCGAGGTTCGACCAGGGCTTCGGGGCGCCCGGGTGGCTCAGTCGGTTAAGTGCCCAACTCTTGATCTTGGTTCAGGTCCTGACCTCACATTCGTGGGTTCAAGCCCTGAGTCGGGCTCCATGCTGACAAGTGCAGAGCCTGCTTGGGATTCTCTCTCTCTCTGCCTCTCTCTCTCTCTGCCTCTCCCTCTCTCTCTCTGTCTTTCTCTCACTCTCTCAAAAAATAAACATTTAAATACACACATGCGCTTCACACACGCCCATGTGTGTACACACACAACAACAACAACGACAACAAAGGATTTAAAGTAAAGCACCTGGCATCAGGTTGTGAGGCTGGATCCAGCCTGTCCTCAAAGCTCTCAGCAGGCTTTGATGCTCACACTTAGATCTCTCTCCACCTACTTCTCTTTCCTCTCTACTTGCTTGGATCATCCAAGACTCCCAGCCTGCTGGGAACTCCCTTATCCACCATCCTCGCACCTTGAGCCAGATTGTTAGGGACCCCAACGACTGTAAGCCTTCTCCTTCTCTGCTTCCACTTCAAGCCTGATCATAAGAGCCACACATGCAATGGAAATCACGAGCTGATTTTTGGGAGGAGAAACCCAAAGGGTGGGAGAAGTGTCAACAGGGAGCTCACGTGTGTCAGCGTTACGGTGCACAAGTCACTCATTCGTTCATTCAACTAAGGGAGCAATTATTTTGAGCACTTACTATGTGCAGGTATTGTTCTAAGTGCTTTCATGTCTTAACAACAAATAGGAATTGAGCATCCATCAGGCATTGTCCTAGGTGCTGGAGAATCAGCAGTAAGCAAAAGAGATAAAGGCCTGTTTTCACATAGCAGGCAAACTAGACAGTAAGAGACAGGAAGAAAAAAAGGAGAGAAGGGAAGGGAAAGGAAAGGAAGGGAAGGAAAGGGAAAAGACGGGAAGGAAAGGAAGGTGGAAAGAAGGAAGAAAGAAAGAGGAAAGAAAGAAAGAAAGAACACGAAAGAAAAAAGGGAGAAGACAGAATGAAAGAGGGGGAGGAAGGAAGGGGAAGGAAGGAGGGAAGGGAGGAAGGGAGGAAGGAAGGAGGGAAGGAGGAAGTGAAGGAAGGAGGAAGGGAGGGAAGGGAGGAAGGAGGAAGGAAGGAGGGAAGGAGGAAGTTAGGAAGGAAGAAGAAAGAAAATTGAGGAACCTGTGTGACACCCCAGCAGCAATAAGCACACCCAGAGCCCAGATCTTGGTTTCTAAACACCATCCACCAAAAAGAAAAAAAAAAGAATCAAGACTCCTTGAAAAAATGGTTAATTTCAGGGCAAGGGCAAGGAAAGTACAAAATGAGCCTGGAAGATCTTTCAATACCAGAAAATAAGGAAGCACTCACAAAAATGACAAGGGCATGCAGAAGGTGACCCAAGAGCCATGCTGGAGGGTCTCTCCCAATGACCAAAGCAGGGACAATTCAGCAACAAAATGAATAATGACAGCAATGGATTGTAACCTATGAAATCAATATATCCGGGTTCATCCTAATACAAATAACAAGTGAATAGAGAGATATATGGGAGAACAGACAGTGCTTCCGTACAGCACAATTCCAATCAACAAACTCAGAAGGTCTGACGCAACGAGAGAATATCCATTTGGAAAACACTACGGTAATAACTGTCATAGGCAAGGATCCTCAGCCGTCATCGGCAGATGCTAAAATTAGTGGAGGGAGAAGTATAATGCAAAACAAGAGATTTACATGATCTCTAAGTATATGCCCCTATGATAACTATTAATCACAAAGAGAAAAGTAGTAATTTAACAGGAAGAAACCCGATGGCCGCCTCCTTAAGCAAGCAATCAAGGAGACCTTCCCCAGTACTGGGACAAACTGACAGGACACCACGTGGCTCCTGGGGTGTGGCGCTGTTGGTCACAGCATCTCTGTGCACACTGAGCAAAACTGCAGAGGCTGAATTTAATCACTAAGCAACTTCAGACGACCCCAGACTGAGGACCGCACTACAAAATACGGGCCAGCACTCTTCAAAAGCGGCGAGGTCATGAGAGACAGAGACCGAAGAAGTCTCTCCGATGAAAGGAGACAAGAGACATGAAAAATACACGTGATGCGTGATCCTGAATCAGACTGCACCGAAAAGGAGACACTGATGGGACAGTCAGGGAACCGTGTCTAGGGTTCGGAGATTAGTTAGTGACATCATATCAATACTAATGTCCCAGTTTTGGTCAAGAACTATGGGCGTGATATTAACATTTGGGGGACGGGGCGAAGGGAATGCCAGCACCGTCTACTGCTTTTGCACCATTTTCGTGAGTCTGAAATGATCTCCAGTTGAGAAGCCAACAAATAAAAGGAAAGAACAGAACGCAGGTAAATAATTGCCCGGTGCAGTGAGCGCCACGCAAAACCAAGAGGGAAAAGAAGCAGAAGCTGTTCGAGATCAGCCCGCCGGGAACTGCCAGTTATCGTCAGACCTCACCGCAGGGGGAGAGCCTGGCACAAGGCATAGGGAACAGTGCTCCAGCTAAGGAACAGCCTGCAAAACAGCCCCGAGGCAGGCAAGTTGTATCCCTGTTCTTCCCTAGGAACACCCGAGAGAGAAATATGCTGGGGTCCGCAGGATGACACTGGAGGGACAGGAGAGATGCCCATGTGTAGACGGAGGTGGAAATCGGAGCTGTGTGTCTACGAGCCAAGGAACGGCTGGAGCCACCGGAAGCCGGAAGATGCCGGAAGGACCCTCCCCTGCAGCCTTGGGACAGAGCACGGCCCCGCCACACCTGGACCGCAGACTTGTGGTCTGAGGCTCTGACAGAATAAAGTTCTCTTGGGTAGGCCACCCGGGCTGTGGTCCTCCGTCAGAGCAGCCCTAGGACACACGGCCACTGTCCTTTTGCATTGTTGGGGTGCGGCGAGTGATGAGTTCCCCTCACGCCTGCTCCCCTTCGTCTCGTGCGCCTCCCCCGGGCTATCCGTGAGTCATGTATGCACTTGCTTATTCAATCTTATTTACTTAATATTTTGAAATCAAGCCCAGACCAACCCCCTTGTAAAACTCAGTCTCAGCGCCCGGGTGGCTCAGTCGGTTAAGCGGCCGACTTCAGCTCAGGTCATGATCTCGAGATCTGTGGATTCGAGCCCCGCGTCGGGCTCTGTGCTGACTGACGACTCAGAGCCTGGAGCCTGCCTCGGATTCTGTGTCTCCCTCTCTCTCTGCCCCTCCCCTGCTCATGCTCTGTCTCTCTCTGTTTCTCAAAAAAATAAAAACATAAAAAAAAAACTTTTAAACTCAGTCTTGACCTCGGCAGTGTGGACCGCACGGCCCGGGCTTGCTCCGGGAACCGCGGCTGCCCTTTCACGCCCTCTGACACCAGCAGCCACCGCCGGGGTAACGCTCACGGCCGCGCGCAGGGTCCGCTGGCTCCGCTCCCAGAACCTCGGAGCGAGCCAATTAGGACAGAAGAAAGACTGCTCTTCTGTTGCTTTTTGCTCCCAAAAGAAAGATCTCAAAAGACCTGATGCTTCATTCGGGCCCGCTCTCGTCGTGATCTGTGAAGAAAACACGCACTTGGGAGCTGGGCGTGAGAGTTCTCTAAGCCTCCATTTGCATCTGCGCGAGGAGGAGGGAAACACGTCCGCCTGACACCAGGGCTCTGAGGGCCAGATGAGAAAAGGGCGCAGATTCTTAACACCATTTCCGTGAAACGCCCAGAACAGGCGGATCTGGGGAGACGGAAAGCCGGTGAGTGGTTGCCAGGGGTTTGAGAGGAGGGACTGAGGAGTGAGCACTGGAGCGTACAGGGCCTCCTTTTGGGGCGATAAGAATATTCTGGAACTCGGCAGCGGTACTGGTTGCACGGCACGGTGAATGGCCTAAGTTTATGCCACTGGATTTTACTCGTCACTTTAAAATGGCTAAAGCGATGAGGCTCAGGGGCTCGGTCAGTTGCGCGTCTGACTCCTGGTGTAGGCTCAGGTCATGATCTCATGGTTTGGGAGTTTGAGCCCCGTGCTGGGCTCTGCGCTGACAGTGTGGAGCCTGCTTGGGGTTCTCTCTCTCTCTCCCCCTCTCTCTGCTCCTCCCCCACTCACTCTCTCTCTCTCTCTTAAAATAAATAAACTTCAAAAAATAACAAATAAAATGACGAGTTTTATGTTAGGTGTATTTTGCCAAAATTGATTATTTTAATTGGAAGGGAAGCATCCACCTGGGGTCAGTGACACCAGTCAAGTCCCCCTACCTCTCCGAACCCGTTTCCTCCTCTGCAAAACGGAGGCATCGACAGAACCGACGTCATGGGTAGTTGTGCGGATTATACCACTTGGCCTGTAGACATGACCGGTACGTGGAGTGGCCGCTCTCCCTGGGACGGCCGGAAGGGCTCTCCACCCTGGTGCAGACAGAGCAGCCGATCTGAGACGCGTGTTGGGAAGAGGCTTAGCGAGCATCCTGCCCCCTTAGGGCCCCCAGGCGGACTCCATACGGTGTTGGCCTCTGCAGGCTCTTTCTGGCGATCTGACTCACGGCACCACGTCAGGATGGAGCAGAGCATATTTTAAACCCCAGGAGCTCGGTCGGAGCAATTGGGCGCTCTGGATGTAATTCTGCAGGTAATTTGAACGCTGCTATCTAATTTCAAATGTCCCTGCTCTTACGAGTGCGAAAGCAGCATAATTTTTAATTAGTGGGTAAACAGTAAATAATGGATGGCGGTAAGTGGACACCACTGTTAATTAAAAACCCATGGTTGAGAAAAGTCAATTTGGCCCACGCACCGAGCTCGGTCTAGCAGGCCCCCATGAGAAGTTGTGCCGCCGCCTCAGGGCACCGTCTGCTTTTAGCTGTTCCTTTCGAGAAGCTTTTTCGGGGGGGGGTGGGGGTGAGGGGGAGAAAAAAATCAAACAGCTACCTCAAACCTGCAACAGAAAACCCTCCGTGTATTCATTTGTGATTGGTTAATTTCATTTTTGCAGCCTTTAAATTGAAGCTTTGCAAACGGCCAAGAGGCGATGTGAGGTGCCCCTCTGGGGTCGTCGCGAAGGTCTTCGGCTGTGGGTTGTGTTCTGAGTACAGTGGGTTTCATGACTTCATTAGGTCCTCGTTTCTCATAGAAAAACAGGACAACCTGAGACAGGCTCAGGGGGACGCACCATCCGAGGGCTCAGGACAAGACTTAACGCCAAGGGCCCTCTCTCCTCAGCACCTTCGGAGAGCACGGGGGGAAGGCTGGTTTTTTTTGACCAGAAAACATTTCCTCAGGAGCGTTGTGGAAACAATGCCGATATAATTTTCAGGGCCCGTTCGCTCTTTTGCTCGGAGACGTAAGCTCGGTTTTCCTGCCAGGCGAGTAACACCCACCCCTTTGGTTCTTTTCTTCCCTCTGCTTCCTCACGTTCTCCGAATCAACGCTTTCAGACAGGTTTTGTTGATACTGGTGATGTTTGCATTAACCTGCAGGACTGAATCCAGGGGACGCAGTGTCCCGGGTGAGGCTGCTTGCGGGAGCAGGAGAAGGTTCGAGGTGCTGACTCGGGACGGGCGCCCTGGCTCAGGATTCCTGATAGGGTCACGCTGGCAACGTGGCCCGGTTTCAGTGCCCACCATGCACCACTACCCCTTGGTCCTGGCCCTTAGGAAATGAGATGTGCCCAAGTTAATATGGAACTATCTACAAGCTTCCTTTTCAAGACTCCCCTTGGTGTGCCCTGAGAGCCTCCGGCAGCCTAAGTGTCCTCATGTCCATGTGGGGCCATGTCGGCCCCAGTTGGTAGGGTGGTGGTTTTCATTTCTCCTATTTGGTGGGTTAAAATCCATAAATGAGCTATAGGACACACTGGGAATATAGCAAGGACCCAGTGCTGTATCAGCATTTTCATCCATCTATCCATCCCTCCACCCACCCACCCTCCATCCATCCATCCCTCCACCCACCCACCCTCCATCCACCCATCCATCCATGCACCCATCCATCCATCCATCCATCCACCCATCCATCCATCCATCCATCCATCCATCCATCCATCCATCCATCCATCCACGCATTCACCCACCCATCCATCCATCCAACCATCCACCCACCCATCTACCCATCCATCCATCCACCCACCTATCCATCCATCCCTCCACCCACCCACCCATCCATCCAACCATCCACCACCCATCTACCCATCCATCCATCCACCCACCCATCCATCCATCCATCCCTCCACCAACCCACCCTCCATCCACCCATCCATCCACCCATCCAACCATCCATCCACCCACCCACCCACCCGTCCATTCAGCAAAATCATCCCACTGGGTCTTGAAAATAGCCCCTTTCTTGTTCCCTGTGATACAAGACAGCCAACGGTGAAACCAGCCAGCCAGAGTGTGACCACCTGGGTGTTGTCACATTTGGGCAGCCCGTGCCCAATCGCTCAGCCTGTCTCTCTGCCCATAGGAGGAGGCTAACATTCATGCCTGCCTCTGAGGGCCGTCACAAAAGTCAGGCAGAGAATAAACCGTGGGAGTGGTACTCGGTTCACCAAAACTGTGGCTGCCAGGACTGTGGTCACCTGGGCATCACGTCTGCCCTTCCTGCGGATCTGGGGATCCCAAGAGTCTCCAAATGAGACCCCAAGGCCTCTGGGAAGCAAAGGATCTACTCCGCCTCATTTTCCTGAGATGCTACCAGGGCACAGAGAGTTGGAGGCCACATGCCCCCTCAGATGGCTGCGAAGGGGCTGGTGTGGGACCCTCAGGCCTCCGCAGGCCTGCCCTGGGGCTCCAGCAAGGTGCGATGTACGGGAGAGAAGGGGGCGGGACGTACCTCTCATCTGCTTCTCCCCCCCACCATCCAGCCTTCCTCGGGTCCCCGGACCGTCAGGGCCTGTGTCCCCCGCTGGCCCCCACCGCGTGGGCCCCAGGCTCGGGGGGAGGAAGTGCGGTTGGAAGCCCTGCCGTGGGAGCCGGCCAGCGGGTCGAGGCCGCCGCCCCCGGACACAGCCGCTGCCGTCATATCTGGACGCTGCTCGCAGCCCAGCTTCCCACACGCCCCGCCATCTGCGTTGTGTCAAGCCCGGCCCTCTGAGTGGAGATGACGGTTTCTGGAGAAACGGCTGCTCTTTCGCAGCTGGAGGCCCTGGGGCGCTCGCCTCGGGACAGTGAGCAGAAGGGACTTTGAACAGCCCCCTGGCCAAGCCTGGCTTGCCTCCAGCAGATGAGCACATGTGGGGGTCACTCAGGAGGAGCCGAGGCCCCTGCTCCTCCCTGGGCCTCCGCTTCCTCCTCCCCGGCCCCGCCGTCAGCCGTGTGCGTCGGCCCGGTGCCCACCACACTTACGGACGCCCGCAGAGCGCCAGGTGCTGGCCGGGGGCCCGCGATGCGCAGGCGACGACACGCGGGCCGCGCCAAGGAGGGGCCGTTCTGCGAGTGGTCTTGACGGCGGGTAGCAGTTCTGGCCTGTTCCGGGGGCAGAGTCAAGGGGAACCTGGGCTCTGGGCTCTTCGGCGGATGGGGCGGCGCCTGGGGAGTCTTTGGAAGATCCGGCTCCTGGGAGTCTGGTGTGGCCCAGCTGTTCCAGAGACTCCCCAGCTCAGGGACCTGGGGTCGCCTCCCCACATGAGGCTGGTGCCCCATGGTGGTCGTGTCTGAGCCCCAGGAGATGATGGGTCTAGATGCTGATCCTGGGCACCCTGATTTGGGCGCAGCTGAGGGGGAGCTGGGTGCCCTGGGGGGAGGCCGTGGTGGAGGCGAAGGCAGACCCCGCCTGGCTCTCCGCTCTGGCCCAGGATGGGTCGGGAGGGTGGGCAGGGCGGGCAGAGTTTCTGGATGGAGTCAGGGTCACTAACCCATGTCTGTCTGCTTTGCAGCCCGCACGGCAGAGGCGACCGGGACGGGAGGGGATAGCCGTGTGCGCTGGGAGCCTCACTGCCAACAGCCCCTGCCCGACAGAGCGCCCGTCCCCGCGCTGCTGCCCCCACGCCTCGACGGGCCCTGGGTCTCCACCGGGTAAGACCCTGAGATCACCCTGACCCCGGGCCCCTGGGCAGGGAGACTTCACCCTCCCCGAGCCACGGCGTCCACGTGGCACGATTCGTCCAGGGTCCGAGAGGCCAGCCCCCCTCCCCAGAGCGAAGCTGGAAGGCAGGGACACACTGGGCGTCAGGCCCCGGCCGCAAACAGCAATGGATGGAATCCGAGTGAGCGCCTAGTACGCGATACTCGCCGAGTGCCAAGTGTGAGCTAGGCCTGGGGGAGCCACAGTGGGGATGAGGCTGAACGCGCTAACACGGAAATACGTGACGTGAAATCGTGCTCAGCTCTCTAATGAAGGAAATAAAACCAAGGACGCGACGGCCAGTCATCGGGGAGAGTTCTTTCGAGAGCGGTCAGGGAAGGCTTCTTGGAGGTGGTCACGTTCCGTGGAGAGCTGAAAGAAGACTCCGCCATCCCGAGAACCAGGGGAAGAGCCGGGCAGAGGGAAAGGCTGGTGCAAATGTCCTGAGGCAGGAAGTAGCCGGCTAGAGAGGGCCCAAGCGGCACGCTCATCTGTTGAATTCTCTAACTTGACAGCCTCGCCTGACACCTCACAGGCCCTGTTTGCTGCTCTGGGGCAATGGGCGTTGTGCTCTGCCCTCATCTCTGGGGCGCACCCTCTGTAACGGCTGCCTGAGTCCCCCCTCCTGGGTGAGGGAGAGGGGAGGCGGCGGCCGCCCTAATGATTCCCTTCCTCCCCGCTCCCCATCCCTTTTTTGGCCAGTCCTGTTCTGGGGTCAGGGACTGGCCTCCCCACGTCCTCCGTGCACCTCGTGCGATCAGGGAGAAACCCAACTGCCAAACATCTGTTAGCACTCTGGGTGGAGGGAGGGGACGCAAGCTCTGTAAAGCCACTTTGGATCCGTTCCCGGGCTCTGCCCCGACCCCGACCCCGACTCTAAAATCCAGGGGAGATCCAGGCGCGGCCGGCCCCGGGTCACCCTGAGATAGAACTGGAGTGTGGGGAACACCGGAACCGGTTGTGGGCTGCTTCGGCCCGGAGACAACCGCATTCCAGGACACTTCTTCTAGAAACTTCTAGAACTTTCTTCCTAGAAAGTTCCTCTTCATGCTCTCTAGACAGGCTTTGCTGTTTCCCGGGGGCAGTGCAGGGAATGGTCCGGGGTCTGGGAACCACTGAGGCGTCGTCCGCTGTGGCCTGCGGCATCTCATTAGGCAAACCTCCCCCCTCCAGCCCTGTCTGGGATGCGGGTGAGGACAGGACTATAGCCCACCCCTCAGGTGGCTCAGCCACCCCTCTCTGGTTTTAACTACCTCCTGTTCTGGCACTTTCTTACCATTTATTCGTTTAACCAGCCTGTTTTGTTTACCTAAATATATTCATTTCTTCTTACAGCTTTATTAAGGTATAATTGGTATACAGTAAACTGCACGCACTTACCGAGAACTATAATTATTTTTAACGGAAGCGTAATCTCACTGCGGATAGGGAGAGCACAGCCACCTGCCATAAATAGGAGGGAACTGTAAAGAGAAAGTCAATGAAAACAAAACAACATAATTAAATTCTCACCAGATTCGTCGCCTGCCTCAGAGTCTGTTCTCTCTGGGAGAAAGGCGAGGTTGGCGGTACAGACGCGTTAGCTCCAACAGAGACTTTCTCCTTCCCGTAATCGGAAGGATTGAAAGAAAAGCAAAGCGGTTTGCGTGCTGGGTGAGAACATGTTTCCTTTCCTCCATCAGCCTCGGCACGGAGACTACTGAGAAAATAACAGTACGGGCGGCGGGGGACACGGGAGGGGGCCCCGCCCGCTCTTGTGCCCCCGGAGCTCATCCAGCGGCCGCCACAGCTAACCCTCCGCAGCATAGTCTAAACCGTCAACCCGGGGTGCGGCGGTGGGCCCAGGGGTCACTTAGGTACCCTCTGTGCCCACGCCCGCCCTGCACTGTCGTCACCACCAGCCGAAGAGCCTGGGGGACAGCCTGCCGCCTGCTCTCTGTAAATAAAGTTTTATCGGCACACGATCGCGCGCCCTTCCCCACCCCATGGACTCCTGGTCTCTGGCTGCTTTCGCTCTAGAGACCACCTGGCCCAGGAAAGACACAAATATTTATTATCGGACCCTTTACCGAAAAGGTTTGGTGACCCCCGCTTTAGACCAACAGACTTGTCACAGACAGGGATGAGGCCCGGTCCGGGGACTCACCCTAGCGGAGGGAGGACGGAAGGCAAGCACCCCTCCGCCAGCCACGACTCACGCGGTGAGGCCCCGGGTGGGGTCCGCCGGGTGCCGGGCTCCGGGCCAGGCGCCGGGGACCCAGCGGAGGAGGACCGGGCCTCCTGGGGCTCACGGCACGGGGTCCCCAAATGGTGCGAAGGAGCCTCTGTTCCCTGAGCACCCCCCGGGGACGGTCGCTAGGCTTCCCGCCTCCGGAGGCCCCGCATCACAGAGCGAGGCGCCGGGCCTATCCGCCACCTGCCGAGGGACAGAAATGGGGTTTGAGCCCAGGTCCCCTGGCTGCAAAGTCTGCACCCTTGTTGGGCCAGCAGGGGTCCACAGGACCCACAGGGACCCACGCCACAGGGGAGGGTGGCAGCCGAGGAAGGCGTTAGGGTTTGTGCAGGCCGCGAGGTGTCATGCGCAAGGCCGTCGGGTCGGAGGTGGGGCCGAGACCGCTCAGGGAAACTGAGGCCGTGGGAGCCCAGCCCGGAGGGAGAGGCGCTCGGCCGGCGTGCGGGCTCTCCCTGCTCTGCCGAACCCCCGTCTCTCTCTCTCTCTCCCTCTCTCGCCAGCTGCGAGGTGCGCCCGGGACCCGAGTTCCTCACCCGCTCCTACACCTTCTACCCCAGCCGCCTCTTCCGGGGCTACCAGTTCTACTACCGGGACCCCCTGTGCCGGGAGCCCGCCCACTCGCTGCTCATCAAGGGCAGGGTGCGCCTGCGCCGGGCCTCCTGGGTCACCCGCGGCGCCACCGAGGCCGACTACCGCCTGCACAAGGTGGGCGTCGTCTTCCACAGCCGCCGCGCGCTGCTCGACGTCACCGGGAGCCTCAACCGGAGCCGGGCGGGCCGGGACTGCGCCCGGCGGCTGCCCCCCGCGCGGGCCTGGCTGCCCGGGGCCCTGTACGAGCTGCTGAGCGCCCGGGCCGGGCCGGACTGCACGGCGGCGCTGGGCTTCTCCATGCACGAGCTCAGCCTGGTCCGCCTGCAGCGCCGCGTGCAGCGCCGGCCCCGGGCCGGGCCCCGGCTGGTGGACGAGCTGTTCCTGGGGGACGTCCACACCGACCCCGCGGAGAGGCGGCACTACCGGCCCACGGGCTACCAGCGCCCGCTTCAGAGCGCCCTGGTGAGTCGGGGGGGGGGCCCCTGGAGGGGGAGCGCGCAGCCCCAACCCAGCAGGCCCGCTCTGGGTCTGGTCCCTGCCTAGACCCTCGCTGCACTCCCCTGCTCTGGCCCGCGCGCCTCAGGACATTTGCACACGCTGTTCCGATGCCCGAGACACCTTTCCTCGGGGCTTTACAGGGCTGGCTTTTTCCAAAAGAACCGCTTTTCAGCCTGTCTGCGTCTGATCCTCCTGACGTCCTTCTGGTGGGCCCCCCAGGCTCCCCTTCTGCCCCTGCTGGCCAGGCGGGCTTGGGCGGGCCTCTCTCAGTTCTCAGACCACGTGTGCCCTCCTACCCGCACTCTGCACAGGTTCCAGCACTCGGCTTGCCCGGGGCTGCGTGGCTTACTGTCAATCACCTCCTTCTCCTCTAGATGCAGACATGCCTCAAGGGCGGGGCGGGGTCCTGCTCTCCTGTGTCCCTGCCTGCGGCCCAGGGTCCCGCGAGCCGTCGGGGCCACTAGATGTTAGTGAAGGAACTCGGGAGAGGTCGGCCCTTCTCCAGGGCTCTGCCGGATAGCCGCACGGCCTCTGGGAGGCGGCGCGCTCTGAGCTCTGCGTGGACCTCGCCGTCGGCCTGGAGCCGGAGGTGTTGAGCATGTCCCTTTGCACTAATGTCGGGGAGACCAGCCCTTGCCAGACTCCGACTGTCCTCAAGATCCCATCTTGAGATGGCGTCATCTGGGCGTCTTCTGAGGATGCGGCGTCAGGCTCTGTGGATGGGGGGGACGGGGGGGGGCGGGATTCTGCGTTTATAACAGGCCCCCAGATGGCCTGAGGACCCCCCTCCGGGCAGAAGCCTGCAGTGTACAGGGAGCCGCCCTGGGAGATGCACTTCCCCCACCCCGACTCCAATGTGAATTTCACCGGAGGTGCTGAGCCTACATTGTAAAGTAAGCGGTCACAGGGGCGCCTGGGGGGCTCAGTCGGTTAGGCAGCCGACTTCAGCTCAGGTCATGATCTCACAGTCTCTGGGTTCAAGCCCCGCATCAGGCTCTGTGCTAATGGCTCAGAGCCTGGAGCCTGCTTCGGATTCTGTGTCTCCCTCTCTCTCTGCCCCTCCCCTGCTTACGCTCTGTCTCTCAAAAATAAACACTAAAGTAAGCGGTCACAAGCATACCGCCCCCGTTTGGGGAAGAGCCCCGTAGCCCTTTCTTGCCGGCTGAGCACACAGGCAGAATCTGAGCTCTGTTTGTACAACGTCCTCTCGGCACGCAGCCCGGAGCCCGGCCGGCATGGCGTGGAGGCTCGTGACTTCTCCATGGGGCTGCTGGAGCCTAGGGACCCCTCCTCAGAAAGATGTTTGTAGAAGCATAAACTAAAATACATAGAATTTAAACGGAAACCAGTCCCACTACAATAGGGTGATGTGGAACACGGACACGAGGAACATGAACTCCTGACTCTCCCCAGCCGGTGCAAGCCGCGTTCCCAGCATCTGCGGCACTGTTCCCAGGACACAGGCACCGAAGTCAGAGGTCCCGGGTTACACTCACAGTTACAGAAGAGTTAACTTTTCTTGGGGCTTATCGAAAGCAAAGTCAAGGTAGGACGCCCTGTTAAGAATGTCTACACCAGGGACCCGAGGAAGATTCTTCAAGAGAGAGATCGTGGGCGCCTGGGCGGCTCAGTCAGTTAAGCGTCCGACTCTCGATTTCGGCTCAGGCCATGATCTCACGTTTCGCGAGCTGGAGCCCCATGTCAGGCTCTGCGCCGACGGCGAGGAACCTGCTTGAGATTCTCTCTTTCTCTCTCCCTCTCTCTCCGCCTCTCCCTCGCTCTACTCTCTCTCCCTCCCAAAATAAATAAGTAAACATTAAAAAAAAAAAAAAGGTGAGTGGCTCAGTTGGTTAAGCGGCTGACTCCGGCTCAGGTCATGATCTCACACTCTGTGAGTTCGAGCCCCACGTCGGGCTCTGTGCTAATGGCTCAGAGCCTGGAGCCTGCTTGACATTCTGTGTCTCCCTCTCTCTCTGCCCCTCCCCTGCTCACGCTCTGTCTCTATGTCTCTCAAAAATAAATAAACGTTAAAAAAAATTTTAAAAATTGAGAACAGACAGATCGGATGGATGAGTTTGGGGGTCCCCGCCAAGTGCTCTTTGAGCTCGTAGGCAAGGGTCACATCATTCAGCACACATTGCGTGCCTACTGTGTACTCAACACTCAAGGAACTAAACCGGATGGGCGATTTCTCATCTCTGGGAGCAGCTGCTTGCCAAAGTTCCCCGAAGGAGGGCACTAGGGATGCGCCCGGCCGCCCTCCTCTCCTCTGCGCCCACCGCCTCCCAAGCCGGGATCTGGGTAGCAGAGGAGAGGCAGAAGTTCGCATC
The DNA here is from genome assembly GCA_030068075.1 of Paguma larvata. Classification (NCBI taxonomy): domain Eukaryota; kingdom Metazoa; phylum Chordata; class Mammalia; order Carnivora; family Viverridae; genus Paguma; species Paguma larvata. The sequence continues at coordinate 44,862,903 of CM057844.1, read as the reverse complement.
AGCAGAAAATCATGACCTCAAAATGATTCCCTTCGTAGCGGCCAGTGTCCTAGGCGGGTCTGGCGTTAACCCTACTCGGAGAGGAGAACGCTCCGGCGGTGGGGTGGTCGCGGTGCCTCCCGCCCCATGAGGAGGGCAAACCGCTCTCTGAATACAGAGAGGACGGACCCCCGGGGCACAGAGGATGACAGCTGTCGGTGTCCCCAGGCAGGGCTCTGGGGCTGTGGACTCCTGCTCCCCCCCCCCCGCCCTGCCCCCACCGCCTGACCAGCCAGCGTGGCCGACGCAACCCGAGCGGCGGCCGAGAAGCGGCTCAGGAGCGAAGCGTCCGCTCACCAACTGCCCCCTCCCCGGGAAAAAAAAAAAAAAAAAGAAAGAAAGAAAATTTCCAAGAAGCAAACGCTGCGGATACACCCCCCGAGGAATGAATCAGTCGTTACCTTGTGCTCTCTGGGGCCCGCGCCTCGCCCGTGACCCAAACCAGATGGTAAACATGAACATTTTTAGAAGTTAATTTAAAACCAATTTGATCCCCGAATTCATCGCCTGGATGTAGAATCCTAATCAATCAGCCAACACTCGACCAAAATCATCTGAGCCTGCTGTCACCTCTGGGGGTTAATTAGGGACTGTGGCGTGCTGGCCGAGAGAGAACTCCATGTAACAGGTTGGAACCAGTAAGGGTTTGGCTTCCGCACGAGCGCGCATCCCGCTGGCCGGGGCCTTGCTGACTATCACGGGCGGCTCCGGGCCTCTGCAGGAAGACGCCAGACAGTCTTTCGTCTTTCTTCTCCTTCAAGGGCATCAGGGAAGGAAATGCCTGCTATCTGTCCGCCCTCTCCCGAAAGGCTCACCACCCCTCGGTGTGTTATATGCAGAAAACCACTTGCCCCAAATTACGGAGTGGCAGCCCCGATGTCCTGTCTGCAGAAGACGGGGGGGGGGGGAGCAGCCCTGGTGTTATTTTGAGGTCTCCTGCCCTGCCAGTACCCATCACTGTGACAACGGTCAGAATGGGGGTGAAAATGCCTAAATTAGACCCTCACCAGGCAGCCCTCCGAGGACCGGCCGGCCGGCTAGCTACTGCTCGATTCTGCCCGCCACGTCCCTGCAGCCATCTTCCGGCACCGCCAAGCGCCTTCTCGTCCCCTGTCCTCGAGTCGACATCCCCCAGACCGAAAATAATACAGGTTTCCACGGTACGGAAATCGAGGCAGGTTCAGGGTCATCGTAGACACAAATAATAGGAGCTGATGCCGCGGCAACCCGAAAGTGACAAAACGAAAACAAGCCTGTTTAATCGCCCAACATTTTCCTTCTAAACGGGAACCCCCAGACGCCACTTGTTTGCCGTGCAACGCACCCAGCGGCAGTCTGTGGAAATCTTGTGTGTGTGTGTGTGTGTGTGTGTGTGCTTGCGTGTGTTTGTGCTTCTGTGTGTTTGTGTGTGTGTGTGCCTGTGTTTATGTGTGGTTGTGTGTGTTTGTGTTTGTGCTTGTGTGTGTGTGTGTTTGTCTGCGCTTGTGTGTGTGCCTGTGTGTGCGTGTTTGTGTTTGTGCTTGTGTGTGTGTGTGCCTGTGTTTGTGTGTGTGCTTGCGTGTGTTTGTGTTTGTCTGTGCTTGTGTGTGTGCCTGTGTGTGTGTGTGCTTGCGTGTGTTTGTGCTTCTGTGTGTTTGTGTGTGTGCGCGTGCGTGTGTGTGCTTGTGTGTGTGTGCCTGTGTTTGTGTGTGTTTGTGTCTGCGTGCGTGTGTGTTTGTGCTTCTGTGTGTGCCTGTGTTTGTGTGTGTGCCTGTGTGTGTGTTTTGTGTGTGTGCGTGTTTATGTGTGCTTGTGTGTGTTTGTGCTTGTGTGTGTGTGTGTGTTTGTCTGTGCTTGTGTGTCTGCCTGTGTGTGCGTGTTTGTGTTTGTGCTTGTGTGTGTGTGTGTGTGTGTGTGTGTTTGCAAGAAAAAAAAAACGGGGCCGATTTCCCAGCCGGGCTCTCAAAACACCCCGCTTTTCCCCGGCCCGTCCTGCCCGCGCCCCTGCCCGGAGGTGTCCTCCTGGAACCTATCCTGGTCCCCAGTGTCAGCCTTGCCCTGACAAGTGGTCGTTCCCAGGACATGTACCTTTCGGAATGGTGTTCCCGACCCAACTCTGGGCCACGGCTCCCTCCCTCCCAAAACAAAACAAAACAAAACAAAACAAAACAAAACAAAACAAATGCACCAAGGGCCCCACTCCCAGACGTCCGTATCTGGTTCCTTCCTGGCCTCTGCGGAGCCTCCTCCCTCCGAAACGCAGCCTCAGTCCTCCCACACGCTCCGGGTCGGCATCTGTGTCCTGCTGGCGGGCTGCACTGCGAGCCCGGCGTGGGGACTCCGGAAAGCAGGGACGACGGTGAGTAAGGTCAGAGGGGGATGGAAGCAAACCCCGTCCCGGGGCCCCCGGGGCCGGGGCCGGAGCTGCCGCCTGCGGGCAGCGGGTCTTGCCCGGTGTAATCAACACTAGAATGAACATCTCGGTGCCACCACCTCCTGGGCGCGGCTCTGAGCCACGGGGCTCCTCGGGCAGGGGTGTTTCAGGGGCCCTTCCTCCCTGTCCCCGCACGCATGTCCCGAGGGAGCGTGAGAATGACGTCTACCTTCCCGGGCGTGCTTCTGAAGCTAAAAAAGCCTCTCTTCTCCACCCTGCGCTGGAGAGGGCACGGCTCGGAGGACGGCGACGTTTTCAGTACGGAAGGGACGGGGAAGGGGCTCCGGACGGCGCGGTCTGGGCTGGAGACCATGGCGGGCCGCCGGGCCCACCGAGCTCCAGCATCTTGGGCCCGAACATGTAGCAGCTGCCCGAGCCCGGCGCCTGGCACTTAGGAAGCTCCTAGAAGTGAGGGGGTGGGGGCCTGGGGGGGGGTGACAGCGAGCCGGGAGGAAGGCAGTAAACTTGACCGGTCCAGTCTCGGGACCCAGCGGGCTGGCACGGGACAGACACCTCTGAATCCCAGGGCGTGAGGCACCCCCACTCCGCTTCTCGCTCAACCACCCAACCGTTCATTTAAATCAGGGTGCGGCTGCTGTGAGCCGGGCCCCGTGCCGGGCGCTGGGGAAGGGAGCAGCTGTGGGACCCCCCCGGGGCTCTGGGGACCTGCCACCCAGCAAAGGGGAGGGGTGGAGGGGAGAGGACATAGGAAGTGGCAGGTCTGTGGTCTGGAAGAGCGTCGCTGAGGTCTCGCTGAGCTGAGACCTGGGGACAAGGAGGAGCCAGCCTGGCCAACACCAGGCGAGGGATGCAGGTGCAGAGGCCCAGAAGAGGGAGGAGCTCACCGAGACCCAAGAAGGGCAAAGCGGGGCTGGGAAGGGGAGGCGGGGAGCGCCGAGCGGGTCGCACCCCGAGTCCCCTCCGTGTGGGACAGTCACCACTCTCCTTGCCTTCTGCCAGCACCACGCTCGCCCCTGCCCCGCCTGCAGCCTCATCGCCGGCTCCGACGAGCACCACCCGCCCGTGCTGCCGCCCCCCGTGGCCCTGCCCCTGCGCCTGGGCGGCCGGTGGGTCAGCCCCGGCTGCGAGGTGCGCCCTGCCGTGCTGTTCCTCACCAGGTTTTTCACCTTCCACGCGCACAACCGCTCCTGGGAAGGGTACTACCACCACTTCTCCGACCCCGCCTGCCGCCAGCCCACCTTCACCGTCTACGCCGCGGGCCGCTACACCCGGGGCACGCCCTCCAGCACGGTCCTCGGGGGCACCGAGCTGGTGTTTCAGGTCACGCGGGCCCGGGTGACTCCCATGGACCCGGTCACCACGGCCATGCTCAACCTCTCCGAACCCAGCAGCTGCGGGGGCCCGGGGGCCTGGCTGCTGGGGACCGAGCGGGACGTCACAGCCACCAACGGGTGCCTGCCGCTGGGCATCAGGCTCCCCCACGTGGAGTACGAGCTTTTCAAGATGGAGCTGGACCCCCTCGGGCAAAGCCTACTCTTCATTGGACAAAGGCCCACGGACGGGTCGAGTCCCGACACCCCGGAGAAGCGTCCCACGTCCTACCAGGCGCCCCTGGTGCTCTGTGACGGAGTGTCCAGGCCCCTGCCACGCCTCAGGGGCGGGGGGCATTGTCCCCGAGGGGCCCCTCTCCCCGTTCTGCCCCTCGCTCTGGGGCTGGCCCTCCTCGCGCGGCTGTGAAAGTAGCGTCTGACCTCCAGGCCGCTCCTCCGGCCCCTGGCCGCCCCACGGACTCCCTCAGGGCACAGACTCCTCCGTCCACCGGTCCCCCCCTGCTCCGTCGTGGACAGTGACGCGGCCGGCTGCTGTCAGCCAGCCTGGGCCCCCGCGCGCGGCTGAGCCCCCGAGTCCGGGAGCGCCTGCAAAGCCTGCACCACGGCGGACAATTCAACGCGAGCGCTGGCCATGAACCTGGCCGCGGCCGCGTCTCTGAGCGCTCGCTCCGGTTGTCCCGGGCGCCTGGAGGACAGCGGCCCCTTCTCCCCCTCCGTCCTCGGCCTTTTGGTGGAAAGGGAGTGAGGTTCTGCACGGGGCTGCTGCCGCTGCTGCTCCTGTGGGCCTGTGGATTGCGGTTTCAGGATGATTAATTCGGATTTAGCAATACAAACTCAAACCGCAGCCATGAATTAAAGACGCCACCTCGGGCTGTCGGCACGCGGCAGCTTTCTGGAAGACGGCTGGTCTCTTTGGGGGCAGCTCGGCTTTCTTGAGTTCTGACCGCCGGCACTCGCCGGCACTTGCCTGGAGCCGGCGGCCCTGCGAGGCTGCATCCGGGCCTCCCGGGGCCCAGCGGCCCCGCACCCGCGCAGGGCTGGCTGCCGGGGGCAGGTCTTCGGAGGAACGCGGCGGTTCCAGCCTTTGGAAAGTAATTAATACTGACGATGGCGGGAACACGAACCGTGCTCTGTAATTAGCCCCGCGCAGGCGGCCTCTGGTCTCCAGACTCCCTGCGCCTCCCTGACAAGTGGGGAGAGGAACCTCCCAGTGTGTCTCTGGGACCGTCCTAGGCAGAGGTCAGGGTCCCGGGGCTACGCGGGCGACATCTGGAGGAGGAGGCAGCCTGCTCGCCACGTGACGGCCTCCTCTGCCGGGCGGCGGCTGTCGTCGAGGCGGGGACGCAAGGCCCCCCTCCCCGTGATCCCAGGGTCCCGTCTGTAAACCTCGAAATTAACCAGCATCCTGGTGGGCTCAAGGGTTTCCGGGACTCTGTGCCTACAAGCGCCCCCCGCTTCCTCCGCCCCGATTCCTATCTCTCTGGCTCTTATCACGGATCTTGAACAATTGTCTGGGAGGCTGACGAGGCTCTCGGAGGGAAGCCCTTGTCTTCCGTGAGATTGTGTGGGGTCCCGTCAGCCCGCTCAAACTGCTCTGTCTACCCATTCTTCTTCAACAACAGCGGCGACGACAACCACGACAAAGGAAAAGAACCCCGCCAAGTTAATATTCTCTGGAGGTCTCCGAAAGCTCTGAGAGTTCCCGGCGTATTTACCAAAGTACGAAAAATAATTAAGATTATTTACGGCCGCAGACTGCCTCGGGGCGGGGGGTGGGGCTCCTGGTGGGGGCGAGGCGAGGCGGATGGTGATAATGTGTCCGCAGCTGAGCGAGTCTGTATCCGCGGCTTGAGGCAACCATGACACCATTTATCATCAAATTTGAATCTTTTAATAAAATTAAACAGCCCGAGACATGTTCCTGCTGGTTATTAAAGTCAACCAAGGGGATTACGGTTCTAAAGAAAGGAAGTGAGGTGTCTCCCAGAGAACGTGGGAAAGAGAATAAAAGCAGTGGAGGTAAACTCTGGCTCTCTGTCACGCTGCTTTGGTTCGGGCTGCCGCCCTGCCTGTTAAAAACCCTCCGGAAGCTCCCGGAACACTCAGGATAAAGTCCCGGTTCCTCAGTCACTGAAGTCCGCGAGGTCTCACTGTGCGTCCCCACGCCCCGCCTGCACTGGCCTTCCTCCTGTTTCTGGATCACAATAACTGTGCCCTACCGCAGGGCCTTTGCATGTGTCATGGCTCCTCTGCCGTGGCTGTAACCTCCGTGGGAACAGGGGCGACTGAGCCGGTCTCTGCCATCTGTCCCAGCGGCTTCGGCAGCACCTGCACGTGCTAGCCACCCCAGCGAACACAGCCGAGCACACAGATGCTGGCCATTCCACCGAACCCTCACCCAGACCTGTGAAGAGGCCACAGACGCACGCCAGGCATAGCGTCCCTCATGGTGGGGTTGGGGGTGGGCAACAGGGTGGGGGGAGGGAGTGGCTCTGCACCTTGCCCGAGAGGATGCTGAAGTCACGGCCCGGAGAAGGCGTTCTGCCCAAGATTACCAGCAGCTGCTCCTCAGAACCCGAGGGCCGAGCCGCTGTCTTGGGGTGTCCTTCCGGGGTTCCAGCCCCCCCCCAGGGCTGGGATCCCTTCACTGTGTTCAAGGGAAAGCGACTCAGAGGTGCTCTGTGGGGCACAGCAGGGGCCACTTCGAACGAGAGGCTCCCGGACCGGATCGAGCTGCCCTCCCTCCGGGGCCACGTGGTTCGGGAGCAGGTGACGCCGGCGGGGAAGAGGCCGTGCTTCCCGGACCCCGGGCCGAAATGAGGGGGGGGTTGTTCGGGGGGGCCGAGGGGGCTGGGCGGGAAACCCACAGATGCCAGCCGCCGGGCCCCTTTCATCGCTCCTTGTAATGCCCTCCGCGTAAAACCCAAGATCGCTCTAATCAGCGGAGGGGAAAGTGAAACCTACAATTCCAGCTCCAAACAGAACAACATGAAATTAACATTCTTTACTCTATGTTCAGTCACGTTTAAAAGGGGGGAGGAAACCCATGCAGTTTATAATTTCATAGCGCAAGCTCCCAGGAGAGTAAATGAGCTTTTTTTTCTTTTTTTTTAATAAAAAGTTTAAATTATATACAGCTCTCAGAGGCCCGTGAACTAACAGATGCTGGTTATCGAAAGAAGCTGTTTCTTTGCTTTTCCTAAGCGAATGTGTTTAATCTCCCAGTGGTGCTGCCGGCCTGAGGAAGAAGAGCTCGCAGTGACGCGGGCTCTGCCGCGTGGCTCGGCCGGGCTTGGGGGCCTGGGTGACTCAGGCCGAGGGAGGCTGCAGGGGGCGGGGGGGGAGGGGGAGCGGCGGCTCCTGACGCAGAGCGGGCCACCGGTAGGCCCGGCGGGGGTCGGAGCCGGTGGGCTCACGGAGGGGGAGCTGTGATCTCTAATTCCCTCCTGACGGTGCTGAGCGACTGGTCTCCTCCTCCCGCGCCCCACCGGATGGACGTGAGGACCGGGCGCTAACCTGGCCCCCGTCCGTCAGGGTCCTCTCGTCGCCCCCTCCCTCTGCCTGGAATGTTCTACCACCTCGCCCTTCACTGTAAGGAGCCTTTGCTTGGTTTCCTTCGTTCTCTCTCTCCTTTAGAAGGGCAGGCCCTTGTCTGTCTCGTCCCCCACCCCGTGCCCAGTGCGGGGGAAGGCGCGTGGCACATCGCGGGAGCGCGATAAACGCAGGTTGAATGAATAAACACTCTGGGCGTTTATTCACACTGGAGGCTCCGTACCCTAAATCTGCTTTGAAATGTTCATGTTGCTTTTGTTTTTTTGTTTTTTTTTTAATAAGATGGGCAGAGAGGGGCACCTGGGGCGCTCAGTCAGTTGAGTATCTGACTCTTGATTTCAGCTCAGGTCATGATCCCAGGGTCGTGGGATCGAGCCCCGTGTTGGCCTTCAAGCTGAGCATGGAGCCTGCTTGAGATTCTCTCTCTCTCTCTCTCTCTCTCTCTCTCTCTCTCTGCCCCTCTGCCCCTCTCCCCTGCTCTCTCTCTAAAATAAAAACATTAAATAAATAAAGAAGCAAATAATCAGAGCCCAGATCTGTAACCTGGAGGAAGCCTGGTTCTTCCTACCCAGCTGGGGCCGACCGCTATCCCAGAGTAGGGGGGCCGCACAGCCTGATCTGGGATGGGCAGGTCTCACACGTGGTCACAGAGACGGGGAGCCCGTCAGCATCGGGCAGGCACTTAAGACTTTCCACCCTCAGCTGTGCGCCCCTCCACCCCCCCCTGCTTCAGTTCCCCCACCAGGAAATGAGCCGGGACGACACGTGGAGAGACCATACCTGGTGAGAGATTCAAGAGGGAGCGGGACGTGCCCCACAAGGACCGGCTTCCAACGGGAACCTCAGGGGGCGGGGTCTTCTTGGGGTGACAGTGTCTTTACTTCCCAAGGTTCTTAATAACCTCCTTGCCTCACTCCTACACTGGGCGTTTTTTTAATCCCCCAGGAGGATAATAATTAATACAAAATTTAGGCGGTCGTTACTTCTGTTAAAATCAACTGTCAGGGGGCACTGGGGGTCTTGGTCCGTTAAGTGTCCGACTTCGGCTCAGGTTATGATCTCACAGATTCATCAGTTCAAGTCTGCACTGACAGTCCAGAGCCTGCCTAGGATTCTCCCTCTCTGCCCCTCCCCTGCTCTCTTTCTCTCTCTCACCCTCTCTCTCTCTCAAAAATAAACATTACAAAAGATCGACTGAGTTTATTAAGAACTACATGTATGCACTGAGCACCCGACGAGGGCCAGGCAGAACACATACATTCACACCTACTCCACGCCCTCCCGAAGCCCCAGTACATTACGGGAGAAGAACAAAAAGGCACGAGGCCACACGGACGCACAGAAAAGGAGGAGAGAACACAGTGGACAAGAGATGGCAGCCACCTTCTGGAGCCCGGAGGGCTGGTGGGCCGCACACTGACAGCAGGTGACGGAGAGCAGAGAGAAAGGTGCTACCACCCGGTAGAGGGGGAGGGGTCAGAAGCAAGGCCATTTGTGCCCCCGAAGTCTTAGCAAGTGGTGGCCCAGGGACCCTCGGAGGCGGCAGAGCACTGGAGCCGAGCAGAGGACTATTTGAAAGTTTGCACAGGAGTTCTGGCCCCAGATCGTCTTCCTAAGCCCTGCATGAAACCCGAAGCGTCACCAGGAGGATGGCTCTCCAGGGCAAGGTGTCACGCTAAACACAGAGGCGGCAAATAAAACTCTACACATGAAACTGCTGGGCTGCGCTGTCTCTTTCTCCTTGAGAGGTGGTGGTGAAGCGTCTGCTGCCAGGCAGGACGCTAAGCTTCTGAAGACCTTCGCCATTCTCTAGTCCCTCTTATGTATGGAATGGGACAAAAAGAACTAGGATATCCTCAGTGAGAAGAACATATACATCTAGCAAAAGCAGATTGTTATAAACAAATAATAGTAATTAGAAAGAATCTTGAAAATTATAAAGACAATAGCAAATAAAAATCAAGAGAAAGTTGGAAATTAAAGTTGAATAATTTATCCAAAAATTAAAAAAAGAAATGGATCAGGAGTTAAAACGGTATTAGGCCTCTAAGGACAACACTGAAAGCTGGCCAACGTTCCCAAAATCCTCCAGATGATTTCGGACGTTGGGTTTTATACCCAGTACAACTACCACTCGAGTGGGAGGGCAGAATGGACCATTTTCAGATATGTAAAGTTCTCGGAAAAGTTATCTCCCACATACTGCTTTCTCAGAAGCCAGCTGAAGGATGTACTTCACCACAACGAGGGTGTAAAACAAGAAACAGGAAGCTAGAGATCCGGCAAACAGGGGCTCAACCCGAAAGAGGACAAAGGACGATGACGGTGAAGGAAGGGCCTTCGTGGGACGAGAGCTGTGCAGCGGGTCAGAGACCAACCAGTCCAGAGAGCAGCGAGAGAAGGGAGAGCTCCGGGAGGGCCCTTTCCGAGAAAATACATAAAAGTCACAGAGTACTGGGGCACCTGGGGGGCTCAGTTGGTTGAGCGTCCGACTTCGGCTCAGGTCCCGATGTCACAGTTCATGGGTTCGAGCCCCACGTCGGGCTCTGTGCTGACAGCTCAGAGCCTGGAGCCTGCTTCGGATTCTGTGTCTCCCTCTCTCTCTGCCCCTCCACTGCTTGTGCTCTCTCTCTCTCTCTCAAAAATAAATAAACATTAAAAAAAAAAACAACACACAGCACCTGATGTGAATGCTCTTACACTTCTGTCAGAGTCTGGGGCTGAATTAATTATAAACGTATATAAGAAATTAAGGGGCACCTGAATGGCTAAGTTGGTTAAGCGTGTAACTCTTGATCTAGCTGAGGTCTTTAGCTCAGGGTTGTGAGTTTAAGCCCTGTATTGGGCTCCACACAGGCTACAGAGCCGACTTAAAAAAAAAAAAGAAAGAAAAAAAAAAGAAACTAAGCAAAACACTGGGATTCAGTATCTTGGGAAGGAGAATAAGGGTTATATGTAAAAGGGAAACGTACGAGCACCTGGGTGGCTCAGCCTGACTCTTGGTTTCGGCTCAGGGCACGATCTCAAAGTTCATGAGGTCGAGTCCCGCCTCGGGCTCTGTGCCGACAGCTTGGAGCCTGCTTGGGATTTTCTCTTGCCCTCTCTCTCCCTACCCCTCCCTCCCTCTCTCTCCCCTCTCGAAATGAATAAACTTAAAAAAAATACTACCGACAATAGCCAGAGTATGGAAAGAGCCCGAATGCCCACTGACTGCTGAACGCATAAGGAAGGGGTGGAACAGACACACGTTGGAATCCTACCTGGTGACCCAAAAGAATGAAATCTTGGCAAACGTGGCTGGAACTGGAGGGTATGATGCTCACCGAGATAAGTCAGCCAGGGACAGACAAATAAATATCTTATGATTTCACTCACACGCAGAATTTAATAAACACAACAGATGAACACAGGGGAGGGGAAGGGAAGGGAAAATAAGAGAAAAACAGGCAGGGAGGCAAACCATAAGAGACTCTGAAATACAGAGAACCAACTGAGGGTTGCTGGAGGGGAGGTGGGGGGGGGGAATGGGCTAGGTGGGGGATGGGCATGAAGGGGGCTCGTGTTGGGAGGAGCCCTGGGTGTCGTAGGTAAGTGATGAACCACTAAATTGTACTCTTTTTTTTTTAATTTTTTTAAATGTTTTTATTTTATTTTTGAGAGACATAGAGATAGAGCGTCAGCAAAGGAAGGGCAGAGAGAGAGGGAGACACAGAATCTGAAGCAGGCTCCAGGCTCCAAGCTGTCAGCACAGAGCCCGACGCGGGGCTCGAACTCACAGACCGTGAGATCATGACCTGAGCTGAAGTCGGCCGCTTAACCGACTGAGCCCCCCAGGCGCCCCTAAATTGTACTCCTGAATCCCTTACTACACTATATGTTAACTAACGTGGATTTAAATAACATACATAAATACATAAGTAAAAAATAACTAAAAGGGAACAATAACCTTAGAACAGAAAATACTTTGCTGCGAACAATATTGAGGCCTTTAGCAAGCAAAAGGATCCTGACATAGTCAAACCTGTGACAAAACCCTGCGAGGGAGGGAAGGAGGCTGTGTCTCGGACAGAGGCGGAGCGAAGGGTTATATCGGAGCTGACTCCTCGCCTTCTGAGGAGGAGGTCGGAAGCAAAAGTCATAGAGCTCCGCGACTCAGACAGACAGATGCCGATAAGACGGCTGACTGTGTGAGGCAGAAGCGGGCCGTGAACCTGCCGGACCCACTGTGTGTTTGACACGCGACCTGCTTCGCTACGGAGTGAAGGTAAAAACACTGCCAAGCGCGCGGCCCATGAAAACATGCTCGACCTCCCCCGTCGCCAGGGAAATGCAAGTCAAACCCACGATGAGCCGTCGCCTCCCACCTGTCAGAAGAGCGAGACTCGACAAGGCAGGAGACAACAGGGCTGGTGAGGACGTGGGCGGGGGGGGGGGGGGAGGGCTGTGAACTGGCGTGGCCACTGGGAGAACGGCAGGAGGCACCTCGGAAAGTTAAAACCAGAATGACCCTAGGCTCCCGATCGCACCCCTGGGTCTTTACCCACAGAATACGCAAACACGAATTCGAAGAGATACACGCACCCCCATGTTGGCAGCGGCGTTCTCTCCAAGAGCCACATTACGTACGAAAACAGCCCAAGTGTGTACGGACTGCTGAATGGGTAAGGAAGATGTGGTGTGTAACAGGGAGCATTAGCCACAAAGAAGAGAGAGATCTTGCCATTGGCAATGACACGGATGGAGCTAGAGAGGATGACGCTAAGCAAACTGTCAGCCAGAGCAAGACAGATACCATAGGATGTCACGCCCATGCAGAACTGAAGAAACAACACAAATGAGCAAAGGGGAGGGGAGGGGAGAGAGAGACAAACCGAGAAATAGACTTTCAAAAAATTTTTTTCTTAACATTTATTTTTGAGGGACAGAGATAGAACATAAGTGGGGGGGGGCAGAGAGAGGGGGAGACACAGAATCCGAAACAGGCTCCAGGCTCTGAGCTGTCAGCACAGAGCCCGACGCGGGGCTTGAACCCATGAGCTGTGAGATCATGACCTGAGCCGAAGTCGGATGCTCAACCGACTGAGCCCCCCGGGCGTCCCCCAAGAAACAGACTCTTGGCTGTAGAGGACACACTGACGGTTACCAGAGGGGAGGCGGGGCGGGGGAGAAAGAGGGGACAGGGGTGAAGAGGCCTCTCACTGTTGTGAGCACAGAGTGATGTGTGGAGGTGTTGAGTCACTGTATCGTACGCCGGAAACTACTTTAACACCGTGTATGTTAACTAACTGGAATTTAAATTAAAACTTCATTTAAAAAAATACGTCAAAACCAAATCCGATAAAATGCAGAACTTCCCCTCAAACTGCTTTCCATCCAGGAAGGGAAAACTCTGGCAAGAGAGGTTTCAAAAGCTTTGCGGGACACAGGAGGCGGGGCAGGGAGGGTGACGGTGAGCAGTGGGCCCAGCTAACGGGGTGGGGGCGGGGCGGGAGCGGACGGCAGGTGCATCTGTGCAAATTAGACTCATCCTCGGGTCCACGCCGGAGAAAAGGCCCCAAGCAGCAGCCGTGAGCTGCCGGCCCCGCCTCACACGGCCCCCAGACGGATACTCTTTGATGGTTTCCTCATTACGAATGGAAAATACTTTCTAGGCTTTGGCGTCACGTTGGGAGCGGCGATGCGACCGCGGGGGGGCCGGGGTTGAAATAGAACAACGGGTCTCGCCTTGACTTTAAAAAGCCTCCCGCCTTCTATACGCATTCTCCTAACATTTTTGAAGCAGCATTAAAGGCCCCATTTTTCAAAAAGGCCGTAACACGAAGATGCTGTGTCTCCAAATCTCTGCTTTTTTTCTCTGAGTGATTTTGGTTGGGAGACACGGCTAAGAAAACACAGACGGTCTCCCTGGACCAGGCGAAGCCACAGCTCTATGCGCAGCTTCCGAGGGGGCTTCCTGTTCCTGGCGGGGTGGGTGTCCCCCGTCCCAGGGCCCAGGCCGCTTCCCGAGGGGCGGATGTGTCTTCCGACGCCCGGGTAATGGGATCTTAGGGAGAGAAAATGCCGGAACGGCTCCTCCAACTGTTGGCCGCGAGACACCTCTCTTCCACGGCTTGGATCTAACCGTTTGAGGCCGACCACCCTTCTGCGCCCCTTACGGAACCACCCGCGGTCGGCCGGCCTGCTGCGAGGAGCCTCATTTGCGCCGTCTGTGAGGAGGACCCCTGGGCAGCGAGGAGGAGGCTCATTTAGACCAAGACAACTGCGAAGTCGCTAGGAGGTGTCAGGAACGGGAGCTCCATTAGTTGACAATAAAGGCTCAGTCATCTCCCCCCGCCCGACCCGTCTCTCTACACTCTGTGGCAAGCGATTTCCCCATTAGGAAAATACCGTACATTCCTGCCTCCACACTCACAAACACACGCCTTTAGAATCTTCATTTTGGCTGTTCTACCACCGGCCCTTTGCACGGTAAGCCTCTCCCTCCTTTGAATTTCCGTCCTCTCAGATCTTCATGAGCGTGTTCAAAGGGCTGGACACACAGGGGAGGCTGCTCGACCTCGCGCCAAGAAGTGTGGACTGGGACGGAGAAACTGATTTGTAATACATCAGCCTCTTCCAGGGGTCAAAACGGCAGACGTCGCGACGTGCTGGCGGTGGGGGAGGCGGCCACGCTGGATCCGCGAGCCTGCGCACCCTCCTTGGAAGACGACGTGGAAGTCACAGGATTTAAAATCCAAGCACCCCCTGACTCCCGACACCTCTCTTCCAGGCCCTGACCCACGCTGCTCTCACTCACGCACAGGGCTGCTGCTGGAGCTGTGCGTGCGGCAGCCAGACTAGAAACGACTTCGGTGCGCTTCAGGAGGGGACGAAGCAAGCCACAGGCACGCCGCAGAGGGAAATGACAGGGCCAGCGAGAAAACGCGTGTGCACGGGAACGAGCCCCAACATGTTACAAAGTCACAAAGCGACAGCCGGGTGGGGGTGGTGCGTGCTGTGTGGAAGGAAACGCAGGGTCGTGTGTCCACGGACACATGTGCGGGGGCCATCTCCGGGAAGAGTCAAACGAGAAAGGGGAAACCCGGGGGTCTCTGGAGAAGGTCGGTGGGTTTGGGCCTCCGGGGGACTCTGTGCTAGCTTTTGGACTGGTGTCGAGTCTCACAATTTGCACGCGTTGCTTCTCCGAAAGAAGTTAACATGTTTTCGTGGGCATTTTAAAAAGATTAACGCGGGGCGCCTGGGTGGCTCGGTCGGTTGAGCGTCCGACTTCGGCTCAGGTCATGATCTCACGGTTCGTGGGTTCGAGCCCTGCGTCGGGCTCTGTGCTGACGGCTCAGAGCCTGGAGCCTGCTTCAGATTCTGTGTGTGTCTCTCTCTCTCCCTCTGCCCCTCCCCCACTCATGCTCTGTCTCTCTCTGTCTCTCAAAAATAAACATTAAAAGAAATTTAAAAAAAAAGACATTTAAAAAGATAACACTGCAAGATGAAGAACGGACGCCGCCCCGCCCCACAGACTGGGAAGCCATCGACCCCAGCCAGGGCTCCGTAAATCCGTGACAAACGCCCTCCAGCGCCCTGCCCCCACACCGAGTCTCTCTGGAGCAAAGTTTTCTCATCGGTAAAATGAGGACGTTGACCTAAGTCGTCCCTGAAGTCTGCTTCCGTCACGCAAAGTATCTCTGATTTTCCATTTAAACCGATTTGTGTTCCTACGAATCGGTGAGAGAGTAAAGCGACAGGCTCTAGTGCGTCCTCCAAAGCACATCCGAAACGCTCTTAAGCCTTCCATTCGAAATAATTTCACACCGAAGCAGCCTTTAAATATATTCAGAGCACAGAATTTATTGAACAGAATACAGAGACAGCCAGCACAAACATTTATGCCTCGGCCGGACGGGTCCCGTCGGGCCGACACGGAACACGGAAGAACACGCTGCGGATGGCTCTTTCCATCTGGACATACATCTCCTTCCCTCCGGGAAACGTAAAGTCGGCCATAAAACCGTGGATTTATGACAAATCAGATACCCAAAATGTACGATGGGAAACAGTCTTTTCCTGCACCAACTTTTTAAAGGCGCTCTATGTCAAAACAGGAAACGACGACTTAAAATACAGAAGAGAAACATTAAAGCATGCGAAGACGTCGCTCCCCATACGCGATTTCCCAAAACGCTCTCGTACATCGGAGTCGGGGTGGAAACCCACGTCACGAACTGCGGAGAGAAAGGCGTGAGGCGGGAGCAGGGACGGCAGGTGCTGCTGACACGGCGTCTTTGCTCACAGAGGAGAGAGGGAGGTGCAGGGGACATCTGAACAGACCATTCTGAGCTTCTCATAGGAAGTTTCAAATAGCAGCGGTTTATAAATTCTTTACAGAAAGGAAACGCAAGCAGCAGGAACAAGGACCAGAGTCTCACGTCTACACAGAAGCTTTGCAGCACCTTCCCGGGGCTGCTCACACACGAAACACGCAAAAACAAATCGCTCCGGGTGATTCATTCCTCCGCAGCTCCCACGGTACCTAACACACGGAAGGTGAATTGATAAACCCGTGCCGTAGGAGCGGCTGTTGGCAGCGGTGGGGGGGGGGGGCTCTTGTACACACGGTCTCGGTATTACAGACAATAAATTCTGACCTTTGAATCCGAGTAAAAGAGTCAACGGGAAAAAATATTTTTCTATGAATGCCGCGGGAGAGGGTTAACAGCTGAGTGGAGTTACTTCTGAGATACAAAAGAAAGACGGGAATGGAGGCATCCGGTTCGTAGAAAGAACCAGACCTTTTTCGCATCACATGGAAAGCCATCGAGGCGACGCGAGGAACATGCATGCTGGTTTTAAACCACGAGAAGCGGTGCGTCCTTGCTAGCACTGAGCGGTGGCGAAACGGGGTCGAGATGGCGGCTGGGTCTACCCTGGCGGGCGGGAACTGGAGGGGGACGCGAAGTCAAGGTGACCTATTGGGCAGCGGCCGGCCACAGCGTCAGGGTGGGCACAAAAGGAGAGGCCGGGCCGGGCCCCCGCCGCTCATCAAGATGCAGCGAGCGTCCGTCAGTCCTGCAGCGCGTCCATGAGCCAAACGATTAAATATACATCAACCCTGCGCTGTAATAAAGTAATTCTAACAGGGCGTTGTCACAGGATCAAGGTTTCCTGGTTTAAAAATAAACATCAGCATTTATCTAGCGGCAGCAAACTATTATCCCGGGGTCCTGTCCTGTTCAACCGACGTCTTTTAATCAAAACCATCCATAGCGTGGCCACAGGCCAAGGAATCATAATTGCAAACATCGAGGGCAAGTGAGGAAAGAGCTGTCTCTCGGCTGCTGGCTTTTTCTTCCTTTTCTACAGAGCTGACGCGGACGTTCTGGAAGGCATTAGTTGCATTAGGGAAAACGCTGGAAGGGACTGTATGCCCCGGGACCACGTCTCACCTGCCTCCACGGGTTTCACTTCTAACCATTATACACAACCGTTCGCGTGCGTTCGTGTCTCCCAGACCGTCCAAAACGCCTCTGTAATGAGAGTGAGTAAAACGAAACTGTATTTTTCAGTGGCACCGATGTAGCTAACACCCCCATGGAGGGGGCTCGGGATCCCCCGGCGGGAGGCGGGGGAGGCCTTGTGGGCCGCAGGTAACACCCGTGGAAGCCGAGCCCCGTGGACGAGGGTGCGGCGGACGGGACTCGGGCGCAGGGGTGCGAGGGGTGGGAGTCTCGCTGGAGACGCGCCGTCCGAGCCTGCCTCTCGCCGCTGCCCCTGACCAGGGTCTGCCGTGACTCGCTCCCTCCCGTGATCTCCCGGAATCGGGCGGCGCGGACCCGGGGAGCGGTCTGAGCCGGCGGCTCGGCCGGTGTCTAGCCCCGGCAGGCCACTTCCGGGACACCGATTTTAATGGACTGCCCTCGCTTCGCATCTCACCTACAAGTTACGTAAAGCCTCCGCTGCCTCGCCGAGACAGACTGGAGATTTTCTCTCCATGGCCCCAAGTTCATTGCCCAGGAGCATCGGGCAGCGATCTTCAGGCACCGAGAAAATGGAAAAACGCGCATTCCTTCGCCATCTGAAGCGTGTTTAGTCTCAGAAGGAAAAATAAAAGCGTCTCGGTGTGGGTCCGGACTCTCTCTACTTCGTCCTCAGGGCGAGCGCACGAGGGATGAGGCAAACACGTCAGGGGCGTGCAGACGGCCGGAGCGGCGGAGACACGGAGGGCATGCTCGCCGGAGCCCCGCACGCCGCTGCCCCGAGCGGGACCCGGGCCTCGCCGCAGGCTTCTCAGAGACCCACTCGGGGCCGGACGAGAGGTTCTGAAGCTTGCTCAACCTAGCCTCCTGGAGGCTCCGTTTCCTCGTGTGCAAAACAGAGCCCCGGGCCCCCTGGGTCACAGCTGCACGGCCTGCACGGTGGAGGGGGAGCATCGGGATGGCTCAACTTCCTGTGAAAGGGTCCCTGTCGAAGCGGCTCTGTCTGAGGAAGGTGAAAAAGAGGGGAGGGGAGGGGGAAGCCATCTGCAAGTGCCATCAGGCCGGGGCGTCCCTGAGGGACCCCACTTCACCTGCAGCGCGTGTGGTCCCTTGAAGCAGCGGAGAGTCACCGCAGGCCTCGTCAGATCTGCGCACGGGGACCGGGGACGCGCGTCCACCGTTCAGGCGAGTTTCTAAACACGAGTCGGTTTTTGCTGATCCCTGGAAGCACTCGCTCCCGGCCGACGGCAAACACGCCAAGCTTCACCGAGCCCGGGCTCCCCAGGGTGTTCTGCTCGCTTCGGTCATCCCCAGGGTCTGGCTCGGCCCTCCTCCGGACGGATGGGCTTCCGGAAAGGGGCTGGGGAGGCCGCCCTGGAGCCCCGGCCTGGCGAGACGCCCTCAGGGAGCGGTCATCGCCAGCAGGGGGCGCCGCGGCCTCTTCCCCTAAGAAGGGCTCCAGGGCGGAGCGTTCGTTCCTCAAGGGCTCCAGGTGACGGACGCCCTGGTCCCATCTCTCTCCTTATTTTCTTCTTTCAAACCAAGAATTTCACACACATAACCAGACACCTGTCAATGATCCAGGTCTTCAGAGACAGGGATAAAATGACAAATGCTGTTGTGTTTGGCACGGATTCCAAGTTTGCAAATGTGAAGGTGCGTGAGCGCAACACACAGGCGCCGTTTGACAAACGTTAAGCTGCTTCCATATGGCGCACACACGCTTGCGCACACACACGCGAGTTTGTTTTCAAATTAATCGGAAAGGCTGTTCAGCCCTGAGCCATCGCTGCATTCAGTTCTATCTGACTCGACACAGCCTGCAGGTCCGCACTGATGGCCTCCGATAGCAGTGCCGTTCCTAGGATTTGTTTGGAAGCATTTAGGTTTTCACGGATCGCTGGAGGTTCCTCATTTTCGCCCTTCGGTGTTACATAGGTATAAGCCGCCTCTCTAGGCATAAACTGTCCACTGGTAAAAATCAATTTTGATTTTATCGGTATTTATTACTGCTGGTGCCAGCAATTTAGAAGACTAGAGAAGGAAACATGCAAACTAGGAGAAGGAAAAAAATTAAAGCCCGGGTCCTCACACCGACAAATAATACAGCCCGCTGTCTTTAAGAGGTATTTTTGCGTTGTGCGGAGCTTAAATTATCAATTTAAAAATTCAATCAATAAAAATTTACAGGACTCTCTTACTGCTCACATCACTTACATCCTCGTGGGCTCGGTGGCAGATCCCTACAAGGGCTTCGCTCCCAGAGGGGCTGGAAAGCCGTGCCCGGGGCAGGCAGGGCGTTGGCCGACAGTGCCCCTCTCTGTCTTGATTCCGGGCTGGCACCCTGGCCGGCATCGGCCCTGCCCGCGCCATGCCAGTTTGTCCTGACAGTCGCCTCTTGGGGCAGGACAGACCACGCAGGGGACCACACAGCAGGGGACCACGCATCCATCTCTTTGCCTTTACTCTCACTCTTCCTCTTCTGTCATTCCAGAAAGCCACTCCTAAGGTGCGAACTCCTCCAGGTTCAAGATCTTGACCGTCCGCGGCTCCCAAAAGGTCCCGGACCTCTGGCAGCGTGCGCGCCACACACACTCGCCCTCTGCTGCCACGCCCTTCCCCGGCTGCACGGCTGCCACGATACTCGGTCTGCCCACCATCACCCTCTGTGTCTCCCCAGGGAGCTCCCTTCCTCCACTCACCCAAAAAGTCCCATAAACTAACAGAGGAGAAAGAGGTCTCCAAACTAACATGCACTCGCCAAGTCCCAACCTCCAGAGGAGACAGAGACTTTATAGTATTAGTCAGAAAGAAGACACCCTGGATCTCAAATTCTGATCTTCGGCTGTG
Source organism: Paguma larvata (assembly GCA_030068075.1). Lineage (NCBI taxonomy): Eukaryota > Metazoa > Chordata > Mammalia > Carnivora > Viverridae > Paguma > Paguma larvata. Next base: position 44,843,290 of record CM057844.1, on the reverse strand, counting down.
AGCCTAAGGCCCACATCGCCCGAGACGCCGAGGACCGTCTCCTACACAGATCGGAGACGCTGAATTGCTCCGTAAGACCCCAAACAGAACGGACAACGGAGGCACACTTTCTAAGAACCCGGTCGCCCCAGAGTGGGTGCGGGCAAAGTCTGGCCTCACGGGCCAAATCCCACCAGCTGTTTCCATGACGTTCTGTGGGAAGGTGCAGACATGCTGTCTGAGAACGAGTCTGCGGACCACCCCCCCACACCCCGCTCTAGAGAAGTGGGGACAGCTGGAGACCCTCCTGGCGAGGCCATTGGGTGCAGCCAGCCGCGAAGAGTGGCTCGCGGCAGCTCCCGCGCCTGTGCAGACTGGAGTCCTCCTACAGAAAATTAATGGGGGCGCCTGGGGGGGCTCAGTCGGTTAAGCGTCCGACTTCGGCTCAGGTCATGATCTCGCGGTCTGTGAGTTCGAGCCCCGCGTCGGGCTCTGTGCTGACAGCTCGGAGCCTGGAGCCTGCTTCGGATTCTGTGTCTCCCTCTCTCTCTGCCCCTCCCCCACTCATGCTCTGTGTCTCCCTGTCTCAAAAATAAATTTAAAAAACATTAAAAAAAAGAAAACTCATGACAGAAGCATCTCATCCCGTCTGGCAAGCCCCCGGCTCTGCATACAAGAGACGATGCTGGATACTAACTTCTGCCCGGTGGCCTCCACGCTGCGCGCTCTCCACGCGGTCTGACCGGCGGGTGTGTGGCTGAGAACTAGGTCTGCTCCGTGTTGACCGCGAGTACTCGGGACGTCCAGTAACTTCTCACGAAGACAGAAGCTACTTCCTCAGCCGATGGGCATCCGGCTGCCAGTCTCTAGTCCCTGACCAGACCGCCAGAGCCGGAGCCGGGGCCCTTCTGCCTCGGCCAAGCTCAGGAGCAACAGGGACTCCAGTTCTAGCAGCGTTCTTCCTTTCGATGGCTCTGTCTTTCCACACCCCTCCCCCGCCACTGCCTGGCCCCTCAACCCAAAGTAGAGTTCTTTTCCTCCTGAAGGGCAAGGCAAGGGAAGGGCGAGGGTGGCCAGCTGCTTAAGATTTTCACCCATGTTTATACTCCCAGTTGAAGCCTACACACACACACACACACACACACACACACGTGCCTATATCTAGATCTATTCAAATCGTTAAACATGTATTTCTCATTGATAGGGCTCATTTTAAAGCCAACCTTCCAATAACAAAATAATAATGAGGATCATAAAAATACCAATTTCCCCCCTATAGCAAACGTGACAAAATGACAAAAGAACTCTTAATTCTGGGGCTTTATTTTAATTTTTTTTCTTTTTAAGATGCTACATAGTCGAACAGAATTGGATTGGTCTTTTATGGCATAAAAGTAATTTACAGTCAAACTCCCCATCACTACTTGACGATTAACCAAAGAGCCTGTCGCCCCTCTCCCCGCTCCCCCGCCGCCCCAGCCGGCCCCCCCTCTCGCTACCATCCTGCCGCCCCGTTCGGGGCCCGGGCCACACGAGAAAGGTCGGGGCCAGATGCGGGGCACGTGTGCTGGAAGCAGGAGAGGTGGCCGAGGGACAATGAAGGAACAGGAACGGAGACCGGCTACTCTTCTCCATCACGAAGGGGGACAGAGCTGACCGTCGACACTTAGGACTTCCCTCTCCGAGACGACTGCTGTTTATTCACACCGAGAAACGCTTCCTGGCAGCTGCTCCCCGACACCCAAGGCACCCCCACCCGCATCTGTGCGCAGAGCCCAGCGCCTCGGGGGAGAGAGGAGCCCGCGGCCCCCGCAGCGTGGCCGGCTGCGCCCACTGGGGGGAGAAGAGCATCAGGCGGCACGGGTGACTCTTAGGCCACAGCACTAATTACAATCTCGTGGCGATAATTATGGAAACATGAGATGAAATACATTAAATAAGTTAAATATGCATTAAACATCTCTGAATAACAATTCAATCTCACTACATGAACCAACAGGAATTTAGCTTGGTCCCTTTAAGAGAACAAAGCATTGACTTTAATTTCCAAAGTGTTGGGTCAGTCGGTCGCCATCGGCTTCCCGCTCCCGACGGGCAGGTCTGACGCTGCCACGGCACAACTCTTCTGGCCTCTGACCCCGTTCGTCAGTCCCGAGGACCCGACGGCCAGGGAGGAACGTGGAGAGGCAGCCGGGGAGTGGGCGGGCGGGTGTAGGGGTTGCTCTGCGGAGGGGACGGCCCTCCCCGCGCCCACCGCACCGGGCTCCAGCTCCCCCGAGACCCGGCACCAACCGGCGGGAAGAGGGTCTTGTTCTTAGAGAGGTAATCGATCCAGCCACATGTACCAAGGCTACGAATGCTTCGAATGACACAACATGCCATTATGTTTAATCGCGGTGTCCCTCGTCATTAATAAAGATCATTATTTCCCCCCAATCATTTACTATACATTTTTAACTTTCTAGAAGATTGTTACATTATAATTTGTGTGTGTGTGTGTATGTGCACGCGTGCGCACGCGCGGGGAGGGGGTAATTTAAAGGCAAGACCTGTGAGATGTCATCACACATTAACTTCTTTTGACACATGGTTATGATGAATTCAAACCGCGCGGGACGGCCGGCCCACCGACGCGGCGCGCCCCCCTCCGCCTGTCGCGCCTACAAGGCGATCTTCCCGATGATGACACCGACGATGAAGAACAGGACCACGAGAGCGAGGAGTCGGGTGCTGAGGCCCTCCTCCTTCCCGGCCGGGGCTGACGCAGGAGCGGGGCTGTGGCCCGGTGCCGTCTTCCGCATCCGAAGTCCGTCTTCCTCCTATGGGAGCAAGTGCACATTTCAAAGACGACCCCAGGCCCCAGCGGCAGAATTCAACACGGAGGTTAGCCGACAGGCTGGGCTGTAGCACAGGCTGGGCTCACAAGGCGGGGCCCAGCCCCATTTGTCACAGGGAGAGACTGAATCCCACAGAGAAGGCGGCGCTGGCTTGAGGCCACCGAGAAAATGCTGCCAGGAGCCAGCCCCTCTTCTCTTCCAGCCGCCCACACGCGGCTGCCGGTACCTTCTTCCACCGCACACCTCAGCGGGGCCTCGGTTCCCCGTGCCTTACAGAAACGAAGCTCCTGAGAGGGTCCGCCAGGCGCTCTGCCCCCTGGGACTACCCGCCCTTCCAGCCGCGTCTCCGGGCCACTCCTCAACATCTGACTCCAACCCTCTCTGTCCTTCCGTCCTTCCGTCCTCTAATGAGCAGTTTTCCCTGATCAAGTCATCAGTTTTTGAATGACAGGCATTTCCCAAAGCATGAATCTAAAAATCACAAGAACCTACACTGGTGGAGGGCCCAGAAGTTTTCAAATGCAGCGCTCCGGAGCTGAGGGGCTACATGGAGACTGCGGGATAGAAAACAATGCTATCTGGAATAATATTAAAATGTGAAAGAGTTTGAAAGATGCATCTCAAGTATTTTCTACTTAAAGCATGGAATTCCCACCAAATACACACACACACACGCGGCCACATTTCCCCCCCACTGTGGAGATAGGCACGGAGTACAAACACTTCCCTCCCTCACTGCTCCCAAGGCCCAGAGCACACTCCTCGGCAGGGCCCGCGTCTCTCTACGTGGGCCCCGCGCGTCTCCAGCTGACTACCCCATCTGCTCGTCCCCACACTCGGAGGTCCTGGAGACAACAGGCAGCCAGCCCACCAAGCTGACTCTCCACGGCACTGTGGCCATCTCTGTGGGACCACTCATCACTCGGGTCTTCGGGATCTGTGTCTGTGTCTCCCCAGGTACCCCGGTCAACGGGGAGCTCCTCCGTGGCAGGGACAGCCCCTGTCTGCACCCGCAGTGCTGGGTACAGGGTGGGGCCTTGGGAGAGGTGTTGGCCAAATGAAAGAATGAAACAACACAACACAAGAAACCAGTGTTTGGCAGGGATAAAGAATCTTCTAACGTCAAGACTGGTTGGATAATACTGTAAAGGTATTCTGCTCATGGGGCACGGCCAGTACCGCTGCACAGCGACGAATGACCGGTGTTATTCGATTAACTTCAAAAAAAAAAAAATGGGCACAGCAAAACACAGCATTATTTTATTGGGTTTATACAGAAGCTATTTCTACCTATCTATCACTTTAAACGGCACAGGACTCTGTTTCTGAAGAGAAATACGCTCAAGGAGAAGCTTTAGGCAGATCTTAGATTTTTAGCCAAAAGTGAGAGTGCCAGCTTCATCATTCAGTCCGTACTGAAGTGGCTGAGTGAGGCGACTCAAGACGACTGCAGAGGGAAGATGGTGCCGTTCTGCAGACACTGTCCCTTCTCCTGTATCTACTCCACCGTCAGGAGAGGAGGAGGAGAAGTCAACCGCACCGAATGTAGTAAGTGCATCTGGGGCTGTGGTGGCTGAAGAATGCGAGCCTAGGACCCGGCCGGGCGGCACGATCGAGAAGAGAACAGACCGGCCTCCTACTTCAGCTGCAACGGAACTTCCTACGATCAGATGCTCAGAAAGCTCGTCGGGACCCCGTCTGAAACGGACACGCTTTCAAAGCCAGAAGGAGCCTCAGACGTGCTCTGTGAGTGGAGGCCCAGGGGAGGGCGTGACCACCACGGGCTCAGCGCTGGTCACGTGTGAGCGAGGCCTCCAGTACGCCCTGCCCCCCTCACCCCCCGCCACCCGTGTGGCCTGACCCTCTGACGCCAGTGCCAACCCCTTCATCAGCAGCCGCCCCGAACTGGAGCCTGGGGGGTCTCCTCCTGCGGTCTCTGCCTGTCTGCCACGACAACCTCCTGTCTCCAAGCTCCTCGCCAGGTCAGTAGTTTGCTGAGACCCTACTGCCCGGACCCACCTAGAATCTCCTAACTTCCACGATGACGCCTGCATTAAAACAGAGTACAGGTCAGCATCTACTCTCCTAACAAAAGACTCTCACCCAGTGGGGATGGAGTAGGGTTTGAAAATGTGAAGTCAAGATACCCACTGCGTTTTGTTCTTAATCTCAGAATTTATCTTCAATTTACACTAGAGGGCGGACGAGACGGGAGGATGGGAAAGGTGGGGGCTCTGGGGCACACGGCCCAGGTTCAAATCTCACTGGCAGTATGACCTCTGGCAAGTCACTTAACCTCTCTGTTCCTCAGTTTCCTTATCTATAAAGTGGGGATGATGATAATCCCTACTTCACAGAAGGCTTTGGAAGATCAGATAAATTATGACACATAAAGTAAAAGGGAACAAGAATTTAAACAGCTGAGAAACTTCTGCTCAAGGGACACTGGTTAATTAGTGGGCAGGGGAATTGTTCAGAGCTCTTTTGAGAACCTGATGACAGCCACAGAAATTTCTCCCTGAGGAAAGAATGTGCAAATACAAACCAACTCTACAGATTCAGGGGCTCATCAACTTCGCCACACAAGATCACAGGGGGTGAGCCCTTGTTCTCTGCAGACAGAGCGCCCGGCTGGCTCAGTCGGCAGAGCGATGACTCTTGATCTTGGGGTTGCTGAATCTGAGCCCCACATTGGGTGTAGAGATTACTTAAAAAAAACATATAAAATCTTGGCACAAAAACAGACACTCAGATCAGTGGAACAGAACAGAGAACCCAGAAATGGACCCAAAAAAGTATGGCCAACTAATCTCTGATGAAGCAAGAAAGGACCACTTTCTTACACCAGACACAAAAATGAACTCAAAATGGATGAAAGACCTAAACATCAGACAGGAAGCCATCAAAATCCTCGAGGAGAAAGCAGGCAAAAACCTCTTTGACCTCGGCCGCAGCAACTTCTTACTCAACACGTCTCTGGAGGCAAAGGAAACAAAAGCAAAAATGAACTATTGGGACCTCATCGAAATAAAAAACTTCTGCACAGCAAAGGAAACAATCCGCAAAACTAAAAGGCAACCGATGGAAAGGGAGAATATATTTGCAAACGACATATCAGATAAAGGGTTAGTATCCAAAACCTATAAAGACCTTATCAAAATCAACACCCAAAAAACGAATAATCCAGTGAAGAAATGGGCAAAAGACATGAACAGACACTTCTCCAAAGAAGACATCCAGATGGCCAACAGACACATGAAACGATGCTCAACATCACTCGTCATCAGGGAAATACAAATCAAAACCATAGTGAGACACCACCTCACACCTGTCAGAATGGCTGACATGAACAACTCAGGTAGCAACAGATGCTGGCGAGGATGCGGAGAAAGAGGATCTCTTTTGCACGGCTGGTGGGAATGCAATCTGGTGCAGCCACTCTGGAACACAGGATGGAGGTTCCTCAGAAAATTGAAAATACAACTACCCTACGACCCAGCAATTGCACTACAGGTGTGTGGATTCGAAGGGACACATGCGCCCCAATGTTTACAGCAGCGCTATCAACAACAGCCAAACTATGGAAAGAGCCCAAATGTCCACCGATGGAAGAATGGATGAAGAAGAGGTGGTACATATATATTATACAATGGAGTATTACTCGGCAATCAAAAAGAATGAAATCTTGCCATTTGCAACTACGTGGCTGGAACTGGAGGGTATCACGCTAAGGGAAATTAGTCAGAGAAAGACAAATATCATATGACTTCACTCATGTGAGGACTCATGCCCTGCCCCCTCCACAACATGAACATAAGGGAAGGGAAGCAAAAATAATACAAAAACAGGGAGGGGGACAAAACTTAAGAGACCCTTAAATATGGAGAACAAACAGAGGGTTGCGGGAGGGGTTGTGGGACGGGCTAAATGGGTAAGGGGCATTAAGGAATCTACTCCTGAAATCGTTGTTGCACTATATGCTAACTACCTTGGATATAAATTTAAAAAATAAAAAAAAAAAAACATAAAATCTTTAAAAAAAAAGAAGGAAAAAAAAGAAAAAGTCATTACCTTGAATTGCTTGTTCTCCTCCCGTAGCCTCTGAACTTCACCTTGCAGCCTCTTGCATTCTTCCATGACCTTCTTAACTTCAGTGTCATCCAAAGAAGAACTCAGAGCTTTAGACACCGTTGGTGTTTCTGTCTTTGATGTGGTTGTGGGTATAATTTTATTTATTTCTACATCATGCTGTTCAGAAATAAATGAAAGCCCAAGTGTCACCAACTATGTAATGAAGGACTTTTTTATGCAAAGTAGTTCTCAGCAAACACCACACGTGGTAGCGTTTCATCCACACTGTAAAATGTCACATTTATTTTAAAAATGGATCGCTTTATCTAGTACCTTAATAATCGAAAGCAACTGGGCCCCAGAAATTATGGATAAGGGCAAATAATGAAGTTCGGCTGAGACTAATACTTCAGAGAAAGAGAAAGGCTGTGCATACTGCACGAGCAAATTCCTGCCACGCAAAAATTAGCATATCGTAATCCTGCAAGCTCAGGAGTTCTTGGCCACAAATCACTGTCACCAGGAAGCCCCGAACATCCCCAGGACTGGCTGGGATGGCCAGGGAGAACGTGACACAGGACGATTTATGTCACGAACTCAGGACCTCGAAGCTGGGCTGAAGGTGAAAGGAGTTCAGGGTCCGTGGTATTTCAATCCAGGGACGCTACGGGTGTCCCGCTTCCCGGCCAAGGGGTGTGCGGCGGAGGGGGGAGTAAAACAGGCGGGGCCCACTGCCCTGGGGGCTCTGTGAAGCGCTCCCCATCGCGCTCTCGACTCCCCAGGGGAGAGGAGGGGTTCCTGCTGGGGCGCCCCCGCCCCCTCCACAACGCTGGCTCGGCAGAGCCAGGAGCCGAACGGCGATGCCACGGCTCCCCAAATCGACCTTACCGGGATGTGCGACGGGAAGAAGAAAAAGCAACAGCACGCCAGCCCCCCACCCGCCCACGAAACAGGATGACAACAGCAGTCAGTCACTGAGCGGGGAGAAAATACTAAGCGGTGGTGACAGGCAGCGGCAGCACTCCCGGACATCGCTATGGACACGCGGACAGAACGGGAGCATTTCGATTTCCCAACTCCAGCTATTAACAGGCAGAGGGGCTGAACGTTCTGCACGTGTTTTAAACAGTGCTTCCCATGCAGTTGAAGCTTTTCTGGCTGGGTTGAAGGAAGGTCCAAACCAGCATTTCAGATACAGTCTTCTCTCTTTAACTGGTCACGGCCAACGGCCAGGACAGGCTTATCCCCTGGTTTCCCAGAGAAAAGCGAGCTGACGGCTTAGAGGAAGCCGGTCCTTTCCGTTACCCCTCGGGCAACACAGGGGTGGCTCCCGGTGGAGGCGAGGATGCCACCCCCACCCGTGCACGACAGGCGACGTCTAGAGACATCTTTGGTTGTCGCACGAGAGAGGCGACTACTCGTGGCTAGTGAGGAGAGGCCAGGGGTGTGGCCGAACAGCCTACAAGGCCCAGGATGGGCCCCCAGCAGAGGATGGCCCGGCCCCGCCGTTAATAGCGCTGAGGTTGAGAAACCCTCATGTACAAGCAGGTTTCGACCGAAGCGGCAGGAGGGGGACGGGGAGAGAGCGGGCAGGGAGGCCTGAGACGGTGGTCTGTGAACAGAGCCGGAGAGCCGACCACCTGTCCAGCAGGCACCATGATAAACGGCAAATTATTCCCGGTTTTAGGCTTCCCCCGTTTTACAGCAAGTCAAAGCAGCTCGTTAGGATTGACGACATTTCAACAGCCAACAGGTTGCACTTTTCAAGAAAAAAATGGTTTCAATTAGGCGTCTTCCGCAAGCCTTTCAGAGGCTGACCTCGTGGAGGCTGCTTACTCGTTGACTTCAGCTTATTTTTTTCATCACACATCAGAGGAAGGAAAATAATTTGCCAACTTAAATCTTGGTTTTGTAGGAGACGGTATGCAAATAAGTATCAGCTTGCAACATTCAATTATTGTTAACTATAAACATACTTACTGGTTTATCATTTTCTGCTGGCAATTCAAACACACATCTAAGTTTTGAATCCATAAGGTCTTCCGGTTTTGCCTCCTTCCACTAAAACAATTTAAATTTAATAATCAGGATATTATAGAGCTGCTGGAGGAATAATTTTCTTCCTATAACTGACAATTTCAGAAAAATACTCTTAATGAGAAAGCCCTGATGTATATCAAACTTACGTCTGCAGAGATTTCAGTATTTTTAACGACAAGATTAAACACACTAGCTTTCTTGAATACTTATTACATTTCACAAGCCCAGTCTTTTCCCCCAACTCCTCTACACCAACCAGTGCTCGCTCCTCCTGTTCCACGTGGGAAGCACGTGGAACAGAGATGACTGACCATCACCAATGGACAAAGAACTTTCTAAATTACGTCTGAATGACCAGAGGTGACTCTGGCTCTCCTCAGGAAGACAAAATTTACTTTGCAGGATACACCCTGCTGAGAGAGAGGAAGCGTACACCACCTGGGAGAGGTTTCAGAACCACACTGCCAACTACCGGTGGGGCACGACTAGCGAGCCGCCGTGTGAGCGGACCCCCGCCCCCTCCAGCCCGCTGGCGGGAACCCCTCTCCTGGCTAACTCCGTGCTCCGGGATGATGTGCTCCTGGCTCGATCCCCCTCCTCCAGACGATGGAGGACAGGAGCCCCAGGGCGCGCTGACAAGTGCAGGCCAGCGGAGAGGGGGCTGACAGCACTCCCCGCCCCCGCCCGCCCGGGACCACGCAGGAGGCAGCTAGAGCAACAAGGGCAGCCGGAGCCAGCGATGTGTCGAACGTCAGAACTGCCGAACACATCGAGGCAGGCCCACTCAGCGGAACAGCACGCCATTCGAATGATACTGAAGGGGATTTAATTACACAAAATATTAAGTGAAGAAGCTACAAACAGTATCTTAAGTTTGTTCCTCCGTAAGCACACGAGCGTACGTGTGCCTGTGTGCGTGTGTCAAAAGAGCGTCAAGCAAGGATCATCACTGGACACTACAACCGCCGGGTGAGACTGCTGGTGAGCAGGGTGTCCACGTGGTCTCCGAGTACCGATTACTCCAGAGTATCTCAGAGTACCTATGACACAAGGGGCAACTGTGTTTGGACTCTGGAACACACTGGCAGTCACCTCGCCATCTTAACCAAGGAATCCAACTCAGCATCACCAACAGAGGGACAAGCCAGCATCCAGTATCCAGGGCCTGCTGGTATGGTGCACACAGGACGTTACTCGTGGAATATTCTTGCCAAAACACGTTTAACCTGAATCTAATCATGAGGAAATCACTAGACAAATCCAGAATGTGGGACATACAACAAGTTAACTGGCCTAGACTCTAAAAAACTCAAAGTCACGAAAACGAAAAAGATGGAGAGCACTCTACTGGCATAAGAACAATTCAAGGCCAGTGTGGAGTAACCGGAAACGCTGCACAGGGGTCTTTCTGCCGGATAACAGGACGGAGTGACTGCCGACCTTCTCAGCTGTGAGGACAGTGCTGCGGCTGCGCAGGAGACTGTCCCACTCTGAAGCATGCAGGGCTGAAGTGCCATGAGGTCTGCATCTGACAGCCAAGCAGTTCAGCAAAACAGAAAGTTTACAACAGAAAGGAAGCAAATGTGGCAAAACTTAAATGGTGAATGGAGATAAAAGTTACAAGAGTAGTCACTGTATCATTTTTTTCTACTTTCTGTATATCAAAAGACAAAATAAAAAAAAAGTTTAAAGAAATAGCACAAGGCTCTCCATAACAGGGTTAGGTCTAGCATAAACAAATTACGGGTTACTTTTAGTTTTGCTTATTTGTGTATTTCCAGAATTTCCTACAATGCACATTTCCTATAAAAATTATCCTGAAAGGGAGTGAACTCTGGGCCTGGCCCACAACAGCACTCAGACAGACAGGGCAACTCTGGACCTGGGCCGGGGGCGCACTGACCCCACGGCAGCCGTGCCAACTAGGTTTTTATCCCCAGTTTACAGTGACCGAAGCCTGGGGAGCGCTAGTGAAAACTGCCCACGGCCACGCGTTAGTGAAGAGCAGACCTCGGCTCCAGGCCGCAGACGCGCGCCCGCGCTCTGGTCTCTAGGCAGCAGCAGAAGCGGAGCGGAGCGCGCCCGTGGGCAGCCCTTCTCCGTGCGCCGCACGCGTCCGTGCTCACACGGACCAGCATGCCGCGACACGGCGCGCTCGGGGAAACAGAAGAGAAAGGAGTGAAGGCCTCGATAATCATTCTCATGAAAAGGGAAGATTGCCTAGCATCGCCGATCTCTCTCGAACCTCAAAATACCTGGCTTCCCCTCTATTTCCTGCCCCGAGCGTGAACATCCACCAAGGTGGCCAGCGTCGCTTTTCCAAGACCAACAGAAAAGGCTGCGCACTCACACTGGGCTGGGACGGGAAGCTGTGCGGCAAAGCCCTCGGCACAGAGTTCCCAGAGAGGAGACCCGCAGTGCCCTGTGAGCCTCCGCGGCCTCGCGCTCCAGGCCCGCCTCGGGGGGCCAGTCTCCTAGCCGGGGCTGGCGAGCTGGAAAGTGATGGAAAGGCTGAGAGGACCCTGCCTTTCTCTCCCATCCGTGAGGACGGCCAGCCCGGCCTAGCTGGGGCGGTGGCCCAGGAGGTCATCGTACACGGCGATGCCCCACCCGCAGCACCAGAAGGCCCGCTGACTGATTCAAATGTATAAGAAGCCTACTTTAAGGAGAATTCCCATTAGAACCTTTTTTCCAGAAAAACCAGTAATGCAATATCACTTATTTAGTTTATAAAAACAAAGTCATCTTATTTTTACCAAAATTAGAGACGGAGTTAAACACGTATTGAAGTAGGGAAAAATAAAAGGAGGGAAACTAGCGAGGCAGGGGGGACGATCCATGCTCCCCAGAACTGAGCAAGAACTAAACCCCAAGCACCCAAGGACATCTAGTGTCCCGCTCTCTCTCGTCCCTCTGGGTTCTGGGGGGAGTGATGGGGAGGACGTGGTGAGAAACATTCCGTATAATGAGAAGTACCCTTTTCTGCAGGGGATGGGAGGGAAGACACATGAAGGGGAGGGAACCCTCAAACACGTAAGATACCATCTATTAGAGCTAGGAACTGCTGAAGCAAACGGATATAAAAGTCAGAAGCGTATTCTGGAAAGTTGCATAAAATGTTAAAATCAAAGTTTGAGAAAAGCCATAAAGGTAGTCAAAGTACAAACCTCCCTGAAAACACCACTCCCCTTTAAAAACAATTTTGACACATTTTGAAATGCATGCACCCAAAATTCTCTACCTAATCATTTTTTTAATTACTAAAAGAAAAGTAAGAAGCATTCAGTACTTACTACTGCTTCCATGTCAGAAGTGTCAGTCGGAGCAAACATAGACTGAACCATAAACTTGTGTTTACTTTTCTCATTGGGATCATAATCGAAGGGCTGCAACATCACTGAGAGAGAAAGTGTTTCATTAGGAGGGTCAGAGCTTGGTTATCGGCAGCCATTTGTCACGTGAAAACTTGTATTCTGGTCGTAGGGCAGCTCACCAGGACTCCCGCCAGAGCCATCTGCCGCCCCGGCTGAGGTTAGCAGGGCTGGATGACCTGCATCTTCCCGGGGTTTCAGGCCTCAGACCCGAGACCCAGAGAGGCTGAGGGACTTGCCCAACGTCAGGCAGCAGGGAGCGGCAGGGACCTGGGCTTAGGATTCAGGTCTCCTGACTTCTGGTCCGCTGAGGTGTCGCGACCGCGCACCTGGCGCCCCCGTCTGCCGCAGCCCTCGCAGGCGAGGGAAACCGGGTGGAAACGGCAGGTGCCGGTTTTGCTCAAAACAACACATCCAAATGACCTCTTCGGGAAGTAAAACAGAATAGTCCAAGACATTTAAGTGACGGTTTTGTTTTTGCTTTTCTCTGTCCCATTTCCCATATAAGGCATTCAAGGTAGTGCTTCAAATACAATTTTGTCAACAGAATGTTAGGAAATGTTCACAACCTGTCCGCTCATGGCAAGGGGAAAACACCAGCAGGGTACACCCCACCTTTTCTCCCCCAACCTACAGGAACCTCACAGAAAGGCTCCCTCGGGTAAGTCACACCCACTGCAGAGGAAGCACCTTCCTGTTCCCACTGGCTTCCTTAGAACCTACCCTCGTTAAATGGTGGCCACTTTATTTTTTTTTTATGTTTATTTTTGAGAGAGAGAGAGAGACAGAAAGCAAGTGAGGGAGGGACAGAGAGAGGGAGACACAGAATCCAAACAGGCTCTAGACAGCACAGAGCCGACACGGGGCTCGAACCCAAGAGCCATGAGATCATGACCTGAGATGAAGTCAGATGCTCAAGTGACAGAGACCCCCAGGCCCCCAAATAGCAGCTGCTTTAAAATATGGCATCTGCTACAAGGCTCTGGCTAAACCACACATCTGGTTAGGTCCCTGACACAGCTTTTTCACAGGCAGGAAGGGCCTCCTGCAACCCTGACCGTGGTAGAGCTGGCGAGGACTCGGCGTCTCCCACGTGCCGGAAACCGGGCTCTGTACTTCAAACTCTAGTTTACAAATGAAGAATCTGAGGCGAAACGAAGGGAAGCGACTTTCTCAAAGCCACGTCAGGAAGGAGCACAACTGCAACAAGGAGCCGGTGCAAGCCAGCAGCACCCCTTCTGCCACGCCGGCGTCCCAACGGGAGACGGACGCACACTCCGCACCCCAGGAGCACCACCGTGTATCTCATAAAAGCAACACGATGGGGAGGAGACGGGCAAACATCTCTGCCATCCGTGTTGGGGATGCAGAGTCCCCTCCCTCCTGGGGACAGAGAAAGCCCGCTGCAATCCAACAGCACGACACACTCAACTGCTTCCGCGCGTGCGGTCGGTCACCCAGGCCGTTCTGCCGCTCACACTACCCATCGGGGTGCTCTGAGCGACAGGAGGCGCTGCTGGGAGACTTCTACAGGACGGAAATCAACAAACACGCAAACCTTTTTAGAATCCGGGGCTTATCCACACGTGACATCAAGTCTAGATCCAATAACGACGCTCTGTCTACCCGAGATCCAGTGTGACCATCAGCAGAGAGAAAAGGTCACCTAAAACACAGCGCCACTCTAGCTGGAGGCGTACAGGCCCCGCTCCCTCCCGAAAGAGCAGTCCTTGCTGGTGGCCTTGGGCCCAGAACGCAACTAACTCCCGCTCTGGCACCAATGGGGTCGCAAGACCTCTCTTGTGGACAGACCTGGGGTGTCAGGACACACGTGAGCTTGACACTTACCCTAAGGGACAAATGACCACACGACAGGGTCAACTTCCTCTCCAAGTTCAGTTCCCATCATGCTTTTTCCACCCACAAGGCCGAAATGAGGAAAACTCCCGTGACAAACTGAGGAGCCGACGTTTTCACATGCACTGCCGTCTTTCACGGGCAGGGGCTGAAAGCCCAGTTTGAAGGTGGGTCACCGTCTGCAAACTACTGTCAGAGGTTCATTTTTAAAAACTAATGTGAATTAGGTTTTGAGAATTTCCACTTTCACCCCGCTGCGACAAAGTCGCACTCTGCTCCTCTGTGGGCACGGGGAAGAGGAGAACTCTGTCCTCGGCCACACGCAGACTGCGGCAGCACACAGGCTCCGGGAGCAAACACCGCCTCTCCCTCAGATGGTCCTTTCTCAGCTGTGAACGGCCCCCCAGCATCTTCCACCATGGAGACCAACGAGGCTGAACCAGAACGATCTGTAGAGAGCCCCCGATGCTCAGGAGAGGACAGCAATCAGAAGACACTGCTAACTCCCAGAGAAGCTGGCTCTTTAGCTCAAACTCCAATGGATGGCACACAGACTGACAGGCCCAGGGACCCTAAGAAGTCCTCTCCACCCACAAACAGCCTCGGAGAGGTCTGCCGTTCCCTTTCCATCTTCTCCCCGACCCTGGAAACAAGCGAGCAGTAAGAGCCAGGAGACCTGCGTGTGGATTCCGGGCACGCACTAGGGCAAACCGAGCCTGTCCGTCTCCCCCGCCCGCCCCGCCCCGCCCCACGGCCCCCGTACCTTCGCAAGGTCCCCGCAAGGGACGAAGACGGTCGCGCCAGCACCTCCTCCGCACTAGGCACCTCGGAAGGCACGCTTTCTTTACTTCTCCCATGCAGTCCTGGCAACGAGCCACCTAAGAGGCCCGCGCCTCCCCCAGACCAGGGCTGAGAAAGGCTGACGGTCTCACTCGGACCCCACGGCCGGCTCGGTGAAGATGGAACCCGAGCTCCGACACGGGCTTTGCTTCCAGAGTCAGATCCCACCCCCGGCTGCTCAGAGCACTGTCCGCGGACCCGAGGCCTCCCACCCCCCAGGAGGAGACCCAGGAAGTCAAGAGCAGGATCGTGGTGATACCAAGATGTTCATCCCTCTGCCGCGGCGGAGAGCCGCAGGGCCGGCCGGTGCGAAAGCAGAGCCAAGCACCGGCGCCTCGGCACAGGTCCGGCAGCGACGCCGACGGCCGGGGTCTCCGCATCAGGTACCCTGCACGCCGGCAGGTTTTTTTAAAGGCCACTTTCACTTAGTGATATCCTGGAGGAAGCCATAAAAATTGGTGATTTTACTAAACTTCGACCCCTGACAACACACCGGAAGTCTGCACGATGAAATGCGAGGGCACGCACAGCACCCCGCTGCCCCAGGAGGGCGGCTGCACGACGGTCTGGGCTGTGAGCAGAACTAGAACTTTCTCATGGAACGAACACCACTTACTTGAAAGGATGACCGACAGGAAAACCATGGCCGTGCAGACCTGGGTGGACAGCAGGTTCTGTCTCGAAACGAAGTGTGCCTGTCACTTCAAAGAAAACAACTTATAATAGTTGTTGCCAATGAGAAAATCCAAGC
Source organism: Paguma larvata (assembly GCA_030068075.1). Lineage (NCBI taxonomy): Eukaryota > Metazoa > Chordata > Mammalia > Carnivora > Viverridae > Paguma > Paguma larvata. Next base: position 44,827,544 of record CM057844.1, on the reverse strand, counting down.
TTTGTACCAAAAATATGACTCTTGGAAAACCTGTGTCTGCCACCAAGAGCTCGGGTCCCCAAACACTTAAAGACTTTCGGACGGGATCGGCACGTTTCGACACTGGGTCGCGAGATGTGCCAGCACTCGGAGGGTCCGCGTGACTCGGCTGACGTGCGGTGCTGGAAAATCCACCCCCAGCGCAAGGAGACCAACGCGTTTCAGTGAAACAAAGTTCAAACAGTTCACTGACATGGTTTCAGATTCCACTCTGTACTCAACTTCAAGAAAAGTGCCACTTGCCAAGTTTCGGTGTAGTATAAAAGCCCACTCCAGGGTTGTCTGGGAAGGCTACTGAACATCCTCCTTCCTCTCGGAACCACGGACGTGTGGTAAGTGGTTTCCTTTCACGTACATTTACCAGAACACCGCGCTGTAACAGACTGAATGCAAAAGCAATATGAGGGTCCAGTCCATCCTCCACTGAGCCAGGCACGAAGGGGATGCGCGAAACATGTCAAATACTGCCAGGCCTCTCACTAGACGTCCGATGTTCTTTCTCATTAAAAATGTCACTGTTAGCATGGAAGTGACTCACTAACGTTATTAAGTGAATTCTTTAAATTTCTCACTTAAATGTATAATATGATAAATACTGATACAACCCACAAATGAAAAAGCTCTTTGTGTCCTCGGTTTCTAGGAGTATAAAAGAGCCTTGAGACAAAACGACTGAGCGCTGCTATTCCAGACGAGCTGCCTCACATGCCCCTCCAGCAGGAAAATGATCTGGCTCAGTCGTTCAAGCGGAGGCGTTGGGAGCTTTGGGAAGCACCTCTTGGGAGAAAGTGCAGTTGTAAAGAGAAAAGCAACGGGGGTGCCTGGCTGGCTTAGCGGGTGGAGCGTGCGAGTCCTGACCTCCAGGCTGCGAGTTCGAACTCCACGTTGGGTGTGGAGATTACTTAAAAATAAGTAAGTAAAAGAGAAAGCCACTTCACACAAACCGAGCCGTGAGCTCCAACACGCACCCAGGCCTTGGGTGGAGACGGAAGCGCGCGCGCACACGTGGGCACACCTGCTGCAGGAAGGGGCCTGGTCCCCTGTGCTCCGCTAACCAAACCTCCTCGCAGACGCTTGCTCCGTCCCTGCAGAAGGGCGCGGGATGCCCTGCCAGCGGCAGGCGTCAGGACGTCACCAGCACGACTGCAGGCCCAGAGCACACCCGACCTCCCAAGCCGCCACGGTGTGCTCTGAAAGAACCACTGAAACGTATCACTTCCATTCAGACCTTGGAATTCAACACGAATGTAAAACACAGAGAAGTGGGCAGGGCACTAATCACACCACCTCCAAAGAGCACTGGAGACGGAGACGGCCGCGGCGGCAGGTCACTCAGCCCTCCCGAGAGGCAGGGACTGTGAAATAGAAATGGACCTGCCCAACGCACTACCGAGGCCGGCGAGCTGAAAATGCGCAACTGTGAGAGGAAACCACGGCCCGCTGGGGGGCCTCCCGGAAGCTCAGGCTACAGCCCCCTTTCCACCGCCACCTACCGCAGTCAGCAGCTGGAGAGAGCGAGGACAGCAAGTGTCCACACGGACCTCGAGAACCTTCGGAAACCCTCGCTGTGCCCGGAACCCACATCCTGCTCACCACCGCCCCCGACTCATGTTGGAAAGTTTGTATTTCTCAGCCACTATCATCTCCCGTCCAATTCACTTTGCTCTACCCTATTAGCCGGAACTTTATGAGAACATGACAGAATAAATGTTGTTAATCGTTTCTTCTTTCAGCTCCATGCATGCAAATTGTGACAGAAATTATGTACTTTTTTCCATGACAGGCTATAAAAGAGCTTCCCATTAACTTAATTTATTTCACTTGAATATCAGAGACACTGATGATAAAACCCTCTTAAACGAATCATCTATCCTACTTTTAAAATATACCTGCTGATACTACATTAAAAAGAAACCGGTTTCCAGGAGACCGCTCACCACTCACCGGCATTAACGCTCCGTGAAACAGCGTCTGCCGTGTCGCAGACTGCTCAAGTGGGGTCCTGTTAGGAGAGGGCCTTCAGGGGCCATAAAACAGAGGGTCGGCAAGATGGGACTTCGTTCAGAAGAGAAGAAACACAGGCTGCACGCTACCCGCCACACTCCCTCAGAGAAACGACGAGCCGACTGGACGCGGCCCCAAGGCCCCGGCACGGCCCTCTCGGAGGCGCCACGGTGCGCGCAGAGCCGGTGAGGGAAGGAGGTCTTGCAAGCACCCCGCACTTGCTTTATTATTATTTTTTAATCTCAGAATCTTTTATTCTTTACTTATTTTCTACTTTAGAGAGAGTGTAAGCAGGGAAGAGGAGCAGAGAGAGAGAGAGAGAGAGAGAGAGAGAGAGGGAGGGAGAGAGAGAGGGAGAGAGGGAGAGAGAGAATCCCAAGCAGGCCCCATGCTCAGTGAGATCATGACCTGACCTGAAATCAGGAGTCTGACGCCCACTGACCAAGCACCCAGGTGCCCCTCGTCTCATGCTCTCCCTTCAGGATGTCTCGCTCCTCGTTTTCCGTGACCGAATCTCAGCCCGGGCCTCCCCCGACATCTAGATTTCTCACTTAGGACACCCTCTCCCTTCCTCCCAGTTTCTCTCCAATCGAGCCACCGTGCACGGCTCCTGTAACCGCTACAAATTTAATCTCCCCCCACTCACCCTGACTCACCGTCGCCACCTTCCTCAGACCCAAACCCGCCTACAGAACAGCCCTCTCTCTCCCAAGTAAAAGACGATCTGTTCCAGCCCCCCGTCTCCTCGGATTTCCGGGTCTGACCCCCGAACACGGGCGCACCCTGTGTTGGCCGCGCGCCCACACCCAGGGTGCTGTGTCATGACCAAAGTCTCTTCTTACCATGTTGGTCACTTGACTCTCTTGGGTCTTCCTGCCCTACTCACCTCTCAACATACCAACCTTCCAGGGCGGAACCCACTCATCCGACTTGGTAATGAGGGGGTCTCGAGGTTCGGCATACATTAGAATCACCTGGAGTTCTTGTCAAAACGCAGGTGACAGGACCCCACCTCCAGAGCTTCTGAGTCAGCAGGCAAGGGGTGGCGTCTCGAGTGTACGCCTAGGAGACCCGGATTCTGCCGGCCCAGGGACCACATCTGGAGAACGCGTGTTTGACACATCGCCTGACACTGTGGCTCCCACCAGAACGCTCTCTCACACCCTCGCTCTGACTTGGGAACCTGAGGCTACCAGTGGACACCGCTGACATGAAGATGCCTAAGCTCCCCTCCGTGTGTTTGCCCTTCTGCCCAATTAGCCCGAGAGCAGGACTTCACGTTCTGGTATCTCATGGCCGGGTGCTTCCTTCTTCCCTTCTGACATTCAAAGCACCCCTGATGCACGCTCCCTCTAGAAACTTCCTTGGGGCAGCACAAAGAAAGAAGGCCCTTTTCAACCCTTGACTGTCTGGCTTCCCTTCTTTCCTGCCTCCCGAAATCACTCACCCTCGTCCCTGTGGGTTAGGACGGTGGTGTCCAACCCTCCCATCACCCGTCTTCTTCCTCTCTCCCTCCTTTCCTATCGCCTGTACACAAGGCTACTCTCTGCCGAACTGCACGCATGGCAGAGTAATGTGGTCACTGCTCCACTCCTCTAAGCTAATCAGAAACAAGTCAGAGCTCGTGACCAGCTTGAGAGACCAGTATTACCACCGCAAGGCGAAACAAGTCTCGTCTAAAGCAAAGCAACTCAGAGCATTTTAGGCTCTGTACCCTTATCGTGAGCAAAGACGTTACTTTCAAAATGTTGACAACATTAACTACTTTCCTGGCCTCTGCCTATCCAGGGACCTATTGATGGAACCAGGAGTCTAGCAGACAAATGATTTTATCTATTTATAAATAAGTTAACACTGAATTGTCTCTATGTCCGCCATAGGATTTTCCAATTCAGTATCGCGCGTCTTAGATAACAGACTCCCGCTGTCGGGTTAATTTATCGTGCAGGTACAAACGCACCTCAGGGTCCCTGGAAGAGGAGATGTGCACTGGCCAAGCCACAGGGCGCGTTCGCCCTTGATTTATAAATATCTTTTAAAATACACATCTTTTTAAAACTCCAACATACTTTCCTGTCTTCTGTAGGAAGACCTTATAATGGAATGCAATATAGCCTTTTCCTGATTACTCTGGGGTTACGGACGCCCATTACATACAATCTTAGAGAGCTCTGGCTTCTGGGATGGGTCAACCGGGATGTGGAGGAGGGTCGGCCCTGAAACTTACGCAATCTCAGATCCCTGCTGTGGTTTCCAAATCCTCTCCCCTCCTCGTTCTTTGTGCTGTTCCTGTCCAGTCCTTCACTGTGGCCACCTCCTGAAGCCCTTTTACTTCATTCTGGCCTGTGATGGGCTGGACACGAGGACAAGGCTAACGGTGAGTCTACAAGTAAGGGTGAACAAGAGGGCCAAGATGAGCAGCTCAGGTGCACCAATATCCAAGAAACTATAATGAGTGGAAAGACCATCACTTTTGGCTGCTCACCAAGGTTTGCCTCTCGGGGTCTCTGCAGAAAGCTGAAGTCACCTTCCGCTAAGTGAGGCAGACTCACGTCCCTGACTGGTCCTCTTGATCATGCTCTTTGAAAATGTAAAGAATAAATAAGTCGTGTCACACTCATGAAAAATGGAACACAGGATTCTTCTTAAGAAACCTAAATATTACAGTAAACTTTAAAAAAATCAAGAAGCATAATTAGGCTGATTTTTTGTTAATTTCCTTTCATAAAACACCAGAATCTCTCATCTGGTGAAAAAGATTAAAGACATCTTTTAAATATGAATGTGAGTTGTTCTTATCTGAGAGTAATAAACTTGGTTCATGAAAACCATTTATAAAGAGTTCGCTTATCAGAGACTTCCAAAGAAAACGATCAACCGAAGACGAATGTTGCTGTTAACATGCCCAGACCCCCCAAATCCAGCTCCTACTATCAGCACTTGACAGATGAACGGCTGACTCTCTCTCCAAGGGCAGGGAACTTATATGCTGGTGCTAATCACCTAAAAGCCGCAGCCCAAGGTTGACTGGTGGGGGGCAGGGGGGGAGCAAGCAGCTCCATTAAACTGAGTCAGCAAAATCTTAAAAGGATTAATTATCAATTGCAATACTACCCAATTACATTAATTGACCAATGTTTCCCTCCAAGAAGAGTTGCTGATATTCATTCTCTGTCCTCAGGATTTTACTGGAAGAACTTTTTGCCTTAAAATGTGATTGAAATAAGTGCTGAAAAGGGCTATATGTCAGGAGTGAATGCTGCTCCTTAATTCTTTGAATTTTAATTTAAAATACAGATTCCGACACTAGTAGATTTCTGTTTGTTTGTCTTTAATCCATTTTCAATTCCCAGGGTGCACTTAGTAAAGTGTATCTGTACCTAAATACTGGTATTTTTAATGATTCTTTCCAGCGGCCCCTCCACACGCAGGTACTCTGCATTTCTAATTTGCTTGGGAGGAAGGCACGATGTGTGTAACTGAACTGCAAATGGAAGCGCACTCGCTACTGTAGTGAAATTAGAATTCAGTGAAGGTTATAAAAATATTAAACTTAATACCATATTACAGGAAGCATAAGTATTTTTGATGGGCCCATAATTTTACCACTTCACCTGCTGTATCCACTGGCAAACATGGTTTGGAATATTAATGGAAAACTCCCTCGTTATTAAACTGCAGTATTAAAAAAAAAATTCACAACCACTAACAGCTTACCACAAAGACATTTTCAGAAATTATCTACCTTAAAAATATTTTCCCACCAGACAGTTCAGAAAATAGATTTAATTCTGTAAAGCTAGAACAAATGGGGAGACCCCCCACTGCTTCAAACAATTCATTAATTCAAAAAGTTCTATTTTCCTTGCATTTAAAATCTCAGGAGGGGAAAAATCCAATCTCCTCTCCTCCAGTCTCCATTTAAGTGTAGCTATTTTGCTGAGGTCCAGATCTGAAAAAGTCAAAACCATCTCTAGTAGATGGTGCGTATCAAGGAGCATGGGCCAAAGCCATGGCATTCTGGGACAACTACCACAGACAGAAAGCTCTCTGCACCCCGCCTGCCCCAGTGCCTTGTCCCGCAGGCAGAGGTCCTGGGACGGGCCGCAAGGAGAAAGGGCTGAGACAAGGATCCGTGGAAAGGACCAAGAAAAGGACTCCCGCCCCGGACCCGGGTACCAGACCACAAATCATTTCTTTGGGAAATCCACACATTTTCATCTACTGACACAGGAAAGTTAGGTTACACCTGTTTCCAACCGATACTTTACCAGCTGAGTTTATAAAACAGAATTGTTATTTTTTAAGGATTCAATAAGTAATTTGTCATCTTCTGAGGAAAATAACATGATAGGCCAGAGTGTGGACTTCTGACGCACAACGGAGAGCTCCTTTGGACACCAAGCTCACCTGAAGGCGAAGAAGAGTTTCCCAGCGTGACATCTGACGACTACAAAGTCTCACTCCCTGCCCCAGTACGACCCTGATTCGTGCGCCTTCGAAACCTCGGGCCCGCCGGCCAGCTGCCTGGGTGGACGACGTCCTCCTCCTCCTCCTCCTCCTCCCTTCCTTCCTTCCTTCCTTCGCTTCCTGCCCCGTGCTCTCAAAGAAAGATTTATAACCTCCCCTAAGAGCACATCCCAAGAGTTTTCAGAAATGAGAGAGAAATCGTGACCTAGGCATGTCCTTTGCAGGTATGCTGCAACACTCTATGTGGTAGACAGGGCAATATTGGTAGTAATATTTTAAGTTGATTTGATGACCACCTTTTTATAGTTTATATTTGAAAATTCACTAGTGGCTTTTAACTAGAAGACAAATGCATATCATAGAAAGAAAAAAAATATGGATCTCTTCTTAAAATTAGAAAAACTGCATTAATTAGGGGTGCTTGGGGGGCTCAGTCTGTTAAGCGTCCGACTTAGGCTCAGGTCATGATCTCACAGTTTGTGGGTTCAAGCCCCATGTCGGGCTCTGTGCTGAAAACTGAGAGCCTGGCGCCTGCTTTGGATTCTGTGTCTCCCTCTCTCTCTGTCCCTCCCCTGCTCACACACACTCTCTCTCTCTCTCTCAAAAATAAATAAAACATTAAAAAAATTAAAAAGAAAAAAGATAAACTGCATTAATTAATAAAACGTAGGAAAATTATTTATTTCAAAAAAGGTGATTCAAATAGGTACAACCCACCTTCAACAAAAACTAGCCAGTTTTTGTCAAAGCCAGTGGGCAAACAAAGCCGTCCACTCCTGCAGCGGCACTCGGTTAACACAGCACCGAGGAATACTCTGTGAGACAGACACCATTCCTTCCACTTCACCAATGAGAAAATTACAACCCAGAGACATCAACGGATCAGCCGGAGAGGAGCCCTGCTCAGGGGCCCGGACCTCAAGTCTATGATCTTCGGGGAGAGTGGGTGGCGCCAAGCCTGGCCACGTGCACACGTGGGGAAAAGGGAAAGCTGGCCTTTGGACACTCTGCACCGTCTGTCTGCAGCTGTCCTTCTGGTCCTGAGGACAGTTCCTCTCCCAAAGGAACCTAGAAACTCCAGGTACTCACTGAGATGTCTCACACAGCTGCATTTTAAGAGACCACGACTGGGCCTTGAAGAAGCCCAGTGCTTTTTACCTCAAGATATGAATGTCTAATTAGTGACACAATGGCCCCTCGGCACATTAAACTTCAGCAAATGGGTGCAAGCCTCCTTTGCCAACTGGAGATGCTGACCCGGAAATGCACGGACACCTGGCTTCACCCACGTGCACCTCAAGCACTGAGATAAACACACACCAAATAAAATCCAGGGGCCCCTTCCTCATACGCGAACCTAGTCTTGCTTCACCCAGGAGTGAGGCCTGCAGACACACGGACACTTTACGACTCAACTACTCTGCCCCCAGGTACATTCCACGCTGAGAACCATGGTCCTTGCTGTTCTACATTCACCTGCAAGGGGGGCGCCCCAGGACGCCGTGGAGGTGGCTTCCCGTGGAAGAAGAGCCAGCCGCTGAACCAGGAGCAGAGCTGGTTTCAAACACCAGCTCTGCCACTAGTCACCCAAGTGACGAGACAATCACCCCATTCTCTGCCTCTTGCCTTCCTGTGTGCAAAACAAAGTCCACGGCCACCAAACCTTGGGTCTCCCGCGCGCGGGCAATCATAAATCAAAGCGAAGGCCCATGGCTACTACTTTAAAACACATTCCCGTGATGGGGAAGGAGGCATCTTCCTGAAACACACGCACATGCTCGCGTTTCCGTCTGATCCTGGAAAGCACACCTACGCGGCACGACTGCCTGCTGAGGCTATTTTATTGAGATGCCATGTTGCTGCCTCCTTATTTACTGTGAAAATTGGCAGTTCTCATCTCCTGACGACCTGGCTCAAATCTGATATGGGCAAAGAAATGAAGAGGAGAAAATAAGTCAATAAAAAGGACTAAAAGACTTCGGCTACCCGTGATTTCAACAGAAAACCGCAGTCATATGGATCTGAAGGGTGCAGAAATGCCAGCACCTCGGACTCCGTCCTTTCTCTGGCACGCTGAAGGTTAGTCTGGGCTTCAGAGCCAGACGGAATGATCCACACCTTGGCTCTGTCACTTGCTGGCTTCTTGAGCCTATAGCCACCGGTGTCCTTCTCCGCACAAAGCAGGTAATGATGCATTCCTCACACGGCAGATAACAGGACTTCTATGCGGTAACGTGTGTGCTGGCCCAGCACAAAGGAGACCCTCGATAAAATCTGGCTCTCACCCTCCTAACATCCTGGATAACAACCCAATTCAAGAGTCCAGATCGGGTCTTGCAGCCTCAGAGAGAAGCACCCAGGGAGAGAGCTGGAGTGGGAGCACCGCAATGAGGAAGACCAGTGGGTGTGGGGAAGAAGAGTTTGCAGAAATGATCAGATAATGAAACACCTTCTATCTTTCCAAAGAGGTGAATCATTTTCTTTAGGTGTCAAATGAATAGCCAAATGCATCACAACCAAAATCTGTCATGGAAAAAGCCAGTCAGGTACCCATCTCAAACGAGCAGTAGCTTCTAACGAGGCAGAGCCCTCTGTGACACAGTCTCCCGACATGGACGGGACAAACACAAGTGGCATCCTGCGTCCCCAAGTTCTAACGAGCTGCCGGCTCCTTCCGTTCCTGATGACATTTAAGCCCAAGCCCACACTCGCGGCCCTGAACTCCAAGTGCACTTCTCAGCCTGGCACTTCACCAGCGCCCCCTCAAAAGTTGGACTTTGGAAAATATACGCGTTCTCAGACAGAAAAAGACGACCCCATGAGAGGCAGGCAGAACATATGCCCTTGAATATATCCCAGTCTCCTCAGCCCCGTCCGCCTGAGCTTTTCAGCCAGTAAAGCATGGTTACCAGCCATTGGGAGGGACATGAGCCTAATGCCAGAAACCATTTAGCCTAAATAAGAAAATAACTCCATTTAGCGTTCTCCCACAAAGTAAAATTAAGTTTGTTTAGCCCTTTTTTATTTATTGCCAAGGGCAGATTTAATTTCAAGGGAGTGAAAACCAAACTCATTCGGGAGTCTGAAGTTACCACTTTAATTTTGCTCTAACTATTGAGGCGCAGAGGGCTGTAAGCATTAAACCAAAGAGGCGTTAATTATGGGAAGACCAATAGGTGAACGGGACCCACCAAGCCCTTCAATCGGAGGACGGACGGCCGCGGGAGAAGGCCATCGCCTTGTCTGACGACACCAAGGGCAAACTTTATCCCTGGAAGGTGAGGACTTCTTAGCCCCGCTACTGGCCTCCAGTCCCACCACTTACCAGACACGTTGATCGAGGCCCCTGCGTCGATGATCCCACTGTTGGGCCTCACACAGTACCTACGTGGTGCTGTGGTCTTCACTTTAAAACACACATTTCGGTCTGTCGGGTTGCCAAGCTTCAGGTTGGTGGTGACAACGTCGGTGAAGGGACCTGTGGAATGAGACAGAGCCAGATTGGAGATCTCATGAGGGAAGCTCAGAGGACAGACTGATCTGTGCTCTGGGCTGGGGAGGGATATGGAGGAGGGTCAGGGAAAGATTCAAGATCCTAAACAAGCTCACTATCTCGGGTGGGAGAAAGGAACTGAGGTCGACGCACCAGCAGTAGCATCTAAAATCCAGCATGTTCTCACCACGCCGCCAGGCAACCTGGGTGAGTGTTCTGACAGCCAGTCTCTCCTTGAAATCATACAACTTTACGGTCATTGCAGCTTTACAGATAAGGAAAACCGAGGCTCGGGAGTATGCGTTTCCTGTCTAAGGGTCCGTGCTAGTTAGTGGTAAGTAGTTAGGATCTGAACTAGGGAGCCGGAATCCAAAGCCAGTTTTTGACCAACCTGTGTTAAATACTGATTTCCACAATAATAAAATGAACTCTAAAGGGGAGAATGTGAAGGACTAGACTGGAGTCCAAAATGATTCTCAAAGGCAGAGTGTGCCCAGGGTGGCGGATGCAGCAAAGACGGGAAGGTGTTAATGGTCTGTAAACACAGAAACCCCCAACAATATGGTGCTGCTGCCAAGAAAGCTAATGTTGTCTTGGGCTACACCAAGTTCAGAGTCCTGCTAGGCAGCCCACACCTGAAACATCACGTTCAGTTTCATAACTACTCAGGCTACTGGGAAGACGGAAACAAAGCTCAGTGCCCTGAGGGTATTTTTTATTATTATTTATTCATTTTCTACTTTATTAGATTTTTTAATTAAAAAAGTAAAACATGCTTCTTAAAACAAGCCAAACAATAAAAGATGTATAAAGAGGAAGTTAATAAGCTCTCCCTCGTCCCCCGAGGTGACTAGTACGGGAGATCTCGCAGCATCTGCGAAGAGCCAGACAGCACACACACACACACGCATGTGCGGAGAGGGGACGGATGAAGGGGGTTGTACTTGTCACGTTACTCTGAAACCTGCTTTTTTCCATTTACCTGCCTCCACCCCACCGTGGACACCTGACTGCTAGGTTCATTGAGGAATCTAGTGGGAGGGCTGGTTATGACACCTCTTCGGCCCCTTTCAACCCTTTTTTTAAATTGACACCTTTTCACCATGTAAATCAAGGATATCTTTGTGTTTCTTTCTTTCAAGCAATCTCGTTAGTCCCATCTCTACATTTGCAAAGAAGCAGGAGATGGGGTAGGAAGGTCTGTGTGCTCCTATGCTCAAAAACCAAGAAATACATAATGTTGGTCCATCTGTTCTCTGAGGAGACCTAACAAAGACATTCAAATCTGTGCCTTTGAAATTTTTCAATGAGACTCTAAGCTCCTGAAGATAGGGAGGACACCCTATCAGTTTTTAATTTCCAGAACACAGAATACATCCTGCGTTTCCAGGCCCTGTGCCTGGCATCTAGTAAACATCTCAATGTGTGTATCTAGACAGGCAGACAGACAGGCAGGCAGGAGGCAGGAGGCAGGAGGCAGGAGGCAGGCGTACCCGCCGAGGAGGAGACTACCCGGTGGAGGCGCACTAGCAAAACTACAATCTCCGGCTGCTGTCTCTCCTTCGGAAGTGCTCAGGGTATAAAAAATCAATTTGATATGGGCTTAACTTAAACATAAATTAAGAAATCAATAATGATGGAAAAGAAGAAAGGAAAAGGGACTCAATTCCAAAATCAAATAAACTACAGCCAGTTCTGCTATAAAGCTTATTTTGAAAACGTGGATTTGTTCCAATGTGATTGATGTGCATATTAGGGAGACAATCTGAGCATAAAGCAAATTTCACATTTGCTTATGCATGATTTTGTCTGCAAGAAATGCTATGTGAACACAGAAAAATGCAGCCGGCTGAACCAAGCTGCCTAGAAATACATAGAATGCATCCCTACTCGCACCTCAACCCCATCAGCTACCTGGGTTCACCTGTGGCTAGCAGCCACACACCCCCGAGCCTGGTGGTGCGCCTGCCCTCCTTCCTCCACCAAACAGTGACTCATGAACTCCAACTCTTCCGACGGCCCCTTCCACAGGCAAACTCCCTGTCTTTTTCAAGGTGAAGTGCCATGTTTACTTAAGTATTAATGTATTTCCTACCCATTTAAAGTGTGTAAAACCACGCTACTGCTCTGATCAGGTTCCGACCTGCTGTGTCCATGTGACCCGCAAGGGTCTGAACGCTGTGCACTAACCTCGAGGCCCTCCTGTGGCCCGTGTAGCTTGACCGCGTGTGGTTTTCAGGAACGCGCACGTGGCATCACAGCAGCATCAACTACGCCCTGGATCGCCCACTGTTTGGAGTTACTTACGCTGGAAGTTACTCTCATTCCACGGCCAGTGACACACCTTCAAGAATGAAAGGCCTAAAGAGAGTTCTCCCATCTGATTACCTTTCCAACAAGCCCTGTCTCTGGCCCTCTGGGAGTCAAGCGTTTTTTAGGTGCAGCTGAAGCCAGATGTGGGCAAAGCCTCTTTGCCAGTGCAGCTCCCACCTGACCCCGTCACGAACGACCCTCTCACTGCACCCCGAGTCATCTCCTAATGGAGAACTAAACGGTCACCCAAGAGGGCAGGTACACCCCGTGGCGTAATGAGAGTCTCAGCCACGGCAGGGAGAGCCACCGCTGCCACACTCCGCCCTCCCATCAGGTGTTTGGCATCAAGGGAGGAACAGGCAACCTGGTGCTGAGAGGTGTCTGGGGGGTTACGAAGGCAGCCGCTCTCTGTGACTCCGCCCCCCGCAAAGCATACAATCTGACTCATGATGAAGACAGAGAAAGTCTTGTCCCCCATAAACAGGTCTTTCTGCTTGCCTGAGAGTGGAGACACCAGCAACGGGAAAAGAAAAAAAGAAAAGCTAACGAACACAACTCTGCTCTTCTGGGGTCTAAGAGAGCAACTAAACACACACACGCACACGCACAAATGGCACCCACACCTACACAGGGCACAATCACCACGTACACGCATCCGCTGGCCTTCACACAGGAACTGCCCGTCACAAGAGCTGCAGCTCCGAGCACAGCTCCAGCTCTGACAGGTTGGGGCAAAGGAGAAAACAGACAACATGCACGCGGGTCCACACAGAGAGACTCCTGAAAAGGGGCGAGCTTTCAAATACAAAACCTGGGGGCAGGGAGCGACAATTTAAAGGTGATTTATCAAACTCTCAGGCCTTCACATTTTCCAGACAGAAGCTTAAAGTTATTAGTTTCAATAAAATTCTGCCTTGGGAGGGCAAAAAAAAATTCTGTCTCAAGAACACGGAGCATCTTCACAGCAGAGTGCCAAGAATCCGCAACGGCCCCCATCACAGCCGAAGCTCTACGATTTTCCCCAGGTGCCCTGCAGGACACTGAGCGGAAGACGGGATCGCCGGCAAGACTTCGCTGTGACGAGACTAAGGATGGTTACTTTCACCACCTCGGTCCGTAGGGTCCCTCCCTCTGCGCCCGCGGCACGCCGCCGGGGCGGGGGGGGGGGGGGGGGGGGGGGGGGGGGGAGGGAGCGCCGCCGGGGCGGGGGGGAGGCCGCCGGGGCGGGGGGGGGGAGGGGGCCCCACAATTTAAGCATTTGTTTATCCCTTACACTGACCGTTTCTTTTCTTCTAGGTGTGCCATAAAATAAACCGGATTTTGTTTATAAAACAAATAAAACTATAAACACTAAATGGTTTTTGGAAATTCTCCCAGTTTATAAAATGTTTCAACCCATATGAATCACATAAAAAGTAGTCTCGATTATTAAAAGACAAATCATATTTGTAGTAATAAGCAGGATAAAATAAATAACCCAGATTTCTCCCTCAACACTCAATCGTGGGCCTTTAAGTGTTTGGGACTTCTTGGACTTACAGAGGTTTTATCTGTAAAAATCTGGAGGGAACTATACCACAAATAAGTGCAAGCGAACAAGATCGTTAAACAGCAAAGTCTCATGGGTAAAAACCCAGACATTTTGTAAAAACAGGCCAGCCCTCCTCTTCCCACCCCGCGCAATGTACTCCGAGAGTTTTATTGAAAATAAATTATATTCAATTTGAGTAATTATAGGAAATAAACCACGTTAGTGATCTCCTTTTCTCCTGTATTAATGAAGTAGCATAGACAAAAACCTCCATAAAAATGACGTGAGGGCTGAGGAGCATCATTCAGAGTTTTACTGGTCACTTTCATTTCATAAAACTGCCATTTCCATTAAAGCACTACGTAAGAACCGGGGTTTTACTGTCCCAACATGCACACTGACCACCAACGAACTTAAACACTGCTTATAAAGTAAAGAGTCAAGTTTACAAATGAAATCTCCTTCCAAAGTTAGACTCTTTTATTGCAAGAAATGAAAAAATGATTTGGTACCTCTAGAACCACGGTACATACTTTTAATCATTTTTCTTTCCAATTTTCTATTCCTTATTTCAAATTTATATTAAACTAGGAACTAAGGACCTAAAGTGTCGAATGAATGTCAAATAAATGAAGCAAGATGAATTGGGGAGAAAACAGGAACAACCTTTAACATTTTTTTCTCTTCGTAACAATTTGAATAATAATCTTTATGCCCTATATTATGCCTATTCATCTGCGAAAAGTCTTGAGTCTGTAGGTGCTCACAGGTGCGTATGGACTCCCTGACATGCTCTCAATGGTATTTAGAGAAAGCGAGCACAGTACATTGCCAAGTGTACATTCTCAGACAGTAGGGGCGATCTGGAACTCACCTGTCTCAGAAAGCAAATACAACAAAGCATACAATGCAAGCAGAAGTATGCATGGTATCAAAAGTGAAAGGAGAAACAGTTCACTTTTTCAGTCTTACAAAAATGGAGTCTTGGAATTATAAACCGCTTGTTTAAAGGTCAAGGAAAGAAGGTCACAATCCAGCAAACTTCTCAACAGTAAGAGGTCAGGCTCCAAGTACTGGAAATTTCATCGGGCACCTGGGTGGCTCAGTCGGCATGATCTCAGGGTTCAAGGGTTCAAGCCCTGCATCAGGTTCTGTGCTGACAGTGCAGAGCCTGCTTGGGATTTTCTCTCTCTCTCGCTCTCTGCTCTTCCCCTGCTCGCTCTCTGTGTCTCTCTCAAAAATAAACTTCAAATAAAAAAAATTTTTTTAATTTGAAAATTTCATCGAAAATATCTGGATAAACTTATCAAGAAGGAAACACAAAAGTATTTTGTAGAAAAAGTATTCCATTAAATCTTTAAACATTTTACCAATCTATGTATGGGACAAGTATTGCACCTCTTTTCTGTAATCATTCATTCATTCAGACCCAGAGAAAAAAATGACCAACAAAACTCTTCCTTTCAGGAAATTCAAATACCATTTTTATAAAAGATAACTTGAGACCTCAGGTTCCGATGACTGTAAAAGGCAAGAGTGAAAACTCCCAAGTGAACTCAAAACTCCATCTGGGCCTTATTGACCTGTGTAACCTCCAGTGCGTCTTATCACTCCGTCTGTAAACAGCAACACAGAATTTTTTAAGGGGTAAATGTATCAATTCACTTTTACTTAGTAATTCAACTAGAACACACACGTATATAGATAGATCTATAGATACAGATATCGATATCGCAAGAAACTATAAGACTCTCAGAGGATAACACAGAAGAAAATCTAGACGGCCTTGGGTCTCCGGTGACTTTTCAGATACACCACCAAAAGCACGGTCCATGAAATAAATCACTGATGAGCTGGACTTCATTAAAATGAAGAATGTCTGGTTTGCAATGGGCACTGTCAAGACAGTAAGAAGACAAGCGAACCACGGACGGGGAGGAAGTATGTGCAGAAGACACCCTGGATAAAGGACTGTCATCCAAACACACAAAGACTTCTGGAAATTCAATAAGAAAACGAACGACACAAGAAATGGGCTGAAGATCTGAACAGATACTGCACCAAAGATCTACAGAGGGAAAGTATGATAAACAAATGGAAAAAACATACAAATAAAAACATGTTCTGCACATGTCATTAAGAAATAGCAAATTACAAAAAAAAAAAAAAAAGAAATTGCAAATTACAGCAATGATGAAACAGTGAGACATCCGTATACACCTGTCGGAAGGGCCAAAATCTAAAACCCTGGCCACCCCGAGCGCTGGCCAGGCTGTGGGGCAGCAGCAAGTCTCATCTGTTGCTGGTAGAAACGCAACAATGGTAGAGCCTCTTCGGAAGACAGCCTGTCTGTTTCTTACAAAAACTAAACACACTCCTGCCTCACAATTCAGCAACTGCACGCCCTGGTTTTCACTAAAAGGAGTAAAAAACTTACATCCACACAAAAACCTGCAAGTAGGTGTTTGCAGCAGCTTTATTCATACAGTCAAAACTTGGAAGCAACAAAGATGTCCTTCAGTAAGTGAATGGATAAGCTGTGGTCCATCCAGACAATGGAGTATTATTCAGCACTAAAATGAGCCATCACACCATAATGCAGACATGGAGGAATCTTGAATGCATGTTACTCAGTTAAAGAAGCCAATCTGTAAAGACTTCATCCTGCATGTTCTCAATGACATAGCATTCTAGAATAGGCAAAACACAGAAACTGAGAGAGAAGTGGTGGCCAGGAGCAGGGAGAAGGACTGAACAGACGAGTACCGGGTTTGTCAGGGCAGTGAAACTATTCTCCGGGACGCTGCTGTGTGGGCGGACGCATGTCACTACATAGATTTGTCAGAACCCGGAGAAACTACAGCATGGGAACCAGACCCCGATGGAGGCTGCGGGCTTTGGGCGATAATGATGTGCCAATGTAGGTTTACCAGTTTTGACAAATCTATCCCTCGAATGCTGGATGCTGATAGTTGAGAAGGCTGTGTACACATGGTGCCAGGGGTATATGGGAACTCTGTACCTTCTGCTCGATTTTGCTATGAACTTGAAACTGTTCACAGTAAAATATTTCCTGTTTTTTCAAAAAAAAAAGAAAAAAAATTATTTGCACTTGGACTTTGTGTTAATTCACTTTTGGTAGCACTCTTAACATTTCTGATATGAAATATTAATGTGATTTTGAAATATTTATATATTTTACGTGTATACACATAAATGAATAAAGTGTATATATGTACACACACACATACACACACACATCTACGTACACATGAAGACAGACGCTTTGCTTTGCAAATTACTTTTCTTTCTTTTTCTGGAGTTCATGAAATTCTGCTGTTAGAAATATATCCTTCCTTTGTAATATGTTCCTCATGCAGCTACAATACTTTGAAATTCAAACTAAATGTGTTACCAAATAACTTATATACCAAATTGATATATAATCTATCAAGTCTCAGCTTCCCAGATATAAACTTAAAGTTATTGGCTCCAAAACAGGTTTTTCACCCTGCGTAAAAAGAGGTGTATTATTTTATATTTCTGCAAACACAATGTAAGTATAGTATCTCTCCTTTCTTCAACCCTTCCGAAAAACAGCTTGCCATATTTCACTTCAGCTCTGAAAAGATTACCTTCTGGGAAGGAGACAGTCTGTCTCCAGAAGCCTGGGACTCATGACGGATTTTGTCAAGACAATAAAATCATGCTTGAGGTTTCGATGCAATAGACTCTGTGCCCGGGAGAAGTGTGTTAAGATGGTGAGAAATGGACACTCTAAAGCACGTCTGTGGACATCTTGAGGATGTCTCTACGATTTACCCTCTGACAGTGTATTTTCAGTAAAGCGGCCGACTGTTTCCTGCTTTCCGTAACCAGCTGCCGCGCACCCACCCTCACGGTGTCCCCTTGTTTACGGAAGTCCTCGCCTTCCAAAACGGAAACTCCACGAAAAGAGACGACTCCGTCCCTCTTGTTCACTACTGATCATCCGCATCTAGGAAACTTCTAGACACAGAGCAGGGAACTCAGTAAATTGTCCGCATGAACGGCCACACCATGATCCTAGCTATTTTAAGTATATTTATTTATTTCAGAGAGAGAGAACACAAGCGGGCAGAGAGTGAGAGAGGGAGAGAAGAAAGAAGATGAAGAATTCCAAGCATGCTCCACACCGTCAGTGTAGAGCCCCGTGTGAGGCTCGAACCCACAAACCATGAGATGATGACCTGAGCTGAAATCAAGAGTCAGACGCCCGACTGAGCCATGCGAGCGCCCTGATCCGAGCTACCCCAAGCCTGCAGGCCTCCCCTGTACGCGCGACCAGGCTCCCGGGGAGGGAAGGTCGAGACGGCTGCCGCCCCCTCCCGGCACGCTGGCCCTCCACCTTCGGCACGGGAGTGTGCTGCTGCCAGCTACCGGCCACCTGACAGCTTCCGGCCTAGAGCAAACCCCCACGGGGGAGGAAGCTGTGTGCGTCCCACTCCCCACTGGATGCCCTGGGCCGAGCACAGTCAGCCAAGCAGGGAAGGGGCTCAGGAGATGTGTGCGGCGTGAATGGACGTCAGACTTCCTCGGAGGCAGCTCGACTCTGACCCTGGCCTGTTTCCTCTACACAGACGCCTACCCCACGGCCAGGATCTGAAGTCGTGAGGAATTTGTGCTGTTCACACACAGGCTGAAGGTATTACCAATGTTCACTCCAGTCAGTAATGTTTTCATCATTATTATTCTATGATAATTTTGTTTAAAGCCGCCCCCTCTAAAAAATGAAAACCAGACATCACAGTAACATACTCGAAGAGGGTAAGCTTTTAAAGAACCATGAATTCAACAGTAAGGACACTGGGAGAAAATTTTTTTTTAATCTATTTTCTTGATTGAATTGTTAGCTCCCACATGAAATCAATGCTTCAGAAACAAATATAAAGCTTTGCAACCAATATGTTTTTAATGGCGGACACTGGATTCCAATATTTCAACAGAAAGCCTAATCGTGCAGCT
Source organism: Paguma larvata (assembly GCA_030068075.1). Taxonomy (NCBI): domain Eukaryota; kingdom Metazoa; phylum Chordata; class Mammalia; order Carnivora; family Viverridae; genus Paguma; species Paguma larvata. Next base: position 44,808,690 of record CM057844.1, on the reverse strand, counting down.
CTTATTTTGAAATAACCGCACACGAGGACCCCTGCAGAGACACGCCCTTTTCCTGAAGAAGTCTTAGGATGCAAAGTGCTCCAAATTAATAAACCAACCTTTACATTAGTGAAGTAACTGAAGTAAAACATCCTCCAGAGACAAACACATCGCGGCCATTACTAGAGCACGAGAAGCCAGCAGCGAGGACACGCCAGCGACGCCGTCGAAGGCACGCCCGAAGCCAGCTCGACTGAGACGGACTCCGTCAGCCCCTCCGGCCGCGATTCATCTCTAGCTCCCCTGGAGCAGACAGAACTACAAGTCCCACGGGGGGGAGAAGGAGACCGCAGGCCCTCCACGCGAGTGTCAGAATTCAACAGACACAAGACACAAGCGCTGCGGAAGGCCGAAGGCCAAGCTCGGGAGCGCCGCCCGCAAAGACTGGCAGCGGGACCGCAAGGAGCAGCTTCGGGACCTGAAAGCTACCTGCAGCCTACGTGAAGAGACGAGCAGTTCTCGCGCAGACTCCGCAAAGGACCCATTAATAAGACATGTGCTACGTTCCAATGAAGGAATACTACCCGACAATCGAAAAGAACGAACTAGACCTGTACCCCAACGGGAGATGGCTCTCAAGGACACGTCATGCCGCCCAAAGGAACACCGACAAAAAGGGAAGCGGTTCACACTGAACTCCTCTGGAGAGTAAAGAAAAGAAAGGAGTGTGACTGGGCAGACGTGCCTTCAAATTCTTAGTAAAGTTTACTTATTAAAGAAAAATTTAAAACAACTGTAACAGATTATTAACATTTTGCTATTCTGTATTTGGGTGTTTACTATATTATCTGTATTTTTCTGTATTTAAGTTTTTCTCCACATAAAGAAAGCTACCTTTGGTTTATGTCAGATCTAGGCCAAAGTTTGAAATAATTTTCTTCTTGCCCAGAATGCCTTGTATTTATAAAAATACTGGAACCCTGAACTGTGGAGTTGCTGAAAACCAAAATATCTACACCAACAGCCTTTCTTGTGTCATTTCTAAAAATCAAGGCTGGGCATCTGGGCGGCTCCGTCAGTTAAGCATCTGACTCTCGATTTTGGCTCAGGTCACGATCTCATAGTTTGTGGGTTCGAGCCCCACATCGGGCTCCATGCTCCCAGCACAGAGCCTGCTTGGGATTCTCTCTCTCCCTCTCTCTCTGCCCCTCACACACACTCACTCTCTCTCAAAATAAATAAACTTAAAAAAAAATCAAGGTTATCATTTAAAAACACCGTCAATATAGCAGTGAACCCATTAATTCAAGACAAAGATGCAAACCTAAAATGTTGACAAAATCTGGGGCGCCTGGGGGGCTCACTCAGTTAAGCGTCCAACTTCATTCAGCTCAGGTCATGATCTCACAGTTCAAGAGTTCAAGCCCCACATCAGGTTCTGTGTTGACAGCTCAGAGTCTGGAGCCTGCTTCTGATTCTGTGTCTCCCTCTCTCTCTGCCCCAACCCCCACTTGTGCTCTCTCTCTCTCCCTCTCAAAAATAAATAAAAACATTTAAAAATTTTTAAACAAATGTTGACAAAATCTATTAGAACAGTGAAGACTGGAAGCCTTTACCCATCTACAGATAAACACTATCACTACTTTCCTTTAATGCAACACTTTGTTTTTTCTAAATAGAAAAATAGCTGGAAGTATTACATGAGGGCTGAAGTTTCATAACCCTGTGTATGCTCAGCACTAAGACTATAGCAGACGGCGGAAGAGTATTTTAAGGTAATAACACACCTGACTAGTATGAATTTTATATATCAGTTCTAAAAGTGTCTTGGACCATTTAATAAACTGAATTTTTTCAAAGAAAAATCTTTACCCAATAACAAACAGTAATTTTTCTCTATCTAGAAGACCAAAATTTGTCATTATAGTGTTTACAAACATAAGATAAGCAATATTCCACTCCAAATAAAATTCTACCTAAACTGGAGAGTGGCAAAACAGGACTCATTTTTTTTCACACAAAGCAAGAAGACATCACGGGGGCGCCTGGGTGGCTCAGTCGGTTGAGCATCCGACACTTGATTTTGGCTCGGGTCCTCATCTGGCAGTTCGTGGGATCGGGCTCCGTGCTGATGGTGCTGAGCCTACTTGGGATTCTCGCTCTCTTGCCTCCCCCACTTGCATTCTCTCAAAAAAAACAAACAAAAAAACAAAAGCAGAAACAAAAAAACAACTTTGGAAAAAGAGAAGACAGACATTGTGCCCAAGTCAGGGATGTGAGCGGTCAGACTGCAAGAGGTCCCACCTCCTGTGGGTGCAGCTGCGCTTCTAATTTGAGTCAGTTATAAATTAAAAGTTCGAGGGGCGCCTGGGCAGCTCAGTCGGTCAAGCGTCCGACTTCGGCTCAGGTCATGAACTCTGAGTCCTTAGGTTCGAGCCCCATGTCAGGCTCTGTGCCGACAGCTTGGAGCCTGGAGCCTGCTTTGGATTCTGTGTCTCCCCCTCTCTGCCCCTCTCCCACTTATGCTCAGTCTCAGTCTCTCTCTCTCTCTCTCTCTCTCTCTCAGAAATAAACACACATAAAAAGATCTAAATTAACAGCTTGGGTCAAGTGCATAAGGTATCGAGAGAATAAAAACGCCCCCCAGATGCCCAGTCTTCAGTGAAGACGACAGCACATGGAAGCCTGCACACCAAAACCGACACACCCCGTCCGCACGGAGGAGGGAAGCAAAGCATGCTCAGCACTCTGCACCTCCGGGGTCCGCCTGCACCTCCAGTTTGTGAACAATGAGGAGCAGCGACTGTGGTTTATCAGTCAGCATGTCATCTGCTCTGGTTTCCTTTTCAGTAGAGAACCTGAGTGGCTACACCAGTGAAAAGAGATCACCAACCAGGTCAGTAGCTTCTTAAACAAATCAACCAGAGGCCAGGGAAAAAGGCTGTGAGACTTGGATGAAAAATATGTTGCCCCTTCCTCTGCCTTTAGAAATCACACCCGTTCTTCACAGTAATCGCTCAGATGCCTCCTCTTTTGGAAAGGCTTACCTAATCTCTCAACTGAAAAACAAAGTACTCCCTCCAATACCATATTCCTAACAGTAAGCTAACGACTGCCAAACTCCCATGCACAGCTGGGCCTCTCCCTGGACGTCGGCCAGCAGGTGCACCAAGCATCTGCAGTGTAGCAGGCTCCACGCACACTCTGGCGTTCCACTCCCCTCCCACAAACCCACGCTCCCCACCCGAGGAAAAGGAGCCGCCCCTCCCCTCACCAAACTGCTGGGGCCAAAAGCAGGTACCTCACTTCCCTCTCTTCCGCGGCCCACTCCACAGCTAACCCACCAGCCAGGTCTACCTTCGACGCACATCTGGAATGCGATCGCTTGTCACCTCATCCCTCCGCCACCGCCGCCCTCCCTGGTCCTAGCCACAGTCTGTCTTGTACCCTTGGCCCGCGTGATTGCAGGACCTTCCAGCTCCCACACGCCACCACCCACACCCCTCCCACCTCTCAGAGCCTGCTCTCTCCACCCCACGCTGTGGTCTTTTACAAACAGACTCCAGGGGCTACTGGCTGGCTCAAGTCAGCAGAGTGTGCAACCCTTGATCTTGGGGCTCTAAGTACAAGCCCCGCATTGGGTGTAGAGATTACTTAAAATCTTATAAATAAATAAATAAGAAATAAAATAAAATCAGACTCTTGCTCAGAATCCTCCAAGGCCTCTCGAGCACTCACAACGAGATCCCGAGTCTCTCCTGTGGCTGGCCTGCCAGCAAGGCTCCTCCTTCCTCGCCGAGCCCACGTCCTACTGTCCTCCAGAACGCCTCTGCAGGCACGTGGGCTTGCCGCTCCCGAGCACACCGAGCTCAGGGCCGTCGTGGGGTCCTGCCCTTGCTCTTCCCGGTCTGGAACGCTATTCCCCCAAATGGGTGTATGGCTTGCACACTCATTTCAAGCACGTCCCAGTTCAAATACTGCCTTCTCAGGGACACGGCCTTCCCCGGTCACCCTCTTTCTTTTCTTTTCTTTTTCTCTTTCTTCCTTCCTTTCAGTGTTTACTTATTTTTGAAGGGGAGAGAGAGACAGAGCAGAGTGGGAGAGGGGCTAAGAGAGAGGGAGACACAGAATATTCTGAAGAGGCTCCAGCCTCTGAGCTGTCAGCACAGAGCCTGATGAGGGGCTTGAACCCACGGACTGTGAGATCACAACCTGAGCCGGAGTCAGTCGGCCCCTGAGCCCCCAGGGGCCCCTCCAGTCACCCTCTTTACTTTAAAAGAACACCCACTGTCAAGCCCCTTTCGCCTGTGCGCAACACCTCTGTCACCTGGCACCGAGTTCCACACACTTCCTGGGCCTTCAGTGCCCATCTCCTCCCCGGGAAGATGAGCTCACCAAGGCAAAGGCTCTGTCACTTTCCCGGCCGGTCTCTCAAGCGTCCAGGACAACACTTAGCACATCCAGGTGTTCAACGAGTAACTGATGAGCAGGCCGGCCAGAAGCTGCCCCGAGCCCTCCAGCTGCTCCTACCAGAAGCCCAGTGAGCCTTGAAGCATGTAGGAGAGCCATTCCAGGACCCGGCCGGAATCAGAAATGGGAATCTGGGATTGAGGCTCTAGGATAATATATTTGGGGGCGGAGGGGGATGGGAAATTATCAAATGACATCAGCTAACATTTAACTGGGCCAGGTCTGGGACGCCTGGCTGGCTCAGTCAGTAGAGCATGCGACTCTTGATCTCAGGGTTGTGAGCTGAAGCCCCTTGCTGTGGCAGAGATAACATTAAAAAGCTAAAATATGAAATCTTCTAAAAAAAATAAATAGGGGCATCAGGGGGACTCAGTCAGTTGAGGGTCCAACTTTGGCTCAGGTCGTGATCTCATGGTTCGTGGGTTCAAGCCCCACATCGGGCTCACTGCTCTCCGTCTGTCAGTGCAGAGCCCGCTTCAGATCCTCTGTCCCTCCCCTACTCGCACATGCACTCTCTCTCTCTCTTAAAAATAAACATTTAAAAATAAACAAATAAACAAATGTGCCAGGTCTGTTTTAAGCACTTTGCCTGTATTAGCTCATTTAATCACACCCCGCAGAGAAGAATACGAGACACAGGGGAGTTAAATACTTTACCCGAGACCCTATGACGTTTAGGATGGGTCCAGGACTCACATCCAAGCAGTTTGGCCCCAGACTCCACGCTCTCCACCTCTCACTCACTGAGTACTGTATTAAAGTCAATCCATAACCTTCTACGTAAACACAGGAGGGTGGGGAGGGTGGGGAATGAGCCCTGAGGAAAGAGCTGGAGTCTGAAAAAATGAAGGTGCGCGGCTCCTGCGCTGGAGGAGAGCCCCCATAAAAGCAGTGAGGAGCAACTGAGGCGGCATCTTTACGGGGACAACACGGGCCCCAGAGGACATGTGAGGGGAGTGAATGAGGCTGAGAAACGCTTTTTAGAAAGCTGACGGCTCAGGGCGCCTGGGGGGCTCAGGCGGTTGAGCTTCCAACTCTTGCTCTCGGCCCAGGTCATGATCTCACGGTTCGTGGAACTGAGCCCCCGCATCGGGCTCTGTGCTGACAGCATGGAGCCTGCTTGGGATTCTCTCTCTCCCTCTCTCTCTCTGCCCCCGTCAAAATCACAAAATAAACTTAAAAAAAAATAAATAAATAAAAAGCTTATAGTTTAATTAAAAATAAACTGTAAAAACTAACTACCTTAACCCTATACAAGTGTGGCAATGAGCTCTGCGTGAGGAAATGAAAGAAAGAAAATAATTCTAGGGGGCGCCTGAGGGGCTCAGGCGGTTGAGTGTCCAGCTTCGGCTCAGGTGACGATCTTACGATATGGAAGTTCGAGCTCCACGCTGGGCTCTGTGCTGATGGCTTGGAGCTTGAAGCTTGGAGTCTGCTTCGGATTCTGTGTCTCCCACTCTGTCTTTCCTACCCCCATTCACACTCTGTGTCTCTCTTTGTCAAAAATAAGCAAACATTAAAAACATTTAATAAAAAATTAAACACATAATTCTAGGAAGTTAAGTTTCTCTTTTCTGACACGGGCTCTGAAAGTTTCCATTGCCTCTACAGCATTTAGTATGAACCAGAAATAAGAAGACAGATATGTGCACGTATTTGAGTACGTATATGAGTGTGTGCGTGCATGCGTCTGAGGGTTTCATAGTCTCAACAGCGTATAAATACTGTAGTCGTTTAAAATGGAAAACAAAAGCTGACACTGTTTTAAAAAAAGAAAAACTGTGGCCCAATTTTGAAAGGCTTTGCTCCTGGCCTAGGAGTTCTGAACACTAACCTCTGCGACCCAGGGAGCCAATGAGTGCTATAACATACAGAGATGACACGATCGCATTTCAATTTTGGAAAAGTAACTCTGAAAACTGCACCCAGGACAGTCTGAAGGGTGAGGGCAGCAGGGAGACTCAGAAACAGAGCTGGGCGTGGGGAAGCGATCCTGACGGGAACGGGCCTGTCCTCAGGATGCGGCAGTGGGGATAAAAGAAGCCGAGGGGAACCCGAGGTGCTGACTGAACGGACTAAGTGGGTGTCGGAGGTGCCGCAGCAGGGCGAGAGAGAGGAGTCTGGGACTTCCGGGTCAGCCAGCAGGTGTAAGGGCCGTTCCCAAGCTAGGAGGCGTCCACCGGCTGGGAACAAGCGGCAACCACGAACGCAGTACGGAATACGTGGAGTCTGTGGCACTGTCATGACCACCAGACAGGCGGGGATGGCCAGGAGGCACGCCCCCGAGATCAAAAGACCTGCTTGGAGATATAGATATGGAAGTTTTCTGTGTAGAAGTGACAGCTGAAGGTACTGTTAATGAGAAAACATAAAGAAAACGGTTAAATGGAGAAGACGGAGGACAGAGCCTGGGAAATGTCAATGTCCAGTGAGAGAAACGATGAAGAGGTGGGCGGTTCACCAGAAAAGTCAAAGATAAATGTCGCAGAGGGAAACCTGGGGAAGTGCGAGTGGTTTCCGTGGAGCCGTGAGGCCTGAGAGTTGGCGGGGAAGTGAAGACGTACGCCAGTAACCGAGAGTCACTGTGTCCAGAAATTCAGCTGTGACGGAAGACGGGGCATTCACATCCGTGGGGCGGATCTGGGGCACGAGGTTTCTTTTCCGGAAGGGACGCTGAGGCATGTGTGCAGGCACCGGGCAGGAGTGCGGGAGGAGAGAAACACGCGATGCCGGAACGGGCTGACTAACGGAGCGAGACGCCTTCTGTGACGGGGTGGCGGGAAAGGACGGGTGAAGAACCCGGGGCGAGGCGCGGGGGAGGATGGGTGACGAGAGAAGGCTGCGGGAGGGAGACAGGTGCCAGCACGACAGAAAAGCCCTCAAATGTTTCTGAGCGGAAGGCACCGTGTCCACACGGACCGGCCGCTCCCGGCCAGCTTTCCCGCGGGGGTCCCGTCCTCCACCAGAGTCTTCTCCTCTCCCTGCTGGCCTTTCTCAACAGTCTTAAACCCAGACACCATCGACGCCCTGAGAACCTGCCACGGGCCGTGCATTGTGTGAGGCACTGGTGTCTGGGGACAAAAGACACAGTCCAAAAAAGGCAAAGGTCTTGTTGATTAACGAGGAAGGGGGTCAGGACACCAAAGACACCTTACTGTGGTGGTGCAGGGGCACAGGACAGTGTGAGTGGAGAGGGCGACAGGAGAGGGACCTCAAGAGACGCAGCGGCGCCGAGCCCTGCAGGTGCGTGGCAGGGAGCAGGGGGCTCCGCTGTGTGGTGGAGGCATCGGCGAAGCCCCAGGGTCAGAGAGAAGGACAGGCTGGACACGCGAGGAGGGAGGAGGATGCTGGAGACCAAGGATGACAGGCCCAAGCGATTCTCCAAGTCTTGCTAAAAAACTTAAACTGCACTCACTCTTCTGACAAAGGGTAGACATTAAACGATCTCGAGCGAGCAAGCGATGAGCCGGGACCTGCGTCTCTGAATGTGTCATCAGTGCAGACACGAGAGAGAGGGCTCGGACAGGAAGGCCGGTTAAGAGGCTATTACAGTCACCCAGCAGGAACGAGGCAGCCACAGAGGGACAAGGAAGAAAGGGCAGGTCTGAGTCATGGGCTGAGTCATCGAACTGGTCAACTCTGCGGCCACGGGCACAGCTCACGCAGCAATCTCTGCGGGAAGAGGAGCCGCGAAGAGAAAAAGACAAGGAGTGAGGGGTGCGGTGTGCCGCCTGCTGTGTCCCAGGTCCCCGAGGCCCTGTGTGTGGGCGCGGGTCAGGCCTGCAGTCCTCCTGCGGTCACTGGGTCACCCGCAAGTGCCAAGGAAGAGCTCCCCAAAGGGGACAAGGGAGGACAGGAAGGGAAACCGGGAAGAAAGAGCAAGAAGAGGTGGAGAAGGGAAAGCCTGTCTCTCTGAGCGCTGGCAGCAGGACCCCATGGGGAGCAGGCAGAAGTGGGCCCCTGGGTGGGAGAAGCCCGCAGGGACGAGGCTGGGGGCGGAGGCAGGGGTCAGGAGCAGGAGGGCGCGCAGTAATGCAGCAACAGGAGGCTGCCTGGGTGCTGGGAAAACGGCCATTAAGACTGCTGTATCCAGGGGCGCCTGGGCGGCTCAGTCTGTTAAGCGTCTGACTTGGGGTCCGGTCATGATCTCATCATTTGTGAGTTCAAGCCCCAGGTCGGGCTCTGTGCTGACGGCTCGGAGCCTGGAGCCTGCTTCAGATTCTGTGTCTCCCTCTCTCTCTGCTCCTCCCCTGTTCATGCTCTTTCTCTCAAAAATGAATAAACGTTAAAAAATTAATAAAAAAAAAAAAAAAGACTGCTGTATCCAGAAGCTTGTGAGGAAAAGAAGAACGTGAAGGGAGAATCAGTAAGGCAGGGCGACCGAGACTGAGGTGGAAGAGACGACGCTCCGGTGCTGACTCAAGTGACTGAGTCGCCAGCACCACGCTCAGTGTCGGATAGGAGAAGAAAAAGAGAAACTATCTTTGCAGGAGAAAGGCAACAAAGGCATTCATTAAAAAAAGTAATGATAAAATAAAAAGACCCAAATAAACTGACGGAGTGTTCTCGGGACTTCTCCAGACGACCTCGCAGGCCTCTCCACCTCCACCGTTCTCTGACTGAGACTGGAGGTCAGCTAAACGCCCACAGGAGCTGTGACCCTTCTGTCCCCAAACTACACGAGAAGTTCTGAGAGAATGAGCGCACCCGCAGGCTCTCCGAGGAGTGAGGCGCGCTCTCGCCGCCCCATTGGGGAAGCGGTGTCTGACTCTAAAAGGTCAAACGCCTGGATTCAGATGTTCAGGTGTTCGGAGCAGTCCATCAGCATACATTCACATGCCAACAAATCAATTCAACCAACAGAACGAGAATCCAAATAAGCCTCCACAAGGACAAACCTGTGGCTTTTCAGCAAACCCCTCTTTCTATTCCTATGTACGCTTCGGTTTCAAATGGTCCTACGGAATACTAAAAAGATGACCACGTCCGGAATTGTATCCTTTCTCTGGGGTCCATGGAAGAAAACAGGAAGGATATATTCACTACCAAGGACAAGGAATCAATCTAAAAAGGCTACATACTCTATGATCGCAACTCTACGACATTCTGAAAAAGATAAAACTATGGAGACAGTAAAAAAATCTGAGGTTGCCAGGGTCTAGAGAGAAGACAGAGGTGAACAGGTTGAAAACAGGATTTTTAGGGTGATGAAATTACTTTTCATCATGTTATTATAGTGATTACACATTTGTCCAAACCCAAAGAACGTACACCGTTCGCCAAGAGAAACCGTAACACAGAGATGGACTTGAGGCGACGACGATGTATCAGTGTGGGTTCAGAGATTTTCTCGAAGGTGCCACTCCCGCAGGGGTGCTGATGACCGGGAGGCTGTCATGTGGGAGCAGAGGGGAGCCACGAAATCTCTGTGCCTTCCTGTTAACTTTACCCTGAATCTAAAACTGCTCCAGAAAAAAAAAGAAAAACGGAAAGGTGGGGGTCTTAAAAAGCACCCGAAAAAAAGAAGATATATTCTATTGGTCATTGCTGGGGAAAACTAAAGAAACAAAACCTACAGGAGTCTGCATTCTAGGAGAAAAAATAAAGCAGTTAGAAAATGAAGCACCCAAGAGTGAGACATAAAATATGCAAATGACATACAATCTGTACAATCCGAGGAAATGCGGAAAAAAGCCAGATGCGAATATCTCTAAGAACATTCAGGAAAGGCTGGCAGAATACGGACGGGGCTTTTAAACAGGACCGAAAGGGTTTGTTAATTAAATATTCGGGCACCCACTAAAGCACTAGTAGGTGCTATGGGAAATACAAGCCCCAGTTTCTGCCCTCAAGGGGCTTTCCATCTCTCTGCTTCAGCTAAAATGAACCTTAATGTCACGGTCTCAAGGCTAGAGCTGGATGGAACAGCAAGTGAGGTTCAGGTCGAGCCCTCTCATCCAAAAGAAGAGGAAATCAAAGCCCGTGATATTAGCAGAGGGCCTCCCAGTGACACCAGAGAGGGAAGGAAGACTCCCTTTGTGACACAAAACACACACGCTGTGCGGGCTGAAAGACTCTGGTGCGAATTATACCTTTTGTCCCGACCTGGGCTCTCTCTCTTCTAAACCGGAGGGGATGAGAATCCTGACTTCTCAGACAGGTACCATTCCTTTCCTTCCCTTTTTTCTACCCTACTAGAACCGCTGAATGATGTAACTCAAGGCTAAAACAGGACCAGCTAAGCGACACCGTCTGGGATGCCGGCACTGAGACAACAGAGGGCTCCAAGGAGGCAGATGGGGGATAGAAGGGAAGGTACGGTGACAACACCAGGACACAATGTTTAACGCTAACACATGAATGACACGGTCAGAAGTGACCGAGCCAGAACGTGAGTTCTTAGGGAGGAAAGAATTGGAAGAAAGATTTGTTTAAAGTCAGTCAGGCACTCTAAGGTTCCAGACAACTCGGCACTTCACGTCCACAGTGCCGAGGAGGCCGTCACAGGACGAAGATGACAAGGAGGCACCTTCCTTCTTTTTCTCTCTTTTTCTCTCTTTTCTCTTTCAATTCTCCTTCTCGAGACCCACTGTCCTGTCTCCAGCCCCCCTTCCCTCTTTCTAACAAGATGTCAAATAAGCAAACCTAGGGCCCCCCAGGCAGCCGCATGCCCGCTCGTCGTGAAGGAGAAACACAGCCAACACGAGGGTAAGGGACAAGGGCTTTGCAGTCAGAAAGATCTTGGTTCAGATCCCAGCTCCACCCCTAATTCAGGTTCCGGAACCCGAATATCGGAACTGTTTCCACTTCCTGAGCTTGTTGTAAGAACTACACAAACGAGCAGGTATGGAAAAACGCCTCGCACACGGTAGGAGCCCACCCAGCCATAAATGGCAAATGCCACCTTCCCTGTGAGACCAAAACCCCAAAGAGGAACTAACACAGCTTCTTCTAAGCTCCCAGGTGAGATGACCCACACGTGTGCTGTCTCCATGGTCCCCTCGCCCCTCTGCTGCCTACATGACAGCTGGGAAGTCGAAGGGCCAGGACTCCTCAGTCCCCAGCCCAACGCCTGGCCCGCAGGAAGCTTCCGGTATGCGGCGGTGGAACCGACCCTCGGTCGGTCATGTCGCATCCCACCAGACAAGAAGGGGCGGTCTGTCTGTGGAGAAAACCTCAAAGGCCGAGCTGTGGGAAAGGAAGACACCCTGAACATCCCCGGCTGGAGGACCCCCCAGGGTGCGCGCCGCCATCGCACCCAGGCGGGTCTCTGAGCCTCTCCGCCGGGCGTGGGCTCGTGGGCCATCGCGTGGGGGAGAGGCCTTCCCAGAGCACACCTCACAATGAATAAAACAGGACTTTTTTGTTACACGCCTTGAATTAGTCTCTTCGGCATCTGAGAAACCCCTAGTGACATATACACTCACCCTCCTTGCTTCCTGCTGCAGGCAGGGGCCTGTCGGGAGCACTCGGGACTAAAGGCTCCGTAGCCCCACCAGCAGAGCTGACGGTGGCGTCTACCAGGTCACTTATGTTAGGTGTTCCTACCTTCGTAAACGCCCCGCAACGCTGTATTATAATACCCACTTCACAAACCTACAAGCCCATGACTTCCCTATCACGCACACATTTCCAGCACCGTCCAAAGACTCAATAACGCAACTGCGAATTACTCGAAAGCTGGTGTTTTCTATATATATAGAATTATTAAATACCATTGGTCTGACATAAAAAGGGAATATTCACAAGGTAAACCAAAGAATGCCATGGAGTCATCAATACGAACTTTTTAGAAGTATGGTACAAAATCTCTCATAAAAAACTCCACGAAGAAAAGTTCTTAATTAATTAATGCTCTTAAGAAATTATCCTGACGGCTACTAACGCTTCCTTAACGGTTATGAGTCCTCTGCATCCCTCCCCCAGGAACGGGTCCCTTTATGAGTTCACTCAGAAGTGCCGACAGGCAGGTACCGGAAAGAAACGGGCTCCGGCGCCAGGCGAACCGGGGCTCACCCCCCCCCCCCCCCGCCGCGCCGGGCAGGGTAAACAAGGTGAAGAACGGGGAGCACCTGCGACAGTCCTCACGCGCGGCGAACTAGCTCCTGGAAATTAGACCTTTATCTTCTAGAAACGTTCCTTCTTCCCCTACCTCCGCTCCTCCAGGCGAACACCGGCAGCCGCCAGCCGCTGCTTCTATGCCCCCCCCCCACCTGGAGGGGAAGCAGGGGGAGCCCACCGCTCGGCGGCCCTCGCTGCCCGGCTCCCGGGCCGCGCCCCCCGCCCCGCCGCCCTCCCGCAGCCTCCGGCCTCTGAAGACCGTCCGCGCCCCGGCCGGAAAGGCTGGGAGCCGAGTCGCCAGCAATTTACATCCAGGCGAACGGTCCGGGGGTCCATTCCTCCGCCTTAAAGAACCACCCGAGAGACACGAACGACCGTCTCTCCCCCCCCCCCCATCTCTGTTTCCCTAACCGCCCTTCCCAGATAGGCCGAGGCGGCAGGGGCCTGCCGAGCTGCCGACCGTACACTGACTCCAACATGCCACAGGTTACCTGTCAGGACACGGCCGCCAGCAACCCTGCGTGCCCACGTGGACACGGACACGGACACAAGAACCGCGAAGCCCGACTGAAGACACGGTTTGACACTGCTGAAAGGCGACACGAACCTGCTAGTCAAACCTGGCGGTACCCGCTGGAAGGGTGCAGAACTCGGGTGGTGTTTCTACAGCTCCCGGCTCTGGCCAACACGGTGCTAGAAGACAGCGCTTGGGGACGGTTTCCCGTGGAACTATGCCATTTTCTCAGTGATTTTTTTTCCCACGAAAGGCAGGAAACCCTAAAGCACTTTAAAGTGTATCTAAACATCAACAGCTTCTGTTAACACACTTAACACTTTGAAAAAATATTCCAGAGACACTTTTCTGCCACACTGATTTTTTTAAAAAAATAGTCTTAAAATGTCTGTCAAGTCCAGTAACTTTGTTTCCATAAACAAAGTTTCTTTAGACAACTCTGGTGTCTGTAAAGCCAGCAGCCCGGTCCGTCAGGTAAAAACTTCCAAGAAGGCACATACCCGCTGCGCAGGGACCAGAGCGATCCCAGTACGTGAGGGGCTAAAATGACAGAGAATGAGGACGCGGGCCTCGAAACCATAATGTAACTTTGTTTTTAACACAACCCCCGCTGCAAAATAACTGTGCAGAAGGCTTTTATTTTACTTCATTGAAGACACTCTGTGGCGACCCTGTCCTGACTAATGGAGCCCAGGGCTCTTTGTGCCGGGCTCTCCTGTCATCTTGCCGAAAGCTGTGCTCATCTGTCCCGAATCACGGCTATCCTCCAGACGGCAAATTTTTCACACGCAAATGGGAACGGATGAGGCAATCTTGGAGGTAATTCCTTATGCAAAAATTCGAGTTTCCGACTTTAAAGATCGAGCCTCAGGGGAGTACTTCAGTGATAACCAAAACAGTTTCCTCCCTTGACGCGTCCCCTAATTTTCAACTCTGCAGTGGCAGGACTGCAGAGTCAAAGTTCTCAGTACTTTGTCCTCGGCGTTAGAAAAAAAGATGCTATCCCATTGTAATAAATAAAAGACAGTGCTAATAATGTTGAAGAGTTCGTCTCTTTCATAAACACCAACTCAGCTAATTATTTTAATAAACCCACACAGAGGCACAGCTACAGGTAATTATGACGATACCAAGATGCACGTTACAACCGCATGCATCACGGAACTACCATCGCTCTCCAGAGATGAGGACACGGCCAAGTCTACCCACCGTCTCCCCTAAGGAGTTAACTGCGAAGAAGAGAAGTAAGTGAACAAAGAAAGTTAACTTCTGGGTCACATTCTTCTCCCGGAACATAAACTCAGAAGTAAACAGTATAATCTAAGAAGATTTAAGTTTGATTAAAGCTTAGTAAAGTAAGTTTAATGCCACTTCCTTTTGATGAGCAAGCCGGTTAATAATTAAATAAATGAAGATCATCTACTGAGGATGGATTTAAACCACTCCCGTAAAGAATCTTGGGCGCACTGGGGACGCTCTGTGGCGTGTTCTCTGTGACCATGAAATGTGAGGGGAACCAGTGCCATCCTGAAGCTGAAGAATTAATGCTGCACTCAGCATCTGAAAGATAATTACTGCACTGAACTGACTATACCTACCGGGTGTTAGATTTTTTTGGCTTCCTAAACAATATTAAATCACACATTAACTTACGGGGATGGACTAATGATTCCAAGCATGCTTTCTTCACACAAAAGACAGTGTCCCTACCCTATCTTCCACCTACGGTGCCCAGGGTTCTGCCTTCTGCCCAAAGTGGTAATTAACCACACCAATCTATTGGCACCATCCCTACTGACCAACAGCGAGGCTTCTTGACCACTGGGTTAGTCTCAGAATGAAGCGAAGACCCACAGTGGATTTAAGCCTGAACTAATGGGCTCACGGGGACAGTCACACATCGTTCTCACGTGGCTGGGTCATGGGCGGGGGTGCCAGGATGTGAAGAAGAATCAAGAGTCTTGGGCAGTGACCAAAAAACACAAGACATACTATTTACCACAGATGGAATCTGATGGAAGGGGGCAGAGACGAGAAAGAAAGTAAGAGATACAAATGCCCCAAAAGTGACTTGTTCAGAAAGCTGCCTCTGAGCCGGGCAACAAGTGGGACCTCGGAGTTAGGAGAGGCAAAGGGGGGGAACAGTCAGACCCTGACAGAAGTGAGGTCGACAGAAAGAGCGACAATGCAAAGCACACATTCGCACGTTTCCAAAGACCCTTAACTCTTCCAGAAAGGTCTCCCAGTCCAAACGAGCTTCTACGTTTTCAACACAGCAGATGTCACGGTGCCGTGCTTCTTCCAGGAAGCCTGCGATACTGCAATTAGTAGGAATTCCCCTACTAATGCTTAACACGAGGCAGCCTGGCACTTTCTAGAAGTCTGAACGAGGTCACATAAGCCTATGTTCCCTTTTCCTCTGTAATAACTTCAGAGGAAATAACTTCAACATCATCACACGAATGTGGGGTGCCTGGATGGCTCGGGCGGTGACGCGTCCAACTCTTGGTTTTAGCTCAGGTCATGATCTCGCGGTTCTTGAGGTCAAGCCCCATATCAGGCTCTGCACTAGCAACTTGGAGCCTGCTTGGGATTCTCTCTTTTTCTGCCCCCCCCCCACACACACACGCACGCACGCACACTCTCTCTTTCTCTCTCTCTCAAAATAAACTCAAAGAAAGAAAAAAAATGTCCAAGATGAAAAAGAACCCAACACATATAATCCGATATCATCTGAGGCTGCACTTAAAAGATGGTTCTTGGGGGACACCTGGGTGGCTCAGTCAGTTAAGCAGCCGACTTCGGCTCAGGTCATGATCTCATGGTTCGTGAGTTTGACTCCTACGTCGGGCTCTGTGCTGACAGCAGGGAGCCTGGGGCCTGCTTCAGATTCTGTGTCTCCCTCTCTCTCTGCTCCTCCCCAGCTTGGGCTCTGTCTCTCTCTGTCTCTCAAAAATAAATAAATGTAAAAAAAAAAAAAACTTAAAAAAACATTAAAAAAAAAAAAAGATGATTCCAGGGGCACCTGGGTGGCTCAATTAAGTGTCAGACTCTTGATTTCAGCTCAGGTCGTGATCTCATGGTTTACGGGTTCGAGCCCCACACAGGTCTCTGTGCTGACAGCATGGAGCTTGCTTGGGATTCTCTCTCCCTCTCTGCCCCTTCCCACTCGTGCGCATGCACGCACAAGCTCGCTCTCTCAAAAATAAATAAGTAAATAAATAATTTTTAAAAAGTGAATAAAAGATGATTCTTTTTTTCCTTTAAAAGATAATTAACTTTTAGGGGCGCCGGGATGGCTCAGTCAGTGAAACGTGCAACCCTTGGTTTCAGCCTCGGTTATGATCTCATGGTTCGTGGGCCTGAGCGCCACATTGGGCTCTGTGCGACAGCTTGGGATTCCCCCTCTTCCTCTCTCTCTCTCTCCCTCCCCTGCTCTCCCATGCATGCTCTCTCTCCTTGTCTCTCTCAAAATAAATAAATTTAAAAAAATATAAATAAATACAAGATAATTAACTTTTTTCCTTTGGATGGTAAGTTGTGTTAGAGGCATTTTAATTATTGCCTAATTATTAAGTTAGCTTGCAGGTTTGATTCATCGAAGTGAACCACCTGAACTCAGAGTCATCACCCTAAGTAGCTCGGAAGAGATCCTGGAATGAACGAACTCTCTAGAGCAAGCCAGAGGACTGAGCCTCTATTCTAAACTGTCCTAGTGCTCAGCTTAAAACAAATAAACCGATCTCATAAAGCGGCTTACACACGCCTGCAGATGCCTCTTCGGAAGTCATGGGTCGACGACCTTCAACAATTTGACACCATGACTACTCTTGGACCACTCCCCTGGCAAAAATATCCAGTGACTTTGGCCATCATGACTTTGGCCACCCAGGGCCACAAGGCTCATTGTTTCTCTGGCTACACCTTCCAGGTACAGAAGCTGAACTGATGAAACCGGCTGTCTGAGTACAACCACCAGTCTCTGCAAAACACCGTGCACTTACAAAGCTGCTGAGGGGCCATCGCAGCACTCCGAAGCAACAGCAAGACTTTCTGCAGGAGGCCAGGTGGACGTGAGGGCCACCCCACGGACTGAGTTCACCCACACTTCGAGGAGTGAAGTTGCCAGCCCGACATCACACATCTTTTAAGTGGGAGAACTGGAACAAAACCTTCAATCTTCTCAAATCGGTACGTCTTTCCGTAACAACATGAGTCGAGCGTCCGTCCTGGGGGTCGGTTCGGGGCATGGGATCAGAGGGGCCGGCTACGCAGAAGCAACACGATCTGAACTTGGAAACCGGGTGTGTCCGCGCACAGAGGCCTCGGGCCTTCCTCCTGTCTCCTAGCTGGCCTCACCTGCTACCTTGCCTCGTGACCCCAGCGAACGCGGTCTCGGAACTTACTAGTGGCACCCCCGAGGGGCTCAGTCATCTCGGCCTTCTTGCCTCTAGACACGCCACTCGCTCTGCCTGACATACCCCCCACCCGTTTCTTCCTCTGGTCTGCCTCCATTTGACCTCTAAACTCAGCTCAAATGACCTCTCCTTCAGGAGCTGACGCCCCCGTGCTCGCCCAGCACTACGGTCACCTCAGATCACTGTGCTGGCTCATTCTGCCATCTGCCCCCTTCCCTTCACGTAAGTCCCGGGCGAGGGGCCGAGGGAGTAAGGGATTCAACTTCCTGGTTCCTGACACGTGGAACGGGCACTCGGCGAATGTTTGTGAACCAAAGGAACGGCTGTGCCGATAGTCAGGAGTAGCCAGGGCATGCTTCTGGGGTAGAGACCCTGAGACAATTCAGGCGGAAACCGCCGTCCTCGCGTTCACGGCGGCTCCTCGGACTCCCCTCCCAGCCAGGCTGCTCTAGAACGAGGCCATGAGAACACGGCCCAGGCCACAGCGCCGTCACAGGAGGACACGTGAGGTTTGTGGGGCTTTTTGTTTTTGTTTAATTTTCATTTTATAACTGGAAAATCTTTGGTTCTTTATACATTTAGAATCATTGCAGGTTGTTCTTCTGGGAGGCGAAGTGACAGCCACAGTTCTGGAGTATTTCCCAGGGGTCAGACGGTGTAATTGTTAAGACTGTGAGCTCTGGGGGGGCCTGGGTGGCTCGGCTGGGTAACGGTCCAACTCTCGATTCCGCTCGGGTCATCTCAGGGCACGCAGGTTCGAGCCCTACTTGGGGCTCTGCGCGGACAGTGTGGAGCCAGCTTGGAGTTCTCTCTCTCCCTCTCTCATAATAAATAAAATAACTTAAATACTGAGAACAAACTGAGGGTCGATGGGGGTTGGGGGAGACGGGGAAAGTGGGTGATGGGCATTGAGGAGGGCACTTGTTGGGATGAGCACTGGGTGTTGGATGGAAACCAATTCGACAATAAACTATATTTAAAAAATAAATAAGTGAATAAATAAAACAAGATGAGTGCGAGCTCTGAAGTGTGGTTCAAATGAGTCACATGCCAACAGGGTGACTTTGGGTAAGTCACTTACTGACGTACCTCCGGCCGGCGTTCACTCCACAAACACCTGGGGAGCTCCTACCCGGGCCGGTGCTGGCGACCCAGCCTCCCGGCCCAGGTACACGCTCCCGGCATCCCCTGCGGGGGCGCCTTCACAGGCCTGCGCGCTCCCTGGGGCAGTTTTGTGCGCTGATTCGTCTCCCCTCGTGAGTAGGTAAGCTCCGTGGCAGCCGGGGGCCTGTCTCCGGCCCATGCCTGGTCTCTCCGGGGCCCAGCACACGGCGAGCGCACAGTTTACTCAACGCATTTGCAAAGCAGGAACGGGCAAGCCCGGCGCGGTCCCCTCTGCCCCACGACGCTTACACGTGAGTGGAGAAAACACTCGGGAAGTGTACAGCCAGGTGTCCCAAAGGGCCCCGGTGGGCCACGGGCACACGCGGCCTTACACCAGGCTCCCTCGGGCTCGGCCCGGCACGTGGAAGGCGGTAGAGACAAGTTGGGCCACGTCCCATCGGACCCGCGGAGGCGCTTCTCATTCATTTGCGCTCCCGACAGGTGCCGGGCGCGCAGCAGAGAAACGGCCGGGTCCTGTCCTCATGGAGCTTCCCTTCTAGCGTGGGGACACAGCACACAAGTGCGTAAAACGGCCCTTGGAGGTGGCGTGAGCCCCGTGCCGACGCGGAACAGGGGTGTGACGGGGAACGACTGCAGGCGTGCGCCGCGGGGCGGGGGGGGGGGAGGGGAGCGTTTCGGAGCAGGCCTGTCGGGGGCGGCGACAGGTGGGCGAACCCCGGACAGGTCGGCCCCGCGGGGGTGGGAACGGCCGACCCCCGGCCCGAAGACCCCCGACCGCACGGCGAGCCCGGAGAGGCCCGAGCTGCCCGACGGGCTCGGGGCGCGGGGCGGGCGCGCCGTCGGGCGGGGCGGGGACCGCGGGGACCCACGTCACCGCCGCGCCGCCGG
Source organism: Paguma larvata (assembly GCA_030068075.1). Taxonomy (NCBI): domain Eukaryota; kingdom Metazoa; phylum Chordata; class Mammalia; order Carnivora; family Viverridae; genus Paguma; species Paguma larvata. The sequence continues at coordinate 44,789,235 of CM057844.1, read as the reverse complement.
GGCCTGCGGGCGGGGGCGCGGGGCGGCGGGGCCGGGCCCGCGGCCGAACATGGCGGGCCTCCGGCTTACCTCGGAATTTGAGCTCGTGCTGCGGCTCGAGGCTCAGGACCTGCTCCACCTTCGCCATGTTCCTCAGCGGCGGGGCACCTCTGGCGGGGAGACCCCTAAGAGGTCACCTGAGGCGGGAGGCGTTAATGCTGCGCCCCCTTTAAATTTGGAAGGGGGGGGCCGGTCGGGATGCGGGCGGGGGTCGTCTACGGGGTGCGCGCGGGGGGGCGGCCTACGCGGTGCAGGCGCAGGGGCGGAGGGCGAGGGTGAGGCCGCGGTGCCCGGCGAGCGCACGGCACGCACGCACGCACGCACGCAGCGACGCACGCACGCACGCACGCAGCGGGCTGGCCGGTTCGGCCCTGCGCGCGCTCGGGCGGCGGGAAGCTGCGCGCGCGGAGCCCCTCCCAGGGCTGTGCGCAGGCGCGGCGTTGGCCGCGGGGCGGGGCTGCCGGGCGACAGGGGGCGGGGCTTCGTGCAGGTCTGGAGGCGGGGCCGGCCCGGGACACTCAGAACTGAGGACAGTCATCTCGGAGGTTATTTATTCAGGACCCGTGGGGCCCAGCCATTGTGTAAAATGCTTTACTCCATAAGAAGAAGAAACTTCCACTTTTCCCTCGCTTTAGTAGTGCCAGGCACTGGTAGAGACTGAATAATAACGAAAGTACTATTTATTATTATTATAAGCATGTGTATAAGTGAATGGTGTGTGTGTGCTAGGCACGGTGACATATGGTAAGCAATAAATATACGGTAAGCTACCAACAACTGCTGGCTTCTTTTGTGCCACTCTGCTGAACACTTTCAATAACAGCTGCATCGAATGTACAGAAAGCTACTCTCCATTAAATGTTTACCACGTAACAAGCACTGTGCAGCATCGTTTGTTAATAGATGCAACAAATGTTTACAGTCAGAGAAACTGACCTGGTCGCTACCCTCTAACTAGAGCCTGTCTGAAGGAAAAATAACCACGCAAATAAACTATGTGATTAAAGATTGCTGGGAACCCAGATCTGCTTGGCCTCCAAACCCGAAACTACATTATTGTCATTTAAATATTATGTCATTATGTAATATTTACTGCATAAAATATGTGTTCTTAATAGTCTCCTGTATATACATTTGTAGAAGAAACAAACAGCAAATAGTTAAAGTTGACTCTACTGCGGTGAGCATCTGGCTATTCTTTTTACTATTCCTTCCATTTTTCTATATATGTAAGTTTTTTCATAATAAAAAAGGTTTTTTAAAGATAATCTTTGTCTTTTAACTAGAGCATTTGGTCCATTTACACTTATTATATATACTAATATATATCGGGATTTATTTCTACTGTCTTTTTTTGTGCTTTCTATTTCTAAAATGTATTTCTAAAAACATGCTTGGTTTTTTTTTTTTTTCCTCTCCTTTTTTCTTTAGGGCTGGTTTTTTTTTCCCTCATTCTCTTTTTCTTCCTCTTATACACTCTCTCTGCTGTTTCCTTGATTACCCTAGAAACTGTGACATGGGTATTTATGAAAGTCCCATTTTTAAAATGTCTTTACCATGCTCCCTTAAAATATAAGGACGTTGGAAAACATTAACTCAAACCACTCATCCCCCAAATTATATGCCTTCATTACAGTGTATTTCAGGTTTACTTTTTTCCTTTTCATGCCATGAGTCATTACTAAACTGTTTCAGGGGCGTCTGGGTGGCTCGGTCAGTTAAGCATCCAGCTCTTGGTTCCGGCTCAGGTGGTGATCTCACGGTTCCTGAGTTCGAGCCACTGGGCGCCACCCTCTCGGCGTGGAGCCTGCATGGGATTCTCTCCCTCTCCCTGTGTCTCTGGCCCTCCCCTGCTTGTACTCTCTCAAAATAAATAAACTTTAAAAAAATTTTAAAGCCACCCCCACTCTCTCTGTCTCTCTCTCTCTCTCAAAAATAAACATTAAAAAAAATTCAAAAATCCCTGAAACACGTTTATCAGCAGCCTAAGGGAAAATTAGTGACTGCAAGGGAGGTCCGGAGAAACATCCATGACGTGGGACATAAAAATGAGAGAGTGCGCCATGACCGAGAGGTAAAGAGATATGGAGGGAAATATGTTTTACAGCCCTCTCTTCCTCTTTCTCTCCCTTCAGCACAGCCCGCAGTAATAAATGCATTTTATTTGTGACTCACTACACAGATAGATGTCTCAGTATGTTAATCAATACAACCCAAACAAGAGCTTCACGAAATAATACAACACGCTCTTACATTTGCTATTTTTTTTCTTTCTCAGCGCTGGTAACAACCTCCTAAATTGATTTTATAAGTCACTCTTGGGAAACCACCTACAGTTGGAATAACACTGGTTGAATAAACTACTAGCCCAACGTCCAGAAGAAAACAGGGAGAGACGCGGGCTGAGGCGATATTTAAAGGAGATGTCACCCCTGCTACGACAGGGGCGGACCCCGAGGACGTCACGCCGAGGACGTCACCCCGAGGACGTCACCCCGAGGACGTCACGCCGAGGACGTCACGCCGAGGACGTCACGCCGAGGACGTCACCCCGAGGACGTCACCCCGAGGACGTCACGCCGAGGGAAATACGCCAGCCGTGGAAGGCAGAGACTGTAGGATTCCACTTCGAGGAGGGTTCTGGAGTGGTCAGGTTCGCAAAGACGGGACGCAGAGCCGTGCTTCCTAGGGGATGGAAGCGGGGGGTCGCCGTTTCCTGGGCGTGGGGTTCCGGTTTTGCGAGAGGCAGGCGGCGTGGCTCCCCAGCGAGGCGAGTGTATTCGGCCTCCCCGGACGGCACACGTCAAACGGTCGAGCTAGTCAATTCTCCGTTCTGTGTATTTTACAACAATAAAACGGATTTCTGAGGGTGCCTGAGAATTTTCCAGAATGAAACATACCAAACAACAAATTCGGAAAATCCCGAGAGGTCGGGCAAGATAAATGAGATGCAGACTGAGCATCCGTGTCCTTCCCCGGTTCATAAACCAAAACCGAATCCCCCGGGGTGATGGTGTTAGGAGGCGGGGCCTGCTGGGAGGAGCTTGGGTCGCGAGGGCGAAGCCCTGGTCAGTAGGGTGAGTGTCCTTCTAGAAGAAGCCCCAGGGGGCAGGAGAAATGTTGGGCTCTGGACCAGGGGGTAGGCTCTCAGCAGAAAGGGAGTCTGGCGGGCTTTGATCTCGGACTCCCGGCCTAGGGCGGGTGGATTAAAGAGACACAGTCATTGGACCCCGGGGAGAGGGGCTTCGTGCAGGTGGGAGGGGACTTCTGTGTGGACCGGCCCGCACTGGGGGCCTCTGAGAGGACGCGGCCAGGTGAGGCGTCCGTGCTGGGGGGACACTGGTAGGAACCCAAAGCCAACCGGGACAGCAATGCTCCTCCCCTTCTTGTGCCTCTAGGCCTTCCTCAGACTCCCCCGTGTATACCCTGCGTTTAACCTCGGCTACAAAGGACCTCACTGTCTAGTGGGGGGAGTTGGAAGGTGGCCCACGCCAGAATAATGACAATCTGTGACACATACTAAAATACATGAGAAGGAAGTCATGAAGAGACAGTGAGCTTTACCCTGGAGGCTGGGAGAACATTTAAATGCTCAGAGAGTGTTTGGAGAATTGTCTCAGAAAGACAGTAAGAAAGATCTTGCCAGACAGGAAAAAAAAAGGAGGGTGGAGGTGGGCAGGGAAGGTTCCTCTAGTAGAGGAATAGTGCCTGCAAAGGTCCTGGGGTACACGGCCTGCCGAGGCCTGCCTGGGGAAAGGCAGTGGTGGTTTCTCAAATGTGTCAAGGTCCTGCTCCGGGCCAGGTGGTATGCTGGCATCGTGTTGGTTGCCTGTGGTGCTATCACAAGTCACCCCCAAATTGTGGCTTAAAACAACACAAATTTATTACCTAACAGTTCAGGGTGCCGGAGGTCTGAAGCCGGGTCTGAAGAGGCTAAAACCCATGTGTGTCTCTTCCGGAGGCTCCGGTCTTCTCCGGCGTCGGGAGGTTGGCCACATTCCTGGACCTGTGGCTCTTCCTTCTTCTGGAAAGCCAGCAGCGCGGGACCCCGGATCTTCTCTTTCGGACCTCTGCTTCCTTCGTACGGAGCGTCTCTGCGATCCTGACACCGCGCCGAGTGCTGTGTTTACGTTAACTTATCCGCCCCCTGTAATGTCAAGAGGGGTCATTTATCCCCACATAACAGAGGAGACCACAGCACTAAGGAGCGTAGCCGGCAAGGGCCAGCGGAGACGGGCTCTTCTGTCGTGCTCGACAGTCCAGATTTCACCCTCAGACACCCTCACCCATCCCCGTGTTCTCGTACAGAGGGGCAACGTGACCTGTTGTTATTATTTGGTATTGTATTGTTTTTTAAAAAATTTCTTGCGTCTTTCATTTTGTTTAGTTTTTTTATTTGTGTTTTTAAAACATATTTTTAAAGTTTTTTGTGCAGTAATTTTATTTTATATTTTAAAGTTTATTTCTTTTGAGAGAGAGAAAGAGAGAGAGCGAGAGCATGTGCAGATGTGAGAGGGAGAGGGCAGAGAGAGGGAGAGAGAATCCCAAGCAGGTTCCACATTGTCTGCCCAAAGCCCGGCGTGAGGCTCCAGCTCACGAACCGCGAGACCGTGACCTGAGCCGAGATTGAGAGTCGGGCACTAACGGACTGAGCCCCCGGCGCCCCCCAGCCTCATCATTTCAACATCATTTTTCACGTCCATGGTAGCAGCGTTCGAACATTAGGATTAACCAAACTCCAGACTGTTTTTGGACGTCACTAGTTTTCCACTAGCGGCCTCCCCCTGCCCCAAGGCTCCCGCACTGCGTTCGGCAAGTACATTTTTCACAGAGATCTTCCAGAAGCCGACCGGAGCCGCTGTTGGCCAAGTGCCCCGTGCAGGAAACTGTGCCGAGAGGCCGGAATACGTCTGACACATTCTCACCACAATGAAGTCATAACGTCGTCTTCTCTGGTTCCCGGGTGAGGACGCCACGGCACGGAGGTTTAGAAACTTACCCAGGAGGATGGAGATGAGGACTTAGATGAAGGGGACCCCGGGGCTGGGTGAGGGGCACGCCTCTCAGAACCTGGGGCCCTGGTGCGGGAGCGGGGTCAAGCCCAGGAATTCCATTGGCCCTGCCACAGGCCCTTTGCACTTGCCGTCCTCTCCTGCACTGGCCTTCCCAAGGGTGCCTCTACACTGTCACCATCGTTACAACAACTTCTTGAATGCCTGTCACGTGTTGGGCATCTTGCAGGTGCCGGGGATACGTGGAGCCTGCCTTCCGATGGCGGGGGCACAGGAGACGCCTGCACACGCGTGAAAATGAGCCACAGGAAGGGAGTCCTCTGGAGGAAACCCACGGCAGGGCCTGGGGATGAAGCGTGACAAGGTGACTGTGGGTGGGTGTGAGCCGTACTGGTTTCTCAAGCTGCTGGTCCTAGAAGGCTGTTCTGGAAAGCTTCCCTGACGCCTCTCTCCCTTCCCCTTCCCGGCACTTCCATGATCTGTCTCCCACTAGGAAGCCAGCTTCGTCAGTGATTGACCCCTGAGTTGACGCCCTACTCCCAACACTTGGCGGAGGCGGGAGGCCCCGCAACCAATAGAGGAACTGGTGAAGAAATGAATGACGGGATGAATGAATGATGCCCCAGGACCACCAGGCATCGACGGTTCCGGACCGGCTTGCGCGCGGGGTGTGTTGAAACTCGCGCGGCCCCGGCGGCTCAGCGCTGGCGGGCTGGGGGCTGGGAGGCCACGGAGTCCCAGCCACCCCATGCCTCCGCAAACAGGTGCAGTCGTGGGGCCCCACCCTTGCCCGGACAGGGGGCCCCCGCCCTGGCCTCTGGAGGGAGAGCTTGGGAGCAGCGGCCTGCTCAGTTCGAGGGTCTCAGGGAACGAGGTGGAGGCTGGGAGCTTTGGGGGGCAGGGGAAGACCACCGCTTTGACCGTCCTCACCCCCAGAAACAGGCGGCCCCACTACCCAGAACTCCCTTGGTTCCTCACTCCTGGCCGCGAGCAGCCCGGGGACAGATCCGTGGTCCCCGTCTCTGTGCCCGGTGCGGAAAAGGTGCTCAGTAAACATTTGATGAATGAACGAAAGAATGTAATTAAGAGTTTGGGGAGGGGGGAGTTGGGGGAGAGTCTTTTCAGTCCTTAGGACTTGTCCCCAAGCACCCAGAAGGGCCACATTTGCATACGAATAATTGATATTCTAATTACAAATCATTTGTATTGATTTATTAAGCAATCCCAGAGGTTCTCTGGGAGGTAATGAGATTCCCCCGCTCCTCAGGGGCCAGGAAGGCACGTCTACCTCGCCGCACCCCTGCGGCAGCACCAGGCTGAAGGGGACCATGATAAATGTTTGATGAGGCAGGGAGCGGGCGCGGCCTGATTGTGGGGAGCGTTTGCGGGGTCCCCACAGATTGTATCCAGTGCGTGCGGGGCTGAGGGAGCAGGAAACGCATCCGTGTGCGTGTGTGTGTGCGTGTGTGCGTGTGTGTGTTCGTGTGCACGGACAATTCGCATACCTCCCTTTCCCCCAAGCCCTAGCGACTGGCCGCTGTGTGGCCTTCGTTCTTGGAGGGGCGCCTTGGTTGAGTGCCGGGGACCCCTCTCTCTCTCTCCAGCCGGGAGACAATGCAAAGCGAGACAGAGTCTCCGGTGGTCCCTCCAGAGAGTGACTGGGGGCCGGGGGTGTCACCCTTCTCTCCATCATCTCTGTCTGCCTCTCCCCAGCCACCCCCCAAATATATGCCATCGGCATGTAAGAAAAATCTGTAGACAGAGGCGCAGACATGTATCATTACCGACCTGTGTGCGACGGGGGAGGCGTCGGTAGAGGGCTTGGCCGTTTGCACTGGTCTGAATAAGAAAAGCGGTGGCCCAGTGACCGCAGCGTCCAGCGCCCCCACCTCCACTGTCCTGCCGCCCCACCGGCCGCCCCCACGGTCTTCGGAGGACAGAAACTGTGTGGCAGCCTGGCTGGCTGGCAGGGTCAGAGGAGGAGGAGGGTGGCCCTGCCTGCCTCACCCCTGCAGCAGGTGGCCGAGGCCCGGGGCAGGGGGAGGGGGGGAGGGATGGAGAGAAGGAGAGAGACAGAGAGAGAAAGGAGAAGGAAAGAGAGGGAGAAAGAGAGTGGGGAGGAGGGAGGGCTGGAGGGAGAGGAAGGAGATTGGGGGGGGAGGGAGAGGGAAGGGAGAGAGAGAAGGAGAGGGAGGGATGGGGCAGACGGAGGAGAGGGAAGGAAGGAGAGAGGGAGGAGAGGGCGGGAGAGGGGGAGGCGGGGAGGGATGACAGGTGCAAGGGTTTAAAGTTTGGCTCCTCCGGTCACACTTTCGCGTGCTCCCCTCCCAGGGATGCTCGGGACCCCGATTCTCCAGTGGCTGTTCCCACTTGGCATTTCTGTCTGGAGGACAAACCAGGGGATCCCTGTGTGTAAAGCGACGGAAGTATTCTCCCGGAATCTGAAATCAGCGGAACCGTGGCTGAGGCCCCAGCATCTCCCGCAGGGACAGGCGTCCCGTCTGGTGGCGCAAGAGCCCTCCGGCCTGTTCCCACCCAGCCCCGGCAGCTTGGGGGCTTACCAGAAGGGCGGCCTCAGAAAGGTCATAGAGCCGCTGGCAATGGCCTCCAGCCAAAGCCCCCAGGGACACGCCTGCCCTTGGAGGAGTCATCAGGCTGACTGTGAGGAGGAGGGAGGCAGCCTGACACCTGGGGAAAGCGACTGGCGGGGGGGGGGGGGGGGGTAAAGGAATGGGGGTGCCCTGGGGGGGTACTGCCAGGACAGGGCAGGCCTCTGGGTGGGTGGGGACCCAGGAACGGGGGACTAGAGTCAGCCTACAGCCAATGGGCAAAGCGACAGCCGTGAGGACGGCCGCTCGATTGGCCAGGAGAGGGGATGTCGGCCAGCTTAGGGGGTTTCTTCTTTTCTCTGGCCCGGAATGATTACGGGCGGGTCTTGGTTTTGCCTTGACCCACGGTGGTCACGGGTGGCCTCGGGTGATGCCCTGTGGAAGGGGGCACCAGGACCAGCTGTGGGCGGCCGCAGCTGCTTTCTCCTCGGGGCTGCACCTGTCTCCTGACTGTAAGGCGGGGGTGACGGTCCCTGCCTCCAGGATTCGGCTCTTAGCGCAGCGTGGCCGGCACATGGCGCGCCCCGGATAAAGAATTAGCTATCGCCACGAGGGCGCATTTCAAAGAGTTAGATCCCCAGGTCTCCGGTGGGCTGGTGGGCGTGTGGGCTTGGGAGCTGTGATGTTCCCGGGGGTTGTGTCATCGCGAGGAAGTGAGCTCAGCACGTATGACACACACGCCCCCCCTCCCCCACATCCAGGAAACAAGGCATTAACAATTCATTCTTTGGGTCCCTACGGGGGCTGGCTCAGCAGGTGGAGCGCGCCCCTCTAGGACTCTTGATCTCGGGGTTGTGAGTTTGAGCTCCAGGCTGGGTGTGAAGGAAACTGGAAACAAAAACAAATACAAAACTGGTTCTTCATCACCAATTGGTAACTCTGTGAAGATACCCCCTCTCCCCCGATCTTTACATATACATGGTATTAATTTTTGTAATGTTTGTTTATCTTTGAGCGAGATGGAGCGCCAGTGGGGGAGGGGCAGAGAGAGAGAGAGAGAGAGAGAGAGAGAGAGAGAGAGGGAGACGCAGAATCCCAAGCAGGCTCCAGGCTGCCAGGGAGCGAGCTGCGTCGTTCCGCCGCCCGCTGGAGCTCCGAGCAATCTTTTGTCTTTAGCTCAGTTTACTTTGCAATTTAAATCATTTGTATTTTCTCCATTTCGTGTTTGTGTTGTGCTCAGGGGCCCACGTGGGCGTGTGCAGTTCTTTCAACCACAGCATCAGGAGAAGTCAAGACACAGTTTTTTGTATTTTTTCAGGCTGTGTTATGGAAACAACAGAGAGGTCCCTGATGGATTCATGGTGGGGGGAAAAAAAACGCAGGCACTAAGTGTGTTGTGGTTTTGGAACAGACAGTTGGAGGCTCGGGCTGCTAACGGAATTTATAGGTTTATTATCGGCGCGATTAATACTATTGATTTACACAGCTTGACCGCCTGCCATCATTAGCTATTCGGTCACCCCATAAAGTTGCATCCTTATCATTTTGCAAATAAAATCGCCCTCGGACTCCCAGCGGAAGCAGCCAAAGTCTCGGCCGCAGTGACTCAGTCAGCAAAAAAGGGCGTCTTGCAGCCGGCCGGGGAGGAGCCCCGGGCCCCTTCACTTCAGAGGGGACTGCCCCAAGTAAATGCAATTGTGGTCTCCCTCTTGAAGTGTTCTCTTCAAGATTTCCGGATCACGCAAACCTGCGTGTCATCTTCAACCAGCTCAGGCCCAAGAGCCTTTCCAGGGGGGCGAGATTCTTCTGCTGGAGCTGGCCGGGTTTTCAGGGCAGGGGGTGGGGCCGGAGGGCCGGCGGGGGAGGGGGGAATTGGATCCACTCACTAATCGGCTCCATATAGAGGCTCCGAGAGGCTTCGAAACTTCAGCACCCACGAGGCTGCTGACAGGCCATTAATAAGAACCGCCATTTGGCCACCCCTGTTCCCATCTCCTACCGCATTCGGAAGATTTGTTTTGAGAGAAGCGATTTAAGAACAGGGCGAGAAAACCCACAGGGACCCTACTTCTCTAATATGAAGCGATCGCACCGGAAATAGGAAATGGAAGAATAAATTCAAGCCGAACATTCTTCGTGGGCGACTTTATGATCTGGAGGCCCGGACGGGGATAACTGACCGATCCGCCTGTCGATAACGAACGCCCCTGTCGTTGCTGTCGCACCTGCTCGCTTTCTTTTTTTTTTAATTAAAAACCAAAACGACGACGTGTTCTCATTTCTACGCAAAGAAGACACGACTCCGCCCCGTTGCCGGGGACGTCGGTGATAGGACACCGGGGCCGGCTCCTGTGCCCCGAGACTGTGCGTTACCTCCTGTTCCATTCGCGACCCTATAGCTTTCTTTTTAAAAACGCCCTGTCTTGGATGGAACGGAAACTTCACAGCTTTCTCGTTACGTTTTCTGTCGTAACAGAGGCCTGGAGAGAACATTCGAGGCTGGGTATTAATGAAGAGGATTCTGGTCCTCCTTCCTGATTCCCACCCACCCCTTAAACAGCGACACCTGTGCTCAACGCAGCCTCCGAAGGGGGATCGCTGCGTGCTTACACGGTTTCCCGGAAGACGGCGAAAGGGCGTGCTGAAGATCAAAGACGGAAGTGACCGGAGGTCAGGTTAAAAATCATAGCTAAGAAACGGATTCATTCTGACACGGTGTTCAAAGTGTTTTTCCCCTTCCTCTCTTCTTAAAAAATGTTTATTTACTTTGAAAGAGAGAGAGCACACACTGCAGGGGAGAGAGGTAGAGAGCGAGGGAGGGTGAGGAAAGAGAGAGAGAGAGCATCCCAAGCGGGCTCCGTGCTGTCAGCAAAGAGCCTGATGTGGGGCTCTGTCCCACGAACCATGAAATCATGCCCTGAGCCGAAACCGAGAGTCGGACGCTCAACCGAATGAGCCCCCCTGGTGCCCCTCCTTTCCCCTCTCTCTCTTACAACCTCCAGTGGTGCTCCCCCTGGAAAGGGTATAGAAGTAAGTGATCATCTGATTTTCCTGGGGCGGGGGGTAAATTCAAGAAAGCTGAGCTCCTCGACCTCCCAACCAACACTGACATTTTTAGTAGAAAAATCCTGTTTTTGGCTAGAATTATTACAAGCCGAAGAACCGGAAATTTTAAAAGGCTTTGCATTTTATTTTATAATTTACCGTCATAATGGCAATCTAGTTCTTAACTTTTAATGGAAAAAAAAAATCTGCAATAAACATTAAGGTTGCTTGGAAACCCAGGTCCGTGATTTGGTTCTTATATGCTCTAAGGCAAGCAGCCAATTGCTTTGTGGAAAAATAAAGCGAATTTGTTTAGTGTATGCATTTAAAACCCCCCTGTTTGTTTCGGGTGTGCACTAATTTGTTTCTTCCTTTTTGGCACAGAGTCATTCTCTTTTTCTTGGCATCTATAAACGAGACTGGCTTCCCAACAGTACTATTTTGACAGGCTTGAGACTAATAGTCTTCTTCTTAACGTGTATTTATTTGTATCTCTCTAAGAGGATTGAGGGCAGCTTGAAAAGACTTACACACTTGCTCCAAACGTGGCTCTAAGTTTTTCTATGGACCGCATTGAAGGGGAGGGGCGTGGCTTAATTTTGAAGTTCTTTTAAAGTTCTTATTTAAATTCCGGTTCGTTAACATGCAGGGTAATATTAGTTTCATGGGCACAATCTAGTGATTCGGCACTTCCACGCGTCACCGGGCCTCATCGTGACAAGCGTCCTCTCCATCCCCATCGCCTAGTTCACCCATCTCCCGGCCCACCTCCCTTCTGGTGGCCGTCAGTTTGTTCTCTATAGTCGAGAGTCCTTTGGGGGACCTGGGCGGCTCAGTCGGTTGAGCGTCTGACTCTTGGTTTTGGCTCAGGCCATGATCCCAGGGCTGTGGGATCGAGCCCTGCGTTGGGCTCCACAGTGAGTGCAGAGCCTGCTTGAGACTCCCCTTGTCTCTCCCTGTGCCCCTCTCCCCGGCTCTGCTCTAAAATAAAATAAATACATAAAGAAACTTAAAAAAAAAGTGTTTCTTGATTTGTCTCTGTTTTCCCCTTTGTTCATTTGTTTCTTAAATTCCACATGCGTGATATCATGGATCTTTCTTTGACTGACTTATTTTGCTTAGCATAACACTCTAGCTCCAACCAGGTTGTTGCAAATGGCAAGATGTCATGCTGTTTTTGTGGCTGAGTAATATTCCAGTGTATATACACACCACATCTCCATCCATTCATCCGTCCACAGACCTTTGGGCTGTTCCCATAATTTGGCTACTGTCAATAATGCTGCAGTAAACATTGGGGGGGGGGCATGTATCCCTCTGAATTAGTGTTTTTGCATGTTTTGGGTAAATACCCAGGAGTGTGATTGCTGGATCAGAGGGTCGTTCTCTTTTCAACTTTTTGAGGGACCCCCACCCTGGCTGCTCCAGCTTCCACGCTCACCCACCATGCATGAGGGTAGGGTTCTGAGGGGAGAGGTGTGTTTAAAAAAATTTTTTTTTTTTACATTTAATTTTGAGAGACCAAGAGAGCGTGCACAAGTGGGGAGGGGCAGAGAGAGAGGGAGACACAGAATCGGAAGCAGGCTCCAAGCTCCGAGCGGTCAGCACAGAGCCCGACGTGGGGCTCGAACTCATGAGCCGTGAGATCATGACCTGAGTCGAAGTCGGACGCTCAACCAACTGAGCCCCCCAGGCCCTCCTGGAGAGGCGAGTTTTAGGAAGGAAGAATAAGACACACGCCACTTGAGTCTTTCTCTTCAGCCGGTTGCCATTCGGGATCTGAGACAGCCTTAGGGTGTAGGAATTCCCGAATTTTTTGCTTGTTTTGAATAAGGAAAATCCCACACATACACACAGTAAAGAAATGGAAAAGCACGCAAGTGTATATAGAGCAGAGAGAATAAAAGATGGGTTTGTCATCCAAGCCTCTTTCCTCAGAGACACTGCCTGCAAACAGCTCTGGAGGACGTGTCTCTGCATCTTAAAAGCAGGCACGTGTCGCCAAGGCACGTGCGAGCGAGCAAGCGGTTTTATATAAACAGAGTCAGATACCACACGCACACTCATGCTAGCGTTTTTCCTTCAACGACACACTGGGCAACTTTCCACCAATTTGTACGTGACAGTTTATGTTCTTTTGCATAAGTTATAAACAAGTTTTAAACAAGGCCGCGGCGCTGTTGTTGACTCGGGAATTCCTGTACGGAACCTGTGTGTGTGTGGTGGGGGGAGGTCTTTAAATGCGGATCCTTTGCTTTTTCGAGGGTTGTTCTTTCTGCCTTGTGGACACTCTTAGTGAACTAAAGACAGTCATCCAGTCTTCTGTATACGTAGCAAACATTTGCTCCCATTTTTTGGTTCACTTTTTTGTTTGAAATATCCATTTTTTTTTTTTTTTGAGAGCTTTGAGACAGTGAGGGCGCGGCCACGCGCACAGGCACACGTGCAGGGGAGAGGCAGGGAGAAAGAGGGGAGAGAAAGAATCCCCCACAGGCCCCCGGCTGAAAGAGCCAGGACATCAGGACCTGAGCCGAAATCAAGAGTCGGAGGCTTAACCGACTGAGCCCCCCAGGCACCCCTTGGGGTCACCTTTCCCCTTTGGTTGGGCCCTTCCCGCTCGGTCTTATCACAGAGCCAGATGGAGGATGGAGCGCTGACCCTGGGCCTGTGGCTCCCCACGGCTGGCCTCGTCTGCCCCGTCCGCCCCACGTGCAGCCCCCGCTGTGCGAGTCCATAGCGTCTGGAATGCCGGAGGGCAGGTGCTAAGAAACACACTCCCTTTCGGGAACAGTGAAGAAAGCCCTGCAAAGCATATATCGAATGGGAAAACGCAAATTCCCCTCTGCGATGCCACACGCACCTGCCAGAAGGGCTGAAACGGAGAACGTATCCAGTGTTGCAAAGATGCCGGGCACCTGGAATTCCCGTCTCCTGCGGGCGGGGGCGATCCTGGTACGCCACGCTAGAAAGCTGTCTGCGGGGGCGCCCGGTGGCTCAGGCGGTTAAACATCTGACTCTTGAGTTCGAGTCAGGTCCTGATCTTGCGGTTCGTGAGTTCGAGCCCCGCGTCAGGCTCCGTGCTGACACTGTAGAGCCTGCTTGGGACTCTCTCTCTCACCCCCCGCCACCGTCCCTCCCCTGCTCACACGCTTTCTCAAAATAAATAAAAAGAAAGAAAAAAGAAAAAAAAAGAACACTGTATCTACTAAAGGAAAAATAAACAGACCTACAAATACACAGATCTCCCGTGACCCAGTAATTCCGCCCCCAGGCGTAGGTCCAACAGAAACCTGCCTGTGGCACCAAAGGCGCGGGTAAGAACATTTGCGTTGGCATGTTCGGAACGGCACAGATCTGGAGACGACTCGGCGCCCGCGAGCGCGGAATGACGAATCAGTGGCAGCATGTTCCCACGACGGACTGGCACACGGCCGTGAGCGCCACCCGCCGCGCTGCGGGAAAGCCGGGCCAGAACCGCGGGGCGTGCGTGCGTGCAGACTTCACAAGCAGGCAGAACACAGGATAGCGACCGGACGGGGGCACGAGTCGGGCCTTCTGGGTCGTGGAGGCCGCTGCTTCTTGATCTGAGGAGTGGTTACAAGGGGGTCTCCTTTGTGAAAACTTAATGAAGCTTACACTGTATTTATGGCATTTTCTGTACGTGTTTTACGTCACGGAAAAAAAATGCAAAAAACAACAAACTAATGACAAATAGTTTTTTAAACTGAAGCAGATGATGATGATCAGGGAGATGGCTTTTAAAAACAAAAACAAATCAGGGGCGCCCGGGCGGCTCAGTCGGTGGAGCGTCTGACTTCGGCTCAGGTCACGGTCTCCCGGTTCGTGAGTCTGAGCCCTGCGTCTCAGTAAGGAGCCTGCTTCGGATCCTCTGTCCCCTTTCTCCCTGTCCCGCCCCCGTGCTTTCTCTTTCTCAAAAATAAGTAAACATTTAAAAAAAGTTGTATGGTCAAATATATTTGGAAAAGAAAAACAAAAACAAACAGGGGCGCCTGGGTGGCTCAGTCGGTTAAGCGTCCGACTTCAGCTCAGGTCATGATCTCGTGGTTTGTGAGTTCAAGCCCCGTGTCGGGCTCTGTGCTGACAGCTCAGGGCCTGGAGCCTGCTTCAGATTCTGTGTCTCCCCCTTTTTCTGCCCCTCCCCTGCTCATGCTCTGTCTCTCTGTCAAAAGTAAATAAACATTAAAAAAAAAACCCTAAGAAAAACAACACCAAAACCACTTATACGAAGAGTGTTTACTCTGTTAATGCTGTGCTGAAGGCAGGCCACGGGGGTGTCGTTCCCAAATATCAGCTCCCCATCTTGCAGGTGAAGGGAGCGGAACTCAGGTTGAGAGCTTTCTCCAGGGCCGCGCAGCCTAGAGAGGGGCTAGCCGAAACTCACGCCCAGGTCTGTCCACCTGGAGTCCTCTCTGGGGCCCTCACCGGAACAAGTCCGTGCTCTCTACACAGTCGCAGCACGTGGACACAGGTACTTCTGTGACAGGGACGTGGAAGAGAGAACGAGCACGTGGGGCCGCACCCGGGCAGGTGATGGGCGGCGCTGAGGGGTTCCAGGGTTCAAGCCAACGCCGCCGGAGCGGGAAGGCGCCTCGGGTGAGAGCCCGCAGAGGATGGGAGACCTTGGGAAGCGCTCCCCCACCTATCGGACACTGGTGTCCACCCTCCCGGCCCCGCCCCTGCCCCGCCCCCACCCTCCCGACCCCGCCCCAGCCCCGCCTCCACCCTCCCGACCCCGCCCCAGCCCCGCCTCCACCCTAGACGAGGAATGTCACGGAAGAAGGATGCCAAGAGGGAGGCTCGGAGGCCAGAGCTGCTCGCCAGGTGCGGCGGCGGCTAGCAACACTGGGGCGCTTCGGTCTTCCAAAACAGTTTTCGAAGTGCTGCAGAACATATGGTGGAGAAAGATATGTGCCCACAAAGAGAGACCACACCATTCGAAAGACAGATACGTGTATTTGTAAACGTAGCATTTTATTAACAAAATGTTTACACCCTTCTTACCACAAACTTTGGAGTGATTTAGCATGTTACACTCTATAAAAGTTGACTATAGAATACGCGAGCGAAAACAATACAGTTCAACGAAAGTATG
Source organism: Paguma larvata (assembly GCA_030068075.1). Classification (NCBI taxonomy): domain Eukaryota; kingdom Metazoa; phylum Chordata; class Mammalia; order Carnivora; family Viverridae; genus Paguma; species Paguma larvata. The sequence goes on along the minus strand of CM057844.1, from coordinate 44,773,477 downwards.
CCGAATCTACCACGGCTTGCACACTACCTACTGCCAGCATTACGTATAAAGAGAAAAATCTTACAGCAACAAGAAATCAAAAGATCTAGTTGTCTTTTGTCGGCATCGAGAAACAATACAGACATCATATGGTTTACATGTAGACTTAGGTCCAGCCCAAGGTAAAGACTGCAAAAAAAAGGTGTTTGGCGTCCATACGAGCGTGGCCATCCCCCCCCCCCCCCACAGTCCTCCATCACGGGCAATCAAGCGATGCATCGTGCGGTGAAGCCACTGCTATAAACGCGGGCTGTGTACAGTGCTACCAGCGGCCTAAACTGTAAGCAACTTAATTGTGCGCGTGTGTGGTTTTTTCATAACAGACGCGATCAGAGAAAGGCACAGATATCTTATTCCTTGCATCGGGTCTTGAAAAGGCAGGACATTCTTAGGAGAAATCAGAGTTGCTGGTATGACAGCAGAGCTTCTATTTGCTTATTTTTTTGTTTGTTTTTAAACGTTGAGGCTCAGCTCCACAGCTGTTTCTCTTCAAGACTTCAGACGTGTGTTTTTACAAGCTTTAACAAACGCTCTGTTAAGAACTACGCGGCGTTCTGACAAACTAACTCATCACCGACTCTAAAACCCATTCTCTCACTAAGTCCTGTCGCCACCGTCCGCCGGTGCCGCCCGCTCCCTCTCTGCAAGGATGGGAGCTCCTCGCCTAAAATCGGCCTTTGCGATTTCTGCCAGCGCTTGCTGGACGTGGCGGGCACAGCCTGCTGCCATGCCCGGGGAAGGCAGCCCCGGGAGGAGCGTCACACGCACTAACGAGGTGGCTGGAGCTGCACGTCCTTAAGGGAGAGCCCGCCGCAGAGGGAGAAGAAGAGAAGTAAGGCAAGAAGTCTGTTTCGATCACAGAGAAGGCAAGACGTCAATCTTCAGAAGGTCAGAGGCATGACTGACAATTATGTGACTGACTCGTCAGGCGAAATGATGGAAAAACGGAGCTGGAGGAGAGTGAAAGAAGAAAAGCCTTTTCCGGGGCGACTCGGCTCCGTCTACACAAGACAACAAACGGTTTAAACACAGAGCCACCCGTCAGCTGCTCTGGCTGGCCAGCTGCCAGTAAGTGCCCCGCTCGCGCCCAAGCGGCCTGTCACTCTGATGTCCCGCGTGTGGCCTGCATTAAGGCAAAGTTTCATCGACTGTGTAACGACCTCACAGGCGAAGTCAGCAGAGGCACGCAGACTTCAGCCTTGCCTTCAGAATGTCTCAGCGGGTGCGGCGGACTATTCAAGCACAAACTCGATGAAAAAAGTGATCGGCACAAATGACACTAGAACGGAGCCCCAGAGCGAAACGCCCGCCCCGCACGGGGTTCCGGAGCGGGGGTGGGCCGTGCCACCTGCCCCGCGCCAGCCAGCGGGGGAGCCGGCGGGCTCCGGACTCGCCCTGGCGGAGGAGGCGGCTCCGCTCTTCCACAACCCGACGCAAGATGGCCGAGTTCCCCGGGCGACGTCAGTTCTGAGTCAAGATTATCGGCCTATGCGCAGCACGCTGCTTAAAGAGGAGTTCCTGGGGCGCCTGGGGGGCTCAGTCGGTTAAGTGTCCGACTTCGGCTCAGGTCCTGATCTCACGGTTCGTGAGTCTGAAACTCACATCGGGCTCTGTGCTGACAGCTCAGAGCCTGGAGCTTGCTTCACATTCTGTGTCTCCCTCTCTCTGTCCCTCCCAACTCACTCACTCTCTCTCTCTCTTAAAAATAAACATAAAAAAAAATCAACTAAAGATGAGTTCCTTCCAACAGCTGGGTTAAACGATTTGCTTCCAGAAACAATGAAGAGTTCCTGAATCAAGAAGTGGCATCAAAACCAGCATGTTTTGTTTCTGCCGCGTGATTCGGGAGCATGCGAAGATCTGCAGACTGAAACTGCCAATTAAAGAGGGCTTTTTCAAAAAATCATTACTATCTCAGGATTTCCCATTAACGAGCTGAATTCTGGGCACTTGGACTCCTGTTCGTGGAACGCTACCCGGAATCCTGTTGGTTTCATTCATGCAGCACACTGATGGGCTATGGGGCACCACGCAGATTCGAAAATGAACTAGCAACCAATATAAACATTTTTGTTGTTGTTGTTAAATTTGTTCGGACCCCACGGATTCAATTCCAGTGTCTCCTGAGGACACATCTTCATCTGACTACCCAAAATAGTCAATGCAATAGAAGGAAAAGATGGAAGGCTTAAAATTTTTCTTTTTCTTAAACTTTGGAATCCTTTTGTTTCGAAGCTGAAAATATTCTAACATCTATAATTGATGATACTCTGATCTCTGCCTACTGGAAACACTTCTAGATTTGGAAAGTAAATCATTTTCCTATATACTCAGAGAATCCTGAAGGACAAAGCGAGAAATATGGGGATTCTCGGTTTTATTTATTCCCTGCCTTCATTATGTCTAATGAAACTTCATCACAGTAGGTCTCTCCTATCATTCTCTTAGATGGAAAAAGTAGAGGCTCCTGAAAAATGTAATACCCTTCTAATATTTTTTAGACTTTCATTTGCACTTAAAACAGGACAAATGCCCCCAGAAGGCCATTAATGTTTTTTTTGCAAGTCAGATAATCAAATTGCCTGGATTTCTATGACTGGAAGTCAGGACAAGGAACTCTGCTGTCCAGAGGAACTGGCAGAGGTCCTTTCTTCCACTCCTGGGCTAAAATTTCCACCCCACGACCCTTTTCTAAAACCATGCAGGAAAATGTGTATCTCCCGGATAAATCTGTTGCTTGGACTGCTTTTTGTAACAGCACCACAGGGGTTAAAAGAAGTCTCCTAAACACTACCTTGCATCCTATTGAACTTTTGATGTACCAAGCTAATTGAAGGCAGGTATACAGTCATAGCTTGGTCCTTAAAGGAACCTTGCATTTCTTTCTTTAAAACACATTAACTGTTAAGAGGGAGAGGATCTCCTGAAGTCAAAGAGTAAACAGAAGTCATGCTGCTCGTCTCTTTAAACAAATTTAAACAAGGACGATTGTCCACAAGCCCACACCATCTAGCTCATTGCTGCCTTTCGCTTTCACCATCATAGAGGCGGGAGGAACATTTACAGACTACCGAGTTTCGAGAAGAGCGCCAGCCTGCGTTTGCGGGCTGTCTCCCTCTCCGACAACGTTGTAAGGCAGGTACCGCGTAGGTGTCAGGGGTGAGGGGCTTTCAGTGACTTTTCCCCAGAAGGGAAGGATCCTCTCACTACTCATACAGGTTCTCGCAAAGACATGTGAACGTTGGGGGGGGGGGGGCTCGTTTGTTGCATACGACATGCCACGCTCCTGTATTATATATAACCAGGGAGCCATGAAGCATGTTCTCAGAGTGCTCTGGGAAAAAAAAAAAAAGAAAAAAAAACCAACCCAAACAAACGAGTGGGAAAAAGCGCTCAGCAGAATCTATAGATCTTCCCTGGCAGTTCTCCCACGGAATGTAACCGGTGCATACGACAATGAGCAAACGCCTTTCCGAGCTCGGGGGCTGACAGGCCAATTAGTGCAGTGTAATCTGAGTCAGACCTGTCCACTGGAACACAGGGCCGTGAAAGTACAGATATTTTGGTTTGACATCTCCCGGAGAGCCACGGAAGAGTTATCTAAAGGACGTTTTCATTACTCTATCTCCCAGAGTTTAATTTAGAAGGTCTCCCAGACCTGTGTTCCTTCTTGAGAATAGAAAAAAACAAAGACAAGACTCGAAAGAGAAGTTCTGAAATTAAATGTGGTCTTCTTTCCCTTCTTCATGTATTTAAAAATAATGAGAATTGATCCCCTCAAGAAGGGCACCGGCCCACTCAAGGGGAGGTCAAGCCTCTAATACGAACGGCTCGTCCTTCAGATACGGGAGGCGTCTGCTTCGAGCAAAACCAACGGGCAACAAGGACGTGTGTTATTTTGAAGGGACTAAACCGTTCAGCTGCTGTGCGGAGCGCTCGGCCTGCCTGTGGCTGAAACGCAGGTGATGGAGGTTTCGTTTGGAACCAGAAGGGCTTCCAGCAGGCACTTCTCCCTAATCACTTCTTACAGAGAGTTTAAAATGAAGGACGCTTAATCAAACTCTTACTTTATGTTCTTTTAATCACCAAACGATGGCTAATTAGTTATCAGAGAATCAGAAAAACACTTGTGTGAAAGGAGAGTTCTGGAGACCGATGGTTCCTGGGCCTGGACACCTGCAAAAGAGCTCATTTCAGTTTCTCTGAGCGGAATCGATGTGCACTCGCAGCTAATTAGTGATTTTTCTCTTTCCAGTCCCCAGTTTTTCAAATGGCCCTTTGTCAGAAGGGAACCAAAGAGAAGATTTTGAGAGACGGGCTGTGTCTCAATTCCTCTGAAATCTGGTGTTTTTTTCCTTGTGAGACGGAACGTCAGAGAATGTATGAAATGTGTGTAGATCCCTGCTTGCTCAGGCCGTTAATCCGACACTGCCCCTGCCTTTCCTGTTCCGCTTCCGGGTCACACAAGCAAACGAAACGAGTGAAAACATGTCCCCCCGTTTTCACGGGGTATGGATCACGCGGGCCTCAGGTAAGAACTTGCTGCTGAGCACTCGGACGGCACCACAGGGGCAGGGCCCCGTCCGTTCCCGAGACTGTCTGATGGAAACGAGGAGGAAGGGAGGAGGGACCGGCGCCTCAGAGCCCGACACGGGGCTCGAGCCCACGAGCTGGGAGATCGTGACCGGAGCCAAAATCAAGAGCCGGACGCCTGCCCGACCGAGCCACCTGGGCGCCCCGCGTCGTCCATTCTCTTAATAAAACACACGGCCGTAACTCGACGAAAACACTCTCTGTCTGCATTTGGGGAGGGGCACGAGAAGTCGTGAAGAGAAAACAGCTGCGGAACGCTGAGGAGCTGGCCCCGCTTGGGCTGCGTGCAGTGAACGGCACGGCAGGGAGGGAGGTAAGCCGAGGCACGGACCCGCCTTCCCTGTGCACCCAGGCACCATGAAGTCACTGGCGGGTTTGGAGGAGAAAATGTGAAGGTCACGGCCAGCTTCTGGTGAAGTAAGACAGAGAGGGCCCCCGCGCATCGCCTCTTCGGCGAGGAGTCGAGCAAGCTTTGTTTTTATTTTGGTTGCTGTCGTGGAGATAGAGGCCCAGCAGCAGGAATGTCCGGGACATCCCGGGGCTGGGCCAGACGTCCTGCCCCATCTGGATGGATAGGAAATAAAGTTCGACCTCCCCCCCTTCAGGTGGCAGGCGCCCACCCTTAGAACCACGTGTGCTCTCTGAAAGCTGGCTAGTTTCACGGTGGGAAGGAAGCAAGGGGCTGGGAGGGTACAGAGCCCATGTGTATTTTAAACACAATGTTAGCATTTTCCCTAACTCCATTCCTTCCGTCTGATTTCAGTAAGAGAATAAATAATTTCAAATGCTTACGATATCCACCAGGGAAAAGGGAATCGTTTTTTACTTAATCTGCGTTATAATTTTCCCATTAAAATCTACCCATATCAAGCGGGGGGCACAGGGAAATAACAATTATTTTTAAAAGTTTCAACTGTTCGGTTTAAGGATAGCTCTGAAAACACAATTTAGTTTGAAATTCAAGCTGTTTCATTTCCTATTTAATCTTGTAAATTTCCTTCCATTACAATACTCAGGTTGGAAGGGTGCCAAATTAGACCAGGAGCAAATTGTCACCAACTTCACTCCAGTGCTTTATTTTTAGATTATATTAAAAACCTCATTAGGCTCCCTGAGGGAAAGAGTGTTAACCACTAACAGAGGCAGGGGAATAAAGGAAACGGAAAGATAAGCTGAATTGCTAACAAGGAAAGCTCGCTTGGAACACTTGTCTGAGGTCGCTGTAAGCGCTACAAGAAACTGATGACCGAGACCAGGCAAAAGGACTTGAACTTGGAGCTCAATCATTTACCCCCAGGCTAGGAAGGGCGGGTCGGGCTCGTCAAAGCGGCATATGTCTTTATTACGATTTCCAGCTGGGGTGTGGAAGGGAGGGGTGCGTGCAGGGCGAGGCACAGACATCTGTAAAGACTGTGAGCCAAGCGCTCCGTGCCCTCGCACGACGTGAACGTGCTTCAGAGTCTCCCGTGGACAGGCTGAAAAGTGGGCGGGCACACGAAGACGCGGGGAGCGAGATTAAGTGCAGTGCTGGAGGAAACATAGAATTTATTCATGTATTTACATAATTTATAATCTTTAGGCAACAGTCCCATAAATATAGACTACGACTGTACATATGCTGAGCAACAGACAGAACTGGCTTCCCCGCTGTTTCCACCGCTCTGCTTTCTCTCTTCTTCCTCCTTTTAAACCACTGCTAGTCAGTTCCCGCACACGCAGTTTGGTTCCCGCCGGGCACCTTCTCCGCCACCACCATCCTGACCGTGAGAGCGTATTTAAAAAGGTGCCAGTGATGGGTTCTGTGACATACGAGCCAAGGTCGGAATGCCAGCCTCGGGTGAGCCATGCATCTGTTGGTACTGTACTAATTGACTGGGTGCGTCGTGGGCTAAAGTCTTCAAGGAAAAGTGCTTTCGAGATGGTGGGGACAGAGTCATTCCCATCAGGCCTATAAATAACCCATTTTAGCTTCGTATACTCATTGCTGTCCCTCCACTTACGACTACCTACCACAGCTCAAGTGACAGGACGCCCCCCAGCAGCGGTAACGGGAAATCAAGGAAACTACAGTCTCCACAAGTTCTTTCTTCCCTCGAGAACCACGAAAGTGCTAATTTTCCCTTTACAAATGTTACAGAAAATCTTGATTACAAAACTATTCCACAATTTAATGCTGCCACCCGCACAATCACACGCCCCTTTCCGGCAAGGTCCGAGGCCAGTGGCGCAGTCCCTCCCTTTGCGCACCAGAGCCCGTGGAACGGAGGGCCGCAGTCTCCAAAGAGGAAGCAGAACCGGCCAATTTCTCTGAATCCTTTTTGTGCGAAGAAGACCCTAACCCGGCGAGGCGAAACCTGCCAGCAGGGCCCCCAGCCCTCCCGTGAGCCCTGTGGACCACCTACTTCATCGCCCAGTCCGGGAGGCCGCGGCTCGGTCAGCAGCAGCTGCGCTGCGGCTCGGAAGCCTGTCTCCGGAGCTTGAAGCCCTTCCCGCCAGATGGTGGGCTGGTGTCCGCGGACGGAATTCTTCGACCTGGACAGGGGAGAGGAGGGAAGGGAACGAGCTTTAATTTTCCAATCGGTTCATTCTCAGACGCAACAACTGTGCAGGTGCAGAGTGACAGGTTTCATTAAGTAAAAAGAATTTCCCAGACTTTCAAGTTTCGATTTATCTAAAAGTTGCAAAGGGAGGGCCGAGAGCTGTTGACGCCCCCCACCCGGGGGTGCTGAGCTCTCCCGCTCCCACGGGCTCCTTGTGAGAATGAAGAATTCCATGTTGGCAAATCACTAACTAAGGTTCGGACTTTTTTCAGACGACCTCGGCCCTTCTACTCAAGTCCCGTTACTGTTCGAGGGTCCAAACAAGGAGATCGAGTGGCATTTAGTGAAACTTCCTTCAACCAGAAAGAACTTCCGTGTCGACGAAACACATTCAGCAGGGAGCATACACACGCTGGTAAACAGGACTCCATCAGAACACGCCTGTCCCTCTGCCTCGCACACGCACCTCGAGCTGTCCCCTCCCCCTGCCCCGAGCGGAGCAGCCACGTGCGCTGTCGTCCCCTTGCTGCTCCCACTGAATCGATTCTGGGGGCCGTCGCCACGGTTTCTCAGGCTCCTGTGCTCCTGCACCGCATGGCGTAATTTATTTAACCACTCCCCTGTTGACGGAGATTTAGTTGGTTGCCAACGCTGTGACGGTATTAACGACCGTGTAAAAAATATCTCTGTGAACCGATATGCAAGATGAATTAGCAGGAGTGGAAGCGCTGGGTCGCGCAGTCTGCGCCTGGGTGTTTATCTGACGCACACACCGCATTCCCAGGGTCTGTCTAGCACAAATGCAAGAAGGACGTGCGATTTACATTCCGACAGATGCTGCCCAACGGCTCTCTGAAGAGGCTGGGCCGCTTTATCCTCCGGCCCACAACGCATGAGAACGAACAGGTTTCACCCTACTGCTCTGGGAAGCACACTGTCAATTTCAGGAGAAACCTTCAATCACCCCCACCCACCCGGACCGTAACGCAAGGGTTGTGTCCACGCACAGAGGCCTTCCCGAGGCCCTCCCGTTTTCCCAGCCTCTCCAACGCCTCCGACGCTGCAGTCGGTCGGGAGCCAGAGGCACGTTACTTATCTGCTTACAGAGCTATGTTCCTTGAATGAGACCCTCGGCTCTGTGAGGGAAAAGGTCCTGCCTCTCCATCTTTCTTTCTGGCACCCACTTAGCCCAGTCCCAGGAGCAGAGGGATTTTGAGAGCATGGGCGGAACGGCATGGACGAGGCTGAGATGGAATCTGCCCGCTCTCGGGTCCTCAGTCGCCAGGCCTGGAGCCTCCAGCAGGCTGAGCGGCCTGCAAATTCGGGGGGCTGGCACACGGCACGGCGTCTACACTACATAGTGGCCTCCAGAGTGTCCTACGGCGGCTATTCAAATGCCTGTAGACGCCGCGGTGAATAAACTGCAAATGCATTAGAACTTCTACTGAAGTTTCTTGTGACACGTTTCTAAAAAACGGAAGGTGGAAATCCAGCTGGTACCGAAACAGTCTCAGAGGAAAGCAGAGGAGAGCATCCCCACGACCCGGAACGGACCACGAGCTCTTAAACAGGAGCCAGAAAGTGCTCGCCGTACAGGGAAACAAGGACACATTGGATCATGTTAAGATTGAAGACCCCAGCCCATCCAAACATTCGATTCACAAATGGAAGTCAAGCCACAGAGCAGATCTGAGCAGGTCGCGTGGCCGACGACGGCCTCGTATCCAACGTAAGTGATAAACGAGGTCAGGAAAACAGGCCCGAGTTCACAACGGAGGACGCCCCGGGATTCTCACGCGAACGTAAGCAAGCATCCAGAAAGGGGCTCCACGCCACTAACTGCAGATGGTCCCTGCGGCTCGGACCCGCAGAGCACTGAGGAGCGACGGGCTCCACAGGCCACCGGCACGCGCCCACCCCTGGAACCACTTAGAAGGCCGGCTGGCAGCGAGCTCCTGCACACCCGCTGACACGGCCATGGTTCTTCCGGGTCTAGACGTGCCCGACAAACGGGCGTGCGCAGAGCACACCGGACACGAGGCAGAAGGCTCACGGAGGGGCCATCGGCAACAGCTCCCAACTGCGAACGCCTCCTCACGCACGCATCAACAGAACGGGTAACGACGCTGTGGATAGCGTCCCCTTCTCCGTGCGCGCAGAAGGGTGATGCACACACTACGGTGATGAGAATGAGCCAGGCAGTGATCCAGGTGAACACGACAAATGTAACACAGAGCTACAGAAGCCAGACCCAGAAGGGTAAATGCAGTATGTTAACAAAAAAAAAAGTCCAAAAATAGGCAAAACAAATCTGAAGAGCCAGCAGTCGGGACAGTGGCTCCCTTGGTGGGGGGCCGGGAAGGACTGGAGGCGCAGGCGGGAGCTCCCGGGGTGCTGCCTACGGGAGAACACTCAGCCTGTGAGGGTTCCTGGAGCTCCGCGGTTCTGAGCGCCCCCTGCACGCGTGTCCATCACACTCCAACGAGGAGTCAGCCCGCCAGGGTCTGCGCTGAGGCCGGCTGACCACACCCGGGAAACCTAGACTCCGTTCGCACCTCCCTAAATTTTTCTGATCTTGGGGAACGTGTATTATTTTCCACGGTTAAAATGAGTATGCACGTGCTCGTTTTTATTTGAGGATTTTCATCGTTGGCATCGTTCACTGCCTTTCTGTTTCTAGTACTGCCAAAGACCACAAAAAACAGCAGTGGTTTTGGCACACTCACACCACGACACGCTTAGAGGTGTCCAGCTCGAACTGAAGAATTCCCGACGGGCCTCACGTTGCCCTTCAGGTATGAATCTGGGTGACCGTTACCCCTAGTCGAGGAAGACGCTGGCCGTCACGACCCGGAACGTCGAGGGCAGGGCCTGGACGCAGGGCTGGCGACCGGCAGGCCAGGGGGCCCGTGTGGTGGCAGACACCTTGGCGGCACCCTCCAAGGCCTCGGAGTACTCTTGCACAGGAGTACTCTGAAAGCCCCTGAACTGGTGGCCCACTCTAACCAGTGCGACTTATTACATAAAACCCAGAGCTCCGGACAAACTAAAATCATCAAAAAAATAAAGATTAAAAGCAACCCCAGCAACCGGGCAACCCGGGGCCCTACATTCCAGCGTGACCCCACCTGCTGGCCCGGGGCCCCCACGTGCCGGGTCGCCAGGGCGGTCTGCGGCTCCCGCGTCCCAGGGCTGGTGGCGCGTCCCTGCCTGGCCGTGGTGGGCGCCGGACTTCACGCTCCCTCCTCTACACGGCGGCCAAGTGCCCTCCCAGCCTCGGTGACTTCTGACCTCACGCGGTCGGTGGATCTGAACGGGTAAGTTCACTGTGCCTTGTCGGCTTTCTCCTGTTCTCCACCTACAAGTCTGGCATGCCCGGTCTCTGCAGGGCCCACCCCGTCCAGTCTCAGCTCCAACCTCACCTCCTCAGAGAGGCCCTCCCTGACTGCCCTCCTTCACTTCACCCCATATTACTGTTTCCTAGCACCGCAGACCGCCTGGAGGGCTCTCGCTGGTCTCTGTGCTCACTGCATGTCTCCCGAGGCAGAAGGTGCGCCTGGGGAGAGCAGGGGCCGCCTCCCCCGTCTCGTTCACCGCTGTCTCCCCGGAGCCCCAAACGGGTCTCAATCAACATTCTGATGAATTTGAATGAGATGAATGAACACAGACAGTCTGCGGAGGGTCCCGGAGGCGCGGCAGCATCTCCTAACCCTTCTGGAAAGGGAAGGGGGAGGCCTGGGGAAGGGAGGTCTTACTTTTTACTCGCCTGGTATTAATTTTTGAGGGTTTTCTTACTGTGGAATCACACTTGCATTTCATTTCCCTTTACTGTTTTGTTCATTTTCGATGGCTCTGGATGGCTAACTGAAACACACTTAAAGCGAGACAGAGCAGGAGCTGACAGCTTCCAGGACCTTAATGCCCTGAGCATTATTTATTCAGCAGCAACGTTCTTTCGAGAAGGGTCGCAGTCATCAGGCAGTGGCTCCCCAGCAACGAGAACGCGAGCTGAAACCCAGCGGCCACTCCTGCGTTCTCCAGTCTCGTGCCCCTGGGAGCACCGTCAGAGACCAGACCCTGTACGCAGGGAATTCTCCCCAGCCGTGTAATTCTGTGTTAAGTTGCTCCGCACAGAGGAAACCCATAAGGCACAGAGATACTCACTAATTTCTATAAAGAGTTCATTTATGTTTATTGCGTTTTTCGCGCTGGTCTCCACGAAAATTGCATGGATGGAGTCGGCGTAGTCCTTAGCGTCTCTCTCCATGACTTCTCTGGAAGGCAACAATTACCGGGCAATTAGCCAGATTTGTGATGAGAAAGGATGTCATGAAAGGCTGGTGACTGAGCCCTGAAAACACGGTCTTCCCGACTACACCACTTACGTGGTTGCACAGAAGGAAACAAAACAGAACTCGGCACTGCTAGCAGCCCAGCCACCTGACGGAACGATCAGAGAACGGCAAGGGCCTCCGCCCCCAGAGGCCAGTCCTTGCCGTGGGGACCGCAGTCCGGAGGAACTGCCGAGAGACGCGCTTCCTTCAAGTGCACACCTTCCTCCCGCTCACTGCCCGTGTCACGGGAGTGGGGCGGGAGCTACGCTAACCTCAGATAACGCCAAGTGCGACGTAACCGGTGCGTAAATCCACCACACACCTGTCTCCCTCTCTGTGATCTGATCACCTCCAAATGGCCGAACTAATTTTTGTTGGAAACTTCAGGACTTCAACTGAACAAAAAGGAATTTTTCAATGTCAGAGAGAAAATAAAAGCAAGATTCTTATATTGGATATTGCCCGGGAAAAAAAGGAACACGGAATCAGCACTGTCATCTCCTGTTCTAATAACTCACCTGACGTCGATAAGATCGCACTTATTTCCTGCGATGGCAACCACAATATTGGGCGGGCCGTGCTGCCGCAGCTCTTTCACCCAGTTCTTTAGCGTTGAGAATGTCTCCTGGAACACAAAAGCGAAAGCGACTGGAGGGCTAAGCAGCCGAAAGGGTTTCCAGAACAGTCTGAGGAAAATGGAAACTCTTACTTCTTTTGTGATATCGTAAACAATTATAGCCGCAGCCGACCCTCGGTAGTACATGGGTGCTAAGGCACGGAACTGCGGAGAAGGGGGAGAAAGAAACAACAAAATTGGGAAAGCGGGTTAAAGTTGTTCTTCACTCGACTCTTAAGCCCATCACCCCGAGCGAAAGGTAATCTTTCTCTTAAGCCAAAGAAGATGACCTGAGGCTCTAGAGCGGACGAACTGGTAATTACCAGAGGCAAAAAACTTTTAATGTCACACTGAGTGTCTCTCAGAAGATAGTTTAGAATACAGTTTTATAGGAAATAAATATGGTGCCATAAACAATTGTTTCCACTAAAAAGGCTTTTTAATTGAACTCGATATTATGATTCCCGAATTCATTTGTTCAGCAGTTCTTTAAACTTTGGCTGCCCCAACTATCAAGGAGGTAAAAATGACGCTGTAAACAGTTCTCCAGAGAGGTGGCTGCATTTGGGCGTCGCGAGGATGACCCTGTAATCTAAGTGCTGATCGTACAGGGACGGGCAGCATTTGCATTCCCTACTTGGAGGGGTTTGTAACTTGCTTGTCTGATCTCTCTGCACACGTGGCATTTCCCAAGTGCGGGTACAAATCTCATTTCATTTACAGAATCTCACTCTGTTATGTGCGGCTCCTTCCCGCCCATCGCCCCCCGCCCCACCCCCCGGAGAACCCCGAGACGGAGAGTGGAAATCGTGACGCTGCTCTGCGGGCGTGTTGCTCAGTGGATGCGATACTTACCTACCCTTGATCTTCATCGCAGACCCTGACTTTGAACCTGACCCTACGGCTGACCTGATCCCACCTCGCTCTTATCCTGCTCTGTTCTGGTGGGTGACCCCCAAACACAGGTAGGAACTGTCGTCAGAGTGAGCATCTGGCCTACAGGACAGTTCGCACACAGAATTACAGATTCTGCAACTTCTTATCCAACGAGCCTAACCTTTGGCTTTTAAACTTGTAAGTTAACCTGAGTTTTGTAAACCAAAGTGAAATTATGACTGTAAACTCCATGAGGGAAGAGAGCGTGTCTGCTCAGCAGACCGTTTCACGTCCGGAGCCAGGGGCTGGCACACTGTCGGTGAGCGAGAACCGGGGAGTAGGTAAGGAAGGACTGTTTCAGGACGAGGTGATGTCAAACAGAGTGCCGGACCGGAGGTCCACACGCAGGAAGCTGTACTGCGCTGTGCGAGAGGGCGAAACCCCGATGACCTCCAATCAGTCGGGTTAAGTCTGAGAGAGCCAACAGCGAAACTCGAGATGGTAAGGAAGAAAGCGCTAGGGAGCAGGAGGCTACACTACTGGACGGAAGAGACGGGACCGGCTTCCGCGGGGTGAGGGGGCACCGCGGTTCCCGTCCTTAGCTTTCCTCCCTCCTTCCCGTCGTTCTCTCGGTCAGCCGTCCATTCCTATTACAGACGGTTGGCGCGCGCCGTGCCGTCAGTTTCGGGTGTGCAGCGCGGTGACCTGACACGTTTGTGCGGGACGCTGCGCTCTTCATCAGGATGCTGCCGGCCTGCCGTCGCAATCACAACCCCGCCGACTCCATTCCTTCTGCTGCGCCCTCCATCCTTGTGACTTAGCCCTTCCACACCTGGGGGCCCGCCCTCCCGCTCCCCTTCACCCCCACCCTGCGTCCCTCCTGCAATCGCCAGTTTGTTCTCTGCGTTTACGGACGTTTCTGGCTTTTTCATTTTTTAGATTCCACATGAGTGAAATCATGCGGTATTTGTCTTTCTCTGACTTGATCTCGCTGAGCGTGATATTCTCTAGCTCTGTCCACACTGCTGCAGACGGCAGGCTCTCAGTTGTTTTTCATGGCTGAGAAATACCCCACTTATCTAAATGCACCCCATCCTGTATCCGTTCATCTATCAACGGACACACGAGCTGCTTCCGTAGCCTGGCTACCTGCTTCATTTTCTTTGGGTAAATACTCAGTCCTGGGACTTCTGGATCACATGGCAGTCCTATTTTTAATTGTTCGAGGAGCCCCCAGACTGTTCTCCACGGTGCTGTGCTGGTTTACACTCCTGCCCACGGCGCACGAGGGATTCCTTGTCCCCGCGCCCTCACCGATACTTGTTGTTTCTTGTGTTTCTGATGCTCGCCCTTCTGACGGCTGTGAGCTGGCATCTCTTTGTGGCCCTGATTTGTCTCTCCCTGGTGACTGGTGACGTCAAGCATCTTTCCATGTGTTTGTGGACCGACCATCTGTATGTCTTCTTCGGAAAAATGCCTATTCATTTCCTCTGCCCATTTTAAAATCAGATTATCCGTTTGTGTTTTTTGGATGCTGAGTTGTTTAAGTTCTTTATGTGTTTTGGGTATTAACTCCTTATCGGATATATAATTTTTAGCTTTCATTTTTAAAAGAGAAAATGTTTTTAATGTTTTTTTATTTTTGATAGACAGAGAGATGACAGGGTGAGCAGGGAAGGGGCAGAGAGGGAGGAAGACACAGAATCTGAAGCAGGCTCCAGGCTCTGAGCTGCCAGCACAGAGCCCGACGCGGGGCTCGAACTCACGAACCGTGAGATCATGACCTGAACCCAAGTCGGATGCTTAACCGACTGAGCCCCCCAGGCGCCCCTTAGCTTTCATTTCTGATGTATGATACTAGCAACAAGCTTGACAAAGTTGTCTGGTGTTTGGTTTTCTTTTCCATTTAAGTTTGTAAGGGTAAGATTCATAGGGAGAAATGCAAAGATCTTAAGTTTCGATAAAACGACCAGTGGGAATGTACCCGTCCCTGCAAACACCTACCAAGATCCCAAACACCTCTATCAGTAAAGTTCCCTAGTGCCCCTCCCTCTCATCACGCCCCTTCTCTATTCCTGATAACCACTCCTGTCTTCCAGTCTCTTCTATTGCTATTTGCTGATGCTGACGTAACCACAATAATTTCCTTTGGCTTATGATTTACATAGAATAGCCTTTTCCGTCCCCTTATTTTCGAGCTATGTTTTTACTAGTGAAGGTAATCTTCTTACATCGGTCAGTCAGTTAAATGTAAAGGAACTGAAGATTCCCCTTAAAAGGCAGAGGTTGTCAGGCTGGATCGAAACCCAGGCTCGAGCCCTGTGCTGGTTCCAAGGGCTCCCATTTGGCTGTTTGTTTTAGATTTATCCCATTAAAATTACAATCCTCTGCTTTTCCTTTTGTCCCCTCTTTCCTTCACTACTGTGTTTTAGTATTCAATTTGAGTATCTTAATGTGCCCACAAGCCTTTTAGCTCTACTTTCTTGTATTTTTAAGTGGTTGCTCTTGTAACTCCAACACACGCCTGTTTCTCACAGTCTACTTAAGAGTTTAAACTGCACCACCTCACGTAAAATATCGGAACCTTGCGAGAGTCTAATTCTTTAATCCCTGTGCTCTCTGCGCTGCTGCCGAGTATCTAAAGCCTGCATGTGCCGTGAGCCATGCGAGCCGGGGGTATGATGTTTACATTCAGAGCCAGTAAATGAGAAGAAAAAAAGACAGACTTTTTATCTGCCATTTCCGGCATTTTATCTAGCCTTCTTAAGGAGACCAGTTACCACCTGGTGGTGCCTCTGTTGGCCCTGGAAACCTTTCTGGGGCTGCGGCTGAATCTTCTCTGCTCTCGTTCTTCTACAAAGGTCATTCCTTTGACCTCATATCTGAGAGAGAATTCTGGCAGACTGACGTCTGTCTGCTCTCAGCCCTTTGAAGATACTCTGCGTCCCACTGTCCTCCACCCCCACTGTCTCTGTGAGAAGCTGGGGACCGCGCGTACCGCTGTTCCCTGTGTGCCGCCGTTCCCTGCGCACGGTGTGTCTATTCTCTCTGCTGCCTTCGCGGTTTCCCTGTGCAGCCCCGCTTGTCAGGAGTCTGTGTGGTTTTCTTTGCACTGACAGGTTCGCTGGGGCTTCTTGGATCTGAGAGTTGATGTGTTTCAGCAAATTTGGGACATTTCCTTGGAGCGTCTTCTTGTCTCCCCTCTCTCTTCGCCACTGCTGGGTCTCGAGCTACACGGACCAGGCTGTCCACATCTGTCCCGGTAGTGCTGAGACTGTGTTCGTATTTCCCACTCTTTCCCTGTTCTTCTGATTGGCTAATCTGTTTGCCACCCATCCGGGGGGGGTTATTGTAGGCGCTGCGGCTTCCGGTTTTAGCATTTCCGTTTGTCTGATCCTTAGTTTCCATTCTGGGCGAGGTTCCCCATGTGCAGTTAAGTTGGCAAGACTACTTTTCCTTGAAGTCTGTGACCATATTTCAACGGTCTGGCTTCTATCATCTTCTCTGAAGAGTGTTAAAACAGTGGACAATCACCCTGACAGGTGGTTTGGCACGTGGGGAGGGAGGGCCTACTTGGGTCTGCGTGGTAGTTCTGCGACGTGGTCTCCACCCGCAGGGCCCGGCCCTTCTGAGGTTTCGGCGGAAGCCCGGGGTGCCGTGTCTGGCCCTCCTCTCCAGCAAGGCGGGTCGGGGCTCCACCTCCAAACTCTGCTTTTCCCGCGACGAGCAGCGGCCGAATTTCTGCTCGGCCTTGTCGCCGCTCCAGCTGTTGCTTCCTGTTCGCTCCTTGCTGTCTCCCTGTGCACTTGCACCCGAGGGCGGATGGAGGCTCACGGGGAATTTCCAAGCAGGCTTGAGAGCTTGCTTCCTTGTTGGATCCATGTTTTCTGGGATTTGCCCCCCCTTTCCCCAGCGTCCCTAG
This sequence comes from Paguma larvata, assembly GCA_030068075.1. Taxonomy (NCBI): domain Eukaryota; kingdom Metazoa; phylum Chordata; class Mammalia; order Carnivora; family Viverridae; genus Paguma; species Paguma larvata. The sequence continues at coordinate 44,756,557 of CM057844.1, read as the reverse complement.
CAGCATCCAACCCTGTCCTCAAATAGGACAAGCTAAAAACCAGGGCTTTCTGTGTGAGTCCTGGCGACCTTGTGCTGCGCGGCCTGGAGAGCGGCCTCTGGGGAGGAGCTATAAAACGGGAGCCTCCCCCACGGTCGTTCCTGTCGCGGTCCCTGACTAGTTTCGGCAGTGTCTGCGGAGCTGTTTTCTACTGTTTTGTCCAGGGTTCGCGTGTGACTGTTTTCTCTGGGAGGGTGAGTCCCGGAGGAGCCGCTCTGCCGTCGTTGACACTGAAACTCCTCCCGTGACCTTTTGGTGCAAAGAGAGAAGGTGGCGGTTCAGAAAGACACTCGAAGGGTGCCTGCACGTGTCTGCTCCAAATCTGTCTCTAGACCGAAGCTGGCTAAACTTCTGGAAAGGGCCACGTAGTGAAGATTGTAGGCTCTGCGGGCCATCCGGTCTCTGTCACGATTACTCAACTCTCCTGCTGAAGAGTGAAAGTAGCTACGGACTGTGTAAACAGAGAAGTGCGGCTGTGTTCCAAGCAAACGTCACTTCTTTTTTTATATGTTTTTATTCATTTTTGAGAGACAGAGAGATACAGAAGCACTAATAGGAGAGGGGCAGAGAGAGAAGAGAGAGAATCCGAAGCAGGCTCTAGGCTGAGCTGTCAGCACAGAGCCCGATGTAGGGCCCAAACCCACAAACTGTGAGATCATGACCTGAGCTGAAGTCGGACGCTCAGCTGACTGAGCCACCCAGGAGCCCCAAACGTCACTTGTAAAGACAGGCAGCAGGCTGTACCGGCTGACGGACTGCACCGCCGGCCCCAGCTCCAGAGTGCCGCTCAGCTGCTACGCGTTTTCCTGATTTTAAAACAGGACGATCGTGGACCTCGTGCCTTCCTGGCGCTCTGACCTCTGGAGACGGTCGTCAGGAGAAACACACTAGGGTTCGGAGCCGTCGATCTACGGACTGGATGCGTGTCTATGAGGTTCTGGCTGAGAAGCAAGTGTCTGGAACCTCGCTCCACTCACGGGGTGTCTGCGGGGTTTGCAGCGTGTGCGCTCGTGGGGCCGGCTCTGTCGCCACGCCGTCGCTGACGTCCTTGCTAGTGAAGGAGGACTGGGGAAGGAAGGTCACTTCGAACGAATTCACTTAGGATGGCAAATAGGGACAAAAAGATCTGACAAAGGCACTCTCTTGAGAAAATAAATTTAAATTATGAAAACAAGTTTCGTTCCATCTGATGTCAGGGAAAGAATTAGGTTTATTATTGCAACCACGAGCTGGTTTCCGAAGGAACACCGAATCGGCGCTGATCCAGGAGGACCTGTGATGCCTCTGAGGAGACAGTATGCCAGCACAATACGGGGTCTGGCTCGGCCCCCCTGTCCTCTCACAAAAAGGAAATTTCTGCGAAACATCTGAGGACTCCCTCAGGTTTTCCTGGGCCGCTCAGCTCTTCGGTCCACAAATCACTGTCTTCGGAAACTTCTCTCAGCATCCTGGTCAGTATTCTCCTCATCATCTGACAAGACCCCCACCATCAACGGCTCTGCAGGACGGCTGTGAAGTTCCCCCAAATCACTTTCACTGACGTAAGGGAATCGATTTGCAAATCAACTGCAACTGGACCATCGGAGAGACAAGCCGCCTGCCGGAACCACAGACAGCAGCGGGCGTGAGGGTCAAACGGGGAGGATGTGCGAACGGTCGGCTCATCCGGAAGGATTTTCATTTTACGATGCCTTCAGGTTCCACGATGTACGTCACTACTGTAGAGAACTGAACACTACGCATGCAAACACCAGAACTTTGTTTGGATTGGAGGCACGCAATACTCACACGGTAACGGTAGGCACAGGGTCTGTCCTTCTTATCTGTGCAAAGATAGGGCTGGCGATCATACGACACTGGGTGCCAGGGGCTGAGAGCACAGACATGAATGGTGTCTGCCCACAAGGAGCTTACAGTCTACCAGAAGACAGATGAGTAAGGAAATCGAGAATCCCATGGATGGGGGCAATCAGAGACTGTGTGGAACACAGAGAAATATTTCGAAGAGTTCATTCACTGACTGGTTCAACCAATGTCCGAGCGTCGGTGCTCAGTCAGGCTCTGTGCCAGGCAACGGGAATGGGGCCGCGAACGAGACAGACACTGGTGCCAGCTTTTGTCCATCAGGTTCAGTAGATGGATCATCTCGTTACAGCTTGTAATGAGGGTCCTGAGGAAAGTGAATGGGGGCAGCGATGGCGCACGCACTGGGGCCCGGCTCAGGTACAGGGGGGTTAGAGAAAACTCTAGGCTGTGTCACTGAACCAGAGACTAACAGGCGGGGCCAGTTGGCCATGCTCTGAGCGGAGGGAAGAGAGCACAGGAAACAGGGTTCCTGGCGGCCGGAGAGGCAAGCACCCTGGGGCACTTGAGGACGGACTAGAGGCCGGTGGGCTGGAACTCAGTGCGTGAGAGGGAGGAGGAGCCAGGAGGGGAGCTGGGGCTGGAAGGCAGGGCGGGCCCCGCAGGGCTCTGCAGGCCGCCATGTAGACCTTGGCTATCGTGAGAGGGGCAGTGGGAAGTCACTGGAGGGAGAGAGCAGTGTCTCCGGTCCTGTGAGGAGCAGGGACGTAGGGCGGCAGGCTGGGAAGGGAGAGGGAGGGGACCAGTTAAAAGGCCACGAGGACCCTCTGGTGAGTCACGGGTGGCTGAGAGCAGAGTGCTGGCAGTGGAGGTGGACAGAGGTGACAATATTTGATGTATGTTCAAAACACACAGCCGCGAGGCACGCGGAGTGAGCAAATGTGGGAGGGACGGGCCCGAGGGGACTTCCAGACTCGGCTGTGCGCACCGTGGGCAGGCGGCCGAGCGGTTACTCCTCTGAGAAGAGCTGGGGTGCTCAGGAAAGCCCTCATGAGTGCCGTCGGAGGTGAGTCCGGAAGGCTGGCTCTGAGCTTGCGAGGCTCAAGCGGGAGGGAGGCCCCTCCCGGCGGAGGGAATGACAGCGCACGGGGACCGGGAGAGGGGACACGGCAGGGCGCAGGAGAAGAAGCAGTCTGGTCCGCCACGTTAAACGGGCGGGAAGTGATGACAACGGAGTCTGGCCGAGCGTGGCACAGTCAGGCCTTACGGGCCGCGCCCAGGACAAGCAGGCAGCGGGCACGAGCCCACAGACATGCCTCGTAGGAGGCTCGCGGCGTTTCCAACCGCTTGTGCTTGGCTGTCGGATGTTTTGCTTTTCTTAAGCCCCGTGACCCGGCCGGCTCGGGTGGCACTCCCGCCTGCAGCCACGGCCGGCCGGAGTGGGTGCCCCGCAGCTGGCCCTCTTCTCCTGACGGTCTCCACACCACGGGGGCCCCACGGGGTGGCTGTGCCCACCCCTGCCCGCCCACTGTATGTCCCCTAGGCCAGCCCCTGGCTAGGTGACCGTGCTCTGGGTTGCGGGGAGGCAGCTTTGCATCTCAGAGCAGCTCTCTGGTGCGGAATCAATTACGAGCGGGGAAACAAGAGGCGGGCAAGCCAGCTAATTACGAAACTTAAAAGAACCCGGCTGTTATGTTAGCAGGAAGGGAGAGACGCAAGGCCTTGTGTTATTCTTTTTTCACGTTCTAGCGAAAAAGAGATGTCGTACAGCATGGTGTGTCCTCAGACAGGCTCTGATTCAAAGTATAATGGAGTCTATATTCTAGCGTGATTCTTCACGATGAGGGTTTCGCTGGATCATCGAATACACGGGAGGGGGGAACTGGAACTTGGGGATTCCGTGAAGGGTACATATATTACTGGTGGGAAGAGCCACAGGCGCTCCTGGCTAACGGGACGGACGCCAGGGCCGTGTCTACAGACACAGTCACCACGGCTACGGGAAGCGGCGCTTGCGACGGATGGAGGAGTGGCGGCTGGCAAAGGTCTGGCTGTCCCAGGAGCACGACACACACCAAGGAGGAGGAGTGTGGCGTGGGAGATCAGGCCGGTGTCCCTCAGGTGAGTACCCGGACGCGGGGCACGACGTCCAGCGCTAAAAAAACAACAACGACAGACACAGAAACCAGAGGAAACCCAACCGAGCACACTTGGGACGTGAAATCTGTACAAATGTGCGGTGTCTACGCCGAGGACACCAGCGGGGGCTTGTTTTCGCTTCCTCCGTTTGTCTGTGATGACTCTCGTCAGACCTGATACCACACACGGTATCCGTGGCGTCTCAGATAAGACCCTGCTGACAGACTATTTCTCCTGGTTACTTCTGGTGCACTTGCAAGAGCTTACGATAGCACTGTGCATCCATCAGATGTTCTGTTTTGATAGTACTGTTTGAAAACAAAATTAAACAGCAGCTGAATAATGGGGTGGGCGCCAGACGCACCTCGACAGGGAAGTCAGACATGGGGCCCAGAGGGAAAACGAGGCTGCAGGGAGGCGCTGGCTCCCTTCCCGCCTTCCCGCCTCAGCAAATCCCATTCTCCACTGGGACTCCTGGCCCAGGCCCCGCCCCTGCTTCTGGCTCTTCCTTAAGCAGATAACCAGCCTGGACGATTTTACCATCAGGCATTTATTAAGTAACTACTGCCCGGCTCTGTGCTCGCTCATCCATCTCACTTAAATCTCGAACTTCATATGCTGTAAAGTTCCCTCTTCGGCTTTTAAAAGGCGGCTATAAATGAGCGGTGCTTAACTCTCCCTTTCTACCACTAATTCTTTCAGATCTTTGCTGGAGGATGGAGCCCCAAATCGCACGCGATGCTCTGTGTGGGATCTTCTCAGGCCCGTCAGTCGGCGCGTGCTCGGAGACACCGAAATGTGCAAAGTGCCCTCGGCGCCCATTACCGCTTCCTCCATCAGCGGACTTTGTGGCTCTAATTGAAAAGAAAAAGGCTGGCCCCCACGAACGGCAACGACTGTCTCTTGTGCGCGGGAGAGAAGTGGGGGACGGGAGATGACGGGGACACTGACAGTGCGGCCTGCTTTCATGTGGGCCTCAGAAAAACACAGAGTAAATTAAAGGGCGACTTACTCGTTCTTGTCCAGCTGTATCCCAGATTAGGAATTTATGTAGCTCATTTTGGTACTGGACAGTCTTGGTCATAAAAGATGCCCTATAAAGAGAGACCTAAATGATCAGAACACTCTTATTTAAAAATAAAATACGTTTATTTACAGCACAATGCCGGCCCCGGTTGGAAGCATCACTCAGACTTGGGCTCACACTCCCGCCCCGCCCGTCCCCTAACTGCGGTCCCCCCTCTGGAGTATTTAGGGGCTGCTGGGGCGCTGGCTGCATGTGCCGGGTCAAAGTACAGCGCTGGGCACATCTCCCGAGAGTTCTTTGGTTTGCGACCGTCTGAGCTCCTTAACGAGCAAACCAAGAGATGCTGAGGTGACCGGGACACGGACCCCCCCGGTCAATGACACAGCAGCTGTTATTTACCGAGATGGCATCACGGGAAAACTTCCTAAAAAACCCGAGTGTCCAGGAAGGAGTGCACGAGTAGAAACCACTAGGCCGTCGCGGTTTGTCCTTCCCACTCCCAGGCCCACGACCCTACAGCGGCTGGAGCGCAACACTGGAGTCAATCAAATCAGGATGCCAAACAAGGGGCAAGAGGAGGGCTGAAGACACGAGGCCCCGGGACCACTCCGGGTACCGGCTGAGCTGACAGGCCGCCGGCCCTCGGGGCCTGACGCCGCCCTCGATGGAGAGCGGACTGCTGGCGTGCAGGTCACTCATTCGGAGAGACCACTCTGCCCCGAGACCTTTGAAAGTCCCTCTCATTTGGGGGTCTTCTAGGCTTCGGAGACCCCGTGGGGAGCCACGGCGGCCGGGAGCACACGCCTGGGCGCTCCAGGGGCTCTCGGACACAGGTTCAAAGTCCCGGGGCTGGGCTCGGCTCCACTGCCCTCTTCTGCCCCCACCTCGGGCAGCAGTTCCCTCCTGGGAAGCCCTTTGTCCCTCAGGCTCCCCCACGTGGCCTGTCAGGCTGCTCATGTAACCCAGAGACGATCAGGCCACCTTCTGTACTGGACGACAAGCCCCCGGGGCAGAGGGCCACGCCGTCCTCTTAGAAGCACACCCTAACCGTCTCAATGAGGACATGAATGTGAGGGCTAGGCATCTTCGAGTACGCAGGATGTCTGAAATGTCTTTTGAGACTCAAGTTAATTGTGCAAGTTCTTCAAGAAAGTGCAAGCTGAAATCCACAGGACGACTTTCTGAAGAAACACTGAGTTTAGAGAAGTATCAGAATCCTTAGTTTTAAAAACTGAAACTCTAATACAATGAATTCCTGGCAATATTTATATCAATTTATGGTTTAGCGAGGAGCCTCTGAACTAGTGACTGTGAGGAGGAAGCAGGATCACACTTACTGGATAGGTACTATTTACTGGATATTTATTTACTGGAAATTTACCCCTCGGTATCCTTAGTAAAGTGCTTTATGCATAGACGGTGCTCGATAAATGGTTATTGTACCAAGAACTTCTGATGACCCGCCATGATTAAATCAGGACGTGCGCTGCGATCTCTCACTTAGGAAAGATCTAGGCATTCAAAAAGCCGTGTTTCTTGTGAAGGTGAAATGCTAGGAGGCACGGGGAAGTGCTCTGTAAATTGTGAAGCACCACACCTATACAAGTAGTATTATTATTATTTAAAGGCAGCTCCAGGAAATGTTTTAGTTTAGACTTTGCAATTAGTCCTAAAAGCTTACAGCTCAACTCTCCATCAATTACGGCGATGGTGTTACATTTAAGAGTGACAACAGGCATCCAATAGAGGCCTGTGAACAGAACCAATGCACCCGACACATCCATTCTGGCTGCTCAAAGAGCAAGAGAAGGCCTATGCTTCAAGTGGACGGCCAGGTGAGAAAGGTACACGCGGCGATTAAAAGGAAACGTTTCGTTCCAGGATCAGAGTTCGCCGAAGAGCGACCCACCTGCCAACCACTTCTCCTTCAGCGAAGACACAGGCTCGCTACGCGGACAGGGGAAAGACACACAAGATGGCAGCTGGAATGCACTGGGAGCACCTTCCAGATTAAACCCGACTTCCTGTCTGACCTGGACCCTTCTCCCAGCCCCCGCCGTCGTCACTCTCGACACACCTCCTTCTCGTCCACACTGAGCTCTGGTGAGCCCGAAGCTCTCCACCTGGGTCTTCCTGCAGCCACACCTATGGCTTCTTGTCCTTCAGTCTGTTGGAATCCTGTCTGTCCTTCTGTCTCGACCACCCGGAAGAGCCCCGGGGCTTTTTCTTCTGAGAAGCAAGCACAATCGGCAAGGACGAGATAGCGCAGTGCCAATGTAGGGTCTCATCGCATTCTCATCGACACCCACCGACGGCGTGCATGAGGGTGGGGGAGGGGCAGGCGCCGGAAGGTCGAGTCCCCCAGGCCCACCAGATGCTGGGTACGCAAGCAGTGGACATTTCGAGGCACACACGACTTCCTAGCTGACAGCCGCTCCAGAGCCCGCCCTTGGGGCCTGGATCATCCCTGCAACAACCAGGTTAACACTTCCCATCGCACCGCTCTGGGCTACTGTCTTTGTTATCCCTGAACATACTTGAAACCCCCAGTGTGCTGGGGCTGCGAGTGGCGCCGAGTCACAACCCCTGCCCTTTACGTCTGCAGACGAGAGAGACGCAAAGAAACGGACTCTGACAAAGCAACGGTGTCTGAGAAAGCACCATTTGGGAAGACCCTGTTAGGGCATTCTTTGAGGTCTGTTAGGAGGGGTGATGGGGTGGGGGGAGTTACACCGGGGAGCCAGGCTCAGGAGATGGAGGGAGGGGCTGGCTCGGATGAGATGCAAGGCACTGAAGGAGTGGACGGATGGGGCGGGCCTCAGAAGTCCACCGGAAGTGCAGGGCCCCAGAGAGACAGGGCGGCTGGGGAGGTGACCTGGCCTTCCGCTCTCAATGAGTCAGGTGTGACCACAATCTCCGGGGCCAGAGCTGCTCCCTCCCCTCCCCGCAAGGCTACCTGGGATTCTCTAACCAGTGCGAGCGAGGTCTGGGGTCCGCCTCACGGTCCCCACTTTCCCGCGGCTCCGGCTCTGCTGCCCTCGATCCCGCCGGCACACGGGACAAGCTCGTCCGACACCGGGCTCCCGGAGTTCAGTTAGGGCTGCATGTGACCTGAAATTCAGGGAGTGTTTTCCTAGCTGTTCTCTCCCCCGATCCGACTCCGGCGAGGCTGTGGGGGCAGGCCATCCCTGAAGGGACGAGACAGACCCACAGCCGTGCGGCACCAGCTCGGATGTGCCAAGTCCCAGGAGACCGGGACGGGGGGAACAGGGGCCAGAGAGCCAGCCCCCGGTCACTGAGACGACTGCCCTGGGTGCCAGTGTCCGTGAGTGCAAGCACACATCCGCACGCACACGCGCCCGCTCGCTCACACGGACACCCACGGGGCGGCGCAGCTCCCCGCCTGGTGAGCACCGGAGAAGCTGGAGCCAGTCACGGAAGGGAGGCGCTCCCTTTCCCCGGGAGGCCAGTAAGTGCTGTGACCGTCCAGTGCGGCCAAGCCAAGTCACACTGCCCGGTGCCTTTCCGGGCCTGCATGCTCCCCATCAGGTCCCCTAAGGCTCCCGTGTGCCGACCCAAGTCTACGAGGAATCCCCAAATCCACTTCCGATTTAACCTCGAATCTCAGGGGGGGCGAGACAAAGGTGGTGGTACAGGTGACGCAGGGAAGGGCTGGGGCCCCGAGCCGCCCCCACGCCTGCTTCCCCGCCAGTGGTGGGGAGGCTGCCTGGCGGGAGCAAAGCCTCAGAGCCGCGTGGACCCGCGTGGACCCGTGTGGAGACTGTCCTTTCGGAGCTGCGCGCCCGCCCTCGGTCCTCTCGTTCCGCACAGCAATTACCCCTAATTACTCGTCACGATTTCCTGTGACTGCTTTCCAGTCCCTGCCGCCCCCGGTCCCCTCCATTTCGGGCAGCAGCTTGGTTCAGCCTTCTCAGGGACAACGAAGGTCATGAGCCCTCAGTCCCCCACAGTTCCCCAGTCAACCCCCCCAACTTAAACACACTGCCCCTCAGGCTGGCTGTGACTTCCATCTCTCTCTCTTCGCTGGAGTCGGAGAGGTCTTTTCCGTCGTGCGCCCGATCGTGACCCGCAGGTTCTGTCTGGGCCACTGCGGCCGCCGTGGTCTTCTGCTCCCGGAAATCAGATCCTTCCAACCGTTCCTGCTTCTGCCTTCACGCTGGCGGCTCCTGGGTCCCCAGCTCACCCGTGGCTAGCGTCCTCATTCTTGTGATCTTAGCTCAATCGCCAATCATCACAGAAGCCTGTGCGGTACACCCAAACCAGGTGGCGTCCCGCCCCGACTCTGCCCTGCAAACCGCACACCCCCGTCTCCAGGACGCCTGACACCTATCTGCGCCCCACGTCTGACTGGCTTGTTTGTGGGCTCTCTTTGTTTTAATTTACCTGTGCAATGTCTAAGTCACCTGCGGAAAACGTAAGCTCAATTCGGGGCCTTGTCGTACCTCCTCCTCTGTAACTGGGGTATCCTCCCCCCCTCCTAGATTTCGGACAAAACATTGACCGTGTTGCCATAAACCACTCTGCCTTCCATTACTTCAACAGGACGCCCTGGCCCACTTCCCGAAGCATGAAAGGAGGAGCACTTAGTAAGTCTGGGGTGAGCTGAAATCGCGGGGCACCCCGGCCCCTCAACCGCAGCCAGGGGAGCGGCCTCGCGGAACGGAGGGATGTGGTTCGGCCGGCACAGGGCTGACTCTGGCCGGGGGGTGCTCCCTGCCCGCTCCGGCTCAGCCAGCGGCACTCGGCTCTGTGCCGGCCAACGGGCAAGAGGCAACCCTGGGGGGTCTCCGCGAAGAGATACGGCGGCCTCCCTCCCTCGGACCTCTGGGGTCCTGCCGAGGAGGAGGCGGCGGCGGCGCCCCGTGGGCTCTCTGCTGCCGCTTCCCGTGCGCCTCTCCTCCCCGCCCCCGGGCCCCTCATCAAGGGCCTCTTGATTACAGGGCATCTCTGTCATCTGTGAAGGTCCAAATTCTTGGCCGATCACACCTGTGAGAACTGGTTCTTCCTCTTCAGCCTTTGGGTTTGGTTAGTCTATGCAGCGGTAACACCGGGACTTAGGGTCCGACCCCGAAGGGAGTGTTGCCTGTGTCTCCCCCAAGTGACCCCTGCGGAGCCCCGAGCTGGCCCTCCGGCACAAGGTTCTCCCGCATGACTCCCCCGAATGAACCCCTCCCCAAGATCCACATGTCCGTCTGTTGACGACAGCGCCTTTGTAAATCTGCTGGACTCCAGCCGGACTGTACGCGACCCAGACACGTCACCCCCACGTCACACTCACGGGGGCGCAGGGCTTACTCCGCACACCCCGCAACAGCCCCAACTCCACGTGCTCCATCGAAACATCGCATCTGCCTTCCGCGCAACACGGACTGGCCGGCAACTACCCTTTGTTCTTTGTTACTTGTATCCGGCTTTGTAGAACGGTCTGGTTCTTCATTTTACATTTGATCTACACTTGAACCTTAACCCCCGAGATAAATTCACAAACTGGTCCCTAATCTTGGAGCAGGACCACTACAATCTGTCCCTCCCATCGCCACTCACGCTGCTCGGTCGCTCCTCTCGCATTCAAGTGAAATGACGCAGAGGGTGTGATAACTTCCATATCTTGCTTTTTGAAAAACAGGCAATGGCTTCCTGCCGTCCAAATGATACATTTTTATTTTTCAGCCTGCCATTTACTTGTCTGATAACCTTATTTTTCACTACTAAACCATCTCTCTTCACTCTGCTAGGCAGGTCTTATTACCTCTTTAATCTAAAATCCCACTAGCACTATTTCCTAAAGCTAGAATGCCTTTCATGTACTTCTCCATTTTTCATGACATTCTAAAAATATGACTTCTACGCACACCAAGTCGTCCCGATCTTTGGTTGGAGTACGTGTTCCCAATGAGAATACTTGCTACGAGGTATCTCAAAAGTGCCTTTAACTGGAGTAGACGTGATTCACTCTCTCGGAGCACGGGCGTGCGTGCCCCCACGTTCCAATGCCTCTCTAGACGGCCCTTTCCTTGGGATGGCACGTGGGATGCTGTCATCCCGACGATGCTGTGTGGGTCCCTTTAAGGAGGAACAAGTCAGCGTGTTTTAGGCAACTCCGAATCTCGTGCGGACGATGCTTGGCTCTCTGGGTGACACACAGTGACAGAAAGGCCGCTGATACACCAAGAAAGAGACACAGAAACCCGAAGTACGTGAGATCCAGCGGTTCCTCTGGTGGACACGCCCAGGGGCCTCAGAAAGGGCTTCGGATGGCACAAGGAACTTGACGGGTGCCCAGTGAGAATTAGCTGGACAGAAGGGCACGTGTGTCCTCTGTTAGAGCGGCTCCAAGAGCCAGAGTCCGAGCATAAATTCAGTTACTTATAGTGGACTCTACAGTCAGGTCTCCAAGCCCTCCGTCAAACACCAGCGGCTCTCAGGCCGACAGGGCTTAAGGGTTAGCGACCCCTCCGCATGGTGCTTCCTGCTTGGCAGCGGCTGCACGCGGGTGGTCTGCTCCCTGTCCACTGCTGCCCTACGCGAGTCCCTTAGGGCTTTCTTGGCTTTTGTCATTTTAACAACTTTTGAAAAAATATTTAATATCAAGGAAAACATCACTTTGTCATTATTTTTTAAAATTTCTAATGTTTTTATTTTTGAGAGAGAAAGAGAGCTCACGGGAGGGGCAGAGAGAGCGGGAGAGAGAGAATCCCAAGCAGGCTCCGCACTGTCAGCGCAGAGCCCGATGTGGGGCTTGAATCCACGAATCGAGATCATGACCTGAGCTGAAACAGAATCGGATGCTTTACTGACAGAGCCACCTGGGCGCCCCAGAAAACATTACTTTAAATGTAAAGCTAACTAAATTTAGTAACAGTTTAGCCTCCTCTTTCCTAAGTTTGTTAAGAATAACTTACGGTATTACGGCCTTTCACATCATAAGCAACAGAATCCACAGTAACAGTGACGGAGTCAGCTGCCCTGACGGTCCGTGCTCTTTACGCGCAAGGATTCTCATACTTGGTTTTCGGGGTTTTTTTACGATTATTATTTTGAGAGAGAGAGAGAGAGAGAGAGAGAGAGAGAGCGCGAGAGAGCGAGGGAGCATGCACGTGTGAGCACATGCACAGGGAAGGGGCAGAGAGAGAGGGAGAGAACCCCAAGCAGGCTCTGTGAGGGGCTCGATCCCATGAGCTGTGAGGCCCTGGCCTGAGCCGAAATCAAGAGTCGGATGCTCAGCTGGGCCCCCCGGGCGCCCCAGGGGTTCTCTCCCTTTTACACGTGTGGCCCGCTTAGTCCTCACTGTGAGTCTCCGGACTGGGTTTGACTCTTCATCACCAGTTTGCAAAGAAGCCCTGGGGGACGCAGCCAGCGAGTGGTGCGGCCAGGCTCCTTGGCCAGGTGGCCAGGCCCCTGACCCTGTCCTGGGAGCCGCAGCACCACAGCACGGTCTTGCACTTGACAGTCCACTCCCTCAAGCGCGTGGCCTTCTACCGCGTGGCGGGCGCACCAGGCGGGCGACATGAGTGCGCCGCCATCCCTGTCCCCAGCGGGCGTGGCGGGAGGACTCTCAGGGGGACAGAGAACTACCAGGCAGATATCCTAGGAGACCCCGGAGGGCAGAGCGCGGGGGCACGAAGGGAAAGCCAAATCTAAGCACCCGGGAGAGTGGCGATGCCCGGTGCGGGACGCTGAGTCATGGCCCTGACCCCGTACAGTGTCCACACCCCAACCCCAGAACCCGGGACTGTGTGACCTTCTATGGCGAAAGGGGTCTTGCAGGTGTGCTTAGGTGAGGAATCCTGTGATGGGGTGGAGACCCTGGAGGGTCCGGACGGCCCAATGAAACCACGAGGGTCCTTCTAAGTGATGGCGGAGGGGAGCCAGGAAGAAGGTGAGGCGGAGACGGAGGCAGAGACGAGAACAATGTGTCCTGAAGACGGATGGACAAAAGGACCCCAAGCTAAGGCAGCCACCAGAACCGAAAAAGGCCAGGAAACAGATTCTTCCCTCGGAGGCTCTGGAAGGAACGAGTTCCGCCAACACCTTGAGTTTAAGCCAATGAATCGGATTTCGGACTTCTGACTTGCAGGACTGTAAAATGGCAAACCCGTGCTCTTGTAAGCCAGTAAGGTTGCTGCACCTTGTCGGAGTGCCTAAGGAAGACTTCAGAGAAGAGATAAAGTCTGAGCTAACCCCAGAAGTTGAGGGGGAGTTTGCCAGCCGATAGGGACAGGACCCTAAGGAGGAGGGGGTCACATTCTATGAAGACGAACAGCAGGAACAGAAGCACGAACGGTGAGTGAATGGGAAGAGTCCCAGTGGTTCTGCGCAGTTAGACTGGGCAGGGTGGGGTGGGAACCACGAACACCAACGGTGACGGGCGCCTACCCCGTGTAAGGTCCCCGTTTCCGGTAAGCCAGCAGCTCCCCGAAGGCCAGAGCTCTACCACCACCGTTTCTACCCTAACCGTGTTCCATCTGTGTTACTTACGACTCAATTCTGTAAAAAAATCACTCTCCTATTTTCAACTTTGCCTTGTCTAAGCAGTAATATCGGTAAAATTAAAAACCCACTGGTTTCAGGGACTAGTTTTATTTTGCCTAATAGACAATAAAACACTTGATAGAAATTTAAAATGTTCATCTGTGCACCATCACCAGTCATTCACAAATGGTGTTCTGGGAAAGACGGCTAGAAGTCAAGGGGGGCTGTGAGGGGGAAAGGATCATGTTAATCAGACCTGTTTTAAAGGTGAATTCTGGAAGCAGGCAACAGAGCTTTGGGGTTCCACTGTCAGATACCAGGCCTTAAGAAGTCATGGACGACTGAGACGGGTACGAATGTGGATCTTGCAGGGCGGAAGGAGGCGTGGGCAGGCGGGCAAAACCTGGGAGGCACCGAGGAGTGAGGGCACGGACAAGACGGAGGGAAAATGGGCAGGAATGGCGAACAAGGGAGGAAGGGAGGGAGAGAAATGATCCCAGAGAAAGGCAGGGTAGGCTTGATGGAAAGGAGGGGACACGTTGAGGCTGACACACAGAAGCCACAGGGTATGGACTGCCTCGAGGGAGAGGGACAGTTCTGACGAGTCTGAGGCGGGCCTCTGTCAGCGCAGGCAAATGTGTGTGTGATGAGCTAGTTCGGTCAACTCTGAACTGGGATTGTCTTCTTTCATTTTTTAGTCGGTGATATAGATTCGTACGCCTCATGACCCGAGACGCACAGAACAGGTGCACGCGGATCGTCCCCCTCCCACCCCTTCCGTTCGGGTCTTCAGCTCCTCTCCCTGGAAGCTCACGCCACAGCTGCTCCGTCTCCTTTCAGCAATGCTGCAGGCTTACACAAGCACAGGTGTATACAGTGTCCCCTGAACCTTCATTTATTTGTGACACAGATAGGAGCATGTAGTCCGTATCTTTGTCTCCACTCTACCTGCCCAGGAGATCATCCAATATAAATACATGAGGTTTTCCAGGGGCACCTGGGGGGCTCCGTCGGTTAAGCATTTGACTTCAGCTCAGGTCATGATCTCACCATTTGTGAGTTCAAGTCCCGCATCGGGCTCTGTGCTGACAGCTCAGAGCCTGGAGCCTGCTTCGGATTCTGTGTCTCCCTCTCTCTGCCCCTCTCTTGCTCTTGTGTGCACTCTCTCTCCCTTTCTCTCTCTCTCAAAAATAAATAAAAGTTAAGAAAAATTAAAAAACAAATAGGGGTGTCTGGGTAGCTCAGTCAATTAAGCAGCCGACTTTGGCTCAGGTCATGGTCTCACGGCTTGTGAGTTCGAGCCCCATATTGGGCTCTGTGCTTGCTTCGGATTCTGTGTCTCCCTCTCTCTTTGTCCCTCCCCTGCTCACGTTCTCTCTCTCAAAAATAAATAAATGTTTAAAAAATTTCTAATATATAAGGTTTTCTCAAGCTGGCTCTCTCCCTCTATCATACTGTATTGAATGACTGCACTATAAATCATATAACCTGACCCTACTCATCAGCAATGCTGCAATGCCCAACTTGCACAATTAGTAACTCTGTTGTTTGGAGCAAATGTGAGTTTATCTGAAGGGTAAAGTCCATGAGCTGCCGGGCCAGGGTCCGATACGACTCTGGGCCAGGGTGTGGACTGCTAAACCAGACCACCCACCCGGCTTTTGCCACGAACTGTGTATCACTGGGCAAGTCAACAGACCTCCCTTTGCCCCAATTCTCTCGTGTGAAAAACTGTAAATAACTTCGGTACCTATAACACAGGGCTTTAAAAATCCTCAAAAACAAATATATTTTGCTGAAGTATAACTAACGTACAATAAAAAGCAGAGCACAGGTTTTCAGTTCAAAGCGTTTTGACGGTTCATATGCTCTTGTCACCGCTGCCCCAAACCAGGCAGAGAACGCCTCCATCGCCCCAGAAAGTTCCCTCATGTCCATTTTTGGTTCATTCTTGTACCCATCCCACACAAACCACTATGCCTTCAACTTCACAGATGAGTTTTGATTGGCTCTCCTATCAAAGAAATCATCAAACACACTCTGTTCTGTCTAGTGTCTCTCAATTAACAATGCTTTTGAAAGTCACCTACGTTATGCGGTAGTTAATTCTAGTTTATTGCCGTATGGATACATTACTCTGTCCATTTGCGTGTTGAGGGATCCTTGGGTTGTTTCAAGGTTTTGGCTACTATGAATAACACGTCTTGCAGGGTCTTTCTGGAGGGATAGGAATCAATTTCTCTTGGGTAACTACCTAAGAGGGGATCTCATAGGGGAGATGCATGTTTAATTTACTCCCGCCAGAAACGCGTGACGCCCTGGCTGCTCCGCGCTCATTCTAGTTGTGGCCGTGCTCTAGGGACCAGGCCCGGATGTCCGCCCTCACCGCTACTACTCGACACTGGGCTGGAGGGTCCAGCCAACACAAAAAGAAGAAAGAAGGCACGAAGACAGTAAAAACCACCAAACCGTCACGGGGGTCACACTTACACACGTGACAATGTGTGCGCAGATGTAGAACACTCGATGGCACCTAGAAAATACGTAAAGGCCGGAAACAAGAAGACTGACGTTTAATGCAGTCCTTTATATGGAGGGCGGTATTTCCCATTTTGGCATTTGTTTCTCCGCTCCTCTTCTGCCTACTTTTGGATAAATCACCTTTTTTTTCTTTCATTCTAGTTCTTTCTCTTGTATGGAATTTTTAGCTATATTTCTTTTTGTGTGGCCATGTATTCAATGGTTTCTCTAGAGATTATAACATGACGGTAAATTTTGGTGTATTTCCACATAATATGCTATTTCATGAACAACTCACGATCGAAGAGTGTCTCATTCAATGTATCCCCCTCCCACCCACCGTGCCCTTGCTGCCTTACACCTAACTTCTTCATATGTTATAAATACAACAACTGTTATTTTTATTTTAAAAGCCAGTAGTCTTCTTAGAATTTCTTTTAGCATTTCTTATGGCACGGGTCTGGCAGATTCTCTCAGCTTTTGTCTGAAAATGTCTTTATTTCACCTTTAATTTTGAAAAAAATTTTGCCAGATACAGAATTTTTGCTTGGCAGGTCCCCCTGAGGACCCTATACCACTGTCTTCCAGCCTCAAGTGTTTCCATTGAGAAGTCGGTGATAATTCTTATCACTGTTCTGCAATATATAACGTGTTTTTAATACCCCCTCCGATTGCTTTTAAGATCTGCTCTTTGGTTTTGAGCAGTTTGACTACAGCACAGCTAAGCTATGATTTCTTTTGTGTTTATCCCTGTTAGAGTTTAGAGATATTTTTGTATTCATACGCTGATCACTTTTGCTAATCTTAGAAAGTTCTTGCCCTTTATCTTTCGAATTATTTCTTTAGTTCCATTCTTTCTCTCCTTTCTGGGATGCCAATTAAGCATATGCAAATGTGGTATAATAAGAAATGTATGTTTGGTCTTTGTCACCAGGCTCTGATACAAATACCTAAATCTCTCAGAATTTCTCAAGTGATAGGAGTGTCTTCTGTTCTAATGAGGTAACTCCTACCCTGTCCCAGGACTGGGGAGGGAGGTGCTGGTTGCTACAAAGACCAAATACCGATTAGAGGGTTGGAACTTTCCTATTCTGCAACCTGTGGGGAGCTGTGAGGGGCTGGAGACGGAGCTAATTCCAATGGCCAGCGATTCAATTAATCACACCTAGTCATCAGACCTCCATAAAATCCCTTAACGATGGTGTCTGAAGAGCCTTGGGCTGGTGGCCTGTCCCAACTCCACAGGACAAGAAGCTCCTAGGCTTGAGGCCTTTCCAGCCCTACGCATCTCTTCATCTGGCTGTTCGTTTGTGTCCCTTATAATAAACCAGTAAATGTAAGGAAAGCGTGTTCCTGAGTTCTATGAACGGTTCCAGCAAATTATCCAACCTGAAGTGGGGGGTGGCTGTGGGAACTCCCGACCCGCTAGCACGTGAGACAGAGGGTGGGTGCAGGGCCTGTCGGGAGTGCCCGCAGCCTCGTGGGTCTGAGCCCTCGCTCCTGTGGAGTCTGACGGACCTCCAGGGAGTGACGGTCAGAACTGGACTGAACTGAGAACGCCCAGCAGTCGTCTGCAGAGCTGGAGGACTGGATGCTGGTGTGGGAACCAGACCCACGATCGGCAGAAGCGGCGTGCACACGGTGAGACCGTCGGCAGCGCTCTGCGGATCCCGCTTGTCTTTCTGTCGCTGTTGGCTCTCCTCCCCTTTGTATTCCACTTTGCACACTTGCTGCTGACTTCACGTGCGCATTTTATGAGATGAGCTGAGACTGACATAGCGAAGATCAGTAAATCTCATCAAGATTCTGAGGATTTCTCCTGGCCATCCAGTTCCCCGCCTGCATCCCTGTGCCTTGGCTGCTGTCGCCCTGTGTCCAATGAAGGCAGAGACTGCCTTGGAGAGGTCTCTCAGAGCTCGCCTGGCCCGCCCTGAGGCTCCACAGCTGACAGCTCAAGTGCGGCACGCTGTCCCTGCACCCACTTCTGGAAGGGTTGAGAGCAGCCGCAGACCGCTTCTCTCTTAGGAGCGATTTGCCACTCAAGTTTAGTTCATTTTCATCTCTTTAGAATCCCAGATTATCAATGGGCTTTTAAATTCTTACTTTGCTTGTCCTGTTTTGTTTTTTTGGATGAGAATCTTGTGTCCCTTTATATCTGAATTGAAAAGCACACAGAGCTGATTTACGGAGCTCTACATTTCAAGTATATAGTAAAATTTTTTTTTTTAATATTTATGTATTTTTGAGACAGAGAGAGACAGAGCATGAGCAGGGGGCGGGGCAGAGAGAGAGGGAGACACAGAATCCGAAGCAGGCTCCAGGCTCTGAGCTGTCAGCACAGAGCCTGACGTGGGGCTCGAACTCACAGACTGCGAGATCGTGACCTGAGCCAAAGTTGGACGCTCCACCGACTGAGCCCCCCGGGCGCCCCTAGAGTATATATTATTTAAATCTAATCATTACTACTACTTGCACTCACAGTGGCCGTACTGATTCATGCCCCGTGGTGGACTTATTGACAGGGCAGGATGAGGTTTTCGTGGTGACAGTGACCGAGAGGGAGAGGGTCAGTGCTAATGAAATCGTGCGGGAAGACTCAGGGCTGTGGAAGAAATCTCCGCTGCTTCAACATTTTGGGGGCGGACGCTGAGGTCAGGAGACAGAACAAGAAGACCACCCCGGGAGGTGGGAGGGAGGAGATGTATCCTGGGTCACCAGAGGCTTTGCAGGAAAAAAAAAAAAAAAGGATATCGAGACAACGCCAGGTACTTGTAGAGAAAATGGTACAAGAAGAAGCAACCTGGAGATGACACTTGGCTACTTACGAGCTGATGCTCGACTCCTCGCCAGTGGTTCCAGCGGCAGAATGGGGCAGAAGCTAGTAAGAGGAGGGTCTGGGATGCACGGGAGACGGGAGAACAGAGACAGTGACGGTACACAATTACAGACATCCTGTAACTAAAGAACAACTTTTTACTGAGCAAGTACTCTGGGCTAGGCACTGGGGATGCCTTTGTGGTCATTTCAGATGAGATTTCTCCTCTCTTAGAACTTCTACTGGAGTGGCAGGAGCAGACAATAAATAGGGAGACAAACAAATAAATGATTATAGATTTTAACACTTACTATGAAGATATCAAACCGCTGTGTGGTGACAGTGACCGAAGTGGTAATTTGAGACAGGATGGTAGGACAAACCTCTTGGATAAACCCTAACACATGAGAAGATCTAGCCATGCGAAAATGAGGAAAGAAGGAAACATTTCCAAAAGAGGAAACAGGAAGGGCAAAGGCCTTGAAGTAGGAGAGAACAGGGGTTTGGAAAGGGCCATGGCAGCAGCGTGGTGAGAGAGGAAAGAGTGACAAAAATCACGGTGAAGTTTCTAGTTATTATCCTCAGGGTAACAGGAAGCCATTAAAGATTTTTAAAGAAAAATAAAACAACCCAATTGATGTTATCAAATTAAGACTATATGAAGAGCCGTGGAAAGATATGAATGTATTTTAAGACCAGGAGCAAACAGGACTTACAGACGGGTGGAACGTGAAGTGTACAGAGGAGGGAGGACTCAGGGGCGTCTCCTGGATTCGCAGTCTGACGGGATGGGCGGTGAGAGGGGAGAAGACAGGCTGACCGAGGAACCCAGATCCAACGTCAGAATGCCTCTCAGCCAGAAGTCGCGTGTGTGGGAAGAATGGAAGGAAACAGATACAGGAAAGGAAGGGCTCGATTCAGAGAGCCCGGGCCCCCCTATAAGAAGGAAGCAACGAGCGAGCTCTGGAGCGCCAGGAGAAACGGCCCGGGGCGAGAGGAGTGAGCCACCTTCCCTGTCCTCCCCTCACAAACGCACCCAGAGGGCCGCCCCACGTTAGGCCCGAGAAACAGCCGTAAAGGACTGAGGCTGGAGCGAGGCCCAGGCAAGCCCTCGTGAAATCCGGTGGAAGGAGGACAGGGGACCGTGCCGGTGGCACGCTGGCAAAACAGAGGACAAAGTCGCTCTGTTCAGGGAGAGCTTCCGTAAGGAGAAAACAGTGTGACTGGCATGTTACAGGACAAGCCGGAACCTCCGGGTGTGTCCTGCAGACCGTGTGCTCGGGCGGCTGGAGCCACACGCACAGAGAGGCTGCGGGACCGTGAGCCGCCGCCCAGGTCCCGAGTCCCGGCTTCGGGGTGAAGGCAGCAGAAGGCAGTACTAGGGGCTGGCGGCTTGGATGTGGACCGAAAGTAAGAATGACAGTTTGGAATTTGCCCCGAGTGACAAGGAACCAGAGCGGAAGCGGGGACTGGATTGGTGTGTCTGGAGGTGGTGAACTTCTGTCCGAGGGCCACGCGGTCTCGTCACCGCTCCTGCTGCAGCGCGGAAGCAGCCATGAACAGCACGTACACGAACTGGTGTGACTGGATCTGGCTCCTGGGCTGTAAGTTTGTGGACTCTGAACTAGAGGCTCAAATTATTTATAGAACTCTAATAAACAATATCCGGAATGTGGTTTAAAAAATGCTATGCATACAAGGGGTTAGTCACCGTGATCAACAATCAAGAAAAAAACAATGAAGAGAAACACAGGTCATCCAGAGAATGGATTGGTTATCAGACATGTTTATTTTTAACTTTTATTACAAAAATTTTCACTCACAAAAGTAGAATCAATTACCCAACTCCAATAATCCGTAACATCTTCCACTGTGTTATGTCATGAAAAATGGACTTGAAAATAACCATGCCTAGCACATTTAAGAAAACAAACACCCAGGGGCCCCCGGCTGGCTCTGTTGGAAGAACACACAATTCTTCATCTCGGGGTCGTGAGCTGGAGCCCTATGCCGGGTATGGAGATTACTTAAGTAAATAAAATTTACGAAGCCAAAACGCAAATCCAGACTAACAATTCTGGAGAGAAAAGGAACTAAAACAAACCTTGATCTACGAGAATTATGGTTCTTTAACTAGGTTTCAAATCAGATTAGAATTAGATGAAAAGAGTGGTTAACAAACTGGATGAAGGGCTAGGAAAAATACGCAGACTGAAGCACGAGGAAAAGAATGGCGGAAAATGCAGAGAAGCGTAAGGGACACCGACATGGAAACTTCCAGGCCACAGTTAACAGCCATCTGACAGTGTGAGCAGAGGAGAGAAAACAGAATGAAAACACAACTGAGGAGCTAATGGTTGACAACTGTCCAGATTGAAAGACATCTAACCGCAGGTGCCAGAAAACACCGGGAACCCGGGCAGGATAAACACACGGAAAGCCTCTCCTGCAGCATCAGAGGGAGGCGGCACAAGGCCAAAGAAGAAAAGGGAAGGCAGGAGGTACCCGGAGGAAGAACACGACGCAGGGACATCGAGAGAGGAGCGAGCCTGACGCCCGACCTCGGCGGTGGTGGGGGGAGCAGGAAGCAAATGGGACGCGTGTGTCCCGAGGGCCGAGAGTCAGTGAGCAAACACCAGGAATTCCATGTTCAGCGAAAACGAACCTCCCAAGCGACCCTGAAACCCACGGTGGCAGCCTGCACCCACGGCGGCCCTCGGGGTCCTCACGCAGGCCACCCCCGCAGCGCGCAGGGCTAATGTGTGACGCTATGGAAACGACAGGTGGTCATAAAGACACGGCGGCTTCCATCTGGGGCTCCCACGGACTCCTCGTTCTGAGGATGATGGCTCTCGTGTGGTCAGGACACTGGAGCGGTCACAGGCAGGGGTCTATGCGGCAAGAGCCAGGATCGCCCCACTGGGCTGCCCCTGAATTCCTGACCCACGAGAACTGTGAGAGAGAATGTGTGTGTGTGTGTGTGCATGTGTGTGTGCACGTGTGTGTGTGCGCGTGCGCGTTTAGGCTGCTACCTGGACGGGTAATTAACGTGTTACGCAAAGACAGGGAACAAATATGCCTACTGACCAGAAATTCCACCCTCAGGTACATACCCACAACTCACACCCGGGGATGTCCACAGAAAGAACTGTTTGCAAATACTCACAGCGGCTTTATTCCTAACAGCTCAAAACTGGGCTCCACTTAAAAGTCCATCACTAGGAGACTGGATAAGCAAACTGTGCGACGTTCACGCTCACGATCCTAGTCAGCAATAAAAAGGAACAAACTACTGCTACGGGCCAAAACATGGATAAACCTCGATGACAGCGTTTTGAGCACAAGAAGGCAGCGTGAGTGAGTGTATATAATAGGACTCTGTTTACGTGAAGTTCAAAGAACACCCACGTCCTCTCTGGTGACAGAAGGCAGAACGTGGCTACGCTGGTGAGCAGGGGTAGGCACACGAGGAGGGAACGCTCGGAGGGAACGTTCGGAAGCAACGGAAATATTTTGTATCTCGATGGCACTTAAACACAAGGGAAAAATTCACAGAACTACACATTTTATTGCATGTAAATAAAAGCTCAGTTAAAAAAAAAAGATGAACGAAGCCATTTTCAGGTAGACAACCCTATGCCAGGAAAGGATACTAGAGGAAATACAAAATGGCGTTCTTCAGAATGAAGTAGATCATCCCAGACGGAGGGTCAGAAACGCAGCAGGAATGCAGAGCAGCGGAGAGAGCAGACATATGGAAGAGGTCAACAGGAATGGGCACTGCACAACAATAATAACTGTCCCATGAGACCTAGAATTAAAATGTACTCTAGGAGCACAAAAGGCAGAAAGCAATTAGACTTGAGACCCCTGTATTGTGGGAAAATGTGGCGAAAGTAACTTATATTGAGACTCAAATAAGTCAAGGATGCGCAATTTCTAGAGAAAACACTTAAAGAATAATAAAAGAATGTATAATTACCAAGATAACGAAAGGGAGAAACAGCATTAAACACAGAACAAAATTCACTCCGAAAGAATATAGGGCAGGGTAAATAAAACGCAAAGTGTAAAACCAGGGGTTTAAACATAAAGACATCAGGAATGGTCTGAACGGGAAAATCAATACTGAAACGAAAAGTCTACTTGGGCGGTTCTGAGCCCGGTAGTGGCGCAGGCCACCGCACTGGCATAACAGCCATCAGCCGGTCAAGCGGGAGACCAGTGTTCCTGGCTGGAGGACCTCATTCGAGGCCACCGCTGTGGCTGGAAATAGAGTGGGAATGTTCTGGAAAGGAAGGAGCTGCAGAGGAGGGAGCCTTGAATCTATACATAAACTCATCTCAAATCCACAGCTGACTCCAAACCACGCACACATGGGGGAGATTCCAAGGATAGCAACTCTCAGAAGGCTGGAAAAAAGCCGGCCAGAGATGCTCGCTGCCGCCAACGGCATGAAAGAAAAGCTGGGAGTCTGAATCCTGCCAACTCACAGGGGCCCGGAGAACCCCCTGAATGAAAATCCACACGGACGGTACCTGAGAAGTAAAGACGATACCCTGGGAAGAAGGGTTTGCCATGAGGCTAACGGCGACGCTCCAAGAGAACCATCGTAACCAAGGGTAAAAGCCTCCTCATTTCACCGTCTGCTACAACAGAACTTAGCACTCCTCAACAGAAGATAAGAGAATCTAAGATCTCTGCAACCTATCTTCTGCAGTATCCAGCATATAATTAAAAAATGCCAGCTATGCAAAGCAGCGTGACCCAAGGTCAAGAGAAAAGAGAAAACAGCAATGGATCCTGAGCTGATCCGGATGCTGGCATTAACAGACATGCACTTTAAAAGATGCTATTACAGATGCAGTCAGGACTTAAAGACAAAGGATCATACTCAGTGAACAGATGGGGAGTCGAAGCATATAAAACATAAAAAAGAATCCTACGACATTCTAGAATTAAGGAGAGTATTTGAGTAAAAATATATACTAGATGTGCTTAAGAGACCCCAGAAGAAAGGATCACTTGAACTTAAGGCAGATCAGAAATAATATGACGCTGAGAACCCAGAGGGAAAAAATGGGGGAAAAAACCCAGGAGCCCCAGGACTCAGTCATCTGTTAGATAATATCTAACAGTTTAATATATTTGTAATTGGAATCCCATAGGCAGAGCAAAAGAATGGGGTAGAGAAAACATTTAAAGAAATAATGGCTGGGGGTGCATGGGGGGCTCAGTCGGTTAAGCGTCCAGTTCTTGATTTCAGCTCAGGTCATGATCTCACATCGCAGTTGGCGGGTTCGAGCCCTGCATCGGGCTCTGCGCTGGCAGCACAGAACCTGCTTGGGATTCTCTCTCTCTCCCCGCCCCCGTCCCTCCACTTGCTCTCTATCTTTTCTCAAATTAAAATAAAATAAAATAAAATAAAATAAAAGGCTGAAAATGTCCCGAATAATCAAATTTCTGACCCAAGAAACTCTGATCCAACGAATGCAGAGTATTTTACGCCTCCAGCATATTATAGTAAACTGCTGAGAAAAAGAAAAAATGAAGACAGCAGATCTTAAAAGCAGGCAGATAATAAAAAGATTCATCACATATAGGGTAACAAAGTTAAGGATGATTATAGGCCCCTCGACAGAAGCCATGAGACCAGAATATAATAAAATAACATTTAAAACCATGAAAGAAAAACCTGTGCATTAAATCCCCAGGACTCACTTTACAGTGGGGCGTTTGTACCTTATGACCACCGTCGCCCATTTCGACAATGTAACGAACAGCACGGTTAATAATACCCTATTGTGTATTTAGAGTTGCTAAGAGAGTAACTTAAAAGTTCTCATCTGGAGTAAAAGAGCTTTCGTAACTATGTGTGGTGATGGGTGTTAACTAACCTTATTGTACGCAATATGTACAGATATCGAATCATTATGGTAAACAACAGTAACGACAAAAATCAACCCAGAAATCTATTATCTGGCAAACATATCCTTCAGGAGTGAGACTGCAATATAGACATGACATCTTCTGATAAACAAAAACGGAGGGAATCTGTCGCCGGTCGCCCGGGACACATGTGACACTAAGAAAGTTCACGGGCTGAAGGGAACTGACGTCGGATGGAAACTCGCTTCTCCGGGGAGGAACGGAGAGCAATGGAAATGGCAATATGTGCGCGAAATATAAAGAATTGTTCCTCCTCCTCCTCCTGTTTTCCTGCACTGAGTAATCACTCAATCTCACAGTTCCTAGGTAGGCGAGCCAGCCGGGCGGAGGGTGGAGCCGCCCGGGGTGAGGTGCGGGAGGCCGGCCAAAGGAAGGAGTCCCCATCTGGGGAGAGTGAGCGGCCTAGGCCCTCAGGGCCTGCGAAAGGTGAGGAAGCGCCTAGAGCACAAGGCGAATCACGCTTTACGCCAAACAGCCAGCTGGCTTTTAATGACAGTAACAAACAAAATAAATAAATAAGTAAAAGCCACTTTATTCAAATGTCTTTCTTTGCAGTAAATTAACCATCATTAAAAAAAAAATTAAAACGGTCCCCAATTTAGAGAAAACTTATGAGCACAGAATTTATTTATCCTGAACCATGTGACAATAAGCTGCCTCAGTACCTCTGAAGGTCAGCAGACACACGCCGACAGCAAGAATAGTCTCCCTAAGCAGAACACGAGCCTAAAATCCATGAAATTAACACGGACGCATCACATCACGTATTTCTCAGAACTCATCTGGATTTTGCCAACTGTCCCAGTGATCGCCTTTTGGGTAAAAAATCCAGCTTAAAGTCACATGTTGTAACTAGCGGTCCTGACTCTTTAATCTCCTTCAATCTGGATCGGTTTTTCAGTCTTTCCTTGACTTTTTAGACTTTTGAAGATTACAAGCCTGTTGTTTTGTAAAACGTTCTCCTCGGTTTAAATCTCTCGGATGCTGGCTCATGATCAGACACATCGGGTTTGATCACAGTTGTAAAGTTCACTTAATGTAATTGTGGCGGCTACAGGCTACGGAATATGCTCCCGTTTTTGCCTTTCAATCCAGCCCCCCCCCCCCCCCCCCCCCCGCTTCAAGAGCAGAGCTGAACTCTGTGCGCAGCACACGTGGGGCGGGTAAAGTAGTCACCCCCTCTAACAAACAGAAGCCATGGCAGGGGACTCCTAAATGCGTCATAAAGATACTGTACTCCGCAACCGAAAAACAAATAATCCAGTGAAGAAATGTGCAGAAGACACGAATAGACACTTTTCCAAAGATGGCATCCAGATGGCCAACAGACACATGAAACAATGCTCAACATCACTCATCATCAGGGAAACACAAATCAAAACCACACTGAGATACCACCTCACACCGGTTCGAGTGGCTAAAATGAATAAATCAGGAAACTACAGATGCTGGTGGGGATGTGGAGAAGCAGGCACCCTCCTACACTGTTGGTGGGAATGCAAACTGGTGCAGCCACTCTGGAAAACGGTGTGGAGGTTCCTCAAAAAAATGGAAATAGAGCTACCCTATGACCCAGCACTGCTAGGGATTGACCCAAGAGACACAGGAGTGCTAATGCATAGGGGCACGTGTACCCCAATGTTTACAGCACTGCTTGCAACAATAGCCAAATCATGGAAAGAGACTAAGTGTCCACCAATTGATGAATGGGTAAAGAAGATGTGGTATATATACACAATGGACTACTAAGTGGCAATGAGAGAGAATGAAATCTGGCCATGTGTAGCAACGTAGATGGAACTGGAGGGTATTATGCTGAGTGAAATAAGTCAGGCAGAGAGAGACACATAGGTGGAAGAGACTTAGCAGAAGACCATGGGGGAGGGGAAGGGGGGGAAAAAAAAGACACGGAAAGGGAGGGAGGCAAAACATAAGAGACTCTTAAATACTAAGAACAAACTCAGAGTTGATGGGGTCGTGGGAAAGGGGAGAGTGGGTGATGGGCACTGAGGAGGGCACTTGTTGGGATGAGCGCCGGGCGTTGTATGGAAACCAATTGACAATAAATTATATTTAAAAAAAAAAGATGCTGCAGACTCCCCTTGCTCCCTTGTGGATCGCATGTCCTGGGGAAAGTCAGTGGCCTCGTGAGGACATACAAGCAGCCCTAGAGAGAGGTTCGCGTGGCAGAGATGGGAGGAGCTGAGGCCTCCGGCTGACAGCCGTGTGAGGGCACCATCTTGGAAGCAGGTCCTTCGGCCCCAGCCAAGCCTTCATTAGACTGCAGCCCCAACTGACACCTTGACTGCACAACGCCGTGAGAAATGCTGGGCTAGACCCCATTTCCCGCTAAGCCACTCAGGTTCCTGATCCACAGACAGGGTGAGACAATGTCTGTTGTTTCCATAGGCTAAGTACTGGGATTGTTTATTTAACAATCTATAAGTAATACGATTACCCACCACCTTAACAGAAAAAAGGAGAAACGCAAGTTATCATCTAAATAGATGCAGAAAAATATGAAGATGAAATTCAAGACCTGTTCTCAATAGAAACTTTCAGCAAACTAGAAAGAGAAGGAAACTTCTCCACATCAATAATGGACAACCTATAACTAATATACTTAACAGTATAATGTTGAATGTCGTCCCAATAAGATCGGAAAAGGCACCACTTTGATTCAACATGGTGCTGAAAATCCCAGCCAGCGCTGCGAGGCACGGAAAAAACTGAAGGGAAGGATGCAAGCTGCCTTCACTCGCAGACAACATAAGGATGTGTGTAAAAGACCCCAAGGAACCAACAAGAGAACTACTGGAATAAATGAATTTGACAGGATTAAAGCACGTAAGGTCAAAACAGAAAAATCAACAGATTTTCTATGGACAGGTAACACACAGTTGTAAATAAAATGAAAAAAAAAAAAAACCAAAACCAAAAACAAAAACCCCAACCAATTCCATTAACAATAGTTTTAAGAACATTAAAAAAAATTAACAAAATACTTTTGAGACTCCACGCCTGGGGCCTCTGAGTGGCTCAGTTGCTTGAGCAGCCGACTCAGGATTTCAGCTGAGGTCATAACCCCAGGGTCATAGGATCGAGCCCAACTCTGGGCTCTGCGCGGAGCATGGAGCCTGCTTCAGATTTCCTCTCTCTCCCACTGCCCTTCTCTTCCTCTCGTGCTCTCTCTCTCACTCTCTCAGGGGGGAAAAAAAAAGACTCCGACACCCAAAGCCACAAAAGACGTTTGTAAAAAGTCATTAAAGGGGACCTGGGTAAATGGAAAGAGAGGCCGTGCGCATGGACTAGAAGACACAGTGTCATAATTTTTGATTAAGGTGCCAAGGCCATTCAATGGAGAAAAGAAAGACTTTCGATAAATGGTGTTGGGACAACTGTATAATCACACGGGCAAATAATCAGTTCTACCTCTGCCTCGCACGGCACGGGAAAGTTAATTTCAGATAGACCAAAGAACTCAGTGTAAAGCTAAAACGGAAGAAAACACAGAAGAATATTGTGGAGACTTTGGGACAGGCAGAATTTTCTTAAAGAGGATCAAATAAGCACGAATCGAGAAAGAAAAAATCGAGAGCATGGACTTCATCAAAACAAAACCTCCTCTTCATCGGCAGACCTCAGCAGGGAAGTTAGAACAAACTGCGGGGGCGACCCGCTGGCTCAGTCGGTTAAGTGTCTGACCTCAGCTCAGGTCATGATTTCAGGGTTCGTGGGTTCGAGCCCCGTGTCAGGCTCCATGCTATGAGCTCGGAGTCTGGAGCTGGGTTCCGATTCTGTGTCTTCCTCTCTCTCTGCCCCTTCCTCACTTGTGCTCTGTCTCTCTCAGAAATAAATAAACATTAAAAAAAAAAAAACAAAAAAAAACACCCTAAATGAAAATGGGCAAAAGACCTGAATATCACTTCGTAAAAGACAGACGAGTGACAAAAAAGCACATGCAAAGAGAAGTAACATTATCTTATCTGTCATCTGGGAAATGCAGAGTCAGAGTGCAATGAGGTACCGCTTTGTACCCGCTAGGACAACTAACATTAAAAGGACAGACAAATACAGGCGAGAAGGCAGAACAGGGGAAGGGTAAGATGATACAACCGCGTGGGACGTCTGTGGGCAAACTTAGGAAATTCTATATCCACCTACTCCATGAACTAGAACTCTAAGCCTAGTTAGCCACCCGAGGGAAATGAAAACCTACGGGCACCAGAAGACTTGTAACAGAATGTCCACAGTGTCCACAGTCACGAGAGCCGAAACCTGGAAACGCCCTGGCTGTCCGCACCTGGGGAGAGAAGCTGGGACCCATTCACACGAGAACCTTACCCACCAATTAAACGACAGGGGCTTCGGTCATGCCTGCAACAACACAGCCGGACCTCTAAAACGCTGTTTCATGGACAACAAACTAGACACCATTTATTTCATTTGTGTGAAATTCGTATTATGTGTAATATGGCAAATTAATCCATAGTGACCGAGATCGCCACAGTGGCTGCAGACGGGAAGGAGACTCACGGAAGGAACTTCTGAGGTGATGTAAATTCCTGGAGTTTAATCAGGGTGTTGGTTAGTACGGGGTGTATGTTACCAGAATCAAATTGTAAGCTGCTTACAAGCGATTCGGGTTAAATATAAAGATACAGAAGGGTTAAAAAAACAAAAGAATGAGAAAATGTGCACCACGCGATTCCCGAACCAAAGGAGATTAGACTTCAAGGCAGAATGCACCCTAGAACTTTTAAGTGCATTTTAGAATGGTAGGTGCATTACCAGTTAAGATATAAAATTCTACATTTACAGGTATTTAATGTGGCGACAGCATCGATACAATCAAAGAGAGTGAAAAGGGTGAAGAGGCAAACGCACAACCACGGTGGGAGGTTCTAATCCCACTTCTCTCGGTAACTGACGGATCCAGGCAGACCAAAAAACTAGCAAGGATAACAGAAAGAATAAACAACATGATTAATGAACTTGACCTAATTCCAGTCATAGAATACGGGACTTAATAGGTGCACAGTATATAAACTTTTCAAACACAAAATTGACATATGCGGTATCACATAGTAAATTGTCATATTTTGAAGGATTTAAATCATAAAACTATGTTGTCACCTCGATACAATTATGTCAGTAATCACTGACAAAAACTTAACTAGAAAACTTCCTTATAATTGAAAATTGACAAACACATCTAAATGACATCTAAAATCAAGGATGTAATCTTTTTTTAAAAAATGTTTATTTTTGAGAGAAAGCTAGCGCGTGCATGCAAGCAGGAAAGGGGCAGAGAGAGAGGGGGACAGAGGATCCAAAGTGGGTTCCACGCTGACAGCAGACAGCCTGATGCATAACTCAAACACACAAACCGTGAGATCACGACCTGAGCAGAAGTCAGACGCTTAACCACCCAGGCGCCCCAAGGATGTAATCTTTTTATTTTAAAAAAATTTTATTTAATGTTTATTTATTTTTGAGAGAAACAGAGTGCGAGAGCGGGAGGGGCAGAAAGAAAGAGGGAGACACAGAATCTGAAGCTGGCTCCGGGCTCTGAGCTGTCAGCACAGAGCCTGATGCGGGGCTCGAACTCAAGAACTGTGAGATCATGATCTGAGCTGAAATCGGACGTGTAATTGACTGGGCCCCTAAGGACCCCCCAACCAAAGATGCAATGTTAACAGAAAGTGGAAAATATTTTGAAATGAACGATAAGGAAATTATGATATACAAGAACTTGTTAGAATCGGTAAGAGCTATGGCTGAGGTTTTAAAATATAAACACTACAACTGGGGCGCCTGGGTGGCTCAGTCAGTTGAGTGTCCCAACTCTTGATTTTGGCTCTGGTGGTGACCTCACAGTTTGCGAGATCGAGTCCCCATCGGAATCCCTGCTTGGGATGTTCTCTCTCTGCCCCTCCCCTTCTTGCATGCGTGCCCGCGCGCTCTCTCTCTCTCTCTCTCAATAAGCCAATAAGCTAAAAAATATATATAAAAGGAACCCGAATGAAAAGAATAGGGACTGAAAATCAATGACACAATCATCTATCTCAAGAAGTTAGCAAAGAGCAGCACACTGACTGGGACAGAAACAATCAAGACACGAGCAGAAGTTAACGACTTACGAAGCGGACTTACTGTAGAGCTGATGGAGAGCAAAGCTAAGGTCGGAAACGCAAAAAAAGGGTATCAGGATAGAATTCTAACATCTTTATGCCAGTTGGAAAAAGTATATGACAGAGTCAAATTCCTTAAAAAACCCACAAAACTCCAAAGCAAAACCAATACAAGAAGAAATAGAAAATGTGTAAATGAATAATCTCACAACTGAAAGGAACCTGCCTCCTTAAACTCCATGCCACGAGGACACCTAGAAGCCCAGATGGCATCACTGATGAATTTTACTAATCACTTAAAAAGTAAGAGCAATTTAAAAAAAAAAAAAAAATTTTTTAACGTTTATTTATTTTTGAGACGTAGAGACAGAGCGTCAGCAGAAGAGCAGAGAGAGAGGGAGACACAGACTCCAAAGCAGGCTCCAGGCTCTGAGCTGTCAGCACAGAGCCCGATGCGGGGCTCGAACTCATGAACCATGAGATCATGACCTGAGCCGAAGTCAGACGCTTAACCGACTGAGCCCCCCGGGCGCCCCAATATACAAACTCTTCCGTAGACGAGATTCCCGACTCATGTTGTGAGAGAAGCAAAACCTTGACCCCAAACTTGACACGCGCACTACGAAAGGGATCATTACATGACAATCTGATTTGTAAACATACACGAAACTCCTAAAAACCAGCAAAGTAAAGGCAGTGATACAGACAAAGAACAACACGTCATGATCTAAGTGGATTTACTCCATGAAAATTTAGTAGTGTAACTTACCACCTTAACAGCATAAAAGAGAATAATTACATGACTGACCCGACAGACATACAAAAATCTATCGATAAACCCCATACTTCTTTATGTAAAAAAAAAAAAAAAAAAAAAAAAATCCCAGCAAATGATGAAAAGGAGGACACGCTGTAATGTGACGAGGGGCATGAGCAAAAAAACCCCAAGAAACAAAAACCTACAGCAAATATATTTAATGGTATGACAATGAAAGCTCTTCCACTACGACTAGAAAAAGATACGGATACCCAGGACCAGATTTCTATTTAACATTGTACGGGAGACCCTACTCAATTCCGTAAAAGGAGAAACAAAAAGTTTAAGATGACAAATAAGTACATTTCAGGACAGTGTCATGTAGTATATTAGCAACATAAAACTGCTTTAGAACATCAAACCCCTTAGAAGAAACACAATGAAAAATGTGCAAGTCTACTACACAGGGAAGTAGAAAAAATACTGAGAGAAAATAAATGTCTAATAAATGGGAGAATAATCAATGTTCGTATATTAGAAAATTCGATATCATAAAAATGTCATTTCTTTCCAAGCCCATCTATAAATTCAGGGGAATGCCCATCAGAAACAGTGGAGATTAACACGTCGGTATGTGTGAAAATGGACAAGATGACTTGTTAATGTTTACATGGAAATGTAAGGCCAACACGTTCTTGCAGAATGACACAGAAGACACAGCATTGGACATTGAGACTCATTACAAAGATACAGAAGTTAAAAAACTGTGGTATGTTGGCATAAGGACCCAGAAAAAAGACCAATAATCTCTTCAAAGGATTGCTGATCCTTTCAGACTGAGGCCAAAAAGAAAAAAAAAAAGAAAAAGAAAAAAACAGTATATTATGAATCTTATAAGATGCAGGAGTGGAGAGTGAAACATATGACAGTAATAGCACAAAGGACGAGAGGGAAAATGAAAGCATACTCTCGTAAGGTTCTTACACCATATGTGAAAATTGTGGATTGTTTGGATGTAGACTGAAAAAATACACTGTAAATCCTAGTGCAGCCAGCAAAATAATAAAACAAAGAAACAGAGCTAACAAGCCGAGAGTGGAGATGAAATGGAATCATTAACATGGGCCAAACGGGAAAATACAACAAGATGGTAGCTTTAAGCCGAACCGTATCGATAGCTACAATAAATAAAAATGTTTTTTTCTTTTCAAATAAATAAAAATGGTTTGTTATTTTTTAATATTTATTTTATTTTCGACAGAGTGCACAAGTGCAAGTGGGGGAGGGGCAGAGAGAGAAGGGAATGGAGGATCCGAAGTGGACTCTGCGCTGGCTGACAGCAGAGGGCCCAACACGGGGCTCGAACCCACTGAACGGTGAGATCATGACCTGAGCCGAAGTCAGACGCCCAACCGGTAGAGCCACCCAGTACCCCAAAATGGCTTAAATCATAGCTTCCTTTGATGAGAACTGAAAGATAGCTAGTGTGACTGAGGAACTGAATTTTTTAATATTAACTTAAATTCAAATAGCCACATGTGGTTTGGCCACCGTGCGGCACGGTAAAGGTCTGAGCGCTCCAATTTAAATGCGGAGACGGTCAGATTCAGCGCGAAGGCAGGCCCCATAATGCTGTCCACAAGAAACCGCCTTCGAACACACGATATAAACAGGTTAAATGTAAATGGATAGGAAAAAATGCGAAACACTCATCAACAGCTGAAGAGCCTGTATTAATATGAGACAAAGTAGAATTCAGAGCCAGGGCTATTACCAGGGAAAAAGGCGTTTTATGATGGTGAGGGGGTCAAGTCATCGAGAACAATAACAACACGACATGCAGAAACACTCAATAATAAGAGCTTCAAAATGCCGGAACAAAAATTGATTAAATTGAACAAGAGAGAAATAGACAAATTCTCAATTAGGGCTGGATTTCAAACACTCTTGCCGCTGCAAATCTCAGGGGGGAAAACCAGGAAAGATACAGAAGACACGAACGTGCTATTAACCGAGCCAGCATTTATAAAACGCAGTCCTTTCTCGTGCACGGGCATAGTCACAAAGGCCATATTCGAGGCCATAAAACGAATGTCAAATATAAAAAGGTTTGAAATAATCGTGAATACATCTTCAGACCACAATAGATTTAAACTAGAAATCAATAATCACAAAATTTCTGGAAAATCCCCAAATAATTAGAGGTTAGGGAATACTTCTCAACAACCAACAGGTCAAACAAGTCACAAGGGAAGTAAATGCTCTGAACTAAATGAAAATGAAAATACAGTGTATCAAAATCTGTGGGATTCCCTTAACCCAGTTCTTACAGGGGCAATTTGTAGTTCTACATGCTCATGTAAGAAAAAGAAAGGTCATAAAAATCAATATTATAAACTTCCAGGTTAAAAAACTTAAAAAAAGAACAAATTAGCCAAAACAAGCAAATGAGAAAAAAAAAAACCACAAAAAGCAAAAATCAATGAAATAGAAAATAGGGAAACATTAATGAAATAAACTGGCTCTTTGAAAAGATTATTACAATTAATAAATGGACAGATCCTAAAGATATTAAAAGGATAATAAAAATTTTTAAATGAATTTTATGTCAATAAATTAAAAAAAAAACAGATACAACAGACAAATTCACTGAAAGACACAAACTACCAAAACTTACTTGAGAAGAAATGAATACGTCTTATTTCTATCAAAAAAATTAATCTGTCATTAAAGGTTTTTTAAATAATTAAAAAGAAGTTTATTTATTTATTTTGAGAGAGTGTGAGAAGTGAGGAGGGGCAGAGAGAGGGAGGGAAGGAGAGAGAATCCCAAGCAGGCTCCATGCTGTCAGCACAGAGCCCAACGTGGGGCTCCAACTCACGAACTGTAAGATCATGACCTGAGCGGACACTGAGTTAGACGCTTAACTGACTGAACCACCCAGGTGCCCCTGTAGTTAATTTTTCTGACAAAAACTCCTTGCTCAGATGGCTTCACCTGTGAATCATGCCACACCTTTAAGGAAGAAATAACACCAATTCTACATAAACCCTTCCAAAAAAGTAGAAAAGGAGAAAACATCCCCCAACTTATTTTCCGAGGCTCTGATACCAAAACAAGAGAAAGATATTACAGAAAACTACAGGTAATTAACCACCTCATAGAGGCAAAAATTCCGAGCGAAATTTTAATAAATCAAACCCAATAATGTATTTTGGGGGGAGGAGAGGGAGAGAGGGAGAGAGGGAGAGAGGGAGAGAGGGAGAGAGGGAGAGAGGGAGAGAGGGAGAGAGGGGGAGAGGGGGAGAGGGGGAGAGGGAGAGAGGGGGAGAGGGGGAGAGGGAGAGAGGGAGAGAGGGAGAGAGGGAGAGAACAAGCAGGGGAGGGGCAGCCAGCAGAGCATCCCATGCGGGGCTCCAACTCGGGGACCATGAGATCATAACCTGAGCCGAAGTCAGGCGCCCCCAAACCCAATAATGTACTAAACAATGCATAATAACCAAGTGAAAATTTTCCTAGGAACACATTTAAATTTTGGTATAGATTGTTGTTATTCACTATTGTAAGACTAAAAAACAAAAATAATAAGAACAGTTCAAAAGATGTAAAAACAAAACCAAACCACCTGACAGAATTCAACATAATTCTTGATGAAAGATCTCACTGACTTAGGGACAGACGAGAACATTTTCAACCTGACAGTGGACACCTATGAAAAACCTAGAGCCTGGGGCGCCTGGCTGGCTCAGTCGGTTGAGTGGCCGACTTCGGCTCAGGTCATGATCTCACGGTCTGTGAGTTCGAGTCCCGCGTCGGGCTCTGTGCTGATGGCTCAGAGCCTGGAGCCTGCTTAGGATTCTGTGTCTCCCTCTCTCTCTGCCCTTCCCCTGCTCACACTCTGTCTCTATGTCTCTCAAAAATAAATAAAAACATTAAAAGTAAATAAAACAAACAAACAAACAAAAACCTAGAGCCTAACCATCCAAATTAATGGTAAACGATCTAATGTTTCCCACCCCAAGACCAGGACTAAGGTCAGGACACCTGCTCCTACCACTTCCCAACAAAGCACTGGAGGTCCGGCTAATGTAGTAAAGTAAAAACAAAACAAAACAAAACCGAACAATAAAAGACATACCGATTGGAAAGGAAAAGGCAAAACAGTATTACCTAGGACACAATTGTACACCTAAGAAAATCCCAAGGCATCTATAAAAAAAGTGCCTGAATTAACTAAATCTAGAAAGTCACAAGATACAAGGCCAATACATATAAACCAAGTTTATTCTATACTTTAGCAACAAGCAATTAAAAATTGAATTTAGGGGGGTGCCTGGATGGCTCAGTCGGTTAAGTGGCTGACTTCCACTCAAGTTGTAATCTCGCGGTTTGTGAGTCCAAGCCCTACATCAGGCCCTGCACTGACGGTGCAGAGCCTCTGTGTCCCTCTCTCTCTGCCCTTCCCCCACTCATGCTCCCACGGTCCCTCTCAAAAATCAAAACATTAAAAAAACTGAAATTATGGAAATCTACCCCCAAAACCAAGAGCATATTTTCCACACTGTATGTTAGCCGATCTGACAATAAATTATGTTAAAAAAAATAAAAAGTAAAATTAAAAAAATTGAAATTAGGGGCACCTAGGCGGGTCAGTTGGTTAAGCAGCTGACTCTTGCGTCCAGCTCAGGTGACGATCTCATGTTCATGAGATTGAGCCCTGTATTTGCCTCTGGGCTGAGCATGGAGTCGGCTGAGGATTCTCTCCCTCTCTGCCCCTCCCCCTGCTCGTGTGCCCTCTCTCTGTGTGTCGCTCTCTCTCTCAAAATAAATAAATAAACATTAAAAAAATTGAAATAAAAAAATTCTATCTGCTAATCATAAAAACACACAAACTACTTTGGAATAAATTTAACAGAATATGTGCAAAGCCTGCACACTGACAATAAAAAGATAAAAAAACTTTATTGACAGAAGTCGGAACCAAATTAGTGCAGAAGTGCGCCATGTTTACGGAGAAGATGACACAGTATCGTTAAGATGTCGACTGTCTCCAAACTAATCAGTAGATTAGCTACATTCCCAATCAAAATTCCAGGTGTTTTTTTTTTTTATCCCCCACAAATTGGGCATTATGATTCTAAAGTTTAAACAGAAATAGGAACGACTGAGACGAGTCAAACAGATTTTGAAAAATATGAGTACAACAGGAGGCCGCACGCCGCCTGTTTCCGGATCTCTAGACTTCGCGGTGTCTACAAACCTACGGCCATCAGGACCACGTACTGTACCGGCACAAGGACACGAACGGACCGACGCGACAGAAGTAAACCCACGCGCACATGTTCATTTGTGACAAAGGCGCCAAGGTAATTTAATTACATAAATGCAAAGTTCAACATGAACAAATGTTGCTATAATGACTGGACTGGCACGTGGGAAAAAATGATCCCTGACTTCCCTCGCACAGTAGACTAAAGCTGGCAGAATCAGGTCACAAACTAAAATTTCTTATTTATTTACTTATTTATTTTTGACAGAGAGAGACAGAGCACGAGGAGGGGAGGGGCAGAGAGACAGGGAGACACAGAATCCGAAGCAGGCTCCAGGCTCTGAGCTGTCAGCACAGAGCCCGACACGGGGCTTGAACTCACAGACCGCGAGATCATGACCTGAGCCGAAGTTGGCTGCTCAACCGACTGAGCCACCCAGGCGCCCCAAACTAAAATTTCAAACCTAAGAGTATAAGAATTCTAAACAAAAGCCAAAGAGGACATCTTCATGGTTTGGGATGGGCATACAAGACACAAAAAACATGAACTAGAAAAATAATTGATAAATTCAACTTGATCAAAATTAAACATCTTTGCTCTTTAAAAGATCCTGTAATCAACAGTTTCAGAAGGAAGTTTTTGAAGTGTGGAAGCTAACGAGTTGTTGGTGTCGAGGGGAGTGAGCAGCGCGGGGAACGGCAGGAACTGCGAGGCAGGGGGACAGGGCGTGTCAGAGGGGTGGCCAGGTCCTGGAGTTCGGGGGAGGCCCCAACACCACCTGCCAGGCGGCGTGCGCGACCCTCGCCTCCCCTAGTTCTCTTCCTGCTGCTCTTCCTCCGGGACCGTGCTCCCCTGCTGTCTCCTCCTCCCCCGCCCCCCAACGCCTGTTTTGTGCATGCAGGTCTCCCCGAGCTGTGTCCTGCTCCCCCCATCTCCCACGAGGGCTCTCTCATGCCTCCCACAGCTCAGCTTCACCGGGCGATGTCGTCTCAAGCCGACTTCTCCAGGCCTCCCCTCAGGGCCAGGCCCGTATTTCCAACCCGTGATTTGGACCTCTTCCCCTGCGGAACCTGGAGTCCGTCCCTCTCCCTGCCCTAAGCCCCTCACTCCCCCCAGACTCGTGGTCTTCCCTAATGGCCAAATATGGCATACGGGGCGCGGTGAGGGGAAGCATGGGCCCCGAGAGCACCAGGCCTGGACGTCAACCGGGGCTTTCTTCGGAGAACGGGAGTTTAGCCATTCTGCCCCTCCGGCCTCCCTCTGCACACACGCCCTCCCTCCATCTTTGGGAAACGGAAATTAAAACCAGAATGGGGTACTACCATGCACTCTCCAACGCAGCTGAAATTAAAGACCGTATGATCCGCTCCTGTTTCAATATTTAAACGTCAGGGCTCCCAAGCCCTTTACACCCCCGCTGTTTCCCTGGAGAATCAGCCGTGCCTTCAGGTCTGGCCAGGCCCCCGTTACACACCACGGTCTCGGGGCGCTCCTGTGTTTCTCTTCCGCAGCACAGATAAAGGTCGGTGAAGTCATTTCCTGCACCCCAGTCTGTCTCCTTCCTCCTTGTGGCAGAGGCCCACCAGGGCCTTCTACATAGAGTCTACCTACGCTAGGGGTTGGCGAACTTTTTCTGAGAAGGCCCAGAGAGCATGTATGTTCAACTTCCTGGGCCACAGGACCTCAGCTCCAACCATTCGGCTCTACCGTTGTAGCCAGGGAGCGGTGGAGACAATATGTGAAAAAGTGTGACAGTGATTCGATAAAGTTTTATTGATAAAACCAGGAGGTGGGCCGAAGGTCCAGTGTGCTGGTCCCTGGTCTAAATCACCAGCACCCGGTCCAGCATCTGGCACACAGCAGGTACTCAATGAATAAAGAAAAAAAAAAAAGCCCTTGTTTCTGGCAATTCGACGGAAACCAGTACGCGGGGAAGGAAGGCGGTTTTAGTGGAACGGTGGGGGTGGGATGGGGGACGGTGGAGGAGCAGCGGAGGGAGGAGCAGCTTCTCTTCCGGGAGCTGCCTTCACTGGCACGGCAGGCGTGGGGGACGGTCTGGCCTCGGCACAGCAGGTGAACTAGGGACATGTCTGCAGGCCACGACGAAGAGGCCGGCGCGGGGAGAAGAAGGGGAGAAGTGGTAAAGACAGGCTCCGGGGCTCAGGAGCGAGGGAGGTCGGGCACCAAAGGAGAAAGATACCTGCCGAGGCCGAGAAAAAAGAAACGGGGAGAAGCGGAAGGAAGTGACGGGGACACCTCGTCTTCCCCTTTCCTGTGAAATGGGAGCCCAGCCCGCCTGGTGAGGAGAGCGGGAGTCCGGGTGGGGAACCCCAGCGTCCGTCAGACTGGGGGGGGGGGTGGCTGGCACGTGGGTCAGTGGACGCCCAGGACGGGGCCGCTGTCCTCGTCCCCACTACCGGCACCACACCCCGCCGCGCTCTCTCTCCTTATCTGAGCGAGCACTCTTGACCCAGGTGGTGTCCGGAGACTCCAGAGCCGTGTTTCTAGCTCCGCCCCGGGGGGGGGGGGGGGACGTGTCACTCACTGAGTCACCAGCACGACTGGCTATCACTTCCTGTCACTTCGCCTTCCCAGGCAGGTAGCAACAGGCAGGCCCTGGGGCGGATGAGGTCACGTTTTCAACGTGTGCCCATACCCTGTTCTTTCTCGAAGGACACAGAAAGGCCTTTTCATTTCAGAAAGTCAGTAGGGCTTTCAGCTCCGCGCCTGCGAAGGGGACCGCGCGTGGTATAAAGATCTCTGCATCGGGCAGAACTGAATTTTCCTTTAAATGGAAGAAACCATTTGATCGGGGGTTTGCAATAAAAAAGCCCCATAACTATTTAATTTCATAAGCCCAACATAGTATTAAAGCCATAAAACACAACTTCTCACGGCCGAAGTCTTAATATTACAATACTTAGTTACCCAGAGAGGTTTTCTCCCGGTCAGGAACCTAGAGCCAGGCAGTTCCACTTACCCAAAGAACCGGACCCCAGGAAAAAGCTGCCGTCTCAACCTTAATTTCTTAATTCATTATTCCGACCAGAGCAGACCGTATGAGAAGGGTTCAGACAGGTTGGCGGTGGTGACGCGGCCGGCAGCCCTGTCCTGGGCGTCCCCTTACCCACGGGCCGGCCCTCCCAGTCTGACGGATGCCTCCTCCTTTGCAGGAAAAGAACTAAAAGCATCTAAATATCTTTTAGTTGCTGTCCCTGAAAAAGTATTATCTCTTTTCCTGCTGCTTTATTTCAAGATGTAATGGCG
Source organism: Paguma larvata (assembly GCA_030068075.1). Classification (NCBI taxonomy): domain Eukaryota; kingdom Metazoa; phylum Chordata; class Mammalia; order Carnivora; family Viverridae; genus Paguma; species Paguma larvata. The sequence continues at coordinate 44,716,344 of CM057844.1, read as the reverse complement.
GTTCCCATTTAAAGCCTGAAGTACATTCTAGTAAGTAAGGCTCTAACTTGTATTGTTATCTTGCAGTTTTCACCTCACAAATCAAAAGATGACCTTCCTAAGACGTGACAATCCTCCCGGTACCTTCAAGACCTTCCAGAGACGACGGAAACCGCCACCTGAGAACACACGCCCGAGCCCCCTCCCGGAACGCGCTTTCCAATTTGGAAGGACTTTCAAGACGCCTTTAGATTCGTATCCGATAAACTGAATCTCTTACCCTATTGTCGGGTTGATGTTCGGATCAAAACTGTCTTCCACGAACCGCCACACGATGCTCGATTTGCCCACACCTGTATCCTGGAAGAGGAGGAGACCGGTGAACACAAACAGGTCTACGTGCTTGCAGAGCTCAGAAAAACCGGCATACGTGCTAATTTTTGGAAGTTCAGGGACACAAAGAAGGTTTTCATCAACCGTCACTGGGAGTAATTAGATTTCAAAATGCACTGCAGGAGCGGGGTTCTGCGGTTTTCAGGAGACGTCAGAACCTTCTGAAAAACCCAAAGTTTCTGTTCAGGGTGAAAAGTGACGAACTCTCTTGTGAAACGTGTGTGAGGGAGCTATGGACTCTTGAATGACTTCTGAGTAATCCCTGATAAATCACAGCCCACCCTATTTGGGAAGGGGGAAGACGAGCCATTGGAGTCCCTTTCAGTCTTTAAAGCAGCAACTCAGGCCAGAGAGCATCGGTTCCACAAAGCGTGGTTCCAAGAGGCAAAGTTGCCCCGACGAGACAGGAAGCTGAAGCTTCCAACTAGTTTTTGGAGTTTTGTGATTTCAACTTTCCCCTGAGAAAGTAACTCTGCGAGAAGAGTCGGGGTGGGGGGAGGGGAATCCCACAAGTTCAAAAACTCCAAACAAACGAGACAGGAGACGAACGCTGCTCGGAAAACCTCAAGACCTGCTGTTGGTTCTACTCTGGAAGACTTGGCCGACTCCTAACTAGTACCTTAGTAGGAAACTATTTGGGAGCCGCTCTCAACCGGGACGCCGTGGAGAGGCAGGGAAGGCTCTTTACCCTCTGGGGGCGGGAGGAGTCCCTGGGCTTCAGGGAGGAACCGGGAGAAGGTCCCTCCGGGCCAGCAGGACCTTCGGGAGCGGGTGGCAAGGTGGGCAAGGACGGCCCGGGGGCCGGAGGGAGGGTCCCGGGGCAAGTCCCGCACGGAGACTGGGGGAAGGGGCGGAGGGGACTTGGGCACGCTTGGGTCCCCGGCTTGCCCGGCCTCCCGAGGCCCTCCCGGACGGCCCGCCGCCACTCACCCCCAGCAGACACACTTTGAGCTCCCTGAGCGCCATGGCCCGGGAGCCAGGGGCGCGGGCCCGCCGCCGCCCTAAGTTGAAGAGGGAGAGGCCGGGCCCAGCACGAGCATCCCCCGGCGCCGCTGCCGCACGGCTCAGGCCCGGCCGCGGGGCGCGCAGAGGCGGCGGCCGTCCGCTCGCCAGCCCTCGGCCCGTCCCGTCCGCCGCCAGGAGCGCGGGGCCCGCCTCAGCAGCCCGGACAGTGCTTCGGCCTCCCGGGCGCCGCTGCCGCCGCCATCTTGGGACGCCTTGCCGGGTCACCTGACCTCCCCGCCCACCTCGGCAGCCACCTTCGCCGCGAGGGCGGGGCCGGCCGGCGCCGAGAAGCTCGCGGGGAGGTGCCGGCTCCGGGGGGCGGGTCCCCGAGCCCAGGCCCCGCCCCTCGCCCACCGGCCCCGCCCCCAGCGCGGACCCCGCCTCCTGGCCCATCCCAAGATGGCGGGTGAGTGGGGTGGGCTCCCTGGGCGCAAGGACGGCCCCCTCCCCCAAGCTGGGACCACCTTGGGAGGCCCGGAGACCCCAGCCCGCCCCTGACCCCGCCTGCCTCGGCCCCTCTCCTTATGTGTAACTCCTGTGTGTTTCTTGGTTTTCAGAGATCCCTCTGTACTTTGTGGACTTGCACGGTGACTTAAGACGATTGTAAGTAACAGTTGGGGCGCCCCCGCCCCTCCCGGGGAACCTCTCACGGAATTCGGGGTGCACGGAACACCGCGGGAGAACTACAGGCCAGACCCTCCCCGTTGGGACAGAAGCGCAGGACCCCCAACTTCCTGGATGCACTTGTGGCGGTCCCTCCTCACTGGGCGGGGCGAGGATGGGGAGCCCTCCCTTCCTAGGGGAGGATTTTGGTCGTTGTTGGGAAACTTCTGACTTCCGGTCACTTTTTTTCTCTTCCTCCTCCTCGCCCGCCGTCGTCGTGGAGGATAGGGGGGCTCGTCCCAAGTCCTGGTGACCGAGGGCGGGAGGAGGCGTAGCCACCCTCCACCTAGGGTCTCCGCTGTTACCCTGGGACTCTTCCCACGGCCGCAGGGTTTCGGAGTTTGGCTGGTCCCGCCCTTCGTGTGGCCGGCCACAGACTTGCAGGGACTGCTCACGTGGACTGGCCACAAGCCCAGCTCCATCACTTATCCCAAGGAGCCCTTTGGCGCCGGCCTTCCTCGGGTGGGTCCCTAAACTTGGCCCCTCCTGCCCTCCCCCTTCTCTTTGGAATCACTTTAAGGACCGAGGGCTGGGGGAGGTGTCATCCTGTAAATTCAAGTCCCCATTTCCTTTCCGTTCAACAAACATTTCTTGAGCACCTACTTATTCTGGGCCAGGCCACGTGCAGCGCCCTAGACTTACAAAGAAGAATCAGACAGGGAGGCAGCGCCCAGGGGGTTCACAGTCCAGGAGGAGAGCTGACTTGTAAACAAAACCACCAGACCCCGCGACTTCGGCTGGTGAAGGAGGCTGGTACACCCATCAGAATAGCTCCTGTTAATTTCCTTCCCTGTCTACAGGTTCCTGGGAGCAAGAGTTGGTGTTTATTGGAAACTTACCACAAGTCTGGCATGGTTTTAAAGGCTTTACAGACATCTCTTTTAGAAGGAAGCCACTATATTAAAGTAGGATGGCCCTGGGAGGGGTGACGGAGCCAGCGGTGAGGAGCACAGGTCCTGGAGTCAGGTGGCCAGAAGATGGAGGAGGTCCTCTGTCACTCTTTACTGGCTCTGTGATCTTGGCCGGGTCGCTGTACCACTCTGGGCCTCAGTGCCCCCTCATCTGTAAAATGGGCAGAATAGTGTTCCATCTCAAAGGCTTTGGTGAAGGTTAAATGAGTAAAAGGTTTAGCGTGAAGCTATGTGTATAAACAGTAAACAGTAGCTGCCACTATTATTGTTATCAATGTGATCATTATTCATATTATTTCTTTAATACTGTTGAGCCAGGTGCAGTGTAGACCCTGGGTTCACAGAGATGAGTGTTTTCAGCCAGCGGACATCAGCGAATGGACGAAACGTAGCACTTCCATTGGTAGACATCAGTGAGCGTCTGCTAAGTCCCCTTTTATTGATGGACTTGGTACTTGGCCCGGCTGGAGGAGCGGACTGCTGGCTGCTTGAGGTCTCTAACAAATCAGCCCAAAACTTAATGGCTTAAACCAACAGCGTTCTATTACTGCTTCCGGTTCTGTGGGTTGACTGGGTGATGCAGAAGCTTCGTGCTTTCTCGGTTGACCTCTGGGAAGGGGAGCCGGCCGAGATGGCTTCGCGCACGGGCACTCTTGCCGGACCGTCGGACAGGACCTCTGCCTGTCTCCAGGTGCCGTTTCCACCTGGTTTGGTTGGGCTTCTCAAAGCATGGTGGCTGCAGGCAATCGGACCTCTTTCCTGGCGGCTCGCTTCCTTCGGTCTTTTTTGTAGACATGTACAAAACGGAAGTAAGAGACCGTAGGAAGAATAATTATGATTTTATATTGGCCTTGTTTGAACAAGTATTGGACATTTGAGCCTTTTTTTTTTTTTAACATTTATTTATTTTTGAGAGACATAGAGACAGAGCATGAGCAGGGGAAGGGCAGAGAGAGAGGGAGATACAGAATCCAAAGCAGGCTCTAGGCTCTGATGAGCCATCAGCACAGAGCCCGAGGCGGGGCTCGAACCCACAGACGTGAGATCATGACCTGAGCTGAAGTCTGCCACTCAACCAACTGAGCCACCCAGGTGCCCCCATTTGAGCCTTTTAATGGAGGAGGCCTTAACGATTCCGGAGCAGACCGCCGAAGCCTTGCCCCAATGGAAGGAAGCTAGTGTTACGGCTCTGAATACGTCCACGCCTTGTGTGCTGCAGCTTTGGGAGGCTGGTGGGGCTTCCTGTTTGAGGGGTGGGAGCTGCGAGATGCTGTGCTCTGTGACTTTACAATGTAATTGATTTAAAAGCCATAGTAGGCTGGCCTGTCCCCGCCCCCCCAGCACCCGGGTCCCACCTTTATACCTTACCGTGCTGGTGTCGGGAGGCGTTACCACGTTATCACACCGTGATTGGCAGCAAGGACCCTGAGGGCCTGTGAGCCACTTCTTGCCTTTAGTTGTGTCATATTGGGCAAGCGGGTCCATCACTCACTCATTCCATTTAATTCCTTCATCCGGAACATGGTAGAAGAGTAGGAGATGTCCCGCAGGAGTGACAGGACCAGATGAGATGGTGCACACAGAACATTTTAGCTCGAGTCTGATGTAACGACTTTTACAGTCAACGAATTCGTTACTGTTATTTTCATCATCATGACTAGTGCTGGGCTTTCATGTCAGATTTTCTGATTCAGTGTTTATAGTTCCCACTCCGGGTGGTAGCAGAGAGTATTCTAATTCTACAAATGATCAAACTGGGACTCAGAGAAGCTAAGTAACTGACTTATCCAGTGTGGCACAGCTCATGAGTGATAGAACCGGCAGTCATGCTCTGTTCCTTCTGACTCTCCTTTTTTTTTCTGCCGCCCAGATCAGCCTCACAAATGTTCTGCACCTAATGGTAGGGGCATGGCTGTCAGCTTGAGTGGTTTTGTGTCTGTCGCCTTCTTTGGGTGTTTTGTCGAAGCGATGCGGTAACTGCTTCATTTAGGCTCTCAGTCGCTTTGGGCAGGGACACAGGTCATCCTTTTTATAACCCGATGTCCTGTATGAGGTAGGTGTTTAATTAATGTTGTTACTTGTAACAATAATGGATTACAAGGCCTGTCTGATTTACTTTGTGATTCTTGATTAAATCTGGCTAACTTCAAAAAAAAAAAAAGCCTTAATGAATGGATGCCTCGTTTTTAAAAAACCATTCAGAGTCTTCAGGCCATCGCAGCACAGAAAAGATTTAATTTTAGAGAGTCAGCTTGCTGAATTCCTCCTCTCGAGAGCAGAAAGTGTGCGGGGTGGCCTGGCACATTGGTCCCCGTGGAGGATTGCACCAGAAAGCGGAACCGTGTGAGTTCGTGCCTAAGGGGCCTCTGAATTTGCTCACAGCATGTGCAGCCCGAAGAGGTGTTACTCTTGGCGAGGTTTGTTGGCCCATTAGAATTTAAGTGTATGTTGGTGGTAAGTGGAAAAAACAAACAAACAAACAAACAAAACGAGAGCAATCTATCGTGGATGAAAAGACACCTAAGCGACCCTATCCACAGATGCGGCGTGGGGTCCTACTTGGGCTCTTACTGAACAAACCAGCTTTAACAAGACATGATCGAGACAGCTGGAGAAAATTGAACTTGGACTGGGTAGCAGATGACGTTAAGAATCATTAATAATTTTGTCAGATGCAATAGCGGTATCACCGTTTCGTTCGGAGGAGAAAGGCCTTATCTAACAGAAACAAACAAGTGTTTATGGGTGAAATGATTTGCTGTGGGAAGTCTGCGTCCAGATACCGCAACAAGTAATAAACGGGCACGAAGTTGGGAAGAAGGATAAGCGGGAGAAAAAGGGTTGAGGCTGGTTGCTGGGGACATGGGAGTCGATTAGACTGTTCTCTCGTGTTTGCATACGAGAGGAAATTCCCGGGGTAGGGGTTTGAAGAAACGAGATGAAAGTTTCCTATGTGATCAGACATCCGCACAAAGAGCTGGGAAGCCGGAGGTTCCGAAGGCCCCGCAAAGTTACAGCGAGATGCATTTTAGCTTCGAAAGACAGACTGGTGGAATGTATTAGCGTTTAGGGAACAGTGTGTTTGTTTCAGACGTTTAGTTGTTTTTTTAAAAAAATTTTTTTTTAACATTTATTCATTTCTGAGAGGCAGAGAGACAGAGCTCAAGCAGGGGAGGGGCAGAGAGAGAGAGGGAGACACAGAATCCGAAGCAGGCTCCAGGCTCCGAGCTGTCAGCACAGAGCCCGACGCGGGGCTCGGGCTCACGAGCCATGAGACCATGACCTGAGCCGAGGTTGGACGCTGAACGGACTGAGCCGCCCAGGCGCCCCATCAGACATTTAGTTTTTAAGAGGTATCTATCTAGGAAAGAAGTTGGAAGAGGGCATACTTCTACTGAAGGGAAAACCTAGGTGCCAACAAGCGGTACCTGAACTTTTGTAGAAAATAGGATTGGCTGAGTCAGAGGAGTGTAGACAGACCCCTTGGGTCTTACTGCTGGAAGGAGCAGCGGTGTTTAAGCTTCAAGACACCCTCCGGAGTACAAAGCGTTCCATTTCAGCTGCTTGGTTCCGAGTCGGTGAGAACGCCGTGTCCAGGGACCGCAGGCAAGCTGTGTGCCCCCAGAGCGGAGAAGCCGTATTAATTTGAGCCCAGAACCAAACCATTGAACTTGTTCTCTGAACCGTAAGATAAACTTGAATCAAAGATCGTCCATTAAAAAAAGAACCCCAAACCCCTCCCGGTTAAGTGAACCAGTTTGGACAGGAACAGGAACGGGAGTACGCTAATACTTGGGAAATCGAACACAGTCGGGACATGGCGCTAGTCTCTAACTGAGGTGGGCAGTTTCTTTTTTCTGTCAAGGCTCTGATAGTCAAGATTTTAGGCTTTGTGGGCTGGAAGGTCCGATGCAACCAGTTAAGCCTGCCGTTGTAACCCGGAAGGACTCACAGGCCTACATTAATGAATGGGCTTGGCTCTTTTCTAATAAAACTTCATTGACGAATGCAGCCTGTGGGCCGGATTCGGTGCCCGGGCCACATCGCCCCGACTTCATTCTTTCAGAGCCTCTGAGGGTATTAGCTAAGCCAGCCTTCCCAGGCTGTCTTTCCCACCAGGTTCAGTGTGAAAGGCTGAGCTCTTTGCCGGCACAACCTCTGTTCTGTTAACTAACCCCTTAACACGGTGCTCAAAGTTCGCCTCTCATTGTTCCTGTGGGCGTGCCGGGGATAAAAACACATACCTCTCTCCTCCAGCGGGATGAGGTGGCGAGGAACAGAAGAGGCAGAGTGGTAGGCTCAGTATCACCTTTGCTTCCCCTCCGATCATTATAATGCATCTTTCTTTCGTTGCTCTGTGCTTTCCAGTTCCTGTGAGACAAGCAGAGAGACATCAGAGATTCCCTGAAATGGTCTCTGTTTAAAAGGAGAGCGTTTTTTGTTTTGTTTTGTTTTGTTTAAGAAAGTGTTTTTCTAATGTTTATTTATTTTTGAGAGACAGAGAGGCAGAGTGTGAGCAGGGGAGGGGCAGAGAGAGAAGGAGACACAGACTCCAAAGCGGGCTCCAGGCTCTGATCCGTCAGCACAGAGCCCGACGCGGGGCTCGAACTCACAAACCCTGTGATCATGACCTGAGCCGAAGTCGGACACTCAACTGACTGAGCCCCCCAGGCGCCCCGAGGCAGGGTATTTTTAATTATATTTTGTTCCCAAGCAAAGCTCCCAAGGGGCGCAGAAAGACTAAGTAACTTGCCCCCAGACAACACAACTGCAAGTGGCAGAGGTGGCCTTCAGACCAGGGAGTCTGGCTGCAGAATTTATACAAAGCCACCATGCGTCGGCTGTAGTACACAACTAATGTTTATTAAGGACCTGTTAAGTCTCAGATACTCCACGAGGCCTGATGGACCCAGAGGAGAATAAATCAGACCTGATTTCTGCTCTCACGGAGCTTTCAGTCCGTTGGCAGAGATAGCCTTGGAAAAGCCAACATCAATGAGTGAGCCAAGTTCAGGAGTGGTGGTGGGGGAGGGGGGGGTGCAGGCGTGTGACAGGTGAGTGTGATCATCAGTGCCAGGCAAGGCCGTTGGAGTGACGGAGCTGCTGCTCTACCTCGAGTGGCCAGAGAAGGCTTGTCTGGAGCTCTTGACAGGTGCTCTAGGATTCGAGTGACAGGATGGGGACGTTCTCACGTGGAGCTGGAGAGGGCGTCTGGGCATGGCAGACAGTGAGGGCACAGGCTCTGAGGCTGGGCGCACTGGTTCTTGGCCAGGACCAGCGCCCCTGGAGCACGGTGAGCCCTGGACACAGGAATTGGGGGGAGGGGAGGAGTGGTGGTGGTGGGACCATGCGTGACCTTTGGTCCCTCATAGGGCAAGGGTTTGCCTTTTGCTCAAGGGGCCCTGGGGTGCCCCTGGAGAGTTCTAGTCGGGGGCGTGCCTGGAGCTGAGTTGCATCGTAAGGGACGGACTGTGGAGAAGCCAGCCTGGGCCGGAAAGGGCGCTGCCGTCCAGGGGTCCAGGCAAGGGCGATGGCGTCCTGATGGAGGAGGTGGGTGTGAGGGCAGCGAGAGGGGTCGATAGAAAGTTCGAGCACCGGAGAGTCGGCTCGGAGACGGACCCTGTGGCGGCACCTCTGCCTCCCTCCACCCAGGCGCCTCTCCTCGCCCTCCCCGAACCCCGTGGCGGCGTTTAAGCCCAGCATGGCCAGATGTCCGTTCTTGTCCGGCAGGCTCGCTCTTCCCCATCTTGTATCCCCAGGGCCTAGCACGCCGGACGGCGGCCTAACAGCTGCAGAAGCGCACGCCGAGTAAATAAACCAGGCAGAACGTGAGGGCGGAGTTCGTGTTTTCCTTCGGAGACGCTTTCAAGGTGTGTACAGGAGCTCCTGGGAGCACGGTCGAGGAGGCCACCGAAAAGGCCCCCGGTAGGGTTCTGGGGCAGAGTTAGGACCGAAGAGAGTGGTGGATGGAAGCTGGAGCCGGGGAATGGAGCCCCGGGGCAGCAGAAGCTTCTAGTAGCGAGCCCTGGGGAACAGACATCCCAGAGGTAAGAAACCCGGGGACCCTTGAAGCCAAGGGTTTTGTTTCTTTGGGTCGTTTTGTGTGGGTCGGCCATTCCTGCCACTTGCCACTGAAGGGTCAGGCAAGAAGAGGACCGAAGACCAGCCCCAGGTTTTGGTAGTCGGCAGGTCTGTAGTGACCTCGGTGAGAGCTTTTCCAGGGCAGCCAAGGAGCAGAAGCCAGACCAGAGTCAGTTGGGAAGGCGTGAGGAGCTAAGGCAACGCCACCTTTAGTTCACCCGCTCGGCGGTCGCTTACTGAGTAGCCCTGGTGTTCCAGGCACTGGCTAGCGATTGGGCGCTTTGGGGAACGGTCACCATTCTTGCGAGCTCCCAGCCCAGCAGGGGAAGAGAGACCTGTTCAGGGAGACACAGCTGGAAGGATTGAGGTCAGTTGCTTTTCTTGGACAGAAGAGCCCACAACACATTTGCATTATTTTATCTACTCTGAAAACCCTAAAAAAAAAACAAAACGATTCGAATGGCCCAATAATTCTACTCTAACAAGATGTGAGTGTATCGTTCTCAAAAAGACATGGTCATAGTAGCACTATTCTTTTTTATTTCTTAAATCTTTAGCACTCTTTGTGGTTTCTGAGCCTCGTTAACTTCATCTGTAGATTAACACTTCAGATATATTGAATAGGTTAGGAGAAAAAAGTCAAGTAATAATAACATATTAACAATGTACTGTTACCCGATATTGTATTATTTACTCTGGATACATTCCCTTAGTAATTCTATAATAATCTTTTTTTTTCTTCATATTATGTATGTATATATATATACATAAAATATGTATATGTAACTTATTTATTTTTTATTTTTATGTATTTTTTAAATTTTTTATTGAAGCATAATTAACATATAGTGTTATATTAGTTGTACACTGTAACGATCAACAATTCTATACATTGCTCACTGCTCGTGATGAGTGTGCTCTTACTAAATTTTTTTTTATGTTTATTTATTTTTAGATTGAGAGAGAGAGAGAGAGACAGAGCATGAGTAGGGGAGGGCAGAGAGAGAGGGAGACACAGAATCAGAAGCAGGCTCCAGACTCCGACCTGTCAGCGCAGAGCCCAACGTGGGACTTGAACCCATGAACCGTGAGATCATGACCTGAGCTGAAGTCAACGTTTAACTGACTGAGCCACCCAGGTGCGCCACAGTAAGTGTGCTCTTAATCTCCTTTGTCTGTTTCACCCATCCCATAGCGCTATTCTTAATACTCAGAAACGGGAACCCGCCCACACGTCTATCATGAATATGCTCTCCGTCGTGGACCGTGAATCTTGGTTCCATCCACACCGCGGAACGCTATGTAGCTGTGATAGTGAATGACCTAGAAGTCTGCCCAGTCGTGTGGACGGACTTCACAAACAGAATGGTGAGTGACAGAAGCCAGACGCAAAAGGGTGCGTACCGCGTGATCGTATTTGTACGAACTACGAGAACAGGCAAAGCTAATGGCATCCAGGCTGTGCGAAGGCAGGAGAGTGGTCACGCCTGGGGTAGGATAGGAAGTGGAAGGGAGCACGGGTGCTGGTTACACTGGCGTGTTCACTCTGTGAAAATCCGTCAAGTGGAACACTTGCTGTTTGTACACTTTTCCATATAGAGTCACGCTTCGATTTTCTAAAAGGACCTGATTTTTTTCTTTTAAATGTTTATTTATTTTTGAGACCGAGAGAGACAGCATGAGTGGGGGAGGGACAGAGAGAGAGGGACACACAGAATCCAAAGCAGGCTCCAGGCTCTGAGCTGTCTGCACAGAGCCCGACGCGGGGCTCGAACTCATGGACTGCGAGATCATGACCTGAGCCGAAGTCGGACGCTCAACCGACTGAGCCACCCAGGCGCCCCATAAAAGGACCTGATTTTTAAAATCGAGGTGCAAGGGAGAGTGTAACGGTGGAGCGAGGGGAAAGGAGTCAGCGAAAAGGGAGCGATGACATGCCGGCTTTTTTAAAAACAGCTTCTTATTTCTTTATTTCAAGTCCTCCCTACACCCAACCTGGGGCTGGAATTCACCACCCAAGATCAAGAGTCGCATGCTCTGCTGACTGAGCCGGCCAGGCGCCCCCGAAAGGGGAAGACGACAGAGCGGAAAGAGTGGAAGACTGCGGGGGTTGGATTGAATGAGACAGAGCTCGGTGCACCCACAGAAGAGCATGCTTCTTCCAGAAGAAGGAGGGCGAGCTTCCTAGCAGTTCGGCCAAGGTGGCCAGCGGAGACGTGACTTGACGTCGCTCAGCGGTGCCTGACGACTTCAAATATTTTGAACGCTAGGAATGTCGAGACCCACCTGCACCTACACGGACCCCAAAGGTTGTTGGTTTTGTTTTACAACCTGTTTTCCCTTTCGAATCTGCTTCAAATCTGACTGGAGAAGTCGCTGCATATTTATTTGAGTAGGATCTTTCCGCTCGGTAATATTATATAACGTCTGGCACTCTCCCACCTCCGCCGACTCCATCCCCAGCCCGGCGAGTCGGCAGGAAAATGGAGATGCCAGGAAAATGGAGATGCGGAATGTCAGAAGGGGGCACACGCACTGCTTGGAGCGGCCGAGTGCCTTCCTAGCAGGTAACCCGAGTAAATGTTTCCCATTGGCCATCAGTGTAAAAGTCCGAGTCATAAATAATGACAGGTTTTTGGAAGCATAATTAAAGCCACAAATCAAAGGGGGGGTTTCCACGTATGCAGAGTGTGGAAAGGACGGCCGCTCGTGAATTAGGTCGCTCTTTTCTGCCAGCCCGTTGCACGGTGCGAGTAAGGACCGTCAGTAGCCCTCAGAGATTTGCAGGAGAACACATTATGCATCGGTCGGAGCTGCCGATACAAGAGCTAATAAATCAGCGTGGGTCTCGTTAGAGAACGGCATTTATACAGAGAAAGTTGGCTCACGCAACTTGCTGTGGAAATTTAGTTAAGTCAGCAAGGACCCGCCGTGTGCGGGGGTCCGTTTCCCCCCAAACGCCAGTGAAGAAGCGAGAGCGTTCTTTGTTAGAGGGGCCAGGCTCGTCTAGTCTGTCCGTTAGACATCGTCCCGAGAGAGGAATCTGCGCTGATGAATGAAACCCCTTTAAATAACACATTAACGGGTGGTTTACTGCGGTTTCCCCCAAAATCACTTAAGGCCTTATGAAGACTCCGTATTTGTTGGTCGCAGAGTGGCTGATGAGAAGCTCTGTAAAACCAGCAGTTGCGTAAGTTCCACATGGCTGTGCTCTTCTTTTTTTTTTTTAAGTACAAATTTTGCAAGTCAGGCTAAAGGCCTTCTTGGTCACCATCGACCAATATCCCAGCGTCCTGAGATGGACACAGAGTGGGCCCACCTCTCACGTTCTCCCCGCCGAGGTCCCCTCGTGCTGTGTCGGAGACAGAATATTGGATTGTGTGGATAATTGGGCTGGCCCGGGGCGGCATGTCTCCCGCAGACGTGCAGTGACAGGCCGACGTGCGGAGTGCGGGACCGTAAATACTGGGAATGCCTGGAGAACAGAATCTTAATGAAAACGCTCGCCGGGGTAGACACGCGGTGACCTTCTGCCTCCGTCTCTCCCTCTGTCGCCTCTGGGTCCATAAAGGTATCTCATTGGGTATGTTTTACTGTGTTTATTTTTTTTCTCTCCTTTCCCCTTAAAACCAATCCTAGCGTGTCTGTTCAGCCAGGGTCTGGGGGCTTCCTGTGAAATCTCTGGCTTCCCCAAACTGGTCAGAGGCCGCAGACACTCAGTGTCCTTTCCTCTGCTCTGCTCTTCCCTTCATCTGGAATGTTCTTTTTCCCTTTCCCGGATCCTCTCCCTCTTCCCTTGTGGCGAATTCCCACTTGCTCTTGAAGGCCCAGCTCCAATAGCCCCCTGTTGTAAGGAAGCGTCTCCCATCCCCCCTTCCTCTCCCAGGCGGGGCTGGCTCCTTTCCTGGGTCGTTTCTATCTGTCTCCTGTGGCTCTTGCCACCTGAGTACCGTGGGCTATTACGTGTGCGACGCCCTTTGTTCCCTTGGGAGCGTTTCGAGTCCAGGACCGTGTCTTTCTCCTCTCTGAATCACCAGTACTGAATTATGGTTTGCCGGCGTCACCTGAGCCTAACCGCAGCGGGAGGAAGATATGTTCGGGGTGGGTTCGCTGTTAGCGCGCTTTCGGTTTCGGTACTAGATCGTTTGATCTTCTTCTCAGTGCAAAACGGCAGTGACATTTCTTTCTTTGTGTTCGGTTATATGTTCTGTACTTTGAACCCGTAAAAGCACATTCACCTAACGTTATACTTAAGACATTAATTTGTGCTTAGCCTGTCGCGAGACAGATGGGTGTCTTGCAAAAAGCATCGACACCCAGGCAAGTGTTCAGGGATCCATTGTGTTTCACGAGAGCATCCTCATCTATTTCACGCCCCAGACTGTTTGAAATGATGAATATACTGGCTGTCTTCATTATTTTTGGTAGATGACCCTTGAGTTAACAACGTAAAAGAGGGATGAATCCTTTTTTCCTCAGAGTTCTAGGTTCCGGACGTATGATTTTCTGGTGGTGGAATTTTAAAACAAGGAAGAGTTTGTTCTTTTTTTTTTACTTAGTCACCTAGCGTCAGGTTAAAGGATTGTAGGTTACGTTTTTCTTTGCAAATGGATCAGGACCTCATCGAAGAGAAGCCGGTCTCCTCTTGGGTTCTGTGGGTCAGGGCTGCCGCTTCAGAACCGCGCTGGTTTGGGTTGCACGGTGGAGGTAGGCTGCAACCCCTTTTAGCTAGTTAGCTGGGCTTTAAAACTCGACTGTCCCTCCGGAGGGCGGGTGGCAGCCACAGCCGCTGAGTGGGACGGAGCAGAGTCTCGGGGACGTCGGCCACACGGTTCAGGGAAGCGTGGCGGCGCACGGGGGTGCAGCCACGAGATGTGGCAGGAGAGGCCGCCCACCCCGCTGTGTCAAGCTAGCAATCCTTCCAGGCCCTTCCCCTGCTGGTCTTTCTTAGCTTTAAATGATCCATCGTTTGGGCAGAGGGTCAGTGCTGTCCCGTGTAAACTTGCGGGGGGACTTGGTGCGTGGTGGAAACCCGGGGGGTGGCCGCCGCCCACAAGCTCGTCGCCTCACAGTGGAGATAGCAGACGAAGTCAGTCGTGGTCGGTCTTGGTTTTTATATTTTAAATTGAGCCAAGGAGGCTTGAAGTTATTATTAGGAGCGATTTTCTTAAAAAGGCTTTGCTTTTCTGCATTCTATTAAGCTTTCATCAATGGAGTAGGTAACGTTTTTTTTAATATAGGAAAACACACTGAAAAAATTAGAACTAGGAGATAGTTGTCCGCTCCTTCGTATTTCTCACTTGAAAACTTGAGATGCCTGGTGTTCGTGGGGGACCTGGGCTTGCGGGGTCTGAGAATCCTTGACCACTCGTGATATCACTACATAGACCTCAGCTCTTGGGTTCCCGCAAACAGTTCAGCAGACAACAGGCCCTCTTAGCAGTGGCTAGAAATGTAAGTTCTAGAAAATTCTCTGTGAGAGCAGGAGTCATTTTATGTGCTGCTGACCTGTCAGGAGGCACAGCAAGCTGGCTTGGCAGATCTTTACCATTCATTCATTCAGCAACTTTAATTGAGTGCCTGCTGTATACCAGGTGTATCAGCGAGTCGAAGATTTTTTCACGGGTGCGGGGGGGGGGGGGGTGGGGCGGGAGGAGTCGACCAGCTGCTAAGCAGTAAACCTAGGATGTAAACATTTTGTGTGTTACAAGGTGGTAGTTTCTCTGGAAAATAGGACGGTAGATCGTGGTGGAGTGGGAGAGAGGTGGGAGGCCTGTAATTTCAAAACCAAGGTCAGGGAGGACCTCCCCGAGTGGATGAATGAGCAGATTTTAAAGAGGAGAGGGAGGGGCGCCCCGGGGGGCTCAGGTGGCGAAGGTCTGACTCTTGATCTTGGCTCAGGGTGTGATCTCACAGTTGGTGAATTTGAGCCCCGCACCGGCTCTGCGCTGACGGTGCGGAGCCTGCTTGGGATTCTTTCTCTCCCTCCCCTGCTCTTACTTGCTCTATTTCTGTCTCTCTCTGTTTCTCTCTAAAAAATAAATAAATAAACATTAAAAAAAAAAGTGTTAAAAAAAAAAAAACAACAGAAGGAGGTTATCAGCCAGCACACCTAGGGGAAGAGAGTCCCAGGCAGAGGGACCCACCTTGCGGTGCGAAGGCCCTTAGCCGGGGAAGGGACAGGAATGTTCGGGAAGTAGCTGGGAGCCATGTGGCTGGAGGAGAGGACAGTGAAGGGGAGCAGGAGCAGTGGGAGTGCTCAGAGGGACAAAGGTGGATCTGTCCTACTGACCCCAGACCCCGCCCTTCGTGGGACCAGCCACTCACGGGGGACTGTCCAGGTAACACACCTGATCGCTCTTTTACGGCGGTTCTCAAATGGGGGCAGCGTCGGGAGTTGTCTTTGATTGTCACAGCTTGGGGACAAGGTGCTCCTGGCATCTAGCGAGTTGAGGCCGGGAATGTTGCCGAGCGTCCTGCAGCATACAGCCCCTGCCACAGAGAGCGAGCGGTCAGTCGTGCCGAGGCGGAGAAATCCTACTGTTATTCTCTCGTTCATCAGGCGTTGATTGATTCGGTCTGTCTTGGAAGACTTAATAAAAAAACAACATTAAAACATCGTGGAAAGAGGTCGTTAATCACAGCACCTGGTAAGATGCCTTCACAAGTGAGATTGAAGATGGCGCTGGCCATTTTCGCTCACTTTGTGGAGAGGAGATCCAAACCTTGCTTGCGTGGACATTTTAGTAACTCTGGTGCTTTTCTGAGAGCTAAAAAAAAATCGAATCTGTCAATTATAGGTAAATAGTAATCATTTCACTGATAATCTCATTATTAATATTTATTCATTCATTTATTTATTTAACTTATTTAGTATAATTTATTGTCAAATTGGCTTCCCTACAACACCCAGTGTTCCTCCCAACAAGTGCCCTCCTCGGTGCCCATCAGCCATTTCCCTTCTTCTCCGCCCCCCATCAGCCCTCAGTTTGCTCTCTGTAGTTAAGAGTCTCTGATGGTTTGCCTCCCTCCCTCTCTGTTTGTAACTATTTTTTCCTCTTCCCTTCCCCCATGGTCTTCTTTCTGTTCAGTTTCTCAAGATCCACGTATGAGTGAAAACATATGGCATCTGTCTTTCTCTGACGTATTTCACTCAGCATAATACCTTCCAGTTCCATCCACGTTATTGCAAACGGCAGGATTTCATTCTTTCTTATTGCCACGTAGTATTCCATTGTGCATATAAACCACATCTCCTTTATCCACTCATCAGTTGACGGACACTTAGGCTCTTTCCATAATTTGGCTGTTGTTGAAAGCGCTGCTCTAAACATAGGGGTACATGTGTCCCTGTGCATCGGCACCCCTGTATTCCTTGGGTCAATTCCTAGCAGTGCTATTGCTGGGTCATAGGGTAGGTCTATTTCCATTTTTTTGAGGAACCTCCACACAGTTCTCCAGAGCGGCTGCACCAGTTTGCATTCCCACCAACAGTGCAGGAGGGTTCCCCTTTCTCCACATCCTCGCCAGCATCTATAGTTTCCTGATTTGTTCATTTCAGCCACTCTGACCGGTGTGAGGTGGTGTCTCGGTGGCTTTGATTTGTCTTTCCCTGATGCCGGGGGCCGTTGAGCATCGTTTCTTGTGTCTTCTTTGGAAAAGTGTCTATTCATGTCTTCTGCCCATTTCTTCACTGGATCATTTGTTTTTTGGGTGTGGAGTTTGGTAAGTTCTTTATAGATTTTGGATATTAGCCCTTTATCCGATATGTCTTTTGCAAATATCTTTTCCCGTTGGATAATCTCATTAATTTAGATTCAAGTTTGAAAAGGGCCAGGATGTTGATCCCACAGGGAAAATGTTTACCTAGAAATTTTTTTTCAGTACTTGGAATAAAAGGCACTATTTATTATTATTATTTATTATTTGCATCGCATTTATTATGAATGCAATGTTATTAATGGGAATGTTTTTTCCTCAGATTACACTAATCCAGTACTTTTCAGAAGTCAGTCTTTTTTTTTAATGATTATGTTTTTGAGATTGAGAGAGAGAGAGTGGGAGTGAGTGGGGGAAGGACAGAGAGAGGGAGAGAGAGAATCCCAAGCAGTCTCTGCACCAGCAGCCCAGAGCGTGACCCAGGGCCCGATCCCAGGTACCAGGAGATCATGCCCTGAGCCGAAATCAAGAGTCAGATGCTCGACCGGCCGAGCCCCGGAGGAGCCCCCACAAGCCTCTCCCTTCTGTACTGCTCAGCTTATTCTTGCTTTATTTATATGCCATCTATGTTTTTCTTTATATGAAATGACTTCTTTTTAAACAAATTTGGAAAACTTGTAGCAGTTGCTCAACATGAAACTTAACCAAAATATCATAAGATAAAAATAAAATGATGTTAAATTCTAGATAAACAGAGTTGCCTGCACAAGTCTGGGAGGGTAAGACCAAGTGTGCTGTATCAAAAAGGAAGATTCGCCAGTTTTAGGGAAGAGTTCAAGACATGCTGGCACCAAAAGGAAACTTTGTTGATTTAATTAGAGAATCGAATGGGAATGACTTACCCACTGTGTGAGTTAGTGATGCTCAGTGTACTTCCCTTGTCACCCTGGGGGATGTGGTGTCCCAAGCTGTCCCTACTCTGTGGCCAGGTGGCTGGCTGGCCGGGGTCAGAGCTGCAGTCGGAGAGTGCGGGACCAACTCGAGGCCCACTGGAGTCCGGTTCTCTGGCTCCGACTGGCCGCCAGCCGCATACTAATGCGGGGCTCCCGCAGACCGGTGACACTTAGATCACTGGGGTCTTTGTTCTGTGGAAGACGCGATCTGCAGCTCTGGTTTTAAAAGTCCCCGGAAGTCAGATCTGTCACTATTTCAGGTGTGCTTTACACATCCTGACTCCCTCTGCCCTTCCTTACGTGTTTACCGTGAATCCCCGATACTTCCTGCTTCTGTAGTCATTGTTAGGACGATTGGATGTTTTTGATTGACTCGTACACTTTATATTGAACGTCCGAATGCCTTTATTTTATTTTAGCAGTCGTAGGGAGGTTTGTGACCTGCTTTCTCTCCTTTTGAAACTGAGATCTCTCACTTGGGCAAGAAGACGCAAATCCGCGTCCTGGTTGCTTTGTAACTCAGGTGGTGGGGGTGGTGCGCCCCGCTCCATCGTTTGTCGTTGCGGAAACTCGATTTTTTCCGCTTTCTCAGGGGCCGCTGGACTCCTGAATTGAATCCTGGTAATCAAAGTCTCGGGAGACTGACTTCTACAGAAGCCAATATTTATTAAGCGTCTGCTGTGTGCCAGGCATTATATGACACGGTCCAGGGCTCTAAAGGGTCCCCAAGTCTAACTGGAGCCAGAAACCGTCTGCTTAGAGTTCATAATGCAGCACCTTTATGTGAGACGGTGACACCTGACCACCGTGCGGTTCCATTTATTACCCTCCTACTTTACGTGATGGTTTTTACTATGTGGTCTCTCTGCGGATGTTGTAAGTTTCAAAGGACAGGATTACCGTTTCCGCTTTGTAGTGCTCTAGATTAACATACATATTTTTGAAGGAATTAAGAGGAAATCTAGTTTTTGAAAAAAATTACCAACATGTTTATCATTTCCAATGTTCTGGATTCCTTTTGGAGATAAAGTTTCCAAATGGTATCATTCCTCCTCTGCGGAACCCTTCTTTACCCTCTCTTATGGTCTGTGTTGGCCGGCTCCGTGTAAAAGGATGTGTTAAAAACAAATTGCTTTTCTCCCCCCTGTTGTTGTAATCTGACGGTGGCTCTCTTTCATCATAATTCCCAAAGGGTGTTTGCTGGCTATCTCGTTCTGAATTGACGGGTTTTCCTGTGAGTCCTTCACACATGTGATCTGAGCCTTCTTCTGCCTCCACCGCTTCTGCGGGCGCCAGAGAGCATTCGAATCCTCATTCCTAGCGCCTACATAGGTTTGCTCTTCTCTGCCGTTTTCAAGGTCAGCAGCCGTCTGACTAGGCTGTGTCTAGGTGTGGTTTCTGTGTATTTATCTTCTTGGGGTTTGCTAAGATCCCTGATTCCGTACAGTTACTTCTTTCACCAAATGTGGGGGATTTGCCATTATTTTATCATCCTGTTAAGTCCACTCAGTGAATTTCTAAATTTCAGATGGCGTTTCAGCTTTAGAATTTTTAGTTAGTATGTTTTAATAGTTAACGCGTCTCTGCTGAGATTCAGTATCTTTGTAGTCGTTACAGGTGTATTTTCTTTACGTCCACAAGCACTTTATATAATTGTTGCTTTAAAATCCTTGCGTATTCCCAGGGGCGCCTGGGTGGCTCGGTCAGGTAAGCGTCCAACTCTTGGTTTCGGCTGAAGTCACGATCTCATGGCTTGTGGGTTTGAGCCCCGTGTTAAGGCTCTGTGCTGACAGCACGGAGCCTGCTTGGGATTCTCTGCCCTTCCCCTGCTCTCTCTCTCTCTCTCTCTCTCTCAAAATAAATAAATAATTACTTAAAAAAAACTATTTAAAAAAATGAAATAATATACTTGTTTCTTTCAATGTTCGGGCCCCTTCAGAGTCCCTCCGATTTTTTTCTCTTTTAGCTAGCTCATATTTTTCTGTTTCTTTGTTAATATTGAGTAATTTTGGATTGTAACCTGGATATTATGAATATTACATGCTATGCAGTCTCCGGACCCTGTTATCTGCTTCCAAAGAGTGTAGATTTCTCCGTTTTGTTTCAGGAGGTAGTTAAATCGAACGAGGTCCCACTGTTGACTGTGTCTGTCCTGGGGTGGGTAGTATCCCAGCCCTCAGTCCAGTTCTCTTAGCCTTAAGTACGCTGTAGAGGTCCGCCACACAAATGCATGGTCTCGGGGTCAAGGTAGAGTTCAGGCCAAGTTTAACACAGAGGCTTCCCCCTCTGATGTTTTCCTTTCTGAGAATTACCACCCCCCCCCCCACACACACACTTTGTAGTGGCTTTGGTTGCCCTGCAGCCTGGAGATAGAAACATAAGCAGTATCAGTAATATAATGTGCTCAGTGATTTAATAATCATAGTAGCAGCTGATCTTTTCAGAGTGCTTATGTGTTTCAGGTTCTAACTGTATCTGACTGTCTACCGTCCTTTAATCTGCCCGCCCGCAGTCGCGTGCAGCAGGCATCCATTTCAGGGCAAGGAGACAGAGACCCGGAGAGGCGAGCTATCCAGCCCGAGGTACACACCTTCTGAGAGGCAGCGCGGGTTTCAGAATCAGGTCTTTTGACTCAAGCCCCCACACTCTTACTGATTATAAGTCATATGCCTCTAACATCTTTCTGGTGAGAGATGCGGGGTTTAATTTTTAATCTTTCTCATTTTTTTTTTTTTTTTTGATGCTTTTCTTTGCCATGGGTGTTTTTACAGTATGCATCTACATATGGATTTGTGGTTTTCCGTTTGTTTGTTTTTGAGAGAACGAGTGAGAGACTGCGAGCAGGGGAGAGGAAGAGGGAGAAGGAGAGAGAGAAGCTCAGGCAGGCTCCATGCTCAGGGTGGAGCCGGATGCGGGGCTTTATCTGATGACCTTGAGATCGTGACCGAGACCAGATCACCAGTTAGATGCACAGCCACCTGGGCCACCGAGGCTCCGTGGTATGGATTTGCTATTAATCGTTCAGTTCAGGATTTGTACTTCTTCAAATTGGATATTTTTTTTTCCCACTCTGGAAAATTGTTTGCCATTATCTCGTTGCTATCACCTCTCCTTCTTTTCATTAATCTCTCTTTCTGGATTTCTTACTGGACTTATCTTAGACCTTAGCTTTCCATTCTTCGTGTGCCTTAACTGCTGTCCCAGATTTTCCCAGTCCTTTTTTCTCTGTGCAGTATTCTGGGTGATTTGTCAGCTCGATCTTCCAGCTCACTAACTCTCTCTTGAGCTGTGTCTAAACTGCTATTTAAGCCAGCTATTGAATTTTTAATGAAATCGCCTCTAGTTTTCATTTCGACAGCGTTCTTTTTCAAATGTGCCTCTTCTTCCCACCCTCACTCAGCTTTTTTCTTTTTTTTTTTTTATTATGATATGTATATTTTAAATCCTGCTCATTCTCTGATAGTCTATTTTAGATTTTTCTCATATTTCTAATCTTGGGGCACGAATCCCCATCTGTCGTGTCCGCTAACTCTGTCCTGAAGGCTCGTAGCCGCCTATAGTTCGACATTTTTGCTTGCCTATTTATCTCCAGCAGGGATTGTTTTTGTGAATCGCAAGCTTATTGGATCGTGAATGGCTCTTCAGAGCAGCTTCTGGGATGCCTGGAATTGGAGCTCTCTGGACAGCATTCCTCTGGGAGCTCAGTGCGGGGCTCCCGCACGCTGCAGGGGTGGGAGCCGACTCCGCGCTCATAGGTCACGTGGGCTTGATTCCTCACGAGTGACTCCGCGGCTCTCCACTCTCACCCTCACTGTGTCCCTTTCCTCAACTGTCTTCTACTGGGGCCTGGTTTCAAATTCGCTGCCCATATCTTTTATCCCCGTGAGGGCTTCAGAAGTCTCAGTGCCTAAGACCTGTCTCCAGGTCTTAAAAGGTTGGTCACAGGGTGCCAACTGAGGCTAACTGCTCTCTGTCTTCCTTTCTAGCATTGAGGATGTCCCTTCTGCCTTCTTCCCTGCCTTCCTGCATTTTAAAATATCTTATCTAAATTTCTGTATTTTTTCTTTTTATTTTTTTTGCGGTGAGAAGGGTTTCCTTTCTTTTCAACTCCATCGTAAGTTGTCGGAAATCCCAGTAACCGGGGTTTGAATGGAGTTGTCAAAGCTTAGGCTCCTATGGCAATCTATGCTGGGTTAAGTTGGTAATGATGGGGGTGGAGAAAGGGGACCGAGGTTAGAATAGAAACCAAAATGTCAGCGGGCGCCTGGGTGGCTCGGCAGGCTAAGTGTCTGACTGCAGCTGCCGTCATGATCTCGCAGTTTGTGGGGTTGAGCCCCTTGTCGGGCTCTCTGCTGTCAGTGAGTAGACCACTTTGGATCCTCTGTCTCCCTCTCTCTTTGCCCGTCCCCTGTGTTCTCTTTCTCTCTGTCTCTCAAAAATAAATAAGCATTAAAAACAAAAAAGAAATCAAAATATCAGTTTATCACTTGCTAGAATGAGGTGAATGTTTGCCTGGAAGGCTAAGGTATTCTGGTTGATAGATCTGTACCTCCCCACGGGACAAAGTCTAGAATAGGAACTGGACAGTGCTTTTTTCCACACCGTTCAGGGGCGGATGGCACCCTACTGGCAAATATGAACAGCCCGGCAACTTCGAGACACATTCCTGCGTGCCTTTAATAGGAATTGAAGGTTTACCTGAAGACCGCACAGCTCCCCGAGGTCTCATAAGGACTGTGCACTCTCTGGATCCGACGCGGAGTTCTCAAGGAGATTAAGATCTCAAGCTCACTTCATAAATACAGAATCAGAGCAAAGGAAGTTAGATACTCTTAAGAATTCTTTTAATCACTGTGCTGCCAGCTACTTGCCAGGTAGTTTCACGCTAGCCGTCGTCAAGCGGGCTCGGGGAGAGTAGAAGCAGGGGGAGTCTCCTCTCCTCTCTTCCCTCCCTCCTTCCCTGTCTTCCTTCCTCCCTTTTCTCTTTTCCTTTTTTTCACCTTTATGGAAGAATAATTTATACATGATAATATTCATGGAAGGTTAATTTGTTAAAACGAATCGCACCAAGTATGCACTCTTGTGTGACCACAACCACAGCCAGGAAATAAAACGTTTCCTGCACCTACCGGAAGTCATGTCAGGGCCATCTGCCATCACCTTTCCCCACCCCTGACCCCAGACAGCCACCGATCTGCCCTGTAGCGCCGTGTTTTTGTCCTCTCTAGAGTCCGTCTGAGCAGAGCCCTGCAAACTGAAGTGGCACGCGTTTGGCTTCCTTCGGTTGATAGCACGTTCTTGAGATGCATCTATACTGTTGCATGTCAGTGGCTCATTCCTTTTGGTTGGTGAGAAGTATTCCTGTGTATGGGTGTCCTGCCATTCGTGTAGCCACTTCGTGGCTAGATATTTTGGTTATTTCCAGTCGTGGCCTGTTGTGAACACGCAAATACCAGTCTTGGCGTAAACGTGCGTGTGTTTCCATTTCTCCTCCGTGAGCGCCTAGGAGCGAGGTTGCTGACTCAGGTGGCAAGTGTATATTCATCTTTCGAAGTAACTGCCAAACCGTTTCAGTAGCTGTACCATTTTGCATTTTTACCAGCGATGAGTGAGATCCACTTGCTGCTTGCCAACGCATTTAATACAGTGAGTTTAAAAAATCCCCTTAACCCTCCTAGTGGGTGGGTACTATTATCTCACTGTGCCGCTAATCGACATTTCCCTGATTACTCGTGATTACTAATGATGGTGGACGTCTCTTCCTGTGCTTCGCTGTCACTCGGGTGTCTTCTGTGGTGACACGTCTATTCTGTTTTTTTCCCCTACTTTAAAGATGGAGCTCCAAGTGTCCTTTACGTAGTCTGGATGCAGATCCTTTATCAGATGTGCGTTTCACAGAGATTTCCTTCCCAGGCTGTGGCTCAGTATTCCCTTCTCTGTCTTCTTTTTTTCAAGGTATTATTTTTAAGTACTATCTACACCTGGAGTGGGGCTCGAGCCCGCAGCTCTGAGCCCAAAAGCCACGCGTTCCACCAGCCGAGCCGGCCAGGCGCTCCAATCGGTCTTCCGACTCTTACCAGTGCCTGTTGAAGAGGGAAAATTCTCAGTTTTGATTGAGTTGAATTCGTCAGTGTTTCTTGTCCCAGCACGTGCGTCATGCACCCCTCTAGGAAATGTTTGCCTAACCGATGAACGCAAAGGTTTTTCTCCTACGTTTTCTTCTAGAAGTTTTATCCTTCTCTGCTTTTTATGTCCGTGATCTATTTTGAGCTAATTGTATTTTCTGGTGTAAGGACAAAGGACCTTCCCCCCACGTGTTTATTTAGTTATTCCAGCTCCGTTTGCTGAATTCTGTTACCTCGACACCTTTGCGAAAAATGCGTCGGACTTAGATTTGTGGATCGATTTGTAAGTTCTCTTATGTTCTATTAATCTGTAGTGTTTTCCTGAAGCCAGTATCACAGTATCATGGTACTAAATCTTGAAGTTTGAAACTGTGAGTCATTCTGTATTGTTTTCTTTTCCTTTAAAAAAATTTTCTTGTAATGTTTGTTTTTGAGAGAGAGACAGAGAGTGGGGAAGCTTGAGTGGGGAAGGGGCTTGAGTGGGAAAGGGGCAGAGAGAGAGGGAGACACAGAATCTGAGGCAGGTTCCAGGCTCCGAGCTGTCAGCACAGAGCCCGACGCAGGGCTCAAACTCACGAACCGTGAGATCATGACCTGAGTCGACGTCAGACGCTTAACTGACTGAGCCACTCAGACACCCCGTATTTTGTTTTCTTTTTCAACATTACGTTGACTGTTCTCAGTCCTTTGCGTTTCCATGTAAATTTAGAAGCAGCTTATTGATATCTGCAAATCGATCGGGATAACACTGAGTTTATAGGTGAATTCGGCAAGAATCGACATCTTAACCACAGATCTTGAAAATGGCATAACCCTGTTTTAGCAAAAGATGATTCTTCAGAGCTGTTTCGGGGTCACAGCAAACTTGAAGGAAGGTACAGAGATTTCCCCTACACCCCGGCCCCCGTACGTGCACGACCTCCTGCAGTCTTGCCAAATGCACTTACTCGTTCTGGCGGCTTCTTTGTAGTCTCATTAGGATCTTCTGCTTGGGCAGCCGTGTTCGGGAATAAAGACAATTTTCCTTTTCCTTTCCCTTCCAATCTCTATGTTTTTTATCTGATTTTCTTGCCTTCTTGCTATTTCACGTCCCCATACGCTACGAACTCAGTAATACGTTGTTGTTTTTGTTTTAGTAATCAGGCCTTTGTAAAAGAGCCTTTACGGGATGAGAAGCGAGTGGCTGGCTGCGCGAACCCACACACACACCATTCTCGAGCCTCTTCTACTTGGGTAATTCCAGATTTCCGTCTGGTCTCATTTTCTCTTGTTCGAGGAAGTGCCTTACGTTCCTCCTAGCGCCCGTGTGCTCGTAATGAATTCGTCCCACTTCTGTTTGTTTGAGAAAGTCTGCATTTCCCCTTAAAATTTGAAAAAGATTTCCTCAGGAATTCTGACTAGTGTTTTTTCTCCCAGCCTTATAAAGATACTTTTCATCTCCTTTTCCCTTAATGATGTTTGACATAAGTCTATAATCTCTCTCCTTCTTAAAATATTTTTTATTTTTGAGAGAGAGAGAGAGAGCAGGGGAGGGGCAGAGAGAAAGGGAGATAGAGGATCCAGAGCGGGTTCCGTGCTGACAGCAGTGAGCCCGATGCAGGGCTTGAACCCACAAACTGTGAGATGACCACCGGAGCCAAAGTTGGACACTCACTCGACTGAGCCCCCCAGGCACCCCTATAATCTCTCTTGTTTAATGTCATCTGTGTGGTTTTTTTTCCTGACTATTTTTTTAGATTTTTTTCTTGATCACCGAATTTTAGCAGTTGATTGTGCTGTGTGTCTCAGTGTGTGATATTCCATTATGCGTACCTTTTGGGGGTTGTTGAGTTTTTTTGAATCTTTAAGCTTAGAGTTTATATCACATTTAAAATGTTCAGCCATTTTTCTTCTAAAATTTTTAATGTTTTCTCCATCTCTGTTCTTTTTTTTCCCTCTTTTTCTGGGACTCCATTAATATATATGTTATGGTGCTTGATAATGTCTCCCAGTAACTGATGCTCTGTGTGGTTTTTTCCTGTTTTTTCTTTTTGTGCTAAAGTTTGGATAGTTTTTTTTTTTTAATTTTTTTAATGTTTATTTTTGAGAGAGAGAGAGACAGAGCATGAGTATGGGGAGCGGGGGCAGAGAGAGGGAGACACAGATTCTGAGCCGTCAGCTGAGAGCCCGACGCAGGACTCACACTCATGAACTGCAAGATCATGACCCGAGCCGAAGTCGGATGCTTAACCAACTGAGCCACCCAGGTGCCCCAGTTTGGAAAGTTTCTATTGCTGTATCAAGTTCTCTGATTTTTTTTTTCTTTAGTTCTCTAATCCGTTCATTTCTTTCAGTTTATGTTTTGATTTACTTATTACATGTTTCCTCTCTCGAATTTATATTTGAGGTCTTTTTTTATTTCTATTTCTCTCATCAACATCTTTATTTTTTTTCCTGGAATATATGGCAAATTCTTTTTTTTTTTTAATGTTTATTTAGTTTGAGAAAGAAAAAGAGAGAGAGAGAAAATGCACGAGTGGGGGAGGGGCGAAGAGAGAAAATCCCAAGCGCTCTCTGCACCGATGACGCAGGAACTGCGAGATCATGACCTGAGCTGCAGTCAAGAACGGGACGCTGGACCGCCTGAGCCCCCCACGCGCCCCATAGAGTCCGACTGTCTGAGCTCACGTGCTGACTCTGCTCCTCTCTAGCCGTGTGGCCTTGTGCAACTGTCTGGGATCCCCTTAGCCTCAACTCCCTTAACGGAAACGTGGGGATAGTGTGGTTGTCAGGACTTGATGAACCGCCGCTCTCCACAAAGCTCTTAGCACAAGTTCCTGGCCTGTAGGAAGTAATCAAAGAAGGTTAGTTATTATCCAGTAGTTTATGGTTTATGGCTTTTATTTCTATGCATATAGTTAGTATAATGTTATATGGTTAATGTAGTAGAGTCATTAATATTCCCTGATAACAGAGTTATTCTTTGTGGAACTAACTGCTAAGTTCTTCAGTTGGCCAACAGGTTTTTTTGAAGAGCGCCTGCGTATTTTCTGTTACTTTAAAACAGCAGTTCTTAACCCGCCGAGTGCACGGGTGGGCCTCGGAGAGACCCCTGACTCTTTAGGAAAAGTTTTGAGCATGTGCGTCCGTGGTTATCAACCAAACATTTGGACATCTCGGCTCTTTAGACTTCATGTTTTTAAAGTCCCCTGCAGGCTAGGTTCACGCTGCTTTGAAAATGTCTGTGGGATGGAGGCCACGTGTTCCTCGTGGGCCCTGAAGGTCGCTGAGAAGAGCTCATACAAAGTGACCGTGATTGGTTGTGGTGGCGGTGGGGGGGAGGGGGTGGGAGTGGTTGGCTGTGACTCCGCGGGGACCCACTCCTCCCTGGCAGGAGTCCTGCAAGCAATGATGTACGTGACTGCATCACGCATTGTTTCTCTACAAACGTATGCTTCTTTATTAAAATTCTCTGGGTAACTGGTACACAGTGTAAATTTTTAATAAGCTCTAATTACTAGCCTAAAAGAATTTGTGGAGGAAAAATGCGATTAGTGTTTCAAAGTAAACACCTGGGCACAGAATGAGTCATTTCTTATTTTCAGCTCTCATCAGTTACTGCCGAAACAGCTGGTCTTCTCCTCTGCCAGGTCGGAACCCTCTGCTTTTTCACATGAGTCATGCTTCCTGTTTGGCCAGTTCCGTGCAGGGGACATTGGGGAAGCATTTATGCCCCTGACGCCTGGGTGGGTAAGGGTGGTGGCCACCGTCCAGGTGGGCCGGACCACGGGGGGCCAGACCTGCCGGGCTCGACGTGCCGCACTCCCTTGTCTTAGCATCACATCCTCCTAGCGTCCGCGCGCGGAGGCGTCGACAGGTTCAGTCCCTTCACGCGGGCACGCAGCTGGTACGCTGTGGCTGGGGGACTCGTTTCGTGTCAGGGCCGTTTGGCTCCCGTGCCCGCGAGCTCAGCCCCGCGTCCCCACTACCCCGGAGGAGGGGCTGCCTGCCGGCGGCGGGGATGCGGGGCAGAGCTGGCCTAACGGGGACGAGTCAGGGTGGCAGCGGGCTCGTTCTGGCCGGAGCGAGTTGGTGGAACCCATTGGCCATCGTGCGGCCGGCGCGGTGTGGCGGGAATCAGTGTCGCGGAGCGCACGAGGCCGGGCGACGACGAGGAGGGGGGGAAGGACGAGACAAAACGTGGGGCCGGCTTTCTCTCCCGTTCTTGCTCTCGAGGTCAAACTCCTCTGCTTTTCTGTCGACCGTTTGCGGCTCGTCGGCGTAGCCCTCGGGGGTCGCTTCGCTCGCTCGCTTCTGCTCTGCGTTCCCCAGCAGAGGAGAGGTTCCCGTCCCGTCCCGTCGATTAGAGGGGACTCACGTGTCGGGTCCATGGCGCTGGAAGAGAGGCCCTTAGCTTGTCTTTAGGACCCTGGTCTCGTCACCCTTCTCTTGGGTTATAAGCCTTCGCCCTTCGTTTTAGAGGCGTCGGCCAGGCTCTCGAGACTCCCACAGGGAAGGCCGTGAACGTAGGAGCTTTGCTGCAAGGGCGAGCTCTTGGTCAGGGGTGACCTGACGACTGTGGTTTTGTCCCCTCTTCCCCTTCAGGTGGATTCGAAGGCCATGGCCCCGATGGTGACGGCATGAGGGTAACGGCCTTTCTGGACACTCCAGGCCAGGGTGGCTCACCTCCGCTCGCTCGTCTGCAGAAGTATGCTTGCAGTGGGGACATCTTCCGCCGGTAAGCTCGCCAGTCCCCCCCCCCCCCCGCCCCCGCACCCCTCCGCTGGGTCCGGGTGAAGCTGGCAACGGCGGCCACCTCCCTGTGAGAGCTCTGAGCCTCCCGTGATGAGGTGGGACACAGGCTGTTTCCAGGGTGCTGGGATCCTGTCTGCCTGGCGCCATTTGATTAGATTTTTTTGTTCCTCTTGTCACGGCCTTGCTGGTCACGCGGTACAGCCACAGATAAAATGCGCTCAAATCTAATGGCGTTGAAACGACCCGCATCGCGAACCGGGTTTCTCTCACCCGTGCGGTTCGCAGGGAGGTAAAACGCATGGCATGTTTGAGGAGCGAGCGTCTGTTGGGAGCCCTGCTCACTCGTTTTGAGTTTTGGCCGCCCCGAGCTTCAGGGACCCTCACGCACGTGGTCCCTGTGTGTCGTCGCTCCTCGTCCTGCAGGCAGGATTCTTCTCCAGCCTCAGAGCCCGCCTCTTCGACCGATGACCAAGAAGGAGGGAACGAAGGCACCTCTTCTCCCTTCATGGTCCGCCCAAACCCGAATCCAAGGGCATCCGTCCCTCCTGTCTGGGGGGGCGGGGGGGGAGGTGTTCTCTCTTCCTGTCTCCCTCGTTCATCACAGACGCCTGCCGTCTCCGGCATCCCCCTTGCCTGTGACACGCACGCCCTTCCCCTCCGCTCACGAGCCCGCGGGTGTGTGGGTCCCCCTGCGAACAGTCCTCCGGACCCGTCCGCCCGTGGCCTCCCCCCCCCGCCCCCCGCTCCTGGGGCGCGCCGCTCGGTGAAGCCTGGGCGCTGCTCGTCGGGCCTCTTCTCCCTCCATCGCCTCTTAACAAAAATTACATCCCGTGCCTCTCTGTCTATT
The DNA here is from genome assembly GCA_030068075.1 of Paguma larvata. Taxonomy (NCBI): domain Eukaryota; kingdom Metazoa; phylum Chordata; class Mammalia; order Carnivora; family Viverridae; genus Paguma; species Paguma larvata. The sequence continues at coordinate 44,686,994 of CM057844.1, read as the reverse complement.
AAATCGTGGAGGGCTCGCAGCAATTGCTGCTGAGCGAGTCCGATTATCATCCCAATCTTGCAGAGAGAGGAGCGATGGCAGTCTGAAGGGCGTCTTCTGGTGAGCGCTTCTCAATGTAAATGTAGTTCACGATCTCGAAACTTTTTCTTTTGTGCTCAGTGCTTTCTTGTCACGGCTAAGAAACGTTCTGCCCCCCGCAAGGCCGTCAAGATATTTCCTTCTCTTGTCTTCTCGAAGTTTTATTGTTTGACCTTTCCCCTTTGGAACCGCAGGCCACCTGGAATTGCTTTCTTGGAGTGCGACGTGAGGCAGGCGTCAGGTGTCACTTCCGTCCGTAGGGGGTCCCGTTGACCCGGCGCCGTTTGCGGAAACTGCTGCCTTGCATCCACGCTCCGCGTCGCCACCTTGGTCTTCATCACGTGTCCGTATCTGGACTTCCTGTCTGCCCCCGTGGTCTGTTTGTCTGTCATTGCGCCCGGACTCCACCGTCCTCATTTCTGCAACTTTGGTCATCACCGTCCTGGGATCGAGTAAAGTAAGTCCTCCCACTTCGTTCTGACTCAAAATTGTCTGGGCCGTTCTTGACTTTTCGCGTTTCCAAACGCATTTTAGCACCAGTTCGGCAATTTCTAGAAAGACCTGCTGGGATTTTCATTGGAATTGCATCGTATCTATCCATCAGTTCGTAAAGGATTGACACCTTTCACTATTTAGTTTTCTTTTTTTAAATTTTTTTAAATTTTTTAGTTTTATTTATTTTTGAGAGACAGAGACAGAGCATGAGCGGGAGAGGGGCAGAGAGAGGGAGACACAGAATCCGAAGCAGGCTCCAGGCTCTGAGCCATCAGCACAGAGCCCGATGCGGGGCTCGAACTCATGGACCGCGAGATCATGACCTGAGCCGAAGTCGGACACTCAACCGACTGAGCCACCCAGGTGCCCCACTATTTAGTTTTTAATCCTTCCGTTTTTTTGAAGATTTTCTTCAATTTCTCTGTGTGTGTGTGTGTATGTGTGTGTACACGCACGTAAATAACCAAAACTAAAATATATGGTTTTCTGTTGTAGAGATCTGTATCTTTTTCGATTTAGTTGTAGGTATTTGATCTTTCAGGTGCATGTAAATCGTATCATTTCTTAAAACGTTTAAATTCTAATGGTTGCTGATAATATGAAAATAGATTTGATTTTAATATTTTGATTTTGTCTCCACTGATTATGCTAAGTTCACTTATTAATTTTAATAACTTCCCTGGGGGTTCTTTCGGTTTTCTACATACTACAGTGATGTGGTCCTGTGAAAAACAATAGTTTTGTTTTCTTCCTTTCCTATCTTGTTTTATATGTTTGCTAGTTACATTTTATCAGCTTAAGAAAATGTATAGTTTTGGGGGCATCTGGGTGGCTCAGTCAGTTAAGTGTCTGACTTCAGCTCAAGTCATGATCTCATGGTTCGTGGGTTCAAGACCCATGTCGGGCTCTGTGCTGACAGCTCGGAGCCTGGAGCCTGCTTCGGATTCCGTGTCTCCCTCTCTCTCTGCCCCTCCCTTGTGGTCTCTCTTTCTCTCTCAAAAATAAATAAACCTTAAAAAAATAAAAATAATTTCAGACCTACAGAAAAGTTTTAAGAATAACAGAAAGAATTCCTGTCTATATTTTACTCAGATTCATCAGTTGTTAACATCTTGTCAGGTTTGATTTAACATTCATTCTGTCTTTGTTTTCACATTTTTTTCGGAGCCATTTGAGAACAAGTGTGCCCATCATGTTGCTTTATCTTTAATGACTTCCGTGTGCTTTTTTCCTAACAAGGACATTCACTGTTCACTTACATAATCACAGAATAGTGATCACAGTCAGGAAATTCAACTTTGCTACAATACCGGTATCTAATACCTAGATTTTAATCAGATTTTCTAGTGGTCCTGAGAGTGTCCTTTAAATCAGGGTTTTTGTCTGGTTGGTTGGTTTTCCTGTCTAGAAGCCAGCCCGGCCTCGTGTATTGTATTTGATCGTCATGTTTCTTTAGGCTTGTGTAATCTCTAAACAGTTTTTCAGCCTTTCTTCGCCTCTCGTGATGCTCTTGACAGTTTCGAAGAGTACGGGTGATTCATCATTTAGAATAAACTTACTCAGAGGTTTTTGAAATCCTCAACAAGGTCTGTACTTTCTATAATGCTTCCTTTATATCTGTCGAGATGCCTTTTCTCCTTTACTCTTTTCCAACTTTCTTGAAAACTGCTTTTATTGTGAAATATCACACACGCAGATAGTTGGATAAAACGCGCATGAAAAACCTACGGAACGTTTATGAAGAAAATGCCCATGTGACCATGACCGGGGTCATCCCGGACGCCTGTCCCTCCTGCCTCCCTGACCACCACTCCCTCGCCGCCACGCGGTGGCCCCTTCTGATGTTTGTGTTCGTGACATCCTTAGTGTTGTTTCTGGTCTTAGCATCTCAGCATCTGCTTCCAAATAGAAGCATTCCAAATAGAATAATTTTGTTGTTTCTGAACCTGAAATGTGGAAAATCCCATAGGATATGTCACTTTGTGGTTTTGCACGTAGTTGCGAGTTTGTCGATTTGGTAACAGTTGGCCGTTGTTTGAATATACTTCCCTGACATTTTATCCCTCTATTGTTAGAGTACTTCAGGTTTTCTCACTTTTTTTTTTTTTTGAATTTTTAATGTTTGTTTATTTTTGAGACAGAGACAGAGACAGAGCACAAATGAGGGAGGGGCTGAGGGAGGGAGACAAAGAATCCGAAGCAGGCTCCAGGCTCTGAGCCCGACTCGGGGCTTGAATCCACCAACCGTGAGACCGTGACCTGAGCCGAAGTCGGACGCTCAACCAGCTGGGCCCCCCGGGTGGTGCCCCAAGTTCTCTCACTCTTACGAACGATTTTGCTGTGAACAATCTAGCGTCTGTGGATGGGTGCACACGAGTACACATCTCTGTAGGACACGCAGCCAGGCGAGAATTCCTATGTGATGAGACACGCCTGGCTCACGTCTACTTCGGGAGACGGTGCCAGTTTTCCAAAGTGACTGCGTCGGCGCGGACTCCCGCCTCTGCCCCAATTTGTATCGTCAGATTTTAAGATATTAGCCAGTCTGGTAGTGTGCTCGTATACATAACAGTATCGCTTTATGATTTTAATTGACATTTGTTTATTAAAGTCTGAACACCTTTTAGTATGTGTGTGTTGGACATCAGTATTTCTTTTTCGTGAAGTGCCTGTTGAAATCTTTCCTTGGTGGGGAAGAGAGTTTGTCTCTCTTCGTATTATTGACTCATAGGCCCTTTGTATAGTCTGGACTTCAAACTTAAGTCAGTTTTGTACGGCAAACATCTTCCCTCTCTTGTGGCTTGTGTTTCGGCTGTCTCTATGGTGTTCTTTTGGTGACCAGAAGCTATTCATTTTGATGTAAATTTATCAGCATCTTCCTTTAGCCTTCCTGCATTTTGAAGCTTCCTTAGAATGTCGTCCTTTACCCCAGGATCAAAAACATAACTGTTTAATATTGCTCTAAAAGCCTTATTTTTTTTCTTTCACATTTAGGTCTACAATCCATCTGAAAGTAATTTTTGTTCATTGTTTGAAAGAGGAGTCTAGGGGCACCTGGGTGGCTCAGTCGGTTGAGTGTCCGACTTCGGCTCAGGTCATGATCTCGCAGTCTGTGAGTTCGAGCCCCATGTCAGGCTCTGTGCTGACGGCTCAGAGCCTGGAGCCTGCTTCGGATTCTGTGTCTCCCTCTCTCTCTGCCCCTCCCCCACTCATGCTCTATCTCTCTCTGTCTCAAAAATGAATAAACGTAAAAAAAAAAAAAAGAAAGAGGGGTCTAGCTTCACTTTCCTAATTGTGAGAATACCACTTTTCAAAAATAGGTTTTCCCCCCATTGCTCTGGGGTGCTGCCTCTGTTACAATCCAGTCTTTGACTGGACTATCTCTTCTTCCAGCAGTATGTCCTCCCCTCAGCCATTGCCACACTGTCTTGATTACTGTCGATTTGTAGTAGGTCTTGATACTTGATTGAGCAAGACTCGCCACTTTGTTTTTCTTCTTTGACATGATTTGGTCCTTTGCATTTTCCTATAAATTTCAAAATCTGCTCATCAGATTCTAATAAAACAAAACAGTAGCACCTCTTAGGATTTTGCTTGGGGTTGCATGGGGTGAATATATCAGTTTGGGGAGTATTACCCTCTTTACAATATTTAGACTTCCAATCCATAAACATGGTATATCTTTCTCTTTATGTAGGTTTTCTTTAATGTCCCAGTGAAATTTGATCATTTTCTCTGTAGAAGTTTTGTGCTTTTTTTAAAGGAAATCTAAGACGCATCATTTCATCCAGTTACAGACTTAAATCTAACTGCTGTGTCATTATCGCACTCAACCCAAATAACAAGAATGCCTTCAGTCTATCAATCTATGTTAAATTTTCCCTGGCTCAAAAATGCCTTTTTATGGTTGATTTGTTTGAATCATGGTCCTAATAAGGTCCATATATTTCATTAGGTAGATGCGTCTCTTAAGTCTTTTTTTGTTTACAGTTTTTTTTTTTCCTTTTGATCTTTAATCTCTAATTGATTCTCCCGCTCATCGTCTCCCTACATCATCTATTTGGTGAAGGGGTCATAGGTCTTGTAGAATTTTCCGCATTCTGGATTTGGTGGTCGTTATTCTCATGGTGTCATTTAACATATTCCTTTGCTCTTTGTGTTTTTTGTAAACCAAAAATTACACTCGGAGACTTGATTAGATTCTGCTTTAATTTTTTTTTTTTTTATTTTAAGCAATACTTCTCGTGTTGTTTTGTGTATTTCTCGTTACAAAGCCTCGGGGAACAGCTTCCGGGTGCGCCACTCTTGGTGATGTTCGTATTGAGTGGTGGGCGCAGCTGTTGGATTCCTTCATTTTAAAATTCCCCACCAGCCTTTCTGCTCATGACTTTAGTGGTCCCAAATAATCATTGCTTAGATCTATTTTTTCATTCTGTGTTGAAAATGGTAATTTTCTTTTTGTTGCCTGTGAAATCTGCAGTATGGCCCCATTTTCCATTCTGTTCTTTGTTATTGTTGCCTTTTCTTTCTTTTGCCCCTGGATAATTCTTACCAGGGGGGTTGAAGAATCAAGTTTCGGCTTTGATATTCCCTATCGCGTGTTTATTTTCTAGTTCAATAATTTCCTCTCTGATTCATACTATTTTCTTTTTTGAGGGATGTGTAGTTGCTATTCTTTTTCTTCTTGTGAGGTATGTTAAACTATTGTTTTGATTTTTTTTTTTTAGTTTATTTATTTATTTTGAGGTGGCGGAAGGAGCAGAGAAGGAGGAGAGAGAGAGAATCCTAAGCAGGTTCCTCGCTGTCATCATGGAGCCCAGCATGGGGCTCGAACTCATGAACCGTGAGATCATGACCTGAGCGGAAATCAGGAGTTGGACGCTTAACCGACTGAGCCACCCTGGTGCCCTCTGACCTTTTTTTTTTTTAAATAACATTGTCAGGTTGCTATTAAGGACTGGAAGTACTTAAGTGTTGTATTAGCTGCATCCTCAAATTCTGATAGTAATATTTTTATTACCTTTTGATATAAAGTATTTTTAATGTCCGTAATGATTTCTCCTTTGACCAGTGAGTTATTTAGAAGTACGCTGTTTAATTTCCAAATATTTGAAGGTTGTCCAGGTATCTTTCTGTTACTCTATTCTTAGTTCAAGTCGTCTGTGGTCGGAGAACTTACTTGGTATTATTTCTCTTCTTTTAAAGTTTCTGAAATTGCTTTGTTCTGGTGAATATCCCGTGTACGCTGGAAGGGAAGGTGCATCCCAGTATTTCGGGGGTGGAGTATCTCATAAACCTCAGGACAAGTGGGCTGAAAACACCGTCCAGGTCTTCTGTGTTCTTATTCATTTTCCGTCTCCTTGTTCTGTCAGTTACTGGGAGAGGGGTTTTGGAATCCGCAGCTGTGATTATGGATTTGTCTGTGTTTCAATTCTAACAGCTTCTTTTGCGTATTTCGAACCTCTGTGGTTGGGCGCATACATAGTTAGCAGTGTTCTGTTTTCTTGAGTAAGTTGATCCGTCTGTCTCTGCGTAATGTCTGTCTTTGTCCCTAGTAAATATTCCTTTCTCTGAAGCTTACTGCCTGAATTTAACATACACCCTCAGCTTTCTTTTTTTTTTTTTTAATTTTTTTAATTTTTTTTTTTTTAAAGTTTTTTAACGTTTATTTATTTTTGAGAGAGAGCATGAGCAGGGGAAGGGCAGAGAGAGAGAAAGGCAGACGCAGAATCTGAAGCAAGCTCCAGGCTCTGAGCCATCAGCACAGAGCCCGACGCGGGGCTCGAACTCACAGACCATGAGATCATGACCTGAGCTGAAGTCGGCCGCTTAACCGACTAAGCCACCCAGGCGCCCCCCTCAGCTTTCTTTTGATCACTGATTGCATGATGTATTTCTGCTCGCGTGTTTTTTTTTAACCTGCCCGTGTCCTACATTTAGAGTGTAGAAACTGTAGAAGGCGTATAGTTGGGGCTTGCTTTTTTATACGATTCAATAATCTCTGCCTTTCAGTATGAATGTTTAGATCATATACGTTTGAAGTGACTGTTGATATGGTTTGGTTTAAATCTACCGTCTTCCTTTTTGTTTTCTATCGACTCCACTCCTCCTGCTATTTTCCTCCTTTTCTGCTGCTTTTGGAGACGGGGGTGAAGATAAACGAGTTTTTATTTCATACTTGAAATAAAAAGAATCACCTCTTTTTCCCTTTCTTAGATTCCAGTGTATCTTCACCGTGGGCTTATTAGTTACGCCTTCTTCAATAAATTTGTATTAGTTCTAGGGATTGTAATGTACTTCTCTAACTTATTACAACACATACTCAAATGGAAATGACACCACCCTGCAGACAGCGGCGGGCGCGGCGCGAGCACGTCCCGAGAGCACCGGGCCCACTTCCGGTGCCTCTTCCCTGCCTTTCGTGCTGCTGTTTCTCCGCGGTTCACACCCACGCGCATCCCGCACCCCGCGTCCCGCCGCACCTTACTGCTTCGTTTCCTGCAGACATCCAACTCTCTTCTAAAGCAATGAAAACGAGAGAAATATTTTTTTTATATTTGCCATCATTTAGGCCATTTTCGTGCTTTTCATTTCTTTTCATAAAATGCCCATTCTCACTCGGCGTCCTTTGGCCGCGAGAACCCCCTTTAACGGTTCTTGTTAGTACAAGACTGCTGTCCATGAATTCTCACAAGCTTTTATCTGGAAGAGTCTTTATTTCGCTTTCATTTAGGTCATAAACTTTGATTTTGAGCGTAGTTTTGGACTTCAAGAAAAACCGAGCCGAGCGCGCAGAGGTCACGTACTCCTGTCTGAGCATGACCGGCCCTGCCAGCAGCCCTGCCGCATGTTTTGTTTTGTTTTTAATTTTTTTGATGTTTATTTATTTTTGAGAGAGAGACAGAGCACAAGCAGGGGAGGGGCAGAGAGAGAGGGAGACACAGAATCCGAAGCAGGCTCCAGGCTCCGAGCTGTCAGCACAGAGCCCGATGCGGGGCTCGAACCCACGGACCGAGAGATCATGACCTGAGCTGAAGTCCAGTGCTCAACCGACCGAGCCTGCCAGGTGCCCCAGCCCTTCCGCGTGTTAGTCACGCTTACTTTAAAGTCCTGTGTGATCGTTCCCGAGTCTGTGTCCGATGTCGTCCCCTCCCTCGTCTTCTGCCCTCCCCCTGCGCGTCTTCACGCTGGGCTCCCCGGCTCGCTCCCCAGGGTTCTCCTCCCCTTTCTCGAGGTCTTGTTCACTGTTCATGGTCATTCACTTCTTGCCTACATCCGCGTGGGAGCTGGGCCCTTCGGGCGCAGGCCCTGGGACACAGGCAGCCCTTGCCCCGCGGCTGGGGCCGGGCCATTGGGCTAAACTCCCAGACTCACGGTGGTGACCGCACCAGTGGGTGAGGGAAGGAACGGACGAAGGCGCAAGAGGTTCCTTCCGTGGTAAGAGTTCTGGGGAACGTTGCCGTGTGAAATTGAGCCGTCCTCTTTCTATTTTAAAAAAATTCCCCAAAATAACACAGTCTCGAAACATTTAGCAATTTCAGGAGTTAAACAGCGAGAGTTTCCTTCCCCTGCTGCTACAGTCTAAGGTAATACACGCTTCCAGACTTTTCCCTAAACGAGCGTACGCATGTACGAGTACGTGTATTGCACATACACAAGGAAACGTAATTTGTATTAAGACGTGGGCTCATCCCGTATGTAAGATTCGTCACCTTGTCTTTTCATTTTCGGTATCACGGGCGTCTTTCTAGGCCAGTGCGTATCTACAGGTAACTTTAAAAACGCTTAGAGGGGCGCCTGGGTGGCTTAGTCGGTTAAGCGGCCAACTTCAGCTCAGGTCATGATCTCACAGTTTGTGAGTTTGAGCCCCGCGTCGGGCTCTGTGCTGACAGCTCAGAGCCTGGAGCCTGCTTCGGATTCTGTGTCTCCCTCTCTCTCTGCCCCTCCCCTGCTCACACTCTGTCTCGAAGTCTCTCAAAAATAAAAACGTTAAAAAAATTAAAATATTAAAAAAAATGCTTAGATAGGCTGCCGATGGGTAGATCTAACGAGACTTCTTTAAGCTCCCCTCTTGCGGTAGACATTCTAGTTGCACTTCTTTGCTTATGTCGTAATACTGGTGGCCGACGCGCCTGAGGGCCGACCGCGGGCCAGGGGCCGAGCCCCGAGCTCTACGTGCCCCATCTCACTGAACCTCTCTAACGCTTTCCGAATCCCGCACAGTCGTTGCCTCGCCTTCCTTCTCATTAGCATAGCTGGCACTGAGAAGGATTGAGCCCGATGCTTCTGGACGGCGCTCGCCCACTGTGACCTGGAGAGGTCATTCCAGCCTCCAGCAGCCAAGCTTTCCAAAGCGCGGGTGCCAGAGCACCGACGCTTGGGGTCTGGCTTTCCCTGTGCGTGTTCACGGCCGCGGATCTGCCACTCCCTGCTTCAGGGCTTCTGTCCTCACTGTCCTTAAGAGGGCAGGTCCCTTGCGACCGCTCGAGGCTGGATGCAGATCTGTCTATCCGTTCAGTGGCCCCAGAAGCAGATTGGGGATCTCAGTGGCTTGATTTCCCAGGGGAGGCCGACCTGAATGTGGTCCAGTGAAATGTAATCAGGGACTCGCTAGCGTCTGTTTTCGACTTTCCCAAGCCTCCTGGCTGCCAGATCTTGACCTTTCGTCCCGGGGCGGGGGGGTGTAAGTCTCCCCGAGGACAGGCTCCAGTTGATGGCTTTCTTCCTGTAGCGTGCCGGGCCAAACGACTGCCTCCTTGAATCCCCCATTTCCAGTCTTTTCCTGCAAACCCAGGTGGGTTTGCAACTTCAGCTCCTTCCGACGCACGGCCAGAAATGATGCGTGTTGTTCCTGGGTTGTGAGGGGCTCAGAGGAACAGGCAGAGGCAGGCAGGGGCTCCTTCCCACTCACTCCCGGAAGCCTTTCCAGAGTGCCTGTCCCTCATCTCGTGCAGAGGCCTCCAGGCCACCGCCGCAGGCCACCGCCGGTCACACTGACTTTCCTCGGCATTAAGGTCTTTGTTTCAAACAGCGATAAAATTCACCCATCTGAAGCATCCAGGGAGATGAGTTCGAATCAGTGTCAACAGTCAGGCAGCCCTCAGCCGGGGTCATGTCGGAACTTCGCCATCACTGCCTCGTTTCCTCGTTCGTGCCTTTGCCCTCTGTCCCTCGTTCCCTCCCCACTGCGGACCAGGCAACCGGCGATTCGTTTCTGGAGCCTGAGGCTTTGCCCTTTCTAGAATTTCTTATTAATGGGATCAGGCAGGATGTTGTCTTTTCTCTCTGGATTCTCTTCCTTAGTAAAATACAGTCATCCCTGTTGTTACCACTAGGCCGTTCCTTTTTAGTGCTGAGTCGTAGTCCGTTGTACGGACAGCTGGTGACTTGTGTATACATTCCCCTGCCGAGGAACTTTGAAATTTTCTTATTTTGTGGCTCCTGTGAATCACGCCAGTATGAGCATTTGTACAAGTCTGTGTGTGAAATGAAAACATCCGTTTTCGTTTCATCTGGATAAATACCTAAGAAGGACTTGCTGGGTGGAATAATCAATGCATATTTGGCTTTTTAAGAAACTACCGTTTCCTAAATTACTGTGCTATTTTGCGTTCCTACCAACAACATCTGTGGGTTCCTGTTGCCCTGTATCTGTGCCAGCAAAGGTGTTGTTATTATTAATTTTAATTATGTTTTTTAATTTTTAAATTTAATTTCAAGTAGGCTCCACGCCCAGTGTGGGGCTCGAGCTCAGGACCCTGAGATCAAGAGTTACTTGCTCTACCGACTGAGTCAGCCAGGCGCCCCGTAATTTTCGTTCTTCTAGGGGGTGTAGTAGTACCTCTTTGTGGCTCTTTAATTTTTTTGGTCTTCGTATTTTGTTTTGTCCTTAAACTTTATTTTGAAGCAGTTTTAGATTTATGTATTTATTTAAGGAGGCGCCCAACGTAGAGCCAAACGCAGAGCCCAATGCGGGGCTTGAACTCACGACCCCGAGATCAAGACCTGAGCTGAGATTGGGAGCCGGACACTTAAGGCGCCCCTTAGCGGTTTGAGGTTTACAGAACAGTTGCGAAGTTAGCGCGGAGGGTTCCTTAGGCCTTTGATCTTCTAATGAGATGGTTCTCAACCGGGGCTGGCTTTTGCCCCTGTAGACCTATGGCAGTGTCCAGAGACATCTGTAGTTGTTACGTCCTGGGCTGGGGGGCAGCCAGGGGGATTCCACTGGCATCTAGTGGGTAGAGGCCATTCGAGAGCGAGGTGGCCATCGGATGCTGCTTTGCATCTTTTCCTTCTGCGTTTATTGGTCACTTAATTCCCGCCTGCTGTCATGGAGTCTGTCTAGGCCTGAAGAGTCCATCAAAAATGGAGAGAGAAGTTTTTCTCTGGTTCCAAGTGGGTATTTCAACCTCCAGTGACCAGCAGACAGGAGGATACAGTGGTTCCTGTAGAACAGCGACCCACATGGGAACGACGATCTTCGGACGGTCCTCGACTGTCCCGCCTCCCTCTGGATGGAGGTCACTGACTTTCCTTTGTTCCCTGGTTTTATTACGTGCTCTTAACACAACGCCGGTAATTAGCATGCCGGCAGTCAGAGTTGCTCACGTAAGTCTGTAGATCATTTCTCATCTCCACAGTCAGATTATTCCCAGAGGGCTGGTTGACATCCTCCGGGACTTCAGTCCCAACGAGGAGGACTTCTTAACGGTCGTGGAGATTGTGGTCAGATTGGCAGAAGACGCAGGTTTGTGTGACTATTGTGTACGATTATTTTTTACTTGTGTATTCCCAAGAAATTGTGTATAACCACTGATGGCGAATGAAAAAGAAAACCTGGGTATTGATCGATAAATTTTATGCAACGTCTAAGCATGAATGGATTTTGTCATCAAAAATGGGTGTCTTATTTGGCATCAAATTATCCTTATTTTTAGAAAATTAGAATGACTAATGGCCGTGAATACTATTTGCCCTGGCAATTAAGGCCTTTTGTATTTTATGAGTTTTGCCAGACTACTACCGGTTGCTAAGAAATACCACATCAAAAGAAGTCTTTTGGATTAGAACAATCCCAGTCATTAGTTTGCGTCACCTGTGATCTTTGTAGGCTAATCTTGATTTTTCTCTCTCTCTCTACCTCTCCGTGATTGCTCTCCTGGGAGAAAAGCACACCGCTGTGTGCTAGACACTGAGCTGTCCCTCCCCTCCTCCCCCATAGACACAGGAAAGATGAGTGACAGGAACGAGTGGTGGGGTTACCAGTACTGACAGCCGCCCTGCACCCACCAACCTCCCGTTTGTAACGATCGGCGAACAGCTTTGGAAAGTTTCTGAAATCTTACACTTGCTTTAGACTTCGATCATTTTCACTGAAAATAGAAAAAAAAACATTTCGTATAGCTCCCGTATTAGTTTAAAATATTCCTGTGAATATGACACAGGGCTTTTAAAAAGGCCCAAGTGGGTGCTTTGAATCCTTAAACGGGTTCTCTTCGTAAATGAGTCACCAGTTACAGTGCCGAAGCAATTATATATTTGTGTTAAATTTAATGCGGTTTATAGGAGCTAGAGCTGCTTTTGTTTGATGCTTCGCCTTAGAAATAATTGGGATGCGTGGATTGTGGGGGAGTGCATTTATGGAAGAATTATTTATAATGTATACGTTCCGGCTGGAATTTAAATAAGCACAACCCATAGGTCCAGCGTCTGTGCCATTAGTTGTAATGGCTTTTGGACGCTGGCCCAGCACGCAGACTTCCTGCCCCCTCCTTGATTTATATACGGCTTGTTATAATAGAGTTGTCACTCTCTCTTCCTTCTATGTTTTCATACTGCCGGGGAGCTTATTAGCTTTTTAAGCCCGTCTGTAGCATAAATACTCTAAATGGGAAATGATTTTTACACCACGTTCGTCTAATTTCCTTGATGAAGTATTTTAGTAAGAAAAGCTAGAAACTCGACCCGTATACTCTATAGGTTGCTTGGCTTATTTTGATTCCATTCTCTCCTGGTTTTTTATTGCCGCAGAGCCCACGGCGCAGACAGAGCTGATGGAGCAGATTGCCCCGATGGCTGTTTTTTTACAAGGAAACAGATCAGATTTTCCAGCGGCGCCTTCTGAATATCTCACCCCGATTGTGGTGAGGCACCTCGCGGATCCAAACAGCCAGGCGTGAACAGTGTAAGCTCCGGGGCCGTGCGGCAGCTTCTCCTTAGTCTTACTGTCGCTGGCGTCCAGAATTCAGAAGACCGCTTCGCGGAGCTAAGTGATTCAAGAACAAAAGATCCGTGTGTGCTCGGTGCCTCCAGTTGCTCAGGCAGATAGGCAGCACTCGTTCTTATCGTCATGAGATATTTCTTTTTTTTTTTTTAACTTTTTTATTATGGAAATTTTCAAACACACAGCAGCAGAGAGAATATGAAAATGAAAGTCCATGGACTCTCCACCCAGCTTCGACCGTCATTAACATTTGACTAGTGTTTTCTCATTTATCTTAAGAGAATCCAACCCAGATAAAAGCAATTCCCAGATACCGTCTCATTTTAACTGTGGATGCTTTACTGTTACTCTCTGAGAAATGCAGATACTTTTTAAAAAACATAATAGCAACCCCGTTATCTCATGGATAGAATTTATGAATAGATCCTTGATATTTCATTTAAGCTCTTGTCATTGTTCAGATTTTTCAGTTTTCTCAGAAATCTGGCTTTACGTGGGCAGTCTCTTTAAATCAAATCCACAGAAGGTCCTCATATTACTTTTGATGGATGTACCTTTTAAAATCTCTCTTAATTTGTAACAGTGCAGCCTCCCCTTAATTCCCCTGCTCTGAGGAAACCGAGTCATTAGCCCGGAGGAGTCCCCACGTTTGGGATCTGGCGGATCGCATCCCCACGGTGTGGTTTGAAATGTTCCTCGCTTCCCAGTACTTCCTGCGACCTGCCGGTCAAGTCCGGAGCCTTGGTCACACTCAGACTTTTGTGTACTTGAGTGAGAATCCTTTTTCGGCCCTGCCGTGTTTTCCTGCATCCGCTCCGGAAGCAGAAAAGCAGTGTGGCCACCCTCTTTGGGTTTTGTCAGCCTTCTCCGTTCATTACAAAATTTCCCACCATGAGTCTGTATTGATACTTCCAACTTAAATTTAGGAGGATAGGGCTCTTACTTACTTGTTTTTATATTTGTAACTTTTTTTTTTGACACAGTACAAATCTTGCTTCTTAACGGCATTCGTGTGTGTGTGTGTGTGTGTGTGTGTGTGTGTGTCCAAAATAAAAATGCCAGTATGATTACCAACAGTTTGGCGGGATAACTGGATATAGTTTAAGATTTCTTTGCTATTCTTTTTGTTTTTGCGCCGTCTCCCACTGGCGATGCCCAGTCATGTTAATATTAATGAGACTGTGTTTCAAAGTCACTTGTGTTAACCCTTCTTTTTGTGCCTAAGCAGCCAACCTGATCCGCTGTTAGCCTCATCTGTCTTCATTTATTTTTTATTTTTAGGAATTGCTTTAGTTTTTACATCTTGATTTCATTTAGACTTACAATAATTATTTAAAATGTTTGTACCCGATTCCAACTCAAAACTGTAAAATAAAGCACACTCAGAAAAATCTGACTTCTATCCCTACCTCCTCCATCTGTTCCCTCCCCCCTCTGTAGATGGCCATTTTTTCTAGGTTTTGATTTATTCTTCTTTTTTCTTTTTAAAAAAATGTTTATTAATTTTGAGAGAGAACAAGAGAGAGAGAAAGAGATCGATCTCAAGTGAGGGAGGGGCAGAGAAAGAGAGAGAATCCCAAGCAGGCTCTGTACTGTCAGTGCAGAGCCCAACGCAGGGCTCGAACTCAGGAACCATGAGATCATGACCTGAGCCAAAATCAAGAGTTGGATGCTCAACAGACTGAGCCACCTGGGCGCCCCTAGGTTTTGATTTATTCTTACTTTTCAAAAATACACACAGTTAACTCCGGGCACATACGCTCATGTCCTTGCGCCCCGCATCTCCTTGTTCCTTTCTCAGATTCAAAGTGGCGGGCCGCGCCTGATGCCCCGTCCCTTGCTGTCCCCACCGTCCCGGGTGTTCTGCAGGTCACTCCTTGGCAGCCTAGGCAGAGCTTCCTCATCCCTCTTCCCAGCAGCAAGCCCCTCCCCCGGGGAGGCGGAACGAATTGTGCTGACAGACATCCGGGCTCTTTCTGCTCTGCCGTCACTTTAGAACTGTCGCAGCCGGTAGCCCGCAGCCTCTCTACTTGTCAGTTACTGTGGGAATGGATTTGCACGGAGGAGGCTAAATGTATCTTTTTTAAGTTTCTTCATTTATTTTGAGAGAGAGAATGTGAGCAGGGGAGGGAGCAGAGAGAGGGAGAGACAGAATCCCAAGCAGGCTCCGTGCCGTCAGCGCAGAGCCCAACGTGGGGCTCGATCCCACGAACCGGGAGCTCGTGATCCGAGCTGAACTCAGGAGCTGGACGCTTAACGAACTGAGCCGCCCCGGCGCCCCGACGGCTGAAGGTATTTATAATCTTTAACGCTATGCCAAGTTTTCATTATTACTGTTTTCAAGGAGTTCTGCCGTTTTGGCCTGTATTTCTCGCTTGCTCTGAGCAGTTTTGAGGAGTAAGTACTTGAACGGTTCCGCTAGGACAGGATCGAGTGTAGCGTTCAGAGGAGGAAGTAAGTCCTCCCACTTCCACTCCCCTCATGTCAGTGTCCTGATCATTGTACATTTTGTTTGTCTGGGTGCTTCCCTTCCCCCCGCCCCCCCCCCGTAGATCCGAGCATAACGGGATGCAGTTTTTCCCCCTCCGCCCATTTATTCCGACGGTTTCTGCGTGCCCGTTACGAGCCAAGCCTGGCGCCTTGTCCTGGGGATAAAGACATGAGTAGGACCGATTTCCTGCCCCAGAAAGCTTACCCGCGTGCAGCGAACATGGTGCATCTTCGTAATCTTCCTGTTTTTACTTTGGTTGAACGCTTAGCTCTCTTTCCGCTTTTTCAATACGGTAGACGCGGTGAGCCTCGTAGGGGGTGTGGTTGTATTCTTCCCTTTAGACACATTCTTGAGAGCGAGATTGCGCCGGGTCCGACAACTTGACATTTCCTTGACCTTCGTTACGTATCAGAGGGGGAGAGGCCGGAACCGTGGTTTGGACCCCAGGCTCTCGGCTGCGTGTGCGGAAGAGTCCTTTAAGTGGCTCAGGCCCTGCGACAGCCAGACCTCGTGTGGCGGCCGCTCCTTTGGCCCTGGCGTCTCCGGAGCCGAAGTCCCCAAGAGGGCTCTCCACCTGCTCACTGCAGCCTGCCCTTCCTGCTCGGCCGCCGCGCTGAGACTTCCCGGGTCCCCGAGGTCCTCCTCGGCTGCCCCGCGCCTCATCCTCCCCTTCCTGGCCTCTCCACCGGCCACCCCCCAGTTGTGTCCTTTAGACCGCTCGAGGCTGGATGCAGATCTGTCTATCCATTCAGTGGCCCCAGAAGCAGATTGGGGATCTCAGTGGCTTGATTTCCCAGGCCACTTCCCGTCATCCCTTCAGCCTTCATCCCTTCTCTCGGGGGCCCTCGGAGCCCTTGGAATCCTCCCTTCTCCCGACTCCCTCGCCCAGCTGGACGCCAGCGGTCCTTTCTTTCCGTGATAAACTTGTACCCCTCGCGTACGCGCCCTCTCCTCCATTCCCGTCACCTCGAAACACCGGGACGCAGATCTGGTCTTCCCGAAGGTTTTTCCTTCAGACTCTGCGATGCCTTCGGGCACAGCTGACTTCACGGGCCACCAGTCCCCGCGACCCATCACGACACCTCCACCTCTGTGCATCCCTTTCCCTCTGCCCGTGCTGGTGGCCCTGTTCCTTCCAGACGCCCCTCCTCTCCTCCTCCTGTCCGTCTTTCAGAAATCCCCCCCACCCTGGGAGCGCCTCGGGGTCCCCCGGGGGTAATAAGATTCTGAATTCGACCGGGACTCCGATTCTGATGCGTGGGAGAGTGGGTACGTCCGGTCCTCGAGTGTCTGCAGCTCAGGCCTTCCTCCGTTCAGCCGTCAGGTGCTCTTCAAGGCCATCGTGCTTGCAGTGACTCGTGGCAGGTGCGGAACCGCAGACTCACGCACGATACCGGTATCCCCACTGTGGTTGCCGGCACTGCTAGCAGCTTCCATTTCTTGAGCTCTCGCTGTGTGGCACGCCGTGCTCCAGGGTCGGCGAGGATCGTCTCGGTTACCCTCCCTAACCACCCTGCGAAGTATGGGCGTGCTTATTAATTCCTCTGCGTTTTAGAGGTGAGGGGGCCGAGGGGCAGAGAAGCGTGGTTGTGTGTGCCCGGGGTGCGGCTGAGCTGGGGCGGGCCCCCGGGGGCCGGGCTTGGTTCCCTGAGGCTCATCTGGTGGACGGTTGGGGATGGGCCAGGCCCTTCTGGATATTGTAGACTCTGAGCACTGACCGTAGGAACAGCGCCTCGTTCAATTTATTCCCGTGGCCGAGCACAGGGCCTGGGACCCGGGGCGGTGGGAGAACCGAGTCAGCCGATGCCGTCTGCCACACATTTCCGCCGCCGTCCTGAGCGCCGTGCCTTCTGTCCCCGGGGGCGCGGGTCTCCCAGCCCCTCTTCACTCTCCATGGCTCCGTTTGCCGCTTTGTTCTCATCTCCTTGTCTCCCGGCTGGCTGACTTTCCAGTCTCCCCGCTGGCTCTTCTCTTTTGATGGTCATCAGGCCTACTTCTCCCTCCGCCTTCTGTTCCCTGCCCTTTCCCCTCGGCGTACCGCTCCCTTCCCCCCTGCCAGGCTTCTGGAAAGAGGAGCGTCTGCAGCCTCTACCCTGCGTGGGCTTCCAGGCTCACCGCACTGCAGCCGATGCCCCGAGAGCCTGTGGAGACGTGTCCTGCGTGGACTCAGCTAGTCTTACTGTGAAATCCAGTGTTTTTGTCTTTTCAAGAAGAGTTTTGATCTTTAAAACACCGAGAAATATTTTAATGACACGAGAGGATTGCGTAATAAATACCCATGTACCTACACCCTCACTCCGCAGATGCTGTCCTGTCCTGTCCCCAACCCTTGCTTTCTCTAGCAGCACGTGGGGGCGGCTGAAACAAAGCACCCCAAGCCAGGGAGCTTACGACAGCACGCGTTTATTCTGTCACCGATGTGGAGTGGGGAAGCCCTGGACCCAGGTGTCGTCAGGGCCGCGCTTGCTCTCTCTCTCTTTTTTTTTAACGTTTATTTATTTTTGAGAGACAGAGCATGAGCAGAGGAAGGGCAGAGAGAGAGGCAGACATAGAATCTGAAGCAGGCTCCAGGCTCTGAGCCATTAGTGCAGAGCCTGATGCGGGGCTCGAACCCACAGACCGTGAGATCATGACCTGAGCCGAAGTCGGCCGCCCAACCGACTGAGCCCCCCAGGCGCCCCTCGCTCTCGAGGCTCCAGGGGACAATCTGTTCCTCGCCTCTTCCGGCTTCCGGAGGTGCCGGCTCCCTTGGCTGCTGGCTGCACCCCCGGCCTTTGCGTCTGTCTGCGTGTGCTTCCTCCTCTGTCCGTCTATCCCCCGCCCTTGCTTCTCTCTTGTGAGGACGCTTGTGATTTCACTAAGGGTCAGTCTGGTCATCCTGGATGGCCTTCCGGTCCTTTCCGTGACCCCCAATCACATCTGCAGAGACCCCGTCTTCCAAAGAAGGCTCACATTCAAAGATTCCAAAGGTTGGGTGTGTACATGTAACTCCACCCGCCGCCCTTGGCAGGCTTCTAACCGCCTCCGACGCTCTGCTCCGCGTCCCCCAGGACCTGCCCTCCCTGTGCCCTCAGCCGCCCTCTGGGACTGGGTCTGCCCCTCCTGGTCCGGGCCCCTCTCCTGTCCTCTGCTCCTGGCATGTGCCGGAAGCTTGATGAGCGTTTGACACCTCAGAGTTACTGGGGACTTTTGCTGCCTCTAGTAGGACACCAACCCCTGTCACCTCGGCCTGGTAATATTGCCGGGGCGTCACCTCCCCCCCCTCCCCTCCACGGGGCCTGCGGCGGCAGCTGCCGTGCTGACCTTTCTGCCCTCTGTCTCTTCATCACCTCCAATCTACCTGGGGCACCACCGGCGGAATGATCTTTCTGAAAGACTGTTTTCATCTTGTCACTTGTCTGGAAACTTCTGTGTCCGAGTGCCCGTGCGGCTCCTCCCGTGACGGCCGTCTGCTGCGCTGCCGCTCTGCCTTCAACACCCTCGGCCCCGCCGCTCTCCTGCCCTGGCCGCGCTGCGAGGGCCGTGCCTGCCGTTACCTGCGCCGTCAATCGGAATTTCCTGCGCTTTCGTTTCCCCAAACGCGTTCTCTGTCCGGCTTCTCGGGACCTCCCTGGACTCCCTGGTCTTCTGAGTCCTGCCTTGCTGGGCCTTCTCTGGGCCCCCGCCCCACAGCCCTCTATGTTTGTGTATGCGAGGGTCTGTGTAGAAACCCAGGGTACACGCCGGGAAGGAAAATGGGGGGGCATGCCACGGGTCAGATGGGGGGCACGACCTGAGTGGGGTTCCGGGGAAAGGGCGGTTGGGATGTTCGGCCTGAGAGGAGCAGAATGGCAGGAACCAGCCCGGCAGGGGGAGTGGCGTTTTCTAGGGCCTCAGCGGGGAAGCACAGGTGGAGGGCGGGGAGCCCCGTGTGGTCCCCGCGTGTGGCAGGGGACGGGGCCAGCATGGCACTCTGTGTAGGGAGGGTGGTCTGGGTCCTGAGAGCGCCTCGGCTCGTTCGGCGTTTCACCTTTTGCCTTTTGGCCTCTTCTAGGCTAGAAAATCAGGTCAGGAAGTGCGCTCGATTCTTCCGGAACAGAATCTGATTTCCCAGTACGACATCGAAAACAAAGTGTGTCCAGTCCTGCTGGCGCTCTCCGCCCCAGACGGCGACGACGCGTATGAAGCAGAAGCCGTGAATGTAAGTCGTTTAGGGACCGACAGCCCCACGCCCCGTGGACGGGCCCGAACTCGGCGTGTGCCTGACTTGGGGTACCACACGTGGTCAGCGTTGGCCAGCCCGCTCCTAAACAAGGCAGCCCACGATCTGGCCTTGGTCAGAGAAGGCTCACAGTTGGGATGCGAGCCTGTTTCGGAAGTGATTATCCTCAGATGAACGACTGTTTGCAGAGCTGCCGAAATCGAAGCCCTTTAGGCAGAGTCGAGGCAAGATACAGACTTCTGCAGGCAAGACGCAGAGACGTATAGGTCCGGCAGCCCTGGAACCCGCTGGGATCGTGGGCCTTGTTTCCCAGAGTGAGGGGCCCGGTGTGGTACGGGAGATGGTTTTAGGTGGTCCTCGGGCAATTGGGAAAAATCCCGTAGACGTGTGTGTCTGTTTATAGGTTAGGACAGGACGGATGTGGGTGCGTCGGCGGCTCTGAGAGAGTCCGCTCGGAGAGTGTGGCAGTTTGGGAGACACCCTGTGAAGTGTCTGTGTTTGTACCACCAAAGGGGTAATGTTAGAGGGTGAGTGCGAATGCTAAACGTTCTTCTTGTAATTCTCGCAGCCCCCGAGGGGCTCAATGGGTTCAGTGTCTGACTCTCGACTTCCGCTCAGGTCACGATCTCACGGTCCGTGAGTTCGAGCCCCGAGTCGGGCTCTGCACCGACAGCTCAGAGCCTGCTTGGGATTCTCCGTTTCCTACTCTCTGTTCCTTCCCCACTCATGCTCACTTCCTCTTGCTCTCTCAAAAACAAATAAATAAACTTAAAAACATAGTTAATTCGGTGGAGTCCCTGGGTCTGTATGATTTTGTACCCATTGCGAAGTGACTCTATAGTCAGAGATTTTCTACTTGCTTCTGGAACCTTCTTCGTTCACCACGTAGCTGCTGATGAGCCAGTACCGGCTTTCGCGCATCGCCTTAGATGAAGCCTGCCCGGCTTGTCCTCGTCCCTTCTCCTTCGTGGCCCGAGGGAAGGCCCCCCGCCGCTGTCTTGTTTTGTGCCGCGGCTCCCACGGACCCGAGCAGACGGCGATGCGCGGGACGGGCTCCCGTGTTTCTCGCACAGAAGTAAACACCCCAGGGTTAGTCTAGCATTTTAGAAAAAAATCACACGTAAGGATTTAAAACATCATAGGCCTTCTTTCTGAGTACAAAAGATACAGGAGCTTGTTTTCTTGGCTGAAGAAGAATGATGTTAGCGAGAGGAATTCTTTCTCTAAGTGAGGAAATAAGCAGCATGGAGCTAAAAAATCCTATTACAGGCATCAGAGCATTTGGCAATTATTCTTCATTTATGTAAAAGTTTTCCTCAACTGTGAGTTACAGGGCTGGCTTTTTAAACTAATTTAAGTTTTTGCATATTCCATATGTTTATAAGATGACTCAGACTGAAGAATAATTGATTATTAAAATTCAAACTCTCCAGGGTTCTTTTATAAATTTCAAGTTTCCCTATAAGAAATTAAATTTATTTTGCAAAATGAACTTGGATAACAGCATTTAGTTGGAATATTTCACAGTCAAGCAGGGAACGTGGCCAGCCGGATCTTCTTTTTTGTTGGAAAGTTGGTTAGGCAAGTTCCCAAGGTTGTGACCGACAACCGAGCGTCTTATCCCTCAAGCCCGATGATACCACGGAAAGTAATGCTGAAGGCACTTTCGCATGATTTTTATTTGGTTTTGTTTTCGATCACTGCGTTCTTGCCAGCTGTCTCCTTATTCTCCTCCTCCTCTTCTTCCTCCTCTTTTCTTCTCCTGGTGAAAATATTTGGAAGATAGAACAAGCTTTCAAGAAGCTATCTCCACAAATCACTTACTGAACAAATTAGTTTACATAAATTGTATTTTTCATTCTAAGTGAGTGGCTGATATCATTACTTGAATGTGAAAGCTCCCAGACGCGGCTGCAAAGAACGTTTAGTCTTGAACCCTCTGCAGGCCGGGGTGCACCCACGCTTTGGGGTATTTCTGGAGGAAGCCCTGTGGGCAGCAGGGTGCGGGCCCCCTTGTCCGGCTCACGCATGCTCTGGTCAAGTTCAGAAGCTGGCCTATGTCCCTTTCCTGGAGCCCGGAGGCCGAGGGGCAGCAGGGTTCACAGAGAGGACCCCAGTCCTCGGACACCCCGCGTCGAGCGCAGAGGGCGCTGTTCTCTTTAGCTCGGAAATGACAGGATGGGCAGAGTGGGTTTCATTCCTCGAGGAGAAGCCCACACGTGTGGTTTGTAGGGCTCCCCGAGGAGGGCAGGGCTCTCAGCCGGCCCATGAGCGCCCCCCAGACACGGTGAGCCCCCAGCGTGCTTGTGAGGCGATAGGTGAGGAGGGAAGTCACTTGTGCTGCACGGACGCCCTGGAGCTCTGGGCTCTGATTCCAGCCACGCGGTGGGAGCGTGGCTGCGGCCGACCGTAGGGAAACACACACACGCTCCCAGGACGGTGTGGTTCTCTGCGCCTCGCCCAGCGGAACCCCGGTGCCTCCCGGGGGGCAAAACGTGCGTCTGCGCTTTCATCCCTTCGCCGCCGTTAGAGGCGACGGCCGGCTCCCGCCGGTGCTGGCGGCCCTGGCGTCCACTTGATCATGGGAATCGAAGGTGGCCGACCAGCCAGGGCCGGGCATTTGCATATTGAGTTACAGGCTGGTTTCTTCCAGCCTGCTTTCGCACGGACGTACGCGTTCTGGTTCGTGAACTCTCTCTCTAGATGAGAAGAGACCGCGTCCGTGACCCCCTCCTTCGTGCCGTCAGAAGGTCTTCTGTCGTTTAGCGGTTGAACTCTGTGTGATTGTCTCTCCTTCGGAACCGTGGCTCCTAAACGCAGGTGTCTTCCTGCCGCCGGCACCCAGCACAGTGCCAGGCCCGGAGCCAGCCCTAAGTAAACGTTAGTTGTCGAATGAATGAATCGGTGGAAACCGGCAGCGCCGTGTCCTGTAATTATATCCAGACGGCATAAACAGGCCACCGGAGACCAATTAGGATTCCTCTTGCTCGCAGGAAGGCCATTAGCATTCTGAGATTATAACTAATTGTCAGAAGCCTATTTTTCTCTCTCAACACGTTTTCGCATTAAGGCTTCCTCATTTTTTGTCGTCACTCCTGTTTTTAAGCTCATTTTTATTTGTGCATTTCTTTAAAGAGGATGCTGCGGGGATGGCTTCTAAAGAATAGTTGGCTCCAAGTAACTACGTGAAGATGGTCATTCTGTGCGACTAATTCCCAGGGCCACAGGGATACCACTTCTTGTCACTCGGCATGCCGGCTGGCTCTTAATGATTCTGGCTGTGTTTTCTGCGGGTAGTAATAAGGTCACGTGGGTGTGGCGGAGGGAGAGGGGTGGCGGGAGACGCTGGGCACTCTTCGGTTGCCCGTTACCCTGGATACGGGAGCCCCGCGTGCTCCTTTATGGTGCCCCCCACTCTGTACAAGTCTGCCTGGAGCCAGGTCAGAAAGCTGTGTCCTCTGAGCTCGGCAGAGGCAGGCCTTTCCATGTTGTGGGGATAATTCCCCCCCCCGCAGCGCCCCCCCTTCCCGCCAGTCAGTGTGCTCCCCACTCGTGTCTGCTGTGTGCAGATTCCGCGCAGGCTCAGTGGGTGAGCCGCCGACCTAGGACCTGCTTCTGCCGAGGCAGCGTGTGCAGCAGGGAAAGCAGCTTCAGAGACAGGAGGCCCTTCCTCCCTCCCTCCTTTCCTTCTTTCCTTCATCCTCCCCCCTCTTTCTTTCTTGTTTTGGGGGAGTGGGAGAGTTCTTTGAAAATTTGGGGGGAGGGGTGCCTGGGTGGCTCCGTCGGTTAAGCGTCCGACTTCGGCTCAGGTCATGATCTCACGGTTTGTGAGTTCAAGCCCCGCGTCGGGTTCTGTGCTGACAGCTCGGAGCCTGGAGCCTGCTTCGGATTCTGTGGCTCCCTGTCTCTCTGCCCCTCCCCAGCTCACTCTCTCTGTCTCTCTCAAAAATAAATAAACATTAAAAAAAAAATTGGGGAGGGAGATAATTTTTCATTTTGTTTCAATTTTCAACTTGTAGAAAATTTTCAGGAATGGACTCTTGAACTCCTGTGTACCCTCTGTCCAGCTTCTCTGCAGGGATTGTTTTGATCTCCTTCCTTAGGCGCGTGAGCACGCACGTGCCCGTATGCGTATGTATTTTTCGGAGCCATCCGAGAGCACGAGACATCACGCCCCTTTAGTCCTGAATATTTCAGCGTGTTTTTCCTAAAAACAAGGAAACACTGTCTTAAACAAGCATAGCACGTTGACCCAGATCAGGAAGTCTCGCACGGATGCGATGCCGATGTCTCCTCCACAGCTCAGGTTCCGATGTTGTCGTTTGTCCGGGACCCAGTCCGCGTTGCACAGTGCGCACAGGCACCACGGCTCTTTGCTTCCTTTCGTCTGGAGCAGATCCTGAGCCTTTGAATTTGGTACCGTCTCCACGTTGGAAGAGCACAGGCCCGTTCTTTGGTAGGATGTCTCCCAATCTGAGTTTGTCTGATGTTTCCTCCTGGTTAGGTTCAGGCTCTGAGTTTCTGGCAAGAAACGTGAAGTCGTATGCTCTCATATGTCCCGGCGGGAGGCCCGAGACTTCAGTTTGTTCTGGCGTCGGCCTTTGTGAACTCTGGTGACGTAGGAGACAGAGGTGGTGTCCGATCAGCCTTTAGGGACGTCTTTCCCCCCTGGACGTACGAAGGGGAGTTACTCTGAGACTTTGCAAGTGCGCTTTTCGTCAGACGTGCACCAGCAGAGCGTCCATCAATTGTCCGAGGTGATCTGCCATGGAGAGTGCCCCCTGCTCCGGTATTTGCTCACAGTTTGTGGGGAATTTTCACATCTATAGTCAAGAGGACTACTGTAGGCAATTTTCTTTTCCTAGTATATTTTTCTGTCAGGTTTTAGAATCCGGGTTATTTGGGCCTCAAAAAATGAGTTGGGAAGCATTCCTTGCTCTTCTGTTTTCTGAAAGATCTTATTCAAAATTGGTGTGTTCCCCCCCCCTTAAATATTTATTAGAATTTAAATATTTGTTAGAATTTACCAGTAAAATCTCTGATCCAAGGGTTTTCTTTGTGAAATGGCTTTTGATAGTGGATCCAATTCAGATACGGGGCTATATTCAGATTTGTTATTTCTTTTGTGTCATTGGGTAAGTTGTGTATTTTAGAGAATTTATTAATTTCATCTGAGTTGTTAAATTTATTGGGCTTAAGTTGTTTATACTATTTCTTTATCCCTTCTTGAGTGCCTGTAAGGTCTGTAGTAGTTTCCCTTTTCTTATGACACTGGTCGATTGTGTTTTCTTTTCCTTCCTTCCTTCCTTCTTTCCTTTCTCTCAAGTTTATTTATTTATTTTGAAAGAGAGAGACAGAGAGAGGGAGAGAGAGAATCCCAAGCAGGCTCCACACTGGCAGTGTGGAGCCGACTTGGGGCTTAAACTCACAAACGGTGAGATCATGACCTGAGTCAGACACTTCTGAGCCTCCCAGGTGCCCCCCATCCTTTTTGCCTTTCTTGATCAGTCTTGCTAGGGCTTTATCAATTTTATCGATGTTTTCAAAGAACATATTTTTGTCTTTGTTGTCATTTTATTGTTGTTTTCAAAGAACCATTTTTGTTTTTGTTGATTTCTTTTGTTTTCTTCTTCATTGATTTCTACCATTTATTGTTTCCTTCCTTCTACTTACTTACGTTTTTCCAGCTTATTAAGGAGGAGAAACTATTTTTAAGCCTACCTTTTCCCTTTTAAGCATGTAAAGCTTTTACGTTGCTATCTCCGTGCTATTTTGACCCTTTTATTAAGGAGCGACGTGGCCTCTGATAGCCGTCTGCGTCTCGTAGTCTACTGCCGCGTTCCTAGAACTGCTCCAAGACCCTTACACTGACGGTTTGTCACAGCCTCCTTGCTCATGTCCTTTTACTCTCCTCCTTAGACGTCTTTACGTTTAAAGTATTCCTGCTTTCGTGGGCGTGGAGGCGGCCTTGCTTCTATAGCCGGTCTATGACCAACACACGGGGAAACCAACACACGGTTTCTGCTCTTTAATGGGAGCTTTCAGTCTGTTTATGTTTAATGTAATGATTATGATGGGATTGAATTTTACCATTTTGTTATTTTTTTCCATTTGTCTCATCTGTTTTTGTTCCTCTGTTCATTCTTTTCCTGCCTTCTTTTGGGCTAATTGAGTCTTTTTGCAGTGCTATATTTTAATTCTTCCGTGAGTATTTTCAAAACCCGTAACACCTGGCAACAAAGTCATTCCACTTCCTCCCTCTCCTCCTCTCTGTGCTCCGGTCTCACACACATCGGGACTTACACATATACCCTCCTGATGAAGCTGGTAATACACTATTACAAGTTTTGATTTAAACAATCATATCTTTTGAAGAAATTAAGAGAAGGAAAAAAAAATAGCCTCTCATTTTTACCGTTTTTGGTACTCTTCCTTTCTCTCCTGGATCTAAGTTTCCATCTGGTATCATACCTTCAGCCTAAAGAACTCCAGTACCCTTTTTAGCTTGATTGGCTGAGGATGAAATCTCTCTGTTTTTTATTCAAAATATCTTTTTTCGCCTTCGTTTTTTTCTTTTAGAGAGAAAGAGAGCACAAGTGAGCTAGAGAAAGGGGTGGGGGGAGAGAGAGAGAGAATCTTAAGCAGGCTCTACACTCAGCACGGAGCCCAGTGTGGGGCTCGATCCCACGACCCTGGGATCATGGCCTGAGCTGACGTCAAGAGTCAGACGCTCAACCAACTGAGCTGCCCAGGCGCCCTGCCTTCATTTTTGACTGATAGTTTTACTAGATGCAGACTTGTGGGTTGATAGGCTTATTTATTTTGTTTTTTTTTTTTTCTGGCATTGCTTTAAAGATCTCACCCTGTAGTCTTCTGGAGAGGCCAGCTGTCATTCACACGGTCTCGTGTTTATAGCATCCTTTTTTCCTCTGGCTGCTCTCAAGGTTTTTCACTTTCTCGTTGCAAAGTGAGTGGTTCTCCTGACTTGTGTTCGTTGAACTGCTTGGATTCGTGTGTTGGTTTCCCCGATTCGGGAAGCTTTTGGCTACTGTTCCTTCGAGTGCTTCTCTCTTTCTCCTTTCATTCTGGGACTCAGGTCACACAAAGTTGGGATGCTGTGTATTGTATCTTTGAGGTTCTGTTTGGTTTTTTAGACATTCTCGCTTTGACATGCAGATGTGCTCCTTTGTATCGATCTGTCTTTAAGTTCAGTGACTTTTTTTTGTCGTCTCTAATCTGTTGCTAGGTCTATCCATTAGGTTTTTAATTTCAGTTCTTGTATTTTTCAGCTCTAGTATTTCTGCCTGACTTTTCTTATACTTTCTGTATCTTTGTGATATAGAGATTCTTTATGTGTCCTTTTTTTCTTAAAAAAATTATTTTAACATTTATTTAGTTTTGAGAGAGAGAGACAGGGTGTAAGCAGGGGTGGGGCAGGGAGAGAGGGAGACACAGAGCTCGAAGCAGGCTCCAGGCTCCGAGCTGTCAGCACAGAGCCCGACTCGGGGCTCGAATTCATGAACTGTGAGATCGTGACCTGAGCCGAGGTCGGATGCTTAACTGACTGAGCCACCTGGGCGCCCCTACGTGTCTTTTATGCTTACCTTTTCCTCTCAATCCTTGAATATATTTACAAGAGCTTTACAAAAGTCCTCATCTGCTAGTTGTGACATTTGGATTATCTTGGTGTCGATTTCTGTTGACTGTTTTTTGTCTTTATTATGGGCCAGCTTTTCCTGTCAATACATAGGTATTTTTTAAAAAATTTTTAATGTTTATTTATTTTTGAGAGAGAGAGAGAGAGAGAGAACAAGTGGGGGAAGGGCAGAGAGAGAGGGAGACACAGAATCTAAAGCAGGCTCCAGGCTCTGCGCTGTCAGCACAGAGCCCGACGCGGGGCTTGAACCCTGCAAACTGTGAGATCATGACCTGAGCCAAGTCGGACACTTAACCCATTGAGCCACCCAGGTGTCCCCATAGGTAGTTATTTTTAATTGAACACGAGACATTATAAACGATAAACTGCAGAGTCTGGATTCTGTTTTATTTCTCTAAAGTGATTTATTGTTTTATTCAAAAAAATTTTTTTTGGAAATAAGATGGCTATTTTGTTTTATAGGTGCTCTAAAATGATTTTTGCATTTGTTTTGTCTGATCTCCACCTCCTTGCTCTCTTCTTTGTGATGAGTAGCTGCTGAAATCTCCGGTCACTACTCCTTTGCTGGGGCCCCTGGGATCTTCCCCATGCATGTATAATTTAGCAGTCCGCCAAAGATTTCAGCAAATTGAATACACACATTTTGGACCTACCCTGCAAATCTTTCCCATCGTGGTTCATCTTTTAAGGATAACCTCCCCACTAGTTTCTGCCTTTTGGTTGCCCTCCAGTGCTCTCAAGTGGTGGTTTTTAATTTTTCCTTCAAGATTCTGTAATTGTTACATGCATGAGGGTAGGGCACACCAAGCTTCCACGTTATTACCAGAAGGCTTGGTTCTTTTTGATGGTTTCCATTTCTTTGATGAGATTCCCTATCTGTTCATTCATTACGACTCTTTTTTCTTTCAATCTTTGAGCTGCTTCTAAGCCTTTTTTTTTTTTTTAGTTTTTTTAACGTTTATTTATTTTTGAGAGACATAGAGACAGAGTATGAGCAGGGCAGAGAGAGAGGGAGACACAGAATCTGAAGCAGGCTCCAGGCTCTGAGCTGTCAGCACAGAGCCCGACGCGGGGCTCGAACTCACAGACTGTGAGATCATGACCTGAGCTGAAGTCGGCCACCCAACCGACTGAGCCACCCAGGTGCCCCTCAAAGCCTCTTTAATGTCCGCTAATGCTAACATCTGGATCTTGTGTGGGTTTGTTTCTACTGACTTCCATTTTTCTTGACTGTGGGCCACATTTTCCTATTTGCTCTCGTGTCTGTGAAGTTTTTTCTAGATATGTGGTTTCGTTTTTATTTTTTTTCAACAGTAAGTTTTTAATTTTAATTCCGGCCTAGTTGACCTGTAGTGTTAGTTGGTCTCAGGGGTACAATATAGTGATTGAGCACTTCTGTACGCTACTCAGAGCTCCTCATGGTAAATGTGCTGGCTATGAGGTTTTTATTGTTTGTCGGCAGCTTCCTGACGAAACATTGTGGAAACTCTGGATTCTGTTATTTTCTTCTGGAGAGGGTTGCCTTTGTTCTGGCAAACAGTTCAGGATCTCTTCCCTCGGCAGTGGTCAGCAGCTGAAACTGTTCGGTTGCTTCCGCCTTCGAGCAGTTGCTTTCCCCTGTGAACTTCCCCATCTCCTCTGTGTCTACGCGGTTCTGAGGTCAGCCAAGGATTAGAGTAGTCACTTAATCACAGATCCGGGGGGCTTCCCCTTTTCGAGCTCTCTCCTTCCTTCCTTCCTCCCTTCCCTGCCAGGATTTCAGCCCTCATTTTTCAGCAGCTCTGGCAACCTTCCTCTCTGTTCTCTGACTTTGCAAACCGGGGGTGCCGTGCCTTTTGCTTGAGGTCCCGCTGCACCGTGCGGCAGTGCCGAATGGGGTGGGTCGGGCCCGGGCAGAAAAGCAGCAGCAATGTGCGTTTTTGCCCAGCGCGGCTCCTTCTCTCAAGGATCTGCTCCCCTCTGCTTCTTCCCAGCCCTCGTTCGTTCCCCAGTGCCTGCCAGTCATCCTTCCTTTCACTGAATTCCAGTACAGTAAGCGTACAGTGTAGCGTTCACTTCAGGCACGCGATGCAGGGATGCAGTACTTCCGGACCTTCCTCTGTGCTCGTGGCGACAAGTGTCCTCTTCCTCCTCCTCCCCGGTCTCCCCCGTCCCCCGCCCACCTCCCCCCTGGTGCCCACCAGTGTGCTCTCCACAGTTACGAGTCTGTTTCTTGGTTTGCCTCTCTCTCTTTTTTTTTTCCCTGTGTTCATTTGTTTTATTTCTTCAGTTCCACATATGAGTGAAATCATACGGTACTTTTCTTTCTCTGATGGATTTATTTCACGTAGCATCATACTCTCCAGCTCCCTCCATGCTGTTGCCAATGGCAAGATTCCATTCTTTTTTATGGCCAAGTAATATTCCATTGTGTGTGTGTGTGTACACACACGCACACACACACACACACACCCCACATCTTCTTTATCCATTCATCTATCCATGGACACTTGGGCTGCTTCCATAATTTAGCTATTGTGAACAATGCCGCTATGAACATAGGTTTATAGTGTTTGAATTAGTGTTTTTGTATGTTGGGGGCGAATACCCAGTCGTGTGCTTACTGGACCGCCTACCCACTGTTTCTCTCCTCTGGCCAGCTGCTATGTGCTTCTCATCTCACCACTGTTGGGTTTGGGTCGCATTAATTAGTCTCTCTGAGTGTTAGTTTTTTTAGCTGCAAAAAATGAGGGTAAATGATACCCAGGTCACAGGGTTTGGGGAAAGTGAAATGAGTTCATGCAAATAAGTTGTTCGCTCATGTTTCGGACCCATGCTCGGTACCTGGCGGATGGCAGCACGTGTGCTCCAGGCAGACTCTCACCGAGCCGACCTGGAGGAGTCCGCGGCCTTCCATTGATCCCAAAACTCGACGGGACCCAGAAGGTTCTCCGTGTTCACTCCCCGGGTATTTTGGCCGGATTTTGAGCGTCGGCTTTTGGAATTTAGCTGGTGGTGTGTGCAGCACGTGTGCGGTGGTATTTCAGGTGACTCTGCCTTTTCTCTTCCTTCTAGATCGTCTGCACACTGGCCTCGGTGCTGAGCAGGAGCACAGTCGAACGCCTGCCGCTCCCTCGATTCTGTGAATTGCGCGGCGACGGGAGGCCCTTTCAAGTTCAGAAGGTTGGGACATAGAGTTTCCAAACTCGAAAAATTCAAAAACTTTGAAAATGCAAAATCGATTCCCTTACAGTTTCTTGACTTCCTCAGCGGATGCAGGCTGCAAGGAAAATGTGGTCGCTGGGACCCGTGTGAGGAGAGCGGGCGCGCACAGGGACCTGGAGACAGGTCCTGTGAGAGGCAGCCCGCTGCTCTTAGACGCAGGAGCACCAGCAGCGGGACCCCGCTGGCTTACAGTTAGATGCTGGTGCCCTGACGTGCGCGCGCGGGCCTTCAGTATCTGTGCTTTGTTCCAGAACCTTCTTAACCTTTTGCTGTAGCTTCCAGCTCCAACCCTGCCCTCCCCCCTGCCTTTCGGTGACTTGTTCACTTGGTTACCAGATTCTTCCTTTCCAAGGCCATTGCCATGCCTCCCCCCCCCCCCCCCGCCCTCCCCGAACAGCCGCCGCCTCCTCCTCTTCCTCCTCCTCTTCCTCCTCCTCTGCCTCCTCGCTGCGTCACTGGCCATCTTCCCTCTGGTCTCTCCTGATGACGCATCGGCAAGAGGAGAAGTCTCGTCTACCATGCAGAGAATATTAAGGGTCTCTTTTGCTTTATCGCTAACCAAATGCATTATGTATGGAGATCAATTAGGAGCCAGAAAGTCCTAGGATTTGGTGCTCTGTTTTAAGTCTTCTGTTTCCAATGCACCAGAGGCCCCGGGCTGTGCCGTGTGGGCGGCCGGCTCGGCGGGCTCGTTAGGTGCCTGACTAGAGGAGTCATTGCCCTCGAGGCCTCTGCTCGTTAGTCCTCACGACTCGGTAAGACAAAAAGAAAGCCGAGCGTAACGGGTGTGCCTTTTGCCCTTTGAAGGCGTGTGCGGCAAGTTTCGGTGATATTTGTCCTGCCGTTGGACAAGAAGCCGCTGAGAAGTTTCTGGTCTGTGAGGTTTTACGGGTTGTGATTGCCGACGCGCTTCCTAGGGCACTTCTGAAAGCGAGGGTGCGAGGGGTCGTGTTTATGAATCGGCCCCTTCGGAAGGACAGCCCAATTCTTCACTTGTCCGCGCCAGGTTTCTTGGCTTCCCCATAAGTGTTCAGCAGCCGGTCCGTGGAACAGAGCGGAAGCAACCCCAGCCCACGTCCCTGTGGCCATTTGCTGTCACCTCCTCACCGGTCACCCTCCCCAGGCCCTTCTCACTCCCTGAGCCACTCTGGCCCTTCTCTACTGCTCTTTCTAGAACGCCGCTCTGCCACCTCGCTCCAGGGCTCCAGGGCCGGTGGGGGTTTTCTAGGGTCCAGGTTAAAATTCAGACCCTTCTTGGCCTTTCAGGCCCCTTCATGAGCACCTTCCCTGCCTCCCCTCCAGCCACCTTCCCTGGCCTGGGCGGGTCTCATCTTCGGCCGTGCATCGGACTCGTGGGCAGGGCAGGGGGCCGGGGAGAGCCCAGGGGTCTGCGTTTCCCATAAATCCCCTCGGGATCTGAAGTGCGAGAGGACGGAGAACCACTTCGCCGGCCAGCAGGTGGCCTCTCGGCTCCCGTGGGGCTCTCTGCCTCTCCCCCTCCCACACCGCTGCCCGTGACCACCCCTCTCCTTCCAGCGTCTTCCCCCCCGGGTGGGAGCCAACTCACACTGCAGGCCCAGCTTGAGCGCGGACACGCACCTGCCAAGTCCTCTCCTTGGCTAGACTCCCCTACCCACTGCGCCAGAGAGAATTAATTCCTCCCTTTCCAGCATCCCGGTAACATTTTGCTCGGAGGACGTGCGTGTCTCTCCTCACACCTCATTATAGCTTTGCTGACGCGGGGTCTTCACCCTATCGTGTTCGCCTCCGTTTCCGTGGCGCCGACGCAGAACTCTGCTAAATAAGGGCTGGCTGCTTTGATTTGACAGGACGTCCAGCCTGCGTTTTTCTGTGACTTTTATCAGACGGGATTTTTACCGGACCGGGTGTCTAACCTGTATGGTGAGAATGTAACCTCAAAAAGTATACTCTTTAAATTGATTTTTGAATTTAAGTTCTGAAGCTCATTGTATTTCAAGCGCGCGCCATGTCAACATACTTCCGACCCCCCCCAATAATTCTCGGTGGGCGGTCGCTCCGCATGTATGGTGAGTGCTGTCTCTACTGCATGAGTCCGAGCGAAGAGCAGCAGCGCCCAACATCCTAACCTTTCTGTAGGTGGAATTTTCCACAATCGGGTGTTCACATTTGTGGAGCCTTTCGGCTGATGGTTTTACGTTAGGATATCGAAAACAAAGCTTCGTGTTTGAAGGATGAAGAGAGGATGTAATCCTGACCCTCGCACAGCTAGCACGCGGAGATGCCAAAGATTTTATCGCAGCCCTTTCTTAGTGAGGCAACCACTAGGGTGTCACACCGGGCTTAATGGGGAGCTCAAAGCACCACCCGCTTCCGGTCAGACCGAGGGACACTGAAGCGAACTTGCACATGGGTTCAAACCTGCTCAGCGCCCAGGGCGATAGTCAGGCACACTCCCGGGACACAGTGCGTCTCGGCGGGTAGGGATTACTTGGCGTTACCGTCGGCTTGTGACAATTTACCTTCTAGCCCTAAAGGACCCCTAGTTAAAGACCGTAATACTTGGATAAGCGAGCCGGGATAGCCACTAAATTTCAAGGTCATTCCCAGTCTTTCTCTCTAATTCACATAGCAAATAACAGTCATCTTGCCTTTTGGGGGGGTTTTCTCTGTTGTCGAATTTAACCGAGTCATATACCAGAATTAAGAGGTAGAGGAAACGTTCTCTTGTTCTTCTTACCATAGTTTCTCTTCATTTCAAATGATTCCTTTGAGACTAGCATATATTTCCCTCTTCTTTGTCATTAATTTATGGATATGCCTTGATTACATCACTGAAAAAGGGTTCTGCCCTTCCTCAGGGGAACCGAGTTTGAGTAGCACGATTTCGTTCACTTTGGTAGATGCCGAAGGTTTTCGAGCTCTGCTCAGATGATGTTTGGGGGATGCGCAAAGCCTGCGCGGAGTGTGTCACGGCAGTGTCCTGCAGCGCGTCCCCCGAGGTCCGCGGAGCCCAGCTGTCACCCCTCTTCATCAGACTCATCAGCGGCCCCTGCCGACGGCTAAGCGCTGGCCGCAAGCCCCCGTGAGCTGACTGGCCTTGTGCCTCTTTGGCTACTGATGGGCGTCTTCAGACCTTCTGGGGGTCAGAGTGCTTGAAGGCTCGGAAGCTTTGGCGCGTGGTAGGCAGGTGGCACACACCCTACCACTCGTAGTGAACAAATATCACGAAATGAGAAACGAGAAGGAAACCTCTCTAACCGAAGAGTTAGCCTTTTCCGTTCCTCTCGCAAACATGCCCGTTGTGATGAACGCAGTCGGTCAGGCACTTTGGGAAGCGTGGAGTCATTCGATGTGGAATTAAAATTCTGGACGAATAGAATCTCCATGATGGCACTCAGTTTTTCCTTATTTTCTGTTGAAAAATGGTTTATTTGGAATTTGGAGAAAGCCTTAGAAAATCCGCCCAGCTAGACGCGATTTGGCGGACAGCGACCAGCCTGGCAGTCAGCCAGCTGCCCAGCCTGGGGTCTGACACGGCCGGCGCCGTGTTCGCCACGCCGTCGCCTCCGCTCGCAGGTGCGCCAGGTGGGCTTCCAGTCCCTGGGCCCCTTCATTTCCACCTTCACGAACCCCTCCAGGGCTGGCCTGTACGCTGGAGAAGACGGCACCCTCAGCGTCTGAGCGCCGGCTCAGGATGTGACCCCTGCGTCACCCGGCGCAGGCAGTCGTGGTAACATGCCCTCAGCCTGGCGAGCTCCGAGCGGGATGGTTCCCAGGGCCCGCGCCTCACCTCAAGCGTCCACCTAAAATTTTAGCAATGATCTCATCTGGAGTTTTAGTAACAGTGGCCTCCTGGGCAAGATAGAATATTAGAGCTTTAATTATGTAAAGAAGCAAAAAGTAATTGCAATAATGATTTTGAAACATGACTACTGGGTTATAAATAATGAAGCTACTGTGTCTCCTAAATTTAGATAAAATATTCATTGAGAGTAGTGATTAAATAACCTATAAAGAAAATTTTCTCCCACTTTTTGATTAATGAAGTTCCTTGGATAATTTACGTAGGGACAGTGTGAAATCTCTCAAATGTCCGCCTGTGCCGCGGGACGACGCTACGTGCCCGTAAAGGGGACGTTCCTGACCCTCCGTGAGGGGCCGCTGTACTGCTTTTCTAGTACGTTCTGGCGATTGGTCTTGGACGTTTTCGCCTTTCCTCTGAGGATCATGGGTACAGCGCTAACCGGCCCGCTCGAGGTCGCTTACAGGTGTCTCTCCGGGGCTAACGCCACACCGGAGCGTGGGAGTCGCTCTCTGCATCTCGGAGAGCAGACGTCGTTTTTGAGATCGGCGCATCCTTCCCCCCATCGTCGCCCCTCCAGACCCGCTGGAGCTCCTGCCGGGTGTCGGCTCGGCCCGAGTGCACGCCTCGCTCATCAGGACTCTTCGAGTGGTTAGCAAATGGCGCTCGCCAGCTGGCTCCATCCGTTTTGTGTCCCAGTGCCTGCCCCCTGGTGGAGGAACCACAAGCAGTAAGCACAGGCAGTCTGGCTTTGGACGCGTGTGGGCAGAAGCCACGGTAATTCGCCACCGCAGTGCAGTGGAGGGATTGGCTGAACTTGTGCGTGGCGTTGTCACTGCACACGCTGCTCCCAGTGGGCAGAGGGGCTCATCGGACCTCTCATGCTCTCGTGAGGTCACAATCTTCTCGCCCCTGGGAGACCCCGGAGGTCGGGCGGCCAGGGAAAGAGGAGGACCGGGCTTGGGAGGACGTGGATTTCATGTTTTCCCGTCCTACTGCCAGTCTGTTACATGGTGCTGAAAGTGCTCCCCTCAATCTTAACCGAGTTCCGCAAAGCCGGTGCAGACGGAGCCAGATCTGCCCACGGAAGGCGCATCCACGGGAACCAGCGGCTTCCTGTGCCGTCGCCCCCATGGTGGTGCAGTGGGCAGCTCGGCGGAAGATTCTGCCTTGGCTGGCGCTGAGCCGCCCAGGCTTTCCCCAGAGGCCAGGGCCTTCTCGAAGCTCCCCGACAAGAACGACCTCCCCGTCAGG
Organism: Paguma larvata; assembly: GCA_030068075.1. Taxonomy (NCBI): domain Eukaryota; kingdom Metazoa; phylum Chordata; class Mammalia; order Carnivora; family Viverridae; genus Paguma; species Paguma larvata. The sequence goes on along the minus strand of CM057844.1, from coordinate 44,651,607 downwards.
AGCCACCCTGGACCAGGCTCCTGGACCTGCCCAGAGAGTCCCCGGGATGTATTTAATAGTTTCCTTTATTGGCGAGCTCCTCTCACTGACATAAGCGAGGACCTAGAGCTGCTCCCGGGTGACACTGGGCCGCACGAAAAAGGCTGCAGCAGACCCGAGACTGGGCGGAACAGCTGCGTGGCCAGGAGCGAGATTCAGCAAGTCCTCGAGAGTTTCCAGGAGCACGTGATGGGCGATCCCGACACTCAAGGTAAGCGTCGTCCATGGTGATGAGAGAGAGAACAGGGCCTTTCTGGGCCGCGCGCCGCAGCCCCCGTGTGTGGTCCCCTTGATCCACACGGTGCGCACGTGGGGAGGAGAGACTCTCCTAGCCTCCCCACACCGGGACCCCGGGGAGTCTGTCAGGTTCTGCCTCCTGGTGTCGCGGCTGTGCGAGCCCGGAGTCCGCGCTGATGGAAACGCAGAGAGTTCGTGGGCCTGTCTGGAGCCGTGGTAATTTTATTAGTCCTCGCTGCCGTTACGTCATTTCCCAGGTTACAGTGCGTCTTCCAGTTACAGACGGCTGAGGATGGGCCTCCTTTTGGAGCCCGTTAACTCAGCCCTTGGCCAGACTTGAGGGTTTCTGTCTTTGTACAGCGAGGAAAAGTACAGCTTCTTCTTTGGGGCATTTCTCACGTTATGACTAGTGCTCCCACTGAGCTTCCGATCTGGGAGCCGGGGCTCGCAATCCATATCCATTATGATGCCTCTTCTCGCTCTAAACAGTGCTATATTTGTATTCTTCCTCGGGTTGGGGAAATTGGAAAAAACAACACTTGCTGCTGTTGCCGGGCAAAGATTTGTGAAGCTTTCGGGAAAGGAAACGTGAAAATCCAGTTAGCCCTCTGATTATTCTCTCTCTTTAAATTTATAAAGGAAATTAAGTCAATGTTTGCTGAAGGAATGAGCACATGTAACATATTACTTCTAATAGCTGTAGACAAAGGTCTGTTTTTGGAAAACCCACTTCTAAAGGGGACCCGGGCTGGGTGCTGGGGCCACAGGGACCCACATGTGAGGAACCTTACGGTCAGGTGGAGGGGACCGCGTCAACAAGCCATGGGTAGGGGCGCGGGGGCGGGGCTGGGACGGGAGGGGGCAGGACGAGGCGTGGAAGCACAGGGCAGACCCCTGGGGCAGGGGAGTGTCCGGGGAAGGCCTCGCAGAGCGGGCAGCGTTTGACGCGGGCCCCACCAGACGACGGTGAGGAACCCACCATCCAGAGAGGCTGAGAGGGAGGAGTTTCCGGGGTGCCTTCAGTTCCTCGAAACCGTCGTGTGTAAAATCTCGCGTGTATCTGAATGCCTGATTTCTTTTGGAGGAAGGACCCGCGGCTTTTCATAAGAGCTCAGAGGGCCCGGCGACCCCCAGAGTTTCAGAAATAAACAACACGTTGGCTATTCGCGAACTGGCGAAACGGGATGCGGGCCATTGGGAAGGGCCTGGGGCGCTGCGCTAGGGAGGCTGGGCCTTGCCCTGGGCCTGGCGGCGGGGAGCCCGCTCCAAGCTCTAAACATTTTAATGGATCTCGAGGTCTATTGACTTTAACCAGTAGAAAACAGGATGTAGGAACTGGTGTGTGCACGTGCGCGCACGTGTGTGTGTGTGTGTGTGTGTGTTTGGAGGTTGGGGACATGGGTGTCACCTTTACAGCGAGGTGTGTGAAATACGTCATCTTTACTGTGGGGAGGGTCTCGGGCAGTCACCCTGTGGACAAAGGAGTAGACCTTAGGGCTTGGTGAGCGAGATCTGTGGTCATTGTGTGTGTGTATGTGTGTGTGTGTGTGTGTGTGTGTGTGTGTGTGTGTGTGAGAGAGATGGAGAAGGCAGCCATCCTGCTTTATAGTGGGGGAGCAGGACCCCCTCAGCGAGCAGGCAGACCTCGCAGACACTGGCATTCGGACACCGTGAGACGCTGGAGCTGATGTCGTGACTGTCCTAACTTGAGGCATTTCCAGTTCCGATTGGGCGCTCCGTGCGTGGCCGGCGTGGAGCCGGAGCTGTTAACGTCAGCGGCCGTAACCAGCACCGCCTCCCCGAGCTCCTTCTGGGACCCCGGAGCTCGGCCGCGGCCCGGACACACGCGTGGCGCCCCCACGGCCAGGCTGCCTTGTCGCGAACACCCCTCTGAAGCGAGTCCCTACAAACCAAACAGAGTTATTAAAATTCTCGAAACTTCTCTCCCTGCAGCTCCGGGGCAGGTGTTACCAGCTGCACCGAGGGCCACACAGCTTGAGCCGGTGAGGGCGCCCGGCACACGCCTGCGGCCCTGCGTCTGCCCGTCCGGCGGCTCTGCCTTCATCGCCGCAGAAGGCGCCCTCCGTGGCCAGGAGGTTACAGAGCACAGTGAGTGCCGGCCCTCTCCCTCTGCCACCGAGGACGCGGCAGAAATCACAAAGCTGCATTCTCTGTTATGAGCGTCTCTTGGCAGAGATGATAAATGGCAAATTTAATTTTGTTCTTAAGGTCATGTTTTGGATAACTAGACAACCAGTCAATCAGGTGATTGATAACCCTGACTCTTCTCCACAAAAACAGGAGAGGGGGGACCTCTTCTCCAAAGGTGACGAGGCTTGGTTCTCGGGGGGGGGGGGGGCGGTTAACCATATACGTGCCCTGTCTCACTGCCATAGTGAGACATATCACTATTTTAGCGATAGCACAGGGTGGGTTCACGCGGCGCCGAGAACTGGAGGTTGACCCAGGCCCCAGCGGGTGGACGGCCATGTCCGGCCCTCACTCTGCAGACGCTCTTTCGGCCCACGGTCGCTGCAGTAGTGGCCCCGGCGTGCCATGTCTTGGAGGAGAGGCTTTGGAAGGCCAGTGGCTCAGCAGTTCTTGTCCTGCAGCCCGGGACCGGCCCCCAGGAGCCTGGGAGCCCGCATTCAGGGAGAGGAGGGAGCCCACAGCCTGCTCTCACTTCGGGTCTCTGACACTTTCCAGCTTGCCAGCGGCGGGAGGTCTGTGATGGTTTCCTAACTGCTAGTAACGTGCTCCGAGACCACTTCGAGCTGGGGTCCTTCACAGGAGGGGCTGAGGCCAGAGCGTTAACATCCGGGAGGGGTCCAGGACCGCGGAACCCTGCCCCGGTGGCCTCTCCTCCGTCCCAACGCCATGATAGATCACCTCCACGGGCCCTTGTAGGCCCGGACGGAGCCCCAGCCAGTGCACTGTGGACGAGACCTTAGCAACCAAAAGAAGTCCTCACCTCCCTTCCACTCTAGGCCTGCTCTAGCAAAACAAGACGAAAGACCCGCTTAAAAAGCCCGGATATAAGATGGTTAGGAGTTTGTTCGGGTTGTCTTTGGTCAGTAAGAAATGAGGTGGTACGCTGTTTTGCTGGTTTGTTTTCAAAAATAGACAGGAAAACGCATTAGTGTGCTGCCTGGAGGGTGGCGATCGCGGGTCCGTAGAAAGGCGCGGCCGCATCTTCTGCGGTGGAGACGCGATCGGAGTCCAGCATCTCCGTCACGTGTGGAAATGAGAGAAAAGAAAATGAACAGATGCCTCCGGGTCGGCTCTGTTGCGTGAAGGATCGGCGAGGGCTCGTGTGAACAGACCTTCGGCTTATGGGGGGGCGGGGGTGCCGGGGCTTTTGAATTTGCCCCTGGACTCTTAGGTTCCACTGGGACCAGTCAGGATGCTTCCTTCCAGCTGCAAAAGAAGGACAAGGGAACAGAACGCTCCCGAGCTTAAATGATCGGGACCGTCTCCCCCAGAGACGACAAAGAGCAGCTGAGGCCAGGTGGGGGGCTAATGGCGCCCCTCGGTGTTGACCCCGCCCCCTGCTTCTGCCCTGCCTTCCTAGTGTCCCGTCCTCGTGGCGAAGAGCCCAGTGCAGGGGCGGGGGGGGGGCACCTGTGGCTTCTCACCTGTGTCTTGACTGCCAGGCGGTTTTCTGGGGAAGTGACCCCCCAGTGCCGTCTGAGGGCGCCTTCGCTGGCGGCGGTGGTGCGCGCCACCCTCAGCTTGGCCCCCGGGGCGAGTGCCGTGCATAGCAACTGGCCCGAAGGCCTCGGAGTCAGATTAACTCCTGAGAGAAGAAGAATGATTTATTGCATATTAATATATACGGATTTATTAACTTGGAGAAATTGAGGTCCTGGGTTATCATGCCGAGATATTTCTGTTTTGTGCTCTCTCTCTGTTGCAATAAGCGGCACATTTCGGTGGAAGCCTTGGGGGTTGAAGCTCGCGTTAGCATGCCTCGGAGCAGACGAAGCATCTATCGGTGTGTTAACCGACTTCCTGGATCATATATTGAGCTGATTTGTCAGGATCCATTAAGCGGGTAGACAGTATGACATTTCAAGTGCACGTAGGAACCCGCGTGATGGTTGGAGGAGAAGGTCAGGTTCATCTCCGCTAATGTAATCAATGATCAGAGCCCAATATGTCACCGCGGAGTGTTCTAGCTCATTTTAATTGTTAACCTAATGTAAGGGTTCATCAGCAAACATTGGAAGTGTTTGTACAGGTGAAAATTAAGAACAGGTTTCCAGGTAGACACTCCTCTGTCAGCTACGTCTTCTCGCACAGACGAAACAGGCCTTCCCCTGCCACCGCTCCACCCTCCCCGGCAGGCCCCCCTGGCTCCCGTCGCCGGTTCCCGAGAAATGCCGGGCGCGTTTGCTCCGCGCTGCCTTCGGGGGGTGGCTTATGTCTCTTAAGCGTGTGATGTGACTTAATGGTCGTCGGTCCGCCACCCGGGACCCTGGGGCTGAGACGATGGTCAGCGCGGACGCAGGTTGTTGGTTCTCACCAACGCCAGCCCGTCTCCTCTTGGGGCTGCAGGCAGTCTTAAGATGAAGATGCATGATACCTGTTTGCCTTGGCGCTGAGGTGACTGACCCCTCCCGTGTCATCTGTGACTGTGCAAATGTATTTTCTCACAGCTGGAGAGATAACCATTGACTTCAAGGGAAGCGCCGGTCTTGGTCTGCGGAGGTCACTTCCGGCACCGAAAGAGGATTCCTTGAGGGGGGAAGCAATAGGTCAGCTTCCTGTTTGGGGTTAGTTGATACCGTGTCCCGTCAACTCTGCAGGACCCCGGGCGAACCCCGCGGTGGAGCCAGGGACCCTCCGGAGCCAGAGCAGAGGCATCTCCCCGCCCCCCTCAAGGAGAATAAATCTAAGTTACAGGTTTGTTCCTTGAAAAGAAAAGCAATCCAAAACGTCACATTTTCCGGATGTCCAGTTAAAGAATGACCACGGGAACCGGATAGTTTTCGTCAATATTAACGACTTGTCTTCATTCATCGCCTGTGTTGCTAATATTTCCTCTCTGACTTACTTTAAAAAACATGGCTACTAAAGGAGCGTTTAGTCTTGAACAATCTAGAACAGTATTCGGATACAGCAAATCAGGTATGAGACAAAAATTTGGCATCAGGACGTTAATATTTAGCGTCTATACAAATACATTCATATTTAGTGTCTATTCAGTTTGTTTCATTTCTTTCTTTCTTTCTTTCTTTCGTTTTTTGGTGTGAAAAGTTTTTGACAAGACTCTTTGAACTCCCTTCGGCTTTGTTCCATCTTGCGGATTGGCTGCTCACGCTGGGTAAGATCTCTACGTGTTTTGAACGATCGTGACCCGTCATCCTCACAGAGGGACAGGTCGGTGGGTGACGTCTGGGGAGGGTGGTGTCCCATCAGTTGGGACGAGCCAGTGAAAGGCAGGGCATACGGGCCCGGGCGCCAGGCAGTTACAAGACAAGGTAGTTTCCGTTCTCAAGAGCGGCGTGCGTTGGACTAACCAGACGTTGTCTGGGGTAGCGCGTGGTCAGACACATCGGGAAAAGGTGAGTCCAGACATCGCTGTAGCCTCATCCGGTCCGAGCTGAAACTTCATCTCCTGCAGAGAAGTGCATCAGTCCGGGGCCCTGAGCTTCTGGGAGGGCTTCTGGTTCCTCTGACGGGTCCGCCCGGCTGTGCTCACCTCCAGCTCCCAGACTCGTGCTTCTCCTGAGCGCTCTCCTCTCCCGAGAGCACGATGTCTCCTTTCTCGGCTGTTTCCCAGGATGTAACACCTCGGCCCCTGCTAGGTTGGTGCATGTCGGTGGCCGACCCGGCTCGAGCCCGGACTGTCAACACCGACACCACCAAGCACTGCGCCTGCAGCCTCCCGGGGTGGGGGGCGCTCACCTGGGGAAGGCCACACGGGTGCTGCCTCAAAGATGCGTGCAAAACGCTGGCTTCCGACGTGCAGGTGAAGAAGGAGCCCGTTCGGGGGCACGTGCGGAACTGGGGGGGCGGGGGGAGGAGGTCTGCGCGGGAGCACGGGGAAGCACGGCAGGGCGCCGGCCTGTTTCTCACGGGGGTGCCGCGGCGTGCTTACTAGGCTTGGATGAGATGGAGACTTTGGTGGCAGTGCCGGTTTTGCCCCGGAAGTGCCATTTGTGCTCTTGGGGAGAGTGACTCACGCTTGCTTCCCGTGGTCTGCCTGTGCTCTGTGCGCCTCCCGTGGGAGGTGCCCCGCACCCTGGCCTCTCCATCCACGAGCTGGCCGCGGCCCTTGGGGACCAGCTAAGGGCAGCCGGCCTGGTGCTCGTCTTCAATGGATTTTTAAATTTTTTTTTTTAACGTTTATTTAATTTTGAGAGTGTGAGCAGGAGAAGGGCAGAGAGAGAGGGAGGCACAGAATCCGAAGCAGGCTCCAGGCTCTGAGCCGTCAGCACAGAGCCCGACGCGGGGCTTGAACTCACGAACTGGGAGATCATGATCTGAGTTGAAGTTGGGCGCTCAACCGACTGAGCCACCCAGGCGCCCCTTCAATGGATTTTTACAGGACCCGGACGAAGTACGAATAGGAATTCTTAAACACCTGTGTGATTTTCTAAAGGTAGGAAGAAGGCGTTAAAAACAAAGACCGAACCTTCCCCCTTCAGAGCAAGGTTTTTAAAAACCGCGGCCAAGCGAAGTAGCAGTGAAAAACCAGAAAGCGGGTAGTCTGGGTTTCTTCGGTCCAAGTACACCGTCCAGGGTCTACAGCGACGGGTATATCTTTGCTCTCAATCTTCGTGTCCCTTGGCGTCCTCATCCCGTGGAGGAGGGCACACGCGTAGCCTAGTGCGCCCCGTGAAGACGAAGGAACCCAGGCGCCCCCCCCACCCCCGCCCTGGGGTGGTGCGGGCCGTGCCCGGGGTCACCCAGGGGAGGAAGCCGGCTGCCATCCCATCTCAGTTCTGCGGGAGGGCTTTCTCTGCAGACCTCGCTGCTTCCCTTCTTGCCTTGTTAATTCTTGTTCCTAAAGCAATGATGAGTGTAAAAATAATACTTTAAAAATGGCCTAGAGAAACTAATGACTCTCGTCCCCATGACCACGAGCTGCCCTTGACGGACTTGGGCGCGTGACGCAGCAGCTTAGCCTTCCTCTCGCGCTGACGGCAGAGAGCCGCCTCCCTGGGAAGCAGCAGTGGCGTTGTCTTCTGAGCACACACGCACGCGTTGTTTTCAGGCAGGAAACCGTGAGGGAGGCAAAGGCTCAGGGGCACTGGGGAGCACACAGGCACACGTGCCAGCCAGGGCAGAGCTCGGAAGCCTTCGGGGGTGCACGCGGGGCCCATTAGCGGCAGCCTTAATTCAGAAGCACCCCGGGTGACAGGTGGGGTTTGAGGCACCAGGAGAATGCACGGCTCTTGCTGGGGACAATTGTACAAGTTCAAGTGTAATAAAACAATACATTTGGGGTCATTTCGAGGGATTCTGTATTTTTATTTATGTATATACATTTTTTAAAAAATAGTTGCTCCATGAAGACAAGAGGGGAGAGTATCTTTATAGGCTTCAAGAATTTGTAGTGACCGATAACAGCAGGAATTGGAGGTTTCGCTATGAACTAGCAGAGTAAGTAAAACCTGTTTGGGGACATGAGAAGGCAAATTAGATGGAATAATTCTTAATTTTCCTACCTTATAATTGATTTCTAAAGTAGCAGTAATAGTGTTCTTTTGGATAAAGAGATTATCTTTTTATTAAGGGATAAAGTGAATTCCGCAGCACTAAGTTACAAATACCACGGTCTCCGGGGAGATATTCATTTTCAGATGAAGACAGGGCTCGAGTCACTTTGGAACGAGAATGTTCTGCTGTTCTATAAGGCAATTTATTCGAACCAAATAAAAGATGAATCACCCCCTCTTCGGCATTTTCCTATTAATCGGAAGAGTTTTTGCCAAAGCTTTCCGGAACATTCTGAGTGCAGCCCTCTCTGCCGGGTACAGCGTGGTTATGCACTTCAGCTCCTAGAGAAAATTATGCTACAGAGAGAGACACGAAAAGGGCTCACTGAGACGAGATGGTTATTAAATAAAAACGTTCCCCCAAGGTGGCTTCTCTGTGCACAGCATTTTGTATGTGAAGGGCTTACTTAATCCCAGCCGGTGCTGGCCCAGGGAATGTTAAAGGTGTTCCCGACTCCGAAAGAGTTAAAGCTTTAAATACCGTGCTTTCCCGAGGCAGGTCATGTGCTTAGCGCCGCAGTGTTGGGTGGACTTGGTGGTGAGGGTGGGCGTGTGGGTGTTAGTTTTCACCCTGTCGGGGTTTATCTTGGTAGCTTTACTTTTCATTTTTCTTGCCCTCAACTAGAAATCTCTCAAGTAATTATCTTCCCTGTAGAAATCCATCAGGCTTTCGCAGCTATTCAGGATATGATCTGGCCGATGCCAGGGGCAAGCTAAAAGATTTTCTCTTCGCTGTGATCTTTAATCATTATGCTTAATTTGAGAGATGGAGGTTTTAGTCATTATGCCATGTTCCCGGTTTATAGTCTCAGAGAACCGAGAAAAACAGGCCCACGTTTTCCATGAAAGCATTGCGCCCTCTAGCGGCAGCGCGCGGGAACGCGGCGAGGTCCGTCTCCGCGCGGGTGGCCGGCTCCCCGCTTTCCCTTCCCGGGGGCCGCGGCGGCGGCGGCTGGGCACCGGGGATGGGCCCGGGGGCCGGTGGGGTGGGGTGGGGTGGGGAGATCGGGGCCGGGCTGACCTGCCTTCCGGGAACGGGGTTGGGACCGAGGGACCGGGGCCAGGCCGACCCGCTACCCGGGGGCCGGGGACCAGGCACGGGGACCCGGCGGGGGACCGGCTGGGGACGGAGCGGGGGCCGGGCCACGAGGACCCGCTTCCGCGGGCCGGGGGTCGGGCCGGCGGGGCCCGCGCCGCCGCCGGCGTTATCTCGGAGCCCTGACTGTCTTCCATCTCTGCCGTGGTTATTGAAGACAGAGCCACTGATACAACCCTGCGCTCCGCGTGCCCATGATACTGGTATCATTTTTCTGAAAACAGTGCTTTTTGATATGAAAGTATTCGCCGGCACTCCTGGTTTCTGGTTCTAACTTCCTTCCAATCTCTTTCATTTCCTCTCATATGAAAATAATGCCACTTATTCTCATCCCCCTTCTCTCCATCCCCATTTAGGAGGAGGGAAGGCTTTGGTGATAGGTTTTCCCATCTAGCCCTCCTTCGAATTTCCCCCCTCCGAGTAAAGAGCTGAGGTTCCCGTTCTCTCCAAGCGGGTCTTGCTGATTGAGGGAAGGAAAAAAAAAAAAAAAGCCTCGAGCTGCCGGCCTGGCCTGGCCGCTCAGGGAACGCAGCCGCGGCAGGCAGAGCGCCTCTGAGCCTCCCTGCATCTGCTGATCTCTGAGAACCTCAGCGTCCTGGCTATTTTTATGTTATCTGATTTTCCAAGTTTTATGTGCTTTCCAACCGATAACCTAAAATTGAAATATTATCCCTGTTCATAAATTTCTCGGCCTCTGTCTTACAAAGTTGAATTTATTTCTTTTTTGTTGGGTTTGTTTGGGTGAGATGGAGAAAGATTTTTTTTTTCCCCCTTTATTCTGCGTGCCGTTTCCCTCAGCTTTCTGCTTGGGGCTTTTTACCCACGGAAGGCCTGGCTAGGTCTGCATTTGCCCTTAATCTCCCATCCCGGCTATTTTTATCTATAAAATGAAACGAGAGTAAAGAGAAATGAGTAAGGTATTTTTTTGCCCTAAGAAACAATTTCCTTTTTTTTTTTTTTTTTTAATTCCAGATTCTGATCCTCATTTTGGAGCGCTATAATCCCAGTGATGTTTGTGATTATTTCATGCATATTGCCTTAAAGTTGTGTGCAGATCAAGTTTCTGAAGTTCGGTGGAGCTCCTTCAAACTAGTAAGGAATCATGGCTTTGTCCGTTTGTGATTTTTAGAAATAAGAATATTTCGGTTTCTTCCATTTTAACTCCTTTACTTCCTGGGGCTGATTTTTCAGTATTCCCATGAAACCAGCTTTTAAACGTGACGGTAGGAACTGCCCTGTAGTTTCATCAGTACGTAAGGTAGCTTTTCTCTTAAGCTGTGTGCATCAGTGATAGAAATTGCGGATAAGTCATTTCATATATGAAACCCTGTAAACAATGGCTCCGTGTTCCTTAAAACACAGATCGGGCTCACCCCACAGTGTGGGTTTGTCGGACGGCAGTTAGTAGGCAAAAGCTCGGTCATAGAAAAAAGGCTGAGCCTGTTTCTCCTGTGGGCTTATCCCAGCTGAATCCTGGGGGGGACGGACCCCGTTTGGAAATGTTGATTTACTGAGGTATCTGCTGGTATTAAAATTTGCCAACAATGGCATGTTCCGAAAGGTAACAGTTTAGTTATTATGCAAGGGGGCGTTTTCTAAAATTCGGCATCTTAAGATTAAGAATGTATTTTTCTAACGCTAGCCCTTTTCTCGAATTTCATCTTACGATGGGTTCTCCCTGTGCGAACGTGTGTTTCTTGCCGTGTGTTGAAACATCTTTTTTCCCCTGTGTTCCAATGATTACCGTGACAAAAATCGCCCTCTCCCACGCTTATAAATTCATTCTCAGGTGCGTAAGGAACGTCTGGTTTCCACGTAGAGGAGGATTCACAATTCAAATCGATGCCTGCATTTTGAACGTGCTGGTCCGATACTTGTTACAGGTGGCGGCCATTCTGCAGAAGTTCCGTTCGCACCGCGCAGGTGCGCCGGGCTGGCGTTCGTCAGCGAGCTCATCGTAAGGTTCGGGCCCTGCGCTAAGTGGGTGGGAAGGCCAGCTTTCGCTTTCCTGTGTCAGGTCAGCATGGCCTGGGGGGGCAGGGGGGGTATCTCCCCTGGGCTTATCTCACGTTGCCGTGGACGGATCCCAGATGCGGCAGACACGGTGCCAAGGGGAGATGGCGGCCCACCCGGTCAGGCGGAGCGACTTGCCCAGGCTCACCCAGCCCGTCCGTGCCTTCGTCCCGAAGGCGTCGGCTGAACGCCCGCTGCCTGCCGGGCATATTCGAGACGGTGCGGACCGAGAGCCGACACGCTCCCGCTGGCCCAGCACTTTCCCTCCGGTGGGGCGAGGGCCGGGCCCGCAGCCCTGCCCTGCCCTGCCCTGTCCAGTGGGGGGTCCGTCACCGCGCCCCCCCCTTAGCCAGCTGCCCTGGAGGGAAGCCGGGGTGAAGGACGGAGCAGCAGGTTGGGGCAGAGGCCATTTCAGCTCCCCGCAGTGGCGCTCACGTCAGCCTCTCCAGCCCCTGGTCACCCTCCCTGCTTAGTGCCCTGGAGATGGCGGGGTTGAGGTTCGGCCGGGGCTGGCGGCTGCCGCTTCTCCATCGCTTCTGCGTGCCGGGTCCCCGCTCAGACATACGTCTGATCCTCGGTGGTAAGAGCTGCCGCGTGTTAAGCACCTCACGCCCGGGGACTTTCAGACCAGTGCTTTTTACGGAGAAGCAGTTGAAGCCCAGAGAGGTTAAGTAACTCGTCAAAAGCACACAGGAAGCGTAAAGCCGTGATTTTTCCTGCTGATGAGTTATTTCAAAGGTTTTAACTTTTGCCCGCGCCCACGCTCAAGCAGGAACAGAGGCGGAGGGGACGGCACGACCCTCCACGGACCCCTCGCCCAGATTTGTCAGTATTACGGGCAAGCTGTAACCGGACCCTCGCTCCCCCGAGCCCCAAGTCCCCCTTCTCTCCCTCACACCCTCCTCACCCCACTGCAGGACTCGCCAGGGCCCCCTGTTGGGCTAGAGGGGCATCACACGGTACTTGGCAGTGGGGGGAGGGTTTAAGCGCCAAACTCCCGAAGTGGGGGGGGGGCGGGGGGAGGGGCTGAGACCACAGGCCTCTGCGAAGAGGAAGTCGGCGCTCCGAGCCGTCTTGTGGAGAAAGGGCGAGTGAGACAGCTCTGCTTTTCTGTTTTAGTTCTCTAGCTGAGACTCAGAAAATCCACGACGAGACCAGAGGAAGAAACACCCAGCTAATTCGGATCGAGAAAAATCAATGTGTGTGTGCTTTCACGAGTTAACTCGTAAAGATTCAGAAAATCCGCAGACAGACAGACAAAAGGAAAGGGTCAATCGATGGCTGTTTCAGTGCCGCTCCGGGGACGGATCCTAACCGGGGGTTAGTGAGGAATAGGGACGAGCCGACACACTTGACCTGGCTCGCACGCTGCCTGGCACTTGTGGACGTGGCTGTTGCCCCGCAGCGGGGAGGTCTGTAGGACTCAGAGTCCACACGCCCGGCTTGCAATCAGGAGACCTTCGGGCGACACCACACTGGACCGGAATTTCCTCACCCGTAAGACCAGGCTTGTGCCGACTTCTGTGGCCGGCTACGGGATGCAAATGAGAGCGTACACACGGCGCTCTGTCAGCAGAGTGGTGGCAGGCAGGTGCTGGTGGCCATCCCAGAGGTATTCCCCGAGGGCCCAGCCTGGCTTAGAGGCGGGGATTGGGCTGTCACTAGACAGGCGTGGTCCCTGCCCTCAGAACCTGCGGTCTGGTGAGTAACAAAGATGAGGTTCTTAGCCTGAACAGGTGGACGCTTTGTAGATTCTTTGCCAAAGCGATCTGCCCTCCCCACCACTCCCCCCGTTGCACGGATAAGGAGACCGAGGCTCAGACAGGGGGAGCCACATACTCAAGGCCACGAAGCTAGTAAGTGACCAAGTTAGGTTTCAAAGCTCGGCCTGGCTGCAAATTCATTTTCTTCACCAAATTTGATACTACTTGTCACCCAGGGCTTGGTAAGGAATTATAAATTCTTAACTGTGTTTCTAACCGAAGTCAGTGGTGGAGATTTTAAAATTCAGACACACACACACCCCCCACACATACATACCACACCCCCCCCCAGACCAGCCGACCCCGAAATTACTTCTTTGGAATTACGGAAGTGTATGTTTTTAGAAGAAACATGCCGATCGCTCTTGAGAAGTACCAACGTGGTTTTCTTCCGCCACAGGCGGTGGTGAGCGAGGAGGGCGTCCCGGCGGACCAGTCTGTGGAACGCTTGCTCCCCAGTCTGTTTGGCCTTGCGTCGGAGCCTGTGCCCAACGTGTGGGTTTCGCTAGCCCGAGCTCTGCGGCAGGCACTCCCGGAAAAGGGTACGTGTGCGGGCCGCTTCCCCAAACCTCCGCAGCCAGATTTCCGCTTTAGGGGAGCGGTGGCCGATCGCGGGACCGCGTACTTCAGACTTATGGTGTGAATCGAGTATCAGCCTTCCTGCAGAGTGGTTGGCTTATAAAATGACGAAGGAAGTGAACGTGGCCCAGTGTTCACATCTAATGAACAGGACGCCGAATGCAGAACATCGCGGTGTTCTGGAAACGAGGGAAACTTCCATCAGTGTTAAGACAGAGACGTGATGAGAGGCAGCAAATGTGAGCCTTACTTATGCTGCGGTTTCGAGGGTATTATTGTGTCATCAGAGAAACGTCTCCTCAGCCCGAACAGGACTTCACGTGAGACGGTGTCCCTACGCCACGGGCGGGGTGGGGGAGGGGCTGTCCTGCAGCGTGCCTTCCTCGCCCCTTCCCTCCCACCCCGCCCTGCCAGCGACCTGCTCCCCGCCCACCGCACTCCACACGCTGTCCCAGGGCAGCAGAGAGGACATCGAACATTTGTGACCCACGGGCTTACGCGTACGCATCCCCACCCATTCTTGGCAGTCCATCTTTGAAGTTTAAGAAATACTCTTTGACGGAAGCAATCATTTTATCATCGTGAAGGCCTTATGTGTGTGATTATTCTGGAAAAAATCACTTCTCATCCTGAGCTGCAGTGTAAGAAAGACCCAAAACTCGTGTCTGTTTTGGAGCACGGTTCATGGCACCTGTGATCCAAACTACCGTTTTCTCTCTTTAGCGTACTTGAGAAATGCCGGTAACCCTCATCTTCAAGTCGTTGAAGAGGCCGTCCTCGCCCTGCAGTCTGACCTGGACCCGGACGTGTCCTTTTTTGCCACCCTCCAGCTCCAGCGGCGGGACACTCCAGACAGCCGTGTGCCGGAGGAACAGGACTTAACCCCTCTGTGGTCGCGCTCGCTCTGGGCACTTTGCGGGCAGCACAGACTGCTCACCTCAGCCAGCGGGGGTCTGATCGTGTCACGCCTTCCGAGGGAGGAAAGATGCCTGAAACTTTGAGGGCGGGCACTCGGACAGCCCCTTTCCCTTCCGCAGTCACAGGGACAGCGCCAGGCCGGCCCGAGCTTCCGCGCCCCTCCTGGCCCGATGAGGAGGTCTGGGACAAGGCGGTGGAACCGGGTGGCTGGCTGGGCGCGGAGGCCTCCAGAGCGCCGGCTTGTCCTCTCTGTGGCAGACCGTGCTATTTGAAGCCCCCTCGTCCCCGAATAAAGTAGTTTGTTGGAAGCTTTTAAGTTCTTTACTAGACTTGCACATTTGGCTGCCCTTCTGCTTTCCTATGAAATATAGTTGATGGTATCATGTTTTATTTTTAACTGAAATAATGTACATATGTAAATAGCTCTTGTCAGGAAGAAAATAAATTAATGCAATATTGGCCTCCTATCAGTGAACAGAACAAATACATCATTTAAATTTATGCCACGCTTTGAGTTGCTGCAAATATAGCCCAATTTGTTTCCTTTTGAAAAATGCGATAGTTCAGGAAATCCGCTAAAGAGTGATTGATGGCAGTCTTTCTAAGATTGTACTTTTGTAGAAACCGTACTTGGAACTTCTCAGGCGCTTATCCCTCCCCTCCTCGTAGGAACTGTATCCATAAAGACACGTGCTGGCCTTTGACAGACGCGGAAGGCAGAAAGGTTTTTCGTTCTTCCGCGGGCTCGTCCTCACGCGTTGGAGAGAGGGAAGCGGGTGGTTGAGGTGCGTGGGTGTCGACTTTGTATCTCATGCTCTAGGATCTTAACAGAAAGGAACGGAACGTGGGACCCCACAGATACTTGCCAGCGGTTTGGGGGTTTAAATTCTGACACGCTTCAAGTTGACCTACGTCCACAGAACTTAGATTTCATGCTGTTAAAACCGAGACCGAGAGACGGGTGTTCTGGAGACTTGAATGGCTTTTTCATTAATAATTTCAGATTCTACAAAGGTTCGATTAAATTCTGTCGAATGCGTATGCTTGTGTTCTTTTTCTTCTTTTCTTTCTTTCTCTTCCCAAAAGTAGGCATCGAAGGAAGGAAGGAGAGGCCCATTTGGGGTTCAAGAGCCGGCTGCGAAGGGCGTGTTGCCATTGCCAATCTGTCCTTGGATCTTTTTCTTGTCCGTCTTATCTTTTCTTTCTCCCTTTTTTTTTTTTTTTAATAAAATCTCTGGAGCTATATATTGAATTTCCTGGAATACAGGATGTCCTCCCCTCCCCCAAATTCCACTGAGCTGATCCTTTAAAAAGAAAGGAAGGAATCTATACCGTGCCAAAGAAAATAAGGTACATGTGTGAGAATTTCAAATTGTAACCCGGGGTAGCGTTCTGGCAACTTCAGCGCGGAGCGAGCCAGTAATCGGAGGCTACATATTAGAGGGAGAGACGCTCAGTCCATCTTGTGTTCAGTACTTGCCTCAAGCAAATAGATGGAGATCATTGTTTTGCTTCCGTGACAAACCATTTCTGATTCTCTTAATGTCTAGAAATCGAGATTGTCGTATTTGTTAAAATCTGTTGATCTCGCGGCAAGTAGAATCACTCACCTGGAATCTTGTGTTCTGGGCAGAGCCTAAGTTTCCACTAAGGAAAAAAAAAATTCCCCTCGGTTTGTGTCGTGACGGGTGGCATCTGGGTGCTGAATCCAGTGTACTTGTGTGACTCTTCAGTAAATAACCCAGCCTTTAAACATTTCCGTTTATACGCTAAAGATCGGCAGTACGTTAATAGGAATGCCTTTCCAGTGCCAAGCTTTTCTTCCACGACTGTGATCTCTCTGCAAAAAGTATGTGTAAGGCTCCTACGTTCCTCTTTTGTAACAATGGAGATTTTTTTCTAAGATAGATCTGTCTCCCCTTCCTTTGTCTCCTGGGGCTCTTGATGTATTAATTGTTTGTAGGTGCGGGGCGTTGAGTGTGTGCGATTCGAGCGTCTCCCGCAAGCGTCCTGTTTACTCGAACACTCTGCCTCCTCCTGGGTGAATTAATGGAAAAGCACCAGATGGGCTTCTCACAGATGGAGCTCCTTTGAAAGGTGTCTTCACAATGGAACCGTCCCCGCTTCTCGCCGAGCAGTCGTCGCCGCCTTGTTAAGTGTCTTCATCGGCACCTTTCTCCCAGAACTGGGGGGCATTCAGGGGCATCTGCGGAGCTGACGGCCGGCCCCCGCTCCGCTCGGGGGGTGCTGGACGCTTCGAATAGGATTTTTAAGCACGACCGGGGACTGCACCTGACAGCTCTCGGTAGACGATGCCTGCGATGAGGATTTAGGGCGCTATCCACTCCAGGTGGTAGGCCCCGGGTTCTGCAAGGACCCTACTTTAACCCCCCCCCCCCGACGTGTGGCCCCTAACAGAGGTCCCCACGGCGGCCTGGGGAAAGGAACTGGCCCGAAGGGCAGGGCCTGGGGGCGCGGCCCCCGAGGGGGTCTCCGTCGGATTTTCCCTGCGTGGCGGGGGGGTGGGGCGCGGGGGGACGCGGTGACGAGGGCGGGGGACCATGGGGAGGGCGCAGGGCGGCGGCGCAGCGCGGACGGGGGCGCCGCTGGGGGGCGCCCGGGACCCGAACCCCGCCGTGGGCCGGCCGGGCGCGCGGGGGGCGGGCTCAGCCCGCCCGGGGCCCCTCCCCGCGCCGCCCCGGGTCCTCGCGAGTGAAGCGAGGGCCTCGAGCCCCGCACTGGCCCTCGACCCGGCCCCGGACCAGGTCTTCGTCGTGCGGGTGCTGCTGGAGGACACCGGGGAGACGTTCCAGGCGACGAACTGCCGCAGCGACATGACCGTGCGGGAGCTCAAGGAGGAGCTGGAACTCCTGGCCGGCATCCCCCTCGACCTGCAGCGGCTCCGGTACCTGGACCAAGGTGGCCCCCGCCCGCCCCCTGCCCTCGCTGCGTGCGCCGCCTCCCCCCTGCCCAGCTTCCCAGCGTGCGGTCCCACGTGCGGAGCCCCAGGTGCCCGGACAGACCCCCCCCCGCCCCCCATCCTCGGCCCCAGGAGACCCCAGATGGAAAAGGCAGCCCAGGCCCCGCGAGGACTTCCCAGTCCCTGACAAAACAGGTTCACGTTAGACCTCAAATCTCGAGGCAGGTCCAGTCCACACAGCAAGACCCTAATCCACCAGTCCTGCCCGTGTCAGGAGTCCAGCCCCGAAGCAAGCTGCCGGGTCAGACCCGTCTGTGTCGGGGACCCCAAATCTCAACACAATGCTGCCGCAGCAGGACCCCTCAGACCCTCCAGCTGCTGTGTCTCCATCAGGGGCCCCAATCCCAAAGCCAGCAGTGTCGGCCCAAGACCGGAAGCCCCAAACACAGCCTGTTCTGAGTGGGACCCCAAGACCCCAAACTCAGCAAATTTCCAAGTCCCCGTGTTGGACTCGTAACCCCCCCCCCCCGCCCTCCAGCCAGCCGCGTCCACACAAGGATACCAAAGCCTGGAGCAAACTCTGCCCACCTTAGGACCCCCAGAATCTAGAACGAACCTGCCCAGGACTGAACCCCAAGTCTCCAGCATAACTACGACCGCCCCAGAACCCCGGACCGTCTGGCGGCGGTGTCCGCGAACACCTCAGGACCCAGAAAACACCTACCCAAGATAACCCCAAACCTCCAGGCTAGCCAGGACTACCCTAGAACCCCAGATCCTCCAGCAACCGTGTCGATACAAGGGTGCTGAAGCTCGAACAAACTCCGCCCCTCCAGGACCCCCAAACCAAAAACAGACGGCCAAGACTGAACCCCAGATCCCCAGGTTTCCCACGTGACCCTCAAAACCCCGAATCCGCTAGCAACCGTGTCTACTGAAGGGGACTAATGCCGGAGACGGACTGTCCACCCCAGGACCCCATATCTCTATGCAAACCATGCCCGAGTTTGAACCCCAGGTAAATTCCCCACGCTACCCCTGCTTGCAGCAGAACCCTAAATCCCCAAGTAGATTCTGCCTAGATCATGACCCCAAATCTAGAGCAGACAAGCCCAATTCTGAGCCCCCAATCTCTAACTAACCACTTGTGCATCTGAACCCCAATCCATCAGCCATTTCTGCCTATGTGGGGATGCCAGAACCCAAAACGAAGTCTTCCCACACCTGGGAGATAGTTCCCAAGCTCAGCGTGACAAGATCAGAACACCAATCCTAAGCAAAATAGCCTCATAAGAGCTCCAAAGCATGAGGCAAACTCTGCCCACAATAGAACCCCAAAACTCAAGTCAAACGTACCCGTATCTGAGCCGCACGTCTCAAGGAAACCGCGCGTAAGCCAACCATATCCATGTTAGGAAGCCAAAGTTCAAAGCAAGGCTTGCCTACGTGAGGACCCCAAAACTCGAAGCAAGCTCTGCTTGTATTTGAAACCCCAAATCCCTCAGCCAGCCTAAGTCACGCCAGAACCCCAAGTTCTAGACCAAACCTTGCCCGTCTCAGGACCCCAAATCTCAAGCCGCGTCCTCGTGCACGTCAGGAGCTCAAAACCAGCCCCGTCGGAATCAGAACCCGGCACCCAGGGCTCACCGTGGCTAAATCAGGACCCCAAGGCCCCCCTATCCAGACAGATCCCACGTGGGGTAAGGACTCGAGAGCCCAGTCTCTCCATCCATCCATCTTCCCTCAGCCTGATGACCAGGCTGTCCCTGTCCCGATCCCTACAATGTTTAGGATATGAGGACAGGATCAAGGCCCTGGGCTCCATCATCTCCCCACCGGGTTGAAATGAACGCAAAAATACTTCAAGAAAACGAAGATCTAAGAAACTCTCTGGGCCGCCGCACAGAGAGTGCGGAAAGCCTGTAATGCAGGCCTGCCACGGCACCCCTGCGGGGCCGGGGGCGGTGGGGACAGAGGTCTGAGCACAGCCCGTCCCCACAGCCTCCGTTTCCCTAGACACTGCCCTGCCGCGGCTCGCTTTCCTCATCTGTAACCACAGCCCCTCAGCTCTCCTCAGTGCCATGTCCCCTCCGGGCAGAGAGGACTCGGGAAACTCAGAGTGCACATCCACGGCCCAAATACCTTCCTTCGCTCTCTCTGAAATAGGCGAAGCCTCTTCTGTGACGTATAGGAGTGTTTGGGAGGTGCTGGGGGGTGGGAGGGGGCTTGGCTGAGGCTAACTGTATTTAACACGACGAGGTGAGCGGCCGAGGGACGGTAAAGCCTTCCGAAGCAAGTAACTCGACAATTACGTATCCCGAACTACAAATGTCTGGCACCCGTTCTGTTCATTTATTTTCCCTGATGAGCTGCGCTGAGCGGTAAATCCAAGAAAGCTGAGAGGCAGTGAAAGAGACCGAGCGACTTGGTAGTGATGTCACAATCCTATCAGTCAGCGAGCACTTGGCAACTGTCAGGAAGCTTGACCTCTCCCACGGTCGCAATCCTCACTGTTGATAGCGAGCAGGGGAGAAGGTGCCGCTGTGTCGATACCAGAAATTTGGGGTTCTGCCTCTAAAGAACCCGCCGCTGCCTCTTCACCCACCTCGAGCCTGCCGGGGAGGATCGAGGACAGAACGTGTGTGTGAAAACCTTGGACACAAATCTCAAAGGGGTGAGCCAATCCATGGATGGGGGTCGACCTTACGCGTCTGTTGTCAACGCAAATAGTTTATTTAGCTGGTGATCATTAGTATCTGTCCGAGCGGAAGGCGGCGGCTGCTCGCCTGCGAAGGGAGAATCGCTGAGCCGTTCAGCACGTGTGAATTGCACTTTCTGAGCGAAACGCAGCTTGCTCAATTTTTTCCAAGTTGTTAGGAAGTCAAGTTGTCTTGCTGCAGACTAATTACCGATTATCCTCTGTGTTGGAACCACAAACAGGACCCTAATGAACAGACCTGCTAATCGCGGCTCCCTGATTATAGCCGCCGTCTGAAGTTCCTTGTCCCCGAAGGGGGCCGACGGAGTCTTGAGCGACAGGCTCGTGGCACTGGAGGGAAGGCAGGTCTGTCGGGAGTCCTGGCTGGACTATTTCCTAGCCACGGGAGCCTCAGTTTACTCACCGGCACAGAGAGATGACAAAGCCGGCCTGTCATGAGGATTAAAGGATGTAGGTGCTTGGTACAAGGTGCTTAGTGATCACTCAGTCGTGACTCCCAAAAACTCGTGCTTTCCACCCGGGATAAAAGGTAACCCAACCTGGAAGGGTCGAGACTTTACGCTTGTGGTGTTGCTCGTGGAGAAAAGAAATCGTGTTACTCTTAAGCAAGATTATAGATGGCCCTGTAAGAAAATGGGTCCTTACGAAGGTAGGCTAAAGATGACTTGGCTTAAAACATTCTAGAGTCCTCTTTTCTATAATTCTGACATTCTTTCCCAAAGAGTCTGAATTTATGAAGAGCGAGTAGATCCACTCGCCCCGTTCTTTTACACGAGTGGAGGGCCGTGCTGGGTGATGACACAAAGGAGTTCTGACGTCTCACGTCCAAATCATGGCGGGTGTCACCATTACTGTTCTTACAGTCCCATAAAGGCTCAACTGGGGGATTTGCCTCCCCGCGGCCATTTTGGTAACATCTAGAGACATTGTTGAAGGTCACGACTAGGTGAGTATGTTATTGGCATCTGGTGGGTAGAGGCCAGGGATGCTGCTAACACCCACAGTGCCTAGGTGACCCGCACACGGAGAATGGACCAGTCTAACATGTCAATAGCACCACGTTCGAGAAACTCTTTACATCCTTAGCCAACCGCCGACAACACCAACCAGAGTTAGTGTTTTAGTTTAACGTACAATTATGCACATACATCGCACCATTTCTGGAATGTACCGTCGCTGTCAAGTAGTTCTATTTATAGAGTTTGCCTCACAAAATGACTTTACTGACTCATGTATTTTTTCCGAATAGAACGAGTTATAATTACAGTATTTTAGAAATTGTCTCCATTTGGGGGGGGGAGTGTTTTGGGTTCTGTTTGAGCCGAGCCAAATTAATTTTCTAAAAAGTATTATCGACCACGAACAGACTCTTGTGGAGTCAGGCGATGAGATTGGTGCCCCAGGTTTTAATATTATCTTTGTGTGATACCCAGGGTCAGATCATCTCTTAAGTCAACCAAGGTAATTGTTGATCTTTAATACCCAATTTTTTTTTAAAGAAAAAATTATTCCCGGTAGGAGTTCTGATGGACGAAACCACACTGAAGTTCCATGATGTCGTTCCTGGTGGAATCATTTCATTATGTGTCTGGCATTATGACGGATGGATGGAGCTGGTTTTGGCGGCCGTGGAAGGAGATTCCAGCAAGGTGCTTTCACGCCCCTCTGAACGGACATGATGCCTCATGAAGGGACCGCAATCCGCATGTGTGCGTGTGTGGAGGGTGGGGTAGGGATCGGTCTTCCGTGCGAAAATCTGGGTCAATGTTCCGAGTGGGAGAAAAGAGAAGTGGACCCTTACTGATCAAACACCACATTTATAACCCACTCGTCCCCCCACGCCCCCCCCACGAAGGAACCAGGGCAGCGCGTGTTCTGTCCGCACGTATATTTCGTCAGGTTGAAAGCCTGCTTTAACCATGAGTGAAGAGCTCCCCGTAACTGGGAGCGCGGAGTCCCAAGAAAGTCCTAATGGGGGTTCGCCCCTCCCCTAAGGCGGGAACACCTTCCCATACTACTCAATAGACGGCAGGTGCCTGCTCTTTGCCAGGTCTCGTGCGTGGTTAGCTCTTGGCTGGGCTCTGGGGGGGGGCAGTGGCGAGAAGGGAGGGGGGAAGCCAACTGTCTACCCAACAGTGAAGACGGGAGCCCGGGGGGCCAGGGGGCCGGGGGGCTGGGTCGGGCACGTTTATGTTCCTTCCAGAAAGCACATTTGGATGGAAGGCTGTGGGTGTGCGGGGAAGGGGTCAAGGAAGGTGGGCTGCAGGGGGGTTGCTGGGGTTAGATCTGGGGAGGGCGGTGGTCTCTGGGGAGGCAGGGCTGGGGCTGACTGCAGCACCCCCCCCCGCCTGTGTGC
This sequence comes from Paguma larvata, assembly GCA_030068075.1. Classification (NCBI taxonomy): domain Eukaryota; kingdom Metazoa; phylum Chordata; class Mammalia; order Carnivora; family Viverridae; genus Paguma; species Paguma larvata. The sequence goes on along the minus strand of CM057844.1, from coordinate 44,629,240 downwards.
AGCAGCCAGAGAAGAAGGGGCTCCCCTCCCGGGTCCTTCCCGGGTCTCCTCCTGCTCCCGGCCTCCCCCCGCCTCCCCTCTGCCACCGAGGCCTGGGCCCCGGGCTGGGTTTTCTGGCTCTTGCCCTGAACCCCAGGAATCCCACCCCCTCTGTCTCCCACACTCTCGGGTTCTGCGGGCCCCCCCCACGGCCGCTCCCACGCCCGAATCCGGGACAGAGTTCCTCTCTGTGGGGCCCCGCAGCCTTCCTCTCGTGCTCAGAGCCTTAGTTCAGCATGAGGTGATTATATCGTGGGGCTATTTTTCATCCGTGAGTGGAGTTCAGAGTGTTCCAGAAGTTAGCAGAGACAATGGGCCCGAAAATAGCCCGGAAGGCCAGAATTCATCCAGTCTCCAGAGAAGCGCGCTCCCCCCTGGGGAGGCCCCTCATGCTGGCGGGTCTTCCTTAAACGGCCGCAGCCACCTTCCTCTGGACACCCAGAGAAGTTATTTTTTCTTCAAAACACCGACAGGAAGAATTTCCTGCCTCCCGGGCCTGCCCGGTGTAAATGCGTACTTCCTGGCCGTGTGTAGAGCCGCCGGCCACTGTCCTCCCCTGGACGGGTCCCGGCTTCTTGGTTAGGGTCGGCCCCCCCTCTGTTTCCAGCACGAGCCTCAACTTGGGCAAACCTCCCCTTGGGAGGGTCCCGGCCCCCACCAGGCAGGTGTAGCTGCACTTTTGAGGTAGCTCAGACTCACTGGGTGGAACCCCGTTCTGTTGCCCAGCTCTCCTGTCTCGGTGTCGACGGAGGCTCCCTCTACCGAACTGCAAACTCGAAGCCTTTCGAAGGCGAGCAGTGGAAGGAGTGGATAGCTCGGAGAGCATTCGTGGCCTTGTACGTTACCTCCCACCGAGGCCACCTGGATGCCATGCAGTACCTTCTCGAACACGGTAATTCTGAGAGACAGCCGAATGCGAGTGGCTTGTCTTCCCGGCCCCTTTGGCAATGGCGTCCTGGACCCGAGTTGTGTCCGCCACCCATCGTGGTCCCCACAGGCCACTCGCTGTCTGTCCAAGGTGTCTCAGGACCTGCCGATTAACGGCTACGTCCCCTCCCTTGGCCAGCTTTCCAGAACATTCTTTCTGTTGTGGGGGATGCAGCTTTCAGGACACTAATTCGCAGGAGTAGCCGCGAGGGCGTCCTGGCCTGTACGTCCAAGCAGACGGACTGTCCGGGACGTGCCCGAGCGGTCTGTGTTATTTCTGCCCCACCTGAGCTTCAATTTCAGCAACGGTCCCCAGGCCAGCCTCGGTCTCTGGCCAGTCTCCTTTCTCCCCGAGGCTTTGGATTATTTCCCCCAGGAGACACTCACTCACCCCAAACTCTGTTTTCATTTCCAACCCCCCCTGCCCCCACCCAGAGGGCAAGCTGCTCCTTCTCTCTCTGTCGATAGAAATAGAAGCCTTAGGGGCACCTGGACGGCCCAGTTAAGCGTCCGACTGCGGCTCAGGTCATGATCTTGGGGTTCGTGGGTTCGAGCCCCGTGTCGGGCTCTGCAGTGCTGGTGCAGAGCCTGCTTGGGATTCTCTGTCTCCTCTGGCCGTCTCCTGCTCATTCTCTCTCTTTCTCAAAATAAATAAGTAAACTTAAAAGAAAAGAAAGACATAGAGCCTTAGCCTGCATTGTCTCTGAATTAAAGGGCTCTGTCTGTGGTCCTGCCTCAGCACACTTTCTCTTCCCGGGACAGAGGATATTTTTGGGAGAAGAGGCCCACGGGCTGATTGAGGAGGCGACCCTCCAAGAACAATAGACAATAGTTGCAGACAGCCCAGGCCCCCGGCTTCCTGGGGAAAAGGAAGAGCGTGACATGCTGTTGGGTCAGTGGTTGGAGGCTCAGAAGGGGCCTCAGCCCAGGGTCTCCCGTATCAGCCTGCCCTCAAATCCGAACCCTTTCTTTCCTGCCCTCGGCCTTGACCCCAGCCTCTCCGCGTCCCCCGCTTCCAGCAATCGAGGTGGACGCATCCCCACGGGCTGGGCAGAATGACCGATGCGCGCGTCTGTCTGACGGGTCGAGGGTTTCCTGTCCCCTCGTCCCTCTGCTGCTCTCCGCACGCCGCCTGTTGCAGGATGAAGTACGGGCTGCTCGCAGCCCAGCGTCCGTTAAGCTCATAAAAAGGCATTTTCACTCTGATGGAACTGTGATGTATTTGCAGGCACCAGTTAAAACATTATAGCCAGCTTCGCCAAGTTTTCTGTCCCCTGCAGACGGCTGCTGCGAAGCCGCGCCGTGGCCGAGGCCGGGCGTTACAAAAACCTATTTAAAACTTCGCCTCGCCGGCCAGCCATAGCTCATAAAAACCGGCGACAGAAATGTCAGCTGCGGGTAATTGAATTGCCTTGTTTCCTGCGTCATGATATTTGTTACCCAGAATCTGATTCAATTCAACAAGTCCGTATCGGACACCTGTGATTAGCCCATCCGTCTGCGGGAGGCAGTGAGGAATGCGATCGAAGTGAAATCTGTCCAGAAGTCAGGGTGCCCATCGTCTGTCATTGCCCGAGTGCCCGTCCTCGCCGGGCATCGCGCTACGTGCTGGGGATGAAAACAGCGGTGATCAAAACAAGGGTGTTTTCTGCCTCCGTGGACTTTATGAAGGGAAGTCAGCAAATTATTACAAATAATTAATTCCACGGTCAATCGCGCGTGGCGTGTTCTGAAGATCAGGGTGTCTACTGAGCACGTACGGGGGGTTACGTGGGAAGAGGGGCTGAGGAAGGTTTTCCTGAGGAAGTGAATGAAGGGTAGCGAGAGAGGCCGGGGTCAGGGCGAGGAAAGGGTCGGCAGGGTGTTTAGCGAAGGGAACAGCATATGCAAAAGGCCTGGGGCAGGATGAGGGAGCAATGAAGATAGAAGCCTGGTATAATTGGAGCCCGGAGGGAGTGGAAGGAGCGTGCGTGGGTGGGTGGGTGGGGCTGATGGCGGTGTGATAAGGGCCAGGCGAGCTGAGATAGAGCAGGAACAACCTAGAAAGTTACCCCAAGGGGAGTGGACGTCAGAAGTGGGGTCGGAGCAGGCGTGTGCTGGGCAGGTGCAACAATGCCTCCTCTCTCCCCCTCGGCAGCCGGGGGTTCTCCCAGGCATTCTTTTCATGGCCTCGCCCCTCCTGCCCTTCTCTTCTCGAAAGCGATTCTGCAGGGGAGGCTCACGGCCGGGAGGGTGGCCCTCCCTCAGCCGGCCGTCTTATTTTACAGGCGCGAATTGTCTCCGAAGGACCCCCGTGGGCAGGACGGCCCTGCACGCGGCCGCGGCCACGGGCCGTTTGGACTGTATAAACCTTCTGCTCAACCACGGGGCCTCCATACACGACAAAGACGCCAGGGGGGAGACCCCCATGTCCATCGCCCGGTGCACGAACCGCAGGCACAGCGAGAGACGGATGTTCCTCTTCTACTGGATGACAAAGGCGGGGACAACGGACCCGAAGCAGCTGATGGCCAACAAGGGCTTTCCCAGGGCACAGCCCGGGTTTGGGTCCAAGAAGAAGAACCAAACTTAGCTCGCACCGGGGGGGGGGGCGGGGTGGGGGACGCGTGCACGTCGAAGCGGACTCGGGCGACTCTTCGGAGTTCAGGTCTGCAGTGGCCCTCAGTGAGCAAGGAGTCAAGGAAACATGGCGATTAATCTGACTCAGACACGGAATTATCTGTCCTGTTTGCAAATGACTTGGGGAGGGTGTTGATGGGAGTGGGTGAGTCGGCGCTCATTCTGTAATCCATTACGGACCAGGCGGCCTCTGGTGCCAGCCTTTAATTTTATGCAATTTGTACCTCGTATCCAATAACGCCGCTCGGGGTGATGGGAACCAATTACCTTCTCTCCCGTCTGGAGACCATCTAATGCATCGGCATAATAGAAGTAAGTATAGCAATAATGAGGATACCACCGTTGCCGTTGTATAAAGCAAGTGCCAGCCGGTGTCGGGAGGTCGCGTGCCGCGGGGGCTGTGAATTTCAGCTGGCAAAAGCCAGGAGCTCCGTGCCGCCGCAGCTAGGAAGGTTCCAGAAGTTTTCCTGAGCCCCCTCGGAGGGGGGTTGAATCGGAGGTGGGGGGGGGGTGGAGGAGAAGTGGGGAAGGAGAAGAGCAGAGGGAGCCAGGTTCCCCAGACATGTCCTCCACAGAGTCACCTTATTTGTCTTGTGCAAACGTGATGAGTTGTCACTGGATTTGGAGGAGACAGTGCCAGGGGTGCCAGTGAGGTCGCAGAGGAGATGGAGGGCCGGCCCCTTCTTTCCCTCTGTCCCGTCCCCGGGGGTCCCCGCACCCAGCTCCCTCCGGCTCTCTCCTTTTCCGGCCGGCAACACCAACCTTCCTCCGCTTAGTTCCAAGCTCTGTACCTCGCAAGGGCTGTAGGCCTGCGGGGGACCCAGCCTGCCGCGTGTCTGAGCCGGGAGTGGGAGCAAGAGGGGAAGGTGGGGCCCCGGGGGGGGGTGGCGTTCACACCCCTGTCTGAAGAGGGCGCCATGACCCAGTTGCAGCAGAGACGTGAGCCAAAGGCTGCTAGATCTTTCCAGAGCATTTCGATACGATTAATCCTGATAAAAAAAAAATTTTTTTTTTAGAATTTATTTATTTCTAAGAGACAGTGTGAGCAGAGGAGGGGCAGAGAGAGAGGGAGACACAGAATCGGAAGCGGGCTCCAGGCACTGAGCTGTCGGCATAGAGCCCGATGCGGGGCACGAAATGACAGGACCTGAGCGGGAGTGGGCCGCTTCACCGACTGAGCCCCCCCGGGGCACCCCGGATAAGTCCCGATCTTGAAGTGCTGGCTTGAATTTTTAAAACAATGGTGGCGCGGTGCAGAAGGAGGACAGATTCGAGGCACGCCTCTGCGCCTGCCTCCTGCCGCCCAGCTCCATTTCACCGAGGGAAACGGCAGAAGCTGCTCAGGTGACTTCCAGAACGTGCGGGGCTCCGAAGCCACAGGCCGGAATGGCCGCGGGTCTTGCCGGGTGACAGGTGGCGGCCGCGCTCCCGCCGCGCAGTTATGCATTCTGACACCTGTGGGGCCCGTGTGACAGCGGTCTCCGGACCGTGGAGGTTCTGTTTGTGAAGTGATGGGAGACGGGCCCGCATCCCGGCTGCCCTGCTTTCCGACCCGCACCCCGATAACCGGATTTGGCTTTTAAATTAATTGGCCGCGTTTCCTGCTGTCATAGCAAGATCTGTGCTGACGATGTGTCGTTACACTCAGGAGACGTGGCTGTACCCAACTCGGCAATCTGTTTGACAAATAATAGTCGGGAAAAAAAACACAGCTCAGCATCAACTATGTCAAAACTGAGATCTTGTTTTTGGCAGACGGTCTCCAAAGTCAGTAGACAGATATTAAAGAACCCTAGCCAATGGGTCAATTCATTTAGCTAATGAGGTGTGTTGGCGGGGCGACGCGGGGACCCTTTTAACTTAACAAATGGCATGACTCAAAGCGATGTGTTTGCCAGTGCCTTTGTTTTCCTGTCTCTGTTGTTAGGAGAGCCAACTGCCTGACACTTGTCCCCAAAACTTTGGAGGCAGGCTGTATCTTCATATGCCCCCAATTCAATTAAACACTTGGCCAGAAAAGGAGCAAGTTCCGAACTTGGTGGCTGACGTTTTGCTCAGCCTGTGACAGGGTCATTTGTATGCCTCTCTGTGTCATTTTAGGCAATCTTTAAAAAAATTTTTTTAATGTTTTTTTTATTTTTGAGAGAGAGAGAGAGAGACAGAGTGCAAGCAGGGTAGGGGCAGGAAGAGAAGGAGACACAGAATCCGAAGCAGGCTCCAGGCTCCGAGCTGTCAGCACAGAGCCCAACGCGGGGCTCGAACTCAAGAACTGCAAGATCATGACCTGAGCCAAGTCCCACGCTCAACCGACTGAGCCCGCGAGGTGCCCCTTAGACATTGTTAACGTACTATCTATTATATCAAACAAACCTGCATCAGACGTTGGCTAAAATACCTTCATGGCCATAGAAGAGTTGATTTGCAATTGGTCACAATCATATTATATTTTGTAGGTATTTCATGAAGCCTTTGGTTTGATTTTTTTTTTTTTTGTCATACTTAGGAGCTAACAGAAAAAAAAATTTTTGTGGGATAGATTTCAAGTGTTTTGAAAGTGGGATCCTAACATCCTCTTAGGCCCACGGAGCAGGGGGACGGTCTTCAGTGGGGAAGTTACCGAGGTCCGTGATCGCCCGGGGCGGACCCCACTGTGAGTATCGAAGGGTGGGGGACCTCTCGGGGAGAAGCTCTGGGGAGTCTTCGGGAGCCCCTCGGAGAGACGGACTGCTCGTTAGAAGCCGCAAACAGCGATGCCAGCCACGTTTCCAGTCTCTCTGCCTGCCAGGGTGCTCGCCTGGAGCAAACACCCCTCCCCCGCCCTCCCCCCCTCCCCTGAATGCGCCATAACGAACCGCCCCTCTTGTACGCAAGTTTAACTGTGAATTGCCTCAGATCTTATCTGGAAGTCAGTGCAGTACGACTCAGAAGGAGGTCCTACACGCCACGGGGCTCCGAGGACAACCTGAACATCTCGCCCAGGCCCGCCGTGGCTGACCCGGCCTCCTAGCCACCCCCGCCGCTGGGTCGCCCTGCTGCTCCCGGCGTCTCCGAGGCAGCTGAGCAGAGACGCTGCATTTTAGCCTGCATCTGGTCTATCGGCCTGGTCTCCAGAATCCTCCAGAGCCGGGAGGTGGGCGCCTGGACCCGCCCCCTCTGGCCCCCTGGCCACTGCCTGCGTCTCTCCCTGGCCCCTGAGTCCTCCGCGCATCTCAGCCCGAGGAGCATTCACCAGCCGGAGCTTCCCCGAGAAGTGGAAGGACGTTCCCCCTGGTGGCGACATGGGGGACTTTCTCGGTGGCCCTGACGCGGCACCGAGTGACTCTGAGACGCAGGCTGAGAACGTTACTCGCTGTGCCAATGACTCCGAGTCCTGATTCCAACAAGGAGACGGTGCGTTTGGAGCCTTCGACTCCTTCCCGAGCCTCGACGGTCTCCCCTTTAAAGAGCAGGCCCCTGCCTGCGAGGAGACTGGGCTGAGGCTCGTCTCCAGTATCTTTGTGAGTCGGGATTCTGCTCCTTCCTCCACTCCTAACTAAGGTGTGACCTCGGTGCAAACTGTCACCTCCCAAGGGCCCCCGCTTCCTTGTCCATCACGGGCCCCGTCGTCTCTGTCCTAACCTGGTCCGTTTTCGAGATGAGAGGACCCATGTGCTCAGGGCGGAAGCCTTGCGGGTGTGGCCCCGCTGGCCTCACCGGCCGGTGGGTTGGTTTAGAACGTTCCCCCGCCCCTGGCCGTGTGGCGTGGGGCCAGGCAATCGCATCTCTGGGAGCCTCCGTGTCTTCGTCTGTAACATTTGGGTAATAAAATCTGCCCTGTCATCACCAGAGAGATTAAATGCCTGGCACAGAGCAGACACTTGAAAAATAGTGGCCATTATTATTATTATTACTACCACCACTTAATTTGCTTAAAATGTTTACTCGCCGGGAATCAATACGCCCGGGTTTCCAGATAGCCTCATAAATTTTCAGCAAATCTTATACAATAAGAGTCTCCATCCAGAACTAATAATTCCCAAAGTGGGAGATAAATAATTTCCCTGAAACTTGCTGATTTTGGTCTTAAGTACAGGGCTTCCTCAGCAACTTCTAGAAAGTCGTTCTGAATTGAAAACTGCAGGGCCAGTTCCGCAGGGGAGAGAGGGGGGAGTGTGGAACAGGCTCTAGGATGAGAGGAAAATCCCAGCCGCTCAGCTCAGCCTCCGCAGGGCGGCCCTGGCGGCGCGAGCATCCAGCAGAGGGCACAGAAACCCATTAGCATTTAGCAGAACGCTGGGGTTTGTGTTCCCTGGAAATGTCAGGGGTGGCGCAGGTCCCGCCCCGCCCCGGAGGCTCGAGAGCAGGGCTGGCGCCGGGGGCGCAACGCCGGGCCCTCCCGCCCGAAGCCCGGAAATTGTCTGCAAACGCACGTGTCTACCCGGATGCGTGCTTGGGGAGGGGGCGGGGCGGGGCGTGGTGGCCCACATTGATTCCTCAAAGGATCCGTGGACCCCCTGCCCAGGTTCCAGAACCTGGCCAGCCACGCCAGTGGTCAAATCACATCCATGTATAATCCGGGGTCACCCCGCACCCTTTGCTTGGGCGTTGTCAATGTACGATTGGAAAAACAAGAAACACCGATCGCATCTGGCGCGGCGATGGGCATGCGCTTGTGCGCGCGCAGGTGGCAGTGGTGGGGTGGGGGTGGGGGTGAGGGTGAGGGTGGGGGGCTGGGAAGTGGCTTCTCCTCACTCTGCACGGGGGAGCCAGCTGGTTCCCGTGGCCCTGAAGGATTACGATGCGACAGCGGGTACTCTCAATGCCCATGACTCAGCCCAGCGACCCTCCTCCCGTGCCTCCGTTCTGCGGAGACGGAACCCCAGAACACGCTGAGACGGGTGTGCGAGTGTTCACGAGGGCTCCTGACGGCGGCCAGGGCCTGGAGCCCCTCCAGATGCCCGTGAGCAAGGGCGTTGGTGGCACACTGCGCAGCAGTTACGGAGTGATTTGTGTGGACAGGCCAAGGGCCCACCGTGAGGAGTGGGACGTGTCAGTAAGTGACAAACAGCAGGTGGCCCGGGAGGTGTGTATGAGATCATTGGGTTACGGTTTTAAAAAGGAGGCAAATCCAATAAACGTGCATATGTTTCCTTGAGCAAAGATAATGACGTCAAAGATCTTCCAGCTCCTAGAATTGGCGACTTCCTGCCACAAGGTTGCTTTCTGCATCTCTGAATCGCTACAACCAGTGTTTCTCCTCCTTTTTTATTTTTATTACGGTGAAATACACAGGATGTAAAATTTGGCTTTAATGATGCTTTGCACGTTTGCAGTGTGGTGCAACCATCACCCTTATCTAGTTCTAGAAGGTTCCATCACCTTAAAAAGGAACACAGGACCCATCCGCATTAATGGTCTTTCCCCCATCTCCTGTTCCCCCCAGCCCTGGCCAATCACCAATCTATTTCCGGTCTCTCTGGAGTTTCCCATTCTGGATATTTCACACAAATCGAGTCACTCTGGGGCGCCTGGGTGCCTCAGTTGGCTAAACGTCCGACTTGGGCTCAGGTCATGAACTCAGGGTTCATGAGTTCAAGCCCCAAGGAGGGCTCTGTGGCGACAGCTCGGAGCCTGGAACCTGCTTTGGATTATTCTGTGTCTCCCTCTGTCTCTGCCCCTCCCCTGCTTGTGCTCTCTCTCTATCTCAAAAAGAAACATTAAAAACATTTTTAAGAGTCACTATGTATCTGGCTTTTTCGCGTCACGTTTTCAGGGTTCAGCTACATCATGGCCTGTGTCAGGGCTTCGTTCCTGCCTCTGGCCGAACGTGCCCCCTTGCTGTCCCTCCGTTAGCCGATGGGCGTCAGGTCGTTTCCATCTTTGACTCTCGCAGATGCTGCTATAAACACGAGTATATAAGGCTTGTTGAGCGCCTGTTTTTAATTCTTTTGCCTAACGCCTGAAGGGGGAACTGCTGAATCTGTGTGTAATGGCGCAGGTTATATTCGGAATGAAAAACATCCGGAGAAAAAGAAAAAGGGAAGAGAACTCCCCACGAGCTCGCCGAAGTTTGAGAATACAGTCACCGTTTATTGGCGGAGCACCCGTTCCCGGCCGGACCAGTTGCCTGCATTATCTCACTTCGTCCTCGCAGTGACCCTGCAAGTCAGAGGTCTTCGGCCTTAAACACGCATCGGTCACACGGCAGGCTTGTAAGGGCGCAGACCGGTGGGCGCCGCCTCCCGGAAGCCCTGGATTCAGTGGGTCGGGGGCAGAGCCCGAGCTTTCTAACAGACACCCAGAGCTGCTGGTTTTGAGTGGCCCTGAGCACGCCCAGTTTGCATTGCGGAAACGGGGGCTCAGAGAAGCCAGCGGCCCGCCCAGAGTCACGCAGCACGTAAATGGGAGCGTGACGATACCTGACCTAGATCACGGCCCTAACAAGCCCCCGACAGTATTAACTTGGCTGATCACAGGCCACGCGGCTGCTCCGCAGTGAACCAGCCTGCCTGGTGGCTGTGAGCTTGTTACCTCCCCAAGACCCCCTTTCCCTGTTTGAAAAAAGCAGAAAATGCTGGCTTTCGCTTTCAAAGCGTGGCAGAAGCGCTCGCCCAGAGCCCTGCGGGGCACCACGACGCAGCGCAGAGCTCAGGGTGGGGGAGCGGGTAATCAAACCTCAGGGCGACCTCGGGACAGGCCCCCGGGGGTCCTGAACCTCGCCCCGCCCAGGCCTCTCAGCGGTGGCTGGGCAGCCCGCCAGGTGGCGCTGCTGCGCGCTGCCGTCTCAGGTGCGCGGGCGCGGCGGCCACCAGGTGTCGCAGCGAGACCGCGGATCAACTCTGGGCGCCGGCAACGTCCTTTGATCCAGAAATTGTAGATCCTGTCGCATTCCTTAATTTTCTCTCTCCCTTGAGACCATTCTGCCCCAAGGACTTTCCATTCTTGATTCTTTTATGCTGCTTTGATCTCTGTAAAGTATAGAATATTGTTTAAAAACCTAACTTTATGTAGATAGAACTTTCACATAAATTTAATACGATAATTGAGAAAGAAATACGGTCCTCCCGTTCAAAGATTCTTCCTCCAGGGCCTCACAGCTTACGGCGTAGGGGTCAGGGATGAGAGGCGGCCAGCTTTAGAGAGAAACTCCATTTTTCTTTGAACCGCCCAAAAAGGAAGAAAACTCCAGGAACTTCCCTGCAGTTCGAATGAACGTTTTAAATAATGTCTCTGTCACCAAGGAGGGGCTGCGACGAGAAAATCGAGAAGGCGTTTTGCTAGTTTAGGTATGTGCAACCCAGGATGCTCAATGGTATTCCGCCCTCCACCCCCGAGCAAACGATACGCCACAGCCCGCAGAGAAGGGCTGAGCCTGACCTGAACCCACAGAGGCATTTTCACCAAATTACATCTTCAAAGAACTTCATGCTTTATCTCCGCCGTGTCGCAAACTGTCACAGATTTCATAGGTGGTTCATCTACACGCGGTTTAGGAATCACACTGAGATAAGGAAAGAAATGTACCCGCTGTGGTTTTGCCGGACCTCCGAAGGAGCTTCCTTGCTTCTTGCAAGGACCCTGTGCGGTGTGGGGATTTCCGCCCCAGGGGGACGGAAGCTACTCCCTTTGGAAAGAAATGAATTGGTACCCTGCAGCGAGCGTTTGACTTCCGCAGGCAACGAGGGGCCTGTCTGATGCGCTGCCCACCTGTGCGTTCGACGCATTTGGTGGTGGAACCTCACATGCTAGAAAGTTCCTCCAGGCTGCGTATGGCTCCCCCCTGGCTGCCCAAAGCCCTCTGTTGGGGTTACCCGGCACCGAATGGGTGTTTGGAGACCCCCGCCCCCGACTCACAGCGGTGACTCTCACAGTGGTGGCCCCCTGCTGACCTCATAAAACCCGCCCTCCTCCCTCTGACTGTCCGCCACCTGGCGTCTGTGTGTTCCCCGGGCAGGCAGTACTCTCGGATAGGCGGAGGCTTTCAAGATGGGACCGACCCCCTTACCTGCCTCCTGTGCGTTCACTCGGCCCGTGGGAAAACCGTCCTTGTCCTTTGCCTACGGGATCTGAAGCGGGGGGTACGGTCTGCTCCCAGGAACCTGCGCTCTAGCCAGCGGGACGAATGTTCCCCGGGGCGGGTCAGAGGTTGGTCTCCCTCCGGGCGTCCCAGTCCCTGTGAAGGTGTCTCTAGATGCTTTCCACTTGGCTTTCCGTGGTGGGGAGGGGGGGGGGACGCCCGGAGCCCCCAAGGGAGGACAGTTCCTTCCAAAGAAACCCTCGCTCCCTGTACTGAGTTTCTAACCTTCCGGAAACAGAGGCTGGCTGTTTTCTCTGGAGTGGGGCGTGGGTCTCAGGAGCAGCTCTGGCTCTCCCTTGGCCAGCACGGACGTCACCTGGATGATAAGTGCCTCTTTTTGGAAGAGGCAGGACCCATCACTTACTGTCTTCGGCTGAAATCTCGAGAAAGCAGGAGACCTATTGGATGTTCTGAGAGACGGTGTCAAAGCCAGTCCGTCCCTGCCTCACAGACCTGCTGTTTGGGGGCAGGGACCCAGCAAACACAGCAGAGGAGACGGAGCAAGGTGGGGGGCGCCTCAGAGGCTGTCCCAGTCAGCCGCTGGCACGGCCACACTGTGCAGCCACTTAGGACTTCGGGTGACGGAGTCCTGCTCACGTCGGGGGCTGACAGCTCTGCCCCACAGGCCCCTCCCCCTCCTTGGCCGAGCAGGTGGGCTGGGCGTGGTCTTGTCACCAAACTGGTGGAGTCTCCTCCGAGGCACGAGCTTAGCGCCACCAAACAGTGACTCCTGACAATAGTTCATCCACCGGGCAAGTCAAGTGGCCAAGTTTAAAGTCAAGGGGCAAGAAAGTAGCCTCACCCCGCAGGAGGCCATGGCAGGGGCTGGGCGCTGAGAGGGGTGAAGACTCGGGGCCGACGCCTCCCTCCCTCCCAGAGGCTCTAGTGTCGATTTTGTTCCAAGAGCAATGGGGAGTGATCGAAGGCTCAGGAGTGGGGGTGATGGGAGCCGTCTCCTGGGTTTAAGGGCATGGCTGGCGGGAGGCAAGAGCCGAAGCCGATGGGTCGCTAGAGGTCATTGCCGGTGTCCAGGTGAGAGAAGACAGTGGCTGGGCCCGGTTGCGACGGCAGACCCCGGAGACAGGAGCTTGGGAGTGGGGGCGAACCGAGGGTCAGAGACACAGGGCCGGGCAGTCGAAGGCGCGGTGGTGCTGTTTTCCAAGGAGGGAAAAGCGGAGGAAGGGGAAGGTTTGGGGTGAACCGGCCTCTGTGTCTGCCAGTGCGTTCGTTTCCAGTGGCCGCCGTGGACTCGGTGGCTCTCCCAGTTCTGGAGGCCAGACGTCTCCAATCAAGTCGCCAGCAGGGCGAGCCCCTCTGAGCCTCCAGGGGAGGGTCCTTCCGGCTTCTGGTGGCTCCAGACACCCCTCGGCTTGTAGCTGCCCCCACTCGAGTCTTTGCGTGGCCTCATTCTGTGCGCCTGCCTGTCCCCCCTTTTCTTAGAAGCTTGCCATCGGAGTTGGGCCGCTCTATTCCACGGTCTTGTTTGCAGACCCTCATCACATCCGCAAAGACCCTTTTTCCAAATAAGGTCACATTCAGAGGTTCCAAGTGGACTTACCTTTCGACGTGGACTTCTCCATCTCGGCGGCTGTGTGTGCGGTGTCTCCCACTCATCCACGGGGACGTCGGGCACGGGTGGCTGGGGGATCACAGCTGGTTGTCAGCCAGAGGCGGAGCCGACAGGAAACTATAGAGAGAGAAGGCTTCTGGCCGGACAGAGCAGCAGTCCGGGACCCAGCCGAGGGGCGCCTAGAGCGTTCAGGTGAAGGGCAGGGGGGCGGGGAGGGCGTGGTCTTCAGAGCCGAAAGCTGCTGAGAAGTCCAGCCAGTTGGGGGTAGAGAGAGGCCATCGAGTGTCCGCGACAGGGCCACCCTCAGTGGCACGTGGGGGACTGGACTCCTTGCCAGCGTGGTCGCAGAGCCGGCAGCCAACCAGAGGAGGGGAGCCTGCAGGTGAGGACATCTCTTTCCGGAAGTTTGGCCCCATGGCGCCCAAGGAGGTGTTGTTTTAACGATGGGACCAGCAGAGCCGGTTCACGAGTGGATGGGAAGGACCCGGCTGACGGTGCAGCGGGGAGAGGGGCGGCCCCAGGGCAGGGGGTCCCTCCGAGAGGCCCAAGGATGGAGGGGCTGCTGATTCCTGAGGCCCCTGCCCCTCACGCCCAGGCCCGAATCCCCGGATATGGTGAAACCTCTCCTGCATCCAGACTTTTAACGCCCCGCTGTTACAGAAAGGTTTAAGTGTGACACAAACGGGGGCGCCTGGGCGACTCCCTCGGGTTTGAGACTCTTGGTTTCGCCTCAGGTCGTGAGTTTGAGTCCTGCCTCAGGCTCCGTGCTCACAGCGCAGATCCTGCTTGAGATTCCCTCTCTCTCTCTCTCTCTCTCTCTCTCTCTCTCTCCCCTCTCCCCTATGCTCTCCCTCTCTCTTTCTCAAAGAAAACAAACAAAGAAACAAGCATGAAAAAACAGAACAGGCGGAGCCGATGATAGCTGCTCGCCGTGGCCTCCCCCCAGAGCTGTTGCGCCCTTGTCACCGCGCGGTCCGAGAGTACGGGCCACCTCCGCTCAACGTGGCGCCCTCGCGACGCCGCCAGCATCTGTGTGCCTTTCCCACGCTGCCGCAGCTGCCGGAAGTGACCCTAAACTATCGCGGCGGCTTAAAGCATCTCCCAGTTAGTACTTCTCCATCCCGGAGGCCAGAAGCCTGAGACGGGCGAACGGGCTCAAGTCAAGGCCACAGCGGAGCTGCTCCCTGGGGAGGCGCTGGAGGCCAAGCCACTTCCTGGCCTTTTCCAGGCCTGCTTTGGCTGTGGCCGCCTTCCCGGGGGGCGTCTGGCAGCCACACCTCCTCCCTGCGGGCAGAGCCTGCTGCTTCTCCCCGCAAGGGGCGTCCTGATGAGACGGGGCCGATGGTTCTCCCGCCTGCAGGGGGCTTTGCAGGTGAGAACACATCCCAGCTCCCGGGATTCGCTGCGGGCGGCTCCACGGGCCGGTTTCCAGCCGAGCACAGCGCCCAGGGCCCAGTCGGCACGCGGGTGCCCCCAGTCGCCCCCAAACGTGTGCCAGAGCCATTCCGCACTGGGCTCCCTCCGTTGAGTTACTGCAGGCGCTCCTTCTGTCTTGGGTCCTTCTTTGTTGTTTTTTCAGTTAAGGAGGCTTCACACCTGGTGTGGAGCCCAACGCAGGACTTGAACTCAAGACCCAGAGATCAAACCCTGAGCTTCACCGATGGAGCTACCCGGGCGCCACCCGAGTCCTTTCTTTCTTTTTTTTTTTTAACTTAAAAAATTTTTTAAAAATATTTATTTATTTTTGAGAGATTGAGAGAGCGAGAGAGAGACAGAGTGCAAGCGGGGGGGTGGGGACAGAGAGAGAGACAGACACAGAATCTGAAGCAGGCTCCAGGCTCCGAGCTGTCCGCACAGAGCCCGACGCGGGGCTTGAACTCACAGACGTGAGATCATGACCTGAGCCGAGGTCGGCCACTTAACCGACTGAGCCCCCGGGCGCCCCAAACTACTATTCTTGATGCTCAGAGCACCTCAAATTTGGCTGCTGGAGGTGACACATTTTTAAAAAACCAGGTTTATTGAGAAATAATTTACACAACCCCAAATTAAAACTGTTTCGAGTGTACGACTCAATAGATGTCAGTAAATTTACAGACTCCCCCGCTCATGGCCACGATCCTGGTTAAGACCGTGGGACTCACGGTTTACAGCCATGATGCGATAAACACAGGATCTTTAATTCCCAGGTAGAGAATGTACCAGAAGCCCCCAGCGAGGCAGCGTGTGAGCTTTGGCCAGCACTCAGGCTTGTGGGCAAAGCGCTGGGATTCTTCCAGTGCATTCTAGGACGCGGGTCTCCGCTCAGCACCTTCTAGAACCCCGTTGCTCCAAGGGTATTCCCTGGACAAGCAGCATGCCTTCACGCAGGGGTGTGTTGGGAGGGCGAATCCGGGTCCCTGCTGAGGCAGTGCGCGTTTCGACCAACGCCGGGAGGTTTGCACGTGCAGGACCTCTACCAGAGGTTTCTGGCACTCTTCGCACAAATGTAGCACGGCCCCAAGGAAACCTCAGCACCGGGCTTGGTGAGTGTCTGATCCGAGCCCTCCAGCCGGAGGAGGTGGGGAAGCAACTTAAAAAAAAAATTCTGTTCTGTGGCCCTTGTGGCATGCCTCCACAGGGGGCCACGAGACCCTGCCCAGTCACCCCCACGACATCCTGGGGCCACCCCTGGTGGGGCGCCAGCCCCCTTCCGCTGCCACGGCAGCTCCTGTCCTCCGTGCCTTAGAAACCCTGGGCGAGCCGGATCCTTGTGAGTGTCTGGTCCTCTCCCGAGGGGCTTCTTCCTGCAAAGAGGGCCCCCGCCCCCTGGCCTGCCCCTTCTGGAGAAACTTCGCCCGTCTCAGGGGTGGATGAGGCGGGACGGAACGTTTTCTACGAAGCTTCTTTTTTCTCCCCAGAACCGCTCCCGGCTCTGCTCCCCCGACAGCTCCCCCCCCCCCCACCCCGCTTTGCAGTCATCCCTCCTCCTCAGAGGCAATGGCACTGAATGCTTGCTCCCTGCCCCCCCCCCCCCCAGGAGAGGGCTCACGAGGGACGAAGCAGAAGGGAAGAGCTCACTGGGACGCAAACTGAGGTTTTGACTCGGAGCCTCCTCTTTTCAGACGGCTGTAAACCGAGCTTAGGTCCGCCTTGTGGACTCCGGCCCTCTGGGGGTGGGATCCGAGTCGCCGATGGGGTATCAGTGGTCCCGGGACACTCGGTCCTCACAGGGCCTGAAGGCACGGGATGCATGTGCCTATTGGGGGAGCTTCTTTGGGGGGTCACAGAAGCCTTTGGCAAGGCCAAGGACCCCAGTATCTGGAGCTCCGCTCCCTAGGCAGTGGTCAGCCCGGGGAGAGTAGCACCTGCCTCGTTTCTAAGGTTACCCCAGGCCTTACCGCGCCCCCCGACAGCCCTGACACCCATTTCACGCAACTCGTGGGCGTCCGGTGCCATCTAGGACCAGCTCGAGCTTCGGGAAAGTTTTCTCCCTGCCTAACGGCTTTTCCACATCTGCTTAAAGAGAGGGCGAGGGAGAAACATGGAGACACCAACTAACATTTGAAGAACCGGCTGCCATGAGCTGCTGGTGATTTATTTTGAGAAAGGCTATAGATTGATTGGGCAAGGCCTCCTGTGTCCCACCCCCCCCACCACCAGGAAGTTTAGAATTAGAACCAGCGGATATGATTCTGTTGAGCCTTTGCCAGAGAAAGTTCAAGAGGGAAGGCCTTGACCTCTTATATTTGGTTTTGGACCCCGTGACCCTCCTTATGGAAGGAAAAACTCATTTTGGCATCTTTTTTCTTTTTCTTTCCTTTTTTTTTTTTTTGAAGCAAAAGTTTTGCTAAATCCTTGGGAACAAGAAACCCCGACATCCTGTTTTCTTATGTCCCGAGCACAAAAGATAAGGATCTGGTTTAGACCCTGATCCTAGAGCAGAAACACACAATTCCTGCGGGGCCCCGCGGGTCTCCCCCCGCCCCCCTTCCCAGGCCCCGTTTCTGCTCAGGTTCACGCAGAGCCTCCGTAGCTTGGGAAAGGTTTCTTTCCCAGGGGGTCCCGAGGTCAGGGCCGGCCCGGGGTGCTCCAGGAGCAAGGAGGGCGGCCGCTCTGGGCAGGGAGCGCGCGCCCACGGCCTCCGAGGGTCTGGCGGCTCTCGGCTTGGTCATCTGGATGCCGTTGCTGGTTCGCTCTGCAGCGAAGCCCACCCCTCAGTGTGGGAGGCGGGGGGCGGGGGGCGCCACGGTGCAGGGGCGGGACCCCGCATCACCCCCGGAGTGCCGGCGTACATCGGTCGGTCGCCTCTTCTGGCTGAACCGCAGCCAGTGTCGGCTGAATGGAGGCCCGGTAACGAACCGGGCGGATCAACCAGCCGGGAATGAAAGCGGGTGCGGGGTGGTCTGGTGACAAAACGTTTTAGGTTCAGGCGTCGGCTGGGGGCGGGGCGTGATTTTCCCACGGTGCCCGTTGGCTGATGACGCGAGGGAGCCAGGTGGCAGCCGCGTCGAGGAGCGGGCCGGGCGCCTCCGCAGTTACCCGGCAGCGCGCACGGGCCGGTACGCGGCGTGGGCAAGGTCACTGCCGGGCTGCGCGGGGCAGCGAGCTGGAGGCCCGGGAGCCCCCGGCTGCTCTGCCCCCAGATTGTGCGGAATACTGTTCTCCTGGGGGCCCCGGCCTGTGTCAGAGTGGAGCCCCGTTCGCCCCTGCCTCTCTGTCACCCCCACGTCCGCCCTGTCTCCGCAGCCTGTGGCACAGCTGTGCCGAGCCCCGCCACCAAGTCTCACGCCGCCGGGCACTGTCTCGAGTCTCCCTGCCTGCCGCCCTCCCTTCTCGTCCCAGCCTTCAGGACGGTCTCTGAAAGCACGATTGTGCTGGCGCCTCTCTTCTGCTGCAAACTTTCCGTGACCCCTGCCCCCGCCTCGCTCTTCGAAGGAAGTCAAGTCTCCCGACAGAAGGTCTCGAGACTCTTCGTGCCCCCAAGTTCTTAGGGGGCTTGTTCTGGGCCCCTTCCTCTCCTCTGGGCCTCCTTTTCTTTGCTTCCTTCCTGAGGCCCTTGGGACACACTGTTCCCTCCGCCTAGACGCCCTTCCTGGCTCTCCTCCTCAGGCCCACCCGCCTACTCTCCCATCCCGCGGCCTTGTGGCCGCTCTCGCCGCCGGCCTGGCGTGGTCCTCAGAGAACCCCTCACTTCTTGTCCCAATGAACTACTCATGCTGCCACCCTTGTTCCGTATCCGTCTCGGTGCGGGCGCTGCGGGCGGGGAGGGCCAACATCTCGGCTGGTTTGAGGCCGCGTGGGGGTCTTCGCGGGCGGTGTGGTGGTGTCTAGAAGACGAACGTCAAACAGAGGACAGGAGTGAAAAGAGCCCGTCACAAAAGGCCACGCAGCGTAGGACTTCACGGGCATAGAATGTCCGATACAGGCAACTCCAGAGACAGAGGACACATTAGTGGTTGCGTAGGAAGGAGGGGTGGGGGGTGACCGTTCATGGAAACAGAGCTTCCTTTTCAGGGTGACGAGAACGTTCTGAAGTGAGGTCGTGGCAACGGGTAAGTCTGTAAAAATACCCCAAACTGTTGAATTGTATACTTTAAATGCACCGAAACCGTGTGCTGTAAGTGGGTGCTCCTTGTGGTATGTGACTCGCATCTCCGTGAAGCCGTATTTCTTTAAGACGGCCAGCAGACACTTAACACACGGAAGTTTCTGGATTTAAAGACAAATTCTCGGGGCGCCTGGGTGGCTCAGTCAGTTGAGCGTCCGACTTTGGCTCAGGTCATGATCTCACGGTTTGTGGGTTCAAGTCCCTGCATCGGGCTCTGTGCTGATGGCTCAGAGCCTGGAGCCTGCTTCGGATTCTGTGTCTCCCTCTCTCTTTGCCCCTCCCCTGCTCATGCTCTGTCTCTCTGTCTTTCAAAAATAAATAAACATTAAAAAAAATATAAAGACAAATTCTCTGCAGAAAAGCAGTCGAATGGATCTGTGAATCTTTAAGCCGATGCGCCGGGGCCTGGAGCAAGTCACAGGAAGCGGCCCCTGGCCGGCTAGGTCCTCGGAGGCGCGCTGACCCAAGGGGAGAGGCAGGGCATGTCCCGGCTTGGTCACTTGGGGCGAATGGGGTGCGGCGTGACGGGTGGAGGTGAGGAGGCCAGTGTGCACGGGCGGAATCGCTGGCCAGTGGGACGTTCAGGAGGCGGCGCCCAGGTTGGGCCTCGGAGGCGCGTGGCCGTGGCCGTGGGAGGGTCTGAGGGGCAGGGAAGCTGGAGAGAGGGACGAGGCCCGGAGAGAATCGGGGAAGCACTCGGAGGGCGGGGGGCGGGTCCCGGGGGAAGCAGATGGGCCGCAGGACCGTCCAGCAGGAAGTAGCAAGGCCAAGGCTTTCCCCTCTTCCCAGGGGCTGCTGCCCTTGTCCCCCTCGGGGGCGGCGAGCCCTGCTCCAGCTGGCGGGTGGACGGCACCCGGGGCCCATCCCCGTAGGGTCTGCTCTCTGTGGTTTTGGCTGCTTCCCAGCCTGATGCCTCTCTGGTCCCTTCTGCAAATGGGCATCATGAGTCCTGCTCATGGGCCTCCGCTTTCCACCTCTCACTGACCCCGGGGGGGGGGCAGGGGAAGCAGGTGGGGCCACTTTCATTGCCCAGTATCGGCGAGATGTGCCCTTGTCACCCGGGGCCCAGGGAAGCCTGGACGTTTCTGGGGGGTTCCAGGTTGTCACACGTGGGCTCATGAATGGGTCTATCTGCTGGCTGTCACTGCCCTCTGCTGGTGTCCCTGGCCGCCGCCACACGGCCACCAGCTCTGGGCTGCGGGGGAGGGGAGGACAAGACCCTGACGCTCCTGTCATGCCTTCAGCGTCCGCAGTGGTGCTGATGGGGGCCAGCGCCTTACAGAGTTTCTAGGGAGGCCGCTCCTTCCGACGTGACTGCGCAGCTCCTGTTCCCTTCCCTCTCTGATTCAGACGTGACACTTCTTTCTCAGCGTTAGTCACGAGGACTCTTCCGGTTAAGATGCGTGCTTGCTCTGCGCCAGCCGGCGTGCTAAGGCCCTGGGGTCCGGCCATTCAGGGGGGAGCTGGGGTTCCAATCCAGTTTGTCTGACAGAGACGACTAAATCTTGGTCTAGTCCAAGCTGGGGCCCCAATCCCCAACCCTCCGCAGGGAGTCACGGTGACTCCAAGTGTCCGTGGCCATCCTGTCCCTTCTTTGCCTCGGATCTGCGTCTCTTCTCTGCCTCTTGCACTCAGCGCCTCACCCTCTGCTTCCCTCCGTGTGTCCGTGTGTCTGTGTATTTGTGTGTCTCTGTGTGTGCACACACGTGTGCACGTCTGTGATTGTACATGTGTCTGTAGGTGCACGTGTGTGTCTGTGTGAGTGCTGTGTGTGTGCATCAACTCAAGACGTGGCCCCCAAATGGGCCCTCCCTGCCATTATGGTCTGAGAATTAGCTTCCCGGGACACATTACCCCAAATACCAGTGGGGACAGTAAGTGGACAAGATCCACTGTGGGCTGGGGAATGAGAATTATATGGCTAGTCATTAAAAACCTTAGTTCAGGGATGGTGTTTTTCCGTTAACAAAACTGAAATTGTGTTGAAAGCCAAGTCGTTATCTCTGGGAGGTGAGGGAGTTTCAGGACGAGCTGGGGAAGACTGTGGGTTTTCATGCCTGAGCCAGGTTTACGGGATTCTGGGGGGGCCTTGGCCTTGCTACCTGCGGCCACTTGCGATTCCAGCAGAAGGGCCCAGGGCCACCTCCATGTCCCCGTCGTCCGCGGATTCCTGCGGTCCTGGAAACTTCCTCCGTGTGTGTCTAGAGTAGTCTGGAAAGGACGGTCTTCAGGCCAAGCGTGGTTGCTTTGTGTCCCGGTCCCCCTGCTTCCAAGCCGTGACTCTCTCCCCCATTCGGGAAACAGGCAGCCGTGAACCCGCTGACAACAATCACTATAAATGCTTGAATATATGGGGGCCCGAATCAGAAGGCGACTCTCCCCCTTTTCCCGCTAAGGTCTAAGAGCAGGGAGCATATTGGCTGAGACGTAGATGAGGTAGTCAGGTAGCCTACGTGTGACGTCTATTCATCTAGGAATACGTGCGCGCTTAAAATCACACAACGCACGAGGTGTTACTCTGGCAACACGAGAATCCCTTTTCTCATGTTCCATCCCTCAGTTTTATGTCGCCTCTTCACGTGGGTCTCCTCCATTGTCCTCGTCATCTCCAGGCCTTTTGAGGGGCCCCCGTTTTCCAGAGCTCAGCATCTTCATTCCCACGCAGGCAATGAGAAACACGGTACTGCCCACATTCCCTCCATGAGGCCGTCACTCAACGTGGGATTGTAAGCCCCGTTTATCCCCGACGTGCGGTGGTGGTCTTCTCACTGCGATCACTTACTTTATTGCATCTTCAAGCGATCTTAATTGGCTCATTATGTTACTTTTCTATTCCTGTGTAACGAATTAGCACAAAACGAGTGGCTCAAAATGACCCCCGTGTATTACCCCACGGCTTAGGTCAGAAGGCTGGCACAGCTTTGCCGGTGTCTCCTTTTGGATCTTACGAGGCTGAGATGAAGTGCTGGTCGGGCCGCGATCTCATCTGGAGACCCGACTAGGGCAGGAGCTTCCCAGCTCCGTCGGGCTGTTGGCAGAATGCGGTTCCTCGTGGTTGTAGAATTCTTGACAGTTTCTACGAGGCCAGCAGGGGAGACAGAGAGACAAGAGAGATGGAGACAGAGAGAGACTCTTACCTCTAAACCTTCTTTTATTTTTTATTTTTTTAAGTAATTAATTTTTTTAAAAATTTTTAAGGTGTCTTTATTTTGAGAGAGAGAGAGGGAGAGAGGAAGAAAACAAGCAGGGGAAGAGAGAGGGAGACACAGAATCCGAAGCAGGCTCCAGGCTCTGAGTTGTCAGCACAGAGCCCAACGTGGGGCTCAAACTCACGAACAGTGAGATCATAACCTGAACCAAAGTCGGACACTGAACCGACTGAGCCACCCAGGTGCCCTTAAATTAATTAATTTATTTTTGAGAGAGAGAGAACGAGCAGGGGAGGGGCAGAGAGAGAGGGAGAGAGAGAATCCCAAGCAGGCTCCACCCTGTTAGTGCAGAGCCCAACTCGGGGCTCGTTCCCACGAAATGTGAGATCGTGACCTGAGCTGAGATCAAGAGTCAGATGCTTAACCGACCGACCGAGCCGTCCAAGCGCCCCTCCCCTCCTTTTAAAGGGCTCACTGGACCGTGCCAGGCTCACAAAGGATTAACTGGTGAGGGATGTAAATTACGCCTGCAAAGTCCCTTCACCTTTGCCTATGACATCATCACGGGGACAATCGTCCCTCACCTTGGCCTTGTTCTGTCAGGTCGAAGCCAGTCGCAGGGCCTGCCCACTTTCCAAAGAAGGGACAACACAAGGGTGTGAACCCAGGGGGCCGGATCGTGGGTCATCTTAGAATTCCACCTTTATTACACTCGTTTATAATGAGAACCAGTAAGGACGCTTGTGAAGACACTTTCCTGACAAAGACCAAATCAGTGGTGTCTATTCTTTTCTCCTCTCCTGTTGATGACATCGAGGTAAGCGTCCCTTTCCCTAAATAAAATAGCATTTATCGAAACCCCACTTTCTCCTTTTTAAGATCAAGTCTTTCTCAAACACATCTATGCCGTTCCGAACGAAGTACCTGTGAGGGCTTCCGATCGTAGGAGAAACGTGGTGAATACCTTGACGCCTGGTCCCTCGCTTCGCAAACGAGGGAGGCTCAGGAGAAGCACAGGAAGGGGGTGTGTCCGCAAGGTGGGAGGCCGACTTCTCTCCCCGGCTGGATGTCCGCTCAGCCCGGGGCCCCTGCTGGGGACAGAGCGCTGGGCAGAGACACCCTGACGTGGGCAGCGTCGCCTCCACGCTCCGGTTCCCGAGAGCGATGGGCGGTGGACCCCCAGAGCTGGCTAGGGGAAAGTCAACAAAATTGGAGATTTCGCCTACAAGGATCCCTGAAGCGTGGGGCACGGAGGTGTGTGCTGGGGACGCGGCGAGGTGCCCCGGCTGGACTTGGGCACAAGATGTGGAACCGGCCCCCACGGGAGAGGGCTGCTCTGTCCCCTCCTGGCCCCAACGGCGGGGGGAGGGGGCGAGAGACGGAGAGAGGGGCTGAACCCCAGCCCTTCCACCACCCCCTCCCCCACTGCAGCCACGTTGGGAGGAGGGCTCATTCATTTATCCCGCAGACCGTTGCACGCCTGGCCCGCGTTCCAGCGCGCAGCACTGTTCAAACGAGACCCGCGTAGACCCGAAAGGGTCCGTCTTCTCTCTTAGTTTACACTTAATCGAAGTCATTGCTGCACTTAGAGGCAAACATTCCACAAAGGTTGTTAGAAAAAGATGAGGCAGGACCCGTCGCTCTTGCCCGGCCCGCGGATTCGAGGTCTTCAGCGCTTTCTCCTGTGTCGAAATCAGGTGCCTGGTTTGCTCCTTTCCGGATCACGCGGTTTCAGGCGGGAGCTTGGAAGCAGGGATTTCCTCTTTCCACCCCCGTGCTTCTCCTCTTCGAGTTACAGACCAACAGTCAGCGTTTCCAATACTAAATCGTAGGTGGGCTTGGCCACAGGATAAACTGTGAGTTTTTAGTTCTCTGTCTGACTTTGTTTGTCCTGGGGTCGCTAGCTGCCATTTTCCTTGTTGGTTTTGTTTCCGCGCGTGTGTGTGTGTGTGTGTGTGTGCGTGCGTGGTTCTTTTAAATGTACTACTAATTCACCCCCAGCTTTTCACCGGTTCCCCAAGTTCCTTCCTATCCGGATTCTCTATCCATCAGGCAGTCGGTGTTGTCTCCCTGAAGACACTCTAGGACTTTCTGAGGTGGCTGCCTTCTCTGTTTGCTGCTCCGCTCACCTGCCTCTTGGACTCAGCCCTGGGCTCAGGCTCGAAGGACCTCCCTCAGGAGAAGGCGAGGGAGGCCGGGAGCACGTCCTGCGGCCGGGCCCTGCTGCCCACCCTCCCCCTCCTCCATCGGACACTCTGGACACCGCCTCCCTTTGTCTGGCACTTTTTCTCAGCGTTGGCCCACTGGGGCGACCCAGACCTTCTCCCTGGAGGGGTTGGAGAGCCTGGGAGCATGTCCTTAGCGGGCCAGGGCTGCTGTCCCCGGAGTGGGAGCTCCGAGGGCGGCTCCGGAGCCCTAGATGTATCCCTCTGGCCACCACTTACGGACCAGCTCCCCCGCCTCCTTTAAGAAGGCGCGGCGGCCTTGGGTGATGTGGTCAGGACATCCGCTCACGCAGGCTCCGTGTGCCCTCTGGCCTTCCTGTGTGCGGCTGCGCCCCTCTGGCCTTGGTGGTCTGGCCACGTGGTCCCTTTGCGTCCCGTGGCCAGGGGCCCCGGTCCTACGGCAGCCGGAGCATGCCGGTAATTTCAAGTCAAGTGCTGTTTCTGCCGCGGAGCACACAACCTGGATGGAGTGGCCAGAGGTCTTCATCGTGACGTTCCCGCTGGCGCTTCCGAGATGTCCCGCGGCATCCTCCTCGGTTTCTAGTGACCACGGAATCTTCTGGGTCCCGTGGCCCAGGCAGGCCAGCTGCTGGAGCTGCCGCCCGGACCCCCGCAGAGTCCTCCCCGGCCCTGGGCCCCTTCCGTGCCGCCCAGCAAGTGGGTCACAGCAGCAGGTGCAGAGTGTGGGGTCTCCGGGACGTTTTCCTTGGAGGGAGGAGGTGGGTGCCATGACACTGCCCACGCCCATGTTGTGAGGCCTCTGGCCCTTCACCCGTGCGGGAGACCGTGACCCTGGCTCTGCTTCTCTGATGCCCCTCCCCCTGCGGTACGCTCTACCTCCCCGGAGCAGGGGGCCCAGGCCCCCTCTTCTCTCAGCAGCCGGCGTTGCCATGTTGGGATTTGGTCCTGGTTAAGGCTGTGGTTTGGGGGCAGATGCGAGGAGGGCGCGCATTGGCTTCCGGGGTCCCCGCCTCCTTTGGGGCCTCTGCCTGTCCTTTAAGCAAGAGAACGCTGCATCTTCCAATAAGGGGGGAGGGCGGACATCTGCAGGTCACAGGGTCGAGGAACGTGGGAGCTGGGCTCTCAAGTGCATTACCTGACCTTGTGATGGGAAGAGAAAGTAGTTGAGATGGGGCGCCCGGGGGCTCAGTTGGTTGAACATCTGACTTCGGCTCAGGTCACGATCTCATGGTTCGTGGGTTCAAGCCCCGCATTTAGCTCTGTGCTGACAGCTCAGAGCCTGGAGCCTGCTTCTGATTCTGGGTCTCCCTCTCTCTCTGCCCCTCCCCTGCTCTCTCTCTCTCTCTCTCTCTCTCAAGAATAAATAAACATTAAAAAAATGAAAGAAAGAGAATTGCTGAGAGACCACAGAGACAGAGAAACAGGGAACAGAGGCCCGGCCAGCCCCAGGTGTCGGGTCCCCGGCCGTGGCGCCCCCTCCCTGCAGCAGAGGCGAGCTGTCCTGCCCAGCCCTGCCCATCACCTGGCACGAGAAGTTGGGGTCATGGTTCCAAGCCACTGGATTTTAAGGTGACTTGTTATCTAGCAGTAAAAACCTGGAAATCTCTCTCTTCAGGGAGGACAGGGACTTGGTGGGGGGAGGGGAGATGTGCTCCGAACCAAGTAACTCAGAAAAGTTCAGCCTGTGATCAGGGCAATGACAGGAACAGGACAGTGTGACAGACAGGCAGGTGTGGAGGCCTCAGTGGAAGCTGTTTAGCTGTGGTGGCTGGGCAGGGGGCTTCCTGGAGGAGGGGACATTCATGTAGCTGCAGTGGCTGGGCTCGGGGGGGCTTCCTGGAGGAGGAGACATTCACGCTGCCAACGGAGGCTAACGTTCACAGAGAGCTTTGCACAAACCTGCCCTGACCCACCGAATCCTCGGGACAATCTATGAACAAGGGGTTAATGTTACTGCAGCTTTACGGATGGGGAATCCCCACTCAGAGAACCAAGGGACCCGCCCCAGCTCACACAGCATCTGAGGGGCGGGCCGGGATTCCTGCCCAGGTGGCCTGGCTTAGTGACAACCAGGTGGTGGGGACAGGATGGGCTTAGAGAGACCCAGGACCACGGGAGAGGAGCCAGCAGCCCGCATGTGGGGCGGGTCGGACCCCTGGAGAGAAAAGTTTTACCAAGCACCTTTGGGAGATGCACAGGCCACGCGGTGAGGGGAGGAGGCCCGTCTAGATGCACAGGGGAGCTAGACCGGGTGCGGAGGTGAGCTCGACCGGCCCGACCCCCGAAGCCCGGGTTCCCGGCCCTGGGATCTCTGTCTGGTGACCGAGGCAGATCGACCCCAGCCAGTTGGCTGCTTTTTCGATCGGCTCAGGAAGTAAACGCACCTTGAGCACCCCCGGCTGGGCGCCAGGGGCACTATGGTGAGCCGGCCCGGGGAGGCGGCCGCCCACCGGGGACCCCGCAGATGGCCGTATAGTCGGCAGGTGCGGGGCGGTGTACAAAGAGCAGGAAACAGGGCGGGAGAGTCAGGGAAGCCCTCGCCGAGGAGCTGCACTCTGCCGGAGGTTGGGGAGACAGGAAGGTGCCCTGAAGGTTCAGAGAAAATGGGGGAACCTGGGCCTCCCCGGGTGACCTCAGCGTGGTCCACGCCCTCTCTGAGCCTCAGTTTCCCCATCGAAAGGATGGGCCAACAGATCTGGAAGATGTTGGAATCGGCTGCCGGCCTTTCGGAATTAGAGATTTTAATGATCTCCCCAAACTCAGAAGGCAGAAGTGACTCACGGGACGTCAGTGATTCCATGTAAGCTGTTCGTGCCAGATCTCAGCTCGTGAGCGCCCGGCCTGCTTTGTGGGTTGCAATTCTCCAGGGTCCTTGTCTCAGTCAGAGAATAAACCATCTGGAGGCACATATTAGGGGCAGGAGTTGCCGTGGGCCGTTGTGGAAGCTGGCCGGGCAGGTCCAGAATCCGCGGCCAGGCCATCGGGAAGGACTCGAACTCGCTGGCAGCAGTAGCCCACATGTAATTTCTTCTTCACCAGACAGCCTCAGCCTGGCTCTTAAGGCCTTTCAACTGATTGGACCAGGCCCACCCAGAGCATCCAGGACACCTGATTATGGACTGTAATCACAACTGCAAAGCACCGCACCGGAAACACCTAAATTAGTGTCTGGTTGTACACCTGGAGCTTATAGTCCGGCCAAGCTGGCACCACACTGTCCACACAGGGTTCCTTTGAGAAAAAACTCCCAAATCCTGGGAGATCGGAGGAGGTGGGAAAGAAAGAGAAATACATGGATCTGTTGATATGTATGTATACGTATATAAATATGCATGTGTAACATATGTGTCTGTGTGGGTATGTATGTGTAATGCATGTATAGGTATGTATATGTATAATATATGTGTATGTGTGGGTATGTATAATATACGTGTATGTATAGGTATGTATATGTGTAATATACGTGTCTGTGTGGGTATGTATATGTACAATATATGTGTCTGTGTGGGTATGCATGTGTAATATATGTGTATGTGTAGGTATGTATATGTATAATATATGTGTCTGTGTGGGTATGTATATGTGTAACATATGTGTCTGTGTGGGTATGTATGTGCATGTATACGTATGTATATGTGTAACATGTGTGTCTGTGTGGGTATGTATATGTGTAATACATGTGTCTGTGTGGGTATGCATGTGTAATGTATGTGTATGTATAGGTATGTATGTGTATAATACATGTGTCTGTGTGGGTATGTATGTATAATATATGTGTCTGTGTGGGTATGTATATGTGTAACATATGTGTCTGTGTGGGTATGTATGTGCATGTATACGTATGTATATGTGTAATATATGTGTCTGTGTGGGTGTGTATATGTGCAACATATGTGTCTGTGTGGGTATGTATGTGCATGTATACGTATGTATATGTGTAATATATGTGTGTGGGTATGTATATGTGTAACGCATGTGTCTGTGTGGGCATGTATGTGTGTAACACATGTGTCTGTGTGGGTATGCATGTGCATGTATACGTATGTATATGTGTAATATATGTGTCTGTGTGGGTATGTATATGTGCAACATATGTGTCTGTGTGCGTATGTATGTGCATGTATACGTATGTATATGTGTAATATATGTGTGTGGGTATGTATATGTGTAATACATGTGTCTGTGTGGGTATGCATATGTGTAACACATGTGTCTGTGTGGGCATGTATATGTGTAACACATGTGTCTGTGCGGGTATGCATGTGCATGTATACGTATGTGCATATGTATAATACATGTGTCTGTGCGGGTATGCATGTGCATGTATACGTATGTATATGTGTAACACATGTGTCTGTGCGGGTATGCATGTGCATGTATACGTATGTGCATATGTATAATACATGTGTCTGTGCGGGTATGCATGTGCATGTATACGTATGTATATGTGTAACACATGTGTCTGTGTGGGTATGCATGTGTAATGTATGTGCATGTATACGTATGTGCATGTGTAACCCATGTGTCTGTGTGGGCATGCACGTGTGTAACGCATGCGTCTGTGTGGGTACGTGTGTGCATGTATACGTATGCATGTGTGTAACGCATGTGTCTGTGCGGGCACGCGTGCCTGTGCCATCTCTGTGTATAAATATTACACAGACGCCCGTTGACTCCTTCCTATGGAAATCATTTCTGCACAAGTGACTGAGATATAATTTATATGCTGCCCTGAATGACAAGGGTTTGCCCGTATAATTAGCAAAAATGATAAATAAAAATAAAATGTGGGCTGATACGTGGCCAATTATCCGTAATAAGGCTGTAATTCCATCTGTAGGGCTCATAAACCACCGAGGGCGCGTGGGCCCCGTCACCGGAGTCCGCCTGAGATGGCAGCCGACCGTATAAAAACGGGACCCATCTCACGTCTGCACCATGTGCCCCCCGGGGTGGAGGGGGATCCAAGAGTCCGAGGCAGAGAGAGGCCTGCACCCCAGCTCTGCCGGCCCTTCCCCTGGGGGTGTCTCCTCCCGTGGGGTGGGGGGGGCTCAATGTTCCCCGTTTAATGTAGACCGTTCTCACTTACTCCTCCGATGGGGACCCTGTGACCGAGTCTTGAAGAGGTGCGGCCGTGTGCCCAAGGCCACAGAGCTGGCAGGGCAGGGCACAAAGACGTGGGTGTCGATCGTGACCCGAAGGAAGGTCAGGGCCGCTAACGCTTGCCGCGTGCTCTCCTGGTGTCCTTGTTCGCGGGCCCTCAGGAGACACCGCCAGCATTCCCACTGTCGAGAGGAGGAAGCTGCGGTCAGAGAGCCAAAGTCACTTGTCTCAAGTGTCCCAGTGCATGAGGGGGGTGGGGGATGGGGGGAGGGAGGAGTGGCACTCAGCTCTGCGGGGACCCCACCCTCCTGTGCCGGCAGAGAAGACTGAGGAGACACTGGAAGTTTTGCTCCAGGCTCTGGGCGTCCACGAGCGTCCTCGGCCATCGGGACGTTGGTTTTTTGGTTTTAGTTTTCCTGCTAAAGGGCTGCGTGTACGCATCCTTCCAAACCACCGCTGGGCTCTGAATTGGGAACTAGGGACACAGATGCTGTCGCTCGGCTTTTCAAAAGATGTCGGCTTAAGGCTAATTGCTTCACATGCGTCATTAGCTCACTCAATCCTCCCGACAACCTGTGTGGTGGAAACAACTGTGAGCCTCTCCCCGTCGGAGGAAGAAACCGAGGGTCAGAGAGGTTGAGTGATTTGCCCCAGGCGGCATAGGTGGTAAGAAGCCACCCTGGGGCGACAGCAGGTCCGGCTGCCTGCAGAGCCCAAGGGGAGGCCCGCAGGGCTGGGGAGACAGGACGCGGGAGGTGGTGGGAGGGCCACAGCGGGGCGGTGACTGCGGGGAGGGAGCAAGGCATTCGCCTGGGGGCAGAAATATAAGGGGCTGGCAGAAACAGTAATCAAGATAAATGAGATCTTAATGCAATTTTTAAAAGATCAAAATTAATGCAAAAAAAATCCACGAAGAACAAAACATCAAAGCCTTAAATAAAGACGGATAAGTCACAGTTCTGCTCTAAGCCATATTGGAGCCCCAGGCAAAGCAAAAAATCAGTCATACCCATCCTGTCTTCGTTTAAAATTTCGATGTTTTGTTCATTATGGCTACGTCGGCAATGATTTCGAATTTTGTTTTATTTAAAAACTTTTTTTTTAAGTTTATTTATTTTAAGAGAGAGAGAGAGAGAGCTCGCAGGAGAGTGACGGGGCAGGGGGGGTGGGGGCAGACAGATGAGGAGAGAGAGAATCCAGAGCAGGCTCCACGCAGTCAGTGGGGCGAGAACTCAGGAACCATGAGATCAGGACCTGAGCAGTCCGATGCTTAACGACTGAGCCACCCAGACGCCCCTGATACTGAACTTGAAAATGTGGTTTATCTTGAACACTGTTGTTTGTTTGTTGGTTGGTGACTCTTTCGATCTTACTCTCCATTTCACCCCACTCCCTGTGTTGGGGAGCGCGCACCGGGGGAGTGGATGTGGGCATTTCCAGGGACCGCCCAGCGGCTGGCACGCAAGCGCCGTCGCCTCTCCGCCTGTCCTTGCCGGTTGGGGGCGGTCCTTTGCCCCGATTCCCTCCCCAGCCTGTGTCAGCCCCGCTCCCTCTTCTTTAAGGCGTGCGACGGCAGGAGAGGCGCTTCGCCCACGCGGGTGCGGCTGCAGCGGGGACCCCCGGGGGCACCCCGCCCGCGCCCGCGCCTCCCTCCACTGGGACGGGCCCTGGCGCCCGAGTCCCCGCGCGCCGCCCCCTCTGCTCCTGCAACTCCGCGTCTGTCCAGCAGGGGGCGGCGTGGGCACGCGCGTTCCCAGCCTGCGGCCCCGGGGCAGTTTTCCCATGTGCTCCGCTCTTCCCGGGGCCTGGCGGGTCCTCCGGGTCCAGTGACAGCTGACAGGCTCTTTAACCCCTCGCGACAGTTCCTGCTCCCGGGGAGGGAGGACGAGAGGGAGGAGCCTCGGAGTTCCGTTTTGGTGAAAAGCACCTCTTTTGCCTTGTCCGGGAGGGAAAAGAGTTCCCACGTTCCCACGTACAAAGTAGGTATGAATATTGGCTGCGCGCCAGGCTCTCGGCAGCCTTTCCCCGCCGACTCCGCTCAGCGGCGCTCGGGGGTGCTGGCTGTTGTGAGCCCCACTTGGTAGATGTGCGCCCCTGGGCTGAGGAGCGGGACTCCCAGAGCGGGGGTGGGGGGGTGGGGGGAGGAGGGGGAGGTGAATGTGTCTTCCCTGTTGTCCTGTCTTCTGAACAGCGGCCCACGGGGACCCGGTTCTGTGCGGTTTCCGCTGAACTCTGAGGGGCTTGCAGAGCCGAGAGCTGCTACCCCCCACCCCCCAACAGCTGCCTGGTTTGCAACAATGGGGCTCCGTGGGGGGCCTGGAGCAGGAACTGGCTGTGGGGCTCCCCCCCATCAGCATTTACAGCCCTGCAGATGTCCTGTGTGGCTCTTCCCTGCTCCCCACATTCAGGTCTAAGCCCAAGTGCCAGGGAGTTAATGTCCCCCTGAAGCAGCCCCCCTCCACCCCCCCCTCTACCCCCTCCCTGTTAGTACCGGGCAGGAGTGGCCATCAGTGCCCAGGTCCTAGCCCCGCAGGTGAGATGACCCGAGGAGGCTTGGTACCTCAGCCCAGGTCCCAGGTGGGCTTGAGCCTCAGGGGCCCGGGGTGGTGGTCACCCTGATAACACCTCGCCCCGTCCCACCGTCGCCCGCCCCCCCCCACCAGCAACAGTATGGGCTGTAGGCCGGGCACTCCGGAAGGGGCCTCGTGGGCTTTACCCTGTCGAATCCTTAGAGTGGCCCATTTAACAGATGAGGAAGGGGGCCCGGGTCACGGGGGTGCTGGGATTCAGGCCCAGGTCTGCTGGCCTTAGCTTGGGGAATGAGCGGCAGAGTGGAGAGATGACAGGGCAGGAGGGGGTGAATAAAGCCGGGGCCTGGGCCCCTCCCGGGACGGGCGCTGTGGATGGCTCCAGGCGGTGTGATGTCGCGGGTGAGGGGCATGTGCGCAGGAGGCGGGGGGCGGGGCACATCGCGGCCCTGAGAGACACCCGGGGACCCCCCCCCCCGCCCCCGCCCTGGCCAGCGCTGCTGGGAGCCGTCTTCCGTTCATCTCTGGGCACCGTGTCTTTTACTCATTTTCTACCAAGGCGAGTGTGCGCCGCCTTTCATAGTGTGAAAAGAGAACCAGAAAAAATTAAGACTTTTAGATAAAAGCACATTTAGACATACATTAAGTGAGAAAACGTAGCTGAAGTGAGCTCTTAGCAGGATGCTTAGTCGCACGTGGTTTCTGGAATGAAGAGCAGGAGGTGGCCGGGTGGCTGAGTCCGGCCGGTGAGTGTCTGTCCCCCTTCCCTTCCAGAAGGTTGTGCTGCGTCCGCCCTCGGGATGTGACCATTACTAACCTTTATGCCACGACCACCACGCGCCGTCTCCACAGTGACTTTGTGAGCGGGTAGGACTTGTGAGTACTGTTCCCATTTCCCAGGAAAACCGAGGGCCAGAGAGGTTAAGTAAATTGCTAAGGGTCACACAGCGCAGGAGAGGGGGACCAGGATTCCAGACCCCTGAGGGGTGCTGTCCCTCCTGACTCCCTGCCGCCTGCCCCCCTCGGATGGGACTCCGGCATGGTCTGTGTAAGACGTAGACATTTCTAGAGCTGGTGAAGACTCACTTCGGACAAGTCAGAACCTTTGGGGTCCACAGGGAGTGGCATCCCCCCAAAAGTTCGGGGTCAGCAGACCTGGGTGTGCGAGGCCCTGCAGCCCCACTCCTGCCTCTGCAAGCTCAGAGGGGGAAACTGAGGCACAGAGGTGCCAAGGCCCCTGCCCACAGCCGGCCACCAGCTGCGGACTGTCCCCGCCATGGGCCCCACAGCTGAGTGGGCCGTGGCCTACCTTTGAGGTGCTCCGGGGGCAGCGAGTGAAGTAGAGAGGCCGGCAGGGGCCGGGGGCGGTGGTGGGGCACACAGGTCCCGCCTCTCCTGTCTCCTCCGACGCCACACTCTCCCCTGCAGGGGTCTCCACCCACCTCTAGACATCCCCTCCCCCCAACACTTGGCCAAATTCTTGGCTTAATGATGACATTCCTGGGGTCCTTCCCAGGAGCCCCCATGCTAGGTCAGGCAGGGCCCCGTCACCTCCTCTGCCTCGGAATGCTGCTCAGCCCCCCAGTCTCCCTTCGGGTCTGTGGCTGGTGGATTGGCGTCTTCCCGAGGCCGGCAGCCCCCCGGGGCCCGGACCCTGAGCCTTGCACGGTGCCGGTGCGTGGCAGGTGCCCAGCCATGTGCTCGGTGAGTGAATGAGAGAAGGGGTGGATGCGGGCGGGCACTCCAGCTGGGGGACGCTGCAGGGCGGCCTGCGGGGGGGCCCCCGGCTGCAGTTCTTTCTGTCCCCGGAGAAACCCCAGATAATCGAGGAGAGCGCCCTCGGCTCTTGCTCCCCAGGGAAGGTGGGTCCTCTCTGTGCCCTGACTGTCCTACCCCTGGTCTGGGAGGGGAGCGTTTCTCCCTCCGGTGAGCGGGGCGGGGCACGACGGCCGGTCCTGGGCGCCTCCCAGCCCTGGGCCAGAGCGCTTGGCACACGGGGCTGGGGGCCGAGGCTTGCGGACTGCGGGTGTGAGCTGCTCCGTTGTCAGGACTGGGGCCCGGCGGCGGGGGCGGGGGGCTGTGCTTGCTGTGCGTTCACGGAGGGCCTCCCTGCCCAGAGCGTGGGGCCGTCACCTGGCCAGTGCGGCTGGCTGTGGCTCCTCCAGGTGCAGGGAAAGACCCTAGGCGGCAGGAGAAGGTTCTGGGCCCAGACGCCTCCTGGTCCTCCGGTCCTCCCATGTGAGACAGGTGCTCGGGAGACAGAATCTCCCGCTGGGCCCTCCCTCGGTGGGAAGCAGGGGACGTCAGGAGCCAGGAGGTGGCCGTCTGGCAGGTCCCCTCTGGCCTGTGCTGGCTCCTCGGGGCTGAGGGCGGGGGTGGGGAAGGATGCCGGCTGGCCGGGGCCTGCCGGGTTTTCCGTGGGTGTCTGGCTGGCGACCTTTCGGAGGAATGGATTCAGAAGTGAGTGCTATTTGCCGAGGCCCTGGTTCAGAGACATCCTCCGAAGTAAATGTCAGGCCCCCGCTGTCACCCAGGAAGCGGGAAGTGCGTCCCGGCAGGACTCAGGCCTGCGAGACCGAAGGGTTCTTGAGCGCCTCACAAAGCCAGCTGGTTTATTAGCATATTAATTTGCGGTGCGTTCTTGCTGTTTTCTCCTCTTTCTGTCCGTCCCGAAAACAGCAGGACTCTCTGTTCCCGTGTCCTTCAAGGTCCTGCCGCGAGGAGCGGAGAACGGAGCGACAACCCCACTCCGGTTTTTATTTTTGAAAGGGGGGGTGGCTCGGACTGGGCCATGGCTGGGGTGCTGAGAGCCGGGGAGGGGTTTTTGGGGCTGGGGGGCCTGAGGCCCAGCCCTCGCGGCCCCCGGGGAGGGCCGTAAGGTCTCCGTTGGCTTGAGCTGGACTCCGGATGCCGAGCCCTCGTGTCTCCAGACCCCGGGACCCCATTCTTGGCCACTGCCCTCAAGGGGCCACAGAGGACCGTGTCGATCAACGGCCAGGGTCCAGAGCCAGATCCCCGGGGTCTGAAGCAGGCTCACCCCCTTTGCTGGAGCCTGTGGGCAAGCCCCCTCCTCCCCTTCCTGCCTCAGTCCCCTCATATTTGCACCGGGAGAGGAACAGTCCTGGCCCGTCTCTCCCTCACTAGCTCACGCGCCCAGCAAGGACTCTGCTTTCGGGGGACCCTGCTTAAGACAGGTTCCCGGGGCGCCTGGGGGGCTCAGTCCGTCGAGCATCCGACTTCGGCTCGGGTCATGATCTTGCCGCTGGTGGGTTCGAGCCCCACGTCGGGCTCTGTGCTGACAGCTCAGAGCCCGGAGCCTGCTTCGGATTCTGTGTCTCCCTCTCTCCCTGCCCCTCCCCTGCTCATGCCCCCTCTCTCAGAAATAATTAAACATAAAAAAAAGGTGTTAAAAAAATATATGGGTTCTCGAAGTACCCGATCAGGGACAAGGCCTGTGACACTCAGCATCCTTGGTCCCCGGGTTGGGACAGCTCGAGCTCTGCCGGCCTCACCGTCAACATGAAGTGTCTCGAGCCGACATGCGCAAACCGTGTCACTGGCCCACACGACGGCCTCAGGCCAAGTGCCCTGTGGGGGTCCGAGTCACCCGGTTGGCGGTGGAGGTGGGGCTTGAAGCCAGGCCAGCCCCAGCTGGTGACCAAAGGGGATGGTGCAAGTGATGGAAGCTGACAGTTCTGCCTGGGCCAGATGCTAAACCGGCGGCAGTGTCACCGGGACCCTCCTTAGGGAGGGGGCGGCTGGTGTCAGAGGAACGTGGCCACCGTGTGGCACTGTGTGTGAAACACCCTATGCCCCTCCCTGCACTCCCGGGGGCAGGGGGGACCATGACTGACCCGTCGTCCAGACGGGGTCATGCAGCCCAGAGGGACGGAGCCAGGATTCGAACTCAGGCAATCTGGTTCCAGGCTGGTTGCTCAGTGCACACCGCTGGCCGCCTCTAGGGAGCTGGCCCTTTCCTGGGAAAGCACCAGGAAGTTCAGAGGAAGAAACAGAAAGAAAGAAAGAAAACAAATCTATCCCTCCCCCACTTCCCTTCCCCCTTCCCTCCCTCCTTTCCCTTCCCCCTTCCCTCCCTTCTCTGTCTCTCTCTCTCTGTCTCTCTCTCTGTCCGTCTCTCCTCCTGTCCTTCACATATCTCCCATCTCTTGCTCTCTCCTGCCCTGTTTCTTTTCGTCTCTGTTTCTCCCTGTCTCTTTCTCTTTCCTTCTCCTCCCTCTCCCCACCTGGGGCGGTGCTGGAGGCGGGGCTCTGGCCTGCTGTGGGGACTTGGTCTCTTCTCTATTAAGGGGAAGGGACAGGGGTAAGTAGCGTATAGAATCCCTGGCCTGCTGTCTGCTGTCCTGACAAACTGGAAACCCCCGAGCTGATACTCAGACCCATTCAAAGGGCCAGGGATGCTGGACCGGGGCTGGGGGTTGGGGGCTCCGAAGGTCATTCTGGGCACGGTCCTGGGCCTTCCCAGCCTTCCTGGGCCCCCTTCCTGAGTGTCTGTGAGCCCGTGGAGGGGAGGTGGGGGCCAGAGGCTTCTCCGAGGACTCAATAACCGAGCAGAGCGTTCGGGTTAGAGGCGCGTCCGCCCTCTGCAAGCCCTCGTCTCTTTCCAGCCTGAGAGCGGCTCGGTGCGGGTCGGCGGCGTCCCTGGGCTCCGGTTCCTTTCCCGAGCTCTCGATGTCCACAGGAGCACGGGTAGACCCTCTGCTGCCTGAACCAGGTGGGCGTGAAGTGCCACACGCCCTGTCCCGAGGGGATCCTGGGAGGGGGAGAGGGGAAGGCTGCGGGGGCGGGAGACAGCGCCCTAAGGAGCCGGCGCACCCCACTCCCGAGTGCCCGAGGGCCTTCAGGGGCGCCTTAGCAGCCTCTTGGCAGGAAGTCGGATGTGACAGATGGATTTGCCCGTTTACGATTTATTTTTGAACTTCTCTAACACCGAAGTGCCCGCCACGCAGGGAGTGCACGCGTCGCAAGTGTTTAGCTCGGTGCGGTTTCCCAACTGAGCACGCCCGTGTCCCGTCCTCTAGATGACAGATCGTGCCCCCCCCCCCCGCCCCCCGCCCGCCCCCGCCCCCATCCTGTGCCCCGCCCCCAGCCCCATCCTGGGCCACGCCCCCCGCCCCCATCCCGTGCCCCGCCCCCATCCCCATCCTGTGCCCCGCCCCCATCCTGTGCCCCGCCCCCACCCCCATGCTGTGCCCCGCCCCCATGCTGTGCCCCGCCCCCATCCGGTGCCCCGCCCCCAGCCCCACTCCCAGCCACCCTGACTTCTTCTCTCTGGCTCCCCTCGTCTTGCCGGCTCTTGCACTTTTCGTAAATGGAATCACCCGGCACGTTCTCTTTTGTGTCTGGCTTCTTTGGCCCAGCTGCCGGGGATTTATTTTTATCTCTGACCCCTCCAGAGCTGTTTTCCAAAGGCGGGGAAAGATTCCGAGAAGCAGGGCCCCTGGGTGGTCGCGGCTTACGAGAGCAACGCCCAGATGGCCTCACGGATGATCGAGAGCCCGGGTGGCCGGCTGGTGGCTCAGGGGCCTGTCTCGTCCTCCATCAGGCTTAATCTGACCTGTGCAGTGCCCAGCGGATACTTCAATGTTTATATCAAAGTCGAAGAAATAGAAAAGAATAATTTCACATACACTGCCCAGAATTGACACCTTTAACACTTGTGGTCATTTGTTGTTGTTATTGAGGTGAAATTCACATTACATAAAAAGAGCCATTTTAAAACGCACAATTCGGGGGGCGCCTGGGGGGCTCAGCTGATTAAGCGTCCGACTCTTGATTTCGGCTCAGGTCATGATCTCACGGTTCATGAGTTCCAGCCCCGCATCGGGCTCCGCGCTGACAGCTTCAGAGCCTGTTTGGGATTCTCTGTCTTCCTTTCTCCCTGCCCCTCTCCTGCTCATGCCCTCTCCCTCTGTCAAAAATAAATGAATAAAACATTAGAAAAAATAAAATACACAACTCCGCTCGCTGAGTACATCCATGAGGTTGTGTGGCCATCGCCCCTCCTTCTAAACCATTTTCATCCTCCCAGAGGAAACGCGGTCCCCGTCGGCAGTCTCTGGCATCCCCGCCTCCTCCAGCCTCTGCTACCCACCAGCCTGCTTTCTGTCTCCCTGGGTCTATATCTCCGAGAGACTTCGCATATATGGGACCACACGCGATGCCCTCTAGCACCGTCTACGTTGTTGCAAATGGCAAGACCTGGCTCTTTTTTACAGCTAATATTCCATTGTGTGTCCACAGACCACTTCCTCTGTATCCATTCACCTATCCACGGACACATAGGTCGCTTCCGTATCTTGGCTGTTGTAAATAATGCTGCTATAAACACAGGGGTGCATAGATCTTTCCAAATTAGTGTTTTAGTTTTCTTCGGATGGATACCTAGTAGTAGAATTACGGGATCATATAGTATCTCTTTTTTTTTTTTTTTTTTTTGTAGGACGCTGCGTACTGTTTTCCATATAATAGGTGGCCCTTTGTGTCTGGCTTCTCGCACTTACTGTTACGTTTCTGAGGCTCATCCGTGTTGTAGCAGGTAGCATGTGTCAACCCTTTCCGTACCGCGTTTCTTTTTTATGACCTCTGCTCACTTTTGGTTCAAGTCATTTTTTTTCAAAACAAAATGATCCATTACCGATAAGGTGGAAGAGTCCTCTTTTTCCACAGAATTTCCCTTCCTTGTTCCTCCATCCCAGGGATGCGATCAGTCCTGTGCGGTTTTCTTTTTAAACTGGGGATCGATGGGGGCGCCTGGGGGGCTCCGTCGGTTTAGCGCTGGGCTTCAGCTCAGGTCGTGGTCTCACGGTTCCTGAGCTCGAACTCCGCGCGGCTCCAAGCTGTCAGGGTAGAGCCTGCTTCAGGTCCTCTGTCTCCCTCTCTGTCCGCTCCTCCCCCGCACCCCCCTCCTCTCTTCTCAACAATAAATAAACATTAAAGCAATTTAAACAGGGATTTGATGCGCAACTTGAGTTGTGTAGCTTCGTCTTCTTGGGGCTGATCAGAAGGCTCTGCACTGAGCGCGGCGACCGTCAGGGGCTTCGGCCGCATGGCGCCCCCACCAGGCGGGCATGAGTTCTGCAGGTGGCCCCGGGACGCCCCCCCCCCCCGCCCCGCTCCCAGCCCTCCCCCCACCCCCCGAGTTCGCAGCCCCGGAAGGACCCCTGTCTGTGCCCTTTGGCGGGTCTCTGCCGAGCTGAGCTTCCGTCTTTGTGGGTCAGTGAAGAAAATGAACACTATCTCCTCTCTTCATCGCGGTCGGATGTAAGAACCGCCCTCTATTCCGAGAGACCGTGTTCTTCACTCCGTCGGTGTTAAATTGCTCTTTTAGGAGATGATTGTGTTGTAAGCGGTGTTTGTCCAGGGGTAGCGGCCTTTTCTGTAAAGGGCCGGAGAGCAGGTGTTTTCGGCACTGCGGTAGCTCCGTTGCAAACACCCCGCGTGGCCACACAGCAGGAAGCAGACACGTCGGTATGTGAATGGATGAGCGTGGCCGTGTCCCCTTAAAACTGTACTGACAGAAAGAGGCGGCAGGCCGGGGTTGGCCAGCCCTCCTCTAATGAACGGCGCCGATGGTTACTATTTTAAATATTCTTCACTTACAGAAACAGAGACGTACTCATGATACAGGTTGCTACTCCCGACAGCAGACAGTGTTGACGCTGATGAAGATTTCTCCCCCCCCCACTAAATTTAGGGGTGCTTGGGAGACTTTGGGTAATGAGCCGTGAACAGAAGTGACGTGCGTCCCCTCCAGGCCAGCGTGCGGTGACCGTATGGTCTACCACCGCCATCACCCCCGGGAGTGGTGTGACCACGCACCACGTGCCGTCCTGTTGCAGGGACAGAGGTGGCGGAAGGTGCAGAGCCAAGGCCTGTCGTCCGGGGCCAAGGGGCGGCCGAGACTCGAGGCTCCAGCGGAGGAGTGAAGAATTTCTTGTCTGACGCGTCAACTTGGAGACGCCTCCGTGGCGTCCAAGTGCAGGTGTCAGAAAAGCACTTGGAAATACAGATTGATTTTAGAAACTGTTAACAGGGCTGCTGGCGTGTTCGGTTTAACTTGCATTGTATTCGACAGTGATTTAAGCATAAAATATGTTAACAAAAGATGTTGGGGCACCTGGGTGGCTCAGTCTGCGAAGCGTCCAACTTCAGCTCAGGTCATGATGTCACGGTTCATGGGTTCAAGCCCCGCGTTGCGCTCTGTGCTGACAGCTCAGAGTCTGGAGCCTGTTTCTGATTCTGTGTCTTCCTCTCTCTCTGCCCCTCCCCTGCTCATGCTTTCTCTCTCTCTCTCTCAAAAATAAATAAATGTTAAAGAATTTTAAAAAAGAATTAAAATTAATAAAAAGATTTTAAAACCTGTAAAAATTTAGGAGATTTTGCATTTATAAAATCCAAAGTGTCCAGTCTCCTTTGAATAATGGGCAGATCTGGCCACGCTGGGCCCCAATTTCCCAAGGTGGCGGCGGCCTGCCGGAGCCGGGGAGTGGGGCCACCGTGGCTGCCACCCCCAGAGGACCCCGGGCCCCGACTCTGCACGTCAGGTGCCATGCATTGTTTTTCTCAGGATACCGTGGTGGAGAGGAACCGCAGGAACTTCTCCGCACCCGCGTCTC
Source organism: Paguma larvata (assembly GCA_030068075.1). Classification (NCBI taxonomy): domain Eukaryota; kingdom Metazoa; phylum Chordata; class Mammalia; order Carnivora; family Viverridae; genus Paguma; species Paguma larvata. Next base: position 44,588,837 of record CM057844.1, on the reverse strand, counting down.
TGCTGAAGCCAGCACAACCCAGGGCAGTGCCAGGGTCACGCTCCAGGGAGGTTCCGATGGCGCATGCTCGCTCTCACACTCGGCGCGTTTTCTCATGTGTCGGAGGGTAACCCTTGCCGGGTCAGCGGGAGATGAATCTCCACCTGCGCACTGAGAGCGGGACGGGCCCCGGCACCGTCTTGGTAGCTCCCTTGGCTTTTGGTGGTGCAAGCGTGTGACTGCGCGCCTGTATTTCAGTGTGACTATCTTATACAGACGAGTGGGAAAACAGGAACCGCTGAACCAGGGATGAGAAGCGAAGGTTCCCACCAGAATGTCCTCGCAATAGAGATGGGCGTGGCATCTTTCAGGGTTCTCCAGAGCTATGTAAGTGTATATAGAACAATCATACATATACATGTTGGTTATACATATAATTCATGTATAATATATGCAATATATGTATGATACATGTAATACGTGTATAATATACAAAATATGTATAATATATGTATAATATATAATACATGTAAAATATATATGATATATGTATTATATGTGTATAATATATAATATAGGTATTACATATAACATATGTATAATGTATGTATAATATATAATATATGTATAATATATATGTATTATATATTATATATTATAATATAATATAATATATAATATATATAATTATAATATATAATATATATGTATAATATATATGTTTTATAATATATATGAATTATATATTATATATGTATAATATATATGTATTATATATAATATAGGTTCATTATCCATAATATGCATAATATAATAAGATAATATATATTCAATAGATATAATGTATAAAATATATGTATGATATATAATATATGCATTATATAACATATAATAATATGATAAAGTATTTGTGTTATGGATATATATATATCCAGTAATTAAGTATTTGTTTTCTATGAGGAATTGGCTCACGCGATTATGGAGGCTAAGGAGTCCGTGATCTGCCGTCGGCGAGCTCGAGCCACGATGTCATGACCTGAGCCCACGTTGGCCGCTTAACCGACCGAGCCCCCCAGGCGCCCCCTGAGCGGGTCTTAGAGCGGCTCAAGTGTGCTGGCAAGGCGACCGCTGGGGCATGGCGGTGGCTGGGGGTGGGGCAGGGCTGTGGGTGTTACTTCCCACTGGTGCCCAAGATCGGCACCCCACCTTCTTCCCTGCGCGCCCAGATGTGGGCGGAGTGGGAGACAGACAGGTGAGCAGCTGGATATAAAAAAATGGGGTCAGACTATCACACTGACACTTAGTAGAGACCAAGAATGCAGGACACATCAGCTTACTTGTATCGGCCCCCCACCCCCAGCGGCTGTCCCCGAAAGGGGCACCAGCGGGCTCAGCCCCGGCAATGCACCCCTTCTGTGGGGCACCCGGGGCCCCAGCCTCTGGCTCTGGGGCTGGCTCCGTCCACCGCTCTGTGCCTGCCATACGGCCCCAGTGGCTTTTTCTTTGCCCGGTGTCCCCCGCTCAAAATTCCACGTGTGTCCTCGTGGGAATGTTATAGTCAGACGTCGAGAGGCAAGATTTATTTCCTAATTAAATGAGAGCGTCCCGCACCGCAGGTCAATCAATCATACCCGCACCCCAGCACGCAGACCGCAGTTGCTCGCACGCGGCCGCGGGTCTCCGGGGGGCGCAGGCGGCTCTCTCCCGGGGCCGGGATTCCGAGGCTGCAGCTCAGAGCCAGGCGTTACCCTCTGCGTCTCGTGTAACCAGAATCGCCGGCCGCCCGCGCCGACCACAGCGTCCCAACCATACTATCGTCTCTCCAACCCGAAGGCCGGTCAGGCTGCCTCCTGGCAGTGTGTAACATCCACAGCTCCCCCGGCCTCCGTTTTGAAAGTTTGAATGAATGGCCCAGAAGGATGTGAAGATTTATTTTGTTGTGGGGACACGGCGGGGAGTCGCATTTATTTGTGGATTTCGGAAGGAGCTCCCAGCTTCCTCTTGAGCCTGAGCGACATCCAGGTCTTAAATGTAGTGGGTGGTGAAACAGTGTGGTATCCGGAACCGAGACGCCGGAGGACAGCCCAGTTCGACCTCTCGCGGAGACTAGAATCGTCGTAATTAACAACGACACAGCAGTCACAGGAGCGACAGTCGCCGTCGGCTGAACCTCTCGGCAGCCTAGACGTCTTAGAGAAACTTTATCACCAGCATTTCGTGGTATCTTTACCCTGTTTCTGAAGAATCTGTCCCTTTGCTTCCAGGGCTGGAACCAACGTCTTGTGTGTGTACACGCCCTGCCGAGCCCTTCCCAACTCACCCCTGTTGCTCCCCACACCACCCCCACGAGACAGCTTTGGGTCCTCACTTCCCGGCTGAGGAAGGAGGGTTGGGAGGCCCAAAGCCACACTGTCTGAAAGGGGGGGCCTGGGTCTGAGCCCCACTCTTCATCCAGCCCACCGCCTGTGTCCTCCCCATCTGCTGACTCGAGAGAAGGTATAGCCAGCCCTTATGGACTGCTAAGGACGGATTTCATTTTATTTCATTTTATTTTATTTTACTTTATTTTTTCCCTCTAAGCACAGTTAAAAAAAATTCTTTTTTAATTTATTTATTCTGAGAGAGAGACAGAGTGCAAGCAGGGGAGGGACACAGAGAAAGGGAGACACAGAATCTGAAGCAGGCTCCAGGCTCTGAGCCATCAGCACAGAGCCTGACATGGGGCTCACACCCACCAACTGTGAGATCATGACCTGAGCCAAAGTCAGACGCTCAACCGACTGAGCCCCCCAGGCACCACAGTGCGGATAACCTTTTAAGTCCAAAATCTCTTCATCACCTCCCAACGCCAAAATACTCCCAAATCAAGAAATATTACCCTGAGTTTGCCAGCAATGCTCCCAAGGTGGCAAAACCCTGACCGTAACCGATTCCCGGTGCCTTAGAGTCTCGATTCCACGCGAATATTCTCAAGTTTTGCTACAAAAAGATTAATGGGTTTAATTTCGCGGGGCTGCCCCAGACATGGCCAGAGGGGTACCGTGACACACCGCAATCTGCGAAGTCCTAAATTCTCGAACACACGTGGTCCCCGGCTTTGGCCGCTGGACGCCCGGGGCCCGCGGAGGCCGTCGCGCACGGGTGTGCTTGCGCGTGCAGCCGGAAGAGCTGTGTTTTCCGGTAGTTTTATCTCCTTCCACCGTGCACTTCTCCCGTGACTCGAACGCAGGAGTTTCTAATTTATCCCGGACGGAGATACGCTTGTGACAGAATCCACTCTGAGTCCCCAGCCCAATTAGGTTTCGCACCCTTTCGGAAGCCGCTCATTTAGACCGAGGCCCGTCTGCAGGTTCACTGCTGTGATGTATTTCGGCACCGTGTCCACAGGTTCGCCGGCCTTGTCTCGACCTTGGAAGTGCTGTGGCATTTTACAGCGCGCAGCGACATTTGTGAGACCGTTCGGACGCCTGCGAAGGGGTTGATTTCCACAGATCGAATGTCAAGTTTGGAACCATCCAGGGTCATCGGATCCTGCGTGGAGCACTGGGCCCCTAGATTCTCAGCCGAGACCGGCGCCTGGACATTGGTGCCGTCACGAGCCCACAAGAGCCGCCCCAATTACTTAGGTCAGATGGAGGCCGGAGGGCGCAGTGGGAGTGGGGGGGGTCGGGGAGATGGAATTTGATACCCGAAGAAATACCGCCTCATTTATACTCTTTAAAATAAAAGACACATGTGGTTTGTCAGTGAGTAAATTATTGGAGGCAGAAAAAAACCCTACCGACTGAGGTTTTCAAGGTGTTGGTTAGTTGATAAAACCTAACCATCTGCGTATGGACAAGCACAGAAGGGTGAGAAAGAATTTGTCCTTCAGTGTGTTAAGAAGAAGTAGTTTTAAGGGGCATTAAACGCATGCCCACAAACTCGCAGTAAGCTTCGTTTAAATTAAGGGGCAACAAAAGGCATCAAATAGTTACCCTGAAATTTAAACCTATTTGTGTTCTCACTGTCCAAAGGGGGTGTGTATCTTCAGACTTTGATTTGAGTCTCTCTCTCTCTCTCTCTTTTTTAAAAGAAGTCTTAGAACTTACGGTCACCGTGCTATACCCAGCATCCCCGTAATTTATTTATTTTGTAGCTGGAAGGTTGTGTGTTTTGACTCCCTCTACATTCATTGTCTTCTTGCCTCTGACAACCACCGATCTGTTCTCCGCTTCTGCGGGTTCGGTTCCCCTGGATCTCACGTGTGAGCGAGATCGTACAGGATTTGTCGTGCTCTCTCTGACTTATTTCCCTTAGCATGATGCCCTCGAGGCCCATCTACGTCGTGGTAGATGGTGTATGTGTGTACACACCACACTTTCTTTATCCAGTTATGGGCCGATGGACCCTTAGGAAGCTACCGTATCTTCAACATTGTAGTTCATGCTACAGTCAACACAGGGGTGCAGCTATCTCTTTGAGACAGAGATTTTGTTTCCTTTTATTCCCCGAAGTGGGACTGCTGGGTCGTATGGTGGTTCCATTTTTAATTTTTTCAGGAACCCTCGCACTCTTTTCCGCCATGCCCGCACCTGTCTGCATTCCCACCGACAGACACAAGGTTGATCTGAGTCTTTTAAATGTTTCTTCTCCCAAGCGACTGGAGTGGGGCGGATCTGACCCGGGCGTGGGCGTGCCCATCTCCTCCCTGGTGCACAGCGACAATGAGGGGCAGGGCGGCCCCGCAAACCTTTACGACCCCGGCTTGTGGTCTTTCTGGAGGGTCAGTGGCTTGGCCTGCTCAGCTCCACCGTGGTCGTCTCTGGCGACGGTATCTGCCGACCGTCTCCCTAACGTGACGCTGTCAGTCAACACAGACCAGTCCGTTAAAATCAGAATAAAAGTCACACCAGCAAGTTTCAGAGGAGTTGAACTGGGCGTGTTGAATCCGTGTCCAGGCTGCGTCAGGGTGCCTGTAGGAGTCAAGACGGGTCAAGGGAGGCCATCTTTTTATGCAGCCAAACCATTACAGGCGTGCACGCGATGGAAGATGCTCTCAGATTCGTTTTATGATCAGGAATTAGAACAAAAAGCGGGGCGCCTGTGTAGCTCGGTCGGTTGAGCATCCGACTCTCGATCTCGGCTCAGGTCTTGATCTCAGGGTCGTGAGTTCAAGCCCTGTGTTGGGTTCCATGCTAGATGTGAAGTCTACTTTTAAAAAAAAAGTTGGAACCAAAAGCAGCCCCTGCCCTCGGCAGCTGGCCCCAGACCCCCGGTGCTCGCTGCCTCCTACCTGGCGGTCAGACGGAATTGCCGTCCTGTTGGTTTGGATGATTGGCGCTGCACAGCCGTCCTTCCGGGCTGCTCCGGTCAACCGCGGCGGTGGCATCTGATGACAAGAAGTGACGTGGGTTTCTTCAGGGGCAGACGCCTCGCCTGCGGTGACGACCAAGATGCCAAAACATTAGGTGTGGAGAGGGATGGGCTTGGCCAAGCGTCAGGTTGTTTGGTCTACATCAGGCGAAACATCTGGGCGATAGGAAACCTCGGAGTTGAAGGGGCCGCGGGACCTGTTCTCACGGAGACACGGCAGGGTCAAGACCGGTGAGAGACACGTGCTCGGAGGAGGGTGTTTTCCGGGCCGGGGAGGAGGAGGCGGGAGAGTGTGCGCAGCGCTGTTCCGTCTCCTGGCCTACACAGGGAAGGACCAACGCGGTGGCTTAGAGAAACAGAAGTTCGGGGCACCTGGGCGGCTCATTCGGTTAAGTGTCTGACTCTTGGTTTCAGCTCGGGTCATGGTGTCACAGTTTGTGAGTTCGAGTTTGTGGATCCTGCTTAAGAGTCTCTCTCTCTCTCTTTCTCTGCCCCTCCCCTGGTCTCTCTCTCTCTCTCTCTCTCTCTCAAAATACATAAATAAACTTAAAAAAAGAGAGAGAGGGGCTCCTGGGTGGCTTAGTCTGTTAAGCATCCGACTTAAGCTCAGGTCATGATCTCACAGTTGGTGGGTTCGAGCCCCAAGTCGGACTCTGTGTCTCCGTGGAGGACAGACTGGGCGAGCACGGCCCCTCCCACCCTGCCCCCTCAGGTCTGCTCCTCAGAAACACCCACGCCAGCTTCCGCAGGCCGCTTACAAGCTCTCTGCTCCCTCACTCCCCGGGGCCTGGGTGGAGGGGCCCGGGGCACAGCGGCCCTTTCTTCTGGCACTCTCCGACCAGCCTGGACGCCCCCACTTTCCACACCTACCTCTCTCCCTTATGCGTAGGCCCTGGAACAAAGCCTCAGGACCCCTCAGGGACCAAAGCCAAAATGTCAACCAAAGGGTTACTATCACACGTCCACGGCGGAAGGAAGATGGCCCAGTTTGGCCAGCTCGGCTGCTGGAGGTGCTGTGATGGGCGGCCAGCGCTGGTAAGCGGGGGAGGTTTTATTTTATTTTATTTTTTCATTATTTTATTTTATTTTCTTAAAATTTCATTTAAATCCAAATTAGTTAAGTGTAATAACGGCTTCAAGAATAGAATTTAGTGGTTCATCACGTCCATACAGCACCCAGTGCTCATCCCAACACGAGCCCTCCTTCCTGCCCATCCCCATCTAGCCCATCCCCCACCCACCGCCCCTCCAAAAACCCTCAGTTTGTTCTCTGTAGTTAAGCTGTCTCTTTTGGTTTGCCTCCCCCTCTGTTTTTATCTTATTTTATTTTTCCTTCCCTTCTCTGATGTTCATCTATTTTGTTTCTTAAATTCCACATATGAGTGAAATCATATGATATTTGTCTTTTTCTGACGGACTCATTTCACTTAGCACAATACACTCTAGTTCCATCCACATCGTTGCAAATGGCAGGATTTCATTCTTTTTGATCGCCGGGTAATATTCTGTTGTGCGTATGTCGGTAAGCAAATACATATCTGTACACCACATCTTCTTTGCGGGGAGGTTTTAATAGAGTGCATGGGGGACCCATCCTCTCCCGGAAATTGACGCTCAGAGCCAAATCCTGGCCTCTTTTCTGCCTGTAAAGCCGTTGACTTGTTGCAAGTATCCTGGGAAAGGAGAATCGGGGGCCTGTGAAGGGCCCTATTCCTCCCCAGCAGCAGGCCCAGGAACGCCCGGGCGCAGAGACGCCCGGTCAACAACCCCGTTGTAGACAGATGGCGAGAGGCAGGATCGAAAGTGACCATAAAGGGCCTAGACAAAATTTTATTCTTAACATTAAATCACATTGTTTTTTTAAAACCCATACGTAGAAACTCCCAAGGTAGCAAAGAAAAATTCTGAGACTCTATTTTGCCTTATTCGTTACATTAGCCGACAATGAGCGTGTCATGAGAATGTTCTGGAAGGGAGGTGTCGATGACTTGAATATGTCAGGGGCTATTTTGTGCTCTTTGCAACATCCCCTGAGCAAACAGGGGTGCCGGGGAGCTCCTCCCTTCTCTGGCCCGGACGTCAGCTGCCGGAGCTCGGCTCGCAGCCGCGCAGGGGCCGGCGTCCGGGCTCAGTGGACGCCTTGCTTCGGCCAGCCCAGCTCTCGGGCATACGCCCCTTTGCAGCTCCTGATCTCGTAATCGTGCTCCAGACACTTGTTCAGGCCCGGCACCCCAGACCGCCAGCCGATGAGGCCCTGCGTCGTCTTCGGGACTGGGGGCGACGGAAGGATCTGGAAGGGAGAGGTAGGGGGTTTAGCCACTTTGGACCGCAGAGACATGAGGGAAAGGGCAGAAGAGGGTCCCTAAGTGAGGCGCGCCCAAGGTAAGCACGCTCCGGTCGGCTGGACCCTGAGACTCGCTTCTCCCCGTGGAATCGTGAAACCGGGTACACGCTTCTGCATCTGGTAGTGCGTAACACATTAATTCATGAGCTCCAGGAAAACGATTTTTTAAATAAATGTTTTTTTGTTTTTTGTTTTGAGAGAGAGAGCACAAGGAGGGGAGGGGCAGAGAGAGGGAGACAGAGGATCTGAAGTGGGCTCTGCGCTGACAGGGTGACAAGTTTACAGCCCAGAGCCCGATGTGGGGCTTGAACTTACGAACCGTGAGATCATGACCTGAGCCGAAGTCGGATGTTCAGCCAACTGAGCCACCCAGGCGCCCCTAGTAAAATAATTTTTATTTGATAAAAGAGCAAAAAGGAAAAAAAAAAGTAAGGTTTAGAAATATCAGGGCCCCTGGTGGCTCAGTCGGTTAAGGGTCTGACTCTTGATTTCAGCTCAGGCCATGATCTCACGGTTTGTGAGTTCGAGCCCCACACCAGGGCTCTGTGCTGACAGCAGGGAGCCTGCTTGGGATTCTTTGTCTCCTTCTCTCTCTCTCTCTCTCTCTCTGCTCCTCCCCTGCTCTCTCTCTCTCTCTCAAAAATAAATGTTAACAAAAAGAAATATTAAATAAGTTTCACACGGTCCTTAATAAAATATAACAATATTGCCGGATGGTCTCCTGGCGGTTACAAATGCTCCCGTTTGCCTCAGAAGACTTTATGGAATGTGTGTGCCCGCATCCACGTATACCCCAAACTGTAGAGACCACGGGAATGAAAAGCAATGGAATTTAATTAAAGACCAAAGGAAAATGAGGTTCTGTCCGAAATGAAAAAACACAGTCTTGTTTGCCAATTCCCCGGACAGACGTGAAGGACTTGGAAGAGGAGGGCCAGGGTGCAGGCGGTTTCTCCCCCTCCGTCTGAAATCAGGCTGTGTTCTGCCTTTCACCGGGCGGTTTGAATGAAAGACAACACGAGGAATATTTGTTCTAACGGAAGGCCCGCGGGGCGCCTGGGCGGCTCAGTCGGTTGGGCGTCCGACTTCGGCTCAGGTCATGATCTCAACATTTGTGGGTTCGAGCCCCGGGTCGGGCTCTGTGCCGACAGCTCGGATTCAGATTCAGATTCTGTGTCTCCCTCTCTCTCTCCTCCTCCCCTGCTCATATTCTGTCTCTCTCTCTCAAAAATAAATAAAAACATTAAAAAAAAAAAAAAAAGAAGGCGGCGACCTGAGACAGAGGGGTTTCGGATGCGAGGGGCTCACGGGTTCGCGCTCAGCTCACGGGGTCCGTGAGCGCGGCCCGCGGCGGTCCTGGGGGCTGGCGGCCACAGGTGCACGAAGCCCCAGAACACAGGCTCCTGACGAAGAGCTGAGATGAATCTCCTGAGGGGCCACCTCCAGGGAGGGCCACCAACAGATTCCGGGGGGGGCCGGCTCTTCCTCCAACCTGCAGGGGAAGATGGGATCGAAAGCCGCCCGGGGACGCCAACCTCCATCCGCTAGGTTGGCAAGGAGATGAAAACACTGCCGGTCGTGAGGGTGTTGTGGGCGGACGGGTCGGTTCCCGGTCTGTGAAACGCCCTCTAGCTATTTATCTACCAGAAATGAAAGTGCAAACATCTCTGACCTGAAATGCACTCCTAGGCACTTGGGCTAAGACCTCCTAACATCTGACCACGCGCACACCAGTGTCAGCGCAGGGGGGGGTCACTGCAGGCCTGTTGCAATAGCAGATCGCCGGACACAGCCTGCACGTCCCCGACGGGGGACTCAGGGACACACTATGGGATGGGAGACGGCAGTCTGTCAGAGCGAGGCGGGTCTGCATGCTCTGGGATGGGCCACTCTGAGCACAAAGTGCCAAGAGGACAAAGGTGCACGAGATGCACAGGTTCTGGTGTGAGTTGGGCAACGAGAAGAGGCTAAGGATTCACGCGTGCGCGTGCGCGGACCGTCTCCGGAAGGGTGCGTGGGACGCGGCCGGCAACAGCTCCTGGGGGGGGGGGGGAGAGGCTTTTCACGGCGTGCCTTTCGGGGGCCAGGATACGCGTTAAAAATAAATGTATCTTAAGAGGCTCTCTCCACCCAGAGAAGGGGTGGGGAGGAGGAGGAAGGGGACCACTTCCTCGGCAAGGAGGGCCACTCAGGCGGAAACAGGCGGTGTGCCCTTCTCAGCCCGGTCGGGGTTCTGGTCCCCCAGGCCCTTCGCTTCTGGCAACATGGGTTTGCTGGGGAGTCCGTGGCCTTTCTAGGGTTGCCGTGAAAGTAAGGTGACCGTGGGAAGCGCCTACTACGGTGAGCGACCAAGAGGCGGTGAGAAGAGCTGGCGTTTACTGGACGGCACGCAGAGGCAGGGCCAACGTCTGGAAGGAACCCCCCCCCCCAAGACGTTTACCGAGGGCCAGGGTATACGCGGGTATTTTGTTTTATTAGTTGGCTGTATTTCTAAGCTATCGGCGCATCTGTATTGCCGTCTAATCAGAGGGGAAAGACTCTCAGCGTATCTCAGTGGGGTGCGTTCCTTCACTCACACAAACATTCCTTCATTCAGCCATCAGAAGTGTGCCCGCCTGTACCGGCCCCTCCGGCAGACCCCGAGGGCGTCGGGGAAAGAAAATCCGTCGAGTCTAAGTCCTCCCACGCCTGGGCACCTTCGGCGTGAGTGTTCATCCCTTCCTCCCACCAGGACCCAGAACTGCTTTCTCCGCAGCCTGGCAGAGGGCAGAATCCAGCCCCCCCTCCCACAGGGATGTGCAGAACTCAGCCGTTTCTAGAGGCGTCTGACCCCCGTCCGCGGCTGAGTGGTCTCAGGCAGGAAGATCAGGAAGTCTTCTCCCCTCCGGGACAGCCCCGCCACTCACCCGGTAATCACAGGGAGCTTTTAAAAAGGCAGTCCTCGGGGCGCCTGGGGGCTCAGTCACTTAAGTGTCCGATTTTGGCTCAGATCACAATCTCACAGTTTGTGGGTTCGAGCCCTGCGTAGGGCTCTGTGCGGACAGCTCAGAGCCTGGAGCCTGCTGCGGATTCTGTCTCCCTCTTTCTCTGTCCCTCCCCTATTTGCTCCCTGCCTCTCTCAAAAATAAAATAATTCAAAAAAAATGTTTTTTAAATAAAAAGGCAATCCTCACCGTGCCAGAGCCCTGCTTCTGCCTGCAGATTGGGCTCAAGTCCCAGTTCCTTCCTCTGGCCTCAGTCCGGTGGGGTCTGGCCCCGCCCACTTCTCCATCCACGCCCCCTCCCTTCCAACTCCTTCCCACCCCCGGCTCACTAAACTCCAGCCTCACAGCATCCCTTGCTGTTCCGGAAACAGATCAAACTCTGTTCTGCCTCAGGGCTTTTGCACATGCTGTTCCCTTTGCCTGGGAAGCTTTCCTGTCTTTTTTTGGAAGTTTATTTTTATTTATTTTGAAAAAGATACAGACAGCAAGAAGGGGAGGGGCAGAGAGCAAAGGAGACAGAATCCCAAGCAGGCTCCAGGCTGCCAGTGCAGAGCCCGACGTGGGGCTTGAACCCACCAACCGTGAGGTCATGACCTGAGCAGAAATCAAGAGTCGGATGCTCAGCTGCCCCCTGGGCGGCCCCAGAAAGCTCTTTCAGGGCTGGCTCTCAACACCCTTCAGTCCTCAGCTCAACGGGCATCACCCCATCCTCTGTTATCCTCCGAAACCTCACCCGTCTCTTTCCTCCATGGCAGCCGACACGGCAGCTAATAACTGTGTTGATTTAGTTTCCTGTTGCCCGCCTGCCCCCGCCCCCACCCCCAGCCCAGCCTTGTGGGCCGGAGCCTTGTCTTGTTTGCCACCGTTGACCCAACCGAGCGCTTGGCACCTGCCACTAGCCCGCCGTCCTTGGAACCCTCTAACAGCACAGGGTGGTGTTTCGAATCCTGGCAGGCAGTCTCCCACGGAGCCCTGACACCGTCCCCTGAGCCGGGAGCTTCCGTCAGCCCCCGAGGCAAAGGAGACCCAGGGCAGTGGAGACACCGGCGAGACCACGCAGAGGCTGAGCAGCCGAGCAGGGCGTGGGCCTCGGGGGTCTGACCGCGGAGCCGGTCCTCTCCCCGCCCCGGGTTGTGGCCCGGCCCCCAGAAGCGACTGCTGGGTGACCGGACCCACCCCAGCCTTTTCTCGGCCACCCCCCTGCTTCTGCAGAGCTGGGTGCCGCGAGACGGGGAACCCGGGGCCTTCGCCACTCGGGGGCCCGGGGACGGCGTGGACGCTGGCCTCCCACGTGCGGGGCGCCACCGCCTTCTCACCGACGGCGGCGTGGGGGAGGGGACACGCTTTCCTGCGGGGCTTATTTCTCGCTTAGGAAAACAAGGATTCAGAACGACTCTGCGAACGAACCTTGATGTATTTCTCCACTGGGGTCACCGGCCGGATGCGGAACCGCTCGGGAAGCTCGATTTTGGGCTTCGAGGGGGGGGGTTCTTCGCCACGGAGCAGCTGCAATGACAAGGCCCAGAGACGGGAAGCCTCAGACTGAGGGTGACGGAGCCTTCTCGTCACCGTCCCCCCAAGAACGCCGCATTTTACGGGTGCCCAAAGCAGGGCTCGGAAGCGTCGGGTAGCTAGGCGCGGGCCCGCGGTCAGGAAGGGGCGGGCTGGGGACCGTCGGCTCAGCCTCGGGCGCCACGCTCTGCACCTGCTAATTGATTCTCCGGCGTCGCAATTTGAGAAGACTTCTCAGGCCGCGGACTCAAAAACTTGCCACCAACGTTCCAGGACCAAATTAGTCCCCATCTCCCCTTTTAACTTTTAAAGCGATTTTGAACTCTTTGAAATCTCCATTTAATTACAAATAAGGAATATTAGCATAGACTCTTTTTATGCATTTTATATGAATAAGGACTCATTTTATGCGTGCAATTTCAAGTTGTATAACTCTGCAAGTATTAAAAAACCCACAAAGAGTGGCATCATTTCAAAGCTAGTGGATAGAGGGAATTACAAATGGGGTTACGCTGCCTTGAACGTGACCGTTTTGAGTTACGCGATTCTCGCTCCGTTCTGGACCCCTTCAAAGAAGTGGGGCTTCCGGGCGTTGTGTCCTGGAGGTAGTTTGAAAGATGGTAGTCACGGGGCGCCTGGGGGGCTCAGTCGGTTGAGCGTCCGACTCAGGTCATGATCTTGCAGTTGGTGAGATCGAGCCCCGCATCGGACTCTGGGCTGACGGCGCAGAGCCTGCTTGGGATTCTCTCTCTCTCTCTCTCTCTCTCTCTCTCTCTGCCCCTCCCCCACTTGCTCGCTCTCTCTCAAAATAAATAAACAAACAAACAAACAAACAAAATAAAAAAGAAAGGTTGTAGTCTGGTGGCCCCCATCGCACGGAAGCCCACGCAAGCACTCTGGGTCTGTCAGGCGATTTATGGATCTGAACCACTGTTCCAGGTGCTTCTAGATTTCATTGAAACGTGTGGGTTTCTGGCCTCTCTTGAACAACGGGGATAGGCGGGTTTCCTGTCTACAAGGTAGCACCCGGCTGAGCTGACGGGCCCTGCGTGGGGCCAGGGGTCTCTGTCGGCATTGCTGCCACTCCCTGTCAATGGCGCCTGCCCCTTGGCCTGTCTCGGTTACAGCCGGTTTAGGAATCCCGAGCACACTTCCCCATAATCCCCGTCTGTTCCCCTGGCTTCTACTTCTCATCCCATCTGCACCGCACCCTCGCCCAACGAGGCCGCTGAGAACTATTGTCCCATTTTACAGACGGGCAGTCTGAGGCCAAGGGGCCCTGAAATCAGACAGACCAGCTTCCGCCCTTGGCACCTCCCTCTATTAACTGTATGACTTTGCAATTCTTTGAGCTCAATTTCTGAATTCATAAAACGGGCATATGACAGCACTCCCGTCTGTGCAAGAGCTCTTGTGTGGATTAAACGGGCTGGTCCGGAGGAAGCACCAGAACACGGCCGGCTCGTAGTAAGTGCTCAATAAACTTGCTAAAGGAAAGAACCTAGAGGTTTCAGAGTTATTGGTTTTCGTATACAGCACTCTCTAACCTCGTTCTTCTTTTCAAAAATTTTTTTACCGTTTATTTATTTTTGAGAGAGGGAGAGAGAGAGACAGAGTGTGAGCAGAGGAGGGGTAGAGAGAGAGGGAGACGCAGAATCCGAAGCAGGCTCCAGGCTCTGAGCTGTCAGCACAAAGCCCAACACGGGGCTCGAACCCATGAACCGTGAGATCATGACCTGAGCCAAAGTCGGACGCTTAACCGACGGAGCCACCCAGGCACCTCTCTTTAACTTTATTCTTATAAATGACATACTTCCTAACCATTTATTCTTCAACATAGTTGATTCTAGAACCTCTGGGCTCCTAAAATTCATATTTACCTCTTCGAGAGGGGTTGTTAAAAATCCCCAGTTCTGGGCCCAGTTTTGCCGCGCTTCGTTTTCAGCCTTCAGGCGGTATTTCCTGAAAAAGAGAATTTTAAGTGATGGACGGCATTGGAATAAGGTTAAAGCAGCAAACTCTAAGAGGTCCGGGGGGATAACTTTCCATTCTTCCATGCGTGTTGTTGACTGAACGACGGCTCTGTGCCAGAAAGGGAGCAAGAGTCCCGGCCTCTGGGGACCAGGAGGGGGACACGCGTCCAAAGAACCGGAGGTCGGGCTGGACGACACATTGGGGAGAAGCCGGGACTTGGGGCCGGCTCTGCCCCGGGGGGCCATCTAGGTAGTAGAGTCCTTATTTTGGCGAGGTGAGCGAGGTGGGGTGAGTGAGGCGTTTGGGGTGCAAAATTTAAGGGCGCGCTCACTGCCAGGTTCTTGCAAGTGCAGAGCCAGCGCTGGCCTGACCTTGAGGATGAGCCCTCCTAACATATGGCACCCCAGAAACCCCACTTGCCCCGCCCTACTCCCGGCCCCTGCTTTTGCTCCACATTAAATATAATTTCCATCCAGCGACCTACTAGTCGAGGGCTGGCGTGTCACATTTTGCACTCACCTAATTAAACATTTACTTCTTTTGATTTTCAACCTTCTTTTCCTATTTTGGAATCAGTATCTGTCCCTCCCTCCTCCCTCAGTGTCTCAACAGGTTTGGAGGTCCCGAACAAGCTTCCCGCCCCGGGCACTGAGCATCTAAAGCAGAGTCTAGCCTGACGGAGATCTAACGTGAGCCTCAGGTATGAGCCGCGTACATGATAATAACAATTTCCTAGGAGCCGCGCTAACGAAAAAGTGAAAATAAACAGACGAAGTTAACTTTAATATTAGCTTTTGGGGGAGGTATGAAAACTTCAAAGTCTGGTGTGTATACTGCATTAACAGTTCATTCCAATTCGGGCCAGTCTCTGGCTCAATAACCACCTTGGACGTTGGACAGAACAGTCCGAGGGTTGACCGGCTCTCTTCACGTATGGGAGGGGGCATTCGATTTGGGTCCTGAAGGATGAGTACGAGTTTGTCTGGTGGAGAAGGGAGGAAGGGGGGCTTTAAACAGACGGCCCATCGCTGCTATAGTAGTCTTACAGGTTGTCCGAGACAAAGATAAAGACAGAGAGAAAAAGCAGTGCATAGCTACGTATTTTATGCCGAAGGCTGCTGGCTTTCCATCACGAGAGTGATGTAAAGTTTCCTAGAAAAATAAATGTGAGCGAAATAAAGCCTGATTAAAGAAAGATAGGAAGTGGTTAGCGCAGGTGTCACAAGGTGATACGAATCAGAGAGGCGACCAGCAGATTTTTAACCGAAGTTTGAGGTAAGCGGTTATGCTTAATTGTTACTCGACTTCACTTACTTGCATCTAAATTAGTAACCTCCCATATTGGCTGAAACTTCAAAGAGTTGGTATATTTAGCAATTCAATAGGATGTCAAATAAAAACATCCATTACAAATGTCTGCTGAACAAAAATCACCTAGAAAACGGATGTTTTTTAAATTGAAATTTCTTACGACTTAAAAAAAGCAGGAAACTCAAGAATGCAAAGAGCCTATGTATATCTCATTCAAATTAAATATTTAGATATTGGTTTTATTATTATTTTTTATTTCAGTAAATCTTAAAACTAACGTGTCAGTTGGCTCCACAAGCCAAGCTTTGCAGATGACTATAAAAGCAGAAGCGATATCTTTTCTCTTTCGTGGCGCGCCTAAGAGGAGAAAGGCTTACTGGTGGCCCTCCTGTCCCTAACTATGCCCCGACCACCTCGGGCACACGGTCCTGGCGCCCGGAGGCCGACCACCTGCAGGAGTCGGAGGGAAACCGAGGCCGCCAGGTGCGCGCACTCGCGGCCCGGCCCCCGGGCAGGGGTCCCCGGCCGTTACCAGATCTCGTCCTGCGCCACGAGGTTCATGCGCTCGGCCGCCGCGGTGCTGAGAGGCTTCTGCGCCATGCCGCCACACACCAGCGCCGACTGAGCGTCTCGTGTCGCCAGGGAGACCGGTTGCCCGGCAACGCGGGACGCGGAGGCGGAGGCTGCGCGGCACGCAGCGCGGGGCGGGGCCACGGGGCTCCAGCCGCCTCCCCGCCCACCTGCCTGGCCCCGGTGGCGGCGGCAGCGGCCCTTCTCCTGTGCGGAATCCCTGGGGACGCCTCACCCCCCTCCCCCTTTAAAATTTAGGCCTGCGAGGCAAGTACACACTCCCACAAGCGTACCCGGCCTGTGTGTACCAAGTGGTGAATTCCGCCCCCGAGAACGCACCCCCGAAGCCACGGTCTGGATTACCAGCCCACCCGCCTTGTCCACTTCTCTGGGGGTCACTGGCTGCGCTGCCGCTTGAACTTGGCGACGGTGGAATCGTCCGGGGCCCGGGTTGTGTTTGGGAGGTTTGTCCACATGGCTGGGCGAGCCGTGTTCCTTGTTGGTTTCCACCGCCGAAGGGCATCCGTCCTGCTGCGGCCGGGGTGGCGCTGCGGTGTTTGGCCAGCACCGTGCTGCCCTGAGAATTCCTGCGCGTGGCTCGGGGACAGCATGGCCTATGTATCCGTTTTCGCTGGCATTCACCCTTGATAACAGTCCCCTAAATGAAACGCACAGATACTACGGCCCGCAGACCCCACACCCGCACTCTCCTTCGTGCCCATCAGCGTAGCCCCTCATGACTGGGGTGCTCAACCAGTTCCTTGACTGACTTATGGATCTCCCAAGGTTTCCACCATTGCACGTTGTCACAGGCCTGGAATTGGAAAATGGGTCCAAGAGACAATAGTTAATGGGCAGACAGGAGGGGAGGGGCAGGGGGCTTTTTTTTTTTTTTTTTTTTTGCCTGAGCAGCCAAGGGGTACAGAAGTGTCCAGAAACTCACGGGACTGAGTGGATGGGGTCAGCATGCTTCGGCCGAACTACAGGTCATCTCCCGGATAATTGCCAAGGTCTCTCTGAGATGGCATGGGTGTTTTATCTTACACTTGGGTACCCGTGATCCTCCCTGCTGTGTCTGCCTCACTGCCTTTCCCTGACCTCCTTGCTCCCTTGTCAACAGATCTGTGCCTTTATGGGGCCGTTTGGGGATGTACATAGTTATGTATAACAATGTTCCCCACGCCCAAGACACGTGATATTTTTCTTGGCTGTTGGGAGGTGCTGGGTAGAGGCCCCAGATTGGGGCGGTCCCGTCTGCTCACTCAGCCAAAACAGTGGAGGGGGCCGGCGGCGGGGGCTGGAGTTGGAGAGGAGGGGTCAACTCATGAGCGTGGGACACACCATGCCCGTGGCCGAGCAAGCTGGCGGCCCAGCCGGATCGCCACAGGCTGGACACGCGTCCGGGTGGGCTCAGAGTTTTCTTTCTGGCCTTTTTCGTGAGCTCACCATTCTTACGACAGGGGGTACGTAACCTGGAAAGCCGTGGGGATGGTGGATGGCCGGGGAGAGGAGGACCCTCCTCGTGTAGGAGGGCAAAGTCGTCTCTCCCCTTGGGAAGCTTCCAAGATGGCTCTGTTAAAATGATTAATTAAGAATAAGTTCATTCACCGAATGTCTCTACATGCCGGGCACTGAGGCAAACTCTACCAATGTCTGCCGAGCGATCCAGGAAGGAACGGGATGGACTTAGTCTCTGCCTCTGCCCCAGGGGGACGGGTGGACGTGTCTGGGGGAAAGACCGACAACGAGGCAATAAACAAATGGACGCATGGGCTCATGCCGGGAGTCGCGCCTGCCTCGGAGGAGGTTAAATCCGGAAGAAGGTTCAGGGCGACAGGGAAGTCAGCGGAAGGTTTGGGAAGGACGATTGTGAGCGGGTGGTCTGGAAAGGCCTTCTCGAGGAGGGGTCATCGGAGCACAGATCCGAGAGGGCCAGGCCCGTGCCAAAGGGTTGGAAGAGTTTTCCATGGAGGAGGAGCGTTCAGGTGCTGGGCTGAGCCGGCCTGGAGTGTCTGGAGATCGCCGGAGGCCGGTGCGGCTGGAGGCGTCTCCGGAAAGTGTGGCGGGTCCGGACGTGGGCACACACGCACAGGGCCTTCTGGGAGGTCAGTCGAGTGGGGGCGAGGACGTGAATGCCACCAGACGACAACGCGTCGTTTGAACATTCTGGATGAAGTAGGGTGACGTGATTCAGAGTGCGCCCCCGGTGATACAGGGAAGTGCAGGGGGGCCGGGAGTGAGTTGGGTTTTGAAGGATGAGTAGAGTTGGCCAGTTCTGCCCAGTTTCCTCAGAAATAGCCGCATGGACCCCGCTGGGGGACGGGTCTAGGGTGGGAAGTGGGTAGAGTGTCGAGGTCCAAAGTACAGGCTTTGGGACTGGGTGTGGCCGCAAGCCCTGGCTCTGCTGTGTTCCATTGTTATGCCCAGAATTCCGGGGACCCCAAAAACCACCAGGAGCCGAGTCCGATGCAAGAACAAAGAGCCTTTATTCGAGCTAGCTCGAGCTCAATCTCCTATCGCACTGACGCAGCAGTGGGGGGAAGAGAGAGAGAGAGAGAGAGAGAGAGAGAGAGAGAGAGAGAGAGAGAGAGAGGGAGGGAGAGGGAGGGAGGGAGGGGGAGAAAGAGAGAGAGGGGGAGGGAGGGAGAGAAAGGGAGGGGGAGGGAGGGGGGGAGAGAAGGAGAGAGAGAGAGAGAGAGAGAGAGAGAGAGAGAGAGAGAGAGGGAGAGGGAGAGAGAGAGTTTCCAAAGGTGCAAGAGTTTTAAAGGAGTAGTGGGAGGGGTGATGGTCGTGGCCCTAGCCGATTGGCTGAGGTCAGGGTCCTGTTCCCGTCCAAGGTGGGAAACAGGTGTCTCTCGCTTTCAAGGCAGAAAATAGGTGTCTCTATTTGGGTGGATACGGGTGCTCTAAGGATTGGTCCCAGCTGGTCTAGTGAGGGGTGGAGCCTGATTGATTTGGTCCTAGTCTCTTGGAATTCCGAGTTGCTCTAACACCATCTTGGTGGCCTTGGAGACCTCTCTGAGCCCATGACCTCGTCTGTCAAATGAGCTTGTAGGGGTCTTCGGAGGCGGGGAGGGGGGGGAGGGAGCAAATGTCAGAGGCTCCGTGTGGTGCCAGAGTGGTCCGTGCTCATGGATAACGGAGAACGTCGCCCACTGACTAGCCCATGGGTTTGCCTTGTGTTCGGCCCAAAGCACCAAGGTTTGGGAGACAGTGTGGAGAGAGGGAAACGAGGCTTTGACTGGAGCTCAGCTTTGCTTCTTGAGGATGTCAGCTTTGAAGAAGCGGCTGTGGATGGCTGGTGGACCGGCCCGGAGGGCGGGATTGCTTCTTTCCTGAGAGGGGAGAGAGCCACACTCACCTGGGGCAGCCCCTTGGGCCATCCTGAGACGCCATGGTAACCATCATGGAGCCAGCATCCGCCGGCCCGGCTGGGTCCTTCCCCACATTCTCCAATTTCACGGAGGAGGGATTCCTTTGGCGACATTTTGTAGAAGGGAAAACAGGCTCGAACAGTTGGTGGGAGAGCGAAGATTTGAAGCAAGCTTCAAAGGCTCCTGTCTGACCATGAACTCTGGGCTTGGGGGGGGGTGACTCTTCCTCTGTAGGGGCAGGGCCTGCAGGAGGACGGGGCGTCCACATGTCCTGTCCTCCTCCTTTCTTTTGACTAATCAGACTGCCCTTCTCTCTCTGGATGATTTTCAAGGGGCTGAGCTCGGCCGTGGGTGTCCCACCCAAACAGCGAAGGACAGGGGAAAGGAAGCCCAGCTCTGGTTTTTCTGCGGTGTCGCCTGACCTTTCGGCAGGTCTCGCGAGGTTCTGTGCATCTCCCTGAAGCTGCTGTCAGGAGGCTGAAGCTGCCGGAGGACCAAGGTCGTGCAGAGGCCCTGAGATGCCGCCTGCCCGGGCTCCCCGGAGACGCCTTCCTGACCGGCGGGCACGGACTTGCTTCAGCCAACTACGAACGGAGCCCCCACCCACCGTCCTGTCACTGTGAATGGCCAGTCTTCAACCAGCTTGGCCACCGAAGGCTCTAGGGTTGCCAGATTCAGCAAACACAGGATGTCTGGTTAAATGTGAATTTCACGGCGCGTACCTATGCCGCACTATGTTTATATTAAGAAATTATGTGTCGTTCACCCAGAACACAAATAATCCAGTGAAGACATGGGCAGAAGACATGAATAGACGCTTTTCCAAAGAAGACATCCAGATGGCTAAACGGACACATGAAACAATGCTCAACATCACTCATCATCAGGGAAATACAAATCAAAACCACAATGAGATACCACCTCACACCTGTCAGAATGGCTAAAATGAACAACTCAGGAACAACAGATGTTGGCGAGGATGTGGAGAAACAGGCGCCCCCTTGCGCTGTTGGTGGGAATGCAAACTGGTGCCGCCGCTCTGGAGAACGGTGTGGGGTTTGAATAGAACTACCCTAAACCCAGCAACCGCATTAGTAGCTGTTTATCCAAAGGATACAGGAGTGCGGATTCGAAGGGGCACACGCACCCCAGTTTACAGCAGCGCTATCGACAACAGCCAGAGTAGGGAAAGAGCCCAAATGTCCATCGACTGATGAATGGATAAAGAAGATGTGGTGTATATACAATGGAATATAACTCAGCCATCAAAAAGATTGAAATCTTGCCATTTGCAAAAATGTGGATAGAACCAAAGTGTATTGTGCTAAGTGAAAGCGGTCAGTCAGAGAAAGACAAATGTCGTATGATTTCACTGACATGTGGAATTAAAGAAACAAAACAGATGCACATAGGGAAGGGGAAGGAAAAAGAAGATAAAAACAGAGAGAGAGACCGACCATAAGAGACTCTCAAATACAGAGAACAAATGGAGGGTGGCTGGAGGGAAGTGGTGGGGGGATGGGCTAAATGGGTGACGGTCAGAAAAAAAGACGCTTGTTGGGATGAGCCCTGGGTGTTACATATAAGTGAGGAATCTCTGAATCCTATTCCTGAAACCCGTCTTACACTGCATGTGAACTTACTTGGATTCAAATTAAAAAGAAAAAAGAAATCGCGTGTTGTTTATCCGAAGTTAAATTTCGCCGGGTCCCGCGTCACGTCTGAACGCCCTACTCTCGGTGAACTTCTGCGCTGGTACGGGTGCCCCACTTAGCAAATCAAGACGTTTGCATATAGGAGGCCCTATTTTTTTTTTTCTGGTGGTCGGTGTTTAATTTGTTTTATATATAATTTCCCCTTCTTCTCTCCTGGTTCTCGGGGCGGAGCCCTTCTGCCTACGATATTTGAAACAAGACATTCGCGGACCTCCGATGGACCCTACAGCTTCAGTATTTCTTCGCTTTAATTCCGTCCTTTCGGAAAGAGTGGTATTCAGCATACATTTCCAACAGGAAGAGCTGAGGAGGAAACAGGATTGCCGCACTTGCCGCTTATACGTGGGAAACGGAGGAAATATTTACAGCTTGGGCAGGTTGGCCGAGTTCCTGCAGATTAATATTTTTGGCCATCTCTTAGCATTCTGGGACAGTTTATTTTTTATTTTTTTTTCCATCTCGCTGTTGCTTTAGAAAACCTTTCAACAACTGGAGCCAACTGCTTCCTTTTAGTTTTTCAGCTTAAACAGTTTTCTCTTTTATTTCGTGATTCTTTTTTTTTTTTTTAAACCAAAGAATGCTTTGTGCAGCCCACGTCCCAGCCAGCCCGCCCGGGTGATTTTTACCTCGACTGCATAACAAAGACATGAAGGCTGGAGACGCAAGTGCCAATTTGCAGGGCAAGTATTTGATGGCTTCGCGGAGCTTAAGGAACTCCAAGGTTCTAGTCTTTACACCCCCATTATGCTGGCTCCGGTCACAGCAAAAGGACTCTTGTCTTGGCTTACAAATCGTAGGCACTCCACACACCTAAAGTAACAATTAACATCACTCTCGGGGGCTTATTGAAGAAGAACAAAGCCCAATCCCTCCCACCGCGCCTGGAAGCCTCCCTCCGGCTTTGTTCTCTGCTGGGCGCGATTATCAATGACTCCACCTCGAGGCCTCTCCAGGTCGAGGGTGCATTTTGTTCCTCTCTTTCCCTCTCACCTGCCTCTTCCTTTCGGGCCTCTCCTGTGCCAGCTCTTAGGATGTGAGAAAGCCCAGCCCCTGTGTGAAGTGTCCTTGACCGCTGGGGGAGAAAGGGTGGGCTCTGATTTCCAAGCGAGACGGACACTCCCAGGTCTTTGCAAGGGAAGGCGGTAGGCGCCCAGGAGCCGTCCTCGTCCTCGGGCGGCCGTCAGAATGGAAAGCAGAGGGTGTCCGTGGGCTTCCACGATGTGTGTCAGCAGCGAGGTCTCTGTGCTCGAGGGGGAGGCCCTTAGAAGTGCACGGGCTCTGAGAACGCAGGTGTCGCCCGAGAAGGGCTTGGAGGCAGCTCAAAGTCGCGGATACCGCCCTTGGATGGACCCCAAGTGGCGTATTACCCGTGATTCCAGATCTCTGTGCCGTCCAGGGTGGACCAGCTGCCCTGGGTCTGGCAGCAGAGGGTGCGACGGAAGGTTTGGAAGGGAAACCAGACCGTTGGGTGGGAAGGGGAGGCAGGAGACGGTTTCCACGTTCTGTTCCGTAGGGTCACAGAGGTCATCCTTACCCGCAGGCCTCTCCCCTTCTCCTGTTGCCACGGCTTAAGGCGGGCTGCAGTCTGGAGTGGCCACCCGGTCACTCATTCATTCAACCAACGCGTCTATCGAGTCTCTTCTATGTGCTGGTCTTTGCGTCAGGCCCTGGGGGCCCATCGCGGGCAAGACAGGACTGGTGCCAACCTCAGGAAGTTTCTGGTTCAGTAAACAAATAAACCGGGAGACTTTCGGATGGGCACAAGTGTTAAAAAAAAAACAAACACCAGAAACGTATAAGGGGTGCTGTGGGGTGAGGGGGCTGTGGTGGTAGGATTGGCAGGGAAGGCGGCCTGGGAGCGGGGACACGAGCGGTGCCGGGAAGCCACCTCCGGAGACAGCAGGGGACGCCCGTGGGGGCCTGCGGGCCTTGCACGTGGGCCTGGGAACTTGGACTTTATTCCGAGTTCAGCGGGAGGTGCTTAGCGCACGCGGGCGGCTCTGTCCAGCCCAGCACACGGCTGCGCAGCCTCGGGCAGAGCGTAGGACCCGCTGGGTCCCCACAGCCGCCCCCTCCCCGCCACGTGTTCTCTCATGTTCTCGTTGCTGCTTTTCAGGGTCGGCTAAGGGCATCCAGGGGTTCGGGGCTGAGACCTCACGAAAGAGGAGGAAGGCTGTGCTCCTGAAATCTTTGGCAGACTCTCCCCTGTCGGGCTCGAAGAGGCTCTGGGATGGCAGCTCGCCCTACTGCCGTCCGGCCGGGCCGATCGCCAGGGAGGCGGTTCACCTGGAGGCAGCGACTGGCCAGAGGACACGTGACCGAAGCAGGGCCAGTCGGAGTCTTTGCCTGGGACTTTACGAACGGACAGCGGGCTGGGATGACCCTTTTGGTCCCTAGGCCGGGCTCTGGAAAGCTGAGAGCTGTCTGTGGCCAAATCCCTCTCTTCCTGCCCGTGTGCGTGCTGCTTCCCTGGCCGTGGGGAAGAGGCCTAAACGCTACAGGAAACAACGAGGCCGGTGTGCAGGGGAGGGGAGGGAGGGGAGGCTAGAAGTGAGGGCGCGAGGGCAAACCTAGTTGACGCTTGACCGGCTGCAGCTCCCTGCGGCCAGCTGCGCCCCTGCGCTTCCCAGTTTCTCGAACCAGTCAAAGCCCACTTCAGTTTCGGTCGTGATGAGTTTCTGCCACTTACGACAAAACGGATTTCAGACACTTAGGCTCTGGGAACTCCTCTAACTCTCCGGCCCCGGGGAAAGTCGTGCGGCCAACTCACTGAGTAGTATCCTAAGATCCGTCTAGTCGAACGTCCTTGGTCTTAATTTGCTCAAGTCCCCCTCCCCACCCAGGGGCCCCGCTGCCGGGGCCGGGCCAGATGTAGCAAGCGTTTGCCGAGTGCCCGGGCCTGTGTTAGGTCCCAGGGACGCCCTGCGGGTCAGGCCCTCTCCCCAGCCCCCATGGTGGCTGGGAGAAAAAGCCACTTCTAGAGAGATGTGGACAGAAGGACTGCGGGGGGCGGAGGGAGCGGGCTGGCGGCTCAGGGACCAGAATGTTTATCTTGGAGCCCTGGGGACACCCTCCTGCTTCCCCACGATTCCAGTTAGCGCCCAGAGCCGCTTCGGGCCCGCTCCTTTTTTAAAGTTTCACCTTCTCTGCTGCGCTGGGGGTAGGGCGTCCTGACGTGGGGCCGCTTAGCTGTCACTCTGGTGGTGACGAGGACGTGAGGGCTGGAACTGGTTTCGCACTTACCTGTGCTAAGTACTTCCGAAGCACCAGTGCCTCGCAACCTCACGTGACGCAGGAACGACCGACATTCTTATTTTGCAGAGGTGGACACGGAATCAGAGAGGTTAAGGCACGTGTCCACGGTCACACAGCTTTATGGCTGGATGCACTTAGTCATCAGTGTGGCAGACTGCGGGGAAAGAGGTCACCCAGAACACCCGCTTAGGCCTGTCGGACGCGTGCTAGTCAGCAGGAAGCCGTCTCCCCTGTGGCCGTCCGAACCCTCCTGTGTGACCGTAGATCATCGCAAAGGAAGCGGAGGACTGCATTGCTCTCCTCCGTCCCCACCGCACCCCGCCCCCGGGCTTGAGCAGGTATCTGCTGGGTATCCGTTAAGGACCCGCCGTGGGCCCGGCTCCCGGCGCGGGTGGTCTAGGGTCCAAGTCAGGCGCAGACACTTGTTTCGTGGCACGAAGGCGGTCCTAGCCATTCCGGAGCGGGCGCCTCACCCAGGACACGAAACAGCACCGCACGTGGCTAAGAAACATGGTCCCCGTCCCCGGTCGGGCAGAGGGCCCCCTCCTGTCTGGGACGTGGAGACAGGACCCGCTGGGACGCCGCATACTTGATCCAAGAGGCAACTTGATTTCGTGGCTTCGTCCCTTTCAGGGTCCTCACGTCGGGGTCGGGGAGGGGAGACGTCTCTGGGAGGCTCCTACTGTTCGCTTCCAGGTGACTTCGTACGAAATGGATTTTCAGTGAAAGCCTGGGGGCTCCATGAAGGGCAGAAGGCCAAGCTGGGAATACGTGTGGTTTCGGAGATTGGCTAACGCTGCGGTGACTGGGGAGCCGCGTGCGGACCGGGTCTTTTAAAGCGAGTTTGTAAGGACAGCAGCGGCCCCCAGCTCCCGGCGGTCCGCCCAGGCGGCAGCCGGCCTTGGAAGGCAGCGTTCGGTGGGAACCAGGGACGCTGTCGGGTCACCGCTGAGGGGGCCGCTGACTGCGGTCGGCCTCTCTGTCTTTCATTTTCTTTTCTCGTGACTGGGGGACAGGGAGGGAGAGCCGGCACCGTCTTCGGGAAACGCCCGTGAGCCCCCGATGCTGGCCTTGTGGAGGTGACACCTGGGCTCCAAGTTACAGGGTCTCCCAGACTCACCGGTCCCCCTGGACGGGAGAGAGCTCGAAGCCTCCAAGGAGAAAGGGAAGCCCACTGCTGGAGACCCCCCCAAAGTCCAGCTGATAACCGGAAGCCCCCCGGATGTCCCGTAAAGAGCTTGCCCTTTGCTCTGGCTTCGGAGCCCTCAGAAGTATTTGCTCTGGGGGAGGGGACACCAGGTCTGTGCTGTCGCTCTGGCCTGGAGAGTGGACCGGAAGCTGACAGGAGGCCAGAGGACCAGCTGAGGAGTTGTTAATGACTGCCTGGACAAGTGGTGATGGGGCCCGGGTCCAGAAAAGCTGCGTTTGGGGTGGGGAGGCGACGAGGTCGGGCCCGGGAGGCATTAAGAGGATATATTAGCCAGTGGCGGGTATTCCGCTCCAATCGGCGTAACCAAAGGCAGATGTGTAGCTCCCGTATTTGGAAAGTTCCAGGCTTCAGGTAAGGCCGCGTCCAGGAGTTCCAGTGACGCCCTCAGGACTGCTGTCCCCCCCACCTTGGCTTTGTCCACCTGCCGGGTGGCTCATCTCAGGCAGGTTCCCTCCGGCCACGCATTCCAGGCTCCGGGGCAGGCGCAGGGTCCTTCTTTCCCCATCCCCCCCCCCTCCCCCCCCGCAAATCTCTGGCTTCTCTTTGACTAACTGGGCTGTCATGGGCCGTGTGCCATCCGTGACAGCGTCACCATGGCCGGAGACCGAAGGAGCTGATGGATGACGGGCCGGGGCCACGTGTCCACTCCAACCCCTGGGTGGACAGGCAGGCACGTTGGTTCCGGGAGAGATGCAGGGCGGGGGTGGGAAGAGCTGGCAAACATGCAGGGGGAGGCCGTGGGGGAGGAAACGGTCCTGCGGGCCCACACGGAGCGACCGGGGGCTGGAGCCGGGTGCCGGGAGCTGAGTCCGCTGGCGAGAGCTAAGGGGCAATGACCTTTGGACAAAATTAAACCAGCCTCGCCCTCCGGCTCCGCCCGATGGAGGCGTTCCCGACTTACAGATTTGTGACCGTGTGGCCCTCACTCACCTCTAACACGGCCCTCATTCCCACGTTCGCTCTTGCTCAAGACCTTGTCACACAGCTATGTGTTCGCTGCCGCTCGCGCCGGGAAAACGGCCGGGCCGGAGCCATTTGGGCCTTCATCTCCTGCGGCCATCGGCTCATCACACCGAATAATCGGACGGTTTCACCAGAAAACAGCTTTCTCTTCCTCCCTCCCTCCCTCCCTCCTTCCCTCCCTCCCTCCTTCCCTCCCTCCCCCCTCCTCCTCCCTCCCTCCCTGCCTCCCTTCCTTCCTTCCTTCCTTCCTCTTCCTTCCTTCCTTCCTTTCCAATGAAGAAAACAGTCTGCTGGTACGTTTGTGTGGGGGACCCTCAGAGCCCAAGTTCAGGGACATCTTTGGGAGCATCAGGACAGCCCAAGTCACGTTGGTAAATTGTGAGGCTCTCACCCTACCCAGCGTGGGGGCCTCCAACCCGCTTGTGGCCTTTTGCTGGGTCTTCTGTCAAAAACATTTCTTGGGGGACACCTTGGTGGCTCAGTCGGTTAAGTGCCCAACTTCAGCTCAGGTCATGATCTCGTGGTTCATGAGTTCAAGCCCCGCGCCAGGTTCTGTGCTGACAGCTTGGAGCCTGGAGCCTGCTTCGGATTCTGTGTGCGTGTCTCTCTCTCTGCTCCTCCTCTGCTTAGACTGTCTCTCTCCTTCAAAAATAAACATTTAAAAACTGTGGGGCACCTGGGTGGTTCAGTCAGTTAAGCGTCCGACTTGGGTTCAGGTCATGATCTCACAGTCCATGAGTTCGAGCCCTGAGTTGGGCTCTGCTGACAGCTCAGAGCCTGGAGCCTGCTTCGGATTCTGCATCTCGCTCTCTCTCTGCCCCTTCCCCACTTGTGTGCTCTCTCTCTCTCTCTCAAAAATAAATAAACTTAAAAAAAAAATAAAAGAATGTGCCTTCCCATCCACAGGTTCTTTGCCCTTCGATACCGGCCTCGAGTCCTCTGGGACCACAGGGTCCCCATTTGACCGTGAGGTCCCCGTGCTTGTGGCCAGTCGCCGTCTCTCAGGGGCTCCCTCTCTCGTCTCTGGTTCAAAAGCAGTGAAGGGCACCGGCTCGGGGGAGGCCTGGGTTCCGTTGCTCCTGGACTCTTGTCTCTAATAATAATCACCCCCAAACCCCACGGGAGCTGCCGGCGGGACTCTCTCCCAGGGCCAGGCAGGGGTCGTGTGTTTCCAGGCACCGCCTGTGTGGACTCACGGGCACGGGCCGCCGCGTCTGCCTGGTGCCCGCGGCGGAGCTTGTCGGCTGCTCGGAGCCCTCCGGCGATGTTGCCGTTGGTGACGTGGTTTTGCGGAACCAGAACGAGAGAGGGGTGCGCATGCGGCTGCGGGGTGGGGGGGGGTCGGATGTCCTCAGGTGGCTCTGACAACTGGACGGTCTCCCAGAACCTTGACTTTTAGCCACAAAAGCGTCAGAAATCCTCGCCGTCATCAATTCCGGAAGCTTTGAGGGCTGGCAACACCATGCTCTGTCTTAGTTCCGCTCACACCGAAATGCATTCGTTCAACAAAAGTTCACGCGGGGCCCCTGTGCACACGGGTAAGTGAGCAAGGCTTGTGTGGTCCCTGCCGTCGGGGGCCTTTCTGTGAGTCCCAGGCGGTGGGGGGGGGGCCCACGGGGGACAGTGGGGGGTGGTGAGAGCGAGCCCTGGCCTGCGCCTCCAGGAGCTCCCGGCCTGGGGGGTGGGGGCATCCAGCTGCACGTGGGGGGTGGAGGGGGTGCGGCGTGCCCTCAGGGGCCTGCCCTGTCCCAGCGCATCGTGGTCAAGGGGACGTCCCGCTGTAGCTGGGTCACCCAGTACGAGCAGGAGGGAGCAGGCGGGGACCAGGAGAACCTCGTGACAGCAGAGAGAACCCGCGACACAGCGCCGGGGTGGGAAGTGGTGTGTCCGGGGCCTTCTGACCTCGTCCCCCTCACATCTCGCCCGATGAGCCCCCGCCGGGCCCCGCTCACCGCCCCCTGAGGGCAGCCAGAGGGGCCTCGGCAGTCGCGAACTGGGTCACGTACCCTCCCTGTGTCAGCGGCCGTTTCTCGCTCTCAGGAATGACGTTGTGCGGTGAGAGCTGGGCTGTGGGCCAGCCTCCCGGGTTCGAAGCCTTCCCCATTTTCCAGCTGTGCTCGGCCGAGAAGGTTCCTTCCTCACCTGTAAACCGGAGACCATAACAACACGAGGAAGAAACGAGTTACCGCCACCTACGGCCATTTGCACACGGCCTAGCACGAGTTACAGACAATCGAAGTTTGTTTGCTCTTAGGCTCAGGTGCAGGCTGCTCGTGGTGGGCGCAGGCCGTCCTGGGCAGACCCGTTCACCTTGTCCTCACCGCCGACGTCTCACGGTCTGTGCGCCCGCCTCGGCGGCCCGGCTTCCGTCTAGGAAACACTTCAGGCCAATTCCTGCCCCCGGGTCTTTGCACGTGCCTTCTCTGTGCCCGGAATGCATGTTGCTTTTCTTCCTCTTCCCTTTAGAAAGTAACTTTGTCGTCACTTCCTCCAGGAAGGCTTCCCAGACCAGGCCAGATGCCCTCCCCACACACTGGTAGTGTTCGTAGGAATGTTTTTAAAATTAAAAAAAAATTTTTTAATGTTTATTTATTTTTGAGTGTGAAACTTTTGGGTTTTTTTTAAATTTGTTTATTTTGAGAGAAAGAGCGCGAGCAAGTGGGGGAGGGGCAGAGAGACGGGGAGAGAGAGAATCCCAAGCAGGCTCTGTGCTCTCGGTGTGAAGCCCGATGCAGGGCTGGATCCCACAAACTGCGAGATCGTGACCGGAGCCGAAATCAAGAGTCAGGCGCTTAACCCGCTGAGCCCCCCAGGCGCTCCCCCCCTCCCGCCTGCAGCATGTTTTCATTCATGAATTTTCACCGGTGAGTTTCGCTCCGCAGGGAGCTCTCAGGGTCCAGGACAGCGACGGCTCTTGCTTGGCACTCGGGATACAGGTGGTGAAGGTCCAGGTGAGACAGCCCGCCGTTCTTGCCACACACACACGCCAGCCGGCTGCAGACACCCACGGGTTGATGGGTGTGCCGAAGGCCCTGCAGGCGTTTACAGAGCCCCGGACAAGGCAAGAGCAGGTGTTTGCAAAGCTCCAGGCAAGGCAAGAGCGGGACAAGACTGTCTTTCCACCTCTGTCTTCCTCCCTCCCTTGGGGTTTCCTGCCCCCAGCGGTGGGCGGTGCAGACCTGGAGACCACGCACACCCCCTGCAGGGCCTCCCGGGCTCGCTGGAGCACTGCTGGTCGCGCCCTGCAGATTCAGGCAGAAGTAAAAAGATGCAACTTTGAGTTCTTCAGCGCCTCTGGGTTTAAATCAAACTCTTGGTGTAATTTCAAACTCCTTTTTTTTTTTTTTTTTCGTTTGGTGGGTCTATTTTATAGAGAGCGTGTTTCAAATCAAAGTGAGAGAACATTTTCCCCCCTCCTTCCCGTGAAAGGCAGGGGGTCTAAGACATTTTAATAGCTTTCATATTCCTTGCTCCAAATATATTATTTTAGCACAATAGTTCCTTTGCGGGAGAATTGCTTAAATGATTCAAAATGGATTTAAAAATATATTTCAAGTTTTAATTTTATGCACAGAACATTAATGAGTGGGGCGCCTTGGAGACTGCCTGTCAGTTTAACACTTTCACAATATTCTCAACACAGATGTTATTCCATCTAAACCCTTTTAGAGGGAAGAAACCAGTAATTTTTTTCTTGGGGGATGTCAGAAAATATATTATTTTTGAAATTGTATTTTGATCCCAGAATTCTGCACAAAATATGACCATCAGGATCTGGGTTTGGAGAGTCAGCCGCGTGGACACCGAATTTTTAATAAGTCCCCAAAAGAGGAGCTGACGGAAACCCTCATTCAGTTCACGTTTTCTTGTGAGGGTTCTGAGCCTCAACAAGTGCAGGTGGAAATAATGAGACTTCACCACGTTGTGCGCTCGATCGGTCAGGGCCAGGGTCAGGGTGAGTGCTACAGTCGGGGTTAGGGCAGTGTCATGGTTGTGGGTTAGGGTGAGGGTTAGAGTTAGGGGTTTGGGTTAGAGTCAGGCTCAGGGCTAGGGGTTAGGGTTAGGGTTTGGACTGGGGTCGGGTTCAGGGACAGGGTTAGGGGTTTGGGTTAGGGTTTGGGTTATGGTCAGGGTTAGGGTAGGGTCAGGGTTGGGTTTAGATATTAGAATTAGAGTTAGGGTTTGGGTTAGGGCTTGGGTAAGAGTGATTATCAGAGTTTAGGTTGGGCCTTTTTTAAAGAACAGATTGAACGGTAGTGGATTTCCCGTGGAAATGTTTAGAAGGTATGACTGTCATTTCTCATTCCTTCCAATTACGATGCGGCTTGTTGGCACCAATGCGGCGCTCTCTCTTTTGCTTCTCAGAGGTGAGCCAGACTCAGCCCGGGTTGTGTACATACAGGTTGGCATTCATCAAATCTTCTCTTAAATGTCCACCTCGTGGGTACAGGCGAATGGTTTCTCTAGTTCACGGCCAGCTTCGGCTACCTGGATCCCGCAGGGAGCCGCGTTGGGCGAGGAATAGATTTCTGCCCAAGTGCCCCTGGTTCTTGGGGATGCGGACGAGAGGTGAGCTCTCCCGAGCCTCCTCTGTGAAAACGGGCAGTGGTGGGCAGTGCCAAGGAGCTGGGCTGGAAGTGCGTGGCCTGCGGTGGCGGCCTGTATTTTTATCTGCTTAGCGGATGTTTTCATTTAAGCCGGTGCTATGTCACTGGCTTTTAGCAGAGGCACCCGGCCAGGACGGTGTTGGTGACATGCTGGGTTCCCATCCTCACCCCCATCAGCGCGCCGGCTTCTCTGAAGGTGGCTTTGCAGGAGGGGACTGGGCGGCAGATGTGGGGCTTCTGGAATCCGGGGCTCCGTCCGTCCGTCCTTCTGTCCCCTGCCTTCCCGGTGAAGCCAGTTCAGGGAGATACACCCGCAGCTGCTTTCTTAAACAGAAAATTTTAGTATATATTTTTTTAAAAAGTATTTTTATTTTGAGAGAGAGAGGGCGGAGGGACAGAAAGAGAGAGAGAGAATATTAAGCAGGCTCTGTGCTGAGTGCTGACTCGGGGCTCGATCCCACAACCCTGGGATCATGGCCTGAGCTGAAATCAAGAGTCGGATGCCCAACCGACTGAGCCCCCAGTAGCCCCTAAAATGCTGGTATGTCTTAATTTTTGGTGTGTAAGAGAGAGACATGAAAAGACCCCTTTTCCCTTTTTAATAATGAAAGAAATTTTGTTTTAACAATTATTAAAGTAATGCATAAAAATTGATCTCGGATTTCACATGGAGGAATAAATGACCCCAGGATAGCTAGGAAAACGTGAGAAATAAGGACAGTGACGGTGACTGACGATTCCAGAGATTAGTATTGGCCCCAGTGACCCCGTAAACATGTCAGTACTGGTGCTGGCTCAGGCACCCTGACGCGTGAAGCCGGAAGCACCGGTATAACTCAGGAGGCGTCTACACCGACAGCCCGTGTTCTTCCGAGGAGGAAGATGGACCTATTGACAAATGAGAGAAAACGAAAATGGAACCAATCATCCAAGCCTTGGGGGTTTGTGCAAAGCGGGCTAGCCTTCCAGAAATAAATTCTGGAAGGATTAAAGACTTACACGGAATAAAACAACTGTAAGAGTATTGCAAGAAATTCAGGAGACCGCCTGTACAATCTGGGGGCTGAGGACTTCCTAATCAAGACCGCAGGCCCAAAAGCTATAAAGAAAATATTTTTTTTTTTTTACTCTGTGAAATTAAAACGTTTTCCATCCGAAAGAGGGCACAAAGGCAGTGCACACAGGACTAATCTGGAAAAAGTATTTATAACGTTTCTTTCGTATGTCGGACAGAGAGTTAATTTCTATTGCAGCACAAACATTTAAATAATCCAGATGGGTTTAAAATTAAAAGTGAATGTTTTCTCCCTGCCCTCAAGCCCCTTCCCTGGGGGGAATCGCTTTTAACGGTTTGGTGAATTTCCTTCCAGGGGCTCTTTCTTCTTCATCCCCCTCAAAAGGAGTTAATTTCAGTTTTCTTTTGAGCTGCAGCGGTGGGAACGCGGGAGAACCCGCCTGGCTTTTATTTTTGTTGATTGTGCACTTTCCCAAACCCGTCGTTCGCATGCCCCCCACCACGGCTCTTTTATTATTTACCTCATCTTTTCTTTTACGTTTGCACACTTTTAAGGGCATACATGGATTTAAAAAAGGAAACTTTAAATCGTTACCATAACTGGGAAACCAGCACTATTTGCCATATGCAGAAGGTGGTTGTAAAAGTCAGGGGCGCCGAGGTGGTTAAACTCCAGTTCGATGTGGTGGCCGCGTACTGTCTTTATTAAAACTGGGGTTGGCAGCCTTGGGGGTTTGTGCCAAGTGGGCTAGCCTCCGGCGGAGATGCTCTTTGGCCGAGGCAGGGGCACGGATTGCAGAGGATTGACTTTGTCGGCACGTTTCCATGCTTTGTGATGCCGCGGCACCTCCAGGGTCAGGTGGGGACCAACCTTTTGGGATGCGTCCCCCTCCGAGAGCCGCTGGTGTGATGGCCCTGGATGGGCGGAGGAGACGGCGCACCTCGAATCAGCACGACTAGGTCTTCGGTCTTCCAAATGCCACGGTTTATCTTCATTTATTTATTTTTTTAACGTTTTATTTTATTTTATTTATTTTATTTTGTTTTTGAGAGAGAGAGAGAGAGAGAGATCAGGAATAAAGGACAGGAAGACAGAGAGGGAGACACAGAATCCGAAGCAGGCTCCAGGCTCCGAGCTGTCAGCACAGAGCCTGATGCGGGGCTCGAACTCATGAACCGTGAGATCGTGACCTGAGCCGAAGTCGGACGCTTCACTGACTGAGCCCCCCAGGCGCCCCTCTAACCTGACATTTTCCAAAACTCCTGAAGCCCTCCTTTTATTTCTTTATTTTTTTTAATTACTTGAACTTGCCAAGGTAGTTTTTTGAAAAGCACTGGAATATTTAGAGAACTTTGGTCGTAACCAATGACAACTCAATACTCTTGCTCTTTTTTTTTTTTTTTTTAAATAAAAGGAAAAAGTGATAATTTGGCGAAGTTTTCAGAGTGCTTGCCAGTCACTGCCGGGAGAGAGATTGTTTCTTGCAAGTTACGAAACAATGAAGACTCTGATCTTGGGATGACTTTTTTTTCTTCTTTTTTCATCTCGGTACTTTCTCTCGCCCCCTGACACCGAAAGGTTTGTCTTTTTGACGAGCTGAGGCAGAGCGCAGCACATCTGTGACTCGAGGAGAAGCAGGGGAATGTGTCTCCTCTCCCGGAGCTCGGCTCCTGTGGGTTTAGCGCGAGTTTCAGGAGCCAGCCCGCGGAGACGCGCCTCCTCGGAGGGTGTCCCGGGCCCCGGCTCGGGGCTGGACGCTGGGAAACGCACGATCCCGCCGGGAACGAAAGGCCTGGTCGAGCCCCCCACTGACCGAGGTGGGGAACGGATCTGGTTTCCGACGGACTGGTTCACAGAGCGTCCCCTCTGGTTTCGAAGGGGTGCTCCCGTCCCCTGGGCTCATAAGAACTCCGGAGAGACGGCGATCTTTCAGAGGGTTGTTCTTGGTGGCATTCCGCCGTCCTGTGATTACCTGTCACTCCCTGTTAACGTCTGTGCTCCCAGCCGCTGCGTAACAAACGGGCCCATCTTGTGTCCCTGGTAACCAGCTCGCCGCCTGCCACACAGGGCAGAGGCCTGAAGAAAATGCAAATGAAGACACACCAAGCGAGCGAGTGTGTTCCGAGTGATTAGCCCTGTAATCGCAGGCAGAGAGCGTCAGACTTTCTAGAAGCTGGTCTCTGAGGAGAGTTCGGTATCTAAAATCTCCCAGCACCGTCAAAAGCGAGTGCCCTAATTAAGTTAATTCAACTAAGGCAAAGAAGCGGGGGGAGGGGGGGTGGAAATAAGACGCTTGCAGTTTGTGGCCAAGACTCAGAGAGGGTGAAACTAAGAATTCGGCAGAGAATCAATACTGCGAACCCATCTGAGCGAGGCTCTCGTGTTCCCACACCGGCTGCCCACCCCCTTCCAGAGGCCAAGTTCAAAGTCATCAGCAACATGATGGCTGGGCATGCTAGACAGACGGGTGGGGGGCCGGAGGTGAGGGGAGAAGCAAGGCGGGGAGGGAACCGGCAGACTCTAGGGCCCCCTCACTCACTCCATGTGACCAGCCCGATGAAGCCACAGAGGGAGACAGTTTGAAAAGCCTTCCGAAACGTTCAGAGACTTCCCTAAGCCTGAAGTTTTAAAATTATTTTTTATTTTCACCAACTATGGGACTTCATCGCCTATCTGTGCCCCGATCCTTCCTGCTTCCGGTGGGCTTCCCACGGACCCCAGCTCCGTCTCTGTTTCACCCGTTAGGTAGCATCGGCGTGGTCCGGGGTGCGCCCTCCCACTATCCCGGGCCTCAGTGTGTGGGGCTGTAAACCGGGCACACGAGAGCCTTAGCTCTGAGGCAGGCGGGCCTCTCCTCAGCTGGGACTGCCGCAGGAAGCCCTCGAGGACGAGGGCATCCGGAGGAGACACGGACCAAAACGGAATTGTGAAAGTGCTGGCTTGGGGTAGTTAATACAAGAGTGGATCGCACGTGTACCCCGCCTCCGGTTACAAAGGGCTGTAACCTGTTCTCTTGGGCGTGAGTGTGTCTGTGCGATCATTTCCACTCGACGGGCCAGGATACCCAGGCTCAGAGAGGGTGAGCTACTTGCCCGAGGCGCCACAGCTAGGGGCCCTAAGTGTCCCTGGGGCCAGCTCTCCTGGCTCGGACTCCTGCAGACCCCAGGCCCTTCCTTCCTCAGGAGCCTGGTGGCCTGGTGTCCTGAAGGCGGGAACTCAGAGGGAGATTTCGTTTGCCTTAAAGGAAAACAGAAGGCACCTGCCGGTTTGGGGGCCCAGAGTTCGCGGCCGTGGACTTGTATCCGGCGTACAAGCCTTAGGCAGCTGGCTTACAAATCCAGGGGGCATTTACCGATGACCCGCAGAGGGCGGAGGGCGGGGAGACACCTGAGTCCCCGCAGGGAAGGGGAGGGTGCGGTCACCGAGGCAACGGGGAGCAGTTCTGAGGATGCTGCCAGGGGGGAACCGCGAGCGCAAACCCCCAGGGGCAGCCCCTCCCCCACAGCCGGGGGCAGCCTCCCCGGGTGGGGCGGGAGGGGCGGGGCTGGGGCGTCTCCGCGTGGGTCCCCGGCTCTCCGCGGCGCTTCACTGGCCGGCGAAGTTCCACGGCGACCATCCAAGTGTGCACGGCAGCCCCTGTGACGGGGCGCCCGAGCTTAAGGAACCCCGGGCGCCCCGAGACCCGTAGGAACCTCTCAACCGCTGAGTGTGAGAGAGGCTGTAGGGACGAGCTGCACTTCATTTATTTTTATTAATTTTTCTATTTATTTTGAGAGAGAAAGCGAGAGCAGGGGAGGGGCAGAGAGAGAGGGAGACACGGAATCCGAAGCAGGCTCCAGGCTCCGAGCTGCCGGCGCAGAGCCCGACGCGGAGCTCGAACTCGTGAACCGCGAGGTCATGACCTGAGCCGAAGTCCGCGGCTGGACCATCCGAGGCCCCAGGCGCCCCCGAGCTGCAGGTTTTTCAAGGCGCTCGTGCTCACCCTGACTTTCCCTTGACGCTTGGAATTTGGAGGCAATCGGGGGTGACTCTGGCCCGCCCTGTGGGGACGCGAGCCCGCGCGCCCGCCAAGCGCACGGACGACGGCGAGGCCGGAGCTCGGAGAGGAGCGCGTTCGACCGCGGCCCCGACGCCGACCCAGCGGAACCGGGGTTCCTTCGGAATCCCGGACTTTCTGTTGCCGCCGACTCCGCGGGGAACCGCGACGTGGAGCAGGTTCCCGTCCTCAGCCTCCCAGAGTCGCCCCACGTTTTCCGCCGCGACAGCGGCATTTGGGCGGGACGGGGGTGCACTTGCTTCGGTGTCCCAGGTTTTGAAAAGGAGAGGGGATTTCAGCCGGTCCTACCGTTTCACCTCCGGGGGCTGGCGCCGAGTCCGTTCGGCGTTTCTAAGCGCAGAGCTCACCCCGGGGGATGCCGGCCGGAGGCGGGCAGGGGTGAGGGGGACTCACAGAGGGAGAGGGCACACGCGGGAGGGGGCGGGTGCTGGCGGGCGGTGGGCGTGCCCAGCCCAGGGGGTGCGGAGGCCGCCCCGCAGTGACCCGGAGGAGACGCATCTGCAGTGTGTCCGCGTCCTGGAAGCGGTCCTGAGCAGGGGGGACCGGGGAAGGACCCAGCTCTGGCTGCACCTCGGTTAACCAACTGAGGCCAGTTTCCACTCCGGGGGCCCTGTGGTCACCCCCAAAGAGGACGCTCTGGATGACCGTATCTGTGGGCAGGGCACCTGCTCCTCTTGCCGGGCTTGAGGGAGCTGAGAAGGCTTGGGCCAAGTGCTCTGCCTGAAATACCCCAGCTGGACGTAACCCCTCTGTCCCTCACCCCTCGCTTCCTACTCCGTTCTTCCCCCTGCCCCCCAGCACGTGTGTAACCAGAGGGTAGAGCGGCCTGAGCAAGGTCCTATTAGGGTGAACTCCTTTCAGGTGGCAGCCGTGTCTTATTTATCAGCCGGCACCGCTGTGTGCAGGGCCTGTTCCACCCCTCTGTTTACCTACCTACCCATCCTCCCACCCATCCACCCACCCCTGCGCACAAGCATCCACCCACCCATCCACCAACCCATCCACCCACCCTGCACACACCCACCCACCCATCCACCATCCATCCATCCGACCATCCATCTACCCCTGCGCACACCCACCCATCCACCCACCCATCCATCCTCATCTGCCCATCTGTCTGTCCGTCCATCCACCCGTTCATCCATCCAGCAGACACGAATTGAACACCTGCCACATGCCGACGCTGGGCGTGGCGCTGGGAGTAAAACAACACAAATGGCTCCTGCTGGAACCCCAGTGCTTGGTATACAGTCGTTGCTCATGTAATGTTTGTTGAATACACACATGACACAACAAACGACGTCATGCTTGGAAAGCGTCCGCACGTCCTCGTTCTATGGCTTATGAAGAATTAGTCAAAGCGGGCTTTAGAATCCTGGGGTAGTTAGGCGTCCAGCTCACGTGAACCAGGCAGGAGAGGCCCATTCCCCGGTGGATACGACAGGAAGGGGGAGGCCACGCCCCAGAGTCTGTGATCAAATCCTGTGAAACAACGAGCCAGTGGTGAGGCGTTTCCTTCCCTGCCCACCCAGCTGTCAGGGCGCGGCCGAGACTCTAGGGCTTAGAATAACGAGTTCCGTTCTGACTGCTGGTGACAGCACGGAGGTAGAGGTTGCAGGAAAGCATGCGTGAGGGCTGAGGGTGGAAGTGGGCAGATTGCCAGGGGTGGATGAGACAAAGGCGAGGTCTGCGCGAGGAGGTGTCCTTTGGGGGGAATGAATAACATCCCTGGCAGTGACCCGCTAACCACAACGAGCGGGGAGGAAGAGGAGTGGGGAGGAAGAGGAGTGGGGAGGACTTCTGCCGTGGGCCAAGCAGCCCTGGTTTTCTGCCTGTGGTGAGCCCAGTCACACTGTCTTCAGAGCCGGGAAATAGCTGGCATGTTTCCCTAATGAACAGATTTCTGCTGCATCCTCGATTCTGTGTGTGTGTGTGTGTGTATATGCGTGTGCACACGCACGCGTGTGTGGGGCAGTGGGGCAGCACACGTAGAGTTAAATGTGGGTAAGAACACTGTGTCTTTGGACGTGGGTGTGGAGGTCTGAGCGTGTGGTAAGCAGCTGTGCCACAGTGACTGTGTCCGACGCATCTGGAGACATAATGTGGGGAGTGGCTGAGAGCTTGGATGCCAGACAGATCTGGGTTCGAGTTCAACTCTAACACTCACCAGCTCTGGGATCTCGGCGTGTGACCAAACTCCCACTTGCCTTTGTTTCCACCTCGTTAAAGAATGGCTGATACCAACTCCACAGAGCTGTCGTCGGGTTGCGACAAGTGCTTAGAACGGCAGGTGTTTTGTGCCCTGACGTCTAACCTCTTGTTTCCCCTGTAAGCTTAGCTGCGTCTGTTGTGGGTTCGATTCTGTGTGTGAGAGCTCTGACTCGCCCCACCGCTGGGGCAGCCAGCCTCCAGCTGTGCCCCGTAATTCATGCCCCTGCCCTGGAGATTCCTGGATGCCGCACCCAGTGCCGGGTACCTGCCCGTCCATCATGCTCATTCAGCCTGCAAATGCAGGGAAGTCAACACTCCAGGGGAAACCTTCAAGCCCTGGGGAACGGGAGCTTCTGATTAAATAATTCTCTAGGTAGATCCTTGTGGAGACAATCCTGAGAGGGGCTCTTTCAGCACTTCGAAGATGTCATTCCATCGTCTTCCAGCTGCCATTGTTTTAAAGTGACATGTCGTAATTATTCTTATCCTCATTCCCCTATATACACAAAGCCTTCTTTTTCCCTTTAGTTGCTTTCAGAAATTTTTTCTTTGTGTTTGGTTGTCGGCAGTTTAACTATGATATTCTGAAGTGGATTTTTCTTTGAATTCATCTCGTTTGGGTTTTTCAGAGCTTCTTGGATATGTAAGTCTATGTTTTCCATCAAATTGGGGGAGTGTTAAGCCATTATTTATTCAAATACATTTTCTGCTGCTGTCTCACTTTTTTCTTCTTTAGAGACACTCAATACACGTATGTTAGACACGTGACATTGGGCCACAGATTCCCGAGGTGCCAGTCATATTCTTCAATCCCATTTGTCTCTGTTTGTCGGGTTAGATCATTTCTATTCATCTGTCTTCAAGTTCACCGATTCTTTTGCCATGTTTAATGTAGGGCGAAGCACCCCAGAAAAATGTAAACTTCAGCTGTTGCAATTTTCAGTTTGAGAATTTTTATTTGGTTCTTTTTTTTTTTTAATGTTTCAAGTTTTTATTTCAATTCTAGTTCATTAACATACAGTGTAATATTCATTTCGGGAGTAGAATTTAGTGATTCAGCACTTACATATATAATACCCAGTGCTCATCACGATGAACGCCCTCCTTAATGCCCATCACCCATTTAACCCATCCCCCCTCACACCTCCCCTCCAGCTTACTCTCTACAGTTAAGAGTCTCTCATGGTTTGCTACCTTCTCTCTCTCTCCCTTTTCCCCTTCCCCTATATTCATCTGTTTTGTTCCTTAAATTCTACATACGAGTGAAATCATATGGTATTTGTCTTTCTGTGTCTGACTTATTTCACTTAGCATAATGCCCTCTAGCTGCTCCACGTTGTTGCAAATGGCAAGATTTCATATATATATATATATATATATATCACATTTTCTTTGTCCATTCACCAGTCGATGGACATTTGGGCTCTTTTCATAATTTAGCTATTATAGATAATGCTGCTATAAACATCGGGCTGCATGTGCCGCCTTTAAATCAGTATTTTTGTATCCTTTGGATACATACTTAGTAGTGCAGTTGCTGGGTCCTAGGGTAGTTCTATTCTTAACTTTTTGAGGAAACTCCACACTGTTTACCAGAGTGGCTGCCTCAGTTTGCATTCCCACCGACAGTGTAAGAGGGATCCCCTTCCTCTGCATCCTCGCCAACATCTGTTGTTGCCTGAGTTGTTCATTTTAGCCATTCCGACCGGCGTGAGGTGGTGTCTCACTGTGGTTTGGATTTGTGTTTCCCTGATGACGAGTGACGTTGAGCATCTTTTCATGTGTCTGTCGGCCATCTGGATGTCTTCTTTGGAAAAATGTCTGTTGATGTCTTCTGCCCATTTCTCAACTGGATTATTTGTGTTTTGGGTGCTAAGTTTGAAATTCTTTATAGATTTTGGATACTAACAATTTATCAGATATGTCATTTGCAAATATCTTTTCCCATTCTGTCTGTTCACCTTTTTGTTTTGTTGATTGTTTCCTTTGTGGTGCAGAAGCTTTTTATCTTCATGAAGTCCCGATAGTTCATTTTTGTCTTTGTTTCCCTTGCCTCCAGAGACAGCCTAGTAACAAGCTGGTACAGCCAATGTCAAAGAGGTTGCTGACTGGGTTCTCCTCTAGGATTTTGATGGTTTCCTGTCTTACATTTAGGTCTTTCATCCATTTTGAATTTATTTTTGTGGATGGTGTCAGAGAGTGGTCCGGTTTCATTCTTCTGCATGTCACTGTCCAGTTTTCCCAACACCATTTATTGAAGAGACTGTCTTTTTTCCATTGGACATTCTTTTCTACTTTGTTGAGGATTAGTTGACCACACAGTTGTGGCTCCATTTCTGGGATTTCTATTCTGTTCCGTTGATCTGTGTCTGTTTTTGTGCCAGTACCATACTGTCTTGATGACTAGTTTCGTAATGTAGCTTAAAGTCTGGAATTGTGATGCCTCCAGCTTTGCTTTTCTTTTTCAAGATTCCTTTGGTTATTTGGGGTCTTTTGTAATTCCATACAAATTTTAGGATTGCTTGTTCTAGCTCTGTGAAAAATTCTAGTGGTATTTTGATAGGGATTGCATTGAATGTGTAGATTGCTTTTGGTAGTATAGACATTTTCACAATATTTCTTCTTCTAATTCATGAGCATGAAATGTTTTTTCATTTCCTCGTGTTCTCTTCAATTTCTTTCTCTCTTTTTTAAAAATAGTATGTTCTTTTTAAAAAAATACTTTATTTTTTGAGACGGGGGATGGGCAGAGAGAGAGGGAGACACAGAATCCAAAGCAGGCTCCAGGCTGTGAGGTGTCAACACAGAGCCTGATGCGATGTGGGGTTTAAGCTCACAAACCGTGAGATCATGACCTGAGCTGAAATCAGAAGCTTAACTGACTGAAACACCCAGTCACCCCTCTTCGATTTCTTTTATAAGTGTTCTATAGTTTTCAGAGTACAGGTCTTTCGCCTCTTGGTTATGTTTATTCCTAGGTATCTTATGGGTTTTGGTGCAATTATAAATGGGATCGTTTCCTTGATTTCTCTTTCTGCTGCTTCATTATTGGTGTTTAGAAATGCAACCGATTTCTGTACATTGACTTTGTATCCTGTGACTTTACTGAATTCATGTATTGGTTCTAGCAATTTTTTTTTGGTGGAGTCTTTTGAATTTTCTACATAGAGTATCATGTCGTCTGTGAATAGTGAAAGTTTGATTTCTTCCTTGATTTGGATGCCTTTCATTTCTTTTTGTTGTCCGATCGCTGAGACTAAGATTTCTGGCACTAAGTTAAATAACAATAGTAAGAGTGGACGTCCCTGTCTTGTTCCTGACCATAGAGGAGAAGCTCTCGGTTGTTCCCCAGGAGGGTGATTCTAGCTGTGGGTTTTTTGTATATGGCCTTAGTTCTTTTTGTATAATTTTCATTTTGCTGTTGAAATTCTTTGCGTGAGCAATCATTAAGACCATATTTTCCTTGAATTATTTTAACATATTTACAAAATCTGCTTTAAAGTCTTTGCTCAGTACAGTCTCTGGGATGCCTTGTTTCAGTTTCTACAGACTACGTTTTTTTGACTATGAATTACATTTTCTTCTTTCTTCGTAGGTCTGTGCTTTTTTAAAATTGAATCAGAAATATACAAACTATATTGTAGAGCCTCTGGATTCCGTTATCTTCCTCTGAAGAGTGTTTGTCTTTGTTTTATCAGGCTATTCAACTGCTGGCTGTTTGTCTTGAAATTTGTTTTGGAATTTTGATTTTATGCTGTCCTCTTGTGAGTCTGTGCAGAGCATAAGGCACTTCCCGAGCCCTCTAACCTAGTGACGCTTAACCTCTAAGCACTGTGGTCCCCTGTAGATCATATGAGACCTTGATTATTGGCGTTGTTAGGACGTTCTTGAGTAGGCTCTACTCTCTGATGTGGTTCTTACTCCTGAGAATAACGTGGTGTCTCAGCTGATGTCAGGCATGTTAGTGAGCTGTTACCAAGCCCTCTCCACTCTGGCGGGGACCAGAACCACGACATCTCTATTGCTGTTCAACCTCTAATATGCCTAAACTCTCAGTCAGCAGCGCCCACTACCTGGTAGCACTCAGATGGTCTATCCTTAATCAAGGGGTCCCCACATGGAACCCTGGGGCCCTTTACCCAAGTTTCTATATTTTTGATGCCCCAACCCAGAGGTTGCAGCTGCTTTAGTTGCCTTGAACTCTGCTTTCTGCCTCCTCAGCTCAACAGGACTACTGTGTCCTACAGGAGTTTCTCTAGCCCCACGGCTAAGAAGTGCCACAGGTTCTACGCCGGCGTCGGTCGGGGTCACTTCATGGGCTTCTTTTATTAGGGGCTGTAATCGTAGACTTCCTGTTGTCCGTTGCCTGGAAACTGTTGCTTCATATATCTTGTCCAAGTGTTTATTGTTTATGGTGGGAAGGCTAGCACGATCCTGGTTCATCTGTCATGGTCGGAAACAGAGGCCTGAGAGGCATTTTGTATGTTCCCTGGAAGGCTCGGGGCAGGACCGAACCCAATTACCCTCCTTGACAAGGTGTCCCCACGGTGGCATTTCCTCTTTCCCTTGTTCCCTATTCCTGCTCCCTGGGATTGCCTCCCAAATGAATTATTTGTACACAGGTCCTAACTTAGGCTCTGTTTTTGGGGAAAGAGACTAAGATATAGGGTAAGCGTTGTATAAATCTTAGCTCTCATTACAAGCGCAGCATATTCATATAGGCACGCTGAACGAGGGTCTGCCATCTCTCTGTGTTTGCGTGCGTTGTGTCTGCCTGTGTGCCCAGTCAGCATGTGTGCATTTAGTCCCCCCTGCGTGTCTCTGTGTCGGTCTGCGTCTCTCCACGTGAATACACAATGCGCACTTGCACACCCAGCGTGGGAAGGCACTGCAGGAGACAGACAGCCCGAGAGGCCTTGTTTTTTTGCGAAGTCTAATTTGTCGATTTGTCTTTTGTTATTTTTGTCCTCGGTGTCATATCCAAGGAATCATTGCCAAATCCCATGTCACGATGCTTTTGTCGTTTTATTCTAAGAGAAGAAGTTGTACTGGGTCTTACATTTAGGTCTTTGAAGCATTTCGAGTTAATTTTTGTATATGGGGCTAGTTAAGGGTTCGAATTCCTTCTTCTGCAGGTGGACATCCGGTTTCCCAGCACCATTTGTTGGGTGTAGATGGGCACCTGCTGTTATGATAAGAGCTGAAATTCACTGAAATTAACCAACATTTCCTGTTCAGGCCTTCCTCTGGAAGTCGCAAGCTTTCAGGAGATCCCAGAGTTCCAAAATAATTCTATTAGACAGCCTCAGCCAGAGCAACTGTTGTCTAGGTGGGGAGAACATTCCTGGTGCTGCCCGTTCCCCCAGCTTTCCAGAATGCTCTCTGCTATCCCCTCATTTTAACCCACTGGAGTCTTTTTTAAAAAATGTTTATTTTGAGACAGAATGAGAGAGTGAGAGCAGGGGAGGGGCAGAGAGAGAATGAGAGAAAGAGAGAGAGAGAGAGAGAGAGAATCCTAAGCGGCTCCATGCTGTTGGCACAGAGCCTGACTTGGGGTTTGAACTCTTACAAACCTGTTAGCTCATGATCTGAGCTGAAATCGAGTTGGATGTTCAACCGACTGAACCACCCAGGTCTCGAACCCATCAGAGTCTGCCCAAAGTGTATTTCTAGTATACAACATACAATGGGTGTTTTGTTGGGTTTTGTTGTACTCTGACCATCTGTCTTTTTTTTTTTTTTCAAGAGAGAGAAAGAGTGTGTGTGTGA
This sequence comes from Paguma larvata, assembly GCA_030068075.1. Lineage (NCBI taxonomy): Eukaryota > Metazoa > Chordata > Mammalia > Carnivora > Viverridae > Paguma > Paguma larvata. The sequence continues at coordinate 44,544,631 of CM057844.1, read as the reverse complement.
GTGTGGAGGGGGAGAGGGAGAGAGAGAGAGAGAGACAGAAAGGGAGAATATCAAGCAGGCTCCATGCTGTCAGCACAGAGTCCGACTTGAGGCTCATACTCAGGAGCCACAAGATCATGACCTGAGTGAAAACCAAGAGAGGGATGCCTAACCAGCTGAGCCGCCCAGGAGCCCCTGCCTTCTCTGGTTTTGATGGACTATTACATAATTCCAACTTGCCTCCTCATGTTGTATCAGTTTCACTTCTTTTAAAAACATTTTTTGTGGTTGCCCTGGAGTTCACAAGATTTTTTTTCCCCCCGAGAGAGAGTGCGTGGGAGAGGGACAGAGAAAGAGGGAGAGAGAGAATCTTAAGCAGGCTCCACACTCGGTGCAGAGAGCTGATGCCAGGCTCCATCCTGTGACCCTAGGACCACGACCTGAGCTGAAATCAAGAGTCAGACGCCCAACTGACTGACTCATGCCGGCGCCCTCACAGAACACAGTTGTAACGAATACGAGTCCACCTTCAAACACTTCCGCAAAGCTTCCCGTGAAGCACAGGTATTTCACAGCACAGGGTTCTCAGTCTCTCTCTCTCAGTCCGTGTGGCACAGTCATTAATTTCACACACCCGTATGCTCTAATCCCCCAATGCAACGTGACTATTTTCTCTGTATGGCATCATGGCTCCCTCTGCCCCGCAATTCAAGTTGAAGTCCTAACACCGTGTGGGACTGTATTTGAAGACGGGGCTCAGAAGGGGGTGTTTGACGTTAAATGAGGCCGTACGGCTGGGGCCCCGAGCCCACGGGATTAGTGTCATTGTAAGAAGAGACTTCAAAGAGCTTGCTCGCCCTCTCTCTCCAGGGGAATGCACCGGCGAAAGGCCTGGCCACGTGAAACAAAATGGCCATCTGAGCGCAAGGAAGAGGACCCTTGCCTGAGAACTAATCGGTTGCAGCCTTGACCTTGAACTTTCCAGCTGCCAGAACTATGAGAAAACAAACGTTTATTAGTGAAGCTCCCCCACCACCCACAGTCCATGGTGTTCTGTTGTGGCCGCTGGAACTGACTGAGAAACTATTATTACTTTACATGGTTATCTTTTAGAGTAAACGTAAAGAAGAAAAATAAAGGATTTTATTCTCATTTTTGTCTTCTCCGATGCCTTTTCTTTTTCTTTTTTTAAAATGTAGATCCCGATTTCTGATCTCTATCATTTTCTCTTTGCCTGAAGAGAATCTCTGAACACTTCTCGCTGAGCGTGTCCACTGGTAACACATTCCTTTAGTGTGTATTTGTATGAGAAATGATTTCCCTTTCAGTTTTGAAGGATCGTTTATCAGAATATAAAACTCTAAGTTGGGGCGCCTGAGTGGCTCCGTCGGTTAAGCGTCCGACTTTGGCTCAGGTCATGACCTCATGGTTTGCGAGTTCGAGCCCCGCGTCGGGCTCCGTGCTGACAGCTCAGAGCCTGGAGCCTGCTTCAGATTCTGTGTCTCCCTCTCTCTCTCCTCATTCTCCACTCACACTCTGTCTCTCTCTCCTTAAAAGATAAATAAGCATTAGAAAAATTTTAAAAAAGAATATAAAATTCTAAGTCAATCTTTTTTTTTTTTTTAATTCAACATTTTAAAGATTCTACTCTTTGTGCCTGCATGGTTTCCGATGTAATTCTTATCTTTGTTCCTTCAGAGGTAAGATTTTCCGCCCTTTCCTGGCTTCATTCAGAATTTTCTTTTTATCTTTGGTCTTCTGCAGTTTGACTGTGATATACTCAGGTCTGTAGCTTTTTGGTATTCTGAATCTGAATAGTTTGGGGCCCTGTCATTAACTCCTTCAAATATCATTCTTCTTCTCTTTCTGACACCCTGATGATATATATGTTATATCTTTTGGAAGTTTCCCACACTTCTCAGCTGTATTCTCCACGTGTATCCTTTTTTCTCTTTGTATTTCAGTTTGGGGAGTTTCTATTGATGTATCTTCAAAATTACTAACTCCTTTCTCAGCTGTGCCCAGCCTGCTGAGCCCATCAAGAGGTATTCTTCATTTCAGTTAGTGTGTGTGTGTGTGTGTGTGTGTGTGTGTGTGTGTTTAATGTTTATTTATTTATTTTGAGGGAGACAGTGTGTGTGTACATGCATGGGTGAGCAGGGAAGAGGCAGAGAGAGAGGGAGAGAGAGAATCCCAAGCAGGATCCGTGCTGTCAGCGCAGAGCACACCAAGGGACTCAAATCAATGAGCTGTGAGATCAAGCAAAAATCAAGAGGCGGATGCTTAACCGACTGAGCCACTCACGCATCCTTGGGTTAGAGCGGTTTTGATCTCGAGCCCTTCCTTCTGATTACTTCTTAGAATTTTTGTTTCTCTCGCTATTTTATCCGCTCGTATTGCATACTGTCTATTTTTTCCAAAAAGGTTCTTATTAGACCAATCATAGTTATTTGGAATGCCCTGTCTGCTGATTTCAACCTCTGTATCACCTCTGAGTCTCGTTCTGATGCTTGAGTTATCTCTTCATCCTGTTCTTTTTTTCCCCTTTGGTGTGTCTTGTGATTTTGTGTTGCAAGGCAGACATGTTGTATTGAGTAACGGATACTGAGGCAAATAGGCCTGTAGCGTGAGGATTTATTTTAATGTGGCCCAGAGTTCTCTGTGTTTCATGTTTGCTGTAGACGTAGGTGCCAGAGACTTCACGATCCTCCGGCGTCCTTGTCTTCTCATGCCCTCTTGACTCAACCTCCCTAACCACTCCTCCCCCAGAGAGATCCTGTGTCTTAGAGCTTTTGGTTGTAATCACTGCTGTGGTACTCACTGGAGCCCTGTTGGCATGGTGCTAAGGGTGGGCGGCTGGGGCTGTTCTAGAATTTTCAGGTAAATCTGTCTTTTCATGGGTCAGTGTTTGGCCTGTGAGCTTCACAAGTGTTTCTCACCCATGTGCTCATCCTTGGCCGAGACAGGAAGGCTGGAGGGGGTCGAAGGGTGAGGAATGCCCTTCCCCCACTGGGATAAGACTCTGGCAAAGTCCTTTCCCTGGAAAGTAGGCTTTCCTCGTGCAGAAGGCTCTGGAGTGTATTTAACGGGAATCGCTCCTTCCTTCCCCTTCCAGAGCCAGGAAGGGATCTTTCTGGGATCTTCACCGTAAGAACCTGGTGGAGTTCCCAGTGCTAGAGCCAGAAAATTGAGGGCCCCTCCCCAAGCCCGCAGCCCCAGGACTTCCTCACTCCCACCAGTCTATACCCAGGCTTCTGCAGTTCATATGAGAATCAGCAGTCAGCCGTTCCTCCTGCTCATGGCTCCAGAGTTCACCTGTGACTCTGGAGTCATCCGTCTTTCCAGAGCTCAGAGTGGCATTTGTCTTGAAAGTTCAGTTCTGTCCTGGGTGTGGGAGAAGTCCTTGATTTTCCAGTTCGGCTAGCTTCTTTTTGTTTATTTGTTGTCATTGCTTTAAAGAGTGGGAGGGAAGACTTCCAGCCAGGCTCTTCCCGTGTTGGAGCTGAAACCGGAAGCCCACGGCATTTTCAACGTCCTAGAGCACGTGTTCCCCTTTCAGTACGTTTTCTTTTTTGACGGACCCCAACGACAGACTTCGGAAGGAGGGCGCCAACAAATTTCATTCGCCAGGAGAGCGTCCGATCTTTGCAGAGGGGATGCCACTCGCTTCCCTTGTCCTGAAACTCCTGTGCCAAAGGGACCGGTACCTCGATTTCCAGCAGAGAACACAGCGAGGTTGGGGCCACCAGTTCAAAGTCACGGGGCCTGCTGGTGACAAAGCTGGCTTTGAAATGCTGCTTTGATGCCAGGGTCCTTCGCACGAGTCCGAACCACCAGCCCCTTTCACGTTGTCATTGGCTGAGACGCAAATGAACTGCTAAAAATGTCTCTCTCCTTAGTTCCTTCCCGCGTCCACGCTAGTAGGTGGGGTCTTGGGGTTTTCCGACATCGACTGTGAAATTGAGCAGGACGCCCCAAGACAATGGTTTTATTCCCTCAGCCGAGCGTCAGCAGACTCCCATACGGGAGATAGAGGAAATATTTTCTGATTCACAGGCCACACGTCTCAGCTCTGCCGTTCTTTCACAAAGCATAGACTCTGCCTAAATAAGTGGGCATGGCTGTGTTTCAGTAAAACTGTGGAGACACTGAAATTTGAATTTCATTTAATTTCCACACAATATAATATTCTTCTTTTGCTCTTCGTCCGTTAACAGATGGGAAGACTGTTATTTAACCCAGTGGGTGCCCTGAAACAGGTGGTGAGCTGGGTTTGGCCCCCGAGCTGTGGTTTGCTCTGGTCCCACGGACAATGGTACCACGTCCAGAAGGAAGGCGGAGGCTGCCATTGAACGGGGGTAATGCAAGCGTGGAAGGCATGGAATGTAATCGTCACAGAGATAATGGCGATGGTAACAGGCATTCATGAGAGAGGCGTTGTGCTAAGTCCGTTGTGTGTTTTCTCTTCCTCACTTCCCTCCACAGCCCCGAGGGGGAGCTATAACTGACACGCCCACTTAACAGACGAGAACCTTGAAGCTGAGTCACACGCTAAGTGACAGAGTGGGGATTTGGCCCGAATGGCTCTGGTGGGTTCCACTCTGGGGGAGCGGTGGGGACGGGCCGGGAGGACACCGACGCGTGAAATCTGCAGCCTGGGACAGATCCTCTACCACACATTCGGAGGATGGGAATGAGGGCTTTTCTCTGGACTCGGAAGCTGGGACACCCCTCTTTTTCAGCTTTCACGGACTCGTTCTCTTTTTTCCTGGTGACTCCAGCCCTGTGTGTGCCTCGCTGTCCCCACGACTGTCTGTTGTCTCTGAGTGGCTGTCCCAGAGCCCGCCCTGCTGGGCGTCGCCCCTAGGCCTGTGTTAGCATGCGAGGCAACGTGCTGAGCCTCTGAACCCTGTCACGAGCTTTGGCGTCAACCGTCTCATTGTCGAGAAGGGACGCCTGAGCCACCAACGCTGGCGGGCGGGTAATTTAACACGCGGTACAACTTAACGAAAGCCCGCGTCTGGGCCCCGAAGCCCGTTCCTGCCTTCGTACCGGGCGCTCTGCACGTTAAAGTCAGTGCAGAAACTTACGAGGACCACGGGAAAGTCGACTCTTCCTCTTTACGGAGAAAACAAATGTGTTTTTCTGCAGACTCTGCCAAAACTCCGGTTTAATGATTTAGCAGATGGCGCCGGCACGTGGGAGCCTGCCGGGCGCAGCTGTCTGCTGTCCCCAGTCTGGGGGCTTCGCGGCGGCGCCCGGAGCACCGACGCGACGGAAAGGCATCCCCGGCTGGGGAACGGCATCCCCGGCCGCTCGGAGCCGGCGGCGCTGACGGTGGGGGCGGGGCACCCGTCGGGGGGCGGGGCTGAGAACCGGGCGAGGCTTCGGTGACTCCGGAGGGAGGCCGCCTGTAGTCTTCCGTCGTTTTACCCGCATTTGGATCGAAGCCGCTTTGAAGAGTCCTGCTCCCGCAGGAGCGCGCCCCGGAGGGCCCATGACAGTGACCGAGCTGGGACTTCAGGCAGAGCCACTGCTCTTCTCCTGCTGTTTTCCTCCAGAAATAAACCATCTGAGGGCAGGGGCCAGCGGGAGAAAGGATGGGGCACTTGCTTTTGAAGATTCACATGGCTGTGAGGTCCCTCAAGCGCTTTTTATTTTGTTTATTATTAAAATTATTTTTATTCGATTAATTTGAAAAAATTTTTTAGTATTAAATGAAGTTTTTATTTATTTTTGAGAGGGAGAGAGAGACACAGTGTGAGCAGGGGAGGGGCAGAGAGAGAGGAAGACACAGAATCAGAAGCAGGCTCCGGGTTCTGAGCTGTCCGCACAGAGCCCAACGCGGGGCTCAAACTCACCAAAGGTGAGCTCATGACCTGAGCCAAAGTCAGACACTTAATGGACTGAGCCACGCTCCCGACAAGTGCCTGTCGCCCAAGTCTCACTGATCAAACTCTCTGGTTAACATGTGGCCTGCGGGCGGAGTCTAGTCTGAGGCTCACTGCGACCAGCACCTGCAGATTTAAAAAAAAAAAACAAAACGTGACGAGGTCTCATCACCGGGAGATCTGAATTTCAGCACAGATCTAACTTCTGCGGAAAATTCGTGAGCTCCTCGGGGCTGGGCTGTCTCCGCGTGGCAGCCACCGTCCGTGGGGTCCCCCGGGATGCGGACTGGGGGCTCGGTTCCCTGCGCAGTCACCACGCTCTCTCTCCCGTCCGGCTCACTGGCCGTGACATCCTGGCCTCCTGCTGAGGCCGTTCCATCGGCCACAGGTGCTGTTTGCTTCTGGACTTGGACCCAGTCACCTCGAGGAAGGAATCTGTCTGGATTTCTTCTCATGAAACATCGAAGATGTCAACTTCGCCCCTCCCCCATCTCAGTTTTTAGGGTCCATTTTACTCACCAGGAGACAGACAGAGGTCAGGAGAAAAGGTGGCTCGGTGGGTAGAAACCCGTTTCCCTAGTGATTCGGACTCGCTCAAGCCCGCAGCCTCTACCCTGCTAGTGTTGTGATACTCGGACCGGGAGCCTGCCCTGGGGCGGGGGGGGGGTGCCCTCTGGATTCGGGGGGCTCAGAGCAGAGTGTCTCACCTGTCATTTTTCTTAGCGACGGGCCTTCTCTGCCTTCCGGGCTTGTCTTACAGAGTCAGGAGCCAGAAAGGAGGCTGAAGGGTTTGATGCTTTGAAATCAGTCCCTGAATCCGGCTTGAATCGTGTTCTCAGCCTCCTGGTGAGTCCGTGTTTCTCTCCGAATCAAAAGCAAAAGGAAAAAGAGACAGACTGGGGGGGAAATATTGAAGGGACGTGAAGAAAATGCTGCCCCAGTTTCTCTTTAGAGGATATTAACTCAGCCCGAGAGTGCAGAAATTTGCCGTAACTGTTTTTGACTCCCACGGACCCTTAAAAATTAAGGGGGCAGGGGTGCCTGGGTGGCTCAGTCGGTTGAGCACCGACTTCAGCTCAGGTCATGATCTCACGGTCCGTGAGTTCGAGCCCCGAGTCGGGCTCTGTGCTGACAGCTCAGAGCCTGGAGCCTGCTTCAGATTCTGTATCTCCCTCTCTTTCTGCCCTTCCCTTGCTCACACTCTGTCTTTCTGTCAAAAGTAAATAAACATTAAAAAAAAAATTAAGGGGCAATGACAGCAAAGGGGGCTTTGCGACATGTGAATTACAGAGTGTGTGTGGTGGGGTATGTAATGATGGGGTCTCATTCAGGGGGTCAGGTGGCTTTCCGGAAATATTTATTGACCCATCAAACGTTTGAGACCTAGGGTTACAACGGTGTCCCGGGGCAGGCGTCTCCCGAGAAGACTGTATTAGGGTTCTCCCGAGAAAACCAATAAGGAATTATTAGACGACAAGGAGTATCATAAGGAGTTGGCTCGTGCTATTACGGAGGCCGAGAGGTCCCGCGATCTGCCCTTCGCACGCTGGAGACGCAGGAGAGCCAGATTCCAGCCCGCATCTGAAGGCCAGGGAACCAGGGACCCTGGGGCAGGGGAAGAGCTCAGTCCCCACTCAGACGGCCAGGCAAGGAACCTTTTTATTCTGTTGGAGCTCTGAATAGATTGGAGGGGAGCGGCCCACACCCGGGAGGGCAAACCCTCTACTTTGTCCGTGATTCCGCTGTTAGTCTCATCCAGAAACATCCTCACGGACACACCCAGAATGACGTTTGACCAAACGGCTGCTCACTCCGTGGCCCGTCAAGCTGACACATAAAATCACGCATCACAGACAGGGCAGGCAAAGCCCCGTCTCAGCCTGAGAAGACTAGGGATCTTTCGCTAGGGGGGTAATGGTCGAGGGGCAGCAAAGACCGATGTCCTTCACGTCACTGAGAGGTTTCCAGGTTGGGAGGGACCGTTTACCTTGCATTTCTCGCAGGCTAGGTCTGTGGTCACGGCTTTTTTTCAGATCATCGGGGGTGGGGGGACGCTGGGGGGGGGCGGTTCAGTCGAGCCCCTTGAAGGCAGGTGCCCCAGCTCGTTCCGTTCTTCTTGCTGGCTCCGAGTGAATGGGTTGGGCCTGGCTCCTCTCTCTGTGACTCTGAGTGGTCCCTTCACCCTCGTCCCGGCTCCCGCCTCGCAGAGTTGGGTAATGGTACAACTCTTCTGGTGTCCCAACGACCACGGGGCAAACGTCGCGGGGATTTATCCAATGCTGCGGGCTCCCCAACAGATTCACAGCTAGACCCCCTGCTGTCCACAGAACGTCATTATTGCCGCGTTTGCTAAGGCAATGACAGGTCTAAGGCAGTGACAATGGGGTGGGGGTGGGCGGATTCTTGGACCCGATGCTGGAAGGTGTCCCACGTGGTGCTGGGCGATGGCACGAGCGGGATCAGCTGGTCCGAGGACTGAACCACCGGAGGCATTTCGCTCGGCGACGACCTGGCATGGGGACCCCGGAGCGAAACAGCCTCTAGACTCGCCTCGCTCGCACCCTTGGCCAACCCACCCTGCGGTCCCCCCGCTCTGGTCCGAAACCCGCCGAGGGCCCCGGGAGCTCGGAGCCTCGCGTGGCCTTTGGACGCGTCGACTCCGAGGTCTCCTGAGGCGGACGCTTGCCGCTGCCCGCGCATGGCAGGGAATCGCAGACGGAAAAGCCACCACTTCTCCACTCGCTGCCTCACGGGGACCGTGTCGGCTTGGTGCGAACCTGTCCTTCCAGCCTCTGTCACACGTGCTTCTCTGCCTCTCAGGAAAGAGCGAGCGGGGTGCAGGCTCCGAGCCCTCTGGCGGGGAGGTGTACCCAGAGTGGAATCATGTTTAGAAAATTCCACTGTATTTACGTTTGTGGACCGTTTTTATTTGTGGAAAGTGATGCTTGCTTTTCCTTTAAGAGAGTTCATGAAAATTAATTTATTAATTTATTATTTATGTACTTATTATTTGAGAGAGAGAGTGCGAGCAGGGGAGGGCAGAGGGACAGAGGGAGAGAGAGAGAGAATCCCAAGCAGGCTCCGTGCTCAGTGCGGAGCCCGAACCTGGGGCTCGATTCCACGACCTTGGGATCACGACCTGAGCTGAAATGAAGAGTCGGACGTTCGACCTGAGTGAGCCACCCAGGGCCCCCCCCAAAATTTACTTTTCAATACACTCAGGACACAAAAGTGAGGGTTACCTTAACAGGAAACACCAAGTTTGGGGTGGGGGCTTTGGGGGGGTGCACCGTGAGCCCCACCTTTGGCCACAGCCTATAAGACATTGTATTTTAAGTGCCCAGGACTTGGCTGTGCGCCGTGGGGTCCAGGCCGGCAGATCAGCCTCACCCTGGAGCGGGGAGGAATGCAGAATCCCAGGCCTGCTCCAGGCCGGCTGAATGAGCAGCAGTTTCTCAGAATCCCGGGGGGTCGCATGCAGGTTAAAACGTGAGGTGCCTTGGTCTGAAACTTGTACCTGTACGGCCTGTCTCCTGGCCGACCCCGTGAGGTTGGGGCCCCTCTCCTTAAGACCCGGAGGCACCAGTGTATGACTCAGCAAAACAGACACTCATCGAGTTTGGGAATTGTCACCATAGCCTGCCGCCTCATTACTCAGCCACCAGAGGAGGCAGGAATGGAGACGCCGCCATAGCCAGAAGCGATGAATGAATGGACATTGAATTCTTACCAAGCACCCACCATTTCCCAAATAGGATGCTAAGCTGTGGAGATGCAGAGATGGTGAAAACTAAGAGTCTGCCCTCAGGGAAGTCACAGTCTCCTAGAGGAAACTGAGGCATGAACACGTAATTACCATGCGGTGGGGCGAGTGAGGCCATAGACGGTACCCCGGACTCCTGGGAACCAAAGAATGGGACTGTTGGCTAGTGCAGGCTAGGGGAAGTTAAGGAGGGCTTCTTGGAGGAGGCTACCCTTCTTGCTGTGTTTAAAAAAACAAGCAGGATTCAGGCAGGAGGAACAGGGAGGAATGCCAGGCGATGGGGGTGGCCAGGCGATGGGTGTTGGGAGCAACAGGGTCTGGCCTAGGGCCTGGCTCGGAGAGAGAGGCGGGGCCAGATCGCAGAAGGTTCCAGAGGCCACGCTGTGGAAGCCGAGCCCTTCGAAGGGTTGTAAGCAGGGTCCACGTGGTCACATGTCTCGGCAGGGGACACCCTGGCTCGGGGTGGCGCGTGGAGCGAGGCCGACCCGCGCGGGCGCTGCCCTGGTCCAGGCGGGAGGAGGCGGAGCCCGGAACTGGGGCAGAGGCGGGGCGCCGATGGTGCCGAGAAACGTCTTCTTCCCGGCTGGGTTCTCGGCCCGGGAGAGGCCCCGCCCCCCTGCTTCGGCAGGGGTGCGTCCTTTCTTCGCCCGCCTGCTGCCCACCCCAGGCCTCCCGGGCACTCCCCTGCTGCCGCCCACCTGAGACCAGCGAGCTCGTCCCGACGGATCGTTTGTGTGCGGCGGTTCCCGCCCCTGCCCCGGTCTCAGCCCTCCAGCCGCCCCTGCCCACGGCGCTTGGCTCAGGGGTGAGCGTGGGGCCACGTGCCGGCCACCGAGAGCTCGGGACGCCGGTTCCTGCGGGGACGGGTGGGGACGTCGTTCTTTTCCCTGGGGACTGGCCGCTGGAACACGCTCTTCTCTGCCCGCGTCTCGGAATTCAGGCTTCAGGCCTGCCGATGGGTCTATCACCTACGGATGCAAAACCTCCCTGGCGTGCCGCATTTCCAGTGATTTCTCCTCGTTCGATGCTTTCCACCCTCGACTCATTCATCCAACCCTCTCTCCTCGGCCGAAACGGTGCCGCTCAGCTCTCTCGGTCTCCACTCGCAAATCGCGGATTCGGTGTCCTCGCTTCTTGCCCCGGCACTGCTGGCCGGACGCTGGACTGGCTGGCGTCTGCCTGCCTTCCTGGCGGGGGTCCCGCCGGGGTCCCGGGCACACTGCCCACGACGGGATGGCTCCAGTAGGTGACCGTGTGCTCCGTAAGTCCGTTGAGTCTGCCAGGATCACACTGTCGCCCTCTTACTTCGGGTCTGCCCCCACTTTCACGGGTTTCTTTCTTCTCTTTGGCCCCATGACTACAGCGAAGGCCTCGCGCCTCAGATTAAGACTTAGACGTCTGCACCGAATTTTGAAGCTTTGACATTATTTCGAGAGGGGTGGGTCGGGGAAAGGATGCTGGCCTCGTCTGGTGAAGGATTGTGGGTGCTCAAAGCATTTTTGGGGGGTGACCACAAAATGGTGCTGGTCTGGCCAGGCTGGCCGGGGTGGCTGTAGGAGGGACAGAGTGCGGGGTGCCCAGGACGGTGTCCACTCGTCCACCACGGTCGCTCCGTGCCACAACCACGGAGTCCCCCACCCCACGATTTATTTCATCCAGCTTCCTTCATTTTATTTTTATTTTTCCTTCGTTTTGCTCATGCCTTTGTCTTCCTAGGAAAATAGGATTTCCACTTTCAAAACCCGCCTCTCTGACTCCTAACCCCCCTTGCGATTGGAATCCCATCGAACTCCCTTATTAATTCAGGAAACACGGTTCATTGACAAATACTGAGTCTCCTCATCCAGATGTGCGGTTTGTTTCTCTGTGTATTGAAGTCTTCTAGAATGTTCTTTAATAAGATGGCGTGGGAGTTTTTCCTATAGATTTTGCAGTTATTTCTTGGCTTACTCCTAGATATTTTATAATTAAAAGAAAGCCGTGCGAAGAGGCCGTGTCTATATGTTTGCATGTTGAACTGTGCGTCCACACGTTCCCTTCTTGTATCTTTCCAGCCGCATGTGCTTGGACGTACTCTGCGTTTTGCTCTTTTCTAATTGCTTAATTTTTATTGTATCTTTATTAATTCCCTCTCGCTCTTCTTGGCTTCACTGTGTTTTTTTTAGCTCTCTGCTTTGACTGCTGTCTTCATTTAGTTTAGTTATTTCTTGTTCAAATATGAAAACATTTCAATCTCTCCTGTTTTTTCTCAGAGTGGAGACTTGGCTACATCCCATACATTTTTATGTGGACTGTTGTTTCCATCATATTTTATAAAAAAAAAAAAAAAAGCCTTGTACTTTCCGTTTTGATTTCTTCTTTGGCTGCAGCAATGTCACCCAGTGATTTTTCGTTTCTGGCAGGTTGGGATTTTTTATTTGTTTTTTAAATTTTGGTTCGGCTTTTGCTCTAAGGTCAGAGAATGTCATCCGTATAGTTTCTACATTTCGAGATTTATTGAAGTTTTTCCTTTGGCCTCTTGTGTATTTTGGATCTTCACAAGCACCCACAAACATCTGAAAACATCGCGTGTTCTCTGTCTTAGGGATACAGAATTGAATGTGTATCTTTGTCATGCGTCTCACAAATATTTATCGAATGCTCGCTAGCTGGCGAGCATGGCGCTGGGCACTGAAGACATGAAAAAAGAGCAAGACAGGTCTTGTCTGAGCTCCCCCCCCCCACGCCCCCCGCCGCTGCCCTGACTTACATACTAGTGGGAGTGGAGGAGGGGCAGTTAAACAGGTCATTGCAAACACCGACCATAAATTTTGTAATAAGGCAGGTAGAGTGTCCCAGAGAAGCCGTGAGGCAACCTGGAAGGTCTTTTTTGCAGGAAGAAATATCTAGGCTTAATGACATCTTAAATCCATTTTCTTCCTAGATTGTAGCGCTATGTTATTTAACGCAACAAGGTTCCTGGCTCTTAGCTCATCATTGCGGATGTTGGCTTTTATGCATATAAATACAAAATAAACTCTTCGTCCTACCTTATACCTTAAGTTCCATCCCTTAATGTTTCCAATAATCCTTCGTGTGGTTGTTCCTTTGGGTTTGCTGTACGCACACACACAGTACATTTGTGCGTGTGCCTCTCCGTATGTCTCTTCCGCAGACTTCTTTATGTTTTGTCTGGGGGATGGCGTGATTGGATTTTAGCTGTTCTTTCGAACTCCACGGAAATGACTCTAAATGCTCTTTATTCTCGTTACCGCCAAAGCGAGGGTCTGGGCCCCTCCGGTGAATATTTAAGTCAGTAATTAATTGTACGACAGCCAGTGAGTCACTTGCCACGTGCCGGTCACCGTTTGGAGCACTTCACAGAAATTAAATCCGTGGATTCTGAGGTAGGAGTTACGGTGCTCGTTTGCGGGTGAAGAAACCAAGACTCGGAGGCCAGGCGCGTGTCCTGGGTCTCGGCCTGGCTGCGGCGTGTCGTGGATTTCGCCCGGGGGCACCGCGGCTCTGGAGAGCGTGCGGGGTCACTCGACCCCACGCTGCCTCTCGGTTCCCACGGAGAGGCCGAAGCACTCTGGAAGCGGGGGCCCCCAGGCCGGGGGGCCGACGGTCTCGGTTTTCCCCGGGATGGAGAAGGTTCTGGGTGTCGGGGGAGGGGCTTTCAGCGCTAAGAGCCGGTCATCCCCGGGTGCCCGAGGCGCTCGCCGCACTGACCTCCGGCCTCTGCCTCCCCGCCGCCGTCCCGCAGAGGCCCGTAAAGACCTAGCTGGCTGGAGGACAAGGTAATCTGGGGGAGCTTCTGGAATTTAGGGGACGCGCTTCGATTTATAGCAAATGGGGGGACTAGTCAGTCCATGGCTCCTCGTACGACTCCCGCCCGCCTTCTGGCCGCACAGAGAAGTCCTGTGAGCAGACCAGACAATAGGGCCCTTCAGGGCGGGAGAAAGGGCCCTTTCACGCCTGCCCTGGACCTCTGTCCTTGGAGGGACCCTCCTCGTCCTGGGGGTTGGAGACTGTGGGAGGCTGTGGGAGGCTCAGAGCTGTAACCATGATGCCAGGGTTGGGGGGGGCCGTCAGCACAGCCTGTGGCCAACACTGGGCGTGGGGTCTCTGCAGGGAAAGCAGGGAGGGGGCGACCACAGGCCTGGGGGCTGTTTGGAGGCTGCTGGAGGAGGTCCTGCCCCCAGTGCGAGCTGGCCAGGAGGCGCCCACCTGCAGGCAGGCCCGGGCGGGAGGGGGGGGGGAGGGACGCGGGAGGAGGGGGGGAGGGGCGGGAAGGGGCAGAACCGTCTCCCAAGCGACCTCGCCTACTTGCTCAGGCGGTACCTTCTCTGTGGGCCTCATCCACTTCCTTCCAGAGAGGACCTCCCTGCCTTCGGTAGCCCCCACGTCACCTGGCGGGGAGCCGTCACCCCACCCGAAGGAGAGCTACGGGTGCTCGTGTTTGTCTGCCAGACCGGGTGAGAAAAACCGCCCGTCCTCGCCCTCCCTTCCGGGACTGGATGGAATTCTTCAGGGACCACGGGTTACCCACCGGACTAGCCACCTGCGGTCGGGATCCAGCCCACGACGGCTTGTCCCGTTGTGGGGAGGTCTCTCCGTTACCATTCAAGGAGTGGGGGAGGGAGTGGGAAGGGGTGTGGGGGGCTGCTCCCCGAGAGGAGGGTGTCGGATGCCCTGATGGAGAGGGGTAAGGCGCGTTCTCTCTGCGTCCGGCACGACCACGCAGGCACCCGATGAGTCACCGGAGCTGGGGTCTCTGTCTCTTCACCCCCTTCCTGGGGCAACCCTTCCCCTGGGGCCCCCGCACCCTCGCACAAATCGCAAGTCTCAGTGTCTTAGACTTGCAGCCTCGGCTGCTGTGGAAAGTCGAAGCGACTTCTAACCTGGTGTTGTTGCCACTGGCGGCCGAGGTCATGTCTCTCGGGAGGAGGTGAAGGTTAGGGGCGAGGTGGGGGCCTCGTCGTGAACCTCGGGCTCAGCTTCAGTGTGGTGTTGACCCGGCTTGCCTCTGGCCTGACAAGGCGCCTCCCGTAAGGCCTCTCCCCGCGTCTGAGTTCCTGGCTTCCTTCTCCTCCGCTTGGGGGGTGGGCAGGGGAGGGAGGGGAGCGACCTCCGGGACACCCGGTGGGCGCCGAGCGGCTGTGTGCGGGACTCAGGGACTCCGGTCCCGCCGGGGTGCAGGGAGGCTTCCTCGAGGAGCGGCGGCAGCTCAGCTGGGAGCTGTGACAGGGACAGGAGGACAGAGGTGGCTGCAGTGGGGACGGCGTGTCGCGGATTGAGGGGGGAGAACTGGGGCGGAGCACGCTCCCTCCCAGAGCGCGTCCATGGCTGGGACTTCTCCCCACCTCCCTGGGGCCACCGTGGTCCAGGGCCCCAGCGGGGTCCCCTGCTGCTCTTCCGACCCCGCCTGGCCTGTCCCACACTGCAACCAGAGTGACCGTGAAGAGAAAAGTCAGATCACATTGTGTCCCAGCCCCAAGCCTTCGGAGCCTCCCGGCTGTGCTGTCCGCACTCTTGACCTCTCCCGCAAGGGCGGAGACGCACCCGCTCTGCTCCTGCCGCCGGTGGAGCACTGAGCTGGCTCGCACCTCAGGGCCTTTGCACGTGCTCTTCTCGCTGCTCTGCCCTGATGCCCCATGTTCCCCTCTCTCGTTTCATCCAGGAGGGGAAGAGGACTCCCCAAACTGTGCCCATACACCCACCCGCCCCCATGTCCCACCCCTCCCTGCCTCATTCCTCTCCTGCTTTCTTCGTGGTTTCAGTTTTGTCTCGCATTAGATGATGGATTTGCCGGTTCCTTATTTAGTGTGTCCCTTCTGCACAGGACCAGAGGCGCCTGCTCACCACTCGGGCTGAGGCCGTGGACAGCTACGGGGACGCCACGCTCATTTGCACCTTCCCAGGGCTGAGCGTGGTTCCCGGTACGGACAGGCGGCCGGCAAAGGTTTGCCGAGCGAATGAGGCCTCGCGGAGGAGACGGGGTCTCGCGTTCTTCCCGTCCATCGGCGCCCTACGCCCACTTCTCAAAGTGTGGCCCCAGGCCGGCCGCTGCAGCCCCCCCCGGGAGTGTGTCAGAAAGGCAGGTGCGCAGACCTGCCCCTGAGCGGCTCCACGAGAAGCATTGGGGGGCCGAGTCGGTGAGACGACGTGTCTCCGCGAGGCCTCTGGGCGATGCACGGTCAAGTTTGAGAGCCTCCACTGTTGAGCGAGCCTGCGGGTGCCCTCCACGGTGGCCCTTGTACAAACGGCGGCTTCCGGCCAAGCCTGTCGTGGGCGAGGCCACTGAAGGACCACCTTGCCTTTCCTTTACCCATCCTGAGACCTTAGAGCGTTCTGGAAAATGGCCGTAGGCGGACGCGGCTCACCTTTGGGTCTCTGTGAGGCTTTTGCTGCGTCCTTGGGAAAGTGCCAGGCGGTTCGGGGAGGGTCTCCAAGGAGGACGCAGTCGGTTCCCCTCCTCGGTCCCCTGAGCCGGTTGGGGACCGTACGCCTATCCTTGCACCTGCTCGAAAAAAGTCCCGCAAGCCGGTGGCTTCAGCAACAGAAACGCATTCTCTGATATTTCCGGAGGCCAGAAGCTCCTGAGATCCGATGCTGGCAAGGTCGTTTCCTTCCAGAAGCTCCGAGGGAGGACCCGTTCCCTGCCTCCCTCCTGGCCTCTGGCGGCTGCCGGCCGCCCTCTGTCTCCGTCCTCCCCCGGCCTTCCTCTCCGTGTCCTTTCCTCTCGAGGTGCAGATTGCTGGCTTTGGGACCCCCTGAGGTCCACGAGCCTCCACCCGATCACGTCTCTAAGGACCCTCTTTCCAAATACGGCTCCAGGGGTTATGGCTTGGACGTAGCTTTGGAAGCCGGCCTTCTACCCACCGCTGGGAGGGAGGCCCAAGCCCTCGGAACAGTGTTGGGACAGGCCGGGTGGTCTGGGGAACAGAGGGAAATGGGAGTTCTTCTCCATCGCCGGGGCTCCCCGCTGCCGACGGTGCGTTTCCCACCCTTTGAGGCCGGGGTGACCGCTTGCTGCGCGTGTGCTGAGACACTCGACACCAACGCCCCTCGAGCTTGGCCGGCACTCAGCATCACGGGGCCGCCGGGCCCAAACCCAGAGGTCGATCAGTCTGTCTCAGTGCAGCCTGGGGGTCGATATTTCCAGGATGCTTCCCGGCCAGGTTTGGAAACTAATGCCTTGGCATCAAAGGACGGTTCTGTTCGATTAGGGTTGCCAGAAAAATTAGAGGACGCCCTGGTCGTGTGTGCATCTCAGAAAACAACAGTTTTTTTTTTTTTAGCATAAATATGTCCCAATATTATATAGGACGTACTTACACTAAACAAAAGTATTCCTCGTTTATTTGAAATTCAAATTAATTGGCATACTGTACTTTTCTTTTGAACTAAAGCTTGCCGTCCTGTACTAGGTGGTTTTCTTGGACTTCTTCCACCTTGAAGAGTCACGGGAGCGCCAAGGATCTATTAAGCACTTTCTGTGTTCCGGCCAGCGCTCCAGGCACCGGGAAAGCAGGAGCGAGAAGCCTCTGCCTTGCAGACCTCACGTCCTAGCTGGAGGTAGGGAAGGGGGTGCGAAGCTACAAAATGAGACAAATACGCAAGACACCTGGGCCAGCACAGGTGGCCACGAAGAAATGAGACAGTGACTAATGGGGGGAGGGGAGCGGCGAGCCAGAGTGGGCGGGGCAGGCGGCTCTGGAGGGCGCTCCGGGCTGAGACCTGGAGGAGGCGGAGCAGCCAGTCCTGAAAAGGGGGTCTAGGCAAGAGGAACAGCACGCACGGAGGCCGGGAGGTGGGAGCGAGCCTGGCGTGTCCCAAGAGGAGAAAGTCGGCTGGCAGAGCCTTGCTCTTGGCCAAGACGACGGGACCAAGGAGCCAGGTTACCTGGGCTCGTGGGTCTCGGGAAAGAGCAAACCCAGACAGGCACCTGCGTTTTCTGGGCAGCGGAAGCCCCTGGAGGGCTTTGGCCAGGGAGCAACCAGCTTGGGTCTGGGTTATACAAAGGTCGGGGGTTGGTGGGAGGTGAGCGGAGCAGAAGGGCTCGGTCTTCTGTCTTCCAGGCGAGCCCGGCCGGCGGGCTGGGCCAGGGCAGGAGTGGGAGAGCAGCAGAGACGTGGGAGTTTGGACGGATGCCCTTGGGGTCGAGCGGACAGGGCTGATACGGAATCGGACGCTGGGGGCGAGGGGAAGGGGCTCAGGAGTGGTTCCTGGGTGGTGGGTGCTGGTTCCAGTTGCCGTGCTGGAGAACCGGGGAGGGGCGGCTTTGGGATTGGGGCCCGGGGTCAGGAATTCTGTACCTCCAGCCAAGGAGAGCCCCGTGGAGGAAGGGGGACCAGGCTGGGAGCACACTCTGCACGCGTGCAGACTAGGGAGGCGGGAGGGATTCGGCTGCTCTTTGGGGCGTGCCAACCCTTTCCGCCCTGAAGCGTGATGACAGCATAACTATTTCAATGTGTCGCTCCCCCCTGGCTCTAGGAATTTTGACGCTCATGTGGTTGGCCAAGCACCGTGAAGCTTTAATAATAATGATAAACAGGAACCCTGAGCCGAAGATGGTGAGCCCGTCAGAAGGTGGGGGGGGGGGGACAGGAATTCAGGAACCTGCAGTTTCCCAGAAGTCTTTTCTGGGGTCGCTGCATCTGCTGTGTGTTTTCAATCATGAATCTTGGTGAGGACAGACTCGAATTGCTCTGAGGTCTTTCTTCAGGCTGGTCTGGTGCAGGGCATGGAAAGTAGAGAAATACCTAGGCTGGTGGCATCCCTTTTGATAAGAAAAAAAAAAAAGCTCTTTTTAATGGTCGATCCACCTCCTGGGCAAACAGCGGAGTCCAACCTTCCAGTCTGGCTGGGAACTGGCCCCAGGAGGGACAAGCCATCCTCAGAAAAGCCTCTGAGATGAGACCTGTGCCTTGAGGTTCATGCAAAGCAAATATATAAAGAACGCATTCAGCTGCAGGTTATAGAAGATCCACACCGCCCCCCCCCCCCCGGGTTCCTTATAAGCCAGACGGTGGGTAGGCAAGTTGTTGGTTCTGGGCTGAACTCTCAACTGTGTCCTCAGGGATCCAGCCTTAACTCTCTCTTTCTCTCTCTCTCTGTCTCTCTCTCTCTCTCTCTCTCAGGATTTGTGCTGTGCTGCCTTACCTGTCTCATGCTTTTGCCTCAGGTCACAAGATGGTGGCCGTAGCTCCAAGGGTTGTATCTGAGTTCCAGGCAAGAAGAAAACAGGAAGGGCTGTGTTAGCCACATGGCTCATTTAACAAAACAAGAAAAGTTTTCCCAGAAAGCCCACCACCAGAATCTTACTTGGAACGAAGTCACAAGACCCCTCCTACCTGCAAGGGAGGCCCAAAAAGTGGGAAGCTGGATTGAATTGGCTTGGGCGTTTCATGCCCCGCCTCCAGCCACTGACGCCCGGATCCAGCCTGGGATCCATTTACAAAAAAGAAAGGGGGCGGATGCTGGCCAGGGGTCTGGGAGTAGCTCCGACGCAGGATTGTCCTCACCATGGAACCTGCTACTGTCCCGGGCAAACAGAGGTGGCCGGTGTGGACCTCCTCTTGTAAAACGGAGTCCCCTTGTGCGTAAATGCGGATCGGCGAGTTAGGAAGGGTTCCGACCCAGCTCCTACAGTGACCGCCGCGGGCACGCGGGAGTGAAACAGGAGCCACGCATGTTAGTTGCTCGCTGCAGGCCTGCCTGGCCGGGGAAGTGGGATTTTATTTGCTAAGCCAAGAACCCTAGGAGGTGGGGACTATTGTTATTTTCATGACGCAAATGGGGAAACTCAGGCTTTTCAGAATCACTTGCCGTATGTCCAACAAGTCACAAGAGGCGGAGTTAGGATGCAGAAGGTTGGTTTCTCGAGTCCAGGCCTGTGAACAACTCAGCCCTGGCCTCTCCTCCCAGAGAAACCTGGTCACACTCAGGGTTCTTGCGTCTGAGGGGAGAACACAGACCCGGGGACACCAGGACTTGGGGCCAGTAACGCCATCGCCAGCCTTCTGTGCCAGACAGCGGTCACGGGCTCTGCGTCTGTCTGTCTGTCCCCCACTAACGTGGGCTCGTGGACGCGGGGAACGTGCCTGCCCCACGCGTTGTTGTGTCCGCCGAAAACAAACAGAACCGTCAGAAACGAGCCACGAAACTGAAGTCACAGGAGCAGTTGCGGCAAAATACAGATGCTGGTTTTCAATCGAGCCGCCTCCTACACGGGCAACTCCAAGTAGTGAGCTCTGGGGTGAAAAGGAGCCGGGAATTTTAAAAATTTAGCGAAGCGTGATGATTTTCCGGAGCAGCCTCGGGCCGGCCAGCTGGGATTAAAATCAGAGAGTAAACAATCGCGATTTAGATCTGGTGGCCTGGTTGGAGTTCTGGGATCCGGCCACGAGGGGGCAGCACCTGAGAGACGATGCCTCCAGGCAGGCGCTGCCTTCTCCCCCCGGGGCTTTGCGGTCCGCCTCCTTCATTTGGCTGGCGTCTCTTCTGTCCAACAACAGGCAAGCAGCAGAATTCTTAGAATTCACTCTCATGCCCCCAAAGGCCACAGAGGGCGAGAGAAGAGTTGGGGTACAGCTCGAAGTAGTCCAGGAAGGCTGCCTGGTGGAGGTGGATCTGGGTCTGGATGGGTCAAGGTCACTTGCACCACCTTCAACAATTCATCGCAGTGGTGGGGTACTGTTCTAGATGCAGGGGGCCGGGCAGAGACATCAGATGGGGCCTCTTGACGGGGCGAGGGGGGCGGCGGACCCAAGGAGACGCTCACGTAGCTATAATGGGAGACAGAAGTTGACGAAGGCAACAAAGAAAGGGCAAAAAGTTCAGATCGATCTTGAAGATGGGAGCTGGAGAAGTGTCCCAGAAAAGGAGGCGTTGCAGCCGGGCCCTGAGGAGGGGGCGTCACTAGTGAGGGTGGCCTGCGGGGTCTCACCCTGAGCTTTTTCCATCTGGGCTGAGAGGGGACACAAAGAAAGCAGTTACCACGTGGGGGGTGTGTATGCGTGTGTGTGTGTGCGCGTGTGTGTGCGTGCGTATGCGTGTGTGAGTGTGCGCGTGTGCACAGGCGTGTGCGTGCAGGTGCGCGCCCCCCTGCAGTGTGGTCAAGGATGCAAACTTTCATACTGAGCAAATCTGACTTCAAGTCTCAGGCTTGGCGGTTACGAGGCCGTCTCTCCCCGAAACTACTTAACCTTCTCGTTTTTACGTTTCCTCACCTACAACACGGGACGTAGTACTTGCCTTTACCTCCTAGTTTGTTCTGTCGGTAAATCACATAAACAAGAAAAAACTTGTCAATATCTCGGGCCCGGAATTCCACATCGCTTCTAACCTGGGGAGCGAGAGATATAAGGGCGTGTGTTCATTCATTTAACAGGTATTTATGGAGCGCCTACTCTGTCCCAGGCACGGTGCCTGGCGCTTGGGATAGAACAGACTGAAAACAGAGAAACACTCCTGCCCTCATGGAGCTACAGTGGAGGGATGGTGGATGGCGTAGTGAATCTAGCAGGCCAGGCGGGCCTGCATTTTATGGAGGAGAGAGGTCAGGGAGGAAGGCAGGACGTACCCGTTTGGAGGGGAGGTGGCTTTTGTGAATAGTTTGCTCGAGAAAGTCGCCTGCGGGCTTGCCTTGGAGATGCAGGAGCTAAGAAACCAATATCTTAGAAATGTCGATACCGACAGAAAATATAGATTTAGATATGTTTGGTAAAACCCGTAAAGAGAAACGGTAATCGGATTTCCAAAGTCTAAGGGGAAAACAAGGAAAACTTAACGCAGTAAAATTCAAGAAAAGAGACCACGTGGAGCGCATTCGGCGAAATCCGCCGGCAAATGCAGGCTGCCCAACAGGTGGGTTCATCAAGACTCTCAGATTTGATTTAAAGATTCTTTTTTTTTTTTAATTTTTTTAACGTTTATTTATTTTTGAGAGACAGAGACAGAACATGAGCAGGGGAAGGGCAGAGAGAGAGGGAGACACAGAATCCGAAGCAGTCTCCAGGCTCTGATGAGCCATCAGCACAGAGCCCGACACGGGGCTCGGACTCACAGACCGCGAGATCATGACCTGAGCCGAAGTCGGCCGCCTAACTGACTGAGCCACCCAGGTGCCCCTCAGATTTTATTTAAAACGCAAAAGCCAAACTGTTACCAAGAGAGGCGAAATGAAATGACCCGGCGAGGTTGACGATAAAGAGATGAATGAGGGCGCACTGGGCATCGCGAAGGGAAAAGCGAGTTGCAAAGGAATTGCTAAGACGAGACTGGGCAGAACTGAAGGCCAAAGGCAGAAAACAGGAGAAAGAGAAACGTTTTGTGTTGATAAAATCTACATCATTCCACCAGGAAGACATACAGGGACGGGGCGTGGATCTGAACCCCGCAAACGCTTGACCGAGTGTGGGCGCGCATACGAGATCTTGACCGAGCCAGGACCACGGTCGTGACCGACTCCAACACTCCCCTTTCAGAAGTCCATAGCTCGTCGGCCAATACGCAGAGAGAGAATTTCAGCAACACAATGAACAAGCTTGATTTATTAATTACGAATACAACTTTGTCCAAAGGAACCACCCCGTTCTCCTCCTCTGCCCGTTGAGTATTCTCAACATTCGGTAATGGCCTTGGCGTACTGGCAGGCCCCTTAGCTGCGGTGAGTAGAAACCTGACTCACACAGGGTTCAACTGGGAGGAAGTGTGTGAACCCACATGCGGGAGGTCCAGAAGAAGGTTGGACGCCAAGGTGACCGGGGGCTTCTGCCTCTCTTCGCTTGCTGTCCTTGACAGTGCCTCCATCCTAAGGCTGGGGAGATTAGCAACTGAGGCAGAGGCCCCTTCGTTCCCATCCACCGGGGAAGAGGGAGGAACTGCTCTTCCATCCATGGAATAAAAGTCCTCCTCTTTGGTCAGATTTGGGCTACCTGATGTCACGTGCCGGCCCTCGAATCTCAAAGATTTTGCCGAGAGAATGCACAGATTGTTTTATCCCTGGAATCTCGGGCGAGAGGGATGGAATCCTCACGATTGGCCAGGATCTCCCACGACCCGCGTCGAGAGCTGCACGGAGTCGGCTTCCTTATGGGCCGCCTGCAGAGAGGGATTCGGGAGCAAAATTAGGCTTGGGGTGGGAAGGAGGAAGGGGAGAAGGATACTGAGATCGAGTCAGGGCAGGCCGTGACTTTGGCCGAGAAGAAAACACTAACAAATTCCAGAAGGGAGATAACTTACAGGCCACGTTCTCTGAAAGTAATGTTTTATGATATTTGTAAGAAAACTAGATCCCGCCTCCCCTTAACAAAGTATAGGGGCGCCTGGATGGCTCAGTCTATTGAGCATCTGACTCCTGACTTCGGCTCAGGTCACGATCCCAGGGTCTTGGGATTGAGCCCCACGTTGGGCTCTGGGCTGAGCGTGGAGCCTGCTTGGGATTCTCTCTCTCCCTCTCTCTCTGCCCCTCTCCCTTCTCTCTCTGCTCGCATGCTCTCTTTCTCTAAAAAATATAAATAAATAAAATTAAAGCATATGTTATATGCCATAAAAGGCACGAATATTAAATATACACCTTGATGAATTTTCACACGTGTAAAACCACCCAGGACCGCCTAAAGATTCCCCCACACTGTTTCCTGGTCAATGTTCCCTCCCCAGAGGCAACCACGCTTCTGACTCTCACTATCAGGATGAGCTTGTCTGTTCTTGAATCTTACACGAATGGAGTCATGTAGCATCTAATCTGCTGCACTTGGCTTCTTTTGTTCCACACGGTGTCGGGGGCGTTGATACCTACTGTCGTGTATGTCAGTCTCGCCGTTTAATTCCATGCGGTATTTCTTTGTGTGAACTTACTACCATCTAATGAGCTTTTCTCTAGTTGATAGGTAATTTCACTGGGAAATTTTAAAATGTACTCTCCTAAATATTTTTTAGATTGAAGAGGAAATAAAACCTTAAATATTAGCTCTTCTAAATATGCATATATTGTAGCAACAACTTGGGTGTAGCCAAAGCTATATTCAGAGGAAAATCCATAGCCTAAAATACTTTTATTATTAAAAAAAAATGAGCAGATGTGAATAAACTGGTAATTGAAGCAAATAATATGGAAAAGAAACAATATAAATAAGCCAGGAAACAGAAAGTTCTTGGGGATTAAAACCGAAATTAAGAAAAGGAAGAAAGCTGATAAATAGTTGGTTATTTCAAAAGATGAAGAAAATAGACAACCATCTCATAAACTTGTGTTACAAAAAGAGTTAAAATAATATTTGCAACATAAAGAGAAAAGATACATGATTCCAGATATAAACAAGATTTTTAAAATTATAAACAAATTATTTATTTATTAAAAAATTTTTAAATGTTTTATTTATTTTTGAGAGAAAGAGAGACAGAGTATGAGCCAGGGAGGGGCAGAGGGAGAGGGAGACATAGAATCCTAAGCAAGCTCCAGGCTCTGAGCTGTCAGCGCAGAGCCCGACATGGGGCTCAAACTCATGAACTGAGAGATCGTGACCTGAGTCAAAGTCGAATACTTAAGCAACTGAGCCGCCCAGGCACCCCAAAGGGAATATTTAAAATCTAGTAAAAAAATAAATGCCTTTCTTAAATAATATAAATATGTAAAGCTGACACACACAAAAATAATATAAATGTGTAAAAGAAATCCCTACGGTTTTTCAACAACCATAGAAAAATTTTAAAGTGTATCAAAGATTGAGGCTCCTGTATGGCTCAGTCGGTTAAGTGTCTGACTTTGACTCGGGTCATGAGGTTCAGGAGTTCAAGCCCTGCCTCAGGCTCTGCGCTGGCACCTCAGAGCCTGGAGTCCACTTCAGATTCCGTGTCTCCTTCTCTCTCTGCACCGCCCTCCCCCCATGCTCTGTCTCTCTCAAAAATGAGTAAACATTAAAAAAATTTTTTAAAAGTGCATCAAAGATATATCATAAAAATATCTAATTTTTAAAAACTGTTTCTTTTTGAGAGAGAGAGCATGAGCAGGGGAGGGGCAGAGAGAGGGAGAGAGAAAGACAGAGGCTCCAAAGTAGGCTCTGCCCTGACAGCCCTGAGCCCGATGCGGGGCTTGAACTCATGAACCCTGAGATCATGACCTGAGCCGCAGTTGGATGCTCAACCGACTGAGCCATCCAGTTGTCCCTTTCACAAAAAATGCTTTAAATGAATCTGATTTTTTGTGGGCTCAAGCTAATCTTCAAAGAAGAGGTAATTCCATTTAAACTTTATCGACCATTGATAAAGAGGAAAATCTTCTCAATTAATTTTATGAGGCTGGCAAGCTCTGGGCACCCAACTTTGATAAACCGGCTTACAAACAGAACCACTTGGCCCTGAGTTCTGGCCCAGGTATCACCAATTGGAAATATGGGGCTCCAGTTGGCAGGATCTGGCTTTTCAAAGGAGGCCAACGATCGAATGTTTGTGTGTAATTTCCCAATTCTTCTGTGTTGGCAACCAATGCATCTTGTTTTAACACCCAACAGGGACCAAATCAAATCTGCTGACTGGCTTTGGCCACCATTTTGCAACCTTTATTCAAATGGACTTGGACCCAAGTTTCGAAGCATATTCTGCTTCATTCCGTAGGAATATGATGTGAGCCCCATGTATAATTTTAAATTTTCTAGTAAAAAATTAAAAACATGCTGAAAAATAGAAACAGATGAAATTAATTTTTAAAACATGTGCTATGTATATCCAAAACGTATCACTTCAGCGTGTAAAAACACAACCATTTTTGGTGAGATGTTTTGCATTCTTTTTGTTTTGTTTTAATTCCTTGAAATCTAGAGTGTGTGTTTTATATTTACATAGCACATTCCAATTTAGCCACTACATTTTTATCAAAAATAATTGATCCGTATTGGGATTTTGTAAAGCTTACGGTTGAAAACACTAGATTCCTCTGTCTAAATTATTCCAAACATGCTGAAAAGCTATCCGATAACTAACTTGAGCATAAAAAGTCATTTTCCTTTAATATTTGGGTCTCCATTGACAAACCTGGACGACCTTTTTAAAAGTGATTTGACTTTGGAGTAAAAGCGTAAGTAAATTTACTAACTCTTGTGCTAATCCAGGGTTAATCAACACCGAATGCAATAGAAGAGTTCTGTAAATGGAAAAGCAGCTTTAAATTTATCGTTATCAACGGAGAGCTCTTCAACTTTTTCTTACGATTTTTGCAGCCAATTTACATAATGCCTTCAACTGCGATTAAAATCTGCTTTGTGTTGATTGATTCCCACTGGAGAAAGATGAGTCATTATTATTGACTTGTATTAGGAAAGGTTTGAAGTTCAGCAGAAATTCTTATACCTGGGTAGCGAGGTCGCTACTAAGCTTTGCTTTTTTTGGAGCTTAGAGTTTAACTCTTTCTCATGTTGTGTGATAACAATGAGAAAACTTGAAAGCAAGCCATGTTTTTTTTTTTGGGTCCTTAATTTTTGAATATTTGGCACCTCTATCTTTTATTTCAAAGAAATCGTGAATTGGAGTTAACACTACTACACTGGTAGACAACACTACGAGTCTTCATAAAACTCATGACTCGACAAATAAGCAAAGAGCACAAGGCCGTAAGTTTATCGTCTTCTCTGTCTTTTCGAGTTCTATAAGCTGACGAGGATTCATAGAGTTTGTACATAAATACTAAATGTCTGTAACTCTTAAATCCCTGACCCTTTTCGGAGTCCTCTTCAGATAACGGAACACACGTATTTTGTGTGTCTCGCGGAGTAGAACAGAACATGAAGGGAAACATCAGTCTCAGGTTTTAAAATTCCAGTAAATCTGAATTTTTGATCTAACAAAGCCGAAGCATCAGCTGTCGTCATAGAAACGGATTTTGTTATTTCTAGCTGAAATTCTCTTTTGACAGATGTACAAAATGCAAAAGTATCTATGCCAAGAGTTCTGTGTTTTTAAAACTCAGATAATTTTTTAGAGAAGTTTTATTAAATTCACCGAAAAATCGAGGCAAAGGTACGGAGATTTCCCATATACACCTCTGGCTCCCACCTCCCTCCGTTTTCTCCATTGTCAACGTGCCCCGCCAGAGTAGTGCGCGTGTTACGGTCGCTGGATCTCCACGGGCAGCTCGGAATCACCCACAGCCCACAGTTTACATTATGGTTCATCCTTGGTGTTGTTCATTCGATGGGTTGTACGCATTTGTCTGTGGGTAGGACACGTGTCCACCATTATGGTACCATGCAGAGTATTTTCTCGGCCCTAAAAATCCTCTTGTTCTACTTTCATCCCTCCCCGCGAATACCCCCAATCCCTGATACCTTCTGATCTCTTACCTGGCTCCAGAGCTTTGCCTTTTCCAGAAAAATCATAGAGTTGGAATCATACGGAATGTAGCCTTTTCAGATTGGCTGCTTTCACTTCGTAGTAGGCGGTTAACAGTCCTCCACCTTCTTTCCTGGCTTGATAGCTCATGGCTTTATAGCCCTGAAAAATATTCCATCCTCCGGATGGACCACAGTTCATTTATCTCCTCATCGACCAAAAGACGTCTTGGCTGCTTTCACGTTTTGCCAGTTTAGCCGCTCTACACATCCACGTGCGGGTGTTTCTGTGGATGGAAGCCTTCTGCCCCTTTGGGTGAACGGAAGGACTGTGAGCGCTGGACGCTGTGGTAAGAGTACGCTTAGTTTCGGGAGAAACCATCAAGCTCTTCCCAAGAGGCTGCGCCATGTTGCCTTCCCGCCAGCGACCGACGGGAGGTCTCCGACGTCTGGGGTCGTCGGGGTTCCGGATGCGGGCCCTTCTGAGAGGTGCGTGGTGCGATCTCATGGACGCGGTTTGCATTTCCCTGCCGACCTGCGATGCGGGGCAACCTTTCAGGTGCTTGTTTGCCACTGGCGCGTCTTCTTTGGCGAGGTGTCTTGCTAAGGTCTTAGGACCGCTTTTGAGTTGAGTCGGCTGTTTTCTTATTGTTGAGTTTGCAGAGTCCTTTGCGGGTTTCGGACAACAGTCTTTAGCGGGTGTGTCATTTGCAAATATTTTTCTCCCCGTCTGTGGCTCGATTGGGATTTTGATTAGATTAAGGTGAGAAGAACTCATATCTTTTTTTTTTTATTTTAACGTTTATTTATATTTGAGAGAGAGAGACACACACACAGAACCCGAAACAGGCTCCAGGCTCTGAGCTGTCAGCACAGAGCCCAACACGGGGCTCGAACTTATGAACCATGAGAGCATGGACTGAACCGAATTCGGACGCTTAACTGACTGAGCCCCCCGGGCGCCCCAGGATGAACTCACATCTTAATATTGGGTCTTCCTCCTGTCCACACGGAGTATCTCTCCATTTGTTTAATTCTTTGATTTTGTTTATCAGGGTTTTGTAGTTTTCCTCATTTTCTGTGATAATTATACCCAGGCATTTCATTGTGGGGGGTGCTGGTGTAAATGGTATTGCGTTTTTAATTTCAAATTCCACTTGTGCGTGGCCGGTGTGCAGTGAAGGGATTGGGCTTTGCCTGTTAACCTGCATCCCGACACCTCGCTCTGGCTACTATTCGTTCCAGGTTTGTTTGCCTTTTTAATCAACTCCTTCAGACTTTCCACATAGACGATCACGGCATCTGTGAGCAAAGACAGTTTTATTTTTTCCTCGCCAATCCCTAAACCTTTTGTTTCCTTTTCTCGTCCTTACTCCATTAGCTGAGACTTCCACCCTTTGATATTTTTCGAAAGGTTTTGAATTCTATAGTCAACTGTTTGCTGGTTTAATTGAAGATCTTATCCTCTGCCCCAAATATCTTTTCTTTTTTCTTTTTTTTTTTTAAACGTTTATTTATTTTTGAGAGACAGAGAGGCAGAGCACAAGCAGGGGAGGGGCAGAGAGGGAGAGAGACACAGAATCCGAAGCAGGCTCCAGGCTCTGAGCTCTCAGCACAGAGCCGGATGTGGGGCTTGAACCCATGAACGGTGAGATCATGACCTGAGCCAAAGTCGGACGCTTAACCGACTGAGCCACCCAGGTGCCCCCCAAATATCTTTTCAAATGCTTCCCCCCCACTTCTAACAAAAACTTTTTAGCAGGCATAATAATTAAAAAATAATTTCTCCACCTAAAATGGTTTCCTTTTTCTGTGCCAGGATTTTCAGGTCCTTGTGTAGCTGGCCAGGGCTGCTGTTTGGTTCATTAAAATTTTTTTGTTTAGAAATTTTATTTCTTTTGGATTCTTGTTGACTTTTGTTTTTGCTTTTGTTTCTTTCTGGTGGGTGGAAGTTTCTTTTCTTTTTCTTTTTAAAAAATTTTTTAATGTTTATTCATAGCTGAGTGAGAGAGACAGAGACAGAGCGTGGGCAGGGGTGGGGCTGAGAGAGAGGGAGACACAGAATCTGAAGCAGGCTCCAGGCTCTGAGCTGTCAGCACGGAGCCCGACGCGGGGCTCGAACTCATGAACTGTGAGATCATGACCTGAGCCGAAGTCGGACGCTCAACCGACTGAGCCCCCCAGGTGCCCCGGGAGGAAGTTTCTTTTCAAATTCATGATGTATTTGCTAAAAGTGTCTGTTACTATTGTTCATTTTATTATTTCGCCCAACAAATAAAAAGCCTCCCCTCCCACCCCCCCCACCCCCGGCAAATCAAATCGCGGTTACCATTCATCGTGAAATTTGTGATGTTTTAGATTTTCTTTCTTTCTCTCCACGTCTACTTGATTCTCCATGAGTAGGATTCCCCCATTTTAAGCCCCAAAACCTATTCATACTTGTTTTTTTAACTAGAAAAATAACTTAATTATGTTAAAATTAAAATAATAAGAATTTCAAGGTAAGTACTTACATGTCACGGTAACCTGTGCTCTCTGTATGAGCTATTTAGATAAAGACATGACAGGGTTGCATTCGTGTGTAGAAAAATAATCACCCCAACTGAATCCATCCGTCGAAACCAACTAGGCCACCCTGTGTTTATGGGGAATATTCGAAATAGGGCGCTTGCCCAGCTCCAGCCCAGTACGACAGTAGCGTCTCACGGGATGGAAAGGTTCATGCGGACTGGCCTGCGGTAGCCAGAATAACGGCCCCCAAGGATGTCTGTCCTGGTCCCCGGAGCCTGTGACTGTATCACCCTCCGCGGCACTGGGGAACTAAGGTAACGGATGCGCTCGCTGGAAGGTGGCAGATCGGCCGACCCTGAAATGAGGAGACTGTCCTGTTATCAGGGTGGCCCTGTGAAACGAAAATGGTCTCTAAAAGGAGAAAATCACTCATGGTTAGTGGTCAGAGGGAGCGAGGGCACGGAAGAATCCTGAGAGCGATGCAGCCTTCGAAGGCGGAGATGGCACCGAGGACGTGGGTGGTCTCGAGAAGCTGGCAACGCAAGGAAAGGGGCCCCCCTCTAGAGCCTCCGGGGAGGAACACGGCCTGCGGACACCCTGACCGCCCCCCGACCCGTGCCGGCCTTCGGCTCTCCCAACCTGGGAGAGAAAACATTCGCATCGTGTTTAAGCTGTCCAGTGTCCGGTGATCTACCTTGGCCGCGATAGGAAATGAATGTGGTAGTTTTACGGAACAATGAAGTCCCGTAGAAACCCATTGACTGTGTTAACGTTCAAGTTTATGAAAGTCAGATAAAACTGAAAAAGTCAGCTCTCCGGTGGCACCATCCACCCTGCAGGCGCTCAGAGACCGCACGGTCCTCGTGGCTGCTGCACCGCGTGGCCCGCGTCTTGGTGGTGGGCGGCTCTGAGAGGGGAGGCTGGGGCGTGGGTGGGACCCCACGTGCAGGTACCGGTGACCCTCTGGGAACAGCGGACCTGTGTTTTGATGGCAGAAGCTTTCAATCTCAAGATCTGTTTCAGGGTTGTGTTTGGAGCCCCCCGTGTTTGGAGACGGCGTGCCGGCTGGGGAGGGGACAGCATCTGAATGGAAACTGATGTCTTCCACAGGATACGGGAGGGGCACGTCACCCCAATGTCTACAGCAGCACTACCGACAACAGCCAGAGTACGGAAAGAGCCCAAATGTCCGTCGACTGACAGATGGATAAAGAAGATGTACACACACACAATGGAATATTACTCGGCGATGAAGAAGAGTGAAATCTTTCCATTTGCAGCAAGGTGGACGGAACGAGAGGGTGTTCTGCTGAGTGAGGGAAGTCAGTCAGAGAAAGACAGATACCATATGCTTTCGCTCATAGGTGGAATTTAAGAAACAAAAAGGATGAACATTGGGGAAGGGAAGTAAAAATAACATAAAAACAGAGAGGGAGACAAACCATAGGAGACTCTTAAATACAGAGAACAAACAGAGGGCTGCGGAGGGGTGTCGGCGAGGGGATGGGCTAGATGGGTGATGGGCATTAAGGAGGACACCGCTTTGGATGAGCACTGGGCGGTACGTGTAAGTGATAAAACACTAAATTCTATTCCTGAAATCATTATTATACTATATATATATATTTTTTTGATGTTTATTTTTGAGAGAGAGAGAGAGAGAAAGAGATTGAGTGTGTGAATGGGGGAGGGGCAGAGAGAGAGAGAGAGAGAGAGAGACAGAATCCGAAGCGGGCTTCAGGCTCTGAGCGGTCAGCACAGAGCCGGACGCGGGGCTGGAACCCAGGAACCATGAGATCATGACTTGAGCTGAAGTCCGGCACCTAATCAACTGAGCCACCCCAGCGCCCCTACACTATATGTTACCTAACTCGGATTTAAGTTTCTTTTTAAAAAAAAGAAAAAAAAAATAGAAACTCCCATCTTTGTTTTGCGGACTCAGACCTAAGACACAGCCGGTGGTTGTTGAAGGAGGCATCTGAGCGCCAGGATCTCCCGTGGACTTTTCCAGGCCCTGACTCTGCTCCAGGCGGGGCTTCTGGAAGGGCTGCTGAAACACACCACTTCTGCGTGGGCTTTGCTTTCCATCCCCTCTTGGGGACGTAGCTGCCTAGAGAGGAAGCCCACCTCCAGCCCCCCTGCCCAGTGCCAGCGCAAGCCCGGGGTGGACGAGCGGGGAGGGGGTCGGGTCGAAACAGCTGCGGGGCTCAGCGGAACCGGGGACCACCAAACACGAGCCCAGAGAGGCCTTGGGAGGCGACAAGCAGGGGAGAGGGAACGAGTCAGGTCAGGGCCGGCCGGGGTTTACTGCTCGTTTCTGTGATCAAAGAAAACACCCCAGGACCCGCTTGGAGCTTGAGGGGATGGGGGTTCACGGCCGGGGGGCGGGGCACGCAGCCTTGGGAGTTTGTGGGAGAAACACAACCCCAGCGCTATTTCTGGAATTCATCCCAGCCAAGGCTGCAGCGTCCCGGGGGGGTCGTTTTTCTTCTCTCCGTCCCCCCTCCTCTCCCCTCTTCTCTCCCCTCCCTCTCTTCCCCTCCTCCCTTCCCTCCCTGCCTTCCTGCATGTTCCTTCTGCAAAGCCACTGCCCCTCCCTTCTCCTCTCTCGGCTTCTCTCCCGTTCTCGTGTCCGTCCGCGTTTCCACTCCCTCTCTTTCTCTTCTTGGCGACCCCGGGCTTGGCCTCTGGGCAACATGGCCACACCTGCGACTAAACCAGGGGCGAGGGGCCCACTCGCTTCTACTTTTTACTTAAAATCTTAATGACTTGTCCTTTTTCACGTCAAGCAGCATCTTTATTGAAAGCAGATGAAAAAAACAAGGAAAGCATAAAAGGAAAAGAGAAACCGCCTGCAACTGATCTAATTCGAGGAAAATACTCACCATCGTGGTGTATTTCTTTGACATCTTTGTCGCGTGTGTGCACGTGTGCCGTGTATGTGCATACGTGTGTGTGTGTGTGTGTGTGGTTGGGAAGTGTGGGGACAAAGACGGAGGCCTTGGGGTAGTTTCATATCCTTTTTTTTTCTTTTTGCACATGGTACTGTGTCATAGACATTCTCTCACAGTGCTAAGGGTTTTATTTTTTGTTTTTTATTTTAATATATATTTTTTTAATGTTTATTTATATTTGAGACAGAGAGAGACAGAGCATGAGTGGGGGAGGAGCAGAGAGAGAGGGAGACACAGAATCGGAAGCAGGCTCCAGGCTCTGAGCTGTCAGCACAGAGCCCGACGTGGGGCTCGAACTCACAGACTGCGAGATCATGACCTGAGCCGAAGTCGGACGCTCAACCGACTGAGCCACCCAGGCGCCACCTTGTTTTTTATTTTAAAACTTATATACTTATTTTGAGTGTGAGAGAGACAGCACGAGCCTGTACACAGGCAGGGGAGAGGCAGAGAGAGAGGGAGAGAAAGAATACCAAGCAAGCTCTGCACTGGCGACCCTGACCCGATGAGGGGCTCAAACCCATGAACCGCGAGATCCTGACCTGAGCCAAAACCAAGAGTCGGTCACTAAACCGACTGAGCCATCCAAGTGCCTTCATTAATAAGAGTTTAAAAAAAAATAGTTAGGGCGCCTGGGTGGCTCAGTCGGTTGAGCGTCCGACTTCGGCTCAGGTCATGATCTCACCATTCCCGAGTTCAAGCCCCGCGTCGGGCTCTGTGCTGACAGCTCAGAGCCTGGAGCCTGTTTCAGATTCTTTGTCTCCCTCTCTGTCTGTGGCCCTCCCCTGCTCATGCTCTGTCTGTCTCTCTCTCTCAAAGATAAATAAACATTAAAAAAAAAAAAAATTTTAAAAAAAAATAGTTAACGGTTGAAGAGTTTTTCATTGTGCAGCTATGCTATCACCGACTTGTTTATATGGCTCCTAGTTGTTGTTTTCCCCCCCAGAGATTGCTACTTTTTATATTGTATTTTGGGTGGCAAGGTGACTATCTGAAAGACTACATTTTCTAATCCTTATTGCCGCCAGGGCTAGAAGTTGTGTGTTTGCTCTTCTAAGATTGCATGTAAAGAGAGTCTCTCCTTTTTTCCTACGTGCAATGCAGACAATATGGCCGGGGCACCAGCAGCCATCTTGGACCTTAGGATGACCTTGAAGAAATAAGCTATGCACCGAGGACAGAGGAATCCAAGGGTGGGTCCCAGAGAACGGGGTGTGGTTGCCACAGCAGCTCTGGACCGTCTACTTCCGGATTCCTTTTATGTGCAGGAGAAAGAAACTTCCTTACTACTTGCTTTCCGTCTCCTGTTAGCAGCCGAGTATAATTCCTACAACAGTATTCTATATACAATATTGAAATGCAACAACTATTTATTGAATGTCTACTCTGTACCAGTTGCCACTGATAGAAGGACATACCAGTGAGCGAAACATAGAAAGTTCCCTGCATGCAGGGGGCTGACAGTCTACTGGGGAAAGACAGATGATTAAAAGCGAAACAAGTGAAAAAATTTGGTGGCCTTGATCGTAAGTGCTAAGGAGAAAAATAAAGGAGGCTAAGGGGTGATGGTGAAATTCTGGGGAACTCAGGGAAAACCTCCCCAAGATAATTATTCTCTTCCCT
Organism: Paguma larvata; assembly: GCA_030068075.1. Lineage (NCBI taxonomy): Eukaryota > Metazoa > Chordata > Mammalia > Carnivora > Viverridae > Paguma > Paguma larvata. The sequence continues at coordinate 44,510,598 of CM057844.1, read as the reverse complement.
GTGAATTCAAAATAGCATCGTGATAGCACTTTTCACATTGTTTAAGGCTTAGAAATTAGCGGCTAATGGGGTTTTAGAAGAGTTGGTGACTAGACTCTTTTCACGAGCCGTGTCGCTGACATATAATTAGCTGAGCTTCTCTCCGCTGCAGGTGCATGACACTCAACTCAAATAGGCCTACTGAAACTGGGGAACAAACACTCTGACTCACAAAATTAAAATATCCAAGGGGTGGTCCGGGCATGGCTGACTCCAGGTGCTCGGAAGTGGTGCCAGGAATCTGTCCTCCCCGGTTCCCTGTCTTGCTTCCCTGTGCGTTGGTGCCATGCACCCAGCTCGGGAGGGGAGGCGGCCTCCTGCGAACGCCGAGCGAGGTCCAGCTGCCTGGAGCGGAGGGGGAGGCTCGCTCCCAGTGGTGGCCACAAACATCCCAGGGCTCACTCTCATTGGCCGGACTTGGGTCACATGCCTCTTTTGGAACCAATCCGTGGGCCCGACCGGAGTCAGACAAGCCGATGGGCGGGCCCTGCGGCCTGGACTCCCTCCAGCTGGAGGACTGGGCATGCGCGTGGGGCTGAGAGCCCGGGCGCTGAGCAGAGGAGGCCGCAGCTCCGGCCTGCAGGGGCGCAGCGTGCGGAGCAGGCTCTCCTGCAGCCCCTCCGCCCTTGGGAGAAGTCAGATCCGTTTTCTACTTGCTCTCCTTTCGCCTATTCATTGTTTCCCCCCACTTTACAAATGAGCAACCAGATGCCCAAAGACCATAAATTATAAACGAGCTTTTCAAATGAGGCGAGTGATGGCAATGAATGAAATCTAATTAAGCAGCGTGAGATCTAAGTGGTATTGTTATCGGAGTGCCGCGTTCACGGAGCGTCTGCTCGGCTTCTAATCTGTTACGTGAGTTAGTCGGAGGTGAGCTCCGTTCGCATTGACACCGAGCTCAGTCCCTTTGGCGGCGGCGGGAGGTTAAGTGCGGCCGCACGAAGGGGAGGGACGCGAATGCTTGAGCGCCGTGAACGGCCCTGTCCCGACCCCGGCAGGTGCGCGTTCCCCTCTCAGCCCGCGTCACAGAGGGCGCTGGGGGATTTGGGGTCCCAACTTTAAGAAGCACGATTGTCGGCTTTTCAACATCTCCTGGGATTTCCAGAGCTTGGCGCTGGCATCCGCCTTTTCCGTAAACCCAGAATGGTGTCGCCAGCGGATCCCGCGTGCCAGGCCCTGCCCACCGAGGGGGAGAGATGGGCGCGCTCCCCGCCCTCCCCGAGCCCCCAGGCTGCGCCCCTTCAGGTGGTCACGATCTGTCTTCGGGGAAAAACGAGGGGATGCTGAGCTGTTGGGCACGCGGGTCTCTACAGAGAGGTGCTTGGTAAGGAGGCCCCAGGAGGCTCCAGGGTGGGGGTGGGGGCGTCAGCAGGTGGTTGCAGAGTGCGTCCCGGGGAAGCTCCGGTCTCCGTGGGGAGGTCCCCGTGGAGGCCACTCGTTGGGTTGACCACTTTTGCTTCTTTGGGTCGGGGTGACTTTGGCTAACTGAACTTCAGCTGGGGTCGGGGTTTCAGCTATACTCCCTCCTTCCCCAGCTGAGGAGGCTGTGAACGCACAGGCTGGGCGGAATGCTCACCGCGGTGGGAGCAGGAGGGTCTGGCCAGTGCCCCGGCTGGCTCTCCCCGCATCCCTCGGGTGAGAGCTCAGCGTCCCCTCCAAAGCCGGCTGGGCACCGTGGCCTTGGTTGAGCTCCGTGTGCTCCCGTCTTGGGCCCCAACCTTGCAGAGTGTGGGGCTTCTTTTTCCTCCCAGGACAGACTCGGGAGAGGAAGTGGCAGTTCTCCATACTTCTCCAGGCTCCAGCTCGCTGTCCTCGCGACCCCACCTGCTTCCCGCTCTTTGGGCCGAGGGAGGCTCCTTCCTTCCCAGGAGGCAAAGCATCTCAGAATCACAAGGAAGAAGCCGGAGAGAGATTCGTTTGGCACTTCTTGGCAGGTCCGCCCAGTTTTCTCTCCGCGGTCAGTTCTCTCAGGATCAGCCGGGCAGGAAGTGGGCGACGAAGCGGAAAGAGCCCGGGTCTCGATCCCGCGCAGCCCTCGTGGGCCGTGTGGCCTTGGGCGACTCACTCACGCTCTCCGAAACTGTCTGCCTCTCTGTCTGTGCTCATAGAGCACTAACGTTAGTCCTTTTCTTTGGGGAAAATGCAGGTTTTCACAAGTGCCCACCTCTGGGTTAACCTCAAGGAGCCCTCGGTGGCCTTGAGCACCTGCGACTCCGCGTACCTGTAACTGTACGTGTCCCCTCCCTATTCCACCCTCACTCCTCTCCGGGGCTGGCCGCACCGCGCCTCTCGCCTCCGCTGGAGAGAAACCCATTTCGCCATCGGAACAGCTCTGAGCGGAGCCGGCGCACACAGCAGTCGTCTGTCTGTGACATGTTTTGGGGTGTCTTTATTCACTATGGTTCTCGAAACATCGGGTCCCTTCCAGGCAGACCCGCTAGGGGCTGAAGAGCAGAGAGAGCTTTGCAGAGCTGTTCCACCAAGCGCGGTCCCGGGGCCAGCAGCAGCAGGCATCGCCCAGGAGCTGGTTAGAAATAGAGTCTTGGGCCCCGCCCCCTGCCCCCCTCCCTGCCCCCCTGCGTCAGCACCTGCGTGGGACATGGTACCCAAGGCGTTCTGGGCACATCACAGTGTGAGTGGCATGGAGCTGACACCCGTCCCCTCTCCCTCAGCAGTTGGTCCAGCCATCAATGCCTTTGGGCCTCTGGGCTGACCTCCCTTGCTGGGGGTGGGGACATAAGAGACCCAACCTGGGTGCGGTCTCTGGCCGTGGGGGTAGGGAGTGAGGAGGGGGAGCTGGGGGTTCTCTGGGAGCCCAGCAAAGGTGCCGGGTGTCTGGGGCTGAGCGACCCCCTGAGGGCTGGCACAAGAGATTGGGCGGCCTGGGCGCGGTCCCAGGGGGAGCCACCCACCACTCAGAAGTCACTGCTCATTTGCGCCCCCGGCACCGCTCAGGGCTCTGACGGAAAGGAGCACAGCTGGGGCCTGGGGAATGTGCCAAGGGGCCTGTGTGAGTGCCCTGGGGCTTCTAGAACAAACGACCACAAACTGGGTGACTTGAAACAACAGAAAGGTATTCTCTCACGGTTCTGGAGGCCGGAAGTCCGAAATCACGGTTCTGGCGGGCTGTACCTCCGTCTGCAGGCTCCCTGGGAGAGTCTGCGCCTTGTCCCTTCCAGCGTCTGGTGGCTCCCGATGGTCCCGGCTTGCGGCCGCGTCGCTCCATTCTCTGCCTGTGTTGTCATATGGCCTCCTCCCGTGCGTGCGTCTCTGTCTGCCTCCTTTCCTCTCCTTCGAGGACCTCAGTCAGCGGTTTCAGGTCCTATTCTAATCAAATATGCTCTTAATTACATCTGCAAGGATGCTACTTCTAAACAAAGTCACCTTCTACGGTGCGGGGTGGGCACGAATCTTGAGGGGACACCACTCGAGCCCCTACGGCATCCAATAGGACTTCTCAGAAGTGTCGGCGTATTCTCTCTATCTGCTTTCTTTCTTCGTTCGCTATTAAGGGTAAAAAAAAAAAAGAAAGTTAATTGGGGTCTTGAACGGATTTGAAATCGCCCTCCTCCCACAGAAGCCTCAGCCCCGTTTGAATTTTGGCTGCGAGATCGCATTCGATGACTGGGGACAAAGAAGGGAGATCCGGAGGCGAAGGCTCATTAAATATTAATATTTAGTAATAATCTGGGGTGCAGAGCGGCCCGGGCCCTGGCAGAAGCCGAGGGCACGCTTCCTCCAGTGCCGTCTGGTACAAAGGACACGGTTAATGATCTCTTGCCTAATGTGATAAAGCTCGAAAAAGTCGTTCTCTGAGCAGCGCCTTGAGGGTCCTGTGTCCCCTGGGTTCATTTCCGGGGTCTCGGCACCGGCCGCGGCAGCCACCACCGTCTTGACCTGGTGAGAATCTGAGCCCAGCAGGTAGGGGGCGAGGTTACCGTCTACAGTCGTCTTCCGGTGGTGTGTCTCCACCCGTTCCAGTCTCCCTTGGCTCTAAACCGGGAATTAATTTAGTCAGCAGGTGCATGTCCCACGCCACTGTGCGTGGGATGCTGGGGTTTAGTGGCAAGTGAGGCAGACGTGGTCTCTGTCCTGGCAAAGCTCTCCTTTAAATAAGACACAATGACAAGTATATAATCTAAGCAGGGTGACGCCAGGTGGGGAGAGGTGCCGGAAGGAAGGACGGCGAGATAGGTGTATGGAGAGTCTGGCGGTCATGCAGTAGTTTTAACTGAGCAATCAGGGAGGACTGCTCAGAGGAAGTGGCATTTGAGCGAGGGAAAGAAACGGGACTATTTTGGGGGAAGAGAAATCCAGACAAGAATCCTGCAGGTGCGAGGGCCCCGAGGGGGGCCCTTGGGGGAGAGCCGCGCGGGTGACGGGGCAGGGGGATGAGCCATGAGACAGAGTTGGGGGCAGATCACAGGGGCCCCGATGAAAGAGGCTTCAGCAGTGTGGCCTTTTAGTGTCCCTGCCCCTGGCTGCTCTCTGGGCACGTGAGGAAGAAGGAGGCAGCTCGTTCACGCCCTCGCGCATTCCTGCGTTAGTTCTTTCAGAATCGCGCTCCTGCGGGGGTCAGAGGGGACCAGAGGGGACCAGAGAGGACCGGTCCTGCCCGCGGATGCGCACGGCCCAGCTCGGCCCTGTGGGCTTCGGTCCACTCTTTGAGTAGAAAGGTCCCTATACAGGAGTCGGTCGCTAGGGCCTTCCTGGGAAAAACAGGTGTGGGGCCACTCAGCCTTGGGGTCCCAATGACAAACCTCCGCTTTTCATATTTTTATTTATGTGATGTTCAAGGCCCCGCCTCGTTCCCAAAGGACCTTGAGGCCTTATAATAAGAGGCAAAGAAATGGCGAAACCTGAACACCAAGAGACACATCAGTGGCCAGACGCCCCTCACTGACCCGTCACTCTGCCGCCCGTCCCCCACCTCCCCTCCCCCATCCGGACGGAGAGGCAGGTGGAGTCCGACCCGATCCTCAGACCCCTTCCCGCTGGCAGACGCTTCCGGCCAGTAGGGGAGCTTGGATTTCCTTCATGGAGGGTCGGAGCTCCAGTGCTTGAAAATCCGGATCCCTGTGTACTCCGGAGGGCTGGAAGGTGGCTTTGAAAAAATTGTTTAATGTTTATAGATTTTTGAGAGACAGAGACAGACAGACAGACAGGCAGTGTGAGTCAGGGAGGGGCAGTGGGAGAGGGAGACACAGAATCCGAAGCAGGCTCCAGGCTCTGAGCCGTCAGCGCAGAACCCGATGCGGGGCTTGAACTCACGAACCACCAGATCGTGACCTGAGCTGAAGTCGGATGCCCACCGACTGAGCCACCAGGGGCCCCTGGAACGTGGCTTTGAACAAGCCAGACGGAGCAAGCTATGCCCAGGAGAGGGAAACCAAGCCTCATGAGTCTTGCTGAAGCCACTGAATGGCTGGAATTCCTGCCACTGATGGCAGGAATTCTCCAGAACTTTCTGGAAACTTTCTCACCAGACACACACTGTTTGGGGGGAGGATTCTAGGCTTTAGTGCTGAGGGCACAGTGGGAAAGCAGGCAGGTGACACAATTTGGTGACTGCTGTGACTGGCGGCGGTGGCAGCAGGGAGACCCCCCCAAAGCCCAGTCGAGTTACGAGTCTACAGGGCCCCGGAGCGCTGAGGGGCGCCCGGCACGGCTTCCTCTCCTTTCAATGTGAGCACCCCCATTTCGTCGGGGGAATCTCTCTTCCTCACCTTGTGCTCTCAGCCAGCAGAGATTCGGGGAACAGGGAAGCCGGCTTCGTGACCTCCCAGGAGAAGGCCTGTCTGCAGGGCAGGGGTAGCAGGGCGGGAAGGCGGATTCGGACAGAGCGGGCAGAGGGCCGCGCCGGGGAACCAGACGGCTGCTCCTCTGAAGTCAGGCAAACTTTCACGGCTTCGGGCCAGCCGCGGGGTCACTGTGCCGCGTCTCCCCCGAGGTCGGCGGCCTGTGGCGGCCTGCGTCCCTGAGCTGCATAGACGGGTGGACCCTGAGCGCCGGCGTCCCCGGGTCACCCCTGCTCTGGGGAGACCCGAGAGCTCCCCGAGTCCCGGCCATCGCTCGCTCGCAGCTGGCACTTGGAAACGGGGGGCCGGTTCCATGTTCCTAGTCGATGTCTGTCTGTCTGCCGGACGGTCCAGTCTGTCCCCTGACAGAAAGGCATGGGGGGAGGGGGGAGCAGCCTGAAGACTCTCTGGAGGGAAACGGCGGCCATTCGGTTCAGAGCCTCCTCGCCGCGCTGGATGAAGTTGGCTTTTTCTCTAGTGAGACGGACTCCGGAGAAGCGCTGATGAGGCCTGGGGCGAGCGTGCACCAGGCCGGTCCTGCCCCCTCCGACGGGGCTGGCGAGGCGCCTCGAGCCCCCTGGGAGGCGGGATTGCCCGGCAGGGTGTGGAAACCCCAGCAGGGACTCCGTGAACGCTGAGGGGTGAGCCCCTGCTGGCTGCCTTCCCCGTTCTTCTGATGGAGAGAGACCAAGGCACCGAGAGGCCTAGAAACTCACCCGTGGTTCGAGTTCCTTCCAATGGTTCTCACGTCTGCGAGTAGCAAAGGCCCATCCCTGAAGGGGCAGGTACTGCGTGGGCTGGGGGCGCTCCCTCTCGGCAAAGCTCTGCGCTGGAGTCCTGGGTTCCAATCCCAGGCAACCAGAAGAGGGATTCGGATTGGCCCAGGCAGGGGCAGGTATCTGCGACTGTCCAGTCCGCGGTCGCCGAGGGGCTCCGGGCCTCATCGGGTGCGCCGGGCACTGCGGGGGAGGAGCGGGGGCAGTGCACCAACAGTGGTGGTGTCTCCTCGGCCGCTCTAGTTCAACACCCCCAAAGTAAACCCCAGATTCGGGAGTTGCTTTCCTCGGGGCTGGGTGAAAAGTTCGCTCAGATGTGTGGGTCGGCGAGGGTGAACGGGAACGGACATGGTTATCAGAACTTGGGTCGAAAGGTCCAACTGGAAGAATTCGGGGGACTTCTTTTTCTCCAGAAGCGTGGGGGGCAGAGGTGTCTCATGGGCCTGTGAAGGGACAGGCGGGAGGGTCCAGTGGCCAGAGGGTGGGTGTCAGCAGCCCTGCTCTGTGCTCTGGACGTGGCCCGGGGGGACCCCATGTCCCTGAGCTCCACTCCCAAACCTGTCTGTGTGCTGGCGCCTTGGTGAGTTCTCACGCCCTCATGGGGGCACAGCCCCCGCCCCACGTGGTGTCTGCCCATCAGAATCACACCGGTTTCTCAAGGGCCGTTATTCCCTGGAAGCCTGCTGTGGTCCTCCATCGAAATGAATCCTCCTCCTCTGGGTAGCACCCTTCGATGCCGTGGGCTCCTTTTCCCAGGAGTTACCTGCAGCTCGTCTTACCGTCGCCCCCGAAGTCTCAGGAGCCTCCAACAGGACCAGGCCTGGCGGAAGGGAGGAGATCAGATTGGAATTGAATACAGGATTGGATGTTTAAACCGGACCGACTTTGTCGTGACCAGGAAGCGATGAAATCTGCTGCAGGTGTTGTTAGAGGATCATAGGTTCTGGTTTGGCTGCAAGACCGGAAAAGCCGCAAACAACATTGGCTAAGACAAGATAGAAGTTGATTTTTCCTTCTTGTAAAAGCTGTCTAGAGGCAGGAGTCCACAGCTGATGTGGTTGCTCAGCCGCACAGTGGCTACCAGGGACCAGGCTTTCTAGCCCACCGTACTTAGAATGCGACCCTTGTCCACATGGCCCAATGTGGCTGCTGGAGCTCCAGCCGACGCAACAATGTTCTGAGCAGTAGGATGGAGGAAGAGAAGACTTCCTTTTCAGAGTTACCCCCCCCCGGGCATACTGCACGTCCCTCCCTCTTCTATCCTCCTCGGCCGGAAGTTAGTCACATCACCACACCTCGCCACGTCGGTCAGCAGTGGTATTCTGTTACTGAAGTAGAAATAAAGCCTGGTATTGGGGAAAAACCGGCCGTTACCACTTCAGGTGGGGAAAGGAGGCTGGCAAGAGTTCTATGGAAAACGGCGATTGGAACAAGTCGCCTGCGTCGCCGCCTCTCCCCATCGAGACCGGGAAAGAGGGATTTAGTCTGTGCTGGGAGATCGTGGACAGGGTTGCCAGATAAAACACAGAGGCCCACCTAACAGAATAATTCTTTAGTGTAAGTATGTCCCAGCTAACACGTGGGCTATACTTCCCTTAAAAGTTACCTGTTTTTTATCGGAAATTCGATTTAACCGGGTGTCCTGTATTTCCTGTGCTCAATCCGACAGCTTAGCTGCGAGGGGAGCTGGGAAACGCCCTGGAAGTGAAGGAAGCTTCCGCGCGCGGAGGTGAGAAGATGCCGGGGTGGCCGGGGCGGCGCGGCGGGCAGGGCTCCCCACCGGCTGGGACACCCCTCCCCCTCCCCCTCTTGAGCACGTGGGTCTTCTCCCCGGCGCCCGCGCGGTGGGTGATCTGTTAGGACCCCTCAGGGCTCCTGCACTCGCCGGAGAGCTCGGAGGCGGTGCGTTCCCCAAGCCCCGCCGACAAATTACCCGTGTACGTCCCGTTACCCGGGATTCGCGCACTGTTCCCTCCCACCAGTGATTTGCAGAAGTTTCGCGGACCGCTGGTGAATTACACCTGTAGTTACATTTTCTGAAGATTTATGCTCCGCCCAGGGTCTTGAAGGATTTGGAGGTACTTGGTAAAGTTCATCCGAGGAAAGATCACAGGTCAATTACGCATTAAAAAAAAAAAAAAAAAAAACCGCCCCTGAGCAAAAGCTACTTGGAAGAAGCAGGGGAAGGATTTCGGGTCCCTGTGGAGTGAGCTCTGGGCTGACAAAACGGGGCTTGGCGGCGGGGCGGAGGCGACCGGTACCCCTGGGCACGCAGCTCTTGATTCGGCGCGGGGGGTGCAGTTTCTACCAAGGATAATCCGGGGCCTTAGGGTGTACTCGAAAAAGCGATCCTGCAGGTCAGAAATGCCCGTGGGCTTTCGCTGCGTCCTGGGACTCCTCGCGGGGGTGGTCACAGGGTGACAAGCCTCGGTGGGTCATGACGATCCCCTGGGAAGGTTCCAAACCTGCGGAAGCCCAGGGCACACCCCACGCTGTGACCTCAGGGTGTTTGAGGGTAGGGCCCAGGCGCCGGGATGGTGAAACTCCCCAGGGGACTCTCCACCTGGGAACCGCAGAAGGAAGGGAGTCGCCTTCATTTTCTGGGCGGGGGCAGCATAGGTTCAGGCAGGGAAGGGACTCGTTCTGGTGTCACTATTAAAAAAATTTTTTTAATGTTTATTCATTTTTGAGAATGAGACAGAGAGTGAGCAGGGGAGGGGCAGAGAGAGAGGGAGACAGAGAATCTGAAGCAGGCTCCAAGCTCTGAGCTGTCAGCACAGCACAGAGCCCGACAAGAGGCTCAAACTCACGAACCGCCAGATCATGATCTGAGCTGAAGTCAGATGCTCAACCGACTGTGCCACCCAGGTGCCCCCGGTGTCACTATTAAAGCTGAGGCCTTTGATTCTCTGACTCCTGACTCACTGCAAACTCCGTATCCTAAATATTTTGTCGATGCACAACTCTCCAAGTACGGGCAAAAACCCGCCACTGCTTCCTGATCTCAGCCGGGGGCAGAGGTGGCTGCGTTAGGAGCCGAGAGGCTTGCAGCATCTCCTGTGTGCCAGCTACAGTGCTGGTGTGTGCGCTGTTACTTTATTTATTTTTTTTAACATTTATTTACTTTTGAGAGAGAGACAGACAGGGCCTGAGCGGGGGAGGGTCAGAGAGAGAGGGAGACGCAGAACCCAAAGCAGGCTGCAGGGTCTGAGCTGTCCGCAGAGCCCGACACGGGGCTTGAACTCATGAGCAGTGAGACCGTGACCTGAGCCGAAGTCGGATGCTCAACCGACTGAGCCACCCAGGTGCCCCTACTTTCTCTTGATTGTCACAGGTAAGCCTCAGGGGAGCTCTGCCGGGGAGGAGCCTAACCAGCAGGATGGGAACCCCCCAGCCTGACTCCAGACCCTGCGCGTTAACCATCACGCTCCGTGAAGCTCCTCCTGTCTTTAAACCCGGCGCTCCCAGCGGGGGTGCGCACGCGAGCCACCTGCACCACGTGCGCCCGCGGGGCGGGGCGGGGCCAAGGTTCCACGCTTCCAACCAGTTCCTGGCGCTTTACAGCCGCTCATGGGAATTGAGTGGCCCCGGAGCTCAAGCTCGGATGCCTCCCGTGGCCCCGCCCGCAAGGGTCACTAGGACTTCATCAAGGTGAAGTTCATCCACAGCCGTGTGGCGGTGCCGCGTTTGCATTCGGATTTCTCCCGCCCTTTGCCGTGTGTCCGTTTGACAGCTAGGCAAAGCCACGAGGGGTTCTCAGCCGGGCTTATGAATGCTGGAGTAGGTGCCCCTGTGAACGGGAGAAGCCAGCCCCTCGCTCTGACAAGCTGGAATTTCGTGGGAACTCCCATACCCGCCGATGTCTCAGTTTGCGTTCCTCTTGGAGCAGGACCGACACAAGTTTGGGCACAAGCAGTTGATTTGGGAGGCGATCGAGGAAGCGAGGTGAGAGAGTGTGGAGGGGGAGGCAGGGAAGGGTAAGAATAATTAATACCCCTGGGGGGGTGATGAGACGGGGGGGTAACTGGGTGGAGTCCTCCTGGGGTCCCCCCCAAGGTACCACGTGGACCGCTCCCCAGGATAGTCACGCCGAGGGGCAAGGATGCTGGGGAGCCCACCTGGGCAGTGAGGGGCGGGGGCCTACAGTGACGCCGCAGGGTAGAAGCGTGGTTCGCTGAAGCCGGCCGCGAGGGGCCGAGCCTCAGGACACTGACACCTGCCGTGACTAGCTTGAGGCAGCAGGGGCGTCATGCCCAGCTTGTGTTATTAGAACATTTCCAAGGGGGAGCCGGCCTGTTTCTAGAAATGAAAAACCAGCAGGACCTCTCGGTCAGCTTGAGACAGAAGGGGACCATTTCTCAGATGGCGCAGGTTGAGGCAAAGCCGAGAGGCTGGACGAGCATGTGGGGGGAGGGGGCATGAAACCATTCAGAGCTGGTGTCCCTCAAGCTTCGATTGTGACACAAGACTCGGTCGGCGGGACCTCGGCCTTTCGGGAGCTTTCGGCTACTTTGGTGAGACGTCGAGCTGAGACGCGCCCACAGGTGCGCCTTTTATCAACAGCGACTTCTTTGTGAGCCTTCGACGGCGGGACCGGGACCAGGGAGAGGGACGCGCGGGCGTCTCGGGCACAGAATCGAAGGAGGCGTTCACTTCTAGGGTCACGCGGGCGTGCCGTTAAATTACCCTGGCGCCTTGGCAGAAGATCCACGGTCCCCCTAAGCAGGGGTCTGTTTCTTGAATGTATTCCGTCTGTCGGGCTAACCTCGCGTCGACACCGCGCCGTCTTGAACACCGTAGCTTGGAGTCAATCTCGAAATCGGGCAGCTTGAGGCTAACGTTTTCTTCAAGTCCTGCTGGAAGCCCCGCCAGGCTCTCTGTAGAAACGGGCAAGCCGATTCTCAGATTCAGATGCCAGCGCAAGGATTCTAGAAAAGACACTCTTGCATCTGATCTCTCTCCGTCGGCCTCGCCGTCTCCTTTCAGCACTCGCGGCGACGTAGGGCCGCTGGCGATGAGTTCTGTCGGCGTCCGTGTGTCCTGTTTCAGTTTTCTTCTCCAAAGAATTTTTCCTGGGTGTAGAATGACAGGCTTGGTTTTCTCGTTTTGTTTAGTGCTTTATTTTTTTTAAAATTTTTTTTAATCTTTATTCATTTTTGAGAGACACAGAGACAGAGCAGGAGCAGGGGAAGGGCAGAGAGAGAGGCAGACACAGAGTCGGAAGCAGGCTCCAGGCTCTGAGCCATCAGCACAGAGCCCAATGCAGGGCTCGAACCCACAGACCGTGAGATCACGACCTGAGCCGAAGTCGGCCGCTTAATCAACTAAGCCACCCAGGCGCCCCTGTTTAGTGCTTTAAAGATGTTACTCTGGTGTCTTCCTGCTTGCATTCCACCCCCCGCCCCGCCCCCCACGAGACACCTGTCGTCATCCTTAGGGTTGTTGCTCTGTATGTAACGGGCTTTATTCCTTTGGCTGCTCTTAAAATTTTTTTTTATTTATCACTCGTTTTATGCGACTTGGTCATGACGTACCTCTTAAACGTATTTCTTGGGTTTGGTGTTCATTGAGCTTCCTGGTTCTGTGGGTAGATAGTTTTCATCAAGTTTGGAAAAAATCCCGGCCACTAATTTTTCCAATCTTTTTTTTTTCTATTCTTCTCTTTCTTAGGGTGCTGGGGTTATACGTAGACTAGGCTGCCCTGAAGCTGTCTCTGGGCTACCCGAGGCTCTGCCCGCTTTTCCCCCATTCACCGATCTCTGTGCGGTTCCTTTGGGTTAGTTGCTATTGTTATGACGTCAAGGTCCCTGATACGTTGTCTAGCAGGGTCTAACTGCCATTAATCCTACTCACTGCATCTAACAGTTTTTGTCTATATGCCGTATATCACTGACCGTCTGGATATTTTGTCTTTTTTTTTTTTTTTTTAAAGGGCATTAGGTTTCGTTATAGCGAGAAATTAGTGCCCCAGAAGACCACCTTCGTCTGTTGCGATTTGACTTTAGACTTTCTCGGGGGCGAGTGTACAGTGGCCCCATGCTCTACCGCAAGCGCCGTCCCCTGAATAAGGGTGCACGGGCCTCCCTGTTCTGGTTGGTCCGAACCCCACTGTCTTCTGGCTCCGCGCTTAGACTCTCCACGCGCCCCTCCCCGTTCGGTGCCAGAACTCACAAAAACTTGCCCTGTGCTGTGCGCATGCACAAATATTCCGCCAAAGACCAAAGGGATTCCTTGCGTGGATTTCTCGAGCTCCTTCTGCATCCAGCCGCCTCCTCGGAAGTTCTCTTCTCTGCGTGTTTCAGCTGCCTTGGGCCACCGAATGCCAACTTCTGTGCCGTCTGTCCGCTGGGAACGCCGCTTCCCCGTAGCAGAGTTTGTGAAGCTCCCCCGGTCAGTGAGTCTGGATGAGCACGGAGCTTCCTCGTGTGAAACTTCTCGAAGGTCACGGCTCTGCGCTGTCTGTCGCCCGAGGCCTGGAAGGAGTCGCTTCACTGCAATGCCTCGTTCCGCAGCCTAATTCGATACCGCGGGAGGGGTGGACCCGGGAGTTTGGGGTTCGCTTTTTCTATTGGATCCATCCCAGCCGAGCGTTCGGAGCCGAAGGGCTGTGTCGAAGCCTGAGCAGCCGGCGTCGTCTTGCCTGGAGGTGCACAGCAATTTCAAGAGAAGCTTCTGGAGGTGTTCCCAGAGACGCTGGCTGAGGGACCTCTGACTGCACGGAAGGACTTCTGTGGGCTTTCCCTGGTGCCAGTCCTTTGCTGTCATTTTCAAGGGCCTCCAGCATTAGGGTCACTCCGGGCGACAAGAGGGGATGAAGCCACCATCACAGTGTCCCCCGGGTCGGCGGGAGAGATGACAAGACATCCCCCCGGGTGGCGGTGACTCCCCCGGGGCGGTGGGATCTTGCCGTGTTTACTGCGGCCCAGAAGCGCAGCAGTGACTGTGGCCGCTCGTGGTGTTTTGGGGACCCCGGCGGGGACTTGCGGATCTGGGCTTCCACGGAAACCAGCTTGGTCAAGATACGTGACTTTGCGAACTGGTTATAATACTTTCTATCTACCCCGCGTCGAGTGGCTACTCTTTATGGCTACGCCTGTGAATTGCGTTTCCACGTGCGAGGTGGGGAGGCACTCTCTTCATCTCCTCTCTCCGGGTGAGGAAATTAAAAGTCAGAGAGGTGTGTGAACCTGTCTGAGATCACACAGCTTGTAGCTGCCAGTAGAGAAGGGGTTAACTGTGACATGAGGTTGCCTTCTGTGGTTAGTTAGTGCTCAGTCTTTTTTCTTTTAAGATATATAAAGACTTCTATGTCTTTAAAAAAGATTTTTATATCTCTATAAAGATTTATAAAGATATTATAAAGTATCTCTAATATTTATTTATTTTTGAGAGAGAGAGAGAGACACAGATAGGGAGTGGGGGAGGGGCAGCGAGCGAGAGGGAGACACAGAATCCGAAGCAGGCTCCGGGCTCTGAGCCATCAGCACAGAGCCGGATGCGGGGCTCGAACTCACGAACTGTGAGATCATGACCTGAGCCGAAGTCGGATGTTTAACCGACGGAGCCACGCAGGCGCGCCAGTGTTTAATCTCGAAAGCGCTTCTAGGTCTAAACGTGTCGTTGAGAGAAGGGAAAAGCAAAGAATTAGCATTTAATCAAGTCCTTTAATACAGTGCCCGACAGTGTATTTCATCAGACTTTTTAAGTACTTCTCTTTTTCTCCACCTTGTATCATCTCTGACATTGGGAACCCTCTCACGCCGATGGTCCGTCATGGCTGAATTGGTGGAAGACTTCTCTTTCCTAGCAGCGTCTGGGATGGCAGCGTGCCTCGTGTGCTCAGCAAATTTTCTCCGTAAAGGGCCAGGCAGGAAATCTTTGAGACTTCGAGAGCCCGAAGTGTCCGTCACGATTCTATTCTGTCCGCCACTGTAGTGCGGAAGCGGCCGGGGCGCCAGTCGGGTACGCAGGCGTGCCCTGGGTCCCGGTCCGGCCTTACGCACCGAAACCAGGGGAGGGCGGGTTTGGCCCGTGGGCCGCGTTCGCAGACCTCGGATCTACGGCATCTGGCGTTTGCTGAAGCCTCACGACAAGCAACAGCCACAGACAGCGGCGGTGACGACACTTAGAAGGTGTCCTGAAGGCCAAGCTTTGATTTCAGCCAAGCCTCACTGCGACCTGCTGTGGGGATGCCGTTATGACCCCCATGTTTTCCATGAGAAAACAGGTTCAGGGAGGTGAAGGCATCGGTCTCGGGTCATTAGCAGCGAGGGCTGAGCAGGGACTGAGCGCAGGCTGTCGTCTGGCCGAGCTGCGAGTTTGGGGCGTGCCGAGCTCTCCCCCGGGGACCCTCGAGGCACACTCTCTCCTAGCTTCGCGTTTTCATGTCTGGCGCCTTCCGCTGTCAAATTCGATTAAGACCCGGGTGGCAACAAGAAGGGACACTTGCCTTTGAAGGAACAACTGCCTCTCCGTGCTGGGTTAAGAATCCTCACCGGAAGGACAGAAAATCAAACAGTCGACTGCGTGGGTGGGGATTAAGAGGCGCACGGCAGCCCTGGGATCAGTGACGGCGACACCGGGGACACTGGTTCGGTGCCAGCACAGGAGCCTGGCAGTCCACCCATGAACTCGGGCTGGATTCCGGTTTCCGTGAGGCAGGCCTGCTGTGTGCGGAAGACGCTGAGGCCAGCGGGTCCGGGTCCTGACTGTGAGGCGGCCCAGGCCGTTTGGAGAGCAGGCCCAGGGACACGGTACTTCTCCTCGGCCACGGCCCGGGAAGTGCACCCGATGCACGGCTCAAGATCGTGACCTGAGCTGAACTTGGACGCTTCACCGACTGAGCCCCCCAGGCGCCCCAATGAGCTCCTTTTAATAGAAGAGTTCAGGCCTGTGACTCTGCAGGTTCATGTCTAAATCGTGGAAGGGTGGACCCAGTGTTCCAGTTTGGGTCTCACTTCTGTGCGACCGTGGCATAAAGTAGGTGGAAAATGCAGGGACTAAGGAGACAAGCTGACCCTCACGGATGCCATTATGAATCTCCGACAGCCCGTGCTGGCCAAAGCCAAGTTCAAATACACAGACTTTGGTCTCCGAGATCCTTGCTCTCAGACCAATCCCTCGGTTTCCCGGAGTGGGAAGTGAGAAGACACCAACACTTGCCTTCCCGGGTTGTTTGTGGCCGGTCCATGGGAGCAGGCCCGGCCTCGACTCTCGGGATGGCTATTGTTATTATTTGTGGTTATTCCTACTGATGGTTTAATAAGGTAACACACAAACCTCAGTGCCCGGCACAGAGTGCTTCATCAACGGTCGCCATCACTGTTACGGTTGTTATTTTCCGGGTGGGTGTGACCGAGGCCAGCCGCTACCGTGTGGCTCGAAGGAGCAGAAGTGGCTGCGGAAGCTGGAACAGCACGTTCAGTCCCATGACGTCAACACGAGACACGGACAGTTCCACCAGGAAGGGCCCGGGCCCGGAGAAGGCGGCTTCGTGCCCCGGGCTGCGGACCCGCCTCTCCCTGTGACCTCTTTCCCACCATCCTCCCTGGACCGTGACCCTGCCGGGACCAGAGCAAGCCAGAGGACAGGTGCCGGCTGGGATCAGGAGTCCCTTAGCCTGGAGGGACTCAGGCACGTTCAATCGGAAGGCGGGGCAGCCTGAGCAGGATTATCGCCGGCTGAGCCTTGGCCGGTCGCCTGTCCTGAAGATCCCCACGCCTCCCCCGGAGAAAGACCGGCTCCTCTGCCCGGCCCGCACAGGGGCCTCCTCCCATTTGGCCCCTGACGCCCGGTCCCGGCCAGCTCGGACCCCCGGCCTCACTCGTCCTCCTCCTTTCCTGCCTCTCCCTGCAGTGCCACTCGCTCTGTACTCTGGGTGTTAATCACGGTGCTTTCTATGCTCCCTGGAGGGGTTTGCCCACTCCCTGGTCACCCCCTCGGCTGTGGTTTCTGAGGCTAGGTCTCCTGACAGTGGGGGCTCTGGAGCCTGGTTCGAATTCTGACTAGTCGCCCCTCAGCTGGTTCTATTCGGACCCTCAGAATCTCCCTCTGTAGAACAGGGATGATAAACATTCCCACCTTATAGGTTGTGTGTAGGTATAAAGAGCTCAGAACGTGACTTGGCTTATAGTAAGTGCTCAGTAAACGCTGGCCGTTATTATTATTGCTTTTGCTGTTGTCATCTGCGTCCTCCAAGTCCAGCCTGGGCTGGCGCAGGGCAGGTGTTTAAATTAGTAAGTCCGTGCCTTTCTAGCGGAGACCTTCGGATGCTCGTGGCGAGATGGCTTCCTAGTGTGTTTCGTGGGTGTTAGAACCAGGAATCCTGTCTTGTTGGCGCTCCGCTGCTTCCCCAGGCTTCCTCAGGGCATTTAGCTCTTTCTCCCTCTCTAGATCCCTCTCTTCCTTCCCCCCCCCTTCCCTCCTTTTCCTCCCCTCTTCTCCCTGTTCTATTCTTTCCAATGTGATGACCACATACATCCTTGTGGCTATTTCTGCCCTTCATTTTCGGGCTCCGTTTCTATCACAGGAACTGATCATCCGATAAAACCGACGAACTGCTCTTTAGAAGCCCGAGGAGCCCGGCACTGTGTCGGCGCTCAGCAGATGCCTGCCGGTCCAGCACCGAGCGCCTCTGTCCCTCTGTCGTCCACGGGACACACGCCCCCTCTGGGCCCCACACCGGCCCTGGAACCCGTCCCTTATTGATTCAGAAGGTTTCTTTCAGGAACGTCCGTGACTTCGCCCCAGGGCCCTGTCCTCAGCAGACAAACAAGTCATTTGGTTATGCCTTCTATGACTCCCGCGGAATCCAAAGGAGCTGCGGGTGGTGAGGTCCTGAGCAGCCAAATGTCAGGAGACTGAGAGGCTTCCGGTGGCAAGCTGTGGATTTTAACTCTTCTGTGTTCTTAGCAATTAGACACCTCCAAAAGCCCTCAATGAATGCCCACCTGGAAGACTCGGTATGCGTTAAGTAGGCTTTGAAACAACCCCTGACCCAGTCACCAGCTTCCCTTGTGTGAAATGTGCACGGAGATGGGCTCGTGCTGTAGAGACGAAGCCAGGGCAGCCCTGGGAGGAGCCGACCTTCACCTTGGCATTGACGTCCATGGGAATCACTAGTCTGACCGCCCGACCAGGATCCCTGTGGGGAAGCCAAGAACACAGGCTCTGCAGCCAGTTGGCGCTGGTTTGACTGTGGTTCTGCCACCTCCCTGGCAGCCTCTTAACCTCTCTGAGCCTCAGCTCCCCAACCCCCACCCTGAAGCATGGGGTAGCAGTAGCACTTTACTCCCAGAATGCTTTTGGGCGCCGACCCATAGCAGGTACATTATGAATTAATATTATTTCTATCGTTGTCATTCTAACTTCCAGACCAACCCGGCTGAATTATTTAAAGCACACTTTCAGCAGAAAACTGAGGCCAATCATTATATTCTTCCCGCGAATGACCTGGCTATAAACTATTACCCTTTCCGATTTCCTTGTCCTAGGCAGGGTTTCCGCCTAGTCAATCTGTAAACCAGCTGAGTCTTAATTAATCCTCATGGTCCGGCCACTCAGAGCAGGTTGAATGAGGACAGCTACTTTCTCTGGCTCCCTTCCTCATCAGAGTGCTAACTGGTTGCATGGTTACCCAGACTAAGACTACATTCCCCAGAAGACCTTTGCAGCTGGGTGGGGCTGTGTGACCATGTGTTAGCCAATGAGAAGCGACATGGATGAGTTCTTATAGGAATGGGAGCTGCCCTCCACTCCCTTTCTCTTTGCCAAGAGAGGGACCTGGTGGCATGTTCGGTGCCATGTGGGCAAGGGCTACACAGCTAGGGGAGGTGGAGAAATAACATGGAAGGGGTTTGGCGTTCTATGAAACTGCCTTCGCAGCCATGGATAGTTACTGGGGAGAGAAAGTAACTTCTTTTTTTTTTTTTTTTTAAGCCGCTACACTAATGAGTGCCGACCATCTTTCCACATGTGTTTTGGCTACTTGTGTATCTTCTCTCAACAGATGTCTATTTAGATCATTGATCAGTGTTTTAATCGGGTGTTTTCATTGTTGAGTTGCAAGGAGTTCTTTAAATCTTCTGGATACAAGACCCTTATTAGATATATGATTTGCATATATTTTCTCCTGTCCCGTGGGTTGTTTTTGCTTTCTTGATAGTGTCTGTTGAAACACCAAAGTTTTCAATTTTGATAAAGTACAATTGGTTTTTTCTCTGGTTGCATGTGCTTTGGCTGTTATGGCTAATAAAACATAGTCTAATTCAAGGGCAGGATCTATGTTGGAACTGTAGATCGACTTGGAAAGTATCCAAGTTTTTGACAATATTAAGTCTTGTGATCCGCCACCTCGGCACAGCGTTCCGTTTATTCAGGTCTTCTTGGTGTCTTTCAGCCATGTTTTTGTAGTTTTCAGTATACATACCTTCTCTTCTTTTGTTCAATTTATTCCTAAGTATTTTTAATACGATTATAAATGGAGTTACTTTCTTTTTTTTTAATTTTTTTAACATGTTTATTTATTTTTGAGAGACAGAGACGGACAGAGCCTGAGCAGGGGAGAGGCAGAGAGAGAGAGGGAGATACAGAATTTGAAGCAGGCTCCAGGCTCTGAGCTGTCAGCACAGAGCCCTATGCGGGGCTCGAACTCACCAACTGCAAGATCGTGACCTGAGCCGAGGTCGGCTGCTCAACCGACTGAGCCCCCCAGGCGCCCCTGGAGTTACTTTCTTAATTCCAGTTTTGGATCGTTCACTGCTGATGTGTAGAACAACAGTTGATTTTTGTATATTGATCTTTTATCCTGCAACCTTTCTGAACTTGTTTGTTAGCTCTAATAGTTTGTTTGTGGGTTCCTTAGGATTTTCTTTACACAAGACCATGTCGCTTCCACATAAAGGCGGATTTACTTCTTCCTTTACCTATAGATGCCTTTTATTTCCTTTTCTTGCCTAATTGCCTGGCGAGGACCTGCAGTACAATGTAGAGTACGAGTGGTGAGATTGAACCTCTTTGCTTGTTTCTGATTCTAGGGAGAAAGCCAGTGTGTCGCGTTAAGAATGATGATAGCTGTGAGATTTTCACAGGTGCCCCTTATCGGGCTGAGGAAAGTTCCTTATGTCCAGTCTGTTGAGTGTTTTTATCACGAAGAACTTTTTCGGTGTCTATTAAGATGATCATGTGACTCTTGTCCTTAAATCTGTCACCGTGGTGTGTCACGTTGTTTTTCAGGCATGGCTGTGAAGTCTCTGCTCAGCTCGCTGACCGGCAAGCTAATGACTGGACAGAGGAAACCTCTGGTTTCAGGACAGTGGTGCTCTGCGTGTGTGTTGGAGCATATCTTCAACACTTGGCCAGGAAGTCGACAAATCTGCCTTAGATTTCTCTTCCTACTTGTGCTGACCTTCAAGGTCAAACACAGGTAAGATCATAGGACTTCCTCAGGTCTTTCCCGTGCATCCACACGGAACTACGTGGTCTCCCAAATCCTCAGGAATATGTTGGAAGTTTTCAAAGCCTCTGTGGACATATTCTCCAGCTTTCGATTTTAAGCTTTTCCGTGAGTGTTTGCCCCGACGGTTACTCACTACCGCAGGCAGCCAGGAAGCCAATCAATTACTTCTCATAGTTTTGACGGATGCCCAGGCTTTTCACACTGGTCAAGGTTCAAGTAAGGTCAAATAAAGACAGCCTTGCAAGTAGAATCATCCAGGGACCTGCCAGACCAGTCCCGTGATAACAGTTCTCTGGGAATGAGACTTCAAAGGAGCTTGTTCTGCCCCTTCCAATGGCTCCAGACTGCGATTTTTCACCGTGATTGCAGGCTATTGTTTTTCAAAGCCAACTCAGAGCTGGAGTGGAGGGGATGGAAATAGAGCAAGTTAATATGCCACGAAACTCACTGTTGTTACTGAGATTCAGCCATTTTTCTGGAATAATGCTCTGTAGATTTCTTTAAGCCTCTGGTTAATTTCTGTAGTTCAAGGTCAATTCTAACATTTTGCCAGTTTTGGTCATGACTTTTATAGAAAAGAGAATTTTCAGACATCCTTACTCTGCCTTTTTTGGTTGCATTTCTAAGACCTCCTTTCATTCATTCTAAATGAGTATCTGCCTTTTTATTTACGGCAAATGAATCTATCTACCTGATGCTGATAAAAGTCCCCCTTTTAAATAAGTTTATTGAAGTAAAAAAAAAAATAAAGTGAGTTGAGGAAGCCAGTCTGAAAGGCTCCATCTTGTATGACCTTCTGGAAAAGGCAAAACCATAAAGAGAGTTAAAAGATCAGTGATTACCAGAACTTCATGGAGAGGGGATAGCAAGGAATTAAGTGGAGCACAGCGCAATTTTTAGGGTAGCAAGACTATTCTGTATGATAGCGTAATGGAAGATCCATGCCATTACGTATTTGTCAAAGCCCACACAACCCTTATGCAACAAAGAGGGTGAGCCCTAATGTCAACTATGGGCATTAGGTAATAATAAGGTATCAAGATCAGTTATTCAACTCTAACAAATGCATCTCACTAATGCAGTATGGTAATAATAGGGAAAACGTGTACAGTACTCTCTGTACTTTCTATTTAATTTTTCTGTAACTCCGTAACTGCTCTAAAAAAATAAGGTCTATTAAGAATTTTTAAAAAGTGAGTTGATTTTAGGAAATATGCTCAATACAGAATAGGAGGTGTTCTAAGAGTATGGCAAAAGTCATGTGGGAGGTGTGTGGGTGCCTGACATTTGGGAAACACAATGAAAGAAATATATATTATGACTGGGGTCTCTGCTGATGCAGAAAAGTGGAGAAAAGAGCCCAATAGATTGAATAAAAAACAAAAATATTTTGTGAATAAACTTGGAATCGCTTGGAACTGTCTATTCTACACCAGGTATAGCTGGTTGTGAGTTTTCTCTGCTTTGAGGGTTAAGAATAACTTGGGAAGAAACAAGAAACAGTAAAAGGAAAGACATCAAATAGAAAGCCTCCACTGGCCAAAGGAGAGACTCGTTGGGAAGGGGAAGAAAGACAAGTAAGAAGTGTTAGAAAGTCTCAATCAAACACTCTGGGGATTGTCAAAACCATGAGCTGGGTGGGGAGTGTTTTAGCTTCCCAAGAATGGCTGTAGCCGCCCAGCATCAGCCGGCTCTGCGTCTCTCCTGGTACCATGGACAGCAGCCGAAACCAGTTGGGTGAAGGTGCTGATGACTGGGAAGGCCAAGAGGTTGGTTTACCTTCATTCCGTGGTGTCTGGGTTTGCACTAGGCTCTGCTTGGGATACAGGGGAGAACAAAGGGTTCAGCTCCTGCCGGGACTTATGACCCTTCCGCACAGAGCTACACAGAAGTCCAGGAGGCATGATGGGAGTGTGCTGGCAGTTGGTCCGAACTGCCACTTGGCCAAGTCATAGTTAGTGACAGAGCATGGCCCCTCTTGAGTCTCCCTTTTCTCTTCTGCAATATGGGCTTGGTCCTCCACTGACCCTGCGGCTGGACAGACAGTAAGTGAATGGGGATCAGAGGATGCTTCTCTTGGATGCGGAGCAGTGGCCGAGGGGGCCTGGTTCAGGGCTGTGCCTTCGCCCCTAGCACCTCTCCTGCCATGTAGTCGGCACTTTGGCCAGCGCTCGAGGAAGGAAGAAGAGAGGGAGGACGTGGGGGAGGACGGGCTGCTCATATGCCTCCCTGTGCTCAGCCTACGGAGCTGAGTCTGGCGCCCAGGAGCCCACTGCTGCAGCCCTCCTTCCTGAGCAGCCCGTGTCTCTCTTACAGGGTGCAGAGCCCAGGAGGCAGCCTTATCCGCACATTCGACTCATCGTTAGCAGCAGCGGAGCTAAGAGGAGCGGCGGGGGTCTACGCCCGGGGGCCCGGGGCCCGTTATAAGGCCTGGATTGCTTGGAGTCTTAGAAATGCTCCTCTACCTCCGCCTCTCAGCCTGGAGCTCGGGATCATTGCTCCCACTTCATTTCCCGCTGCAGACACCTGCTAAGGCGAGTCCCTGGGGAGTCTGGTTTGCAGGAGGCTGGCTCTCAAGGCCTTTGTGATGAAGTCACAGGCCCTTGATGTATTATTCAGGCTGGGTACCGATCAATGCCAGACACCCATCCATCCTCGGCTGGTCCCCCTGCCTGGACTCTGCTGTTTCGGAAGCAAGTGCTAAAATCCAAAAAGAAATTGCCCGTCTTTGTCTCGCTGCAGCGTAAATACCCCGCACCAGTCACTGGGGGGACGGCTTACTCCCCATGGTTCTGATTCCCTTATTTCCAGTTTTCTTGCTGGTTGTAATCACCCCTTGTGCCATGAGCGTTTCGGGGGAGGGAGCAGCCTTTCGGCTGCAGGTCAGAGTTGGGCTAGTCTTGGATTTGCCAGCAATGTTGTATCTAGTTTTTTGGAAAAAAAATCAGAATTGACCACTGGGTACCGGCTGGATACCTAGGGTGTACAAAGCACTTGGGGAAACAGTGTGTGGTGGGGGGCCGGGTGCTGAACTGGGAGCTGGGGTTCGGACCATTCTGCCACCTCTGGACTGGGGTGACTTTGGGCGAGTCACTTAGATCTGCTTTATAGATACAGTCGGACGTATGAGGGGAGATTAGTCCCGTCCACCGTGCCCTCCTCGTGGGGTTCTTAGGCACCTAAAATCCACCTAAATGCACCTAAAATCCAGTAGGAATTTTGGCATCACGCCCCGGGGCCAGATCGGCCTGGGTTAGAGTCCCAGCTCTGTTGTTCGGCAGCTGTGTGACTTCGAGAAAGCGACCTTGCCTCTCTGTGTCTTGGTTTCCTCACGTGTACGATGGGGAAAGTCGTACCCCGTCGTGGGGTGGTGAGGGTTAAATGTGTTAATCTATGTAAGGCCCTCAGAACACTGTTTGGAATATAGGAAGTGTTTAATAAACGTAGCTTCTATTATTAATAAAGGTATGAGCAAAGGAGATGGCTGACTCTGTGGCCCGGGCAGTGCGGTGCCTCAGTTATATTTGCAATCTCATCCAGTCCTCACAGAACCTCAGAAGGGAAGTTTGATGACTTGTCAGGAAACGGTCTCGGAGGATGAAGTAAGATCCGAAGTTGCTGCTGCTCGCCCATAGATTATCAGGAACTTTGCTGGTCCTGCTGGGGAAGCAAGTTGGAAGATAGTTGAACGACACCAGGATTCCGTGAGGCCGCGCCCACGGGGCCTCTCACGACCCAGCGCACAGCAGCGGTCCCGCGCCGGAAGCGGGCTTCCTGAGCCTGACGTCCCGTGTTCTGTTGGCCGAGAACTTCCTGGAACTCCTCACCTAAGGTTCTCGGGGAGGCGGCCGACCTGTGGAGTTACTTCTGCCCCCTTCCCCCTGAAACTCACATCGACTTGCTTCATCCCCTTTGTAGGAGCCGTGTTATCATCTTAGTTATGTTCCTTTGTTTACCATCGCCCTCAAGTTCCGGGAGAACGGGGGCCGTGTTTTAGTCCCGTCTGTATCTTTGGGGCCTGAGAAGCATCCTTGGCACATAGTAGGTGCTTATTAAATTGACTGACTGGGTGCCTGGCTGGAAGGCGGAGAATGGGAGGGAGAGGTAGGGTCTGGAGAGGGAAGGAAGGGTTTCTTTGTATTAGACGTCTGCCCTCAGACGCCCCTGCCCCCTCCCCACCCTCTCCCTGCTCCAGAGGAGACTGACCTCTGCGGACTGTGTCGATGGGTCCTCCTGCACTCGGGCCTTCGGTTAGCTCGATGGTTTGACATTCGTGTACAGGTCTAGTTGTGCTCAACAGGAGGAACAGGGCAAACATGTTACTATTTTGAAATCTCGTTCTCCCCCCTCCCTGGGGCGGATGTGAGGGCAGGCACGCAGGCACTTTGTAACCGAGGGTGCTCAGGCTGCAGTGACTTCCCGCCGGTAGCTCCCTCAGCACCACTGCCCGGGGGAGGTACCACCTGGCGTCCCCCCTAGGGCACCCGCGGCCTCTTCCTGGAGCCCTCGGGGCGGGCAGGTGCCTTGGGGGAAGCGGCGGTGCCTCCAGACCTGGGTTTGAATCCTGGTTGTGCCTTCGAAGCCAGGAGGCACATCTTTGTCTCCCCCAAGGTCATTCCCCTCCTATAAATGGGGTCATAACGAGGCCATTTAGATGGTCCTGTAGATCACGTGCACTTCTCCCGCACGCCCCCTGCGGTCCCCTGCTAGAGATTTAAACACAGTACACGTCAACTTCATCTCTATTTGCGAAATGGCTTTCACGCTAAATGTATCCCGTAACGCTTGGCGCAGATAGAGAATAACATTTATGAAAACGTGTGATGGGGAAACGGAGAAGCCTCGGGTCAGGTTTCGATGAGTCTGTGACTCGTTCTGCAACGGAGCAGGAGAGAGGAAGGCAGGTTGGAAAAGTCACCAGGATGAAAAGCAGTAATGGGGTGAGTTGCGAATTAACTAGAAACAAATTTTTTTTTTACCAGTTAATTTTTCAAATGTTTTCAATAGCCATTTAACTAGTTTAAAAGCTTAAAGAGCCCTATGTGGGCACCAGAAGAGCCACCTCGTTAGGCTCAGACATGGCAACCCTCATACACCTTGGGCACAGTCACCACACCAGCTACCTTCACAATGACTACTGTTTAAAAGAATTTTTTTAAGTGTTTATTTATTTTTGAGACAGAGAGATAAGAGTGCAAGCAGGGAGGGGCAGACAGAGGGAAGACACAGAATCCCAAACAGGCTCCGGGCTCTGAGCTGTCAGCAGAGTCCAGCGCGGGACTCGAACTCACGCACTGTGAGATCATGACCTGAGCTGAAACCGACTGAGCCCCCAGGCGCCCCCCAGTGACTACTGCCTGTTGAGCTCTTCCGACACACCAGGCAACCCCGTGGGGCTGGCGTTCGATGTCCGTTTCATGGACACTGAGGCCGAGAGAGTTGCCATTTGCCCGATGTCAGCGCCGTTTATACCCACGGCCCTCTGTTTGCTCACCGGTTCAGTGCTTGTCTGAGCCAGGAGAGTCCACGGAGGTCTCGTTCCCGCCGCCCATCTGGCTCGATCTTGGCTCAGGACCCTGAGGGCGTTACAAACCAACGCCCGTGCGCCGTGGGTACAAGCGCCTTGGTGGGTAACTCCTGAATCTAGACCCCACGCTGGTATCGGCACGCTGTCATCAGCACAAGGAGCTGTCTCATTCCAGCCTGGAAAACGGGGGGAGGGGGTTACAGGAGCCCCCACTTTTCGAAAGTTGGTGTCACGTGACTTTGCTTTTACAAAAGTCCGACCTTAGGATCCGTTTCTGCTAATGAAGGAAGTCCAGGGAGGGTTTTTGCTTTCACAAAGAGAGGTGACAATGAACACTGAGGTCCCTGTTTGGTCGGCAGGGAGCCGTCCCAGAGGCAGCGAGAGCGGCGCCCGCAGGCCCTCCCGGGGGAAGCTCGCGCGGAACCTCAGCCTCCGGAGGCCCGGGCTCCACGGCGGGCCTCCGTACGTTAGCTCCGCTGATTCTGTGAATTCATGAGCAAGGCGCATCCTAAGGCGTCAGAAAAACCTAAGCGAGGTCAGTTTCGGGTCTGGGAACACAGAACATTGTTCGTATAAATTAATGGTAATTGCTTCTTGGCTTAATGCCGAGTCAGCTTGTGACGGGTTTCGCAGGAGCTCTCTGCATTTGGATAACAGGGGGCGGGGAGGGGGGGGACCTGTGTTGCCTCGTCAGGCTATTGTTAGAATAAGTAAAAGTATTAGGAGCTGAATTGGGGGGCGCCTGGGGGGCTCAGTCGGTTGAGCATCCGACTTCAGCTCAGGTCATGATCTCACAGCTCATGGGTTCGAGCCCCGCGTCAGGCTCTGTGCTGACAACTCAGAGCCTGGAGCCTGCTTCGGATTCCGTGTCTCCCTCTCTCTCTGCCCCTCTCCTGCTCGTGATTTGTCTCTCTCTGTCTCAAAAATAAATAAACATTTAAAAGAAAAAAAAAAGAGCCGAATTGGGCGCACTGACCGCCGAAGCCAAACTGTTTGTAACCGCGTGGCTTTTACACGTGACCACGTGCTTCTGAGTTCAAGGAGTCGCGGGATAGAGTGCGGGTCGGCCGAGAACTGAAGCATCCCTGCCGCCCCTAGACAGGGCTTTCCAAAGGACGGGGCACGGACCACCTGCCTCGAGGCTCATAAAACGCACAGATTCCCGGGGCCCGCGTGAGCCCTCCCGATCCGAATGGTGGGGGCGGGGGCTGGGAGTCTGCGTTCTTCGGAAACTCCCCAGCCTGGTGATTCTCGGGAGGACACGGAGGTCCTTGTCACGAGGATGAGGACACGGAGCTACCACTGGGGCCACGGACTGAATATCCGCGTCCCCCGATTCGTAAGGTGAAGTCTTGACCTCGGACTTCCCGGTCTCCGGAACAGGGAGAAACCCGTGGCTGTGGTTCCGGCCGCCCACGTGGACTAAGACACCTGGATAGAAGGATTAAACCAAAGAGCCTTGAGTGTCCTGTCCCCTACCCTTCTGGAAGGTCAAGAGGAGGGGAGATGGTTACCAACGCAGGCGGCGTGAACCCCGGGGGGAAGGGGAGGACCTGGCCGGCTCAGGGCATCGCCCACTCGCCTTGTGTTTCCCGACACCGTGTGCGTGGAGTCTTGCTTAGTCCTCCTGACCTTGAGGGAGCACGGCGATGACTCAGTTACCCGCGTCTTCCCCCCCAAACCTGCCCCGGCTGCCCAAGTCCACTCTTCCCTTCCTTTCAGTCACACGGCTGCAGTTTTAGAGGAAAAAAATCACGCCACGGGTGTGCGGTGAGCTGTCATGGGGAGGCAATGAAGTGTCGAGGAAAGAGCCAGAACTTTGGAAGCAGGTGTCCATCCCTGGCTCATCAGCGGACACCCAGGGGCTGCCCGCCATCTGCCAGGCACCACGTGGGCATTTGGGGCAGAGTAGGGGACGGGAACGTGGGCCCGGCCCTCCTCGCAGCGTTTCTAACCGTGCGCGCGCGCCGGCAACTTACGGAGCGCTGGCAGCATGGCCCAAAGCGCTGCGATTGGAGAACGACGGAAGCGAGAGAGACCAGGACCGTTACAGGAACACAGAAGCTTAGGACAGAGAGCGAGGGTGGGAGAGAGACGGAGACGGACGGAGGAGAGAGGGAGAACACGACGGAACGAGGATGGAGGCGGCATGGAGGCGGCGGGGCTGGGAGGAGGCGAGGGTGGGGATGAGCTCCCCTGGGACCCGCGGCGGGGCATTTGGACTTCCTCCCGCGGAGCACTGGGGGACCCCTGGAGGATACGGAGCTCCGTAGGTTTGGTCACGTGGACAGCTCCGACGGCAGGTGGGTGAAGAGACGGAAGAAACGGGGTCAGGAGCCGCGCTGGGAGGGCAGGAACCCCCTCTCTCGCCTCTTGCTGGCTGCGACCCGTTCAGGCCCCAGGCTCACGTCTCACAGACAAAAGGGCTCCTTCTGTGCGGGGTGTGAGGGAAGACCGCCGGTCACACTGCGTGTGTCACATCGCGGCGGCAATCACTCTGCGGCTGCCCGTGGCCCCGTCTCGGGCTCGGAGTCCGGGTGACCTCCTTCGTGTCCCCAGGACTGCCTCGGGGACTGGAAAGCCCTGCCCGCACCAGCGTCAGGACCTGCCAATGATTCGGCTCCCAGAGAATCGCTTCCGAACCCCAGGGCTCAGCTGATGTCCTGACCCTGGGCTGGCCAGCAGGTTGACGGACGCGGGGCCCCCGCACGCTCGTGGACCTGAGCCCCAGCCGTTCTCAGAAATGTATCTTTAATAACCACTTGTCCCACGTGACTGGTGGACGGGCCATGAACTTCCTGCAGCCTGAGCGCAGAGCTAACGAGGCGAAGGGGGGTTTCGGGGACGAGCATGCAGGCGTCCAGGGCCGGCCGCTTCCCAGGCCCTTCCTGGCATCCTTCCTGGCAGGGGTTCAAGACCAGAGGCTGCCAGGCTTCTGACCGAAGGTCTTGCTGTGGCAGCTGGTAACATCTTAATAGCTCAGCAAGCTTAAAAAAAAAAAAAAAAGCCAGGGGAAGCCAAGAGTGCACAGTGGCCGCAGGGCAGAGGGCGAGGCGGGAGGCAGGGGCACCGCAGAGAGGGTCTCTTCTCAAAAATACAGAGAACGCCGGCTGCTGGACCCTCAGAGGGGGGCCTACACTCGGCAGAAGCCTTTGAGCTCTCCTCATGGGGTGAGACATTCCGAGAAAGTGGCCCACAGAAGGGGAGGCCCACCATCCACGGGTCAGAAACGGCACAAGTGAGGGTTCCACTCTGCAGGGGGCTCCTGGCTGCTCACTTGTTCCCAAAGCAGTGGTTGTTGGGGTCCTCGGATCGTCCCCCAAAGACCACGAGGCACGCATGCCAAGGCAAGAGCGTTTATTGAGAGTCCAGCATGCGGGGGTCAGCCACTCCGTGAAATGGCGACCCCGAGGGGAGCGCGCAGGCTCCTTTTAGGCACATTTCCAAGGCGGGAAATAGGCGTCTGTAGTTTCCAAGGCGGGAAACAGGCGTCTCTATCTGGGGGGCACGGGTGCTCTAAGGATGGGTCCGGGCTGGTCTGGTGAGGGGCGGAGCCTGACTGATCGGTCCGTCTTCTACTTCCTAGTCTTTTGGAGCAGGAAGAGTTTTAGGGCCGCCCCTCGCCCCTCAGGTCCGGGACCTCTCATGGCCGGCGGCTCTCCACAGACAGGCCGTGTTCTGCGTCCGTTCTGGACGGTGTGAGCTGCAGACGGCCCAAGTTCAGGTCTGGTCGCGTGCTTCCAAGGGAGGGAGACCGGCCTGACCTCAAGGCCCCGCGCCCTCCTCTGCGGAATGCAGGCTGCGGGCAGGATGAAGTGAGCCCCCCGTCGATCGGAAGCCAGGACCGAGTAATCCGGCTGTGATGGTGCACGTGTCACCGTGTTAGCAATGAACCTGCTGACACAGGGTTAGGAACAAGTACGGGCGGGCACGGGAGCTGGGAGGGAAGTGGAGAACAAGTCGCCGATGTTCCGGGGGGAGAGACAGACGAAGGAGTGGCAAGGGCAAAGGCCCTGGGGTGGGAGGGAGTGCGGCGTGTCTGAGGATGAGCAGGGAGCCCACGGGGCTGGAGGGGAGTGGCAGGGGGAGAGCAGAGAGGGGCTGAGGGGGTGCAGAGCCCGAGAGCCATGGTAAGGACTTCGGCTGTCAGCAAGGGAGGGGTTAAAAGACACCTATTATAGAGTATGTACCATGTGCCAGGCCCTGGGGACCCAAGCGTGGGAAGGCAGGCATGGCTCCCCTTCGGAATCCCACGGAACTTTCTTCCGAAGAGCTCCGGGGCCGCCTGCGTCAGAGGTTGGGAGGAGAGAGGGGCTGGGGTGTCCGTGCCTCTGGTTCCCTTTTCGGAGTTGAGGCCTGCGTTGTCCTGCCTCTGTCAGGTGACCGCCTACCTCAGGTCTTGCCAGGCGCCGACAGCCCCTCCTTGGAAGAGGGGTCATGGCTTCCGTGGCTGCCGGTCTAGGGCGGGAGCCCTGCTTCCTGCGGTTGCCACACCTTTGTAACGAGTAGCGTCATTAACTTCGCAGTTTTCACCCTTTAAAGTGGATGCTGTTCGCCAGGACCCGCCGAGCACACGACAAACAGAGAACAAAACGGAAAGATACCAGGAGGGTCCCCATGCGATCGCCGAGTTGCCAAAGCCCACCCTTTGCTGGCTGTCCTGTAGCGTGAGCCAGTAACCGTCCTCCTGCCACTCGGAGGTGGATTTTCTGTTATGTCCAAAGTGCAGTTAGGCAGCGGGGGGCCCATCCCCGCTTACTTCCCCTGGGCGCCCGGCCTCTGGTTAAAAGCACCAGCTCTGGGCTAGACAGACGTGGGCTCAAATCCCAGCCCGGCCACTTAAGAGCTGTGTGACCTCGGGCAGGTTACCGAACCTCTCTGAACATCGGCTTTCTGTTTCCTACCCTGGGGAGGAGACTCGCTCCGCCCTGCAGGCGGGGTCACAGCTGTAAGATTCAGCGGACGACCTCACGGAGCCTGGCCCGCTGCAAACGCTGCAGAGTCTGCCTTTCTACCGCTAGTTCGGCTCGCTGAGAATAATTTTGCTGCATCTCCGTTACGGAAGTGACGGATGGCGCTCCTAGTTTTCTCCCGCCTCAGCACAGCCGTCGGTAAACAGTGCCTCGGAGGTTTCCCTCGAGGGGAGGGGTGTTCACGAGAATTCCGTTTTCCCGAGACTTGACCACTGCTCCAGCTCTGAAGCCCCCGCTGCCTGTGACAAACCGGGTGGCACCCTCCACCCCACATACGGAAGGGGGCGCGTCCCAGGGTGCCCAGGTAGGACCCTGGGTTGTGCCCTTCCTGTATCTACTGTGGGGACGTGTACCCAGCAGGGTCCCCGAGCCCGGCTGTCCGCGGACAGAGAGGTCGGCGCGTAAGGAGGTCACGACGGTAGAGGCCGGGACCTCGGAGCATCCGGTGGGAAGGCGGCCGCGAGCTCGGATGGGTGAGCGCGCCGTTTTCTGAAAGGAAGTGATGCCGATTAGTTTTCCCTTTCCGGGATATTTAAACATTTGGGACCCGTCCATCGGTTCCTTGATTCGATAAGTATGTATTGATGGCTCTTTACTTTCCAGCTGACTGTTTTAGGTGCTGGGGACACAGTGGTTAGCCAGACAGAAACACCCAAACACAGACCCGTCCTCCCACTGGGGCGGCCCGTGAAAAGCTGAAAGATGAAACGAGGAAACGACAGACATACAACTTTCCCTCCGAGCAAAAGGCCACAGTGGGAACTAGGGAAAGACACGAGGAAGAAAGAATCCCGTTCCCCGGGGACAGTGACTGTCGTGTGTCAGTGTATTTTCTTCTGTTCTTCCAACACGCGTGTGCTAAGAACCGTCAAGATGATTCGGGGTGTGCAGGATTTCGACCTTTTATTTTTTATTTTTTTTAACGTTTATTTATTTTTGAGAGACAGAGACAGAGTATGAGCAGGAGAAGAGCAGAGAGAGAGGGAGACACAGAATCCAAAGCAGGGTCCAGGCTCTGAGCCGTCAGCACAGAGCCCGACGTGGGGCTCAAACCCACAGACCGTGAGATCATGACCTGAGCCGAAGTCGGACGCTCAGCCAACTGAGCCCCCCAGGGGCCCCTGAACCATTTTTAAGAGCACGGTTCATCGATATTAAACACGTCCACAGCCCATCATCTCTGAAACCCTTCCATCTTCTAAAACAGAAATTCTGCCCACATTTAAACTACAGCCCCCCACTCCCCGCCCCTCCCAGACCCCGGCGATCACCGCTCCACTTTCTGTCCGTGTGGCTTTGACCCCTCTGGGGGTTTCGTATAAACGGACTCATACAGTCTTCATCTTGTGACTCTGGAGTCTTCCAGGCCCATCCACGTGGTAGCAGGGCTCAGAACGTCTTTCTTTCGTCTTCAAGGCTGAGTAATATTCCCCTGCACGGAGAGATGCAGAGATACATTTTGTATCTCTGTGTTCCCAGCCCCCGCACCTCACAGGGCCTGCTCCCTGTGAAAGAGTGGAAAGATTCACGGATGGGTGGCTTGGACGCACGCGGGGACAAGTTGTTGGGTTGACCCAGCCATGGCTGCGCACGCGTGGGTGGGCGGACGCACGGCTGGGTGATGGCTGGCCGGATGAACGAGCGAGGCTGAACCAGGCTGGGTGGCCGGACGGCGGGACGCGTGTGTGTGAGATGCGTGGGTGGGCAGATGCAGCCACGACCTTTCTGCAGGAGGCGCTCCCTCAGCGGCTTTCTCTAGGGCTTCCCCAACGTGGCAGGATGAGCCGCCGACTGAGAGACTGTGCTGTGCTTGATTTCAGGCAGTGTAGGACAGAGAGGAGTCCTTAAAGCCGAGGCCTGGGGGCCAGAGGCGGCCAGCGAGCTGTCTACACCTTCATCCGATTAGCCGTCAACTCCAAGAGTGAGGTGACGTCCCACAAAAATCCAGGGTTCCAGACTCTCCTAGAAAGTTCTTAGCTCTGGCCTCAGCGGGCTCCCGTGTCTGCCCGAAAACAAGTGACGAGAGCTGAATGGCAGACACTTCCCCTGCCGGCTGGGGCCACCCTGCTCCTGGGTCCCCTAGCGTGCCCACCGCCCGCCTCTTTTTACAACAGTTAGCCAGCGCTGGAGTGGTGGGTGTGGGGTCGGAGGGGCCTGAGTCCGAGTCTAACCCCCTCCCAGTCTCTGCCCCTCCTGGTCCTGGTTAAGAGTCAGCAGGAGAATCGGCTTCGGCCGAAGAGAATCCCTCCCGCCGGGCACTCGTCCCTGCTTTGCCGAAGGTCCCGCATCTGGGAAATGGGGCCACGAGTGTGGCGGGCGCTGTTGTCACTAACGTGCTGAGGGCCTTACCTGCGTCAGCCAGCGAGTCCTCCAGGAAGTCGCTGCCTGAGGAGGCTTGGTCTTCCCAAACCCACCCAGCCGGGAAACGGCCGAGCCGGGCTCCGAGCTCAGCCCTCTGTCCCCAGGGTTTCTGTCTGCTTCCCACGAGAGTGTGCATGAAGCACCGAGCCGAGGCCCCTCTGAGCGACCCATGGCTGCCGCTTCCTGTGCATTCGCGGACAGCCCCGGGACAGGCGGTGAGACCCCGGGCTCTCTCTGTGCGGGGCGTCCCCATGCAGACTCCCTGGCACGGGCTCCTTCCTCCCTGGTCCGGCTCCAGGCACCCGGCTGCTGGGCCGGCCCTTTCCCACACAAAGGGCCTGTGGGCTCCCGTCGGAGCGGAGGCCGTGTTCCCAGCCTCCGGCAGCCCCAGGGACCAGTCAGCCCGCCGGACGCCGCCCAGCTTCAGAGCGCTTCCCAGTCAAGCGTGTCCAGCTGACTCTGTTCCCAGGGGACGGTGTCTTTCCCACGGCCACACGGGCCCCTGGCGTGGCCTCGGCCACCGGCTTGCCTCTAAGGTCCTCCCGGCCGGGGCCCCTCCCTCCGTGGGAGGCGGCGGGGACAGGAGCGAGAGCCTGGGGCCTGGGACTCCGTGAGATCCGGGTCTGACTCTGGAAAAACGCCTTCTCTTGTCTGAGCCCCACTCTGCTCATCTGTAGGGGTCGACTGTGCCTTCCTGGCGGCATTTCGTAAGGCACACCCGACAATCCTTTCTGCCGAACTGGCCTCAAGCTGCATCTCCCCTGGGAAAGGCCCTTAAATTCACATACCACGTCCCCTCCCCCCCATGTGACTGGTCACCAGGCTCTAGAGTCTGCAAAGCTCTTGGGCTTCTAAGTCCTCCCCCCGGCACAGAAGCCAGACTCCGGGCTCCCGAGGGGACCGTCGGGCCTCATCCCCGGAGGGCACAGGGCCTCTCTCTGACGCCGAGTCCCGCTGGTGAAGCCAGGGTGGCTCCCTCGGGAAGACGCGTGTGTTTCTCGGGGCGCAGCTCGTGGGGCCCGAGGAGGCCGTCCCTGGGCCGAGCGCGAAGGAAAGGAAACGTTACATGTTCTACTGTCCTCACAGATGAGACGGGCGGGAGATAAAAGCCACCCCACAACCTGACGGGCATGATGGAAAGTTAGTGCACAAAACCCTAAAATAGAGGCAAAACCCCTAATGATGAGACGAATGTATCCCACGGTTTCAGGCCAGTCTAAGGGTTGGAGGCGGGCGCCGGGGACAAGGCGGCAACGGGTGCCGCCTTCCGCGGCTAAACCTTCTCTTCAGGTCTTAGCGGGGCCGCCCGAGAACACGTCCCGGAACTCCAGGCCGCCGGCCGCTCAGCTCCGTGTTACAGTAAATGAAACTGAAGAGTATTTCTCCCAGGCGATGCTGCCTGTCTGTTTCAAAGGAGCAGATTAAGGACACCCGAAAGCAGGAACTTCTTGGGTGCCCCGGGGACCCGGCGACCTCGCTGAAGCCCGTGTGTCCTCCCTCCAGCGTGGGAAACACGATGCGTGTGCCACCTGCGATCCTTGAGAAAATCCCGCCCGTGGGGACAAGTGCCTTTTCCAGAAGAGTGGCCGTGAATATGCCAGCCGATGCCAGGGGGCGGGCGTGCTGCCTCCCCCCGCCCCGTGTGGCCTCCGGGGAGCACAGAAGGCTGCCGGCTGCCCCTGCCTCAAACGAGGTCGCGTGTGGTGGTGGCCACGGCCCCTGCCTGGGGGGCCCAGGACGGGGCCGGGATGCTTCCCTGTGGGAAAGAGGCACCGACTGCGGGCCCAATACTTTGGGGACCCCTCCAAAGGAGAGGCGCAGAACTGCTCAGGCTTTAGAAAGAAAGCGCACCAGAAGCAGTATACAACCACGTGCGCCATTTCTGAACGGTGATTCCGGTGGCTTCGCGTTGGTGACTGTGAAGGTCGCTTAGAGGTGTCCACCCAGTGAGGCGACAGGGCCGTCACTCATCCAGGCGCCACAGCGGAGGGACTCAGGAGACGCGGATGCTGTCCACTCTCAGGCGACTTTGTGTGAGGGAGACTGTGCTGGACACTCTGGGTGGGCCTGGCCCAATCAGTTGAAGGGCTTTAAGAGCCCGGCTCCAGCCCTCTGGTGAAGAAGCAGTTCTGCCCGCGGAGGGCGGCCTCCGCCCGTGCCCGAGGGTTCCAGCCCTTCCCCCCAGGCCTGCCTCGCCAGCGCCCGCACCGGCGGTAAATCCCCGATTTGTTTCCTGCTGGGTCTTTTTTGCTGTGAGGACCGTGACTGTATCGTAGCAAAGAGGCGAGAGGACAAAAACTGTTTTTCTGGTTTATGTGTTTATTTCGAGAGAGAGAACAAATGTGAGTGGGGGAGGGGCAGAGAGAGAGACTCTGAAGCCAGCTCCGCAGCCCTCGTGGGGCTTGAACTCACGAACCACGAGATCACGGCCTGAGCCGGAGGTGGATGCTTAACTGACTGAGCCGCCCAGGTGCCCCCCAAAAAGGTCTTTTTACTGCCCTTACGGGCCGTGTCCTGAATTTTCACCGGGTTACCGATTTTGAAACAAGCGGGGTCTTTCCCCCGTAAGCCCTCCCCACCTTGGGTCTTTGCCCTTGCTGGCCCCTCTGCCGGGATGGCTCCCCCGGGGGCGGCTCTCGCCTGGCTGGAACCCTCTCTGAGGCAGGTTGCTGATGGGCATTCCACCTGCTGGCGGCGGGGCGGGGGGGGGGGGGATGGGTCCCCCATTGTCACTCGCAGACCCCCAGGCATCTTGCTTGCTTTGCCTTTGTCTTTGCCATATTTGATATTATCTCATTGAAGCACCTGCTTCCTTGTTTACCGTTCACCCCCCTCCCTCATGGCATTTAAGTCCCTTTCTGCTCCATCCAAACAGCACCAGAACGGTGCCCAACACACACTGCGGAACAAGCGGACGAGTAAATCCGTGAACGGTCTGGAGGCTGGATGGCGAGGGCTGGGGGCGACAGCCAGCCCCGTCTCATTCTGTCTCTGCTTCTGTCCCTTGCTCCCCGGGGATGCGCTCCTGCAGGGCCCGGCCCGTCCTGCCCCAGACGCGGCAGCTGGGACCTCGGACCCACAGACGTCTTGGAAGGGGCACCGGGCCGCCTCTCTCCGGGGCCTGGCTGGGCTCCCGCACGTCCCTGCCCCGGTCGCCCCGCACCCGGCCTTCCTCCAGCTCGCGCGGTTCCCGTGGAAAACTTCCGGCCTGCAGCGGGATGCCGGTGGTTCTGGCCTGTACGACCCGCTGGTTCTGGCTGGACCCGGCAGGAGGAAGAGTCCAGCCCCGCCCGGCCCAGCCCGGGAGCACTCCAGTGGACTTGAACCCGGTTTCTGGCCTGGGCCCACAGGCCATGAATCAGGCTGGGAATGCAGTCAGCTCAGAGGTTTCGGGGCCTGGAGCCAACCCTTCATGGAGCCCAGGCTATGGGCTCAGGGAGGCTTTATTCCCAGCCCTGGAAGCTTCTCGACTCCACGTCTTCACTTAACGCCAAGACCACACATCCCACAATGCCAGCAGCGCTCCTGTGGAGACTTAGGCCAGCTCGCATGCGTGGTCCCACGGCACCCCCAAAGCCTGGTGAGGGGGTATCACACCTACGGTACAGAGGGGGAAACTGAGGCTCACAAAAGGAGAACGGACATCTCGCCCAAGAGCTGTCAGTGGGGACGGTAGGCCGGGCGCTCTGATTCTGTGGGTCGCCCCCTCCAAGGAGGGAGGAGCAGTCGCTCGAGGCGAGCGAGGGGCCTCCTGGGACCCCCCAGAGAGCTCCACACGCGTCCCTGCTCTTGTGGGGGCTCCAGGAACTCATCTCTGACGGGGCAGAGTCGGCCTGACTTTGAGGCCACGTCTCGGAAGCCACTGCTTCTCTGAAGGGCGGTCACGAATCCTGGGTGCCCGGGTTCTGTGGGCCTTATTGGGAAAGAGGCCTCCCTCCAGGGCAGGGGTCCGGGGCCAGAGCCAGCCACGAGAGGCCCTGCTCACCAGCCCGGGGTCTCTGCCAAGCCCAGCCTGCCCCAAGGGAGAGGCCCTGACGGCGCAGGGCCGGCCACCATGCTTGCCTTCCCAGCCCGCTTGGTCCCTGAGGCCGGGCCGGGGCTCTCACGACAGGCCCATCGGGAAGCAGGTTCACGTGAAGCCCGAGAGCGGGTTTGGACCATGGCCGGGTCTGGGCTTTAGGAATTGCTGAAGGAGACCGTGTGTGGCTTACGCCGACCTCAGCGCTGTCCGCCGCTGGTCCCCTAGAGCCATGGTCATTGCCTGAGTTCCCGCCTGCTCGGGGCAACGCTTGGTCCCAGCGGACGCGTGGAGAGAGCCCGTGGGCAACAAAATGAGGCTGGCTCCACGCCTAACCCCGTGTGTCTGGTACCTTCTATCTGCCGGGCTCCCCTGGCTGGGGGTTCCCCGAGGGCAGTCCTCACACACCTCCCCCGACCCCCGGCATTAGCCCAGCACCCCACCCAGCGCTTGGCACATCACAGACCTTCAAAAGGGTTTATGGAGGAAACTGGGAAACTCGATGTCCCACAGGTCTGGGGTTGTGGGGTGTCTTGAAGTTAGTGGCTGTCTTTGTGGCGGGTCGTTGAGAGACCAAGCTGACCCTGGAGCAGGACACAAGCCACTCGAGAGGCCAGTGGGCGGCCCGACGCCTCCGGCCACAGGGAAGGGTATGGACGGGGCAAGAGCGCCGCCTGGAAGGACCCTCGAGGTGGGAGGGGCCCTCCGTGTCGCTCCCTCCCCGGCTCCAAACTTAAGTCGAACTGTAATTTCTCTCCGTCCTTTCTTCCTCCTCTCTTCACCCCCCACTGTTTCCACATCGCCGAGAGCCTTGGATGTGCCCGGCCCCTCCCCTGGGGGCACGCCGTGCCGGGCGGCAGGGGTCTCGGGGTCAGAAATCAGGCAGGTGTGAGCAAAGGGCAGGACGCGAGATTTGGGGTCAAATCATGGAGGGCTTTGTATGAGGAAGTTTGATTTTATTCTTGTTTCTGTAACTTTACTTAGTTTTTGAGAGAGAGAGGGAGCGTGCATAGGCTGGGGAGGGGCAGAGAGGGAGGGAGACACGGAATCTGAAGCAGGCTCCGGGCTCTGAGCTGTCAGCACAGAGCCCGACGCGGGGCTCGAACCCACAAACCAGATTGTGACCTGAGCGGAAGCTGGATACTTAACCAACCAAGCCACCCAGGCGACCCTGGTTTTATTCTAAGTGCAGCAGGAGGTTGCTCAGAACTGAAGCAGGGAAGCCACGAAACATGGAGTTTTTAAAAGGCATTGTTTGTTTTCGAGGAAGCCCCGTCTGAGCTGGAGACCCAGCCAGGCCCTGCGAGGGGGCAGCGAGCTGTCTGTGCCCGCGTGTGGGCGCCTCCAAGATCCGGCCGTCCTCGAGGAGGCCGCACGCCCGTCTGGCCGGCCGGGCCCCTCCTGGGGGAGAGGCTGCTGTCAGGGTCTCCCCTTGGGGGTGGCCCCCGGAGGGGACCACCCGGCCTGACCTCCCGTTGACCCGTCTTCTGCCAAGTCCACGGCTGCGGGAGTGTCTGAATGGCCAAGAGATGAACTCACCGCCGCCCCCCGCAGAGCCGCCGTCTGAGCGTGTCTGCGGCTTCATCAAGGGACAAGCACACTGTGTTCCCGGCCCGGGCCGGCCAACATCCGTGATGAGTAACTGGGACGGTCGTGGGGACCGGGAAGTGGCAACAATGCCACTATTGTTCTGTGGCTCCAGAGTCCGGAGCCCCGGGCCGCCCGGCGGGCTGGGCCGGGCCCGCAGCCGCAGCTGCCGGGTGAAACCGTGGGGCGGCCTGGTGGGCACCGCAGGAGGCCCGGGGGCAGGGCGGGCTGCCCGGGGGAGGCCACCCCCCCTCCCCGGACCCACCGAGGCTCAGGAAGCAAATCTCCCTCCTCGTCTGCGGACCACACAGGTCGTTTCCGCAGACGGATCACGCGCGTGGGCACGGCGGGGCCGTCTGACTCATCCGTGCGTTCATTCATCCCTTTTTCATTCGAGTTTCATCCAGCCCCTTCGAGCATTTTACCAAAAGACGAAAACGAGCAGTCACCCCGTAGCCGACACGCGTATTTTGGGCTAAGAGACCGGCTCCGTTACGACGTTTAATCCTTTTTTAAATTTTATTTTATTTTTGAGAGACATAGAGACGTAGGGCTGTGCCGACACCCAGCTCACCAGAGTAAACGCGGAAAAATCCCCCGGCTTGTAGCGTTTACCGGTTCCCCGGGACCAACACGCCCCGGCGGCTGGTTACAGGCCATCGGCGGGTCAAGAACCAACTCGCAAGGGGCGCCCTCCCTCCCTCCTTCCTTCCTTCCCTCCCTCCATTCTTTTCTTCTTTCCTTCCTTCTAGCACCTTCTACCTGCCTTGCTCGGACTTAGAGCTCGTGGCGTGACGGGAGCTCAGCGCACACGGAGAGTCTGCTCTGTTCTCTTTCTGTTAATCACTGGAATGTTGCGGACGGCCGTTGGTGACAGTCCCGTGCCTGCTAAAAAGACGGGGATTTGTGTCAACGGAGGGTCTGAGACGGTGTTTCCTCCTTCTCCCTCTTGCCTTCAGCTTGATTTTCCCACAAAGTCGTATTTTTCCCATTTGATTAACGGCGGCCGCTTTCACCTTGGATCAAGGCCAACGACCGCGATCTAGACGCCCGGCGACAGCCGGCGACGCTGTAATAAAATGACACTAATTTACTTGCTGCTCCAGGTGCACCGAGGTTCGTGTATGTGAATTGAGCTTTTTAAAGTTTCAAAATAAGGAAGATACGTTCGGCTGGCGGAATTCCTGCGCTCGGCGCTCACCGACAGGGCCCTTAACTGCCGGGACCCCCAAGCGCTGACCCGCTTAGCAGATCGATGCAATAGAATGTGAGCTTCTCCCATGATCTGGGATCTTCTGGTCAGGAGACCAGGCTGGTGGCAGGCAGGGTGGCCAAAAACGCCTGCTAGTTTAGCTGGACGGCCCTGGGACGGCCATCACTCGCGTTTCCACGGTAACCCGAGTTCTTGTTTCCGGAAGCGGGGTTCTTCTCTCCAAGTTGGGGGACTGGGAGCAGTGAGGACAGGGGAGGGGCGCCGGGAACACCCGTGGTTCCCAGAGAAGCAAACGCCGGTTGCCAAGTGGAAGGGATCCAACCTCCACGCCAAGAAAAGCCGTCCCCTCTGAGACGTGCGGCCAACATCCGCCTTCGGCAAACAGTCTGTGTGATTCTGGCCGGTCAGCTGAGAGCTTTCGTTTGCCTTCAGAGAAGGAGCCCACCTGCAGAGGGGCGGGGTCGGCTCTGAGTCGGCGGACCTGGAGGGGTGGGAGGAGGGACCACCTTGAGGGGGCCAGCTCCAGAGTCTTCTGCCCACATGGGCTTCCACGGGAGCAAAACAGGAAATTTCCATCTGGGGACACAGACAGCCCGTCCGCCCCGGAGCTGGCCCAGCAGGCCCCGCATCCCAGCCCCGTGATCCTAAGCGGAACTGCCTGGGTCCACTTCCTTATTAATTATCATTTAATAATAAGGCACTCATTTCCCTCCCTCCATCACCACCCGCCATGGCTAGCCTCGCGAGTGCCCTACCCTGACCGTGGGGACGAGCCGTGAGCGGCGCGCCCTCCACCGTGCTGCCCAGGGTGGAGTCTGTGCCCTGCACTTCCAGCTGTGTGATCTCAGGCATGGAGGTGAGCCTTGCTGTTCCTTCGGCTCCTCATGTATGTGTTTATATACACACAATATAAATGTTATATATACACGTATACATATAATATTTATATATATAAAGTTTATTTATTTTGAGAGAGAGAAAGGGTGTGTGCAAATGGGGGAGGGGCAGAGAGAGAGAGAGTAAGAGAGAGAGAATCCCAAGCAGGTTCTGCACTGTCAGCACAGAGCCCGATGTGGGGCTCAATCCCATGAACCGCGAGATCATGACCTGAGCCAAAGTCGGACGCTTAGCTGACCGAGCTACCAGGCGCCCCTGGTTCCTCGTTCATAAAACGGTGCCTGGGATGAGAGCTACCTGCTCCGGGCTGAACTCACGAGTGAGCATGATAATTCAGAACGCGGATGGCCTTAGCGCCTGGAGCTGGGGGGCAGGGTGGCGGTGGGGAGGGTTGGCCTCCATGCCTGCTGAAACACAGCTCGGTTCCCTCATGTCTCTCTCCCCTTCGTCACTGCCTCGCCTCAAGCTGCCATCCTCCTGGAGGTGGCGAGGAGCAGGGGACACTGCCGACGTGGCCCCCTGCTTCCCGTCCCGTCCCTGAAACCTGCTGTGCGGTGGGGGAGGGGGGTGCAGCCCGAGGGAGCTTTCGAGCATTGCATTAATTCCCAAGACTGACGTTCAAATCGCCACACGCCGGGTGGCTCAAAACGCCGGATGTCTCCCCTCGTATCTTTCTGGAGGTCAGAGTCTGAAATCTACGTGCAGCAGGGCTGGGACTCCTCACGGGTCTAGACGAGGACCCGGCCCCACGAATCCCCAAATCCCATAAACAGCGACAGAGCCTCTGGGGCGGAGGTGACACCTGGCAGGGGCGCTGTCCGGCCGCCGGTGCTGCAAGAGCTGCTGGTAACAGGCGGCAGGAAGTTAGCATCAGGACGGGGCCCCGGGGCCAGGCGAGGCGCACCCGGTCGGTCAGGATAGGATACAGATTACATTCTATTTGCTTTTATTTTGACGGGGAGTGGGGAGAGAATGAGCAGGAGAGGGGCAGAGAGGGAGAGGGAGAGAGAGAATCCCAAGCAGGCTCCTTGCCGTCAGGGCAAAGCCAGACGTGGGGCTCGAGCTCACTAACAGCGATATCGTGACCTGAGCCGAAATCAAGAGTCAGAAGCTCAGGGCGCCTGGGGGGCTCGGTCGGCGAAGCATCCGCCTCTTGCTTTTGGCTCAGGTCATGATCTCGCGGTTCATGAGATCAAACCCGGTATCAGGCTCTGTACTGACGGTGCGGAGCCTGCTTGGGATTCTCTCTCTCTTTCTCTCTCTGCCCCTCCCTCACTCACGCTTTCTCTCTATCTCTCAAAAATAAATAAATAAATGAACATTAAAAAAAGAGAGAAGACAGACGCTTAACCGACTGAGCCACCAGGCCAGACCGTATTCCGTATATCTACATATTGTGACGAGAAATCAGTGAAGGTTTTGGGCAAGGAGCAAATAATCTGATGTGTACTCTACAAAAGTGCCCCTCACTCAGGGCTGCCGAATTTAGCAGAGAGAAACACAAGGTGCCCAGTTAACTTTCGGTTTCAAATAAACAACGAGAAAGTATTTTTAGCGTAAGTATGTCCAAATGGGACATACTTGTGTTAATTACTTGTTGACCCGAAATTCACATTCAGCTAGGCGTCCTGGATTTCGTGCGGGGGTCTCGCCCTGGCTGCCGCCTGGAGAAGGGGCCGGAGGAGGGCGAGGCTGGAGCCCGGGGCACCGTGAGTCTGGGGCGTCGCCCGAGGGAGCGAGTTTATTCGTCTATATGATCTCATTTAATCTTTACAACCACCCTCTAAGGTGTCTTATACCCGCCATGCGGAGGAGGAAACAGAGGCACAGAGAGCAACCTGCTAATTTGTGGGAGGACCACAGCCTGCGACAGGGTCGGTGTGGATGGAGTCCCCCCGATGGCAGCCCCTACGCTAGCCGGTGTCGAGGCCCCGGCTGTGCGGAGGAAGGGGTGTGGGCAGAGCAGAGAGACGACTGAGGGGCCCCTTCGCGGAGTGACAAAGGCCGTGCAGGCCGCAGCCGTACACACCCCCTCCCCACGATCACCGGTGAGAGGTTCTGTTTTCATGGGGGTCCCTGTATTTGAGCGTCTCGCCGCTGCCTCCTGCTGCTTGGGTCTGGGATCCCCTGGGGCGGGGGGGGGGGAGCGCGGGCGCACTCCCTCCCTCCTCTTCCTTTGTTCGCTTGTGTCCAACGAGCCAGGTCACCTCGGCACGAAGCCTCAAGACTGGGTCACATTCAAATCAACAGCTGGCTGAGGGGCAGAAATAATTGCAAAGCGATTTCAATTTTTGCCGAAATCTCTCCAAACTGCTCAAGGCGCTTCCGTTCTTGCCGTCCCAGCGGCCCCAGCCGGGCGGCTCGGCGCAGAGTCCGGGTGCCGGGCGGGCGCGAGGCTTGCTCACACCCCCCGCCGTTCCTGAGGCCCCGCGAGGATGAGCCCCTCCCCGAGTTCAATCCCAGCCCACCTTCCAGTCGCCACCCTCGGGCTTCTCATTGTCCCCTCTTTGCTTCTGCTCCCCGGTCCCCCCGCCCCCCCCGGCCCTCGCCAGGCCTGCTTCTAGGACAAGAACCAAAAACGAGCTGGCAGAGTCCGAGTTCTTCCTGGCAGGGAGAGGGAAGGGCAGGAGCTGTGGGTTCGCCTGTTGGTTTGGGGGCACGCACCGGTCTGGCGACATTCCTTAATGCCCACTACGCGCCAGGCGCCGTGTGAGTTCCAGCGGAGCAAAGGTATGGAGAAAAAAAATGGATGAGAAAGGGCTGTGGCTGGGGGCAAGCGGGTTCCAGGCGATCACAACGCAGGTCGGGTCCGGACGGTAAGAGCGACGGCCACTCCGGTCCTCACCAACCACCCCCGGTTAGGTTCCGATGTGAGCTCTCATCTTACAGGTGATGAAACCAAACAACAGAACGGTCGCTTATTGACTTAAGGTCACACAGCAGTCAGAGGCAGAGCGGGGATTCTCACTGGGGACTTCTGGATTCCAGAGTCTGGCTCTTATCCACAGTGCTCTCCTGCGATCCGCGGGGTGAGAGAGATGGGGTTTTCACCAGCCTCGAAAAGCACGCCAGGACCCTAGGGAAGGCTTCCTGGAGGAAGCAAAGCCTGAGCTGAGTCTTGAAAGACCAAATGTTTCATCACGCACGGTCCCTCTGCCTCTGTCACATGGAGCATCGAGGCTGTGCCTGGATAAGGCGGGAGGTGGAAGTCGAGGGGAGGGAAGGTGGGCAAGACACCCAGAGGGAGGTTCTCTGACGGGGTTGAACAAGGGAGAGAAACATAAAAAACTAGATTAACGACCACAAC
This sequence comes from Paguma larvata, assembly GCA_030068075.1. NCBI lineage: Eukaryota > Metazoa > Chordata > Mammalia > Carnivora > Viverridae > Paguma > Paguma larvata. The sequence goes on along the minus strand of CM057844.1, from coordinate 44,466,643 downwards.
GGGGCGCCTGGGGGGCTCGGTCCGACAGCGTCTGACTCCGGATTTCAGCTCGGGTCACGATCTCACCGGCTGGGATTGAGCCCCGCGTCTGGCTCTGCTCTGACAGTGCGGAACCTGCTTGGGAGTCTCTCTCTCTCCCTTCCCCACTAGTGCTCTCTCTCTGTCTCTCTCTCCCAAAACAAATAAAGAAACTTAAAAAGAAAATCTTTTTAACAACGACAACGACGACACCCCAGGAAACCTGCTGACGCGCCCACCGTCCAAGTTGGGCAGTTGGGCAGCCTTCAGGCACGGCTGTATCTAGGGGGTCATTTGACAGCAGCGAGACTTGACTCTTTTCCCACCGTCTCTTGGCTCTTATTTCTCGCTGGTTTCGTTCCAGAGCAGGCTGGGTTCCGAACGCCGATGGAGACGGCCTCCAGCAGCTCCGAGCGCCCACCGCCTTCACAGCCCGCAAGCCGGAAAAGAGCGCACCCTTCCCCCCGAAGGACTCTGATTGGCCCCGCCTAGGTCATGTGACTGCTCCTTGGCCTATCACAATGCTGGGCTCGGGTCACATGCCTAGAGGCAGCGAAGCGGAGTGTGTCCAGGAGGAAGAAGAGCCTGGGGGGCTGGGGGACTGGAGGCTGGGCACCTGGGAGGTCCAGGGCTGTGGGGAACAGAAAAGCCACTTGTCCGGTAGTGCAGGCTCCCACCCTGACCCGGACCCGGAAGCGCAGCCCTGGCTCCTGCCCCGCCCGCCTCGTGTGCCCCGGGCGTCTACGTGGTCAGGAGGAGGAGGAGGGTGTAGACAAGCCACGCGTTGACACACGATTAAGCACAAACCGGGTCGCGATGGCCCCACCGAATCACCGGAACGGTTGGCGAAAGAGAAAGGGAAGGTGACGGTACCCTTGACAGTGAACTGCGGCGAGTTGTGAATCCGAGCGCCGTGAAACTGAAGACCGTTTAGCACAAAGTTTGTGCACCACTGGCTGCGTCTCTACTTAGCATTTGGTGGAGTTTTGCTTCCCGCTCGAGCCTGAACGGGGACCAAGGACCGGAGGGCGGGAGGGAGGCCAGGCGCCTGGGAGCTGGGTGGGGCCGGCCGCTGCGCCTCCGTGGAGACAGGCCTGCCGCCGTCCCTCCGGCAGGATGGGAGAAAGAGAATCAGGCCCGGCCGGGGGAAGCAGTGCTGGAGGGAGAATCCGGGGCGCCTGGCTCCCTGAATGACCGCGGGGGAAACCTGTCTCCGTCTGAACCTGAGCTGCCCCATTTATAAATAGGCAGTTGATCCCAGACAGTATTGGGGAACGTTGGGGACATATGTCATCGGTAGGGGTGATGATTTCCAAGGGTACGGAAACAAGTTAAGAAAAATGTTTAGGGGCACCTGAGTGGCTCATTGGTTAAAGCATTGCACTTCGGCTCAGGTCACGATCTCGAGTTGGTGGGTTCGAGCCCTGCGCCGGGCTCTGTGCTGACAGCTCGGAGCCTGGAGCCTGCTTCGGATTCTGTGACTCCCTCTCTCTCTGCCCCTCCCCTGCTTGCGCTCGGTCTCTCTCCATCTCTCAAAAAATAAATGAAATAAAACGTTAAAAAACCTTTTAAAAATGTTTAATAATGATGCATTGATCTTTACGGTCGCCTTCTGTTTTTGTTTCCCCATCGATAGTCGTGATAGAGAGTTTTATTTAAAAATAAGTTTGCTTTTGGGGCGCCTGGGGGGCTCAGGTCATGATCTCCGTGGTTCGCAAGTTCGAGCCTCGCTTCGGGCTCTGTGCTGACAGCTCGGAGCCTGGGGCCTGCTCGGATTCTGTGTCTCCCTCTCTCTCTGCCTCTCCCCTCCCTCCCCCTCCCCCCGCTCTCTCTCAAAAATAAACATTAAATAAAAATTTTTTAAAAATCAGTTTGCTTTTGTGAAAAGCGTGTGTCAATTTGAAGAATAATTCTAAGGGAGTTATAGGGCTGGTGCCCACACTGAGAAGACAGGTGGCCTGTGATCAAATCTGGGAAACGCCAGCGGGGTGAGCTGGGACGTGGGGGCAGGTGAACGGTCAGAACCTTGGTGTCAGGCCACCTGGGCCAAGTACCTATTTTATTTGCACAGCGGCCATCAGGAGAAGTGTGCAAAGCGCCCTGGGGACCGGCAGGTCACGCCCGGCGTGAGCGCCAAGCTTCCCGGGTGTGCCGTCCCGATGCGCCTACTGAAACCCCGGCCGCCATCCCTGGTGACCTGCCGTCTTGAATCCCGCTTTTTGAGACGTGCTACTTGCTGATAGTCATCACGTGCCATCCATCGGACGGATTCCTCCGACATGATCGTCGGTCCTGCTTCCGGGTCCTGCTTAGGAATGTCCCGTAAGAGGCTTAGCGAGCCGTCGCTTTGAGAGGAGAGCTCGCCTCTCTCACGATGACAAACAGTGCTTTGAGCTTCCTGACAATTCCTGAGGGAGCTCTCCTCAGAAGGGTCTGGGCCACAAGCCTCTGCTTAAAGCGGGGAGGGGTATCGGCTGCCCCGGCCGCAGCCCCGAGCGGCTGCGTCCCCCGGCGGGAGGCCATTCAGCTCCCGGCTCTGTCTAGACAGCGAGCGTGCCAGCCGCTGCCAGGCCTGAGCTGGCTGTGCGTGCGTGTGCGTGTGTGTGTGTTTATGTGTGTGTGTCTGTGTGTGTGTGTGTATTTGTTAATTACTCTGGAATGTCTGCTCCGGCCGCCGCCGTGGAATGTAGGTCAGCCCCGGGAGGCGCGCGGTCAGGAGAGGGGGGGTCGGGCCAGCCGGCGGCGCACACACCGTATCGAGGTCACGGCCGTCTGGGAGCCGGTCTAGCGGGGCCCAGGCACGTGAGAAGCAGACCGGCTGGTTTCTTTCTGCGGCTCTTTCTCTTTGTGCATTTCACGTACTGCTCACATTTTCAGCCTCGAGCATGGCGCTTTCCTGTCGCAGAGGCAAGGACAAGTGTCCCATTGTACGCCTCAAATTGGATCTTTCATGGAGCCATCTTTTACTGAGCCGGCACATTCTATGAAGCAACTTCCCCTGCGCGGTCAATGGCCTTTTATCCTTCAGAAGCCCCAGGGGAGGGTCCTGCTCTGCTCACAATAACACAGTACACAGTCTCCATTTACGTTTTACAGATGAAGACACGAGGCTCAGAAAAGTTGCCCGGCTGTTAATAATAATAGAGGACAATTATTTGTCGCCAACCGTATGCAGCCCCCCATCGGGTCCCAGCTCTTTGTGCGCAGGGTCACTGCTAATGCAACAAGCCGGCAACGCGTGTTCCCATTTCAGGATGACAAAATGGAGACACGGAAAACCAACCACGATGTTAGTGGGATTCCAGCGAGAGGCTGAGCCCTCAAACCCTGTGCTCTCCATCTCTGCCTTAGGGTCCTCGAGTTGGGTTGGGGTCAGTCTTCAGCTTAGATAAGCCACTCGGACTTAAAAAAAAAAACAAAAAACCCAGGCGTGAGGACAGGGAGGACTGTGCCTCCCGCAAAGAAGCCTGTGGTTGGAGAGTGTTAACCGAGTGCTGCGAACACTGGCGGCTCTCGGGGAAGTCGCTGAGAGGTCAGGTCTCTGCGCCGCGTGCCTGCTCGCCAGCCCGAGTCTGAGACGTCCCTTATCCACGCGCGTCCCCAGTCCTCGCCCTGGGTTTAGAAAATAATCTCGTCTAGCAGATTTTTCCGTCTGTGCGACAAGGCGCTGCTGTGAGGGGGCTTCGTCTGTGAACCCGATGGTCATAATTGTTCAAACATTTCTAAACCATGTGGTGATGAGCAAAACGTTGTAAGAAACTGAGAGAAAGGATGGTTCAACCGCCCCCGGCTAGAGCACTGGGGCAGACCGCCTTTCCCTCCCAACCCTGTGTCACAAAAATGTCCCGAACCACGGAAATGTTGAAGGCGCTGTGCAGTGGACACCCAGACACCAGCCTAGATTCCACCGTGAACCACGCGGGCTTTGTCACACGGCTCTCCATCCCCCCGTCTGTGGCAGCCTGCACTTTAGAAAGACACGTACGGGGGCGTCTGGGTTCCTCCATCGGTTGAGCATCGAGCCTTGACTTGGGCTCGGGTCACGATCTCACTGTTCGTGGGCTCTGGGCCGACGGCATGGAGACTGCTTGGCATTCTCGCTCTCTCTCCCTCTCTGCTCTTCCCCCTGACTCCCTCTCTCTCCCAAAATAAATAATTAAACTTTAAAAAAAAATGATAAAACAACACATATAATCTGGGGTGGCTTTCCTCCCTGGGGAAGGAATTCCCAGCCCTGTGGGGGTTTGGCCATGACTTTGAAAGAATAGTTTTATCCAGAATGTCATGTTTGAGAAGGCAGGAACAGACGGGTCCCCAGAGGTTGTTTGGGCCTCAGCCCTGTGCCAGGGATGCACACACGCTGTTGCTTTCAGTCCGCACAACCACCCTGAGCTTCGGGTATTATTATCGTCATTCTCCCGTTTTGCATGGGGAGAAACAACCATCGTGAGGTTAGAAAAACGTTCCCAGAACCACCCGGCTTAGAAGCGACGGGGTAGGGATGGGCCCCCACGCACGGTGCCATGGCTCCAGGACTTGCCTTCTCCTTTTTTTTTTTAAGTTTACTTATTTATTTTGAGAGAGCGAGCATGTGCAAGTGGGGGAGGGTCCGAGAGAGGGAGAGAGAGAATCCCAAGCAGGCTCCGCACTGTCAGCGCAGAGCCCGAAGTGGGGCTTGATCCCATGAACCGTGAGATCATGACCCGAGCCAAAAAATCAAGTCGGATGCTTAATGAGCTGACACCCAGGCACTCTGAGGACCGTGCCTTCTGATTCTCTTCCCAGCCTGGCACAGGGTAGACACTCCATAAATGTTTTTCACCAAGAAAAGATAAACTCTCTGCCAGGCTCGATATGAAACAGCTGACCAGCAGTATCTCACGTGACGCCTGTGCTAACCCCAGGGCATGGCTGAGAAAATGGAGGCTTATCGGTCAGCTGGGGAGACGGTCAGAAGAGCCGCCCGTTGGACCCTTCACCCTCTTGGTCTGGTTGCTGGCCACTTCTGTCCCTGGAGCTTGGGGGCAGCCACTTCCTTGCTCTGAAGGTCACCCTCAAGCCACTCTCCCTCCTCCCTCCGACGAGCCCTTCCAGCCGCCCCAGGCAGGTCCAACCTGCTAGCTGATTTCTGTCTTCCTGAAAGGTTGGAAGAATGTGGAAGGGCCAGCCTTGGGGAGTCCCACAAACCTAGACCTAAATCGAACTGCTGTCTGTGATCAGCTGTGCAAACGTGGACAAGTTTCTTTGTGTGTGAAGAGGTAGGATCCGCCTTCTGAAAAACGCTGATGTGAGGTATTGACATGGACTGGAGAGTATACGAGGGGCAAATTGCACCCAGCAGGTGGTCCGTGAACGGTCATTCTCTCCACTAACACCTGCTGAGCTTATGGACTGTGGTGTGTGATTTGCACATGAAGGGGTTGTTGGTACTAGGTCTTCTGTGCCCCATGACCAGGAGGATCATGTTAGATCCAGGACAACATGACAGAAAGACGCCTCCTCCCCCACAGCTCCCTCAGCGTGCCTCATGCCCTCTGGGGTTGCTCCAGGAGAAATGTGACTTACCTTGATAATTCGACTGCCATTTAACAATAAATCATATATGATTCTAGTCTCTTTCTTTTACCTGTTTCTGCCCTCAAGAAGCTGCGAGTCTATACAGAAGATGTTTTGCCTCTTTCTTATGAGACCAAGAGTACCTAGCAGAGAGCTCAGTGTGACTCAATGGCCACTCAGTGCCAATTCATGGCATCCCCATGCCAACTCAATCTAATCTAACTTAATCCCATCCCACTCTATCCAACCCGGCTCAACCCAACTCAACCCAACTCAACCTAAATCAAACTGACTCAACCCAACCCAGCTCAGCCCAACCCAACTCAACCCAACCCAACTCAACCCAACTCAAACTACTCAACCCAACCCAGCTCAACCCAACCCAACTCAACCCAACTCAAACCAACTCAACCCAACCCAGCTCAGCCCAACCCAACTCAACCTAACTCAAACTACTCAACCCAACCCAACTCAGTAGCAATAGTCGTTCAATGGAAAGCATACAAGATTTGTAGTCAGCGAGGCCTGAGGTGAAATCTCAGCTCTTTCACTTACAAGCTGTGTGATCTTAGAGAAGTCACTTCACTTCTGAGTCTGCCTTCTCATCTTTAAAATGAAGATAAAAATCTTACATTTGCCAGTACACAAGACGGATTTTCTGTTCATCAGGTGCCTCCTCACGGGACACCATCAAGCCCACCCCAGGCCACGGACCGGAATAAACCTCAGCGGTGCGCCCCCTTCCTCCCCTGGCTGATCTCCTGCCCCAGCAGGCTTGTAGGAACACCTCCAGAAGAACAGGAGGTCACCTCTGACCTAGTCCTCCTGCTTGCTTGGCACTTGTCTAAGAGACTCGGGGCAGGAGTTGATATTTTTCGCCTTCCTGATAAAACTGAGTGACTTCGTATGCACTAACGAATCTTAAACTGCAAACATGGCACCTCCAGAGTGTTGTCGTGAGGTCAGACATTAACACACAGCACTCGCACCAAATATGCAGAAATTACTGCAGCGGCAACAGCTCCCGTCAGCACCATCGGGACACGAGAGTAGAGGCTCTCGTTACCTGCCTCTATGTTACAAGACCCGGGACTAACCAGCTCTCTGCACTGCCTCCGGAAATACTGTGTGGATGCCCACAGCGCCTCAAGCGTCAGCGACGCCCCCGTGAGCCCTCCGCTTCGGTTCCCCTGACTCTCCTGGGTCATCTGGTCACCGAGAGTCAGACGGATTCGTCCCCGAACTTGCTTATGCCAGTTCCGCCTGAAATTTTCATTCCGTAATTCAGGTGAGTTATTCTACGAGATGGAAAGCTGTGAGCGTGCAAAGAAGGATAATAGCCATCTCTGTGAAAGACACGTCAAGGGCTTCGGAATGACTCGATCAATGTGAGTTGTGAAAGAATTTGCTGGAGAGTGAGGGGTGGGAGAGACTGCTACCAAGACTAAAAACCACCTGAACCATGAAGAATCCTAGATTCTGAACCTTCACAAGGGTCCTTCAGTTCTTTACTATGAAGGGTTGAGAACTAGCAATTCTAGATTATATAAAACGGGTGTGGTTTATGGACGAAGATTCATACGGAACTCCAGTCGGCGAAATCAAAAATGCCTTGCTCTACACAAAAAGACTGGCGAATGGATGTACCCGCGGGTCACCGAACCGTCAGCTGTAACCGCATCGGGACGTCGCAAACTTGTTACTGCCGTGCAGGGATCAAGGAAGCTACCTGTATGTACAGCTGATGTCACTGAGTTCGGCTCTGCAGGGCATCAAACGTGTGTCCGAGCCGGGTGTGACCAGTCCCGTCGGCGGACAGAACCCAGCCTGGCATAGAGGCAGACGCAGGGCCCCCTCCCCTGCCGCCTGCTTGCTGAGTGATTCCGGGTGACTGCCCAGGGCTGTGATTCCTCCCTCAGCAGAAAGGGGTGCTAAGAACTAGCTCACAGGGTGTGAGGGTCAGTGGAGGGGTAAGGAGAGTCTGCAGCCGGTTTCTGGCCCATGAGAGGGGCTGTCAGGAGCGCCTTCCCTCCCGCCGCCGTGGGCTTCCCAGTCCCAGAGGCCCCGCGTGGCCTGACTTCTGCGTCTCCCATCCCCGAGCGGACGGGTTTCAGCTCTCAGCCGAGGGGCACTGCGGGGCGCGAGGTCTATGCAGTTGTAAAGATGTCTCCGAAACGCGCCATCCCTCAAGCTCAGGAAATGCACTTGACACGTCTGTCCCTCGGGGAGCCTGAAGTCGGGGTGAAGCTGGGACACCGCGGACGGCAGAGCTGTGCGGGGCGGGGGAGGCCCCGGGAACAGGGGACCAGGCGCTGCCTCCCGGCCGCGTGCAGGACCACAGACGCATTGCCTCATGGATTAATTAACGATGGCAAGCTCATTAGCCGCTGTCTGACCTCCGCCGGGCGGGCGCTCTGGGTGGGCAGTGTGGTCCGGGGTCATTAACCATGACGCCCGTGGATTTATCGGAGGGCCGACCGTTTTCCTCAAGACCCAGTTTCAGCCTGAAAACTGAAAAAGCGCTTGGCTTCTGGGCCTGCATCGTTCCTGGTGCACTGACACGTGAGAGAAGAGTCTGGACGCAGTGGGCCTGGGGAAGGGCGGGCCCGAGGGGAGGCCCACAGCGCCTTGCGACTTCAGGGAGGGTCTTGAGAAAGGCCCTCCCTCCGACTCCCCTGACTCTGGAAACGAAACTAGCCCACCCGGCCCGTGCGCCCTCTTGTGCCGGACACTGCGCGAAGTCCTTTCCCCGGGCGGTTCCATTTCATCCTCAACAGCTCTGGGGGGGAGGTTCTGTGACGCGCCCATTTTATGGAGGGGCAAACTGAGGCCAGGAGCGGTTCAAAGCCATGTCCAAGATTGGCAAGCGGTGGATCTAGGCTGAACCATTCTGTTAGAAATCATGAGTGATACTGTAACGAGGAAGCCTTGCCTCCTCCGTGGTGAGTGTGATAAACAGCGGTGGCCAGACATGGGGACGGGCCAGGTATTCCGTGCGGATTAAGTCACCACGCCTCACGACGACCCTATGAAGACGGTGGAATGGTCCCCTGATATCTTCCGATGCTCGCGACCCCGCCTTCAAACTGAAGGTGGCCTTTGGCCTCTAGGTGGGGCCTTGCCAAGCGGAGGGGTCTCCCGGGGAAGGGCCCTGGCTCACACGTCGGGCGGACCTGGGGCCGCGGCCACTCGCCGGCCTCACAGCTCACTCCGCCTGCCCGAGCCTCGCTCTGTTCGTCTGCAAAGTGAAACAGGAGGGCACGGGGGGGTGGGGGGAGCCAACACAGAGATGCTCCCGCCAAGAAGCCGAGGGTAGGAAGAGAGAACGCCCTCTTCCCCCTTGGGGGCCCACACGCTGGTTTGCTCATCGACTGAAGAGGATTTTTTTTTTTCTTTTAGGCCTTGGTAGCTGGACTTCATGAGTTGGGAATTTTGGTTTCGGAGCTCGGACCTCTCTGCCCGCTCACAGCCTTTGTTACTCACTTTGTCCCTACCGGGTAGGGTTGCCAGACAAAACACAAGATGCCCAGATAAACCTGAGTTTCAAATAAAAAAGAAATGATTTGTAGGGTACGCATGTCCTAGGCAATATTTGAGACAGACGGACACTAAAACACTGTTCATGGTGTATCTGAAATTCGATCGTAACTGGGTGTCCTGTATTTTATTTGCTCGGTTTGGCACAGCTGTACCGCCTCGCTGGGGGGCAGACGGGGGGGCCTCAGGGCGCTTAGTGGGGACTTGAACCTTTTTTTTTTTTAATGTTTAGTTTTGAGAGAAAAAGAGAGAGTGAGAGAGCGAGCATGAGTGGGGGAGGGGCAGAGAGAAGGGGACGGAAGATCCGGAGGGGGCTCTGCGCTGACAGCACGGAGCCCGATATAGGACTCAAACTCAGGAACCGTGAGCTCATGACCCGAGCCAAAGTCGGCCGCTTAGCCGACCACACCGCCCCCACCTCCCCCCGCCCACCCGGTGCCCCTGGACTTGATCCCATTAACGGCTGCTTATTTGTTTCCGGAGGGCCACCGTCTGCTGAGTCCCTGGTGCCCACCTTCCCGTCTTTAATCCTCAGCCTCGCTCTGCACTTGTGGAAATTAAGGAGATACCTGCCCGGAGACAGGTCCCTGAAGCCTGCGCCCTTAACTGCCCCACCCCCTGCACCCTCCGGAACCAAGACCCGGGGGCTCCCGACCCCCGTCCGCCCCACGTGGCCACCCCGACCCGGGGCTTGGCTCTCACCGTGTTTCTTGTTTTACGCAGTCGGCGTTATGGGAGCAGGTGCCAGCTGCTGACCAGCTCGGGAGTCGCGCTCCGAATCCAGGCTCCGCACAGCCAGCTCCGCAGGCAGGCGCCGTTGGCCCGGGCCACGCGCTGTTGCCCCGGCTCCCCGAAGCCCGGCTCCGGTTCGAGAAGATGAGCCATTATGGAGCGAGCTGGAAGGTGGGAGGGTCATCAGGTAAAGCCAATGACACCACCTTGCAGACGGGGACATCCTCGCTCTGGGAAAGGCATTGTAGTTAAGCCAGCAAGGTTCAAGGCCATTGAGGGTGCCCTCGCTTATTTGCCCATTCGATGTATATTAACTGAGCACCTACTTCGAGCCTGGTGTGTTGGCGCCAGTGATAGAGTGAGGCAGCTGAGACACGGTCCCTGCCTTTCAGGATCCCATCCGTCCAAACGCACCCGATGACGGCCATCAGGCGAAGACCACTGAGGGGACTCCCCCCACCACGCCCCTCTGTCTGATACCACGCCCCCACTGAGGGGACTCCCCCCACCACGCCCCTCTGTCTGATGATTTCCCAGCCCCTGCTGCGTCCCCAGATGAGACACAAGTTGACGTCTGACGGGGAGTCTCTGAGACGTAGTTTGCTCTCCTGCTAAAAAGGGCCATTTTGAGTGGCTTCCCCCTTTTGTCTTGAAAGCGTCCAACTCCAGCAGCCATCTTGACACCAAGAGGCCACCAAACTGAGGACAAAACGCCAAGGTGCCTAGAACCCTGGAAGGTTGGGTGTCCGAGTGTGTCACCCCCCGCCCCGGCCCCCAACTCCTCGACACGCAAGGAAAACGAACTCCGGTTTGTTTGCCGCCGCCGTTGGCTGGGTTCTGTGCTCCTTGCAGACGACAGCCCTCCTCGCTGGCGCAGAGTTCAGTGACCTTTGTCTGAAAGGGTCTGGAAAATCTAGACAGAAGAGGTAAAAAAAATGCACAAAGTCCCTTGTCCTCAAACCTCCACAGTCAGTCGGAGACGTGGAGCAGGGACCGTGCGGCTTGTGAGTCTGGCAGACGGCGGGGCCACCCCTTGTCTGCCGGGGGCACAGGTGCCAGGGCGGAGCTTAGGAGCTCTTGTCCCGGGAACGAGGGACGTGAACTCGGGCCTCCTGCGCCCCGCTCAGGCTCCCTGAGACCTCTCCGGAGCCCCGCCTCTGTCCTCGGCACCCGCTGGCGCGGCACAGGCACCGCGACCGCGTCTCTCCAGCCCCAGCACCCCTAGGGCTCTTCTCTGAGAGCAGGACCGCCCCTGGCAGGTGCAGACTCCGCTCTTCCAGCCCGCTCCCGGGGGTGCCCCCGCTGCCGGGTGACCTCTCTCTGAGCAGTGGGAGCGTGGAGGGCCCCCGGCCGTGTCCGCAGCCGTCCCGCTGGCGGTCAGCAACGCCGTCCTGCCTGCAGATTCAAGGAACTCTCTGCTCTCACTGCTGACACGCCCTCATCGTGTCTTCGGAATTCTGCCCTCCCGCAGCCCGGCAGGCCTCCCGGGTTGTGGATTGTATATCAACCCGGCGGGGTTTGGATAGACCCAGAGTGGCCAAACTGTCCTGCTCTGCCTGGGGACGGGGCCAGGGGGTAGGGGGCTTCCCAGGGATCTGGGCCTTTCGGTCCTGGCGGGCCGGGAAGTCGGGGGGGGGGGTCGCCCCGTCTAGACTGCGGCCTGAGTGATTATATGCAAGTCAGGACCGCTCGGTCGGGTCCTTGGAAGCAAATGGGGTGACTCCCCGCTGGCCCAGCGCCCCAGACACCCGGCACGGCGCCGCTCCGGTGTGGCGGACAAACCCGCACTTGGCAGCCTCCTCTAGGTGTCCCAGACCCGCGTCTGGAGCCTGGATAGTCGGGGGACCCGAGGCACAAGCCCCGCCCCCCTGGGGCTTGCTGCGGCCACGGGGGGCCCTGTCACTGCTCCTCGCTGCGGCGCTGAAGACCAGGGTCGGGACAGAATGAGGTCGTGGATTCTCCACGCCTCCCGGGTTTGCAGGGGTCTCCCCGCCCCCCACAGCCCCGGGCTCTTAATGACTCGCTCGGCTCCTTAACAGACACAAATGTGCCCTGGTTCCCAGCCGAATGTCCTTAATTCGCCTCATTTGTGCCCGAAGCACGGGGTAAGCCGATGTGAAGCGAAAAGGCTCTTTCCAGACTGACATCCCTCCTTCTGGAAGCGTGTGCTTGCGCTAACCAGACGCAGTGGCCGGGGACGGGGGGGTGGGGACAGCGGTGACTTGGAGACCACAGGCACTGCCTGCGGAACCAGGTTACTTTTGGGCCCTTTTTTTGTTTTGATTTGTGTCTGTGTTTTTAAGAAGCAGCTGATATTTCAGAATCGGAAGATTTTAAGTAAAAATCCAAGCTTCTAATTTCTCTTAAATCTAGCGGTGGTGACTCCACCTTGGGGCACACGGACGCTTTGCTGGCGCTGAGGACAGACTGCCCGCCTGCCCCTCAGGAGCGGTGGGGGCGGGGAGGGGTGGGTCACGGGGACGGGGTGGGGATACGAGCTCCCCAGCCAGCCCGGCCCCTGTGGCGCTGACTCGGGGCCTACTCTGAATCATTTCTTGTGCTCTTGTATTCAGGGGGCACGTTATCAGCGTTGGATTCAGCTTCACAAGTAATTTCTGACTTCTCGCTTCTCCGAAGACAGGACTCCCCGCGTGGGCTGGACTTCAGACCCGCTCAGGACCGGAAGCAGGAAGTAGGGAGGCTCAGGCCAGCTCGGGGGTTGGGTACGGGTAGAGTTTCAGAATCGAGCCTCGCGCTTCCTTATTGTGCAAAAGTGTGTACTCGTTGTGAAAATGGGTACCAGTTTTTTATAGAGATGTCAGGAAGCACATAATGAGTCCCCATCTGGCTTTTTTAATGTTCATTTATTTCTTTTGAAAGAGAGAGTGTGAGCACACACACCAGACAGGGGAGGGGCAGAGAGAGAGAGAGAGAGAGAGAGAGAGAGAGAATCCCAAGCAGGCTCCACGCTGTCGGCGCAGAGCCCGACGTAGAACTCGATCTTATGAACTGGGAGCTGAAATCAAGAGTCGATGCTTAACCGACTGAGCTGCCCAAGCGTCCCCATAATGAGTGTCTATTAAGGGACAGAGGATTCCACGTGTCCCCCAAGGCGTCCTAAGGAGCCGGCCAGAAAATACCCCCACCAGTGACTCCAAAGTCTTTTTTTTTTTAATGTTTGTTTGTTTTTGAGAAAGAGAGAGATAGGGTATGAGCAGAGGAGGGTCAGAGAGAGAGACGGGGACACGGAATCTGAAGCAGGCTCCAGGCTCTGAGCTGTTAGCACAGAGCCTGATGCGGGGCTTGAACCCACAAACCGTGAGGTCACGACCTGAGCTGAAGTCGGTTGTTTAACCCACTGAGCCACCCAGGCGCCCCCAAAGTCTTTAACTAAGACTATGGGGTATCTACGGGGCGGATGTCTGCTCAGGTAAGTGTAAAGACCTGCTTCTTAGCAGGCAAACCTGGAGCAACAGAAGGATTGCGGTCATCTCGTTACTTGATTTATTGCTTTTACAGGGAAGCAAATTTAATTACACAGAAAAAGCGTTAACGTCAGATACCCGGAAATTAGCAAGGCAGGGTGTCGTCGCAATCCCCTTGTAACGGAGTAAGTACGCAAACGTGTAAACCAGAAGAAAGACGAAATGCTCCAAGTCAAAGGATTGGCTTTTCTGGTCGGTAGATTGTTGGGTTATGCTTGGTTTTTTCTTATCCTTATTTTTTAAAGAATCTTGGCAATCAAGACTATTTCTCAGGTTAAGTTTCCTTGAAACTGCTCAGTTGGTATTAGCGAGTGCCTGTCAAGGGTCCAGGTTGAGCCCTGAGTACGTGTCAGAAACAGATGGTAACAATAGCCGTTATAAGCGTGGTGTGCCGATCAGGACCGTGTTAGGCTGCGTGTCACACAAACTCAACGTCAGCTTAACAGAATCGTGCTTTACCCCCAACCCCCGGGGCCCCGTATAACTTGAAGCCTGGAGACGGGTAATCAGTGTCTCTTTAATGGAGCCCAGCCGCCCTCTTTCTAGAATTCGTGCTTACAGTGTATGTTTCATCCTCATGAGAGCAAAGTGGTTGCTTTATCTCCAGACGTTGTGTCCGCAGTCTAGGAAGGAAAAGGGAAAGGAAGAGGGCGAGTGCTAAAATTCCTTTTTTTTTAAATTTAACTTTAAAACACTGCCAAAGGGTTGCTTTTGACTCCCCACCGTCCCAACCCAGGTCACATGGTGATTTTTAACTGCAAGGGGGTCTGGGAAGGTGAACATTCATAAGTGGGCATGTCGCTGCCTGAGCAAAATCAAGATTCTGGTTCGGGACCTTGCAGAGGTCACCTTCCGAGGTGACCACGGCCGTGACCTCATTTCCCATGAGTCTCGGCACCTGCTGTGTGCGGTGCTGCTGTCACACAGGACAAGGATCATTTCATATCACGGGGAGAGAAATCAAGGCCAGGGAGGCGAAGCGACGTGCTCTACTGTGTCAGGCAGACCCGGGATTCTAGAATCATCTAGAATGGGTCCGGAGCACGTGCACCTAATCACCAGGGCATACTGAGAAAAACCCCCACTCGGGATCAGCACGCGTCTGTCACAGAATAGTCGTTTCTTCTTGAATCCGGGCTTGTGCCTCTTGGGTCCCTTAAGACCCGAGAGAGAGAGAGAGAGAGAGAGAGAGAGAAAGAGAGAGAGAGAGTGCTACTCAAACAGAATGTGTGTCCAGACCACCCGGGCACTCTATGAAAATGGGGAGGGTGTTCCTGGTGAGCCCCAGGATCTGCACTTCTTTCTTTTAAGTTTATTTTACTTATTTTGAGAGAGGGAGAGAGAGAGAGAGAGTGCAGTGGAGGGGCAGAGAGAGAGAGGAGAGAGAGAATCCCTAGCAGGCTCCACACTGTCAACACGGAGCCCGACGTGGGGCTCAATCTCGTGAGCGCTGAGGCCACGATCTGAGCCAAAATCGAGAGTCGGTTGCTGAACTGACGGGCCCCCAGGCGCCCCGTAGACTCTGCGCCTCCGACGCGCTCCCAGCCGGTGCCCGTGCCGGGGGCTGCTGACCACACTCCGAGTGTCCCGCCTCCTGGAGGCTGATCTGGAGTCCAACAAGGCCCCGAAAATGCAGCGTCACAGGGAGCAAAGGCCACCGCACACGACCCAACAGGACGACTCTTCACAGGTGAAACTAGGCCAACGGGAGCTTTGCTCCTGCCTGCTTCCCGGAGGGAGAGCCTGCTTCCTGCCATACATCAAGTCCAGGCTTCTAGAAGGACCAAGAGACAGTCCTCGGACCCACAAGCGTGCTGAGAACTTGACGCTCTCGAGACATCGGGGCCCGTCTTCATCTTCAGAGTCTCTGGAACTGGGGGCCTTGACGTTAGTTCTTTGCACTAAGATGGCAGTGACGAGGACGATGACGGTAAGGAGGGGAGGAGGGAGGGGAGGAGGAGGAGGGGAAAGAGAAGGAAGAGCTCGAGGAAGAGGAAGCGGAGGAGCAGGTAGACGTTGCGGGAGGAGGAGGAGGGAGGTCACGGAGTTACTGAATGTGCCTGCTGTCATCTAACCCTCGAGGCCACGTTAGGAGGGTTGTGCTACTTTCATACCCACTCTACAGATCAGGAAGCTGAGTCACCCGCCCGAGCCCAGGCCGGCGGCCGGTGACGGATCTGGAGTGGGATTCGGACAGTCCCTCATCCCGTGGCTTCGAAAGGCGCACGCGCCACCGTGGGCCTCTCTTGCACCGAGTTCCGGGTAGTCTTACTCTCGCCGCCACGGCGTGCCGCCGATGCCATGACGCCCCCTGCCTCGGTGTCGCCTGGAGCTCGTACCGTGGGAAGGAATGATCTGGACGCCGAAAAACAAGGGAGCGTTTCCACGACGGCGCCGCCGCTTGCTGGGGAGACACAGGGCTGCTCTGCAGCGGGCCGGGGAGACACGGACGCCTGCCAGCGGGACGGGCGTGTCGGAGCACGGTGTGGACACCACGGGACACGGGCGTTTGCACGTCCGTGACTCTGACCGTAAGAGATGCGAGGGGAACGCGGTAGCCCACACCAGTGAATCGAGGTGCGGTGGCTCGCAGACCGCCAGCCTCCTGACGCCGGTTCCCGGGCGGACGGCGGATGTCTGTCAAGGCAAAGTGCCACGCGTCCCGAAGAACCGATGTATTTCCCGCCCGGCGCCTGAGTCCAAACACCAGCACATTCCCTCTCCTTTGTCGTCGGGTGTCGCGTTCCCACCCCCATTTTCGCCGTAAGCCCTGCCCCTCGATGTGCGATCTTGAGGGCCACGTGATACTGGGAACCACGTGTCGCCTCAAGGCAGAACTGACTGACAGCATGTGAGTTGGGTCAGTCCGCTGGCCGTCCGGGAGCCTTGGTTCCTTCATCTGTAGAATGGGCACGGCCCATTTAGTGCATAACAACCGTCTCGCAGAGGGCAGTAAACAGAGCACCCGGCGTCGCGAGGGACCCGGTCACGGGCCCGGCTCCAAGCCCCGTGGGATTCTCTAAGCAGCAGCTTCATGGGCTGTTGAGGGACCCCTCCCATCTCCGCCCACCTCACAGAACAGCTGGGAGGCTCGGAGATGGGCTGTCTGACGCCAACGGGCCTCGTGAACCCTAGCGGACCGCGTTATCCGGGCACTTTGGTCCTTCTTGGGGGTGTGACCTCACCGGCAGACCAGGACTCGGGCTCAAGGCGAGTGCTCCCCAATTCCTCCTGCAGACCCGGCAGCCACGGGGGGAGAGGAGCTGCACGCGGTCTTGTAGGCTGGCGCCCCTGATGCTCTGGGGACCTCAGCCGGTCCCCCCTGGTAGCCCTGAGAGGAAAGGGACACTTGGGTCGGGACAGGTGAGGGAGCCGTCCCCCAGCTCGCCCTCCCCCTGCTCGCCCTCTCCCCGCGGCTGCTGGCCAGGCCCGCTCCCCCCAGGCCGCGCCGTTCGTGGCGTGACCATGGGCTTATTTTGAACTTCCAGAACCGAAATCGTCACAGGGCGTGTGTTTGTTGTTTCGCTCTTCGTTTGGGAATGTTTCTAAGGAGAACATACAGTCACGGCCACGATCTCGGAAACCTCCTCCGTCCCCAGGGAATAACTAATACGGTTCAAGTCCTGTGTTTTCCTATAAAGAAAAGAAATCGAATTATGTTTAAAATTGGGAATGAAGTACAGAAAGGTGTAAAGGAGGCGTGAGGAGCTCCCCGCGTTGAGCCCAACATGGGTCTCTCGGAGGATTTAATTCCAGGCTCTCGTCTAGGACATGTCTCCTCTGGGTGACACGGGCCGTGCGTCCCGTGTTCACTCAGCATTATGTCCTAAATGTCCCCTTTATTAAAAATGCTTTTCAAACATGAGGGTTTTTTTTTTAATTTTATAAATGTTTGATTTATTCTTGAGAGAGAGAGAGACAGAGCACAAGCAGGGGAGGGGCAGAGAGAGAGGGAGACACAGAATCGGAAGCAGGCTCCAAGCTCCGAGCTGTCAGCACAGAGCCCGACGCAGGGCTCGAACCCACAAGCCGTGAGAGCATAACCTGAGCTGAAGTCGGACGCTTAACCAACTGAGCCACCCAGGCGCCCCCAAACATGAGTTTTAATAATTGCTCTAAATATTCCACTGCAAGGACGTTCTATAATTTATTTAACCAGTTTTGCAGGGCTGGCAACATTTAATTTTTTAAAAAGTCAAAGAAGGCCAGGATTGATGTGTGTTTATATTAACCCGTTTGCATTTCCTGATTATTTTCTTGGGCCAGATTCCCAAAAGTGGAAGAATCGAATAAAATAGGTGAGCGTTTTTAATACATTCTCACGCCCACGTCCATCGGCCGGTGCTGCTCATCACCAAGGGGTCGCCGACGACGTCCGAGGCTCCGCTGCTCCAGCACACCACCCCGATCCGAGGATTATTATTATTATTAAAAAAATCTTGATTCAATTAACTTTTAAATGGTTCTCATTGTCTTGATTACGCTGATTAGTTCTGAATATATTTCTTCACAGATCCATTGCTAACAATTTCGTCAGCGAGAGCCCTAAGGGGAACATCTCAGCCGCATCCGAAGACTCCCTCTCGCCCAGTGGGCCGCCAGACCTGATCTCTGTGCCGGGAAGATGCCCTCCAGCCTCCAAATCAGGTTCGCCAGGCGGGAGAGTGGGCGGCACCCGGGGAAGGAGCTTACTTGGTTGGCTTCGCAGCAACCTGAACTTTAAGATGGCGTTGGCACTGGAGGCCCCGAGTGGGGTCGGATGGTCTGGGGTCTCCAGTCCCGGTGACGGGGGCGTCGGGCCCGACTCGGGCTTTGCTGTGCTTCGGATGTGACGGGCCCGTCGAGTGGGTCGGAAGAACACTGCGGTCTGCACAGAGGATCAGTCACAAGGACAACGGGGACGGGCCGTAGCCCCAGTACGTCTTCCACGGGTTACGCTCAATGGCCCAGCCGGGGGTGGAGAACTTGGGGTGACTGGCTATGGCCCTGTCCCCTGGGCCTGGGTGACTTTTATGACTTTATTCGGCTGGAAGCCTCGGGAGGCGTCTCAATGACACCGGAGCGGCTTTCTCTCCCCGTTCGGCCGGCTCACCAGCGCGTTTTCCTCCCCGGGACTGCACCCATCACAGGCTAAGTTCAGGAACCGCCTTGGCATTTATCAATCAGCCGGAAAGCAGAGCCAGCACCCGGAAGACAGCTCATTAATTTTGCGAGTTTGATTTATGCCCTATTTAAACTGCGGATTAAATTCCGCACCAGGGGAATGAGAAATCCAACGATTAAAGCCGCCTTCTCTCTGGGACAACTCTGAGGGTCACGGAACGGCGAGTGAGGGCCACACGGAGGGAACGGAGCTGCCGGACAGGCGGCGGCGTTTGGAATCAAGAGATCCAAGTTCAAGGCCAGCGGGAGGCCTGCAGGCAAGTCAGAAGCCAGTGACCTTCAGTGTTCTGGCCTGACGATGAGAAAGAGACGGCGTGGTCAAAGGCACCTTGGGAGGAACAAAGCACTGTCCACACAGCGGTGGTGGTGTTTCAGGCCGCCTCCCTTCCACGGTGGTTCTGGCACAACCAATGTCGTTTGTAAAGTTGTGTAATCATTTAAAAATATATTTTGTAGGGGCACCGGGGTAGCTCCGTCAGTTAAGCATCCGACTCTTGTTTTATTTAATTTTTTCAATGTTTATTTATTTTTGAGAGAGAGAGAAAGAGAGAGAGAGAGAAAAAACACTCCGGTGGGGGAGGGGCAGACAGAGACGGGAACGGAGGATCCAAAGCGGATCCTGCGCTGACAGCGAAGAGCCCGAGGTGGGACTCGAACTCGTGAACCATGAGATGGTGACCTGAGCTGAAATCGGACACTTAACCGACTGAGCCACCAGGCGCCCCAGACTCTTGATTTCAGCTCAGGTCAGGATCTCACGGTTCATGGGATCAAGCCCCACATCGGGCTCTGCGCTGATCGCACGGAGCCTGCTTGGGATTCTCTCTCTCCCTCTCTCTCTGCCCCTCCCCCTGCTCTCCCTTGAAATAAATAAACATTTGTATATGTTTTATAAATAATATGTACATACATACAACATATTACATGTCGATACACCATCTGTGTCCTATCTAGAGACAGAGAGTGTAAGCAGGGGACGGGCAGAGCGGGAATCCCAAGCAGGTTCCTCACTGTCAGCCCAGAGCCTGACATGGGGCTCGAACTCACAAACTGTGAGACCACGACCCGAGCCGAAGTCGGACGCTTAACTGACTGAGCCCCCCAGGCGCCCCTCCCTGTTTTATTTTTAGCTTTAATCGTAAATCACAGACAGACCGCTTTTTCAAAGGAGAGAATACTTTTTTTGTTGTTGTTTTTTGGTAAACCCTGTTGGTTATTTCTCCATCGCTTCCATCGGAATGCTTTCTGAAGAAAAATCTACAAAGTAAAATAAAGCGTCGACTGAGCCAGAGTGCCCACCGTCCCACTGGCTGGGCTGGAGAGATTCTAGCAGGCGACCCAGGCCAAACAGGCGCTAGGGTCAGCCCGTGCCTGGACGGAGCCCCGTTGTGTCCAGATAAAGGCTCCTGGTGACCGATTTTAGCATCTAAACTACAGCGAGTGGCTGCAGACTCTCTGCGTTAGCTACAATCTCAGCAAACCCATCCGTGCCCTCACGGTGGAGATAATATTTATCTCTCCAGGCAGATGGACGCACTCGTGCTCATTTAGCCTCGGCCGACTGTCCGGTCTGCGGCTGAATTGCTTCCTGCTCCCCCATCATCCGCGTGGCTAATTGAGTTTGGTTAACCGAGGTCGTGACGAATGAAGCCCGAAGTGGCCGCCTGGGGCGTCGCCCGTTGGCCAGGTCAGGAGGGGAGACCAGTCCTGCGAAGGGTGGGCTGCTCGAGGAGACCCGAACGGGGCATCCCGGCAGGACCCCCGGGACCGGGCTGACCTCTCCCTGCGCGCAGCGCCCGGGGACCCCGAGACTTTTGGGGGCCCGTGGAAACGGTCCAGCTGCTTTTGGAATCAGGAGAAACAATGCCTTGGAGGATACGGAGAGCAGGGGGTCTGGAAACTCTGGGAGGCCGAGCGCAGGAGGGGCTGGCAGGGGCGGGGGAGGAGGGTCCCACCAGCACGCTGGAGACTCGGGGAGGGGGAGCCCGACGTGGGGCTCGAACCCATGAACTGTGAGATCATAACCTGAGCTGAAGTTGGGCGCTCAACCGACTGAGCCCCCCAGGCGCCCCATCATAGATCTCTTTAAATGAAGTCACTCTGCGTTCTGAAGTCAAGTAAATGTATCCGAGACAGGAACCTCGCGTGATGACGATATTTGCGAGAACAGTATCACACGCCGCCAGCAGACGGCACGCCCCAGAATACGTATGATGAAGATACGGCCGCCGTCTTTCCCGATGCTGGCTGCAGAGGGCTGTCCGCGCAGGTCCGGGCACAGCCTCCCTTGCCCGTGGTTGTGCTTCCTCACGTGGCCGGACGAGGCGGCAGACGGGCCGTGGAGACTTTCTCCCCGAGGCCGGAAGGACCCACAGAAATGGGCTTTCTTTCTCCGCGAGCTGGAGTTCCCTCCGGCCTGTCTGCGTGCGCCTGGATCTTCTCGGGGGCCGTGCGTGGTGCCCGCCTCGTACGAAGGGAGACCACGGCCCGGCCTCCTCAGGCCCACCGGGGGGCTGGCCCCCGCTCTGGGAGACTCTAGGAGGGGACGTCGGTATAGCCGTGCCCCACTCTGCGATCCCCGGCGAGCTGCCCACGCTTTCTCGGCCTCGGTGTCCTTACCCGTGAAGCGGGAATGTTGGATCCGCAGCCAGCGTGGTCGGGAGCACTCCGTGGGAGCACGTACACACATTCCAGGCTCGGCTCAGTGCTGAGCGTGGCTACTGCTTAATAATGTCACTCTTGGGACGCCTGGGTGGCTCAGTTGGTTAAGCGGCCGACTTCGGCTCAGGTCATGATCTCACTGTCTGTGAGTTCGAGCCCCGCATCGGGCTCTGTGCTGATGGCTCAGAGCCTGGAGCCTGCTTCGGATTCTGTGTCTCCCTCTCTCTCTGCCCTTCCTCTGCCCTCTCTCTGCTCATGTTCTGTCTCTATGTCTCTCAAAAATAAATAAACGTTAAAAAAATAATAATAATGTCACTCTTGCAAAAGAAAGTAGTAGACGGTCTCTACTATGATGCCTGCCTCTCTTTAATGAGATTTATATGTTAGATGCAAACACCCCGCACATATGCAGAGAAGGCTAGGAGCATTCTAAGAGCCAGCCAGCCCTTCCTGGCCTCCAGAACCCGCAGACAAAGCTTTGATTTCCCCGGGAGGCTTCCTCCTTCTCATATGCTGGGGCGGCTCCCTTGCTGCTCCGAAGGGCCCAGAGCTCGACTCTCAGCCCTGAAGCAGTTCCGGGAGGCCCAGCAAGTTCTGGAATCCACGAGCCCGGAGAGGGGTTGGCCGGAGCTATTGGACCCAAGACCCAGGAGGACGGAGGGTCGCGTCTGAGCTCCCTTGTCCCTTGTCCCTTCCCGAGCAAGGCTGTGCCCCACACCCCAACCCCCCTGCCCGGCCTCCCTGCCCCAGCAAAGCCCAGGTCAGTCCCTGCCCTGGCCAGGGAGCCAGGGCTCAGGCCTGACTGAGGGCTCATTTCCCAGGGTTGGCGCCCACCTGCCCGGCTCCGACGTGAATGGGTGGCATTTGGACTTGAGGTTCCAGGAGCCGTTCCACTGCTGCGGGGGCGAGTCCTCCCGGTCGTTAAATGCTTGCGAGGAATGACATCCGTCCGTCGCTACAAAATGAGAAAAACAATCCTTCCAACCTCCAAGAGCTGACTCAATGGTTTGGCAGGACAATGTAGTCCCACACTTTGCCTGGAGGCTGGGACACTGTGAACCCGAAATAAACGGCAGCTACTGCGAGTATTTTTAGGTGGCCCGGAGCTTTACCCGTGGGAAATTGACCCGCCCGGCCCGCAGCAGTCAGAAAATGGAAAGTCAAGGGGATCCTGGGCTGGGATTTTTTCTTTTCTTTTTTTTTTTTTCATTAAAAAATGTTAATGTTTATTTAGTTTTGAAAGAGAGAGACAGAGCACAAGTCGGGGAGGGGCAGAGAGAGAGGGGGAGACATAGAGCCCGAAGCAGGCTCCAGGCTCTGAGCTGTCAGCACAGAGGCCGACGCGGGGCTCGAACTCACAAGCTGTCTGATTGGACCCTTAACCGACTGAGCCGCCCGGGCGCCCCAAGCTGGAAGATTTTCTAAAAAGCAAGCCTTGGTGGAGCCGTTGGACTCTCTCTGCTGCCAGGTGGTGATAAGTGCTATGGAGAAAAATGAAGGTGGGAGGGGGATGGTGTGTGTGTGTGTGTACGATTTAAGCATACAGGTCAGAGTCTCAAAGGGGAGGCAATATTCGTGCAACAATCTAAACAAAATGAGGGAGTAACCCGCTGGAATAACAAGGAGCCTATTTCAAGTAGAGGAAACAGCCCGTGCAAAGGCCCTGGGGCATCTGAGGACTGGCGAGGAGGCAGGAGGGCTGGAGCAGAGGGAGCCGGGGGAAAAGCGGGCAGAGGCAGGGGGAGGCAGCGTGGGACCTGGGTCACAGCCAAGGTGTCATGACGTGTGGGTCCGTGGGAAGAGCATGAGTGAAGAAGCGACGAGGACTCAACTTGCACCTTAACAGGACCCCTTTGGCTGCTGAGGCGCAGAGGCGAGGGCCAGGCAGACCTGGGAGCCCGGGAGGGGATCCGTCCGGGGGAGAAACGGTGCGGGCAGCCGCTCGGCGGGATCTCCCGAAAGAAGTGCTCGTATTCCGAATCTACTTGTTGACCGACTCGGAGCCAAGCCGAAGTGGGGAGCAAGGGGACAGGTCCAGAAGGACTCCCGCCGTCCACGTCCGAGCTCCCACTGTGCTCTCCGTCCTGGCCCTCTGTGCCGCCGCGGCAGGGGGCCGAGAGAGAGGGCGGGGCGGGGGGCGGACAGAGCCGGTTGGAGGCGCCCAGGAACGGCTGCGTAGGGTCTGAGAGCTGGCACAGAGCGGGCCTTTGACCTTGGGTTGGCAGGAGCCAGGACCCCCACGGCCGCACTCGGGCCAGCGGGTAGGGTGGACAGACGCTCAGAGGCTTCCGGGGCCGGGCAGGACGCGGCCGTCCCCACATCCCGTCTCCTGCAGAGGCTTAGATCCGTGCGACGCCAGGCGCACTGTTATTTCAGCTGAAGGCGGAGGAGCCCCCGCAGCGCTCCCAGGGAGAGGACGGGGGACATTCCTGTGCCGGGCGCGGGCGAGGCCGTTGCGGGGGGGGCAGGAGGACTGGAAGATTCAGTCCCGGAGGGGAGGGCTCTGGAAAGGACATCCGGGTGCCCGAGGCCCTAGTGGTGGCCTTTTGGAGTGTCTGCGTTCCTGGGGGGCAGGGTTTGGGGAAGCCCGAAGAAGTGATTACTCACGAACATTCTGGAACGTCAGAGGGAGAGGGGAGGAGAAAAGGGGGGATGAAAACCGGACAGTGGGGAGCGGGCCAGAGCGTTTCCGCGCGCACGGCTCTGCGTAACTCACGCCCGGGATTCGCTGCGCGCTGCGTGGGGGCAGACGCTGGTCCGGCCGCGCGGCGCTCCGCCCGGCCTCCTATGTCCACCCCATAGCCTGGAATGTTCTCTCTGCTCACCCGACTCGAGGGTGGGCCGTGCTTCCTCCCCCTGAGAACAAAGCCCTCCTCTCCCTCCAGGCACTGTCGTGCATCTCGTCCGCCTGACGTGGGCTCCGGCTTCTCCCTGCAGGACCGTCCTGCCCTCTGGGGGCGTTTGGTCGGGAGGCGTCTTTGGTTGTCGAGACTTGGTGAGGCAGGGGAGGCCCCTGGCGCGGGGTGGGTTGGGACCAGGGGCACTGCTAGGATCCAGCGGTGGCCAGGGTGGCCGGCGCAGAGAACGGCCCGCCCCAGATGTCAGGGATGCGGAGTTTGGGAAGCCCCGAGCCGGGGGCGACGGAGCCTGGGCATCCGGGGAGGAAGCAGGTCACTCCCGCCGCTGCTGGCCCGGCCGCGGGCACCTTCCACGAGCCAGGAGCTGTCCTGACCTTCCTGCTGCCCCGATCTCCCCTTTTCCTCTCAGCCCCAGCAGGAAGACCTGTAAGCCGCCCCATTTGACAGGTGAGGGAACGAGGGGCTGTCCCTGGGCTTGGGGGAGGGGACAGAGGGAGGCAGAGAGCCCCTGGAGGTGAGACGCGGCTGCCGCTGGCATTTTAACAGAGCGCGTTGGTCCCGCACAGAGCCGGGCAGGCGCCACCTCCCCGCCCACGTACGGCGGAAGCTTCTCTGGGCTCACGGCCATCGTGGACGCAGGAGCACGCCTGCCTTCTGGGAGCCCTTGTTCTCTGGTCTCGGATGGCCAAGATCCATTGAGGTGCCCCCCAGGGCCCCCCCCGCAGAAGGACTGGCCGCCTCGGCTGCTAGGATGTCTACCAGCAGGCGGCGCTTCTCGGTCAGCCCTTGGGCTGGGACGGTTGTCCTGCCCGACGCCTCATCCCTCCTGGGGTGGCCGGTGTCCCTTGGCCAATGGACACAGGGCTGCAAACACCTGGCCAGCTCGGCCGTACTCAGGACAAGTCCCCTGCGGTGGGCGGAGGCTGTCAAGGGACCTGGACCCCGTCCACTCTTCTTCCTCTGCAACCCCGTCACCGCGTGGACCCCAAGGGCCCCCATGATGCTCCTGCTGCTCAAGTTCCTGCATCTCAGAGTCTGCTTCCTCCGAACCTTGGCGGAAACGGTCCCCATTTCTCTCTGCAAAATCCCCGCCCTGGGGATCTCTGCTCCCACACCTGCTCCGTGGAGACAAGAGTGACCCGAAAACCTAAACAGAATCCTGCTGCATCCTGGCTCGACCCCTTCTATCGCTTCCTACCGCAGTTAAAAGAAAATTCCATCGCTACCTCGCCTGCACACACCGAAATGTCACCTCCCCCGGGAAGTCTGTCCTGACCTCTCTGCCCAAACCACACTCCGCTCTGCTCTTTGTCAGCGCCGCCCCCTCAGCTGGCAGTCGGTCGGCAGTGGCAAACGAACGTTGCCAGCAACCGTGCGGATGCATTTGGGGGCGGACCCTTCCCCAGCTGAGCTTCCGGATGAGAACACAGCTCTGCAGACACCTCGGCTGCTGCGGTCTGAGACCCTCAGTGAAAGAACCACTCGGCCACGCCCACACTCCAGCCCATGGAAACGATCGGGAGGCGATAAAAGCGTGTTGCTCGAAGTCACTGAATTTGTGATCATTTGTTATGCAGCCGTAGAAAAATAATACCCTTGTTATTAGAAAAAGGGAGCTCGGTGTCACGTGTGCCCGGCAGGCATTCATTAGGTGGCCGTGTTGTTATTACGTGAATTCATTATCTGTCTGTCCTGCAGGCGAGGGTTATCGCAGGGAGGCTCTGTATCTCGCAGAAGTGCTGACGCTTTCATCAGCACAATCTGGAGCCCCAGGGCCGTGTGGGCTCTGCGTCGGGGTGTCCCTCGTCTGCAGGGGACAGCTTTGGCCAGCTTCGCAAAGGCGCTGAGTCTTACCATCTCAATCTGATCTCTAGAAAATGAAGAGTATTTTTAAAATTATAAAATATGTGAGAAAGTAAAAGAAAATTGTATTAAAACCAAAGGGGTGTGTGTGTGTGTGTGTGCTCGTGTGTGTGGCCGCGTGTGTGCATGTGTGTGCACCTCAGCACGCACACGGGTGTGCGTCGGTGCCTGAAGCTGGTTGAGACGAGGGTAGCAGGACGGCGTTGCTCTCCCCCACCGCCGACTTGGGCTCAAGCCCGGAGTGGCTGCAGGGGGTGGGGGAGGGGGGACGGGGGAGCATCTGCACGGGTCCTGAGCTCCGGCCAGCCGTCAGCGGGGGGACCAGACACAGATGTCAATGCCCACAGCAAATGCGAGACTCTTTAGGTACAGTTTAGTAGGAAGGAGTCATCCTGCAGACATAAACATTTTAATAGGAGTGACAATTTAGTCAAACAATTTGACAAGGCTCACACATGCAGAACAGATGGGCCTGGGTAGGGGGCCCGGCAAGGGAGCCGGTGGGGGAGGAGCCCCCGGCGGACAGGGGGAGGGCCGCCGGGGGTGCAGAATGGAAGGTAAGGGGCTCCCTGCCTCTTCCCGCCGGGAGACGGGCTCCTGAGTGGGCACAGGGTCCCCATCCCCCCAGGACCCTGCCTGTGCTTTCAGGCCCCTCTGTCTGTCTTCCAGACAGGACGGGAGGGGCCTGAAAGAGAGGAGAGAGGGGCCTCTTCAGGAGAGAGGAAGGCCCATCACTCAATCCTTCAGGTACTTGACGAATTTGCTGAGCATCTGTTATGGGCCGGGCACCATGCTGGATGGCGTGTGCGTGT
Organism: Paguma larvata; assembly: GCA_030068075.1. Classification (NCBI taxonomy): domain Eukaryota; kingdom Metazoa; phylum Chordata; class Mammalia; order Carnivora; family Viverridae; genus Paguma; species Paguma larvata. Next base: position 44,439,958 of record CM057844.1, on the reverse strand, counting down.
GTGTGCGCACGCGTGCCCACACGTGTGTGAGTGAGCGCACCTGTGCGTGCGTGGGGGCACGTGTGTGTGCACAGCCTACACTGTCATTGATGTCTTTGGGGTTTTGCAGTCGGCGTGTGTGGCTGCCTGAGGCTGGCCCGGAAGCACCCCGGGATGAGGATTTCAGTCAAGGGGTTGGTTTGGGAGATGAGATGACCTTGGGAAGTGCCCACGGCGTATAAGGAAACGGGGACGGAAGGGCATGAGGCTGACACGGGGTATGTTATGAGCAGGTCACCCCTCAGACCACGCGGCTCAATCTCACTGGCCCCCAGGGAGGCGGTGTGGGCCGTGCCTCGGCGGTGTCCTTCCCAAGGCGTGAGGGAGCCGGGTGCTTGCCCATCACTCCCACTCTCTTTCCCTTGTATCACTTGTTCTGGACGAAGACACTGCTGTGTGGAGAAAGGTCAAGGAGTCTGGGGAGACGCTCACGGCAAGAACAGAGGCCTCCTGCCAAAAGCCACGCGAGGGCACCGTCTTGCAAATGGGCCCCCGGCCCCAGCCAAGCCTTCAGCTGATACGGCGCCCGCTGACCTCCTGACCCCAGCCTCCTGAGAGATGCTGGGCCAGACCCACCCGGCCGAGCCCCATCCAGGTTCCCGATCCACACACAGTGTGACGCAGTGTCTGTGGGGTGATTAGCTGTGCCACAGCAGATAACTCACCCGGACGCCTGTTTGTCCCACGGTCCGGAAGGAACGTGCAGACTACTTAAGGACCGTTACAAGCCTCGTTCTGCAGATGAGGGGACCAGGGGCAGAGTGGTGGGGCCACCTTCTATAGTGACAGAGTCAAACATTGTCGGGGCTGGGACTGGATCCCAGGTCTGTCCCGCTCTGATAGGACATAAAGGAGAAGATAGAGCGTAGACATGGCCCCTGCGGTTACGAGTCCAGGAAGCCCGCGACTCGCCATCTCCAAACGAGAGACCCAGGAAAGCTGTTGGTGTAATCGGTTAATTCGGTCCTAGTCCGAAGGCCTGGAAGCCAGTGGGGCCGAGGGGCGGGAGAGCTGGGCTGGGGAGGGGCGTCAACGGTGCAGAGACTTGGTCGAAGTCTCAAAGCCCAAGAACCAGGAGCACAGAACATCTCAGCTCAGGCAGAGAGAGCGAATTTGCCCACCTCTCCCCCCCACCCCGCCATTTTGTTGTGCGCAGGGCGCCCCGTGGATGGGGTGGGGTCTTCTTCACCGGCCTACGGATTCACACGCTGAGCCCTTCCAGAAACACCCTCACACACACGCACACACACACCCAGAAATAAAGTTTTACCAGTCCTTTTACACATAAAATTCATCGCCGCAGAGACCAATTGTCTTAACGCCGTGGCATACCCGTCCCCCGTCCGTCCCAGCGCCTGGCATAGAGTCCAGAGGAAAGGTGGGGGCGTTAGGTGACGTTGAATTGGATACGAGCGATTTCGGCCTGTCCTCTCCCCAGTGATCAGCTCGGCGGCAAAGAGCCGGGAGTAAGCGGCGAGGCCCCCCCCTCCCACGGCGTGCAGGGCAGACTCCCTGGAAGAAGCCGTTGACAAGCAGGGGTGAGCTGTGGCCCCTCCTCCGGCTGCACGTTTTCTGAGAGTTGCCTCTTCCCCATTTATCTCCAAATATAATCGCCGGCTCCGCACCTACCCCCCCCTCACCCCAAGCAAGTGGAATGGTTTTGCGATTTAATTTAATCACCCACTGAGTTTCCAAAATTAATTTCCTGTTAGAAATAAATATTGTACTATGAATTATAAATCAGACCAGGCGGTAACTTACGGAGGACCTGTCAATTAAAATCGCGACCGCTGTTCTCCGCAGCGAATTGAAGTGGGGGCGCTTGGGGCGTCCCCGGGGTCGAGAACGTTCTTGGGTTCTCAGGGAAGGGACGCGTCGTCAGCAGAGGCAGACCCCGGCTGCCCGGGGCAGTTTCCAGAATGAACTGCTTCTGTCTCCTGTGATGCGGGTCGTCCGGCCTTCGGAGCGTGGCCGCCGGGCGTGGATGATGAGTGCCAGGGTCCTTGCCCCGGGGCCCGGGAACCTCGCGGTGTGTCCCCTGTGGAGTGGCAGCCGCGGTGAGGCCCCCGGGAGGGGACGGCGTTGCTCTCACCACGGGTACAGGCTGTTCTACTCCTGCAGTACCAGCTTCTAGGATCTTCGCACGAACCCGACGCGGTAGGCCCTGGGATGAGCTGAGGACGCAGAGGCCCAGAGAGCTCACGTCATGTGTCACAGATGCTGAGTCAGCAGGTGGTGGTGTCCAGGATGCGCGAGGCCGCCAGGTTCCAGAGTCAGGGTCCCCGTTCCCACACTCCGTCCTGGCTGGTCCACTCTCCCTGCCCTACTGTCCCCCTGAGGCCAGGCCCCTCTGGTCCGTCCGTCTCCACCTGTGTGGCCATCGGGTCTCCCAACCATCCTCCCCGGCTGCCGCTTGTCCCTCCCCCCGCCGTCCCTGCCTGACACACTCCAGAGCGCTTGGGGAGACTTTCTTTTTTTTAATGTTTATTCATCTTTGAGAGAGAGAGAGAGAGAGGGTGTGAGCAGGGGAGGGGCAGAGAGAGAGGGAGACACAGAATCCGAAGCAGGCTCCAGGCTCCGAGCTGTCGGCATAGCTCCGATGCTGGCTCAAACTCATGAACCCAGAGATGACGACCTGAGCCGAAGTCAGACACTTAACCTGCTTAACCGACTGAGCCCCCCCAGGCGCCCCTCTGGGAGGGCTTTACGAATATAAGTGTGAGGGTGAAAACCCACTGGGTCACCCCTCCACCCCCTCAGGAGTGCCCTGTGCTGTCACGTGAACGAGACACAGGGGACACACCAGGGCAGACGACCCACTAGCTGGAAGCCTGGCGGACGGATGCAGGCTGCTGTGGGGCTTGTCACAGAAGAGCTACGGCGATGGGGGAAGGGACGGGAGGGCGCCGGTGGGGGGGCTGGGTTCGAGTTTACACACGGCAGCATTTCAGGGGGGGCGGCGACCCTCACCCGTCGGTGGTGCCACACCCCAGCGAAACGCCGACTGACTGGGTGCAAAGCTTTCAAAAGTGGGGGGGCCTTTATGGTGAATGAGACGGACAAGACCCTTGCCCCAAAGTAGTTCCCGGGTCAGGGAAGAAGACAGAGAATCCGCAGACGACCCCAGGGCAGTGTGACACGCTGGGACGAGGTGTCGGAGGCTGGAGGGGCGCCTCCTGATGGCTTCCTGCACCCCCCCCTGAGGCCCCGGGAGCCTGGAGGCACTATCATCATTGCCCCATCGTGCAGGGGTGGGGGTGCCGAGCGGCGAAGTGACTCCCCGGCGCGCGGCAGGCCGCAGGTCTGACCGAGGCTGACCGCGGAGGCTCCGGGCCATCGCCCTGAGCCCTGCCTCTTCTTCCCTGATTCTCAGTGAGTTATTGAATGAGCCGGCCAGGCGGCCCGCAGCCGAGAGGCCTCACCCCCGAGGCAGACGCTTCTCTCCTTCCAGAGAAGTCTCTGCACCGGCTGGGCTTTCTGGAGCAGGCCCGGAAGCCTAGGAAACAAAACTAGTGAGTAAAGGAGCTAAGAAGCAAAGGGACATTTGTTGGCTCATTTTTGCCAGGAATTCCCGGAGTGTGCGGCTGCAGGTATGGCTGGATCCAGGCGCTCAGACTCCGTCTTCGGGATTCTTTGTCCCTTCTCATTTGATTCTGCTGGGCTTCTGCTCTCTTCCAGGAGAGAGGCTGCCCTGCCCCTGCGCAGAATGGCGGTCCCCACTGTCTGCGGGCGTCCTCAAAGGGTCACTCCTTTGGGGTGACGCCCATGAAGGCCATGCATTGCGTGGAGCCGAGGTGGGGCCTGAGCCCTTCTGTCGGCCGCCGCAGCCAGCCAGGAGATGCGCCTGCTTCCTGCCGGGCTTGGTGTGGGCCACCCCCAGGGCGGATCCTGGGAGAGACACCCAAGAGTGAGGGCAGAGCCCCTGAGTCAGGAGTAGTGTTTCCACCACCTCCCGGCCCCGCCTGCTGTGTGGTGGAGGCTGGGCCGGCAGGGCGGGGGGCACTGGCCTGGGGTCCTGTGCCCACACCCCTGACCGACCAGGACTGGCTGGTGAGAGAGCTGCCATCATCACCGTCCCTCCCTCCCTCCCTCCTCCTCTTCCTCCTTCTCCAGCCTCACCATCCAGGGGGCCCCGATTGTGTTCAATGCCAGGGGCACGGCACCCCCCCAGCACCCCCCAGGTCAGCTTGGAGGGCACAGCTGGCGTCCAGGGTGGGGACCCCAGCCCTGCTTCTCCACGCACGATGGAAGGGGGGCCCTGTTGCAGCGTGCCGCCTCCCACGCGGTGAGTGGGCCAGCGCCAAGAATGTGACCCGCGGTGGCCAGAACAGCTGGGCCCCTCAGAGCCTGAATTCCTCTTTCTTTGCCGCCTTTTCATCTGGCCCCAGGTGGGGTCCCCTGGGGACACGGAGAAGCGAAGCAAATATTTACCTGAAGCATAACTTGGCTTCGGTTTAGGCCCAAAGCCTTCTGCAACTGCAGTGTGGAAGCAGCTGGAGCCTGGGGGCCGTGTCCTCGCCACCCAGTCCCGTTGGTAAGAGAGAGGACAGCCCCGTAGGGTGGCCCTGGCCAGGCTCCAGCCACAGATCGCTGTGCCCTCAGTGGGCAGGGGGCAGCGGCGTGGTGGGGGCCGCGATGGGAAGCAAGACCTGGGGGCGCCCGGGCCCCCGATCTTTGGTGACTGGGGTTCTAGTCTGTTAACCCCCAAAGGTCATGCTTGCCAAGTCGAGAGTGGCCTTTGGGGACACTTTTTTTTTTAATTGTGGTAAAATAGATATAACATAAAACTCACTTTTTATTTTTAAAATGTATTTCTTTCTTTTTGAGAGAGAGAGAGAGAGAGAGAGGGAGGGAGTGACAGACGGTCAGCGCAGAACCCGACGCGAGGTTCGATCTCGCGAACCGTGAGATCGTGAGCCGGAACCAGAGCTGGACGCTTTAACGACAGAGCCTCCCAGCGCCCCTAAAATGTACTTTTTTGGGGGAACTGTTCGGTGGCATGGACACTCTTCACGTGGTCAGACGACCGTCCCCAGGGCCCGTCCCCGGAACGTTTCCATCCTCCCAAACTGAAACCCTGTCCCCAGAACCGGCTCTCCGTCTCCCTCTCCCCACCTCGGCCCCCGGCATGCTTGCCCTACTTCCCGTCTTCATGAGGGTGACTAGCCAGGCACCTCCCGGGGCCGTTGGGATGTCCGTGTCCCCCAGACTCACGCATTGAGACCTAACCCCCAAGGCGATGGTGTCAGGAGGCAAGGAGGTCCCGAGGGTGGAGGCCGTGGGAAGAGGATCAGCCTCCTTACACAATGGGCCCCCCGAGACTCCCCCCCGCCCCTCCTCCACGTGAGGATGTGAGGACGTGGCCAGGAGCTGGCTGGCTGCGACTCCGAGGGGAACCTCCAGCACGCCCGGCCGTCCTTGGCACCCTACTCCTGGACCTGTAGCCTTCACACCGCAGGAACCGCGTTCCTGCTCCTTGGGCCGCCAGGCTGTGGACCGTTCTCACGGCGGCCCCTGTGGGCCGCGACGCCCCTACAAGCGAACCCCACGGTACCTGCCCTTTTGTGACCAGCTTCCTCCACGTGGAATGACGTCTCCCAGGTTCATCCGGGTTGGAGGGGACTTTTTCCAAGTCCTCGCAGCTGGAATGTTTGCCAGAATTTTCTTGACCTTCCTAAAACCCACCTGGGCTGTACTGATCCCCTGTTAAACGGAGCGCACGGACAGTGAGGAGAACCGTGTCCTCGAGAGACAGACACTCGGGGCTGACCGTGTGACGACTTTCCGTTTGTCTGACCAAGAACAAAGGCCACGCGAGACCTCCCAGCGCGGGCCACGTCAGCGTCAACCGGTTGCTTTTAAGTGACAGCAGAAATGGTTTGGGAAACTTTCTCTGACCCCCGCCTGCGAATCTTCGCTGCGTGTGCGATGCTGCCGTCCCCAGGGACGCCGCCCTGTCCGGGTGCTTAGCAGCAGTGCTGTTCCCACGGCCTCGCGCGGGCTCGGCCCTTTCCGTCGAGGCTGCGCCATTTTTTGCAGAATGTCTTTCCTTGGCGGAAGCTCTGCTGGCAGGACGCGTCTAATTGGGGAGGAGCGGGGCAGACCGACTCTGCCTGCCGGCGTTCCCCAAAGGGCACCCCACGGGCCACCTGCCCCCAAATCACCCCCGGACACGGAGTTGCCCACGGAAGCCACAAATCAGCCCTGTTCACGGAGTTGCCCACGGAAGCCACAAATCAGCCCTGTTCACGGAGTCGCCCACGGAAGCCACAAATCACCCCCGGACACGGAGTCGCCCATGGGAGCCACATATCAGCACCAGACACGGAGTCACCCACAGAATCCACAAATCAACCCTGGACACGGAGTTGCCCACGGAAGCCACAAATCAGCCCTGTTCATGGAGTTGCCCACGGAAGCCACAAATCAGCCCTGTTCACGGAGTCGCCCACGGAAGCCACAAATCACCCCCGGACACGGAGTCGCCCATGGGAGCCACATATCAGCACCAGACACGGAGTCACCCACGGAAGCCACGAATCAGTCCCCGGCCACGGAGTCGCCCACGGAAGCCACGAATCAGCCCCGGCCACGGAGTCGCCCACGGAAGCCACGAATAAGGCCCCCGGCCACGGAGTCGCCCACGGAAGCCACGAATCAGCCCCGGCCACGGAGTCGCCCACGGAAGCCACAAATCAGCCCCGGCCACGGAGTCGCCCACGGAAGCCACGAATCAGTCCCCGGCCACGGAGTCGCCCACGGAAGCCACGAATCAGCCCCGGCCACGGAGTCGCCCACGGAAGCCACGAATCAGGCCCCGGCCACGGAGTCGCCCACGGAAGCCACGAATCAGCCCCGGCCATGGAGTCGCCCACGGAAGCCACAGCCATGGCCGTCTCCCCAGGACGCTCTTTACCCACCAAAAGCTGAGGACCAATAGATCCTTTTACATTTCAAGCTTTTACAGCAAGCTGCACTGCTTTCAAAATCAGACAAAAATCTGGATCCGTAGAGGCTTTCCGTCTTCTTTTTCAGGCTTCTTCCCTCTCCCTCAACTCCTCCCTCCGTCCCTCGCCCCCTCCTTCCTTCACTGCAGAGAAGACCTTGCTCAGGTGTCGCGGCGCCTCCCGCCTGGCCCTTCGGAGTCATGTGCATGGACCCCGGCTGCAGCCGAGTGACGTGGGTTTGAGGGGAACGCGGAGCAGGGTTCGCCCCCCCGCCCCGGGAAGCTGGGGTGTTCGGGACCCAAGCTGCCGGCCGTGCTCCGGGGAAAGCTTCCTGCGCTCGAAGCTCGCCGCCCGGCGGGACACCCGTGCCCCATGGCGCTGCAGACTGCCCGGCCCAGAGGCCTCTGGGGCGACATCCTCGTGTCCTTGCCTAAGTAGCAAACAACACAGCTTATTAAAGGGATGGATTTGGGAGCCCTTCCAGAACCTTCTGAGAGGAGCTGCCCCCCAAGCCTCTGTGGCCCTGGCAGACGGGCCTTCGGAGGGAGGGCTGGGCCTAAGGGACGCCGTCTCTGCCTGGCCGTGTCCTCACTTCTTGAGGCTTCTCCCTGACCCTTAGCTTCCCAGCGCTTGGCCCAGCGGTTGGCACGCAAGCGACTTCCTCCCCCGCCACGGCGTCGGTCTCCCGCCCCAGGCTACAGACTCCCCGGGGCCAGGGCCGCGACCGTGGTGTTCGCTCCCGGTCCCCGTGCCGGGCACACAGTAGGCCTGCAGGGTGCACCGCTCGGCTCCACAGATAGAGGGCGTACAACCCCCAAGCCCTTGGAGTTCGGGGCATCACAGAAGGCAGCCATTCTGTCCCTCCCGAGGGCCTGTTGCTGTGAGCACGGAATCCACCAGAAAACAAGGGGCGCGCCGGGTCTGCGACCTGAGAGCCGCGTGACGGCGTGGAAGGAGCGGGTTTTGGAATCAGAGAGACAGGCGTTGGAACCTCACGGGCGGGCCACTTCTCTGGGGGCGCTTGGACGGCAAAGCCCCCCGAGCCTCAGTTTCCCCGGCTCTAAGAGACGTCACGACAGTATCTACTTCATCTGACCGCCAGGCAGACGGGAGGGAATGTCTGTGCCCCACTCAAGCACGAAGTAAGTGCTCAGCAAATCACCTCCTGTATTAATTTCCTGAGCTGTCATAAGAAAACACCACAGACTGGGTGGCTTAACACAACAAGATTTATTTTCTCGTGTTTCCGGAGGCCGGAGGTCGGAAACGTGGTGCCTCGCAGAGGCTCCGAGAGAGGATCCGTCCCAGCTTCCGCCGCGGCCGGAAATCCCTCGGCTCCCGGCAGTAAAACTCGAATCTCTGACTCTGTCGTCACGTGCCCCCTTTCCTGGGCATCTCTGTGATTTGTGTCCCTCCGCTCTTATAAGGACACCGGCCACTGGATTGGAAGCCCGCCCTAATCCAATAGGACTCAACTTAACTGCCTACACGTGCAGAGACACGCGGTCACATTCTGAGGCTCCGGATGGAGGTGAATGGGGGAGGGGCTCATTCTTCCCGAAACACCTTCTGTTACTTTCGCGCTTGGTGGTTGGCCGGCCTTATCCCGCTCGCTCTCCAGCCCCTTGGGAGGAAGGGATGGGGGAGGGGCAGGCAGCCCTCAGGACGGGCCACCGGTTTCGCCTCTGCGCTGAAGGCGTCTGATCTTCAAAGTCAGAGCCCATACAGGAGCCCCCACCTTGACTCTCCGCTCAGAACGACCGTTGTCCTGTGAAAGCGGACGGAACAGCGTGGAGCTGGCTCTGAAGGGCCCTGGGCCCTCGGACCCCGCGTCCAAGCCGCCGCTGGCAGGGAGGGCAGAGCTGGGAGCTCAGTGTGGGAGGCGCTCTCCGGTGGCACCGGCTCGGTGGCCAGGCCGGGCGTCTGGCCCGGCTCGCAGGGCTCCGGGCTTACCCTACTGCTTTCTCCGACATTCCGGTAACAGGCCGGCACAGACCCCATCCCTCCTGGGGACACGATGGGTACTCACCGTTGGACGTCAGCAAAATTCAACCCCACCGTGTCTCTCCCGAGAGGGCGTTTGTGGGGGGCCGGTGTGAACCCGTTCTGAGGACAGAGCCAGAAAAGGGATTTGCTGTGTCTCTGAGGGAAAGTCCAGCATCTCAACCTGCACCCGGGAGGGAGTGGTTTCTTTGCAGGCGTGGGGAACGGCCGGCACCGGAAGGGTAGCCAAGCCGGATCTTGGCTCTTTAAACTTGACTTCTGCGGGGCGCCTGGGTGGCCTGGTCGGCCGAGCATCCGACCTCAGCTCATGTCAGGATCTTGCCGTTCGTGAGTTCGAGCCCCACATTGGGTTTGCTGCTGTGACCCTGGCCGCACGGAGCCCACTTTGGAGCCTCTGTCCCCCTCTCTCTGTCCCTCCCCACTCACATTCTCTCTCTCTCTCTCTCAAAATAAATAAAACATTAAAAAATAAATAAGTAGATAAACCTGACTTTCTCACCACCTGTTCCAGAATGGACCTACCCGGACTGCCACTCCTCAGACTGCAATCCAGAGTGGGGGGCCCCCAAGCCAGCGACTCTGACTCAGCAGGTGGGCTTCAGGAATCCGCCTTCCTAACAGGTCCTCGGGTCACCCATCGGAGCCGTCTGTGCCAGACCGTGGGGGAAACTCTGATTTAGCTCCGAGGGAAGCGCCGGCAAGATTCTAGACCCCAAGATTGTTACTCAACATTAGATTTTTTAAGGGAAGACCTAAGCCAGTGTTTTCCAAAGCCTAGAGTCACGGGCTGAGGGTGAGGCAGTTTTTGGTGGTGTTTGCACGTGGCATTAAGGAACACTGGTTCCTGCGGTGCAATAATTATGTCCCTTTCGATCTCTGGAGGTAGTTGAAGGGGAGCGCTGCATCTCGTACGAAGGAGTTTTTTCATTTAAAAAAAGTTTTTAACATTTATTTAAATAGTTTTTGAGAGCAGGCTCCAGGCTCTAAGCTGTCAGCACAGAGCCCGACACGGGGCTCGAACCCACGAGCCGTGAGATCATGACCTGAGCCAAGTTGGATGCTCAACCCTCTGAGCCCCCGGGGCGCCCCACAAGACACCGACGTCTTTAAAAAAAGATCAAGCGGCAAGAGCGACCTCGTCCCAGCCCGCGGGGGCTGCTGGGAGCCGAGGGCCCTCTACCTGGTGACCCCGCTGCACAGGCCGGCCTCTCCGTCCTGGGCTGCCCAAAAGGCAAGGGGTGGGGGGGTGTGGAGCGGAGGAGGGGGTTAGGAACATTCTTTGGGACTGACACAGCGACCCCGCACTGATCGCACCCCAACAACTGAAGGCTTGTTATTCCAAACCGACTCTCACTTCGTTTCTAAGTGCGCGGGAGCCGGGGCGGGCAGGGACAGCTTCCGCCTTCAAAATGCAGATCCAGGCGGTTGAAAGGAGCCTTCCACGTCCCCAGAAGGCCGACGCTGGCAGTCGCTGGGGCTGGTTCTTCCCCACCCCTGGCAGAGAGGCCTTCCTGGTCCTACGGGTGGTCGGGGGGTGCCTGGGGGCACACCTGTATGGGAACCGCGACGGGCGGGATCGTAAGCCAGGCTCCCGCCCGGGAAGCAGAGCCTGAGGCAGGGGTTCTCGTGCAGGCGCTGCACCCGGGAGAGCTCTCCGGAGCAGCCGGAGAGGCAGGGAGGGCAGGAAAGGAGGCGAGTCTTGGCTAGACTCTGCCGGCTCCCTGAGGAAGGAGCCGTGGAGGACCGACCCCCCCCCCCCAGAGCCGCACCCGCCTCGGGTGCCGGACAGGGCATTCGAGCCCCCTTGTCAGTCAGCCGGGGCTGCCGGGGGCCCTCGCGGTGGGTGGAGGAGGCTCCCCCAGTCCAGGACACGTCTCCAGAGAAGGGGTGGTAGCCTTAGGAAGTGACAGCATGCTGAGAAGCCAGCTCTCCAGGTGTGGGAAGACAAAAATCCTGATTTGTAGTTTTGCCATTTCTGTGGCACAAAACTTCCCTCGGTGGCCGATTTCAAAGCCACCCATGGCGTGGCGACAGGCCCACCGAGCCCCTGGCTACTTCACGGTCTGCTCTCTCAAGCCAGCAGGAGCCGGAGCGCCGGGAAGGGGTCTGGGCGGCACCAGGACAGCCGGGTGACCGCAGTTGCCTTCCACCCCGTCTCCCCGCCTCCTCCCTCGGTCCTGCAGTCCTTCCTTACGCCACGAGCGGAAGTACCTTCTCCCACAGCAGCAACGCGCCACCGCTGAATTCAACCCTCCAGGGCGCCCCGTCCCCTCCAGGCTAAAGTCCCCTCCGCTCCGCGGTGCAGGGACCCCCGTCCCGCTGACGCCCGCCAGCCTCCGCAGCCTCGTCTCTGCCACACGCACTCTCGCGGGCCTTCCCCTCGGCCTCGCTGGACTCTCTCCCATCCTGGAGGTCTCGACCCCCACCCTCGCTGGCAGGCCCGTGGCCCCTCCACACGCAGCTCTCCTGGCCGGGTGCCCATCTCCCTGCCCCGTCCACTTGGCCCGACAGCACCTCTTCGGCATTCCTAGAACATCAGTCTCGTTCGTGAGCAGGGCTGTCGGGACGCGCCGGGCCAGCTCGGGCCAGCGCAGCGCTGTCTCTGGGCTCGGTTCCCGGTGCGTCCTCGGCACTGGCCTGGCTCCTCCTCGACCGTGAACAAGGCCTTGCTGGGCTTCAGGGCGCCCGAGTCCGCGGCCCATGATTCGGTCCGTCAAGAACTCGTAATGCCTGAGTGACCGCGGTAACGTGCGTCACACGGAAGAGCCATCGCCTGTCCCCCTCTGCTCTGGAGGACTCTGTTCTGGGGACTTGAGAACGCAGCTGTGGCACGGAGCTCAGCGCCACCTGAGCACACACGCATCCCCCCCCATGACGCACCCGCTTCTTCCCACTCACGGCGAGTCTGGGGGAGGACAGGGCGCGGCCCCGTTTTAGAGACGAGGACGTCGAGGAGGTCGCGAGATGAGATCACGTGCTCAGGGCCACACAACTTCTTAACGACGAGGGGTGACAGCTGGCCTTCGCACCGCCAGCGTGTCCTTGGCCCCTTTCCACATCGCTGCGGGGAGCACTGCCTTGGCGTTTTAACGGCTGCTCTGTGGTTCCGCGGGAGGGAGGCGTCTCTCTCTGTTTAGGTGTCCCCTTTCCCAGGGCAGCTGTTTGGTTTCTCTCTTTACCCCTTTCCTGGCCAGAGTCACAGCGGACGTCCCCGCGGGCGTGGACAGCGCCGCCTTGGCCGGAAGGGCAGGAAGGGAGCAGGTAGTAGTCCACATCTTGAGAGGTCTTGCAGCTAAAATTCTGGGAACGCCCCTGGGGGGCGGGGCTCTGTGCGGGCCGTTCCGCGGCGTGGCCAGGATAGGTTAGCACCGTCCGCGGCTCCGTGGGGAGAAGACAAGCAGAGGCTCTGTGCTCGGAACTCTCCGGCGCCGTCCCCTGTGTCTCTTCTCTCAGCCGGTTTGTATCTGTATCCTTTGCTGTCTTTTTTTTTTTTTTTAATTTTTTTTAATGTTTTATTTATTTTTGAGAGCAGGAGAGACAAAGCATGAGTGGAGGAGGGTCAGAGAGAGAGAGGGAGACACAGAATCCGAAGCAGGCTCCAGGCTCTGAGCCGTCAGCACAGAGCCCGATGCGGGGCTTGAACTCACAGACTGCGAGATCATGACCTGAGCCGAAGTCGGACGCTTAACCGACTGAGCCCCCCAGGCGCCCCCCTTTGTTGTCTTAAAGTGTAACCACGAGTAGGTCAGCTTTCGGTGAGTACCAAGTCTTTCCAGTGAATCGTCAGCACTGGGAGTGCCCTTGGAGACCCCCAGACTTGCAAGTGGTGTCAAGGTGAGGGTGGTCTTGGGAACCCGGTCCTCTGCAGTTTCCATCCTGAGAGCCCCTCTTCTGTGACTGGCCAGAGGGCGCAAGTACCCAAAGGGCCCCAGGGGGGGCCTGGCCCCGCGGGGTTCCTGGTCCGCAGCGCACAGCAGGTGGTCAGCAAATACTGCTGAATTGATCTGGCGGCAGCCCGTGACCCTCACTGAGGCTCAGATGTCGGTTTTTATTACACCCACTTCACAGTGTGAAGCTGGCCCCAGAGAGGGGCGGTGATTTGCCCAAAGCACACGGCTGAGCCGGGATTGGGACCCTGGTTGGAGGTTCCAAAGCCGCACTTCCTACCGTGCCCCGCCCCTCCCATCGCCGTGTGGCCGGGAAATGACAGGCTGAGAATAAGGGGGCCTGGGGAGCAGGAGTCGGGGACGGGGGAGCCCCCGGGGAAACTGTGCCGTGGGGGCTGGCCCGGGGACCGACCCGTCGGAGGCTCAGAGCCAGGCTCACCGGAGCCGCGTCTGTGGCCCGCAGTGACGCTCTCCGTCCCGCGCGCGTGTGTGGCCTCGAAGAAAGAACGACAGGGAGAGACACTGCGAGAGGAGGGTCTCTGTGAGCGCCAGACGGAGAGCCGGAGGAGAGGGCTACGTCCTTCGCCGCCGGGCTTGGACGGCACAGATCTGCAATTCGAGCTGGAAGAAAAGATTTTTTTTTTCCTTTGCTCGTTATTTGCTTAAGAGAATTGGAGAATCAAGAGCTGTCTGGATGGACGATTAATGGGGAAAAAGTCACATTTCGATGAGGTCTCTCCTCCTGAAGGGTGACTCTCAGCAAAGGGATGTGCAGAGTGGATATCAAGTTCACGTCCCCGTTTCCGCCTCAGCTGGGGCGGAAGGGGCGCTCTCAGGGGGCCCGGGGCGGAGAGGAGGCAGTCGACGGCCGAGAGGGTTCTCGTTAATAATAATTGCCGCTGACGCTTACAGACTGCTTCCCACGGGGCCTGGCGCGGCGCTGAGCGTGTGGTTTTCCGTGGCGTGGACCGAGGACGCCCTGGGAACTGGGCGCCATGAGCGTCCCCATTTCACAGACGAGCGAAATGGAGCTCAGAGAGTTAGGGAGCGGGATCGGGGTCACAGGGCGAGAAACAGGACCCCAACTAGGTCTGTCTGGCTCTCCGGTCCTGGCTCTTCCTTCGGATCCGTTTAGGGGCCGGAAGAGACCCTTTCAGGGACACCCTTGGGCAGGTGACGATCTGTTCCCAACGACGGTGTTTGGGAGAGCCAGGAAATCTGCTCTGAAAATGTCCCTCCAAACCGCTGTGCGTGGTCACCTAGCCGTCCCCGAACAGGGCCTGCAAGGGTGTCTCCGTCCTCTGGGTGGGGACGGTGGTTTGTGACCTGGCAGGGGGGGGGGGGGGGTGGAGGACCCTCTCTTCCTGCTGCTGTGGGATCCGGGAACGCAGAGTGACGAAGAGGCTCTTTTTCCTCCCTCGGTTTGGGACCCGATCCTGCCCCGGCCCCTCGAGTTCATCGGGGACGGGCCGTCAGCGGGCGGGGCGGTGGGCGCGCCTCACAACAGCGTGAGCAGAGGACATGCCGGCAGCAGGATCACTGAGCGTCTGGGGTGGGGGCTGCCTTGGCCGGCGTGAGGGGGTCAAGGCAGCCGAAGTTCTTTCCTCCTTGTTCCCTGGCGGTTCCGAGAGGGTTTTTCTGGGGGAAATGGTGGCGAAATACGGATCAGGATTAATTCTCCAACTATTTACAAATGTGCGGGATGCTTGGGTTACAGCAGTAAGAAGAACATCATGGTTTCTGTCCTTAAGGAACGAATGGTGGACGGGTGGATGGACGGACGGACAGATGGACGGATGGACGGACGGTTGGACAGATGGATGGGTGGGTGGGCGGATGGACGGATGGACAGATGGCTGGATGGGTGGGTGGGCGGGTGGATGGATGGATGGGTGGATGGACAGATGGACGGATGGACGGATGGGTGGATGGGCGGATGGATGGATGGATGGATAGATGGATGGATGGATGGATGGGTAGATGGAAGGATGGATGGATGTTCGGATGGGCGGATGGACAGATGGATGGATGGATGGGCAGATGGACGGACGGATGGATGCATGAATGGACAGACAGATGGAGAGGCACAGAGACAGACAGAATGCCTGGGCTCAAATCTCAGCTTCACCAGCGAGTGACCTTGGACAAGTTGCTTAACATCTCCGTGCCTCAGCTTCCTCATCTGTTGAATGGGGGTGATAACAGTATCAACTTCAGAGGGTTTTTCTGAAGATAAAATAAGCAGACACATAAAGGGCTTCGAACAGGGTCTGGGAAGGGCTGCGTGGATGTTGGATTATACTAGCGGAGGGGACCGATGTTAAGAAAAGAATAACGCAAAAAGCATAAAATCGTGACTTTGATGACTGCTGCAGAGGGGAGGAAAGGGTGCAGGGAGAATGTTAACAGGCCGGGAGGGAGAGGGAAGGGAAGGTTGACCAAGGCAGGGAGGGAAAAGGAGGTGGGACGAGAATTAGGTTCGGAAGTGGCCTGGGCGATAACGGCCGGAAGAGCACTTCGGGCTCGGGGAACGGCATGTGCAGAAGCCCCGGGGTGGGCAGAGGCGTGACGAGAACAGGTCACGCGGCTGAAACTCAGGGCCAGGTCTCGAGAGGGGCGGGTCAGGGCCGGGAGAGCAGGGGGGCTGGCCTGGTGGGGGGCTCTGAGAGTGATGGGGGGCCTTGGCCAAGAGCAGAGAGAGGGACGAGACAGGGAGGGAGAAGGGGGTCTGATCACATTTGTATTTCACGACGATGGGGGTTGACCCAAAACAAACCCTGAGTGTCAGAGCCGAGGGCCTCGGGAGCCCGGGCGGGTCATCTGCTCACGGGGCTGCCAGAGGCCCAGCGCTCGGCGGGGCTGGAGGCGTGGCGCCCCCCTGGGTGGGCTGGGGCAGGGCCCGGACCCGCCCCCTCGCTCCATACAAAGCAGAACTTTGAAAATATATTGTCTGATGCACATTCGGGACTTTCACAGAAGATAACATTCAAGGACATGTCTCTCTGGTCTAATAAAAGAAAAGAAAGGAAAGGAAAGGAGAGGGGAGAGGAGGGGAGGGGAAAGGGGGGAGAGGAGAGGAGAGGAGAGGAAAAGAAAAGAAAAAGAGACCCCACTTCTGAACACCCCCCTTTATTGTGCAGACGGGGACGCTGAGGCACTGTGACCGGGAAGCAGCCGCAGCAGACCCCGCGCCGCCGCCTCCACCCTGTGCCGGCCTTCCCTGGGGTATGATTTCTGTGCGTTTCCCTGACAAACGAGCACAAGCTTGGCGGCTTTAGCCCGCAGGTCAGACGCCTGCTCTGAGCTCCGCGGGGCTGGAACTGAGGTGTCACAGGCCCGCGTTCCCTCTGGACCCATGTCCCGCTCGCTTGGGTCGCTGGTGGAATGCCTCACCTTGGGGTTGGAGGACTGACGTCCCCTCTCCTTGCTGACTGGTGGCGGGGCCTCTTGGCGACTCGTCCACGTGTGGGCCCTTGTCTCGGAGCCAGCAACGGGCTGTGACCGCTTCTCACTGTCACCTCCGTGTCCCCTTCTTCGGAGCTGGAGTTGCTCTCACCACAGCTGACAAAAAAAAAAAGTTTTCTTAGTCGTGGTAAAATACATATAAAATTCACCATCCTAATCATTTCTGACAGTACAGTAAAGTGGCATTAAATACCCTTACATTAAGGGGCGCCTGGGGGGCTCGACTGGGTGAGCATCCAACTTCGGCTCAGGTCATGATCTCAGGGTCTGTGAGTTTGAGCCCCGCATCAGGCTCTGTGCTGACAGCTGGAGCCTGGAGCCTGCTTCGGATTCTCTGTCTCCCTCTCTCTCTGCTCCTCCCTTGCTTATGCTCTGTTTCTCTCTCTCGAAATGAATAAACGTTAAAAAAAAAAAAGAAAAGAATTCCCTTTTCAAGGCTGAGCGAGACTGCGTGTATATGCGCCCCGCGTTTTGCTTATTCGTTCATCCACCGGCGGAGACCACAGTCGCTTCCTCCCTTGAGCTCCTGTGAGCAGCGCAGCCACCAACAGGGCTGTGCGCCTGTCTTTTCCGGGGCGCGTTTTCAGTTTTGGGGGCCGGAACATACCCAGGAGCGGAAGTGCTGGACAATACGACACGGTATTTCTGATTTTAAGTCTCTGAGGACCTGCCACGCCAGTGACCACGGCGGCCGCAGCAGCTGCCTTCCGGCCCACGGCGCACGAGCGTTCCCGGTTCTCCGTGTCGTCGTCAACGCTTCTCCTAACGATGAGTGACGCTCGCAGATTCTCTGCTGGAGGGAGTCATGCTAACCCGCCTGGGTACCGAGAGAACTCTGGACGCCCCCCCCCCCCCCGCCCCATCCCTGTCTCCAGATCTTGGACGTCGTCACGTCCGCCAAGTCCCTCTGGCGGCATGGCTCTGGGGGCTGGGGCGTGAGCATCGCTGAGGCCACGATTACGCCTTCCACAGCTGGATGGGGAAAAACGAAACTGGAGAGTTTGGGGGGCCGTCCCCTTCCCTGTCCCCGCACCGGCTGGGCCCCGCAGGCGGTCATCCAGGGCCGACAAGACCTCCAGCGTTGTCCGAAAATGCACTTCCTGCCGTGAGGTTCCCGCCCAGGTCTTCGGAGACGGGTCACCCGAGAGTCGCATGTCACGTCCCCGCTCTCTGTCCGTCTGGGCAGCTCTACAGGCCGGCTGTCACGCAGGCGTCCGCGGTGGTGGACAGGTGCTCTGCGGGAGACAGGCCCGAACCACAGCGACGCACAGATTGAAACGGGGTCGTGAGTGTCTTAAGAGTAATGACGAGACGAGGGTTCTGTGAGAGCAAACGCCTACGTGACCCGGAGGTTCAGAAAGTTTCGCCGAGGAGGTGTCGTTTCAGCTGAGAACAGGAGTTATTTAGGCAAAGGTTTGGGGGAGAGTTTCCCTGCAGAAGGAACAGAATATGCAAAGGCCCTGCGGCCGGCAAGGGCTTGGGCATTCCGGGATCTGAGAGATGGAGAAGGTGGCTGACGCATAGTGAGCAAGAGGCTGGAGACCTCGGCCCCATTTCCTGTTCTAGAAACATCCATGATTTTAAACACACTCCAGAAGGGATCGTTTTCCTTTCTGCAAAAGTCACGGAAACGCCGCAGTCGGGACCGGTGTGGGGCCCCGCGGCTCGCTGGTGACCACGGTGAGGGCACATCTTGTTGGCAAGAAATGCGGCCATCGATTTATTATTCCAGTGGAGAAGATTAAACGTCTCGCCTCGGCGAGATGCAAATTGAACCGCGGGCGCCCCGGGGGAGCCTCGGGGATGGGGGAGGCCTCCTCGCCCCAGCCTCCCACCCCGCTGCCCTTCCCGTCCACCCCCCCCCCAGGCCTTCCTTCTGAGCCGAGTCATGGACAGGTCCTAGCCCCCATCCCCTCTTCTCTGGGAGGGCCCATGCGATGGAACGGCGTCTCCCCGCAGCGAGAGCCAAGCCAAACAGATTAATGTGCGATGCATCTGCTGTAGATTAAACATTTGGAAAAGCCATTTTATAAATATTCTTTTTCCACAACCACCTCCCCATATGGCCGCGAGCTCCGGTCTCCGCTCGGGCGTGTGTGGGTGACGGCCGCTCTGGGCCTGGGACTTGGGCCCCCGGCCTCCCCGGGGCGTGACACAGGGACTTCGAACCTCCTCTGGGGGCACACGTCAGACCGCGGGACAGACAAGGCAGCGGGAGCTGAGATACCGGGCGGAGCCGGGTGTGGGGCAAGGGCAGGCGGCCCCTCCCCCGTCGTCCCTCCAGGCCTCCAGCTCAGGGCCGCGCCTTCGCTCTGCGCTCGGTCAGGGCCAGGAGCGCCGAGGAAACTGGTCTTCGTCTCTCCGGAGCAGCCGCCAGCAGCCCAATCCCCCCGCGGGCCAGCTCTTGCCCCCGGAACCACTGCAGCCCGGAGAGTGGCCAAGCCCTGCTGCTTCTACCTGACAGGTTTCTCTAGAACGTGCTTCTGTGGCCCGCCTCCCCCCCCGGCGCTTTCGCCTGCACAGCCACGGCCCTCGTCCACTCACCCACCTCCCTCCGTGTACCCCGAACAGGCTGAGGCACAGAACCTTTACGGATTTGGGGCTTTTGCAAGGAACATGAACACAGCAGGGGGACTTGGCATGAATCAAGGACTAGAGGGGCTGGGGCACCCGGGCGGCTCTGTCGGCTAAGCGTCTGACTTCGGCTCAGGTCAGGATTTCATGGCCTGAAGAGTTGGAGCCCGGCGTTAGGCTCTGTGCCGACAGCCCAGAGCCTGGAGCCTGCTTCAGATTCTGAGTCTTCTCCTCTCTCTGATTCTCCTCTGCTTACATTCTGTCTCTCTCTCTCCAGAATAAACAAACATTTTTTAAAAAGTAAAAAAAAAAAAAAAAAAGACTAGTGGGGCTTACAAATACTTGGTTCCTTGCACGACACCAGTGCCTTTGCACATCCTAGGATGACAAAGATTCAATTTCCCTTGGGTGATGGCAGCTCAGAAGCAGACATAAGTACTTTTAAAGACTTGCTCCCTGTTTGTCTGTGGACTGAGTTTCTGGGTCAGGGCCGTGCGGCTCAAATACTGGGAGCTTGGAGGAAGTGCTTTCTCGTGGGCTCCGCCCGGACCTACCAAGTCAGAATCCTCAGGGACGGGATCCAGGCACTCATGCTCCCCCAACCTCTCCTGAGACTTTTGCACGTGCTGAAGTGGGAGGTTCCCTGGATTCCGACGTGCCCCCTAAATACAACGCTAGGAACCCACGGCAGAGAGCAGAGACACACGCAGTTGGGGGCTGAGAACCAATGATTCTCAAAGCGAGTGGTCCGGGGACCCCGGGGGTTCCTGAGATCTTTTCAGGGGGCTCGCAGGCTCAAAGCCATTGCCCCGATGACACTAAGCCGCCAGTCGCCTTCTCCCCCCTCAGTTTTCATGGAGTTTTCCGGCGCCCACGTGACGCACGGCTGACCCCCGTGCTCTCCGTGCCGGTGGTGCTGGGGCTTTAACGACGTACTCGTTTTAATTCCTAACACCTTAAATATTGAGAGAGATGATCCCACTGACAAAAGCTCTTCGGGGCTCCCAATAATTTTTAAAAGGGTAAAGCGGTCGGTCCTAAGACCAAAACGTCCCAAAGCCTCTGGCCCGGCCCCTGCCGCAGGCGCTGGGGACGCACACGGCAAGAATCACTGGAAGCTCTTGGGCCCATCTCGCGGGTCAGAAAACTGAGGCTCCTGGAATATACCTGTTGTGGTTCTTGGGTTGTGAGCGTCAGAAACCAGCTCCGGCTTGCTTAGAATCCTCGCAGCGGGGAAGCGGGAGAACCAAGCTGGGGAGGGGAGCTGCCCGGGCCGCGTCCGAGGACGGAGGCGCAGACGCTGCGGGCACCATCTGGGGGTATGGGGCAGCCGCGTCCGGTGGAGCTGGGAGCAAGAGGCCGCTGCTCTCCCGGGCGAGCGGGGCGCCCGGAGCCAGGCCGGGGGACGCACCCCCTGCCCCCGGGACTCGGTTCTGAAGCAGAGGGACGCTAGTCACTTTCCGGGGCACAGGGAGGCCTCTCCCCAGGTCCCGGGGATCCCGCTTCGCCAACAGCCACTGGCAAGGGAGGGGATCCCCACGGGTCCCCCAGCGGCTCCTGGGCCACATACATGTTTAAAGCGGCCTTCCCCGGAGAGATGCCCGGGGAACTGAACGGAGGGCCGACCGCGTGGGCACATCGGACTCCATAATGAATCTCAGCCCCCAAGCCACAGCCCATCCCCGTCGTCCCTGAGTCCTGCCGGGCTGTGAGGGGCTTGTCCGGGCCATCTTCCGCCCGGCAGCAACCATTTCACTGGGGAGGGGGGGTTGGAGACATCGGCTGTCAGCCGGGGTTACTTGCGGGGAGTCCAGGATATCAGAGGCCTCGGAGCAGGTGTGCTGTCACCTGCGGCTTGCTGGCGTACGGTGGGCACAGCCCCCTCCCCCGGACACCCCTTAAAAACACACTTGGTCAGAAAACAGCCACCGCTCTGTTTGCCGTTCATGTAAAGGACCACGAAAATCCTACTTCCCTGTGACTTCACCACCGCTCCCCACCGAGGCTTCAGGAGGGAGGCCCGGGGACCGCTGGCCTTGGGGCCCTGCGCCTCCTCTCCTGCTCAATCACGGCAGGCGGGGTGCGCCCAGGCGGCCTTGCCCTGGAAAAGGAACCCTCCCCAACGGGGGCGAAAATGGGGCTTCGGGTGGGGATTCGACTGGCAGAAGGGAAGGGCTGGGGAAATCCGCCGAGGCGCCCACGAGCCCCCGTGGGACAGGTTGGTTCGAGGCGCGCGGGGAGGGGAGGGCCGTTTCCTGTGGGGTTTGCGGGCCAGGGCCGAGGGCCCCCGGCGCCTCCCGCCTCTCTCCTGGGCCTCCCCCTGTCCCGGTCTGGAGCCTTCCCCCGCCGGCCGAGCTTCTGCCGCGACGGGAGGGTTTGGGCTCCTGGCCCGGGGTGGAAATAAGCAGGAGTGCTGACAGGCAGCCCCTCGCTCGGTCCGCGCTCGCCGTGGACAGGGGCCCGCGCAGGGCGCCGCGCCTTCTGACCGGGGCACTGCTGGCGCCAGGCCGGCTCACTTGGCCGGGAGGAGGCGTCCGCCTGACCACGGGGCTGCCGTGGGGCCCCTCGTCTGTGGGCTTGGCTCTGCCAGGCTTCGAGAAAGGAACCGCTTCCCCTCCCCGTCGTCATGCCCCGTGGTGACGGCTGCTGGCCGGAGCCTGGGATGCAAGAGACTGAGGCCGGCCTCCGGGACGCCTCGGGCCGGGGCTCAGCTGGGCCATTCGCCTCCAAAGGGCGGGGGCAGAAACTTGGCTCAGAGATACGACCACCTTCGTGAATCCAAGACACTGTCGAGGAAAACTGAGCCGGGCTGTCGTTAAAGGGGCAAAACGAGACGTGACTTGGGCGCTGTCACGGGCGAGGGGGGTGGGGGGGAAGAGGCCGTAGCGTGGCAGGGCTCTGCCCGCAGCAGGAGCGGGGACGCACGGCCAGGGGGCAGGGCAGGTGCAAGGTCGGCAAGTGACTGAGAGGGAACTACGGGCGGGGGTCGGGGGGAGGCTCAGGATGAGCGAGCCGACGGGGTCCTTGCAAAGGACGCCGAAGTGCTGGGACCCCCTCTCTGAGGCCCGGGAAGGGGGCGGGGGATAAGGACCCTGAGCAGATAAGGAGGGGGTGTTTCTCTCCACCGGATTTAGCAAGACCGTCCGCAGGACTCCCCGAGGGAGGAGACAGAGCCCGGGGCGGGCCCGGCGGAGCAGGGCGGGGGTCAGACTAGCTTGACTCGAGTCTGGTCCAGAAGAGAGTCGTTGTCAGTATGAACGTGGGAGGGAAAGGGGAAGGTGTTTAGGGGAGGCGGGGGTGAACCCCCCGCCCCTCAGGGCTGCCTGGTGGCTCACTCACGGGAACCCGCAGCCTCCCTCTCTGGGGGTGTGGCTCCAGCCCCCTAAACCTCAGGACGGGTGTGGTTCTCGTTCGTGGTGCCCTAGGCTCTGGGATGGATGGAGACGGTCCCCGCTCCAAGGAGTCAAGGCCAGCTCACAGGTCATCCTGCGAGAGAGACCCCCACTCCCCACCAGGGTCCTGTGGAGAGGAAGCGGTCGGTTCTGGCCGAGAAGGGCGTGGGTGGGGGGCAGAGGACCCCCAGGGCTCTCCCTGGTCCCTCGCCTCCATGTGGCAGTAACCTCTCTCTCTTCAGGGAACCATCCTGCCCGTTACGCAGGGCGTGGGGGGTGCGGGCAGTGCAGCTGGTCAGAAGCTCCAGCTCCAGCCCCAAACCAGACCCAACCCACGTCCACGCCCGAAATTTCATCCCTGGACGCTGAGAGATGGAAGTTCTCTCTAATAACGTCAGACCCTTCGGGGGCAGGACTCACGCCGTCTGCGCCCTGGCGGCCCTGACCCCGTGTGTCCTGTGCAGTGGAGCGGGACGGCTCTCAGCTGGGAGAAAGTCCACCCCCTAGTGGCACCCACGGAGCTCCTGGATCAAGCCCCGCCTGAAGGCCTCCCCCGGATTCTTCAGTTGTGTGAGCGAATAAATCGTCCTGTTTTACTTAAGCCCAGCTGAGCCGGCTTTTTGTCTCTTGCGACCCAGAGGCTCCTGTGCCGCAGGGGATCTAAATTCTCTGTCTGGAGGAGGCATCGGTGAAGGGGGTTCTGAAACAGTGGGGGGTCTAGAGAGGGAATCCAGACAGGGGACGACCGAAGCCAAGAGGTGAACAGTGAAGTCGCGAGCTTAGGGGAGGTCCCACCTTCGTCCCTCATGGTATTTCTTCCCTGTGACCCGGCCTAGCGGACACCCCGCAAAATCGGCGCCCGAGGAGAGTTCTGTCGGATGTGGAATAGGACTTAAACGCTACGCCCACGCACGCCTGGAAAGACAGGTTTGGAACCTTCGGGCAGCTCCGTAGCCCCAGCTAATTAGTCCCGAGAGCCATCGGCTAACGAGCTCCCCAGCCGGAGACGGTGAGCCCCAGGCTCTGGTTTCTCCCCAAATGCCTTCGTGTGGAAACCACCAGGGCCGTGGGCTCCGACGCCCAGTCTGACCCCTGTCCTCCTGTCGGGCAAAATCGCACTTGAAATCAAGACTTACAAAAGCCACTCCAAGTCAGCTCTTCGGATGCCAGCAACCAAGGTGGGAGGTGACTTCTTGACTCCGTCCGCGGCTCGGCTCCGCTCCGAAGGGGCCAGAGACGGCTCCATCCACGGGGGTGTCAGGAAGGGGCTCGTGTCCACACAGCAAAAGGCCGGCGTTTTAGCGCTTGCCGGCGATCTACCAGGGAGCGAGCGAGGCCCTGCCCGCCCACCGGCATGGTCCTCGAGCGCGTCTGAGACGTTAATGTTTCCAAACCTAGACTCTGGTTTTTCGGTGTCTCAGCCCAGTAAATTCTGACGCCGGCCGTCGACTGATTTCACAATGTCCTTGTTTCCCTTCCCTTGCTTTCCGTCTGTGATTTTATTTATCGAAGTCTCAACCTCACCAGGCACTCAAGCTCTGCCGTCTCGGCCCTCCAGGGTCCCCGGTCCCCACCCACGGGCCGCGCGGGAGCCCACCTCCTTCTCCGGACTGGCCGTGGACATTCCTTCCCGTCCGGTGTGCTCGGCGGTCCCCGGGGGCCTGATAGATGCCAGTCACGGAGACCCAAGACGACTGGGACCGCTTCCCTTTGGCGGAACTCACTGTCCCATCGGGAGACGCGCGTATCGGCAGAAAAGCGCAGATCGGCGGCGAGTTCTAGAAAAGTCCGAACGAGTGGGGGTTCGGGGAGGGCTCGGGAAGGCCAATGAGAATCGCCCCGTCCCCTGCCCCTGTCCCCCCGTCCCCTGCCCCTGTGTCTCCCGCTGCTGCCTCTGTCCTCCCACAGACCCAGCGGGTGGCCTGACCACCTCCCGCTACGGAAGAAGAAACCAAGGCTCAGGAGGGGAGGCGCTTGCCCGGGGCCAAGCGACGCCGAGACGCACGCCCGGATCCCTCTGGCTCCCAGGTCGGTGTGGTCGTCGGCCACAGCATTTTCCAGCCGAAGTTGTTTCAGACGTTGCCACTTGACTGTCAGGGCCCCACGGGCCTTTGGGGAAAACTGGCTTCGGGCCCCTGGCTTTTTCCTCTTCGGTTCCCCTGGACGGCTATTCCTCTCTGCTTCTTTCCTCAAACCTCCGCTGTCCGCCGGGCTCAGAGCTGTGGGAGGAGACTCACGACGGCATTGCGGCAGCCGTGTTCCCCCCCCCGTGACTCCTGTCCCCCCCCCGTGACCCCTGCCCCCCCTGCCCCATGACCCCTTCCAGCCCTGCCCCGTGACCCCTGTCCCCTCTGCCCTGTGACCCGTGTCTCCCACCGCCCTGTGACCCCTTCCAGCCCAGCCCCGTGACCCCTGTCCCCTCCGCCCCGTGACCCCTGTCCCTCCCTGCCCCGTGATCCCTTCCCCCATGCCCCGTGACCTCTGTCCCCCCCGCCCCGTGACCCCCCCAGCCCCAGCTGTGGTCCGCTTGCCTCCGGGCCCCCGCACTCCCCTCTCTGCGGGATGTTAGCATCTTAGCATCAAAACCGTAAGGTCTTCCCCACTCCCTAAGGAAAATCCTCGGCCCGACCCCCGCCCAGGTGCCCGAGCATCGGCTCAGTCCACAGCCCCGGTGAAGCTCCCGGTGCCCCCGGCCCGAGCCCCACACCCTTGTCCGTCTCAGGAAGTGGAATTCGGGCCTCCTCCTTTCCCAGGCCAAAACCCGCCCTCGGGGTCTCCCTTGACCCTTCTCCCTCCTGCCTCACGCCCAGTCCCGTGGCAAATCCGGGGGGTTCTGCCAACCGCGCCCCCCCACCACCACCGTCCGCCAGGCCAAGTGGTCCCCGGGATCACACACCTGCCGTCACCGCCCCCGCCCCCGTTTACTCCCCGGCTGCCTTCCGCACAGCATGAGCCTCGCCGAGAATAAAAGTCAGTCTTTCCGGAGCCCGCGGGTCTGACCTGGCCGTCTGGACCCTCGCTCCGCTCACGGCGGACTCGCCCGTCACGCACCAGCACGCGCTCACTCCCGTCTGCTCCCCCCACCTTAGCCTGGAACGCAGGTGCCCAGACGGGGCCGCCGGCTGCCTCACCTCCCGCAGGCCGCACGGGAGATGGCCCGGGCCCTGTCCCCCGGGGATGGCGAGCTAACCGGCGTGGGCTAGGCCTGGGCACGGAGCCGGGAGCTCCTGGAGGCTCGGCTGTGGGCCGGAGGGCAGGGACCACGGCTCCTCGGCGCTCCGCTCCCAGTACGTCCCCGGTGCCAGGAAACTGGTGGCTTGCGCCCAACTGATGAAAGTGCACGAGACAGGAGGGCCCTCCTGCCAGGGACAGCAGAGCAAGAGACACGCGTGCAGGCCGGCCGCCCCCCCTGGCCGCTCCGAGGGGGCGTTAACAGCGGAGGGAGGGGCTCTTTGAGCGGGGAAGCCGTGTGGGGTCGGTTTGTGCTCCGGGGCCTCTGGCCCGCCCTCAGCCTGTCCCTGGAAGAGCTGTGTGCCTTTGGGCAACGACCTCAACCATCTCAGCTTTAAAATGGGACCGTGATGGTCCCCAGACCGTGAAGGTTAGCGTGACAACATCTGTTGGGCGTTTCGCCCCGCTCCTAGCCAGAGCAGCAGGCTCCGACCCTGAGCCGCACAGCCTCCGAGCTCCGCAGGGGCTGGATTGTGCGGCTTTGCTCGCCCTCCGGCGAACACAAGACTGGAAGCCCCCTGAGGGCAGGGACGGGGTCTGTTTTCTTTATCATCACAACTCCGGCCCTCGGGCGGCCCTCGGAAGAACACAGGCGAGGTGGTACACCCTCCGTGCTGCAGAAGTCTGCGGAAGTCGCAGGTAAGTGAACATTCCTGAGGCCACCGCGCCCTTGGCACAGCCCGCAAGGCAGACGTACTCATTTCTGCTTGCTCGTTATTTCATCTTGTGAACTTGAACGGATTTTCACCAAATTTGGAGGGTACGATTGGGCTGGTGTGACCTTGACCGTAGGCCACACTGCAGAAAGAAATTAGGTGTGGGGGCTTCTGGCAGCACCCTCCCTCACAGCTGACAGCAGCGGCGGGAAGGGGCTCAGTGGTGCCAGACGGGAGCCCTGCTGGACGCCCAAGGGAGACTCCAGCTCTGCGAGGGACAGAAGATCCCGTCCCGGCTGCTTTAGTAGTAAGACAGCTGGCTAGGTTATCAGTCAAGGAACCTAAAGGCAGGGGGTCTCTGGGGCTGGTTAACTCAGTGGTTCAGGAGAAGTGCGGACTGTTTTCTTTTTTCTTTTAAGCGTATTTATTTATTTTAAGAAAGAGTGCAAGTTGGGGAGGGGCAGAGAGGGAGGCAGAGGATCCCAAGCAGGCTCCACGCTGTCAGCGCAGAGCCTGATGCGGGGCTCGAACTCACAAACCGTGAGATCATGACCGGAGCCCAAACCAAGAGTCGGACGCTTACTGGACCGAGCCACGCAGGTGCCCCAAGACTGTGCTTCTTCTCTTCTGTCCTCTATATGCCGGGTTTGTCCTTAGATGCTTTCCCTCAGTGTCACAAAAAGGCTGCCACCACTCTAAGCATCACACAGAGATATGACAGCATTCCAAGGCAGGGAGGGGTCATCTCTCTCTGTAGGTCTTTTTCTTTTTTTTAATGCTTATTTTTGAGAGAGAAAGAGAGAGAGACAGAGCATGAGTGAGGAAGGAGCAGAGAGAGAGGGGGACACAGAATCTGAAGCAGGCTCCAGGCTACCAACACAGAGCCCGAAACAGGGCTCGAACCCACGAACCACGAGATCATGGCCTGAGCCAAAGCCAGACGCTTAACCGACTGAACCACCAGGCGCCCTTCCTTGTAGGTCTCTTTGTGAAGTGAGAAAACCTACAGCAGTAGCTCCTGCCGTGTCTTCTCCTACCCCGTTGCCCAGAACCACGGGCCGCCCTCGACTGGTCAGGACTCGTCCCCGAGTCGGGGATCGGGTTGCTTGCACGTGGCTTGGATTCCTGAACAGAGTAGAGAAATCAGTGAGGAACCAACATTATCTGTCATCTGTTTGCTAACGATGAAATCGTGACCGACAGATCAAAGGAACGGCGAGTGACTCCAGGCAAGTAACTGAGGCAGGAGCTCCAGCCCGCAGGCGCTGACTCCTCACCGGATGGATGGCTTCTCACAGGAGGACTCGGGGGGAGCCCACTCCGGGGGCAGAGACGATGAAGGCAGCCGCCTGGGTTGGTCCCCGTGCCCCTGGACATCACCTCCTTCCAAAGCCGGGCATCGGCGCCCCCTTCGAGCGAGGCTGGGAAACCAAGAGGGACCTGAACCCGTCACGAACACGGTCTGTAGCACCCTCTCATTGCACCGGCCTGGCCAGGACCCCTGGCTGCTCTGGAGGGTCCCGGCATCCCCTGAGGGAGAGCCACGTCCCCGGGCTGCGGGACCCTGGCTTCAGGACACACACAGGTCAGGAAAAACTAACTCCCTTTGAAATAGACTAACAACCACCAGGCTCCGTTCAGTGATCCCCGGTGTAGCCGCCTGCTTCCTGCCTGCAGCCTGGGGCCGTTCCGACCTCCCTGGGAGCCTCGGCCTCCTTAACTCATGATTGGAAGAGGCCGAGGGGCCCCCGGCAGCACCCAGTGTGGACCGTGCCCCTTCCGGGCATGATGGGAGAAAAACAACTCCTTTCCCGGGCCCCCTCCCCACCTGGGCCCCCTGGCTGGGGAGGCCGCCAAGAAGTGGAGGTGGCTGGTGGATTGAAGAGGAGTCCTTTGCCGCTTGAGACTATTTGCTCACCTGTAAAATGGGGGCGTTAATAACAGAATACAGAGGACAATTTCAAAAAGTGACAGTTAACACAATTACTATGATGAGTCTAATTACACGATGTGAACTACATGCCCCAGGCTGGCTCCCGGCGAGCCCCGGCTCCGGGCCCGCTAGACACGGTCCGACTTGCTCCTGCGTGAACTACTCCCCGGGGCGGGACACCGCCAACGCCGGGCACGGGCTTCAGGCTGCGGGAGACAGACGCCCCACCTCGTGTCTTCAGGGGCACTTGCTCCTTGGGTCCTGGGAATCCCTCGGGACAAGCCTTCGAGGAAGAAGAGTCTGGAAGGGACGGAGGGGAAGGCCTGTGGCCGCCTCAGCTGGAGCAGCTCTGAGTCCCCCAACGTGTGCCCTGTCCAAATCCACAAGGTTTAGCGACCCGGGGAGTCAGGTCCCCAGAGCGCCTGTGTCACCGTGTGCCTCCCGGAGGCACCCGAACTGGGTCTGGAGGCGCCCGGTTCGGACCCGAGTCAGAATGCGTCCGTCCCCAAGCAAGACCCAGGAGACGGGACACGTCTGTGACGACATGGACGAGGTGACCGCCCGTGAGGGCTCCCACACCAGAAACATGAACATTTTCCAGCCACTGAATTTTCACAGCAAACCTCTGCGGTGGGTGTTACTGCCTTCCCACTTACCAGGCGAGAAAAGTAAGGCTCACCAATCATGGCAACTATAGACGCAGAAAGAGGGGTTAGACAGGCAGGAAGGCGGGGAGCAGGCACGGGCGGCGGGCTGCAGGAAGAATTTGTTACATTTGGAAACCAGAGTCAAGCAATGAATTGGAGTTTGCTGGGTGTGCGTGCCTGTGTGTTTCTTTCTGTTTTTTTTTTTTTTTTTTTTTTTTTATCTCCTTCTAGAAAATCACAGGAATAGATATATCCCGGTCATAGAATAAAGCCAGAACCCAGCCACCTTCCCTGCCCGCGGCTGCAGGAAGACATGCAGGAGGGGCGGCTACGGTGTCAGAGAGACGGCTGGAGGGGAGAAGCGTGGCCTCCCACAGTCAATTAATGGCTATAATTACACACTGTAAACAGTCTCGGATATAATTAAGGCTGGAGGCCCAGGGCCCGGCGTGCGTGCTGTTGAGACTGGCGTCGTCAGACGTGGGGGCTGGAGTCTCCTCCCTCAGGGAACATCAAAGCGTTGGTCTAGCCCTTGGGGTGGGCTGCGGCCCCTCCCCGCCTCCTCCCCTGCTCATTCCCCCAGGAGGGAGCCTGTTTTCCGAGGGGAGTCGTGACAGGGCCAGGTGCCTGGCTTAGCAGAGGGGACTGGCTCTGTCCCAGTGCTGATGCCCGGAGCGCCTGGTGACCCCTAAAACCCCAGAGAGAGCGCCTCACCCAAGGAGGGAGGGATCGCTGGTCTTCAGACGCCGGAAACTCACCAGGTCTGAAAGTGAGCTCGCTCTTTCCTCCCTCGGTGCTGCTGCACTCACAGCTCCAGCCCGGGAGGCCGCCTCGAAGCCGCTGCCTCATCTCCGACGTCCAGTCCATTCACTCACGTGTCCACTTCTTCAAGAAATGCTCATCGGGAGCCTCCCATGGCCAGGCACTGGGTCATCAGTAAGGACAGTCGGTCTACGTCCTGAAGGTGCTCCATTTCCGGTCCAGCCGCCCGGAGCCAGCCCCCACTGTCTCCCACCTGCACGACCGCCGCCGACCCCCGTCCGGTCTCCCGGCGTCCTCTCTGAGCCCTTGGGATGAATTTCCGAAACCTGCACCCGGCCAGGTCCCGCTCTGCTTCAGACCTTCCAAGAGCTCACCGTGATCCCCGTTACGGGACAGGCTCCTCCGAGCTGCCGCACCAGGCCCCAGACACACCCGTCCGCCTCATCCCCCCTCTCGCACCCGGGTCTTCCCACTTCCGAGTCCTCCCTGTCTTCCTGCTTCCGAGCCTCTGCGAGCTGCCTCCTCTGCCGGGAACGCCTTCTCCCCTTGCCTTCCCCCGCCCAGAAAGGACTCCCTCCCCTGGTCCTTTGTGCCCGTCTTAAACAGCCTTTCTTCAAACGAACCTCTTCCAGGGTGGCTCAGGCGGCTGAGCATCCAACTTTGGCTCAGGTCATGATCTCGAGGTTTGGGGGTTCCAGCCCTGTGTCGGGCTCTGTGCTGAGGGCACGGAGCCTGCGTGGAATTCTCTCTCTCCCTCTCCCTCTCTCTCTCTCTCTCTCTCTCTCTCTGTTCTTTCCCCTCTTGCATGCTCCCTCTCTTAAAATAAAATAAACTTAAAAAAAAAAAAGAACCTCTTCCAACACCTCCTGCCTGGTTAAAGCCCCCAAGTACATGTCTGTAGGATTCCAGGGTGTCGCCTTTCAGTACTTAAATATTTTTATAATTAAGTGTTTAATGTCTTCCATTCCTGACAATTGTGTGAAAATTCCCTGTCTGGCTCGTTTGTTGCATCTCCAGCACCCGGGACAGTGCCTCACACATAGTAGGCATTTCCTTTAGTGACCAAATGGGTGAATAAGTAAATGCATGTGTGAATAATGGCTTTTTTTTCCCCGCTGGGACGTACGGAGCCAAGACGTAGCGTGTCCTACTTCCTGCTTCTTTGGGATCCGCCTTGAGCATTCTACTTATTTCTGGTTTGGTGCTTGTCATTTGTGATTTCGAGCCTTGAGGTTCCCAGGTACCACACGGTTTCGGGTCGTGGTGATTAAAGATGGCTATGAGTTATCCGACTTTCCGCTCACGGCCAGGTTAAGCCCATGTTGCCTCCATTTGCATCTGGGCTGGTCTGTGACTGGCTTGACCACTCGGAGATGGCAAAGAGAAGGCTCTGCCAGCTCCAAGCTTCTCTTAGAGGAGGGCAGCCAGCTTCCACGTCCTTCCTCATGGAGCCCCGAGCTGCTACGTAAGGGGTCTGACGACCCCAAGGCCGCCACACTGTGAAGAAGTCTAAGCTATCTCCCTGGAGAGCCACGTAGGGAGAGCTAGGAAGGGACGTCTGGTCAGCTCCCAGCCATTTGAGTCAGCTCAGCCCAGGACCCTGCGGTGCCTTGTTCACCCGACCCCCAGAACCCTGATACATAATAATAAGCTGCCATTTGGAGCCGGGATGCTTGGCATAACTTGCCATGCGGCCACTGAACAGAGCTCCCCAGCTGTGACCGATGAGACAATACTTCCAGCCATTTAAATCGAGCAGCATCTGCCCCCCTCGCCGCATGTGCGAATCCTCCCACGAGGGAGCTTGCTCTCCTAAAGCGCTCCTCTGAGTCAAAACAAACAGATAAACGGCATATCCGTGGGTTTCTGACTTATGGGACGGGAACGTTCCTCTGGTTTTGTGTTTTGGAGAGCCTTTCCTTGCGGTCTTTAATTTTTCCAAAACAGAGTCTCAGCTGGTTCTCATTATCCATGTGACTGCTGCAAAATTCTAATCCCTAAGGCGAGACCTATATTTTTAAGAATAGCAATCAAGAAAACTATGTTCAGGAGGAATGGAGCATTCTGGATTGTGTGCGTACTGGGGGTGGCGTGGGGCGAGTGCTGTGAGGCCAGAAAACCTGCCTCTGCTCTCCACGGCGTGCTCCCGGCCTGGGTAGGGGTCCACGGGAGGAGGTTGGAGGTGAGGTCAGACGGGGGAGGGATGCGGAGTTGTTTTAACGGCCGGAGGCTCTGTCTTTTCTGCCAAACAGAGGACCCCTGTTCTGGCCAGCTAGTGCTGTGACGTATGTCCTGGCCGAACAGAACTGGCCCCTCGTCTGAAACCGGGCTCTGAGGGTCTCGTCCGCAGGTGGAAAGACACTCGAGACAGTGGTCCACGATTCCGTCCACGGAGCTGCACCCTGCATCGCGGGCATGTGGGCCAGGTGCACGAAGTCTCAGCATCCGACGCTCGCCGGCAGCTTCCGCAGGGCTCCCGTTGACACCTTTCTCGGATGGAGTCGCTAGGAGGACATCTTTGGGCAGCTCGGCGGAGGGGTGGGCAGGGATATATCGGGCATCACCTAAGACACCGGGTTCAGGGACACACTGGCTTTTCAGGAGAGAACAGAGGTGGGAGAATGTGTGACTGGGTCCCCAGAAGGGACCGGGCTGAGCCCTCCTGGGTGGAGAAGGAGAGAAAGAGAACTGTGGTCAGGGCGGCCCGGAGGGTCCTAGGGACGGCCGGGAGTGCGAATATTCCAGGCCTCTGGTTTTACAGACTCTGCTCTCCGCTCTGCAGCTCAGGCCACCCGGTCTGACCGTAAGTTAGCCCACGCGTTGCCCGCTCCGCTTCAAACCCCGCAGTGGCTCCCAGTGCTCCCAAGACGGAGACTGCCTTCTGCCTGCAGCCCTCACTGCAATCCACGCCTCTGGCTTCTCCAACTCAGAGAGGCCTCTCCGACTCCTCGCTCACGCCATAGGCAAAAAAGCAGCTCTAAGAGTGTTCATAAATCTAAATATAAAGTCAAAAGGATCAGGTTTCCGGACAAAAACATAGGAAGCGATCTTCCTGCTTTGGGGCGGACAAAGAATTCTCAAGCAGGACACAAAAAGCTTTGGCCAAAGAGGAAAGATTGCTGCACTTTTGGAAATAGAATTAAAAGGAAGAACATCTCCCCACCGAGAGAAGCCAATAAGAGAGCGACAGACAGGCCGCAGGGTAGGACAGAGTATTCACAAAACAGGTATTCAACAACGGACTCCCATATTCAAAGCATATAAAGAACTCCTACAAATCAATAAGAAAAAGAGAACCCCCAAGAAAGAGGGGCGAAGGACTCAAAAGGGTACGCCACGAAAAGAGAACGTTCCAGACGTCGGTCCAGCACGTCAGAGGGGAGTCACCTCGTTGGTCATCGGGGTGAGGCGAAACAAAGCCACGGCGAGACGCTGTACACGCCCATCAGAATTACTAAAATTCAACACTCAGGCAGCACCGGATGTGGGCTTGCTGGTGTGAGCGTAAGCTGGTTTGACGCAGACAGACGCTTTGGCGGTATCTAGTCAAGCTGACCATGTCCATACCGTAGGATCCATCAGTCCCACCCCTGGGTGTGGACTCAACAGATGGGAGCACCGATGTGCCTAAAAGTCGTGCTCCAGAAATTCATAGAAGCCCTGTTCATGACAGCCCCAAGCTGGAAACAGTGCAGGTGTCCACCTGCAGAAAGGGACGTATTTCAGACAACGGAGTGGCGCTCACGTCCAACGCACGGAGGCGTCCCGTACGCTGTGTGAAAGCAGCCGGACAGCGAGCGTGCAGGACAGTAGGTCTCTGTCTCGGTTCGGTTCCAGAACAGACAAGACGAATCCCTGGGGAAGGGTGTGGGGTTGAGACCGGGATGCAGCTGGGTGTTTCTTGGGCTAAAACTGTTCTTCTTCTTCACGTGGAAGACGACTGCACAGCGCGGTCGCTTTGCGAAGGCTCGTGGAGCTGAACGCTTGTTTCCGGTTCGTGCAATTTTCCGAACGTGAGTGATACCGCCGTCGGAGCTGACCCGAAAGAGTAACGACAAAGAAACAAAGCAGACCTAGCAAACACACTCCGGGGCCCAGTTTGGTGAGTTCTACGTGTACTCTGCCGCCACTGCTACGCTGTGCGACCTGGGACAAGTCACTTAGAGCGTCTGTGCCTCTGCGCCCTCGATGGCGACATGACGATGACGGTAATAACGGGTGGTACTTGCCTTGCGGGTTGTTGCACGGGTCAACTGAGTTAACACGTAGAGAGACAGAGAGCGTGAACTTGAACTTGGACCAGGCCTCGCGCGCCGATTTCTACGGCCATCGGCGTGTTTGCTGTTCTCGGGGATTCTCTTGTTAACGGAACGTCAGCTCCCAGGCTGGCACGCAGCCTTCGAGAGGGCGTGGGGTCTTGCCAGTCTTTCTAAGATGCTTCCGGAGCACTGTGGGCGTTGAATAAATACTCATCAGATGATGAAGCTGGGGGTCCGGGCTCCCTTGAGGCAGAGCAGCCCCACAATAGGCAAGCAAGGAGGCGTTGTTTCCGGCAGGTGAGTCGAACCGATGGGCGGTCAGTGGGGCCTCAGGCGGAAGGGGCTCTCGGGGACCCCTCCCTTGCCCAGAGCCCAGAAGGGGCTGCTACTCAGAGAGCCACACCTTGCGATCGACGGGCGCCTCGGGAGGGAAGGGAGAGAGAGCAGAAGCACACTCGGATATGTCAGCCCCTTCTGCCACCCGACAGGTGCAGCAGCCGGGTTACTTGGGACTCTGAGCTCCTGGGACAAAATAAAGCCTCCAGTGTCTCTCCTGCCTGGGTGGCCGCGGCCTTTTTTTTTTTTTTTTTTTTTTTGAGTTAAGCCAGGGCCACCAAAGAGCAGGATGGAACCAGACACTAAGCCTCCTCCTGAGCTCGCCTCAACTCCTCAGAGCCGAGACCCCAACTTGGGGGAGCCGGGTCCCTGGACCCCAGCCCGGCGGGCAGGCAGCAGGCCCAGGAGGCCGGGCGGCCGGACTTGCCCGGGCGGCGGTCAGGAACGGGACGAACGCGCACCCGCCTTCCCCAGTGAGCTCGGCCTGACAGGACGTAATAAAAAATCTTTTAATCTTTGTCACCGTGGGTAGGCGGAGAGGCCAAAAAGTCTCTCTGTTTTCAAGGAAATTTTAATTAGTATGTAAATTCGACTCCCGGCATTAAAATGTCATTTGCTAAGTAAATGTTGCCGCGCTCCGAGTTCAGGTATTTATTTGATCCTGTCCTGCCAAGGTGCCTTTGTGGGTTTCCAGAGTGTGTAATAATAGCGTTTCAAAAACAAAATGAAATTCTCCCTCAGGTTACAATGCGCCCGGGCTGCGGCTTCGCCGTCGGCGATGTGACTGGAATATTTTAAGGGAGCCGCCGGCGGCTCTGGCGGCCGCACACGTGTCCCCTCCCTGCCGTCTGCCTGTGCCGGCCTCTGCGGGGGTGGGAAGGAGACCCTCGCGCCCCCAAATCGGGACGCCCGGCATCCGGCTGGGGGCCTCAGGGGTGACCGCCGGCTACCTGCCGTGGGGCGGACCGGAGGGGTACCCAGGCTTTCGGACCACAACACCCCCAAAGGAGGGGGGCGGAGGAAGACTGCCGGGGGCCACGTTTTGCTTAATTCTAAGATAAACGGTGATTTAATACCCGGGACCCAGGAGCAGGGGACAGGGCGTCCAGCCCTGCGGGTCCCCGGAATTCCCTCCGACGGCACTCCGTCATCCTGCGAGTATTAATTCGGCGTCACTAAACCGTCCGAGTGTGTGTGCGCGGCTGCACTCCCGGGCCGCCTGCCCCCTCCCCCAGTAGGAGACCACGCGGCTCCCAGCCCTGTCTCGACAGCAAGCGTGCCAGCCACGGCCAGCAGGCTCGAGCCCACACCGGGTGTGTGTGCGCACAGGCGTGCGTGTCTGCGCGTGTGCACACGCGTGTGTGCGCGGCTGTGTGTGCGCGCGTGTATGTGCGTGTGCATGTGTGTTCGGGGTCGTTCTGAAGATCAGCACGCGTCCCAGGTGCACAAACGGAGGCCGGGGCAGGTGACCCCGCTGGCCTTCCGTCCCCGTCGCACCCGCACCTGACCCAGCCGTTGGCGGAAGTGAACTGAGAGGCAGGGGACAGGGAGGGGCTAGGACGGAAGTGCCCACGGGCGAACCGGCTCTCATGCTGACCGTGCCACTCGCCAGGTATGAACCCACCCCCAACGCTGCTACCGGACCCCCCTCTCCGCCCCCCCCCCCCCCCCCCCCCGCCTTCTCCACAACAGCGACGGGCAGCGCGGGTCTAGGTGGCGAAGCCCCAAAGCCAGGGCGTCCCGCGGGGCTCACCTCAGGGCACCGTCTGCGTAGAGGGCAAGGAGGAGGCCGGAAGTCACACTCAGGGAGCCTCTGGCCCCTGGTAAGTCACATCTGCGCGGCCTGCCAGAGCGCAAAGTGTCACTGTCGAGCGCCCCACCCTCGGCTGCTGAGTATTCATATTGGAAAACCCCAGTAGAACCCCAGGAAAGGGGCACCCCTCCCCCACGATGGTCAGACTCGACCACCTGCCCGGGAGGAGGGCAAACGGCGCTGCAGAGGCACGGGCTTTCGAAACGGCCCTTTCCGTTCTCCCGTCCGTGCGCCCCCTACGAGTCCTCGGCGGAGGGCCTACGGCGTGCAGGCCCCGTGCTCAAGGGTGAAGGAGGGGCACGGTGTTGTCCCTGGGGCCACGGTTTGGGAGGAGAGCCAGAAGGTGCAGGGGCAGGTAGGGGAGGGGATGCCATACCCAGAGCAGGGAGCACCTGCGTCCTGGAGGGCGCAGGGCCGGGGAGGAGGGAGGGACCACGGGGCAGAGGCGGACAGACAGGGAAATGGGGGGGGTCCTTGGAGAACAGACAGATTGGAGCCGGTGTTTATGATCCCTGGGCTGTGGACAGGGTAGCGGGGCTGGCAGGAAATGGGCAAGAACTAGCCGCAGACACCGGGCAGGAGGGACGCTGCCAAGAGCAGGTGACACTGTGCTTCTCAGCCCTGAGAGGCAGCCGTGGGGTGGCCGCTCTCGGCCAGGCACCCGCACCCTTCCGGAGTAGAGTCCACCCCCAGACCAGTGAGACCAGGGTGTCCGGAGACAGTCCATCTACACCAGCTCTTCCTGGGGGCCATCCTGTCCCAACCCCAGTGGCCTTTGTCAATGTCTCGAGAGAGGCTGTCACAACCGGGGAGGGGACCGCATCGAGAGGGCAGGGGTCAGAGTTGCTGCCAAACAGAAGAGCCCATCCCCCGACCCTCTGAGCAGGCTCTGAGTCGGGAGAGCCAGGCTCGAACTGGCGCAGCCGCTCGCTGGCTGGGGGAGGTTAACCTCTCGGAGCCTCAGGGTCCTCGGGGGTCGGCCGGTGACCACCACGGAGCCCGTTCCCGAGAGGCAGCTCCGGAAGCACTCGGCACGGCCCCCGATCCCCTCAGCAAGTAGCAAGTTCTACTATTGCTGCGGGAACGTTCAGCCCACGCGGAACATAGACCCTGGCCCACGAGGTTTCACCTCCCGTTAGGAGACCCCGCTTTACGTCCTCCCGGACCCCCTCCCCTCTGGCAGAGTTGCCAAGCCCTCTTGGCAGAGCAGGCAGATTAGTCCGTGGTCCCCGGCCCCCGCTGCACGTCGCGATCACTGGGGAGCTTGGCGAGTGCGGGTTCCTGGAACCCGCCTTCCAAGGCTGACTCAATGGGGAGGATGGCGGTCTAAGGAGCAGGCGGTGACTCTCACCTGCAACCAGGACCGAGACCTACGGGCTCGGCAGACAGAACGGCGAGAGAGAGGTGAGCGAGCGACAGAACATTCCGCGGGAGCCAGGATTTCTGGGGAGGTTCTCGGGCCCGCGTTCCAGGATGGGCTTGGATTCAGTCGGTTGGAGCCACCTGGGTTGGCTCCAGCGTGGAGGGCGCCCGACTTCCCGGAGGGAGCTGACACCGCCACCTCCGGACTCCAGGGACACGTCCCCCCAGGGGACCAAGCACACACGGAGCTCCACTACTGTCTCAGCCGCGGGAGCCTGGGCCTGTCCTTCTAGCTCCCGTCCACCCCGCTTCATTCATCCGACCCTTCTTGAACTGCCTTCGCACCGGGCGCTGTTCTGGATTTGGAGGCACAGCCGGAAAAAGGCAAGACGCTTGCTCTCGGGAGCCTGTGGTCCAGTCAGGGACTCGAACGGCACAGACGCGATCGAAGAAAAAAAGGCAAGAACATCTCAGATAGCGGTAAGCACGCCACCGTCAGCGGTCCACCTGGGAAACGGACATTGTAATAAAACGCCTTTGGGCCGATGTATAGATTAAATGAAGTAATTCATGCAAACACGCGTGGCTTGGTAACGGCCTCTCGAAGGTGCTCCGGCTGTAATTCCATCCTGCCGTCTCCGTCACGCGACGGCGCCCGGTAAAGAGAAACGAAACGCATCGGGAGGAAGGCTGCGCACCCAGGATGCAGAAGTAATTTTAAGAAAAGTGACGGAGGCTGGAGTCTGGGGCCTTCTCGGCCCAGTGGGAGGCGCCGGGGCCAGTGCGGGGTCCAATTTAGTTAGCGTGTCCCCAGACGTCAATCTCCCGTCCCCACACAGCTTAGGAGACCTGAATGGTCGTCATTAGCCAGGCCACCTGGGGCGAGCTCTCTCCTGCCGTCCCCTCGTGGGTAAAACCGGGAATTCCAACTTGGAGGGGGGGGATCTGCGGTCAACGGAGGACCGTCCACGCATAGAGGACACTGGCTTCCACCCAGCACGGGGCGTCAGACCTGCCTTGTCCGTGGGCTGTGCTGGCGGGCTGTCCCACCAAGAGACGGAGTCCGGAAAGCGGCCACATAAAGGGTTACCTCTGCGGTCCCTTCCTGCGGCGTCCCCAGCACGTGGGCCAGTGCCTGCGGCTGCGCTCAGGCCGCGTTCATCGGGGGTGGGGGAGGTGGGTGCTCTGGTCACCTCCATCCACTAGCGGGGCCCCCAGGAGGGAGAGGCTGAGACTCGGCCCTTCCCTGCGGAGGTCTGGAGGGGACGAAATGAAGGGCGGGAGCCCCGATGTTTCAAAGGAAATGACTCCTTTCCAGATGAGCAGAAAGATTCCCAGCAGGAAGGCCAGGCCGTGGTGCGGGGAGCTCGCCCCAACATGGCACAGCGGGTGGAGGCGACAGCTTCACTTTTCTCCCTTGACTCCTGGTGCGAGAGAGTGGCTGGGTTCCTGGCCCGCCCGGACTGTCCCCCCAGCCCTCACCTACTACGGAGCTGTGCAGGCAAGCCTGTGACCCCGGCCGTCCACCCAGCGAGGCCGCGTGTTCTGGCTCCGCCCACTCCACGCCACACGCAGGCTTCCCCAGCTCACTGGGGCCGGAGACGGCGCCGGTCACCCCGTGGCTCTGCCCCCTCTCTCTCCTCCACATCCCGCACCGCGACCTCCAAGTTCTCTCCAGAATCTGTCCACTTGTCTCTATCGCCCCAGGCTGGCCGCATCCCAGCCTCCTGGGCCACCGTCGTGGCCTCACCAGGTCTCCAGAAAGGTCCCGGCAGAAGTAGGACCTTGCCACACTCTTCAGGTGTCCTTTCCTTGGTGACCGACTGGCCCCGCGCCACGTTAACCTAGGTCACAGGGCGGGGGTGGGCGGGCTCTTCCGAATCAAGCCGCCAAAACCCGAGAGCCC
This sequence comes from Paguma larvata, assembly GCA_030068075.1. Taxonomy (NCBI): domain Eukaryota; kingdom Metazoa; phylum Chordata; class Mammalia; order Carnivora; family Viverridae; genus Paguma; species Paguma larvata. The sequence continues at coordinate 44,400,745 of CM057844.1, read as the reverse complement.
GGCTAAGCAGGTCCCATTTGTTCGGCTGTTTATTTCAAAGCTGTGACCCTCAGGAGCAGAGGGCTCGAGGGACCCCCCACCCCCTCGCCAGGGACAGAAGTAGGTCTAAGGGGTGGGTCTGGGCTCTGCCTCCCAGGCTGTTTGGGTCCTGAATTTTTTCTCGGCAGCCCAGACAGAGACATAAAGCACCCACGGTTATCAACTCATCATCCGACAGAAGGGAAATGCCTCTCGGAACTGCGTTTCAAACCTCCACGTGGCAAGCCCAAGGTCACGTATCCCCGATGCTCACACGATCGAGCCCGTTGAGCCCGGTCCCGCACTCACGCAGGCACCAGGGAGAAGTGTGGGCCGCCACGATCCCTGTTCCATAGATGAGGAAGCTGAGCCCCGAGCAGCTGTCCTGTGACCAAGGTCACGCACCGAAGAGAGGGGTACAGCCAGGATTTGAAGCCAGGTCCCCGGGAGTCCGGACTCCTCCTCTGTTCTTTCTGCATCTAAGTGTCCGAGGCCGACAAGGTCAGGGCTCTTTCTCCGGTTGTCACGTGGCTCCTTCACACTTACCCGAGTGCGTGAGGACAGCCAACCGCTAACCGGGCGCCGGACGCTAACCCCAGCGAGGGAGCCCCTAGCCCCCGCTCAGTCATTCCCAACACTAGACGGGAATGTTGGCTAGACGGGGTGAGAATTTGGAAGTCAACACCTGTGAGACTATTTAGACTCTCCAGGACTGAAACAGAAGCCCTGGAAAAAAAAAAGTCGGCATTTTCTGCTGCAGAGGGACGCTTTGCGCACTGGCGACACAGCCCCGGTGAAAGTCTGCTCCAGAGAACAAGGGTAAAGGAGAAACACACGGTGACTTGCCGTCTCTCCGCGCCCTCGCCCATCCGTTCAGCCGCCACCGAGCACCGGGTCTTGCCCGGCGCGTGATTTATCCGTGTGCAAACAGCGGGAGGGGGTCCCGGATGGGACAAGATGATAGCACTCTTCATACTTTCCTTATGTGGTTTAAGGCTTCAGCCCCCGCAGTTCCAGAGCCTACAGTCCTCGATCGAGCGCTGGGCCAGCGAATGTGAGGTTAGCGGGGGACTCAGCACCGTCTCGGGCTTTCTGGAACTTCCTTTAGATGACAAGCCAGCAAGCCAGGGAAAACTGCCTGAGCAGTTAGGAAGAGCCGCCTGAGGGGGACTTTTGAGATCTCTCTGACAGGAGAGACGGCACTTCCTTCCAAGAAGTCTACGTGTCCAGGTAGCGGCTGAATCGTCCCATTGCTCTGAGGGCCTTGTGAAAAGGCTGGCGCATGGGGAGCCCGGGACTGCCGACTCTTTGGAGAAGAGAGACAGCCACGTTCAAACCGATTTGACCTTGAAGGGCAGGGGTGCTCAGAGTCCGGACGCCTGGCTAGGGTTTGAGAGCAGATTGTTTCCAGAGAGAAATGAGGCAGCTCTTGCAGACTCGGGCCGGAGGCGGTGTTTCCCCCTCCCTTGGATTTCTCAGCGGCGAAGGAAAGTCAAGTTCTTTATAAAGCCTCCTTCCTGTAAGGGTTCCCTTCGCCCCGGGAAGACTCAAGGGGGCAAGCCAGGGGGGACGCGACGGCTTGCAGGTGGAGGGAGCGAGGCACAGAGAGGGCAAGGGCCTTACCCGGGGTCACAAGGTCAAGGAGTCTCCGGGTGACAGGAGTCCAGTCTGTGTTTCTGAAACGTTCTGGAACATTCATCTTCCCACTAGAGTGGGGTTTCCCAACCACGCTCCTGATGTCTGGGCTGGATGTTCTGTGTGGTGGGGGCTGCGCTGGGTGTTACAGGATGTTAACACCGTCTCTGGCCGCTTGACTGTGGCCCCACCCCCACCCCAGTGGCCACAACCGAACTACCTCCAGGAACGCCCGCCTGCTGGCTGAGAACGACCTGCGTAGAGGGCAGGGCGGCTCTCTCCGAAAGTCTTGCTTAAAGAACACAGAGGGTTCTTTTGATTTTGCTGTAATTATTTGTTAAAAAAACACTGCCTGGGGGGACGTCTGGGTGGCTCAGTCGGTTGAGCGTCCGACTTCGGCTCAGGTCATGATCTCACAGTTTGTGAGTTTGAGCCCCACGTCAGGCTCTGTGCTGACAGCTCGGAGCCTGGAGCCTGCTTCCAATTCTGTGTCTCCCTCTCTCTCTGCCCTTTCTCTGCTCATGCTCTGTCTCTGTCTCTGTCTCTCTCTCTCTTTCTCAAAAATAAATAAACATGAAAAAATTTTCTAAATCACACTGCCTGGGCCCTTATTGGTGGGGGGGTCCTTGTGGCAAGTGCACGCAGTGTGCAGGGCCCTGAGGGTGGGGGCCCGAGAGTGGGGGGCCCGAGGGTGGGGAGCTCAGACATGGCTTCTGCAGGAGGCAGGTGTCGGGTTTGCAGCCGTCCCCTTCTCAGGGCACATCCTCCTGGAATTGTGACCTCCCCCACCCTTCACCCGGTCTCCTCCTTACCCACCATGCCTGTGGCCGCTCTCTCCCCTTGGGCACCTTTCCTGGAGCAGAAGAGCACAGTTCTTACTGGGAGGAGGCTAGCTTCTCACCGGGCCAGGCTCCCTGCTAAGCTCTGACCATTTCTATCCCGACGGAGAAAGAGCGAGTCCCCCCGGCCCCACCGCGTCTGCGGAATAAACCCAGGTTCTCGCCCTGTGCCCGCCCTCATCTGTCACACGCCGCCTCTCTCTCGCTTCCCTCCGGCCGCCCTGGGCCTCCTGAACCAGGGGCACCCTCAGGGCCTTTGCACATGCCGCTCCCACAGCCTGGAATCCTTTCCCCCAGGTCAGCACGCTGCAGGCTGCTTCAGATCTCGGCCGGCCGGCCCCCCCTCGGTGAGGCCAGCTCTGACCCCCAGTCCCACGCGGCGTCCCTGGACCGGCAGCCACGCTCTGCCGCGTCCCCCTGCTCCGCTGCAGCCACACCCAGAGCTCTCTGAGACCACTTCCTCTCCAGGCACGTGTTTATTTGTTGGCTGCTTCTCCTGCTTCCTCCACGCCAAACGTGAGCTCCACGGGGGCCGGCCCCTCATCCGTCCCATCGCTGCGGTGTGGCCACGGAGACCGGTGCCTGGGAATGGTAGTGCTCAGAGACGGTTTTAGAGGAAGAATGAATGAATGAATGAATGGATGGATGAATGGATGAAGACGGTGCAGGTCAGGGACAGACAGCGGGGGCAGGGGGGCCTGAACAGGAGGGCCGAATTTCCCCACACTCCCAAGACCCCCTCCGGTGGGCATCGGGAGTCCGGGGAGCCCGTCCTGGGCACCGGGCACCTGGTCCTCGCGCCAGCTGGAAGCCGACAGCTGCAAACCAGGAGACGCTGGAGAGGACTCCGCCTGGCTCCCTCCGTGTCGCCCGCGCCCCTCACCCCCCACCCCTGTCGGGAAGGAGGCCCCCCAGCTATGAGCGGGGCACAGCGCTGGGCCGTGCTCCAGGAGAGGAGGGACAGAGAAACCCAGCCCCCCGGAGGCCGAGGAGCTCGGCACGTGCAGTTAGAAGCGCGGTCTCAGCAGCCGCCAGCAGCTCGCTCTTTCCACGCGGACTGGATGGCTTTCATAAAAAAATGAGAACTTCTCCATCTGCTCTTGAAAGATAAGCCCCCGGTTCCCCAAATCGGTGAGCGACAGAGGCCCAGGGGGCTCGGCCTGGGTGACAGCGCCAATTAGCCCGGAGCCGGAGCCCGCAGCCCTGGCGGCGGCGGGGGCCTCCCAGCTGCGCACGGGGAAGCCGAGGCCAAGAGTGGGACTCGGGTAATTAAGCTGTCATTTAGTCCGGTGATGGCCCCGTCGGGCCTCGGGGGCCACGCGCCAGCCTCCCTCCCTTCCAGCTGTCAGGTGGGAAACGGGCCGGTCACCGCAGGACCGAAAGGGGCTCCGGAGCTCCCCGAGCGGGTCCCACCTGATTGGGGCACGAGTAACTGCCGGGGACGGGTACCGCGTGCACCCCAAAAGACACGGCTGGTGGAAACCCCCAAACGCCTCCTGTCAGCTCCTCTCCAAGTACCGGAGAAGGAGGGGGCTGACGCAGGTCCCGTGGGGCCTGACGCTTACGTGGTTGGGGGCCTGCACTGAGAAAACGAATACGAAATTGGGAACACAGAATCGTGAGAGCCTTTCCCGGGGCCGTGGAGGTGCCAGGCCCTGGGCCCCAAGCTGCACGGGTTTCACAGTTGTGTGTGCGTGTGCGTGTGCGTGCGTGTGTGCGTGTGTGTGCCCAACACACAGCTGGGTCCTTCCAACTGAGCCTTCCTCCGTCTGGAGTCGCAGACATGGTACGCGATAATCGGGATATGTGACTGTGTGCTGGGCCCGCCTCCTGACCCAGCTCCTGCCCTGGTCCCCGAATCGAGGGCCGCTCCTTGCGAACCATTTCCCAGATTTTGGTAATGCAGAATCCGAAGGGTGCTGGACAGAAATAGGACCAGACAGGCAGGAAGGAAGGGAGGAGGACCTGCCCGGGGAAGCCAAGTTTGTCTACACGAGGAGAATAGTGATTTGGTAGACGGGAGAGAGACTATAACTCAACAGGCAGCGATTCTGAAAAAGCCTGGAGCTTTAAAAAATTTTTTTAATGTTTACTTATTTTTGAGAGAGAGAGAGAGAGAGAGAGAGAGAGAGAGTCAGAGCGTGAGCAGGGGAAGGGCAGAGAGAGAGGGAGACACAGAATCCGAAGCAGGCTCCAGGCTCTGAGCTGTCAGCACAGAGCCTGACGCAGGGCTTGAACTCACGGACCGTGAGATCATGACCTGAGCCGAAGTCGGCCGCTTAACCGACTGAGCCCCCAGGCGCCCCCAATCCTGGAGCTTTAGAAGGCAAGCTCTCCAGAGCGGACGTGTCTGCTTAGCCATGTTGTTGGTCATGAACTGGATCCTCCGGTGTCCTTTGAGAGACAGGTCGTAGCAGCCAAATCTGACTCCTGTCTCAGCGGGACGGCCGGGGGCCTGGGTGTAACAGGCCGCCCTCCATCCGGGGAGGGATTTCCCCACGCGGCCGCGTGCGTGCGTCCACATGCGGGCACGTGTGTGACACCCACGCGTGGTCTCAAGAGCGACGTGCCGCGCCTCAGGGCTTGAGGAATCTCAGAGCCCCACCCACACGTGTTCCCTTTTGTGGTGGTGACATACGACTCACACCCGGACATGAGGGGGAAAGACCACCGTGCTCTCTTTCGGAACCTCCTAGGACAGTGTCTAACGCGCCAGAGTAAGAGCGATCTGATTCTCTGATGTCACTTTGTGTGACTTAACCATCTACTCTTGTTTAGAGCCCAGACTTGAAAAGTAAACTGTTGGGGCGCCTGGGCGGCTCGGTCAGTTAAGCATCTGACTTCGGCTCAGGTCATGATCTAGCAGTTTGTGGGTTCAAGCCCTGCGTCGGGCTCTGTGCTGACGGCTCAGAGCCTGGAGCCTGCTTCGGATTCTGTGTCTCCCTCTCTCTCTGCCCTTCCCCTGCTCACGCTCTGTCTCCTCTCTCTCTCAAAAATAAACATTTAAAAAATTTTGAAAGGTGAACTGTTCATTTGTGGAGGATCGATAAGTTGCCAGAGATTGTCCAGAAGAGATGCAAATGACCGGTGGTCAGCAGAATAAACAACCTCAGCGTTTCCCTTTTTTCCCTTTTTTGTGCCTGGTAGGACCCAAGACAATAACCACTTTTGTACCTTTCACACGGGTCTCTCTTCGCCACTTCTGAACCGACTTGGTCACCCTGCAAGTTCCCTCATCCACAAACACAATTACTGAGACGTGTTCTCACCGTGTGCTTCTCTGAGAGTTATGGTTCTGACTTTCTGAATATTATACACGTGGACGTTAGTCTCCTTTCTCTAGTTTCTTCGGCAGGAACCTGACTTTGTACCCGCTCAGTGATTCTAAACACAAAGGCCAGACTGAAGGCACGTGACCAACATCGCGCAAACTTCCTTCGGTTCTGTCTCTTTGTTAGTTCCTGAATGTGTTTAAGAACCCAAGCTGTGGTTTCAGATAGTGCAAATGACCTCTTTCTCCACGAGGCTCAGTCTCGGCTCGTCGGAGCGCGCGGCTAAATAATCCGAAGGCAACAAAATGTCATTCCAGTCCGTACTCGCATTTACGAAGGACATTAAGGGACCCAGACTGCAACTCACAAGACACTTCTGAAACCGCTCTCTGCTCCCTCGGCAATCCTGTCCCCCCCCTCCCGCCCCCCGCTGCGTCGGAGCCCCTCGTTCTCTGCCCATCAGCCTCACTCACGGCTCTGAAGCTCCAGGACGTCCTCCTCAACGGCTTATGAGAGGAATGCTTTTGATTGCCAGCAAGAGAAAACTCACCCATGAGAATATCTGCCGTTCACTTTAACAGGTACCTATGGTCACAGGCCAGGTTTAGACACACGACACCATCAAGGTTCCAGACTCTGCCCCTTCATCTACCCGGTGAAGTTTTGTCCTCAGGCTGGTTGCCTCATTGTCACAAAGTGTGACCCGGGCAGGGCTGTCTGCTCAGTGACACGCTGAATCACTGAGCGCCCTCACTGACACGTCCCCGAGGAGGGGCGAGGAAGGGGAGGAAGGAAGGAGGAGAGCAACGGTTGAAACCTCTTGCACCATCCGAGGGGTTTTGTGAACAGGCAGCCAGTGGGCAGGGCGGCCCGGGGGATGAAGCTCCCAGGGGACGGACCCTGGGGACAGGCACTGATGGCCTGTGCTGTGGACTGAAGTGGGTCTCCGCCCCAAATTCATAGGAAGCCCTGACCCCAAGGTGACCACCTTGGGGGGTAACTAAGATCAAATGAGGTCATGAGATCGGGGGTCCCGATTCGGTAAGACCAGCGGTCTTGATGAGAGGAGAGACATGGCTTCTCTGCTCTGTCTCTTCTGTCCGCCAGCCGGGGACAACCCTCACCAGACCCCACCACGCTGGCACCGACTGTCTGGGACTCCCGGCCTCTGGAAGTGTGCAGAAATATGTATTTCTGTTGTTTGATGCTTCCCGCGTCCTGTGGTCCTTTGTGCCGGGAACCAGGCTCGATTCTGGAAATACACCTGCACAAACCGGCCGTGCTCAGTCACGGCCCCCAAAGACGGCCACGCCATCACCCCCAGAACTTGCCAGTGTATCTGTCACTTGCTGCAGCGGAAAGACTCTGGGGACGGGAGTAAGTTAGAGACTTGAGGCGAGGATGCTCCCGAAGGATCCGGTGCGGCTAGCGGTAATCACGAGGGTCTTCACGAGAGGAACAGGAAGTCTGGAGGGTCAGGGACAGAGCAGAGGTCAGCGCCGGCTTTGGGGACACAGGAAGGGGCCCCAAGAGATGCAGCAGCCTCTGGAAGCTGGAAAGGGCAAGGAGATAGGAGCCTCCAGAAGGAAGGCAGATCTGCCAACACCTGGGTCCCTGGCCAGCGAGACCCATTTCAGACTTCTGACCTCCAAACCTGTCGGACAACTGCTAATCGGGGGAGTTTGTCCCAGCCCCGGAGGAGACGCCTACCCGGGAAGTCTGCACCGTACGGGTGCACACACTTCACTGAGTGTGGACTGTTCCGGAAAGCGGTGGTCTCCGTGTTTGATGCTCACCTGCTCAGCGAATAGACCGCTCCGTGTTCGGTCCTCCCGGGGACCCCGGCGGTGGGGACGGCGGGGTGGCTGAGAGGGCAGGCGTGAAGGGCGCGCCGTCCTGTTTCCCCCACCGGCTAGCTGCGCGACCTTGAAAAAGCTACTTGCCCTCGCTGAGGCTTAGCCTTGCCTGCGCCCCACGCAGCTGTGAGGTCAGGCATTCTCTCGTCGGCGGGTGTTCCTTGATCCTGCCGCAAGCCAGGCACCGTTGCGGGTGCTGGGGAGACTGTGACACCCCGGGATCCGAACTCCTGACCTTTGTGGAGCCCTGGCTCTGGCGGGTTCAGGGGTAGAATGTCATTTCGGCCCCGGACCAGGTACGTAGGGAATGTCGGGGCAATGCCGCCCATGGCTTCCTCACGGAGGGAATCACTGAAGTTGACGTGAGTGGGTGCTACCCCAGGCGGGGGAGTGGGGCGGGGGCTGGGGGGCGGGGCCAGGGACTGGGGGTGGGCCGGGGCGGGGAGTGGGGCGGGGCCAGGGGCTGGGGGGGCGGGGAGTGGGGCAGGGACAGGGGCGGGGCAGGGAGTGGGGCGGGGGCATGGTGGGGCGGGGCCAGAGGCGGGGAGTGGGGCGGGGCCAGGGTGGGTGGGACCCGCAGAGAGGACTTTGCCCTCGCGTCTAGCACAGTTCAGCTCCTAGGCACTGTTTCTTCTGAAGGCACTAAAGTGTGAAGAGTCCCCAAAGTGTGTTAGGCTCTGACAGCCCTGCTGGGGGCCGCATGGCCAGCAAGACCCTGGAGGCCCAGCCCCGCGGGCCTCCTTCCCCGACCAGGCCTGAGGTTCCCAGGAAATGGCCTTCCCACGCTTGCCTCCCTCCCCACGGGCGAGACTGCCTGCCTCAGTACTTTTGGGAAATCACTGGAAATATTCCAAAAACAAGAGCAAGCCTTGCCTCTCCCAGGGCCCCAGTGGGCCTGGCTCCCAGCTGCAAAGTGGCTTGAAGCCGAAAGCCTGGGGTCAGTCTCAGGACCACAGGCTTTGTGGGGAAACAGGGCCTTTCAGTGGGGGGCCAAGGGCCAAAGCTGGTCCTTACATGTGTTTGCTTTGGCCAGCTCCGTTCTTGAAATCAGAAAAAAATAGCACTGACCCTCAGGGTCCAGCTTCCTCTGAAGACAGAATGGGGGTGGGGTGGGACCTTTCTCCCTGGAGCTGCCCTCCCGACCCCCAGGCCCCGGGACCCCCAGGCCCCGGGTGCCCTGGGGACTCTCCTCTCCCGTATGTGACCTCCTGGGCAGTCGGGTTTCTGGCTCTTGTTCTAAGGCAGTGTTCTAAGGCCCATTCCCAGTCATTTTGCCTCCGGGGACATTTGGCAAAGTCAGGAGATTTTCATTCTTCGCAGATGGAGGAGCTGGGGCCAGTCCGGCAGCTAGGGGGTTGAGGCCGGGACCCTGCGAGGTCCAGGGTGGCCCCACAGCAGAGAGAGATATCACTCTGGTCTCCGCAGTGCCGCAGGCAAACGCAGACAGGGGACCAGTCCTCCTTTGTGTTCCCCCAAAAGCAGAGCTTGAGGCAAGGGTTGGGTACCGATTGTTCTGTGAAGGTCATCTCAAAAACAGAGAGGAGTGAATGGGGACACTGAGGTGACAGAAAAGAGAGGAAAGCCAAGGGTAGTCGCCCAGCTGGGTCTGTCGGCCCAGGTCTCCCACCCTGCCAGCGTGGAAGCCCCCTCTGGTCCCCAACACTCCAGCCCGAGACGTCATGCCCACGTCAGGGAAGAGCTGATTGACACAGCCAGCCCCAACCTCAGCTCTGCTTTCCGTGAACTCAGCGACCACCCCGTGCCCGCCCTGCCAAATCCTGACTCAGAAGCCCACTGTGCTTGAATCTTCCAACCAAGCAACTGCAGTGTGGAAGGGAAGGCATGGCGGCCCTGGCCTCCAGTACCGGGGACCCTCGGGCACGTGGCCGCGGGGACTTGCCGAGGCTCTTTAACTACAAAATTCGGCCTTTGCTGACCTTGAGTCCAAGCAGGTAAAGAGTACACAATTTCACAAGCTCATCTCTCAAGGGCAGACAAGGGGCAACGGGTTCCAGGGGCTCCGGCTAAACTCACGGTGTTCTGTTGAGAGATTCCGGGGGTTCTCGCGGTCCGCCTGGGTCCGCGTGGGGAGGAGCCACGCCACCTGGGTCGGAGGGAGCCTGGTCCCCAGGAACGCAGATGGCGCCCCGTCTGGCTGGTGGACCGGGACGGTGGCTCAGCACATTGTCCTCAAGGCAGGGCCTCCAGGATCCTGGAGCCTCGAGGAGCCGAGAGCCAGTCCGGGGAGGCCAAAGGAAGAGGCCTTTCGGCCCACAAAGGCCAGCCCGTTCTTTACCGGGAAGTACCATCCATCGGAGCCCTGCCCCCGCGGCCCCCTCCTTCCCCGGCTCCCCCAAGGTCGTTTGTGAAAGAATTAAAAATGAGCCCAAGGCTAAGGCGATCTGAGTAATAAATGTGCCGCTGCAACGAGACAGCCATTTGGAAAGGAGATAAAATTAATCCACTCCTCCTCCCGGACACGAGAGTGACTCCACATGGGTCAGAGAGCCGTCCGAACGTTAGAAGCAGACGTGGGTGGAGGGGAGGACTTCGACTCTGAGGGAAAACCAGGACTGACCGTTTCATGCAAACTTAACAAAATTTTTATTAATTTAATAAAAACCTGCTACGTGGCAGGAGGTACCAGATGCAAAATCCAACGACAAAGCGTAAACTGCCAGAAAATTAAAGGTAAATATTGTTTAAAACAAATAGAACGAGAAAACAAAAAACCAAAACCAAAAAAAAAAAAAAAATCAACAAGGAAAACAGACCAAAAATACTATAAGAAAATGACCAAAAGACGTGAACAGACAATTCACAAAAAGAGATGAAAGGGCACGTTAGTATATGAAACGAGCCAAATAAGGAAAATGCCAGCGTCAGCTTCACCGAGGTGCGTGGCCCGCCCACCAGAATGGCCAAGGTCAAAGCCTCGACCCCAGGCTCCATTGACAAGACTGGAGAAGGGCCTGACTCGTCTTGCCGGGGGGGGGGGGGGGGGGGGGGGGGGGAGCGGTGCGGGGGAGCGCGGAGGGGGGGGCTGCGGCGTGGGAGAACCAGTGTTTGCGGAGGAAACTTCGGCGATATCACGCAAATTGACAGAAGCACATACCTCCAGACCAGCCATCCCGCTTCCAGGAATTTTCCCTAAAGATGCGTCTCCCGTGATATGGAAGTGCACACACGCAGGTTGCTCGTGGCGCCATCGTCTGTAACCGCAGAATATTCCAGCATCCCTGCGCAGGGGCGGTGTGGCTGGACGGAGGCATCTCCGCCCCGTGGAACACGACGCAGCTACACGAAGAACGAGCGAGCCCTCTGTGAGTGAATCCGGAGCGATTTCCAGAGATAATGCCAACTCTACACATCCGAGCGCACGCCCTACCTTCTGGGTAAGAAATGGAAAGAAGCAGGAAAACATACGAAGAAAGAAAAACACAGAAAAGATAACCAGGAAACAATGAACTTGAGTCCCAAGAGCGCGGAGTGGGGGAGGGGGAGGGAGCCGGGCGGGAGGGCTCTTCGCTGGGTGCGCCTTTCAGTCTGGTTTCGACATTTGGGAACGTGTCGATGCCTTATGTGCCCAAAACCATAAAACTAAATGAATACAATCCATCTAAGACCGGAAGGGAACAAACAAACGAACGCCATAACCACGCTGAAAGGGAGAAAGGGAAAGAAAGCAAGAACAAACTCTACGGACTCCTCTCACCGTCCTGGGCAGCGCCGGGGTGCACGGTTTGGGGCCGAACCTGTCCCGAGTGTAAACTGTATCCTCCCATCTTCTGAGCAGGCGTTGTTGCTGGTGTGCTCTGAGCAACGCGACTGTGAGGCTCCTACGGGTTATAGACTCGAGCGCACGAGTGAGTGGGATGTTATTTCCGGAGCCGGGATTCTCACCAGGAAAGAAGGGGTCTCCGATGGCCGGGATGGGAGGCGCACGGCTCAGGTGAAGTTGGCTGTGCCCAGGGCTTCGCAGAGCAGCTTCCTGAAGGAAAGGACAGGACGCGGGACCAGGCGGCGGGGGCTTCGGACCACCTGTGGGCTCGACCAAGTCTCCGTCAGCCCGACGGAGGGTGCCCTGAGCAAGGACTGGCCAGGGAGGTGTCCCACATTGGGTGGCAACGGGCGGGCTTTTGTGGCACCTGCTACTCAGCCGTCGGTGGGCAGGCTTCCTCACAGGACCCCGGCCTCAGCTTGAAAGGTGAGGGACGTCACGCATGCTGGCAGCTGGGCACGACGCCCCACCTGGCCTCGGGTCTGACGGGCAAGCTTCAGGGTCTGCCAGAGCCGTGGAAGGGAGCACGAGAGCTCCAAGTCACGTCTGTCTGCGGGTGTGTGTGTGTGTGTGTGTGTGTGTTTGTGTTCACATGCAACTACGTCTACATGTCAGACATTTCCTAGCTCTGTCTCCTGAAGAGGCCTAGAAACGAAGACACCCCACAGCAGTGAGTGTCCCTCGTACCGAGATCTGAGTTCCCAAAACCACTCCCCATGCAAAGGAACAGGCTCCTCAGAGAAACAGTGAATTCCGGGGCCAGGGCAGGAAGGAACTAGATCGGTCTCAAATAGCTTGTTATTCCAGAAAGTAAGGATGTCCTAAGAAAAAAAAATGATGCGGACACGTCAGGAGGGCACAAGAGCAGCTGAAAGTGGTTCCCGCTGGCCAAACCTGGGACGATTGGAAATAATTAGGACCAGGAATGAATTATAAACCATTGGGGAAAAATTGGAATTCGGTGAGTGCATACCAATAATAAGTAGATGAATGGATGAAGGAAGGGAGGAATTAAAGGGGGAGGAAGGGTTCTTGCATAAAGTAGAATGCCAAGTGCAGACGCAGCTACGGAAGGTGTTACGGGGAAACCACAGCGACAGGCACTGCTCAGGGCCCGCGCCACTGGGTGGCTGGGGAACCGGCTGAGGAGCTGGGTATCTGTGTGGTCTCGAGGCACAGTAATTATGCAGGGAAGAGTGTCTTGACCAGGCGGTCCGCATCCCAGCGTGGACCGGTGGGTTCTTGGAGAGAACGCACGTTGCCACGTCGTGCGCCAGCCGTGAGGCCCGACCTGATTTTAACAGGAACAATCTATCGTTTCTATAAAGGAGTGGGGAGGAGGGACTGTGTATTGTTTCAAGAGTCAAAGCCATAAAGACACAGGAAGAGGGGCGCCTGGGTGGCTCAGTCGGTGAAGTGTCCGACTTCAGCTCAGGTCCTGATCTCACAGTTCGTGGGTTCGAGCCCCGCATCGGGCTCCGTGCCGACAGCTCAGTACCTGGAGCATGTTTCAGATTGTCTGTCTCCCTCCCTCTTTCTGTCCCTCCCCTGCTCACACTCTCTGTCTCTCTCCTTCAAAAATAAACAGTAAAAAAAAAAAAAAGAAAAAGACACAGGAAGATGGCAGAAATGGCCCAGGTTAAAGGACAGTAAAGAGCCGAGATGACGAAACACAAGCCCAGTCCTGGGCCGGATCCTGCCCCGCAGGAGGGAAGAGGCTGTGAAGGACACTGTTTGGCCAATCGTTCAAACTGGCGCACGGCTAGAGGCGCGGAGGAAAGAACGGCGCGCGTGGTGACTTTCTAGACGTTGCCACCCGCGCTGCGGCTGTGCGGGGGGCAGCCCCCTTCCTCGGAAATACACACAACCGTACAGGGGCGAGGCGCTCTGAAAAGGCTCAGAAAAGTCTACGCGTGCGTGTGGGGTGGGATACGGGGTGGGGGGGGATTAAGAGAGAACAAAGACGGAGACAGAACACGCCACAGTAGAGCAAAGGGATAAAATGTCAACAGTCAGTAAATCCGAGTAAAGGGTAACGGCGTTCTTGGCAGGATTTTTATTTTTATTTTCAACTTTTTGTCAAGTTTGAAGTGATTTCCAAATCAAAGAAAAAATCCTTAAACGTGAGCCGAGTGTCTCTTCCAGACAGTAGTGTCCTTGGGACGCCCTGGGGCTTTCCTGGGGTGCGGACTCCTCCCCCCCACGGAGCAAGGTGCCCCCGGGGCCTCTGTTGGCCAGTGTCAGGGCTGAGGAAAACTGCAGCGTCCTCACCGTGCTGCGGAATCGGAATCAAGGGAAGGCGGGGTCCCAGAGCCCCGTGAGCCCCGGGGAGCCCCGGAGACGGAGCCGTCAGCAGTTCTCAGCCCTCTTTCCTCTGGTTCCTGGGCCTGAAGGACAAGCCAGATGTGGGCCGGTCCCTGTCCCCGAAGCTGACCCTTCCTCCCGCCTCTTCTCTGGAATTTGCTCGCACCGCAGCCCCCAGACACCCCGCAAGCACCAACCCCACGCAGGCCATCGGCCGGCCCCTCTTCTGTTGCTTCTAGAAGTGTGGTCCCGGGACCAGCAGCAGACACTGCTCCGAATCAGCCAAAATCTGCATTCCTTAAGGGTGCGAATTATAGGGGGGCTGTAGTGTCTCCCGGCTGCAGACCCTCTGGGCGGGCTGAGGACCAGCGCCCTGGGGCTGCCCCGCAGGTGGCCGGGCCAGAGGCCCCGGTATCCACCGTTGCCCAGCTGTGGCTCAGCGTGAGGGCAGCAGAACTTCTGGCAGCTCTGTCTACACGGCCTGGATCCGGGGAGGAGACGCTCGGGCCAGAAAGGAACCCCGCTCTCGCAAACCGAAGCCAAGAGCTTGAAGACGCTAGTTTACCACCAACAAAACCACCATCTGGAGTTAGTGAAAAGGCATCTGGAACCAAAGGGGCCCCCAGGCGATTGAGCTGTTAATCTTGGTTGAATGTCCTTGTGATCAAAGCGGTTTTGTGTGTGTGTGTGTGTGTGTGTGTGTGTGTGTGGAAATGGACGCTGAGGTCTTCTGTGGGGACCGGGGGCCGTGGTCCGCGCGGTGCGGGGTCTACCCCGCCGGGATCGCCAGCACTCGGCGAGAAGAGGCGGCAGGTGCTGGACAGAAAACCTAATCCCGGTTCTGCCGCTTGCCGGTCGCACGATTTGGGCGAGTTGCTGAAACGACTGGGGCCTCGGTCTCCCCTTTGTGCCCCAGGGACGGTAACGGGGCTCCTACGTTGGGGAGGACTAAGCTGGCGTGTGTGGAGCACCTGCTGCAGGACAGGGTGGCAAGCGGGGGTGCCGAGCGCCGGCTGGCGTGTGGTTCGCTCCCGAGCTGGGGTCAGGGCGGGAGACTCCCCTCTGCCACCCGGCAGCTCGGGGCCCGAAGCAGGCCGCTTCACTACCTGCGGCCCCCTTTCCCTCTTGTAAGGCAGAGGTCACGGTGACGCTGTGTCCCCTGCCATTACGTCCCCCAAGCCCGGCACTCTCATCATTCCCATTTCACGGGTGAGAAAAAGCCAGGCGGAAGGAGCTTAGAAACCTGCCGAGATTGGAGATCCCCTGCCTCCACCCCTGCCTGGCTCCTGCCCTGCGATTCGGCGTCCAGCCCAGCCGATCTGGAGGCAGGGGCCCTCCCGGTGGTTTGGGAGGATGAGGCTTGAAAGGCCGCCGTGAGGGAAGGCTCAGGAGAGACCGGCGGGGGGGGGGGGGCTGCTCGGTCGCACAGCCACCCGCGGCGGGCGCAGGCCTGGACGCCAGGTGCCTTTTCCAGCCTGCTTCTCAGAAGCGGGGGGGACGCCAGCGAGCTCCAGCTTCAGGAAGAGCAGCGGGGCAGGCAGCGCTTCCGAGAGGGCCTCCAGAGCCGCACCCCGCACGGGGACGCCGGGAGCCCCAGGACGGCGGCCCCTTCCCTCTCCCGGGGCAAACGAGAGTCGGCCCCTCGACATGGAAACCACGCGGGGGCCCGTCTCCAGGTCAGCCGGAAGGAGGGGGTGGAGGGGCTGCCCCCGACGGCCAGGGAGGAAAGGACGCGGGGCTGCCAGAAACCCCCCCAACCTCACACAGCAAGTGCGTTCAGGCGGCTCGATCGAGACGGACATTTGACCCCAAAGTGTTGGCCAGTAACCCGCGATTTAGGCAAATCCAGAAAAGAAGAGGCGTTGGAACCAGGGAAGTCCAAGCAGATGAGGTGAAGCGAGCAGAGGCTGAGGGTCTTAGAACAGAGAGAAGCAGGCAGCCTTGGTGGACTGCGGGGCCACAGACCGGCAGACGCCCAGAGGGAAGGGTGCTGGGGGTGAGTCAGGAAGGTGGCGGAAGGAAGGCCCGGAAGGGATAGGAGGGAGGAGTGGACGGGGCAGGGTCCTGGGACCCTGGCTGCAGCCACCCGGCGCAGGGCCCTGGGTCCTCGTGGAATCCTGGGGCTCCACCCCTCCCCGCTGAGCTTCTCCCGACCTTTCCATCCCTGAGTCTGCGGGGAACCCGCCCATCCCTTCCCCGGGACCGGGAGATACTCCCTGCCTCCCGCCCGCCCTGTCCCTATCTGCAGGTCTCCTCCTGCCTGGCAGTCCTCGGGGACTGGCTCAGGGCGGCCCCATCCACACCCCAGAATGTGGGGCCGTCCTTGTGGAGCTCAGCTCACTCCCAGCTGCCCGGCCGAGCAGGTGCCCGGGACGGCGAGGGTCGGGTGTCCGGTGCTTTCAGGCGCGTAGTAGGTGCCAAATCGGTACAAGCGGATGCAGGAGTGAGCGGACCCCCTGTCGAGAGTCCTGGCTCTGGCCTGGAGGTGAGCCACCCACCTTGCAGACCTGACTGAGAAGCTTTCGGGGGGAAAAATGAGTCCAAGTCCAATGTCGTTTGTGCCTTTGGGATGCGATCCTCTCAGCGTCTCCCACCCCCAGGAAGCGCCCGTCTTGTGGAAGAGACAGCTTCCAGCAGAGACACAGGGAAGCCCGAAGCTCCTGTCGGGCTCGGCACTGGAAAGAGTGGGGCCCGAAGAGTCTGGGAGGACCCGTGACCTCAGCTCATTATGGGGACAGACCGGAGGTGACCGTGACAGAACAAATCGACGACCCCTTCCCACGTTTGCAGACACAGAGTTATGGACTCCCGCTGGGTGTGCAAGGGGGTGGGAGGCGATCTTTCTTGAGGGTGCGAGGAGACGGCTGCCGGTATTTGGACTCGGGTTCTGTACCCACCCAGAAGGCGACGGCAACATCTGCTGACAAAGTAAATACATCAACAAATGGCCTGGGGCAGAGGGAGCCCGGGTGGCCCGGAGCCTTCTCCTCTGGGGTTCCTTGCGAGCTCACGAAAGCACAGAGGACAAGAGACGACGCGCGATGCCGAGCCCCCACGGCTATCTCCAAGGCCAGCTTTAACGTTCCAAGACTGGCTGGCCGGCTTGAAGCAAAACTAAAGGTTTCTGGAGACAAAATGCAGCTCCTCTCTGTCTGTGAGCAGAGAGCCCCCCAAAAAGTCGGCAGTGGGAGCTGATGGGCTGAGCAGGAGGGGGGGGTGCTTGGCATAAGGTCTGCGTCAAGACAGAACTGAGGCGTATTTGCTTGACCGTGGGGACAAGCGGCTTCGTGGAGAGGCGGCACTCCGGGGTCCCCGGAGCGAGACGGTCCCCTGGGGGACCTGCTGGGGGTCCGCAGCACCCCTCCGTCGGATGCCACTTTCTGGCGGTGCTCCGTTTGCCCTTGGGAAAAAAGAACGACAGGAGACGGAGTGGGAGAGAAGGGGGTCGAGCGAATTGGCCAGCACGCCAGCCACTTCGGGTGAAGCCCACGACCTCGCACGGTCTTGCATGAAATCTTACGAGCCATATAAACAGAGCCGCGGCCAAGCTCGCCCCCAGAAACATTCGGTAATAAAACACAGCTGTCGGCACCGGCCCCTCCCAGGCAAAGTTTGTCATTCTTGCCGTTAGAAACGCTGACCGAGACAAAAACTGTCAGATGAAAGCCGGTTTTCCTCCCCCACCCCTCCCCCACCAAAGAGCGAGATTTCCTGTGAGCTGCAGACTAAATATTCACCGAAAACTGGAACAATCCATAAAAATAATTTAAGACAGAACTTCTTGAAAACTCGTTCTGACCAAGGATTCTTGAGAGCCCCGGGTCTGGGGCCTGACTTGGAGAATCCCTTGGATTTGAAATCTGCGTCTTGAGGGTTCAGATGCCCTCCGGTCCCTCTCCTGGGCCTGCCCGAAGGGTAACTGAAGCCGCCGGGGCCTTCCCAGCCGGCCCGCGACGGAGGAGACGCAGTGCCGGAGGCGGCGGCGGGCGGGCGGCCTGCTCGGGACGCTGGAAGAGTGAAATCTCACAATCGCTCTGTGCAAAGAGACCCAGATGTGGGAGACAAGAAACATCTGCAGCCGCAGCCCTATCTTCTGGCCTCAAAGCTTCCCGCTCCCCGGGGCCCCAGAACGGCAGCGTGAATTTTGGCGACGGAAACGAGAGCGGGGGTGGGGGGCGCGCCGGGAGAGAAGGGGGCTGGAGGACGCGAGCGCCGCGCCATTCTGCGATCTCAGGTTCTTCCTCGTGGGGAAGGCACGAACGGTGGGTGCGAGGTGGAAGGACGGTGGGCAGAGCAGGGGCGAGGCAGGGGGGCAGGCCGCGAGTGGAGACGGGAGGAGGCGAAGCAGGGAGGGGCTCTCCAGGGATCCGGGAAGATTGAGAGTTTTCAGCCCAGAAGGTAGGTTTATTCAAATCTCTACCCCTGAGATCCCCCACGCGAATTTAAAGAAATAGACTCCATTAAAAAAAAAAAAAAAAGCATATAGAGCAAAGGAATTTGGAGAAGCACAAGGCAGGGAAGTCGGAAGCATTGACTGAGCGGATCGAAAGGAGTCTCGGAAGAGGTGACTTTCAGGCTGGGTTGTTGAGGGATGCGTAGGAGTTTTCCAGGGAGACTGCCCTAGAGGTGCAGGGTCTCAAAGGCATCAGAGAGCCCAGCCAGTGGCCCAAGAGCTCTAGGGACCCTCAAATGGAAGGTGTCACACCTCCCTGACTGCTCGGACGCAGCATCGCCGCAGGGCACGCTGCCCCCCCGGCCCCTCGTGGCCATCCTCTTCCTCCTCTCTCTCGAGCGCTCCTCACAGTCCCCCGGTGATGGGGGTGATGGGGACTCACAGAAGGTGCCAGAATAGGCTATGTGTGTTGTGGCCTCAGGATGCTACAGCTACATCTGCCTCCCAGGGCCTGTGGTCTACCAGGACCAGAGGCTCCTCTTCGAAGCACAAGACACCATGGCCTCCTCCAAGACAAGGAGTCAATGGGCCAGCGCCCCGCCCATCTTCCCCACTGAGCCACACCATGACAACGCGCCCTCCCCCCACCGCTGCCGAGAAAAGAACGCTTCTCCCTGGACAGTAATGGGGGTGATGGGGAAACATCTCTGTTTTTCAGAAAACAGTCTTGCTTCAACCTGCGACAAACCGGAAGTTCTTGGCTGGAAAGCTACCTTCAATTCACAAATAAAACAAGAGTTTCGTTTGTGTATAGTGTGTAATTTGTAAAAAAGGCTGCCTTGGGAAGATGATGCCCCGAGCCCCCTGGAGTGCTGGCCACTTGGTCTGGATCTTGACGGGGGTGTCACGCGGGGGAACGCACTTGCCACAAGTCACCGAACTACGGCGTCGAAAGGTGCCCGTTCGATTCAGCGTAAATTCACCTCCGCTAAGAAAAGAGTGTCGGAGGAACAAATGCTATTTAGTAGCGTGTCTTCTCCCGGACGGCTGTGTCCCAGAATTCGGCACCCGGGGGCTGGGGCTCCGAGGAGCTCCTCCCTTTGGGGCCTCTTCTTGCCCGTGGTTTGCGAAGCGCTGATTAAATCATGCCGGGTGCTCAGAGAGCCGGGGCACAAAGGTGGCCCCTGCCGTTGGGCGCTGTCATAAGCATGAACCAGAATGACAGGGCCGTGAAGGGGGGACACACTGAGACTTTAAAATACTAACTTTCCTAGCAGCGAGGAGGGCCTGTTGCCACTTTTTTTCTTAATTCCGTATTTACGCCTTCTTCGCCCTAACTCAGGGCAGTGTGAGACAGTAATGGCGGAGGCGTTGGGACGGCGAGCCGCGCAGTGTCGCAGGGTGAGGCTAGAGTCACGAGCACGAGGTCTTCTCTGCCGCAGACAAACGCGGCCACGGGCTGAGCAGCGCCCGGGGTGACGCGCCCCCAGCAGGGCGGCCCCCCAGCCTGGCTTCTTTACCTGTCCCCATTTCTGGCACCTTCTGTGTGGCCGAAGAGCTCTCGGGACAGGAGGTCCGACTGCTTTTCCCTTCGGTTGGCGTCACGCGTCGGGAAGCCCACGAGGTGACTGGCGCCCGCTGAGGCACCTGAGACCCGCCCTGCCCCCCAAGAGCTCTGGCTTGATTAGCTTCCGGCCACATTTCAAAAGGATTAATCAAGGCAGACGGGCTCTCTCTCCCCCCACTCCTCTCTCTCCCCCGCACAGGCTTAGGGATCCACTGAGGAGACGGTTTCAGTTCAATCGAGAAAATACTGTTAAAAAAAAAAAAAAAGAATTAAAGTGCATTATATTTCCCGCATACGGTCAGGGCCAATGTGGACCCAGCCAAAGATGAAGGTTCCGGAAGGTGAGACGCGTCCGTAGTCGAGCTGCTGTGAGGTTTCCTGCGTTGGAGAATGAAGTGAATTCAGTCCCTTGGAACACAGCACCTCGGGCCGGAGCAGGGGACAGGGCGCGGGGGGCAAGGGACAGGGGACCAGGACAGCGGCTCTTTTCCTGAAGCTTTGCAAGTGCGTTTCTGAAGAAGGGGCTCGAGTCCAGGATGACAGTTGCCCTTCCCTCGAACGTCTGGGGCTCACGTGGTACCGACGCCGTCGCTGCCCGAATCCGCGGCAGCGGCCAGGGTCCCCGCAGAGCCTGCCCTGTCAGGGACCCCCGTGTGTCTTCTGACATCCCTTGAGTTGTGAAGTAGGAGGCCCGACGACTTCTAACTCGGTTCCGGTCCTCAGACATTTGTTGTGTGCCCGCTGCGTGCCAAGCAATGAAAATCAGCAACACTCACCCCGTACCAGGCGCCGCCCTGGGACCCTTCAATGTATCAGGCCCATCGAATCTTTACAAGAACCCAGGGAGGTGGGCGTGTCGTTCTGCCACTTGACAGAAGAGGAAACTGAGGCACAGGAGGTGAAGAAAGTTGCCCAAAGTCACGATGGCCATAAGTGGGAGGAGGCAAGATTCTAACCCCATCCGTCCGGCCTCGGCGCCGAGGCCCGCAGCCCCTGCGCCCCGCTGGGTGGGCCCGCCGACTCTCGGACCCCGAGGCCTGGCAGCGGCGCCCTGTCTCCACCCGAGGCCTCCACCCGGGTAGACGGGGAATCGGCATGGCCAGCCGTGGACGTCGCCCTCACGCCCGAGCCCGCCGCGCCGAGGAAGGCCAGCGGCGAGCCCCAGCCCCGCGCAGGGACTCTGTTCTTCCATAAAAGGGAACTGGATTTGCAGAAGGAGCCACATTTGGCTGGTGAAGTTCATCCAATCAGAAGTTGTCCCCGAGTTGTTATAATTCAAACTCAGATGTCGATTTCAACCCCTATCTCACAACTATTTTGAGCCCAGGAAAGCCCACAAGTGTGTCTATTCTGAGACTACGACACAAAATGATCCAGTTAGAGAAATGTTCAGAGAAACTTGGGAATTATAATTACTCCTACATCCGAGAGCATTCGACTGCTCTCGCTTTATAAAGTGGCTTTGCAGAAGCTACATCTTAATGCTCTACCCCAAAGGCGGTGGGAACTGGGGAGTGGGGGTGGGGGCGACGATAGCTTCAATTGACAGAAGGATCCCCCACCGAGGGGCCGAGGGTGAGCCCGGGGAGCCGCAGGCAAGCAGGTGTCCTGGGGAGGCGTGCAGAGGGTGCCCACGGCCGCTCGGCAGGAAGGGGCCGTCACCGGAGGAGGACAGGGGAATTAGGTGGGGGCCGTCACCGGAGGAACAAATACCAGCCCTGCTTATAAAGAACAGCGTTGGCCTCCATAGAGCGGCCGTTTGAGGTTACGGCCAGGACCGTACGAAGCCGTGAACGTGTCTGAGGTCGTTTCGTTATCAGAACGATCCCTTGAAATATCTGCTATTAGCATCTCCCTCCTCCGGCCGAAACAATGAAGGCAGGGAGGTTTAATGACTTCCTAGAGTTGCGCGGCGGAGCAGTGCTGTCAGGATTCGAACACGGGGCTCTGGCTTCCGAGTGCCCGTTTCCTCTAACTCTCTGACTGACTGTGGCAGCTGGAACGGTGGCCCCCAAGGCAGCCTGTGCTTGGCCTCGTCCCTGGAATCTGTAAATGTGGTCCGATCTGCAAACGAGGGGTTGGGGGTGTAATTAAGTTTAGGACCTCGAGATGACTTCCTCCTGGATGACCTGAGTGGGCCCTAAAGAAGTGTCCTCGTAAGACACACCCAGGGGACAGAGAGGGGAGAGACGGTACGAAGATACAGGGGAGACTGAAGTCGTGCGGCCACGAGCCGGGGAGGCAGGGAGCACCGGAAGCTGCGAGAGGCAAGGGTGCACGCTCCCCTACAGCCTCAGACGGGGTGCGGCCCCGCTGCCTCGATCTTGGCCTTCTGGCCTCCGGAACGGTGAGTGAGTACATTTCTGTGTTAAGCCCTATGGTTTGTGGTCCTTTGTTGGGACGGCCCCGGGAAGCTAATGAGCCCGGTAAGGCCGAGCCTCCATGCAAGCGGAGGACGCTGAGGCTCGCGGGGTGACATGACTGCACGCGCAGACGGCGGGAGGCCACACAGGACGCAGACCCCGTCTGTCTGCACTCTGAACGCGGCCTGCAAAGCGTCTCCGAGAAAGTGGCACTGCCAGGTGCCTCTCAGGGTCAGCACCAGGGAGCCCCTCGATCGGGCTGCGGAGGGCCACAGAGCATGGACAGAGGGTTCTGGGCCGCCGTTGGTGCTTTGATCCGCTCACACGCTCAAGGTTCCGGGGACCGGGCCACCCTTCTACCTTGGAGACGTCATCTCTGCAAACTCTTGCTCTCGACGGGCTCCGGTGCCTTCCAAGGATCCCGGTTCTCCTGCCGGTGTTGCTCGGAGCACGTCGGGGGGAGGGACTCTGGCGTGTGTGACCATCGGCCGCCTCGCAAAACCTGAGCAGGGACTCCCACCCTCAGAGAGCCGCGGTCAGCAGGCAAGTTCGCCTGACGCCGTCCGGCACGGCGGTGTGTTCGCAGAGAGGGCCAGCACGGGGCTCAAGACAGGACGCGTCTCGCTGTCCCTCAGGTCATCCTCTCCGGCACAGGGCTGCCCCTAAACGTTGGAGGTAAGGGTACTGGAAGCATCAGGAGCCCCTAGAGACTGCAACCTAGCTCCCAGTCCAGCGGCCGAGCTCCTGGACTCTTTTCCCTAAAATGCCCCCTTAACGGCTTACGAGCGACAGTCCCCTAGACTCTGGGTCCCCTTCCTGGTAACCAGACGGAGCCCTCCGCGGGCCGGCCACACGCGCACCCGCGACAAACACCTGAGTGGGAAAGACGGGGTGGGGACGGGCGGGCTGGCCCTCAGCGAGGTGGGGAGGACTCGGTCTGACCTGCTCTGGGTCTGGGTTTGCTGGCACCGACTTCACCTGAGTCGGCTTGAGAAGACACGAGTTGACAAATTGAGTAAAACACAGTTCAGGACTGTTTCTGGGAAACTTGAGAAGAGTCCATTCTGCCCCTCCGGGCCCGCCCGGCCCCCATCCCTCCCACCGGGCTGGAGCGCGGGGTGGGGGTGGGGGACAGACCGTCTCAGGAGCGACAGCCCCTGGGAGCTCCGCCAGGCCCAGCCGGGACGGCAGACACCAGAGGTGGGCAAAAGCGGCCGGGTCAGTGCCGGGAGGCCCGTTCCCGACTCTGCGCTAAGGTAACCCACGGGCCACGTGGGCACAGAGGGCGGGGAAGAGGGAGGGCACGGGGAGCAAACCCTGAGCCCAGACAGGGTCACCGACGCTGACACCCGCTCCGGAAGTAAGTGGGAGGAGAAACCAAAGACCTGTGACCTCGACCCGCCGGAACTTTCCACCTGGGCAGCGCGACTCCATGAGCCTGTCCACCCCCCAGGGTTCCGTTCCCGACCCTGGTTCTGGAAGTTTCTTTCCTCCTTGGGAAGCGTGGGCTTCAGACAGAGGCAGGAGAGCACCCCTGGTCATTCGCTGAGGGCCGGTGGCTTCAGCTCTGCGGGCTCTGGTCTCTCATCCCAACACGGGAACACCACCGCACGGCGGATTCTCATCCCAACACGGGAACACCACCGCACGGTGGATCCTCATCCCAACACGGGAACACCACCGCACGGCGGATTCTCATCCCTAAGGCGGGAACACCACCGCACGGCGGATTCTCATCCCAACACGGGAACACCACCGCACGGCGGATTCTCATCCCTAAGGCGGGACCACCACCGCACTGTGGATCCTCATCCCAACACGGGAACACCACCACACAGCGGATTCTCATCCCTAGGCGGGAACACCACCGCATGGCGAACAGCGTTCCATGGCAAGAGCTGAGCTCTGTGCTTGACCCACGGCGGCACGACACTGGTGCCGGCCGGCTGCCTGGGCCTGGGAGGGGGGCCAAAGGCCACCA
The DNA here is from genome assembly GCA_030068075.1 of Paguma larvata. Lineage (NCBI taxonomy): Eukaryota > Metazoa > Chordata > Mammalia > Carnivora > Viverridae > Paguma > Paguma larvata. The sequence goes on along the minus strand of CM057844.1, from coordinate 44,376,736 downwards.
GGGCCTCCAGGGGAGCAGAGGAGGCATGGTGGAGGCCTCCTGCCGGTTACCACCAGCAACCACCCGTCCATTCCGTCTCTCCCGTTGCCAATGACTTCGCTGGCTCCCGCGGACTGGGCTCCGTCTGACCACGCACGCTTCACCCACCGGCCCTCGCAGCCACCCAGCCCCCCTATCGTCATCCCCGGCCTACCGACGATGGGGCCCAGGGCCCCGAGGCCAGCTGCCCTGGTCTGCCTGGAACTGAAATGTTTTCCGGGTCGTGGGACCTTCAGGGCTCAGACTGAAAACGGGGACAAGCAGGTCGCCCGAGACAAGAGGCGCTTACCCGGTCACGGGGCCGGTGGCGCCAGCACACAGCAGAGCCGGGGCGCGAGGTCTCTGCAGGGGCCTCTCCTGAGCACAGGCACCCCGGGAGGGCATGGAATCTCTCCTCCTGCCTCCACCTTCCTGCGAACCGCTTGAGAAGTCACAGCCGGGTTCGGCCAAGGAGGCCTCTTCCTCGCGACCCCACCGTGTGTCCCGGCGGCCCCGCAGAGAAGACGCCGCCCAGTCCATTTCACAGCGAGCGCAGACCGAGGCCTCCGGAGGTCGGAGGAGTGCCCCGGGACGCCTGTGGCCACCCAGGTCCGCACCCGCACGCCCCTGGGGGTCCGGAACAGGCTCTGCAAGTGCTCAGAAGCATTTGTGGGAGAGAGGAACGCTGCGTCTCGGGTCTCACTTGGGGTGCAAGCACGCCAGCTCCCTACACAGCCCTTCTGCAAAATTCCTACACCCGACCCGACCCAAACCACACAGTGGAGACACCCGTCTGCGCCCGGGGACCTGTCTCCGTGAACACGCGTGCTCACCTGGAGCCCCAGCCCGAGCCCACGAGGGGCAGGGGGGTGGGGAGCAGAGAGGGGTGCACGGGGGGGGCGCCCTGCCGAGACACACAGGGAAGGTCGCTTCTCAGCAGAGCTGCACTCTGCGAGGCTCGCGGACGCTGCATCGAGGCCTTGAGAATGAGCATTGCCAACGTCCCGCCATTCCTCTTTGGAGGGCGACACTGCGGGTTTCCCTGTGGGAGGCGGGTCCCCACCCCGCTGCGCCCCGGCCCAACGCCTCACACATGGCGCCTGTTTGCTCGTGCAAACAAAGAAATTGAGCGAAATTATTGATTGTTTGGGAGCAGGGGGCACCTGGCTTTGTTTGGGGCCGCAGGCTCCAGGTTCTGGGTCCCGGGAAGGGGAAGCCAGGGGGCCCCAGAGCTAGGTGCCAACTGGGACCTGGGAGGAGGCAGTGCCAGCTCCTTTTGGGTTTGGGGACCCTGGGAAAGGCAGGCCCTAAGTCCCCAAATCCCTGCGTTTAATACAATGGAAGACGAGAAGCGTCAGCCCCGCTCATAGTGACGGAGAGCCTGTGCCGTTTCCGGCTGGCCAAGTGCCTTTCGGACCTGCCGTCACGTATCCCCACCGTGGCCCTCGGGGAGGGGCCGTTCTGGCCAGTGGCCCCAGGGTGGGGGTGGCCGGACCCCCAGATTGAGGCCTCCGTTCCTAACTCCTTGCTCCGCCATTCAGAAGTTGGGGCTCCGAATCGAGTGGGGAGAGCCCCAGGCTGGTGGGGGGGGAGGCTGGCTGCCCAGGCGCCCTCAGAGGCCCCTCACTGTCCTGAGCTTCCTTCGTCGGGGCCCACAACCCGCAAGCACAGACGGTTTGGCTGGCGTGGACTTACTTCAGCCTCAGACTTTCGAGGACCCTGGAGGCTCAAGTGTCCCTGGCAAGAGCCCCAGGGCGGGACACCCTGAGCCCGTCCGAGCCGGGGACCTCCGAGGATCTTCCCGAGATGCCGGCTGGGCTGTGCGGTCACAAATCTCGGAGCGCCCTGGGCTTCCCGGACACGCCCAGGTGTGGGGTCTCCCGAGCCCCCCTGCAGGCCCACCTGGCACCCCCCCAGCAGCTCCCGCCTCAGGGTCCCCCACCCTCTATCGAAGGAAGTGCCGAGGCAGGGGAGTGTGGCCTTGGCGGTCAGGGAGAGTCCTGCTCTGTCCCCGGGGGTGGCCTGGTATTCCAGGAACTCTCTGAGCTTGCACCCCGAGTCTGCAAAGTTGAGGCTTCTAGGGCAGCTCAGGGGGCGCAGAGGGGTGGGGGGTGGGGGGTGGCCGTGAGCAGAGCCCGTGACACACACAAGACCACCACATCAACGTCACTCGGCACTGTCCTCAAGGCGCCAGCAGGGGCCAAAGCGCCAGGGAAGTGCTGTCCCCAGCAGCAGGGCCCAGGCCTGCGTGCGGGGGGCTGGGCTAAGCAGTGTCCCAAGGATCAGGAACACGGGGTGGCGAGCAGGTCGAGAAGGAGGAAGACAGCACGAAGGCTGCCTTGGCCATGTCCACACTCCCAGGCCACCTTAGAACAGGGGAGGTGCTTAGCCACTGTGCCCACGGGCCAAAGGGCACCGTAGGCATCACTCACTGCATGGTGCAGCTGGTACCCATGTGTGTGCCCGGGGCGGGGGGCAGGGGGGAGGTTGTTGCAGAGAGCCCAGGCAAGCAGGGAGAGGGAGGCCATGGGGGAAGGAACGCAGGTGGACGCTGGGGTCAAAACAGCCTAGTCAGGAGGTGGAGGCTGGCGGGCAAGGCGGCAGGGAGGTGCAGGAGCCGAGCCCCACACGGAAAGGATGCGGCAGGAAGGCAAAGCCAGAGGGGGAGATCGGAAAGGTCTCAGAGTCCCCTCGGCTGTCTCTCCTGCTTCCGGACAGGGACAGAGCCTGCTCGGGACCCCGACAAGTCCGGCCCAGTCACTGGCACGATGAGGTCTGGTGGGAAACGCAGATAAGGGGCCCTCCCTTCAGAAACCACGAAGAACCTCAGGATGGCAACAGCGGAGCGTCAGCCAGGCACGGGCCCTCCGGAACGGGGGGCTGGGCACCCGGCAGGGTGGCAGAGCCCAGAGGCCAGCGCTCGCAGCCAGTGTGGCCAAGGCTTCCAAGTGTCTACACTGCTGGCCGATGGCCAGCTTAGGATGTGAATTCAGTTCTGTCTGACCCCACGTCCGTGCTCTAAATCAAGTCTGGGTTCTGGGGCTACGGAAGACGGAAAGGAACCCGCGGGTACTAGACTCCAGCAGCTGGGCCACACCCGGCCTGGCGCGCATCGGCGTGGGTGCGGCATGGCCTCCGGCACCAGCACCCCTTCCCACTGTGCCTACTAAGAGCCCCCCACTGTCCTGCGGGAGTCTCTTCCCTCCCCTTCCAGCCGCAAGATTTGGGTGGGGCTGATCTCGCCTCTCAGGCCCAGGAAGACACGTGACCCAGGCCGAGCCAATGAGGGTTTTTCATCCTCGTCTGCTTCCTGACTACGGTGATTGGGTCAAGGGTGGGCATGTGACCCCTGCGCAGCCAATGACAGGCAGCCACAGCCCGTTTGGGGAGAGAATTTGGGGACGGGTGTATACTCACTCCGGAGGATGTTAACCTGCAGGAATGCAGCCTGGAAACTTCTGGAAGTCACGGCATGAAGCGAACCTGCCCAAGAATGGATCCTACGTGAACACAAGCCGTCAAAGGGTGGAGAGAGAGACCTCGCTTGTGGCGCAGTTAGAGCCCCTGGATCTAGCTGTGCCTGAACCTACGGGATCTCTGACCTTTTCTTCTTGAGCCAGTTTGAGTTGAACCTGGTTCAAGGACCCAACAGAATAGTAGGAACGCCCCTCCCCGCCCCTGAGGCAGCTTTAGAGCGGGTGCACAGCCAGGAGCTTCCCACTCTGTGAACCCTAAAATCTTCCCGGGATAACCACAGGCTTCCTGATGGTTAGAATGCGCTGGAATCTATCCACCGATGGGTCTTCCTGAATATCAGCCGGAGGTGCGTGGCCTCCGGAGGGCAGAGCTGGCCTCGTTCCTGACCCCTTACGGGAGTTCTTCCGGGATGCATCATGGGCGGGATGAAAGGAAGCTAATGGCCAGGATTAAGTGGACACCAACCACTCACGGCTCCCAAGCCAGAGTGTCAGAAAAACCTGGGAGCTTTCTGGCAGGAGGGAGGTGCCCGAGGAGGGGACCCTTGGATCCCAGAAGAAGATTCTCCTGGTGCAGACGGCTGGTCTCCCCCAGGGCTGGTCTCTGTCGCACATCTGGGCATGAGCCAAAATCGGGGGTCGTGGCGAGGCCTGCCAGCTCACAGGTGACAGAGAGGATGCACGTGGGGGGAAAGCTGGGGACGCCTTAGAAGGCGGTGGAGGGGTGGGAAGTGGCCCACGGGCTCCAAGGACAGCAGTGGCGGCTGAGAAGCCGGAAGTAATGAGTTTGCAGAGAATGAACGAGAAAGGGGAATCCGGGCGGGGGGACAGAGGCGGTGAGAGAGGAGGCAGGGAAGGAAACCCACGTCGGCTCCTGTGCGAGCCGAGAGAGGAAAATTCCACTTTCTTCCCCCTGAAACCTCCTCCCTCACCAGGCAGACTTCTTCAGCTAGGAAGAGATGTTGTGTTTGATATATTTTCTCTTTCCTCGGTGAACTGTCAAAATTACGGATGCTTGGCCTATAGGAAAAGTCAGTTTCCTCCATCCCTTTTGGATTTCTTGGATAAAATTTCCTGGCTCCAGTCTCTCTCGTCACGTCATCAAGGAGAAGTTTATTTTCTTTGGGGGCAAAAGTGTCGACTCTGATTCGCTTTCAACAAGACCGCCTCTCAGCGAGCGGCCATGACGTGGAATCGGAGCCTGCTCTCGGAGGGCCCGCAAGCCAGTAACCGCCTTTGTGTCTCCTAAAGGAATCACGGTTCTGGGCCGGGTGGGCGTGGAGGTGATTTTGTTTTTGCAGAGACGATGTAAAGTTCACCCACGAATCAGAAGGCGTTGGGAGCCACGGGCCTTGTGCATTTTGTACTGAACTGCGAACGCCCACCGGACGTGGATGCGTGGGCGCTGGGCCGTCCACGTGGCGTCTCATCCCACGCTCCCTGCCGAAACAGAGTCTCAGAGAGGGTGTCTTCTTCCCCGCGGTCACCGGGACTCCAGACCCAGAGTTCTCACTCATCACCAGGGTTCATCATGCGACCGGGGTGATCGAGAAAGGCACCCGGGCTGCGAAAGCCAAAGGGCGGTCATCCTCAAGGCTGCGCGGGAGCAGGGTGGGTGCCTGAGAGGCAGGCGTCCCCAGATTTCTGCACCCTGGGTCCCCCACTTTCTTCTCCCTAGTCCAGACCCGGCTCATGAGTCTGTGAACACTGCCCCCTGGGACGGGTTCCCCAGCAGCCCTGGCCCGATCGTGGTGTGTCACTCGAGCCGGGGGAAGTGCCGGCCTGGTTCCGAGGCTGACCCGAGGTCATGCCTCCACACGCAGGAGGCTACTGGGGCAATTGAGGCAATTATGCAGAGACCTTATGCAAGAAATAATTTGTTCCTTTGATCTGAAATTTTCAAGAGGCTTTAAGTAGTTGGCAGTAAAATGCATTACAACCTGATTTTAAAATGTATTCGGAGACTTCCGGTTTCCATCCCTACATATAGAGTGTCGAAGTCATCCTTCCCATCCTCACAACAAGAAAAAAAAGCTGAACTAATTGAAAATCAAGGTCTCTTCTTAGATCCTTCGGAGAATCGTGGTCACGGGGCAGAAACCTGAGAGGCAGACGGGCAGCCGAAGAGTGCCAGCTCACAGGGACCGGAAGCTTCCGGGCCGGTCGCAGGCAGGCACGCTTACACAGCAGCTGGCCAGTCGTTGGAGGCTGAGTGTACCGGCCTGAGAGGACAGACCCACACGGGCCCCACACTTCCGGGAACGTTCCCTCCAGGAGCCGCCGCTGTGCAGGGGAGGGAAAAGCGGCCATCTTGAAATATGCTTCGTACTTTCTGTCCCCCTTCGCAAAGGCCTGCGCTGAAGGGAAAATACTTTAGCAGAGCCTCATCTGACCTAGGGAGCGGCACCTCCATAGCTAGAGCTCCCCCCACCCCCACAATCCAGCCTTCTGTCTCACTTAGGGGAGAAAAGTAAAAGACAAAGCTTTTCTGAAAGCTCCCTGAAAAGATTCAGTTACGAGATTGCAGATCACTACCTCGCCCCACTGCCTGGCCGTCACGTCCTCAGGAGCCCAATTTACGAACAGGGGGTCACAACTAAGAGCTGCAAGACTCTGACTCCATTTAGGGAGGAATTGTGAGGGAAGCCCAAGCCGACAGGGACCGGAACAAGGACGCAAGAGGGAGTTGAGGACTCTGAGACCCGTGGCCACAGGCAACGTGGAACACAGCCTGGCTCTGAGCCACGTGGACACACACCCTCCCACTCAGGTCTGTGTACCTCAGTTCCCGCTACTCAACACGACATGTCCAGCTTTTCGTGGAACGTTACAAGGCCTACTAAAAGGCAAGAAAAAAAAACAGCCCTTGAAGACAAAGCAGGCAACAGAACTGGACTCAGATAGGGCAGAGCTTTCAGAATGGTCAGACCAGGAATGAAAAATAATTATAATTAATATGCTAAGCGTTCTAGCAGGAAAAGTAGAAAAAAGTACAAGAACAGAGATAACATGAGCAAAGAGATGGCCCCTCTAAGAAAGGACCTAAGAGAAAGGCTGGAAATCAAAAACACAGAGGCGCCTGCGTGACTCAGTCAGCTGAGCGTCTGACCCTTGATTTCGGCTCAGGTCCTGATCCCAGGGTTGTGGGATCCAGCCCCACTGCCTCTTCCTCACTCATGTTCTCACTCTCTCTCTAAAATTAAAACACGCACATGCACACACACACACGCACATGTGTAAGAGAAAGTGTAAATGCTTTTGATGGCTCGTCTGACGGCTGAGAAAAGAATCAGGTACTTCCCAAACTAAAAATCAAAGAAAAAAAATGAAAAAAAAAAAAAGAGGATGAGGAGGAAATAAAATATCCCAGGAGAGTGGGACAGTTACAAGAGGTGTAACATACGTAAATGAGAAGACAGAAGGAGAAGAAAAAAGAAATAATAATAATAATAATAATAAAGCCATAATAACATGGCTGAGAATTCGTTCCCGGAATTAGTGACTGACACCAGAATGCTCAGAGAGCGCCGAGCAGGACAAGTGTCAGAGATTGGCCACCTAAGCACGTCGCATTCCAACTTCGAAAACTGAAGACAAGTAGACGATCCTAAAAGAAGCCAGAAGGGGGAAATACATCGTCCTGCCCACCGAGGAGTTAGGATAAAAATGACGCCAGACTTCTCTTCAGAACCTATTCAAGCCAGAAGAGATTTGAGTGAAATATTTCAAGTGCTGAAGGAACCCCTGCCCCAGCCTAGAATTCCGTATCCTGTGAGATGGTCCTTCGGGTTTGAGAACTTTCTCAAACGGACAGAAACGCGGGGCATCTGTCACCCGCAGACCTGCCTTCCAAGCACTATCTTAACAAGTTCTTCAGAGAGAAGGGGAATTGAGGGCTGCATGAAGAAAAAGAGGGAGGGGCGCCCGGGCGGCTCAGTCGGTTGAGCGGCCGACTTCAGCTCAAGTCATGATCTCACGGTCTGTGAGTTCGAGCCCCGCGTCGGGCTCTGTGCTGACAGCTCAGAGCCTGGAGCCTGCTTCAGATTCTGTGTCTCCTTCTCTCTCTGCCCCTCTCTCACTCATGCTCTGTCTCTCTCTGTCTCAAAAATAAATAAACAATTAAAAAAAAAGAAAGAAAGAAAGAGGGAATAAATTCAGGCAAAACAAAATCTTTTGTTTCTCGTATCCATAATCAATCTAATAGATGACTGTCTGTTTGAAGCCATAACAGCAAAAACGCACTGGGTTGCCGTAGCTTATGGATAAGTCCAGGGAATGACAGCAATGCTGTAGGGGACAGAAGAGGGGACAGATGGAAGAGAGCCTGTAACGAGGAGTTTTCACTGCCTGTGAAGAGCTCCAGTTCTGGCTGATACGAGACTGAGGTTCGTTGTGAAGGCGTGCTGAAAACCCTAAGGCGATCGCTACGGAAATGTTACGGGGGCCTCGTTACTATAGTAAGAGAGGAGAGAAAATGAAGCCATAGAGAAAGTGCTCAATTAAAACCAGGCAAGGCAGGAAAGGAGAAGACAGAGTAGGAAGTACAGTGACTTGAAACAGTATCATGCGGTAGATGCGAATCCAACTATGTCAATAATCACTGGTCTGGATAGACCACGTAAGGGGCACCTGGGTGGCTCAGCTGGTTAAGTGTCCAGCTCTTGATTTCGGCTCGGGTCATGATCTCAGGAATCGTGAGATTGAGCCCCACGTCAGGCTCCACGCTGACAGCGCAGAGTCTGCGTGGAATTCTCTCTCTCTCTCCCTCTCTCTTGCCCCTCCCCCATGCATGCTTTCTCACTCTCAAAATAAATAAATACACTTTAAAAAATAAAAATAAATAAAGACACCAGCTAAAAGACAGAGACTGACAGAGTAGAGAGCAAGACCCAACTCTGTGTTGTCTACAAGAAATCTGCTTCAAACGTAAAGACACGTACAGATTAAAAATAACGGGTGGAAAAAGATATACCATACTGACAAGAAACAAAAGAAAGTAGAAATGGCTATTTTATTTTTTTTTAACGTTTATTTACTTTCGAGAGACAGAGTGTGAGCAGGGGAAGGGCAGAGAGAGAGAAAGGCCGACGCAGAATCTGAAGCAGGCTCCAGGCTCTGAGCCATCAGCACAGAGCCCAACGCGGGGCTCGAACTCACAGACCGTGAGATCATGACCCGAGCTGAAGTCGGCCGCCCAACCGACTGAGCCACCCAGGTGCCCCAGAAATGGCTATTTTAATTCAGACAGAGCAGCCGTCACAGCAAGGAGAGTTGTACCAATAAGGGAGGGGGTGGAGAGAGGGATGGGGGAAGGGAGGGAAGGAAGGAAGGGAGGGAGGGAGAAGGAAGGCAGAAGAAGGGGGAGGGAGGGAGGGAGGGAAGGAGGGATAGAGGGAGAGGGAAAAGGGGAGGGAAGGAAGGAGGAGGGAGAGGAGGAGGGAGGGAAGGGGAGGGAGGGAGTAGAGGAAGAGGAAAAAGGGGAAGGAAAGAAGGAGGGGGGAAGGGAGGAGAGAGGGGGAAGGTGGGGGAAGAAAAGGACGAAGAGCCCGACCCAGAAGAAAATGTGTCTCTAGAAACAGAAGAGAGCGCCCCCCAGCGGCTGCACCGGAGAAAAAACATAATAAAAACTCCGCATTCAATAAAACAAACGCTCAAAGACCGAATGACAAAAATAAGAAATCCTATTGAATACATAATCTGACGTAAGGAAACAGATCAAAGACAAAAATAACGTCATTACGTAACTAAGAAAGAACTGTGTAAACGACCGAGAACCCAACAGAGGCAGTTGGAGAGTCAATCACCGACGCCGAGGAAAGGCGGAGGGAAAACAGATAGACACGGAAAAGGCAGGGAAACCGGAGCAGAGCAGCTGGCAGACGCGGCCGCCTGTCCCGGGCAGGGCGCCCAAGGGTCCCCGAGTCACCAAGCCCAACGACGGCGATGCATTCAAACACACGAAACAGGAAAACGCCCCTGAGATGAAAAAAAACCTCCAAAAACTTCGTACTGAAAAAAAAAAAACGCATTATGTTCTAAGAACATTTTATTTAAAGCGCTCGACACGGAGACGTATTCTAATTGAATAACTGAATTTCAAGGAGGGAGAAAGACTTCTTTGAACGTTGAGGCAGGAGAAGCATCATGGAAACAAGCGGAATATCGTGCTGACCTCGGCCTTTTCCTCACAACGCACGGTGCGGGGAAACAAACCAGCTTCCACAAAATCCCGGCGAGTGGGGGGTTGCGGGGGGGGGGGGGGGACATGGACGTGAGCCGGAGGCATTAGGTACGGGCGAGGTGTCCTTCAAATCGGGCCGATGCTCCCACGCGTGAGAAAACGCAGGGAACACACGTGCACGAGGAAGCTCTCTGACGGTCAAGTTGAAGGTGGCTTCTGCCCATCGCGCCCGGAGACGGAGCCGCGCCGTCCTTGCCCGTTCACCTCTGCAGCGCGTGGGAGCCTTAGCTCAGACTTCCGATTGGCCCTGCTTGGGGTCACATGCCCATCCCAGATGCCACCCCCGTGGCCATCGGAGAAGTGGGAAGGGGGCAGACGCTGGGGGACGGCTCTGAACCACGGCCGTCATGGTTCTGTGGCCCGTGGACCTGTGCCTGGTTGACACCAGAGGGGACCCGCACAAGCCTCGTCCCCAGGTCCCCCACCAGAGGCTGACCCCGCCTCCTCTCGAGGGCTCTCCAGCCAGATGGGGCCCCACCGAGGACAGGAGAGCCTGGTCCTGCCCCCCGGCCGCACCCGCCTCCCTGCCCGCCTTCTGCGGTTGCCGGGCCGGCAGAGGAGGGAGCGAGGCTGCCGGCTCTTGGCACAGAGCCGATGCCCCTGCGGCTGGCGAGGTGTGAGGGTGACTCGTCGTGAGCCTAGCACAGGGAAGACAGGCCTTTGTCACCCCGGTGTTTGGAGACAGTGGAAGCTTGTAAACCCCCCTGGGCTCCCAGCCCAGAAAGACCCGCACCGCTCCAGGCTCATCCCAGCCCTCCTCCTGCCTTCTCCAGAACCTTCCATGCTCTCTCCAGCCCGCGGGTTTGCCGCCTAGAGCATTGCCCCTGCATCCTTCCTCTGGCCAAGTCCTGTTCTTCTCTTGGGGGTCAGGACGCAGGCCCCCTCTTCCTGTCTGCACCCCCCAGACCACGAGCTGCCCCCCCTCTGTGCTTCCTCTGTGCTGTTCGCACGCACTCAGACACGGGCACCTGCCTCTTGCTTGTCCGTCCCCGTGGAATGGGTCACGAACCTCGTGCGCCTTCTCGCAGTCTCCCAGGTGCCCCCTCCTCCCCTCTAGGCCCGCGCCCCACTGCACGTCCTGCGTGTCCCCCTTCATCATGGGCCGAGACACCACGGGCGGGGGCAGGGCGTCTGGCTTTCCTAGCAGCTGCCGAGACACGGGGTGAGGCGACTTGGAAGGCTGCGGCGGGAGCCGGGCACAGTTCCCTCCTTCTCCTGTGAACTCCGGCCTTCCCAGGGAAGTCTCTGGGCCGAGTCGACCCAGCCGCCGGGCAGCCTGCTGGGTCCCTTCTCGGCACGTCGGGCTGCGGTGGCCAGCGCCCCTGTGTCCCCTCACGGCGCGTCTCCCTCCCCGCCACACCTCCCTTTTCCTTCAGCTCCCTGCCCCGGGCTGCTTCACCCCGGCAAAGCTTTCCCGGCTGGATCCTTGCCTCGGGCTCTGCTTGCGCCTGGAGGGTACGAACACGCCTTATTCATTTTTAAACTCTCTAGTAGCTGGCAATAAATATTTGAGGAATGACATATGAGTCGATTCATCCGTTAAATCTCCCTACACTCAGGTCACGGATGGGAAATAAAGACGCAGAGGAGGTGAACGGAGGGTCTCAGGACGCTTGGTCTAGAAATTAACGTAACGGCCGCGCCGGAGGCCTGGTTCTCCGACAAACAGCTGGGCGACTGAGAAGCTCCTCCCACTTCGCCGAGCCGGGCCAGCCTGGTGTAAAGCCGGAGAGCTGGAGACAGGCCGGTGCCCCCCCGGGCCCGGCAGCTTCCCCAACTGTCAAGAAGCGAACCAGCCTTGGCCTTGGACTTGGAAGGTTTAGATCCGAGCAGGCGTCTTCTGGTTAATCTCTTGCAGGGCAGTAAAGCGTAGCACGCGGAGGCGTCCGGCGAGGCCAGAGGCCACCTGTACCCCTGTACCACGGCCGTCGGCTCCTCGGGCCGGCTCGGAACTGCGCGCCCCAAGAAAATGAGGAAAAACATGTGTGCAAGGAATCTCCCCAGGTAACTAACTGCGTGCAGAGAGACCACCCAAGGCCAGGGAGGCAGCGGCCGGGACGCAGCGAGAATCTGGTGCCTCCGAGAAAGGACAGTCCTCAGCGCCTGTCGCATGGACACAAATCCAGCTTTCGAACATAACACCCATGTCACAGAGTGTCCCGTGACACTGCTTTTGTAAGTCTCAGGAGTGTACATTACCAGCCTTCCGCTTCTGTGGCTGTTCCCCGATAGTACAACCTCATTAAACACGACGAGTTTTTAAGAGTGTCTGACTCTTGATTTCGGCTCAGGTCATGATCTCCTGGTTTGTGAGTTCGAGCCCCGCATCAGGCTCTGTGCTGCTTGGGGTTCTCTCTCTCTCTCCCTCTCTCTCTCTGCCCCTCCCTCACTTGCTCGCTCGCTCTCCCTCAAAATAAATACATAGACATTAAAAAAACACGACAACTTTCCGACATGCGTTCGGCTGGAGCCCCCACGTGTGCGGAACCCGGAATCTAATCCGGGGCCCCCGGGAGCCTCCCGGAGCCTGCAGACGCGACACCACTGCGCGAGGTGTGACAGCCCGCTGCATGCGCTCCGTACTCCGAGCTTCTTGGCGATGAGAGCGGGGCGGGGGAGCGTCTGCAGGGAAATACGTGTATTTCGGCGGCAGTGTGGCGACTTTGACAAACGGCTTTGCCCCTCAAGGTGACGTATGTCTGGTAGCCGCTCCGCAACGGACGGGACCCTACGGTGCTCTCTCGGGCTGGAGGCTGGGAGTGGTTCTCGGCCGCTTTTCCCGTCACGCAAAGAGACTTGCTAACACTTTGTTCAGATGGAACGGCGCAGCCTTTGCCCGAGATTTGTAAATCGGACCGACGTTCGCCCCAAACCTGCCCTGAGCTCCTGCTCCAGCGTCCCCCTAACTGTCCCGGAAACGGAGAAAAAGCTGGGCCAAACGGAGGGGGCCCAGGAGGCCCTGACCCTGAGGGCGCCTCCGCTCGGTGGGGGGGGCGCGCTCTGAGCGCCCCAGAGCCACGCGAGGTGGCACCAGCCAGACACCCTGATGGACTGGAAATGAAAGAGCCGACCCTCTGCCACCCATGAGTTTGGGGAGCTGCAGCTGGTAGAAGCCCCCGAGGGCCTGCGCCGTCCCCACCGGGGGCAGCCAGCGGTGCTGGGGGACCCTTGGCTCGGTGGGGGTGGGGAGGCTTTCCGTCAGTCGGGCCGGCAGCGCCCAGCGCACCCACGCCCTGATCTTCGGATGTGCACAGGACCGTATTCGGATTCACGGACCAGGGCGAGTGTCGGGGGCGGGACTTTGGGCTCCTCGTTATCTTCCAGAGACGACGTAGCCCGTGTCACGTGTGCGGGCCCCGGAGCCGGGGGGCTTGGGGTTGAGCACTCACCTCGCTAGTTGCGACAAGGTCGCAATGAAATGCTGTGTGTGTCATGAAGTGGACATGCCATAAACCTAAGTCCTCTTATGTTGTCCCCGTTGGCCGATGGCAATTAGACGCGTGTGTCACAGAATACGTCACTGGCAGGTCGTTGGCTCTATTTCAAAAGGTCTATCTCTTTGACCTCATTTCCTACCATTCTCTCCCTCGTCACTGACCTCGTGGATTCTTCAGGAAGACAAACCCATTCGCACCTCAGGACCTTTGCATGTACCATTCTCTCGGCCTGGAACTCTTTGTAACTTTTCCTCAGATGTTTTCATGGCCACCCCCGCCCCCCGTCATTGTTCAGGTTTTATGGCAATGTCACCTCCCTAGAGAGGCCTCCCTTGGCCCCTCCCCCACTCTCAGCCCAGCTTCCTGCTCAATTCTCACCGTTTCTTGGCGAGAAATCGCCCAAAGCATCAATCCGCTGCCCTTCCTGTGATGTGAGCTCCCTGAGGGCAGCATCCTGATGAGGCACCCCTATCCCAGTCCAGTGCCTGGCACATAATAGATGCACAATAAACTGTTCTCGAAAGAGTGAATGAAAGAATGAATGCTCACTGTCAGAGGAAGAATTGAGGAAGCAAACTTTGCTCCGAGAAGGAGAGAATACACCTCCAAGGGAATGTGTTCTAAAGCTTCGAGCGAAGAATCAGGCTGAGCTTCTCCGCTGCCCACCCCAGGAGCCACTGCAGCTCTTGGGGGGTCATGGGGGGCAGGTGGGGGTGTCCAGGTGCTGGGATCCACGGGCCGGACGGGATCGCCCTCCAGAGGGCAAGGCTCCCAATCCCCCTGGTAGAGGCAGGTTTCACGAGGGACCCGCCGTAGCCCCCGGTGAAGGCCTCCCACCTGCTACACCCGGTCTGGCGCCCGTGGTGTCAGTGTAGCCCTTGGGGAGAGAGAAACCTCGAGTCGGGATCACGAAAGCCAGCCTCGTCTTGGGTGCTCACTCGCTGCGTGCCTTTGAGCAAATCGCTTCATTCAGGGCCTCTGTGTCAACGGCAAAACGGACCAAGTAAGACTCGTGCCGTCTCCGCCCCTGCTTGTGACTCTCCCTGGCTGTGCCGCCCTAAGGCAGACACTCCGTGATACCGGGTGTGTTCCCTGGTGCCTACATCAGGATGACGGTTGTACCTCTACCTCGTAGGGCCGTCACCGAACGGTCCGCAACTGCCTGGCACTTGGTAAGAGCTTGGTAGACTCTGGTTTGTGACCCGAGATTGCAGGTCTGCTCCGATGTCGGGAGAGGAGACCGGCCTCCCGCGGCGACCAAGGAAAGGAGCTCCAACAGTTGGTGGTTTGGGTTTTTTTGCTGGTGGCGGGGCTGGAGCGAAGGCTGCGTTTCCAGCGGGGCTGGTCGGTGGGAGCTGGGCAGGCATCCGGCGTGTCTGGTGTTCAACGGCCCAGCTCGGGGTCCCGGCCTCTTGGCTCCAAGCCACACGTCGAGTGGGGCCCGTCTGTCGCCTCGGAGCGCGGCAGGTAACCGCAGAGAGCCTGGGACGGCCGGGAGACCCGCCTCAGGGCCAGAGCATCTGGGGACCGGGAAGAAAGCCTAGTCCGGGAAGTCTTAGCGGTACGACCACAGCTTACCAGATGGGCAGCCCCTTCTAATGACTTCCAGACCAGCGCCGGCCGGGAGAGGAGCTCAGCTGAAACGCCAGCCTCCAACGACCGGGCCACGAGCAAACGTGAGCCAGGTTCTGAGTGTGGCAAAATCAAGGCCAGACGAGCCTGGTTCTTTCCCGAGTCTGTCCTGTCAGCAGGAAAACGGGCCAGAAGTCACAGGTGCACAGGTCTCTCCTGTGGAACCGCGGAGGGCCCAGGAGGTGAAGCGGGTGGGGGGACCCAGATGTCAGTTTCCAGGGTCTCGTGGCAGCGGCGTGACCCCGGACAAGTCCCCTCCCCTCCTGTGCCTGTGGATGACATGTAAAATGGGGACTGAAGGGACTCTAGGTGTGTCCTGGTAGGACTGTAAGCCTTCTTGGCGTCTGAAAACCTGAAAGGGGGCGTCTGCACGAGGGAAGACAAGGCCAAGTTCAAATCCCTCAGATGTTCAAAAGCCACGTCCAAATCCCGAGGTCGCCAGGAATCTGTCAGTCGTGAGTGAGGAAAAGCCCAGTCAAACCAGCTTGAGCGGAGAGGAACATTTATTGGTTCCTGAAATGGAAAGCTGAGTTGGCTTCAGGCACGGTGGTATCCAGGGGCGCAAATGACTCCACAACCTCGTTTCTCCCCTCACCTCGGCTCTGTGATTCAGATGGACATTCCCCCAGCTGTGGCTAACGGACCCGGCACCTCCAGGCTAATACCTGCTGCCTGTCATCAGCAGTCCCGGTGAAAAGGGAGTTTTCTTTTCCTGTTTGTTCTAACAAAACCCCTAGGATCGTTTCCGATTCGCCAGCCTGGCTCACATATCCACCCCTGAGCCAGTCACTGAGGTCTGGGTTTAAGTCCAGCCTCGCCGTTTACTGCATGTGACCTTAAAGTTTATTTATTTTGAGACAGAGAGAGAGAGTATGTGAGCACGAGCAGGGGAGGGGCAGCGAGAGAGAGAGAATCCCGAGCAGTCCCCACGCCCAGCGCGGAGCCGATTCGGGGCTTCGTCCCACGACCGGAGATCCCGACCTGGGCCTGTATCAAGAGTCAGGTGCTGAAGGGCCTGAGCCGCCCGGGCACCCTGGGCGTGACCTTAAGTCAGTTTCTTAGCGGCATCGGGTTCCTCTGGTTGTCGTTGCCATGCGCTCAGCGGCTGAAAACAACACAAATTTATTATCTTAGAATTTGGAAGATCCGGAGGCCCAAGCGAGCGTCACTGGGCGAATCAAAGCATTGGCAAGGTTCTGCTCCTTCTAGAAGGGGAGAATCGGCTTCTTCCCCTTTTCCAGCCTCTAGAGACCACACCCCCCTCCACGTTCCTTGTCGAGGTAGCCCTTCTTCCCCCTTTGAAGCTCGAAAAAATTCCCAGGTTCCGGGGATGTCACCGAGAGGCCCTTCTTCCCGGGCCCCACCCTGGCCTCACCGGTCCCCACTCTCAGCATCTGGAAAATGGGACCGCTCCCCCGCGGGCGCTTCTCAGGCTGCAAGGAGATAACACAGAGTCCTCGGCACAGCGCCGCCATCCGGAAAGGCTTAGCCAGGGGACCGCACACCGCCGGCCTCAGCACAGGCGCGGGGACTCGCTGGGCGAGCGCTTCTGAGACGCCGCCAGGTCACTGTGGAAGAGAGGCGGCACTTGGGTTGGGCGATAACTAACGCAACGAAAATGGTGACTTAAGCCTGGGCCTCGAGGCGCGTGAACCCACCTTCCCGGTGCCGCGTCTACAGCTGCCCGGATGGGGCGGAGATGGCGTTTCCACCAGACGCCACCTCCCGTGCGGGCGCGGAGAGAAGGAAGAAGACCGTGGCTGCCCGGGGTGGGCGGAGGGGTGGGCAGTCCCGTAACAAGGGCCTTGGGAATACCGCCGCCTCGGTCCCGCTGGCCCGCCGGTCCCCCGTTCCCTCCAGCCACCAGGGAAACGGAGCGCACGCCACGGTGCACGCAGTGGCTGCGGTCTTAGTGTCTCAGGGAGGGTCCCGCCCGCTCGCCCGGCCTCCAGGCTCCGGCTGCTCTGCTTCCACTGCGTGGCAGCAGCTCGGACGGCCGCCGGCCCCGGGCACAGCGGGCGCCCAGGATAAGTGTCGGGTGAGTGGAGAGAGCCTGGCAGCTGGGAAGGCTGGAGTCCTGACCCTGGCTCTGCCCCTGCCTGGCTCGGAGCCTCAGTCTCCCCATGTGCAGGTGAGACTCCAGCTCGTGCCGACCGCACGGTGCTCACCGCGCCGGCGGTCCCCGCGGCAAGGACGAGAAAACCCCAAAGCCTGTCCTGACCCCCTGCTGCCGTCCAGGCTGGGTCCCGCGGGAACTCTTGGGGCCCGGGAGACGAATTCTGCCAATTCAGAGAGCTGCCGGTCCTGAGCCCATTTTATAAATGAGGAAACTGAGGCACAGAGAGGGGGAGGTCCTGGCCGAAGGGCACACAGCTCAGAGAAGGGCAGGAGGCGCTCCAGGCCCCCCGCTCCAGCACCCCGCCGGGGTGACCAGCAGCAGCCTGGGCTGCTCACCTTCCCAGGTGACAAATAGGGACAGAGGGGAGGCTGGCCGCAAAATCGCCGCTCGACCCCGTCCCTTCCTCCCTCTGCCCACCCCGCCCAGTGTTTCTGAGAGCTGATTACAGGTTTAATGATCCCGCTGGCTCGTTCCCTGTCATTCTGACAGCGGCGACAGAGCCTCAAGGAAGCTTGTGTTTATTGATTCGTAAGCGGCTCCGTCGGCCGGGAAAAGACAGCGCGTCGGCCGGTATCTCTGGGGTCCAAGGCCTCCTGCCGACGACCAGAGCCTCTGTGACGTCCGTGAGCAAATGCAAAGTAGAGGACGCCCCCTGATCTGGGGGAGGGGTGCATGGGGACGGCTCTGCACTGGCCGGAGCGTCGGAAAGAAGTCTGCGTCTGAACACCTCCCCGTGTCTAGACCAAAAGCGCGGCTGCCTGCCTAAATACTAAAATTCCATACGCCGCTCCCGGGCGAGGGTCTTTGGTGGCCGACACACAGAGGTGATCAGAGTTTTCTTTTCCTTTCCGGGGGCTCCTGTTTCTGCCCAGGTACGTGGATCGCAGCGCGGGAGAGGGGTGGTGAAGTTCGGGACCCCGAAGGCCCAACCCCGCCTTCTCCAGCAGGTCCTGGCTGCGGGGAGTCTGGGTACATGTCCCGCGTCCGTCACAGGGCGGCCGCATGGGCCCTCGGGCGCCTGAGCCTCAGTGTCCGCATCTGAGAAACGGGCGTGATAATTCTGACCTCACCATTACAGGGCTGGATGGAGCCACAAACAAGGTAGGGGCCAGACTGGGTTGAAAAGTATCCTCCCAGATTCCCAGCCCCAGAACCTCGGAGTGCAGCTTCGTGTGGGACCGGGACGTCTCAGATGTGTCCAGGGAAGATGAGGCCGCATGGAGCAGGGCCTGCGTCCTCGGAGCGAGAGAAACAGAGACACGGACAGTTGAACTGGTCAGTCCAGCTGCCGTAACAAAAGACCCCGGGCAGCAGGGGAGCGGCGGGGAGGGGGAGGGGCGGGGCCAGAACCGCATTGATTTCTCACAGTTCTGGGCGGGTTCCCGTGAGCGCTCTTCCCGGCTTATAGACTTCTAGTCTTCCCGCTGTGGCCTCACAAGGCAGAGAGAGAGAGAGACAGAGAGAGAGATGGGCCAGCAAGCTCTCTGGTGTCTTCTCCTAAGGACACGAGTCCCATCACGGGGGCTCCACCCCAAGGACCCTCCTCTAAACCGAGCCACTTCCGGAGGGTCCCCACCTCCAGACGCCACCACCCTGGGGCTTAGGGCTTCAACGAGCGGATTCACGTCAGAGGGAGGGGAAACACCCAGAGGGGAGAAGACTTTCGATGACGGTGACAAGGACGGGGGGGCTGTGTCTACAAGCCGAGAAATAACGAGGAACGCCAGGAACAGCAGAAGCTGGGGAAGAGGCGAGAACCGGTTTTCTCCCCGGAGAGACACGGGCCCTCCCGATACTCGAGTGGGGGACCTGCGGCTTCAGAACCGAGGAGAGGAGGTCACTCCTCAGTTAAGTGCTGTGGCACTTGGTCGCACCAGCCGCAGGAAGCGGATACCACCGCGAACAACACTAATGGCCTGTGGCTACTCGGCACACGTGAGCGCCGCCCTCGAAACGGCGCTTAGGGAGACGCCCGTCAGCTCGTCTGGCAGGTGGGGAACCTGAGACCCGAGTGACTCGCCCGGCCTCATACTCCGGCACCCCGGCACCCCTCCTGCGGGGCCTCACCCGCAGTCCCGGAGAACGCTGGGCGGGCTCAGGAAGAGGCCCCCCGCCCCCGATCCCTCGCCACCCCCCCACGGCCGGGGTGCCGTGTCCCTGTCCCCCAGGCCAGGGCCCGCCTTGTTCCTGGGATGCCATTCCGTCCTTCAGGGAGACGATGCCCGGCAGAGACCTAACCCCCGAGTCCGAGGGCGTCCGCTCGCCTCATCCGCAGCCGCTACCACAGCACCTTCTGGGTTCCAGACGCTGTTCTAGGCCCCGCAAGCCAGGCGTGAACAGGACCGACCAGGGCCCGCCCTCCGGAACGCAGCGCCATGATGGGGGGCACCCGAGTCTGGACTTGGGGAGGGCCGGTAGGGGGGCTTTCTGCAGGCAGCGACCGTGAACAGAGGCCCGCAGGGCTGAGGAGGCCGGCTGGCTGGAGCAGAGGTGTGGAGGAAAGAGCAGCAGGGGCCGGGCGGCAGGGCGGGAGAGAAAGAGAGCTGGACGGGGCCCAGCCGCAGGGCCGAGGCGCAGGACTCTGTCCTGAGGGCCGTCAGCAGCCACGGGAGGGTTTTCGGAAGGAGCCACGTGGCTGACTCCCGTCCGCACCGCCCGCCGGGTCTGGCCGCATTGCGGCAGCTGCTAAGCCCACGCCAGCTTTTGAGTCTCCGGCCACAGTGGGTCCCAACACACGGGCTTCATGATTAAGGCCGGTCGGAGTTGAGTTTCCATAGTGGCCAGCCCCAGCCTCCTGGCTCACGCGGGGCCCTCGAGCCCCAGCCTTCCAATAAAGCTGTGAGTCCGCAGAATCGAGGTCACTGGGTCCCCGGCGCCCACAGGCTTTCCCATCAACAAAGCGCCTACTCCGGGGGGCCTCCCGGGTTTGACCTCTCCTGTCTGGGCCCGGTCGACGTCGGAGATTGGTACTTGGGGACGCGAGCAGGCCCGCTGGACCCCGGAGCCCCCCCAGAGCTCGGTCTCCCGCTCCCTCCACGGGGATCTGTCTTCTCGAGGAATTTCCCCGCCTGCCTGTGGTCCCGGCACAGACAGCACCAGAAACACGGCGGCGGTAAGGCCTTGCGGGGAGGAGACGAGGACACTCACCTCGTTGGCAGACACCCGCGGAGCTGGGAGGCGGCCGGCCGGGACAGGCGTTCTCATTTCCGGAATTCTTGGGGGCTCCGACGGAAGAGCAACCATCACCGCGACTCGGTGGGCCCAGAGGAGAAGCAGAGCAGACAGGACCCTCACCCTGAAGTGGAACCCGCCCGTAAGCCACTGCGGTGGCGACTGCGCCGAGGCCTCCCGGGTCTCCTCCTGCTTCTGAGTCCGCGTCCCGGCAGGATGGCAGACCACACGAGTGGGGGAGCGAGCCCCGGAGCGGGGGAAGGACCCACCTGCCGCCCGGGGTTGGGGGGGGTGCCACACACAGTCTCCTGCATGGAGCACAGCATGGACCCCCGGAGCAGGAGAAGCAGTGGGTCCCACCATCACAGCGATGGAGGCTTGACTTCACGGAGCGGGGGGTTGAGAGGAGACACCGCTGCCTCTGCGTGGCACGCGGGCCACCGCCGCACCTGGATCCGTGTGGGACGCCTGGGTGTTCTTGGATTTTTCTATTTCACGACCGCGGATGCGTTCTACGCCTGCCGGAACAAGCCAGATCACCAGAATGCGCACCGGGAAAGCCGGCCTATCCCATCCCGCCTCCCACTCCGCGGCCAGTCTTGCACCCTCGTCCACAGCTCTTCTCTGCTGCCCCACAGACCCCCCCCTGTGGCCCCCCCCCAGGTGGGACAGAGCTGTTGGCGCCACTCAAACCGTTTTCCCTTACACACCTGCAGGGGCGTCTCTCCACATCCGTCCGTGCGGCCCCACTTGTCACTTTCCGTGGCAGCCACCGTTCCTGTCATTCCTTGTGTCTGAATAACATGGAGGGTGTTGCAGGTGTTTTGGTTTTTTTAACCACAAATCACCCTGCCGCCAACATCCGTGCACGCAGGCGTGAATGCCAAAGTGCCCGCCCCCTGTAATTGGCTCGGGCGCCGCCCCATCCGAGGCAGGCAGCCCCCAGAGCCCGGAGCGGCCAGCGGAGGGCTGGCCCCGAGGAAAGGAACGCCCGAGGCCACCTTCCCGCGCGTTTGTTTCCCTGAGACGCTTTCGCACGGCGGGTGTTGCTGGGTCAAGGGGTGCGTGCTTTGCTTTGAATCTGAATTGCCAGACTTTTCTTCCTGCAAATGAGGATACGAAAACCTCACAGCGACCGGGGTGCAGGAAGGGGGCGGGGCCGAGCGGGGCCGGGGCGCCGAGCGGAGCGCGAGCTGCGGGGTTGTGCCCGCGGAGCAGGAAGCAGCTCTCTTTGCCGAGACGGGCGGCGTGTTCATTGCGCAGAGGACGGCAAGGCCCATGCGGTGGAGGGTCCCCTCCAGCCCCCCACGTGCCACCCAGCGGGCGGTGCACGGGTCCGCCCGGCCCGCGCTCAAGGACGAGGCTGAGTTTGTCACCGTCGACTGCAGTTTAGGGTCTTTGGATCCTGGCGCAGAGGCCACCACACACTCCTCATCCGTGTGTATTTGTCAGCACGCAGGGAGCCCAGAAATGTTGGCCACTGCCGCTCTGGGCCAGCCCTGTGGGACATAAAGCAAGCCGCACTTTAGATTTCCCGGTAATCCCATTTTAAAAAGAAAAACAAAAAGTGAAAAGAAATAGGTGATATTAACTTTAAGAACATATTGAATTTAACCCGATATATTCAAAATATTAGCCTTTTGACATGGAAGCGGATTATTGACATTTTCCCCCTGTTTGTGAAGACCGAGCCCCTGGGGTCCGCCGCGTGTTTTGTGCTCGCTTCAGGGCTCAGTTCGGGCCAGCACATTTCAAGTTGCCATATTGGACAGTTCTAGAAGTTTCTGGGGTTAGAAGACAGGCACGTCCGGCCATTCGGCGTGCCTTTACTAAGCAGCTGCCACCTTTGGGTGCGAGAAGGAAAGTCACCTTCCCTGCCTCCCCCAGGGTCGGCCGTGCACTGCGGGCGGATTCGTGACCTCTTGGCCCCAGGAAGGCGGCGGGGTTGCTCCTAGCACCCGCTGACCAGCCTCTGCAGTGGGCGGGAGGGTCCCCATCACCCCCGAAGAGACGGTTATCAAAGAGGCTTTTATTTCATGGAATAAAGATCAGCCTTTTTCCTTTTCAGCCACGGACGCGGGTTCTGCCTTTTAAAGGCACAAGGAATGAGGCTGCTCCTTCTCCCTCATGGACAGTCACTCATTCGTCCGTCATTCATTCCTCGCCCAGGGTGCCGAGCGCCTGTAGCGTGCCAAGCTCCAGTCAAGGAGCTAGAGACGCAGCCGTGAACAAAACAGAGCCTGTCCCCGGCCGGGAGCTCGGAGGTGAACCAGGCAAATGCAAGTAGGCGGGCGACCACAGGCCCACGGGAGGCGGGGTGGGTGGGGGCCCCAGGGAGAGGGGCCGAACTTGACCCAGCTCAGCAGGCTTGCCCGAGAGACCCTTGGGATACGGCTGGGGAGACGGTGGTAGTTGTTGGAAGGCTGGCGAGGAGGAGGAGTGGCTCGGGGCAGAGGGAACACCGGCTCTAGGGTCCGGCGGGAACGGGGGCCCCTGGAGGACCTACCTGCATGTTCTTCCAGACGGCTGGCACGCGGGACGCCGCCGGAGAGCGAGGGGCAGGCATCCGGAGAGCAAGTGCGGGCTCCGTACGGTATGCTAAGGTGTCCGGAACGTTCTAGATGTTATCCCAAAGCCGTTGAGGAGTGCTTGGAGATAGCGCCTCCTACGACCTGCCCCCCAATTCTCTCCCTCCCCCATCCCCCATCGTCCCCTCCAATAACGGGACACTCACACCCTCAGGCTTCCTGGTCTTTGCGTTTGGGCCGGTTCTCGCCAGAGCGGGAGCCCTGGCCCCAGGCTTCTCCGAGGGGCTCCGCGGTGACAGACTGAGGAGTACGAAGCTGACACAGAAGAAGGCCGCCGCCCTCCTCTCGGGGGTCCCCACAGGTCTCCACCCCCACTCCGGGATCTTCTCAAGGAGCAGACGGGCCACGTGTCTTCCCATCGCCCGTGGCAAGGCCACAGCCAGGCTTGGGTGCTCCCAAGCGGCCTCCCCCCGCTCACATGCTTCCTCCCGTCCCCACTGCTTTCCCGCTGGGGTGGCCGTCTTCACTGCCCCTGAAGGAACCGCCATGTTCACGGTCTTTGCCCCGTGCTCCTCCCTCCGCCTGGAGTCCCCTTCCCCGCTCCCCTCCCCCTTCGCAGGCTGGCTCCCGGGTGGCCTTCAGAAGTCAGCGAGGCTGGCACCGCCTCCTCGGGACACCAAGGTGACGCCTTCCCCTCCATGCCTTTGTAGCGCGGCTCACGATTCGTCATAATTTTGTATTTTGCTTGTTCCTGCATACTGTCTGTCCCCTCACGCACCCACAGGAGACGGTGAGCTAGGCTACGCTTGTCATTGGTTTGTGTCTGCTGCTGTTGGCCTTCTGTCCCCCTGCACCCCCCCCCAGGCCCACACAGGGGACCGTGAGCTCCCACGCGGGCTCCCCGCCGTCTAGAAGCGTGCCCAGCACGGAGAGGCGCCCAGCAGACCTGCCCGCGCTGCAGGAATGAACGAAGTTATTAAAACTTCCCCACTCGCATTCTCCTTGTGTTGAAACTGGGCATCGCGGTGTCCTCCTCCCTGGGGTTTTCAGGGACACGAGTACGAAGTTCTTGCCGTGAGCTCGAGCTGGTGGGGACTGCGTGCGGGGGCAGCCAGCCCTCAGGCCCCGCTGTGACACCCAGCGGGACTCGCAGCCGTGAGGGTGACCGCGGCCGAGCCCAATGCAACTCTCAGCGAGCGCCCAGCCCGCAACGGCGTCCAGGAGACGGCGGCGGCAGTTAGGGAGCATCCTTCTCCCTGGTTTGGCCGCACGTCTGGGAGGCAGAGCCGGAGGCCGAGCTCGGGGCCAACGTCCAACTGGGCAGCACCGGCCCGGGGAAGCGGGCCTGACGGGGACCAGGGACCGCGGTTACGGAGCGTCACGAGGGGCCTCCCCGGAGGGTTAAGAAGACGCCGCTGGCCGTCGGTCAGGCAAGCTGTCCCCAGAGAGCCCTCAGGGATCCCTGCCTCGGGGACCCATCTGCCCCAGAGAGGGAGAGAGGGGGGCTCCTCCCTGGCCCCTCCCCTCTCCTACTGGGGGTCGATAGCTCCCCCACACTGTCAGGGTGTGTGTGCTGCTCTGCCCCTTTGGGAAACCCGGGCTCCCAGTGGCCGCGGGCCCAACACTGAGGACCAGAGGCCGGCGATGCTGAACCTCACTGGGGGTGGGACCTGGGGGGTGCTGGGACGTGACGACCGAGGTGGCTGGTGATTTGCAGCCTTGGGAACCGGAGGTTCTTTTGCGGGGGGCAAGCAGCCGAGGCCCGGGGAGCAAGTAAGGCCACGCGGAAGCTGGGTGCATCCATCCGGTGCCGGCTGCGTGGTGACCCAGCCCACCACGACCACGGCAGGCCACGTCATCAAGCCCCGAGGCGCCAAGTTGTGTAAAAATAAATAAATGAATAAATAAATTAGCAACAGTGCCCAGCATGTAAGAAGCACTTAACGGGGGGCGCCTGGGCGGCTCAGGCAATTGAGCGTCCGACTTCAGCTCAGGTCATGATCTCACAGTTCGTGGGTTCAAGCCCCGCGTCGGGCTCTGTGCTGACAGCTCAGAGCCTGGAGCCTGCTTCCGATTCTGTGTCTCCCTCTCTCTCTCTGCCCCTCCCCTGCTTGCACTCTGTCTCTCAAAAATGAATAAACGTTAAAAGAACTTTTTAAAAAAAGAAGCACCACACAAGAGTTCGTGAAGCAGGAAGTAACCGCTAAGGTAGTTACCTAGATGCCGAAGCGGCTCCTGGTTCGTGCTTCATCCTTTGGTTTATCTGATTTGTCTTTGGCCAGAGTCGCAGAGACGTCTGCTCCGTTTCCTTCCCCCCACCCTGGGGCGGGACAGGGAGGAGGGAGCGCCCCAGCCGAGGGGACAACGCCGTGGCCCCTGTCCGGCCGAGGCCCAGCCCCACGCCCGCTCTCCCCTTCGGCCCTCAGTCTCTGCGGCTGCTGCAGGGACAGCTCTGTGATTCTAGAATCAGAACCGGTGCAGAAAAGCGTCGTTTAAAGATAAAGTCAGACAGGGGAGCTCATTTATGCTGAGGCGACAGGACTCTCCCGAGCTGCCTGCAGGACGGAACAATAAAAAATTGATCCTTAATAGCATTTTGCTGAATTCTGCCCCAGGAGATCTCTTTGCCCCCGCCGGAGTTGGGAAAGGCTCGCGTCGGCCTCTCATCCCCTTCCCCAGCCAGCCTCCGGC
The DNA here is from genome assembly GCA_030068075.1 of Paguma larvata. Classification (NCBI taxonomy): domain Eukaryota; kingdom Metazoa; phylum Chordata; class Mammalia; order Carnivora; family Viverridae; genus Paguma; species Paguma larvata. Next base: position 44,351,423 of record CM057844.1, on the reverse strand, counting down.
CTCCCCTCCTCCTTGCGGGGCACCGCGCAGCCCGCCGGCCTCCTCCTCTTCCTGCCTGCTCCCTGGAGACACGTCTGGACACCGGTCACTCCGCCCCACGGAGCTCCAGCTCCGGGAAGGGGGAGAAACAACCAGACAGCCCGTAATCAGCCTCCCCTTCCTTTCCCCTCCTCCCCCCGCAGGTGTGTGAGAAGACAGAAAAACGAGGGCCAAGATAATCCAAGCAGCCAGCAGACTTAATTCCATGAAGACAAGTGTAAGAAAAGATGCTAAAAATCGGGGCTGCGGGCAGCGGGGGGGGAGGGGGGGGAGCAGGCGGCCGAGCAGTCACTCACTCAAAGATCGACACATATTCATGAAGGCAAGTTATGTGAATGCGTAAGGAAAAATCTGGAAGGATACCCTTCAAACTTTCCATGGGGGTCGCTCTAGGATGAGATGGGAAATGGGAAAACGCAAACAGGAGGCCCCTTATTTCCGCCTCACCGCTTATATTTCCTACAAGTAACTTTTCTTTTGATTAAAAGTATTAAGGGCGCCTGGGGGGCTCAGTCAGTTAAGCGGCCGACTTCAGCTCAGGTCATGATCTCATGGTCTGTGAGTTTGAGCCCCGCGTCGGGCTCTGTGCTGCCGGCTCAGAGCCTGGAGCCTGCTTCGGATTCTATGTCTCCCTCTCTCTCTCTGCCCCTCCCCTGCTCATGCTCTGTCTCTATGTCTCTCAAAAATAAATAAATGTTCAAAAAAATATATTAAAAGAGAACCTCCCATCAGATTAAAACATAAATTTAAATAGTGCTAAATCGGGGCGTCTGGGGGCTTAGTCGGTTGAGCGTCTGACTTCGGCTCAGGTCAGGATCTCACGGTCCGTGAGTTCGGGCCTCGAGTCGGGCTCCGTGCTGATGGCTCGGAGCCTGCTTGGGAGTCTGTGTCTCCCTCTCTCTCTGCCCCTCCTCCGCCTGCACTCTGTCTCTCAAAAGTAAATTTAAAATATTCAGAAAAAAATTTTTAAACACTATTCTATCATTCGTCGGCAGTTCTGTGGGGACTTGCCGTCCACACCAGTTAAAGTGTATACGGATGCAGCCTCTTGGGGAGATGAATCTTCAGCATCTGGGGGAAGTTTCCGGGGAACAAGCCGGCAGCCGGTGCCTCGGTTCTCCTGCGGGCTGCGGAGGAAGGAGCACAGGTAAGAGGGTCCCCCGCGGGACTGTTTACAATAGTGCGAACTGACACCTCGAAGGTCCCTCCGCAGGGGACCGGCAACATAAACTATGAGGCTTCCACACCGGGACCTCCGCTGCAGCTTTAACGCATGAACCAGAGTGACGGGTCCTGACGCAGAACCTTCTCTAAGACAAGAGCGGTACAGAACCATCCTTACAACACGACACGACGTGTGCTCTCTGCGGGTACACAGGGATGCACGGGAAAGCGTACCAACCAGCTGTCCCCCACCCGCAAGCAGCACAGTCTGGGGAGGGGGCAGGCATTCACCATGTCACCAAAGGCACACACATTAAAGTGTGATTGTGATAAAGGCCACACGCAAGGAACTGTAATAGAAGTTTGGCCTTGCCACATGCAAAGGTCCTGTGGTTGAAATGATTCAACACGATAAACAGGTACACCTTTAAGACCCGATGCCAGTACACATTGAATGGGAGCGTTACTGGTATCTCCTTGAACCGATGCCGGGAAACACTTGCATCAGCCAAGAAACGTCTCTGCCTCTCTTTATTTTTAATGTTTATTTATTTTTGAGAGACAGAGAGAGACGGAGCGTGAGCAGGGGAAGAGCAGAGACACGGAGACACAAAGTCTGAAGCAGGCCCCAAGCTGTCAGCACAGAGCCCGACGCGGGGCTCGAACCCACGGACCGTGAGATCATGACCTGAGTTGAGGTCGGACGCTCAAGCGACTGAGCCACCCAGGCGCCCTGAGAAACGTCTCTTGTCGTGACTCTTCCTGCCATGATTCTGGTTTTGTCTTCCAGCGTGGGGTCCGCCTCTGAAGAGAAATGGGCTGGTCGCTCTTTCTTCTTTTTGTCTTTGTTTTTTTAATATTCGAGTTAGTTAACCTGCACCGTGGCGTTGGATTCCGGAGCACAGCCCAGGGATTCTTGACTTACCTACGACACCCAGCGCTCCTCCCGACACGAGTCCCCCTTCATGCCCATCCCCCGCCTAGCCCATCCCCCCCCACCTCCCCTCCAGGAACCCTCAGTTGGTTCTCCGGATTTAAGAGTCTCTCGTGGTTTGTCTCCCTCTCTGTTTGTTTCTTATTTTCCCTCCCCCTCCCCTGTGTTCCTCTGTTGAGTCGCTCACTCTCCGAGATGGGTATTTCTCACTATAAACAAACGGGCCGGCGTCCCGGTCCGACGGAAGGGTCCGGGTAAGAGGAGAGAGGGGCCAAGCTAAGCAAACCGGGTCGACGGGGTCTCCTTCTCGGCCTCCAGGCGCCGGCGCCCCGGCTGATCCTGGGCTCGCCCGGCGCACCTGTGCGGAGGGAGGGACGCCAGCCAGGCTTCCACAAGGCAACGTTTTTTTTTCTCTCGTTGCAGTTATCACGACGATTAGAAGTAGGGGCTTGGGATGTTTCTTTCAAATCTTTTCCCAGATTCCAGAGCGTTTCAGGCCAACCCAGCGCTCCAGGAAAGCCCCTCGGTGCCTGCACTTTTTCCAGACGCCCGCCGGAGGGGCGCAAACATGCTGAAGGCTAATGTAAACTTGGCATTCGGAGTCTCCGCGTGGGGCAGGGGGCCGGCTGGCTCCAGAGCCACACAGAGACTGCAGTTACATGTCGCCCCCGCGACCTCGTTTCTAAATTCAGAAAAGGTAGCGTCTGCCACGGTGGCCGTCGGGCCTCCCGGCCCTGAGGGTGCGTACGTTCCCACCGCCTTGCTGTGTCGGGGCTCAGGCCAGGCTGGGGCGTCCGCCCGTCGCTCACCTTCCAGGACCCGGCTGAGGTCCTGCCCCTTCAGACGCTCTTCCAGGCCGTTCGAGCAGGCGCTCGGGCCCCTGATGCCCCGAGCTCCTCCGGCCACGTCATCTACCCCTGTATCCGTCCCGCCCGGAGACTCATCCGTCCCCCACGACACAGACCCCACTCTGGCAAGGGCCACAGTGCGCCTGGCACATTCGAGGCACTGCGAGGAAGCCGGGGGCGGGGGTGGGCAGAAGGAGGTTCGGTGGGGCACGTGAGGGGGCCCCCGGCCCAACGGCAGCACTGCGGTGTTTTGAACGGAGACGCGACATCCTCCGACCTACACTGCGGAGCACAGCGGGGCGAGGACAGAAGCGGGGAGTCCAGGGAGGGGCCCCCGCCGTGACCCAGGCGGGAGAAACAGGTGGCCCGGCGGGGGTGGCCGTGGACGTGGACACACACACGGTATAATCCGCGTATGTTTGAATTTCCTGCCCTTTCAGCGGGTCGTGGTGCCCCCCTCTCCCTCCAGCCCCCACGGTCCGGCACCCCTCAGGAGGCCGTCCTGGAAAGGGGCTGGGGGGGAGCGACCCGACCCAGGAACGAGCTCTAGGGAAGGGAGGTAACTGGTTGCTTTCGTCCCCAGCAGCACGGCCGTGGCTGCGAGTCCTCATTCGGCGGGCCCCAACGTGACAAACAACCGCCGTCGTCCACGCTGCCGCCTCCCCAGCAATTTCCCTGTTTACGGGATGTCTGGGGTGTCTAGACAGGCCGGGCGGGGGGGGGGGGGAGTCCGAGGCGGTTCTCAGACTGGGCACACAGCGATTTCTGCAGAGAACGACTAAAGCCAAAAGGCTGGAATCTGCCTCTGCCTGGAGGCTTCATTAAGTAGAAATCCGCTTAATTCTTTCCTTTTCTATCAGTTGACAGCTTCCAACAGATAAAGCTTATTTTATTTAAGCTCTCACGCACCGGCGAGAGAAATATCCCTGAATTCCTGTCTTCACAGGGGGAAAAAAAAAAAAAAACATTAAAAATGGATGAAGTGGGAATCCTGAGTAGGGTTCTCGAAACTGGAGCAAAGGGTCTGAGTCAAATCCGCCCCACGGCGTGGCGACCGTGGAGGGATGGGCTGGCCCCTGCCATGGCTGCGAGGGAAACTGCTGGTAAAGATTGTTCTAGAAAGGATGCCCACCGACTTCCATTCCAGACAGACCCTCAGAGTCAGGTGTGGAGGCAACGACATCGGCTGTACACACGACAGCGAAAGCCGTGGGTCCGGTCCCGGAGCTGCAGAAACGTGAGCCTGTCACCTCACCTTCCTTGTGCCTCCGTTTCCTGAACTGGAATTCAACAAGCCCTCAGGCAAGATCTTCGCACAAGCCCCTGTCACAGGCGGCGGCTGTGCGTGCTGTCCCCTCCCCTCGCCCCGGGGGAAGAGATCTGGGGTGGACTCCTCCCCAGCCGTCGGGACAGGACCCTGGGCCACCCTCGAGGAGATGACAACTGACATTGAATCCAAATCACAGGAAGAACCCAACCAGTGAAGATCAGGGGCCCAGAAAGTTCCAGAAAGAGGGACCCGCAGGGTGCACGTTGCAAGGTGGGGATAAGCCCAGCCTGGATGAAGCTCCGCGAACACTGGGGTGCGGGCAGGGGGACACTGGGACCCCGGCACATGACGAGGGGGTTGGGAGAGATGGGGGGGGTGGGCAGGACCAGGGGGCCCGCACAGCACAGGCCCGAGGGGCAGGGGGGCGGGGGGGGGCTTCATCCCCGGCCACGCGAGGAGTCGCCGCGGCACTTGTGGCAGAGGTGTGACACGGTGAGTCGTTACGTTTTGAAAAGATCCTTCCGGCTCCGTGTCCTTTCCAGCTCAGAGTCTTTGATGCTAATCGGCGTTCGGAAAGAGCCTACTGTGTGTCCAGCTGCCGGCCAGGAGGGGCCCAGAAGCGAGACCGCACGGCGGCAACAGCAGGTGCACAGGGACCAGAGAGGGTACTGCCCTGACTGCCTGGGGCAGGGGGGGGGAGGGGAGGGGCAGCACCAGCGAAAGGACCTCCAGGTGGCCCCGCCCCGGGCTCTGTCGACAAGCCCACCTCCCCGGGGACAGGCACGCGGGGGTGGCATCTGGATTCCCAGGCCCCACGGGAGGGAGTGGCCCCCAAGCAGGGAGGGGTAGGCCGGGGACGGGGAGGGGGAGGGGGCCGGGGCGCGGTGTCCTCAGGGGTCCCGGGAGGCCCAGGTGCTCACTGCCTGGCAGACGGTCCCCAGAGTCATCGGTTGGCCGTCAGATCAAAAGCAGAACAGAATTCAGACAGCTTCTCGTACAGAGTTTGTTTCTAATTAATTCCTCGCTGGCGCCCGCGAGGATCCGCGCTCTCTCCCTCCCGGCTCCTCCAACCCCGCGCGAGCTCTAGAGCTTGACAGCTTTCCTCGTGCTAAATATAAATCACGTTTTCAGCCGGGAGTTCAGTGAGAGTCGCTGGTCTCTGTCCCAAGCGTCACCGGGGGACTCTCCTCTCCTGCTTCTGGCTGGCCGGGCATGCGAGTGTCCCCACCCCCAACCCCCACCCCCGTTGTCGCCCAGGCCACCCACAGACCCGAGTCCAGGGCTGTCTCTCCAGCCGCCATCCCCTCTCCTCTGGGAACGGCGCCCCCCCTTCCTCCCCACACGCGAGTCTGAGGTCGGCTCCTGACCCCGACCTGATGGGTCGGAACGCCGCGTCCCTCCAGGCACAGGGGTTGGCTCTGCGGTGCTCCCCTCGCCCAAGAGGCCGGGGAGAGACTTCTCTGGGACTTCCGCCCGCACCAGAGGGTCAGGGGCACTCTCTTTTCTCTGAAACCACCGTCCCGGTGGAGGAAACCCTGAAGCCTCCGGCAGCCATCTCGTCACCAGGAGGAGGCAGCTGGGTGGTAGCCGAGGCCACCGTCCAGAAGAGCAGCGCCCGGAGGCCGAGTCAGTGAGAGAGGCTGAGAGGCGTCACGTGCTAGAGGCTCTTGATGCAGCCGCACCTGAAGCTCAGTCCAGTTGCGCGAGCCGTTTTACAGGAGTAAAGTCTCTTTCTCGCTTAGACTAGGTAGAGATGGGTTTTCCGTTGCTTGCAACCGGGGGTCCCTCTCGATGCTCCCCAAACCACAGAACTCTGGCCCGGTTGCCGCGGAGGAAATCGCAAGACCGAAAACCGAGAGAGAAACGGGAAAGTGGCCGCGGTGCGTGTGGTGCTCGAGAAACATTCTCTTCCCTCTTTTTCTTTCTTCCTTCGTCCCGCCCTCCCTCCCTCCCTTCTTCTCTTTCTTACTTTCTTTCTTTCTCCACCCATTTCTTTCTTCATAGCAGGGCTCTCAGGACCCTGGACAAGAGGTGGGGCCTCGGGGGCACGGCCACGCCTGCGCCACGAGGGTCTGTGATATTCCTGGGGCAGCTGGGGCGGGGGGGGGGCCTCAGCCCAAGCTTCCCTGAGCCTCCCAGCTTAACCCCTCTCTGCCTCCCCACGATTATTATTAAAGCATTAACAACGTCAAACACGCTAGTGACCCTATTCGACTGTTCACGTGCCAGGCACCAGAACGTGCCGGCAAATACTCGGTTCTCACAAAATCCCCAAGAAGCAAACACTGTCACTCGCCCGTTTCCTAAAGTCGATGTCCCTCCCGTTAGTAGAGCCGCAGTCTGATGTGGTCCTACTGTGTGCAGGGCCCTCTGGCCGGCGCTGTCACACGGGATCGCCATCCCCAGCCTCTGAGGTGAACGTCACCGTCGTGACCCCTCGCAAGGGCAGGGACACTGAGACTCAGAGAGACGGAGTCACCGACCAGGCCACACAGCTAGTGCAGGGGGGTCTTAGTGGGCCCTCCCCCATCCAGTCGTCAGACCTTGCCTCCGGTCGCCCCCACGAGCACATGCGCTCACGCACACTCATGCCCACACGGACATCTACACACTCACCTCCGTGCACTCACGCGCGCCCGCACGCTCACAGGCTTGTGAGCTTCCTCACAACTTCCTCACGCTGCCAGCTCCCCGTCTCAGGTCTGTTTCTTTATCTGAAGGATGTGAGCGGGACCTTCCTTCCGGAGCCAGCAGCCAGGGGCCACCCCCCCTCCCCCAGGGACACAGCAGAGCCCAGGGCGCAGAGAGGAGAGCCGGACCAGACGGTCACAGGCCCGCAGAGTAAATAGGAACCGGTGGCCTCCAGACAGAAAGTGACAGCGAGTCCCAAACCGTGACGGTCGCGTTCCCGAAACTAATCGCGGCGGCCGCGAACCTCCAAAACAGGAAAACACCTTTTCTGGGTCAAAGTAAAGTTTGGCTTCGCCTCAACGCACAGCCATGATGGATGGAGGCAGAGAGACAGACAGACAGACGTACGGCTACCGATCTCGTCTAATTCTCTCCAGACCCAAGTCCCTGCTAGCGTCCCGACCTAAGCAGTGCTGGCTGACTCCGATGCCAGGCATGAGTCCACCTGCGAGAAGGGCCCAGCGGCCTGAGGTCGGGCCACCCAGACCGTCTGGCAAAGGGGTCCACCTGCCAGGCCTTGCAGGGCCCGTGCCCGCCATCCACAGTCAGGGCTTGGCCTTGCACCAGGCCTGCCAGTCTCCCGGCCCCAGCCGAAGCCGGAATCCCACAGTACTTTCCCCGTCCCCGCCACTTCCTCGGCACCCCACCCCACCGGCAGGCACAGGGTTGGGTGTCCCTGTTCCCTCTTGGTCTCCCCAACATGTGTGCCCTGCGCACGGCGGTATCTGCGGGGCCCCTCGCCAGCTGCGCACACAGCAGGCCCTGGGCCAACCGCTGCCCGATGAAGAGACTCCATCACCAGAATCGAGAGAGTCTCGAATCCCCAGGTAAGCAGAGTGTGAGTGAAATAGCACACGAGCGGGGCCCCCACCGTGGGGACTGAGCACCGCGGTCGCTCCGAAGCAAACCCAGCCCCGCCAACTTGGCCGTGAACCAAGTCCTCCTCCTCCTCCAGCTGCTCCGGGGCGGGTGGGCACACAAGTCCTGGTGCTCGGGGGCGGGGGGCGGGGGGGGGGAGGCTTCCCGCCCCAGCAGACAGGACGTGTGGGACTGACTTTGAAATCGCTTTGGCCTTTGAGTTTTGGAAGAGGTTGATTCTGATAAACTGAACTGAATGCTAACGGCATGGAAGTTTAATTTGTATTCAGGAGGGAAGGAAAGCCGCCGCTCCGAGGAGATGATGCTGTTTAATTAGGTCTAGTAGTTCACTCCGGAGAAAGGCGGCGCGCTCCCGGGAACCAGGAGGGGCAGAGCCGTCTCCGGGAAGGCGCGGACTCGGCAGAGCCGCGCGCTGGGAAGCTGGTGGGTTAGAAATGACGGAGCCACTTCCTGAAAGCAGCAGCCCCAAGCCTGGCAGCCGGGCGCGGTGGAAGTTTGCTCTCCCGGCTCGTGATGAAAACCGAAGCGGCGGAAGCCGGCGGGAGCGTGCGGGGAGGTCGCCGTGCGCACGACACCCGCGTCCGCGGGGAAGGAGGCCACATTCAGTGCAAGCCGTCCAAACCTCCTGTCATGTGGTTCCTAGCAACCAGAAAGCGGGAGGCAACTGGAAAGGCCGTCCATGGCACAGGGCTGAGGCCGCCGTGGGATCACCGCAGAACGAAATAACTCGCGGCCGTGAAAAGGCGCAGGCCCCGCTCACGCGCGAGACCGGGCGGGGCGTGGAGAGATCACGAGGAGCGGGCAGAACAAAGACAGCGAAGGCCGCGTGTCCTCCGGCTCCCTCGATAGGAAGTTCGAGAGAAAGGAAACTCGACGTGCGGGGACGGGAGGCAGAAGGGCGCCCACGACGGCGAGGGGCGCAGGGGGGTGCTGAGGGGCTCGGCGTCCCGGATCGGGGTCCCGGCCACGGTGGGGGCTCGACAGGCGTGCCCACAAGCAAAGTACAACCCGTGCACGCGCCACGTGCAGAAACGCACCGAGGGGCACGTCTCCCAAGACCCGCACGCGCTCTGCGTGTATTCTGCCTCTGCTTAAACACGTGGGCCTTTCCAGAAAACCCTGTTCTAAGGAGCGCGTGCTCCTCTGCGGGGTGTCCCACTCCTGACACGTGCGGGCTCGGCGCCCCCGCCGCCCGCCCCGCGCGGCCGACACCCGCGGCTCGGTGACGGGAGCGACGGTCCTCACGATTACGGGTCGATTCTTCGCGGTCGTCTTTCCAGTTGAGAAAATAAATTACACATCTTCCCTGCACTCCTTCGGCCACACGGTTTAACACAGCGGGCGACTTGGCACTTCTCGCTCTGATTCAAGGGCTGGGGGGCCGGGGGCGCGCGGAGTCCCGGAGACGCTGCAGAGTGCTGAGTGGCTCCTCGGGAGATCACACGGCGATCGTGACGCCGTCCCGTCCCCGGCAAGCGCGAGAGGGAGAGAGGAAGGCCGCTTCGAAGTCGGAAGATGCGAGAACGGGTTCGGGAGCGCTAGCTGCTTTTGATTTTACGTCCCCATTTGTTTCAAGGCTCTCCCCCCCCCCCCCACAGGAGCGTTCGCGCGGACGGGAAAGTACCGTGAACACGGCGCCGGCACTCGCGGTCCTGGGCGCGCGGCTGGGCGGACTCCGAGCTGCGCGGCCAAGGCACACGGATCCGAACGGGGCCGAGACAAGGGCGCGGCGAAACGCCTGGCCATAAATGAAACACGGAAATCCGCTGCCGTTTTTCCGGTCTCTCCTCCCCGTCCTGCGTCTCTCTGAACTTTTCCGTGGACCCTCCTGAGTTGGCGAGGGGATTCCGGGGACTTCGGGATCCAGAGCCCGAGGGGAAACATCTCGCAGGAGCAAAGAGCCCGGGCAACGGGGTTTGGTTTGCGCGCCTGCAAGACGGGACGGCAGGGCGGTGGAGAAAACCCGGGGTTTAAGAGACAGATCCGCGTCCCGGCATCGGCTGGCCGCCACCCGCCGGCACACGCCACCCCGCGGCTCGAGCCTCAGTTTCTTCATCCGTAAATCGGGGATAACGGCAGCACCCACTTCCCGGGGCCCTTGCGAACATTCAGGGAAGCCATTCAGGCAGAGCGTGTGCCACGGCCTCGGGGCTCCCAGCAAGAGCTGGCTCTCTCTATCTCCCTCCCCCCAACCCCGTTGCCTACTTTCCAAAGGCAAACAGGGCAGGAAGCCTGGTCACTGACACCAGGGAACCGGGGCCCTGCATCCGGCTACGCGATTTGTGGGAGCCGGCGCAAAATAAAAACGTGGGGCCGCTTGTTCCAAAGACAGCGAAACGGGCCGCCGAGAGGACCCCTTGCCCCTGTCGTGCGCAGCCTCCCCCCGGCTGGCATGGCGTTTTCCCACTCGCCGCGCCAAGTGGTCCCAAGGAAACAAAACCCTCCCCGTTCCTGGCACAAACGCTATCGTCTCTCTCTACGATGCGACGTCGGTTTTAAACACAAACACACGAGCTTTTAACTCGTGTGCAGCTTCGCCAGAATCCGCGATCTGTGATTCGTCGCTGGAATCTGCACGCGTGTTCTGCTCTCGCCAGAACAGGAGAAACACCGCACGCAACGGCCTGGGCTGTTTTCATTTCACTTCTTGACACGGGCGCGTTCTGCCCGCACGCTGTGTCTCGGGCTTACTGGGGAGTCTGGACGGACAGACAGGAAAAGGAGCCGTGGCTGCCTCATCTCTCCTCTCCTTCTCCGGCTCTGTTCTCGGCATCCGCGGTTGGCAGCTGGAAGGAAGGACGGGACCGGAGTCCTCGGTCGTCGGCGTTCCCGAGAACGGCTTGCCCTCTTTCCGTGTTAGAAGCGAGTTCCGGCGCACAGGGAAAGCGCGGCCTCGCGGGTGTCCGCGCCTCTCCTTACTCAGGCGTAGACATGACACACTTACCCTGTACTTACTTCTGTCTCCCCGATGCTGGGTCCCCTGGAATCCTGTTCTCCGGGGGCCTCGTGAGCGCCCGTGGGTGGGCGGCAGGGAGACGACGGTCCCAGAGCCTTGATCAAACTACCGCTGACCTTCCGCTCACAAGAGTTGTGCCCCAGGAGACTCCCAGCTCATCGCTCAGAATTGCTCCCGGGGACCCAGGGAGGGAGGCGGCGGGGGCGAGCAAGAGACCCACGCAGAGCCCGGGGCTCAGCCTTTATTTGGGGAACCCAGGGGACAATCACAGGGAAGGCCAGGGCCCGAGTGTGACGCCGGCAAGAATCAGGGTTTGCATCCGGCTCTAACATTTAGCTTGGTGACGTGGAGAAATCCCTTTTCTTTCTGGGCCCCAGCCGCCTCATCTATGAAATGGACTTGGACCTGCCCCGTGAAGCCTTTGGGGGAACGAAATTAGTAGAACAAAACCCTCAGCTAGGGTCGACCAAACGCGGATCCCTCAGAAAAACGCAGCTGGGGTGACTGCTGAGAGCCCCCGGGGCCGTGGGAGCTGCGCTCTTCCCAGGGGAGCCAGCAGTGGTCGGGGCCACGGCCCCCTACTGTGGGAACGTGGCCCGGTGACACACTCCGTCCCTGGCGACTGACAGCCCTTTCCTGCCGATCGGGAAACCGATTCGAGGCCTGGAGGCTGGCTCCTTGCTGCTCACGTTCTGTGCTTTCCTCCGATGAGGAATATTTTGCTTTCCTTCGCTCTCCTGGGCACAAACCCATTTCCCTCTCCACGTGGCAGGCAGCAAACCAGGAGGGAGGAGAAAAAGCAAGCCTGGTCCTGAGGGGCTGTTGCAAACTCTTGATTTAATTATCTCCAGTTGATAACTGGCAAGCTGTCCACAGTCTTCCTGCATCGGCAGCCTGGTGGTTTCCCTTTGCTGAGCATTAATGATGTTTTGGGAAACCTTTGAACTGGACTCCTAATGAAAAAAATGGCTCCCTGTGGTGGAAAGATGGGAGAGGGGGGCTGTCTGGGAAATGGGGGCCAGAGGCGCCGTTGCAGGAGCCCAAGATGACCCCGGCTGAGGTCACTGCCTGCCAGACCCTCTTGCAGCTCCTTGTGGGTACCAAGCACCTTCCTACCTCAGGGCCTTTGCACATACTGTTCCCACTGATAGAACACTCTGTTCCCCGATGTCCTTAGAGCTGCTCACCCTCATTTCCTCAGGGAAGCCTTTCCAGACTCTGCTCTCTAAAGATGGATTCCTCTACACGTGTTTGCTTGTTCCCTGCAAAGCACCCGTCTCTACCTGCAATTATTGCACCTGTAGCTGTTTATTTGTCTCATCCGCTGCAGCGTAAGTCCATGAGGTCCGGGAAGTGTGTCAGTCTCACCCCATCCTCCTAAAGCCTAGCACACTGCCTGGGGGAGAAGGGTGGCAGGTCCCCAGTGAATGAATGAATAAATGAATGCATGGATGCAGTAATCTGGAAAGGGAGCAAAGGAGCAAAGACAGAATCTGTCCCCTTCACTAACCTCAATCTCTTCCTGGGAACACCTATTTTGAGCATGTGATTAGACCAAGTCCCAGCTCCAAGTGCAAGCATCCTCATTCACCCCTCCCCAGAGTATGAATAACTGGGTGGATGGATGGATAGTTGGTTGGGTGGATACATGGATACATGGCTGCCTGTGTAGGTATACGGATGGACATATGAATGGTTGGATGGATGGATGGATGGATGGATGGATGGTTACATGGATGGATGGATGGATGGATGGATGGATACATGGATGGATGGATGGTTACATGGATGGATGGATGGATGGATGGATACATGGATGGATGGATGGATACATGGATGGATGGATGGATGATAGATGGATACATGGATGGATGGATACATGGATTAATGGATGGATGGATGGATACATGGATAGACAGACAGATAGATGGATGAATGGATACATGAACAGATAGATGGATGGATGAATACATGGATAGATGGATGGACGGATGGATGGATGAATGGATGGATGGTTGGATGGATAGATGGATACATGGATAGACGGACGGACGGACGGATGGATGGATGGATGGATGGATACATGAATAGATAGATGGATGGATGAATACATGGATAGATGGATGGATGGATGGATGGATGGATGGGTATAAGAATGGGCAAATGTATGGAGGGATGGGTAGGTAGGTGGATACATGGATGAACAGACAAGTAGAGACTAACTAAAGTTTGTTGATTTGGTCTCCTGTGAAGGAAATGGGCATTCTTGAGTGCAGGGACAGTCACGCAGCAATTGTCTCCCGTGCTCTCTGCTGGCTGTGCTCCTGGGCCCTCAGCACCAGCACACTTGCCCCCCCCAGCCCCCCACCATCAGCGGCACTGCAGCCCTTCTCTTGCCAAGACACATTCATCCCCTTACTGCCTTCTTGCTGTGATTTAATGTCAGTATTTCCTTTTGGAGCCTTTTTCACTGAGTCAATGGTTGTTTCCCCAGGAGCCTTTTTTTTGCCAGCTGAGCCCCAGACAGCTTGTTGGAGGCCTTCAACTGGGCTGTCCGTGTGGGAGAGGGGAGGAGAGGAGAGGAGGGGAGGAGAGGGGAGGGGAGGGGAGGGGAATTGAGATGAGGGAAGCAGAGGGGAGGGGAGAGGAGGGAGGCCCCCCTGGGCAAGCTGAGGCCGTCAGTCACCGGTTATATTTGTTCTCACTTCCGTCAGGCCAGAGACCTGGAGATGGTTTTCCCAACCCACCGGCAACCTCAGACCGGCAGGGTCGTCTTGAGTGGGTATCGGCGACGCGCCCTGGCATGTGGGGGCCTGCTCGCGGGCACTTACGACCGAAGCGTGCTCGTCAACTGAGGTCCCCCAAGGTGCTAATTGTTACGACTTCCGACCCGCATCTCCACGAAAATGTTGAGATTTTTCTCTTTTCCACGACAGACCGGACTTCGGGTTTGCATTTCACGAGGCCTGTCTCAAGGGCTTCCACACTGTCTTGGAGCTCGCGTCAGCCGCGGAAGGACCGGGGAGGGGCCCCCATGTTCGCCCCCATCGTGGTGTCTCACGTCTCACCAACGGACCCGCAGGCGAGCCCCGCACGCGCCACCACAGCGAGCCAGCGCAGGGCTCCGAGAAAGCCCCCACAGCCCAGGACACCGTCCCGAGTGCCGGCTGTACCTGCGCTGTCCAGATCCCTGCCCCCGTCGCGTCACCCAGCTCCCCCTGCAGCCCAGGGAAGAGGAGAGAGACCGAGCCCCGAAAATGCCACACGAGAGACACGGGGGCACAGACGGGCGAGCGAAAAGCAGCAACCTGTCACCACGTGCTGGCACTGTGACCGGCCATCCGGTCCCGGGCCCTCACTGGCTCATTTACCCTGCTGTTCACCAAACACTCATCAGGCACCGACTGTGTGCCCGGGCCCCCTGACACGGGGACGGAACGGAACCCGCGGGGGAGAAAGAGGAAAGGATTCCGAGCTTGGGGCTGGCGGCCTGTTTGGGAGAACGCCCGTGCGCAGGAGGAAATTCCCAGCCACGGCCCCTCACCTGGGGTGACTCGAGGACACCAGACCGGGACCCCAGGCTCCGCCGGTGATGTTGGGACACCTGGCTCCCCTATACAGAGGGAAGAAACCGTGTTTCCGCCTGACTGCGCACCAAGCGCGCTCCGGGGGAAAGGGAGACCCAACTCGAGAAGAAAGCCCGGGTTGGAGCAGGAGGCCCTTGGGATCCGGGGACGGGCGTCATCCCCGGGTGGGGCAAAGCCACGCGAGGGTCCATCCGAGCCGCCCCCGGCCCTTTCTCGCCGAGTGGACCGCCCACCTCCCACTGCCCTGAACGCTTGGATCTGCGGCCCTTTGCACCGAGTCCTTCCAGCTCAAGTGCCCTCGGTAACACGAGCCCCCTTCTTCCTCTGGAGGTGTTCTTGCTGGCGTAGGCAGCGCCCTCAGCCACGTTCACATGCCCTACACTTTGGCTCAGGGTGGGGACACAGGGGACACGGCACCTGACAGAGGACGGTCCCCCAGTCCTCTGGTACTCATCACAAAAATCCGCAGAAAAGCCAGTAAAACCCAGAAGAGCCCCTCTCCACCGGCGTCAGGAGCCGGGAACCAGCTCCGTCGGTTAAGCGTCCAGCTTTGGCTCAGGTCACGATCTCACCGTTCGTGGGTTCGAGCCCTGCGTCGGGCTCTGTGCTGACAGCTGGGAGCCTGGAGGCTGCTTCGGATTCTGTGTCTCCTTCTCTTTCTGCCCCTCCCCTGCTCACAGTCTGTCTCTGTCTTTCTCAAAAGTAAATAACCATTAAAAAAAAATTTAAGAAGTACACCCCATCTGTGTGGAAGGGGAGAGAACAGTGAGGGGTTGTGTCTTTGTGAAGTGGAGCGAGAGGGCGCCTGCCCCCGACCAGGACGGAGGGGCCTCCTTGTAGTCCTGCCTCGGCCGAGTCCAGCCGTGGACCAGATAGAAGGCCGAGTGCAAACCACAGGAACAAAACCGTGCGGCACTAGCGTGAGGTCAGACCAGTGGCCGGAGGAAGGAACCCAGGAGAGATGGGCCCGGGCACCTGTGGGAACTTAGTCGGATGTGTGACACAGAGTGGGTCAGGTCACTTCTATGAGCCGCGAGGTCACAGGGGTCATAACCGCCGCCACCCGCCTCGTCCCCACCCCTCCCGCTGGGCCTGTCGGGGTGAATTGGGCCTCGTTCTGGAAGGGGCTTTGCAAACGTGTGTCCGCCCAGCAGAGCCGGGAGGTCAGACGACGTGACCGAGCCCCTGCTGTACCCAAGCCTCTCGCGGTTCATCCTCAAACAGCGAGGAGACACTCGCCTCATCCCCGCCTCATAGACCAGGAAGCCGAGTCTCAAAAAGGTGAGGTAATTAGACGCCACGATCACACACAGGACTGCCTGGCCCCAAGGCCCTTGGGGCTCCTGCACTCGGACGCACTGACAAGCAGACGGAAAGCGGACTCTGAACCCGGCGGCCTGGGGAGGGCCACGGCCACCCCACCCCTCCCGGCCTGGGCAGGGCCCCCAGCACGCTCCCGACCGGGGTGGGTGACTCATTTTTGAGTCACAAAAGCAAATAGAGCCTCAGATGTTTGTCTGGGCCGAGCAGAGCCCTTTTGGGGGTGGGGAGGGGCGCTGTGCAGGGTGACGGCTCTCGGGGACATGAAGCGGGGGTCCCGGCCCTGCTGCTTTGTCTTCGCTGCATCCTGACGCCCAGCGAGTGACCACCTCCTCACACAGCACAGCTTTCCTCCCCAACAGCTGGCGGGGGGACGCGGATAGAAGGCCGTGTGTTCGTGTCCCTGGAGCGGAGTTGGCCGGAGGTGCTCCCGGAGCACGGCAGCACCTGTCGTTCCTCCGGGAGCCTCGGCCGCCAGGGAAGGCCTCCCCTGGGCGCGGCGGCAGCCCCCTCGGGCCCACCCCTGCCCCTCGCCCGCTCCGCGTCCGTCCTCCCTCAGCCGCCAGCCGGCCGGCCCCAAATGCTGCTCCCGGCTTACATTCTCCCTCTGCTCCTGGTCTGGGAACAAGTCCCCTGCCCGATCCGCAAGGCCCTGCACCCAAGTTTGCCAGAGAGAATGCAGGATGCCGGGTTCAACTGGAATTTCAGATAAACAACAAATTTAAAAAAAAAAATTCTTTTTTAGTATAAGTATATCCTAAGCAATATTTGGGATATACTTATAGCAAAAAATTTATTTGGCGCTCACCTAAAATTCAAATGGAACCCCGCGTCCTGTATTTTTATTTGCTAAATCTGGCAACTCGAAGGCACTCCTTTACGACTTCGCCTTCCCGGCCCATCTCCCGGCGGTTTTCTCCCACCCTGCCCCGTGTCTGTTCTGGAACTTACCACGCCCCACCCACCACAGGGCCTGTGCCTCATCCTTGCTCACTTCCACTCATCCTCCAGACCTGAGCTGAAATGTCACTTTCCCAGGGCATCCCACCGGCCTCCCTGAGCAAATCGAGTCCCTGCCTTGTGCCCACGGGACGCCGCCCCCACCCCCACCCCAGCGCAATCGGCGGCGTTCCCCCCTGGTACGAGGGTGAGGCTCCCGTCCAGACCCCTGGCCAGACGCCCGCTCTGCAAAGGCAGGGCCTGTCTGCCTTGTTTGCTGCCGCGGCCCCGGCACCCGGCGCGGTGACGGGCACACTGGACGCCCGGAAAACAAGTGTCCAGTGACCCAAAGCGCCCGACTCAGAAGCAGGGCGGCTGCGCTGCTGTGGAAACCCGCCCGGGTCCACGGCCAGCGTCCGCGGTGTCTCGCGTGGGCCGAACAGCTTCGCCCCGCTTCTCGTCTGTCCTGGCGGTGGCTCGGAAGCAGAGCCCACGTAGCAGAGCCGGCCCGGGGAAACCGAGCGCCAGGATCCGGAATAACGCAGCCCCTGCGTCGGCTTTTCAAGCTTCACTTTCCGGGCAGGAAATAAGAGGCTTTCCCAGAGCTAACCGCCCGGAGGAGCGAGTCGGGCTGGAGCGCTGGCCCGCCCCGGCTTGGCTTCCTTATTCCGCGGGCTCCAGAGACGCCTGTGAGGATGGTGGTGGGACCCAATTTGGACCCGGCGCTGTAGAAACGCACCTCTTTCCTCATTTATGACGAGTCCCGCGGCACCAGGCCCCGAAGACGGGAAAACGGAGCTGGCGGGGGTCGCCTCCCCAAGGACGCGCAGCTGGTGAGTAAGAGAACCAGCTGGAACCCGGTGCTAGAAAAGTTCTCTCTTCCCCTTCTGCTGCCAAGAACCAGCTAGGAGAGAACAGGACGCTGGAAGGGCCCTGGCGTGCAGACAGAGGGCTCCCACGTCCCGTAACCACTGAGCGATTCCCCGCCCAGTCATTCAGCACAATGATGAAACCCAAGCGTGACGTGCAAAGCAAACAGCGGAAGGTTCTGGACAGTGAACAGAAGCGGATCTTTGGGGGAGGAGGGGGCTGGGCAGGGCGAATCCTCACCTCCGCAGCTTCTGGCCTGAGGCTCAGTGCCGTCGGCACAGCGCAGGACACGAGACGAGAGGGGTACCGGGGGGACCTGGTCTTTCCGGCCCAGGGAAGCAGAAGACAGAAACTCGTGGAGCACGGCCGCTGGAGACAGCAGGGGCTCCTGGACAGGAGAGATTCAGAGAGGAGGTCCCCAAATCTTCCGTCCGCATCTCTGATGGACCCCTGACCGCACCTGGAACAGACTCAAGGCAGCCCAGGTAAGATAAAGACGTAAGCTGCTGCTGCGGCCGCCTCCCCGGAAACAGGAGCTTGGAGTTCAAATTCAGACACATCGCTGCCCGCTCAGACACAAGACACAGCACTCATCGGTGCAAAATAACGAAATCCCCGCATCTTCACGATTCGGCATTCACTACATCCAGGTGTGTTCAGTTGCCATTGCTGATGTAAGAATCTTCCGCAAACTTAGTTGCTTGAAAACCACGGTTACTCTCCCGTAATTCCACATGTCAGAAGTCAAAAGTGGGGCAGGAGAGCTGGCTCCTTCTGGAAGCCCCCTTTTGTGGATTCTAGAGGTTCACGGCCCCTCCTGGCATCACTCAGACTTCTGCTCCCGTAGCCACACCCCCCTATTGTAAAGACCCTCGTCATCACACTGGGGACACTAGGACAGTCCAGGACAATCTCCCCATCTCAAAATCCTGACTCACACCTGCCAGGTCTACTCGTGATGCAAGGTTACACGCGGGTCCTGGGGAGGAGGACTCGGACACCTTTGGGAGTGGAAGGGACACTATTCTACCTATCACACCAGAGTATAACCCCCAAATTACCCAACAGACCAAAAAAAAAAATCAGAAACGGAAGAAATTCTCAAGAGAAAATGAAGTCAACCAAGATACATCCCAAGGTGAACCAGACATTGGAACTAGAACACGGGGCTCGTACCGCAGCGGTAGAAAGGGCTCTCACAAAGTTGCATGTGCTCGTGGCTAATGAAAAGATAGGAAATCTCGGCAGAGAATCAGGAACAATTAAAAAAAGAGGGGGGGGGGCACCAAATGGGAGTTCCAGAACTGAAAACTACGATATCTGAACTGAAAAATCCAAGGGCTAGGCTTGGAACAGTCGAATGGAGAAGTCTGAGGACAGACTCAATGAACTTGAAGATGGAATCACAGAAACTGTTTAATGTGGAGATGACAGGGATTTAAGCATAAAGGAACGGAGCCTCAGGAACCCATTCAAACGGCGTTATAGAGTCTCGCATACGCGTAAATGGAATCCTAAACGGAGAGGAGGAAGAGAATGGGACATAGGTAATATTGGGGGCAACAAGGGTCAGAATGTTTCCAAATTTGGTGACAAACAGAAAAGTATGAGGGCACCTGGAGGGCTCAGTCAGTTGAGCGTCCAACTTCAGCTCAGGTCATGACCTTGCCGTTTGTGAGTTCGAGCCCTGTCTGGGACTCCACGCTGACAGCTCAGAGCCTGGAGCCTGCTTCGGATTCTGTCTGTCTGTCTCTCTCTCTCTCGAAAATGAATAAACATTTAAAAAAAATTTTTTAAAAAGCCAGAAATGTACTGATACAAGATACTCAATGAACACCAAGCAAAGTCAAAGAATCCCAGCGCAAAGCACACGGTAGCGGAACTGTCGAAAGCCAGAGTAGACACCACAGCCTAAAAGCCACTCGGGAACTTAGCGCACTGCACTACACGCAGGGCAACGATGAGCCAGCTGACGGCCGACTTCACATCAGAAATCATGGCGGCCAGAAGGTAGGCAACAGTGCCTTTCCAGTGATGATAGTTGAAAGGAAAAACCTGTCAACCAAGAATTATATATCCAGTGAAAATATCCTCTGAGGAGGAGGGCAAAGTAAACACATTCTCAGACAGAAGAAAACAGGGGGCACTTGCTGCCGGCGGGTCTTCGCCACATGAAATGCTGGAAGGAGCGCCTCTTCCCGAAGGGAAATGACGCCCAATGGAAACTCGGATCCTCAGAAAGTAGCCAGGTTATGTACGCCGGCGTCTGCAAGAATTGTCTTCTTTTTTCCTCTTAAAAACCACAGAACCGTTTAATGGAAGAAATATGACATCGTCTTATGGGGTCTAAGATGTGTGTACGTGAAAAGTAAAATACGTGTGTATATGGAATACATAAACTATAACATAAGGATGTCCCAATACAAACTTACACAATTATAAGGTATCTACACTTTACACAAACTTGTACAATATTAACTGGAACTGGAGTATGAAAAGTGAAGGATATATATTCTAATCTCTACAAAAACCATTAAAAAATAATGCAGGGGCACCTGAGTGGCTCAGCCGGTTAAGCGTCCAACTTTGGCTCAGGTCACGATCTCATGGTTCCAAGAGTTCAAGCCCCGCGTCGGGCTCTGTTCTGACAGCTCGGAGCCTGGAGCCTGCTTCGGATTCTGTGTCTCCCTCCCTCCCTGACTCCAGCTTTGCTGCAGAAGGGGAGTCTGCACCGTCAAAGGGGGTCTTCCCCTCCTGGCTCTTTCCTACCTGTGCCCGTATCTCCTCCCGCACCTTCCCACCTGGCTCTGCCCCCCAGGGTAGGGATGCAGGGAGCAGAGCAAACAGCCCTTACCGGCCGTGGTCACCCAGCCCCTCTGCCCTCTTGGACGCACAGAGATCTAGCCCGATTCTGCCTGGTGGCGCTTTGGAGTCACCCCCGTCCACCTGTTGGGGGTCTAACCTGCAATCCTACAGAGGGTCCGCGTGTCTTCACTGTAACCAGGAAAGCCCGGGACACCCCTAGCTTCTTTCTTGGGAAGCCTGCATTCTGACCTCCACCCCAGGCGGCCTATCATTTGGGGGCACGAAACGGCCCACCCTGGCCCTGGTGTACGTGGGTCACTGTCTAGGCCCCGGGACAAGCTCAGAAGCACGACTTACACTCCAGCCTCGCTGGGATAGGTGGGGCAGCCCCTCAGCTGCGCCCAAACCTCCACCACCCGCTGGGCTCTGCTTGCCTCATAAATCCTGCCACGTCACGCGTACCCTCGCCCCCGGGCCCACGGCAAGGAACTTGAAACTAAAAGTCTGGAACATCGCTCCCCACACGGTAGCCGCTTGCCGCCTGCGGTGGGTACGTCTGCGGGTGGCTCCCCTGATACGAGATAAAACGGAGACTTGGGGTCCTCGGTTGTACTGTCATAGGCACCCACAGCCCTCGTGGCTGCCAGCTGCCGTGTTAGCGGAGACAGCGCTCTCAGTACCAGAAGGTTCCACGGGGCGGCCTTTGCCCAGCGCTCAGGAAGGGCGGCAGCCAGCAGGCCCCACGGGAGGAGGATGAAGGCACTGGGCAGCCAGGTGTCTGCGTGCACGCGGCCATGCTCCCTCCGGCCACAGTCAGGGAGCAGGCGGGTCCCGGAAGTCTGGTCCGGCCACAGCAAGCCTGCCGCCGCGTGAGCTTGGAACCCCTGCCTTCCGCCAGACGGAAGGGATCACGGGTGAGACACGAAAACCCAGAGGAGAGATGTGTGATCTCCCCTCCGGCCCCTCAGTCACACCATTCACACAGACGTGGTTTAGGACGGCAGCCTATGTCTCCTTCCTGAGGGCTGACTGAGCCCGCATCCTCACACGACAGCAGCTGCTCTCCCCGCCAGCCCGCGTCTGCGATGGCTGGGGGCGTCAGCGGGCACTGGGCCGCGGCTCCCCTGACCGATGACACCGGCCTCGGGGTGATGGGCTGCGTGCTGGGGTCCCCGCGGCCATTAACCTATTTACCACGTAGCAGCTGGGAGCGCGAAGGGGACCCGGATCGGAGGCAACCTGGACAGGGGTCCCGGCTGGGCCACTCAGCTGCGGTGGGTAACCCGTGTGTCGTCTCTGAGACTCAGGCGCTTCCTGTCTGGCGGGGGTTCTCGCAAGTCCCGCCTCGGCAAGCCCGTGGTGCGGACGCCAGATGAGATGACACGGGAAAGACACCCACCCGCCTGAGTCCTTAGCGGACAGGTAGATGTCGCCCGAGCTGTCCCAGCGGAAGGGTGGTTCGTGTGTGGCCACTTGTCCCCCGAGGGGTCCCCGAGGTCCAGAATACAGCACCGCTACTTTGAACGTACACATTCAGATCTTCTAGAACATTCCCCCCCAAGCAGACACCTTCCTCGTGGAGGAAGCCGTGTTGGGGAGAGGACGTGGGTTTGGCATCACACAGCCCGGTGACTCTGGGTGGGTCACCTCCCCTGTGTCCCAGTCCCTTCAGTGATGGTGACAATAGCCCCTCAGGGCAGAGCGGGGGGTCACCTCTAGATGGTGGTGCTTACCTACAGAATTTCCCCAGAGCTTTCCTGCAAGAGGTACCTGGCGGAGAGGTAGCCTTTTGGCAAACTTGCCCAAGAAAGTCCCCAGGCTGAGCCCCACGGAGGGCACTTGGCGTCTGCTCTCTAACCGAATCTGCAGCAGAAAGCGCCTCGAGCCGGAGAGGGTCTGGCCTCGCGAGGACGTGCGTGCACCTGGCGAGCGCGGGTCGGGTGTGGCGACCACGCCACGGAAGGATTCGAGGTGAGGGGTCCATCCGTGGCGGCTCGAACGAACGTCGCCAACTCATCCCGCTGCCACGCGGCCCCGCCTTCCTCTCCTCGAGTGGGGCTGACCTTGGCGGCTTGCTCCCAGCAGGGGGATACGGTCGAAGTCTCCGGGGCATAAAGTCTCGCTCTCTCTCCTGTTCTTTCTCTCGGATCACTCGGTCTCGGATAAGATGTGCCCCGTCGTAAGGACGCTCCGACGTCCCGTGGTGGGCGGGGTCCTCGTGACGCGGACCGGAGGCCCCACGCCGCCCTCTGTCTCGTGAGCCCCCGGACCCTCCGGCCCGGACGAGCCTTCAGACGGTGCTGCCCCAGCCCACGTCCTGGCTGCAGCCCCACAGGGGACCCCCCGCCAGACCCCCCCATGTAGGTGTGACCTACCCCAACCACAGGGTGGTTTGGAGCCACTGAGCTTGGGGAAGCTTTGTCGTCAGACAGCTCTAGAGAACTAACACGGCCTTCAGGTGATCGGATGAATGAGTGTTGGTTTTGTTCTTACGTGGTTTTTTTTAAATTTTTAGTGTTTATTTATTTTTGAGAGAGCTAGAGCGAGCAAGGGAGGGTCAGAGAGAGAGGGAGACAGAGGATCCAAAGCAGGCTCCGCGGGGACAGCAGGGAGCCCGACGTGGGGCTCGAACCCATGAACCATGAGATCATGACCTGAGCCGACTGAGCCCCCCGGACGCCCCAAGTTCTTACATGTTAACGAGAGACTTAACGTGAAGAGAAGTGTCGTGGATGCTACCGGCGGCCTACGAGTTGCTCCCGCCTCTTTCCTCTTTCCCAACAGAATCTTACTTCCGTTCAGGTATCTCCGGGGCTCCTCCGTTCTTGGGGAAAGCGGACTCGGCCGTTGGCCTCGCTAAGCCAGTCACGATCATCGCATCTCTCCCGCCAGGCGCTGGCTTACTGCGTGTGAAGGAAGCCTGAGAACAAAGCCAACTCGCGAAGGGGGGCGAAGCCAAGAGCCTTGCGGCCTGATGGAAGCAGGGCCTGGATCGCGCCGTGCCTGAGCCCGCCCTCGGGGCCTCCCACTATGTCAGACACCAAGTCTCTTTTGTGACTGAAGTCCCGTTTCGGGTTTCCTTCCACGCGGGCCGCTAAGCAGGTCTCTTCCCTTCATGTAACAAAGGTCTACTGGGCAGCCACCCTGTGCCACAACGCCAGGATCCTCATGGCTGAAGGAGACAGACCTCAGACGCGCACAGTCCGTGGGGCCCTAGATGCCCCTCAGCCTTTCCCAGCATAACCGAGGGTGAGAGCCCAAAGCCACCCCACTGACCCTGACCACAGCCAGGACCAAAGTTCATGGCCGTGAAGGGGACGTAAGACCAGAAACAGCCCGAGTCGCCTACTCAGCCCGCGCTGTGCTGGCGGCGGGGACGCAGACGTGGGTCAGCCCCTGAGAGCCCCAAAGGAAAGACTGACGAGAGGGGCCGCAGGGGCGTCCAGGTCCTCGCGTCTCCGAGCACACACTTCAGAACCAGACGGTCCTGGGTCCCCCGGCAGCTTCTGCCATCCGCCGGCATGAGACCCTGAGTAGACGGTCTAACCCCACCGACCCCAGTCTTGTCGGTCAGCGGGCGCTGAGAGTGGGCTCTGCCCAGGGCGACATCGTGAGGTTGAAACAGCCCCGGGGGGGCTGTGGGAAGGCAGGGGTCGGGCCGTAGAGCCCGAAGGCGCAGGTGGAATCGCCGAGGTTTACGATGTGGGGGGACACAGAAGGGCTCGACTCTGGGCAGACGACACGTGTCCGCGGCCGCCCACCGGGGCTCCTGCGTTTGGGCCAACACGGGTGGCACACCCCCGCACGCGGCGGGAATGAGAGAGCCAGGCCAGGGCGAGTGTGGACAGGAGCGGGGAGTGAACCTGCTCAAAGGGGTGAGCGTGAGCGGCACGGGCACTTTGGAAGATCCCGTGGCAGGGCCTGCCGCAGCTCGGTGTTGCCCCGCCAGCTGTCCCCGGGCCTCCGGGCGGCACCATGGGGAAGGGCTGGGGCCCCGCACGCGCCTCGACGGCGGGCGTGGTGAGCACACTGTAGTCTGTCCGTGCCGCGGAATGCTGCCGAGCTTCTCAGCCTGGCCCGGATCCCTCTCTGCCGGGGGACATCTGGGCGCCGTAGAGGCTGCCAGCATCCCGGCCTCTCCCCCTAGGACGCCAGTAGCCACCCACCCCGTGGGGACCATCCAAAATGTCTCTGGATGTTTCCCAATGGCCCCTGGGGAGGGATCACCCCCCCCAGCTGAGAACCATGACAAGAAACCGGCAGGGAGGGTGGAAGGGGGGAAGGGAGGGGGGAGGAAGGGAGGGAGGGGAGTAGGGGGAGGGAGGGAGGGGTGTAGGGGGAGCCAGCCTGCGTGCAGACGCATGGATGGATGGATCGATCTCCGAGACACGCGGAGCCAAAGAAGCGAGACGCCGGAAGGGCCCCAGAGGCGTGCGGCTCCGTGTGTGCGCAGCTCGAGACTGGGCGATGACTGTGATGGTGATTCGGTCGGAACTCTGTTTCCCCGGGGAGGGGTCCCGGCCTGGGAAGGGGCCTGAGGGTGCTCTGGGGTCTGGGAGAAGCTTCCACGGCGGACACACACGTGAAAATTCATCAAGCTGCACAAATAGAATTAATTAAGTTAACTCGGGGTTTGTTAGACCTCAGTTAAAAGGTACTTACAGAAGGGATGCCGCAGGCCTAGCCGGCTGTCCCCTGGGGCCGCCTCTTCGTCCCCTAGCCCGCCCTTGGGCCATCCCCACCTGAGAACGTCCCTCCTCCCGTCCCCCTACCCGCCTCTGGGGGGTGCAGCCCCGACCCAGACCCACGCACCGCAGCTC
Organism: Paguma larvata; assembly: GCA_030068075.1. NCBI lineage: Eukaryota > Metazoa > Chordata > Mammalia > Carnivora > Viverridae > Paguma > Paguma larvata. The sequence continues at coordinate 44,326,301 of CM057844.1, read as the reverse complement.
AGGGCTCCCAGCTGACAGGGGGGCAGGACGGGGGGGGGGGGGTGGACACACAGCTCGGGGCTGCAGACCCCTCCCAAATCCCCCCCCATGAGCTCTGTTTAGCCCACTTGGGCCCCCTTGGGGGGGGCTGTCCTCCTGGGGGGGAAGGGGGGTGTCACCCCTTGTTTTCGGCAGTCCCAGACCAAACCACGACTGCCCCTGGTGTGATCCGACACCAGCTCAGGGGTCCCTGAGCAAAGGGGGCTCTCTGGCCCCATCGGGAAGAACCAGGCAGGACCAGCACACCGCACGCAACATCCCTTTGTCTGCGAGACACGCGGAGCCCGAGTCCGCTCCGGGTCAGAGAGCCCCAGTCTGGCCGAACACTGTTGGCCGAAACAGCCCTGAGCCCACAGACATTCAAGGGCGGGGACAGACAGACGCCTGTCTGCCAAGGGCAGAGAACGTAGGGATGTGGGTGGAAGTCTCCTCGCCCATCGCCGGGGCGCCGAACAGCTCGAGGCCCGTCTACACGACAGAACAGCAGGCGAGGGGCCGAAGGCAGGAGGCAGCGGTGCGGCGACAAGACGCGGTCGCGCATGGTGCGGGCTTCGGGGGGGGGGGGGAGGGCAGGCGAGGGCAGAGCAGAGGCCACGGTCTGTGCTGTCACAGGTGTGCAGGGAAAGAGGCTGGAGACGCAGCCTGTGCCTCTGCGTGCAGGCGGCCTCTACGGGGACGCTCGAGGAGGAGGAGGAGCGGGAAGGGGTGAGGGACCAGCCGGGAGGACGCACGCTTCCTGAGCACTCTCGATCACTGCACACAACCTTGCTGCTTTTCTTTTTAATTTTTTTTTTACATTTATTTATTTTTGAGAGACAGAGAGAGACAGAGCATGAGTGGGGGAGGGGCAGAGAGAGCGGGAGACACAGAATCCGAAGCAGGCTCCAGGCTCCGAGCCGTCAGCACAGAGCCCGACGCGGGGCTCGAACTCACAGACTGCGAGATCATGACCTGAGCTAGAGTCGGCCGCTCCACCCACGGAGCCCCCAGGCGTCCCAAGTGCACAATTTCTCTTTACTGAGGGTCTGTATCATCGGCTCAAGGAAAACATCTATAAAAATTAAAAATCAGAGAAGAATCAGATGACCATGCCTGTGGAAAGATGCGGAGACTTGGTTTCGAAGCTCACTTGCTTCGCTTACTGGGCACAGCACGCTCCCGCTGAGAGACAAAACAAAACAATGAACGCTCACAGCCGCGCCCCCTGCAGGTCCGGAAGGACGCGCACCAAACTGTAGGGAAGTTGTTGTCTTTTTTTTACCCCCATGCTTCTAGATTTTTAAATTTGTTTTATGATGAAGGTCTTTGCAAAATGCTTATGAAAATGTTTTGAGGGTAAGAAAACATATCAAGCAAGAGGCATCATCGTACAATGTGATTTGCACTGAGGGGAAGCCCGGGGCGGCCAGAAGCTGGAAGAGGGCCGCTGAGGTTGCTGGCAGTCAGGGAAGGCTTCCTGGAGAAGGAGGCATCTGAGTGCTCTGACCATGTCTTCCCTTGAGTCATGGAGGAGTGCCCCAGAAGGGACCTCTCGTGCTCAGTGTCACCTGCTCTCTGCCCACCTGGCTGTGCCTGCCTCTCCTTCCCCAGTCAACACCACTGACCACTGCTGGGCCGGGATGGACCGAAGGAGCCGTTTGCCTGCATCGGAGCTCTGGCTTTACTTGCCCCTCTTTTCCCCCCGCTCTGGGCATCTGCTTCCTTTAAAATAATGAATTCACACGGGTTCCTAATCACTACTCTGTGCCCAGTGCTGCTAGAGCGCGTTATTCACCCGAACTTCCTACTGTGATCACCGTTCCAATCTGCAGATAAGAAAACAGAGGCACAGAGAGGTTGCGGGGCTTGCCCAAGGCCACACAGCTGGAAAGCGGCACAGCCAGGATTTGGAGCCCACGCAGACCCTTACCCTCTCGCCGGGCCGCCGGTCCTTCCTTGCGCCCATTCTCCCCTCGCCCACACCTGCCCTCCCCCCCGCCCCTCCCCGAAGCCTTTCCCCGGCTGCATGTCTGCGTCTCTCCCCACCTTCCCTCCCTCACGGCAGGCCTGGTGTCGAGGAAGGTCGGCTTCTCGCGGACGAAGCGCATTTCGGCCGCTCAGCTTCCTGAGGCCGAGCCACCTCTCCAACCCTCGAACATTTATTTATCTCCCTCGGGTCCCTCCGGAGAGTTCTATGTAGCCGACACGCACATCCGAGCCGGGCAGCCGCATCGCAGGAGCCCAGGGACTCGGCCCTGCCAGCGCGGGGTGGGGACCCGGGAGACCGGCGCGGCCGTCCAGCCCCTCGGAGCCAGGCCCGGCCGGCCAGCTGCGCTTCCGGCCGGTGGAACCTGCCGCGCGGAGCCTCGTTGTAATTAATTCCGCGTCTCAGGCGGCCGGGGCACGTGGGCTCGCTTCTGTCTGATTCGGCGGCGAAGCCGGAGCAGATCCCAGTTTGCTTTCTAAGAATAGAAGCGGGAGATGGGGGAGGGCGGAGGCCGGGATCTAAAAATGAATTTGCAGCCCAGAGCAAAACAACCGGGTGGGGAGAGGGGAGAGGGAAGCGGCGCCCAGGCCGCCCGGCGGGGGGCTGTCTGCCGGTCCCCTGGCTGCCCCCCCCCGCCCCCGCCCCGCCTGGCCCGCTGCCCGACTGTCTGGCGGGGACGCGGGTGGGGGAGGCGCTGCTCGCCCGGGGACGCCCATGGGAGTCTGCGTTTTTGTTTTTTTTTTCCGGGGCTGGTTGGTTCTTCCCAGGAGGGAGACCGGAGGGTGACTCGCGGGCTGGCAGGCTGGGCGTGGGGGGACAGGGGTGCAGGAGCGCCCCAGATGTGGCGCGGAGTTTCGGGGATTGGGGACCGAATTCTGGGGGGGGTCGAAGGAAGGTTGGGCCATCGGTGAACCTCCGCCCCCACCTGGGAAGGTGAGAGAGAAGAGGAAGCCCGAGCTTCAGGGGGACGCTGAGGAGTTGACCGGGTGGCCGGCCTGCTTAGCGGCTGATGAGAACTGAGTCCGTAAGGACGACGACAAAATGACGGAGATGTCACGCCCTCCGTCACTGCCCCAGAGATTTACCCAAAATATCTCGTTTGAGCCTCCTGACAGCCGTGTGCGGTGTCAGCTGTCCTTGCCCCCATTCTTCTGACGAGGACACTGAGGCCTGGGAGTTTGCACCACGTCCAAGGTCACGCGCTGGGGGAGATGCTCCCCGCCCCCGGGTCAGGACACGGGTGGGCCTCCGGCACGGCACGGGCCAACCTCCGCAGCAGCGTGTCCCCGAGAACTCATTCCCCTGCGCCGGTCCACCGTGAAGGCCTGGCCCGTGTCGCCGGGGCGGGGGTCCGGGCGGGTGTGGGGCTATGAGGGGTCTTTGGATCCCCCAGCAAATAACACGCTGCCAGGAGGAGGGTCTCCGCGTTCTCTTCCAAGCTTTCCAACGAGATCTCTGACGGACGAAGTCCGTGCCGGGCACCGGCTGGTCCCGAACGCCCCCTCCCCCACACTCGCCGGGCCCCGTTTTGAGTCACGGGAGCAGGCGAGCCCCCGCCTCGAAGTCACTGACACCGTTTCCTTCTCTGTGTTTATTTCTTTACGGAAAGTGACTCAGTTTTCCCTGTTAACGGAGCGAGACAGAGTTCACTTTTAAGATAAACTCGGTTTTCCAAGTAAGCCGAACACTTTAGAGACAAAGACTGAAATATTTATGCATGAGATGGCAAGATGTCTAGGGCTGGCATCAAAATAATCCCAGGGGGGTGGGCAGCGAGTGTAGACGCGGAAGAAGCGAGATTGGCCAGGAGCTGAAATTGTTTGAAGCTGTCTGAGGGGCATTATGTTATACCTGCAGTATACTAGAAATAATTTTAATATAACTCTATACGTGTTTTAGATATAATTTTGTATGTTCTAAGTTATAAATAATGATATATTAAATTATATACATCACGCATTTCATATATTTAAATAATTATATATAATATTATATTTTACATTATATGCGGTATAGATACACTGAGCTATATTATTCAAGCTACTTTTGTTAAAATTCTCCGTAATAAAAAGCGTTTTCTAAGGCTGGGTAAAAATATTTTTAAGTTTATTTATTTTGAAAGAGAGAGAGAGGAAGAACTCACGAGCAGGGGAGGGGCAGAGAGAGAGAGAGGGAGAGAGAGAGAGAATCTCAAGCAGGCTCTGCACTGTCAGCATGGAGCCCGACTTGGGGTGCGAACTCACAAACCGTGAGATCACGCATGACCTGAGCCCAAATCGAGAGTTAGATGCTTGGGGCACCCGGGTGGCTCAGTCGGTTAAGCATCTGACTTCGGCTCACGTCATGATCTCACCGTTCATGAGTTCAAGTCCCGCCTTGAGGCTAGGAGCCTGAAGCCTATTTTGGATTCTGTGTGTGTCTCTCTCTCTGCCCCTCCCCCACTCACATTTTTTCTCTCTCTCTCTCTCTCTCTCTCTCTCTCCCTCCCAAAGATAAAACTTAAAAACCATTTTAAAAGATTAAAAAAAAAAACGAGTTGGACGCTTAACGGACCGAGCCACCCAGGCGCCCCGCTGTATAAAAACTGTGTAGGTAAGTTGTCGTAAAGAAAGCGGTTAAGTAACGGTGCCAGTGGTACCAGACAGGGCACAAGTCACGACGATGAGCGAGCGAGCAAGCGTGTGGAAAGCCGGTACGCCGCATTCCCCACGTTTCCAGGTTGATTTTCCTTTCTTTGGGAAGCAGGGGTGGCGAGAACCCCTGTTCCCTTCTCGGAACTCCTCCCTCTGACTGCATGGTAGACCGCTGCTGAGGCCGGTGGTCTGATGGTGTCTGTGAGACCTGGGGGGGGGGCAGTAATGCCTTTTTATCTTTTCCCTCCAATGATGAGGAAGTGTGGTCTCGCTGGCATGAGTCCCATCTGGACACGGAGACGCACCAGGGGTAAAGAGGCCCGACGGACGGAAGGGGGTGCAGCGGGGCTCCCCCCCAGGCCACGCGGCGGGCCCCCCCAGAACCTCGTGCTCAGAGCTTGGCGGGCCCGCTGGGAGTGCGCCCCCTCAGCGCGCCCGGGGGAGACCCTGAGGGGCTCTGGGCTTTGGTCGTTGGCCGGAAGGGACTGCACAGAGCAGAGGCCACGAGGGACTTCACGGGCCCCACCCGAAGTCCCACACCTGCACCCCGGCCCCCTGGGGCCTCGCCTGAGCGGCGCTCCAAACCACAGACACCGGCAAAGTGTCCCCGGTCTCACGGGCATCCGCGTATCCGTGCACTCGTTCGTTAAGTTCTTCCATGATTCCTATTTTATTTTTTTGAGAGAGAGAGAGAGAGAGAGAGAGAGAGAATCCAAGCAGCCTCGGCACGGAGCCCAACGCCCAGCTGGCTCCCACAACCCTGGGGCCCTGACCTGAGCCGGAATCAGGAGCCGGGCCCTCAACCGACGCAGCCACCCAGACGCTCCATTCATTAAGTTACTCAGCGAACGCTTATTCAGTGCCTCCTGTGTCCTGGGGATTGTTCTAGAAGCTGAAAATGCAAGAAGGATGAGATCACTTCCCAGGACTCCTCACGCTGCCAGATTAGGAGAACGGTCTCCTTACCTCCATTTTCAGACGGGGAACCTGAAGTGGTCCCCGAGCAGGGGCAGGGGTGCGAAGAGAAGGAAACCCGACCTACCAACAGCATAGCCGACCTCGACTGAGCCCTGACTCCATCCTGTGGCCCGGCCTGTCCCCACGTAGTGGTGCAGGCAGTGGACGCGCCGAGCTAGGAGTGGCTAGGGACTTGCCGAGGTCCCCAGGCTGCCGTGTGAGCGGCCAGGCAGTAATTCCAATCCCGTGGACTCCTGGCCCCCGGGCCGAGCCCTGTGTGCCACACATCGGCGACTCGAGAATGGGCCTGCCAGTCTCGTGCCCCGACGACCGCTTGGTAACCGAGAAAACCAACACACAGATAGACAGGAACCCAGGGATGCCCGGGGTGGCTGGGGGGGTCGGGGGTCCGACTTCCACTCAGATCACGATCTCACAGTTAGTGAGTTCGAGCCCCGCATCAGGCTCTCCACTGTCAGCGCAGGGCCTGCTTCAGCTCCTCCGTCTCCCTCTCTCTCTGCCCCTCCCCTGCTGGCTCCCTCTCCCCCCGCCCCCCCCATCCCTCCTCCATTTGTGCGTTTTCTCTCTCTCTCTCTCAAAAATAAATGAAAATTTAAAAATAAAAGAGGAAACAAACACTCCTCCGAAGGCAACGCGTGCTTGCAGTTTCCAAACACAGTGACGTCTTCGCCCTGCGTTGCCCAGAGTGGCCATCAAGCCGCGCGTGGCCGCCAAGCCCTTGAGACGCGGCCAGTCCCCCGGGAGACGTATCCTTCTTACTTGGTCACACATCGGGATGAGAATATTCTGGATATATTTGGTCAAACATACCTTTTAAAGACATCGTTAACACGACTGTGGCCCGCTTCTACTCTTTCTAACGTGATTGCTCGAAGTTTTTAATCGCCCGTGTGTCTAAGTCCGTTTTCTGGGCGGAGAAACCAAGGCCGCAGCGAGGGCCAGCTTCCGGGCAGTGCGACCCACCGGGTGGCGCCCGCTGGGCAGTGCTCAGAGACGCCCCGCGCCCGGCCCAAGGCCACGCTCCCGCCACCTCCAGATTCGCAACTCGAGAACGAGGGGCCGGGGGCCGGCGTCCTGCGCTGGTTCAGGGCAGAGGAGCCAAGCCGTCCACGCGGTCCGGCGGGACCGCAGCAGCCGGGACGCCAGGCCCCTGAGGCGCCCCCTGTGCTGTGTGGGATCTGGGACCGAGAGTAGCCCGCGGGACGCACCTGCCTCTGGGTCACCAGGGCCACCCCCGCACCCCCGCACCCCCTCTACCGCGTCCTCGGCGGTTCCCAGACCTGGTTCCTCTTTGCGAGCAGCCTGAAGTGGGCTCTCCTCTCGGACGCTCATGCCTACGTCCCCAGCCTTGCTGTTTAATTTTCCCAAACTGGGCACACCTCCTCTCAGCTCCAGAAGGCTCCTTGGAAACTTCCAGCCACCTCCTCACTCGTTCCTTGGGTAGAGAGACGTGGAGAGGCCTAATTGGAGCGTTTACGATAGGCGAGAGTCTTCGCGAGGCGCTGAAGAGGTTATTAACACCTTTTATGAACCTCATTGTTGAAAAGCCTGCCGTGCTTAATCATTTTAGCGCCATTAAATCAGCGTTCACAACAATCCTGCAACTTACACTCCAAAATGTCACCATTTGACAACACTCAGGAAACGCCCCGCCTCGCAAAATCCGGGCAGCGCAGGTGAGCCCCCGGCTGCCCCCACGAACACGCGTGCTCGGCTGGGCGGGCCCCACGCTTGAAGGGGGGGCTCCGAATATCCCCCCCCACCTGCCGCTTCCCGCACGCTCACCCGTCCCGAGAGCGCGCCTGGGATCCTGCTCGAGACCGTCCTCAGAAATCACTCGGGAGCTCCCGCCCCCCCCCCCTGAAGAACATGCTGTGGGGGGGGGGGGTGCCGAGATCACTAGGGCACCTGACCGGATGGATGGGGCAAGTCGAGGCCGGTTCCTCTCATCTTCCATGCTCGCCCGACAACAGAGACATTCGCAGAGTGGAAAGTGTGGCCTTTCTCCCCATGCCCGCTCCCAGCTCGGCTGCTGGAAAGCTGTGTGGCCTTGGGCGAGTGACCTCACCTCTCTGTGCCTTCATTTTCTCACTCGTCAGAGGGCGTCAGAAGAGCACCTGCCTTTACAGTCTTGTTGTAGAATCAGACGAGAGAATCTGTGCCTCAGCACAACGCTTAGCGCCTAGCTAACGCTCAATGAAGTCTACCACCTCCTAAACTCTGGGGCGGACGATTGGCAGAGGGGGGTGTATCCTTGCAGAGCTTGGGGCGCCCCCACAATACACCTGCGGGCGTGTTTCTCCGATTTTGTGTTTCTTCGTTGTTCAAGAAACCGAAACCGTCCTATTCACACCGGTGCACGCCTCCTCCCCGCTTCCGGTGCTTTTTCGTGAGGCGTTACGTCACGCAGAGCCTTCTACCTCCGTGTTTACTGATGGAGCAGAGTTTTTCTGAAAAGGGTTAAATGAGAAAGACTTGAGGCTTCGTGGGCCGTCTGGTCTCTGCTGAACTCGCTCCGCTCCGCCATCGTCGCTTGAAGGCAGCCGTAGGCCATATGGAAACACACGGCTGTGTTCCAATAAAACTTTATTTACAAAATCAAGCACTGGGCCACAGCCCCGCCCTGTGAAGGGCCCGCTTCGCCCCCCTCCCCCCGCCCCCGAGCGGCTCTGTTCTCACTCGTTCAGGTGCCTCTAACAGACCATTCCGGCGGTTTCCCAAATTTGACTTTTCAAACGATGCCTCGGGTGTCATGCTCAGATCGCTGGGCCCCCGTGCCTGAGGGGTGCATCTTCCTCCCGCTCGTATTGCCCAGGGATGGGGGAGATGCCCCTCCAATGTCACCGAGTCACACTTTTAAGGCATGAGGCGTACCCTGGTGCAAAGAGAAGATCAAAAGTCACCGCGAGGGACCGGTCGCTCCCGCTCTGTTGTTTCCTGGGCAAAGGCAGAAACGATTCTAGAAACACAACCTCCTCAAGTTCACCGAGCAAGATGGAGGAGGGGAGTGGGGAGGCGGGAGCCACGTTTCCCGAGCTCGGCCCTGGACTGGTGGACGCGGCCCCCGCCTGCGTCCACTGCGGCCCGATTCTAGCAGTCCCGCACCGTCAGCATTGTCTCAGCTGCCATGTTAGGGGACGGAGGTTTGGCAAGTGGACGGCAACACACACTAAGTCACGGCCCGCATGTGGATTCGTGTCTCCATATAATTTATCTTCGATTTTAAGCGGTTGCCGAAGTGTGAACGGCAAGGCCTTTCCTGTAAAAACTGGGATGACAGCATCTCTCGAACACTCGGGAGGCGGAGCGAACGCAGCCCGCGTCCCTCAGTCGGGGCACAGACTTGGGTCTAGGGCCATTGGGTTAGAAGCCCAGCGCCATGAACCTGGACGAGCTACGCATGTCTTTGTGCCTCTGCAGCAACGTGGTGACACTTATGGACGTGCCTCCTCCTTCTCGGGCTCCAGAACAGGCTCCTTCTGACTCAGACTCCCCGAGGTCTCGCCCAGCTCAGGCCCCGCCCGGGCCGGCGCTCCCTGTGCCCTCGGCTCCTGTCCCGAGGGGCCTCCGCATCTTGCCTCTCTGGTCTCGGCTCAGAGGTCTCACCCCCGGGAAGATCCTCCCAGACCTGCAACCCCAAAGCCCCCTCCCCCTTCCAGATCCTCTGACGTCCTCCCCGGCAGGACCAGGACCCGTGATGGTTCAATGTCACGTGTGCATCTGCCCGTTTACTGTCTGTCCCCTCCCCACGACACCCCCCTGCCCCGTCCCACCCGCACCTGCCTCATTCGGTCTGTGAGGAGACAGGGCCAGGATTGGAACCCAGCTCCTCCGAGCACAGTGGCTCTTCCCTCTGCCCCCGTGTTTCACCTGCCTCACCATAAACGGGGTGACGGCGCCCAGCTCCCGGGCTCTGTCCAAGCCTCAGACGAGTCGGTACCATGCCCTGCGCAGGGCCAGCCGTGGTCGCGTTGTCACAATCTTCCGCCTCCCGGCTCCAGACCCCTCCCGGCAGCCCCAGGAGCCACGGTCGGTGGTTACTCCCGTTTTATGGATGAGCGGACTGAGGCTCGGAGAGGTTAAGACGCATGCCCCAGATAAGACCGCTGGTGAGGCGAAGGGCTTGGATTCTTGCTTCCAGGGCCGCCTCGTGGGGCAACGCCTCTGGGGTCCACCCTCGAGGCAGCAATTCCTCCTGTGGGGACTTATCCCGAGGCAAGACTCAGGCGGTCACACGACGGGCGCTGTGCGGTGAGGGGGTGTTCTCCGCAGCCTCGCAGACCAGCGCCGAGACCTGGAAACAAGCTGCCTGTCCCCCCGCGGGGGGGTGCGCAGAGAAGGAGTAGCGCGGCCAGCAAGGGCGCTCTCCGCCGGGAAGACGGGGCCAGGCCTGTGCTCATTAGCATGGAAAGCGTGACAGCTACGTGGAGAAAAGCAAAGCCACGAAGCAGCTTTCTTCGTGGGATCTATTTTTGCTTCAATATATTGAAATATGCGTGTGTGTGTATTTTATATATACATATAGATGTGTGTGTGTGTGTATATATAGCCCCGTGTGTGCAAATATGCATAGAAATGAGGCTAAAAGAAAAGGCATCAAAATGGTAAAAGTAGTGTTTCTGGGCAGTAAGACTCTGGATCCTTTCCACTTTCGTTCTCCTTATAATTTTCTGTTTTCTCTATTTTTCTCCCAGGAGCATGTATTGCTTTTGTAATTGGGGGCGAGAGGAGATGTAAAAAATGATTTCGCTATTTTCGGTTCGAAAAATGTACAACTCGCTTTCTGTGCTTGACGGGGAGTCGCGGGCGCCGCTCTTGGTTCTTGGATCTCCATCGAACCCGCCTCGATTGTGGCCGCCCTCGTTCTGGGGGGGGGGGGGCGGAGGCCTCAGTCTTCAGCCAGCCATTCCTCTCGGGACAGCCGAAGGGATGGGACGTCACTCTGCGAGTCCGCGCGGGCACGGCCACGCTGATGGCCGTCTCGTCCCCTGCTGCCGTGAGGCCCCGCGCTGCCGGCCGACCGCTCGCTCTTCCCGCTGTCCGTGAAGAAGCCGGTGGCCGAGAGTCTCACAGCCCGAGGGACCTGGGAAGCCCAGGCTTTTCCAGCCCCACGCCTCGATTTCAGATGTGACCACAGCCCCGGCCCACGCTTTGGTCTCAGACAGCAGAGACCCTGAAGCAGAGAAGCCAGCTGGGCCCGCCCGGCGCCTGCCCCACAGAATCTGCGAGATACCGAACGCGCGTCGCTTTAAGCTGCGAAGTTTACGGTCCCTTGACGGGCAAGAACAGATAGCTAAAAGGAATTCATTAACTCGTTCGTTCGACTCAGCTCTGCTAAATAGGATTGCTGGCCACAGCAAGGGAAGACTCCAGGACGCCCGGCAAATTTGGATTTCAGCTAAACCACGAAGAACGTTCCGGTAGAAGCACGTCCTGTGCCATATTTGGGACGTAGTTACACTAATACGTTCTCCACTGAGCACCGATACTCAGATTTCACCCGGCGGCCTTTACTTTATCCGGCAACCCGCCTGCTGGGCCGCACAAACAAGATACAGGGCAGAGAGGGGGGCGCATCCGTACCTTCTGCTGGAAAGGCCTGGACGCCGAACCCCGGGGACGCCCTGGAAACGGTGCTCCGAGGCCCGCTTGGTAAAGACGAGAGCCAAATCCCAAGCTCCTCATCGGTCTCCAGCCCCATATCACCATCCCCGAATTGAAGCGTCCCCGCACTTTGGCTCTCGGGCCGGCACCTGCCTAGGACGCGCCCCCGGGATTCCCAGCAGACGACAGTGGCGGGCTGGGGCTCGTCGGACTCGACGCTCTCCTGTCTCGTGGAAATAAGCCGCCCCTTCCCAACGGCTTGGTTGAGGCTGGAGACTCGACGGTTCTTGGCACCGAGTTACAAAGGTGAGTAAGATACAGTCTTACCCCTCAGAGGGCTTATGGCCTAGTTGGGCAGGAAGATAAGGAAGGAAGGAGAGACAGAGGGAGGGAGGAAGGGGAGCGAGGGAGGGAAGGAGGGAGGACCGGACACGGGAAAAGAGGAAAGGGTTCCATACGTGCACAAATGTTCACAGAAGCACAGCTCATGCAGGCCTTTCCAGCAGAAGGTACAGATGTGCCCCCGTCTCTGCCCTGCATCTTGTTTGTGTGGCCCAGCTGTGCTTCTGTGAATATTTGTGCACATATGGAACCCTTTCCTCCAGCTCATTCCAAACACTGGAAACAGCCCCGAAACCCCTCGACAGGAGACGGATAACCAAACCTTGGACTGTCCACACTACGGAATAATACTCAGCAGTAAAGGGAACAAACTGCGGACACACACAGGGATGGGGACGAACGATTCAATCACAGCGTCGAGTCATGAGGCTAGACGCGCAAACGGGGCGTCTTGCAAAGTTCCAGAACCGCCAGCTTGATCCGCGAGTTAGAAAACAGGGTGGGGCGCTCTCCGGATGGGAGGGGGTGACCTGAAGGGGCACGGGGTGGGGGTGGGAGGGCTCCGAGGTGCTGGGCCTGTCCCGTTTCTCTGTCAGGACGCTGGCGTGTTCACGTCATGAAAATTCACTCGTCGGGGCGCGTGTGACTTGTGCGCTTTGCTGTGCGTATGTTATAACTCAATAGAGAGTCACTTGGTTAAAAAAAAAAAGAGAGAGAGAGAGAGCTGGATTTATTAACAGGCGACTGGACAGACAGGCTGGGACGCACTCGCACAGAGGAGTGCTCTCCGGGAATAAAAGGCAAGGAACTCTGGCCACGCGCAGCGACGTGCACAAATCTCAAAATAATTACGTCGAGTGAAAAAAGCAAGACCGAAAAAAGCCCGTAGTGTGTGAATCCGTTTATACAGAACTCTGGAAAATGCCAAGGAATCTATAGTGACAGAAGCAGAGGAGAGGCGGCCTGGGGGGCGGGGGCAGGAGGCAGGCTGCCAGGGGCACGGGGAAACTTCTGCGGGGGGGGGGAGCGGGTGGAGACGTCCCGTATCGTGATTGTGAGGACGGTCGGTCGCGCGGGTGTGCGCGAGCTCAGGAGCGATCCCCGGCCCCCTGAAACGTGTGTCTGTCGTTTAACGTAGGCGACCCCGCCGAGAGGCTGTTTCTATTCAACGGATGGGACTCGGGGAGCGAGGACAGGAGGGAAGTATCAGAGGGACCCCAGACTCCCCGACCGAGGCAGTCGTGTCCGTGTTCCCGGCTTCGCGCCGCCCCAGCTCCTGGAAGGCAGGGCCCGGGCCTGTGTTCGGGCTCGACCGGCTCCCGGGACGCAGCGCGGGGCCGGGCCCCCCGGGAGGGACCCCCGTCGCACGAGCGTGCTGGCTGCAGGGAAGAAGGAGGCGTCTTCTGAAGATGCAGGCGGGCGGGCTGCGGGGTCTGGCCGCCGCCACTGGCCCCTGTGGGTGGATTTGCCCGTATGTGTGTCCTTGGTTAAACAGTCACCCACAGGAGACCCGGGACAGAGAACGGGAGAAAGTAGGGAGGCTTCCATCACCGAGGCCCCCACGGTGTCTCCTGGAGGATAACAGCGCTTGACGTCGGCTGGGGATGCCCCACCTGCCTCAGCTCCGTTAGTGCCTGGCACACACTGACAAGGTCCGCACTGAGGCTGCCCGCATTTCAGGTGAGGAAACTGAGGCGTGGGGCTTTAGAACACGGGCTCCGAGGCAGGGATTTCCAACATGGAGTGATTTTTGCCCCTTAGTTAGGGTCGGCAGAATTATAAGATAAAAATGCAGGACACCCGGTTAAATTGAAGCAAATAACTTTTGAAAACTGTTTATTTACTTATTTTGAGAGAGAGGGAGAGAGAGAGTGGGGGAAAGGCAGAGAGAGAGAATCCCAAGCAGGATCCGATCTGTCAGCACAGAGTCCGACGCGGGGCTCGATCTCACGAGCCTCGAGATCATGACCTGAGCCACCATCGAGAGTCAGGTACTCAACCGACTGAGCCACCCAGGGGCCCCTGAACAAGTAACTTTTTATTATAAGCCTGTCCTAAATATCAAATGGGCATACTCACAACAAAAATAATTCATCGTTTACCTGAGACCCGAATGTAACGGGGGTCGCGTACGGTACCAGGCTCCCGGCGGAGCAGACATGGGGTCGTGTCTGGAGGCGGCTCGGGTGTCATGACTAGGAGACAGCGCCACGGGCATCGGGTAGGTAGACACCTGCTCTCCATCGCGACGGCACCCCCGGGACAGAGAGTCACCGGGCTCCAGGTGCCGACAGTGAGCACGCGGAGAAGTCTTGACCCCGACCTACACCTCGGGGGCCGAGGTTCTAGACCTGTCCTGGGGCCAAGAAGCATGTGGGCGTGGGGTGGACCCCGGGCCAGACCCCGCCTCGCTGGGAAAAGCTCACCAACGAGACGCAGAGAGCCAACCGCCCCCGAAAAGAACAGGCTCGCGGTCGCGTGCCTCGGACACGTGTGTCGGATGGTCGCATCGGCGGGGAGAGGGCGGAGAGCGATACACGGGGGTCTAAAAATAAATAAATAACTAGAGAAGCCCGAATTAGCCGTCCGATGGTTTTAGCCTGGAGAGTGTGGGTACAGCTCGCTCCAAGCATCCCGGTCTCCTTGGATACGTTGGCCGAGCATTAGCTGTCTCGGGCCAAAAATAAAAGCTTTTCGAGAAAGAGGCCGCAGGACTTTGCCGCCGCCGCTGCCGCGCTCGCTCGGGCTCCGGGGACGGACCGGCGCTTCGCCGCCTCCCGCGGCAACTGAGCGCAGCGGGTCTGAGTTCGAATCCTGACGCTCAGAGGGACCCCGCCGCTTGAAGTGCCGTTTGAAACTACCCCAAGCCGCCGGGAGGCTGCCTTCTCCGCTCGGCAGAAGGGAGCAGGCCCCCCGCCTCGCAGAGGGTGCCAGGCGCCGGGCACACGGCAGGCACGGAGCGCGCCCTGGCCCCCAGGGGCTGCTTCCCGCGCTGCGAGAGCGGACGGCGCAGGTGGCCGGCGTGCAGCCCACGGACACGGGCTCGCTTCAGCCCTGTGAAGTGGCTGCTGGCCAGCAGAGGACACACGTCCGCGAGCCCCATCCTCCAGGCCCCATCCTCCCGAGTCCACCCAAGCTGGAGGCACAGACGGGACACGGGCCCCGAAACAAGCCCGCACGGCCACACCAGCCGGCTTCGCCCCTTTCTGCCCCTCCTGGTCTGCAAGTTCGGGCTCAGGTTCTCCGGGGGGACCCGGCGGCGGGTGCTCTGCACACACTCTGGGCTATAACGACAGCCACAGAGGAGGAGCCCGTAATGAACAGCCGGCACCTAAAGCAGAGTTCTCAGCCCCGGCTGCCCGTCGGAACCTTCCGGAGGCTCTCAAACACACCCGCGCCTGGCCGGCGCTCCGGACCAGTCAGAATCTGCGGCTGGACCCTGGGCGTGCGGGTTTTTAAAGCTCCCCAAGTGGCTTCAGGATTGAGGTCCACTGTCTAGACCAGGGGGGCGGCAAACTTGGTCTTAAAGGGCCAGAGAGGAAATGTTTTCGGTTGGTTGGGCCCTAAGTTCTCTCGCAACCATTCACCTCTGCTGGAGTGAGAAAGTCACCACAGACAGTGTGTGAACGATGAGCGTGTGTGCGTTCCAATAAAACTTTATTCGTGGACACAGAGCTTGAATTCCGTACAGCTGTCGCACGTCATAGGCTCTTATCCCTTTTGTCTTTCTCCAAAACTTGAAAATAAAACGACCACTCTCAGCTCCCGGGCCTTTCGAAAGACGTGTTGGGCTGGACTTGGTGATTTGGCTTTGGCCGTGGGCAGCAGTTTGGCACCCCCGGTCTAGAAGAACCGTGTTCCGTTTTAATTTAATTGTATTTCATTGAGCATCTACTATCCACCAGATCCTGGGGTTGCAGCAGGAGACACCACACGCCTCTTATTTATAAGTAAGATGGGATGACATTTTCACGTCTTAACAGCCCAGAGCGGGGAGTGTGACAGTCACCGGCTATCAAGGGTCCCACGGCAGCCGGGCCGAGACTGCATCCAGACCAGAACTCGGATTTCGTGAGCTGGCCTCAGAAGTTTCCGTCTCCACTGAGCCCTGTGTGCCTGGCCCTTCGAGGGGTGCTGGGAAGGGACGCCCCGGAATACGCTTCAGCCCCTTCCCCCTCACGGAGGAGAATCAGTCCTGAACCCGGGCCTCAAGCTTCTCGGCGTTGCCCAGGAAACCGTTTTTACTTTTCCACCCATTTTAGAGGAGATCACTGAGCCCAGAGGCGTGAGGCCGTCTGCCTAAGGGCCTGATCCGGGTAGGTCCCCGCTCTCAGGACGCCAGCCCCGCGGAGGGAGCCGGAAGGATCCAGGTTCAAAACGAGCAAAGTGTGATCGGCCCCCCGGAAGCCCGGAAGCTGCACCCCCTCCACCTCGGGGCTGGACCTGCCCCCTCCACCTGCAGCCTTCCCCTCCTCCAGCCCAGAGGTGCTTTTCCAGAGCCCATCACAGAGCCCCCTTGTATGCTTTTTATTTTTAAGTTTATTTATTTGTGAGGGGTGGGGGAGGGGCAGAGAGAGAGAATCCCAAGCAGGCTCCACTCGCCAGCACAGGGCCGGCCGCAGGGCTCAATCCCACCAACCATGAGGTCATGACCTGAGCCGAAATCAAGAGTCAGACGCCCGACAGACTGAGCCCCCCAGGCGCCCCCCTTTTTGGTTTTCTTACATTTCTTTTCCGCGCGCCCTCACATTCTTATTTATTTCCAGCGTTGGGACGTTTCGTTGACAAACCCGCTCACTCCAGTGTTTTCTGTTTTACTCTGTTCTGCTGTTGCGGCCGGTCCTCCGGCCCATGGGCGTTCCTTCTGGACAAACATACTTGCTTCTCCTTCTCTCTCAACTCTTCTCTGGCTCAGGGTGTGGCGTCCCCAGGCCTCTCAGATGCGTGGGTCCCGGGACTGCACGAGTGAGCGTGAAACCGGGAGAGGGGTTTTTAGGAGCTCCCGCATCTGGCTTCTCGGTAACTCGCCCGGGTGGGGGGGGGGGTGTCCTTGCGGGATCCTGCGCAGCCGGCGAGGCTGAGAAAGGTGGACGGAAGTGGGGCGACCCGCCCTTTGGCTCCGGGGTGACCGGTGGCAGATCGTGCGCACTCACTCACCCAGACCCGAGCTCGCGCTCTAGGAGCGTGGGCGGCGTGACCTTGGCACGCAGCTCCCATCTGGGCAGAGTTCATAGGCTGGCACCACACGCGTCCAGGGGCCAGGGAAGACCACCCTCCGTTAGGAACTTCGAACGCGCCATCCGGAAACGCCTTGTGAGTTACATTCTGCGGTCACCATCGTTTCGGACCAGGAGGCAGCGGGACCCGAGTGGGACAGTCACCGGGCAGACGGTCACCAGGTGGGACAGTCACCAAGGGGGACATTCACCGAGCAGGACGGTCACCGGGTGGGACGGTCACCGGGTGGGACAGTCACTGAGCGGGACAGTCACCAAGGGGGACAGTCACCGAGCAGGACGGTCACCGGGTGGGACAGTCACTGAGCGGGACAGTCACCGGGTGGGACAGTCACCGAGTGGGACAGTCACCGGGGGGGACAGTCACCAAGGAGGACGGTCACCAGGTGGGACAGTCACCGAGCGAGATGGTCACCAAGGGGGACGGTCACCGAGGGGGACAGTCACCGGGTGGGACAGTCACCGGGCGGACGGTCACCAGGTGGGACAGTCACCAAGGGGGACAGTCACCAAGGAGGACAGTCACCGGGTGGGACAGTCACCGAGCGAGATGGTCACCAAGGGGGACGGTCACCGAGGGGGACAGTCAACGAGCGGGATGGTCACCGAGGGGGACAGTGACCAAGCGGGACGGTCACCGGGTGGGATGGTCACCAGGTGGGATAGTCACCAAGGGGGACAGTCACTGGGTGGGACAGTCACCAGGGCGGACGGTCACCAGGTGGGACAGTCACCAAGGGGGACAGTCACCGAGCAGGACGGTCACCGGGTGGGACGGTCACTGAGCGGGACAGTCACCAAGGGGGACAGTCACCGAGCAGGACGGTCACCGGGTGGGACAGTCACTGAGCGGGACAGTCACCGGGTGGGACAGTCACCAAGGAGGACGGTCACCGTGTGGGACAGTCACCGAGCGAGATGGTCACCAAGGGGGACGGTCACTGAGAGGGACAGTCACCGGGTGGGACAGTCACCGGGCGGACGGTCACCAGGTGGGACAGTCACCAAGGGGGACAGTCACCGAGCAGGACGGTCACCGGGTGGGACAGTCACCGGGCGGGACGGTCACCGGGTGGGACAGTCACCAAGGAGGATGGTCACCAGGTGGGACAGTCACCGAGCGGGATGGTCACCAAGGGGGACGGTCACCGAGGGGGATAGTCACCAGGTGGGACAGTCACCGGGCGGACGGTCACCAGGTGGGACAGTCACCAAGGGGGACAGTCACCAAGGAGGACAGTCACCGGGTGGGACAGTCACCAAGGGGGACAGTCACCGAGCAGGACGGTCACCGGGTGGGACAGTCACCGGTGGGACAGTCAATGAGCGGGATGGTCACCGAGGGGGACAGTGACCGAGCGGGATGGTCACCAAGGGGGACGGTCACCGAGGGGGACAGTCACCGGGTGGGACAGTCACCGGGCGGGACGGTCACCAGGTGGGACAGTCACCAAGGAGGACGGTCACCAGGTGGGACAGTCACCGAGCGGGATGGTCACCAAGGGGGACGGTCACCGAGGGGGACAGTCAACGAGCGGGATGGTCACCGAGGGGGACAGTGACCAAGCGGGACGGTCACCGGGTGGGACAGTCACCAGGTGGGATGGTCACCAGGTGGGACAGTCACCAAGGGGGACAGTCACCAAGGAGGACAGTCACCGGGTGGGACAGTCACCAAGGGGGACAGTCACCGAGCAGGATGGTCACCGGGTGGGATGGTCGCCGGGTGGGACAGTCACTGAGCGAGACAGTCACCAAGGGGGACAGTCACCGAGCGGGACGGTCACCGGGTGGGACAGTCACCAAGGAGGCCAGTCACCGGGTGGGACAGTCACCGAGCGGGACGGTCACCAGGTGGGACAGTCACCAAGGGGGACAGTCACCGAGCAGGACGGTCACCGGGTGGGACAGTCACCGGGTGGGACAGTCAACGAGCGGGATGGTCACCGAGGGGGACAGTCACCGGGCGGGATGGTCACTGGGTGGGATAGTCACCGAGCGGGACAGTCACCAAGGGAGACAGTCACCGAGCAGGACAGTCACAGGGTGGGGCAGTCACCGAGCGGGACGGTCACCAAGGGGGACAGTCACCAAGGAGGACAGTCACCGAGTGGGACAGTCACTGAGCAGGACGGTCACCGGGCAAGCTTGCTTCCCAGGCCTGACCTCCCTCATCTACAAAATGAGAAAAAACTAAGTGCTGCCCAGAGCACGGCAGCGAGTGGACAATCAGCCACTGACACCGCAGCGCCGCCCCATGCTACTGGCCGCGGGGTATCACTGGGACTGTGGGACAAAGGAGGGCGCACGCAGCTCTCAAGACAGGCTCGCGCGTGGCCGTTACCGTGGCCGAGGTGATTCTCGGCATCAGTGTTATTATTACTGCAGCCGTTGCTGTTATCATGGTCATTATCGCCCCCCCCCACTCCCCCACCCCACCGCAGTCCTGTCTTCTGACTCCAAATCCAAGTCCTTCCATTAAAGGGCGAGAGCATCTGGGACTTTTTGCTTTTTTTAAATTCAGATTCAGGGGCGCCTGGGGGGCTCAGTCGGCTGAGCGTCTGAATTTGGCTCTTTGGATCTCAGGGTTCGTGAGGTCGAGGCCCACGTGGGGCTTGCTGCTTCATCACGGAGCCCACTTCGGATCCTCCGGCCCCCTCTCTCCGCCCCTCCCCCATTCATGCTCAGTGCTCGATGTGGGGCTCGATCCCGTGACCCTGGGATCATGACCTGAGCCTCTATCAAGAGCGGATGCTCAGCTGAGCCACCTAGGTGCCCCGAGAGATCCGTTTTCAAAACGCCACCGCCCGGATTCGAATCCTGCCTCTACCCACTGGGCCTGTGCCTACCGTCTCAGGGCCTCGGATCCCACGTCCACAAAATGGGGGCGACCCTGAGGTCCCGGGGTTCTGGCGAGGAGCTCGTGGTAGTTCGGGAAAGGGCCTCAGAAGAGGGCTCAGCTCGGGAGCAGGCCGAGTTCCCTGCGAGCTGCCATCGGCAGGCTGCGGACCCCGCCCTCTTCCCACCGTGCCATTCCCCCCCGCCCCCCAAGTCTTTGAAGGAGCGGTTCCGGGACCACAGGTGAGAGTGACGGGCTGGTCTCGGTCATGAAGACAGAGGTCTGACCAGCTTCTACAATGGCCAGTGAAGTGACCAGACTTGCCCCCGAGTGACCAGACCCTCCAGGAAACAAAGGGGATCCCGTCCTTCCGCCCCGGGGGGACCAGGGGACCCTGTCCTTCTGCCCGGGGGGACCAGGGGACCCCGTCCTTCTGCCCGGGGGGATCAGGGGACCCCATCCTTCTGCCCCGGGGGGGACCAGAGGACCCCGTCCTTCCACTTGGGGGGGACCAGGGGACTCCGTCCTTCCACCACGGAGGGATCAGGGGACCCCGTCCTTCCGCCCCGGGGGGGGACCAGGGGACCCTATCCTTCTGCCCGGGGGGACCAGGGGACCCCGTCCTTCTGCCCGGGGGGACCAGGGGACCCCGTCCTTCCGCCCGGGGGGATCAGGGGACCCCGTCCTTCTGCCCCGGGGGGGACCAGAGGACCCTGTCCTTCCACTCGGGGGGTTCCAGGGGACCCCTGTCCTTCCACCCGGGGGGGATCAGGGGACCCCGTCCTTCCGCCCCGGGGGGGACCAGGGAAAAGGCTGCAGATATCCAGCCAGGAAAGCCGTCTGCCCGCTGGCTGGATCTCCCCCGATGCTGGAGCCTCACCGGACCAATGGGCGAGGCTGATTCCGGTCAGAGGGGCCTACGTGGCCCTCCTGACTTCTGACACCTGCGTCTCGTCTCCCCACACAGGCCGCCCCAGTCACTTCGGACCCCGAGACAGCTCCAGAAAGCGCCAAAGTAAACAGTGCTCCGAACCAGAGACACGATGACCTAGGCGATGGAAGGCCGGTTTCTCTCCCTGGGGAGGAGCCCCTGTCGGCTGATGCCTTCACCCGGCAGCGCCCTGCGCCTTCCCTGTGCTGGGCCCAAAGCGGGGCTTCCACAGACCAGCCAGACAGGTCCCTGTCCTCAGGGGGCTGACAGTTTAAGGAGGCAGAGGCCACAACAGGTCACCAAAGACACAAGCACATAATTAATACCCATGGTTCTCGGCAGTGACCCAGGGCTAAGCAGGGCGGCGGGGTAGGACACGGCCGGCACGGGAAAGTCTCCCGAGGGAAGGTGACATTTGTGTTGAGCCCTGAATGATAAGTGGTCGGCTGTCAGATGACCATTGCAGGCAGAGGGGACAGCAAGAGCAAAGGCCCTGGAGTGGGCTGGTCACGTTCCAAGGCCGTGGGTACATAGGAGGAGAAGTGGGAAGAAATGAGGCTGGCCGGGCAGCAGGTGGGGGATGGGCAGCCCACGCAGGGGTGTGGGCTTTAGTCAAAAGCAGGGGGAGGGGGTCAAAAATCATACCGGCCTACCCCCGGGTGACTCTTCACCCATTTCACCTGAAGGCGTTTGGCTCATGGGAGGCCTCGTCTGCCTCAGAGATTCAACCCAAGGAAACCCGGCTTTGCTTCCCAGTGGGCAAGAGGTGACCTTCTTGTCCTGGGCGAACGGGCTTGGAATTTCGGCTTGCCTCGTCAGGCTTCGGGCAAGAAGACAGGTGTGCGATTTGCAGCTCAGTCCCGAGTGAGCGTTTGTGCTTTTGTCTGTTTCCCTGACACCTTCTGCGCTCGGAGGGATGAGCAGAGAACCCGGGGGGACTCGGGGGTCCGCGTGATGCCTGGGCTCCGTGCGTCAGGAGGTCAGGGACCGCGTAGGTGCGGCTCCCAGCCAAATCGGCTGAGGCCCGGACGCCGAGTGAGCAGGTGGAACGAAGGGACAAACAGTAAGATCCAGGCAGACGTTGTGGCCGCTCGGCCTCGTTTCTTCGAAGAAAACTCACCTAGTGTTTCCAAGATTCTAAGAAGCCCTCGACGTGCCAAATCAGGTAACTTTTCCAGGGAAGAGGGCCCTGAGGGAAGCGTGTCTGTCCTCTGTCCCTGTTTCAGAAACCGAAGACCGTTAACGTTGGGGAACAGGAAGGTCCCCGGTTGAACGGTGCTCCCCCAAAATTCAGGCCGGAATTAACTAACCGCCTCGGAATTTGGAAATACGGTCTTTCTCCAAGGTCGTTAGTTAAGATGAGGTCTTACAAGACTCAGGCGTAACTCCAATCACTGGTGTCCTTATAAGGCGGCCGCGTGAGGCCAGAGGTGGAGATCGGAGTTGGGGGGGGGGGAGGATTCTGAAAGCCAAGGGACATCCAAAGATTTCCAGCCACCCCAGCGGTGGGAGAGAGGCCTGGGGCCCCAGAGCCACCCAGCCCTGCTGACGCCCTGAGGCCGGGCTTCCGGCCTCCAGAACTCAGAGAGAATAAATTCCCCTCGTTCGGAGCTGCCCTGAAGATGAGGAGCGGACATCCTGGGCTCGATCTTGCGGGTGCCTCCCCGTCGCCCGCGGTGGCTGCCGATACTGGGAGCCAGCCGTGCAGGCCGGACGTCAGGAAAAGAGAGTTCCAAACCTGCCCCAACTTCTCCCAGCCCGGGTGGCTTGAAACGACAGAAATCCCTTCCCTCACAGCTCCGGAGGCCGGAGCCTGAGACCAGGACCCCGGGGGCCCAAACCACAGTGTCGGCAAAGCCGCCCTCCTTCCTGCGGCTCCGAGAGAACAGGTTCTGGCCCCTTCCGGCTTCTGGTGCCTGTGACCGCCCGTTGGCTTCGCCCGAATCTCTCCAGTCTCGGCCTCTGGAGTCACAGGGCCGTCTGGACGTCAGCTGTCCCTCTGCCCGTCTGACGGGGACACGTGTGACCGCATGGGGCCTCCCTCGATAATCCAGGAAACTCCCAGACTCAAGACCTTTAACTGAATTACACCCGCAAGCTGTGAACAAGTACCGTGATTTCCCAAACGAGTGACTGGTCGGCTTCCTCGATCACGTGACAATCCCGGACTCCCTCCGGCAACATTCTAGAACAGTCCCATGACAGGCCCTGCCCCAAGAGACCAGAAAGGGAAGGGGCAAGTCCTGGGAGCCAGCAAGGCTCCTGCGGATTAAGTGTCATGTCCGCTTCCCTTCAGGAGACCCACCCTGCAGGCCAATGGGGGGGGGGGGGAACCTCAGGCAGCTGGAGCCTGAGTCCTCTCCTAGAGGGGACCGCCCCTGCTCAGCCGCCCACTGCTGTGGTGTGCTCTTTCGATTTACCAGGAAAAGCCAGGAATAAAGATCTGGTAAGAGGAAAAATCTTCATAATTTTTTTTCAAGTTTATTTATTTTGAGCAGGGGTGGGGGAGAAGGCAGAGAAAGGGAGAGAGAGAGAATCCCAAGCAGGCTCCCCTCTGTCAGTGCGGAGCCCGATGTGGGGCTCGAACCCACCAACTGCAAGATCATGACCTGAGCTGAAATCAAAGAGTCGGACACTTAACGGACTGAGCCACCCAGGCACCCTGAAACACCCTCATTATTAAATAAGCAACTACTTTTTAAAATTTCCGGTGCTCTGCAGACCTAGCAAGACACAGCCAATGGGGCGCCGGCTCCCAGTGTCGGCTGCGGACGGTCCGTCAGAATCCTGCCAGCAGCCGGGAAGGGCTTCTCTGGGGCGGTGTGGGAGGAAGGTCCGCCAAGGCCCTGGGGACAAACGGACTCGGGTTCAGATCCATGCTTCGTCAGCCGTGGGGCCTCAAGCACATTCAAACCTCCAAGCCCCAGTTTCCTTATCTGTAAAATGGGGCAGTAATACCTCGGCCTGTTGGGAAGTTTATATTGAGACGCCTCAGGCAGAAAGCCCAGAGCACAGGGCCTCCTAGAGCAAAGCTTTGGGCATTATTGTTGTTGTTGTGTTTCTGAAATGCATTTTTTTCATACGTTAATCACTGAGACATTTGGATGCAACCTACAATGGCTGTGTCAAATTAACACAAACGACTGTTCTGCCCCCTTTGCTCCCCTAAAATTTGTTTTTAAATAGATTGTGTGACTTTAAAAAGGTCAGACAGCTTCCCGTTCAGAGTGTGGAAATACAAGATTAGGGAAAGACCGAGCCCTCGCCCCCCCCCCCCCCCCCCCCCCCCCCCCCCCCCCCCCCGGTCCGAGAGGGAATCGGCCTAGAGGAAGCCCCAGTCCCGCGTTGGGTTGGGTTGGTCCCGTTTGGGGTTTTCACCAAGCCCCAGGCTCCTGAAATCTGCAAGTGACCCCAAGGGGAGGGGGAGGGAGCCCCGGGCTGGCAGGTGAAGGTTGGGGTCCGAGAGGGTCTCTCCAGTGCTCAGGCAGGGACAGCAAGTGTGAGTCTGGCACTCAGCTTCCTTAGGCCAGTTCCAGAGGTCAAGGGTGACACCCGCCAGAGGGCTGCGACGAAAAGGGTGGTGACATCGGGTGTCGGGGAGGGTGTGAAGCACGAGGAAGTGTCAGCCGGCTGCGGATGGGGGCCCACGCTGGCACAGCCCCCTCGGAATCCTGCCTGGCGAAGTCTGCCCAAGCCGAACCTCCGCCCCGTATCCCCGCTCCGGACAGCGAGCCCGGGAGACATGAGCGCCCGCGCGTGTGCGGTGAGCACGCGGAGACGAGCCCAGGCCCCTCGGACAGCCCCTTCCGAAACCGCCAACCGCTGGACAAAAACAAACTTGACGAGAGAACCAAGAGAATTGGCCGGAGAACGGCTAAGTCCCGGGGTGCCACGAACGTTCCAGGGCGATGAAAGGAAACGAACCATTGTGACACCAAAGGGGACGAGCCTCCCGGACTGCACGGTGCCCGGAAAAGTCGGACACAAAAGAGCCCAGACTGTATGATCCTGTTTATGTGAACTTAAAGAAGCAGGCAGAGCAAGGCCGCGACGGAAGAAGCCGGAATGGTGGCTGGCTCTGCAACAGGGTGGGGCAGGTAGTAACAGGGCAGGAACAGGAGGGAACTTTCTAGAGCTATAGACGTGTTCTTATCTCAATCTGGGCGGTATGCTTAGCTTAGGTGCACACCCCATATAAAGTCATCCAGCTGTATACAGTAAGACCTTGGATTGCGAGTACCTTGTTTTACAAGCGTTCTGCAAGATGAGCGAGCATTTTTTTTAATGTTTATTTATTTTTGAGAGAGAGAGAGAGAGCACGCACAAGCAGGGGAGGGACAGAGAGAGAGGGAGACACAGAACCTGAAACAGGCTCCAGGCTCTGAGCTGTCAGCACAGAGCCGGACACGGGGCTCGAACTCACGAATGACGAGATCATGACCTGAGCTGAAGTCGAACTCTCAACCGACTGAGCCCCCAGGCGCTCCAATTTCTAATAAATTTTAACTTGATAAATGAGCGATGTTTTACAATATGGGTAGTACATGATGCCGAGGTCACGTGATCACAGCCGAGCCAATGGTTCTTCTCTCTCTCTCTCTCTCTCTCTCTCTCTCTCTCTCTCTCTCTCTCGCTGTGGCATGGTGGGTGACCGTCTCCCATGCTCGGATGCTCAGACTCAGGCCGTGGTGTTTGGCAGAAATCGGTGACTTCTCAGGACACTGGAAGGTGCCCACAACTGGCACTGGTGTATTTTTGTCACTTCCAAGCACCTACGGACGGTCCTCTGCTTTTCCAGACAAGAGCGAGCCTGGGAAGGCTTTGCTTCGTTCTAGGTCATTGGAGAGGCTCCTTGTTAAAGTTGCATGAAGAGAAGAAGGTTCCATCGAGCCGACAGACAGCAGGGAATTCGTTAACGATCGGGAAAGCCGTCCTACACAACAACCCCCCTCCCTCTTGTCTCTTCCAAAGGGAAATGCAGGTTAATTTAGTTTTCTTTCTATTTTGTCTTATGTTGCAGTACTGTCATCGTTCTCATATGGCTATTTTTGGGCTGTGGAACCAATCACCTGGGTTTCCGTCCTTTCTTACGGGGAAATCCGCTCCGGCGCACGAGGGCTTTGGCTCACGAGCGTGTTTCCGGAACGCACGGTGCTCGCAAACCGAGGGTGTCCTGCACTCCGCGCCTGTGCATTTCGCTCTATAAAAGGACGCTCTGTCACAGTAGCACACACGGAGCAATGCCGGGGTCGAGCTGACGGCTCCGGCAAGTGCGGGGTGGGATCCGTGAGCCAGGACTCCCCGGTGAGCCGCAGAGGGACAGACCACGCCTGCGGGTGCCTTTTCTCGGAAGCTCTCGCGCTCCGTTCTGCCCGGGCTGACCCCACGGACGATGTGACAGGCCGGCACGCCACCAGGAGGAGCAGGGCCCCCTTCAGGGGGTGACGCCTGTGTCAGTCACACGGGACTCCGGCCTCAGAAGGAGCCCCGAGCCCCGTCGTCACCGGGACGTGACAAATAGCTTTTGAATGAGGAGCCTGACATTTGCGGTTTGCTCTGGGCTCCACGAGTTCCAGAGCGAGTCTTGAACGGGACGGCGAGCAGCCGTGACGTGAGCCGGCTCGATCTCCGAAGGAACGTTCTATGGAAAGAGAAGCACCGGGCACACGAAGTCACGAACGTCCTAAGCTGGGACGTAAGGAGGAACTTTCCGCCCGTCCCAGGGCTCTGAACGAGTCCCCTCCCGAAGAAACACCACCGGCCCACGTGACAAGCACCTACTCTCAGGCCAGCATCGTCCGGATTGCACCGACTCGACGTTAACAACCGATGGGGACGGGACCGTTCTTAGCCCTATTTTGCAGAGGAGGAAACTGAGGCAGGCTCTGATGCCAAGTGCCCCCGAGCTGGTCAGCAGCGAAGCGGGGATTTGAATCCAAGTTTGACCGACTCCGAGTTGGCACCCACCCCCGGCGTCTTCAGGCCCTCGGGCTGAGGGCCAGGCTGCGTCAGGGGCCAGAGGGGGGACTTGCAGCTTTGAGAGCGCAAGGTGGAGACTCTGGATGGTCCTCAGGTGCCGGGCCCCACCGGAGCGCTTCCTTCGTGGTCAGACCAGGAGACGAAGACACTCGGGCGCTGGCCTTGGGGCACGCGAATAAAGCCACACGCGAGATGCCATACGGAGGGGTGGGGTTGTGGCCACTTCGGTAAAAAAGCTGAGAAAAATGGTAAACACGAGGCAGACAAAACCCAAACCATTTCTGCAGGCTGCCCACGGGTCACCGGTCAGGTTGCTGGTTTAGACTGCCAGCATCCATGGGACAGGTCTGTCACCCTAGCCCAGCAACAGGGGCACAGCAGAGGGTGGCCGGGCCTCACCAGCTGCGTCTACTCCCTCCCTTGTCTCTCCCTTCCCAGGAGCACAGGCCTGATTTAGGAGGCTTTTTTTAGGGGAAAAAAGCCTGAGTACCGGGTACATACTGGGACAGGGTGCCGGGTAAGTCCAAGGCCTCCGGAAACAGGCAGACGAGGTGTGAATCCAGCCCCTTGAGGTCCTCGCCACAAGATTTTTGCAAAATTACCTAGGCCGCCCCTCTGCCTCAGTTTCCATGCCCATAAAACGGGAATCTGATAGAAACTAACTTGTTGGTGCACGTGTGTGAATATTCAATTAGAAGAGACTTGTCATTTTGTAAATATTCAGTTAGATAAGACATGTAATTTTGTGAACATTAAGTTAGGTAATACAGAACACCTTGTGCTTAATAGGCATCTACTCATCTACTCATTATTAACTGTCATTTTAATTTTGTTTTTGAGACAGAAAGAGAGAGAGAGAGCAAGCACATCCAGGGGGGCAGTGCAGAGAGAGAGGGAGAGAGAGAATTCCAAGCAGCCTCCATGCTGTCAACTTGGGGCCCAACCCCGGGCTTGATCTCATGAACGGAAAGACCACGACCTGAGCCGAAATCAAGAGTCAGATGCTTGAGGACTGAGCCACCCAAGCGCCCCTTAACTGTCATCCTTTATCTCATGAATGGTTACCATCTATCAGATTCAACCGCTGCGCTAAGAATTGGTCTTTGAAACCGTTATTCAAGGAGTGCCTATTGAACATAAATCGTGGTGCCCCCCAGGAGGCACGGGGTACCTGCCCAGGCCCCTCTTCCCCTGTGGAGTTCATGTCCTTGCAGAGGAGCCGGAGGGGGGGACTCTGATGGAGCAGGGCAGTGGGGGAAGTGAGGCGAGGCCGCTTGCCCGTGGCTACACGCAGAGAAGCGTGGGACTCCAGGGCGAGCCTCTCGCGGGTTCTACCCCACGCAGCGGTCCGTCTAAGGGATGCACGCCCCTGCAGCCGCACCGTACCCTGCAAGATACCTGCCGATGCGGCAGGCGCGGGGCGAGGCTGAGGACCGGCCCGCGGGGGCCCAGGAGGCGCGGACGGCCGCACACGCGCTCGCCCCCGCGGGCACCAAACCCGGGTCCCCGGGCCCCGCCCCACCCGCCGCTCACCACGTGGATTTAAAACCCACGGGACCGCCAGGCTCCCGCCCCTCCTCCGCCATTGGACGAGGCTGCCCGCACTCGTGTCCAATCGAATGACAGCTCCCGGGATCCGAACTTCGGATTGGCCCGTCCGCTGTCACTTCGGGCGGCTCGGGGCGGTCCTGACGGCAGCCTTGTCTGGCGCCCGCCTCCTCCGCGTCTTGACTCAGAGTTAAAGGAGCCAGGCGCGGAAGACGCGCGTGTGGCTTTGAAGTGACCCTAAAAAAAAATTATTTTTTAATTAACGTTCGTTGTAGAAAATGCAGAGAGCCATGTAAGAATCATGTAAATTTCATTTAATCCCTTCCACAAAGCTACCCACCGTAGATACCATTCCAGTCTTTTTTCTAAGAACCTAATTTTCTGTTTGTGAAATTGCGACCCAGTTCTGGAGCCTAATTTTATATTTATTTTACAAAGGACTTTTCAGATCACCATCAAATAATCTTCGAAAGCATGGTTTTTCACTAACAATTTTTCTTTGACCTTCTTTATCTTATTTAACTAATCCCCCCTTTTTTTCTTAATTTAGTTGCACTTGGGTTATTAAAAATGACGATGGAATCAATATTCTTGTCCTTACTAATCAGTTGTCACGTGATTTCTTTAAAATATGTTGTTAGAAGGGAACTGGAGGCTGACAATACCCGTACCTTAAGGACCTAATACACACTGCAAAACTGTTTTGCATTCATTCATTCCGTGGATAAGGATTATATGTGCTAGCTGATACTAGGGGCTGTAGATAACACAGCAGAGGAAGAGACGGGGGCAGCCCACGCCACTATGGCAAACACAGTGCCATCGCACCACCTTTGGGGCCAGCTCCTGGACACATGTCCCCAAGCCCCTATGTGAGCACCAGGCTCCTCCTGCAGAGGGGAGGGGGGGGTGCCACTCCAGGGGGAGGCCACGGGGTGTTTTGGGGGGGGCCACTCCCTTGTGCCCCATCCCTCTGGATTCCAACGGTGCTGGTCTGGTGTCCTCGAGGCCCTGGGGACATCTGAGCATCTGTTCACAGAACCAGATGCCGAGGACGCACAGGGCACAGTCCAGCAGGGGTGAGGGACGCTGAGTAAAGCAACTCCAAGTCATGAGACATTTTGCTGGGGGTGACTTCTCCGAAGGGAAGAAGGGGACGCTGGGGTCTGTTTATATTTCATAGGCTACGGGGAGCTGCCGGAGCACAGAGCACGCGGTAATAACACACTACTGCCGTCCAGGACGTTTCTCGTGGACTCTCGCCGATAGCTCTCTGCTAAGTACCTTCGTGATCTATGTATTTATTTATTAACTTATCTAAATGTTTATTTTTGAGAGAGAGAGAGAAAGAGAGAGAGACACCACGAACAGGGGAGGGGGAGACTGAGAGGGGGACAGAGGATCCCAAGCAGGCTCCGCACTGACGGCAGAGAGCCCGAGGTGGGGCTCAAACCCACGACCATGAGATCATGACCTGAGCCAAAGTCAGACGCTCAACTGACTGAGCCCCCCAGGGGGCCCAGTGAGCTCCGTTTTAAAGAGGAGGAAACTGAGGCCCCCGGGCTTAGTAATTCACTTTCCCAATCCAGATCACGACAGCAGGAGCGGCAGTGTGTACTGGTTTGGCCTCAGTCTGGGGCAGGCAGAGTTCAGGGTTGGGGGAACAGGTCAACGAATACGTGGGCTCCCCAGATGGCAAACTCTGTGATGACTGAGCCCAGAGCCCAGCTGGTCTGGTCACCGTGGGCCCCCAGGGCCCGGTGCCTGGCTGTCATATGGAACAGTCTGCGCGAAGCAGGTGCAATGCCCGGTCTCCGGCCCAGCCGCCAGCCATGCAGACAGTCCTCCCTCACTCCCTGCGACCCGCCTGGCCTCAGCCCGCCCGTCCGGCCCCTTCCCACCAGCACCCCCTCAGAACCAGCGGCAGGGTGCGGCCGCCCAGCCCGGCCCCGAGTGCCTTTTGCCGCCCAGAACCACGGTTTTCCATCGTCAGTCGCTCCTGACAACAGCAGAATTTATCCTTCACGAGAACAGAGACACAGGGTGTCTGGGTGTGCCTGGCCGGTAAAATCAGCTTGGACGACGCACAGTTCTTTCTGGAAGCGTCTCAGACGGAGTGGAAGGTGTCTGAAGGAGTTGACTCTTCTCGCGGCCAGTGAGAGAAAGGTCTGCATACTAAGTTACTCACGGTCCCAAGACCCCCCCGCAGACCCGAGCCTGGAGTCAGGAACGGGCTCCCGGCTCCCCTGTGCATTTTACCAGCAGCTCCCCTTGGCCAAGTCTTGTCCTTATCCGGGCCTCAGTTTACCCACCGGCCAGAAGACAGGATTTGGCTCTACTGTTTCCTTCTGTCCTTACCTTCTGCCCGCCCTTCATCCACCTGCCTTGGTCAAAGTCCTGTCTTCTCTGTAGAACCCAGGTCCCTGCTGGGAATAAGAAAGTGGGTAGGAGAAGAGATGTTTGCCCCGGTGGGGGGGGCGGGGAGTGCCTCTCTGACCAGTTCAGCCGGCTTTCTCGGGCTTGCCGCTGGAGAGTTCGACCATGTGACACTTGTCCGGGAGCTAAGCTCCTGTATCAACACCTAAGTACACGCGATGCAACCAGCAAAACACGCAACGCACGCAGACCCGTCGCCACCCCCCCAGCACGGGTATGCCCCAGTGTAGACCCCACACACGTAAGCACCACACGCATACACCTGCAAACCCACAGCGTCTGGTCTACACCGCCCCCCCCACCCCGTGCGTCTTTATGGTGAAGACTTCTGGCTCTGGGTGTAATTCCAGGCGAGTGGCTGCTCTCCTCGGCGGGCGCGGGCCCAGGCGTCTAGCTCCCGGATCCTTGGTTCAAGGCGGTTTGTCATCAGACGGGCCATAAGAGGCGCGGGTGCGGAGGGCGTGAGCAGGCGGGGAAGAGAGAATCGCCAGCACGCGACAGAGGCGGTGCCAAGTGTGACTTGTGTGTTATGATGTGTGGGTGCCATTTACCCCACAGGGATCTGCCAAGCGCCCACTGCAGGCCGACCCCCGACCATTCGCCCGCCAGGGGTGTATCCGGTGACAAGCCGACTGAACCGCCTCTCCTGGGCTGCCCATCGAGTCGAGACAGACGGTGAATGCGACACTACACAGGTCGGCTGCCGACTGTCACCATGCTGTGCCGACACACACACCGCCCCTCGCTGGGAAATACTGCGTCCCTCCCCCCCCACACACACTTAGGGTGCAGGCCCCGCAAGGGCGAACAGTGTGCCGAGGTCACCCATGCAGGATTCTGGCAGCAGGTGCCTCTCTTGAGTTTGGGCTTCACCTCCCCGCCTCCCTGGCTAACTTGTGTCCTCTGCTCCCTGCAAAAGGCAGCTGTGCCTCCTCTTCTGAGGGGACGTGGAGCCAAGGGGGCCCCCGGGAAGCCCAGGGAAGGGTGCTGCCGAAGCCATTGGTGAAGGCCAGGTGGCCCCGGGAACCTGTATTTGCATCCTGCCCCCCCTCGTCTGTGGGTCCCCAAGCCTCCGTGCCCCCGCCCGTCCAGTGGGAATAATAATATTAGCTCGGACCTCCTAGGGCTGTCGTGGGGGCCCGGTGAACTCCCCGCAGGTCCCGATGCGTGCTTGCGGAGTGATCAGCGGGGTGATTACGAAGTGTCTAGAATAGGGCCGCATCCAATGAACACGAGCTGTTAGTGTTTGGAAGCAAAACAAGCCCCCCGAAGCGGTCAAGGTCCCAGACGTTAAACTGGAAGCCTTGGAAGGCAGATTAATCCGCACACGGGATTCGGGGAGAAGTGGACCCGGTGGGAAGGGGTTCCCGAAGGTGGTTAGTGAAGGCAAGGGGCTGTCTGACCGCTCCGCGGCCGCCCGAAGCTGCTTCTGGAGAGGCAGGTGTGTGCGCGGGGCTGGGGTGGCGGGAGGGGAGGGCAGGGCTGGGCCCGAGGAGGCTGGGATCTGCCCGGTCCCCACTGCCCGCAGCCAGCAGGCCCTTGGCTGACTCAGCAGGGGCCTTTGCACAGTGCCCAGGGGACACAGTCAGGACCCGGCCAGCCACCCTCGGCCCAGCTGAAACCCACGCCAGCCTCCCCGGCTTCCCGACTGGCTGCTGAGGCAGGCCTGGCCCCCACGCAGCCACGTGCCATGCAGCGCCCCTTGTTCAGAAATGATTAATCCTCAAGAACTCGGAGACAGGTGACGGCAGAGCGGCGACCCAAGCGCGGGGCCCTTCTGAGAGCGGACGCCCTGGTACCTACAGGGGTCACACTGGTGAAGCTGGCCGTGGACCCAAGCCCGGCCAGCAGGGACGTGTCACTCACAGTGAGGCCTCCTTTCTGGTGGGGACAGGACCTTTTCTCTCTGAGGAGCCCCTCTGGGGGATCCAGGCCGCGCGTGCGCAGGGCGGACGGCAGCACTGTCCTGCCTGGAAGCCCCACCCGGCCGGTCACCGGAGGACGTACGGCCATTTCACAATCCTAGCCCTGTAACCGGGCTGGGCACCTGCTGCTCCGGGCCTGGGACCTGTGCCCCGCTGTCCCACCTGCCCGGAGAGGCCACTTCTCAGCTTTTCGCTGCATTCAGACCAAGCCCCTTTGTGTTCTTTCCGGCTTTGCAGTGCCTCTCTGAAAACATCCCCCCGACTTCTGTGTTTCCACACTTGCCGTCCGTTGTCCGTTGGGCCTGCGAGAATACGAGCCCCAGGAGGGAAAGGGTTGGTTCGCACCTGGCTCTAGGAAGATGCTCAGTCACTATGAATTGAATGAAATGCCACCTCCTCAGGGTGGGCTTCCCTGATCACCAGCCTGGCCTCTAACTCATCATTACCGTATCTGAAGTGACCTAGCTTAACCACGAAGTTTGTATGTGAGTCTCTAGCCTCTCTGGCCCTATCCCATGTGACCCCCAATCCCCACGTCGCATGAGAGTGGAGATTTTTTTTTTTTGAAGTTTGTTTATTTAGTTTTAGAGAGTGGGGGAGAAGCAGAGGGAGAGGAAGAGGGGGAGAGAGAGAATCCCAAGCGGGCTCCGCCCTGTCAGCGCAGAGCCTGACCATGATTTGAGCAGAAAACCAAAACCCAGAGGCTTAACTGAACTGAGCCTCGCGGGCGCCCTGAGGGTGGGGATTTGGGTTTGTCTGTTGCCCTGTGCCTGGCACCCGGCACAGAGCCTGGCGCTGAAGCGGAACATGGTATCAGCCGAATGAACGGAGGAAATTTCTTTCCCTGGTGCATGGCCTCCCTCCCCTGGACTCGAGCTTGTCCAGGAGAGCCGGTCCACCCTCCAGCCCCCGCACTCCCGGGAGGGCACGTGCTCCCACCTGCGCCATTCCACCTCGGCCCCGCTGAATGACCCCGGACAGAATCAGTGAGCTATGAACGTTTCTTGTGCCCGGCCTGCCGGTTAAATACATATTTCAGACAAGCAACAAAAACGTTTTCAGTGTAAGTATATCCCAAATGTTGAACCGGATATACTTACACTAAACATTATTTGTGGTTTCTCTGAAATTCACATTTGTCTGGCAGCCCTAGGCGCACGCAGAGCTTCCACGAGGGTGGGTTCTCAAGCTTAGGTTTCTCCCAAAGCGATTCTGTCCATTCCTACTACCCAGCTTGGCCAAGGACCCCGTCGCTGGGGGAAGCCTTCCCAACTGCCAATCCTCTCCTCTGCAAACGGGAAAATAAAACGAGGCCAGCTCCTTCTCTCCCCAGGGTGCCACGAGGATTACATAATATAACCACCAGCGCACATCCAACCTCTCACACACTTTCATCCTGACCCCTCCGTTCCTCACTGTCACCCCAGCCAGAGACGCCATTCAGGGCGCCATTCTGCAGAGGAGGAAACCGAGGTGGCAGCGGTGAAGGGACCTGCCAAGGTCATGTGTCCCGCTCATCTCTGGAGATGGCAGTTGTGACCACCGTGCCTGACGCCCCATTTCTGGAACCAGGGCACAGACCACCTAACGGTCCCAGCCGCCACCGTTAGAACAGCGATGTCACACAGTAGGCGCTCAATAAATGCGGCCAGCGCCTAGTCCCAGGAAGATCAACCAGAGGTCAACCTTGCGGGTAAGTTGTTGTCGCCGTTGTTTTTAAGCAAGTGAATTCGCTGGCTGTTTTTGCCTGCTAATGGTTCAGCCTGGATTGTGTAAGTGTTGCTTCCTTTCCAAGACCATCCAAGTACCCTGATTTCTCACTGCGGGGACAGGGACAGCCCGGAGCATCTGCAAGGGATTTAGAGGACAGGGGTGGCTCCTGATGGCCTGAGTCCCCAGCACCTGGGGGTGGAGCTCCTGAGCGTTTGTTGACAGTGAAAAAAGGAACAGCTGGAAGGGGAGGCTATGACAGTGGTCTTTTTTCACCCAGGACATGAGTGGGACCCATGGTTACCCCTAAGCCCAGCCTGCATTTTTAGGGTCCCCCAAACAACGATCAGGACCCTCCAGCCTGTCCTCCAAGCTGCAGAAGCCAAAGTATAGCAGTGGGGCGCCTGGGTGCCTCAGTTGGTTGAACATGCGACTACAGCTCAGGTCCGATCTCACGGTTCGTGGGTTCGAGCCCCGCACCGGGCTCCATGCTGACGGTTAAAAAAAGCCCAATAAAAACAAAGAAGGCAAAGTGCAGCCGAGGCTGTCCAGCCCGCGGCTGGGGCGCCCTCCATGCAGGCCCTGAGCACTCCCCGCCTCCTGGTCCCCAGGGGTGAGCGCAGCCCTGAGAGTTAGCTTCTCTTCCCAAATGATGGTCAGTACCTTTGCACCTCCCTGTGTGCTGGGCACCCGGGGACGCCTCACCCCGAAACCCCTAATCACCCCGAAGCTCGAATCTTCCAGAAAAAGTTGTCTACCTGCCCTCTTAAGAGAACAAGAGACATCACTGTGGCCAGCTGCTTGGAGGGATGTCACCCACTTCCTGGGCTAGCTTTCTCGAAGTTCTGCAAGTCTCTGGGCTGGTTAGCGTCTATTAAAAGGAAATAATAATTTTTAAACGCTCCTCCCACCCTGGCCCAACACAAAAGGAGCTTCTGCTCATGTCTAAACTCCAGCAATTGCAGGGACATGTAGAAATTTAGAGGGGGACGAAAAATATGTGGTGGGCGGGGTCGCAGATACCCCAGGGACCCGCTTGAGGAAGACTGGTGTCCACCGTCCTGTAGCCCTAGGCGACCAACCCCCCCAGGCCAGTTCCCACGTCTGTAAAATGGGGATAAACATTTCTGCTTCGGGGAGTAGGGGTCGGGCTGAGTTAACATCCGGTAAGTTTCCGGCACGAGGTAGGCGCTCCACAAGTGCATGTAAAATGGAGAGTTTAGGCAGCGGTCTGGGAGAGGACACACCAAACGGTGGAGAGTCTGGAGACGAGCCAGGGAGAGGGCCTCTGACGTAATACTTTAATATCTTTTTAACCAGGAGAATGTGTTCCCGGAGCACTCGTGTAATTAAAACTTAATGAAATAAAAGTACGCCCCCGCACTTCCTCCCCCCCTCTTTGAACTCCGGAGGCGCGCCCCCCTCCCACCCTCCCAGCCGGTGGCCCCTCGGGCAGCAGACAATGGGAGCGGGTTCGCCCCGGGCCCTGCGGGCTGGGACATTACACAAGTCCCCGACACGTATTTACATGACAAGGGCTCCCGGGCGTTTCTCCGGGCTGTCCGGGGCGTGTCTACGCGAATTCCAGGCTTACCCAGGCGACCTCCGCGGGGTCGGGTTAAAGTGCGCTGGGGGCGCAGGGGGCTGGAGGCCTCGTGGGGCTGCGGACCTGGAGGCGGAGAGTTTACTGCGAATCAGGTAAGGGGCGATCTGGAGGACTTCCTCCAGCTTCTCCAATCCTCCTAGCCTGAGTCTCAGGGACCTCTTTGTGGCGGCGAGGGTGGGGGGCAGGCTTCCCCTAAACCCGGGTCGAGAACCCCGAGGGTCCAGAGCGCACCCGCAACCGGCTGGGGCGAGCCTGGGACGGAAGGTGTGCGGGGCGGCGGTTCCAAACTGACCCCAGAAGGGGCGGGGACGCTCCGCCCCTCCGCCGCCCCGCCGGTCCCGAGTCTACGCGGGCCGCCGGGCTCTGGCCCTTTAAGAGCCCGCCCCGTTCCCTGTCACCCCGCCCCGCGGCCCGGGGAGGGGGGGTGCGGGGGAACCTCGGCGGGGATTGGCGCAGCGCGCGCCCCCTCCCCGGCCCCCGCGCGGTGGGAACCGGCAGCCCCGTCTAGCGCTGACGTCAGACCGTCTGCCTGCCTCCGACCGCGGTCTCGGAGCGAAACCCGATCTCCTTGGACTTGAATGAGGAGGAGGCGGCGGCGGCGGCGGCGGAGGCGCTCGGCTGCGGGAAGCCAGCGGCGGAGGCTCAGCCCCGGCGGCAGCGCGCGCCCCGGCTGCTAGCCCATTGCCCGGACGCCACCCGCGGGCACTGCCGACGCCCCCGGGGCTACCGAGGGGCGGCCAGGGGGGCGCAGAGGAGCGCGGCCCCGCGCGCTGAGTCCCGCGGCGCCCCGGGAACTTGGCGGCGCCCCGAGCCCTGCGAGCCGGGGTGCGCCTTCCCCGCCGCGCGCCTCCTGCATGCGGGGCCCGAGCGCCGGGCGCCGGCCGGAACCCCCCCCGGCCGCCCCCGTGCCCCCCGCGCCCCGCGCCGCGCCGCCGCGCCGTCCATGCACCGCTTGATGGGGGTCAACAGCACCGCCGCCCTCGCCGCCGGGCAGCCCAATGTCTCCTGCACGTGCAACTGCAAACGCTCTTTGTTCCAGAGCATGGAGATCAGTGAGTGACCCCGCGCCCCCCCTCCCTTGGGGCCCCGTCGGGCTCGGACCCCGAGTCCCCGCGCCGCGGCGGGCGGGGGCCCGGGCCGCGCGCGCCCCCTCGGGCTGTGCGCCCTGCGCCCCGGGCGCGCCCTCCTGGCTCGCGGCAGCTGGCGGCCGGCCCGGCTTTGTCCCGCGGCTCGGCGAGCCTGGCACGGCCCCCGCTGCCCGCGCCCCGCCCGCTGGGACTCGGACCCGGGGCCGAGCGGCGCGGAGGGTGGCGGGGCGCCCGGCGCGGGAGGGCTGGGGCGGTCGGATCCGTGAAGTTTCCATTTTATTTCCCTAAGGGGCAGTCTCGATGGAGCAATTAGGCCGGCTCTTTATCAACTTTGGCTGGGGGGAGGGGGGTGGCGGGCGTGTGAGACACTGTCTGGCCTGCGGGGTGTCTGGGGCCCCGGGTGTGTGTCTGGAGTGTGCGCGGCGCTTCTGTCTCGGTCTGTGTGAGCGGGTCTCCTTGCGTCTGTGGAGTGTGCGTGTCTGTGTCTGTGTGTCTGGGTCTGGGTCTGGGTCTGGCGCGTCTCCGTGGCTGTGTGTCTGGGTCGCAGTCTGTCCCGGGAATATGTAGTTCTCCTGCGTCTCTGCCCGCGTCCGGCTCTGGGTGCGTCTTTTGAGTGCGTGCATCTCTCTGGGGGTTCGGGGACCATTTGCGTCCAGGTGTCTGAATCCAGGGCTCAGCGCTCGTGGGGCTGGCCGAAGGTGGATCCGGAGTGTGTGTCTCATTGTGTGAGTGTCTGTGTCCCCGACGCACCTATAAATAGCCTCTGTCTGGACAGCTTGGCTCAGCCTGGCTGGGACCGTGGTTACAAATGAGTCAAAGTTTGGGGCTGTCTGTGTTTGAGACTGCCTTGCCCTGAAAGGAGGACGTGGACCCAGGGTGGGGAGGGGAGGGGGTGTTTGAAGATCAGCACCAACTCGCCCATACATCCAGAAGTTAAGACAAATTAAGCCTCTGCTTCCGCCCCTGCATAGCCCACTGGGGTGGAGGGTGGGTTGGGTGGGGAACTGACTGGACTCCCTGGGGTCTGCCTTCTAACCTGCACCCCGTCCCCCGCCCATCCTTTGGGGAGGACCTCTTGCCTCTCTAGGCTTCAGTTTCTCCACCCTCGCATTTCGGCACCCCAGCCAAAGGGAGCTTCCCAGCAAGAGCTAGCCTTCTTCCAGCTGGGACCCGGAGAGGCAGCCACCACGGAGCAGGGCAGTCACCGGGTGACTCATAAGCCAGTTTCCGCGGGCGGCTGCCACAGTTGTGGCCCCTGAGCCTGTACAGTGAGGCACAGGAGGTAAAAATAACCCATGACCCGCCCCCGTGGGGCAGGCTGGCCAGTGGTGGTGGTGGGTCCTTCCA
Organism: Paguma larvata; assembly: GCA_030068075.1. NCBI lineage: Eukaryota > Metazoa > Chordata > Mammalia > Carnivora > Viverridae > Paguma > Paguma larvata. Next base: position 44,288,093 of record CM057844.1, on the reverse strand, counting down.
TCCGTGAGCCCCCCCCCCCCCCCCCCCGTCTAGTCCTGGCATTGAAAGCCTTGCTCCCTCCACCCCTCCCCCCAAGCTGCCCCACCGCGCCAGGCCAGCGAGGTGCCCGGAGAACCTGCCAGAGCCAGCCAGTTTGCGGAACTGAGTTGCACTAAACCAGATTGTTTCCCAGAGGCCCTTTGTGAACTCAGGAGGCTAATGAAATGCACGGGGATGTTATTAAAATATGTTCGCACATGTTTGGAGAGAGGCTGGCGGGTGCTGAACGGATTGCTGCTTAAGTACCCTCAGCGCCTCGTTCCCCCCCCCTCTTCTGGAAAGCTGTCTTAGTGGACTCCCCACCGAGGGGTCCACGCTGTTGTGTCGGACTCATCGTTACGAGGCCTGGGCGCAGGCACTTTGCTCTTGCTCTTTGTGCGGAGGACTTCTGGAAAAATTCAGTCTTATTCCTGTCCCTTCTTGGGCCGTTCAGCCCCGATGATGTTTTGGCCGACACCAAGGTGTTGTGACATCCATTGCCTTCGCCCCGTGCGCTGCCCACAGTGGGTCTTCTGAACGGGACCCTTGAGGTGCGCGCCTGGAACCCTGGCCTGCTCCGGCTGGCCCCCGGGTGGTGCGTGAGTCACCGTACCCGATGTATCTTCTACACGCGGCCCCCTGCTTCCTGGAAGAAAGCCCGGGGCTGGAAAGGAAGTGATCTTAAAATTCAGGTATAGTGTAACAGTTTGTTGGAAGTGCTAATCAGATTCCCCCCCCCCCCCCCCCCGGAAAGTGTCTGCAGAGGAGGCTTTAAAGGCCCGGAGTTTCTTTATGCAGAAAGATGGGGACGGGAAATCGAAAGGGCAGGAAGGCCACGCTTCACGGGACAGGAGTTCAAGATTGTTTGCGAGTAGGACGTTGAGGATGGGTTTGGAGCTGGGCTGCAGGGGGGCGCCCAGGGACTTCTGTGTGTAAGAGAGGAAATTGCTCTTGGTAGGTTTTTCAAGCCACCTCAGTTTCCTCATCTGAAAAATGAGATCCTGACGATTGAAATCTAAAATTCTACCCTGTTTTTAAGGGGGGGGGGAGAGGGGTACCTCTGCCTTCCAAAGTCCGGCTGGAGACTTCAGGGCCAGAACCGGCTCCTCCCCGTCTCATAGTCGTGGGTCCCTGGTGTGGGGTTCAGTTGCCCCAGATTTCGGAGCTGGGGGGGAGCGTCGGCCAGCTCAGGCTCTCCAGAGGAGGGACGGTGGCCATGGAAAAGCTTTGCCCCAGGTCCCCGAGCCTCGCCAGACCAGGCCCAGGAAGCACACACACACACACACACACACACACACAGTCTTTGGAACTTGGAACTTGGGCCCCACTGTGGGGCTACCTTGAACTTGGGGGCTGGGAGAAATCCGCAGCACCCCCGTTGCACTTGGGAGGGTGGGAACTGGGCTGTGTCTGGGGAAGCCAGGTACCTGGGGTGGGCTTGACTTTCACAAGGTTCTGCCACCGCGCTCCGGGCCCCCCCGCTTTAACCGAGAGTCGAGGGGTGAGGGACGCCGTCTGATGGGCATTCCCTCTTCCCAAGACACCCCCCAGAAAAATATGCTATTCTTTAAAAAAAGAGCCAGGGGTCTTGGGGTTAAAGACAGCCGGCTCAAGTGCCAGCCCGCCGGAGCTGACAGTAGGGAGCCGGCTGGGCGACTCTAAAGGAAAGGACTTTCTCCGACATTCTCGCTGGCCTCTTTCCAGGTCTGGGTCTCGAAGAAATTAGCCCCTGCCTTTCTCCTCCAACTTCTGCTGAGGCTTTCGGGGGACCGACAGATGCTCCCTAAGTGTGCCTGGACAGACTGACTTGTGTCCTAAGGCCCTTGGTGCCTGGGCAGCGCGTCTGGAGGGCCCCGCCCTGGACCCACCGCTGGACCCCTGGGGCCAGTAACTGGTGGCAGCTTTGCTTCCTTACACTACTGGTGTCACCAAGCCTCTGATGCCTCTTCTCCAGCCAGTTCCAGACAGACCGTCACCAAACTGGAGGTTCAGCTTGCAGAAACCCACAGGCCACCCGGGGCACTGATGTCCCAAATCCAGGGGGTCTCGCTCACTCGGGGCGCTAGGACCTCCTTGTGGTGGGGGAGGGGGAGCGGGTGTTTGCTGGATATTCCGCAGCCTGCCTGGCCTCTGCCCACTAGATGCCCGTTGGAGTAGGGTTATGCCCCCCCCCAAGTTGTATGTAACACCCCAAAATGTCTCTGGACTTCACCAGGTGTCTCCGGGACGGGGGGGGGGGGGGGGGGGGCGGGGGGGAGGCAGGCATATTGCCCGGGGGCTGAGACCTGCTGTTTTAATCAATGATTAGCTTCTCTGAGGGGCTTGGGGGTGGCAGGGCAGAAGGGAGTTGCCAGAAACTGACCCTCAGCCTCCGTCAAGATCAGCCCCTGGGAAGGCCACCGGTCGTGCCCAGTGTCGGCGCCTGCCAGTCCTCCCTTGGCATCTGCTGAGCGCCTGTCATGTGCGGCGCCGCGGGGATGGGGGGCTCTGGTGAAGTTCCGGTTTTCATCTTGGATTTGCGTTTTTGAGGAGTAGAGACGCCGTTATCGTGGGAGCTTGGATCTCGGGACTCAGTCCCAGCTGCCGCTGTCTCGTGCCCGCTGTTCCCCGCGGGCCCTCTCAGCAGGGACTTCTAACCCGCACGCTGTCTGACTGTCTGGGTTTTAGGTTGAGGGGCACCAAGGGGCTGGGTTGAGACTGGACGTCGGGTCTGACGGTTGGCCACAGCTCCCCAGGAGGCCTGGGGTCAGCCGGCCCCGCCAGCCAGCGTCCCCGGGGCTCAGGGCTGGGCCTCGCGTTTGTCCAGCAGGCGCGAGACCCACATGCACGCACGGCGTATGCACGGCCGCGTGCTTGCACACCGACACACGCACACACGTGTGCACACACGTGCCCGGCTGCTCCCACTTTCTGCCTTGCTCGCTGGCTTCCCTCCGGGTCGGGACCGGCTTCCACTTGCGGGCACGTAAGGAAAACAGGGCGCAGTCTGCCCTCTAAGTCGCGCAGAGGTAGGCGCGCTCTGCCTTGGAAGGAGAAGGGGAGTGGCTGGGTGTGTGCAGCCGCCCAGGAGAGGAGGCTGGGGGTGGGGACAACGGCAGCTTTTTTAGGGCAGCGAGGTGTGCTTCGCCCCGGAGGTGCCAGCTCGGGTGAGCCCAGACACCTGCCCCCACCGAGTCCCGGCCCAGGGCCGGGCTGTGTCTGGTTCGGGTTCCGTCAGTTGATAAAAGGTAACACAGTGTCCCAGAGGCAGTCCCTAGCAGTGGGGCCCGAACCAGGGGGTCCGCGTGGCCTTTTTCCTCCTCGGATTTTATCACCCGGAGACCGAGTTTGCATCGATCCCGAGGTCTGGGATCCCACGGTCTGGGATCCCACGCAAAGACGAGGAACGAGTTTAAGGTGAAGTTTGGAGGCCCTGCTCCTGCCGGCCACGGACGCGCAGAGGAGACGATCGAAGCCCAGGGCCTGTTTTGTGCTTCCTGTAAGGGGTCGTGTGCACACATGCGTGCCCGGTGTGCGCGCGCGTGTGCCGGGGCACGTGCAGGGGCCCCGTGTGCTGGCATCCCCGCTCTTCTTTGCGTGCCCGGCAGCAGCAAGGACGGCACCGTGCTGCGCCCGGGGTGGTGCGCCGGGCCGGCCGGGAAACTCCGTTTTCTCTGCAGGGTAGGGGCCGCAGAGCCCGGGGTGGGGGCTGCAGAGCCCGGGGCGTGCGAGTCCTGCCCGAGGGGGCGGCGCTGCCTCTCCGCGTGGGGGGCCCGGACGGCTGGAGTTTGATGTAACACACCTGGCAGTTCTTTTTTTCTCTCCCTTCGAGGGCCCTGCGGAACCTGCCCACAGGCCTGATCTCACCGCGGGTGGCGACGGGGTGAGAGCGTGACTGGGGGGTGGGGGGCGGAGGGCGGGAGCCTCGCTCAGCCCAGCTCCAGGACCGACGGGCCGTCCTTTGGTCCGCGTGGACGATGGGTGTTGTGACTCTTGCAAGGTTAGCGTCGTGGAGTGTGGCCTGGTGTCTACACAGCGCAGTGTTCGAGCGAGTTGGCGGTCACCGCGAGGGAGGAGCAGTCTTCAGCTACCCACTCCGTCCTGTCCCCTGATGGTGGTCACTGCCTGATGAGGAGGCCTGCACCTCCTGGGGATGGGGCGCCGGCGCTCGCTGGGGTGTTGGGACATACAGGTGCGTGTGGGGACCGTGACCTTGAAGGCAGAGGTCCTTGGATACTTAACTTTCCTCGGCCCTGCCAGGCCCACCACAGAGCTGGCTGGGGATCCCCCCGGCAGGCCTGCCCCCCAGCAGGAAGCCCCCCACGGTCTCCTAGGGACGCCCGTGGGTTCCCGAGATCTGTCGGCTTTGGAAATGGGGGGCTGGCTGGGGCTGTGAGGCGCAGGGCTCAGGCCGTGAAGCCAACAGCACCGTGACCTCCAGATACCCCACCGGGCCCAGCGCAGGAGACGACCCCAGAGCACAAAGCCTGAAACTAGGGATGGCTCGGGGTCCTCTTTTTTTTTTAATTAATTTGAGTATTTAACAAGTGAGGGCGTGCAGGCCGTGAGCCATCAAAATAAGACCCTGATCCCCCCCCGACAGGGTGGGGTGCGGTGGAGGCACGTCTTCGGTTCGACTTCTCCCGGCAAGAGCCCCCGTGTCTTCGCTGCTGCCCTGCCCCCTCCCCGAGCTGAGCTGCGCCCCTTCTTGAAGTCATGACAACTCGGAGCACTGACAGTCAACCTCCCTTCCCTTCAGGTGACACTACAAGCCAAACTGTGACATCTCTGGGTCTCATCAGGGCCTTGTCAGGTGCTGGTGGAAATGTCTGTCACCAAGCCGAGAAAAGTCCCCGAACGGCGTGCCGTCAAGCGCGGGGGCTTCGGTGCCCCCGGGTGGGCCCAGCAAGGGTTGGGACGGCCCCAGGCTTTCCGAGGGAGCCCCAGAGCGGCGTTCTCTTCTGTTTCCAGGGTGACTGTTGGATTTTTGCTTCCACTCCCTTTCTTAGTTGTGCGCGGAGAACTCATCCTGTGCCAGGTACTAGTGACGCATTTTTCTCGATCTTAAAAACAGCTCTCCGGGAGAGCTATTGCCATTACCAATTTGCAGCTTCGAAGATGGGTGCAGAGAGGGTAAGACATTTGCCTCAGGTCACACAGCCAGGAACCGATGCTGTGTCGGAATTCAGGCCCGAGCCCCCTGATTCCTTCCCCCACGACACCCCGTCGACTCCCTAAGCCCCAGCGTTCTCTTTGCAAGACTTGACGTGCCAGCGGTGGTTTAGATGTTGTCTCGAGACTGTAAGCCCACGGTGGACCATTCACTAGGCAAGAACGATAACCAGCCTCGGGTGACCGTCGGGTCCGTTCCACACTCTGGCAGCACGTGGGGCTGTCTTTCGTTGGCCAGGTGTCCGTCCCCCACACAGGCGTGTCCCTTACCAGGCTGCCCCAGGAGCTTGTCTGCCTCCCCAGTACAGCCCCCTCCGAAGTCGGGACAGGAGACTGCTGAATGGCCCAGGGCTGGACCTGGAGGGACCGTTCCCGTTAACTGTCCCCTGACTTCCAGCCCGCGTGGGTCCCCGCCGCCAGCCTTCTGGGTAGGTTATAAAAACGCAGACCTGATGGCTGGCGGGGAGGGTGGGGGGGTGGCGTGTGTGGAACACGCAGCACCCTTTGGGCGCCTCGTCACCCTGTGCTGTTCCAGGCGCGGCACATGTCGGGACGGCACAGACGAAACCCTGCCGTCTGAGAGCTGCCATTCTAGGGGGCGGACAGAGTGAATTTATTTCCAGAAACGAAAACGGGGGCGCTCTCAAAGCTCCTCGCAGGAAGCCTCCCTCAGGATCCCAGGCCCATGCTGTTCGGGCTCCGAGCACCCCGGGGGGCTCCCCGTCACACCCGTCATGTCGCATTGGGTGTTGTGTAATTAGTTGTCACCTGCGTTGTTTCTGGTCCCCAAACACCGAGGGGTTGGGGACCCTGCCCGTTTTGCTCAGCGTATCCCCCGAGCCTGTAGAAACCCGCATGTGTTTGAGGCGGGAGGGAAGGGGGCATGGGCAGGGCGGGCGGGCGGGCTGGAGGAGGAGTCCCAGCCGGCCGGGACGTAGTCAAGATAAAGACTCGGAAAAGCATCAGGGCACGCGCAGCGCCCCCTGAGCCTCCACGGGCACCTCCGTAAGATGGAGGGAAGAGTCACCCCTGCTCCGGAGGTCGGTGAGACAGTCGCCGAGTGTGAAAATCACCTCTGACTCAGAGTGTTATTTCGAATGCATCGAGGAGGTTTCTGCTGTTTGGAGCAGGAACGGGGCCTTGGCCTCCAGGCCCCCATCGCTTCTGGCGAGGTCAAAGCCGCACCGAGGGCCTGGTGTGGAAGCTTCCCTGCTTCAGCCCCAGGTGCCCCGGGAGGTCCCGGAAGGTCCCGGGGGTGCCTGGAGGATCGGAAAGACACAAATGCGTTGCGGACGCCTGCGCAGGCCCCGGAAGGAGGATCCACCTGCTTCGGGCCTGGGGCGTTTGAGGCTCCCGCCTGCGGCTGCCCACGAACAGAGCTGGCGTTCGCTCTGACGCCAGCGTGTTGAGGAGAGTTGGGGGGCCCCCCGCGCCGCCTGTGGGGGTATCAGGGATGATGTTCCCCCAATTCTAATAAGCGTTTGTCTTCCGTTGGGTCGGGGGTGGGAGGAAGCAGGGCTGGGTCACTGGGCCAAGAGCCGGTGCCGGCAGTACCGAGTGGGGACGTCAGAAGCCTCGGGAAACGTTGAGTCTGAGTTTCTTTCTTCCCCTTCCGACGGATTGTAACCGCAGTCAGTGAGCGTTGAGTCAGGGGGTTTGGGAAATGGCTCTACTTGCAGAAAAGAGGTTTAATTATTTGGGATCTGGATGCCGGATGACATCGGCTTCTGGCTTCTGGAGCCGGCTCTTAAAAGTTCCGCTGTCCGCCAGATGCTCCTGCCAGCGTTCCGGCCCGCGCCCCCCGCCTCCCCCCCAGGTGCTCACGGCCTAAACCTCGGACGGCCGTGCGGGTTCGAGGCACCACCCTGCCTTTTAAGCTTGGAGAAGTCGTCCCGAGTCTTCTGTCCCTTGTGTGGACTTCGGTGGCCAGGGGGGCGGGGCAGCCGTGCCGGGTCCTGGTAAGGACTGACCCAGCTCGTTTCCTGGTAGGTGTTCAGTGCACAGCGAAACAGCTCGCCAGTGAGCGGGCTTCCTCGCCTGTGCCTGTGACTGCTGGGCGCGTGCAGTGATGTCCCGTGAACCGCCGACATATGACAGGGTCTGTCTGGAGCAGCTCCCAGCCTTTAGTGTCAGCGGCGGGAGTCACCGATTCCCGGCCTGCAGGTCACGTGGTCCTTAGGTCTCCAGGGGATGAAGTTTCCATCCCTGGGCTTTGGGGGGGGGGGGGGCGGTAAAAGTGACTTAACGCAGCGTGGATTCGTTTGGGTGTCTGCGGTTCAGGAATGCGTGCTGTAACACATAACACCGCAGAGCTTCAGGTGTACAAAAGAGATATATTTTATGATCTGAGGTATGCACATGTTTTCAGACCGGGAGACTTATTTTTGCGGTCCCTAGCCTGGAGGCCCAGGTGGGGACCCCGGCTTCCCCCCCCCCCGCAGGCGAATTCGGGGTTCCCCGGCTCTAGCTTCAGAAGCAAGAGAAGTGGGGAGGCGAGTGAAGTGTTCGGTACATTTTGGGGAAAGCGAACTGCCCTTGCCCCAGAGAGGTTTTCTGCCCCTTGGTTGCCGGGTCACCAGCAGGGGCTGGCTTTGCCCTGGGCACTCGCGTGCTCGACCCGAGGTGGCCCGGCAGCCGGTGGTGAGAGGGAATGCTTCTCACTTTTATTCTCCCGCGTGTTGTTTCGCCCACAAGGCGCTGACGGCCCTGATGGGGGAGGCGTTTATACCTTTCGGACCCCGTCCAGGGAGCCTGGCCAACAGGGGTCACCCCCAGCCCTGTGGGGACGGTCCACCCCTTCTTTGGGGGAGGCTCGGAACCGGCACGTGGCCACCTCGAACGCTATTTCTTCATTCCCCTCCATTTCATAGCAGGTAAAGTAGCTTTGCGCCGAAAAGCCTGCCGCTGATGTCACGTAGAAGCTGTGTGAGCGCTGGGCGCTCGTCGCTGCCGTGTCTGAAACTCCCGGCCGCGGAAGGGGGCTCCCCTTCTGCACTTAAAGAATAAGAAATAAAAGTTGCCACCAAGATTGTGACTGAGACCGTGGATACAGGTGCTTCCTTCCTGTACGGCGCTTACGTGGCTGCACATTTTAAGGATTTCCTTAAGGTCTTAAGTAACTGGCCGGGAGCATGTAGGAAGGGAGGTCCCGGGAGCCCCCGCCCCATTTTGCAAATCCCCGGGGCTCGGCACTGCTGCGCGGGGGGGCCCGGTCACGGCCCTCGTCGCCTTCCTGAGCACAAGGCGGTCGGTAGTAATTCTGCAAACCTATGAATCAACTTTGCGCAAACACCCTGAGTAATTTCTTTGTTCTTTTCTTTCTACTTTGTAATCGGTGTCTGTAAACGCCAAAGGTTCGGTCTTGCGGAAGGCATGATTCATTTATTGGTGTCTGTGCCGCCCCGTTATCGTTCAGTCTTTCCAGAGTGCGCTCGCGGTGAGCCCGGGGTGATTCATCCCGGGCTGAGCTTGGCAGCCGCCGGGGTCACGGCCGTAGCAGGAAACTATTTTTCCTAATCTATTTATGGCCGGGGAGAAAGAGGTGGGCGTATGGAGATGATGGACAGGGTGTCAGTTACATCGGCCAACAGAACCGATTAAGTAACACCCGCAGGCCCTTCGCTGCCCCTGATGCTAACGCCGGATCTCGCTAAATGCGCGTCTGTCTCAGGTGTATCTTGCCCGTGTTTATGGAGCCGTGCTTCCCTGCGGGCTGACACGCAGGGACGCCCCCATCGGTGTCCTGGACCAGAGTGTCCTTTTAAAGGCACCAATACAGAGAATGTTGCCGTTTACAACAAAATCTGTCGAGTGGGTTCACCGTGAAACAGTTTATGAACGCCTAGGCTTCAGGGCAGAGGCCATTCCCCGCCCCCCGGCCCCCGATCCTTCTAACCATGGCAGTCATTAGACGTTTGCAGTCGTTATGTTACATCTTTCGTTACTCTGCAAAGTTTGGGGACTTGCGCGTGAAGCTGTCGCTTGTGCCTAATTTTATTACTTACTTTTGGCCCTAAATAAAATTGTCACTACCCTCCCATCTAGAGGCTAATTAGAGTTGCTTGCTGCACGGCCCAGAGGTGTAATTAGGAGCCAGCTTCCAGTCGCCCGTGCCCGCAAGTGCGTACGCCCGGAGTTGCTCGTGGATACTCGAGGAGTATTTCTCCCCGCGGTCGGCTTCTCCGGCGACTCCCCGTCTGCGGGACTCGCTCTGCTGGATCCTGCCGTCTGCGTCGCCGAGTGAGGAGGGCCTGGCCCTGGACTTCGGGAATCCCCAGCTCCCGTGACCCGTGACCCGTCGGAGAGCCCAGCCCATGTTTATCGAGCGGCTCTGTGCCTTCGGGGCGTGGATCAGGGGTGAGCGCAGGGCGGCGGGTCCCGCACCGCCCTTCCTGCCTGTGACATTGCTAACCCGAAGCAGCATCCGCTCCTGCTGGGCACAGACTCTCCCCAAGGTGGTGCTCCCCTGTGCCCTCCCGTCGGGGCTCAGAGAGAGCTCGACCGTGATGTGGATGATTCTCTGGAAGGAAGCGGGGGGTTGTCTACAGTGGGGAGAGGGCCGAGGGCTGCAGGACTCCCTCCGGACCACAAGACGAGTCCCGGGCAGCCCGTCCTGCGAGCTCCGGGAATGTGCCCACCGCCTCTGGGATGGCTGCAGCCCCTGCCTTCTACTCTCAGGCGCGGGTCCCTCCCAGAGCCCCAGGCTTGCGCATGGTGACACCCGCAGCGAGACCCCATCCCAGCTCCCCGCCAGCACTCCGTTCACCTTCCTTTAAAATCGGGGTCACGAGCCTGCGTGTCACAGAAGCGCCTCCCCTTTGCCTAGACAACCTCTTTCCCCTGGCCAGCTCCAGCCCTGCCCTCAGCCCAGCAAGCATCCCTTTACACTCTAGCGAGAGCGAGCTCTGGGCCTTTCCCCGGGATAGACCGAGGCGAGGAGGGGTGGGGCTTGGAAAGAAGAACCAGAAAGAGCAGAGGCTGTGGGGCAGGGCTCTGCTCAGGGAGTGGGCACCGGGCGCCAGCCACTCTGTCCATCTGATGGTTTTCTGAGCGTCTGCCCGCGGTGACGCTGTGACTCCTCCTGGTGCCTGACCTCGTGGCAGCCCTGGTTTGCGCCCGAGGAGGCAGAGCCGGGTCACGGGCCGCGTGTGGGAGACCGCGAAGAGCAGAACAGGCCTTGAACTCGGGCAGCGGGGCTCCAAAGCCCGTGCTCTGCCCCCCTTCCCCTCGAGGTCGGGACCACCCGTCCCCGCTGCGAGGGTGTGTCCTCTCGGCCTTCTCCCTCGGGAGTCTCCCGCCACCTTGGTCCAGGCCTCTCCTCCACCTCGTTTCCGGGGGAGGGGGGTCACCGGGCCACCATCCCTGGGGCTCAGGCCCAAGAGAGCAGGAATCTGCCCGGCACTAGGGTCGCCATGGCCTGTGGGGGCTGGGCAGGGCCGGGGCTCCCGAGACGGGGTGGAGTGAGCCCGGAGAACGTCGCGGTTGGGATGCCCTTCCTCCGGCCGCCTGGGGGCTCGCGAATCTGATGCTCCGGTGCCCCCCGGGCCAATCAGTGGGGACGGAGCAGGCGGCCAGACGCAGAGCCCTCCGGGTGGTTCCGGGGTGGGCCGCGGTTAAGCCGAGATCCAGCGAGGGAGAGGAGGAGACGGGGGCCGGTTTTCGGCCCACGGCCCTTCTGTTACTGTTGGAGGCTAATGTCTAGTACTGTTGTCCTCACGAGGACGCCCCGCACCGACAGGGACCCTGTGCGCCAGCTCGGTGCCGCCCGGAGTCAGCAGCAGGCCGCAGGGCGTTCTTGCCGCCCGGCGCAGGGCTGACCTGCCTGTTGTGTTCGGGACCAGGTGCTGGGACAGCTGAGCCACCCCCGAGGCTTCCGCCCAGCCTCGGGGGTGCGGGCGTGGCCTTGGCCCGGTGGGCGCCGCGACCTGGATGGGCACCCGGCGTCCTGGCCTTCCTCTGCTCCCTGCGGCCGGCCCCATGCGGCCCCGAGCCTGGGCTGGGGAAGACCTGCCCCCAACCTGGGTTTGCCTCCTGGGTTCTCGGCGACCCGGGTGACGCTTTCTGCCCCAGCAGACGTGGCTCATCGCAGTCTTGAAAAGGTTTCTTGGGTCGCCCTAGGGGCTCAGTCGGTGAAGCATCCGACTTCGGCTCAGGTCATGATCTTGTGGTTCGTGGGGTCAAGCCCCACATCGGCTCTGTGCTGACAGCTCAGAGCCTGGAGCCTGCTTCCGATTCTGTGTCTCCCCCTCTCTGCCCCTCCCCTCTCAAAAATAAACATTAAAAAAAAAAAAAGGTTTCTCGTACAGGGGTCACCAGAGAGACAGGAGACTGGCGGGCCCCCGGGTTGGAAGGCAGAATGTTCTTCCCGGACGGGAGGTTCCTCGTCCCTGACGCCCCGGATGAGCCTGTGCTCGGCTCTCTCCGCTAGTCTCCTCTGGTCAGTCTTCTTCTCTGCGCAACCCAGGGCTTTGCGAGAAAGGCGACTCCGTCAGACCCCAGGCCCTGTCCTCTCTCTTCCTGGAGTCGCTCAGCTTCCTCCGGAACCTGTTTTCCCCGCTGTGACGTGTTTGTCGAGGCGCGGTTTACAGACACGCGGTGCACAGACGCGGTGTGTCCTGTGAGGAGCTGTGGCAGATGTGCGTACAGGACCCCCGGTCCAGACTGAGCCCTGGCTCCTTCCGTCTCTGGACAAGTTCCCCTTGCCCCGTTCCGGCCTGTGCCCCTCCCCCCCCAGCAGTCGCCGTGGGTCAGTCTTTCCTCGGGGAGAATTTTGCACGAATGAAGTCACACCGTGTGTGTTCACGGTCGCTCTTCCGCGTTCCTCACTCCGTCTCCTGACCCTGGGACCCATCGCGCGGCGTGGATCGGTGGTTCGGCGGTGATGTCTCTTTATATGTGAGCAGTGTTCCCTGTGTGGAGGAATCTCAGCGTTGCAGTGGGAACAGGGGCACGGGGACTGGAAAAGGGCCAAGCCGGGCCCAGAGGAGTCACTGTTGGAATGCCAGCCGCCTCCGGGGGGGGGAGAAGCTTTTGTCACCTGAATCTGAGCCCCATAAATGGGCCCATGAGACCCGGACCTCCGTTCAGCCCCAGCCGGGCAGGGAGCGGGGCGGGGCGGGGGGAGGGGTCACTCGGGGTCGGAGCCGAGTCCTCGGAGACTCCGCAGGCCACACCTCTGCCCCCGCCCGGCCCGGCCCTGCCAGCACCGATGCCAGCCCGCCTCACCTGGCCTGCATTCCTGTGCAGGGCATGAGGGTGTGGGTGACCCCAGACAGGTATGAATCATGTCTGGGGGAGACGGTTACTCAGACGCGGTAGCACCGAGGCCGCGTTCCTGCCGGCTGGCGGACGCCTTGGGCCTCAGACCGCAGCCGTGGGTCCCCGGGCGGGGCGTGCCCCCCTGGGGAGCGTGAGGCTGGCAGGCTGGGGTCCGGAGTCGGGGGCCGGTTCCGAAGGGGGGCTGGCTGCATCGCTGCCTCGGGTACCCACGAGGGTGTAAGTGAGCGTTCTCACTTCCTTGGGCTGTTGACGCTGCCGTCCCCAGTTGCCTGTCGCGTGCCCGCCACCAGGTCAGGTGGAGCCCCAGCGGGAGCTCTCGTTACTAGACCTGTTTTTCAGATGGGCAGACTGAGGCGTAGAGGCCGAAGTCCCTTGCCCAAGGGCACGCTCGGCCAGGGTGAATTGGCCCAGCTGCCCCTGGGTCCCACTGAAGCCACTCGTGTCATAACTGTCCTACCTCGTAAGCTTGGAGAACTCGACGGGCCCACAGCGAACCGGTAGCCCGTGAGAACATTTTCGACGGCGCGGAGACGTTTCAGATTTCACGGTTCCGTCCTTAGGCCGATGCGTGTGAGGAAAACTGGAATAAATGCATCACTGCTTTCATGAGTGCTGTTTTAGACCAGCCTAGGTGGTGAGTTGAATATTTAAGAATGTAAAATTTATTTTATTTTTTATAAAAGTTTATTTTGAGAGGGAAAGAGAGAGGAGGAGGGGCAGAGAGAGAGGGAGACAGAGAACCCCAAGCAGCCCCCGCACTGTCCACACGGAGCCTGATGGGGGCCTTGATCTCATGAGCCGTGAGATCATGACCTGAGCCGAAATCAAGAGCTGGATGCTCAGCCGATTGAGCCACCCAGGCGCCCCAAGAATTTGAATTTTAAGGGGCGTCTGGGTGGCCCCGTCGGCTAAGTGTCTGACTTTGGCTCAGGTCACGATCTCATGGTTCGTGAGTTGGAACCCGCGTCGGACTGTCTGCTGTCAGCACGGAGCCCACTTCAAATCCTCTGTCCTCCTCTCTCTGCCCCTCTCCCACTTGTGTTCTCTCTGTGTCTCTCTTAAAATAAATAAACTTAAAAAAAAATTTTTTTTAAATGAAAATATTTAGGAATTTTAATTCCTTTAACGGGTATTTGGAAATGGCGGAATTGTGGAAGCCTGGAGAATGTTCTAAGAGGTTCCTCCTCCTGAGGTCTCCTCTCGGGTCTTAATAGCAACGGCGGACTCACGGGGCCTCCTGCGGAATGGAAGCACCTCGCTCTTTGGTCTTCTAAGGTCACCCAGCCATTCAAAGGTCGGGGTTAACTCAGTTCTAATGAGATCAAGGTCACAGGGTTACGCCCCCCCTCCCCCCTCCCCGATACAGAGGGAGCCCCACGGGCAAGTTCACGGGCAGAGAGTTACGGGTGGAGAGGGGGTCAGACACGGAGCAGCGTCAGGCAGGTGATGGGGAAGCCAGCCCTGGGCCCCTTTGGACTCTCGGAGCGCCCCACAAAGTGCTCAGGGGTCCCTGTCATCTGGATCTGTGTGTGTGTGTGTGTGTGTGTGTGTGAGAGAGAGAGAGAGAGAGAGAGAGAGAACCAGATCTCTTAAGATCTTTTTTTTTGTAATGGAAAAAACCCTCCTTAACCTAATTGCCCTCCAGTGCCTGAAATGGTTTGGTGCGTCGCAGGGCGGATCTGTGATTTATGACTTAGCCTCCTGAGGCAGGGTTTTGGGTCTGAGGAGGAGGGGGACGCATTGGGAGACCAGTGAAGCAAGGGGCCAGGTGAATCCCGCCGGGGGCCCCGCTGGGGTACATGGGCTCCCGCCGGTCCCTCTGCTGTCCGATGGCCATGCCGTTCAGCCCGAGTCCCGCTTCCGTCACCCGGTCCCTGCCGGGAAGGGTTCCCATGACCGAGGCCTCGGGGAACCTCCTCTGGCTCGGGCTCTGGCAGAGTTTGTGTGTAGGTCTGTTATTTTCAAAACCGTTTGTGTGTGACCGGTGGTGGAGGGAGCTGCTCGAAGACCCCACGGCAACCCCAGACCTGCGGCCGCTCTGGCCTGGGCGAGGCAGGTTCCTTCCCTACGGGGTCCCGACCTGGACACCTTCGTGAGCAAGGAAGAGGCCAGATGCCTCCTCCCTCAGCCCACCGGCCTTACCGGCAGGGTCGAGGAGGGCACGTGGGCTTGCCCCCTCACCCTCTCCCTCTCGTCCTACCTGACTCTCCGTCTAGGAATTTTTATTGCAGCCCACGGAGGCGCTGCAGCCGGGCTGGAGCGCGAAAGGCCCCGGCCGCCCGGGGCGGGGCGGGGGGTGGGGGGGGTGCAGGGGCGGAGGCCCCGGGCCTGCTCACAGGAGGAGTGTGGTTCTGTGCTTCGGGGCCTGCCCGGGCTTTGTGCTGCCTCTTCGCGCCCCGATTCTGCCGAGGTGGTTCTGGCCAGGTTTGGGGTTGCCCGCTTTCCCCGAGACCTCGACCCACAGCAGGGACTGAATCAGCGGTGGTTGCAATGAGGTGTGGAAGCCGGGAAAATGGGCCTGAGGGCTCCTGGGCAACCGCGGCGTTCTCGGAGACGCTGCCCAGCACCCTTCTGGTGGTACAGAATCCTGCCGGCCCCCTGCTATTTCCTGTCGATAGACCCATTGCAGGGATGTACGCACGGAGGTTTGGAGGGCGCTGCTGGCCTTAGGTCCTACGGCTGGTGAGCAGCAGAGCCAGGACCCCAACCCAGGCTGTCTGGCTCTCATGCCCACGCGCATAGCTGAGTGTGGGCTGTGGGCTCCGCCAAGGGGAGAATCGTGGCCCCCCTGGATCTGACCTTGCCGGTCAGCCTTCAGTCCCCGGGAGGGGCGGTAGCTCAGGGCTCCCAGAGCCCTGCCTTTTGTCTCCTCCCTGAAGAGTGTCCAGGTGAGGCCGGGAGCTCCAGGCTGACCCTGGCTTCCATAGGCCGCCTTGCCAGCAGGTGCCAGGCCAGCAGCCGCAGCCTGCGTGGCAGAGGAATTTGCCCTGGAGCAAGAGCGGCCGTCGCTGTGCCCTCGCTCCGGGCCGCCAGGCGGAGCGGACACGGGTTCCTCTGGAGACGACGGCCTGAGCAGAGGAGGGGTCTTCCGGAGGAGGGCCAGGTCCAGAGACACCGGGCACCTGGGACGGCGAGGCTGGGGCCTCCGCCCGTCTCTCCCGGCCATCCCTGGTTCCCTGCCTCCGGCCCTGCTGGCCCCGTTACGTCCCCTGCACCCCCGTCCTCTCATCTGATGGGGTACATCTGATGCCCGCAGCCCGTCGAGGGCACCGAGGCCAGACCCAGTGTGTCTGGAGGGAGCAGCCGCCGAGGACCAGGCCCCAGGAAGGGGGAGGCATTGTGGCCCCCGCCGTGGAGCCAGACAGCCCCCGCCACTAGGGGAGTGTCCCTGGGGGTGCTTCCCGGCTCGGAGCCTCTGTTTCCTCGTCTGTAAAATGGGGATCCTAAGAGTCAGTCGCTTCCTAGGACCGTCGCGGGGATCAAATGAGAGAAAATGTGCTTTGCTCAGTGCTCGTGCCTCGTAAACGCTCCGGCAGCGCAGCGCCTTCTGTTATTAAGTCCTCACCCCTGCCGCCACCTGCCTGGAGACCCTTTGTGACTCAGCCCCGAGTCAGGCACGGCCCCTCCCCTTCGGGGCCTGCCCCGGGGACCCCAGCCCAGCCCCCTGCCCGGGGCACCTCTGCGGGAGCGCTGATGAGGACGGAGAGCTGGGAGAGGAGGGTCCCCTTGCCCCACGCTAATGGGAGGACGGCGGAGCCTGGGCCGGGGCGCCCTGCCTGTCGTCGTGTGCTCTTTTCGGAACCTTTCGGGCGGGTGACCACTCCACAGTTTACTCCTTCATCCACGAGCTCATTCAGCGCGTTTATTGAGTGCCTACTGTGTCGGGCTGAATGTTGCAGAGGTATACGGCTGCGGAAAAGACAAACTCAGGCCTGGCCGACAGAAAATGAACGAGAAACCAGGGAGCGAGTGGCACGGCTGGCGGGGAGTCCTGCAGGACCCACCGAGAGCGGCCCAGATGGGCCGGGTGCACCCAGACTGTCTTTGTCCTTGGGTCCTGCCTTTCCCTCGGCCTCGCGAGTCCAGGGGTCCTGGACCGCGCGGCGCGGACGCGTCCTGCTGGATCCGGGGCAGCGGCTCACTTTGGGAACCTTCTGAAAAGGAGAGGCTTCCCACCTTCCCTGCTGGGGTGCCGGTCCGGAGCCTGGGAGTGAGCCAGGAACCTGCCTTCCTGCCATTTTCTTGGAGGAGATACAGACTCAGGAACCGGCCCGGGATCCCCATCGGCCTGAGGCTGCAGTGATGCCACTAGTTCGGGGGGCGGGGGGGACACACATCCTGAGACTTCGGTTCCCTGAGTGCTTCAAGGACGGGTTCCAAGCAGGGGACCCCGGGGCTCACCTGTGTGCCTGCTCTTCCGGCCTCTGCGGCCTGCTTCCAAGGAGGCTTCCCCGAGGGCGCGCAGGGCAGTGCGCACCGCCCCCCACCCCCGCCCCCCCTGCAGGGGAGAATCGGCGGGGAAAATAGCGCGGTTCTTCTGAGGGTAAAAGGCGATTTGTGTTCCTTTTTAAACGAAATTCAAAGAATTTGATAAATGACAAAGACAAAAGTCCAAATGCCTGTAATCACGTCACGTGAAGATGGTTTTAATTTGTGGGACTACTCTGCAGGTGGTCTCCAGGCCTCTGCGAGGGAGGCTGATAAAGAGCTGGGAGCAAGGGGGGGGGTGGGTGCCTGCCCCTCCCCCCTCGCTCCTCCCCCCAGCAGCTTTGGGAGGGGGAAGGAGACGTCCCTTTCAGGCTGTCTGCTGTCACTGCTGCCCGCTGCCCGCTGTCTGTTCCCTGGGTCCCCGTGGGGGGCAGCTCCCGCCCATCCTGACACAGCTCTCTGCTGATGGGCAGCCTGGCCTCCGCCTCTCACAGCCTCGAGCTTCTTGTCTGTCAGATGGGCTGATGCCACCAGCTTCTGTCTCGGAGCCCAGGTGAGAAGGTCATAAGTGAAGTGTTGGGAGGGGTCCAGCCGACGTCCGGCGAGTCCTAAGTGCCCAGGAAACCTCGGCCGCTGTGGGGGCCCAGCCTCACGCCCCCAGGCCACGTGGCCCTCCTAGCAGTGCTGTTTGTGTCTGTGTAATGCCTCGAGCGCCCGAGTCAGACTTTCCTTGAAAACAAAGGCTTCTGCTGGGAAGATAAGCCTGCGAAACCGCAGATGGGACAGATGAGATTCGAGGGCCCCTGAGGGCGACCCAGAGAGGGCGAATAGGGGCCTAGCGTCACACAGCCGGCAGCCAGCTCCAGGTGCCCAGGAGCGTGTCCCCTCCCCCGCTGGAGCAAGGCCTTCCAGACTCCGGAGGACCCTCAGGTCCCTGCTGGGGTCTCTCTAGCCTTGTCCCGGCCGCCCGACTACACGGGACGTTTCTAAACTGCTCATCTTGGTGATAGGCTTCCGTCGATAGCTTGCTGCCTGGGCTCAGGGCCTCCCGTGGACGCGCGCCTTCAGCGATGGGCCCGGGCTTCCCCGAGTTTCATCTGGAGACAGCGCGTCCGGCCTTGGCAGCGACCCGGCCTGGGTTGCCGGTGCAGGGCCCTGGCCGCGTCTCTTTTCAGGGAGGGACAGGCGGTGCATGGGACCGGAGAGGCAGGCCCGGCTGGAGCCACCCTCTCCTCGCCCCCGCGCCCCGACCTTCCCGCCTGGGAGGCCCGGCCTCCGTCCTGGGCATACAATGCCCCCTTCTCACGTTCAGACGGGAGGTCTAGACGCTCATGGCTCTCTCTTGTTCTGGAGGGGTCAGGGGTTGGGGAGGGGCCCCAGAGAGTGGGATTCGGGCCCAGGCAGGAAGAAGTCTTCCCCCGAATGAAGAAGGGGGGTGGGAGTGAGTGCAGGGGCAGTGGCTTCAAAGGAGGCAGCCCGGTGTCCCCGCCCGCCTGGCAAGCGACCGGCCCACCGGCAGAGTGAGCCCCGATTTGTAAGATTTGTAATGATAGAGGCAGCTCCTGACAGACACGCTGCGAAACCCCACCGAGCTGACGGCCCCTCAGGCCTGCTTCGCTGACACCGTCTAAACAAACCCAGGCCTGTGCCAGTAGGTCGGGCCGGGCTGCCAGCAGGAACCCCAGGGCCAGAGGCGGCACCCGGCCAGGCCTGAGCCCGAGAAACAGTGGGAAGGGACGCAGCCAAGCCACGACTGCCGGCCTCCGCCCACCTCGGGGCTGTCTGGGTGCTTCGTAAAGGGCAGGGCAGACAGAAACTTCCCTGCGGTGTGAGCCTCCGGGCCGTCCTGTCTGTGGCCACGGGCGGCAGGAAGCTCGGGGCCGCGCCAGGAGCTGGCGCCGGGCCCAGGAGGGACACAGAATCTCTGGTCTGATCCTCTGGTTCCAGACCCCGTCCTGACTGGCAGCGGCCGTAACCTCCTAGAGCCTCGTCTGTGAAATGGGGCTACGAGGGGGCCCGGTAATGGCTCCCAGCGCACCCCGGGGTGGGGATTTCGTGAGCGAATCCGTGTCCCCGTCTGCTGCAGAGCGAGTGCTCAGTCCTGATGCCGACTGAGACATCGGCCGCTCTCGGGGTGGGGGGAGCATGCAGGTGCCCCGTCCGAATCCGGAGCAAGCAGGGAGCGCGGTGGGGGCCACGGAGGGTGGGCCGATGGCGGGGCGGCCGCGCACGGGGCTTGTCTCTGCCCAGCACGTGCTGCTGTGCGAGGCGGCCCGTCTCTTGCCTCTTCGAGCGGCCTCTTGCCAGCAGAAGGCCCCTCCGAGCTCTGTGCTGCCGGGGGCGAGCCCCCAGAATTGCGTGGTGTGTGGCGCTTGTCCCCCACGCAGGCCACGGTACCTGTTGGCCCAGCCGCGGGGAACGGAGACGCAGGAGGCCTCCTTCCAGAGCCCCTGCGGCGCGGAGATGAGTTTGGGCAGCTGGGGGGTCCCGGCAGGAGCAGGGGTGCCCAGAGGGGCCAGACACCTCGGTGGGGATTTGCCGCGCGCGATGCCTGGTACCCTGCCGCCTCTGTGCTCTCCGAGCGCCCCGCCCTGCCCTGCCCTGCGGGACCTTCTCGTTTCCTGTCAGGCCGGGGACTCACCACCCCTGCGTCTGGGGAGGAGTTGGCAACAACGTTCCCCGTCCGCCCCGGTTACCAGGTGAGAGTGGCAGCAGGTGGGGGCGGGCGGGGCGTCACACTGCAGGAAGGAACCGGCTTCTTTCTAGCGCTGGCCGGGGCACCTGGTCAATGCCGTGCGGCCCGAGGGCCTCTGAGGGTCCAGCCTGGGGGCCGTGAGGACCTCCACTTCCCACTGCTTGGCCCGAACCCCCTCGACCGATGAGGTCGCTGTTCCCCCTCCCGGGGTCCTACCCCCACAGCTCAGACGTGTCCCCGAACCTCCGCCCTGCGGTCCGGGTGAAACCAGAGGTTCTGCCCACAGACCCCGGAGCGGCGGGCCGTGCCCCAGGGGAGGAGTGACGTTAGCAACCTTTAAGAGCAGTCATTAAAAATGAGCGGGCGGAGACTGAAAACAACGAAGGGGGGAAGGGGGGACACGTAGCCCGTAACCCCCCCTTTACCTGAGCAGTTTTCGGCCACTCCGACCCCCTGGGGAGTGCACCTGCACAGTGACTCCTAGCGGGTGGTATAGACAGCTCTCCTCAGGAGGGACCCTTGTCCTACAAGATTTTGCTGGCACTGTGTGCTGTGTGTGTCCGGGTCTGGGCTCAGCTGGGAGCCTGGGAGCAAGGTGGCGCCTGCGTCTCGGCTCCCGGGGGCAGGGGCCGGCAGGGCCGGGTCGAGGGAAGGCATCTTATCCTCACACCAGCCCCTCGGAGCGGGTGGCCGGGACCCCGTTGCACGACGGGGGAGACTGAGACCCAGAGAGGTGACCTGCCTTGGGCCCCACGGCCTGACAGGGAGGGGCGCAGCCGGAGTTTGGTCTGTGTCTGTCTGGCTCCAGTGTCTGGACTCCACCATGGAGGGCGGGAGGGAGGGGAGGCCAGCCTCCGAAGGAGAAGCTGCCTCCTGTCCCCTCCGGCAGGGGCCGGCAAGTAGAGGAAGCTGCAGCTGGGCCAGCACCCCGGCAGAGAAGGCAGCGAAGGTTGGTGGAAAGAGTCACCACAGTGGGAGCCCGGTGGCCCCGGGCCCTGCTCCAGAGGCCGGCAGTCCTGAATGGGAGAGACCAGGGACCTGCGTCTGGGCGACCCCGCCCCCTCTGGCCGCCCCCGTGGTAGCCTGGCCGAGGGGTCTCAGCTTCTGCTCCCTTTGACCTGACCTGGGCTGGCTGCCTGCAGGCACAGCCCCTGGCTTAGGCGATGTTTGGGTCACAGAGGTGGGGGGGGGTGTGATGTCCCCGAGGTGTCCCCCGAGGCCAGCCACCCCGATACAGTCCTTCTTTCCCGGGGAGGGACGGCGGCCCATGTTGCAGCAGCCCTTCGTAGAAACTGGGGCAAGAACCCCCCACGAAACACGAACTTGGAGGTGACACCAAATTGCTGCTCTCCCCAGGGGCGGGGGCCCCAAGTGCTCCCCTCCCCTCCCCCCAGTGCATTTGATTGTAACCCCATTGCCACCCTTTCAAGCGAAGGGCGCTGCGGAGAGACTGCCCCCACCGGGCGCTGGGAACATGCTCGCGCTCGGCTTCTTAGAACAAGAGCGAGAATTATTCGCCGGCCAGCCGCGTCCAGGCCCGGAGCCACCTGGAACGGAGCCCAATCAGAGATGATAGTCTTCGACTTCTCCGGAGCCGCCAGCCCCCCTGCCGTCCCCCCCACGCCCCCCCCCGGCCCCGGCCACTGGCAGACCCCAAGTCAGACCGGTAACTTAGCATTTTCATTTAAGCCCATCTGACAAATCGTTTTAGACGCAGAAAGCAATACTACATCTTTAAATGGCTACTTTGTCCGCGCGTCTCTGGGCGCTGTAAAAAGTCCTTTGTTATCTGTGTCTAGACAGCACGCCAGTGGGATATTTGGTCTGCGTGAGGAAGAGAGATCTGACAAGGTTGAATTCATTTACCGCCTTATTTAAAGCAGAATTTCAAAACACTTGCTCATAAACTGTTTTCGGCCCAGACGGCCCCAGCCTCCCCCCACCCCCACCCCTCCCAAGCCCACACTGGCTTTTCTTGTTTTATATAATTTTTTCGCCTGTTTGGGCAGTTCCGAGGGTTGCCGCCGGGGCCCCGGCGAGGAGGAGACGCGGGGTGACCGCGGCACGCAGCTCTCGCTCTTTCTCTAATTGTCCTCTCTCTGACTGTCTAGACACCCTGCAGATGTATTTTCGCAGGGAAATGGCTTTTCCCTCCGGTTCCGGGACGCTGAGTGGGAAGGTTGCAGCCGCCACCCTTTCCGACCCTTTGACCACCTGCCCCCCCTCTCCCAAAACTGTTCCCCAGCGAGTCCTCCCTCCCTGAAATTAAGGCGCTCTGCCTCCCGGCGGTGTCTTTGTGTTTACTTGACTGTGCTAATTTTATACCATCACCAAAAAAAAGAGAGAGAGAAAGTGACATTCTCGGCTTTCTCCCCTGTGCGGGTGGGCAGAAACCCCCTCCAACCAGCCCCTTCCCGAAACTTTCCCCACTTCTTATCACTTTTGCCTTTTTGTTTCCCCCGGTGGCACGCAGAGACAAATCAAACATCAGAGGTTGGCTCCCGTAAGGACGACAGTGTCAAGACACCTCGAATGGGTCCGAGGGTTTAGTTCTACGAAATAGATGCATTAATTAACCTCGTTGCCATGGCGACTGGGTGATTGTTGCTGGGGTGGAAAGGGGGCGGGCGGTGGGAGCAGAGGGTCCACGGGCGGCGGTGGGGGGGGGAGCCACTGTCACCGTCACCGTCTCGGCAGGAACTGAGCACCTGCACATGGCATTGTCTTGCCATCCAGCAGGAAAGTGGGCCGTTTTGGGCTTTCTCCCGACGCCGCCGCGGTGTGGGGGAGGCTTCCTGACTCCCTCTCCTGTAGGCGGCCGCGGAGCCAGTGCGTTTGGGAAACGGGGTTGGGTTACAGTCCGGGTGTGTGTTAGGGACACCGGGGTGGGGTGCTGCAGAAAGGAGAGGCAGAGACACCACGTGCCGTGCTCCCCTCCACCAGATCCCCCCCTCCCCCCACACTGACCCCCTGAAAACCATTGTCATTGCTGTTGACTGGGCCAGCAGTAAATTTCCACCCTCCGCCCAGCCGGCCTCAGTCCGTCTCGGGGGGGAGCGGGGTTTATGTGGTAGGGGGCACAAAGGGTGGGGAGAGGGTTGGGGGCGGGCGGCCAACCGGATGCCTCCTGGGACCCCCAAACTGTGTCTCCTTTCCTCCAGGCCGGGCGGATCCAGCGTATCCGTCTGCTTCCTGGGGGGGCAGGGGGGCTGGGGCGTGGGCGTTCCGTCTGTAGGACGCGGGACACAGAAGATAACGTCGCACAGCACTGGGCTTCTCCTCCCCAAACGGCCAGACGCCACGGGCAGGAGCGGGTCCTGCTGATCCCTTTCTGCCCGCGTGGGTCGGTTACTGTTGGGGCGGCGACACCCCGAGCTGCTTCGCTGCGGGGAGAGCTCGACCTCTTGGTGGCTTTAGCCCGAAAACCTGTACTTCCCTCCTCCCTGGAAGACAGAGGTCGGGGGGCCGGGCTTGCTCCGAGCTGACATAGTCACTGAGGTTTCTGTCCCCTCCCCCGGGACCACAGGGTCCCTCTTTGAGGAGAGGAGTCCAAAAGGGAGAAAACGAGGCCTTTCTGTAAGAGCCGGTCCCAAACTGCATCGCCGAGTTCGACTTGCTCCCTCCCCGAGGGGCCCGGGCGAGAACGGGGCGTTCTTAATTAGCACCCAGGATCCCACCCGCCAGCTGGCAGAGCCTCGGTGCTGGGGTTGGGTCCCGCTTGGAGTAATCAAAGGAGAATGATGACATTAACCCAGTCACCGGGCCGGCGTGGCAGAGACAGACGTGAGCGGCCCTGGCATTGGTGTTTCCCTCCAAAAATTGGCATTTTTCGGTATGTTAGGAATATACTCTCGGCTTGAATCTTGGGGGCTATTTTTTAAGTTTGTGGATTAAAAAAAAAAATTTTTTTTTGATTCTTGAGAGAGAGGGAGACACAGAATCCGAAGCTGGCTCCGGGCTCCGAGCTGTCAGCACAGAGCCTGACACGGGGCTCGAACTCCCAGAACCGCGAGATTGTGACCTGAGCCGAAGTCGGACGCTTAACCCGCTGAGCCCCCCAGGCACCCCTTTTTGCATTTTTCATTTTTTTTTTTTAATAATCGATCACGTCTCCTGGTCTTTTTCTTCTTAAAGAGCAGAGAAGCCCCCCTCCCTCCAGTGAGACGGGCTTCGGGCTGTGCTCCGAGACGCCAGCCTTGAAAGCCCAGCCTAAGCGTGTAGGTGGCCGTGGCACCCCGCAAGCTCGAAGCTCGAGAGACGAGATCTTAAAGACTCCTTTTTGCAGCTCAAAGCTGGGAGGCCTGGCCTTATTTGCTTTCCGTCCCCAAAGAGCTGGAGAGGCCGGGGTTTCGGGGCGGCCTCGGTTTGCTGCCTTATTTAGGAGGCGAAGTGCTATATTCATTTGTCAGGCCAAACAGATGCGGCGGGGAGACAACATCTATTTTCATAATTCGAAACCAATCTGGAGCGCCGCCTTCCTCTCCAGTGGGGCCCGCTCATGCGGAAAGCCCCGCGCCCGGCAGCGGTTAGCAGAAATATTTATAGCTCGGCAGTTGAACTTTCTTGCCTCCAGGATGAGCGGGTTTCTGCGGGCGATCGGGGCTGGGAGCCCGGGCCTTGCAGAGGTACTAGGTGCTGTGGCAGGGAGTTTTGTGGTTTTTTGTTTTAATTTTAGAAAGGAAGGAGCAGGGGGTCCCGGCCAGAGCGATGGTGCTTTCCTTCGCCTCATCGGTGGGTCCTCTTGTCTTCGAGTGTGGGGGCTGTTGGCTGAGGCACCCTGTTTCCTGTCATTGTCACAGAGCGGGGACAGGTGGTGGCTGGACTTGGAGGGACACCCCCCCTCCCCCGCGAAGGCAAGGGCTGCCTCCCCCCACCGCTCCGGGAAGACCTTGCTTTGGCTTCCAAGAGAATGTGAGGGGTCGTTTCCCCTGTTTCCGGATGAGAACACTGAGACTCCCGAGAAGCAGGCAGCCCGGAGGCTGCGGCAAATTCATGGCCGAGGTGATCCCCTGCCTCGGAGGCGGGGCCCAGACAGACGTGACTTGGTGACTTGGATCGTCCGGGGTTTGCTGGAGCCTTCACCCCCAGCACAGCTGCTGTAACCTCCCGCTAAGTGTAGCTGCGTCAATACGACATGCAGGCTCTGTCACGACGGAGGGCAGGTCCAGTCGGGAAGAGGCTTCCTGCGCATCCGTCAGAGCGCGGGGCTCCTTTGTGCCACCGAGGAGCCGGGAGGGAGGGGGTGCTCGCCCGCACGGAGCTCAGACTCTAGTGGGGAGCAGACAGAAGCCGTGGTTTCCCGTGCTGGCAACGCCGGGAGGAGGAGACCCGGGGTCATGTCAGTACGCGGCGGGGGTGAGAGTAGGCGTTCTGCAGGGGGGCGTGGGGTGGGGGGAGCTGGCACCTGCCCGAGACTTGAGGGCTGGGGCCGGGGGCCGGGGGGAGGTTGACAGAGGCACAGGCCTGCTGGCTGAGGGACCTGGAGCAGGTGCCGTCCGGGCTTCCATCCCCCGGTCTAGGAAACAAGACTGCACAGGGTGGAAGTTTCTGGGGCAGCCACGGGTGATACGGTCTCGCGAGTGCCGCGGCTGGGGAACGGGGCGCGGGGTGTACGGAGGTCTTCCCGTGCTGTTTCTCACGGCTTCCGTACGTACACGTGCCGTGACCTGGGAATGACATTTCTTTTAAAAAAAGTGGAAGCTTCTGGTTGCTGGGACCGCCCTGGCACAGATGGTGTCCGCGTGGTCACCGTAGCCCAGGAAGGGAAACCCCGGGTAGCGTCTCTCTCTTTTTTTTTTAAATTTATTTATTTTGAGAGACAGACAGTGCCAGTGGGGGAGGGGCAGAGAGAGAATCCCAAGCAGGCTCCGCACTGTCAGCATAGAGCCCGACGCGGGGCTCGAACTCACAAAGCCATGAGGTCATGAGCTGAGCCGAAAACGAGTCGGAAGCTTAACCGGCTGAGCCACCCGGGTGCCCCAGATTTCTCCCTCATCGTAACCTGCACCCCGTAAGCGCGGGGTCTGGGGGGCTTCGGGACGCTTGCGTGCGGCCCTGGCAGGAAGGAGGCCTGTGCCGGGGCGGGGGGGTGGGGGTTCAGGGTGCCCTCGGGGTCTCAGACAGGTCGCTGGTTTGGAGGGCGTGGTGGATCCGGGTGGCAGAATCCCTTCTGGAGGCTGGGGTCTCTCATTGCCCCCCACGATTGTTCACCCCGGGTGGAAGGAGCACGCTGGGGAGTCGGGAGCGAACACACGGCCTGCGTGCCCGCTGGCCTCAGGGCGGGAGTGAGCGGCCGTTGGCAGCACGCTTTCTGGGCCGGTCCGTGGGGTGGATGGGTGTGGGTTCCCGGGCCCGGGGCGGGTGCAAAAAGGCTTTTAGCTGGAGGGCTGGCAGTGAAGGGATCCCCGGCCGCTCGGAGGGTCCGGAGCTTGCGGCCTCCAGTGTACCCGGGGCGGGCGGGCTCCGGGATGGGGACGATCCTTCGCATCAAAGGCGCAAGTGTTGTAAACACCGGCTTTCGACTGTAAGTGGACGGTCGCCTTTCGGGAAACCCTGGCCCCTCCTTTCTCATTGACCCGAACCCCATGGGTGGCTGGTTTCCTTCTCCTTCCTCCAGACGGGGGCCGGCACACGGGGGGTGCGTGTGCACGGAGGCTGCCGTTCCTCCTCGCTCGCGCATGCTCTTGTCGTAACCACTCATGAGGCGCCTACTGTGTGCCCGGCGCAGGAGATGCATCTGTGACCAGGGTAGCTGAGGCGGCCTCGACCTTCGGAAGTTTCCAGTCCAGGTGTGAAACGGACAGGCGGCTTCCCCAAAGTCGTGTGCTTTCAAACCCAATTTTTAGACTGGGTTGTGTTCTCTTTCTCTGAACCAACCTTGTGTGATTTAAGTCCTTGCTGCTGCCTCTGCGTTGGGGCCTAATTAGGAATCCCTTGTTGCCTGGCCGCGTTCATCGAGCAGGTCTTGGGTGCCGGGCGCTGTGTGCGAGGTCTCCCCTGAGCCCCTCCTTAATCCAGGTGCTTAGCCTCAGCGCTGTGGGCCTCTGGGCAGGACTGTTCATTTCGGTGGGGCGTCCTGGGCACTGGGGGTGTTTAGCTGCGCCCCTGGCCCCTCTACCCGCTAGATGCCAACAGTACCCCCTCCAGCTGGGGACAAACGCGGGTGTCTCTGGACACTGCCGGACATCCCTGGTGGGCAGAGCTGTCCCCAGTAAGAATTGCTGCTTTCGTCCTCAGGCCCTGCCCTGGAGGTGGCTGAGGGAGCGGGCAGGCTCGGCGTCTCTTTGTCAAAAGCAGGTGATGACAGGCCTCCCCACGGCGGCTGGTTGGGAGCCTCGAGTGATTGAAGGCACTGAAAGCTCCTCGCGCAGCCTGGCTAAGCCTCAGCAGCTGAAGCTCTCCCCGCCGTGGTGACTGATGGGCAGGGAAGTCACTCCATCACTCGTCCGACCAGGTTCGTGGGGCTTAACGGTGGAACGAGCCGGGCTCCGCGCCGCCAGCTAGAACCAGCTCGAGAAGATGGGCAGCGTCCTGGCCCTCGCTCCCTGGGGTGGTGCTTTGAGCTGACCCTGGCCGGGTGCCCCAATGTGGGTACCAGGGCGACGCTAGGGCCCCCAGAAGACGGGGAGGCCGGCACTGGCCGTTGGCTTTGACGAGATAGCTCTTTCCCTGGTCCTGGTCTGCGTGTGACCCGGGTTGGGGGCCCCCAAGACCTGTTGTCCAGTGGGCTTCTTCTATCCCAGGCTCATTCAGGACCCCAGTCGCTTCAGGGGTCTCTGAGCCACCCAAGGCGCCCGCTGCCCGCCCTCGCCCTCTGTCCCCCTGGTACCGTAATCAACTCAATATCAGGCTCCCGCCTTCGCTTTACATCCGGGACTTCGGCTCAGAGTTTACTTATTTCGCCCGCTGAAGGAGCGATAGCCTGACCGAGATCGGTGAGTCTGCAGCCGGGGGCTTGTAAAAATTCCAGACCCCTGCGGATCGTGGGCCCCCCTCGGAAAGACGGCGATTCAGTCCGTTGGATGCAGGGGATGCGGCCTCGTTTGGAGCATCGCGTCGGAAAGTGATACCCGGACCCTTTTCAAACTCACGTTTTCTGTGCTGCCTCTGCCCAGACGCAGGCACACAGCCACCGCCGGGCCAGCAGCTGACCCCCTCCTCCTACCCGCGGTCCGTCCGGCTTGCCCTTGAGTGTGACAGACGTTCCTACCGCAGGGCATTTGCACCGGTCATTCATTCATTGGGCCAGGCGCGCTCTGCCCCCAGCTCTCACCTGTCTCGTCTCCGACAGGTGGTCCTGACGCCCCATCCCAGGCACCCCCCTCCCCGGGCACCGCGCCCACCAGCTCTTGTGTTCTCCGCCGAGCGTTGGCAGCCGTTGGTGCTCGTTGGCACGTTTGCTGGCCCAGCATCGGTCCCCTCGGTCGGCGCGAGCCCCGTGGGCCAGACACCTGCTTCTGCTGAGCTGGCTCGGGGCTGAGGCGCACCGTCGCAGATGCCAGCGTTCTGACACACCAACCCTAGGTCGCCTCCGGGTTTCCTGAGAAGACAGGTGAGCCTTCTTTGAAAGGAGGACGCTCAGGTGTCTTCAGAGATGCCCGTGTCCTCAGAAGGTCCCTGTGGCTCCTGACTCTTCTGTTCCTGAGATGAGCCCCGGACCGAGTCACTCGCGCCGGCCCCACGTTGGCACTTCGCCGTGACCCCTTAGCTTGGGGAGCCGGCGACCCTCCGAGACTCCGTACTGGGGCTGTTTGATCGTACCGGGGGCGCAGTGATGCTTTACGTCGGGGGGACCCGAGCTGCTCTCCCTCCCCTTGGGAAAGAAGTGGGAGGTTCTGTGCCCTTTGCTGGGGCGGGGGGGAGGGGAGCCATGAGCAGCCAGTGCGGAGACGTTACTTAACTTCTTCTTCCCCCGTTTCTAAATTTTAAATGGCGTGTTTAGAATTTAATCTTCAAACCTGGGAGTTGAAAGATGACAGCCGGGAGATGGTTTCATCTGGCCGGCCGCGGGGGACAGGGGAGGCTGGGGAGGATCCCCCCGCCCTGCACCCCTGCAGCGCAGCGCCCTCCGAGGGCCAGGCCTGGGCCACGCCCGGGGATCGCTTGGGGCTGCCGGCATTGCCCTCGGCCGGGGCGAGGCTGGGGCCCCAAAGGATCGGGCCCCCCATATTTTTCCTTTAAAAAAAAAAAACTCGTTTTGGTATCATCGTGGGTTGCGGCCTTTGCAGAGAGAGAACAGAGCGTGCTCACGCACACGGCGCACAGCCTCCCGCGGTGGTGAGGACTCACGAAGCGGCAGTACCAGGACCACAGCCAGTAGGTCGCCGTTGGGCACAAGCCATCGACCTTGCCCAGACGTCCCCGCTGGACTTGCGCTCACCCGAGTGAGCGTGTGTTTGAACGTACGCACGCGCGCGTCTCTGCGTGTGTTTGGTTCTGTGCGATCGTGTCCCACGTGCGGGTTTGCGAGAGTCCACGGCTGTCAGACACGAAACGATCCCGTCACAAGGACCCCCCACGAGGACCCCCCTCGGTCCTCCCCTCGCGGCCACACCCACCTCCCACCCGTTCCTTCCCCAGCGCCCGGCGGCACCTGTCATCTGTTCATCTCTCCAGTTTTGTCGTGCTGGCAACGCCCTGCAAATGGAAGCCCTCAAGCCAACCTTTGGGGATTGGCTTTCGTTGCCCAGGTGACTCCAGAGACCCGTCCAGGCCGTCGGTGTTTCCACAGTTGGCTCCTTGTCATCGCGAATAGCTTCTGGAAGGTGCGTGTGCGGGGTAACAGGTCACCCGTCGAACCGCGTCTGGGGCTGTCATGCAGCTTCGGGGAACAGCCCTGCACGGGGTTCTGTGGGAGCGCAAGCCTTCCTGTCCCCGGGATCGAAGCCCAGGAGCGCGACGGGTGCTGCGGTAGCTGCGTCTTTCGTTTTGTGAAAGACCCTTCGCTTTCGGATCCCGGAAGAGCGAGTCCCCGCCTGCTTCGGAGGTGCTCCGCGGGCCGTGCGCCATGCCCGGGGGGCAGTGAGCCCCAGGGAAACCGCGAGAACCCGCGAGAACGAGGTCAGCAGGGACCTTCTCCTGGCGCTCCCTTGCCGGTGAGTTTTGAAATCAGCCATGAACAGGCAAGCGCGTCCATGAGGGACATTCGTCGGCCGCAGCAGCCAACGCTTGCTTACGTGCAGCATGCTTTCTGGGTGCCTTCCGCTCCTCAAGCAGGCCGGTGAGGAGGGGCCGTCGTTCACCCCGGAAGATAAAGAAGTAGAGGCACACAGGGCCAGAATGAGACAGAGCCAGGAAGAATCCAGGCCCCCGTCAGTACACCGCAGGGCCCCGCGTGACCAGCACGGGCCGTCGGGGGATCCAGAGGTCGGAGGTGTAGCCTATTCGGAATGGGGCCACCGGGATGCCCCCTTGATGTGGTGACGTGGAAAGCCACGCAGGGATCCCAGGACCAAACTGCATGTGCAAAGGTCCTGGGGTGGGAACAGGAAAGAGGCCAGCGTGGGTGGAGTGTAGGGAGCACGGGAAGGAGGGGGCGGGAGGTACAGAAATGAAGCTGCACAGGCCTCGTGGGGTTTTAATCGGAGCGTGAGTCAGCGATTCAGCGGAGGTTTCTAAAACTCGCTCTGTCTGCTGGGTGCAGAACAGACTGGGGTGGGGGGCGTCCGTGTGCCATGGAGGACCCCGGCATACGGGGAGGACACGCAGGTAAACTCTTCGGTCTTGAGGGATGACCCCTAGGTCTCCCCCAGCTCTGCCTTGCGAGAGCAGGACCCCCAGCAGCCACCCCCTTGGGTGTCTGCTGCCAGACCTTGGGCCCCCGTGTGGGTCCGTCTCCCAGGAGATTTTTCCTGTTGTTTCTCTTCCCGCCGTCTCCACACCAGCTGGTATCACACAAGTTCAATTCACGTGCTCCGTATCGGCCACTCTGGATCATTTAATAACCGAGCCCCGACCGCGTCCTAGCCCTCCTGCCTTGGCCGGTCGGGGGAGTCTCCACCTTTTTAAGCTCGTGAGAGCCACCGCTTGTCCCCCCTTGCCGGGTACCGGCTCGGGTTGTAGTATCCCTCTCCCGGCTCAGGAGAACCTCAGGCAGCTGGGCCGAATGACCGCTTGAGGTCGCAGAGCCGGGACGCGGCAGCGTCTGGATTTGAATCCAGAGCCAGTCCCGCTCGCCTCCCGCAGCTGTGCCGCGTCCCCGTCTCCGTGCAGAACAGGCGTCTCCGGGAGCTGCTCCTTCCGAGGAGGAGGACGGGTGGTCAGAACCTGGGTCTCGCCAGCCAGCCGTTGGGATTTTCTGCTTCTGGAAGACGCTGCCTCAAAAGGAAACCGTCCGATCGCCTGCGGGGTGGGGACCGGGAGGCGGCGGGTGTCTGGGAGGCTGGTAACTGCCCGCTGGGAATTTGTTTTGACTGTCGCCTGGAAGAGAGGGAGAACTCGGGCAGAGTCACAGGAGAGATTTGGCAGATTTAGACCCCAGACCGTCTCTCTCTCCTCTCTCTCTCTCTCGCTCACACACACACGGAAAACACCCAGAAACGCAGACGAACACTCCGAGGCACAAGCACGCAGATGATTGTAGATGAGAGACGGATACACGGACACCCCCAGACTCCCGGACCCTCAGGGAGGAGCAGAGACGGACGCCGGCTCCCCCTCCACCCGCCCGGGCGGGGCTGCTGCAGCCCTGATGTCGCCCGCTCCCCCCACCCCCGCCACGGTCTCGGGCCCCGACCAGCCTGGGGGTTCGATGCGTGGCCCACCGTCCGTGTGTCCCGCCTTGTTTCCTGGAACGCTTCCTCCTTCGTCCCGCGCCGGGATCCCTCCAGCCACCAGCAAGCGTCACACAAGCGACGGGGTCCGGTGGACTCAGGCCTCGGCCGTCTCGCCGCCCCTTCTCAGGGATAAGCTGCATCGTATCGGTTTAGCCACCGGGGCTGCCAAGGGGCGGGGGTTTGCCGTGTGGCTCACGCCGAGTTTCTGGCCTGCTCTGATTCGAGGACCGTGGTTAGGACACCAGGCCTCAGCGTCCCGGCCCTGCCACGGGAACCCGTGTGAGCCGGGCGTGTCGTTCTGTGTCTCCCAGCCCCACATTCCGTGGCCTGCAAGCAGGGAGCCCGGGACCAGGGCCGCCGGGAGATTTCGGATCATCGTTCGTCCCACAGATAAATCCGGCCAGGTTTCGGGAGCCCAGATGTGACTCGTTCTGCCACAGAAGGGACGAATCAGGGTAGGGTTTCAGGTGACTCGCTGCCCCCGGAAAGCCTCAGCCCCGCGCCGGCCCTGGCACTTGGTGGGTGCACGGGAAGCGAGGTGCGTCTGTGTCTCCCAAGGTCGGTTCCCTCCCCCGCCCCCGACAGGTGCCCTTCGCAACTGGTGGTTGAATTCCTTACACACAGTCAGCTGGAAAACACCACAGCCCGGAGGCTTAAGGAAGAGAAATTTATTGTCTTTCGATCCTGGAGGCTAGAAGTGCAAGTTCAAGGTGCCGCAGGTTCAGTTTCTGGGGAGAGCTCTCTCTTCCTGGCCGGGAGACGGCCGCCTTCCCCGGGTCCTCGCGTGGCCTCCTCGAGGCGCGAGGGCAGAGAAGTGAGCTTTCCTGTGTCTCTTTTTTTTTTTTTAATTTTTTTAATGTTTATTTATTTTTGAGAGAGAGAGACATAGAGACACATGAGCAGGGGAGGGGCAGAGAGAGAGGGAGACACAGAATCCAAAGCAGGCTCCAGGCTCCAAGCTGTCAGCACAGAGCCCGACGTGGGGTTCGAACTCACAAACCGTGAGATCATGCCCTGAGCTGACCGAGCCACCCAGGTGCCCCCAGTGTCTTTTTATAAGGACGCTGTTTCTGTAAACTCGAGGTGCCACCCGTATGACTTCCTTCAAACTTCCTTACTTCCTTAGAGACTCATCAGATGCGGCCCCACTGGGAGTTAAGGCTTCGACGTGGGACTTGGGTGGGGGTGGCGGCACAGACGAGCCGTGGGTCTGATCCAAACAGATGATTTGGGAGAGCTGCTGGAAGCCGCGGGCTCTGCAGCCGCCTGTCTCCGCGGGGCTTCCTGTGAGCCTGGTGCCGCCGGAACCACTGTCCCGGGGACTTCAGTTCTCGGCTTGGTCCACGGGGGAGGTGCCACGTGGCGATGAGGCCGGAAGACGAAGGAAAGGGCCCAGAGGGGCGTGCGATGCACCCGGTGTCTGCACCTGGAGCCCCTGCCCGGCCCCTTGGTGCTTGGCTCCCGGTTTTTGCTGCCTGAGAACCCGCGGTGGCCCAGACACCAGGCAGAAGCCAGCGGGAGAGGCCGGGACTTGACATCGTAGTAGAAGAATGTAGAATAGAATAGAACGTAGTAGAAGTTGCTCCAGGACAGCCAGCGCTGGGCTTGACCTTGGCCATCGGGCCGTCTCCCTGCCCTGGCCCTGGGCGAGACCCAGAAGAGCTGAGGCCCGTCGGGTGGTTCCCGGAGGCCCTCCGCCACGCGGCCTCCCCGCGTTGACAAGTGGCTTAATAGCGCTCGCGTTGCGGCACCCGGTCCGGAGTGGCTCGCGTGGTCTGAGAGGCTTGGAAAGGGAGCCGGGGCTGCCGCCCCAGCTCCTGTCGGGAAACCCCAGGCTCTTTGAAAAATCCGTAAGTCAGAGAAACACCTGCTGGTCTTCGAGGAGCGCAGGGGGCCGCCGGGTGCCCCGTTCTCCTCGGTGAACGAAACGCATTTGATTTATTTTAAATAACCCTCTGCAGCATCTCCAACGCGCCCCTTGGCAGAGACGGGTCTCCTCCCCGTGAATGTACTCGGTTCTGCCAATAACTCTCCGACGGTGGTTGATATTTTGCTGACGGTGGGTGTTTAAAGAAGTTTGATGTCAGTAACAATAGAAAAAAAAATCATGAGTTCTTCCCACTTGGAGAATAGCAGGAAAGAGAAGAGGCCCGGCTCCATCTTCCGAGGGAAGGAGCGTCGGGTCCCGAGGCTGCGCCGTCCCCGGGGTCCTCGGCTCGCCGTCCCGTCCCATGCATGCGTCCAGCCCTGAGCTCACCCGCTGGGCAGCCGCAGCCCCCGAGGCCACCCCAGGAGGTGACCTCAGGCCGTGCGGGGTGAAGCCCCAGAAACGAATGAGCCTCCGCACGCTCCTGCCGCGTGAGTGTAAAAGGCACCTTACCCGCGACCCAGAGCGACCTCACGCATGGGACAGGGCCAGGGAGACGGGGACACGCCCACGGCGGGATGCGTGGGCCAGACTGGTGTCCAGTCCACGAAGAAGGGTGCCGTCCCCTCTTGGCATGCGTCGTGCTGTGGAGCAAATGGGACGAGAGAGGGGTCCGGGCGCGTGCCTTTCCCTCTGCGCGGAGGCCATGCCCAGCCTTCCCTCGTCTGCCTGGCCGACTCTCTCTCTCTCTCTCTCTCTCTCTCTCTGTCTCTCTCTCCGTCGCTCCCTTTCTGGTCACATGCACACGCACACCTGCACACGCTTCCCGGCCAGCGCGTCCTCTCCCCTCCCCCCCCTCCAGCTACAGAGCTCGCAGCTGTCACCCGCTGACTTATGCCTAGAAGTTTCATTTTGCAGGTGGCCCGCTGGTCCCTGGTCTGTGCAGGCAGGGATAGTCACCCACAGACGTAGTACGCGTCCTGTGATTCACTTAAAAAATATATATATATATACATACATACGTATATATATATATACACACACACATATTTGTGTGTGTATGTACGTAGACACGTTTGTTTTATTTTAAACAAAAACAGGCTCGTTCTATCTGGTGGCTTCTCCTCTTTCTGTCATCGGGGCGCCTTTGGTGCCAGTGCACACAGATCTGCTGGCTGTGTCGGCCCCTCTGGGGGACCCGTAAGTGGCCCCTGGTGATTTTAGCCCTTCCGTGCAAACCAGCAGCGCGTCTTTGGGACCCTCACCTGCGCACGCGAGAAGAAGCGTGACCAATTTATTCGGCATATTTCGTGTGTGTGCCGCCGTTCCAGGTGCCGGGGACACAGAACAGGCAAAAAGTCACCTCTAGTGACACGGACATTCTAGTCGGGAGAGGCAGGAAGTGAATGGTTAAGACGGGTCACGTTAGCATTACGGAGTAGTGCTTCCGTGAAGAGGAGCACGGGGCATAGGGTCCTCGGGCTTGGGGCAGAGCCCCGTCCCAGGCCGGGTGCTCCTCGGGGAAGGGACATTGCAATAGAGACGGAAGGAAGGGAGCAAGCACGCGTATTTGGGGAGAGATCATTCCAGGCAGCAGTAAGGGCATGTGCAAGGGCCCTGAGGTGGGGCCGTGCGTGGTCCTTGCACAGAACACATGGTTAGAACCCTGTGAGCCAGACGGAGAGAGTCCCAGGAGAAATACGTGTGGCGATAAATGCCCAGTAGTTGATGTGCGGACTTGAAAGTTTTGAGAGCTTGTTACTTTCGCTGCCCAGAAGCGCCGCCGACTTACACCGTCCGGGAGCTACAGCGCCGGCGGGGTGGGGGGCGCTGAGGTAAGCCTTGGCCAGCTGCTGCGGATTCGGACACCCCCAGCCCAGGTCTGTGTGAGCAGAGGGGGCAGGCGACGCCCAGAGCCTGCAGGCCAGGGGTTCCCTCCTGGAAATGCTGGCTCCAAGTTAGCCGCTGCAGTTCCGACCCAGGAGCCTTCGGGCCAAACCTGTTGCTAACTTGCGCCCTAGAGTCTTCCCGTGACCAGCAGTGCCGTCCCCGGCCCCACCCCCCCCCCCCCCCCCCCGCCACGCCAGCCAGCATGTGACTTCTTCCTCCAGGCCACCAGACGCCACCAGACAGTGTCTCGGGCGACGCGCTCAGGTGACGGGTGCCAGACGCCCAGCTGTGCGCTTGGCACTGTAAGCACTTCGGAAGCGGTGCGGTCTGTTTTTAAAAATGAGAATCCTGGCCTAGATTTGCTGCCCACCTTTCAAACCTCAAAAGAAAGACAGATTCATTTTTTTTTTTTCTCCATATAAATGGTTTTGCCCTAAGAAAGAAATGTGCCGTCGGGGGTGTTTGAAACGGCACCAGGAGTGATCAGAAAGTTATTCCTTTGACGTCTGGTTCAATTCTATTTGACAGTCTAGGTGGGGAGGGAGCTGCGTTCTTATTCAGATGCAGGGAGGGGGCGGGCTGGGGGTGGGGGGCAGTAATGAAGAGGCTGGAACCCCAGGCGGCAGGCGGTGGGGGGGGTGCTCCGCCGAATGACAATGGAGCCCGCCCCAGTGGGGCTCATCCAGGCAGGTCTAACAAGATTAGATTTTCATAAATTTCAGACAGTGCCAGTTCCTAATTCCTTGGTGTGCGGCCGGGAGGCCAGACAGGGCCGCCTGCACGGGCTGCTTGTTAAGCAGGAAGCAAACCGGCCGCCCCTCCGCTGGGAGCAGACGCCAGGGGGGTTGGAGGTGGGGGGTCGTCTGGTCTGGAAAGGCCCTGTGGGCTGGCAGGAGCCAGGTGGACTCTGGCCCAGCTCTCCAGCCGAGGACGGACCAAATGAGCCCCGCGCCCGACTGCTACCCCGATGACTAACCGAAAACAGGGTGACGGTCACCCTCGCTTGCCTGGGGGGGGGAGGCGTGTTCTCACGTATTCCCGAATACGCATATACACGCGTATAGCAAGCAGCACGTAGTAGCGCAGTTCGGCACCGTTTACAGCTGGGGATTGGCCGGTTGCACCTAGGCTCCTGAGCTTAGTCCGATGGAGGCTCCGTCCCCGGGAACAGGGGCCCGTAACCTTGGATGCGAGAGAATTAATTGCATATTGACCTTAACTCACCCCATCGGGGACCCGGGCTCCGAACCACAGAGCCGTCGGCAGCTCCTGCCGCGTGGTCACCGGTGGGAACCGCGAATTTCACCTCGTGTTGAAACCTGCCGGGTCCTGTGTGATGCGGTTCTGTCTCCATGTCGCAGAAATAATTCCGTGCGTTCTTTCCGAATCACAGATCTGGTCGAGAGTCTGATAGCTGTCTTAATATAGTTGCCTTCCTTTTTAAGCCACAATTTTATTTAATTTTCATTTAATTTTCATTTAAAAACCCTATTCCGAGAGCACGCGTCCTGACTGCCCCGGGTTGCCAGGGCTCCGCGGCAGGGAAGAGGGGGAGCGGGCTTGGCCTGGATTCGGGGCTGCTCTCCGGGCTGAGGTGCACCCCCCGGGGCTGTCGTGGGAATTCGGGGACGGAGGTCCTGTCGTGGCTGGCGCTCAGCACCTCAGCAGCAGAGGAGACGGTCGCCGTCGGTGTCTCTCCGAGGTGCTCTGAGAGATGCCCACGGCTCCCTGCAGTGCCCCGTCCTCTGATCTTCCTCCCCCGTGGACGGGAGGTGGGTACCACCCACCACGAATACTGGCCGTATGGACCGAGTGGCGGGTGATGCCCTAGGGGGGTCCTGACCAGTTCCGTTCCACTCGAGCCCCATGGCGGAACCCCGGGTGTTTCCAGCCTGGGGCCGTGGTGCTCAGGACCCGTGGGCAAGGGGCAGTTGCCCAGAGCACAGGCCTGGAGGGAGGGACGGTCCTGGGCCTGTGAGTGGCGTGGTCTTTGGCCAGCCATCCCCTCTGTCCGCCCCTTTTCCTCGTCCGTAGAGCAGGTGCAGGGGGCGGTGGGCAGGTCCGCATCTGCTTCCCAGAAGGGCGGCGAGGACCAGTTAAAGCGTTGCTTGTGAGCGTGTGGGCCGTGCCTGGCATTTTGGGGGCCCTGGGCGCACGCCGCCGCCTCTGTCTACTGTCGGGCCAGCTGGGAAAGGACCAGAGATGGGCGTGCACACATCTCAAAGTGACTGCGTCTGTCTCTGGAGGAGAAGACAAAAGGGAGGGTCAGGCCACTCGGATGAGGCAGACGAGCCTGTTAATTTGAAATTATTCACCAGGAAAGAAGACGCTAAATTAAATTAGAGTGACCTTACTTTGCATATGGAAGATGGGCTCGGCCACCCCCGAGAGCCTCCCGCATCCATCACCCACCCCGAGGGGGAAATTAGGAAGAAGAATGGCAGAGCCACTCCCCCGCCCTCCCCACGGTGGGCGTCGGTGAGCAGGCCCGACGCCCGGAATGAGATGAGGGAGCTGTTTCTCTCCCAAAGGCTCCTATTGGAGCTGGAGCCTCAGAGCAGAAGCGGGACGTGTCTCTAAGTCTCTTGCATCTAGCTGCCACCCGGGGTGACCATTTTGGACCGACCTCACTCCAAACCCCCAGCCTGGGGCACCCCTCAGCCAGGCGCCTCGGGCCGAGCGGACGGCTGGGCAGACCTCGGCGTTTCTAGGACATGGGCCTGAACGAGGGTGCCAGGAATGGGGCCACGGTGACCCCGGAGTCCGCCGCGTCCTGCCCCGTCTGCGCACTCACACTCGTGACTTCATCTCCCCCATGCCGGATCGTAACGGGGACTCAGCAGAGGTCCGCGTGGCCCACGTCCCACAGCTTGTAGCTGGCAGACACAGGGGAGCCCGGAGCAGGTGCTCTGGGCGTGGGGAGGGGAAACTGAGGACTGCTTCCGGAAAGGTGCAAGAACTTAGGAGAACAAGACCCTCCGAAGGCTCTGGGTTAACGACCCAGCCCTGCTCTCTCTGGGTGCACCTTCTCCCCGGGTCTCGGGGTGATTTTCCGCAAAGCGCCAGTGGCGACGGCTCCCGCCTCAGAGGCTGAGGGGAGGTGGGCTCCGCGTGGATGTTGCAGCCATTGGGATCGTAATAACAGCTGCGGTGACTACGGCCAGTCGGGACCACCACTGACCAACGCCCACTCCTCCTGCTCCGTCCGCCCGCCTTTGGCCGTGAGTCCTGTGGCCACGGGAGACTTGAAAGCCAGGGCGGGGGGCAGGCAGTGGTAGGACCTGCCCGTGCGTGCGCCACGCTGGGCACTTGGCCTGCGTCCCGCTGAAGGGGAGGTCTGTCAGACTGGGGAGACAGAGGCGGCATCGGCGTGGCCCGTACCTGCCGCCGGCGGCGGGTCAGTGACTGGGCTTCTCGTGGCCGGCGATCCCCAGGCTGCCCGCCCTGCAGGCTCTGGTCTGCCCGTTCTCTTGAATGCGCTGCCAGCTGAAGGCCGGGCAGCTTCACAGATGGTTTCTGCGTTCTGCGGAGATCAGAGGTGCGGCCGCCTTGGGCGCTGGCCCGTTGGGCGCCTGGGGTTCTGACGAGTAGCGCCTGTCTCGGGGGAGAGGGCTCGTGCTCGGGTCACCGTGCCTGCCTGGGCGCAGGAGAGCGGAGGTGATGTCACGCAGAGCGGTGCTTGGGGCCAAGCAGACAGACAGCACAGGCCTGTGCAAAGAAGGCAGCCGCCCGCAGCTGTTCCTGTGTCGGGGGGTGGGGCGCAGGGACTGTGAACGCACGTGGCCGCCAATCCGCCTCCAGCAGGTGCTGTTTTGGTGCGTTTCCTGGAGAAGCAGGCTCGGTCCCCTGAAGGCGGCGCCTCGGCGCCTGAATGGAAGTGCGTGGAGCGGCCAAGGTCAAAATGCCCGGCCCCGGGCGGGCTCTGCCTTGGGGGTTGGTGCGAAGCAGCTGCGGGCTGCGACCCCTCTTCCGGACCCCTCGGCACCGCCTCCTGCTCGTGCCGCTGGAATTTCCACGTCCCGATTAACCTCTCTTTGTCGGCATCCCTTGTTTTGCCGTCCCGAGGTGATGGGGAGCCCCCCCCCCCATTAATCATGGTCCCGAGGGAGCGGCTGCCTGAATCCCGAACACGTTGTCCGCACGCACGCTGCCGCCGCTGCCCTCGGCCTCCGCTTCCCTGGGGGGGCTGCGGTGGACTCCCAGGTGAGGTCCAGGGTCCCACGGAGCCGGCCCAGGACCCCCACAGAGCTGGAGCAGAGCTGGGGAACCCTGAGGAGTCTCCCTCCTCCTCTGGGCCTCGACCCAGGCCTTTGGCGTCCAGAATGTAGCCCAGACGTCAGTCACGGCTTCTCTTTTTTGGAGTTTTCCCTCTTCGCACCCGTGTGGGTGTCCCGGGGCCCGGCCATCCTGGGGTTGTGCCCCCGTTAGTGTTTTTAGGAGCCCCGTGCTCGTTCCTGGGGGAGATTGTCTCCGTCTGGACCCCAGCCTCCAGAAATCCGTTCTCCTGCCCTTTGGGTCGGCCCGGTGGGATCAGGAGAGCTGTGAAGCTGGTTCGCGCCCACGGGCCCGCCAGATCTTCACCGCCCCCTGGCCGCCCTGCCTCGGCGGCTGTCTTGCCGCACCGCTCCGGGCCCCGGAAAACACCAGGAGGAGGGCCAGGGCCGGGGACAAAGGCAGCCCGGCCGCACCCGTCCCTTCCTCCAGGCCAGCGTGGGCAGGGCCCTTGGAGACAGCAGGGAGAGGGGGCAGAGGGGAACCCACCGCCGTGGCCCCAGTTGGGGTGAAGAGTGCAGCGGGCTGGGGGAGGGGAACCGCAGGCCCCTCTGAGCAAGGAGGGCGTGGGGGTTGCACAAAGCAAGCCTGTGTGTCCCCTGAATGGGCGGCTTTATCCTGGGCCCTCCTAGACAGGACCCTGCCCTTAGGGAGTCAGAGCAGGCCGCCGAGGCCCTGACCAGCCTGTCTGGGGAGGCAGGAGGTGTGGCCACGGTTACTGTGTCCCGGCAGGGAAGGGGGGGTGTCCCTCCGGTGGTTCCAGGCTTGCCTGATCCCCTGCCGGATGGGGCCCCAGCCTTCTGGGCACTCGGGAAGGCCTCCCTGAAGTCCCTGGCCAGCTCCCCCTCCCTCCCGGGCCCTCCAGGGCACAACGGGACGCCCTCCCACCTGGGAACCAGAGCTGCTCCAAGTTGAAATCCTGGGTGCGGGGGAGGCCATCCAGCAGATGGCTGAGTGGGAGGAGCCACCAGCTTGGGGCTTTTGGGCCCAGGGCCTGTCACGTGACCTCTGTACCTTGCTGTCCCCCATCATTGTTTGTCGAGGGCCATCCCCGTGTACTGTAGGAGGCCCCCACCCGATTGTGACAGCCACCAATGTGCACAGAAATTGTCACATGTCCCCTGGTGGGCAGACTCCCCGACTTCATAACAGCAGCAGGCATTACGGGTGCAGTCGGGCGGCATGAGAAGGGGGGTGTCCTGGAGAGACTGCGTGGGGGGGAGGGGGCGGCCAGGGCTTCAGAGAGGATGTTGGGGGGTTGGGGCTCTGTGTGGAGAAGCTTCCAGTGTTCTGTGAACGGTAACGTTCCTGCCCAGGACGCATGGCTTTCCTGCCTGAAGCCGTAGGGAAACTGAGGCAGGAGGGGGTGGCCCTCGCGGGACTGGAGTCTGGGTGGGCCCAGCAGGAGCGGCCAGAGCGGTCAGAGCCCTTGACCCAGCCGCGCCCCGTGCTGCCTGTTGCTTTCGACTCCCCACCTGCCGCCCGCCCCCTCGCCTCCCTCCAGCTTCCGTCTGTCTGTCTTGGACGTGGAAGAGCTGAGTCAGTGGCCCTGAACTTGAACCTGTGCCCCGGGGAGCCGTCGGCGGCTAATTGCTCGTTAGCGCTGGGCGTCAGGGTGCTTTGACCCCCGGTGGGCGGCCCCGGGCTGGAGGAGGCCGGGCCGAACTGGTCCCCAGAGCTGCTGGCCGCCGTCCCTCAGCTGCCGTGTCACCACCGGGTCCCCAGCACGACCGGCGCTGGCGTCCCGCCCGTTGCTGGGGGCTCTGCTGGCACCGAGCACGGCCAGCTGCCGAGCCGTCGACACGGACCCGCTTGAGTCAGCAGAAACCGCCCCGGCTCTGGCAGGATCGAAATAACCTTCTTCCTTTTCCAGTACTTGAGGGTTTTTCCGCCTTCGAGGGGAAAAACAAAACAACACCGAAAGAAAAAGAGAGAGAGAGAGAGAGAAAAGAAACGAGAATTGCAGTGTCTGCAGCCACACTGAATGTGGTTTTTCTGAGGCTTCTCTCCTGAGAGCCGGGGGGAAGGGGGGAGGGGTGCTACTCACACATTCCTGTCCCGTCTGGGGTGGGGTGCGCTTGTGTGTGTGTGTCTGTGTGTGTGTGTGCGCGCTTGCGCGCGCGTGGTGGGGCGGGTGTCTGTGTGCATGTGTGCGTGTGGAGGGGAGGGTGCGTGTGCACGTGCGTGTGAGTGTGCTGTGGGGAGGGGGGCGTGCTCGTGAGTGTTGGGGTGCCGGGGGGAGGTGCCTGCACCGGGGTCCCCCCCACCCCCGGGGCTCACGTGTCTCCCTCGGTCTTGCAGCAGAGCTGGAGTTCGTTGAGATTACCATCATCGTGGTGGTGGTGATGGTGATGGTGGTGGTGATCACATGTCTGCTGAGCCACTACAAGCTGTCCGCTCGCTCCTTCATCGGCCGGCACAGCCAGGGCAGGAGGAGGGAAGACGCCCTCTCCTCGGTAAGTGCCGGCGTCCCGGCTCTGGGGGCTCGCGGGAACGGGAGGGCGACCATGGGGGTCGCTGCTGGCCAGGCAACGGAGGAGGGCGTTCGAGGTCCGGGGACGGGGTGGTGGTGGGGGAGGCGGCGCCTCCCTGTCTTCGACACCCTGCAGGCATCTGGGGGGGGACTCGGTGCCTTAGGTGCAGGCAGAGGTCACCCTGAAAAGGCCCTTCCCAGCTCCGCTGGTCCTGGCCGTGTGCCCTCGGACCGGTCCCGATCCACTAAATGGAATGCCATTCACTGTGAGCGGGGCCGGCCGTCCCACCACCCCGCCGAGGAGTCAGGACTTAGCCCGGAGAGTAACGGCAGGGCCCGCAGGCCAGGACGACGAAAACACTCCCAGACACTCCATCGCCCGCCCACCCGTTTATGCATTCAGTGCTCAGATGACCTACTGAGCAGAGGGAATGCTGGCGGGGTGGCTGTGGACAAGCCCCGTGAGGTTGCTGCCTGGCGGCCGGATCCCCACAGACAGGGACGCCTAAATGAGATAATATTGAGGGCTCGGAAGGAAGCCAGAGCAACTGTCCCCGAGAATCCCAGGGTGGCGTGTTTGGCCAGGATCGTCAGGCCGAGCTCTGAAGGAGGAGAAGGACTATGGTCCTGGGAGGGGAGGACGGGCGCCGCCCTGGGGGGTCCTTGCTGTTCATATGATGCTCGTTTGGATACGACCTTAGGACTGTGAGCTTCACTGAGCATTTCAGAAGCCCCAGAAGTGTCCCTTCAACTGCGACGTGGGGGGGTCTGCAGGGCGGGAACTCGGGCCTTCTGCAGCTCTGAGCGCCCAGGGCCGCCTCGCCCCACTCCCCACCTGCAGTGCAGGGCTGACCCAGGCCCTGCCGCCGCCGGCCGGTGGATGGCAGGTGCTGTGGGGTTGGTTCTTCCCCAGGTGGTGTCTGTCCCCGCACACGCGACACGTGATTTCACAGCCTGGGCGGAAGCGGGCTGCCGGATGGGCGGCTGGGATTTGCAGGGAGGAGGTGGCATGTGGGTGGCCCCGGGGCTGTGCGAGAGCACGTCTCTGAGCCCGTGAGGATAGCAATGGAACTAGGAGGCGGCGGCATCCGGCACGGCCTCCCGGTTCCGGGAGTCTGCAGGGGCCAAGCCGGGTGCAGGCCTGTCGCCGCAGGCTCGGGCATCTCCACCCGCATCCGGCAGCGGCCGCAAGCGCATCCACAGGTAGCCAGGACAAGGATCCTCTGATGGGGACACTGCGTGCCCCAGACCTGAGACTCAGCGTGCGTCCGGAGGGCGCCCGGGCTGCTGCTCTGAAGGAATCCTCCCCATCTAAGGCCCGGGACTCACCTGTGTGTGTTTGCTGTGACTGTTGCCCAGGCGACGGCGTGCCCAGCTGCACCGTGGCGAGCAGGCGCCTGCCTCCCCTGCGCCTGGTCCCTGCTCGCCCACAGCAGCCTGGAAACCCCATTCCACAGAGGGGAGACTGGGGCCCAGGGAGGTGGGAGCACTGGCCTGAAGCCTCGAAGCCTCTAAGTGGCAGTTTGAAGAGCCCGGGCCCGTTTGTCCTCCCTCGGTCGCTGGGGCAAGGGAACAAGCAAGAAGGTGCTAGCTGGGCGTTGCATGCCCAGGGTGGGCCATCCGGACCCCGCTGAGCCTCGGTCTCCCTCAGACAGGCGGATCCAGCCTTTCTGCTGCCGACCCCGTAGGGACAATCATGGGGAAGGTGACGCTCACCCGGAGAGCTGGGGAAGTGGCACAGGTTTCGGCGTGAGGGACCCTCGGTGCCATTGGGGTCGAGAGACAGCCCCGTGGGTGGCACCTGGGACCCTGGGACGTGGGTGGCACCTGGGACTTCGTGCCCAGGCAGAGGGGAAGATTCAGGCCCTGGTTCCTGGACACCTGAAGCCAAAGGCGAGTCCCCACCCCCGTCTCCCCAGCCACCTGCGCCTGGGGATGCCCGGCTCGGTAAACACAGAGCCTCGTTAGACCTGAACTAAGCGTGGCAGCTCCCTTGGGGACCCCCCGCCAGACAGGGCGCGTCGGAGGAGTCTCGGGGCCCTGTGATCTCCCACGGAGACCCAGACCTGGCCACCGTCGGCCCGAGACTGGACCAGTCCCTGGCGTGACTGTCCTGCCTTGGGTCCTTTTTAGGGTGATGCCATTTCATTCCCTTGAAGGAGGCTCCCCTAAGCATCTGGCCCCAGAATGTTACTTCCCTGCCCGGCACTGCTGCCAGGGAGGCCAGGGCATATCCATAATGGTAACAACAGTGACGCTCTA
Organism: Paguma larvata; assembly: GCA_030068075.1. Taxonomy (NCBI): domain Eukaryota; kingdom Metazoa; phylum Chordata; class Mammalia; order Carnivora; family Viverridae; genus Paguma; species Paguma larvata. The sequence continues at coordinate 44,243,985 of CM057844.1, read as the reverse complement.
GCCACCACGGCGGCACCGACCGTGGTTCTGAAGGGTTTTGTGCTGGGGTTGGCGGGTGACGGGAATGTTACCTGTAAGGGCAGGAACCCTTCCATCTGAGCAGGTGCCGCCAAGCCCCACACTGGAAGCCTCCCGCTTTCATTTCTGAGCTGCTCCTGGGTCCTTGGACTTGGCTGTCAGACACCACTCGGGACAGACATTCCGCGCTCTGAATTCTTCTCCTCGGCAGCCTTAACTGTTCCCGAAAAGTTTCTGCAGCTTGAGCAGTGATGGCCACTTCCCCCGCAGCCCCCTCCGAAGACGGTTTGTGCAGGAGGCCTGCTCAGCGTGGGCAGGGGTGGATTCAGACTAGAGGGGCTTTGCATGGGGCAACCCTTTGTTCTCTTGGTTCCCAAAGCAGCCTTGGCGTGGGTCTCCCGCTTCCCACGTGGCTTCTGTGGGCACGAGGCTTCTGATCGGGGCCAGGTTGCTGGGGGAGCTGAGTTGCTATGGGAGCCTGGGAGGCTCCCTGGAGGAGGCAGTGACTTCTAGGTGCACGGGTTGGAGGCAGTCAGGCGACGAGGCTCGTGGGTGCTGTGGGGGTCTGTGGTGGGGCTTCTGGGTCATTGACTGGTGTTTTCTTCAGCTTCCTGGGTGGCGCCACTGTGCAGCCAGGCAGATAATCCCTGTGCCAGGAGTAGGGGGAGTGGTGGGCAGAGGGCCTGGGCGGCCACGTCATGCGAAGCGTGGGACAGAGGGACGCCTAGGACGGGTTTAGGCAGGAGTGTATCTGCGTCACATTTCATCCTTGGCTGCATGCTTCGCACCCAGGGCTCCTGACCCTAGTGAGGACCAGGCGGGTGTCCCCATCCGCTTCCCGGCACACACAGGGACCATGCCAGTGCCTGACCGGGGGCTGCCGAGGCTGCCGGGACCAGCCTGAGCCCGAGCGGGTCTGGACGCGGGCAGGTCAGGGTTTGGATCCGGGCACCGCCTCTTAACAGCTAGGCCTACTCAGCTCGGCTAACCGAGCTCAGCCTGCCTTCTAGGTTTGTTGGGAGAAATGAGATAGTGCTTCGTTTATTTTTTAAAAAATGCTCGTTTGGTTGTTTTTGAAAGGGGGAGAGGGGAGCGAGAGAGGGAGGCAGAATCCCAAGCTGGCTCGCACTTACAGTTTGATGCGGGGCTCGAACTCCCGAACTGTGAGATCATGACCTGAGCCAAAACTGAGTCGAAAGCTTCACTGACTGAGCCGCCCCGGTGCCGCAGGACGGTGCTTTAAAGAGCGCGCGTGCGGGGTCTGGCACCAAGGCAGCGATTGAGATGTTACCACTATCAGTGACAAATGGGCATTCGGTGACCACATTAAACGGCAAGGTTGTATGTCTGCTTGCATCAGACCACCCGGAACCTACTAGAGACTCCAGTGAGTCTTTATGGGCTGAGCGCTTCCCTGGTGGGACGGTTTTTGAGAGCCACTGAGCCCCCTAGTGGCCGTGTGGGTAACTGCAAGCCTCGGGGCTACCCTCCCCCTCCAAATCCTGCTCCAGCCCCAGATGGTGTCTTACGTGGGGCCCCTCAAGAAAACGTGCCCCCAAGGAAACTTTTGGGGTGATATGGAATCTTGATGGTAGTGATGGGTATATACACAGGCCAAATCTTAACCAAATTGTACACCCGGATGTGTGCAGTTTATTTTGTGTCTCAGTTACGTCTATAGAAAGCTGTAGAATTCTAACAAGACCTCCCTTCCCCCACCCCAGGCTCCAGGCTGTGCATCACCATGTAACCGGCATCGGCTGGGGTTGCCTCTTGGTGTGGGGTCCCCTTCCCTGACCCTTGGGTCTCTCCCCAACACCTGCAATTACACGTGGCCAGCTGCCCACCCGCCACGCAGCCTGTCCACTAGTGGGGGGAGCCACAGCCCCACCCGAGGTCTCAGAGCAGAGGGTGTAAGCTTCATGAGGCGGCAGCTGTGCCTTCGGCAAGAAGTGGTGCCACATTCCACCTTTGTTGACTGAGCGAATCGTTATTTGGTGGCAGAGCAACTCCACCGTGCCAAGGACGCTTTGCTTATTAACTGACTGTCCAGTATGTCCTTCTCTGTTAACTGGGCTCCCGATAGCCAGGTTGAGGCCGACCGACAAGGGAAATGGATACAGGACAAAGCAATAACAGAGAAGATTGCTGCTGTGAAGGAAATGAGCCCCGGACAAGCAGGGGAGGGGCGGAGAGGGAGGGAGACACAGAATCCGAAGCAGGCTGCAGGCTCCGAGCTGTCAGCACAGAGCCCGACGCGGGGCTGGGACTCATAAACCTTGAGATCATGACCTGAGCCGAAGTCGGACGCTTAACTGACTGAGCCCCCCAGGCGCGCCTGCCTTTTAGACAGTGGGCCCCGAGAAAGCTGCCCGTGCAGTGGGCCGGCCAGGGCAGAGGCCGCGGCTGCGTGCATCCAGCACTTTGCACTGGATGGCGGGTGGGCGTGGCCCCCACACCTCCATGTACTCCCCGAGGGCGCGCACTCGCAGCACCTCCTGAGGGTTTGGGAAGTTAAGTAACTTGCCAAGGTCACGCTGCAGGCAGGTGGCGGCGAGGCCAGGAGGGCTAGGTCACACCGGGCTTCCTTCTCAGCCATTTCACAGGAGAATTGGAGTCATTCAAAGGTGCCTGGGAAGCGGCTGGAGAGCTTTGAGAGGGCGGGGCCCACAACTCAGATGTATGTTCTGGAAAGTGCGAGCGTGGAGGATGAACTTTCGGGGGACAGCCGGGAGAAGGGAGAGCTCAGTGACAAGATGGGGAGCCCGGAGGCTTTTGCAGTTACCCACATGGCCACCAGGGGGCTCTATGGCTCTCAAAACCTTCCCACCAGGAAAGTTCTCGGCCCATAAAGACTTACTGGAGTCTCTCTAGTAGGTTCCGGGTGTCAGGATGCAAGTAGACCTACAACCTTGCCTTTTAACGTGGTCATCGAAGGCCGTTTTGTTACTGCCAGAACCGGCCAGGGTGGGGACGGGGAGCAGTGGGTGGGTGCTGGCCAGCCGGCCCTTCGCTCTCTCACCTTGGTTCATCCTGCTGACCTTGCTGCTCCTCCCCACACAGGAAGGATGCCTCTGGCCCTCGGAGAGCACGGTGTCGGGCAACGGAATCCCAGAGGTGAGACCCTGTGCTGCCTCCCGCCCCCTCCCTGCCACCCCCCCACCAAGGCTGCCGTAGGGGGCGCCTAAGGCCCACAGCCCAGCAGGTCCCCCTTGCCACGTCAGGGGCGCCTCCCCTGGCGGAAAGTGTGGCTCCTGGGCGTACACCTCTGCCCTTTTCTAAAGAGTCGCCAGGTCCTCGGCCGCTGGGCTCATCCAAGCCGGGACAGAACGCTGTCTCCGCCCGCAGAGAGTGGCCCACGGTATCTGCAACACTCGAGGACAAAAGTTGCCCCGATTTCAGCCCTGTGACGATGCTCCTAGCCAGGGTCCCCACCGTCTGAAGGTGCCTGGACTCTGCCTGCCGTCCCCCCCCCCCCAGAGAGCAGAGCCCCGCGCCTCGGTCCTGCTTCTGGGGGTGTGGGGGGGAGCCCTCACTCCACTCTGTCCCCTCCAGCCGCAGGTCTATGCCCCTCCGAGGCCCACCGACCGCCTGGCCGTGCCCCCCTTCACCCAGCGGGACCGCTGCCTCCGCTTCCAGCCCACGTACCCGTACCTGCAGCACGAGATCGACCTGCCGCCCACCATCTCGCTGTCGGACGGGGAGGAGCCCCCGCCCTACCAGGGCCCCTGCACCCTCCAGCTTCGCGACCCGGAGCAGCAGCTGGAGCTGAACCGCGAGTCGGTGCGCGCGCCCCCGAACAGAACCGTCTTCGACAGCGACCTGATGGACAGCGCCATGGTGGGCGGCCCCTGCCCCCCCAGCAGTAACTCGGGCATCAGCGCCACGTGCTACGGGGGCGGCGGGCGCATGGAGGGGCCGCCCCCCACGTACAGCGAGGTCATCGGGCACTACCCCGGCTCCCCCTCCTTCCAGCACCAGCAGAGCAGCGGGCCGCCCTCCTTGCTGGAGGGCACCCGGCTCCCCCACGCCCACCTGGCGCCCCTGGAGAGCTCCCCTGCTTGGAGCAAAGAGAAAGAGAAACAGAAAGGTCGCCCTCTCTAGGAGCCCCGGGGCGGGGCCGGGGCAGCAGTGGGGGTAAAAAAAAAAAAAAAAAAATTTGCAAAACACTCCGCACTTCCTAAACGCGAAGACAGAGGAGGACCGGGCAGCACCCAGAAAACACGGCGGGTAACCATCTCCCCCTCTCTCTGTGTATAAATATTTACATGTTCCGTCTGGTCTGAGTGCACAAGCTGAGAGAGCTTGCAAAAAACCACGTTTCTTTGTCGAGCTGTGTCTTGAAGGCAAAAGAGAAAAAAAAAAAAAAACCACCTACCCTAGTCTTTTCTGTTCCTACTTGAGCTGCGAGCGTGAAGGGTGATTTTCTTTTGTTTGTGATGATTTCACTTAACTTTAAAGACGTATTTGCACAAAACCTTTGTTTAAAGATCTGCAATATTATATATATAAATATATATAAAATAAGAGAAACTGTATTGTGAGGGCAGGAGTATTTTTGTATTAGAAGAGGCCTATTAAAAAAAAAAAGTTGTTTTCTGAACTAGAAGAGGAAAAAAAATGGCAATTTTTGAGTGCCAAGTGAGAAGGCGTGTATTACCTTGTAAAGAAGAAGAAAAAAAACCTACGAAGCAGGGGTTTAGAGTTATTTATATAAATGTTGAGCTTTTGCACTATTTTTTAATATAAATCTGTCAGTGCTCGTTTGATGGAAACTTCTACCGTGTCTGTCGAGACTTTTCAAGGGGAGAAGTGGCGGACTCTGGCAGCGGCCGGCGGGGAGAGAGTGGGCCCCGCGCGGATTGGGGGAGCCTTCCGGAGAGGGGCCGCTCTCCCGGCGAGAGTGGAAGCTTCTAGAGATAGGTTCTGACCTGGTTATACATTCCCCACCGAAGGAGGCACGTCTCCCGCTCCGGGCTGGCGCAGCCTTCGCCCGACGCAGGAAAAGGAGGCGGGGCGGGGACGGACCGAGTCCCAGGGTGGTGGCGTCGCCTTTCCCGAGATGAAAATAAACTGTTCCTGAAGAATCTTAGTTTTTTCCTCCCGTTTTTTAAGCATGAGGCCCTCCCTCCCCCACCCCAGGAAGGGGCTAAGGGGTCCCCTTTGCAGGCGCCCCCGCCCCCGGACCACGTTGCAGGGACCCGCCAGAGAGGCTTGGGCGGCGTGCTTCGGGGCGACCTGGCCGGTCCAGGACCTGTCAGCTGAGGTCGCAGACTGGAAAGGCCCCAAGGAAAGGAATTCGACCTCCTCCCCGGCCGTCCCTTTCCCTAGCAGTTCTCACCCAACAGGCCGAGAAACAGGACACCGGAGATGGAAAAGTGGCACGCCCACGTGTCTCCCAGGACGCGCACAGGGTTACGGCGACGAAAAAAGAAAAGTCAGACCCACGTAAACCTGTGCGTTACGTTTTCCAAGCAGAATTCTTTCCCTCCTCGGCCCCGCGTTCCTTCCCTTTCCCCGTGGAAGCCGGCGTGCTCGGCCTGCCCGTGTCCCCGCGTCGTCACAGCCTCCGCATCAGATACAGCTCTCGGTCGCCAAGGTCGTAGTGGCTGTCCGTTTGGCGGGATCCCTTGGTGGCGTGCCGGTGAGGGCACGGGAGTGGGCACACGCGTGTGCGCGGTGCCAGGCCGGCCGGCGGGGGCGGGGGGCGCGGGGGCTCCCTTGGGATCTAGTTAGTGGGTCACATTCCATGGGGTGACCCCCCCCAACCCCCTCCTCACCGGCGGTCTTTTCCTTCTGGAAGAAGGCTGACGGGCGGAAGGCATAGGGGCAATAACTTGTCTCTGAGCGACTTTTTTTATTCCTTAAAAGGAATAAAAAACAGGAGAACAGTGTTGCGGCTCCGCCGACTGGAACTCTCTACATACACGTTTTAAGAGCGGGGTGACCAGCAGATAGACCCGGAGTCCGAGTGTTCGCGGCCGGCCAGTCTGGCGGAGAGTTCTCGTGCTTTTAGCAATGAAAACCTGCCTCTCGTGGGGTCCTCGGCCTAAACTTTGCTTCTCTCTCGGAAGAGGATGCTTTTTTCCAAGTCGTGCCGGGAACTCGGTGTAATTGGTCCTGAAAAGGTACAGGGACACGTTTATAGATTCAAACAATTTTAAAAACTGTATCTTTCCTTTACGCGAAGAGTCAGTCTCCCTAGTGCCTTACTGAGGAAGCGGTGCCCTCTCGTCACCGGTCGGAGGCACCCTTGGACAGTGACTCAGTCAACCCCCCCGGGGACTGGCCTTTCCGCTTGAGGGCTGCCACCTCTCAAGCGCCCCCATCGCGCTCTCGTGCCGGGTCCCGCCCGCCCTGCGCTGTGGCTGCGTCTGGCTGGGACAGGCGACCCCCTCCCGCCCCTCCGCCTTCTTTGTCACCTACGGCGTCTAACTCCCGCGCGCGGGTCGTGAGCCCTCGTCCGCCTGGGTGGCGTCGGGCTGACGCGACGCCGGGGTCCTGAGCCGTGCGACTCCCGGCGGCCCGAGGGCCGAGCGCGCCCCCTCCGGCCGCCCCCCGGGATGCGGCCCGGGCCTCGGACGCCCGGCACTGGCCGGTTCAGGGCACAGAGGCCGGCCGAAGCGGGGGCGTGTTTCTGGAAACCACCGCCGCAGCGAGGCCCTGGGTTTCTCCGCCGGAGCTCCGGGGGTGCCGTCGGTCCCTAGAGGCCGGCTGCCACGCCGCCGTCTTGGAGAAGGCTTGAGCACCCCCGAGGGGGCCCCCTTTTTCCAGTCGAAGGTTCGGGGCCCTTGGGGACCAGGCTGGGCTGTCTCTCGTCCTCGTGTCCCTCCTTGTGAACCGCGTTTCCTCCCGGGGGAGGGCGCCCCCCGCCCCCCAAGCCCAGGTCTCCGCAGACCGACCTAGGGGCCACTAAGAGCCATCCGTGTCCCCCCAAAGCGTTCTTTGCGAGGAGCTGACACACCCCCGCCGTCGCCCCCACGTCCCGTGAACCCCAGGGCGGGGCGAGCACCGAGGCCGCCCCCGTCCTGGTCTCCTCTGCGAATTGTTACGTTTCGGAAACCGGTTCCTACGTGAGCGCAACGCTCCCGAGTCTGGGACCCGCCCCCCCCATGGGCGTCGTGTCGTTTGCTTCCGTTCTGCGTCGTCGTCGTGTTGGTTCTGGAAACCGCGCTCCCCAGCCGGCCACGCCTCCTGTCCGCCTGCCCGACGCCCGGGACGCGCTTGTCGCGGTGCGTCCTCGGCGCCGCCGCGCTCCCCCGCAGCCCCGGTCCCCGCGTTCTGGTCCCGTCAAACTCGCGTGACTGCCCCGCGGCGCGCTGGCGCAAGACTCTGTGTTTGGATGCCACCCCACAGGCCTCATGAACCCGCTTGTTGTGTATTAATAACCGTGTGTGGCAGTGACGGCCTTCTGGAAAGCTGCAATACGTATACAATAAATTTTACAATTCTTTGGAACGAGGCCTTTTTTCTTTCTTTTTTTTTTTTTTTTTTTGTTTTTTACTTCTTTGGTCACATTCATTACCTTCCCCTGCCCTCCGCCGCCCTCAGCCACAGTCCCAGGGCCCGCGGGGCGGGGCGGAAGAGAGCCCGTGGAGCTTCGGCAGGCCCTGGAGCAATTCCTTAGACCTCAGTTCCGGTTCAGGCTGCCTCCGGGGGAGCCCAGGGAAAACACTAGCTCAGGCAGGGGGTTCGAATAAAAGGGCTTAAAATGAACCCATCCCCCCTTGTGTTAATTGGAGTTAAAAGTTCGCCAGGCATTCGTTGCTTTTCCTCCTCCTTGGAAAATCATCATTCTCCGTAGCATGCCAAAAGCTCTGATAAGGTCTGCAAGAAAGAACCCTTCGCTGGGTCTCTCCAGAAGTAATCCCTGAGGCACGGATTTGTCTGAAGGGAGGCATCAGGGGTGTGCTCCCCGGGGCGACACTTAAACGACTTGGGAAGAGGACGGAGGAGGAGAAGAAACCAAGCAAGGTAGGGACGGTTTTAGGCAAGGTCCGTCTCAGCCTGATCCCGAAGATCCCAAGGGACCTGGGGGGCCCTCCGGGGCGTGAGCTGCTTCCAGATGCGAGGTAGACTCTCAGATGCTCCTGGCTCTTCGTGCGTCAGAGCGGAAGCACGAGCCTCGCTGTGGCTCCCGGGTACCAACCGTCAGGAACACACGGAGAAGCCGGGAAGGGGACACGGGGCCCTCGAAGGGATCTCGGGGAGTCTGAGTGAGCCACGCACAGTGCCCGCTACAAAAACTCGGGTTTCTTTCTCTAAATAGAACCATCTTTAACCTTGGCTGGTCGAGGTGTTTAAAAAATCAGCCCCAACCGATGACTCCCCTGGGGTGACCGTTGTTTGGCCTCCACCCCAGGGTTCTGTAAGCTTCTGGAGAGCAGAGCCCGACAGTCTCAAGGCAGAGCTGGAGGCAGACATCTGTCTCACCTGTTTCCTTTCTCTGGGGGAGGAAAACCTAGATTAAAAAAAAAAAGAGAGAGAAGAAAAGAAAAACCAAAACGGCTCATTACTCTTCGATATTGGCACGGAAGAGGGACACCACAGTGCTGCGTGCGCCCCAGCCTGGCTCTAAGGCCTGAGTCCTCTCATTAGCGGTCACTCTCCCCGCCGGTCCTCAGTCACCTCGCCTGCAGAAAGGCTCGATGGCGGAGCCTGTGAGGTGGTCGAGAAGGGCGTCTCCGGTTCTAAACGGAAAGGAGACCCTCCTACACCTTTGCCTTCGGCTCACGCGGACACCGCTGAACCAGTCCGGAATAAAGGCGGAAATCTGAATGAAAGATTGGCTGAGCACCTACTAGGTGCCAGGCACGGTGCCAAGTTCTTGACTGAAGTTGGCCCCTTGTTTGGGGAGGTCTCATCTCTCAATCGTCTTTTTATTTTTTTTTCCCCGCACAGGCCGCATGCTGGGCGCTGCTCCGGGGTGCCGGCGCACGCAGCCCGACCTCTGACGTCGAGGAACCCACCTTCTGGCTCTAGAGCCAGACTGGCACCACGGCACCCTCCGGCGAGGGCAGGCTGGCTTTCACGGCCGGAGATGCTCGGGAGGAAAGGAGGGGAGTGAGTGAACCAGGCGCTGCAAGGGCAAAGCCCAGGAGGAGACTGAGCGCGGGCCCCCACCCCCACCCCCCGTACAGCCAGGCAGAGCGATCGCTTGGAATGCGTTAATTCTTTCTTTAATAAGTGAGCCAGACCCCCACTCAGGCTGGCTTTAGCAGAAGAGGCAATAGTCGACTCTTGTCACTGAAAAGCAACAGGCAGAGCTGGCCGAGATCTGATGCCACCAGACCCAGGCGGGCACACCGTGACGTTAGGAAGCTGTCTCCAGCATCACACGCCTCGTCCCCGTCCCCACTTCCCTTTCACGCGGATTCTCCCCTGCTGGCATCCAGCTCCTTTCCTCACCGCTCTGAATCGAGTGGGAAGAAATTCCTTTCTGATTCTTCCAGCCAAAAGTCCCAGAGCTGAATCCCATTGGCTTGCTTGAGATCACGTGCCCCAACCTGAGCCAATCGGTGCAGCCACAGGGAAAGCGTGCTCCGATTGGCCGGGCTTCAGTCACATGTCCCGGGGGCGGGGCCAGCTGCCTGCGGTCCACCTGCGCGGAGGAGGGAGAGCGGGCACCGGCCAAAGGACAGTTGGCGAGGTTGTGCCCGAGAAGGGGGTTGGGTGCCAGGAGGCCGTTACACGGGGCAGGCGCGTGCGTGGACACCGAAGGTCAAGGCTCCGGGAGCGCTCAGCCCGTGCAGTCGCCTCTGTGCCAGGCCGGTGGGGGGGGGGGGGAGGGGGGCGAAGGAGGCAGCCGCAACCAGCCCTGCCTTTTTCCACTGCTGCTAGTTGGGCTTGAGTTGATATTTGTTGAAATTATTTCAGCATGTGTGTCTGGCTTCCTGTCTCCGTCGCAGGCATAGACGGAACGTTCGCGGCGAGGAAGGCTGGGCGCGCCAACGGGGGAGCCAGCACACACAGGGGGCCTGTGCCAGCCCGGCGGCGCGTTTTCTTTAACACTTGGTACAGTTGTACCGAAGTAGGAGAGCTGCTGCTAAAAATAAAACAAAACAGTATAAGCCTCGCAAATAATTTGGAACAAGCGATGGATTTAAATGTGCGAATACATTTTTAAAATAAATATCCGCTCCCTCCCCCCCCCGTATGCGCGCGTGCGCGCTGGCACGCGTTGCACCCCCCCCACGCCCTCGCCCCCTCTTCCCTCGTTCCCTTTGTGTCCCCACCCTGCCGTGACTGAGAGCCCTGAAAGCGGAGGCCCGAAATCATGATGTTCATCTTATTAAAAGGCTTTTATTGAACTCGAAGTAATGAAATTTGTCTTTAAAAGCATCCAACTTAATTGAGTGAACAAGTTTAAAGATGAATTTTTAAAATTCACAGACTTAGACGCCCGCCCGCTCTTCACGGGCAGGGCCAGACGCGGAGGAGGGAGGCGAGGCGTGGGGAGCCTGCGACCCCTTGATCTGGATTCGAGTCTTCCCCCTGTCCGGTTCCAGCTAGTTAACCCTTCGGGCTTCTGTTCCCAAGAGGAGTGACTGGTGCAGAGAATCGCGGCCCGGGTCCCCGCTGCCTTGCTGCCTCGCCCGTGGCCCCCCGGGGCCCCGCCCCCAGCCGGCCGCGCTGGCGCCCCCGAGGCTTCCTCTGGCTTCTGAAAGCTTCTCGGCCCGTCACGCGGCAGAGCAGAGGCGCAGAGGGCCGTGGAGCAGCCGCCACCGGCGTCGGGACTCGGGGATCGACACCCCGGCTCCTCGGCCCTCAGGTGGGGAATCACCCTGAGATGATACCCCGCGTGCTCCCGGGGTTCCCCACCGTCTCGAGGCACTGAGCCCCAGGTGCCCACTGTCGTCCCCCGCCCGATGGCACAGCCCCGATTAGGCGCCATCCTTCCCCGGCCCACCGCGCCCTCCGGGTGTCTGCTGCTAGCTGCTCCCAGACCGATTACTTGCGCTCCAGGCTCTGCCTCGGGGTGGGCTTCTGGGGCGCCCGGCCTCCGACACCGGCTGTGAAGTGGCGGTCAGCAAAGGGAGAGAACGGGTTCGCTGAGCGGAGGGCACAGAGGGGCCCGCGTGTGCGTGTGCGCGTGTGCATATGTGTTCAGGGCCCGTGAACCTGTTCAGTTGTGGACACGCAGCCGCCAAGTCTTTTTTTTTTTTAACCCAATATATCCAATATCTCATTTCAACATGGAATCGGCATAAAAATTGTTAATGAGGAAAAAAATCTTAAGTGTTAGACTTTCTTGGAACTTGTCAGGTTTCTGTGCCTCTGAGCGCTTAGCCCAGTGCTCGGCTCATAGGGGCCCTCCTATGGACTGAATGTTTGTGCCCCCTAAATCCGTACACTGAAACCTTAGGCGCCCAGCAGGATGGTATCAGGAGGCGGGGCCTTTGGGCGGTGACGAGGGGTCACATGAGGTCAGAGGGTGGAACCCACCCACCGTGGGATTAGCGTCCTGAGTCACAGAGCATCCTGCCCCCGCCACAGGGCCAGAGGCACAGCCAGAAGATGGCCCTCCAGGAACTAGGAAGCAGGGCTCACCGGATGTCGAGTCCCCCAGCATCTCGACCCTGGACTTCCCGGCCTCCAGAAGTGTTGTGGTTGCAGGCCTCCGGTCTGCCGTGTTTGGTGGTAGCCGCCGGGCTGATTCAGACAGGCATTCTCGGTCAAAGAAAGCTTACAAACCCATCGAAGTACCAACTTTCCTTTTTCTGATAGGCGTAATGAGTCGTGTGGGAGTGGGGGGTGGGGGGGAACGGAGGTTCGGTAGAGGAAGGAAGGCTTCTTGCCCCTCGGGCACCGTGACCACACACCTGCTCACGGCCATGAAGTAACTGCCGAGAGCTTAGAGTCTACAGCCCCACCATGTGGGCCCCACTCACCGGCTCCGTGATCTTGACCCGTGTACCTAGTAAGCCCTCTGTCCTGTCTGTCAAATACAGATTTGATATTCCTTACACCTCCCTTACCGGAATGCAGAGGGCTCCATGAAATAACGGAAATAGGGTCCAGAATGAACTCCAAATAAGTTCAGTTGAACCTTCCACGACCCCGGGGTTGGGGCGCCACACGCCCTGTGAGATCAAAGATGCTGGTTCCATGAGTTCGAGCCCCGCGTCCAGCTCTGTGCTGACAGCTCAGAGCCTGGAGCCTGCTTCAGATTCCGTGTCTCCGTCTCTCTCTCTCTCCCTCCCCTGCTCACGCTCTCTCTCTCTCTCTCAAAAAAAAAAAAAAAACCATAAATAAATATTAAAAGTTTTTTTCAAAATAAAAAGAAGTTACACATTAACACATAAAACTGTTCTATCCTCGACGCACCCCTGTCCCGCTCGGCACCCCCCCCCCACCCGCAGCTCAGCGGGGCCACAAGCCCCAGAAGCGCAGGAATCCTGCCCGTGAGAAGCGCGTCTCTGTATTTTCCCGTCGTACCTTCTGGGCACAGAAGTCTCAGCACCTCCGGCATATGGAGGTTTCCAGAGCCTTTGAAAATGTGCGAGCTCCAAAATACAGGGGGGAGGTGGGAAGGGGAGGGCACCACCCTGCAAAATCAGAATCTAGAAACGTTCAATTAAATGTCCAGGAAACCTCGCGTTATGTCCAGTTTGTTAATTGCTCCCTCCGCTCATCGTAAAAATGTCATTACACTTCAGAATCTTCGAAACGAATTGATAGGTGAAAACTTCTGATTTTGCCAGACATCCCAAGAACGCTGGACGCCCAGCGAAGGAATTGGGGCCAATAGTAATTAACGAGTTTCTCGTAGGCAAATCGTTTTGGTAGTACCATCATCAAAATCTCTTTCGATTATAAAAATAAACGTTAGATGTGAATTCATTGCGGGACATTTGTCGGGATGTCGAGAAGGGCTTTCTGCAGAGGGTTGGCGGCGGAGAGGAAGTGAGGACAGCCCGGTGCTGGCCTCACCTCCCCCCCCCCCACCTCTCGCTGACCGTCCTCAAGCGTCACGGCCACCTGTCCCCAGTTGGATGAAATCTCCCGGTGGCCTTTCCTTTGCTCCCAGTGAAAATCTCAGGTTTCTACCACAGCCACTGATGCCCTGGCCGCTGCCTGCCTCCCTCCCCCGGCTCAGTTTATCGGAGGGCACGGCGGCAAAAGGTGGGGCACCCGGGACTGGGCCTGAGCCACTCGTCAGTCCCGAGTCGGGCGGTGTGGCCTCTTCTACTGCCGGATTGAGAAGTGGATGCAGGACACAGCGAGGAGAGGCCTTCCTCCCCCAGCACCGTGGGCCCCAGCTCCAGGCCTGGCACAAAGAGAGCGTAAACCGTTATTTGGTGAAAGACCGGATGAAATGGGGACGCCTTTGTCACGGCAGAGGACAGTTGGGGATCCCGGAATGGCGATGGGAGTAGCCTCTGTTTTCCGAGCCCTTGGTATGCGATGTGCTCAGGGTCCGGAAGGACCTAGATGTGTGACTGAGGGGCGCCTGGGTGGCTCAGTCGGTTGAGCGTCCGACTTCGGCTCAGGTCATGGTCTCATGGTTCGTGAGTTCGAGCCCTGCATTGGGCTCTGTGCTGGATAGCTCAGCGCCTGGAGCCTGCTTCGGATTCTGTGTCTCCCTCTCTCTCTGCCCTTCTCCTGCTGGCTCTCTGTCTCTCAAAAATAAATAAACATTCAAAAAAAATTTTACGTGTGTGATTGAAATCATTGAACTTCGGTAATAACCTCAGAAAAGTATTTCCGCTTTGGTCCCCTTTTCCTACAGGGAAAACTGAGGCTCGGAAAGAGTAGCAACTCGCTCCAGGCCCTCGTCTGGAAGGGAGGGGCGCCAGAGTCTGAACCCCGGGTCTGTCCGACCAGCGGACACAGATGGTAATGGAAGCCCACCGAGCTCTGCTTTGAAGGGCAGCGGACAGAGCCAAGGCGGGTCCCTCTGTGGACAAAGCGGCTTCCCCTGGACTTTGCTCCTCGCCCTCCGTTCAGAGCCCATGTAGCCGTGCCCAGTCCCTGTCTCCCCTGGCCACCTCTGGACCTCCGGTCTTTGCCCCTGACCGAAGACACGTTGTTACCCACATTCACTGCCTTCAGACCTTTCCACTCCCTCCTCCGAGGTGAATTCACAGCGAAAATGTGAAAATAACATCCAAACTGCCTGGGAGAAAGGAGACTGGGTTTTGCCAACACAATGTGCAGTAAAAATATCTCTCTTTTAAAAGAGAGAGAGAGAGAAATGGAAAGACTGGAGATCAGTAACATGTAATTATCATCTGGTTTGGGCGGAGAGTTCTAATAGTTTCCAGAAAAACACAAACCACGAAAAAGGAATGTGCTCTCCCAGGCAAAAAGAGGTTTGGGCTCCAGTACACCGTGGCCCCATCTTGGAACTCCTGTGGCCTCTGGGGTCCTTCCCACGCAGAGTCAGGAGACACTTGTCCCCTTCCTCCCCTGGTTTGCCTCCCGCACTGCACAGGAGGCTCTGAAAATGTGGCAACTGCCTTTGAACTCAGCCTCGAACCTGCTCAGTAAGTAGGCTCTTGCGAGTGGCCGTATCTACAGGCACGGAGGGAGTATCCAAGCTCCTTCCTTGGGGGGCGGGGGGGGGACAACAGAGCCTCAAAATGGCAGGGATAGCTCAAGACCCTCCAATACCTATTATCTCCTATTTTGAAATAATAGCCACCCCCCACCACCAATTTTAGCTCAGGGCATCGTGACCCAGAATAAGTACCATCTATCCCCGCCTTCCTTGCTGGGCCCTGGTACTAATGGGATGTCAGTCTAAGGTGTGTGCAACTTAAAATACTTATCCTTCTTCCTTTGCCTGCTTCCTGCTGGAAGGCGTGCAGATGTGATGGCTGGAGCTTGAGCAGCCATCCTAGAACACGAGGCCAACCTGGGAACGGAGGCCACAGAGGGCAGGGGAACGAGATGGCGAGGCCAGAGACCCGACACCACGGTGTGCCATGCCAAACCTGGACCACCTACCCTCCTGTCATGGGAGAAAGGAAGAAGCATCTGCATTGTGTGAACCATGGATATTTGGGTCAAAGACAATCCTTAGAGTCAAAATTACCTTGAGAAGTTCTCCAACTGAGAAATGCAGTTTGAGAAGATCCAAATCTTTAGAAGTGAGACTCCCGCTCCAGGCGGCGAGACGCTCACAAGTTCCAGACGTGGGATGGAATGCTGGGGAGCGCCTTGGCTTTTTCCGTTTTGTTTTTTCGTCTGTTCCTTTCTGGCGCCTAAAGTTATATCGCGAAGATGCATCGTGTCACCTGTTCCAATTTTTGCCGCTCTTGCGAGCACCCATTAAGTGTCAGATAGATGTGCTTTTTCTTAGTTATTGTGTCCATTTTATAATTAATGAAACCGAGGCCCAGAGAGGCAGCGACACGGAGCGAGGGAAGGACAGGGCTGTGTCTGGGACCTGCCCTGGGGAGGGAGGCAAGGCGGAATCCTCCTCCCGGCGCCCCTCCCAGGAGTGCTCCGCTTTCCAGAAACACTGGCTCCTGCTGCAGGCTCCACGCGGCTTCAGGATGGGGCGGGGAGGGAGGGGGACACAGGGAGACAGGGGCATGAAGGGGCAGAAAGGGGCCATCCAGACACTGGCCAGACGGACACGGGCCAAGCGGGTGCCAGCCTGCACCCCTGAAGCACAACTCGTCCTTCCGGAAGTGAACCTGACCCTCAGGACTCAGCCTGAGTCCCTCTCAGCCCCACCTGCAAGCCTACAGGCGCCGGGTTCAAGGCCAGGGCCGCGGCCTCCACACTCAGAGGTCAGCAGATGCAGGGAAGGAGCCGAAGAGCCCGAGTAAGAGAGGCCAGGGAGCGTGGGGAGGAGCCCGGAGTGGGACCACGCGGAGTCGGGGTTTCCCTGGGGGTCGGTGACGGGTAGGAGGGCCCCCTACATCAGTGAGACCCCAGCCGCCCCGGGGTCCAGGTTGGTGAGCGAGCGCCACCTGGTGGCCGGTCACGGCACAGCGCCCCCCCGCAACCTCCCATGGGGGCTTCCCCCAGAGCCTCCTCCATGAGGGCGCCTCCACAATCCCCCTCACCAGCCCCGTAACCCCGCATTGAAAGTCGATATTGTTAATTTGTAGGGAGAAACACGTTTTCGGTTTTACCCCAAAGAGCAGCAAAGCACCTTCGTAATTTCCTGTTGGTACCTAGCGTCCCACGAGGCAGAGGCCGACTGTGACCTCCCCCGGGACGCTCGCCCTGCCCCGCGCAAGGCTGTGAGTGACCTGGGCATGTGTGTCCTGGGGGTCGGGACTGCACACCACCCTCCCACCCCCTCCCCCCACCCCCTGGCCTTGCTGGCTCTGCAGACCCTTCTCCCGGTGAGCCAGCCCCTCCCTTCGCAGAAGTGCTGGGCAAAGTCCCTGGAGGGAGGGCCAGACCCCCCCCAGGACCCAGAGCCCAGGGACTTCCGGCACTGAGTTCTTGACCCCCCTGGCCACCTGGCGACTGCAGGCTGCAGGCCCCAGTTTCCCCTTCTATTACCTGGCAGAGAACGGGGGCTCGGAACTGCCTGGGAGTCAGTGGTCCCTTTGAAATAAACGAAAGTGATGGGTCCCTTTTCTGGGGACATGGGCGCCCAGCTGGGCTCACGACCAGAGATGGCTCCGGGGGCTCTGGCCAAACCGTTCGCCTGGATTGTCCCCTTTAGTCCTCACTAGGACCTCCCGACGTAGCTGCTTTTTCATTATCCCCATTTTACAGATGAGGAAACTGAGGCACAAATAGGTTACCTAACTTGCCCAAAGTCACACAGCCAGGAAATCGTGGGGCTGGGTTAGAACTCAGCCTTGGACAAGTGACCCCACCCGCCTGAGCCTCAGTCTCCCTTCTGGGAAAAGAGATCAGGACTGTAGCCCCTCCCCTGTGGGTGAGTCAGAGGGACAAACAAGATGGGAAAGCATACAGTAGGTGCTCATTAAAAAGAGCTGTCCTTTTGACACACACACAAATAGTTGCAGGGCACCCAGCCACCTCCCGGGGGCCTCAGCCAATGTGTGGGTACTCCGGGGGGGGGGGC
This sequence comes from Paguma larvata, assembly GCA_030068075.1. Classification (NCBI taxonomy): domain Eukaryota; kingdom Metazoa; phylum Chordata; class Mammalia; order Carnivora; family Viverridae; genus Paguma; species Paguma larvata. The sequence goes on along the minus strand of CM057844.1, from coordinate 44,226,962 downwards.
GTGGCGGGCACCCAGGAGGTCAGGAAAGCCCCGTGTTTCTAGAGAACGCTCCATCTCGCCAAGCTCAGCTCCTTCCTTCCAACATGTAGCCAGAGGCCCTGCTCATCAATTCCGCTTTCAATTTTGTTTCTTTCTAAAGCCACATGCCCGAGTTTCGTTTTCCTTTTCACCAGAAAGCTGATCAGGGTGACTAGGCCAGTTTCTGCAGCGTGAACAGCAAACACCCGGCCAGCTGACGCCGGCGTCCCTTCCCAGCTGCGGACGCACCGAGTTCAGCCAGGCGAGGACTCGTCGCCTCCACCCGGCCCCTCCTCTCCAAGCCCCGACGTCCCCGGGGCGTCCAGCAGCGGCCGCCGGCATGGCCGAGGCCCCCGATGAAGCCGGCGAGACAGGTACTTTCTTCCTTCTAAGGAATAGTGGGGGTTCCCCTGGGGGGGTTGCCTGTCTCTTTCCGGCCCCTTTCCTTGGCCAGATCAGAGCAATGGTAGCCAACCGGATATCCCCCAGGGGTCAGGAGAGAAGACGGGGGGCCCGGGGGCTGGTCGGGGGAGCCCGCTCTGCCCCCGGCCCCCTGCAGAGCCCTCTGCATGCATTTCAGGAGCCCTCGAGTGGGGGGGGGCACGCTGGGAAGTTTCCATTTTATACAGGAGATCGCGGGCGATACAGGTCAGGGCATCACAGCCGACGCCGGGCTCGGAACACGAGAACGCACACTCATTTTAAGAAACAACGAGTTGCTTTGAGGGGAGGCGTCGGCGCCCGCCTGCGCTCCCCTTGCTCCCCAAATAACACTTCACTCCTGGACCAACAGACCGACCAGCCGCGTCTCGAGCAAGGGCTGTGTTCTCAAGGGCTTGTGGGCTGCGGGCTGTGGGCTGAGGTGGTTTCTTTGCTCTGTTATCATCGCTCATTTAGTCCTCACTCTGGTCTTTGAGGTAGCCGCCCTGACCCCCACTTCGCAGCTGGAGAAAGGGAGGCACGGCGGCGAGGTCACACGGCCAGGGGATCGCGGCCCCGGGGCTCGAACCCAGGAGAGCAGCCGTCGGGGAACCAGAAAGAGGGAAAGCCGTGTGCTGGGGAGGAGGGGTGCCCAGGGCCCGGGCTGGCTTCCAGGCTTCTGTGCATTTCCCCACGGGGGACACACGGGTGCTCATGGCTCAGTAGCTGAACTAACTTCTCCCTTCCGGGTTTTTCGCTCCTTACCGCCTTGTCACTGACACCTCCTCTGTTTTGCAATTTCCCATTGACAGACTCGCCAGCACGAAGAGCCGGCACGAGAGGCCAGCCAGCCCCGAGGGCTCGGCCTTCGCTTTGATCTGCAGCCCCACGGCTCCTTTGGGGTGGGGGGGGTGGAGGAGGAGGGAGGGGCAGAGGCTTACCGGGCGGGGGGGGGGGGGGGCAGGCTTTTCAGGAATCAAAGTTCTTTTCTTTCTTCTCTTTTTTTTTTTTTAAACTTTTTATTGTCCAATTGGTTTCCATACGACACCCAGTGCTTGTCCCAACCGGTGCCCTGCTCAGTGCCCGTCACCCCCTCTCCCCCCTCCCTCACGCCCCTCAGCCCTCGGTTTGTTCTTCGTCTTTGAGAGTCTCTTATGTTTTGTCTCCCTCCCTCCCTGTGTCTTTTTTCTTTCCCCTCTTCCCCTCCCCCCTGGTTTTCTGTTAAGTCTCGCAAAGTCCACCCCTGCGTGGAAACATACGGCTTCTGTCTTTCTCTGAGCTCTTTTCAAGACAAGGCAGAGCTGGGCTTGCCGTTGATTGGCTGGGGCTCTCTGGCCGCTGGAGGCAGGAACTTGGTGGGCGAAGGGGTGGGTGCCCCCAGGTGTCCCGACGGCACTTCCCCCGCAGCCAGCACGGAGGGCCCTGCCTCGCAGCTGGCGAACGTGCCACCCCCTCCCGGGCTGGTGCTGCCAACCGGGGAAACTGGCAAAAACCCAGAAGGCACAGGACCGGGCTGCTGCCCTGCCAGGGGCCCCGGGTCTTCCCAAGGAGGGCCCTGCTTTGCATTTCTCTCGAGGCTTGAGGGGGGCAGACATTTCCTGGCAAGAGGTGGGGCGCGTGGGCCCTGCTCTGCGCTCCCCACAGCGCTGCCGGCCTGGGCTGGCGGAGCCTGTCTGAAAGGGACAAGGCCATTCAGAGCCTCTGGGATTCTGCTCAGGGTCGTTCAAGTCAAGAGGCGAAACAGAGACCCAGGAGGATCTGCCCGGGCCCTGCCCTGGGGCTTCTGGGCAGACACCTGTCCCCGGAGCGCGTGGGGCCCCTCAGTCACTCGTTCATTCAAATGCTGTTTCCCAGGCACCTACTGGGTGCCCAGCGCGGTGCCGGACCCCAAAGATGCTTCCGTGGACCGGCCATCACAGCAGGGTCCCTGGAACCACTCTGCAAGGGATCCACCCACGTACATGGCCCCCCACTCGCTCGGGCGTCCAGACGGCTCCCCACAAGAGATGATGTTTGAGCGAGACCTGGAGGCCGAGTGGATGTTGGCGGGGGTGGGGCGTAGAGAGGTGGGGGAGTGCTTCCGGCCGAGGGGACCCTGTGTGCAAAGGCTGGGGGGCGAGGAGGCTGCAAGGGCCGCCCAGTGAAGGGTCCGGCTGCTGGGGGTGGACTCACTGTCCCCCAGGGGACGGCGGCGAGGAACGGGCAGGAGGGGGCACAGAGCGGGAGGAGAAGAAGCGAGAGATTGAGGAACAGAGTCTCCAGGCCTCTCTGGAACTGGGCTTCAGGGAGAAAGTCCCGTTTCTGAAGTCGGTAGCTTTCTGGCTTGAACACCTGCACCACAGATGTGAGGGGGAGCCCTCCCCACCCCGCCCTGAGGAGGGACAGGGGATGCAGGGGGGGAGGGGGGAGGTGGGGACTCTGCCTCCCTCCCGCCTTCTTCCTGCGCGCCTGCCCTCAGTCTACCCCACCCTGCCACCTTCCGCTGTCCTGTGCGCTGAGCTGGCTGAGCCTCCCACTCCCTTGCCAGGGCTCACACCAGGCAGATGTTCAGAAGCCTGGGGCACCTCCTCTGGTCACCAGGCTGTCAGGCCAAGGTCATTTTTTGTTTTTAATGTTTAGTTTTGAGAGAGAGGGAGACAGAGTGTGAGCGGGGGAGGCACAGAGAGAGAGGGAGACACAGAATCTGAAACAGGCTTCAGGTTCTGAGCTGTCAGCACGGAGCTCGACGCGGGGCTCGAACTCACAGACCGTAAGATCATGACCTGAGCCAAAGTCGGAGCCACTTGGGTGCCCCTAGCCAAGGTCATTTCTGACCAGCCCACCTGTCCCTCACCGAACAGAGGCGGCACGAGCAAATGTCACCTCAGGTCTCTGGCCCTCCGTCTTCCCGGGACCCCTCGCCTGTGCCCCCAGGCTTCCAGCCCCCGCCCGATCCGGGGGACACTCCCCTCTCTCTCCGCCCCTCTCTCCCTCTCCCAGACCTGGAGCAGAGGGTCCTGCAGGTGCTGAGGGACGCCGGCTCCCCTGTGAAGTCCGTCCAGCTGGCAAAGGAATGCCAAGTGCCCAGGAAGAAGCTCAACCAGGTCCTCTACCGGATGGAGAAGGAGTCGAAAGTCTCCCTGGCAGGCCCCGCGACGTGGCGCCTGGGCGGGGGAGGGACTGGAGAAGCGGTTCCCGAAGAGCCGGCCCAGCTCGGCCAGGGTAACCTCCCCCGGGGGTCGGGGTGGGCCCAGCACCAGCAGCCCGGGCGGTGGACGCATGAGGTCCGGGCCTGGGTTCAAATCCGGACCCTGCATCTCGAAGGCATGTGGCATCCCCTGGCCGTGCCTGCGTTTCCTTTTCTTTTCTTTCTTCTTCTTCTTTTTTTTTTTTTTTTTGCATTTATTTATTTTGAGAGAGAGGGAGAGACAGAGCAGGAATAGGGGAGGGGCAGAGAGAGAGGGAGACACAGAATCCGAAGCAGGCTCCAGGCTCTGAGCTGTCAGCACAGAGCCCGACGCGGGGCTCGAACTCACGGACCGCGAGATCATGACCTGAGCTGAAATCGGACGCCCAACCGACTGAGCCGCCCAGGCGCCCCCTGGTTTCCTTTCCTGACCAGTGCACGTAACGGCAGGTCTGCGGCATCGGCTGCCGGGGGCCGAGACGAAAGGGCCCAGCAGGCGCTCAGCAAAGCGCGAATTATAACAATATCGACGGCAGCCGCAGGGATGATAATAATAGAACAGACTTAACTTCGCGCAAGGGCCTCCTTCAGCAGGGCGGGACCAACCACGCTGGCTTTCGTCGAGCGCTCACGGCAGTGACGGTTTCAGGTGCTCACAGTGGTGACAGTGCCGGGTGCTCTCGGTGGTGACGGTGCCGGGTGGCAGGTGGGTGGCACTCACGCTCTTTGCCCAGTGAGGCGGGTCAGCACCGCACAGCCGCGGAGAGGCAAGGCCGGTCTGAAGGCAGGCTTGTTCGGCTCCAGACTCGGAGTCCAGATCCCCCTCGTGCTGGTGTCACCTTTGTCCCGTGGAGTCCCCTGACCCCTCTCCCTTTCCCGGCAGTGAGGTCCCTGCCGGACGCAGCCGCGGTTTCAGAGGAAGCTGGCCCTCAGCTCAGCGACCAGCGTAAGCATCCCCGTTTCCCTTCGGCTCCTGGGCCCCGGCGCCCACCGCCTCGGACCCCAGACTCCCCTCGGCCCCTCGAGGTGTTACTCACGCCTCAGCCGCCACAAAACAATCTGGGGGGAAGACTCAGTCTGCACCGTGCAAGATGCTGAGTGACAGGGACGCCACGTCTCTGATCCGTGCGCGCTGCGTGTCCGTCCCCGATCTCGGAACAAGCTCTGTGCGGGGCTATCATCCCAAGCACAGTTTCCGGCTGGGGAAGCTGGGCGCACGGGGCCCTGGGGCCCCCCCAGGTTTGCGCGGCCCGCACACGGTGGGGCAGACTCAAACTCCGAGGTCCTCCTTAACCACCCGCCGCCCTGCCTCACAGAGAAAGCCATCTACGCGTTTCTGGAAGGCTCCGGGCCCTGTAACGCCCTGATCATCGCCCGGGCCCTGGGAATGAAGACGACGAAAGAAGTCAACCCGGACTTGTACGACATGAGAAATAAGCATCTTCTGAGTCTCGATGAGAAATCAAGACTATGGTCCATTTATCGACCAGGTAGGTCCTTACCTGCTGCCCGCAGGTGGATGGGGCAGGGTTGCGGAGAGAAACCGTAACATCCAACGCTCGGTCCTCGCCCCGGCTCCCTGCCGAGCCCTTGGCCCGCTTCGCCTTCCTTGTCAGACCCTCACAGAGACTTGCAGGGGCCTTGCTGACGGGTCACTAGTGCCAGGAGGGCGGGTGTGCTGGCGAGAGTAACCAAGGAGGGCTTCCTGGAGGAGTGGCCTCAGGCTGCAGCTGCAGACAAGCAAGGGGCCAGGAGGGAGGTGGCCCTCTCCTGTCTCTGCCCTGGGATGTGGGCTCAGCCTGAGTTTGCTGGGCCCAACTTGGAGTTTTGAAGTTGCTGGGAGAGAAGGCTGGGCTCGGACACCCACGGGGCGGGGTCCCGGGCGACCTCCCCGTCAGGCGGGTGCGGGACCCGGCCTTAGGGGCCCACGAGAATGTTTTCAGTTCTCTTACAGTCAGAAGAAAAGACGAATATTGTAATAATAAGAAATGGTTCATCACGACTCCAGCTTAGATTCTATTTGTCTCTAACCCCAACGCACTTGTAAAACACAATTTTGAATACTTTTTATGGAGGAAAGGACCCACAAAGACACAAGAGCTGAGGGGCCACGAAGGTGGGACGTGGCCCCGTGTGCGGAGTCGGCAGACCCCCAGCAGGTGCCCGCCTGGCCCAGGCGGGGCCGACACCCCAGCTCGCGGCCCCCAAAGGGGTCTCAGCATCCCTGGCATGATAGCCCATGACAGTGACCAGACCTTAGACCCGGACGGAAAGCTCCCGATTTCTTAAAAATGCCAGGCCTTCGCTGAAGGGAGCGGGGTCCTGGGGCTCGGTGGGCAGGGGACCAGAGGAGGCGGTGAGCGGCGAGCCGCCCGGGGGCCTCCGGGGGCCGGCCGCAGACACGCAGGTGGGGTGACGCGCTGTGGGGACCTCCAGGCAAGGCTCATCTGAGACCCCCGTGGGGCTCGTTAAACCCGCCGGCTCCAGGGTCCCGCCTTGGACCTGCTGCCTCGGCCCCCGCAGGGGGGTCCCCAGGGAACCTGTGTTGTAACATGCGGCCGCCCGGTATTTGGAGCCCCCGGAGGGGCGCAGAGGGCTTGGGTGGAATGTCACTTTGCAGCTCGTGGAGGCAGAAGCGAGGGCCCCGTGATTATTCACCAGCAAAACCCGACGAACGTGATCTGTCAGAACGGGCCCAACAACTACATCGCCATCGAGAACTCCGAAGACATCCAGATCGGACACGGGAACATCCTCGTGAGACAGAGCGCCTCCGGGGGCGACGGTGAGCCCTCGAGGACGCACCCTCCGAGGGGCCTGGGGGGGGGCCGGCAGGGACGCGGTCGACCTCTGAGGAGAAAGGGCAGCGTTCAGAGCTCCAAGGTCCTCCTTCGAGGTCCCCCTGAGAACGAGGAAGTCTCCCCGCGGGCCTGGATCACACCTCCCCCGCGTGCCCTTCACCCCGATAACCTTTGGCTTCCGTTTCCCCGGGACCTGACGTTTGTCCCCTGAGACATAACAGCTCGGCTCCCTCTCCCTCGGGAGCACGGCGCAAGGGGTCACTCTAGTATTTTGTTTGCGCGGAGACCCTCTGTCCCCCCACATTTTAACATCTGGGAAACCGGATGGCCGTCTGGTCCTCGTTCCGATAAAATACGATCCCGGACAAGGGTGCTTATTCCAGGCCAGGCGCCGGGGGCAGGAGGGACGGGGCCGCCTCCCAGACCAGCATCAGCCCCAAAGCCGGGACATCCCTGGGACCTCGAGAGAGCCCTTCCCCACTCCGGGGCCTCCGGATCGATGTTGCCCCCCCTCAGCGCTCCCAGTTTTGGCCACGCCCATGTCGGATTATCGACTTAATGTCGTTACGGGGTTTACCTTTTTATTCTACTCAAGTTTATTTTCTTTTATGTTAGTTTACTATTTTAGCTTAAATCTCTTTTAAAATGTTTATTTATTTTTGAGAGAGAGAGAGAGAGAGAGAGTAAGTAGGGGAGGTACGGAGAGAGAGAGACAGAGGATCCAAAGTGGGCTCCGCACTGAGAGCAGAGAGCCTGATGCGGGGCTCGAACTCACGACCCGTGAGATCGCGATCCGAGCCGAAGTCGGGTGCTCAACCGACTGAGCCGCCCAGGCGCCCCGCTCGAATTTATTTGAAAGCGAACTTTTGTAGCCCTAGTATCTGAAGTTAAAAACCAGGGGGTTTACCATAAAACAGATACTGAGAAAATAAAACAGTGTCGAGGCTCTGAAAGCCGCGTGTTGAGGGGCCCTAAAGAGATGTCAGGACCTGGTGGGCTCGGAGGGCGGAGGGCACTAGGGGGCGGAGGCCATGCTCCCTGACGCGGTGAGCCCCCGCAGCCATGTCCGGCTGGGTCCGCCTGCTCTCCGTCGGTAGCCTGAAATGCCCGCTCCCGGTCTGCCGGTGACCACCGGGAATTCAGAGGCCTGTCGTCTCTGTCCAGCCAGGACTTCGTATGTGTGTATGTCGGGGGGGGGTCAGAGGTCACGCTGCTGCGTCCCCCGTAGGTCCTGTGGGTCCCCTCCGCCTCCCTCCAGTGCCGCCAGCTGACCCCTCGGCTGCCGAGCTCCCCGGCTGCAGCCTGGGGGCCCCAGGACATCCGCCTGGAGAAGTCCGTGCTCAAACGGGTGCTGCTGGGCCACGGCAACGAGATGAGCCTTCGCGGCGCCCCGGCCGATGGCGCCGCCGCCCGCCGCCCCCTCCGGCAGCCCCCCAGGTAACCCGTTCCGCCCCCCCACCAGCTCCTCGCCGCACAGAGCGTGAGCCAGTCTTTGCAGGGAGAGAGGCATGATGGGAAACCCCCTTCCTTCCACCTGGAGGCCGTCCCACAGAGTAGAGCAGGGGGCGCTGTCGGAGCTCGCCCTCGGGATCCCATTCCCTACCACCCCCCCCACCTCGGGAAACCCCAGTTTTCTCATCGGTACAACAGGCACGGAGCCGCAGAGGCCAGGCCAGCTGAGCCAGGGTCAGAGAGATGGCCGGACAGGAATGGCCTCTAAGGAGGTGGACAGGGGCCATCTAAGTCCCGGGTGCCCTAGTAAGTGCTGTTGATGGTGACCAGAGAGCCCAGGCTAAGTCCTCCCAGCCCTGATAACCCCGAGACAGGCCAGGGGTCAAGGACAGCAGGGAGGATGGGGACGCCAGGGGGAGAGTTTCCAGAACTCTCCAGGAGTTCTGGCAGGCCCATGGGATTGGGAGTTCCATGGGGTCCAGCAGCACCGGGCAGGGGTGACCCGAGGGCACAGAGGAGGGTGGGAGTAGGAGGAAGGGAGACTGTGAGCAACTCTTGTCCGAAGTTTGGGTGGGAAAGGAGCCGGGTGGTGGGGGCCGCTGGGGACAGGCCACGGTCCCGGGAAGGTTTTAGCCAAAGGTGGAGGCGGCATTCCGGAGCTATAGGGAAGCCAGCAGCAGAGACAGGAGCAGGTGGCAGGAGGGGGCAGTGGCTGAGTCCCAGGGGAAGGGTGCAGGTGGCATCTGGGTGGCAGGGATGGCCAGCAGTCCAGGCTGTGTGCAGAGGCACCTAGGGAGGCAGGGTCTCCGCCGTGGACCCAGCCTGGCCTGGTCCACCGTGGGGGGTGGGAGGGAAGGCATTCAGGGAGGCAAGCGGGCGAGGGAAGACTTGACAGCCGGGCTGGGGGCCAGGGCTCAGGGACCACCATCCATCTGCTCGTGTAGTCCTCCTGACACCTCTGTCTCTGGCTGACCCCCAGTCTTTGCCACCACTGTTGGCTCGGAAGCTTCAATCAAAATTCCAGTGTCCAACCCGGGACCTGACTGCAAGGGGGATGGGATCCAGAAAGTCCACATCAGCTCATGCTTCCTGGAGGACACTGCCATTGGCAACAGCAACAGAATGACTGTCATCTCAGGGACAGCTGGTCCAGGAGGGACTGCAGAGCCTGAGGAGAGCAGTAGGGGCCCTGAGGAGCTGGGCAAGGATGCAGGTGAGCCTGGGACAAGGTGGGCTCTGTGCTTTCCCTCTCTCTTTCTCTCATCCACCCACCCATCCATCCATACATCATCCATCCATCCATCCACTCACCCATCCACCCACCCACCCACCCATCCATCTACCCACCCATCCATCCATCCATCATCCATCTGTCCATCCATCCATCCATCCATCCACCCACCCATCCATCCATCGATCCATCCATCCACCCACCCACGCACCCACCCATCCACCCACCCATCCCCCCATGCATCCATCCATCCATCCATCCCTCATCCATCCATCCATCCATCATCCACCCATCCGTCCATCCACCCACCCATCCATCCATCGATCCATCCATCCACCCATCCACCCACCCATCCCCCCATGCATGCATCCATCCATCCATCTATCATCCACCTATCCATCCATCCATCTATCCATACACTCACCCTCCCATCTACCCATCCATCCAACCATCCATTCATCCATCCATCCATACATACATAAGCTATCCATCCATCATTCATCTATCTACTCACCCACCCACCCACCCATCCATCCATCATCTATCTATCCATCATCCACCATCCACCTATCCTTCCATCCATCTCCCCATCCCCCAGTCATTCTCAAATTTCCCATTTCCTGGAGTCTGGAAGGCAGTAGAGGGTCATAGCAGAGAACAGCTCTGGAATCAGCGTGTGGGGTCAAATCATTTTAGCCAAGCGACCTAGCCCAGCACTTAGCTCTGAGCCTGGTTCCCGTCTGTGACATGAAGATGGTAACTGCCCACAGCTTCTGGTTGTGGGGAAGACTGGGTGAGCTCTGCAGGTAGAGCCTCCGCACCGTGCCTGGCCCTGCACGTGCCTTCAGGCGGCGTCCGGTGTCATTACCACTGGCGTTATTTTAGGCCCCACGGGAGGCGCTGGGGCACCACAGTGAGAAGCTCTGTCTCAGGGAGAGGCTCAGCTGCTGCAGCGAAGGGGTCGTAACCAGGGAGGGCCCCACCTGCCGGAGGCTCAGCACACGTGCAAGGGGGCCGTGCAGGCTGGCGGGGGGCACAGACTCCCTCGGCGCCGGGCCATCCGAGGGCTCTGTCCTTGTCCATGGGCAGAGAGGCTGCAGAGGGCCGGCCACTCCCCTGTGACCAAGCACGCCCGCGCTCCTGGTCTCAGTCCGATGGCCGGCAGTTGGCCTCCCGAGGGGCTCGGAAATGTCACCTGTGGCCCGCTGAGACTCAGAGGAGGGGGACCCACGGCCAGGAGGACGGCACTGGTGCCGCTCGCCGCCGGCCACAGCTCCCGGCCCCTGGTTGTGAAGCCATTCCGACTCGGCTGCACGGGCAGGAGCAAGGTGGTGGCAGGGGGAGGGTGCCCCGGTGGGGGGCCGAGCGGGGCAACAGGTGAGAACAGGATGCTGGGTGAACAGGAGTGTGAGTGTGACTCGCGCACGCTCCGTGGGTGGCAGAGGCCAGAGCACACCTCCGGGCCCCGTGGACTTTGCCGTCTCTCCAGGGCCAAGGGGAGCCACGGAGGGGCTTTGAGCAGGAGAGGGCATGGCAGGATTTCTGCCTTCAGTGTGAAGGAAGGATCGGGGGGAGGATTTGGACAAAGCAGTCATACTGTCCCCGTCATGGTCAGAAACCCCAGACTGGCCGGCGTCTGGTGCCCTAGCTGGCATCCACCTGCCCGGGGCCATTTGTGTGGTTGGCTGTCCTGATGGCCGCGACCTGGAGCTTCCAACAGCGAGGGAGGGAGGGGGCGCCTCTTCGTCACTTTCCGGAAACCTCCACGGAGGCACACAGGGACCCCGGGGGTAGTGGACCCCCCCCAACCTGGTCTTAGGCGCGACCAGCCGAAACCCTCTTGGTGGACAGAAACTCAGCCCTCCGTTTTTGAAAAACGCCCTTGTCGAGGCCGTGGCACCGGCAAGGCGTCATTCACCTGCTCCCCACCCACCCTCCTCGCTGGCCTGAGGAGCATCTGACTTCTCACTCGGGTGCCGGGCAGGGTCCCGTCCTGAGAAGTGGGACAGCTGGCGGGTGTTCCTCTCCGGGGGGGGGACATGGTTAATCAGGGACCGTCACTGCCGCGGAGCGCGGCGCCCACTTTGGGGTCCCTGCGAGCTGAGGCGCCTGGGCGGGCCGTCGGTGGGGGCGCTGGGGGCTCTCCGCTGCCCGCCTGCCCGGCTCGCTGTGACACCCTGATGGGTGACGTGCTCTGGGGGGGCCCGGAGCTCCTCCTGCAACTGTGTCAGAATCTCAAGACCCGGTGGAGCCTTACACTGAGCGAGCACAGGGTCCCTCTGAACCAGGCCCAGGCCACGGGCCTGTGAGGCTGGCCCTCCTTGGAGCCGTCTGCAAGATGACCCCTCCTCTCTTCGGTGCCCCTCGGTCGCTCGGACCACGGAGTCTCCCCCAGGAACGACGCTGCAGCCGCCTTACGGCTCCTTCTGGCTTCCCGGCATCGGGAAGAAGAAGTTCACTCGTTCGTTCGGCACTTCCGCCCCCGTCCCTGCCCTGGACCTCCCCCCCCACCCCCCACCCCACCCCCGATCGCGGCCGTGAGCGGGTCGGATAAACAGTCCGGGAAGGAACACGGGCAGCTCGCAAAGCAGTCAGAAAGTCAAGGTCAAACAAACCAGACGACGAAACCCAGGGAGTGGCGGGCAGCGCCCGGGGCCCCCGAGAGCCAGATGGCTTTGGTGGCCTGAGGGCAGGGGGCCCGCGTGTCCCTTGGGCGACATTTTCTGTCTTCCCCAGGACCCCTCCCTGAAGGTGCGGAGTCCAGGAGCGAGGTCCCTCCGGACCCGGCTTCCCGCCTTGGCGCCGGTGTCTTGAAGCTCGTCTCCCGCCTGGAAGCCATGACTCTCGAGAGCAGGGATGCCCGCCCCGCAGGGGACAGCGGCCCGGAGGACAGGACCCCGGACCCCGAGTCCCGGGGGGAGGTGGAGCCCGGAGCAGACGGCCGGCCTCTCTCAGAAAGAGCAGGCGAACGCCGCTGAGGCCTCGGTCGAGGCTTTCCGAGTTCCGTCAACGTGGTTTCCCACCTTCTTGCCTCCTGACGCAGGGCCGACGAGGGTCAGCTGGGCCTGGCCGGGGGCTGGGTCACTTCTGTCCCCACTACCTCCTTCCCTCCATGCATCACTCCCGCTCTCCTGTCACTCAAGACCTGACTTCCTCAAGGCCCGTTGTGGCTGCCTGACCTCTGTCCCACTTGACCTTTCTAGAACCTTCCTACCTCGACTTTGATCTCTCTGGACTTCTTAGCTGAACTTCCAGAAAACAAATCCCTCCCATCCAGGCCCCCAGTGGGAGTCACCGTCCAGTCCTGTGGGTCAGGGGACCTCTGCTGGCCAATCATCACGGAACGTTTGTCATACACTAACATGGTGCTTGCGGGTGGACGGAGTGCCCTTGGAACGGTTGTGGGCACAGTGGCATTTCCGGAACAGAGGAACAGAGGGGGGTTTAGAGGACACTTGCGGGGGGAAGATGGGAGGAAGACAGAGGATAGAGGCAGGCAGGGCCAGGGTGGACTGGGACCAATGTCCTCCACTTGGGTCCGAGACACAGCTGCAGGAGCACGGCCCCGCCCAATGCCGAGCCCTACCTCACTGTCTCTTGTGTTTCCTCCACTGGACCGTGTCCCCTGGGGCTAGCATCGGCCTCGGTGGGGGAAGGGCCGGCCCCTCACAGAGCCTCAGTAAAGGTGTCATTGACCAGGGTGCCCGGGGGGCTCGGTCAGTTCAGTGTCCAACTCGATTTCGGCTCAGGTCATGATCTCAGGGTTTGTGGGTTTGAGCCCCGCGTCAGGCTCTGCGCTGACAGCACGGAGCCTCCTTGGGATTCTCTCTCTCCCTCTCTCTCTGCCCCTCTCCCACATGCTGTCTCTTTCTCTCCTCTCTTTCAAAATAAATAAACTTTTTTTAATGTCAATAAACAAACTTTTATGCCTTTTCAACTTGGCTGGAAAGATCTTGAGTTCCTTGCCATGTAGATCGGGGCCTGGACCGATACACAGCACTGACGGTACGTCCCTCAAAGGGGACGAGCCCTAAGGCATCGTTTGAGTCCCCGGATCCAGCCGTTCCTGAGGCAGGATCTGTCTTTGCGCCTGTCCATTAGATGAGCCCACGTGTCTGTCCCCTCGGGGTGGAAGTCAGCTCCAGGCGGATTTCGGTTTCCCCGGGTGGCACGTCCCTCTCGCCTCTGCCGCCCCTCTCCTTGGCTCTACGTGACTCGGCCAGCGGGTCTCAGCTGGGACGCGACCTTGTCCGGGAAAGCGTCCCGAGCTCTCATTCCAGCCCGTGTCTCCTCTCCGCTCCTGTGCTTCCCTGTCAAACCCGTGCCATTGCCTTGTCACTTGTCCGTCTCTCTGTGTCCAAACTTACCTCGTTGTAGATGACAAAGCTGGGACCCACTTCCCACAAAAGGGAGTGTCGTGGCGCTTCTAAAACAGACACGTCCAAGCACGACTCTTGCTTCAGGAAAGTCTCCATCCAGGTAGTCAGACGAGGCCTCAGGACTCAGCCTCCCTCTTTCCGTCTCTCTGCTCTGCCTTCCTCTGGATCGGCGAAGATGGCGCCCGGGAGCCCCCGGCCCCCACGCCGCCAGCGTAGTTGCTCGGTGGAAGGAGGCACCTCTTTCCAACAGCGAAGGCCAAGGCGGATGGCTTTGGTCCTGTGACCACCTCCTGGCTGAGGTCATTAGCCAGAGCGATGGAACGCTGTGATTGGCCGACTGGTGTCACGCGCTCTGTCCCTGGAGCCAGGATGGGGGTCAGCCACCCTCAAGTCACCTGGCTCGAGGGCAAGGACAGTGCTCTAAAGTTACAGAAAAGGGGTGCGGCCGGGCAGGCAAGGAGCTCAGACGGCCCCCACGCCTCCCCCCGCGTCAGCCGAGCACAGGAGCCTGGTGTCCTCCCTCTGCGCCCCCAAGGAGGGCTGGACAGACACCTTCACCGTGCGTCATGGGGGCCCGGCGCCGGGGCTGCCGGCGGAGGCAGACCAGGCCCCGGCCGCGGTGAGCAGTTCGCAGCCGGCGGGAGAGGCGGGCACGGCCTGCGTGTCCCGAGCGGGACTAAGCACAGGGGAGCGGGGGGAGGGTGGAACCCCCCAACACCCTGTCCGGAGGGTCCCGGAGGCTCCTGGGGGAGGAGAAACCCGAGAGCTCGTTCTCCCACCCCTGGCGGAGCGAGGCGGGCGGGATGGGGATGAGGACCCAGGCGGGAGCAGGTCAGGGCAGAGGGTAACGGCGAGAACGAGGGGACCCCCCACGTGGCTCGGGTGCTGGCAGAGAGCGCGCCGCGAGGAAGACATGCCGGAGGCGGGCTGGAGGGAAGCAGGTGCCCGACCACATGGGCCTGGGAGTCTGGACTTGACACTGAGCGCCGAGCAGGCTCTCCCAGGGAGGACTGGGCCGGTCCGGGCGACAAGGAAGGGAGGTTCGTCTCGACGGGGCCTCTTGTCCCAGGGACTGGAACCACCTGGCCTGCTGGGGGACGGTCATCTCTGCCACCGTGTTGACCCGAGGTCCCCAAATGGTTCCCCCCCACCCCGGGGTATCCGTTTTGCCACATGCCACCAGGCCGCAGGGCCTTGAAATTGGGTTTGGCTCCCTGCTTCCTGCACCGTCTCTCCTCTGCGGTGAGCTGAACACCGAGGGCTGCGGCCCCCAGGCCCTGTCGGCGAGGGGTCCAAACGCATCTCGGGGCCCCGCCTCAGCCCGAGCCGAGCCGAGCCCGCGTCCTCCAGCGAGAAGGCCCCTCTCCGTGTAATTAACTGTCATCAACTCTACTGACGAAGCACGGCCGGCCGGCGGTGACTGGGGACTGGAGGTGAAGACCGACGCCGTCTCTTCAGGAAAAACATTAACTAGCTCCCATTAGCGAGCAGAGAATGATTAAGTCCGTCTCCCTCCCCCCCCCCCCCCCCCCCCCCCGCGCAGCCTTCGGTCCCCACTAGCTTCCCACCCCCGCCCTCCCTTCCGCCATGACCCCTGCAGAGTTTGCGGTCCCCAGACTCCGATCGGGGCGGTTGGCTGCCTGAGTTAGAGATGATTTCCCCAAAGCGCCACGACCCGCTCACAGACGCAATGCGGTTTTCTCGCCCAGCTTCCCTGCGAGTCTCAGGATGAGCCCGGGGGCGGGGGGGGGGGGGGGGGGGTGGGGGGAGGGGGAGGACTCCTCGCCTGCGGGGCGTTTGCAGACAGCCAGGGTTGGACACTGAGCAAGAAAGGGGCTAGGGAGTGCTCCGGCAGCATGTTGGCTGGGAGTGACAGACACTCAGCTCACTGAGGCTGAAAACAGAACTCGCTTGCTCATGCGGCCGGGAAATCAGGAGACACTGAGCTTCAGGAATGGCTGGATCCAGGCACCCGAGCGTTATGTTCAGGCCGTTTTCTCTCCGTCTCTCCGAGAGACTCTCTCCGTGTGTCTCCCCGCCGTGCACGGTTTAGGGCCTGCGCATCTGGCAACCCCAGCAGAAAAAGGATTCTTCCAGCGGAACGCTGCGGGCAGCGCGTCCTGGGGAGGGTTCGACCAGCGCGCCCGCCAGCGTGGTAAGCGGGGCCCACGCCCGCGGCTGAGCCTTCCAGAATCCGAGTCAGGTTTCTCCAACCCCGCCACTGCGGGTCCGGAGCGCGTTCACGTGTACCAGCCCCCCGGCTCTGGCGGCAGAGACCGGGTGCCGCCCAGCCCACGGGCACGTGTGCTGCGTCAGATGAGAAGGGGGACAGACGGGGCCCCTCCTGGGGGCAGACGTCGGGGCGCACCGACACAACCCAGAACAGAGGCCCGCGCTCTCTGTGCAACCTCACCCTCGGGTGCCCCCGTAACGGCTCTGGGCCTCGGCCTTCTCATCTGCAGAATGGGCTGGGGAGGCAGTCAAGGCGTTCGCTAGAGGGTCAGACTGGACGGTGCCGAGCCCAGCCGGCCGGGCCACGCGACCACAAAACTCTGCACGGTTTGCAGGCTGGGGTGCCCCCCTCAGGGCCCATCTCACCCACACCTCTCCGATGCCAGGGACACGCGGCAAGTCTGCAAACAGTTTTGGTTGTTATGGAGACAGAGGGTGGAGGTGGTTTCCTGTTACTGCAGTAACACACGGCCACGAAGTGGTTTCAGACAACCCAGACTCGCTACCTGACGGCGCCGGGGCCTCCGGGTCCCACACGGGCCTCGCTGACTGAAGCCGGGGTGTCGGCAGGGCGGGGTCCCTCTGGAGGCTCCGGGGGAGAAGCGGCTCCCGCCTTGCCAGCCTCCGGAGGCCGCTCGCGTTCCCTGCGCGGGCCCGTCCGGCCTCCACCCTCCCCTCGGGCACCACGCCTCTTCCACTCTCTGTCTCTTTCTCACCCTCCGCCCTCTCGTGGGGACCGTGGTGGCGCCACGGGGCCACCTGACAAGCCAGGACCCCCCCACCCCTGCCCCATCTCAAGATCTCAGGCACGACTGCGCGAAGTCGGCCTCACCGCGTAAGGTGACAGGGTCACAGCTTCCGGGGATGGGGGCACGGACATCATCGAGGGCACCGTGCAGCCCACCACACGGCGACGCAGGCCGCCCCTCCCCCGCAGCAAAGAGCCATCGAGCCCAAAACGCGTCCAGAGCCACTCGAGAGAAAGCCCGCTGCCGTAGGGGACGCTGTCGTTTCCATTATCAACATCACCAAGACGAAGAATGGGTGGGGCGTGGCCTTGCAGCCTAGGAGTGACCCTGAGTGTCACCTCAGGGAAACCGCAGCAACTCTGAGCCTCGCTTTTCTCCTCTGTCAAATGGGCGGAAGTAAGGACAGCAGCTTACCCACGGAGTTTACCCTGAGGTCTTACACTGTGACTCTCGGTCCGGGGCGCATCTGACCAGCGCTGATGTCCGGGGTCGCCCCAGACTGACCGAGGACAGTCTCTAGGGTGGGGGGCTGGGCAGGTGTATTTTTAAAAGCTCCTTCTGTGGTCCCAAGGAGCCCCCCAGCTGAGATGTCCAGGGCTGACCCCGGGTGGGTGAGCACACCCAGGACGCCAGGTGGCGGGTCACGGCCATAGCTGTGACCCCAGCAGCCCACTCCCCCAGCGTCACGCTCCGTCTGGGCTCCAAGAGGCCATCTGAGAGGAGCCAGAGCCTAGGGCCCAGCCGGCTCGCCTGCTCAGCTTTTCACAGCCTTGGGCCGAGCGCCCTCTGGTGGCCGCGAGCTGGGCGACAGCATGCGCTGGGCTTGGGAACTTCAGGGTCCCAGCCTGGGGTGCTGCCCATTCTCTCCCCCAAAAGTGGCCAGCCACACATGCTCTGCCTGTGATTCTGGGGCGTTCCAGGTGCCCCACGCCCGTCTACAGATCCCCACTTAAATTCCTACCCCGCCTTCTCATCAGGGCCCCCCTTCCCACTGACCCGGCGCCCCAAAATCCCAACCCCAGTGCCCCGCAAGGGCTGGTGGCCTCTCATGGGGACCGTTCCTGTAGGCTGGGACCCCTAGAAGTCTCCAGCCCAGCTTCTGCGGCCATGCCTGGGGCATTGCAGCCCTGAGCCCCCACGACTGCTGACTTCCTCAGAGTCCTGCTTGGACAGACACAATTCTTCCATGTAGTCCTTGATGAAGGGGATTCTCACTCGAGGCACAGAGAGGCCAAGCTACTCACCCCCGGCCACACAGCCAGGAAGAGCCCGCTAGGATTAAACCTAGGAGACAAAGTGAGTAGAGACAGCTCAGCTGTGGGCAGAAGGAATCCTTTGTACACGGAGGGCCCCATGACGCTTGCGAGGTGGAGGGCAGGACCGTGGGTGTGACAGTCTTGCCCCCCCAGACCCTTCTTCTTTCTCTGACTCCTGGCGTCGCCCCGGGTCTCCCGACAGTCGGCTGGGATGGGTTGGAATCGGGCTCCACCTGCCCCTGGCGGTGCCGTCCGGGCCTGGCTGGAGGCCGGGGTGGGCTCGGTCCCCGGCGCCGGGAGGTTCGCCTCCAAACGTGGGTTTATCCAGACCCCCTTTCGTATCACGACGCTGAAGTCTTCGACATTTCGAGCTTCCTCAAGGGAAGCAAAAGCAAAACCAGAAACTTCTGGAAAACTCACTCGGCAGTCCTGAGTCCGCCCGGACCGCTTCCGAAAGGCGCCCGCTGCTGCTAGACTGTCATAGCACAGACTGTGTCTGCCACAGAACGGGACCCACCACCCAGCGGCGCGTGGGGAGCCAGCCCCGCGGGTCACGGGACTCTCTGCGGGGTCCGATTCCCTTTTTGGGCGGAGGAAGGTCTGTGCGCCTGCAGAGGTGAGGAAGGGCGGGCTGCGGCCGTGCGTTCCAGGCGGCCAGTTGCTCTCAGCTTTGTCTGCAGGGCGCCTGCGCTAACCGGGTAACCGCAAACCCCTACAAGAATAGAAAGGACCTGTGGGGACAGGCCCGGGTGCCCTGGATGCTGGAGGCCGTGACCCGGGCCGTGGCCCTGGCCCTGGCCACCAGGTGGCGCTCCAGATCTATTTTTGCAAACTGAGCCCCAGCTTGGCAATGACCGGGCGGTGGGACGAGGGTCACGGGATTCCACCTCTCTGCCTTGGGACCCCTGGGGCGGGGCTGGCCCTTCGGGTCCTTTCCAGGGCTGGAGCTTCGCCTCTTAGGACCCCTGTCCCCACCCTGTGGCTGCGGACAGCTCACTGCTCCTCTGCCCAACAGGGGTGACTGCTCTGCACATCTGTTGCCCCCTGCACAAAAGGGTCTAACTTTGGGGCCCTTTCTGTCCAGTCCTGCGGGGGGCGCTGGGGTCCATCTGTCCTGGGGAGACCCCTTGTTGGTGCGGGGCTCCCACCTCTTCATACGACCCCCTCACCCCAGAGCCCTGACGGCTCCTGTCTCTCGCTGCCTGTCTCTCTGCGTTTTTCTGTCTGATTTCCTCTCTGTGTCTCTGTCTCTGTCTCTGTCTCCCTCGCACCGCCCCCTCCTACATGATGACATCTTAATTCCAGCAAAGTCCCTAGTATCCATGTGTCTGCACAGGCCGAGCCCCAGGCCCCACCCCTGCAGCTTCCAGTCCACGGGGTCTGGTTAGGGCCCAGGAATCTGCATTTCATGTCAATCTCACCAGACACCCCCTGCTGAAAACTCTCCATGGTTGGCTCACAGCCCAAATCACTCCTAAGCCAGTGTGGAGGCCTGGCCCAACCGTGTGGACCCTCTTCATCTCCTGATCTCTTTCTGCCTCCCTCCTGAGCCCCACCCTCACAGGCCTTGAATCGACTGAAGTCTTCCTGCCCCAGGACCTTTGCACGTGCCCTCCCTCTGGCTTCCTTTCTCTGTCTTTTCTGGCTGGCTCATTTCCAGGGTCTCATGTCACAGATTTCCTCCTCAGAGAAGCCCTCCTGTCACCCAGGCACTCTCTGTCACACCTCCTGAGCTATTTCCTTCTGAGCGCCCATGGTAAGGTGTCACCATTTCCTTTCCTCCTGCCTTTAATTAGTCTCTCTCCCTGGATGGCACCCCGCTCCAAAGGTGCGTGTCCTCCGTCGGCTTCTCCGTTGTCTCCTCCGTGACTAGAACAATGTCCGGCCAGCAAGCGGGGTGCGGCGTGTGTTTCATGAGTGAATGAATGGACTCCCGCGGGTGACTGGTGTCCAGTGGGGGCTGGAAGCCCGGACAGCTAGCCTGTCAGTCAGACCCTCTCAAGATCTGGCTCCACGCTTGGCCTCACTCCCTTACGCCTCGGCCCCCGTTTGCTCCCCAGAGCAAAACTCCCTGTTCCAGCCTCCGGCCTTAGCTGGGGCGCTGACCCCCACCTGGAGGCTCCCTCCTTTCGGCTCTCGCTGTTAAGGCCCCCCCTGCCCCCCCTTCTCCACGAAGCCTTCCTGGTCACGGGCCCTCCCTCGAGTCCGCATTTACTTCTCTGTCCCGTGGATTCTGCCCCGCGGTTTATGGGTCCCTCGGCGTTCAGCCCGAGGCACCGGCTGTGTCCCTGAGTCGGGCCATGCTGGGGCCCAGCCGACCGGCCCCAGATGCCAGAGTGGACCCCTAGAAGCGCCGGCTCCGGGCCCCGGGCCCAGAGGCGCTGCACAGACAGGACGGGGTGGCCCGGGAATCAGCATTCTGCAGCCCCTTCACCAGGGCCCGATGCAGGCTCCAGGCGGCTGGGCTCTGTGACTCACATCGCACTAAGCCCAGGGCCGGCGCAGGCCAGGAGCCCGGACCGAGAAGGAGCTGCTGCAGGGTAAACCGAGGCCTCTGGCCCACCTTCAGGGCGGGCAGGGACTGTGCCCAGAGCTGCCTCGGTGGTTCGAGCCCTGCCCCCGGCTGTGCGAGCGTGGGCCTTCTCTGTGCCCGTTGCCCCACGCGCACCAGCCTCGCGGGCGCCGTGGGGGCTCGGGGCACCCATGGCCGACGTCCTCGGGCGGACCTGCCGGCGGAGGGAGACTCGTGTGTTTTCCGGGGAAGAAAACGCGGAGAGCACGCTCCCAGGAGACACGCAGCTTCCCCAGCCCGCGTGCGGCTTCCGGAGAGCTGGGGGGTGAGCAGGCGGCCTCCGAGCCCGGGGGTCCGGGGCCATAGCGGGGGTCCTCGCCCGCCCGACCTCGCACCCGGGCAGAAGCGGGACTTGGCTCACGGCCTGCTCCTCCCACGAAACCGCAAGCTCCTCCAGGTCGCGGCTGCGCCCTCCCCCTCGCGCCCTCATTTAGGGGCTCCAGGAGGTTGTCTCTGCCCCCAACCCCCGGCCCCTGTGCCCATCCCTGTGGTCCTGTCCCCTCCCTCCCGTGAGGGGGATTGAGACCCCCTGGAGAGGCCGTCACAGCCAGCTTCCTCTTCGACTCCCCAGGACCCCCAGAATATGGGGGTGCACGGCGGGCTTCTCGTGGTCTTCTCCGACTTCCCTCGGGCCCCCTCCCAGCCCCCCCCCCCACTGCGGGGTCGAGCACATGGACTTGCAGGTGGACGGGCAGGCAGCTTCGGGCAGGGCCTCGCTCCCGGCTGGGGTATTTACAAAGACCCGGTCTCAGTCCACTTGCTGACGTGGGGGCCGATGTCCCTGTGGGCGTCACCGGGTTAAGCATTGATTTTTCCAGCTGATTCTGGCTTCGGGCAGGGGACATCTAAGGGAACTGCCAAGTTCAGGTTTTCCTGCCTGAGCCTGGGGCCGCCCTCCTGCCCCTGACCCGGCCTCTCCCCTACTGACACTCAAGGCCCCCACCAAACCTCCTCCTGGCCCTTGGCCCCCAGGCCCCGGCCCCGCCCGCCTGCCCACCCCGACGGGCCCCCATCCTCGGGCCGCCCGGCCTCCCTCCAGCTGGCCCTCCCAGCCGCTCTGAGGCGGGGTCGCCCCCTCCTGGGTGACAGGGGGGTTCTCAGAACCAGGTCTGGGTCTCCGCCCCTCCCAGGGCCCCAGGAGCAGGTGCGGGCCTGGCTGGTGGTTCTCGGGGTCCCCAACCCCTGTTCACCCCGCCCTCCCCAGGACCCAGGGAGGTCTCTCTAGAGAAGTCTCCCCGGGGGAGGTCCCGACAACCTCCACCTGTCAGAGTCTTCAAACCTGCCCGTCCCCCACTTTCGAAGCCACCCCCGGCATGGCCGTGACCCTCCGGCGCCTTCACGGGCCTCCCTGTGGCCCCGCTGTCGGTTCTCCAGCCAGCGGCAAGGGACCAGGGACGACACAGCTCCTGGCACCCCTGCCACGTCCCTCGGTGGCTCACCGCTGCCCCCGAGACCAGCCCCGCGCGGGCCTCCAACCTCCCGCTCGGCTCCCGGCTCTGCACCCCGGCCCGGCTGCTGCCTCCGAGCCAGCGCTTCGGCCTTGCACTTGCCTCGGGGCCTGGATGTGACCTTCCCCCTCATGGGGCGCCCTGCCTGCGTCTTCAGGGGGCTCCAGGCTCAACCCAGGTGTCACTTCCAGGCAGGAGGCTCGTGCCCCTCACCCCCCGACGGACGCTCTGCCCCCCACCTCCATGCTGGTGTCGCGTGTGGCTTTGGAACTGGCTTCCGCCTGCTGGTCGGTCCCTGTCCGAGACAGCGGTGTCGGGCCGCCGTCGTGGGTCTGGGGTGACGGGGCTGTGCGGTCGGCGGCTCCGGCTCCCCACCCCGCCCTCACCAGAGTGTCACACCCCCCTGCCGCCCAGCTGCCCCCAGGGAAGCCCCCTCCCTCCCACCCCAGCTGCTATTAACGGATCTGGGTCCTGCCCCCTGTGGCCTCCAGGACCTGCGCGTCCCCCCCGGAGTCCCCAGCTGTCCCAGGCCCGTCCGCACCCCCTCGGAGGTGGCCCAGGGGCTCAGAGCTCAGGCCCTGGAGCCCGACGCCCAGCTCAAAAGTGCTCGGCCGCATGTCGGCACGGCCCCCAGCCAAGGCACTGACCCCGCAGGGTAGCCGGTGCTCGGCGAGCGCCAACGTTTCTTTCCTCATCTTGCCCGCTTTTCCCGCGGCTTCTCACGCCTGCAGCCGGCCCGTCCCTCCCGCCAGGGGCTCAGTGAGTCTGCGTCAGTGGACAGAGGCACCTGGGTCTCCGAGGGGACCCCTGTCCCGCCCGGGTACACCTGCTCGTTTCTTGTCTAATCTCGGCTCACCCCAGTCGGACTCCAGACCGTGCGAGGCAGGCGGCGTGACCCCAGCCGCGGGAGGGAGCCTGCTCCTTCCCCCCCACCCTCGGACCTCTCCTCCCTGGGGTCCGTCACCAGAACGCCCCCACTGTGATGCCCGCAGCGAGGGCCCGGGCCCTCCTGCGGCCTGGAAGCTTCACCCGGTCCGGTCTACAGGGAATAATTAACGGAGCCGGCTCAGGCTGGATCTCTTGCTAGAAACTTCCAAGCTGTCAGAGACAGGCTTTGGGTTAGCTGGGGACAGCCCCCCCCCCCCCCGACCCTGTCCAAGCTCGGCCCACACTGCTCTGGACTTTGGCAAAGAAAAGCAAGGACTTGCAAAGCCCCGTCTAAGCAGGGGGGAGGCAGCGAAGGGGAAACGGAGGGGCCCTCGTCACCACCTGCCAGAACAGCAGAGCCTCCGGAGCCCCCCAAGGCCAAGGGTGGGGCGGTGCCCTTCTTAATCCCCGGCCTGGCTTTGCCCCTCGGCTGGTTTTGAGCCTGGAGGCTTTCCCGGGGACAGGGCTGCCCGCTTGAACCCCGGGAGCCCAGTGGGCCAGACAGCCGCTTAGGGCAGCCGCCGCGGCGTGGACCCCGCCCCAGACAGACGTCCTCGGAGCCGCGAAACAGGCGCAATCATCCGACTCAGGGAGCGGAGCTCCGAGCAGGCAGGCAGCTGCTCCCTGGTCCCTCGGCCGCCGGGCGTCACGGCGGGATTTGAGCCCACGTGCTTCCCCTACGACTCCCTTTGGCCACCAAAGGTGGCCCTGCCCTTCCTGGTGATGCGGCCCGAGCTACAGCCATGTCATGGGGTGTCACGGCAGAGGGCGCTGCCTCAGGCTGGAGCCTGCCTTTTCTGCTCACAAGGAAGTAGCAGGAAGGATAGTACTGTGTGGTGGCTGAGCACTCGTACTCTGCTGTTCGAGAGACCGGAGTTCAAATCCTGCTTCGCTGTGTGGCCTTGGGCAAGGCCTAGTCTCCCTGGTCATACTGTCCTCAGAGAGAACAATGATAGCCACTCATCATGGACGGCGCTCGAGAGCGCCTCGCCAGAGAAGCTTCCAGAGACATCTCGTTTTGTCACGCGTATCGTGACTCTGATTCCCCAGGGAGTCTGGGTTAGCGTCCAGGGTTAATACCCAGGATTTGGACCAGGGCTTAGGAGAGCCCATCAGGTTCCCGACCGCTTAGTCTCCCTGGCCTCGACTTCCCCATCTGTTAAGTGGGACCGTTCACGCTGCATTTCTCAGGTGTCACCAGGCCCGGCTGCAAGCTCTTTGTGTGTGTTTTCTCTTTCAGTCCTCGCCACGACCCCACGGGTCAGGTGCAGGCGTGGGGCAGCCCGTCCACACCTCCCGGCGCCACCAGGAAGAAACCAGTGTTGCCCCTTGTCTTTAAAAACATTTGTTTTGATCTTAATTTATTTTTGAGAGAGAGAAAGACAGATTATGCAAGCAGGACGGGCAGAGAGAGAGAGAGAGACACAGAATCGGAAGCAGACTCCAGGCTCCGAGCTGTCAGCACAGAGCCCGATGTGGGGTTTGAACTCACGAACAGAGAGATCATGACCTGAGCTGAAGTTGGACACTTAACCAACTGAGCCCCCCAGGCGCCCCCAGCGTTACCCTGCTAAGAGGCCCGGACACGCCTGGCCCACGGGGAGTGTCATGTATGGGCCGCTTTGTCACCACCCACCCTCCCCCACCCCCCGCCTCCTTGGGACACAGTGGCGTCCCAGGAGCCAGCCCCAGGGTCCCAGCCCACTGGGGTGAGAGCTCTTCGAGAGGGGCACGCTCCGTCCTGCTTCTCCTGACTCCGCGCTGAACACCGAGTGACGTCCGGAATTCCGGAGGTGTCTTCCCCTCTAAGGTCTGTCCCAGGCCCTGGGTCGGGCGAACAAGGGTGGAGCCACCCACGGCAGCACAGCAGGCCCCAAGAAGGAGTGTCTGGACCCACTAAGGGCTGTTTTCGTCACAGCGAGGGAGACTTCGAGTGTTTTCTGAGACAAACTTGAAGCCCTTGAGGACTCAGAGAGGGGCCCATCGCGGTTGGCGCCGTTGGGTAGAGAGGTATTCTGCTGCTGTGTGAGAGTGGGGAGTGAACTCCCCGTCCCTGGAGGAAATCAAGCAGGAATGCGTGTCCCCTGACCGGCGGGTCCTGCGGTGGCCTGCCCTGGGCGGGAGGGTGGACAGTTTGACTGGAGGGTGGGGAGTCAGCGGGTCCCAGCCAAACACCTAGAACAGCGTCTGGCTCGCAGCGCCCGGCAGGTGCTGCTCGCTCTTTCAAGGTCCCTTCCAGGCCCGAGTTGCAGAAGTCCGTTTGTCTCTACGCCCGCGCGCTCAGCGTGAAGGAGGAAGGCCAGGCGAGAAGTCACTGAAGGGTTAAGAGTGAACGTAGGGACCAATTAAGGACGGAGTCTCGCTGCATCCCTGAGCCCCCTGCTGCTCGGGGCTGGAACCCCCGTGGCGATGAGACAAACGGGAGAAATTCGTGTTTGTCTGAGCTCCTCTCAGGGCCGGCGGGTCCGTAATGGCGAGAAGCCTCCGGACAGACCACCTGCCCAGGGGAGGAGACGGCTTTCCCGCAGGTGGACTCGCGCCACGCGGGGCGCCCCCTCGGGGCCTCCGAAGGAGGTGCAGCCTTGCCTCCGAGGACTCCGGCTCGGCCGGGGCCTAAGCGCTCAGGCCAGAGAGGAGGCTCAGCCCCGGCAGCTGCCGTCTGCTCCCAGGACACGGTGCAGGGGGACACCCACGCTGCCCCGGGGGCCCTCCGTCCTCTGTCGGGGTCAGTCCCAAACGAAGGAGCCCCTTTCCGGATGGAGAAGGATGGGAGACTAGCGGGTTCCTCGTGGCGGCAAGAACGTGTCTGTCTGCCTTCCAGAACAATCCACGGGGGGGGGTTGCTGAGGGCAGTTCACTCCCCTTGGCTCGAGATAGAGCCGCCCGGCGCCCCCTCGACCTGCTCCCCGGACATGCCTGCTCCAGGGTGACCGCACCCGGTGGTCCCTTCACCGCCCCTCCGGAGCGCGCGCCCCATAGGCAGGGGCCGCGTCTGTCTGCCTCCCCGCCGTGTCTTCATTTTTTTTTAAATATAATTTATTTTCTTAATTTACATCCAAGTTACTTAGCACGTGGTCCAACAACGATTTCAGGAGTAGATGCCTTAATGCCCCTTCCCCGTTTAGCCCGTCCCCCTCCCACACCCCCTCCCGCGACCCTCTGTCTTCCATATGTAAGGGTCTCTTATGTTTGTCCCCCTCCCTGTTTTTGTATTATTTCTGCTTCCCTTCCCTTATGTTCATGTTGTGGAGGGGGCAGGGCAGGAGTCCTCACATGAGTGAAGTCATATGATATTTGTCTTTCTCTGACTAATTTCCCTTAGCGTGAGACCCTCCAGTTCCAGCCACGTAGTTGCAAATGGCAAGATTTCACTCTTCCTGATTGCCGAGTCATACTCCATTATATAATATATATGTACCACCTCTTCTTTATCCGTTCATCCGCCGACGGACACTTGGGCTCTTTCCACACCTCGGCTGTTGTCGATAGCGCTGCTGTAAACATTGGGGTGCAGGCGCCCCTTCGAAACAGCACCCCTGTACTGCGTGGACAAACGCCTAGTACTGCAGGTGCTGGGGCGCAGGGTACATCGTGTCTTCACGTGTGCAAAGTTTGTGTACACGGTGGGTCCCCGGGGACAGGGTGTTGGACCAGATTAAATAGACTCAAAGTCCCTTTGAGAGATAAGCCTCCGTCGTCATGCTGTCCTTCCCGAGGAATGGCAAGCCCGCGTTTCCTTTCCCGGCCTGACCGGCCCGCCCCTGACCCACGCCCGGGCGCCTTCTAGGGGGGCTCAGAGAGCACCCCCCCCACCGGCCAGGCCCAAACACAGTCATTTTTCGGCCTCCGCTCCTCTATCTCCGTCAGTCCCCTGTCTGGCGTACCATCTCTCCAAACCCTTTCCTTTCTCACAGCCCCCACTTTCCAAAAGTCCTAAACACCCCCCTCTCTCCCCATCCCCATCCTGCACAAGCGCCCTGGACCCGTGGGGGGGGGGGGCGTTGCTTTCCCGAGCATCCAAACACAGCACGCACACGATGGACTTACTTTAAAATGCTTTTTAAAAAGTCTTTCATTTTTTTAAATGTTTATTTATTTTTGAGAGAGACAGAGACACAGAGTGTGAGCAGGGGAGGGGCAGAGAGAGAGGGAGACACAGAATCCGAAGCAGGCTCCAGGCTCTGAGCCGTCAGCACAGAGCCTGACATGGGGCTCGAACCCACAAACCGTGAGATCATGACTTGAACTGAAATCAGACGCTTAACCGACTGAGCCCCCCGGGTGCCCCAAAACGGTCATCCGTTTAAAAGTCAGCTTCCGACGTTAGGAGAGCTCTGTGCTCCGATGTGGACCCTCACGGCGAGCCCCCCGGTGTCGCAGCCGAGCCCCCTGGGCGATGCTGGGATGCGGCCGTCCTCGGAGCGCCCACACCCGGGGGAACAACCACCGTCTCAAAGCTTCGAGTGCGACTCGGGAGCCCGGCTCGTGGTGTTCCTCCGGGAGCAGAAAGTCAGAACCGAGACCCCTGCCCGGTGGGGGCCGCGGGTGCTCCCGCCCCCCCTGGCGCTTCCCGCTGGACGTCAGCCCGACGTGCTGGGGACGGAGCCTCGCTGGGCGCAGGCCGGCACTACCTGCCCGTCTCAGGCCACAGGGCCGGACTTGGGAGCCACAGTGCCATCGCCGCCCCCCCTCCGCCGGCGGCACAGCCCCCGCTCCCGGGCCCTCCCCGGCGCTTCCCGCAGGCTGCTCCGTCTAGCCTGTCCTCCCAGGCAGCCCCTCCCCGGAGAGAGCCGGGCTTCCGGAAGATGCAAGGTCGGGAGGGGGACGCAGCTGCGAGGTGGGAGTCCCCTCTGATGCGTCCCAGCCCCTCGTCTGACGGGACCCCCGCTCCCGCCCGCTGGGCTCCCCACCCCCGCCTGCTGCTCGAAGCCAAACTGCCAGCGGCCGTCTTTGCGCCTCCTCCGCCCGCCCACATCCTGTCCGTCTCCAGGGCCGTCGGCTCGACCCCCGAACGGGGCTGGCATCTGACACCTTCTCTGCACCCCCGAGGCCCCCGGCTTTCCCCCGAGGCCCCCCCTCCCCGAGACAGAAGCCCCCTCTGCCGTCGCCCATCCGTTCCCCGCAAGGCTGCCAGGGGAGTTCTTCAAAACTGCAGGTCCGGCCACGTCTACACCGCTGGTCCACACCAGCGGTTCTCAGGTTCCAGCGTGTGCAGGAGTCTCTGGAGGGGCCCGCCGGAGCTTCCGATTCGGCGAGTCTGGAGCCCCTATGACGAGTCTCCCGAGTTCTCATCGCACCCGAAGAGCGGGGGTCCCCCCGAGCCTCGTGCTGCCTTGAAGTCAAAACCAGAACCGAATGTTCTGCAGGGCTGGGTGTCAGCACACAGACTCTGGATTCAAGTCCGGCCTGCCACTTCCTGTGTGTCGTCGGTCAAATGACTCAGCTTCTCTGGGCTTCGGTTCCAGGTTCCTCTTGGGAAAATGGGTTGAGAGGGGCGCCCAGCGGGGACGTGCGGGGTGTGGACAGCCCCCCCCAACCCGGGCAGGAGGAGCGTTCGAGTGCTCCGAGCAGGGCCTCCAGCCCCCGCGGGTCAAGGGCGAACGCCCGGGGCCCCGAGGAGGGCGCTGAGAAAACCGGCCACGGCATGCGAAGCTCCGGCCCCCGTCTCGTCCCCCGACAGAGGTCCCCTCGACCTGAGCCCCTACCTGACTTGCCTTCAAGGCTTCCCCCTCCATCCCAGCCTCCTGGCCACCTGTCTTCCTGTCCCCGTACCCCGCCTCGTTCCCCGCCAAGCAGGCCCCTCTGATCCCCCGGTGCGCTCCCCTGCTCGCGGGTTCGTGGTCTGTCTCCCCCCGGCCAGCGGTTTTGCTCCGGGATTCCAGAAGCTACAATGCTCGTCATCTGGGCTCCGGGCTCCGGGCTCCGGCAGGCAGAGAGTGGCGTCCACTGAATGAATGCACAAGTGAACGAATGAAGGACTCAAGCAGAAGTCAGAGAAGCGGTAATGTCATGTAAGACACACGGGCTCTCGAGTGGGCACCTCGAGGCTGAGGCCCAGCCCAGTTCTCACTCCTGCGTCCTCCCTCTGCTCCTCGTGCTTTGCCTCTCTCTCCTGGGACCTCAGACTCCCCTCTGACCTTGGGAGCTCAGGGAGTGGGGGGGGGACCGACTTGATAGTGTAGGTGGGAACTCTTTCTGATTGCAAGGCCCCAAGCGACCCATCGATCTGGAACAGCCTGAACAGAAAGAAACAGCATTCGCTCCTTCCTCCGTTCTGGAACATTGGTTAGGATTCAGTGTGGTAGGTGGAACGGAGAAATCAAACCAGAAGCCACCAAAGCCCAGGTCCCTTCGACTTCGTTGCCCCTCCATCCTCAACACAGAGCTTCTGCTTCAGAGACCAAGGTGGCTGCTTGTGCTCCAGCCATCACGTCCTCATTCCAGCCATTAAGAAAGAGAAAGGAGTGAGGAGAACGTGTTCGCTCTCTGTAATGAAACTCCCGAAGGCCACACACAAGACTTCCACTTCCATCTCATTGGCCAGCACTCAGTCACCCATCCATGTGCCCAGGAGCCAAAACTTGGGGTCCTTGTTCCTGGAGAAGGTGGGGAAGGGAGATGATGTGGGGGAGTCGGCAGCTCTGCCTCGGCCATCTTTCAGGGGAGCTGAAAGATCATTCTTTGAGTCATCTACTCCGTGCCAGATGCTGGTAAAACAGCCGGGGCCGGATGGAGAAAGCCCCGGGGGACGAGGCGCAGGGTCCTCGCGCCAGCGGGGGGCCGTCGGGGAGGCCCTGGAAGGGAGCAGCCAGGCTGAGAAGGAGCAGCAGAGGCGGAGGGGCAGAGAGCTACCCCACTGATGGACACAGAGCAGGAGCCGTCGTCCATTCCCAGAAGCAGGAAACGGCCCGCACACCCAGGCGCTGGCCGAGTGCCCCCGGGGCGGGTCCCAGCTCATCCCCGGACCCTCGTGGGCAGCACCCGCTCTCTCACCGCGCTGCAGAACCAGGGTCTCTGCGAAGAGACTGAGGCTCAGAGTGTCTGAGGGTGTACCGGTACTTCTCGCCTGGGGGGGAGTGTGCCCCCCCCCCAAACATGGGTCCCTTTCTGGAGACATCTGTGACCATCGCCCCTGGGGAGGGGGCAGCTGCTGATGGTATCTAGTGGGTGGGGCCAGGGATGCTGCCAGAAACATCCTCCAAGACCCAGAACAGCCCCCTCCCTCCCCCTCCTCCGACGACAGAGAACCATCCGGCCCCAAAGGTCAGCGGGGCCGAGAACCCCGTCCCTGCGGTCACCCAGCCGGAAGGAGCCCAGTCGGGGTCTCCACGCAGGGTCCCTCCACGCAAAGCCCGCTCCGCCTTCTCCAAACGCGTTCCAGAGCCCCCTCCCGGGGCCCCCTCCGTGTACCCCAGACAACGAGCTTCAGCTCTCTGCTTGCCTCACAAACACCCACCATGACTCAGACATTTGCCGAAGTTTCAGGAGAACTAAACTCTGCTTCTAAAGTAGCAGGCACGTAGCTGCCGCCGCCCCCCCGAAATCCATTACAAGTTTAAAGTACAGCTATTATTTTTACAGCATTGCTTAGAAATGGCTTGCAATCTCTAATTTGCTAAATTGATGTGTATATTGACTAAATAAATATTCGGCACGAAGCCCGAGTCCCCCTCTGCACTTATTAATCCTCAGGAAATGGAAACACAAGACACGAAATGAGCTTTTGCTCGGAGCTGCAGACAGGAATACGTTATGTTGTTTTCCGAGCGCTCGGGGGCCGGCGCGCACAGCCGAGTTTTCCATGACGTCCGTGTCTGCCCGCGGACGTGCCCGTGGTGCTAAGGTTCTTTCTCGGACTTTCAAAGTCTAGGACAAGAAACTTTTCTCTCAGCGGGGAAAGGGCTGGGGCGGCTGCCTTTTGGGGGGCTGATCCGAGGGTTTGGGGGGGTGGCGGGGGGGGTCGGGACTGGCAAGGGGGGATGCTGGGAGGTCGGGGGAGGGGTGCGGAGGGGATGAGGCGGGAGGTTCCCCCTCCCCAGGCGCTGGGGTGTTAGTGCTCGCAGCTCTGGGGAGAAGACGCAGGGCTCCCTGGGGGCAGGGGATGGGGGGGAGAGGGGCCTCTGTCATCACGCCCACCCCAGCACGGAACCCAAAGCGGGTGTTGGCTTCCTGGGGGGGGGGGCACTGGCTTCTGGGATGCAGAGGGGTCCTGGGGGCTGGCTTTGCACCAGGGCGGGGAGGGAGCGGGCGGACACGCAGGGAGACCAGGGGTGTCGAGAGGTCTCTCGTGTATGAACCCCTAAAGCCTCTCAGTTCCGTGGAGTGTTTGCCTATGGTGGCAGCTGATACCAGTGAAGCCACAGAGCCCAGAGTGAGCAGAGAAGTTCACTTCGGAGCCGGGGAGGGGGGAACCTCGCCGGGAGGGTGCGGATCCCCAGAGGGAGGCGTCGCGTGGAGGCCGGCCTCTGCCCGCAGCCAGCCCAGGGCTCCCCTACCGGACGGGAGGTCGGGCCACTCAGGGTTTCGCACCCTCGGAGAGGCCGATCCCCCAGGCTGGAGCCTGGGAGGGGCGGGGAGGGGGGGAACCTCAGTTTCCTGGTCTGTCGGGCGAGGATCGTGGTGGGGACAGGGACGGCACCTCAGCCACCGTGGGCAAGCTCCCAGGGCCCCCCCTGCACCCCGTCCACTGACAGATGGGAGGGCAACGGGGCTCTCCGAAGCCTTTGCACCCTCAAAGGTCCCCTCAAACAAGACGTGGGCCCCCACAGTGAGGCAGCCACAGAGGATGCAGGGGTGAGTGAGGAGAAAACACGGACGCCCCCTCCACGACTCTCCAGGCGGAAGGGGCAGCGGGCGCCCTTGACCCCAGCCAGGAGGCCGCAGCCAGCTCGGCAGGAGGGACGGGGGTCTGAGTTGAGGGCAGAGGGGTGGCCAGGGTCCTCGCAGTCACGCACGGGGGGGTCTGGGCCGTGTCCTGGGTGCAGCAGACAGCCCCGGGAGAGCGTTGTAAAGGACACATCTGAGCCGGGGGGCCTCAGAGGCCCCAGGAACGAGCCTCAGCCTCGCGTGGAAGGGGGAGCCCAGGCAGGGAGCCCTCGACCTCGGCTGCGCCCTCCTCGGCTGTTCGGGGCCGGAGCAGGTGCCAGGAAACAACGGACGGCTGGTGCGGGCCAGGTGGCCGAGGAACGGCGGTCCGGGCAGGTCCCCCACAGCCCGGCAGACGCCTGCCCCTGGGTCCCGCAGCCCCACCTGTGGGCATGTACCAGAGGGAAGGTCCGGGAGAGACCGGTACGGGCGTCCAGTCGCCTTGCCCCACGCGGGCGGAGCTGGGAACAGGCCAGGGGGCCCCAGCGGGCTCAACCCGCCACAGTCAAGGCTTCTGGGGCAGAGGGGGGGGGCGCGCCGCAGCCTGGTAGCACGTGCGGCCCCCCCACAAGGCCGAGCGAGGCGAGCAGAGCGCTAAGCCCCACCCATGTCTGTCACAGAAGTCTATCTGTCCTGGATCAGGTGCAGCCTTCCACCAGTGCCGGAAAGACCAGTGGTCACCCCGCAGGGTTGGGGGGTTGAGGGTGGAACTCGGGGAGAAGGTGGGATTCACAGGGCACAAGGGAACTTCCTGGGGGCGACGATGGAATGTTCTAGATCTCGAGCTGGGCGGTGGTTCGGCACAGGCGTCCGAGCTCAGCCCGCTTGCACCGCATGTCAGGTAGACCTTAACAACAAGGTCAGAAACGGATCTGTAAACGAGGGGTCTGCTTTGGGGTCTGGGGTCCAGGACCGCCTGTCTGCGTCCACTCCCCCGGCAGAGCCAGGTTCCGCGCAGTGGAAAGAGCCGGGCGCGGGGGCTCCTGAGGCCACGGCGCCCGCCTTCCCCCCCCACCACGCATCCATCTTGTTATTGCCGGAGCGGAGAATCGCTCCCAGGCGGAATCTTGAATATTCATCTGATTTACGACCCGCCGCCGACAGCTTTATGAATCCGCCCACCAATACCTGCAGCCGGCCATCCATCTTCCCCCGAGACGGTGCCTCTGCCAGTAACTCATGAATTAAAGAGGCCCCCGGCGGCCCCCGCGCCTCCCTCCCCTCGCGGCGCGGCGGGCGGAAGGAGGGCCTGACCCGAAGTCCAAACACTGTTGTCGTCTCGCGGGCGGAGGCGCTGGGCGACCTTGGATGACTCGCCCGGACTGTCTGCAGCGTGAGCGAGGGGGAGCTTGGGAGCCTCGGGTCTGCCTCTTCCCGGCTCTGAGCCTCAGTTTCCCCACCTGGAGGGACGGGGTGCGGCGCCCCCGTCCGCCTGCCTACCTGGGCGGGCGGTGGGGGGGTGGGTCGGAGGCAGGGGGGACGCGGCATCATCTGGGGACCTCTGCAGGAATGAGAGAGAACTCGGTGCTCATGGCAACCACCCCCCCCCCCGCTCCCCCGTCTTGCGTACACATCGTGAGAATGAAGGCAGTGCGTGACTTCCGGGGGGACCCACGGGGGCACCGAGGGGGGGACTCGGCACAGTGCTGTGCCCCTGGCAAGCCCTCGGCAGGGGGCAGGTGTCAGGATTGCTCATCCAGGAAGGAACATATGTTTCGAGCTTAGCTCTGGGCTCGGGAAGCAGCTCCGAGGCGCCCTCAGAGCCCACCTCTGGGCAGGGACCCCTGATGAACCCCACGGCCCAAAGCCCGGGGCCGTCCTGGCGGGCCTGCACGGGAGCCCCCAGAGCCTGCCACAGGGCTAACACTCGGCCAAGGGTCCCCAGTGGCTCAAACTTCCCCCCGACCACTGGAAACATCTGCAAAGCGTTGGGGGCCCCCGTGCCTGTCTCCACCGGGTCGGCAGAAAGCTGGAGGGCAGGGCTGGGGCGGGGTTGGGGGGGTGAGTGGCAGCCCCTCTGGGCTCAGACACACCGGGGTCCAAACGTCGCCCTGCTCTTGGCATCCAGGGACCTTGGCGAGTCTCCAGAGGCTGAGTCCCATAAGCCGGACGTTGGTGTCATGGCTGCCGAGGAGGGGAGGCTGGGGGCCCAGAGGGGCAG
The DNA here is from genome assembly GCA_030068075.1 of Paguma larvata. NCBI lineage: Eukaryota > Metazoa > Chordata > Mammalia > Carnivora > Viverridae > Paguma > Paguma larvata. Next base: position 44,193,285 of record CM057844.1, on the reverse strand, counting down.
CCGCCGTACAGGACGTGCCTCAACAGAGGTCCGTCAGTCCCTGCAGTCCCCACAAAGCTCGTAATACCGGTCCCCGACGACACACCGAGGGGCGTCCCCTCCCCGGGTCCCGGCTCCCACCAGTGTCTGCAGAGTGGCAGCGTCCCCCGGCACTGTGGCTTGTCGCAGGCGCTCAGGGCGCCCCTCCCAGCTCTGCAAGACAGCAGGGCGACTCTCCCCTCTGCAAGGGGCTGTCGCTCACGGGCTGCTGGGCCGCCCGCAGCCTCACAGCAGCCCGGCAGCCAGACTCAGTGGCTGGCTCTTTTCTCCAACGTGCTGTCCCCCGCGGGGCTGCAGGACAGATAAGAGGCCATCGCCGTCAAGGGCAAACATTTATTAGGCACTTACTGTGTGCCAAGCACACGGGGAACACCTGCTCGCACCTCTCCCTCGAACCCCCTGCTAGGAGGTAGGTTTTGTCTCTCTTGTACAAAAGAGGGAGTCGAGGCACAGAGAAGCGAAGCGACTCACTCAAGGTCACACAGCTCAGAGCCTGGACTCTCAGCGGCTCCTTGTCCGGTGAAGGAGGCATGGCAACATCAGGGTTCAGTGAGACTCTGACTTGGGGAGTCACCTCACTGCTCTGAACCTCAGTCTCCTCTTCTGAAGAATGAGACCAGTGAGCCTGCTCCCAGTGGAATGTTGGCTGGCTTCGCCGTGAAGCACAGCTTTCCTCCCGCCCCCACCCCCGGCGTGGGCCCGGACCCCCTGGTGTTTAAGAACCAACAGGCAGCCCTGCTTTTGGGGGAAAGGTACCTTGGAAGGAGGTGAAGGGGGAGGCAGAGGCCAAGGCCGGGGGCACCAGCTTGCCCACTTGGCATTCCCCGGGCAGGGGTGGAGGGACTAGCCGGAAGCTCACTGGGGAAAAGGTCTCGGCTTCTGGGAACAACATTTCCCGGGGGCTCGGCCTCCACCACGAGGGTGTCTGATCTGTGGACTTTTCCCCTTGGCACGGCTCCCTGACCACGCTGGCAGTATTTGCCCTGAGGGAGGGGGAAGGGGCCAGCTGGGTGGTATGCGGGTGTGTCTCCATGCACTGGAGGGGAGGGTCAGCGCCAGGCCAGCTGGACCCTGGCCTTCCAGAGCCTCTGGCTCCTGGAACCTCAGCTGGAGGTCTCCCTCCCGGTCGTCTACCCGTGCTCTCTGTCCCCACCTCCTTCACCTCTTGTTCTGGGGGTTAAAAAGCTGGTGGGTGGATGATGCCACCCCCGTGGCCCCCTCTCTAGTGATCTGCACCCAGGGTGCAGACGGGGGCTAAAATCCCAGTCCCACCCTCGCTAGTGCTAAGAAGTCCCCTACTGCCTCATCTGTAGAATGGGGATCGTAATAACACCCAAGGCAGCTAGAGAAGTATGCCTGGAAGGTGCCGGGCACACTGTAAGCCCTCAGGGAGTGACAGCTGTTGTCACCAGCCAGGTGGGTGTCCAGTACACGTTTACGAATTAGATGGATGGAGGGAGGAGGGGGCAAATGGATGGATGGGAGGAGGACAGAGGGATGCATGTATAAATGGACAGATGCCACCACAGGTAAATAAAGGTAGGCGGAGAGATGGAGGTCGATGTTCAGCCATTCACCATCCATTCATTAATGGGCATCCATCCATCCATGCATCCATCCATCTCTGTCTGTCCATCCATCCTTCCATCCATCCTTCCATCCATGCATCTATCCATCCTCTGTCTGTCCATCCATCCATGCATCCATCCATCCTCTGTCTGTCCATCCATCCTTCCATCCATCCATCTGTCCATCTGTCCATGCATCCATCCATCCATGCATCCATCCATCCTTCCATCCATCCATCCATCCAATCATCCATCCATCCATCCATCTAACCATCCAATCATCCATGCATCCATCCATCCTCTGTCTGTCCATCCATCCTTCCATCCATCCATCTGTCCATCTGTCCATGCATCCATCCATCCATCCATCCATCCATCCATGCATCCATCCATCCTTCCATCCATCCTTCCATCCATGCATCTATCCATCCTCTGTCTGTCCATCTATCCATGCATCCATTCATCCATCCATCCATCCATCCATCCACCCATCCATCCCTCCATCCATCCATCCTCTGTCTGTCCATCCATCCATCCATCCATACATACATACATACATACATACATCCTCTATCCATGCATCTATCCATCCATCCATCCTCTATCTGTCCATCCATCCATCCATCCATCCTCTGTCTGTCCATCCATCCATCCATCCATCCATCCTTCCATCCATCCTCTATCCATGCATCTATCCATCCATCCATCCTCTGTCTGTCCATCCATCCATCCATCCATCCATCCTTCCATCCATCCTCTATCCATGCATCTATCCATCCATCCATCCTCTGTCTGTCCATCCATCCATCCATCCATCCATCCATCCTTCCCTGCTACCGTCTCTGTTGGAAGTGTGCATCCACACATGGCTGTCTGGATGGTGAGTGGAACAGACAGGAAGACAGAGACACAGACAGATGGGTGGCTGGCTGGCCTGACAGGTGGATGGATGGTGGGTGGATGGACGCTCCAATGGACAACTGGATGAATGAACAGATGGAGAGTTAGACGAATGGACAGATGGACGGCTGGATGGCTGGAACCAAAAACGAGATGCTAAATTGCCTCCCTCCTGAAGGCGGCAGATAACAATTGCTTCAGCTCCTGCCTGGTACCACATACATTAACACGGCCCCGGGGGCCGGAACACTGCAGCCTTCACAGTCTGCTCATTAACTGACTCACGGAGCTTTTCACCTATTCGAACCCAACGGGGTAGCAGCGTGACATTTAAGATTTCCTTTCAGCAATCGCTTGCTTGGCCTTTCACGGAACACAGCGTGCGGCTTTCGCTGGCTTCCGTTCTCCTCCAGAGGTGCCTTCAAGCCCCCTGTGTCCAGTAATGGGCCCAGCCTCCCAGGGCTGGGGAGGGGTGTGCGCCCGAAAAAGTCGGGGGCTCTTTTCCCCCAACTGCTGTACCACCTTTGCTCTCTGCAAGCAGTGCTACCAATTACCTTAATTAGCCCTCAGTTAGGGGGTTTCATTTATAACACAGTGGCGAGGAAGTACTGGAGAAAGAGTTTCCCTGGCAACCAAGTTTTTAAACACGAGATTCTGTGAGTTTTAAAAGCCACTTCTCATCTAATTTCCCCCCTGAAAATTAGCTCGGAACTTTTCAGATGCTGAAATTTTTAAATAATTTTTTTTATTGTTATTTTTAATGTTTTTTTTTTATTGTTTATTTATTTTTGAGACAGAGAGAGACAGAGCATGAGTGGGGGAGGGGCAGAGAGAGAGGGAGACACAGAATCCGAAGCAGGCTCCAGGCTCTGAGCCGTCAGCACAGAGCCCGACGCGGGGCTCGAACTCACAGACCGCAAGATCATGACCTGAGCCGAAGTCGGCCGCTCAACCGACTGAGCCACCCAGGCGCCTCAAGATGCTGAAATTTTTAGCATGACGGCAGGCTAGCACTTATGTCTGAGGCCATTAAAGACCTAGATTTCTCCCCTGGAGAGGCAGGACCCCGGGGAGCGGTTCCTTTGCCTGTACCACTTTGCTCCTGGTGGGCACGCGGGGACGGCACTGGCCATTACGAGAAGGACCACGGAGAGTGGCGTTTTGTGAACCCCCGGTCAGTCCTGCTGCCGATGCCAACCTGTTTCCCGGACTCGGGTGGTTCAGGATCCCTGCTGGCTGAGTTCTGCGTGTGGGCTCGATGCCCTGGGCTAGACGGGGGTCCGGGTCCCTCTCCCCGGGTTGAGAAGGACGGCACCAGCCAGCGCCCCAAAGCGAAGAAGTTCGAGATCTACTCTTGCTTCTCTCACTGAAAACTTTCTGTCATCAGCTCCCTGTCTCCCCGCCCTGTGCTAACATAACAAAATGAATCCCGGCTCAGGTGCGCGATCTGGCGTTTCATAACCTGCTCCAGCTCGGGGCGTCTGCTCCAACCCGCCCCTCTTCCCCGCGGCCCACACGCTCTACCCTCACCAAGCCGCGCGTCCATTCACTCGGCCCCCAGCCGTCTAGACAACACCTCCTCCCCGTCACAGCGCCCCCATCCCCAAGCATTCCACCCTCCGCCCACCGTGGCCCTTGTCCGCACCCCCCAGTCCCCCCGGAAGTCCTCGCTTTTGCCCTTCAGGTCCCGGCTTTCCGAATCTGACATCCTGTCACCAGCCCTGCTCAAAGCCTGCTCCCCCCTTTGTGGCAATCTGTCTCCACGTCTGAGAATCATCCAGCTTTTCCGCTCTGTGAGGCTTAGCAGTTACTTTGCCCGGAGGCACAGGGTAGCGTGGAAAAACCAGACGGAGCTCATTCAGATTCTGGCCCTCACGGCCTGGTGGCTGCGTCACCTTGCTGAGAAGATGGAAGGGAGGACTGAGGGGGGGCCACAGAGTTTAACGGGTCTAATGGACCCTGCGGAGGTCAGATGAGCCCCTCAGCGGAGGTTGGGTGGTCCGTTGGGCGGACATGGGGGTGAATGGAGGGCGCGTGGAGGCCTAGATGGTTGGGGGGTATAGGAATGGATAGTTCAGTGGGAGGGTTAGGGGCTGGATTGGTGGGCGGAAGAAAGGAGGGAGGGGGGAGGGAGGAAAATTCAAACTACAGATGTCCCTAGAAGCCAAGGCAGAATTACGAAGTCCGGAGGGGTACCAGGAGGCTGGCCGCCCAGGAACCCCGGACGGGGCGGGAAGCGCACCTGTGGGTTCTTGTTCACAGGAAGTATTGCTCCCGATTACTTGGGGCTTGAGGTTTTCAGTGACCCTGGGAGAAGGACAGAGGCTCCCCGGGGACCAATTCATTAGGAAGGACAGTCCAGATCCGCTCACCTAAGCACTTGGGCCGACTCTCAGTGCGAGGCAGGCGGAGGGCGTTCGATAACTATTCATTGGAAAGTGATGGATTGGTCTTGGAGGCCCGCCATGCGAGGGAGGCCCGGCCAGCTGGGAGCCGCGGGGGGCAGTTCTCTGAGAGTCAAGGGCAGGAAAAACCCACCCTGCAGGGGGCAGCCCAGCCTCTGCCTTCGCCCTTGCTGCCCTGTTTGCGCGGCGACAGGACCCATGCCACAGAGGGGCCCGGGGCACACGCCCCTCCTACGGGAGCTGGCCCCCTGTGGCACAGGGGAGGCTGAAGGGCCTCTGACCCATCCGGGTGCAGGATGCAAAGACATCAGGTTGGAGCGAGTCCACCCAGGAACCCAGGAAGACACCGCAGATCCGGGACCTGCCCCAGGAGCTGTTGGGGGCGTGGTGAGGGACAGCGTGAGGCTAGAAGGACATCTGAAAACGGTCCCTTTCCAGGAAGGACAAACCTCACGGGATGTCGGTCACAGACGCGCCCAGAGGCCACGGGAAGGAGCTGCATCTTCCGCCTGCCGGCTGAGTCTTCGTCCCAGACTGCGAGGGCTAATCTGACCCGGACAGCCGTGCCGACTCCCGCCTCCCCCTCCCACCCCGGGCAGCTGGGAGAAAGGACAGCATACAACCCCAGGGGGCGCCCTTCGCAGACACCGGGGCGGGGGGCACAGGGCTTGGTTGCCAGACAGGATTTTCGGGCCTCTCATTCCCGAGCTAACAAACTTCCGAACCTAACTCAGGGAGCCTTGTGTTATTAATAAAACTGTCTCTTCACTTTTCCCTTCCAACTCCCTCCCCACGAGGGCTGGGGGTGCGATGGGGGGGATCAGGAAAGGGGTGCAAGGGGAAGACAGACTCACTCTGCCTTATCTCCAAAGTGTTTAGCCAAGTGCGAGGCACGTAGTAAGTGCTCAATAAATAACCGTTATTAGAGGAGGAAGAGAGGGAGGAAAGCGGACAGATCGGAATCTAATTTTGCCACGCGAAGCCATTGTGCTCCTGCCCAGGGAAAAAGAGTATCTCAACTTTCCATCTCCCTCTGTCTCCGAGGCTGACTTTGCGGTAGTGTCCTCTCGTCCCCTTTTGCCTGCAGCCTGTTGAAAAAAAAAGAAAAACCAAAAGCCAATCTGGCATGCTTGGCCGAGCCTCTACCTCCCCGGCCCACAGCCCCTCCGACTTCGTGTTTAATTTCCCTGGGTCGAGAGGCAGCATTCTGGTGATCCAAGTTAATTCAAAATGTAAATTTCATCTCCTGTCGGCTAATGGCTCTGAGCTCTGCCTTACATAACGGGACCGCAGCTGTCTGATGAGTCACCGGGGCCTCTGGCGCCCTGGTCTCTGCTCTTAATGATGATGCAGCCCTCGCCGAAGCCTGAGACCACCGCGGCCCCCGTGCCCACTGAGGCCAGACCCGAGTTCACCTGGGGGAAGGGGAGGGGGCAGGAGGGTGTTCTACTGACCGAGGGGACCATGGGGTGGAAGGTTTATGTTAATCCAGGGGCCGCACTCAGCCTGGAGGGTCAAACCAGGCGAGACTGGTCCCCCGGGGCCCTCTTGGGGGACTGAAGTGCACGTGCCCCCTCACCCAGATTCGGGAGCCTCAGCCCCTGGCAGAGAACTGCACTGTGAGCCAGGGGCTCCCACTGGGTAGAGCGAGCTGGGTTTATCCAGATCCTGAAAGTAGCCTTGAACCCTGCAGGGGTGAGGCCTTGAATGACAGCCAGGGCTTCCAGATGCTGGCGTGCCTGTGGCCGCTGTGGTCCCACAGCCGCCCCCCGGGCCCCGGGAGCAGGTCCCCTTCTTCCTCCCAGGAGATGCTGAGGGCTGCTCTCAAAGCCAGCCGAGTACCTCCCTGCCTGGGTTTGGCCGTGCCCTTGAGGACCACACCAGCTACCGGCTGGGAGTTTCCATCTCGCTCCCGTGGCCCTCGGGGAGATGGGGGGTGGAGAGGGGAGGTGGGGTGCGCCGGTGGGTTTGAGTGTCCCGTGCCACACCGTCCTTCCCCGGGACGTGGCCTTGGACGCATTGAGCAGTATGCGAGGGGCGGGTGGCGCCACCGAGTGGGACGAACAGGGAGAGGGGGGCATTCTGGGTGGGGAGGGGTTGCAGGTACGTGGAGAGTTTCAGGTGGACTCTCTGTGGGTGGAACGAGTTTTCATGCCCCCGAGGGCATCTCGCTGAACCCCAAGTGTTAGGATCCCACCAAAGAGCCACAAGGCTCCCACTCCCTGGCAGGTTGGAGGAGGAAAGACCTCCAGGGGGGAAGGCAGGGCCCTCCCGCCCAGCGGGGGAAACTCCTAGAGAGGAGGGACCGTCCCAGGATTCTAGTGGCTGCGGTGGGTGCTAGTGTCATAACCCAGATCCCATTCCAACAGCTTCTGCTAGAGGGGGGCGGGGGTGGAGGGGGAAGGAAAGGGGACCCTCCCGCGCGGCTGGAGCCGTTGGTGTTCAGAGAAGCATCTGTGTCTACACCCTCCCTTGCGTGGTGACACGAGCCAAACCCCCCCTCCGTTGCCAGGCCAGTCTGTGTGAGCTTCCCGACCCTCTGTCGGAGCCGGGATGGTCTCTGGCCTCCTGACTCTAGGGTTCTTCTCTGTGCCGAAGTGCGGGGTTGTCGCCTTGGGCTCAACCGCAGTGCGCCTCAGCCTGGAGTCTGAGCCCGGTGGTCCCAGCACTGCCACCTGCTGGCCTCATGGCTTTTGTCAGGCTTCTGTCCTCAGGCCTGTTTCTCCTGGAAGCTGGTGAAATGATGCTTACGGTGCTCGTGATAACTGGGAGAGGTTCAGGGCCTGACAGTAAATGACCCTGAACTCCATTATAAAAAGCCTGTCCTGTTTTCCATTTTCTCTGAATCCTCCTGGTGAATCTCGGCGGGCTGCCCCTGCCGCACTGCCTCCCTCTTCCTCGTCCGTGTCCCCTTTTGACAGGTGAGCAAAGGCCTCCGACTCAGAGCCTCTGGGAGACAACAGGTTTCTAACTAAGTTAAGAGACACTTCTGTTTTTGTTGAATTTACTCTTTTTTTTTTTTAAACCACTTTTTGCACCGTAACTCACGTACCAAAAAGTGCATCCCCTTAAAATGCACGATTCCATGGTTTTTAATGTATTCCCTGGATTTGCGACCTTGGTGGAAATCACATTTGAGGGCGTCTTCAGCGCCCCGAAAACAAAGCCTGGGCCCGTCAGCAATCACTCCTTGCTCCTCGATGCCCCCACTCCCGCCCCCTGCCGCCAGGCAACCACAAAGCTAATTTCTATCTCTGTGGATTTGCCTGTGCTGGATTTTACTGTAACCGGAATCACACAGGGGCTCCCGGGCGGCTCAGTCTGCTGAGCATCCGACTTTGGCTCAGATCACGATCTCGCGGTCCATGGTTTCGAGCCCCGCGTCGGGCCCTGTGCTGACAGCTCAGGGCCTGGAGCCTGCTTCGGATTCTGTGTCTCCCTCTCTCTCTGCTCCTCCCTCGCTCACACTCTTTCTCTCTCTGTCTCTCAAAAATGAATACCTGTTAAAAAAACAAAAAAAAATATTAAACCGAATTACACGCTGGATCATGGCTTTTGAGGCTAGCCACTCTCACTTAGTGTTGTATTGATGTGGTTACTTTAGCGAGAGATGGTGGTTTTTAATCAGGGGTTGGGAGGCCCTATTTTCTTCTAGAACGAGCTTCTTTCAATCTACGTATTTTTTTTCCAGTTAAGTGACTCGATCATTTGCTCCAGTTACCAGTTGTCCATGGAGGTGGGGTGTTCACGAGAACTTTTGGAAAACACAGGGCACGTCCTGTCCAAGGGCTCGGGGGTACCTTCACCGTTGCTTCTCTGATTTGGGGAACTTGCCCTCTCCCTCCTCTCTCCAGCCGCCACCGAGCCCCTTCCTCCATCCTCCTTGACTGTTCTCAAAACTCCTGTTGCACGAAGGGGTGGGGAGGGGGGGCGCAGAGCAAAGTCTGTGCACACAAGCGGTTCGTCCCTCCATTCAAGGAACTCACAGGGACAGCTGTGGTCTCGGCTTCTCCCCAGTTGTTTTGTCCAGAAGCGGCACCTACCACGAGTTTAATTATGCAATTAAAGTCATTTTCCGGGGCTGAACAAATATTTACGGCATATTTTGCTGCAAATTGTTTCGCCTGGAGAAAGGTCCCGCCGAGGGCTGGCGCGTGGGCACGCTTTCACACATTCACGTCCCGGCTGCCGGGGGGCGGCTCAGCGCCAGGCAGGTGGCAGACACCAGGCCCCCGGGAACGAGCGTCAGCCCAGAAACGGTGACAGGCGTCAGCAAAGCAAACATGTTCTTGGCCCTGCCACAGTGCCACCGTGTGGGCCGGTGGCATCCGTTGTTCCTCTGCAGCAGCCCCAAATCCAGGCTCTGCGGCATCGGAGAAGCCTCTGGGTTCAGTCCCGCTGCGGCGGGGGGGGGGGGGGGGGCACGGATGGCAGAGAGAGCGTCGTGCCGGGAGCAGCTCCGTAACGGTCAGAGCTACGTCCATCGTGCACCCGTCACTTCCTGCCATCCGCGCGGCGGTCCCGGGAGGTGGCCCTGGACAAGGACCCGAGTGAGGAGACTCTCTCGAGAGGGCCTCCTGCGCTCAGCTTCCTGTCCAAGCCTGGGGGTGGGGGGGGGGGGTGGAGAACTCAAGGCAAAACTTGAGAAAAGCAGAAAAAAGTCACGATCTTTCTTTTACTCCCTCTGGACTTTGTCTCCATCTCAAGCTGCCTTTTCACCCCGAGGAGGAAGCTTTAGAGTTCATGGGGGCGAGGTCGGCTGACTCAGGATTTTCTCAGCCTGAGGGTTGAGGGCCACCCCTGCCCCTCCCCGGCTCCAGGCGAGCAGCGAAGCTCTGGGTGAGAGTTTTGGGCAGCATTAGGGCATCAGCAGTGGGGGAGGGCAGGTCCCACTGGTGGGGGGCAATGACTGGAGACCATCCAGACCCAGGTCTGGGAGCCCCTCGGCTGTGTGGGAAGGTCTGGGGGGCCCCCCATCCCAGGACGGGCGAGCCGGGGGGCCGTCAGGGGGCCGGATGGGGCGATTTCAGCGTCTCACCTCCAGCCAGGCCGCGTCGAAGGTCAGCCTTGAGTGCGGCAGAGGGCCGGCCCTCTCTCCATCTTGGTCTGGGTGACTGCGTGTCCTTGTCCTCGTGTGAGGGCCGCTTGGGTCGCTGTGGGCTCTGCCATCCTGCCCCTAGCTGCCCCACGTTCCTCCCAGGGATAGCCCTCTCCGGAGCCACTTGGGAGCCCGGGGCTCCTCATCGGGGGGGCCAGCTGCCACGGGGGACAGTGAACTCCCACCCCCACGTTATGCCAACACGGCCTCTCGGAAGACCTGGGCAGAGCAGACGTGTCCCCGCTGTGTCCAGATCCCATTCTTACCCCATCCCCTCTGAGCCTCTCGCCCCCCTGAGAAGTTATGGTTATTATGCCCATTTAACCGTTGGGGAAACTGAGGTTCAGAATTCTGTGCAACCATTTGAGCGTAGGAAGGGGTAGGGTGGGAACGCACACCCAGACTCTCGGGACCCCCGAGTCCAAGCCGAGCTGGGATATGTTGTTTTATCCTCATTGGACCCCAGAGGCGGTGTTATTGCCCCTTGACATGGATGAGGGTCACTGTGGGTGATGCTGCTGGCCAGAGGCAGAGCTGGGATGCGTCCAAGGTCGTCAGTGTTTACGATCTCCGGGGAAAGGCAGGAGGGTGGGGGCGGCGGCCGGGGGCGGGAGGCCCTTTCCCACAGATGTGGAACCTGGTGCCCTATTTACTGCACTTGGTGACCGCGATGGCCAAGGTCACTGATCTGGTGCTGTCTGTGGGGGAGCAGGCCAGGGAGCCTCCAGGGCCTGTGCCTGGCGCTCTTAGAGCTCTGTGGTGGCTCCGGGTTAGGGTGGGCCTGAGGAGAGAGAGCAAGAAGAGTGAGAACTGTACCCGCCAACCCCCAGATACGCCCCTGCCTAGCCCCCACCCCCGCCACCCGCCACGAGGCCCCCAGATGCCTCACACAGGTCTGTTGTCCCACTGCAATATTTGCCGTGTACCTACCGTGCTCTAGTCTAGAGCCAGACTCCGGCACAGCCCCGGGGATGCGTGCGGGGCAGGGGACGGCAGCTCTGATGGGTTTCAGCGGAAGACGTCGGCCCCAGCATTGGTCTGGGCTCCTGTGCGCTGGGGGACGGCTGACCAGGAGGCAGCACCCGCACGCCGACTTGGCCAGGTCTGCCTGTCTTTCCGCCTTGCAGGGACCGGGGCACCACAAGGTCACATTGACAAATGAGGCCGCAGCGTCCCGACTGTGATCGCCTGCAGTCCCGGCACAGAAATCGGGACGCGGAGGTGGCCGGAGCGCTCAGTGGGCAGTTTGGGGAAAAGACGTCAAGGGTCAGTGGCAACTGTTGAGTCCTTGGGGTCGCCCAAAACCTCCATCCTGTTTCAGGTACTGCCTCCGGGCTGACCCCCAGGCTTGCGGGGCCTGGTGGCATCGTGCTTTTATGCCAGTCCCCTGGGCACGCGGCTGATGCCGGGCAGGAGCCTAGAAACTTCCAGGAGGGGCTGGCTTTGCCGCCAAACCAGAGGCCTGCTGGAGGCCTAGAACAGGACCCAGGGGCCCAGGACGCACATCTCAACAAAGACACCGGGACCGTACCTGGCAGCCTCTCTCAGGGGTCCAGGAGCTGCCTCGGAGGCCACCAGGCGGGCAGGGAAACAGAAGCGGGGTCCCCTGGGTCCCAGCTCTCCTCCCCTACCCCTCTGGGGTGGACGCACCCCTGCTTCGTCTCCCTCCGGCCTCCGGTGTCTGAGTCAGAGCACACGTCAAGCGAGGGTTGTGTAGCGAAAAGAAAAACCAAGTCAGAAAGCCTCCGATTAAAATTAATACAGCAGATAACATTTAATTCTGTTAAGTGGATTTTTTCCCCATCGGCGGCTTCGGTATTAGAACATGACACTTCGCCGGGAGAGCGGGGCCCGATCTCAGCCCTTTAAAGGGAAAGAAAACTCTGGTTGCAATTCCCCAGCTCTGACGGAGGCTCCTGGCCTCGGTTTCCCCGTCTGGGGGACTGAGGCGCTCTCGGCCTCACCTTCCACGTGGAGCAAGGCAAGGCCCCGAGGAGTTTAGGGGAACGCGCGGCTTTGCGGGTGCCGACAGCGGGGAAGGCCCTGAGACCGCGGCTCTCTCCAGAGGGTGAGGGGCGAAGTCGCTCTACCACCTGCGCCAGGAGAGACAGACAGCAAGTGCGCGACGCCTGCGTGCCGCGCATGTGCACACCCAGCTTCGGGTCTGCACTGTTCCTGACCCCCGCCTACATGCTGCACACGCAGAGACCGGGGGCGGGGCTGGGGGCGGGGCCTGAGGCCGAACCGCACCCCCTGCTCTTCTCAGGACCGCCCACTGTGAGCGCGCTGCTTGGTATACAGAAGGTGCTCAATTAATGCTTGTGCCACGGAGCTCCCCTCAGCTTCTCTCTACTCTCTTCCCTTGTGGAGGACGGTCGAGAGAAGGGTTGGTCAGCAAGAGTTTACTGACTGAAGTGCTGGAAATTGGCCTCAACGTGACCGGGAAGGCCGAACCCCCCGGACCCAAAGTTTTGTCAAGAAGCACATGTTAAACACTCACTCGGTTATGCAAGACCTGCCATTCATTTCAAGGTTCGTAGTGTTAAAAGACACTAATCAGTGGCTTCCGGACACTACCTGGTGGTTAATTCAGAAAACCGCAAGGGCAATACCCTGTCACTTCTGGGTGACATCCTCCTCACCCATCCCTCCTCACTGGTTCTTTTCTGTCCCCTCCACTCCCTCCCACCACCCCTCCCCAGCTCCCTCCCTCCCCGGGGATGACCCTGACATCCCTGCCTCCTTCGGAGGGGTTTCGGACCCCAACGTGTTTCATCAGAGGGTCCTCGTTTCTTGGTGATTCGAATCAGAAAAACCCAGCGAATGAATCCATCGTTTCTATAAAAGTTTATTTTGTAATTTTTCCAAGAAGTGTGAGGGGAAAAAGATTGAAATCACGTAAAGGTAAGTAACAAGGAGTATATAAAAATAATTTAAACACGCATATTAATAATAAAGCAACAGTTCTTTCTAGCCACAACTAGTAGGTAATCTGGCCCACGATTTTTCCAAAGGTATTATATACACCTCAGATAACAAGAAATACACACACACGTGGACACACACACACACACACACACGTGTATACAGCTCAAGCAGTTTTCTCTGCGCATTCCAGCTAACTGATACAGCTAAAGAGATAACAACAAGAAAGACTAAATGCCTGGTGTCCTGAGGGTTGAACCAACGTGCACTGGATAGCGAATTCTGGAGACACGCCCGGATTTCCCTTCCGGATCCCAGAGTGCCCAGCCCTTGTGCTCTTATCTGAAAAATTACAGCGTGTCTTTCAAATCGACGCCTCGGGGTGGTCGTCGCGGTGGCACGGGTGGCATCCGGCGAGAAAATCCCACTCTGCTCCCGGCAGGTCTCAGGGGTCGGAAAGGGGGACGGTCTTCCAGGGAAAGCTCTCGGGTCGGATTACATCTGGCTGATTCTTTGCTTCAGGGCGAGGACCTCGCTCTCGATCTCGTCGGGGAGGTCGAGGTTCACTTGCTCCTCCAGGTACTTCTGGATGTCCTCCACCTCCTCCTGCCAGAACTCCTTGGAGATGGCAAAGAGCTCCTTCGTGTTGACGTCGGCCAGGCCCTCCAGGTTCAGGGCGCCCTCCTCGGGGACGTAGCCTATGGGCGTGAGCGTGGCGCCGGCTGCCCCGTCGATCCGCTTGAACATCCACTCCAGCACCCTGGAGTTCTCCCCATAGCCCGGCCAGAGGAACTTGCCTTCCTTGTCCTTCCGGAACCAGTTGACGTGGAAGATCTTGGGCAGCTTGGCCGCCGGGCGCTGGGCCATGCTGAGCCAGTGGGCCAGGTATTTGCCAAAGTTGTAGCCGAAGAAAGGCCGCATGGCGAAGGGGTCGTGCATGATGACCTTGCCTGTGAACAGAGAGAGGGACCCCGGCGGTAAATCACGCTCTCGTGGGACCGCACCGGCACGAGTCATTGTTGACGGAAGCACGCCTCGGTTTTGTCTCTCTCGTGCTACGCATGCGGGCGGGCAGAGACAGAGAGAGACGCGGAGACGGAGAGACGGGGTGCACACCAGCCCCTCTTGTCGGCGGTCTGAGGTGTTCGCCTAGATTTACCTTTGTGTTCCGCCGCTGCCGTGGCCTCCGATCGCATAGCCGCCCCCACGAACACGCCGTGCTGCCAGCTGAGTGCTTCGTAGACCAGAGGGACCCCTGTGGCAGGAGAAAAGGGACATTCCGTAAAGGCTCCGATGCAGACCCTCTGGCTGCCGATGGCATCTCACGAAACGGAAAGGCGCGGCGGCCCAGTGTTTTTCTCCTTGAGCGGATTTCGTCCTCTCAAAGCCAACGTGTGCAAAATCGCTGTCCCAGTCACACCACCGAGGCCACGCAGCAGGAGGTTAAATTAGACAAAGCTACATCAGGTCAAGGATCCAGCCTTGCCAATTACCCTGGAGTTTTGGAAGCTGGAGACCTTCGGGGCCCTCCGAGAAGGTCGCAAAAAAGGAGAGACTCCAGGGACGCCTCCTGATAGCCCACACGCCCACGTCCCCAGCCCGGACGAAGGAGAGACTCACCGGTAGGTCGGCGGCCTCCGAAGATGATGCCTTCAATGGGCACCCCTTCCGGAGACTCCCAGGCAGGGTCGATGATGGGGCACTGGCTGGCAGGGGTGCAGAAGCGTGAGTTGGGATGGGCGCAAGGCTCCCCTACAAAAACCAAGAGAGGAGGGGCCTCTTAGCATCTGGCCCAAACCGGTGGCGCCTACGGGCTAGAGCCCTGGGGTCTCCAGGAGGGGGCTCACCGTCCTGGGGGGTCCATTCAGTGTTCTTCCACGAAGTGAGCCTGATGCCCGGGGCCAGCGGCTGGTCGATACCTTCCCAATAAAAGCCCCCGTCGCTGGTCTCGGCCACGTTAGTGAAGATGGTGTTCTTCTGGATGGTCTTGATGGCGTTGGGGTTGGTCTTCACTGAGGTGCCAGGAGCCACCCCAAAAAAGCCATTTTCTGGGTTGATAGCCCGTAAGTTACCTGGAAAGTCATCAACCAGAGAAATAGACGTGAATGCCAAACAAAACCTAACGGATTTTCTTAGCTCTGGCCAGGCTCATTTTTGCACCAAATTCTCAAGTCTGTCTTTCTTTTTTTTTTCCCCTCCTCCCTAGAAGAGATTTCTCTTTCCCGTCTGAGCATTATTTTCCACTTTGACGCTTTTACAACCCTTTCTTCCTTGTCGGTTTCCCACCGATAGTCTTTTAACGAATTTATTGTAAAAACAAGCAGCAGCCTATGGCCCCATTTCAATCCAGATTCTACGTTAAATTAAAGACTGCTTATAGAATACATAGTCCTAGGGCTTTGCAAGATCTGGAAGAATGGACTCAAAAAGCCACACGTGGATTTGGGAGAATTTGGCTTTGAACGCCAGAAGTTCGCCTAGGTCCAGGTAGCGGCGTCAACGGTTAGGCCTCGGAGAGTCACCTTGTTGGTCGAATTTCATCCAGGCGATGTCATCGCCCACACACTCGATTTTCCAGCCGGGGAGGCTGGGGTTCATCATGGCCAGGTTGGTCTTCCCGCAGGCACTGGGAAAGGCTGCTGCGAAATACTTCTTCTGGCCCTCGGGGTTGGTTATGCCCAGGATCTGTAAGGGACAAGATTCCTCCTTCATCTGCTTCCTCCTGTCCCTCCCGGGGGCCACGGTTCAGTCTGGGAGAGTGCCCAGAAGCCCCAGAGGGCAGGTTCCCAAGATCTGTCTTCGGCCATCAAAGCGTACATTTAACAATATTTTTTAATGTTTATTTATCTTTGAAGGAGAGAGAGACAGAGCATGAGCGGGGGAGGGGCAGAGAGAGAGAGAGAGACAGGGAATCCGAAGCAGTCTCCAGACTCTGAGCTGTCAGCACAGAGCCCGACCCGGGGCTCGAACCCATGAACCACGAGATCATGACCTGAGCTGAAGTCGGACGCTCAGTCGACTGGGCCCCCCAGGCGCCCCTCAGAGCGAACAAGAAAGTCTAAGAGAGCTCTATTGGGCCCACTGCATTTGCAGGGAGTTAAAAGAGGCATCAATAATACTAGGCGCGGTTTCTAACCCTCTCCCGGGGCCACCCCGGCCTCGCCGACGGGAACCGCACATGCGCGGTCGCCCCAGGGCCCCGCCCCGCCGCGCCTGCGCACAGCGTCCGTCCCGCCGCTCACCAGCATGTGCTCGGCCAGCCAGCCCTCCTCCTTGGCCAGCCGGCTGGCCATCCTGAGGGCGAAGCACTTCTTCCCGAGGAGCGAGTTCCCGCCGTAGCCGCTCCCGAAGGAGATGATCTCCCGGCGGTCGGGCAGGTGGGCGATGAGGGTCAGCTCCGGGTTGCAAGGCCAGTTGTTCACCAGAGGCTCTGCGCGGGAGGGGGGGGGGGACGCACCAAGGTGAGCGCGCCGCACCCCCCCACCCCAGGGGGCGGGTCCCCGGGACGGAAGTCCGGGGGTCAGGGCGACGCTCGCTCGTGAAATCATCCCCTTACTTTTTAAAGGCAGAGGGCACCCCACGGAGTGGAGGCACTTGACGAATTCCCCGTCGCCCAGCGCCTCCAGGACGGGCGTGCCCATCCGCGTCATGATCCGCATGCTGGCCACCACGTAGGGCGAGTCCGTCAGCTCGATGCCGATCTTCGACAGGGGCGAGCCCAGCGGCCCCATGCTGAACGCGATGACGTACATGGTGTGACCTGCGGGGGCCGGTGGGGGGGGGGGAGGTGGTGAGAAGTGACCGGCATCACGGACGTCAGCGCTGTGACACCTCCCCTTCCCAGCAGCGCCCACCCATCCCTCCCCCCCAGTTTCGAAGACACCCCTGGAAAGTGGACAGAATGCAGAAAGGAATGGTTTTCATCAGTGTGCAGTTCAGGCCGGCCAGGCTCTCCCCAAGCCCCACGTGTAGGAATAGTTGTCACGGTCACAGGAGACAGCCCGTGAACCCAGAACCGAGCCACACGTATTGGGCTCACGGCCAGTTTCTGACGTGGAATTTAAAGCTCTCTGAGGCCAGGGAAGCTTCCCTTGCTGTCATGGTTACCAACAGGCGGACCTCACTCAGAATGAGAGCTTCGCCTCTCCTTCTGTTTGATTCTTCCCAGGCAGACAGACGTTCCATTCACCTTTCATGCACCCCGGGAATCGGGCATTGAACGCTTTCTCAAAGTCCTCTTCGGACATCCAGCGACCCAGTTGGCTGAGGCCAGTTTTGGGGATGGGCACGGCGTCTCTTTGCTCTTGTGTAATGATGACCGTCTTGCTTTCGATTCTGGCCACGTCCCTGGGGTCGGTGAGAGCCAACCAGCTGCAAAAATTTAAAAAAAAAAAAAAAAAAAAGCTTAGGAACAGGGAGGAAAGTGCCCCCCGGCCCCGCCTCTGCGCACAGGATTCCCTTCGGCCGAGCGCCACGTAGGAACGGACCCGTTCCGTTCGTTCCCACGCCTCACAGGGGGCCGAGCACACGGACGGCAGCACAGTCAGGGAGACATTGCGAGCCCTCGGCTTTGTCTTCCAGGCCAGGGCAGGTCTGACTGTGATTGTTATCGGGGATTTAGTTCGCAAAGAGCGTCCGTATGGTTCTGGCCGTTTCGTTAAGTTTTCCAAGAGCCGACGGCCCACCCCAGCCGCCGCGGGGGCTTTGGTCCCCCTCCGGCCAGCAGCACCGCGGGGCCGGCGGGAGCGCCGGGGCCGGGGGCCGGCTTACCAGTTGTGGTATTTCGGCAGCCTCTTGATCATCCCCTGCGCCTCCATTTGGTCCAGCAGCTTCTGGTTCTCGCCGTCGGAGCCATCGCAGATGTGGATGCGGTCGGGCTGGCACAGCTTGACGCTGCTTTCCACGAACGCCCTCACCGCCTGGGGCAGGCTGTCTAGGGTGCCGTGGACGACCTTGGCCGAGAAATTGAGGCTGCTCGGGAGCTGAGGAGGCATCTCTGCGGGGCTGCGCTGAGGGCCACGGACGCCGCGCTTCCCTGAAATAGAAAACACAGGGCCTCTTGAACCACGTAACAGACGCCCTCGGAGAAACCCAACGTGCCTCTTCGGGGGCGCCTCGGCAGACCGTCGAAGCTCTGGGGGAGAAAGGAGATGAGTTTGCATTGTGTCTGTCATCTCGAGACGTGCGAGTTAAAACACGCTACCTACCTTCCTTCTTTTCGGATGATCTCGACGAGAGATCCGAGCGTTTCTCTCGAGGCGCTTCCGGCTGGTGGACAACCGTTCCCAATGGGGAGGCCGCGGTTGCTGTTTGGAGGCAGGACTCCCGGCCTTAAATCCCGTTGAGGAGGAAGGCCCCGCCCCTCCGCTCCACCCGGGGAGGCTCGCCTCTGACGTCCTGGGGCAGGACTTTGGATCGCTGGCCACAGTCCATTGTGCTTCTGGCCGGGCTTACCCTGGACGAGAACCCCCCAGGGAGATAATCATTGAACAGATAGCCGTTAATGAGTGCTGGGAGGCCCGGAGTCCCAGACCGGCCACGGCAGGTCCTTACGCAACCTGGGATTGACTAAACTTTGACCCAGTTCACTCTGCTGATGTAAAACAGTCCGTCCTTCCACTGACGGGCGGGAGGGATCCGGCCGGGCTGGCGGGAGCTCCTCCTGGACGTCCTGGGCTCTGGGCTGCTCGCTCTGTGTACTGATGGCCGCTGGTTGGCAAAACACCGCCACGATGAGGTGTCCCACCACCGTCAAGGGCTATGGAAAGAATGTGCCCAAATGTAAGTGAACACATGGCTCATTGGCAAAAGTCAGACCTAACCGGGGGCGAAGAGCCTTACTGAGTGTCTCGCCCAGGGCCCCCTTCCCGAATGTAAACTCAGGAGGGCAGGGATTCCTGCCTCTTTTGTTAATTTTTGCGTGTACAGTTCCTAGTACACGGTAGGCACTGAATGAGTGAGTGCCGAGCGTTGTTCTAAATGCTTTGCATCGACGGACTCATCGCCGCCCTCTGAGCTGGGGCCTGTGAACAGACAGGGAAACTGAGGCACAGAGGGGCCAAGTGGCTACTCCCAGCTCCTGGCTGTAGGGCAATAGAGGGATGATTGGAGCCTGAGCAAGTGGGGCTCTGGGGTGCCACCCCTGCACTGCCCCTTGGGAGGTGCCCTTCCCTTTTCTGGAACTTTCCGTGTATTCTCGATAGAGGGATGATTGGAGCCTGAGCAAGTGGGGCTCTGGGGTGCCACCCCGCACTGCCCCTCGGGAGGTGCCCTTCCCTTTTCTGGAACTTTCCGTGTATTCTCCAAGCAGTTCTGGGCTGGATGCAGTTACTTGTGGAGACGACTACATACTTCTCGTCGCCCTTGCAATTCTGAGCGCCCGGGGAGCGAAGGGGGCTTGGTGGTTTGGCTAGATCACCCTTGAGTGACGAGACCTTTATAACAGCTGTGAAGAATTTGCTTTGCAAGCTGTCAGAACTTTGGTCCAATTTTATGAACTGTGGAGCTTCTTGCTGGAGTTTCAGGAGCACTGGGTGAGAAGTCGGGAGCACGGGCCCAGGCCCCGACTCTCGGCAGGCAACCCCACGGCGCGGGCAGGGGTCCTGTCCCTCGGACGAGGGTGGGTAGGGATTTACCTGCCTCCACCACGGGGGGTACAGAGGTGATTCTGTGACTGTGTCTGTTGTAGAAATTCGAGACTGGGATGGGGCGCCCAGGGGGCTCAGTCAGTTGGGAGTTCAACTCGGCTCAGGTCATGATCTCATGGTTCGTGGGTTCAAGCCCCCACGTCGGGGTCTGTGGGACAGCTCAGTCTGGAGCCTGCTTCGGATCCTGTGTCCCCCTCTCTCTGTCTCTCTCTGCCCCTCCCCTGCTTGCACTCTGTCTCTCTCTCTCTCAAAAATAAATAAACATTAAAAAAAAAATACAAGACTTTGGCAATGGCAGTCTCCGGTCAAGCTCTAAAGGACCGTCCAGTCAGTCTTTGTCCCCGTTGCAACATGAGGCACACACGTCACCAGCTTCCACCCCAGTTTCAGCCCATTGCAGCGTCCCGTTCACTCAGACTCTTCTTCAACCAACTGAACCTTTCGGGACCCACACCTTATGGAGGGTTTTCGTTTATTTAAAATATTTCCCGTTGAGGTCACTGGAATCCATTCTTAGAGGTGCGGCCGGCCATCCGAGTCTGTGTCCTGTCTCAATGCAGGCACGGCGCGAAGCTCAGCGGCTGAGGGACACTTTCTGAGCACGCGACGCTGAGGAGCTGGCCATTCAGATGCACAGCCGGAAACAGGCAACACGTACATTTACACCAGGGCGGGTCCTCTCGCCCAGTGAGTAGAGATTCCCATTCTGCTGACAAGACCGTCCTAGGTTGACTCCCTCAAAGAGCACGCAGACTGAAAACTAGAATGAGAAGCCAGGCCTTCCCTGCCCTTGTAAACGCTCTCCGTAAGTTCAAGTTTGTGCTCTGAGTCTTCCTGGAGAGAAGGAAATTAAATGTAGGAGCGGCGGGTCACCCCCGCCTTTCAGCCCGTGGCCGAGTTACCCACGTTCGCCTCGGGGAAGGCCAGCATTTATTCCCTTGCCACCGTCCCTCGTCAAAATGTGAACAGGCGACCACTGGGTCGCAGATTTGCCTGGAAGTACTGAGTTTGTTAGAAGAGGGTGTTGCAGACAGAAGCTGGGGTGTCAAGGACACAGGCGGAAGCGTGGGACAAACTTCATGGATCTCTCTGCTGCTCGGGCCCCCGCCTCGTCTCTGTCCCTGGAGGGAGCCTGCCCCAAGGGGACTCGTTAAGCACTAATCTCGAGGGGCTGGCCAGAGGCATCAGGCTTCCTCACCCCCCACTTCCCTCATAGGCTTAGATGCAAAGAACCCTCAAAACAAGCTGCCGACTCCTGCGAGGAGTTTCCACGCTCCGGTGTGGTGGGGGAGGGTGGGCGGCGAGCTTTGCAGGGCGTGGAAAAGCTCGGGGTCCCTACGGCATTTACTCCGGAGGTGACAAATGCAACTCACAATGCGAGTTCGGCCGGAGCATGTGGGAACTGTTTCAGGGGTGGCTCAGCCACCCGCGTCCTAAGGTGTAGACCGCTCCTCTTTCTAACAACATTTAAAAAATTTGAGCCCAGACAAAATTCTTTTTTTTGTTGAAAGAAGGAGAAGGAAACGAGACACTGAAAAACATAGTTTCAAACCCCGAAGTGACTTCTTCACTTCTCCTCATGGGGCTCCACACGCGCTCGGTGGCAGCAGTGAAGCCGCAGGCTGGGCCCGAGGGCTGGAGGGGGAGCACGCAGGACTCAGGAATGCCCGTGCGGAGGGGGGCAGTGAGGAAGACAGCGGGGACGCAGGGGCGGGGCCTGCCGAGACTCAGCCGCACCTGCGGTGATCAGGTGAGTGGGGGGGGGAGCGGCCGCCTTCCAGGTCAACGGTGGAAAAGGAAGCCGTGAACTTGGGTAGGATGTCACAAAGGATGCTGGGGACAGTTTGATTGAGACATATATGGATGGTTTCGTGGTTACCCGAGGGCGGACAAAAAACAAGAGATTCCAAAGACCACCCACACCAGCGCTTGGACTTCCTTCTCGTGGTTTCCACCCGTCTTGGCCTGGGATTTGGAAGGGTTCCACTGAGCCACCCGCAGGGGGGAGGCCCGGGGAGACGTGCTCAGAGCCTCCTCACACACACGGCACCTCTGACTTCGTCAGGTGGCACCTACGGGGTTTCCATACCGGATCTTTGTTTGAACAAGGAGTTCGACCAGAGCACGTCGGAAATCCGCCAATCACATGCAATTCTTTCCTTGGAGACGTCAAACGGTGGAGGCCCAGAGGACGCAAATGGGACATTCTCCCAAGCTAAGGCTCTTAACTGCAGGATCGTGACCGCCCCCCCTTCGCCACCCCACCCCCTCCCTCACTGAGAGGGGTGGCCACGAAAATGGCCCTCGGTTCGGGCATCCGAACTCGTAGGAAATTGTGACCCTTTCTCGGTAAAGATGACAGGGACAGTAGGCTTCCAGAAGGTGACGGGAAACTCGCAGCGTGAATCCCACGTCTTGTCCCGGATCCAGCGGTATGTGCCCACGGCAGCTCTGGCCTCCGTTGCCGGGATGCTCCTCCAAGGGCGCTGGCTGGCCCGGCCGTGGAGGCGTCCAAACAGCAGGAAAACATGTTCAGCCGGGTGACGATCTACCGCGGAATCGCCTGGGACCGCCCAGCCCAGTCGTGTTTGTTAAGGACAAATATTTACCTGTTCTGCATTTGTGGAGTGGTCCCAGTGGCTCTGCGGCCTGGAGGGTGTTTACAGACCTGAATGAGTGGGGTTTCTATTTTGTCACCGTAGGATTGCGTAATCGAAAGAGCCCTTAAAATATTCTGTTAATCCCACGTGATGGGTAGAGGGGTCTCCTTTGGGGGGATTCAGTGTTTCGGAAACTAGACAGAGTTGGCGGTTGCAGAAAGCTGTAAATGTACTTACTGTCTCTGAATTGTACACTTTAAGATGGGTTGTTTTTTTAATTTTTAATGTTTATTTATTTTAGAGAGAGAAAGACAGGCAGATTGAGTGAGCAGGGGAGGGGCAGAGAGAGAGAGAGAGGGAGACGCAGAATCTGAAGCAGGCTCCAGGCTCTGAGCTGTCAGCACAGAGCCTGACGCAGGGCTCGAACTCACAAATCTCGAGATCATGACCTGAGCCGAAGTCGGACGCTTAACCGACTGAGCCACCCAGGCGCCCCCTAAGATGGGTTGGTTTTATGTTACATGCATTTTACCTCAATTAAGAAACAAAAAAGATTCTGAGGTCCAGTCTTTTATTTTGAAGGGAGCAGATGCACAGGGGAGGCTTCTCAGAAGTATGGACAGATGTCCAGTCCAGCACCCCCCCACCTCCCCACCACCCCGTGACCTAATCCTTTTCACTTCTCTCGACACCCTTGCCATGTCTGAAGACCCCGATCTTGGAATGAATATGCGTTCACCCAGCAGAGACAACAATTCATATCATTCGGGAATCTTCCCTCAGGAGGGTCCCGGTTTTGTTAGCGTTTTCTTTCCACAGTGAAGAACTAAAAATGAATCTAGGGGGAAAACCACTTTGCTTGGTGCCTGTTCCTGAAGCATGATTTTTGCCCCGAAGATGTGCCCGTAAGACTTGTTAAGTGAATGTTCATAACCAGGTGTTCGGACCTTTTTCGAGGGCTGGTTATCTCCCGTTTCAATCGTTAGTGACCCGTGGAAATAGCGACTCCATGAAATCTAGTGTATTTTCTCTGGAGATTTCTCTGCCAGGTTTATGGGGAGGCATAAAGGAGCTCTGGTCACCCAGAAACGGTGCGCGTGGCGGACTTCCTCATTACATGCCACATCCGTCCCGGGAATGGCCTCGCCCTTCGGAGCACGGTGTCACCTCTGCGGGACGCCAACAGCGCATACAGAGGCTGCGGCACAAGGGGACAGGAGGCTCATCCTCAGAGTCGGGACAAGCAGATTCTGGAGTCGCTCCCACTCTGTGCCCAGCGTGGCTCCCCCTGGGCAGTGTGAGACAGCCCCGCCACTCTGCCGGAGCCCTCCGAGTTTGCGGCCAGATACATCCGAAGGGAGACAAGGGATCACACAGCCGGGCGGCCCAGCACCCAGACTCGGGAGACCTGCGTTGCTTCCGGTCCCAGCTCCCCCTGGAAATCGAACCCCAACCCGCTCTCCTCGCCTGCACAGCATGGAGGCGGGTGAGATACTGGCCCAGGCCGTTGGCGTCTCCAGAGTCCTGTTGAGTGACCGCTGCCCATGTTCGCTGCCACGGATCCTGAGGTCCGTGCGGGTGTGGTTTTGTCTTCCTTCCCTCTCGCCTCCTTTGGGAAACTGGCAACGGTGTGTGCTTGCCGAGCCTTCTTCCCGTTGGAGCTGGGGAGGGCTCGGCTTCCACGAAGTCACAGACCAAGTAGTGTCGGCACGCAACTACATTGGGCGGAAAGCGACAGCTCATCCGGAGAAGACAAAGCAAAGTTACAAAGCTGGGTTTTCCCTAACGTCTCACAAACCCCACCGCAGTTCTCTCTCCCAGGCTGCGTGCTGTGGACGGAGCAGGTGTTGGCCTCCGATCACTCATGTCTCAACGTTCCCTTGGTTCCAAAGCTTTGTTTGTGTAGGACTTTTAGCATCGATGGGACTGGGGGCTAGCCGGGTGGCAGGGCCCCGACTGTGTGTGTGTGTGTGTGTGTGTGTGTGTGTGTGTGCGCCCTCATACATTCTCCAGGATGTCCCACCTAGGAGCTCGTTCTAGAGGACCGGAGGAACCGACGTCCCCATGGCTGGCACGGAGTGTCCCCAGACGGGACTCTTATCCTCTCCGATCTCGGCTTCCTCGCTGAGATGGCCCTTCTGACTCACAGGGGCCCTCGATTGCAGGCACCACAGAGTCAACCAGCCCGTCCTCCGGCTCCGCAGCAGACGGGGTGAGAACAGACTTGCCGTGAAATGCGATGGCGAACGCACTCGCGGGGAAAAGACAGCAGCACCCGGCAGAGCGCAGGGCAAAGAGAACTAATTGCATAGTTACCGCCGAAACAATCCAACACCCTTATTTTGCGGCGAGAAAATGGAGCCACTTTGCCGCGCAGTTAACTCCCTGGGAAACAGCGATAATTGCTCTCGAACTGAACACTGATAACTATGCAAATTCTTCCCCTTGCCTGTAATGTGGCTCTGGTCCGTGCAGGGAATAATTCCTGAAACTCGGTAACTCTTAACGCCCCCTCCGCTCCTCTCGCAAGAGGGGGGAATTCATACCGCGGAGACTCGACGACCACAGCCCCCCGGGGTGGGGGCCCAGCCAGCGAGTCTCATCAGGGGCTGGGGCTTCTAATTTTCAGGAACCCTAAAGTTTTTCCAAGTCGAGGCCTCTCGGGACTGTTGCTCCCAGCGCCTGGTACGGAAGCCAAGTCCGCTTAATGGGCAGAAGGGGCCTCCTTCGGGGGTGACTCAAAGTCCTCAAAACGTGCAGAAAACCCCGTTTGTCTGAACAAGGGCCGCAGAGCCTGGTGGGAAGAGGTGGCTGCCCACAAGCCCTCTGCCCCAAACTGGCCTTCATTTCTCTCAAGAGATAAGCAAGGATTATAAGTGGTAGAGCGGAAAGTAAATCTTTGATTTTGTGTGTCGGGCATCCAAAGGCAAAGTGTGATTACTGGCGGCGAGAGAACCCAGCCGCGGGTGCTGGAGTCACAAGCCAGCAGGGGTGGGGACCGTTTATCCTTCCTTCGGGAAGCTGGCGTGTGAAGCAGGAGCAGGGGACGCAGAGGACGGGGGACCGTCCCGTGTGGTAGACTCCGTGATTCTTTAATTTCCAGTCGGGTGGACGTCGGTCCTGCCGTTCTGCCGAAAGCCAGCCAGGTTACGGCCATTTTCTCTCCTTGGCTGGCACAAGGGAGCCGCGAGGTAGGAGCCCCTCTTTCTGAGCCCTTCTCGGCCGCGTCCAGAGCCGGCACGGCCAGGACCAGCAGGGTCCAGGCCGCGGGCATGCCGCCGGGGCCGGCCTCGGCTCGCTGGCCAGCCAGCAGGCCAGCCGTCCCGGGCTGGGTCGCCGTGGGCAGGTCTGGGCTTTCAGATACCAAATCTCTGCCGAGACGGAGCCAGCTCGCCGAGCGCCCATTCTCTCTGGCCTTTAAGGTTGTCAGAAGCAGGGCCTGACTCCACACTTTAACCTGCAGGCAGGGCCTGTGGTGTCCTTCGGGGAGGCAGTGACCTGTAGCCAATGGCACGCGGGAGACAGACACTTGCCTTCTATCTCAAGCATGTGGCCTTAGTCAACCTCTGATAGGGCAAAGATAGGATAAAACAGGCCTAGCAGGAAAGGTTAGGACCTGAGTTCCTGGGTGGGGAAAGAGACTATTCTGGAACAATGCCCGGAGGGTCTGAGCACAGCAAACCACCTTGGGCGCTGAGCTTCCTCTTGAGAATGTAGCAGACACCACCCACTCCCTTCGGTCCCGCAGTAATCGGACAATCACATACCTAACTAAAATAGGTAAACCATAAAACTTCCGCGATACCAGGGACAGTATGACCACAGGCTGGCTCCTCACGCAGTGGACACGAGGCAGGCAGGAGCGCACAGCCCCGCACCCAGGGAAGCAACTGGGGGGGCCAAGGGGGGCGTGGCCAGGACCCTATAAAACCAAGACCCTTGCTTCTAGCGGGGGGCATTCACCTTTGAACGCCCCCTCTCTGCAAAGAGAGCTTTCACACTATTCCTACTTTTGTATATTCTAAGTAAGCTCTGCCTGCCGCTTTTTTTATTCCATCCACCTCTTCGTTCTTCGATGCGGCCAGACAATGAACCCGGGGTACTGAGGTTAAAAAAAAAAATCCTGGGGCGCCTGGGGGGCTCAGTCGGTTAAGCGGCCGACTTCGGCTCAGGTCATGATCTCACAGTCTGTGAGTTCGAGCCCCGCGTCAGGCTCTGTGCTGACGGCTCAGAGCCTGGAGCCTGCTTCAGAGTTTGTATCTCCCTCTCTCTCTGCCCTTCCCCTGCTCATACTCTGTCTCTATGTCTCTCAAAAATAAATAATAAACATTAAAAAAAATTTAAAAAAAATCCTGCAACAAACTCCTACCCTCTCTTCGCTTCCTCAGCTTCCTCTTCTGTTCGTTGAAGATAATGACAGTACGTGCCAACAGGGCAGTTTTGGGATCAGATCTGGTAAGCGGGCAGCAGGGCGGGCGCAGGGGAGCAAAGGCTCGCACGCGCTGGAAGGAACAAAGCACCGACCCTACGGTCCTGCGGCTGCGAATTCTCCGATTCATTGAACCGCGGTGGTGAGGGGGTGGCGGGGAAGGGAGCAAAACAGCAAAGGCAAAGCCCCCAATTTCCGTGAGGCTGTGTTCTCCCTTCTTTCGACACCCTCCATACCTCAAACCACGCCTGGCACACAGTAGGTGCACAGCAAACGTCTGCTCGGTAAGCCCAGCCGGGGAGACGCGTTCTAGGCACAGATGACTGAGCGCCAAGCGCTCTTCGCGGGCAGCACATACGCCCAATAAATGCACCTGCTCCCTAATAACCCCCTGACTGCGGGGCAGCGGCCGGATCGCCTCGCGTTCCTGTTCAACTTTTTCCATCTGCCCTCCTGTCTCCTCTCCCCGCTCATTTCCTTGAGTCAGGTTTATGCTAGTCTGTGCGCAGAATCACCGCCTGGTTGCTCGCTCCTGATGCTGCCGGTCCCCCACGTGTCGGCCCCCCAGAGCACGGGCCGCCCGGGCTTACTCCAAGCTCCCCCCCCCCCCGAGCGGACATTTTTTCCCAGCCGTGTCGTTTGCTTTTCCGGAAGTCCCGCAGTGCGCTCGCATAATCGTGGGCCTCCAGGGCTGCGAGACGGACGCCCGTCTGATGCAGCGGGGACGCTGGGGAGCCGAGCCGCTCTCCTGGTCCTGGCTTACCGCCGCGCAGGCGCCGACGAGCAGAGCGGCACGCCTGCTGGAGGGGACGGGCCTCGACGGCCTTGATGAATGAATGGCTGGCGCCGTTTTCCCCCGGCCCGGCTCCTTCCAGCCGCAAGCTGCCGAAAATACCCTTTCTCCCCTCGCCCTCTGCCGAGTGCTGAGGCACGAACCAAAGCCCACTGCCGAGCCGGGCACCTGATTCTTATTAATAACGTCTTCGCTCAATCAATCACGGCGAACTCATGGGGACATTCGAAGAAGTTAATTTGAGCCCGGCGAGGGGAAGCGTGGCAGCCGGTTACGAGTCCCCTCCCCGGTGAATCCGGCAGCGCCGACTGCATCACAAGTGCGCGTGGTGACTCGGGCTGGCCCGACTTGACTTCCTCCCACAGAGGACACTCTCTCCTTCAGGGAGCCACTTCCTGTCCCAGGGCTGGGCTAAAGGCTTCTCGACTAAGGTCTAATAAGGGCTTCTTGATGGCCCACCTCCAGAAGCTTCGAGGTGGCCGCAGCCCCCAACAATGTGGGTGCCGAGGGGGTGGGTCTAAAATTCGCTTGACACCGAGGTCGGCCTTCTGCAAGGGGGCCTCCGCGGTTTTGCCCAAGGGTGAGGCGCAAGGAAGAGGAAGACGCTGTTGAAGGAAAGGCCAACGCAGAGCGGGCTCTTGAGCCCCCGCGTGTCCCCGGAGCCCGCCCATAGGCCCGCCGCTCCGACCCAACCCGAAAGTCGCAAACTCAAAAGCCTGCCACTTGTCTCCCCGGGCTTGTGGCATCTTGGCAACGAGACGGCTGGTCGTGGAGCAGCCCCTGCGGGAGAGACCGGGTCCACTGCTCCTCAGCAGACCACGACCTCAGGATGCGAGTTCAAAGAGCGGCAGGAGCCTTCTGAGCCCTGAGCGGTTTTCGCCACAAACCAGGAGGAACCGCGAGCGAGCGAGATTGGGTTTGCAGGGAGCCGCCCCGTGGTGGCCGGTGGAAGGTGTGGGTGCTTTGGGTCAAAGCGTGTTTTTAAAATATATCTTTTAAATATTTATTTTATTTATTTCGAGAGAGAGAGAGAGCACGCACGTGTGCAAATAGGCACCGAGGGGCGGAGAGAGAGAATCCCAAGCAGGCTCCGGGCGGTCAGCACCGAGCCCGACGCCAGGCTGGAACCCGCGAACCCTGAGGTCATGACCTGAGCAGAAATCAAGAAGCAGATGCTTACCCAAGAGAGCCACCCAGGCGCCCCATAAAATCTGAGCGTTTGATGGTTTATCCCCAGTACGTCTGCGTCGAGACATTTCTGCACGCGTTTCAGACGTGGGAGGCCTACGCACACAGCCTTAACGCTTCGTTTTCTCCTTTCGGGGGAATAGATCCCAGGTGCCCTTCGTGTTACAACGAGCCTTCGCGTCTTCCTTTGGCAGAGAGGGCGGCGTTCCGGAATGGCAGTCAGTTGGCGACCGCTATAGGGTAGCTCATATGAATTATTAATGAAAAATTCTTTGGGGGGAAAAAAAACCTCTTGGACTGTCTTTGTCGTACTTTTCACAATCAAATGCAGCGCACGAATGTGAGCTGTCACGTTATTTAAATGAGGGCACGTCTGACATTTCCCGAGGGGCGTGCTCGGCGAGCGCCGAGAAGGTACGGGCCTCCCCGCTGCGGTGACGGGCACCGTTCGGGCCTTTCCAGATGAAGGTTTCGAGCCCTTTCATTCTGGAGCAAGTTGCCGTCGCTCGACACAGAGTTAAAAGACTCCCAGACACTTTGCAGAAGAACCGCGGAGAAGTTCCGTGCTCGCTACCGGCAGGCGAACCCTCCGCGGTGACATTTGAAAGGCACGGTGGAGGGTTGATGACGGCTCAAAATATACTTAGAAATGCTTCGCTCTTCATTGTTCTCTACGTAGCTCATTATTGTCATGTCAAAAAAAAAAAAGTTGCAGGTGACATATGTTGTTCTTCTGAAAAAGAAAGCCCGAGTCCCCAGGGGAAACCGGACGGTACACGCGGGCAGCAGAGGCCTGCACGGCACCTCGGTGAGCGCGGAGTCGGCCTCGCCTCTGGCCGCAGGCATTTTAACCGAAAGCTGGCTTATTTACTGCAGGTTCGCCCACCACGGCTCCGTTCGGCTTTCTGCGGTGCCCGGGACCCTGATCGGTACAGATCGGGGCGCGATCCCCAAGGAGCGACCGGAAGAATTCTGAAAATTCCAGTCCGTCGTTTTAGTCTCACAGAGTGTGGCCGGTCCCCGGGAGCTGCAAGGGTCCCCGCCACCAGGTCAGCTTCCCTGCTGGAAGTTACACTTGCACCACCTCGATTCCGACCTCAGGGCCTTTGCTCCTGCTCTGCCTTCTGCCCCGAGCACTCCTGCCTGCTTTGCGCATGGCCGGGCCTTCTCGTCACTCAGCGCCCGGCACTTCCCGGTACCCACTTATTACTTATGTGACATCTGTGTCTTCCTTTGTCTGCTTGTTCCATTTCAGCATCCCCAACTCCAACGTCAGGCCTGCAAACTCGTTCTGAGCTCAGCTCTTTGAAAACACAGGACCGGGCCGTGAGTCACCTTAGACATGAAAGCAAAAGTGCACTCCACATTAGTGACTCATTTGTGTTTTTGAAATTAAGCAATAATTTCCTTTATGCTCTGTTGGTTTATGTAACTGTGCTGGTACAGACTGCTGTGAGTCAGGGCGGAGGGGCGGGGAGGGAGGGAGGGGGGGTCTTAAGTTCATCTTTTGTCACAAGATGATCAGTCACCGCTCGCCAGATACCGGCTGCGCGCCTCGCACACGCGCCGTTTTAGTGGGACCTTTTTCTGGTCATTATTAGTTAAGTTACTCATTTATTCATTAAAACTTGCCAAGTAATTTACCATCTGAAAAGAGACATGACAGCAGAAACCGGGGCGTTGCAGGAAGTTTGCACTCAAAGGCCTGAACGAGCCACTTTAGAAGATGTTTAACATTTTTTCAATAGCGAAGGTATAAAAATTAAAGCAGAAGAAGCCGCGTCGTGGTGGCAAATTCTGGTAAGATGATCCGTATGAAATGGAGCAACTTCATCATTTGCGGCAAAACGGTTATGATAATAGCACGGGCTTATAAAAATAAGAGGGCAATTATAAAATCATAGGGAGTCTCCCTTACCTTTTGAGAATTGAGATACAATAAAATTACACTCGGAAAACAAATTATGGCTTCTGTTGTTCTCATGAAACACGAGCTCGGCCTGGGCAGTCTGCTGGCAACATCCTTCTGTCTGCTCGGTGTCTCCTTGAGGGAGGACCTGTCACCCAGCCGCTCGGAGGTCTTGCCTGGGGGCAGAGAGACAGACTTGGGAGGGGGTTTCAGCGGGGACCTGTCCCAGGAAGCTCTCTGAGCATGCCGGCTAAGAAGCTGGCAATAATGTTGAAGTCAGGATTCCTCTCTTCATTTGGTCGTGACCTTTGAGAACAGCAGAGAACCTTCTAGAAGGAGGCTGAGTCTCTTCTCAATCTGCAGAGGCCACTGGGGCTGGGGATGGTGCATGACTCGGGGTGGGCTCGAGGGCACAGCGAGGAGGCCCCGTCTCTCCAGACCCCCCTACCTTGCCAGGACCCCACCACTGAACCGCTCTGTGAACCTGGAACCCACCCGAACTGCTGGTCTTTGCCAGATCCTCCGGGCCGGCTGGGCACTGTCAGCGTTGGAGGGTAGCAGGGTCCTGTGTGCAATTCGTCCCTGTGACCCAGTGGGGCACACTCTCTGCAAGCAAGGCATCGTCTGACCGAGGGCCTGATGAACCCACTGCCGACGGAGAGAAGAAGAGGCAAAGAAGATGAAGCATTCGGAGTGGCCCCACCCGTCTCCCTCTCGTGACGCGACCAACGGAATCAATGCCGTCCAAGTCTAGGTGGTCCGTGACGACCCTTCTCGGTGCCGGGAAACCACCCTCCAGCCCTCGTGAGGGAAGACACGTTCAGCACGTGTGCGGTGGCTTCAGAAGGACGCCCAGGGTGGTTAGCAGCACAGAGCCCTCGCTGTGTGACGCAGCATGTGCCACAGTGTCCTCGTCTGAGACGCGGGGAGGACAGGGACCTACTGGGGGGGGCCAGCTGAGACACGACCATGGCGGCCATCTTGTTCTTCCTCGGCCTTCTCCTTCCCAGGGGAGAGGCGGGCAGAGCCGGCGGAACCCGGGCCTCGCCGCGGCCCTGCACTTCGCTGACCCCCCCGCAGGCTTTGACACCGTCCCCCGGCCGAGGCAGAGAGCGCAACCCGCAGGACCCCCCTTCCCCCGCACCACCTCCCCCGGGGGTGCCAAATCCCAGGCTCTCCGATCGTGTTTCCAAGACGAAAGTACACTTATAATTTGTCTGGCTTCTTAATGTCTCCTCAGGCAGAGTGACAGCCTCCTCTGCGCGCCCCCTCGGTGGCGGCTTTTATTATGTCTTCCTCTGGTGTTCCATCCTGCCCGCTCTTCTCTGTCACTCGGCCCCCGCTGCACTCAATTGTCACTTCGGTATTAGCCCACTGTCTGCCTGGCAACCCGCTATTATGCCCTTATTTTATTACTTGGTTTCCTACCCTGATCTTGTGATTCATTTCTAACCTTTACTGCCTGGGACGTAACTCCTTTGCTGTTCTTTCTTTCCTCCTCGCCAGCCCCCTCAACCTTCAGCTTGCAGATGACAGCTTCGGTGAAGCCTGGAGAACAGTCCCACCTGCGGCTCCCAGGGGACAAGGCTTGCTTTTCACCGAGCAATCCGTTTAATCGGACGAAGTGCTGTCCCTAATGCTTTCGAGTCCCTCTGAAGATCTGGAGAGAGAAACAGGACCCGAGGAGGGAAAGGAGGGGGAGCGGTGGGTCCCGCAGGCAGAATTAGACCCGAGACTGAAGTCAGGACACGCCTGTTCTTAGCCCGACCTTGCCGGACTGTGCGGCCAGAAGGTTACGCAAGAACGGGTCAAGGGTCGCCACACCAATGGTCCCTCCGAGTGAGCTCGGGGTTTCTATTTTTAGAAT
Source organism: Paguma larvata (assembly GCA_030068075.1). Taxonomy (NCBI): domain Eukaryota; kingdom Metazoa; phylum Chordata; class Mammalia; order Carnivora; family Viverridae; genus Paguma; species Paguma larvata. The sequence continues at coordinate 44,160,917 of CM057844.1, read as the reverse complement.
GGTAGGCGACAGTTTGAGGATGAGGCATCTTGTTGTTTTAAGGATGCCCCCCCCCCCGAAGGAGTCCTCAGATAGCAAACACCACCGTTACGTAACCCAGCGCGTTCTCTTCTGTGGGCCCAGCAACAAGGCGTTGGGGTGGGGTTTTCTGGGCCGGGGGGTGCTTGGGGAGGAAGGGGACGGCAAGAAACCTTGGCAGTAAGGGCACCTGACTCAACTCCCCAATACTCAGAGGAGGAAACTGAGGTCCAGGGAGGGTGAGAAGCTTGCGTGCGGAGTGAGACCAGGTCTCTTGGCTCCGAAACCCAAACTCTTCCCAGCAACTCGGCACCTGAGGCAGAACTTCAACTTCAACTACTTCTTCTTCTTCCTCTTCCTCTTCCTCTCCTGCTTCTCCTCCTCCTCCTCCTCCTTCTTCTTCTTTTTTGTAATATCTATTACTTATTTTCGAGACAGAGAGGGAGAGAGAGCATGCGTGCATGTGCATGGGTGGGGGAGGGGCAGAGAGAGAGAGAATCCCCAGCAAGCTCCACCCTGACAGGGGAGAACCCAATGCAGGGCTCGAACTCACGAGTCATGAGATCATGACCTGAGCCGAAACCAAGAGTCAGACGTGGAGAAGGACTTCTGTTGATTTTTTAAAACCCCGTCTCCCGTGTTTCTGGTCACGATGCGCTAGGACGCTCGCTCGCTTTGCTTATTCATCCAGGGGGTGTCTCTCCCCTCCTCCCCGCTCTCTCCGTAACAGCCTTGTTGAGATAACAATTTACACACCCTAAAACTCATTCAAAGGATACAATTTGGGGGGTACCTGCGTGGCTCAGTCAGGGAAGTGTCCGACTCTTGATTTTGGCTCAGGTTCATGGGTTCAAGCCCCGCGTCGGGCTTCACACTGACAGGAGAGTCTGCTTGGGATTCTCTCTCTCCCCCTCTCTCTGCCCCTTCCCTACTCACACACTCTCTCTCTCTCTCTCTCAAAAAATAAATAAATAAAAACACTTAAAAAGGTATACAATTCGGTGATTTTTACTAGAACTGTCCAACCATCAGCCTAGTCACTTTTAGGACATTTCATCCCCCAAGAAGAGACCACCTCCCCCGTTAGTGGTGACCCTCCCTCTCCACCTCCCCGTAGGTCCCCAACCACCAACCCACTCTCCATTTCTGTGGATTTGCCTGTTGTGGAGATTTCACACAAACGATCGTACGTATGCGGTCTTCTGTGGTTGGCTTCTTTTCCCTCGGCAAAGTAGTTTCCGGGTGTGCGTGTGGTAACACTGTGAGTACTTCCTTCTTGTCTATGACCGGATAGCACTTTGCTGCATGGATGTGCCGTATTGTGTTCATCCAGTGCTCTGCAAACGGGCCGGGACGGCTTCCCCTTGGGGTCAGGCTGCAGAATGTTCTCTTTCCATCCTTTAATGACGCCCCATCAACTTAGCGACTGCAGCTGGCCCAGCCTCCTCCCAACCTTGCCTGTGTGGCCCTGCGTCCTGACTTGACCAGAGACCAAGTATCTCTGGGTTGGCCGCCCCCCCCCCATCCTCTTTGCAGGCGCGGCTGCTTCTGCCTCCAACTTGACATTATCTCTAAAGGGCAGCATGTTTTGTGAAATGCCCTTCGTGACATTTCTGTTTTTCTCCACCGCTCCCTTTCTGTCCACTCGCTTAAAGATCTTCTTAAAATTCTGATACGCCAGCCCATCCATTCTCATTTTGCAGGTCCTTGAGACTCTGTTGACAGGGCTTCGTGTGGAATATTTCTGCTGTCCGTCTTCGGGCCCCCACCCCCAGCCCCACCCCGCTCGCTTCCCAAATACAATCTGCACAACTGTGAGAAGTCGGAAGGTCAAAGATGGTTCAAAAATAACGAAGCCAGGGGTGCCTGGGGGGCTCAGTCAGTTGGGCGGCCGACTTCAGCTCAGGTCATGATCTCACAGTCTGTGAGTTCGGGCCCCGCGTCGGGCTCTGTGCTGACGGCTCGGAGCCTGGAACCTGCTTCGGATTCTGCGTCTCCCTCTCTCTCTGCCCTTCCCCTGCTCAGGCTCTGTTTCTGTGTCTCTCGAAAATAAATAAATGTTAAAAAAACATTTTTTTAATAAAAAAAATAAAAGTAAAAAAATAACGAAGCCGGATATCAAAGAAATTAACATAGCTTGTCAGAGACAGCCCCTGAATCTGGCCCGTGGCCGTTGAGGTCCAGTCCCGCGAGCTCTCTGGTCCACCTCACGCCAATGATCCAACTCACCGGGGATGGATGGAGCGCCGATGTGTGTGAACGGGAATGAAAATTTCCTCTTAAATCATTTATCTTCTGACAAAAAATCAGTCGGTAAAGCGGGCCCTGGGTAACACCGGGTATAAAAATGGCCCAGAAACGCGGAACGATTGCCCCGGCGAACAGCACAAAACAGCGAGAGCCGGCCGACCACGCCAGCTCCACGCCTCCGCTCGTGATTCCGACGGAGGCTGGGCTCAAGTTTACCTCTTTTTTTTTTTTTTTAATGTTTATTTGTTTTTGAGAGCGAGAGAGTGAGACAGAGCATGAGCGGGGTAGGTTCAGAGAGAGGAAGACACAGAATCTGAAGCGGGCTCCAGGCTCTGAGCTCAGCAGAGAGCCCGACCCGGGGCTCGAACTCACAAAGCGTGAGATCATGACCTGAGCCCAGGTCGGAGGCTTAACAGACTGAGCCACCCAGGCGCCCCTCAAGTTTAGCTCTTAAGATCTTTTAAGAAAGGCTTCGCTAAGCAGATTAACAGTGCCAACAAGATTTCTGGTGACTGTTGAAACTACCTAAAAGCACAGGCTGTCTCCAAACACAGTCGGCAGGCCAGGGATTACATCTGCACCTCCCTCACGGTGAGGATTGTAGATGGACATAAAACCAGCCATCAATACGGAGCTCACGGAACGAAGTTCTGAGTCATTCCCGTCTGTTTACTTCTTATTTCCCTAAAGGATTTTATTAAGTCATAGTTTCCTGGGCCACTTCTCGCTTGGTTTGAAAGTAATAAAATATCTCTTTTAATTGGCAAATAATTTAAAATTTTACCCACTGAGCGGGGGCCTTCTCAGACATTAATCTCAATTACGATGGGACGAATGACTCCAGTCGTGCTAGAGAGATTTACAAACCGCTGAGTTCCGCTGGTAAGGAACATTCTAAATGGGACAGTAACGCAGACAAATAAACGCATTGGGATAATAGAACAAAAACGCAGAGCTTAGACACATTAAGCTAAGCTCTGTCCTTAAAAACCATTTTGCGGTAGATATTGAGAGGCCAGACAAGGTGCCTCTGCAGTTTAGCATAAGATTACCGCTGGGAAGGGGAGGAAAGCGGGCGGAAGCTGGGAAGCTCAGCTAATCTGCTCGCAAGCACCCAACTTGTGCTTTTTGCACACAGGAAAATTGACACAGGACTCTGCGGCCTGGCGTGCTTAATTCGTGTCCCCGAGGTTGTAATGCTACCACCCATCGTGGGCATCTACACGCGGAAAAGAATGGGCTCTTTAAAGAAGTTATTCCAGGGGCGCCCGGGGGGCTCCGTCGGTTAAGCGTCCGACTCTTGATTTTGGCTCAGGTCACGATCTCACGGTTCGTGGGCTCGAGCCCCGCGTCAGGCTCTGTGCTGACAGCTCAGGGCCTGGAGCCTGCTTCGGATTCTGTGTCTCCCTCTCTCTCTCTCTGCCCTTCCTCCGCCTCTGTTCACACTGCCTCTCTCTCTCTCTCTCTCAAAAATAAATAAATATTTAAAAAAAATTTTTTTAATGGACGAAGGAGAGCACAGGTTAAATGTAGAACAGGAGACGCAAACCCAAACTCTGGGCAGGTCAGAGTGCATACAGGTGTGGGCGACGCAGCATGCCTTGGAGGACCACAGGCTTCTCCGGGGTCGGGTGAAGCGGTCGCCTAGCCCGGTGCTTTCCAAGCAGGGTGACGTCTGGCAGTGTCCGGAGACACCTTTGGTGGCCACGACTGGCTGCTGCTGCTGGCATCGCGTGGGCAGAGGCCAGGGGTGCTGCTGAGCCGTCCGTTAGGCACGGGACGGCGCCCTCCCCCGGCATCGTCCAACCCAAACGGCAGCAGTGCCAGCCTTGGGAAGCTCTGTCGCAGACTCCCCCCTCTCTGTTCCATTCTGTTCTCACTGAGCACCCTTCATCTTGAGGCCGTTTTGCTTTTGGTGCCAGTGGTGCCACGAGGCTGCTCCACTTTCTACCGCGTGGATCCTACTATCACGATAGCAATGGCGGCCTCCATTCAACTGAGCCCTTGCTTACAGGTCCGGCCACCGGTGGTCACTGGGCCCCCGGCTTTCCACGCGGTATCCAGTTCCATGCAGCAGCAAGTCTCCGAGGTAGATACCATTCCTAGCCCAATGTTTGGATGAGGAAACCGAATCTCAGAAACGCGAAGCTGCTAAGGTCAAGGGGCGGCATCGGGGGGGTCAGAATCCACATGCTGGCTCCAAAGCCACCCCGGCATCCGGCTGCTGCGCTAAAACCACTCGGAGCTTCTGCCTGGACCCAACAGTTTAACCGTCTTCTTTAGTCTTCCCAGCCGCCCTGAGAGCAGGAAGCATGGTAGCCACCGAGCAACCGAGGAAACAGGCTCAGAAAGGTCGTGGCTTGACTGGGGTCGTTAGCAGAGCTGGGATTCTGTCTCAGGTCTATCTTGCCATCCCATCACCGCTATCCCTCCCCATGGAAGCTGTGAGGAATGGGGTGCCAGGATGGCCGAGGTGGGGTCTGGCCTTTTGGAAAGAAAGACATTGGCACCTGGTTATACACCAATATCTTCCGAGTCTGGAAGGTTCCTCGGCGGGGTCCCAACCATCACATTTCTGGACATTCAAGGCTACAAGTCAGACCCTGGGCCTGCACGCCAGCTCCGGGGTGACCCTCCACCCCCTCGTGCCATCAGTCATCCTGCGATGTCAACCCATGACAAGACGCAGCAATTAACAAAGCAAAATGTCACACAAACAACTGCCAAAAAAAAAAAAAAAGACGAAACTCACAAATGCCGCCTTATAAATATTAGCGCGTGTGAGTTGACATTTCTGCAGATAGCGACGGGACGGAAAAGCTTCCGCTCGCAGATTAAAACCCCCATGAAAAATGCCCCGCGGTACTTCCAGGCGCGACTACCTAAAATAGACGTCAATACCCATCACGTCCTCAGCGTCCGGACTGACAGCTGAGACTCCGAGGCGTCCATCATGCGAGATGGCCCTTCTGATGCCGCTAAGAGCACGGACGTCCTTGAAGCCTGCCCTTTCCACCGCTTCTGCTTAGCCTAACTTTCACGCCTGGGCCTGTTTGAACTCCACCCTCCAGCAGCCAGACCCTGCCCGGCACCGTCCCGCGTCGGCGGAAGGAGCAGAAAGCTAACAGGTTTCTAAGCCTTCGATTCCCAGCATTCATCACTAAGACACAGCAACCGGCTCCCGCGGGCGCGAGGGCCCGTCGGTGCCAAGGCAAGGAGTCCGTCGTCTTCCGTCTCCGTTTACTCGACAGCTGCTGGTAATTGGAAAATTACCTCTAAACGCATCTCTCAAAAGCAACTGAAGTCCAGTCTAATCGCCGAAGGGCGCTCGGTCCCTTGCATTTCAGCGACATTTGTCATCAGCAGACCACGAGGATTCAATTTTGGGAGGAGGTGCCACCAACTTTCAAAAGCTGAAGAGAATGAAGCCGACGGAGGACTGGGTGGAGGGGGGGGTTCGATTTTAAACAGGGACGTCAGGAAGGCCTCGGGGAAGGGGGGTCGAACAAAGTCCCCCAGGGGGTGAAAGGATGGCTGCCCGCTTGAGGGCGCAGAGGCCCAGAGGGACGGGGTCCCCTGGGGGCGGGGGCGGGGGCACTTGTGTTGTGCTGCCGTGACACAGAGCCGCCCGCCGAGCAGCCTGAAGCTCCACGCATCCGTTCCCTCCCGTTCTGGAGGCCGGGAGTGTAAACCGAGTCAGCAGAACCACATGCCTTCTGGAAGGCTCTAGAGCAGAATCCGTGCCCCGGTCTTTTCCAGCTTCCCGAGGCGCCTGCCCGCTCTGGCTCCCGGCCCCGGCCCGCTCCTTCTTTCCCAGCAGCGCCCGCCCGTCGTCTCTCCGCTTCCGCTGCCACGTGTGCTTCCTCGCAAGGCTCCTCGGATGGTACTGCCCCCCCCCCCCGCCGCGTGGAGAGGAGGACGGTCTCCCCGCACCCACATCCTTGACTTCATCATGTCCGCAAAGTCCCCTTTGCCGCGGAAGCTTGCAGGTTCATGCCGGCGAAGGGAGTCCTGGGCGTGAGAGCCGAGTGAGTGGCCACCAGCACCCAATGGCCCTGGCAGGTCGAGTCAGGGGAGTCCTGGGCGCCGGGCGTGGATCCGAGTTCGGGCTCCCCTCCGGCCTTGGCGGGAGCAAGACCAGGGCAGCTTCTGAGGAGAGCAGGACACCCCCAAAGCGTCACCACTCTCAAGTTCTCGCTGTATCAGCCTCTCGTTAGCACACAGTCGGGCAGGATCCAACTATGCCACCAAATCTAGACCGTTCTCTGGTGCCAAATCTGTTCGAGGGATACACAGTTGTGAAATACTAGCTCTCTATCTGCTCCAGGCCAGGAGATTCGGGGGGGGGCGTTCTTTGGGTTTTGTTTGTTTATTTTTGAAGTGTATTTATTTTGAGAGAGAGAAGGCACCAGAGGAGGAGAGGCAGAGAGAGAGGAGAGAGCGAGAATCCCAAGCGGGCTCCGCACCGGCAGCGCGGAGCCAGACGCGGGCCTCGAACTCACAGACTGTGAGATCGTGACCCGAGCTGAAGTCGGACGCTTAACCGACCGGGCCACCCAGGCGCCCCTGGGGAATGGCAATATTTTAAAGGACAATTTAATTTGGGGGCCAGCCCAAGAAATCTTTGAAATCTAGAAATCTAGAAATTTCTAGAAAGTGAAGTTCAGAAGACTTGCAGGGTTCCAGCGACGTGAAATAATTTTCTGACAAGTAACAACTACTGTATAAATGGGTGAAAATAGTAATAAAATAGTTAATGCTTATTTTGCATCTACCAGAGCCCAAGCGCCGTATTATTTTTAGATACTTGACGTGGCTTGTTGCATTTTTTCTTCACAAGAATAAAATCAGGAAGGTGTTAGTGTCAGGCTCAAATTACAGGTGAGAAAATAGAGGCTCGGAGAGGGCGAGTCACCCATCGAAGGCCACACAGCTGGGAAGCCGAGTACCATTTTCATGACCTGACATGCCGCCTCCTGGGCGGCTACAGGCTCGGGAAGTAGGGACAAATGGAACACAGTCCAAAAACCGTCAGAATTTATTGTAGATTCTGATGCCCCAAGATTTTTTCCCGACAACACAGAAGCCCATCACTTTTTCTCTTGCACTAGCTGCATGTACTACTTAAGGAAATTATACAGAGAAAAATTGTCCTTCATACTGGCTCCTTCAGCACACCGCCGGCCCCCCGCCCCCCGCCCCAAGGTAACCACCGTTAACGGGTTGGAGTACACATATCCCGATTCCTCCCCCAAGACGCCTGTTCTCAGACTCCCTTTAGCCAGACCAAATGTAATAAAGCTTTTACTTATGATCTATTCATTTCCCAAATGCTGCTTCTTGTGTAAGCATGACAGGGCAGAAATTATAAGAATAAAGTTCTAGAGAGTTCTGGAACACCTGGAACACGTTTGCAGAGTAGTCAAATTCCCACGCTTGGACCTTGCCTCTTCCCGTCTCATAAACATTCGACGCAATTTTAAGAATCCTTTTCTGCGTCTCCTTGGTTCCCAAACTCCTCTCCCCTGTGGCCAAGTCCACGAGCGATTCCGCACCGCTCGGTAAATAGAAGCACATACTCTCTGTGTTAATACCAAAGTTCAAAGTATAATGATCCGTATAAAAAACAACGTTTGCCCAACAGGTGAGCCAGCGTGGTGGAGAGGGACACGCCTCGGTCACCCATTGGTTGAAATCGGTGATAACAATAACGCTTTAGGTAAAGGAGCTTAGCTGTCTACGTATTTGTCCGGTACAAGTTATCTTTATGACACTTCGGTGAGGCCAAACTAATCATTAAGAGTGCATTAAATCACAGTTTATGTACCGGCTGTTATCAGGTTTCAGAGCAATATAAATAAATAGAACGGCCAGCCACGCAGAAGATAAAGTTGGTCCCTTCTCTGCAATCCTAATATTGGACAAAGTGCTAATTAGCTCCTGGGTCTTCTTCCTTAGAGGTGAGCTGATCACGGCAGCACACAGCAACTGGGGCGGTACAAATGGGTCTTAGCACCGAGGCTACCTTCTAGACTAGTCTGTGTTCAGTTCTCCTGAGCTTAAAGCAGGCCCAGAGACCATCCTGGGAAATGCCACATCCGGGGTCCACGCTGGAAATTCTGGGCATGGGCTGACCTTTAGGAAAAGCCCTCTGAACACCCTGTTTCCCCACAGTGGAGACAGCCGAGTCACAGTCACCAACACCTACAGCACGAACGAACAACCGCTGAACGAAGTCAGAAGTTCCAGAAGGTTTCTTAAAATGGAGAAGTCAAAAGTCCAATTTTGGGGAATCCCGCTGTGGAGCGGCAAGAGAGACCCGCCGCGGCGTTGACATAAAACCCAGCCTCGCCCTTCCCGGATGCTAGGGAGGCTGCGAGGAAGCACGCCGAAGGGCCGCGGACGCCGGCGTCCACCTCGTCCACAAAGAGTTGGCAAGGGGCCTCTCCTCCCTGGGCACTTGGGTACGAGAGTCAGCAAAACCAAGATCCCCTGCCCTCGAACCCCGTCACGGGTAGACAGACAGATCGATGGAGACAGACGGACAGATCAGCCCCCGCGCGCCCACAGAGGACGCACACAGTGAGGGGCAACTTACACGGCATTTAAGGCAGAGGTGATCTGAACCTCGGGTCCCACCAACACGTGCGTTGCTTAGTCTCTCTGTTCCTTTCACTGGGAAAAGGGGGTTATGACATTGCCCCCTCCTCGGTGTCTGGATGGTTCGAGAGAGAACCAGCTTCCTCGGCTCGCACGCCAGTCCCGGGGCCGACTTGCTGACAATCCCAGCCTTCTTACACCATTTCGTCGTGGAGCTCTTTCCCCGCTCGGGAACCTCAGATACCTAAGTGCTCACCGCGTGCCTGGGAAAGCCTGTGCGCTCGGGCTAGGGGCCCAGGGGACTGTGAAGCCGTAAGGCTCCAGGCGCTAAACTCTGGAAGCACAGAGCAGACAGAAGAATTCCCAAAGACGGCAGCGCCGGAGCACCCGCGGGCTCGCCCCCCGCCGCCCTGCAGAACACAGGCTCACTTCCGACTTCCAAGATGGTCTTATACTGGCCGTTTCTCTATCTCTGTCTAAACATATCCGTCCCACCCACACATGGGACCTGCCCACTTGGTCCAAAGCATGCCCTCCGGAGGTAACGCCGGTAGCCAGGAGGGCTGTCTGCAGAGAAGGCGCTGGAGCATCTGCTTCCTGCAGCCAAGCGCCAGCGTGTGGTCTGTGTGTCATGCACCACGTGCTTGGTCAGGACCCTTCTCCGCTTGGAGCCACGGTGGCCGACTGGGCTGAGAGCACGGAAGCGTCAGGAACGATACCACCCCAAACGCGAAAACGACAATGCTACAGAGGGTCGTGAGAACCTTCAGGGACCCGGGGGGGGGGGGGGCGGGGACAGGCGGCTGAGCCAGGACAAAAGGCACTGTAGGCATCACTGTCAGGAAGAGGCGAGGGACCAACAATCGTACAACAGGCACTGGGTGAGCCCAGGCTGGCCCGTCGGCACCCCGGGCGTCGGGAGGAGACGAAGGAGCGCCCTTCTCTGGGAGAGGCCGCCGCAGCCACGGGCGCACTGGGGGACGCCTGCGACGGGCAAAGCTAAGCTCCGGGTCCGAGGCTCAGCGGACGCACAGGCCAGCGGGGGCAGGGGGCTGCAGGATAAAGGTTTGGAAAGAGGGACGCGGGAGGGCAGATCAAGGAAGGAATGGAGGCGAATCTGAGGAGGGTAGGTCGGACGAGAAGGTCGTGGGCCCAGGAGTTCGCCATTTCCTTCCTTCTAGACTAAATGTGGGCAGCCCGCCCCTCGCTCTCTGTCCATCCCCTAGCCAGCAGGGATCGGGAGTCCGCCTGGCAGAAAGTGCTCCCCACGCTCGGGGACAAATGGGCTCCCGTCTCTTACATTTCTGGTCTCCCGGGCTGCCCAGGCCTTTAGGCAGAAAGCCAACGTCTCCTTCCTGGGGTGTCTTCCTCCGGACGTCATCCACGGACACATGGAGGTTTACGGGGTCCGAAGGGAAGTCGGTTCAGATTCCATGGGGAACGAGGCCCGGACGCAGCGTGTGCTCGGAGCCGGCTGCATTCCGACGCGCGACCCTGACCTCCCAGATTCTTCCAGAGACTGCCAGACGGGCCCGCCGCCTCGGGACCGAGTCCGGCCTACACGGGGGCTCCAAATCCTGTCGCCCAGATCTTTCAAACCCATCCGCAGGCCCCGTCGGGCTGGCGGCCTGGCCGGGGAACGCCGCCTCAACGCCGGCCACCTCAACGCCGGCCACCTCACGGCCCTGAGGATGGCTTTCCCTCATCGCGATCCTCTCCTTTCCCTGGTCCGGGGGGCCGCCCGGACACTCTTGAAGGAAGACGACCTTCTGGGGTGTCCCCTCAACCCCCCTTCTCAAACAGGGTCCCCCAGAGGCTCCAAAGAGACACGGCTTTCGATGGCAGGTCCCCTCCTGGGTTCCAAGATGGCCTCCTCTCAGAGGCTCCCGGGACCGTCTGCCAAGAGGAAAGACAACAAACAGAATCTTTGGGGCAACTTCCCGCTTCAGGAGCAAAGTTTAGAAAACTGCAGGTTTGTCTCTTCTGCTTTATCTCCTGGCAGTCCCTTTCATCCATGTCACCCTCCCCCTCACCCACCCAGGCGGCCCTCTTCCTGCTGCCCCTCCCCCATCTCTCCCTGTCTCCCCTGAAGCCCCTACTCTTCTCCAAATCTACCTCGGTTTTCCCTCTCCATGTCCATCCTCCTGTTTGACCTTGCATCTCCTTTTAAAATTTTGTTTTTAATTGGTAGTTGAAATTTTTTAAAAATTTTTTAATGTTTATTCATTTTTGAGAGAGAGACAGAGTATGAGCAAGGGAGGGGCAGAGAGACAGGAAGACACAGAATCCAAAGCAGCCTCCAGGCTCTGAGCTGTCAGCCCAGAGCTCGACGTGGGGCTCGAACTCACACACTGTGAGATCATGACTTGAGCCAAAGTCAGACGCCCAACTGACTGAGCCCTCTCCCCCCACCCCCCCACCTCTGGCGCCCCAGCAGTCGAAATTTCTAATCACAAATTTATGAGCTAAACACTGGCAAAGGTTTCTAGCTGCATGAGTGTTGGAACCAACAGCACAAAATTACCAGAGAAGACACTAAATAGGTGGGGATCGTTGAAGCAGAAAAACTCATTTAAACGATTTCAAAGCAGTTATGAGAACACGCTGTTTTCCCATGACCTGCAAAGAACGATCTTCTCTGTCTAGCGCACGTATTGTAACGGGAACCCCGGACGTAGTGTTTACAGCTGGCAATCCAAGAATCTAACTCACAAAGGCATTACTGCTGGTACCTGAGTTTCTCTTAAAAGTGAATCTACTTCTTTTTTTTTTGTCCTATCGAAAATGAGAGGGAAAAAAAAAGCAGTACGCCCCTGTGCACAAGGACATGGAATAAGACACGAGCTGCAAGGAGTCGTGAGGAAGAAGAAAGGCTGACACACATAAAGCGATTTCCTGGACGCAGAGCGTTCTCTGGCTGGGGACGAGGACAAACCCGCTGCTGGCCGCTGGAAACATGCTCACACAGCGGTCAAACCTTTCCTCGGGGCATCTGGGGGGCTCTGTGGGTCACGCTTCCAACTCTTGATTTCGGCTCAGGTCATGATCTCGTGGTTTGTGGGTTCAATCCCCGCATCAGGCTCTGTGCTGACAGCATGGAGCTTGCTTGGGGTTCTCTCTCTCTGCCCCTCCCCCTTTTGCACTCTCTCTCAATCTCTAAATAAATCATAAATTAAAAAAAAAAAAGAAACTATTTCTCCACTGAGGCTTTGGAAACCCATCAGAGCCTTCTCCTCACCACTGCCTTCTCCTCTAAGCGGTCTGTAGGGGTTTTTTTCCCCCCCATCATCCAAATCATTTTATTCATAATCAGCAAACAAGAAAATTCCATTAAAATTGTATTAAAATCTTGAAAAAAGTGAAAACAAAATAAGATGACTCCCTGGAGGGTAGTAAAACCGTACCATAAAAAATAGACATATATCAACATACTGCAGATTATTTTAATCACCCTGGGCTCCAAACTGGTACTGATTTTGTACTTAGCTGGAGACGCCAACGAACTCCTTCTGGAGACCATCAAAATTATTAATTTCCATTAAAAAGAATTTATTGAGGTGAAATTCGTACAACAGGCAAACCGCCCTTTTAAACGAACGGGCCGGCGGCACATGGTGCGCGCGCCTGGCTCCGCGGGCACGCTCCTCCCTTGTCCCTGTCCCCTTCGCTTTTCCCCGCCTTCCCCCACCCGCTCCGAGATGTTGGGGAAAGAGCTTCGTAAGTCCAAAGATCTGGAGAAGACTACGCTGTCCTGCAGCCCTCGCCCCCCCCCCAGCCGGAGCCCTCCCTCCCCTTCCCTCCCCTCCCCTGCCCTCCTCGCTCCCACCAACCCCGCCGGGTCCCCCTCCTCCACTCTGCCCTGCTTCCATGTGCCTGCCTTCTCGCCTCCTGTATCTCCTCCCCAGTGCCCCTGCCTACCTCTCCCCTTCTGTTCCATGGACTTCCACCCCCCACCCTTGTCTCCGGCTCCCTGGCATTCTCAGTCCTGCCGACCAGACTCTCCGGAGCCCCCCACGGGCTCCCCCACTGCTCATCCACGCACTCCGTGCTTCCAAATTCCTTAGAGTTCTCCCTCCCTGGCACTCCCCCACCTTATCCACGCTCCTACCCCGAGTCTCTGGGGGCAACCCCCCCCAGGTGGTCCCTCTACTGCCCCTTCCCATCCACCTGCCCCCGGGCGCCCCTTGAGGTCCCTCCCCACTTCCTCTCCTCCTGCATTCCCCTCTGAGTGCACCCCCCCAAGTGTCTTCACCCCTCCCCCTTCCCATCCACCTGCCCCGGGGTCTCCCAGCGCCCCTTGAGGTCCCGCTCCACTTTCCCTCCTCGTGCATGCCCCTCCCCCCATCTCAGTGCACCCCCCCCAGGTGCCTCCACCCCTCCCCCTTCCCGTCCACCTGCCCCGGGGTCTCCCAGCGTCCCCGCTCCATTTCCCTTCCTTGTGCATTCCCCTCCCCCCATCGTAGTCCCTCCCCACCCCCACTACTCCTTCTTCCGTCTATCTGCCCTTAGGGGCTCCCAGCGCCCCCTGCAGGTCCCACTTCACTTTCCCTCCTCGTGCATGCCCCTCTCCCCATCTCAGCGCCCCCCCTCCAGGTGCCTCCACCCCTCCCTCTTCCCATCTGTCTGCCCACGGGGTCTCCCAACGCCCCTCGCAGGTCCCGCTCATTTCCCTTCCTCCTGCATTACCCCCCCACCTTAGTCCTTCCCCCCCCAGGTGCCCCCACTAGTCTCTCTTCCCATCCATCTACCCTTGGGGGCTCTCGGTGCCCCTGCAGGTCCCGCTCCTCGTGCGTTCTGCTCCCACCAGGTCCCAGCGCCCTGTACAGGTGCCCCTTTCTCCCAGATGCAACCCCCGGGTCTCTGTGTGGCCCTTGCAGGTGCCCCCCTGTTTCCCCTCCATATCCATCCAGGTCCCAGCTCCCCCTGAGGGTGCCCCTCCCCCTCCAACTCCTCGGTCGTCCCTTGCCCCCTCTCCCCTGGCTCCGCCCCTTGAACGCTGAGTCCCCCTTTCCCACCCGGCGCCTGCGCACTGCCGCGTTGACCCTCACATCCGAGCGGCCGCGAGCTGCAGGCAGTAGCTGGCGGCACAGGGCTCCTGACTCGAGGGGGAGGCCACCCAGCATCAAGACAGGGTGGGCTTGGCGCCCAGGCCCCGCCTCTCGGGTGAGGGGCCGCCCCTGGGGCTAGAGGCCAGCCCCCTCCAGAACTAGGGCTGTTCCCAGGTGGGGGAGGGCGTGGGCGAGGGGCGCTGGGGTGGGGGGAGGGTCCCCGGCTAGGCCTGGAGCGGCAGGATCCGGGACGGGAGCGGGGTCGCCCCAAGCCCCGAGGGTGCGCGTGCCCGGGGCTGACGCCCGCTGCCCCGTGTCTGCGTGGGTGGAGGCTCTAGGCCCAGAGCCCACGCGGCACAGCAGCGGTGGCCGCTCGGGCGCGCCTTGCTGGTCCCGGCGTGTGCGTGTGCGGACAGCGCGCTCAGGCCCAGGGCATCTGGGCCCAGCAGTGTGCACTGGCCCGGCCGCTGCTGACGGCCCCCCTTCGCTGGGCCTGGAAAGTGCATTTGCCAAAAGCCAACTTCAGGTCCACACCCGTCGGTCCTAGAATCTTCTGGACTAATGCCCGCTTTCGCTTAAACCCTGTTTAGGCTCAGCCTCTCCTAGGCCTGGGCTGAATCGGCTTAGTCCTGACTCCTAGGCAGCCAGGACCTTGTCATGCCTTCATCAAACCGCACTGAGCCCTACCGAGCCGGCACCCTTCTTTCTCACACAGGCCACCGCGCCATGGCGGGGACTGAGACCGAGACCTCTGTCCCTTCTGAGCCGTTTACCAAAATCAAAGAACTGGAGTCGACGGCAGAGAAAGCGCTGGAAGTCGGGGAGGAAGATGGAGCGTGCAGAAGGAGGGAGTTCCCCGGCCCCGGCGGTCTGGAGGCCAGGTTCCCCCGTGGGCCCCTCCCGGCCAAGGTGCTGGCGGGGGAGCAGGAGCCGGGGCCCACCCCGGAGGAGGGCGAGGGGCACTTCCTGACCCTGCAGCCGGTGCCCTTTTCCCCCGAAGACGCACAGCTGCAGGACGGTGGCTGGCTGGCCCCGCAGCACCCGGAAGGGGCGCAGGTGGCGGTCCAGCAGGCCGGCGGGGGGCTGCAGTCTCTGCTGTGGCTTGGCGAGGGGCCCCAGCAGTGCGTGGCCCTCAGCATCCAGGAAGACATGTACACTTTGCAAGAGGTGGACGTGACGCAGCTTCACATTCTGGAAGGCAGCGCGGCCCCGGCCGGCGGGGACGGCGAGTTTGTGGTGAACCTGGCCGGGAGCCCCGGGCTGACCAAGGTACGGCTGGTTTCAATGAACTTCTCTCTTTTTTTTTTAAGTGGCTCTTGGTTAGGTATCAGGTGCGAACAAGCAGTTTAAAAATGGTGCTTTAAAATTAAACACGGTAAAAATAGTGCCCTGGGAAGGTCTTGGGAGACTTCGTGTTCTTTTTTTTTTTTTTCTTTCTAATGTTAGGTTTTGAGAGAGAGAGAGTGGGGGAGGGGCGGAGAGAGAGGGAGACACACAATCCGAAGCAGGCTCCGGGCTCTGTGCTGACTCAGAGCCCGACACGGGGCTTGAACTCATGAACTGCGGGGTCATGACCTGAGCTGAAGTCGGGTCATGACCTGAGCTGAAGTCGGCCGCTCAACCGACTGAGCCCCCCAGGCGCCCCCTTCGTACTCTTTTCTAACAGCTTAAAAAGTAACCCTGATTAGAACACTACAGAGCGCTGTGTGTTTAAAAAAAAACAAAAAAAAACAAAAAAATCAAAAAACCCACCAAAACACAAAAAACAGTGTGACGTTTCATTACCAAAACCCTTGGCGCTTAGAAGTTATGGCATTTCGGTGGCAATGGATAATCTTCTGTGCTTCTTTAGTTTTTTGTTTTTCTATACGTGTTCTGTGGTGCTCGTTTTTGTTTCTTAGCTTGAGAAAGGTCAGGGGGAGGACCAGCTGCCTGCTGAGGGAGCACTCGGTGGCCAGCCCGAGGAGCGGTTCTTTCTCGTGGAAGCCAAGCCTGGAGACGAAGGAAGCAACGAAATCGTTCTGACAATTGCCGACTTCAGCGTGGGAGAACAGGAAGACAGACCTGCCTCGGAGCCAGGACGTGTTAAAAAAGCCAACTCGACGAAAAATCGGAAAAAGACCAACGGTAGGCCCGTTTGTCTAGCGTAAGAGACCCCGGGTCACGGGAGGGGGGGACCGCGGTTTTCCTTCAGGGTAACGAGACGGTGGTTGAAATTTTTTGTGGTTGACTTTTAGTCGGCTTTCGAAATGGCAGGAAACGGGAGAAGATTGAGGGTAATGGTGTGTCTTAGGAATCAAATCCGAAAGAGCTTTGTGTCTTGGATGCAAAGCAGTGTACGGGGCTCCCGCCGCGTGCTGCGTAGGGACAGAGAAGGTGGGTCCCCGTCTGCCCCTAGTTTGCAGCCGGATGGGGGGAGCAGGGGAAGGAGGGGCGGGAATGCAGGGCTGATGGAGGCGGGGGCAGGGGCCTCGGGGCCAGGAGAAGGGGTGACATCCACAAGGCAGCAGAGTCCCCAGGAAAAGGACGCAGAAACCATTAAGACAGGGTCGCCATTCCAGGCAGCGAGAGGTGGCCCGTGGGGGTGGCTCCAGAAGTATGTGGCTTCTTAGGTTGCACGGCTCCGGGAGGGCCCCATGGGCGGGTGCTCAAAGCGGGTGACTAGGCCAGGTTCAGAAGGACCTCGAAGCTCTCTTAGAGTCCTGCTAAAATCGAGATTGCTTGGTGGCCGCCCACGGGATCAAGTTGACCCTCAAAAATTCCTCGTTGGGCTTCTTAGAAAACACCAGCGCCTCACTTACTTAAATCCAGAGAGTTCATCCCCCACATCCCAGGCTCTAGCTCGTTTCTCCAAAGTCGTATCTGGCAACACTCGGCTGTTCCGTCTCAGCCACAGGTGGCCGGGGCTGGGAGGTGACTCCATTTGCAAAGTCACACCGCTGCCGCCGACTGTCCTTAACCTGTGGGTGAGGTCGCTCGTCTGGGTTTCCCGCCTCCGGCCTCAGCAGGTGGTTGAGTTTGCAGTCTTTGCTACAATACGTCTCCACGCACGTAGCATTTCTCCTCTATTTAAACCAGGAGATCGTACCCCCAAATTCCCAATTCCTAGCTCGCTTTGTTTTTAACATATTCGTAATTTTGTGCCACCCCCGTCACTAATTCCAGGCTGTTTTCGTCCCCTAAAGAAAAGTATTCCCTCTTAGCAGTCATTTCTGGACATCGCACTTACCTGGACGCGTACGCATAAAATACGTGGCCTTCGGTGTCTGGGTGTCTTCACTTCGCCTGGTGGTTGCAAGCTTTGTCCGCGTTGTGGCGTTGATCACTGTTTGGTTCCTTCATTCCTGAGGAGTACCGCGGCGTGGGCACAGCACGATTTATTTTATTCACCCAGCCATCCACCCATCGCCATCCAGGCTGTTTCTGCATTTTAGCTATCGCAAACAGTGCTGCTACGAACGTTCGTGTACAGGTCTCGTACACTTTTTTTCTGTTCTCCTGGGGGCGTACCCGGGAACGGAACTGCTGGCTCCTGCGGCTGGTCTGTATTTCACTTTTTGAGGAACTCGCGGTTTCCCACGGCGGCCGCCCCGATTTCAATTCCCACCAGCGGTGCCGGAGGGTTCCAGGGTCTCCGCATCTTGCTGACACTTACTTCCCGTTTTGAAAAAAATTGTAGCCATCGCAGTGGATGGAAAGAGTTCCCTCCTTGTGGGGCTGATGTCACGTACATCTCGATGTGCTTGTTGGCCATTCGTGTGCCTTCTTTGGAGGAGCGTCTATTGAAATCCTTCGTCTGTTTTTTAATCGGTACCTGTTTTCGTTTCCCGGTGCCTGCCGTAACAAACTACCACAAATCGGGTGGTGTCAGCAACAGAAATAGATTCCCTCATGGTCCCGAAGCCTGGAAATCTGAGATCAAGATCATGATGTTGGAAGGTTCTAGGAAAGAGCGTGTTCTATGCCTTTTTCTTAGCCCCTGGCTGTCGTCACAATCACGTTTTTTGGCTTATAGCTCCATTCCTGGTGTCTGCCGCTGTTGTCACGTAAAACTCTCCTTCCCTGCATGTCTCTCTCCATGTCCCTTCCCTTCCCTCCCCTGTCCTGAATGAGGACCTACCCTCGTCCAGCGTGGTCACCTAACCCTGGTGACATCTGCAAAGATCCTGTGTGCAAGCAAGGTCACAATCACACGTATTTGCTGTTAGGATTTCAGCGTGTCCTTTTGGAGAACCCAGTTCAACCCACGAACCTTCTGTTCCAAGTTTGCGGGCTGTGGTGTCGTGAGGGCTCTTGGAATTCAGAGAGCGCTGTCTGCTGACGCTGTCAAGATGGCCGTGTTTTCTTTCCCCTTCCTTTTGTGAAGATGCCGTGTCGAACCGACTGGCTTCCAAATGTCCCACCACCCTTCCATCCCTGGGATAAATCCCACTTGGTCCTGGTGCACGATCCTTCTAGTAAGCTACTGGGTTTGGTTCGTTGAAGATTTTTCCATCTCTGTTTATAAGGGATATGGGTCCAGAGTTTTCTTCTGGTGTCTTTGGCTTGAGTGTCTGAGTAGTAGTGGTCTCACAGAAGCGTCCTGCTTTTTTGTGCATGTACTTCGAAAAGGATTGTTGTGAATTCTTTAAGCATCTGGTAGAATCCTCCAGGAAAGCCCTCTGGTCCTAGGGATTTCTTTGTGGGTAGTTTTTTTGATGAATAACTCAATCTCTTCATTTGCTATAGGGCTTTTCCAGTTTCCTATTTCTTCTGGAGCCAGTTATGGTGGTTTGTGTGTTTCTAGGAACTTTCCATTTCCTCTGGGTTGTCTGGGCTGCTGGCATACAGTGGCTCACAGATTCTCTTATAACCTCTCTCGCTCCGTGCAGTTGGTAGTAACGTCCCCACTTCCTTCCTGATGTTGCATATTTGACTTGTCTCTTTTGTTCCTAGGTTGTGTCTGGGGAAAGATTCGTCAATGGTGATTTTTTTTTAAATATTTATTTAATTTTTGAGAGACAGAACATGAGCGGGGGAGGAGCAGAGAGAGAGGGAGATACAGAATCTGAAGCAGGCTGCAGGCTCTGAGCTGTCTGCACAGAGCCCGACTCGGGGCTCAAACCCACGAACTGTGAGATCATGACCTGAGCTGAAATCAGATGCTTAACTGACTGAGACCCCCAGGCGCCCCAATGGTGATCTTTAAAAGAACCCACTTTTGCTTTCATCGGTTCTGTTGTTTTTCTGCTTTCAACCTCATTTCTCTCCACAATTTCCTTCCTTCCGCTAGCTTTGGGTTTAGATTTCTCTTATTTTTCTAGTTCCCGAAGATGTGAAGTTCCGTTATGGACCTGAAATGCTTTTTCTTTTCTAACGTAGGTGTTCACAGCTAAAACTTTTCCTCTGAGCACGGCTTTCACCACATGCTCTAAGCTTCGGTGTGCTGTGTTTCACTGCCATTCGGCTCAGAGAGTTTCACGGCATCTTTGTGATGTCGTCTTCGACCCGTTGGTCACCTGCGAGCGTGTTGTTTAATTTCTACATATGCATGAATTTTCCAAACTTCTTTCTATTGCCGATTGCCGCTTTCATGTCATAATGGTCAGAGGACGTATGATTTCTATATTTTTAAATTTGTGGACACTCGTTTTGTGGCCTGACACGTGGCTTTTCCTGAAGAAGGGTCTGTATGCACGTGAGGAGAATGGTCACTGTGCTGCTGTTGCCTGGAATGTTCTGTAGATGTCTGTTAGGTCTGTTTGGTTGTTGGTGTGAAGTCTTCTGTTTCCTCGCTCATCCTCCGTCTGGTTGTCTTCTCCATTGTTGAAAGTAGGATGTTGAAATCTCCACCGTTAATGTAGTGCCTCTCTCTTCCACCTTCAATTCTATCCATGTTTGCTTTGGGTGTTTCGGGGCTCTGTTATTGGGTGCATATATATTTATAATTGTTCTACCTTTGCAATGGATCGAGTCTGTTACCGTTACGTAACATCCATATTTGTCTCTGGTAACAATATTTGTCTTAAGTCTGTTTTGTCTGTTCCTAGAGCTGCCCCAGCTCTTCCGGTTACCATTGGCATGGCATGTCTCCTGTTGGGTTGCCTTATTATACTAAAAAAAAAAAAAAAAAAAGGATGTACCAAGTTACTTTGATGTGTTTCAGTGGAACTTCAACATCTAAACAAAAGATGACACACTCCGTATCTTCCCGCAGAAGTACAACGCACCTTCTGCTGTGATATCTGCACGTTCACCTCTTCTAGAATTTCCAGTTTGAATCGCCACGTGAAAACTCACAGCACCGAAAAGCCCCACGTGTGCCACATGTGCCTGAAAGCTTTCCGCACCGCCACGCTTCTGCGGAATCACCTCAACACCCACACGGGTAAGCCGGCGGAGGAGGGTCGCTTCCCACGACAGACGTGTGCTAAGGTTTACGCGCAAATGCGCCTGTCGGCACGTCAGAGTAACACGTTTGTTTTGACGGCTTTAGTTTCGCCTTCTTCGACCCAGCTTAAAAGCATCGGATGTCTTGGAGATTTTCTTCTCACGAACTTCTGGGGGTATTTTATGGTTTAAAGGACCTCTTCTGAGTTGTTACAGCATTTTGAAACAGAGTCTAATTGATGGGTTATAAATTCCTCGGGAGATTTGCAGTGAAGGCTTATTTGAAAAGGCTGAACGATGTGATTTTACAGGAACCAGGCCCTACAAGTGCGGCGACTGTGTCATGGCGTTTGTCACCAGCGGAGAACTTGTCCGACACAGGCGTTACAAACACACTCACGAGAAGCCCTTTAAGTGCTCCATGTGCAAGTATGCCAGCGTGGAGGTAAGTCCATCCGCGTACTTAGAGGCTCGTGGCATTCTCACTAAGAAGTGGACACGGGGCGCCTGGGTGGCCCAGTCGGTTAAGTGTCTGACTTCGGCTTACATCATGATCTCACGGTTTGTGAGTTCGAGCCCCGAATTGGGCTCTGTGCTGACGGCTGGGAGCCTGGAGCCTGCTTCAGATTCTGTGTCTCCCTCTCTCTGCCCCTCCCCTGCTCGCACTCTCTGTCTCGCTCTCAAAAATAGAGGGCACTTGTTGGGATGGGCACCGGGGGTTGTATGGAAACCAATTTGACAATAAATTTAAAAAAAAAAAAAAAGAAAGAAGATAAAAAGAAATTTTTTAAAAAGTTGGCGCAAAAGTTAAGTCACACTAATAGAATCTCTTACAAAATAGGTTTTCCTAAAGATATTCTTCATCTAAAGTCTAGGGAGGAAATAAGACTCATTTATTTTCTACATTTAAAATAGAAAATCAGATTTTTTTTTTGGATTACCAACTCATGAAAGCAATATGAAAGGTATACGAGTTACAAATAAAATTACTTCTGCTTGGGAACTAATTCTCAGTGGGTCAAGTTCTGTCCGGTGTTCCGTAGAGTCCGCAGCTCTGCAAAATCCAGGTGTCCTTGCTCTAACGCAGAACGCAGACTGAGTGTGAGTCGTTGCTGGAATTTCGGACCTGACCTCGGGGGCACCTGGTCAGATACAAAGCAACTTGTTAGAGTATTGAGACATGGCCCGTTTCCTCTCTTACTTAGAGAGAGACCGCCTTTCTCACGGTCATGGTCACTTAAACCCCGCTGTCGTGTGGATACCTCCCGGCAGGCCGAGCCACACTCTAAATGAAATGACAGCAGAATGGGACTCTTCCTTCCCAGCGTCAGGTCTGTGCGGTTAGCTGAGGGCGCCGCCCTCCGCCAGGTCGGGTGCCGGCTCCTGAGACTCAGCCCAGTTGGGAAGGGGTCACACGCCCAGATGGAACGGGGTAACAGGGGAGGCTCACGTTTAAATACAGTAATGGCGCAACCGTGTTTCATGAACTGGGAAAGTTCACAGACAGGGTCAGGCTTTGGAGCCAAGACATTTTTCCCCACTATTACTATTTTTAAAACTTATTTGTCATCGGAGTTGAAGGTGGTGGCCGCGTGTGGAAACCCAGAGAGGCGGTTCCAGACCTCGAAGCCTCCTGAGACGCCGAGGCTCGGAGTGGCCCCCACCGTCGGCGTCCTGCTGGGTCTCCTCGCAAACTTGCCGGACGGCAGAGACCCCGCTCGGGGGTGGGCGTTATGCGCAAGGCTCAAGGTCTGGTCCGCCCCGACATGGGGCCCCCCTGCCTCTCCCTTCACCCCTTCTGTGCAGTTCCCGGCCTGGCCCTGCTGCGAGGTTCTAAGCGGGGAGCCACCAAGCCCCTCCCTCCCCCCCCACACCATCCCCTGAGGCTCGGGCCAGCAGGAAGGTCAGGGCCATGGGCAGATCACAGTGCTCCTGACCCCTCGTCAACATCCTCGTCCCTTCCCCCCTTCCCAGCCCCAGGGGACACCCGTGCACAGCGGCCTGTGCTCCCCTCACCGCTCCCCAAACCTTCTGTGCCATAGCTGCTAAAACTTCTCGTTCTGCCTCCTAATGTCCTCAGAGACGTCCGCTTTTCTTCTAAAGCCCCAAGCTGAATTTTTCGGTTTCCATCTTAAGGCTTCTGTTGTTCTTGAGTGTTCTTCCCAGGCGTCCGTATGCTCATCCCATGCCGGGGAGCGCGGCCTTCCTGAGATGCGCACGGGGCTGACGCGGGCTCTCTGCCATCGGTCACCCGAGTGTGGCCGAGGGTGCCGGGTTCCGCCGTCAGCGCGTGCAGAGTGAGCACAGTTCTAGAAGGCGGTCAGGCGGGCCGAAAATGATCGGACGGGAGGGACAGTGTGGTTTGCCTTTTAACTAAGTGCCTGGGATGTGTAACTCATCAAATTAGAATTTGTTTCCTTTTACCTCAAAGTCTCGTCTTAGAAACAAATCGCCACCGTGTAGAACCTGCCCCTGTAGAAGCGAGGCCTCCCCCGGGCCCGGCGCCGCGTAGGGTCCACAGAACTTCGAACCGTGAGCTCCCTGGAGGGCTGTTGGCCCATGAGACGCCTGATGCTCAGCTTACCGCCGTGTTTACGCAGACCGACTGTTCTGCACCGCAGCCGAGCTCAGCTCCGCAGCTCGCGGGAAATGCAGATAAAGTCACGTATGGCTGGAAGCAACTAGATTTCAGGGTTCCCTTTGTGAAAGTGAAGTCGAATCTGAGAGTCTCTCGAAATAACTAAGAAATAGTTATTTTTCTATAACTGAAATAGTTATTTTTCTAATAAAAACTAATAAAAACTAATAATAAAAACTAATAAAAAAAACTAATAATAAAAACTAATAATAAAAAATAGTTACTTTTCTAATAACTGAAATAGCTTGTTATCTACAAAGGATCTCACACACGCATCGAATGAGAAACTTCATCCTCGACCGAAAACAAAAAGTAAAGACCGGTTCGTGTTTCTCAGCGTGTGAGATACACTCTGATGTTAAACTCGGACCAATTTCTCTATCTTTCGTAACTCTCATTAGCTGGAGACTCTACTGCTTCAAAAAAAATTTTTATTATTTCTTGTTAACTTTTTTAATGTTTATTCATTGTTGAGAGAGACGGTGTGAGTGGAGGAAGGGCAGAGAGAGAGGGAGACACAGAATCCGAGGCAGGCTCCAGGCTCCAGGCTCCGAGCTGTCGGCACAGAGCCCGACGCGGGGCTCGAACTCGCCACCCTTGAGATCGCGGCCTGAGCGGCCCCGGCGCCCCGGGCTCTGCGGCTCCGCAGCTCCGAGGGCAGCAGCCGCGTCTCCTGTTTCCCAGGCGAGCAAGCTGAAGCGGCACTTCCGCTCGCACACGGGCGAGCGTCCCTTCCAGTGCGGCCTGTGCAGCTACGCCAGCAAGGACACCTACAAGCTGAAGCGTCACGTGAGGACGCACTCGGGTAAGGGCGGGCCCGCGTTCCCAGGGAGCCTGCGAACGCGCCCGGCGGCCCCATCACTGCCCGGGCAGCGGGTGACTTTCTTCCTGCTTCTCTGACCCGGGGGTCCCCATCTGCACCTTCGGGTCCGTGTGGCGTGGGGGGAGCCCTCGCGAGTTCCATGCTGCGACCCGGCGGGCTGAGCCGGACGCCGCCCAGGGTTTGCTTGCGAGGCTTGTCAGGGGTCTCAAAGTCACCCTTTGGGCTTTGTTTCAAGTTTATTTTAAGAGAGAGAGAGAGAGAGCAAGCAGGGGAGGGGCAGAGAGAGAGGGAGAGAGAATCCCAAGCAGGCTGCACGCTGTCCGCACAGATCCCGACTCGGGGCTCCAGCCCAGGGACGGTGAGATGGTGGCCGGAGCCGACGGCCACCGATCAGCTGACCGAGCCCCCGGGCGCCCCGGTGACCCTTCAGTTTTAAGGCAGAACGTGAAGTCTCGTAAGGCGCTCAGCTGAGTTCTCATCCGTTTGTAACTAACCCGAGGTCGACACACGTGCTGCCGTGAGCCCTGCCGCATGGGGACTGTCACACAGCTCACAAGACACCGTCGCCTGCCGCCCTGCTGTCTCGCGGCCCACGTTCCCTCTGCGGTGCCGGCCGTCCCATGGCTGCCGTGTTTTATACCCGGTCCCCATCACCTGCCGACCGCCCCTCCACGCCCCCCACCCCGTCCTGTGGAGACTACGAGTCCACTTCTGTTCGTTTCGTTCTAGCGCGGCCGGCGTAGGGGTTTGTCCTTCTCCGTCCGACTCTCCCTCTTAGTGCAGCACCCCCGGGCCCGTCCCCGTTGTTGGCGGCGGCGAGACTTCATTCTTGCCTTGCGGCCGAGCGGTACCGCCTTGTGCGGTCGCGCGTCTTCTGTAGCCGCCCGTCGGTCGGGCCCTGGGCCGTCTGCGCGGCTCAGGTCTTGTAAATAACGCCGTCCTACACGTACGGCGCTCGTATCTCTTCGAATTGCTGTTTCGTGTTCTCCACGCAAACTCCCAGAAGTGCGCTGGTGGATTACGTGGTATTTGTAGCCCTGGCTTCGTGTTTTCTTTTGTACGGAGACTGTGTTTCTGCGTACGTCTCGGTTCTTAGTGCTGGGGTAGGAACCGGAGAGCTCAGTGACGACTTAGCCGCCAGGCGTTAGGACAGCCACGGATCCCGGCCACTGTCCACACGGCTCTCCTTGGCCTGACGTCGTCCAGGCTTGATTTCGGGACGTGGCACAAACCGTGGGGCTGCCCGTACGAGGGACGGGTGGAGGAAGGAGCCCTGGGGACAGCAGAGAAGCTTTCGGCTCCCGTGACCTTTGGGGGAGGATCGGGGCTTGCTGGGCGAAACCGCCGTGCAGAGGGTCACCTTTGTCATCCGTGTCACAGGCGAGAAGCCCTACGAATGCCCCGTGTGCCACACACGCTTCTCCCAGAGCGGCACCATGAAAATACACGTTCTGCAGAAGCACAGCAAGAACGTCCCCAAATACCAGTGTCCGCACTGCGACACCGTCATCGCGAGGAAGAGCGACCTGCGTGAGTGTCCGGGTTAACGAACTCCCTTTAGCCACAGCGTCTGCTGGCTCACTGGAGGTGCCGCCTGGACACGCGCGGAGCCCCGGGCCGGCCAGACACGCGTGGAGGCCGGCCCAGTTGGACACGCGTGAAGCCCCGGGCCGGCGGGACACGCGTGGAGCCTGACCCTGTGGGACACGCGTGGAGCCCCAGGCCGGCGGGACACGCATGGAGCCTGGCCCAGTTGGACACGCGTGGGGCCCCGGGCCGGCCAGACACGAGTGGAATCCGGCTGGACACGCGTGGAGCCCCGTCCGGCTGCAGGGAGGCAGCTGCTCTGCAGCACCTGCTCCGAAGAGGGGTTTTTCCAGCGGTCCTGTGGTGCCATCTAGTGGCGAGGTTGCAGAAGTGCAGTTTCATAGCTTGACTCGCAGTCCCAGCCGAGGGCCCGGTCGGTTCCAGGGACCCCTGACCAACAATCCCATTTCCGCTCCTTAAGCACTTCCACAGGTACTGTCTCATCCCACACGAGGCCTGTTTTCACTGAGGAAACAGGTGATGACGGAGCTTAGGGACAGAGTGACCCGCCCCCAAGTCCCCTATGCTTGGAGGTGCTGGGGTGCTCGGCCAGGTTACAGGTTCTGCTCCATTAACGCCCTCAGCAGGGATGCTCCGCAGATGTCCACAGACTCCTGCTGTCGCCCTAGAAAGCTCTGGCAGTCCAGGTGACAAAACTAAGGACCGAGACAGTGCTCCCCTTAAGGAACTCACTTCAGTAAGAGAGGCCAACCTGGGACATGACATACTTTACTGGGGCGTGGTGACACCCTGTCCGTGGCACGCGACACCACAGGGCAAGACCCGAGCTCGCCACGAGCGACTCTGGCATTCGGAGACCCCGCCCGCCCGCGGGGAAGGCCGGCCGTGCGGAGCAGTGGGTCGCGGTGGGCGCAGCCGTGAGTGAAGGAGCCCCTCTCCTCTGTTCCGGGGTCCCGGGGCTCCCCGCTCTCCGTGATCTTGTTTCTCTTCCCAAAGTACGTGCCGTCGTGACACTCAGAACGTGTCAGCAGGCGCACAAGTCACCAGTTTGCCCGAGAAAACCTGGCGACGAGGCGCGCTGTTTGGGAAACATTTCTGAGAGGGTGAGGGTGTTCCGTGAAGCTGTAACTCTTAAAACCTAGAACATCCTGGCGATGTTACCGTAGTTACCGGCACGCCGCAGAACGCGGCCCGTGGGACTTCGCAGGGCACAAGGGTCACGGACCTGTTGCTGCGAGAGGAAACGAGACTTCGACAGGGAAGCGGGCTGCGCCCCCTCTCCGCACACTCCTGGGAGGTGCTCTGGGAGCACGCGAAGTCCCCCCTCCTGCCGCTGGAGGGGATGCCACTTAGTGCCACAGTCAGCACAGTGGGGCTGTGCCTCCACCCGCGGTCCAGCTTTTGCTTGGCCTCCGACACAAACAATCGCAAAGCACCGTGCTTTATTTATTTTTTATTTTTTTGATGTTTATTGTTTATTTTTGAGAGAGAGAGAGAGAGACAGAGCGTGAGTGGGGAGGGGTCAGAGAGAGAGAGGGAGACACAGAATCTGAAGCAGGCTCCGGGCTCTGAGCTGTCAGCACAGAGCCCGACGCGGGGCTCGAACTCACAAACCCTGAGATCACGATCTGAGCCGAAGTCCGATGCTTAGATGACTGAGCCCCCCAGGCGCCCCAGAAACCACCACGCTTTAGACCCCGTTCAGCAGAAATTATTCTAGAGCATGTTCAATCAGACCTTCCTGCGAGCCCTGTGTCAGTCACGACAGACGTCACCCCCTGCGGGACGGGACCCTTGGCCGTATCTGGGGGCTGTTTCGGTGGTCACGGCTGGGGAGGAAAGCAATCCTACTGGTGTCTCTGGGGCGGAGGCCGGGGGCGCGCCTAAATGTTCTCCGTGCCCAGGAGGCACCCCCTCACCCCCCACTCCGCCAAGGGGAGCCCGGCCCCGTAGTGCCGAGAGCGAGAAGCCTGGCTGGAAGGGGAGGGGAGAGCAGCCGGCCGGAGGCCTCCGTCCCGCTCTCCAGCGTCCCGTCGCTCTTCCAGGCGTCCACGTGCAGAACCTGCACACGTACAAAGCCGCGGAGATGAAGTGCCGCTACTGCCCGGCGGTCTTCCACGAGCGCTACGCCCTCGTCCAGCACCAGAAGACCCACAAGAATGAAAAGAGGTTCAAGTGCGAGTACTGCCCGTACGCCTGCAAGCAGGTACTCCGTGTCAGCCGGTGCGGGGAGCGGGCGGCAGGCAGCGGCGTGCGGACGGAGGGAGGGCCCGGGTTCCCTCTCGCTTGGAAAATCTTGGGAAAAAAAAAAAAAAGGCCACGCTTTAGTGAAAGGGGCTGCTCGGAATAACCAGAAAGCAGCCGTGAGCCAATACCATAAGGCAGCAGCTGGTGAGAGGGTGGTTTCCGGACCCCTGGAGGCCCTCGAAGCCGGTCGGGGTCGGAAGATCAGAATTCTTGTCATTAGATAGGTGACTCATGCCAGTCCATCGTCTGCCCTTTCCACCATGTTGACATGGGCTGTGAAGGTGCCGCAGCAGCAGGGGTGGCCGAGTACGAACAGAGCAGTGAGGCCGAGCAGGTCTACTCGGTTCTTCACCTTCACGCGGAGCAGTAGAAAAAAGCAGTTTTACTTAAGAATGTCCTTGACGAAGTAGTGACAGTTCTCAGCTTCATTCGGGATGAATGACCCAGAATGTTGTTGATGTTTATTTATTTTTGAGAGAGAGAGAGACAGAGACAGAGCACAAGCAGGGGAAGGGCAGAGAGAGAGGGAGACACAGAATCGGAAGCAGGCTCCAGGCTCCGAGCTGTCAGCACAGAGCCCGATGCGGGGCTCGAACCCACGAACTGTGAGATCATCACCTGAGCCGAAGTCAGGCGCTTAACTGACTGAGCTCCCCAGGCGCCCCTAGTTACTCATCTTTGAATGACCAAGCCCCCGTGCTGTCTTCCGAAGCACGGCACCTGTCTGCAGGGAACCACCTGTGGCATTGTGTGAGTTGCCAGCTCAACTAGCCACTTCCCTCATGAACCGCCATTTTCGCTTGTAAGAACGAGGAACAGGCACACTCTGCTGCTTGGTTATTGGACCTCGAGCAGCCTGCAGGGCCTTCCTCTCGAGAGTAAATGGAATGAGTCTGTCACTCCAAGGAAAATATGTTTCCAGAGACAGATTTTCAGTTGTCAGGTAGAAATTACAATTAGAAACCTGTACATCGGCCACTGTGAGCTTTCTGACACTTGAAGACTTTCTGATGAGACAGAGTGATTTTAAAAAAGCATTTTTTTTTTTTATGTAGCATGGTGAAACGTGTCAACATTTAGAAGCTCTCCATAACTCAGTAAACTGATATTTTTCCAAATGACCGGTCTGTTACCTTAGAAAATCATGCAAAAGTAAAAGATTCACTCCGAGTAGAAGATGGATGGATGGTCGGGTAACGGAGTGTTAAAAGGACCCTCTTCCCACACGCCTTTCCACTCACCTCCCTCCCAGGACAGCGGCTCTCAGTCCCATGGCGAAACTCGGGGTCCCACCGAGGCCCTGCTGGCCTGGAAGCGGGGGTGGAGGCAAGGCGTGTGAGGAGAGAGCGCCCCCAAGAGAGAACTTTTTAGAAATACGGTTCGTTACGAACAGTAACATAAAAGCGGCTCGGTGTTTCGTCTGTGCGCTCATAGCATTTTAAATAAAACAAAATGGATATTTTCGCTTGACTTTATATATTTGTCATGCTTCTCCAAATTTTTTTAAAAGTTCATTTATTTGCTGAGAGCAGGGGAGGGGCAGAGAGAGAGGGGGAGAGAGAGATTCCCAAGCAGGTTCCGCACCGTCAGCACGGAACCCAATGCAGGGATCGAACTCATGAACCACGTCAGCATGACCTGAGCCCAAACCAACAGTCAGACGTTTAACCGACTGAGCCGCCCGGTGCCCCGGCTTCTCCAAATTACTTACTTGTGTAAATCTCTGTTAAAATTCCGAATTATTTTTTCGCTAAGAACAGTTATTATCAGCTTTATGCTTTTCAATAGGTGCTAAGGTTTGCCCTCGAATTTATCAGGAAGTTAAGAGGCTTAATAAGCTCCCAACCCCGAACAGCCGTGGAGTTGAAACTCCGACGTCAGATTTTAAGTTTGCAGGCTCCTTCTGCCCTTTGTCCACTCGGGTCATTGCCGAGTTCTGGGAGCAGGGCCGCTGATCCATGAGGTCCTGGAGGGACCAACGATTCTCGGAGTTTCCCTGCCCAGGGAACGTTCTGCTGCCTTCCCCGAGGGGCGGTGCTCATCGGGGGCCTGAAGGCAGGGACAGGAGACGGTGTGTTTCCTACACAGCCAGCCCGTGCTGCCCCCGTCACCAGCGCCGCGTTCACAGTGTCTGGGCCGTCGTTTTTCTTAACCGCGCGTTCCGTCCCGGGGGAGGGAGAAAAGGCGCAGGAGAAATACTGTCGAGGACTAAAACACACCCGCGCAGGCGCTAAGGCGCTGCTCTCTCTCCCCGTCCCTCCCAGGAGCGGCACATGACGGTGCACATCCGCACCCACACCGGAGAGAAGCCGTTCGCCTGCGTCTCGTGCGATAAGCGCTTCCGGCAGAAGGACCTTCTGACCGCGCACGTCCGGAAGCACCACGACGCCACCTTCGTGCCGACCGTTCACAAGTGCCCCAAGTGCGGCAAAAGCTTCTCCCGCTGGGTGAGCTCCCCGAACTCACAGTAAACCTTACTTCTTGCGAAGAGCCCTCTGTTTCCCGGGCTCTGACCCACTCGGGGGGTCTAAACCCCATTGCCGGGGAGTGAGGCGGCCGCCGCCTGGCCTCCAGGAAGCATTACTGGTGTCTCTGGAGTCCCAAAGCTCTTGCAAATCGTACGGAAGCGCGGCCTCCCTTTCTGTGGAAAAAGACAGTTCGACAAACAAGATCTCGCCAGTAGTTTCAGGGAATTGTCATCCTCTCTGGAATCCGCCAGAACCCCGGCCCTCAAGCGTGGCGTTTCGACGTCGCGCCTGTGGATCGGGTGTAGGCTGCTTCCCGGAGAGAGCGCAGTTTTCGAATGGTATTCTCGGTGCTCTGCTCAGAGATACGTTTCCGCTTCGGCGTTCCTCTCTTCAGGTGCTGAGTGGGTTGTCTGTCGCCATATGACAGTTTCGGAACTTAGCGGCCTAAAACAACATTTATTTCCTCGCACTCGCGCTGGGTCAGGAATCTGGGCGGGGCTCGGCTAGGGGGGGGGTCTGGTTCGTCATCTCTCATGAGGTTACGTCCTCAGGGTGTCCACTCCCGAGACGGCGCCCTCCCGTGGCCGTTGGCGGGGTCTTCGGTTCCTCTCCACGTGGACCGTCCCGTCGGGCTTCTCGAGTGTCCTCAGGACCCAGAGCAAGTGAGGGAGAGTGAAGGGGAGGCCTCTGTGCCTCTCGTCACCTCGTTCTAAAAGTGACCCGTTCCTTCTGTTCATCAGACCTGAATCACTGGGGGCGCCCGGGTGGCTCCGTCAGTTAAGCGTCTGGCTTCGGCTCAGGTCACGATCTCACGGTTCGCGGTTCGTGGTTCGTGAGTTCGAGCCCCACAGCCGGCTCTGCCCTGATGGTGCAGAGCCTGGTGGGGATTTTCTCTCTCCCTCGCTTTCTGCCCCTCCCCCGCCTGTGCTCGCTCGCTCTCTCAAAGAAATAACGTTAAAAACCTTAAAAAAGAAATAAATTACTAGGTCCAGCCCACACCCAAGAGGTGGGGGACAGAGCTCCCTTTGAAAGAAAGAGGGTCATAGAATCCGTGGACACTGAAAAAACAACAAACGGTGAGCCAGACCTCGGATCGCTGCATGACGTGGGCTCCAGGCTCGCTTTCCGACAGTTCCCGATTATCCGAAGTTGACCGTTTTTATGGGAGAAAGCTTTAGCTTTTCTCTTTCTGTTTTTCTGGTCGTGTAGTGGGCTCATTCCCGAGCGTTAACACGCTTAGTTCGAAATCTCAAACACGAGTTGTGACAATAGCCCCAAAACCAGCATTCACACAGAGCCCGCGTCGTCAGGAGCCAACATGAGAAAGACTCCGCCGCCCTCGGCGTGAAGAACAAGAAAAGAGAGAAAAGAAGGAGTCAGCCTCCTAGAATTGCTCCGAGCAAACAGTCAGAAATTTTGAAACTTGTTCCTGCAGTCAAGAGGGCACACTGGGGCTTGCATCTAGAAGACGGATACCCTCGGGGATCCCGCAGATTCGGTTCCACAGGAAAGCAAACGTCACGAGAAAGTGAGTCAAAAAGAATGCTTTGGTTTCCCAGCGCGTACCGAAGTTCTGTGCGCGCGATTCTGTGGTCCATCAAGTGGCCAATAACGACAGGCGGAAAGAAAAGCGTGTGTCTTAAATTAAAAATACGTCACTGCTAAAAAAGGCTAACCCTCTGAGCTTTCGGCAAATTGTGGTCGCCGATCACCGATCGCCGTGCAAAACAGAATAAGAACAAAAATAGTTGAAATATTGTAAGAATTACCGAAGCGTGACACCAAGACGCAGCATGAGCTTTTGGGGAAAATGGCAGCGACAGACTCGCTCAATGCAAGATCGCCACAGACCTTTAGTGTGTAAAAAAAAAAATACAGCATCTACCGAGTGCGGTCAGACAAGGCGGCACAGCGGGCGTGCCTACGTGTGAAAACCCTTACGACTTAATAAAAGGATGAGTCTCCAGTGAAAACCGGGCCCAGGATCTGAATGGACAAGACACACAGATGGCCTAGAAGCACGTGAAGAGCCGTGTCGTTGGCTGCCGGGGACACGCAAGCCCGAGCCACAGTGAGCTCGCCTGGGGCAGCCGCTGGGTCCTCAGAAGGCTGCAATCGCGGAAGACGGTAATGACGCTGCAGGGGGGCCGGAACCCTCCTCCGCCGCTGGTGGGATTGGGAACCAGCGAAGCCGCCTCGGGAGGTAGTCTCTCCCAGTCTTTCTAACAGTTAAAACATGGCTCCCCCCCCAGGCGTGTACTCAAAATGATTGAAGACCCAGGACCGCACGTAAACGTGTACACGAATATTCATAACAGCCCCCAGAAGTGGAAACTACCCAAGTGGACATCAAGTATGAACGGAGAAAGCGTCTTCCGTCCATACGACGGAACGTTACGCGGCTGTGGAACGGCATGACGCACAGACACATCGCGCCACAACGTGGGCGAACCTGGAAAGAGGCCGCAGCCAGAAGACCACGTACGAGAGGACTCCATTCCTACGAGCGTCCGGAACGGGCGAATTCGTGGAGACAGAAAGTAGCTTCGTGGCGGCAGGTGGAGAACACGGAGAGTGACTCCTAAGAGTATAGTTTCCTCCTGAACTGTTCTAAAATTGATCGCGGTGATTATTTTACGATTCTGTGAATAAACTAAAAACCGTCGAACTCTACAATTTATTTTTTTTTAAGTTTTACTTCTATATTTTGGGAGAGAGAGACCACGCATGAGCAGGGGGAGGGGCAGAGGGAGAAAGGGAGAGAGAATCCCAAGCAGGCTCCAAGCTGCCAGTGCAGAGCCCAGCATGGGGCTCAGTCCCACAAACCGTGAGATCGTGACCTGAGCCAAGACCAAGAGTTGGACATTCAACGGACTGAGCCACCCCGGCGCCCCTGAGTTATACAGTTTAAATGGATGAATTGAAACATGAATTATATCTCCGTAAAGGTGTTTAAAAAATAAAAATTTCCCATTTATGGTTCCACTTGGACGTTTCCACTTCGTCTTTAAGAAGCAAAAACCTGGGTGCCTGGGTGGCTCAGTCGGTTGGGCGGCCGACTTCGGCTCAGGTCATGATCTCACGGTCTGTGAGTTCGAGCCCCGCGTCGGGCTCTGTGCTGACAGCTCAGAGCCTGGAGCCTGCTTCCGATTCTGTGTGTCTCTCTCTCTCTCTCTGCCCTCCCCCTGCTCATACTCTGTCTCTATGTCTCTCAAAAATAAATAAACATTAAAAAAAAAAAAGAAGAAGAAGCAAAAACCTGAGTGGATGGAGAACTCAACTCTTCTAGGGTCTGCGGGGGAGGGGAGGACACAGGACAGACCTCTGCCCCAAGACTGGAGATGCGTGAACACAGAGCAGAGACTCCGCACACCAGCGCTGGGGGCTGGGAGGAGGGGTGGGAAAACCGGACCGGCGATCGGAGACTCGCTGGAGGCTCAGGCGGACGAGTCGGAGATTAAAAGCTACACATCCAGTCCTAGAGGCTCCCACAATGCTGTGCGTTTTGCCACCGGGAGTTCGACCAGGTTCCCGCACTGAATGAAAAGAAACCCCCTTCTGCTTCCTTCCAGCAGGGGGGGGAGGAGCCGTCCCGAGATACCCCAGAGCACTCACTGTCTTCTCCTTCACGAGGTCTTGAGGTCTCCCTGGTGGGAAACGAGTTAACCAGAGCCTCACCCGCTGGGGTGTCACCAGAGCCTAACCCACCCGGCGGAAGGGAAACCCCCAACTCCAGCCCCAGGAGCCATCCTGTCCCACCTGAGGTGGAGAATAAAACTGAGAAACACGTGTGAGGGTCACAGCCCAGAGGCACGGCTCCCTGAGACACTGAGACCCCAGCTACAGAACTCCCCGCACCCCACGCCTCACCCCTACGCTACCAAAGCCCTATTTACGGCAGTTCCTCCCACCCAGGGCATCCCGTCCAGCTATCGGGAATATCTTACGAGGCACACCAAAAGGCAAAAATCACAATTTGAAGAGACAAAACAGCAAAACCAGGCACGGCCGGGATGTGGGAATCGGCAGACCGGGAACTTACAACAACCCTGACTCACACGCCAAGGGCGCCACTGGAAGAAGCAGACAGTTCGCAAGAATGGATGAGCAATATGAACAGGGGTGGAAATCCTAAGGGGAAAAAAAATGCTCTCACAGAAATGAAAAGTGCCCTGATGAGTGAAATCGAGGAACGTCTGACTGAAGGAAGAGGCAGTCCATGTTCATGGATAAGAGAACAGTAACGCCAAGATGACATTTCTTCACGTGATCTCTGGATTCCTTGCGACTCCTACCCAAATCTCAGCACTTTATTTTGTCAGGAACGACAGTGACGTTAGAGTTGGCGTGGAGAGGCAGAAAACCCAGGACAGCCAACACCGTAGTGAAGGTAGAGAACGAACTTGGAGGACAGACCGCCCGCCCTCACGGCTCGCTCTAAAGCTAGAGTGGTCACGGCAGGGTGTGTTAGAGAACAGACACCCGCGGACGGAACAGAGAGCCCAGGCCGACCCTGCGAGTACAGTCCGCTGATCCCCGATGAAGGGGCAAAGGCAACGCAGGGGAGAAGAGACCATCTTTTCAGTCAGTGTGCCGGGGAACTAGAATCCACATGGAAGAAAGAAATCTAGACTGAGACCTCATGCCTTTCGCTAAAATTAATTCAAAATGGAAACAGACCAGGCACCAGGGCGGCTCAGTCAGTGAAGCATTTGACTCTTGGTTTCGGCTCAGGTCACCATCTCATGGTTCGTGAGTTCGAGCCCCGTGTCGGGCTCTGTGCTGTCACCATGGAGCCTGCTTGGGATGTGTCTTTCCCCCACCTCAAAATAAACAAACATTAAAAAAAAATGGATCGCAGACCTAAAATGCAGACTGTAAAACTCCTGAGGATAATGTGAGAGAAAATCTGGATGACCCTGGATGTGGCAGCGACTTTTCAGAGACAACACCGAAGGCACCCTCCGCGACAGAAACCACGGGTGCGCTGGCCTCCGCTAAAATGAACAGCTTCCGATCGGAGGAGACGAGCCACAGACAGGGAGAAAATAGATGCAAACGTCACCTCCGGTCAAGGACCGTCATCCGAAATCCACAACAAGCTCCTACGACTTAACCCTGAGGAAACAGACAACCGGGTAACGGATGGGCTGAGGACGGGGTCGCGGACCCCTCACCCGAGGAGACGCTCGCCTCGTACGTCATCGGGGAGAGGCCTGTTAGGACGAGACACCAGCACACACCTTT
Source organism: Paguma larvata (assembly GCA_030068075.1). Lineage (NCBI taxonomy): Eukaryota > Metazoa > Chordata > Mammalia > Carnivora > Viverridae > Paguma > Paguma larvata. The sequence goes on along the minus strand of CM057844.1, from coordinate 44,125,661 downwards.
CAAAACGGCCCAAATCTGGAACCCTGACGACGCCGGAGGCCGGCGAGGGCGTGGAGGCGCCGGCAGGAATGCAGCACGGAACGGCCTCTTCGGAAGAGTTCGATGGTTCGTACAAAACCAAACGTAGTCTCACCGCACAGTCCCGCACTCACTCTCCTTCTAGAAAACTTGCGTCCACACAAAAACCCGCCCACGGACTCTGCTGATAGCAGCTTTATTCCTAACCCGCAAAGCTTGGAAGCAGCCAAGGCGTCCTCCGGTAGGTGACGGAGGTCCGTGGTCCACCCAGACGGCGGAATATTATCCGGGGCTAAAAAGAAATGAACCGTCAAGCCAGGAAGCCGGGGAGGAGCCTGAGGCGCGTGTTCCTAAGTGGACGGCGCCCATCCGGACAGGGCACGCGCTGCAGGCTTCCAACCACGCGCCGTCTGGAAAGGGCAACCCCATGGAGACCGTAAGATGATCGGTTGGTGTCCGGGGGTTGGGGAGGAGGGATGAACGGAGGGGGCACGGAGGATTTTTAGGGCCGTGAAACTAGTCTGCGCGATACGAGGACGGTCGGTACTCACCAGTGTGCATCCGTCCAAACGCACAGGACAAGTACCACCAAGAAGGAACCCTCGTGGACACGGTGGACTTTGGGGGATTATGACGAGTCCGTGGAGGTTCAGCAGTTGTAACAAATGTTCCCCCGGTTCTGGTGGGAACGCCGGTGATGGGGGGGTGTGGGAGGGGCCGGGGGTATGAGGGACATCCCTAACCTGCCTCCCCGGCGGGCAGTGAGCCTGCGTCTGCTTTAACATGTGAAGTCCTTAAAAATAACTAACGGCCGATCGGGACCCTCGAATCCAATTTAATTTTTAGAAAGTAAATCATTCACAAACGTCCATTGACACGCAACCGGCAAGCACACCTCCATGCCTGAACGGGACAGGGCCGGGCACCCTGCCTCCCAGTAAGGACCCCCGCCCTGGGTTCCAAATGCTCCCTCTGCTCGTGAGGAACCTTGCTGCGGCACAGGTGTCTGTCCTGCCACCCCGCCCCCTGAGGCCCAAATAATGTAAGTGTCATATCGGTTTCCTGAAAATCTTAGCCGTTCACTCCTTAAAGGCTAGAGGTGCTTCTGTTTATTAATCCAACACCGACGTCATCCGGAGTCGTCAGCCATGAGCCTTGTGACTCTGGAGGAAGGGTGTGTGTGTGTGTGTGTGCATGCACCTCCGCGTGTGCAAGTGTACGTACGTGCTTTGCCGGGGAAGGGGCCGCTGCGGTCAGCGTATTCTCAAAGGAATCCTTGGCCCCAAAAGGCTTGGTTTGCGCGTAATCATCGTATAAACCCCGGGACTGGCGAGCGTCCCTCTGTGCGGGGCCAGGAGTGACAGCCTCAGCTTCGCAGACGGTTTTCTGGCCCAAGTGCTCGAGTCTGCTGGAGCACAAGAAGCTGCAGATGGACAATTCATGAAGGAATGTTCCAGAAAACTTTCTCTACAGAAACGGTCGGCCAGCCGGACTTGACCCTTGGGCCATCGTTTCCCCCAACCCAGAACGGGACAAGTTTAAATGACCTGTCTCGTCGCCCTCGTCCTTACACGTGAATCCTTCCCCTTCTGCCCGTGACCCAGGACAGTCAGTGGGGCGCCGCCCTGAAGCCAGCGTGGAAATCGGGGCGGGGGGGGGGGCGGTTTGTATACTCAGCAACTCGAGTGAAGTGTCAGCAGTATCTTCCTTTATTAGCACACGAACTTTCCAAACAGTGAACAGTCTCGAACTTAAACCTTCTACGTGTCATATGTAAGAATGCATTGGTTAGTAGCCTTGGCCGAGAAATCTCTGACTTCCCTTTTAATTCTGAGTGTTGTATACTTTCAGTTACCTCTGGGGGGGGGGCATCTCAGTGACTCGGTCGGTTAAGTGTTCTTCTTCCCGATTTCAGCTCGGTCATGATCTCGCAGTTCGGGAGACCGAGCCCCAAGTCGGGCTCTGCGCAGAGCTCGCAGCACGGAGCCTGCTTGGGATCCTCTCTCTCTCACCCTCTCTGCCCCTCCCCTGCTCACACGCTTTCTCTCTTTCAAGGTAAATAAAACATTAAAAAAATAAATAAACATTCAAGATAAATAAACCCCACGCATGGTAGATCACGAGAGAAGCTGGCAGGGCAGTAAAATTTACACGGCATATTACGAATTTTCTTAAAATTGACAACCTGTTGAATTTCCAGCTCAACATCAGGTCTCACTTGGGAGAGGAGAGGCATTCTAGAAGAACAGGTTTTGCCTTCTCGTTGAGCTCTATGATAAAAAGAATTGGGGGCTAGACCTAAACGCAATGCCCCTTTTAATTTTATTTTTAATTTTAATTTTATTTTATTTTAATTTAATTTATTTAATTTTTATTTAATTTTTATTTTAATTTAACTTTATTTTTTAAATGTTTAATGTTTGTTTATTTTTGAGAGAGAGACAGAGAGTGAGCAGGGGAGGGGCAGAGAGAGAGGGAGACACAGAATCTGCAGCAGGCTCCAGGCTCCGAGCCGTCAGCACAGACGCGGGGCTCCGACTCTCGAACCGTGAGATCATGACCAGAATTGAAGTCAGACGCTCAACCTACTGAGCCCCCTGGGGGCCCCTAAAGGCCACCTTTTTTGTACAAGAATCTACCAGGCACACGCTACCCCGTTTTCCAGCGCCTGGGTCTTTAACTGTGGGATTTCAAACGACATTCGGTCGGTGGTGCTGACTTCCGCGTGCTCCGTGTTCTCTCGCCGACAGAATAACATGCAGAGACACTCCGTGAAGTGTGACGTGGGGCAAGGAAAGCTGGCTGCCTCGGAAAATTCGAGAACGAGGAGGAGAAAGTCAGCCGCCCTGAAAGAGGAAGGAAAGGAAGACGGTAACTCATTTTTAACTGGGTTTTAATTTGAGAGTGATTTCCTGTCTTACCACCTCCCGGGGTGCTGAGCATTACCGGGCAGGGGCCTCACCCAGAAACCCTAGAGCCGGTTCCGGAAAGGTCCTGGGCCGGGCTCTGCTACTGCTTCCTGCCACCTCGAGCAGGCTTCGAACTTCATTTTGCCCCGGTCGGGTCGTTGGCGCCGTGGAAGCGGTTACCTCGGGCAGGTGCAGAGAGTCCCGGGCAGGACAGTGTGGCGAGGCTGAGGGCCGCCCCCCTCTCGAAGCCGGTGGCCTGTCACCTCTGCCTGGCAGAGCTGCCGGGCGCCGTGAGCGTGTCCGGGGGCCACTGCAGCCATTGTCCACAACCCGAGAGGCTCAGCGTCACGGGCTTACTGTCTGCTAGTTCTGGGGCCCAGACGTCCCAACTCAAGGTGTCAGAGAGGTGATTCTCCTTCCGAAGGTTCTGGGGAGACGCCCTCCCGCCTCTCCCAGCTTCTGGTGGCTCCCGGGTCCCTCGGCCTCTGGCCGCGTCACTCCAGTCCCTGCCTGTGTCTTTGCACGGCCTTCCTCCCTGTTGTGTCTCTCGTCTTGTTTCTAAGGACACTTGTCGCTGGAGGGAGGGCCTGTCTGGAAAAGCCGGGATGGTCTGCTCTTGAGACCCTTCGCTTACTTACATCTTCGAAGACACAGCGTTCCGTTCACGGGTTGCTGCGGACGTATCTTTTGGGGGGGTCACAGCCTTTATCCCCCGGCTTCAGGGAGCAGACGTGGGTCCCCAGGTTCGAGCGAAATGGGCCTGTGTCCAGCCTGTCCTCTGAGAGGCTCTGGCGCAGCAGGGGACAGACTCGACTCTCCCTGCAGGTGTCCCGTTTACGTCCTCTGTCCCTTTCATACGAGGACCCTGGAACTGGGAGAGCGCGACCAGAGACCACGCAACCTTCGCAAAAACAAACGGAAAATGTTTGCATGATCCCCCTCCTTCTTAAGTCCCCTGTGTTTTGACCCCGGCCCCAACCCTGACCCTCGAGTGTCCCATGGTCGGCGGTCAGCCTTTCCCCGCTTCAGCATCTCCTGGTAAAACAGGGGTTCCTTGTTGAGTGTGAGCGTGTCCCACGCACTTAGACTTGTACTGAACGGTTACACACCGTGCTTGGAACGCAGGCAGCAGCGGGCCCAGAGTGCTGACTTGGGCTCCAAGGTCCGCTGAGGCCCCCCTCGGCGTCCCCGCATCCTCCCACGCGGGGCTAGAGCTCCAGCCCCCCTCCGGCAGGTACAGGTCCTCCCGCAGTGCTTGTGGGGCAAACTCAGAAGAGAGGGGACGGTCACAGTGTGGACATAGAAATGACATTGTCCTAAACGCCAGTTCCCGTAGTTTCCTGGAGGGGCCCCGCCGCCCCTGCTGCCCCGGGTGTGAGGCCCCCAGGTGACTCTGCCGGGAACCTGCCTCCCTGCTCCTGACTCCCCGAGCCCCTCCCTCTCCCGCCAGCCTGGCCACCCGGCTGCTCTGCTGGCCCCAAACACGCCAGTGGCCTAAGGAAAAACAAACCCCCGAGAGACGCTCACCCCACCCGGTCCTTGAACCTCCCGTCACGTTCACCGAGGACTCGATCCCGCCCCTTCCGGGTCCCTCCATCTGGCTCCTGCCCCAGCACAGCACCGATGTCACCAGGGCCTTCCCGTCACCACGTTCCGCTGGCCCCTCCCTGCTTTGCAGCCGTAGCACCCCCGACTGGTCACCCTCTTGGCCCTCTCCTCCCCTCTTGCTTGCTCAACAGGCATCCATCCTTCTAGAATATTCCTTAGCTTCTCCAGCCACCTCGGCTTCTCCTCTCCTCCTGCCGACAGTTTTCCTCACCTGGAGTCCACACCTGCGCCCTCGTCCACACCTGCATACGTGACCCTCCCCCTCCCCCTGGCAGGTCACTGGTGAGCTGGGACTGTAGCCCCCGTGGAGCCTCCAGAGGCTGGGAGCGAATATTCCGCCGTCTCGTGAGCGTCCCCTCTCTGCTGTCTCAAACCCAGTTCGTCTAACACTGAAGTCTTGACGCCCTCCACTGTCCCCACCTCCCCACCCCCCAGCCACGGTCTCTCCAGCAGCCCTGATGCGAGCCCGTGTCTGAGCCGGGACACACCAGCGGCTCCCTCACCCGCTTCCCAAGCACGCCGACGTGGGACCAGGTCCACCCGTCTCCCCCAGGTCCGGGACCCTGTCTCAGCGCCTCCGCCCCCCCCCCCCGTCCTCGCTGCCCACCACCAGGACCTCTTCTTCCCTGTGCACCCAGTGCTCTGAACACTGGGGCCTCCACCCTCCGAGGCCCCCACCCTCCGAGGCAGCCAGCCGTCCAGGCCTCCCCCCATCCCAGCCAGGCCAGACCCGCCCTCTCCTTCGCCCAGAATTCCTGGCAGCTCGCCTGTGCAGCCCCAAGATCTCGGCTCCGTCCGTCTGGGACCGACCCTAAAGTGTCCACGCAGATGTGCGACTTCCTGGCTAACTAGGCACCTGCTGGCCCCCTCTGGACACCTAAGTGCGGTGTTTTCTTTTAATTACCTAGTAAACCAAGTCCTTGAAAAACCTTTGGCCGAATTCATCTGAATAAGCCTTCCCTGGAAGACCGAAGAATTGGGGATGGACTAAAGGTTTTTGGAACTGTCGCCCGTGGTCAGTGACCTGCATACGGTGGGGCCGAGTTAGAACGTAACAGCCTCGGTGCTGGCCACAGCCCCCTTGGTTGGGCGACCGTCCCTGCCAGCGTTGACCCTGAGCCTCCCGGACGCTGGCTCTGAAATCAGTGAAGGGCGGACTCAAAGGGGTGGGAGGTGGGTCCAGGCTGGTGCTCAGGCTGGTGTTTGAAACAGGAGCACCACTCGGGCCAGGTCACGGGGGGCACCTGGGAATGCTGCCTGCCCGACGCGCTCACCTTCCAGAAGGGGAGGCGCGGGAACGCCCTCACGGGTTTAAACTCTGCCGGCGATAAGACCGGGTGTGTGAAAACATTTCTCGTATTTTTTTTTAATGTTTAGTTTTGAGAGAGAGAGAGACAGAGAGAGACAGAGACAGAGCACGAGCGGGGGAGGGGCAGAGAGAGAGAGGGAGACACAGAATCGGAAGCAGGCTCCAGGCTCCGAGCTGTCAGCACAGAGCCCGACGTGGGGCTCGACTCATGAACGGTGAGATCGTGACCTGAGCCGCCCAGGCGCCCCTCATATTTTGGACAGTCAGCTGTCGTACCCTAAGCAAAGCATGAATCGGAACAAGTAACCAGCTTGTGTTAGCAAAAAATACGACTTCATCTGCACATCGAGGGTTTTGAACCTGTGTCGCCCGATTGTGGCCTGGCTTCTGTCCGCTGAGCCAGCGGGTCGGCTGTAGGTGGCCTGGCTGCTCGGGGTGGGTCTTTACAAGCGGCGGCTCCTTCGCATTCGTAAGAACTGGGTTTTAGTGCTCTCCCCGCTCTTCCTCCCGCCCCCCCAAAACCACGAGCAAACGCATCTCCAAACGACCTTGAACCGACAGGAGGTGAAGCTCTGGTGAGTGGGGGCTCTGTCTGCTGCTCCGTGCGTGTTCTCGGGAAGTAATTCGGGAAATGGGGAGCGTGATGAAAATGCTTGGATTTACAGCGATCGTCTATTTTTAAGCGCCCGATGTCGGGCTGACTATGAGCTGCAGGAGGGTGGGCGGCACGGGCACGGATCTGGGCGCCGCGCACAGTGCCCGCGCTCGCTGGCGGTCGGGACGAGTGCCCTGTGGGCTGCGGCTTTTTTTTTTCCTTTTGACGGTGTCATTCCACGGGCACGGGGGACAAGACGGGTGAGGGGCTCAGCCGCTCTCCGGGTCTGTAGGATCTGCATTCAGCGTAAAGCGGGACTCGCGTTGGCCCAGGCGGTTCTGCTTCCCAACAGACGGTGGGCGACGCCCACAGACAGTTTCGGTCGCCCCCAAATGAGGAGGCACATTCTTCTGGCATCCCGCGGGAAGAGGCTGGTGTGTCCCCAAACACTGTCCAGCGCACAGGGCAGCCCCCAAGTGCAGAATCTATCCAGCCCTAAAAGCGTAGAGGGCCGAGGTTCCGACACCCCAGACGGCACGGACACAGGTCCCGTCGGAATACTCGTTCTGGCCTATAAGTGGCAAAAATCATTTTCCGAAAGGCTGGCTCCGTACAGTTCAAAGGGTTGCTTCCGAGATGTAAAGGCACTAATTTCTTTTTTAACTTCATTTTAAATTTGCCAAAATTCTGCCTTTCCCCCCCAAGAGGACGCCGGGAAGGAGGTCCCTGCCGCGAGCGCGGAGCAGTACTGCAGGAGAGATGGTTCCCGTCCGTCACGGAGGCGTCACGGCGGCCGGAGACTCGGGCCCGGACGGAGACCTGAGCTGTGAGATGATCTTCCAGATGATGGACAAGTGACGGAGGCCGCGGCCGGCGTCCCCAGCGGCTGGCGCCTCAGCAAGTCGGCCTTTGCAGCAGCTTCTTTGAGACAAGTTCCCGACAATGGGTGGTCTCCATTTTTCCAAAGTTCGAGATTAGTGCCCAGAATTACTTGCCTGTTTTGTTTTTTGTTTTTTGTTTTTTTTTTGACTGGATATTTCAAAGCAAAAAACATTGCAGGTGTTTTATAAAAGGCCCGCATCTTGACTTGGGGGATAAACCTCAAACCTATGAATTCTTTCACTAGATCTGGGCAGTGATTTGGGGCGGTAATAGTTTCTGCTTAGTAACTTAGTACTTAGACTCTTTAGTGGTTCGGCAAACAGCCAAAGCTAGGGTACTTTCACCGTTATATTTCTTTTTTTTTTTTTTAAGTTTTTATTTATTTTTGAGAGAGAGAGACAGAGTGAGTTGGGGAGGGGCAGAGAGAGAGGGAGACACAGAATCCGAAGCAGGCTCCAGGCTCTGAGCTGTCGGCACAGAGCCCGATGCGGGGCTTGAACTCACGAACCATGAGATCGTGACCTGGGCCGAAGTCAGATGCTTAATCGACTGAGCCACCCGGGTGCCCCTCACCATTATATTTCTAAATCTAAAAAACTAATTTTATATCATCTTTTAAAATATAAATGAATTTTCCATAAAATCTAAAGGCACTGTAATGCTTTGAATTTGTCCTAAATTCAGCAAGAAAGATCTTAATATTTAAAAAATAACTGAGTAGAAAACAGAAACCTATAGATTAGAAAATAACGCGTAATTATTTTAGTTTGGCGTCTGAGCAGGGTTCAGTTTTAGAGTTTGTATTCTTCCTAAATTACTGTTTTCTGGCAGGTATGAAATTTCTGTCCACTGTCACTCCCTCGTGTATCCACCCGTCACCCTTTTTGTTTCGCTAAAACTACTTAGTTTATACTTTTTTTTTAATTTTCTTTTAACGTTTATTTATTTTTGAGAGACATAGAGACAGAGCATGAGCAGGGGAAGGGCAGAGAGAGAGGGAGACACAGAATCCGAAGCAGGCTCCAGGCTCTGAGCCGTCAGCACAGAGCCCGACGTAGGGCTCGAACTCACAGACCGTGAGATCATGACCTGAGCCGAAGTCGGCCGCTTAACCGACTGAGCCACCCAGGTGCCCCACGTTTATACTTTTTTAAGTGATGAGCAGAGTGAGAAGAAAACATGATGAAATGTGTGCTCGGAGAGAGTTCGTACCGTGCGCGCCTGTGACGGGGGGAGGGTTTCTCTTCTGACCGTTGAAGAGGCTTTTCCCAACTTCGAGCGTGACGTGAAATGCCTCTTTGGTACCTAACAGCAACTGACACCCACCTTTAGAATGATACATTTTTCATCCTTTTCGTCTTTGCAGCTGCTTTTGCTCTGAACTTCTCCCCTTTAGTTTAACATCATTCATATAGGCCCCAAATTCCTTTTTTTTTTTTTTGGCTTCATTGAGATATACTTGGCAAATAACATTGGGAGATACTAAAAGTGTGCACTGTGATGACTTGATACCCAGGTACGTGGTGTAAGCAGCTCCTCCCATCTGGTTAAGGAAGTTGAAATTCTTAAAGTCCCGGTCCGCTCCTCTGAGTCCAGAGCCCTGGGTCACGTGACCGGGGAAGCACTCTTCCAGCCGGAAGGGCGTCATCGTCTTTTCCCGACACCAGAAGAGTTGAGGTCCCATCACAAGGCTTCAATCCTGCGGTCTCTGGCATGCCGTCACTGGGACCGTTTGAGCTCTTGTAACATTTCTTTCTTTGTGGTTTAAGGTGTTGTGCGTAACTCAATAAAGCGAAATGACTCAAAATCGCTGTCTTTGTTTCCTGTGAATGGCGGGTCTTAAAAATGGCCTCCATGCCTGGTGAGGACGCGGGGAAGAGGGAGCCTTGTGCGCTGCCGGCGGGAGTGCAGCCCGGGGCGGCCGCTGTGGAGGATGGTGTGGAGGCCGCTCGACAAATTAAAAACAGAAATATCAGTGGCGCCCGGGGGGCTCCGTCGGTTAAGTGCCCGACTCTTGGTTTTGGCTCGAGTCATGATCTCACAGCTGCAGGGGACTGGGCCCTGTGTCGGGCTCTGCGCCGATAGCGTGGAGCCTGCTTGGGATTCCCTCTCTCTCTCTCTCTCTCTCTCTCTCTCTCTGTGTCTCTCTCCCCCCACTTCCTATGCATGCTCTCTCTCTCTCAAAATAAGTAAGTGGTTAAAAACTGGCTAAGAGAGTAAATTCTTGTTATATATTTGACTACAATTAAATTCTTTTGATATAAAAGAACCCAAGAAACCTGTTTGAAAGTGCGACAACCGTGTGTTTCTAAACCCCGTCAGAAACTCTCCAGCAGCCTCTTGTAGGTAATTCCCAGTGTCTTGCGTGCATCACACCTCTCTCGAAACGATAAAATCAACATTTAAGAAAATAGAATTACCCTGTGAGCCAGTACCTTGGCTATATACCCAAAAGGATTGCAAGTGGGGCCTCAAAGAGATACTTGTATATCCTCGTCCGCAGCACCGTTACTCGCGATAGCCAAAAGACGGAACCACACTAAATGCCCGTCAGTGGAGGAACAGGTACAGAAAATGCACTCTCTCCACACGGTGGAATATAATTCAGCCTTAAGAAGGAAGGAAACTTTAACCCGGGCTACAGCGTGGACCAGACTTGAGGATAGGTGCTCCGTGGGATGAGCCAGACACAAAGGGCAAATACCCTTGAGTGTGGTTCTTCGAGTCACCCGTTCATAGAGACAGAAAGCAGAACGGTGGGGACCAGGGGTTGGGGGGAGGGGATGGGGGAGCCGGCGTTTAGCGGCACAGAGTTTCCGTTTTGCAAGGCCACGGTCGGAGCTCTGGGGACTGGACGCACCACAGTGTAACCCTACTCGACGCTCCTGAGCTGCGCACTTAAGCTGGTATGCAAGACGGTTTGCTGTGAGCCGGCTGCGTTTCAGGGACGAGAGACGCAGGAACCCCTTCCATGCTGTTCTGGCCTTCTCGGCCCCCTCCACACACTTGAAAATGGCTAAGACTAAGAACAAACTGAGGGGGGGGATGTGGGGGGGGGAGTGGGTGACGGGCACCGAGGAGGGCACTTGTTGGGATGAGCACCGGGTGTTGTATGGAAACCAATTTGACGATAAATTCAAAAATCAATAAATAAACTTTAAAAAATGTTAAAAAAAAAAAATGGTTAAGAGGGGCGCCTGGGCGGCTCAGTCAGCTAAACGTCTGACTCTTGATTTCGGCTCAGGTCCTGATCTCGCGGTTTGTGGGCTCGAGCCCCGCGTCGGGCTCTGCGCTGGTGGTGTGGAGCCTGCTTGGGATTCTCTCTCTCTCCCCCCGCCCCTCCCCATGCATGCGCTCGCCCTCTCTCTCTCTCCCACTCTCTCAAGATAAATAAATTCTTGAAAAAAATGGTTAAGAGAGTAAATGTCTTATTGTGTATTTTACTACAATTAAATTGTTTTGCTGTAAAGAGAGCTCAAGCACCCTGTTGGAAAGCGCAAGCCCGGCGTGTGTCCGAGCCCCACCGACAGCCCCGCAGCCGTCCTGCGTCGGGATGTGCCTACTTTGCCCGCATCACACGTGGACGAGATCTGACGCGGATCTAATTCAGACGCTCGGCTTTGATTCAGAGATGGGCCCGGACTCCCACCGGACACCCGGATGGGGGGGGACGCTCACGCGCTCCTCGAGGGCGTGATTAGTGCATCGGGTTTCCGTGACAGGAGCAAGGACAGTCGTCCCCACAAGAGGGCAGGCCCGGCCTGCTTTTCCAGCAGGGGGCCAGGCTCCCGCGGCTACTGGAGGCTGATAAGCAGCCCCAGGAATAAGGAAGTCCCAGAGGTTGGTTCGTTCGTTCCGTTGTGTTCGGCGCCGGAGGGTGAACCGAAGTGGCCTGTGCGCACGAGAAGCAGGCGGGTTCCTTGCACTTGACGTCGCTAAGAAGGGGCCTCCGCAGAGCCTGCGCGTGAGGACTCTCTCCTCGGCTCTGCATTTTCCAGTGCTTTTAAAATGGTTTTGGGGACGCCGGGGTGGCTCCGTCAGTTGAGCGTCCAACTTCGGCTCAGGTCATCATCTCGAGTCCCGCGTCGGGCTCTGTGCTGACCGCCCGGAGCCTGGAACCTGCTTCGGATTCTGCGTCTCCCTCTCTCTCTCTCTCTCCCCCCCCACCCCACCCCACCCCCGCTCTCGCTCACTCTCACAAACCAAATAAATAAACTTTAACAAAGAAAAATGAAAGAACCCGGGTTTGAGATCCGGCGGGAAACCACCCGGAGTGTGTGCCTCTTGCGCGATTCAGCGCCTCTGTGCGGAGGGCAGGGGTCTGGGCCACCCCACGGCGTGACCACAGCTGTACGGTGTAGAGGATGCGTCTCCAACAAACCCGAGGCCTGACAGGTGCCCCTATGGTTCGAGGCGAGTCACTGAACGAGTCGGGGAGGGAGGGGTCAGTCCCGATGGCACAGAAGCAGTTGATACGATAAAGTTCCTGCCTTTCGAAAACGGCGAGAAATCCCTCTTTTCCAGAGGTTCTTCCCGCTGGAAACGTGGGCGCGTTCCCGTAACCACTGAGAACCTCGCCGAGCCGCCCCCGTGGATGTATTCTTCGAGACAGTCCCCCCTCTCCCCCCACCATGGGCTGCGGGCTATTAAACATGCTGCTGCTGGCGAGGGGTGCCTGGGTGGCTCAGTCAGTTAAGTGTCCGACTTTGGCTCGGGTCATGATCTCACAGTTCGTGAGTTCGAGCCCTGCATCGGGTTCTGTGCTGCCGGCTCAGAGCCTGGAGCCTGCTTCCAATTCTGTGTCTCCCTCTCTCTCTACCCCTTCCCAGCTCATGATCTGTCTCTCTCTGTCTCTCAAAAATAAATAAATATTAGAAAAAAATTAAAACAGCCATGTCGTCAGTTAAATAATTTGTCGCAAGCAGGGAAAAAAAGTTTCATTACCCAGGCAGGCCGGGGGGTGCTGCTGGTAGGGGAGGGTTGGAATCCAGCTGTCCCCACACCGGGAGGTCAAAGACCGGTTTTAAATGAAATCCGGAACACAGGTGCGTGTGCTGTCCCGGCCAACAGAGCGTCGCGAAGCCAGCTTACGGGGCTGACGCCGGCTCCTTTAAAGAGCTAGTATGTGGGGGTCCCCCGCCCCAGGGGGCTCAGTCAGTGAAGTGTCTGACTTCGGCTCAGGTCAGGATCTCACAGTTTGTGAGTTCGAGCCCCGCGTTGGAGCCCCCTCCCCTGCTGCTGCTTGCCCTCTCTCAAAATAATCAAGTAAACTTAAAAAAAAAAAAAGCTAGTATCTGAAAGTAGGAGGCTTTGGGAGGAGGAGCAAACCCGACCTCACTGACGGCTGTGTCCCACTTAGCAGGGAGACCCCCGGGACGTTTCCCCCCCGGGCGAACACCGGCCACCGCCGGGTCAGCCCCGCACGACCTCCCCCAGGAGTGGCCGCGACGGCTGACCTCGCTCTTTTCCGACTCTGCGAGCCTGGGTTTGAGAACGCGATCCCGGGAAACGTCGACACGCAGGACCCCGTGAACGAACGAGCCGGTGTTCTACTGGACTGCTGAACGTCCCGTCCCTCGGAAGCGCCGAATCTGAACGCGAGCAATTTCTTAAGGGACCGAGAAGAGCCATCTCATGCACGAGCTGCCGGGCTGCAGCCTAGTATGTGGCCAGGAGGAGGTGGGACATGGGGCGGGGCGGGGTCTGCGGGGGTCGGCGGGGAGAGGGAGGAGTGGCTGGAGGCGCCGTCGGGCAGCAGGGACAGGGGGAGACCCGGCCTGCAGCAGGAGCCAGCAGGTGGCACCTCCACCTGTGTCTCCGGGGGCTGCCCGGTCCCCGGGGGCGCTTCCTGCTCCGGCGGCAGCGGGGCCGGGCACCCGGGTCCTGCTCAGAGCAGCGCCACCTGGCACTTGGATGCGTCCTTGGCGCCGTGCCCGTCACCTGCTCACTCCATCTGCCTCGGCCAGCGGGGCTCCTCCCGGAGTGTGGCTCTGTGGCCGGCTGGCCACACAACACGCCTGACCTCCAGCTGATCCCATCACCTGGGGGCGGGGAAGGTTCTAGCTCCTTCCAGGCCCTCGATCACGGTGGTTCGGAAATCTCCTGGCACTGGGATTACCCAGGGAGCTTGTGAAACCTACAGACTGCCGGAGCGGGGCCCCCCGCAGGCCCACGGAATCAGAATCTTGGGGACTGACACCCGAGAATCAGCATTCCGTAGCCAGTTTGGGGACAAAGCCAGCTCTGGGGCCCTGCGGAGCCGGAGGGACCTGCCCTCCAGGCCGGGTTTCCACAGATGCTGCAAAAACGGAAGATGCTTTCGGTAGCCAGGCCCGACGCATGTCCTTCTAGGTGGTTCTGCCCAAAGAGAACGACTCAGCGTCTCTCTGGGGGCCTACCAACTGGTTTTCGTTCCAGAAGGAATGGAAGAAGGCAGGGCTCGGGGAGTGACACGTGACCCGTGCTGTGGAAACTGCCGGGCCTCCTCCATGGTTTGGCCCTGAGATCACGCACCCAGGTGACCTGCCGGCGAAAGGGACAACGGTTTTACAGCGACAAAGCGTACGCCATGGGAAGGGGAAGGAGGTGGCCGGAAGACTCGGGATCTGCTGTCAGCACAGGACTTACTCCTCCAGGCTGACAGGACACGTGTCACCATGCAGAGCACGGACGAGTCCGACCGCTGGAAACGCGTACGTCGGACCCGGCCGGGTTTTTGTCCCGTGTCGGGGCGGCGTTCTACTGCGAGCAACACAGGCCCGTGTCAGAATAAGGACAGCTGTCTCTTCTTAAAAACTAGTCCTACCTTTTATTTCGACAGGAAGGGTGACCGCAGCACGGATGGATGGATGTCTACCAGCAGATACTTGTTCATTGTTTTTGAGAGTTTTTGTTTAAAAAATAAAAAAATCCACAAAGAGTCGGAACCTGGTCCTGGGAGGGAGAGGCCTCCGAATGTTGGCCAAATGGAAAGCAGTTTGCTGTCACGTTTTGTCGAAGCGAAATGGACACCAGAATTCTTCGTGCTGTTTTCCGAGAACGCTTTTTTTTTTTCTTTTTCTTGCATATTTTTAACTTTTTTGGAAATGCGACTTACATACAGTATAATTCCCTCCCCCCCTTTGTGTACGATTCTGTGAGTTTGGACAAACAAACGGTCATGTAACCGGTCACCACGGCCGAGACTCAGACCGTCGCCCGTCTCTCCCCAGGTTCCATCTGGCTCTGTAGCCCGCCGCTACTCTGCACCTGCGTCGAGCAAAACCACCGCTTTCTTTATGTCCCTGGAGTCGCCATTTCCAACGCGTCACGGAGCTGGCATCTGCGCTCTGTATTTGGGCCCAGCTTCTCGTAGTCAACAGTGTGACTCTGCTGTCGTGTGGGCCACTTGCTCCTGCTCTCATTTCCGAGTTCGTGGACCGTTGTACGGTACTCTGCAGTTTGCTTTTCCATTCGCCAGCTCAAGGACTTGCGAGTTGATTCCGGTTTGGGAAGATACGAAGGAAGCCATTATAAACATTTGTGCACAGACACGTGCTTTCATTTCTCTCGAGGAGAGAATGCTGAGTCACAAGGCGGATGAATGTCTCACTTTATAAGCAACTGCCAAGGGGTGCCCAGGCGGCTCAGTCGGTTGACTGTCCGACTTCCACTCAGGTCATGATCTCTCGATTCATGAGTTCGAGCCCCACGGCGGGCTCGCTGCTGTCAGAAGCAGAGCCCGCTTTGAATTCTGTGTCCCCCTCTCTCTCTGCCCTTCCCTTGCTCACACACTCTCTCTCTCTCTCAAAAATAAATATTAAAAAAAAAAGTACCAGCAACTGCCGAACTGTTTCCCAAAGTGGGGGAATGAGCATTCCAGCAGCCCCCCATCCTCACCATCACTTGGTTTCGCGACGGCGTGTCCTGCTTATAGCCATCCTACTCGCTACGTAGCGACACCTCCTGGCGGTCTTGAGTAATAACTAGCAATTTGGAAAATGGTCCCACAGGCTCCCCGTCTCCTGCCTTTCTTCGCTACTAAAATGTCTGGTCGCATCTTTCAAGACTCTTTTACAACTGGGATGTCGCGGAGAGTTATTTCTAGCCTCTGGACACAAGTTCTCTACCGGACACACGTTTGACAGGTATTTTCTCAGAGTTTGTATCTTGCCTTTTCATTCTCTTAACGGTTTTCCCCAAAGAGATGATTTTTTTTTTTTTAATTTTCACAAAATCGAGTTGATTTTGTTTTCGGTGAACCCTTCTGTTAGTGTCCTATATGTGAGAAATCTTGGCATAACTCAGGGTCACGGGATGCTTTCCCAGGTTTGCCTCTAGAAGTTTTGTTAGTTTCTGCTTTGGGTTTAAGTCCGCGATCCGTTCGAAGGCAGATCTTGTTTATGATGCAAGGTGCGGATGGAGGTTCGTGTCTTCGCCGGGGATGACTAGTTGTTCCTGAGCCGTTTATCGAAAAAAACTATCCTTTGTCTATTAAAGTCCCCTTGCAGCTGTGCTGAAAGCAAATCGGCCACACATGCGGGGATCTATTTCTGGACTCCGTTCCGCTCCTCCGGTCCAGCCTTTCATCAGCGCCAGGCTGCCTCAACTCCTGTGACGGGACGGTAATGTCGAAACAGAACACGTGAGTCCTTCAACACGGTTCTTCTTTCCTGGCGTTGTTTCAGTCATTTGAGATCGTTTGCCTTTCCCAACAAACTTTCAAATACACCTGTTCATTTGTACAAGAAAATGTTGCTGAGACTTTGTTGGGGGGGGGATAGAGTTATAGATCCTTCTGGAAAGAATTTAGCATTTTAACAATACAGTCTTTCAATCCATGAACACGGTATACCTCTCCATGTAGTCAGGTCTTTGATTTCGCTCATCACTGTTTGTCGTTTTCAGTGTATAGAACTGGCACAGATGTTGGATATATACCAGAGTTTTTCACAGTTTGTTTTGGTTTGGTTTGTTTTTCGGCACTACTGTAAATTGTGCTGTTGCTAAAATTTTGATTTCATACTGTTTATTGAGAGCATAGTTGAGTTTTGTATCTTGACCTTGTATCCCGCAGTCTTGCTAAACTCACTTATGATCCGTTCTGGGAGTTTGTAGGTTCCTTTGTGTTTTGTATACAGACAGTCACGCCATCTGCAACAGAGACGATTTTATGTTTCCCTCTCCAGTCTGTCTCTATTTTTATTTTCTTGCCATATTACACTCTCTCGGATCTCCAGTGTGATACTGAACAGGAGTGGTAAGAATAGATCTCTTCACCTTGTTCCCAATTTAGGGGAAGAATATTGAGTTTCTTTGCCATTAAGTAGGATGTTACCTATAAGTTTTTTGTAAATGCCCTTTATCGGGGTGAGGCCATTTCTTTCTGTTACCAGTTTGCTGAGAATTCATCATGCATGAGTGTCAACTTTTGTCAAATGTTTTTTCTGCATCAATTAAGATGATTATTTGCTTTTTCTATATCTGCTGATGTGATGGATTATGTTGGCTGAATTTCGAATGTTGAATCAGCCTCGCCTTTGGGATAAACCTTCCTTGGTTGTGACGTATTATCCCTTTTATATTTTGCCAGAATCGATTTGATAATATTTTGTCGAGCATTTTTTTTTATTTTGGTTCATAAGCAATACTGGTCTTTAGTTCTCTCTTCTTCTGATCTAGTATTGGGTATTAGGATAATGCCAGCCTTATCAAATGAATTAAGAAACGTTCTCTCCTTTCCTGTTTTCTAGAAAAGTTTGTGTAGAATTAGGATTATTTCTTCCTTGAATGGTGGTATTTACCAGTGAAGGCACCTGGTCTGGAGTTCTCTTTATTAGAAAGTTGTAGGGGCGCCGGGGGGGCTCAGTCGGTTAAGCCTCTGACTTCGGCTCAGGTCATGATCTCACGGTCTGTGAGTTCGAGCCCCGCATCGGGCTCTGTGCTGACAGCTCGGAGCCTGGACCCTGCTTTGGATTCTGTGTCTCTCTCTCTCTCTGCCCC
This sequence comes from Paguma larvata, assembly GCA_030068075.1. Taxonomy (NCBI): domain Eukaryota; kingdom Metazoa; phylum Chordata; class Mammalia; order Carnivora; family Viverridae; genus Paguma; species Paguma larvata. The sequence goes on along the minus strand of CM057844.1, from coordinate 44,108,359 downwards.
TCCCCTGTATGCGCTGTCTCTCTCTCTCTTTCTCTCTCTCAAAAATAAATAAATATTTTAAAAATTTTTTAAAGAAACTCGTAACTGTGAATTGCATTTCTTTGAGAACTGTGAGATTATGGTTATCTTTCCTTTTCTTTTTTTTCCTACCCATCCCCCCACCTAGCTCCCCTCTGGCAACCACCGGTCTGTTCTCTGTATTTAAGCGTCTTTTTTGTCTCTTTTTTTTTCTTCGTTCATTTGTTTGGTTTCTTAAATTCCACAGATGAGCAGAGTCGTATGGTCTTTGTCTTTCCATGTCTGACTTATTTCACTCAGCATTCTACCCTCCGGGTCCATCCACGTTGTTGCAAATGGCAAGACTTCATTCCTTTCTATCTTTGGAGGAGGAACTCTTCTTTCTCGAGCGGGCTTTGGTCGCTCACGACTTTCCGGCGTTTGCCCATTTCATCTCAGTTATCAAATTCGGGGGAATAAAGTTGCTTGCGATGTTCCTTTAGTATGTTTCTCACGTCTGTAGAGGCGACAGCAGTTCCTTCTTTCACGGCTAACACTGCTAATTTCGTCTGCTCCCTCTCGGTCGCGGTCAGTCCAGCTAGGCGTTTTCCAATCTGGTTGATCTTTTCAAATGGCCAGCTTTTTCTTTCATTCGTTTTCTTTCTCATTTTCCTGATTTTAATTTCATTGATTTCTGCGCTTATCTTTATCATTGCATTCCTGCAGGTTCCATTTGCCGTTCTCCTAAGGGAGAAGCCTGGGTGATTCGTTCGAGACCATTTTCGTCTTCCAACACTCGCTGGTAGAAAATTCCCTCCCGGCTCTGCTTTATTTGCATTTTATAAATCTGGAGACGTTGTATTTTTATCTTCCGTCGGTTCAAAATAATTTCTACTTTCCCTCGAGACTCCCACTTGGACCCATGGCTTATTTAGAAGTATGTTAAACTTTCAAACATTTGGGAATTTCCCAGACGCCCCTCTGTTAGTGATTTCCAGATTTATTGCATTATGGTCAATGGACTGTGTCCGATACCATTTCTCTGAAATTCGTCAGGCTTTGTTTTATCGGCCAGGGTAAGGTCTACCTTGGAGAATGCTCCACGGGCCCCTGAGAAAAACGCGTATCTATGGGCGGATGTTCTAAAATGTCAGGTCAAGTTGCCAGAGTCGCCCAAGTCTTTTATATCCTTACTGATTTTCTGTCTTTTTGTTCTTTCAGCAGCTTAGAGAGGAGAGCGTTGAGGCCTTCAACTCTCACTGTGGATTTGTCTATTTGTCCCATGGGGATTTTTTTTTTAAGCTTATTTATTTATTTTCAGAGAGACGGAGATAGCGTGAGCAGGGGAGGTACAAAGAGAGAGAGAGAGAGAGAGAGAGAGAGAATCCCAAGCAGGCTCCACACTGCCAACGTGGAGCCCCACGCAGGGCTCGAATCTACGAAACCGCAAGATCATGACCTGAGCCGAAACCGAGAGTTGGACACGTAACCGACTGAGCCACCCAGGCGCCCCTATCCTTCCGGCTTTCGCTGCATGAAAGTTGAGAGGCATGCCCACCTCAACTTGGGTCTCCGTGTTTCTGAGTGTTGTGTCCGTGCACTTGCTAAAGTTGCCTCGCCAAGTTGCAAGCTGCTAAGACATGAGTGCTTGAAACAGAGGCCTAGAACATTATGGCCACTGGGAGGGGCGGACTCTCCTTCACTGCTGCCAGGGGCGTTTGGGGCCAGCCTCCGGCGTGGGGGAGGGCACGGCATAAAAAGAACCGATTCTAAGCCGGGGCTCAGAATCCGCAGTGGCTGTGCTCCGGTCCTTACCCCATCCCAGCTGACCTCTGGCAAAGCCTTCGGCTTCTTGGACCCCCATTTCCTCGGGTCAATCAACACGCATAAATGGAAAGCCTCTACTGGACGCCGGGAAAACCAAATGAGATAAGGCGTAGTTCTTGCCCTAAAGATGCTTATACCCATTCCTTCCTTTTCTTTTTTTTTAAGTTTATTTATTTTGAGAGAAAGAGAGAGAGCACAAGTGGGGAAGGGACAGAGAGAGAGGGCGAGAGACAGAATCCCAAGCAGGCTCCGCACTGTCAGCACAGAGCCCTAGGCGAGACTCGAACCTACAAACTGCGAGATCATGACCTGAGCTGAAGGAGGATGCTCCACGGACTGAGCCCCCCAGGCGCCCCAAGGCACTCTCTCCTTCCTGTCACTGGTGGTTGTTGAAGAACAGCCGGGCGCCCCCTGCCTGTGTTATCCTGCCTCCTCCCTGCTGATAGACCTTTTAACAACCGCTTTGGGTGGGAGAACCCTGCTGGCGGTCTTTGCCCAGATTCCACCGGGTAAGTACCCCCTCCGTGGCAGGTTCCAAGCTACCAGCGCGACTCCCTGGGGGCGCGGCTGAGAGGAGACCCCCAGGCGTACACCGTCATCCGGCCTTTCCAGTGTACAGAGACCACAGACGTAAGCAACTCCAAGCGGATGGATACTAGGAAAGTGTAGCAAAAATAAGCAGCGAGTGATAAGTTCTGAGCATTTTATTACCGTTGCTTTTAATATAATGCATTGAACTAGAAGCTTCTATTATTTGATTTGAATACCGGCCACAGACACCAACCGATATGCAAAACCGCTGATAATACAGCCATCAGCGGGGCGGGTTCAGAGGCGCGCTGCCTCCTCCGCTCACCTCGGAGACCCAGTCCCGACTCGGACAGGCGCCCCCAACAGGGAGTGAACTGGCTCGTGGGACCGCACGGGCCACAGTAACTCCTCCGCAAACGGCCTTGGGCTTTCTGCTTTCAGCGGCCGGCCCCGGAGCGCCTGGGACCTGCCGTGCTCTGATTGGCCAGCACTGACCACGCCCCCTCCGGGGCTGGGGGTGGAGTTCGCCGCCGGGGACCGGAGCCCGGAACCTCTGAGCCCTTGGGCGCAGGGCGTCCCCTTATCGGTGAGCGGCTGTCTCCCACGCACAGCCTCGGAAGCGCCGGGTTACCTTGAACTCCCCCCGCCCTTAGAAGCAGTCAGGTTGAGGCTTTTCGGTCTTGGGATGTTTTTAAACTTTGGGGGCTCAAGGTTTTCAGATTTCGGAAATAACACAAGTCTGTTTTAACAAAGCCAACAGTATCAACGGAACAGTTACTCATCTCCGCAGCCTCCAGGGCCACCCCCCAACCCCGTCTACCCCCATCGCCGCCGTGAGCGCCCCGGCCGGGCTCTGCGTTCCAGACGCACCTGCCGTAGAGGATTTTGTGGCGCTTGGGCGGAAGTAGACTCAGACCGCACACGTGACCCTGCAGCTTTGCCTTTTTCTCACCGCGGGAGAGACATCTCCGGCTTCCCCGCCCGTCAGCAGAGAGAGCCCTGCAGACGTGAGGGCTGACTGTCGCTCAGCCCGGCAGCCGGAGGCCTCTTCATTCATCGCTCCTACTGAAGACCTCTTGAGATTTCTAAATTTGGTCAGAGCGTAGGAGGCCGAGCCGGGTGCCTGTGTGCTAAAAATACCAGCCCTGGCTGGGGTGGAGGCCGGCCCGGGTGGCGGCGCATTCAGGGGCGTCCGCAGGCACGGGGGTCTCCTCCTAAGACCCTTGGCCTTCTACGCCGACACCGGTGCCCCAGGCCACGCAGATGGCCGTGCGGCGCTGGTCCCCCGGTGCCCAGGCTGGAATAGGGAAGCCACCCAAACTGAGTTACTCCCCGCTGTGGGCATGTCACCCCCTCGCTCAATACTGCCGCTGCGGGCTTGGACCAGATCTGGCGACTGCTTTACTGATACTTATTTTCAACTCACATTTTGTTGTTGTTGTTTATTTATTTATTTCAAGAGAGGGAGACAGTCTGTGCGCCTGCGGGGAAAGGGGCAGAGAGAGAGAGAGAATCCCAAGCAGGCTCCGAACCGTCCCAACTAGAAGGCCACGCAGGCTCCCCGCCATCATCGAGAAGGCCTATGCAGGGGCTCCAACTCACGAACTGTGAGATCATGACCTGAGCCGAAATCAAGAGTCAGACGCTTAACCGACTGAGCCACACAGGCGCCCCTCAACTCACTTTTAAAAATTAAATGCTTTTTTTTTTTTAGTAGGCTCCGCATCCAACGCAGGGCTTGAACTCATGACCCTGAGATCAAGCTGAGCTCAGTCCCTGACTGAGCCACCCAGACACTCCGAATATGTTTATTTTTAAATAAAACTTCACAACACTATAGTAAATGGAAAACCAGTACCACCTGTCATAACTAGTGATTATGTATGGACAATATATATTGCGATACTAAATAATGGTATTGTTATTCACCTTTTCGAGCCTTAGTTCTGTGCCAGAAAGTGTTCTAGACTCACTGTTAACTCACTCGGGGAGTTGCAGTGGCCCCCAGGGGAGGCACCGTGTCGCCCCCTTCCTCTGTCACCCCATTTTGTACATGAGGGAAGAGACTCAGAGCCCTGAAAATAGACGTGTCGCCCTGGAAACCGAAGGCAGGGGCCACCTCGGTCACCCTGGTGCCCGTACGCGGGGCACCTCGGGCCGGACTTTGAACCTGATTTGCTTTTTGCTTTATTCATCTACTCACCAAGTGTTCGCTGAGCACCTGCCGCGGGGCCAGCTGGGGAAAGGGAGGATTGGGGTTCTGTCCTCTGTCCTCTGTCCTGAGGAGCTTGCCTGCTCCCTGGGAGGGGTGCGCCTGGGCCGGCAGGTGGCAGGTGCTTCAGGCCTGGGGGCTGGGAGGGGAGAGGGCAGTCTCCAGCCTGGGCTGGGGGCGGAGGGGGGCTGCCAAGTGAATTTCCTAAAGGTTTCAGGACGGTAGGAGATCGGTGGCGTAAGGGACGGGGAGAGGGAGAGGGGACATGGCAACCCGGGTGCACTGAAAAGATGCATTAAAGTGGGTTTCGTGTCTTCGCAGACACGCCTATTATTCACATCCTACGAGGATGTCACCTCAGTTTGCCCCGTCTGTAGAATGGAACAATGGGAGCCAGCCTCCCCGGGCAACACCCATGAGGACGAACACGCCACACGGTCTGTAAAGCAGCCTGGCGGTTCCTGCCACACGGTAAGTGCCCGAAGTGCCACTACTAATAGTGATCGTGACGATCGCTGCTTCTGGAAAGTGACTGCTTTCCCTTCACCGAAGCCGCGTCATAAAGGGCTTTGTGTTTCATGTATTTGATTTTCCAGAGTGAGTTCCGAAGTGGCACCCTCGCGGCGAGTTAAAGCTGATATTCACGTCGCTGTGTTCGTTCTCCTTCGCCTCCGCCCTGGAATCCTACCAGCATGCAAAAAAATTCACCTGTGACGTCCACACGTCCCTTTTATCTCCCTGACGCTTTATTTAGAAAGAAATGGAAATCCAAGACCATTCTTTTAAATGGAGAGCAAGCCCTTTGCTCGATGGGGGGTGTGAATTCCTCACCAAATGGCAACAGCAACCTGATAATGAGCGATATTTCTAAGTAGCACGGCTCCCAGTGTGGGGTTGCTCAATCTGATCTAGACGGCCGCACGTTCACCTTGCACAACCGGAGCCTCTCTTTGCAGAGCGGTGTGGCGTCGCACGGACATCTAGCAGGGCAACCAAGCCTCGGCTAGGAGCGGACGACTTTTGCCCCGTCTCGCCCCTCCCCCGCTGCGCTCGGTGTGGTGTCAAGGAGGAACGTGGTGCTTTGGGGAAAATTTAAAACCCGGAATTATTGTTTAATCAGGCGAGAAAAGAGAGAGCACGGGCGGAGTGAGACCGATTTGGTCTTGGATTCCCGCTGCCTCCTCCCGTCTGTAAGGGACGGTGAACCAGTTACCACTTCTGGGCTTCGGTTCCTGTCTGCCTCAGTTTCCCTCTCTGTAAGGCCACCTCTTGGATACTTGAGATTGTGCTTTTCACAGACCCTGGTACCTAGGAAGTGCTAAGCAAGTATCTCCTATTATTATTATTAATTATTATTATTATTATTATTATTATTATTATTATTATTACTGTCTGCATAGGCTGGGGGAAATCCCCCTTTTCCGCCAGGAGTTTTGAGGATCACACGGGCAGCCCCCGGACGGCATGGCCATTCAGAAGCAGGCTTAGAAGTCTGGCCAGAACTGTGCTGAGCGGGGGGAGAGCCAAAGTCAAAGCCACCTCCGAAGGACTATAAAAGGGAAACAGAATCCAAAGAAAAGAGGGTTGAAGTTGCTGCTTCTCGGAATTTTTCTTTATAGGCAGTGCGACCTGGGAGAGACCCGTGCCAGCCCCCCCATGCCCCTCCATGCACCCCGTCCCCCTGCACACACGAGGTCCAGACGGAGCCACGGCTGCTGCGGGACGCCCGCCGAACCCACGGGTGGGGTGCGAGTGGGGAGCGTTACTATTGTGCTGTCCCCGTCACAGTAATAATACTGCCGGTCCACGGGGAAGGTTCCAGGCTCTCCCCAGTCCAAGCGGCGGGCACCGATTTTCTCGTGTAATCAGCCATCCCTTGAGGGAAACGCTATCATTATTCACCTCTTGCAAGAGCGGAAAGCAAGGCACAGAGAAGTTAAGAAACATGCTCCAGGCTGCACAGCTCACGGTGGAGCCAAGATCTGAGCCCGGGCAGCAGCGCACCTGCGAAGCCCAGGCACTCGAGCCCCCGCGGCCCTCGCCTCCAGCCGCTGCCAGAGCTGCGTGCTGTTGTGGGCGCCCCACGATCCAGGCCTCAGGGAAACAACGACCCCTGGCCATTTGGTCCTTAACCTCAGACTCAGAGCCCCCCTCTGGTAGGGCCGGGCGGAGGGCGGCCACCGGAGAGGCGCTGCTTTGGGCCCAGAATTTCAGGGGGTATCGCTGGACGGGGAGGCTTGGGCCAGAAAGAGGGAGCTGGCCTCGGCGAGCCGGCTGGAGGGGCAGGACCAAGGTAGGGAGGCAGGGAGCCCCCGAGGCCGGGAATAACAAAGACCCCGGGACGTGGGGAAGTGACACTGTGGCCTGCGTCTCTGCCCCCTGGCCGCCCTGCTCACGCCTGACCTCCTCTCCGCGCTGGCCCCTTAAAACCCTCAGGCCAAAGCCAGCTGGGGGCGTCATCGCTAAGTGGCGATCCGGTTTCTGAACACGAATCCCAAGGTTGCCCCATGGACACTCGGGGACCCGTTTCCGAAGGAGGCAGCCTGTTGCCTTCCCAAGACGTCCGCGTGGACTGGGTGCTGCCCACAGCCCAGAGGAGGAGGAAAGGGAGTCTCCCCTGGAAACCTCCAGAAGGAACGCAGCCCGGCCCATGCCTTGACTTTAGCCCCTCAAGGCCCTGGGGCACCTCCTGACCTCCAGGTGGGTAAGGGGAGAAATCTGTTCGAGCCACGGGGTTTATGGTCACTTGGTACAGCAGCAAGAGGCCGCAGACGCGATTCTGACTTTATTTCCGTTAGAATGCTGATTTGCTGGCAGGGCGGGCACCGGGGCGGGCATCGTGGCGGGCATGGGGGATGGTATTGGGGCTGGTATTGGGGCGTGCACCGGGGCTGGCATCAGGGCGGGCATCATGGCGGGCATCGGGGCTGGTATTGGGGCGGGCACCGGGGCTGGCATCAGGGCGGGCACCGGGGTGGGCACGGCGCGCTAGATGCTTTGCAGTCAAAACCCGCATCTGAGACTGGCCAGGAGGAGGGGCCCCACCCGGGAAGCCCAGTCTCCCCACGCCCCGCAGGACAGGAGGCCTGGTCAGCCGGACACCAAAGGCGCACCACGCGCTCCATGCCCCCACTTCCTTTGTACATCGCGACATCCTCTGTGTCTAAACGTGAGGCGATGCCCAGGCTCTTGGAAGGATTCTGCTGAGACACTAAACGCCGCGTTATTCCACTTCGGTTATTTGAAGAGGAGCAGAAAGAGGCCCAGCAGGGCTCAGGGGCCTGTCGAAGGCCACACAGCCGATCGACTTAAAGGGAACAGCGCCGTGACGTCAAGCCCCCACGAGTCATCAGAGCGGAAACTGTGGGTTCTCCCCAGCACCTGTACTCCACTCTCCCGGTTATAATTCGAGCTGGGCAAATGACCACCCGGGATAAAGACACCTTTCCCTTGCAGTGAGGCGTGGCCATGTGACACAGAGGTGTGGAAAGTGTTCTTAAAAGGACCAGGGGCCCCCCTCCTCTGCTCCTTTCTCCTCCCCCTGGCTGGAAAGAAGATACAATGGCTGGAGCTCAGGCAACAATTTTGGAGCAAGAGGATGGGAAGTCTCCAGCTGAGAAAGTCTGAGACCCGAAACACTTTGCGAAGCCTCTCTGGCAGGGCTGTGTTCCTTCCGGAGGGTCTAGGGAAGAATCTGTTTTCTTGCCTTTCCTGGCGTCCCAAGGCCACCCAGACCCCATGACGCGTGGTCTCTTCTCCCGTCTTCAAAGCCAGGAAAGGCCGGTCTTGTCTTTCTCACCCTGACATTGACCGTCCTGCCTCTCTCTTCCACATTTAAGACCCTTATGACGACTCCAGAATAATCTCCTCTTTGGAAAGTTAGCTGATCACTGCCATCTGCTACTTTAATCCCCCTGCCATGTAAGGTGACGTATCACAGGTGACAGGGCCATTTCGGGGTGGGGGCATGACTGCCTCTCAAAGAGCAGTGATGTCTAAGTCCCACAGACACTGCGGTGAAGAAAGAAGATCCCGGACGTGAAGCAAAGGCTCAAAGCGGCCGCTGCCGGCCCCTCCCGCCCCCCCCCCGCCAACGGGCGCGAGCGGTGCTCCCCACTTTCTCGAATCTGAATCAGCTGCTGATGCTGACTCGCTGGCTGATTTCACACAGAAACTCACCGTTCTGTCTCTCCTGACTCAGTAGAAGACCCCGTCATGGGGGTGACGTTAACTGCGTGGGCCGTGGCCGCCCCGGGAGGACGGGCCACGGCTTCCCCGCAGCCCTCGCCCCCCCCACCCCCGCTCTCGCGGGCACCCGCGCTGCTGCCTCTGGTCCCTGCCGCCCCCCCCGCCCCCCGCAGGGAACGCGGTTTGTAACGTTTACTGAAAAGCCTCTCGGTGCGCAGAAGACACCGGGAATGTTGCCCGTGTTCGAGAAGATGCGCGGACGCGGCGGTTGTCGAGTTTGGACGGGCGCCGGCGTCCCCAGGGACTGTCTACAGCCCTTCGCGTCCAGACCAGGGTCAGCAGAGCCTCCGGGCCGGCTCCCCGAGAGCTCCAGCGGCAGCCGGGCCGGAAACCGGGGCCTTCTCACACCTTTGCGGGCAGTCAGAGCTCAGGCGGCCGCAGACGCTCCCCGGGGCCACCGTGAGGCCGACCCGCGTCCCCAGCCGTCCGCCCGGAGAGGAAAAGAGGGCGAAGTGTGGAGATCATGACACCATTCGTGAAGTGCCTGTGGCTGTAACCACGAGCCTCTGCTGACCCAGCACCCGCTTCCTGCTGCAGATACCTGAAGGCTGGCTGGAAGCTTCCGGAAGCTTCCATCACCCAGGAATTCCTTCACAGTGACCGGTGTGGGCTCCTCAGACCAGTGAGGGGCAGATTCCAGGCTCCTTAGCGCCCTTCTTTTTTGTTTTTAATGTTTATTTGTTTTTGACAGAGAGACAGTGTGATCGGGGGAGGGGCAGAGAGAGGGGGAGACACAGAATCCAAACCAGGCTCCAGGCTCTGAGCTGTCAGCACAGAGCCCGACGCGGGGCTCGAACCCACAGATGCGAGATCATGACCTGAGCCGAAGTCGGACGCTTCACGGACGGAGCCCCCCGGGCGCCACAGGGTCCCACACGCAAGATCAGAGTGTGTGTTCGTTCTCAGTAACAGGAAAGAAGCAAACCTTTTATCAAATGGGTGGACTGAGTCCACCTACTGGGTGCAGGGCTCTCCTCCGAGTGCTGGGCACACAAGAGGCTGAGCCCCGGCCCGAGGCAGAGCCTACGGTCCCACGGCGGGAACAGAAGACCCTGAAGAAGGCAGTGAGAGGCCCGTCTGAGTGGCGGGTGGTGGGCGTCCTGCAGAGGAGGGTGGGGGCCGGGGGGAAGGGAAGAGAGAGAACTCGAGCAGGGGAGAGGCAGAGAGAGGGGGTGAAAGAGAATTCTGAGCAGGCTCCTCACTGTCAGCACAGAGCCTGACGCGGGCCTCGAACCCAAGAACTGTGGGATCATGACCTGAGCCAAAGTCGGGCACTGAACTGACTGAGCCCCCCAGGCACCTCAGAAGGGAGAGGTATGTATGTATGTATGTATTTTAAATTTTTTAAATGTTTATTCATTTTTTTGGAGACACAGAATCCAAACCAGGCTCCAGGCTCTGAGCTGTCAGCACAGAGCCCGACGCGGGGCTCGAACCCACAGATGCGAGATCATGACCTGAGCCGAAGTCGGACGCTTCACGGACGGAGCCCCCCGGGCGCCCGGGGAGGGGAGGTATTTGAGCAGAAGAGAGAGCCCTCCGCCGCGCTGCCCACAGGGGTTCTGCAGAGACATCGCCTGCTCCACATGGGAGGGCCCTGGCTGCCCTTCCCCGCCTGGGAGCAGGTGACCGCGTTCGGCCCTCCCCCGGCTACCGGGCACCCTCCCCCCCACGGGATCGAGCCCTGCCGGGGCCACGATTCAAATGCCCTCCAGGCCAGGCAGGCCACCGGGATGGGCGGCAGAGAGAGGCGGAGTGCGTTCTTCTCACACACGGACGCCGGTTTGTTCAGAAACAGCCGGGTTTGCGGGCGAGCGCCGTCTGCGGCCGGGCGGGCCTGCGGGCCTCCATCTCCCCTCTCGGCGGGCCGCTCTGGGTCCCCTCTGGGCTCCCCTCAGAGCGCTGTGCCTCCCCGAGGCGTCCCGTGAGCCAGAGTAGCCCCGAGCGGGCTGTTTGCGCAGGACGCCGATGGCACAGGTCCGAGGGGCCGAGCGACCGGCTGGAGCCGCGTTGGCCCCGGTGTCCTCCTTTGTCCTCCGGCGCCGCATGGGCCCGGGCGGGGGACCGGAGGCCTTCAAGAGGCCCAGGAACGTGACCGCTGCGTGGAGGGGGTCCAGGCCGCCCTCGGGGGCTCTAAATAGGACCCCCCCCGCAGGGGGAGCCCAGCGGGCAGGCGGCTACGGAGAGGAAGGCGGGTCTCTGCTCAGCACCCGCGGGATCCGGCCCCGGCCCCGCCCTCAGGGAGACATTTCCCTGACATTTGCATGCTGGCGGTGGGGTCCTCAGTCAAATGCATGCAAATCCGAGTTCTGTACCCCCACGTTCATCCTTGATGGGCATCGTCTCTGACGGGCCCGGGGAGCTGCTGTTCTTCCACCCCCCAAATGCGCACTACGCACCGGCTCGGCGCGGCGCTGGGAGCTGGGTCACCAGGGAGAGCGGGTCACAGCCTGGGCTCGCCCGCCGGTGGGGGCAATGGCCACAGGGAACAGTCAGTGCCTCTCACGGTGACTGGTGATGGCTGTCAAGGGTGAGGGTAAAAATTGTATATATTTTTTATTTTCATTAAGTTTATTTATTTTGAGAGAGAGAGAAGGGGAGGGCCAGAGAGAGAGGGGTAGAGAAAGAATCCCTTCTGCCCAAGCAGGCTCTGTGTTGTTAGCACGGAGCCCGACGCGGGGTTAGAACCCACAAACTGTGAGATCACGACCCGAGCATAAACCAAGAGTTGGATGCTTAACTTACTGAGCCCCCCGGGCACTTGAGGGTGAAATTTAAAGCAGGGTCCTGCAGGAATGTTCTTCCCAGCTGTCTTTAGAAGACCCCCAGCCTAGAAAAGCTCATCAACGGGAGCAGGGGAAACAAACAGGGTTGTATCCTGATAGAATATTCTAGATCTCTGGAGAACAGACGAGGCACCCAGCCACAGGGATGCAGACACATACTTGGTGTCAACAAAAAGAAACCAGCCTTCGAGAGCGTACTGTGCACTCCCACACGTGACTCTCGAAAGCATGGGGTTGAAAATAAGGACGGTGGTCCTCGGGTGGGGGAGTGGGGCCGGAGGGGGCCGGGGAGGGGCACCCAGGGTCACGTGCTCTCTCCAGATCTGGGCGCGGCTGCCCCGTGTGCGTACTTCGTGAAGCCTCATGCGCCCAGCCAGGGAAGATTTGCACCCTCTTCTGTGTGTCTATTTCGTGCCTCAGTAAAAAGTTTACATGAAACAATAAAGCGGGGGAGGGAGGAGAGGAGGGCAGGGGGGAGAGGAGGGGGGGTGGTCCCAGAGGCAGGGCTGAGATAAGACACGGGACGTCCAGTTCCATTTGAATTTCAAGGAAACAAGGAATCACTCTCTAGTGCCAGCGCCCCGGACGTGGCTGGACCCGCTGGGCACGAGAGCGGGACTGTGTCCTGGGACCCGGCCACCTCTGTCCCCTCTCGCGGCCACAGGATGGAGGTTTGCAGACGGTACCTCCGCTCCCCAGATGGGCCGCGCAGGGGTGCTGCCCAGGCTGTGACCGAAGAGCTTCGGGACCCCCCTTCCCGGGCAGCCGGGCTCCGCGCAGAGACCTGGAACTTGGGGGCAGGGAGTGGAAACCCCCAGCCCGAGGTCGCCCCGGGGGGCCTGCCCCCCACTCCCTGCCAAGGACAACCTAAAACGGGGGCGACAGAACCATGTCCTCGGAGCCCGATGGGTCACGGCCACGCATGTGTCTTGAGCGTGCTCCACAACTAGGAAGTGCCTCTGCTGTGATCGGCAGCATTTATTAGACACCTACTGGATGGCAGCACGCGTTGAGGTGATCCCAGCGCTTACGCCGAGGAGATGCCTCGTAAAACCTCAGTCGACTGAACGCGCCGTTGGTCTGTTACGGCGACCCCCTCGGGGACTGTCACAGCCCCCGGATACTGCTCAGGGGTAGGCTTTGGAACCCTCCCCTCTTCAAGCTTCGGTTTCCTTCTCTACAAGACAGATCATGAGAGTGACTCGCTCACAAAGCAGGTGACTCGCCTCGCAAAGAGCCCCCCGGGCTGGACGATTGTCTGCTGCGGGGACTGTCCCGCATCTGAGGGGGCGTAACAGCCTCCCCCCCTCTAAAGCCACCAGAGGCCAGCAGCACGGCCCTCCCGGCGGTGACCGAAATGTCTCCAGACATCAGCAGGTGTCCCCGGGGGACAGAATGCTGGTCGAGGGCCTCTGGGTTGTTACGGGGATGAATGCGATAGAATGACGGGGTTCGAGGGGCTCAGCGGCGCCCCCGGCAATTAATAATCACCGTCCGATGAGCAGGCAAGATGCCGGGCGAGGATTTGAACTCGGGGCCATCCGACCTCACACCAGGGCTCGCTTCTAACCCTCACCGTGCACTCCGCGCACCCTTGTACCTGGCGGCCCTCCTCCCCTGCCCGAGCCCTTGACCTGCTCATGGCCCAGATGGGGAGAGCCTAAGGGGCCTATGCCGGGGGTGCCTGGGGGGCTCAGTCCGTTAGGTATCCGACTCTTGATGTCTGCTCAGGTCATGATCTCGAGGTTTGTGAGATCGAACCCCAGGTCACGCTCTGTGCCGTCAGCGCAGAGCCTGTCTCTCTCTCTTTCTCTCTCTCTCTGTTTCTCTCTCTCAAAAATAAGGAAGAGAGGAAAAGAAAAAAGCCACAGAGAGGGAGGAAGACAAAACACAAGAGACTCTCAAAGACTAAGAACAAACTGAGGGGAGAGGGGGGTGTAGGAGGTGGGAGAGTGGGTGAGGGGCACAGAGGAGGGCACTTGTTGGGATGAGCACTGGGTGTTGTATGGAAACCAATTTGACATAAATTATTTTAAAAAATAAAATAAAGTAAAGTAAAAAAATTAAAAAGAGTTGCAAAAAAATTTAAATAAATAAATAAACAAACTTAAAAAACAAAAAGAGGCCTATGTTCCACTACATTCTTTTTCTTTTTGTTTTTTTTAGTTTATTTATTCATTTTGAGAGAGAGTGTGCGTGCACAAGTGGGGGAGGGGCAGAGAGGGAGGGAGAGAGAGACTCCCGAGCGGACTCCGCACCGTCCGCGCAGAGCCGGACTCAGGGCTTGAACCCACGAGCCTTGAGACCATGGCCTGAGCCGAACCAAGAGCCGGACGCTGCAGCGACGGAGCCCCCCAGGCGCCCCTGCGCTAAATTCTTTGCCTTCTCTGTGTGCCGGGAAGTCTCCATGATGAAGACGGCGGGTGGGGTGGAGGGGCATCCCTTCCGTTTAGGAATTCAAATCGGCGAACTACAGCCCCCGGGCCGCCTTCTGTTTCTGTAAAGGACGGTTGGTGGCACCAGGGCCAGGTTCGGGGCGGCGAGCGGGGCGGGGCGGGCCAGGCGCACCTGCAGCCCAGCTCTGCCTCACGCTTCCAGTTTGTATACTCGGGGGCAGGGGGGGCTGGGGGGGGCATTGCAGTAATTTTAAAAAATCACTTTAGTATTTATCTTTTTCTTAAGTTTATTTATTTTGAGAGAGAGAGAATGAGCAAGCAGGAGAGCAGCAGAGAGAGCAAGAGAGAGAGAGAGAGAGAGAGAATCGCAAGCAGGCTCCACACTGTCAGCACAGAGCCTGATGTGGGGCTCGAACTCATGAACCGCGAGATCATGACCTGAGCAGAAATCAGACCGACTGAGCCCCCAGGTGTCCCCCGAAATAGTATTTATCTTGATGACGGCCCTGTGCCCGAGGGAATGTCTCCCGGGCCCCGCCCTAGTCCCAGCCCTGCTGGCAGAACTGCTGAGGGGGCTCCGTGAGGCCACATGGGGAAAACACAAGCCCAGAAACGCCCCCACCCTGCATCTAAACCCCACCTCCGTTTCCTACTGGCCGTGCGGCTTCGGGCCTCAGTCTTCCCCCCTGCGAAATGGGGCCAAAGATCCTTGCGTCACCACCTGGCAGGGAGACAGGGGGAATTAAATGGGATGATGTACACAGAAGCTGATCCATAACCGTTACTGTCACCTAGAGAGCAGAGTCAAATTCAGGTCCACGGCCCAGAGGCCAAGGAGACGCCGGGGCGGCCTGGCACAGGCCGAGCGGAGTTGTTGCCGGAGGGTAAGGCTGGGCTGGCCGCCACTCAGGGGAAGGAGCCCCCGGAGGGCACGGCTTGGAGGAAGGAGCTGTGGGGGCAGACGGGCCCAGACAGCGCGCAGGGGGGTGGCCCCGGGGCGCGGAGGCCCTGGGCGGGAGAGCCTGGTGTGTCAGCCGCAGAGAGGCGCCCGCTGGGAGGGGCCGTCCTGGCCCCCTGGGGAGCAGCAGAGAGCAGTTGCCATGGCAACAGCCACTTCCCCCTGTGCCAGACCCTGAGCAAGCTGAGGGAGAGGAACTTACCCGGCACAGCCTCCTCTGTCACCAGCCCCACCATGCGCCGTGAGCACCTGCACTTACGACGGTCAGGGTCTCGAGGGAGGTAGACACCGTCCGGGGGGGCCCAGACGAGGACCCCAAGTGGGAGGTGGAAAGCTCAGGGTCTGGGAATGGGCAGCGGGGGAGACGAGCAGCCGGCGGGGCCAAACCTCAGAAACTGTAGCTTCTGACACGCCGGGGACCACAGGGGCCCCGTGTGGGTTCTGGCAGGACGGAGGCCGGAATGTCCCCAGGGGAGGCCTCAGGAGGCGTCCCCTGTACCGTAGCAAGTCACGGACATCATCACGCACCACCCTCCCTGCCTCCCCTGTGTGTCCGGAGCGACGCGTCGCGCAACCGCAGGGGCACCCACACGTGGCGTGCGTGGAACCTCAGCTTTGCCGCCTTGACCTGCGTGTCCGCACCACGCTCAGCCCCTCCGGCGGACGCGCAAGGGAAGGCTCAGAGCGGTGGCGGAACCTGGACCGTGGTCAGGTCCAGTGGAGGGGCACGGACACCCCGCTCTGTCCCATTCCAGAGCGAACGACTTCTTCCCCCCTGGCCACTCCCCAGAGGACTCTCGTTTTTAGCCAAATGCCTCTCAAAAGACGCTAACCAGTCTCCTGCACTCCCTTTCTGGTCTGTGAGAGCCGGAGCCGTCCGCAGGGACCCCCAGCACCGGGGGCTTCTGGGGACATGGAGAGCCTGCTCCCCCCGGGAGGCCAACACACCGTCATCAACAAGCCTCCTGCCCACCTGAACCCCGCCGTCTTTTCCCGAGAGCGCCCGGGGGAGGGGTGCGGCCTCGGGGAAGTCTGGCTGCTGGGGGTTCGGCGTTGTGATGAGGTGTGATTTCAGTAAGGAAGTTGGCCAAGCCAGATTGCAGGATGTTCGAGAAAGTTCCTCAAACTCGTGTAGCAAGGGAGGTAGAGAGACGGGCGTCACACACCTCCCGCCACCTTTGATTGGTGTGAATATACCAATGTCTCCTAGGATTAACGTGCCCCACTGTTAATTTTTCCAGAACGATCGTGGGACCCGGATCGGATGGGACAAGCCCACTTCACCTCTGTGGTCTTTTTCCAAAAAACGCATAGCCCTGCTCCAACCACGAGAAAAGCATCGGGCCGTCCCCGACCGGAGGACATTTCAGAAAACCTCTGAGCTGTGCTCCCCAAAATGGCCAGATCAGCAAAACCAAGGAATGACAGAAAAAGCCTCACAACCCAGAGGAGGGAGGAACTGAGGAGTAAGCCCGGTGAGCGTCCCGGACAGGACCCCGGAGCAGGGAACACTGGCCACCTCCATGTAAAGTCCAGAATTTAGTGACTACGAATGTCCCAACGCCAGGTTCTTGGCTTGGACAAACGGACCCCGCTCCTGCAGAACGATAACTGGGTGGGAAATCGGGACCTTCAAACGGAGGGGGGATGATAGGGAAACTCTCTGTACTGTGTTTGCAACTTTTCTTCACCGTTCAAGGGCACTCTCGAGGTACACAGGGAGCCCAGGGAGCTTGGAGATACGGAAACGCGCAAAGCCAAAAATTCAAACCTCCTTCTCCGCCCTTCTCCCCCAAGGCCACACGCCGGCAGCTAAAATGTGGTGAGTGGCTTTTCCTCACTTGGAGAGTTTTTCTTTTTCTTTTCTTTTCTTTTTTCCCTTCTCTTTTCTTTTCTTTTCTTTTTTTCCCCTTCTCTTCTCTTCTTTCTTTTCTTATAAGTTTATTTATTAACGTTGAGAGAGAGAGAGAGAGCATGAGTATACGAGTGGGGGAGGGGCAGAGAAATGGAGACAGAATCCCAAGCTGTCAGCACGGAGCCGACGTGGAGTTCACTCTCATGAACCGTCAGATCATGACCTGAGGTGAAATCAAGAGTCAGGCACTAACCGACCGAGCCGCCCAGGTGCCCGAGTCCGACGCCGCGGACCCCATCCTTGCGGAGGGGTGGAAAGGGTCTCTGGAAAGATCCGCGCTCAGTCGCATCTCAAATAACATAAAACCCACACGGTCCGAGCTTCCTCCTCACACTGCCCCGTCCAGCAAGAACTGTGACAGCACCACTTTCGAGAGGAGGCGACTACGGCCCGGAGTCACGGCCAGCGGGGACGAAGCTAGGATTTGGGCCTAGGACCCAATGGCAAGGCCCGGCCGCGTGGGTCACACCACGCAGCAGCACTGCCCGGGGCTTCTCTCCCACTAGGGTATGCTCCTCCCTCTCTCCCCCTCTCTCCACAGACCTGGAAGCTTCTAGAAGTGCCCCGGGGGCTGCCCTGGGTCAGAATGGGCATTGTAAGGAGCTTCTGGAGCCCCGGGGGGCACATGCGGCCTGAGAAGCCTGCCTGGACCCTCTCCCCTTGGGAGGGACTCCAGTGAGAGGCCCTGGGCCCCTTGTGGCCCCGGGAGGCGCTCCGAGAGCCGGGACAGCCATGCAGGGAGGCCCCGGGACTGGGCCCAAGGACGCTCGGGTCTCACGCTTCTGCCGGGCATTTAATTAGCATCTGCCTCTTTCCAGCCCAGGAAATGGCTTTAAAAAGCTCCCTTAGAAACCGGCCCTGGGAACTCCAGCACGGCCAGGCCCGCAAGTCCCGGGGGAGGCCAGGGGAGGTATGTGTGCACACGCCCGGGCTGGCTCCTGGCCCTGACCGCACGCGGCTCCCGCAGGCGGCTGCCCCCCTGCCCCGGCGACGCAGGCACAGACCCCGAGCGCTTCGGAGACTCGTACCCACCCCAGCACTGAGCAAGCGCTGGACCAGGGAGACGGCCGGGGAGGAGGGCGTGGATGCAGGACACAGACCGGCTCCTCCGGCCTCTGACCTTTGTGGACGGGGAAGCTTCTGGAAGGGTCTAGGCTCCGCAGCCTGGATGTAGGACCGTCTCGGCCGTCCACAGCCCGCGTGGACTTGGCCAGCTACTGCACACACATCCCGGCCTCAATTTCCCCATCTGCAAAATGGAACACACTGGGGTGTCCTGAAGACCCAGCAAGCACCTGGCTCGGACGTGCTGAATGTGAAAAAGGTTGAAAATTGACGAAAAAGCAGGAAGATCAAAACGGGGTGAGGCGGGAGACCCAGACAGGTTTGAAGTCAGCTCTCGGGGGGGTGGGGGGGGTGGCCTGAACCGGAGTGAAGGAGCCACGTCACGGGGACACCACGCAGGAAGACACGGTCGCTCCTGACTGTGGAGAACGAGTGCTCTTCCCGGCTCCAAAATCCAAGGGCGGGGCCCGGGGAGAAGCGAAATTCCTTGTTTGAAAAGCGTGGGGAATTTCAAGACCGTGGACAGCGGAGCAGGGAACCAGGCGCGGGCGCCCTCGGAGTCCGGGCCGCGAGCGGCCGGCCAGGTCACATGCCCGCGAGGCTGGCCGTGCCCAGGGGCCTCTCTGCCTTGCAAGTGAAATCTGGAGACAGCTGCCCGCAGACGCCTCCGCCCCCCCAGCCGGGCCCTGCCAGCCTCCCCCGGTGGCGCCCCATTAGTCAAAGTGCAAACCGGGCTGGCGGTCGGCGAGGCCTGCTCCGCTGTCAAGGGGGGCAGAGGGAAGAGGGGAGGGGGCTCCGGGAAAAGTCGGATTGCCAGGCAGGCAGCTGCGGGAGCGGAGCCAGCCTCCAAGCTGCCGGACACTTGCCACGAGGCAGATGAACTTGAACTTCTCTGGTTCCTGTGGTCCTGGAAGACGTGAGCTCAGACACGGGGACGCCCACGGTACCGGGCAGCGGGCAGCGCCTCGGAGCCCTCCTCACATTCCTTGGGCCCCCTGCCGCTGGCCCGTGGCAGCCGGGAAGACGGGCCTCCAGCTGCAGACCGGCGAAGGCCCCTGCCTGAGGCCCTGGGACCTTCCGGAAGCCTTCGGAGGGGCGCACACAGGGGAGGGGAAGGAAACAAAGCCGAGGGATTCTGGGAGTGCCCAGCCGGCTCAGTCCGTGGAGCAGGCAACTCTTGAACTCGGGGCTGTAGTTTCGAGCCCCATGTTGGGTGTCGAGATTACTTTTTAAAAAAATAAGATCTTAAAAAAAAAAAAAAACAGAAAACGATTCTGGCAGGGGGTGTCACCGCTACAGCAGTCAGGGGCCTTTTTAGGTGGCGGGGGGCGGGGGGGGGGCGGAGTCAGGTGACAGGAGGAACTTGGGAAGGCGGGGCAGGGGATTAACTCCTCCCCTCACACCAGAAGGAACACAGGAGAGGTGGCCACAGACAGAGATGCCCCCCACTCTGTTCTCAGGGTGTCCAGACTCCGGGGCCGTTACAGACAGACAGCGCCCCCCACCAAGTGCGCCCCCTGCCCCGCTGAAGTCCTCCCGACAGACCCGGGGACCCACCACAGAGCCTGGGCGTGGGGCCACCACCCCCGACACCGTCCCACACGGGCTCGACTAACCTGGCGACCATTCTGTGATGTGCCGTCTCAAGCTCCGCCCTCTAGAAGAGGAGCCTGAGGGTCAGGAAGGAACCCTTCTCGGGGCTCACACAGGTCATCAATGGCGAAAGCAGTGTTGAACTCAGAGGCAAGCCACATCCGGGTCCTTCCGTCTCTCCCCTCCCGGCCTAGGCGAGCAGAGTCTCTCTCTTCCTACTGCAGCCCGGAGAAGGCAAGGGCCGGCGGAGTGGGGGGTGTCCGGGGGGAGGGGGACAAGGACACAGCGGTGGGGGCAGGAGGCATCACTGGGCTCAGCTCTTCTAAGTCAAATGACATCTCATGTTTGGAGGGAGGTGCTGGGCTCTGTCCCCAGCTTCGAGGGTAGGCTGCCCGGGTGGGAGGGGTGTCTCACACTCACACACCCCGCGGGCACTCAGAGGGGCCTGTGCTTGCTTCAACACGCTGCTGTCAGCACCTTGAAATTCTTTTTTTTATTTTTTAATGAAGTCCGTTTGATTTAATTTTTTATGTTTTTTCATTCTTGAGAGAAAGAGAAAGAGCATGAGCGGGGGAGGGGCAGAGAGAGGGGGAGACAGAGAACCCCAAGCAGGCTCCGCACTGACAGAGCCCCATGCGGGGCCCGATCCCACGAACCGTGAGATCTTGACCTGAGCCCAAATCAAGAGTGGGCGCTTAACCGGCTGAGCCGCCCCGGCGCCCGGCGTCTTGAATCCTTAATAGCGTTTGAACGCAGGCCCGCATTTTCGTTTCGCGCTGGGCCCCAGAATTCCGCTGTCCGTCCTGCCCCAGGTATGGTGCAAAGGCAGGGCCCTGCCCGAGGCGGAACATTCCAGGTGCTGCTGCTCAGACCACACTCACCTTGATAGGCTCCCGTCTGGGGCCCAGACGGCCGTCACTGGGGCAGATCTGCAGCCTCTGGCTGGGGGCGGGGGGAGCCGGGGGACCTCCCCAAGATGGGCCGGGCCTTACCTGGTGCCCCAGGAAGAGGGTCTCCCCCCCAGGCCTGCTGTCTCCTCCGAACCCCCACATGGAGAAGTTTCCAGGCCCCTCCCCTTCCCAGCAGCGGGCAGTCTCCCGGGGAGCTCTCCCGGGGAGGGCTGCACCCCTTTGCCCCGCCCCAGGTCTTCCCTCCATCCACGCGCCCCCCCGGAGGGCCCGCCACTCCCCCCTGCACACGGCACACACGTGCACAGACTGTAGAACTTCCCTGCGTTGGCTTCCTGCCCCTGAGTGGGGTGGGGTGGGGAAGGGTTTAGGCCAGTCCATTTTTGTCTCACCGAATGCAGAGACGACGGTCCTTCTGGCCACCGCTCTCTGCCCCCCTGTGCCCGCTCCCCAGCGTGCCTGCCCACATCTGGAAAGAGCACTTAGAAGTTTCTATAGGATGCCCACCCCACTGGAACCCCTGGGGTCTGGGCGGGGAAAGCCCCATACCCGGAATCCAAGGGTGCCCATGCAGCTCGGGCCTGGCTGATCAACCTGTTCCACCGTACAGGCCTCAGCCTCCGATTCGGGGAGGAGGACGGGACCCAGACTGATGGGATCTGAGTTAGTTCTGTGAACGTGTCGGGAGGAAAGAATCCGACTTTCTCTTGGAAGGCCAGGTGGGGAGATGGAAACTTTGAGCTGTCGGGGGCCATTGGAGAGGAAGACAGAGCCAGCGATGGAGAAAAATCGAGTCCTGCTGACAGCGGTTGAGCTCCTGGATCCAGCCGTGCCTGAAGCTCATTTCGGTTGCATCAACATCATTTTTCTTAAGTCAGTTCAGTCAAGTTTTGTGTCGCCTCTGGCCGAAAGAGCCTTGAGCAGCATACTGTCTCCCTCTGGTGTGAGGGACGCGGCTGCAGGTGAGCAGAGCTCACACTTGGCTCCAACACGGCTGCTCAGGGCTTGGAGAAATTCCCAAAGCTGGCTGAAGGAAGGCTCTGGAAAGCAGCCTGGGCTCGCATTGATTTTTCTCTCTAAGGCAGTGTGGCCAGGAGTCCTTCCAAAGAGCGCTCTTGTGTTTTCTGGCAGCCCAGACGAGGCCGTCTCCCTCGTGGCCGGGAGAATCCCGGGGTACAGGCACCCCGCAGAACTCCCTCCCCTGGAAGGGGGGGCGGACCGCGGAAGTGACGAAGGTCACTCCCGTGAGTTCCTGATGAGCTGACCTGAGACGATTCCGGATGGGCCTGACCCAATCAGGTGAGCTCTGAAAAGGAACTAGGACCCTTCTGAGACCCGGGAGTGAAGGTGGGAGGGGGACCAAGGAGGGTGGTCCCCTGGTAAAGACCTCTGAGTAGCTTCTAGAAGCTGAGCACCGTCCCCAGCCAACAGCGAGCGGGACGACGGGGTCTCGTTCCTGAACTAGCCAGCAACCTGAGGGAGCTCGGAGGTGGCTCTTTCCGCCGTCGAGACCCCAGATGGGAGTGCGAGCCGGCCACCCGCGTGTCTGCAGCCCCGCCAGACCCCTGGCCGAGAACCCGGCTGAAACGTGCCGGCCCCTGACCCACGGACGCCCCGAGACAGCCAACGGGTGTTTCGGCCGCCGAGTTTGTGGCCATTTGTCATGCCCTGAAAGTGAGCATGCTTCTCCTGCGCCCGGCTCTCTCTCTCTCTCTCTCTACTCAGGTCTCTACTCGAATGGCACCTCCCCGGAGGCTTTCCCCGACCTGCCTGTGTCAAGTGGGCCCCTGTCTCATCACCCGCCACCCCCTGACTCGCAGCGGTGGTCTTTGCCGCCCGCCCACCGGCCACGGTGTCTCCACCACACGCCTGCTGGTCTACCGCCAGCAAACCTTGGATCCGGAAGTCCAGGAGAGAGGCCTTGTCCTGCCCGTGCCGCGGGGCCCAGACGCCGGCACCCGCGGAGGCCTCTGGAAACACCGGCCGAACAAGTGACTGCGCGAGGGAGTGAATGAAGACATGAACGAGGAAGTGAATGAAGAGCCACCACCTTCATTGCCCGCCGGGGCGGCCGGGCTGCAGCTCTCGTGGGGAGCAGAGAAGACTGTGGTTTCCCAAGTTCCTGTTCCTCTCGAGCAGCCGAAGCACTCCCCGTGACCCCTGCGGCCAGGGCCGTGACCCCCCCGCTCCGGGTGCATGCCTGCGGAAGGCTCGGCGACCTCGTCCCCAGGGTTCCCTGGGGAGTTCAGGCCTGCGCCCCAACGCCGGTGCTGCCCGTCCGCCCCCCCATCTGTGCGGCCTCAGCTTGTTTCCTGACCTCCCCACACCTTGGTCTTCTCATCTACAAAATGGGGACAGGAAGGGGCGCCGGGGTGGCTCAGTCGGTTAAGCGTCCGACTTCAGCTCAGGTCCTCATCTCACGGTTGGTGAGTTCGAGCCCCGCGTCGGGCTCTGTGCTGATGGCTCGGAGCCTGAGCCTGCTTCAGCTTCTGTGTCTCCCTCGCTCTCTGCCCCTCCCCCACTCGTGCTCTGTCTTTCTCTCTCTCTCCCTCTTAAAAAATGAATAAAACATCAAACAAATTAAAAACAAAATGGGGACAGCAAGAGTTTGCCTGGCTCCCAAGGCGGCGTGAGGATTAAACGGACTCTTACGAGTCCAGGCTGAGGCTGGCCCCGGCAGGTGCCCGGTGAGCTACGGAAAAGGGTGGGGTTCCATCGATCCCTCCTCCCCCACCCTTCCTGGGGCAAGCTGTGGCGGGCCTGGTCTGGGGCGCAGCCAAGCCAGAGCAGGGAACAGGACAGACCGTGAGGACGAGGATGTCCCAAGGCCGCGAGCGGAGGGGCCGGTAGCAGCCAAGGGAGTTGGTTCACCACGGACCGCTGCACCTCCGGGGGGGAGTTGCCCGGAAGGAGCCACAGTGCCCACTTTCCTAAGCCGAGCAGATCCAGGTCCCTCCGTCCCCGCCGCCAGCCTCTCCCGGGAAGACACAGACAGAGACCGATCGCCCAGCCCCCCAGCCGAGAGGCGAGGGAAACGCGGGTCTTCGGGAAGGACAGACTGGTGGCCGACGCGGCCGAGGGGCTGGCGGGCGATGAGACCGCCCTGGGCCCGGGGCTGCCGTGGACCCTGGAGAAATGCAAACACCTGGAGCTCCCATCACGGGGCTGGCGTCCCGGCAGGGCCCACGGCGTCCGGCGGGCGGGCACGGCCAAGAGTCACGGCCTCACAGGGGTGTGGAGAGAGGAGCAGGCGTGTTTCTCGCCGATGGTGAAATACGAAAGCCGCACTCCCACCTCGGGCGGGCTGGCACCCCAGGCCCGCCCGTGCCGCCCCTTCCTTCCTCCCTCCGGCCGCGTCCTCGAGCGCGGGGCAGAGCGGAAGTGTGCTGAAAGGGCGGTGTCGACAGCGCATTGCCCCAGACGGCCCCTGCTGCCTTATCTCCGCCCGGCGCCCAGGCCCGGCGGTCAGAGCGTTTCGTCACCTGCGCCCGGAAGGGAGCTGCCTGGCCCAGGAACCCGCACTCAGTGCGCTCAGAGGAAACCCCGGCCGACTGAAGTGCCAGCAGCCTGGCCGCAGCCGAGTACAACGGAGGATCCCGCAGCCTCCGCGGGCCTCCCCAGTATGGACTCGCTCTCCCTCCGCCGGGCCCCCATGCCATTCCCGGCCTCTCTCTGCAGCCAGCATGTCCCCACGAGGGGCGAGCCCCATCCTCAGCGGAGCAGGGCGGGAGAGGTCACGTTCACTGACGGCCACTGTTGCCTGGTCAAAATCGGGCCTACGGCCTCGAGGGCAGCTGCCCGAGGCAGGCGGAACCATGAGCCCGGTGCAGCCACACAGCGTGAGGCAATGGGGGCCTGTGTCAGGGGAAGGCACCTGTGTCTGTGAGTGTGTGTGTGCGTGCCCGTGCGGGTGTGCGGGCATGTGTGTGATGTGCACACACGAATGAGACCGTGTGTGTCTGTGTGAACGTGCTCGGTGTTGTGGACGAGCGAAGACACCTCCGTGGCTTGGGGGACAGACAGACAGTGGCCAGCGAGTTCTTACGCCTGATCGACTTCAGTCCAGAGGAACTGGGAGAGCGGAAGAAATATTTCACAAAAGGCTCCTGGCCCTGGTGGGTTTCTTGCAACTGTAGGTTCTCATTTTGGACAGTGTTCTTCCAGAAAGCAGAGGAGCCTCCAGGCAGGCTTCACAGAGACAGGCGGGGACGGGCATGGAGTCCTCCTTCCCTTCAAGGAATCATGACAACTCCAGCTGCGAGCACTTACTCCGTGTCGGGGACCATGCCGATGACTTCGCATGCGTTACCTACGTTCACAGCACAGCCGTGTTGTTCACTTTACACAGGACAAAACTGAGGCTCAAAGAACCACATAAGTACTCAGCGTGTTACACTGAGTTTTGGAAAGAAGACCTCAATTCCCCATCCGTCTCTCTATTCAACACAGTTTGCAAGTGACTCTGTGGCTGCAGTCAGAGAAAGGTAGTTTATTCGTCACTCCTTGAATCTGGGTTCGTCTTGTAACTTGCTTTGGATTCCAGAATTGCGGGAAGTGTTGTCACTCCACACCTCAGCTTGGGCCTCGAACAGCCTTGTATGCTTCTGCTCGCTCTCTCTCTCTCTCTCTCTCTCTCGGACTCCTGCCTCAGTCGGGAGAGCAAGCCTGCCAGAGAGTGAGACGCACACTACCAGCTGTCGCCATCACCCTCGATGATCCTCAGCCGCTGGCCAGAAACAGAGACTAAGGCTGACCCAGCCGCTGACCACAAATGATTGCGGGATCCCAGCTCAGAGCAGAAGAACCATCCAGGCGATCATTTGGGGATCATTTGTTATACGGCAACGATGACTGATACACTCATAATCATGCAACGGTTAAAGGTAGAGTCAGACTCAAAGCCAGGTTGTTTTCTTTAAAGTTTATTTATTTATTTTTGAGAGAGAGAGAGAGAGAGAGAGAGAGCAGGGGAGGGACAGAGAGAGAGGGAGACACAGAATCCCAAGCAGGCTCCACACCACCAGCTGCAGAACCCAACGCGGGGCTTGAACCCACGAACTGTGAAGTCATGACCTGAGCCGAAACCAAGAGTCGGTCCTTAAACCACCTGAGCCACCCACACGCCCCTCAAAGCCAGGTGTTTGACTCCCAAATCCCTGCCCTCATCCCCTACATTCGGCCACCACCCAGAAGGGAAATAAGAAAGCTCAAATCTGCTAAAAACCCCACGCCGGCCTCCCTGACGCCAGTCTACGCCTTGTCTGGAAGGTGCCTAATCCCCGCCTTGAGGCCCCCCCGCTGGACCTGGCTCTCTTGCCCCCTCTGTTCCCCGAGCCCAGGTGGGGACGGGGCACTGGCTCCAGCCTCCGTGCGATGAGCCCCGCCCCTGCTCATTTGCAGAGTTTGCTCCGAGTGTCGGCAGAAAGAACCCGGTGTTTCCACACGGACGTATCAGCAGCCGCGATAAAAACCAGCTGTGAGGTTTAAAAATAACCTCCCCAGGCCGCCAGGGATGCCAGGCTGTTGGCTGGGGCGGATCAACCCCGCGGTGGGGGCACCACCTTCTGGGGAGGCTAGCGGCGCCCAGGAGACGCCTGGGCCAGGCCCGGAATCCTGCCCGAGGGCCTGTGGGCCTGAGTCCCTGGGAGCAAAACGCCCCCAGGGAGCACGAGTGGGGAGGCAGGCCTCCCTTCGGGGAAGTCGAGGCAGGGCCCAGAGAGTCGCCGGACCAGGGAGCCTTGTCCTGCCCCCGCTGTCGAGTGTTTCTTGTCCCCTCTGCTTCTCTCGTCTCTTGTCATCACCTCTATAAATAAAACATGGGGGGGTGCCCACGGGGGCTCAGTCAGTTGAGCATCCAACTCTTGACTTCAGCTCAGGTCAGGATCTCACGGTTCGTGAGTTCGAGCCCCACATTGGGCTCTGTGCTGACAGTGCTGAGCTTGCTTGGGATTCTCTCTCTCCATCTCTCTCTGCCCCTCCCCTGCTCTCTCTCTCTCTCAAAATAAATAAACTTCAAAAGAAGATCGAGCTTTGGAGGGATGCAAGCCAGGCCCCATCCTCGTGGCCGGCTTCGCCCCAGGAGCCTCAGCTTCCTTGGTCACATGGGGCCCGTGCCTCACTGAGTCCCAAGACCCCGCAGGACAGCGCGAACACAGAGCTGGGCACGGTGACCGGCCAGCGAGCCAGTGCCTGGCAACTGTCATTCCTTCTTAGAGAAGCGGGGGGGGGGGGGGGGGGCGACCACGGTGACCCCGCCTCCCTTCCCCTCCCTGACCCCTCATCCTCCTTCGGGCCCCTGGTCCTCCCCCTGCTCCCCTCGGGCCCAGACCTGGCGCCCGGCAGGCTCCAAGCTGGGGCCCGGTCTTCCCGAAGTCCGCCTGCAGCCCAGCCCCGCCTGCCGAGACTCCGCCCACACCTGGCTCTCCGAGGGACCCTGGGCAGGCACGCTGCCACCTTCCCAGCCTCGTCACCTCTCTCGACAACCCCTGGGGGCTGTCTGGGTCACAGCGTATCCCAATCACCTTGAGTGGTGCTCGGCACACAGTAGGTGCTCAATAAGGAATAAGCGGTTTTCTTATGGTTCCATTTTACGGATGAGCAACCGAGGCTCCAAGTGGTCGGCCGGCGCGTAGCAAAGTACAGCCCTCCGAGACCGAGGCAACCCAGGCTCGGGAGGGTGGAAGGTCCTGCCCACGGCCCAGAGGAAGGATTTGAACCCGGTTCCGCTGGCACCAACGCCTGAGTCTCAGCCAGCGATGACTACCCCTGCTCCCGCCTCTTCCGGCCGACTTCTCCAGCATCCTTGCCGTCCGGACACTGTCACCCCCCTGCTGTGCGGCCTCAGGTAACGCGCACCACCTCTCTGAGCCCCGGACTCTACATCCGCACAACGGAAGCCAGCCTGGCTGCCCTCAGGCGGAACTTCCCTCAGCTCGCTTCTCATCTGGTTTCTCAGCGTCTAGTGCCGGCCGTGGCATGCAGTCGGCGCCACATAAATCTTTGCTGGTGAATTCATTGAGGAGACGAGTTTACCTGGAGAGCACTGGAGTCTGCCCAGAAGTTCTGGTTTCCGGGAACGTATTCCTTCTCTCTCCACTTTAAAGAAAGAGAAATTGCAAAAGGCAGGAGAGCCATGGGGTGTGCGGTTTACGTGAGAAAGACGAGGGGGAGCCCTCGTCAGCAGACACCCCCTCCCAGACCCTTGGAAAAAAGCCCTTTTTCCTACGTCGGAAAACAGGCGGATGGACGGACGTCACCAGGCTTTCGATGAAAACGAAATGTCGAAGGACTCGACCCCGCGCTGGTCACGACCCTGGACTCGGGGCGCTTCTGCCGCACGGGGCACCCGCTCCTGGGCCCGTGCAGCTGGCTGGGAAGTGTCCCCTCCTCCCCCGGCACAGGAAGCTGGTCGTGCCTCCTTTCTGCGCCAGTGCCGTGCCGGCTCCGAGACCCCCCCACCCCCCGCCCCACCTGGGGCGCTCCGGAAGCTTCTGAGCCGAATCCCGAGGCTCCAACAGCAGAACCAGTGAGCACGTTCAAGCGCCAGGGTGGGTGGTTCCCGGGGATCACAGAGAACTTTCCAGAAAGGTGGGGGCGCCGCCAGCAGGCGCCAGCGTCGAAGGTGGCGGTCTCCAAGGGAGCCCCGGGCCTCTTGCGGGAGCCGCCAGCCTCCTCTTTCTGTGCCGAGGAGACAGGACATCTGGGCCCCCTGCCCTCCACCTCCCGGGCCCCCCAGCTCTGCCCAGGCTGCCCCGTCCAGTGGAGCCGATCCTGGCCACCCGGGAGGTGTCTGGCTCACAGACGGCCTGGCCCACGGTGTCGCCGCCAGCACCCTCCAGGCTGCACACGCTCGCGCCCCCTGGTCTGGGGGAGCAAACCTCGCTCTGGTCACTCGCACAGACTTTGCAGACCCTTCCTGCTGATCCTAGCAGCACCACTCGGCTGAAGCGCCCCACGCACCCGGCCGAGGTCACACACCCAAGCCGCCGGGGAGAGGGGACGTGGTCCAGGCCATCGCACAGGGGCCCCTGCTCAGAAGGGCCCCGCACTCGGTGCCGTGCTCACGCTGCCTTCTCCAAAGTCCTGCTCCTCTGTGAGCGTCTGCGGCCGATCCTGGAAGAGGGGTTCTGGGGGCCCATCGGGTGACCCCATCTCCCAAGATTCCCAGAACTGGTGAGAAGTCTTGGGAAACAGGAAGTGGAACAAAGACGGCTCTTCCCGGCACGCTCTAGTGCCCGCGCTAGGGATCAGGGCGCACCCCGCTTCCATCCTGGATCGCACGGCTGGGCTCAGGGGGGCTCTCGCTACCCCTCGCACTCACGTGTGCCCACAGAGGCGACAGCCCGCCACACCGAGCCGCAAGCTTCCCGCTCGGGAGACCTCCAAGTGCCGCTCCAGCCCGCCCAGGCTAACAAGAAAGTGCAAACCCGGGGGGGGGGGTGTCAGGGACAGAGGGAGAGCCCCTCCCTGGCATGCCCTCCCTAGCCGAGGAGGCCACAGGCCGTCCATACCTTACCCACTGAATCCTGCACCTGCTCCTGGGGTAGGGTTTATATTATACCCATTTTAAGGATGGAAAAACTGAGGCTCCCAGAAGAGAAATTGCTTGCTGGAACCAAGGTGGACAGTCTCGGGAGTTCCACACTCCAAAGTGGCTCCCGAAACATGATGAGCCCTCCGGCCCCCTCTGCACCCCCGGTGGGCTCACCCCCTCTTTCGGGTCCCTGCCTGCAGGGTGCTTGCTCCCCAGGGGCTGCTCAAGCTGGCTCATAGAGGTGAGTCCTCCCTGCAGGGAGGACTGGAAAGCACAGGTGGGGTGGGGGTCAGTTCGTTCCAGAGTCCCCAGGCCCCTGCCCCAGGCCCTTGGCTAGCCTCGCCCTCTGACCTCAGAGACCAGGCACCAAAAAGGGCTTAAGGGTGTGACCGGTGCCCCACAGAGGACGTGAAGCAGCAGAACGGCCTTGGGGGGGGCAGGTGCGTGCGTGCAGGGGGAGGGGCTTCCGCCGCTGGGGCTGGAACCCCGGGAATCTTTCTCTCGAGATTCTTTTTTCTTTTTTAAAAGATTTTTTAAAAATGCTTATTTTTGAGAGAGAGAGACAGAGAGGGAGCAGGGAAGGGACAGAGAGAGAGGGAGACACAGATTCTGAAGCAGGCTCCAGGCTCTGCCGAGCCGTGTGCACAGAGCCCGACGCGGGGCTCGAACCCACGAACTGTGAGATCATGACCTGAGCTGACGTCGAGCCCCCCGGGCGCCACATCAAGATTCTAAATGGAGCTGCCAAAGGTTCCAAATAGAACATTCCAAGGGTCTTAAGCGGAGGCTCCTCTCCCCCGCGCGCGGGGGGGGGGGGGGTGGGGAGGGAAGGGGATGTTCTGCAGGGTCCACGTGCTCTCCTTAAGGGGCGGGTCTCCCCAGCCCCGAGCCCCGGGAGAGCAGCGTTCGCAGGCCGGGCGGGCAGGCCGGCCAGCGCGGGAGGAGGGAGCGGTGAGCCGTCCAGGCCCCGCGGCCCAGGCCTTATTTGGTCACGAGCCCGGGCTGCGCGCGCCGCCGGGGCACCGGAGGCCCCGAGCTCCCGCCCGCCCGGCGCGTCCCCGGCCCCGCGGCCCCCTCGGCCCGCGGCTGGCACTCCTGGAGGCGCGGGATCCCGCGGGGGTCAGGCCGAGGCCGCCTGGCCGGGAGCCGGGCCCGGGGCCCGGGGAGGGATTCCCCCAGCTCTTGCCTATATATGGCCGAGGAGAGGCCGCGGGGCTTGAACGGGCCCGCGGGCCCCCGAGCTATTGTCTTACGAGGGTGTTTGGCATCGGGTGGCGGGGCCTCGGATTCTCGTAAAATCCTGGCAGGGAGACTGTTTGGCAGCTCGGGCGATGTTCTGGAGCCTCCGGGAGAGGCCCGTCCCCGGGGGGGGCCGAGCCAGCCGCCTGCCGGGCAGGGGAGCTCTGGCCGCGGGCTCAGGGTGACGGGGGCGGGGACGTCCCCCTCGGGGCCTCTGTGTCCCTATCAGCAGGCGGCGTGTGCGGCCAGCACCTCGGAGGTTGCGGGGAGGAAAACAGGCCTGGAGGGGCGCTCTGAGGTCGCGGTGGGCAGAGCCGCCTGGCTCGGCACCCTGCCGCGTGTAGTGGCTGCCACAGGACTGGTCCGTCTCTGTCACTCCATCCATATCCGGGCTCTTCCTCCACCCCTGTGGGGAGCTCCGCGGGCCCACGGTCTCTGTGCTCTGGGCCGGGCATCGTCCTAGGCTTGGGGCAACTACAGGCGACCAGGCTAGAAGCGGCTTGTCCACAAGAGAACAAACATCCTGTCGAGTAAGGGAGACAGAGAAGGTCTCTCGGTGCAGACAGTCTTTAAACTGAGGCCTGAGGGTGGGAGGAGCCGGTCCGGGAAAAACACAGGTAGTGTCGCAGGCAGAGAGACTAGCCTGTGCAAAGGCCCTGAGGCGGGGAGAAGCATGGGGGGGCCTAGGCCAGCCAGGAGGCCCGTGTGGTTGGACCAGAACACATAGAGGGGAGCAGAAGAGGCAGTGGTGGGTGGTGACCCCAGGAGCTTCAAGGTTCCCGTCAGGGGGGTGGGTCTTGGTCCAGGAGCGGGGGCAGCTCTAATATAACCATATGTGCTTTCGTCTAGGAGACGTCTATACTTCGCGAGGTGCTGTGTATTCATTTTCTGACCTGATTCCTCAGCATCCCCATCAGGGGATGGAGTCCTAATCCCCATTTTACAGATGAGGAAACCGAGGCCCCGAGAGCTGATGTGACTTGTCATTAATACGGGATTGGACGGGAATCCCTCCCTAAGCTCTGCCTGACCGGAGTCCGAGCCACCGCCGGTACAGACCCCCACCCCCCACCCCTGCCAGGCAGCAGGGCCAGAGGCGAGCAGAGCCGTGCCCTTGGGGGTGGCCGATCGGGTCCCCTTCCCACCTGCCATCCCACCCGCCACCCCCAACGCACAGCCGCCTGCGGACCGTGGGACTCGTGTGCCCTCTTGTGCCCCAAGTCCTGTCTCCTGGGAAACGCCTTGGTCCCAGGCGCACGAGGCCACTGCCCCGCAGATGGCCCACTCGGGGGCTCCGGGCACCACGGTAGTGGCGACCCAGGTCCGCCGCGCCTACACGCCCGGCCCCACGCCCGCCTCCGCCTGGACCAGGAAGGGGCCGCGGAGAGGAGAGCAAATAGCAACCGGGGTGTTGCCCGCCTCCGCCCCCCGCGGTGCCAGGGCGACGCCACCTGCTCGCGGACAGCCGGTGGCCGCATAACAAAGGGAGGGTCGGGGCCGCCTGCCAGGGGAGCGGAGCGCGGGAGTCTGCCCGGGAACCGGCTGAGCGGGGCGGGCTCGTCCCCCGGCTGGAGCCTCAGAGTCGGGGAGGCCCGCCTTTGACTCCGTGGGCTCTAGGACCTGGACCTTGGCCGCTGGCCCATTTATTAAACGGGAAAGCGACGATAAGCAGCAATGGCCAGAGGTTGGCAGGACGCCGGGCCCTCACCTCCCGGAGTGTCCATGGTATCCCTGGAAGAAAGGGCCGTTAACCCAATGCAGACAGCGAGCACAGCCCAGAGAAGCTGAGACAGCCACCCCAGGCCACACAGCCCGTAACTGCAGAGCGAGGACTTAAGCCCGGAATCATCCGTTCCACACCCACACACCGTCTCTGCAGGGCTGAAGGGAAGGGTAGAAAAAGCCACAGAAAGGGAATGGCCTCCCCGCCTGGCTCCGGGCCTGGGTCCCATTTCTACCACATCCATCTGGGCCGGCCGCACCTCAGAGATGGGGGGGCCCGGGGCCCCGAGAACAGGAGCCGCTGTTCCCCCGGGGGTTCGAGGCCCCTCAACACTGACGACGGCCTCGAGCCTGCCACCGGACGTGCCCGCTCCTGTCCGCCGCTCGGGAGGCGGAGGGTCTCCCAGCTCTGCCCCGTGCCAAGTACGCCTCCAACATTTCATGACCTTGAAGCCACGGGTGCCTGGACTGCCACTGTCCTTCCAGCATTTCCAACCACGGGGCCGCTGGCATTTCTGCCCGGGGTTAACACCGAGAGAGTCCAGGCAGCGGCTCAACCGCTCGGCTCCCACGAAGGCGGCATGCAGGGTGTTGGCTCGGTTCCTCGGGCAAACGCTCGGGGGGTTTGCCGGCCGGCTCTGCGGGCTGGGACCGGCCGCCTCAGCGCCAGCCCCCCGCGGCGGGTCACCAGGGCGGTGGCTCCCCCGCATTCCAGAACCACAGGCTGGGGCATGCCTGCCGGGCGGCGGCCTCCTATTTAGCACCAGGCCACGGCAGAAAGCAGCCCTTTTTCCTTGGGATGGCATCCCGGTGACAGCACACCCCCTGCGGGGCCAAGGGGCACCTTCTCCTCGGTGGACAATTCTGCCCTCGGGTTGCAGGACAGTGGTGTGGAGCGGGGACCGCCCCCCCCAGGTTTCAGGCCGGGCAGCCTGGGCTCAAGTCTCAGCTCCGCTGCTAAGCGCCTGCGTAACCGCGGAGACGGGGACGGACTCCGTGTGCCCCCCGGTCCCCGTCTGTGATGCGGGGGCTCGTGAGACACACGGCTCTCTGAGGACTAAAGGGGTAGCACACGCTCGGCATTTCGGGCAGCGTGAGCACCCCACAGGTGTTTGCGCAGGGCATCGGGGCTCTGGGTCTGAGTTGTTTCCATCTCCCGCTTTTGAATAAGGGCAACTGTCAACGCCTGGGTCCTCAGGGACTGAGAGACAGAACGCTGGGTCAGCGTTCTGCTGTGCGGCTTCCCAGCCCCTGTTTCCTGCCCGAGACTCACCTTCGAACCCGGGATGTGTTGGCAGCGAAGCCGCCGTGTCGCTTTCCCCACATCCCTGCCAGCCCTGGGTTTTATCCTTTTACTATCGTGTTTCAAACGGAATCCAAACGGCTTCGCCTGCCTTTCTGGCTTTGCCCGCAAGTCTGTGCGTTCTTCCATGTAAGGGTCAGCTGTTTCCTGTCTCCTCGGGGATAGACGGCTTGCCGGCGTCCTCCTCGTGCCCCTCCATTGGCATCTGCCGCCGTCCCTTGTCAGGTCCACACCGGAAGCGTCTTCTGAGCAGCAGGGCAGGACAGGGAAGTTGCAGCTCGGGAAGGCAGTGACAGCCTCCACCACACGCCCCCTGCCCCCGCCTTCCCTTCCTCTGAGCGTCCTCGGAGCCGCAGTGGCTGAGCCTCAGCGGTTCTG
This sequence comes from Paguma larvata, assembly GCA_030068075.1. Lineage (NCBI taxonomy): Eukaryota > Metazoa > Chordata > Mammalia > Carnivora > Viverridae > Paguma > Paguma larvata. Next base: position 44,074,748 of record CM057844.1, on the reverse strand, counting down.
GGACGGGCTGCAGGCCCCGAGGCCGGGGGAGGAAGAGGCCGGAGGAGTCGGTGGCGTTTTCCGAGCAACAAGCCATCAGGGAGGCAGAAGGAGACACCATGCCCGTACCTGCGACCGCTGCCCTCCTGCAGGCCCCGGCCGCTCTCCCAGGACCCCGGGGCACCAAGAAACTTTCCTCCTGAACTACGGGGTCGGAGTAAACCCCTCCCCCCAGTCGCGACAAGGTGATGACCTTACCTCTTTATTCCTTAATCACTTCGGTTCCTGGTGCTAAGTTACCCAGACACCCAGAACTCCTTCTTGGGGCCTCCCTCACCTGGAATCCTCCAAGGACCCCCAAACCACCCTCACAGCTAGGGGCGCAGCTGGCTCCCCACCAAACGTCACTGCTGTTCCCGCGTCCCGCCACCACGCAGGGTCGCTGTCGGAGACGGCGGCCTAACGGTCCGGCAGACACTCGCCCGCTTTGCCAGGGTGCCCGAGCTGGCGACGCCCTTGCCGGGGTCTAGGAGGCCGCCCACACTTGACACTTGGGTTGACTGACAGCTCTCAGGGGGCAGGCGCTCCTAGACACTCGGAGCAGAGCGACAGGTCACGTCCCCATCCTGCACGCACCCTGGGTCCCAACACCCAGCAGCCCCTCGACCCCGCCCGGAAGCCCCCTGGGGGGACTGGCCCGTGCCAGGGCCCCTGCTTTGACAGAGAGGAAACTGGGGCCCCCAAGGAGTAATTTTTCCAAGGTCACCTGGCCGTGGGCCCCAATTCAAGCCGAGGCCCCGCGTCTGGACTCCCCGTCCAGTGCTCCTACGCCTGTGCATTCAGAGGCCGCCGGCGAAAGTCCTCTTCTGGGCCCAGGAAGCCGGGCAGGATGTGACCCCACCTGTCCCCACCAAATCCGAAAGGCTTTCCCACCTGCCTGTGCGCCCTCTCCCCGCAGGTCCCTGGGGAGGCCTCCGCTCGAGGTCACGTGCTCACCTGCCACCGGAGGCCTGTCCTCGCCTCTCTCCTCCTCCTCCTCCTCCGCCGCCAGCCTCCTGCCGCCGACACTTGGGGCCGTTCCGGGCGATGCAGGCTGGGGAGCGGCGTCCCTGACCTCCACCCGCTGAATTCCGGGGGCCCCCCAGCCCCCTGTGACACCGAAACTATCTCCAGACGCCGCCCAGGGTCCCCGGGGCGCAGAACCACCGCTGGTGAAGAACCGCTGCTCTGGACTCCGGCACGACAAAGCTGCCGTCCCTGGTCTGGCGACTTCTCTCCAGCTTTGGAGCCCAGCCTTGTCTTGGTGGCCCACAGGGGCCCTGCTGGACCTCGGCCGCCCCTCCCTCCAACTGTCCCCTCCGCCTCCGGGTGTCCTCAGAGCTCTTGTCCCATTCCTGACTCCTCCCACCCTTGGAGCCGCCGGAGGGACCACCCCCCCAATTGATCTTAAATGACTCTGTTTCTCTTTTCTGTTTATTGGTGTGTTTATTTGTGTCCCGGCTCCAGGGGCAGGGGCCCGTGATCCCGGGTCGCCCAGCGCAGCTCCGGGTGCACAGAAGCCCCTCGGGAAGCCCCGAGTTCCAAGAATGAATGAATGAGAAGGGGGGGCTTCTCTCGGCTCCTAGAAATGGATCCCGTCGGCCCCCATGGCCGTGAAGGTAGGGGAGAGCCTGCCGGGGGAAGCCAGACAGACCTCCCCGCTTCCACGGGCCTTGAGCACCCCCCCACACACAACCCTGCCCCCAGGCTTTTTGGGGTTCTTGGGGAAACGGCGTGGAAACCCGTCCCCAGGGCCGGAAGCAGCCGCAGGCCTGGCCCGACTCAGCCGGGGCGGCTCGGAGGGTGAGGCCCAGGGTCTAATTATAGCAGGCAGGTTCCGAGAGGAAGTGGCTGCTAGATTAACGCCCTGGGGCGTGTGTTCACCCCTGGCTGCGCCGTCCCGGGAGGGCAAACGTGTGAAATGAACTCAGCGGCTGAGGGGCCCCAGAGGCCCCGGGCTCCGGGCTCTCCCGCTCAGGGCGGCCTGGAAGCGGCCTCCGCCCCCCTCGGGCCACGTCCTCTGGGCACCTTGGTCTAGGAGGGAGCGACCTGGGCCAGATTTGATTTTCCAAGGGGCTGTGAACCGTGGTGCTTCAGGCAGGGGCACCGGAGCCAGGAGCTGTCTGAACCTCAGTTTCCCCATCTGCGGAATGGGCTGATGAGAACCATGCCTTTCCCGGTGGCGTTGGGAGGCTTCCAGCGGGGAGGCCCGTGCTGCCAGCGGGACAGAGTCCGTCCGGCACAGGACGAGGGCTGCGCGCGTGTTCCCTGTGGTCAGATTGGCAGGGCCCCGTCAAAATGAGACCTCGGGGCCCCTGGCTCCAAGGATACTAAGCATTTCAAGCTGGAGACGGCAAAGCCTTCAACCCGGTGCGGGCGCCCTTCTGAGCCCGGCGTGACCGCCCGGGTGCAGGCCTGCGACCTGGAGGGGAGGCCCCCGGGGTGGGGTGGGGGGGCTGCTCCTTACGGGGAGGGATCCCCCCCGCACGACCACCCTCAGGGGCCCTCCGCGTGCCGCTGGCGGAAACAGCATCCAAGCCCCGTGGGCCATGCCGGGAGGCTCACGTGCAAGTTGCTGGAAGGGCGCACACGACACACGGCCGGGAGTGGACAGCCGTCCCCCCCCCCCCCCGCCCCCGGCTCTGGGTAAAAACCAGGGCGTGAGGCCGGGCTCCTGCCTCCTCTCCCCGCTGAGCGGGGCGCTGGTGGGGGGGGCCGGGAGCTGCAGCAGAATTTTGCTGGACCCGTAATGTTTTCTTTCTCGAAGACAAAGCGATTCGCGACTTGTAACAAAATTGTAAGAATATTTAACTCGGGGCGGGGTGGGGGGGGCGGGGGCGCTTTGCTCTTTTCGGAAGTTTTCCGTATCTTTTCAATTGTGAAAGCAGATTTCACCACTCTGAAAAGTTTGAAAGCCATCGGATTAGAGAATGCCTGTTCTGGGGGCGCCCGGGGGGCTCAGTCGGTCCAGTGTCCGACTTCGGCTCAGGTCATGATCTCGCGGCTCGTGAGTTCGAGCCCGGCGTCGGGCTCTGTGCTGACGGCTCGGAGCCTGGAGCCTGCTTCGGATTCTGTGTCTCCCTCTCTCTCCGCCCCTCCCCTGCTCGTGCTCTGTCTCTCTCAAAAATAAATAAACTTAAAAAAACTCTGTAAACAAGATATAACTCACGTTCCATAAAGGGCACCCTTCTGCGGCGGCCGGTACCGTGGCCGAGAGTAGGCACACGTGCTCCTGTCCCCGGGATCAAATCCCAGAACACGTCCATCCCCCCAAAAGAACGGGCCCCTGCCCCCTCCCGTTCTCCGCGAGGCCCTTTCTCTCGCTCTCTCTCTCCCCGAGGCTCCGTTCCTGCTTTTCTTTCGGTTTCTGTCCGTGTGTCTGCCTGTGAGTCACTCCACTGCCTCTCACACACGTTCTGCTTTTCTCTGTTTCTCTGTCTTTCATTCTGAAGGGGACGCGGGCAAACCCAACAAAACAAATAGAAGGCAACCCTAGGGCACGCTCAGCGCTCTGGAGACAGACGGGGCGGGGAGAGAGAATGTCTGAGGGCTCCGGCCAGACCCGGCAGCCACGGGGATGCCTCTGAGGAGGGGACGGTGAAGCCAACGCGACAGGAAGAAAAGCAGCCACTGCTGAGACACATCCAGGCAGAAGGGCAGCATGAGCAAAGGCCCTGGGGCGGGAAAGAACCTCCGGGGACGAGCTGGGCAGAGACAGGGGAGATGGACAGGGGCCTCCCTAGGCTCACAGGCTCTGAGGCGGAAGCCCCAGCCAGCCGACGGTGGATAAGTCACGGATGGACCTCAGGGAACCTTCCAGCACGTCCACGGGGGGGGCCAGACTGCATGCTCGGCACGGGGCACCCTGAACTCCTTCACTTTCCATCCACTTCTGCCTTGGAAAGACCCTGCAGGGGAAAGGCACCACCTGGGCTCAAAACAAAGTTTGTGGGTTGATGTACTCAGTGATTCGCTCAGAAACTCGAGCGTTTGCTGCAGGCACGCCTGCCTCACGGGGCTCGGGGTCTGAGCAGCAGCAGCTCACCCCTCCTCCCAACCGTGCGGGAGAGAAAGGCCCGTGCAGGGACCTGGGGTGTCAGCTGTGCAGCCTCGGGCACAGCGGTCTCCCTCTCTGGGCCTCCCGGTGTGAGAGCCAAGAGGAGGGACGGCAAGTGTCAGCCCCCCCCCCCGCCCTGCCGTCAGAGAGCCCTCCCCGGCTGGCGGGTCAGGGGGTCCCAGGCAGGCTCCCCGGAGGGTGGGGGCAGGGAGGGCCTGCCCGGCAGCTGGATGCTGGCTGGTGTCCTTAAGTCACCGAGGGTAGCACCAGGCCGGCTGGCTGGAACCCAACAGCCTGAGTCTCATTTGTGATGCAAATGGCTGGCAGTGGCTTGGGGCCAGGGCACATGTCCCCAGCCCGGGCCCCAGCTTTTATTCCCCACGGAGCCGGGGGAGGGGGAGCCTCCCCAGGCAGCCTCCGGGGCCCTTTCCAGGTGGGTCAGGGGTGAGCAGGGACCCTGCGGCAGGGGACACACACTCCGGGAGGCCGTGGCTGGGGCCGCCCTCGGCTCGGTCACCAGAACGAGTGGGACCGCGGCGGCCGGCAGAGGGCTCGGTCCGCTGGAACGCTGAGGTCGTCTCTCCGGCTTTTTCCCCGGGATCTCGCAGAAAGCAGGGCACCGCTGTGTCCCGGCCGTCGCTTCCCGGCCGGTCCCCAGTGCCCCTCCCCTCCGGCCCCTCCTGGGTCCCCTGCGGAGCTGGGGCCGTGCGGCCCTCGTCCCCATCTTTCCCCGGCTCTCAGGGCCTCCCCGCAAGCCGTCCCCTCACCAGCGCCAGTCCCGCTTTGGGTCTCTGGCCCCCGCGGCTGTGCTGCTCTTCTTACAGACGGTGCCCCAGATTGTATGAGCTTCGGGCTCCACAAAACCTGCCTCTGTCCCCAGTGGGGGGGAAACGTCCCCGGACACTCTCTGCCTCCGTCCTGGATTATCTGGGTAGGTCACGTCCCCGGCCAGGTCATTCATTCATTCGACGAATATTTACTGAGCAGCTATTATGTGCTGGGCATTTTTCTGGGCCCAGGAGCTAGCCCAGGGGACAAGAACGACAAAAACGCCTGCCCTGTGGACTTAACATTCTACCAGCGGTCTTCGACAGACGAGTAAGGAAAACTCGAGTACTAATAACTGGTAACTCTAGGCTTAAGGCGTGCTGACAGAGAAAAAGGAGCAGGGAAGGGAGAGGGCGCGTGGGGCTGTAATTTCTTTAATGTTTATTTATTTCGAGAAAGAGAGAGTGTGTATGGGAGTGGGGGAGGGGCGGGGGCAGGGCAGAGAACCCCAAGCAGGCTCAGCGCTGTCAGCACAGAGCCCGACACGGGGCTTGATCCCCAGAACCTCGAGCTCATGACCGGAGTGGAGATAGTAAGTCGGATGCACCCCTGACCGAGCCCCCCAGGCGCCTGTAAGGGGCTGGCGTTTTTAATGGGGCCAGAGGTGAGCCATGCGGATACCTAGGGATGAGCGGTCCAGCCAAAGGGAATAGTAGATGCAAAGGCCCTGTGGCAGAGGCCCACCTGAGAGGACACCATACCTCCTAGCGGTGTTTATCAGCCTGCAATTAAATAATTATTCCCGCGATGGCTTTCGCATCTTCTGTCTTACCCGCTAAGACCGCGTATTTGGTAGTTGTTCAATAAACGGAGACAGAATTTCTGTATGTATTTATTGGGGCTGGTGAAGCTGTAACGGATCCCCCTCTCCGCCCCCTGAAGCGCGCGGGCCGGAGCTCGGCGGGCACCTGCAGGCTGGACTCTGGGCACGGCTCTAGGGGACAGCAGGCAGCTTTTTTCAGGAGCCTGGGGGTGGCAGGCACGAGCAGCTGACGGCCAAGCAGAAAGAGAACAGGGAAGCCTCCACGATGTCCAAGCCTGGTCTGAGGCGTACGCGAGCCCCCGTCAGACCCCCAGAAGCAGCCAGGACACCGTTTCAGGTGGGCCAAGTTCCTGCCGGGTCTCCGAATTTGGGAAGTGAACTTTAGAAGCATGGCCTCAGGCCCCGATTAGTTGTTCCCTTGCACGTGTCCCCACCCCCACCCCCGGCAGGTGCGGCCCCAGCGCGGCTCAGGCGCTCGGGACGACAGTGTCGGACACCGGCACGTGTGGCCTCGTCTTCCGCCCCTGCCCGAGTGAGCAGAAGGCGGGACCTGAGTCCCGCCCGCCTCCCGGTAACGGGGACCAGAGACGCCCCACCCACGCAGGCCGCCTCTGCCTCGGGCTGACAAGGAGGGGACAGGGAGCTCCGTGGGGACGAGGTATTCAGGCCGCCGGCAGAGCGCACGCCTGTGCTTGACCTGGGCAAGAATGGATAGACCGCGAAATGCAGGGTGTCCAAACCAGAGGCGCTGGGTGCCTCCAGAGAGAGAAGTGGGGGCGGGGGTGGGGACAGGATGGGAGGGACGCGGCTCCGTGCCCCCTGGTCGTGGTAAGCAGGAGCTCTGCAACTTACCCTGGTGACCCCACCACTACTCACAGCTGGAGGCTGGACAGGCCGCCAGCCCGGGGTGCCAAGGAGGCTCGCCCCTCAGTGGGACCTGTCTGTCCCCTCCCTTCCCGCTAAGCCAACCAACCGGGGAAGCCATCCCCACCGGAGAACAACAGCGGCTCCCCTCCCCTGCGGAGGGGTGGGGGTGGCAGGCTGGGTGGAGACGGCGGGAGGGGCAGGTAGAAGCGGGGCAGGGTGGTGTCAAGCGCTATTCTGGGCGGCCGGGCGGAAGCAAGAGCGGAAGTCACGCTGGCAAAGGTCTCCGGCTCCGTGCACACAAACGCAGAGGCGCAGGGGGACGGGCACAGTGCAGGGAAGGGGACCGAACGAGATGCCAGGGAGTGCTCTGGTCAGGTCACAGGGAGGTGCTCCAAAGCCACGGCCACGTGCTGGTTTTCATTTTGGTGGGGGCGGGGGAGGGGGGCCAAAGCCTTCATCACCACCCAGGTGCCACCCACCGTGCGCGCTCGGCCTCCGCTCCGGGACCACACTCTGGCTCTGCCGCCTCCCTGCTGTCCATCCTGTCTGGGTGCATCCAACCTCAGGGCATTTGCACCTGCCCACCCCCTCTGGAATGCTCTGCCCACGGTCGCCTCCACCTATGACTTCTGTCGGGCGAGCCTCCTGCCAGGCCGCCTCTTACCCACACCTTCCCGACACTTCTCCATCGGCGCACCTGCCGCTTTCCTTCACAAACTTTAACTCGGTGATGTCTTTGCTCGCGTTCCTGACCAGGCGAGCTTCTGATCAGGGCAGGAGCCGCACGCTCCCTGTTTACAGAGCCTCGGGCGTTTGCCGAAGGCACAAAAGGGTCTGGAACCACCCGGAACCCAGGGACAGGAGTAGGGAAGGGCGGGTTCCCGGAGAAAAACGAGGGCCAGTGACAGAAAGTCGGCAAATGCTCGCAGAAGCCCCTGCACGAGGGGGCAAGAGGGACGTCTGTCCGTCCGTCCTCACGGAGAATTCGCCTTGTTCTCCTTCCTGGGGGAGAAGCGCCCGCAGGGTGGCCTGGGGGAGTAGAGCGCCCCTGGCGAGCAAACCTCTCCGCCTCGCGCCCCTGCCCCCTGCCCCGGGGCCACACTGCCAGACTCCCGCAAGAACAAGACAGGGAAGCCTTTCGCTACTCAGAAGCACGCTTGGGGGTGCCTGGGTGGCTCGGTTGGTTAAGCAGCTGACTTCGGCTCAGGTCGTGATCTCGCTGTCTATGAGTTCGAGTCCCGCATCGTGCTCTGTGCTGACAGCTCGGAGCCTGGAGCCTGCTTCAGATTCTGTGTCTCCTCCCTCTCTGTTCCTCCCCTACTCACACTCTGTCTCTCTCTCTCTCTCAAAAATAAATAAAGATTAAAAAAAAAGATTTTAAAAAAGAAGCATGCCTGCCTGGGACCCAGAGCAAATATTTAGGCCGCGGCCCCACGGAATGGGGGGTGTTTGCCTCTGAGACAAACGTGGTCAAAACTGAGTCCCGAGGCCCCAGGGGAAGAGCCGGTCTGTCCCCGGAGGAGGCCTGCCGGAGGAGGCCTGCCAGAGGCGGCCATATCCCGCACTCCCGTGGACGCCTTCGATGACCGGGGGGAGGGGGAGGTGCTGGGGGGATAGGTCACTTCTGCTCGCTTCACTCGCACCTGGATGAGGCAGCTCCTCTCCTGTCCCGGGTCCCGAGCCGAGGTGGGTACCCACGTCCCCCCCTGCACTTTCTCACAAAGACGCACCCAGCGCTGCCTCGGGCCACTTCCCAGCTGGGAAGATATTTAATTTAAATTCCTTAGAAGCCATAGGCTCCGCGAGGGTTCTGGGGCTCGGTCTGCAAGGCTCCTGTCCGCTTCCCCTCCCCCCCCAGCCCGACGGGGGACAGACGTCACATGAGCAAACAGGTTGGTGCACGGAGGAGCATAAGCACTGCCAGGTGCCCGGCAGGGGGAGGGCGGGCAGGACGCAGGGGGAGGGGCAGGGAGCCGGCTGGGTCGGCAGCGCAGGAACAGCGGCAGGAAGGGCCCCCAGGGCAGAGAGAACTCGTGCAAAGGCCCTGTGATCCCCCTCGCAGCTCCTCTGGTTCTGCAGTTCTGTTGGTCGTGTGTGTCCTCGCCGACCGCCCGGCTCTCGAGCAAACCCGAAGCCCCGCGAGGGCAGGCATTTCTCCGCTTCGCTCCCCGCCGTCCCCGCAGCGCCCGGGCCCAAGTCCGCACGCACGCAGGGGGCGCTCACACGCGTTAGCGGGCTGGCCGCGCGCCGCCAGGCAAGTGGGAAAGCGAGTTGAGAAACAGCGAGGTCCCACAGAAGAAGTATTTATGGCCGTGTCACCCTGTTCTAGCGGGGACATCTGGAGGGACAGACACAGACGCTATCGCCAGGGCGTGGGAGTGGAGGGAGTTTCTCCTGGCGTTCTGCGGGCTTCTGCATCCTTCCCACGTTCTACTGTGAGGTGACGTTTATTTTTAACCTCTTCTGGTTTTTTTTATAATTTTTATGGACTTGTGGGACCGCATTCAAACAAAGGATCAAGTGAGATGAAAAGTCCATATTCCCCAGACCTGGCTCCTCAACCCGCCCTGAATTCTGGGAATGCTGCCTTCCTCAGAGCCCGCCCCCGCCCCGCCCCCAGCCCCGCCTCCGCTCCGCCCCTCCTCGCCCCTTCCCCGCCCCAGCCCCGCCCCGCCCCTTCCCCGCCCGCCCAGCCCCCAGCCCCGCCTCCGCTCCGCCCCCAGCCCCGCCCCCGGGTTGCACCTGATGGTTGGGGAGGACTTTGTCCCGCGTCCACCCACATGCCCTAGAGAGGAGGCCCCGGGCGGGGGTGAGTGAGTGTGGGTAGGGGCCTCCCAGAGGGTTGGGTTCCTCCCCATCTTTGTTAAAAGGACGCCTCCCTCCCTGTGTGACCTGGGGACACAGCCCCACACAGCAGCTCGCTCCCCGTGGAGGGCTGTTCCTGCCCCTGCTTGTGGCCTCTACCCCGTGAGCCCGGCCAGGAGACTTTGGGTGCCGACAACGAGAAGGATGAGGTGACCGTCCAACACGTCATCCAAATGGAAATGACACTCCACCACAAATCGGCGCGGGGAGGGCCCCCAGAATTCTGGGTTTTCCGTGGTGACTTCTGTTGCTTTTTTCTGGAATATTCCATCACAGTCGTTCCTCGTTTTTCCAGCGCCACTGCCTTGCCGGTTTCCTGAGACTCGCTTGGTGAGGCGTGCCCGGTGAGCGGCGGGCAGTCCCCAGCCCCCGCCCCCTGCCGCCGTCTGTATGGACCCGCGTCCCCTGGACACCTCACGTGAACGGAAGCGCACAAGACAGGGCTCTGCGACGGGCTTCTTTCGTTTAACGCCACGTTTTCAAGGTCCGTCTGTGTTGTCGCTTCTCTCAGAATCTCATTCCTTTTTATGGCCAAATAACACACTTGTCGTATGGATGAGCGATGTGTGTCTGGTTTGTTCTCCAGTTTCTCAACTGCCGGACATTTCGGCTCTTTCCACCTTCTGGCTGTTTGAATAGTGCTTCCGTGCACACTCATGGATGAGACTTTGTGTGGACGTTTGCCTTAACCGATCTCAGACAGACACCTGGGCGCAGAACTTCGGGTCACAGGGCAACTCTGTTTAGTCACCTGAAGCCCCCCAGGCTGTGTTCTGCCTGACATTGCCACCAGCAACTTCCGTCTCCTCCATGTTCTCGCTCACCAGCCCACCAACCCCCACCATACCCACCAACACCCACCAACACTCACCAACCCCCACCAACCTACCAATCCCCACCAACACTCACCAGCCCACCAACCCCCACCAGCCTACCAACCCCCACCATACCCACCACACCCACCAACACCCACCAGCCTACCAACACCTACCAACACCCACCAGCCTAGCGATTGTACCAACACCTACCAACATCTACCAACACCCACTGACACCCACCAACACTCACCAACACCCACCAGCCTACCAACACCCACCAACACCCACCAACACCCACCAACCTACCAACCCCCACCAACACCCACCAGCCTACCAACACCCACCAACACCCAACACCCACCAGCCTACCGATTGTACCAACACCTACCAACACTCACCAACACCTTTCCAACACCCAACAACACCCAAAGACACCCATCAACACCCGATAACCTACCAACACCTACCAATTCACTAACACCCAACAACACTCACCAATACCTAACAACGTTTCAACACCCAATACCCACCAACACCTACCAACATATGGTACTGTCTGGGTTTTCATTCCAGCCATACTAGGGGTGTGAGTGGAACCTTACTTTTTTGCTTTGATTTGCATTTATGGTTATTTGTGTGTGTGTGTGTGTGTGAGAGAGAGAGACACAGACCACAAGTGGGGAGGGGCAGAGAGAGGGAGACACAGAAGCCGAAGCAGGCTCCAGGCTCTGAGCTGTCAGCCAGAGCCTGACGTGGGTCTTGAACTCACAAACCATGAGATCATGACCTGAGCCAAAGTCGGACGCTTAACCGACTGAGCCACCCAGGAGCCCCTACACTTAAGATTATTCTTTTAAGCCAATTTAAGTCATGATGAAAGTCCGCCCCATGGATGTACTCAGGGAGGATTCTGGAGCCACAGAAAGGAAAAAGATGGGGCCCCATCTCCCCTGCTCTAACCAGCTGCGCTCCGAGAGGATTAACAGAAAAGATCTTTTAAACTGAACATCAAAACCTTAAAAAGGAGGGGCACCTGGGTGGCTCGGTCAGTGAAGCGTCGACTCTTGCTCTCGGCTCAGGTCATGATCTCAGGGTCGTGAGTTCAAGCCCCATGTTGGGCTCTGCACTGGGCATGAAGTCTACTTAAAAAAAAAAAACAAACCCAAAAAAACTAAAAAAGAAACAAATTTGAATTCTTCTGACTACAGAGAGCAGATCTTTTCCAACTTCCAAAGAAATTAAAGAGAGAAACAGGAAACACAGACAGGGGGGCACATATAAAAAATTGAAAAGAACTAAACACAGTGGTTCTGAGGCCAAGCTTCACACTAGAACCATCTAGAAGCTCTTAAAGGCAATCCCCGCCCAGGCCCTTCTCCCAGAGGCTGGGACCCCGGGTGGGGCCCGTGCAGGTGGTTCTGAGAAGCTCAGAGGCAGGTTCCGAGGCACAGCCGGGACCAGAGCCCCGGTGACGGGATCGCCCCCGGTGACGGGGCTGCCCAGGCCCTTCCAGTTCCACTGCTCGGTGCGGACCGCGTGTCTGGGCGGCTCATTCCTGTCCGGCCGGGGCTGGGGCCAGCAGGCCAGGGGTGCTCTCGCGCTGGTCCTGTGAGATCCTGAGGCGCTCGGAACTGGAGGGGTGAGGAGCGCCGGGCCCTCCTCAGGGACCGACCTGTTCTCTTAGGACGGGGCGGGGAAGGCTGGCGCCCCGTGAGCTCCTCCCTCGCGTGGCCTAAACGTCCTTTCCGTGCGGGTCCTGCGAGGCACGAGGAGGTATTACTATCCATTTTTTATTGATGGGGAAACTGAGGATCAGAGAGGCTGAGTGACTTGCCCACAGTCACACAGCTTGTAAGCAAAGGAATTCCAATCGGAAATCAAGTCTTTCTGCTTCCGAACCCTTGAATTATTAACCCTTGCACTCCACCGTTTCCTGAAGCAAGGCCGACTTTGCGGGCGGTGGGGGTGGGGGTTGGCGGTCTACCTGTCCTTCCGTCCATCCATCCATCCGTCCCTTCATCCATCTGTCTCTCCATCCTCCCACCCTGCCATTCAATCTCTCCTTCTCTGTCTCTGCCCGTCTGTCCATCCTTCCTTCCATTCATCTCTCCCTCCCTCCCTCCGTTAAGACTCAGCTCCCTGCATGCCCTCTAGTTAGCCATCGGGGCGACAAAACAGATGCGGCCCCTGCCCTTCTCCCCTCTCGAGTTGCTCCCAAGGTCCCTCACTGGCGAGAGGCACAGTAAGGCCCGGCGGGGACTGTGGCAAGCCGGAGAGCGTGTTTATCGCTGCCGTAGGGGAACGCGGGCCAAGGTTGCCAGAGAAGCTTCTGTCGGTGGCTGCGCTTTCCTTCCCGCTGGATCCAGGAAATACACGCCCTGCCTCAGGGCCCTTTCCGGCCACCCTGCGCCTCCCTGTCTCGCTCCCTCCGATGGAGAGCCCGGCGGCTGGTCACAGGGCCGGCTTCGGTGTCTGTCGGCCACTCGCTGTGTGGCCTGGGGCGAGCTCCCTAACTACTCGGAGCCTCGGTTTCTGCGACTGCAGGAGGGGGACGTGCACACGCGTCCTGCAGAGTCCTGCGGATTCGGGGCCGACGCCGCTGAGCGGTGGGCACAGGCGAGGTGCCAGTAGGAGCAGGGTCTCCGTCCTGCCTGCCCCAGGAGGCGCACGGCTGCCCCACACCCTGGGGGACCTTGGGGGCTCCCATTAAACCTCAGTTTGAGATCCAGGACTTCGGCCTTTTGCACAAGCCTCGGCCCGGTCCTGCCAAGCGGCCTGCGCCTCGGCCCGGGGGGAGCCCGAGGTGCCGACTCGTCAGAGACTGGGCCCTGCCGCGGAGGGGAGGGCCTCTGGGGTGTGCGGACCGCCGGTGAGCAGGGGGAGTGAGAGGCCGAGGGGCGAGCAGGGGTGAGGCCCACCCTCCAGGAGCGGGGGTGTCCGGGGAACGCAGCTCAGGAAACCCGGTCAGCTCCGCGCACAAGCAAGAGGCATCCCAGACTCCCTCCTAGGATGCCCGGAGGCCGGGCCCAGGCCCTTGTCCCGGGAGATGCGACAGAAACAGAGACAGTTTCTTGAAAACAAAAAAAAAAAGAAAAGAAAAATGAGAGAGACAAAAATGGGGGTGAGGGCAGCAGCTCAGACAAGGAGACCCAGGAAGGTACCAGGGGGGCCGGGGAGCGGGGCTGACGTCCGAGCTGACACCCGGTGACTTTTGAGCTAGGGCTGCGGGGCCAGAAAGGAGCCGGGTCAGGACGTCTGACAGGAAGGAGGCACCTGAGAGCCGGCGGGGCCGGTTCACGCCAGCCGCGCAGGAACTGGGACCTGGGATTTGATTCCAGGGCAAGGGGGAGCCACAGAGGCTTCTATGCCGGAGAACAGCACGTCCTGAGTTGCCTTCTTAGAAAATCGGGTGGGTTATGGATAAAGAAGATGTGGTACACACACACACACACACGCACACATGCACGCGCACATGCACGCGCATGCGCACACAACGGACTATTACCTGGCAATGAAAAGGAGAGAAATCTTGCCGCTTACGACAACGTGGCTGGAACTAGAGAGTGTGTCATGTTAAGCGAAGTGAGTCTGTCGGAGAAAGATAAATACATGATTTCACTCGTGTGTGGAATTTAAGAAACACGACAGATGACGTAGGGGAAGAGAAGGAAAAATGAGATACAAACAGAGGAGACAAACCACGAGAGACTCTGAAATCCGGAGAACCGACTGAGGGTTCCTGGAGGGCAGGTGGGGGGGGATGGGCTAGGTGGGGGATGGGCATGAAGGGGGCTCGTGTCGGGAGGAGCGCTAGGTGTCGTAGGTAAGTGACGAACCACTGGGTTCTGCTCCCGAAACCGTTATTTCACTATACATTAACTAACCTGATTTAAAGAAAACAGAAGAGAAGAGAAAAGGAAAGAAGAGAAAAGGAAAGAAAAGAAATTAAAAGAAAAAAGAGAAGAGAAAAGAAAAGAAGAGAATAGAAGAGAAAAGAAAAGAAAAGAAAAGGAAAGAAAAGGAAAGGAAAGAAAAAAAAATTGCGTGGGTTACCACAGACGAGAGACAGGAGGGGGTAAGGTGCCCGCCGGACCCCAGCCAGCGCGGGCTCATCGGGGCACCCAGAGCAGTACAAGCAGGCCGACAGATGCAGAAAGAGCCCCTCCCCGTCCGTATTTGGAGGCTGCACCCACAAACCTCCCTTCCTGGTTGTTTTCACTCAGCCATAAGTGATACAGATCCGAGTTGAGGACAAAGTGAGATGCTCCTATCGTCTCGCCACCGCTGAGAGCTGGCCCACTTCCTGCCCCCCGCGTTTCTACACGCGTGTAGACCATCGCACTGAATTTACGTTCATTTAGCATTTTCCCCCAACAGTGTTAATGTGATAATTTAGACAAAAACACCTCTGGTTGGCATTTCTCTAAAAACGCCCCCCTACGGGACCAGGGGAGCCGGCCGGCGGCACCCGGAGGCCAGCGGGAGGCAACACGGCCGTGGCTGGGACGCTCCAAGCTCCGTGGTCCGGGGGCCGGGCTCGGGGAGCGTCCCCCCATCATTGACGCACCCCGGGTGATAAGCAGAGCCGGGCGCTTATCGGCCCCCGCAGGAGGCCCGGGAGGTATCGGGAGGGCCAGGTGCCCGCTCTGGGCCGTGCCCTGGGCAGACACCCAGCCCCACAGCCCTCCGGGCAGCTGCCCCTGTCACTCTCGCCGTGGCTGGATGGTCCCCAACCCAGGGGCCCCTGGTCTGGTGTTTACGTGTCTGCTGGGACAGAAACACAAGCGTGACTCAGCAGCCAGGGCCGGGAGCGCCGAGGGCCACACGCCCGAGCCGGCTGGAGGGTGAGGACGTCCTCGGACAGGGCGGCCCGGGGCCTCCGATCTGGAATCCTCGGGTCTGGTCCCGGCCCTGCCAGGCACCCGCTCTCCGGCCCCGGGGCCAGTGGCTGCGTCCACCCGGCCTGGGTCTTCCTGTCTGCAGACAGGGCACAGCCACCTCGCACACAGCTGGGGGCTTCGGGGAAAGAATGGACACGAAGCCACGGGAAGCAGTTTGCACGGATGTCAGTCTTCCTAAGTCCTGGGGCTCCGGGGACAACCTCGGCTCCGAGGTGACAGACTGAGCCACGCTGGGGGGGCCGGCTGTCTTGCCGGACTGGAAACACGGGGTCCTTCGTCCCCAGGCAGGACGCTGAGAGGCCGCGGGTGGGCTTCGCAGGAATCGGGGTGGCTTCCTCCCCTCCGGCCTCAATTTCTCGCCCAGCTTTCCTGCCGGCAGGGGGGCCGGGGACTCCACGCGGGCCAGGCCCGGCCGACGGTAGGCCGTCACCTGTCCTCGCGGCAGCCCAGGGCGGGCAGCCGTGGTGATGACGCCACAGGCAGGTGATGTAACCACGACCCGGCTGTCCGTCGCCCAGGGACGGGCCAGAGCATCTGCCCCTTGGCACGTCACCACGATGGCCCGCTGCGCAGAGGGGTCAGGCGGGAGTCGGGGCCCAGACGCTCCAGCGGGAGCGCCTAGAGGCCACGTAGCGGAGGCCGGGCTCAATCAGCCCGAGCCGGGACCGGCCGTTTCCGCCCATGCCGCTCTGCCCCTCGGAGCCTCGGTCTCCCCCTCCGTAAAATGGGACTGTTAACCCACTCCGCACGGGAGGGTTCTGGCAAGGGGGAGACGAGCCGGCACCTCGGGGTAGCCCCGAACCCGGAAGAGCCCCACTCAAGGACTCCCCATGAGAAAGCGCTGTGGGCCGCGAGCCCCGCCCAAGCGTCACACTGTGTCCTGTGAGGACTCTTCCCCGAACTGGAACTCGTCTACAAGGAAGAGGTTCGGCCGTCATCCCGAAACCGCCCTGCGGGCACCAGGTGACCTCAGGCGACTTCCGGGAGCGCTCCAAGCCCCAGTTGCCCCGTGTGTGACGTGGGCGCAATGACAGGCCCCGCTCGGCTGCTGCGAAGGGGGCAAGAGAGCACAGGCCGAGTCGGGGACGGCCGTTCCCCGATCCCCAGTGACCAGCGGGATCCCGGGCGCATGGCGTCACTGCTGGAAACGGCGAGTCGTCTACACAATGGACGTTTCACCTTCTTTCTTAATAACGCAAGGCTATACATGTGGTGAAACCCCTACATCTCCCCTCCTCCCCCGCACTTAGGTATGGCCGGGTGACTAAGATCGGACCAATGAGGTGGAAAGGCAACTTCTGGCAAGTTTCCTTGGGAAGTCCTCGCTTGAGGTGCTCCTTTCACCGTCCCCTTCTTTCTTTTGCTGCTTGGAACTTGGACGTGATGGCTGGAGCTACCGCAGCCCTCTTGTACCATGAGATGGTCTTAAAAAAATAAGCTATACACTAAAATAGTGTGACGGGAAGTTACAAGGGTTGTGAATTCCTGATGGCTCTGGGCTGCCTGCTTCAGCTCTCTTTCACATGGGGACAAAATCGACTTGTAACTAGCTAAGAACCACCGTTATTTTGTGTTTTTCTACTGAATGCCATTCGATCTAATTTTTTTTCTTTTTTTTTACATGTAGTTACTTATTTTGAGAGAGGAAGGGGAAGGGGTAGAGAGAGAGGGAGAGAGAGAACCCCAAGCAGACTCCATGCCGTCAACGCAGAGATCTCACGAACCGTGAGATCGTGACCTGAGCCAAAACCAAGGGTCAGACGCTCAACCGACTGAGCCCCCCAGGCGCCCCTCCATCTAAGTTGACATTGTATACCTCGAGGCTGTATACGTCCAGGGTGTTGGTTGCAAGGGACAGAAGAACAAAATTGAACAGGCTTACGCCGAAGGAAGAATTTATTAGCTCTTGTAACGGAAAAGCCCAGGCTCTAGCTTCAGGCGTAGCTGGGTGGAGGGGCCCCCGAAAGTGTCGCCAAGACCCCCTCTCTTCTTCGCTCCTCAGCCGTACTGGCCCTCGCGCTGGGGTCCTTCTCGGGCAGCGTCGCTGTCAGGCACACGCCGTCCCTTCCCGCCCCCCACCCCAGCAGGCCCGGGCTTATCTGCCCCCAGCCTGGCTTCCCAGCAGAAAGCGCTTCCTTCCCCAAGAGTTCAAGTCCAGGACCGACTCCCAGACGGGGCCGCGTGCCCATCCCTGGGAGCTGCTCGCCGGGGCCGGGGCAGTGGAATATGCCGGCTCTCTGCCCTGGGGAGCAGAGCTGGGGGGCGGCCCAAGGGGGAGGCCGGCCGGCTCCTCCAAGGAAAACTACAGGTGACATTTGCCCAGGAAGGCAGTGGGTGCTGGGCAGACGGGCCCTGCAGGGGCCACCAGGCGTCCGATCACCTCGGCCGTGCCAGACACTGAGGATCAGAGAAGGCGGGGGCTGGGCAGGCCCCACCCGCCCCCCAGGGGCAGAGGGCAGAGTGGCAAGCAGGGGACATCGTCTGACCCCACACCCAGCCCGCCCCTCCGTGATTACACGCCCGGAGCCGGAGCAACAACCCAGCGGGCTCAGAGAAGCCCTCTTCTCTTCTCTGGCCCTCAGTTTTACCCATCTGGGAAGTGGGAGAAGGAGGCTCCAGGCAGCAAAGGAAGCACCCGGCTGAGCGGGAATCAGAGCCTCCCCCGCCCTGGGCTTGCTGCCCTGGCCCCGCGCCCCCGCCAGCTCCGAGGGCACCGGCTCAGAGACCCGTGGACGAGCCGGCCGGGGAGCGTCTCCGCACCCGCCTCCGCTGGTGCAAAGGGGAGAGACAGCACCCGCCTGGGGGACCGCGAGGAGCCGGGGGACTGCCAGCCCAGCCTGGGTCCCACCCGTGTGTGCTGAGCCCCACTCAGGGCTCGGGCTCCCGCTCGGCTGGTGGCTTCCTGGGGACGGGATCCCGGGGAGCGCAGCGCAGAGTGGGGACGAGGCGGGGCGGAGGCCAGAAGGGTGTGTTACTGAGCCGGTCGCCACAGTGGGCCACCGGAGGCCCGGCCCTTGGGGGAGCACGCACCCCCAGTCATCCCCCAACCCCCAGGGGCGAGGGAGGCCCTGCTTGGGGTCACTCGGGCTCGGTCCCCAGAGGCTGGAGGGAGGAGCTGAGCGGCGGGCGACAGCCAGAGGACATGGGTGCCCGCGACGTCCTGTGTCTGCATGTCCACCTGTCCTCCGTGGCCCCTCTTCCCTCCGCCCGCTGGCCAGGGCCCAGCCCCAGGGAGAGGCGTCCAGGGTCCCAGCCCTGCCATCCCCTGACCCCTGACCCCTGACCCCAGCCCACCTCCCCTTGTTCTCCACCACCCCCCGCCCCGAGCCACCAGGCCTGGCTCCAAGCCCTCTCCCCTCTTCCCCGGTGGGTCAAAACTGGGAGCCCTTCGGCACACTGGCTGCTGGTGACACACCTGACATGGGCCCCAGACCTCAGTGGCGGCCCTGGGCTTGTCGCTAACATGTGTGTGAGTGCAAGCACGTGTGTGTGTCTGGGAGCGAACACATTTGTGCGTGTCTCTGCGTGTACATGTGTACGGTGTGTGTCCATGTGTGCGTCCGTGTGTGTCTGCACGTATGCGGCTGTGTCTCGTCTATGTACCGCGTACGGCGTGATTGTGCACAAACACGGCCTGTGTGCGAGCCTGGATGTGTGTGTGCGTGCGTGTGCACGGGGTGTCTGTGTGTGTGCGTGCGTGTGCACGGGGTGTCTGTGTGTGTGCGTGCGTGTGCACGGGGTGTCTGTGTGCGTGCTCCTGCAGGTAGGGGTGTGAGTGTATAGATGCGTGTGTGACTGGTGTGCACGTCTGTATGTGTGTGCACCCGTGCGTGTGTACGTGCACACGTGTACCCGTGTCTATATGCGTCTCTGCAGGGGGTGGGGGAGAAAAGGAGACAGTGTGTTGTGTGTGCACGCACGTGTGGGGGGACCGGGACGGCCTTACCGATGGGGACGAGGAGGGAGCACCCCGCGGGCTGGCCGCTGGGAGACGGCGTGACCCACAGCTAAGAAGGGACAGGGAGTCATCCCCTGGGAGGCGGTCAGAGCCCGTTTCTCCAAGAGGCAGAGGGAGGGGGAGGCGGGCCACTGGCCTGGGTGGCGCCAGGGCCGCCCGCGTCAGGCCCTGCCCCTTGCCTCCCAGGCACGTCACCTCGCGTGCGACGGGGACACTAGAATGCCCGCCTGGAGGTGACCGAGGGCATCGTGAGAAGCGCCTGGCGCCGCGCCCGAGCCAGGTCGGCCCCGCCGCTGTCCCGCTGGTGGTATTTACGATGGCCGCTACCGAGACGGGTGGCCACGTGCCCGGCCACCCCAACTCGGCCGTGGTTCGCCATACTTTCCACGTGGAGGAGGTGACTTTGGAAACTCTCTCCCCCGTTTGCTCCCGTCCAGGGCCTCAGTCCCGGGACCAGGGAGGGTGTTTTCAGGGCTCCAAGGCCGGTCCCAGAGGCTGCGGCCGGCTGATTAGCGACAGGAAGCGGGCTGGCAGTGAGTGGCCCTCCAGATAACACCGGCAGCGCCCGCAGCCCCCTCCCGGCCCCCCAGCCCTTATCGGCTGCAGCGAGTACGTGTCCTCGCAGAGCCGGAGCCCCGGGCCAACCTCCCCGACCCGCTGCCAGTGTTTGCAAACGAAGGCCCGGCAGGCCGGGTCCCCGGTAAAAGCCGGCACGCCTGGCGGGATCGCCCCTGACTTGACCCTGGGGACCCCGACTCCTCCCTCGGCCGAGGCCAGGGCTCCCGGACCACAGACAAAGGGAATATGTAAATCTCAAAGTCAAAGTCACTGGAAAAGGCCCCAAGGAGGCTCCTCGGGGACCCCCGGGGACGGCGCGGAGAAGCGGCCCCAAGGCCACCCCGAGCCCCCTCCTCGTAGCAGGGAGAGCCCACCTCACTTCGAAGCCAAGGGCTGACCACGTGAGCAGGCGGGGGGCTCCGGGGCCAGACCCGGCTCTGAGCAGCTGCTCGGCTCGCCACGCTCCCTTCTGCCCTGTTTCATGTGGACGCCCCGGCGACTGGTCTCTGTCCCTCCCTCTGTTCCCCGGGCCCGGCCTCCCCTGGCTCAGGTCCACCCCACACACTCCACTCGCCATCAGCTGGATCGGGTTTGGAATGCTGGCAAGCTTCGGTTTCCCTGCACTTAAACTTTTGGGCTGAGAGCTGAAGGAGGAACTCAGCTGGTGGAATAGCACGTGCAAAGGGCCGGTGGTTCGCTGTGCCTGGTGTGTCCGGCAAAGAGTGAGGCCAGTATGGGCCTCAGCACATTGGCTTTCCCTCCAAGGCCAAGAGAAGCCCCAGAGGGCTCTGAGCTGGGAGCCATGACCTCTCCTTTGGTGAACAGGACGCCTCTGGCTGCGTGCGGACACGGACTGCTGGGGGACAAAGATGGAAGCAGCAAAGGGGCCACAGCGAGGGTCCGGGAAAGGAGGGGATGGTGCCTGGGTTGGGGGCAGGTTCCTGACAGGCTTCGGGCCTGGCGACAAGTGAGACGTGAAAGTGAGGGGGAGACGGAGTTGAGAGCATCTCCAGTCTCTGGTGGCCAGAGGGGGCGGGGTGACGTCTGGGACAGATGACGGACGGGGACGGACTGCATGCTATGGGGCCCAGCTCTGCTCTGCAGGATCCGCGGACGACAAGCCCGGGGCCCGGGGCGCACCTGGCCCAAAGCCGGTTCGGCCCGAGTCCTCTGAGCCTTAGCTCAAACTGGCCCCCTCGCCAGGGGCGCCCATTCCATGCCCGCTGGGTCCCCAGGAGCCCCTCCGTCTCGTGCAGCCCAGCCGTGGTGCCCCCCCCACCCCCCCGGGCTCAGGGGCCTCTCTGCCGCCAGCCTCCATCAGCCACACTGTGCTAAGCCTGTCGGGTCGTGGCTGCGCACTGCCATCCCTCCCCAGACCGCGTGCCACGGTAGGACCGCCACTGGGTGTCCGCAGTTTCCTCAGCTCCGGGTCCATCACTACCCTAAAGTCCGCTCTTCCGGCCCCTTTCCCCTCACCACTCCTTCTCCAGCCACACTGGCCTCCTTGGTCCATGCATCCTACCCCAGGGCCTTTGCACCTGCTGCTG
Source organism: Paguma larvata (assembly GCA_030068075.1). Taxonomy (NCBI): domain Eukaryota; kingdom Metazoa; phylum Chordata; class Mammalia; order Carnivora; family Viverridae; genus Paguma; species Paguma larvata. The sequence goes on along the minus strand of CM057844.1, from coordinate 44,053,568 downwards.
TCTGCCTAGAACCCAGTCCTTCTCCAGCACCCTGTGATACCTGCTTCGCAGTGCTCATCGGTATCCAAAATTATCTCACGTGCAGGCTTGTTAGGTCCCCCCCACGAGATTACAAACCCCAACGGGTAGCATCATGGCTATGACTGTCTCCAGTGCTTTGCCTCTGACCGGCACATGTTTCTTGGAATGAATGAATTCATCTCCTCTCCAGGCCAAACGCCTCCTCTGTGAGTCCCCCGTGATTTCTCCAGCATGCAGAGTTCTAGGAAATGCCGGAACTATCCCTGGGCCGGGGCCCCGCAGCCCCGGACACAGACTTCCCTTCTGTGACCTCGCACCCTGCCTGCCTCCCAGCATCCCTTAGGGCACCCGGCCCAGCCGGACACTGTCGTCTCCTCTCAGCACCCCTCACCAGGCTCTTCTCGAAGCACCCTCCCTTCTCCTGGGGCTACGCCCCCCCATTCCGTGGGGTTCTGGGGAGCCGCCACTCACAACACCACGCCCGCCCCTGCCCCCACTCTGGGGTGGCTGCTCACAGCCCGTCGCCTACTTGGGGCCAGTCAGACCTCAGGGGAGCAGACACCCAGCGTGGGGGTGGGGACGTCCGCTCCCCCCAGGCTCCTGGAAGGGTGGGCGGGAATGGGACCCAGTGGTGGCTCTGGACGCCCTGAGGCCAGCACGGGGCAGGGACTCAACCAACACTTGACTCAAGTGCCCGGCTCCCAAGCTGTGACACCGAGTGACGGCTGTGGCAGGGAGGGGGGCGGAGGAGGGGGTGGCAGCGACGGCCGAGGCTCCCGTTCAGGAGAAAAACTACAGACCCAGCTTTTCTTTAAAGAAAACAAGTTTTATTTTTATAATCAGAACGTTCTAATAAAAATATTATTATAATATTAGCTACCTTTATTTTCTGGGCTTTGACTCTGTACCAGGCGAGCCGCGAGGCGCCGGCCCACGTCGGTCAGTCCCCTGAGGCCGCCCACTTCCCTGAGGTAGGTCCAAAGGGTTACCCCCAGCGCCCCCCAACCTGGCGGCCTGCCCTCCCCAAATCCTTCTGCCGGTCTCCTCTGCCAGGCTGCCCCTCGCCTCACTCCCCTCTTCCTCCGAGCGGGGGCCGCTGCACAGCCCAGGTGCCCTGTCCGGGAGCCCCCCCGCCCCCCCCCGCTGGCGGCCTGTTGGAACCTCTCGCCTCCCCCAGCCCCGCAGACCGAGACCCTTCCAGGAAGGCAGGACGTGTCTCTGCTCGGTCCCACTGCCCCGGTGGGTATACAGCAGGTGACACCACAAGGGAGGGAGGGAGGGAGAGGCAGGCAAGGCCGTGTGGCCCTGCACTCAGGGGCCCCCCCCGCCACCCCCACTGGCCAGGACGGTGCGCCCCGGCCCCTCAGCCAGCATCGCACTCTCTCCTGCCCTTTGAAGCCGGCAGGGGGACAAACGGAGACCACTTTCTGCCACCCAGAGAGACCTGCCCGGAGACGCCCGCCCTCCGAGGGGTCCCCGGCACCGGAAATGCTGCCCGAGTCTCCTTGGGCGGCGCCATCGACGAGAGCGCGTCTCTCGAGGTCAAAAATAGGTTCTGGATTCTTGGTGGTGGGAGGTCCCGTTGAAAAAATAGACTACGATTCTGAAATCATCTTAGTAGCAAAACAAGGACGATAAGAAAAAAGTTGCAGCTCGACAGGAGAGGATGTCGGCCGGCTCCCCGTCGCCAGCGTGGGGCGGGCTGTCGTCTAGAAAATGAGAGTTCTGGAGGCGGACGGTCCCCCCGCACCCCTGCCGCGCGGCTCGCCGCCCGCCCCTGCCGCTCTCCCGGGCTTCCCCGGAGTAAGGCATCTCTGAACGGGATGAAGGGCAGCCAGTCGGTGGCGGGGCGCGGGAGGGCCCCGGGCAGGTGCTGCGGGGACAGGTCTGTGGGCGCCTGGGCTGCGGGGAGGGGCGGGAGGGAGGGCGGAAGGCCGGCAGTGTGCGCGAGGTCTGGCTGGTGTCTTTGAGGAGCTCTCGGCCGTTCCTTTCCCCCAAAGTCCTCCCTCCGGACGCGGTGGGTCCTGGATTTAAAGAGAAGCGGTCTCCAGTCCCTCCGGGGTCAGGCGGGGCTCCCGCGGGGTCCCCGGAGGTACGCGTGCGGGCGAGCACCCCGCAGCCTGGCGCGGGGGCGGCCCTCACTGCATCCTGTCGGGCTGCAGCTGCGGAGGCTGGTACTGCACGAACGCGGTGCCCGCGGGGGCCGCGGCCGACAGGGCCTGGGGCACGGCGGCCGGGTAGCCGTAGCCCACGAAGCTGGCGGCCGTGGCGGGCGAGGCGGCGTAGGGGTACTGGTCGAAAGCGGCCGGCGGGTACTGGGCGTAGGCCGGGCTGGCTGGCGTGTACTCGATGTAGGGCGAGGACAGCGACGGGACTGGGGCGGCCGGGATCACCACGCTGGGCTGGACGAGCGCTTGTGGATAGATGTAGTGGGGGGTCAGCCTGTGGGGCCAAACAGAGGGTCAGGGTCGGGGTCGGGGTCACTGGGCGGCAGAGCGGTGGAGAGCGGCCCCGGGGGAAGGAGCTGGGCGAGGCTGTGTCCCGGCCCCCCAGCCTGTTGCTCGTCAGTGAAACGGGTATAACGACCTCTTCCTTGAACACGCCAGATGTGCTCCTACCACAGGGCCTTGGCACAGCTTGCCCTGACTGTTCCCGCTGCCCCTAACACACTTCCCCCAGCTATCCACAGAGCCGCCCTGCCCAGCGCAGCCCAACAGCCCGCGCTCCAGCCATCTGATGTAGATCCGGGGATTTGGGGGCCCGGATTTAAACTAACCCAGAATTTTCACACGGTGACAGCGGAGCATCAAATCTAGCATGGGCCTTCCGAGCTCAGGGCCCCGCGTGACTGCCCAGGGCCCCCCCCAGCCCTCCACCGTGTTCGTCTTCCCAACAGCCGCTGCCGCCAAGTGACACGCTGCACCATCCTGCCCTCCTCCCCAGCCCCGGGACTTCGCCCTGGTCACGGGCAGCCCGGAGACGGGCCCGCAGCGGCGGCTCGGTGCGGAGTGAGGACTGCAGGAGCGAGGCCCGAAGGACACCCATGAAGACGAAGAGGACGAGAAGCCCCAGAGCGAGGCCACCGACCACGCCCAGTGCCCACCGACCACGCCCACTGGCCACCCCCAGTGCCCACTGACCACGCCCTGTGCCCCGACCACGCCCACCAACCACGCCCAGCGCCCACCGACCACCCCCGTTGCCCCGACCACGCCCACTGGCCACCCCCAGCGCCAACTGACCACGCCCTGTGCCCCGACCATGCCCAGCGCCCACCCCCGGTGCCCACTGACCACGCCCTGTGCCCCGACCATTCCCACTGACCACGCCCAGCGCCCACTCCCGGTGCCCACTGGCCACGCCCATTGCCCGACCACGCCCACTGACCACCCTCGGCGCCCACCGACCACATCCAGCGCCCATGGCGCTGGGTCTGAAACACAAACACCGCCCCGCACTGACTGGCCGGACCTGCCCTCAGGCTGCCCTTCGCATCATCATCTGGCGTCACGACAGAGACTGGAGATCGAGGGTCGGCGGCTCAGCCGAGGCCTCCGGCCAAGAGTGGAGACGTGCAAGCCTGTCACTGCCCGCCAGCCTCCAGGCAGGGCTGCGGTCCCACGTGTCACAGACGAGGAGGTGGGGGGCGCAGGAAGGCAGTGTCGGCATGGGCCCGCTCTGCCAACCAGACGCTGAGCAGCCCTGGCCAAGTGGCCGGGCCTCTCTGGGCCTCACGGCCTGTCTGCTCCGTGTCAGGTACACGGCGGACTCATCAGGGCAGACGGCGCGGCCCTCGGCATCAGCCACCACGTCTTCTCGCACCCGCAGGGGGTGCACTGGACCCCCACTCCTCTCTGCACCTGTGCCCAGCGCCCACCACTCCTGCCCGGGCCCTGCTCCCGCGAGAAGCCGTTCTGAAAGAACGGGGCGCCGCCTTCTCCGATACTCAGTTGGGGCGGACACCAGAGCAGCCCTCAGGAGCCACTGGGCGCCACGCCTCTCCCACCACTGTGCCCCCTCCCCCACATCCGAGAGGAGCCCTTGCTCCAGAATGAAGACAGACGTGCCGAGGGGACCACAGTGGCATCCCCGGGATCGGTGACAAACCTGAGAGCCGGAGTCACCTGCGGAGGCCGGAGCAGTATCCCATGTCCCTCCGGACGCGCCCCACGCGGTGGCAGCGAGACCAGGCGGCCCGTGCTCGGCCCCAGGCCACTGCCGTCCACGCTGTCAAGAGAGCCGAGCAGCGGGCCAGAGACGCCGTTTATGCCGGGGTATCTGTCATTCCTGACGATCGAACCGCCGGGTGCGGGTTTGCGTCCGTGCTGTGGGGCCTGCGGACGGTGGGCTGGGCGCAGGAAACGCCGTCTCTGCGGTCCGAGAGGTCTGCACGGGGAGGGACTGGGGGCCGGTGAGGGCTCCCGGGTCCTTGCGGGGCGACGGTCTCCCGAGCATAACCAGGAAGAAGGGGCCGCACTCACGAGGGCCGAGCGCCCCCCACGGCGGGACGGGCCAACGTGGTCTCTCCACGCAGCGACAGGGAATGACAGACGCCGCGGCGTGGACGAGCCCGGGGACGCGCTGAGCAAAGGAAGCCAGAAGGCCACACGATGCAGGGTCCCACCGACGAAACGTCCACACAGGCCAACCCGGAGGAAACAGTGGCGAAGTACCGGGGGCTGGGGAAGGGGTCCAGGCCGGGGGCGAGCGCCAGCGGGGCCCCCGTCGGGGTGGTGAACAAGTTCTGGGTCCGGCGGCGAGCACGGTTGCACACGGCTGCGAATACACTGAACGCCGGCGACCTGCCCTCGGCACAACAGAGCGGACGCGAGAGCGACAGACCCCGTGGCCAAGTGTGCCTCCCGGCGAGGGCACAGTGCGCGGGGCTGGGACGGATCCGGCAGCAAACCCACGCGGGAGTCCGGGGCACACCTGCCCATGCCTGCGGGGTCGCCAGCACCGCCCGCGTCACCCTCCCCGCTGCCCTGGACGGCAGCGTCCCACGTTACCACAGCAACACAGCCAGGCTGGCAGTGGGCCGCCCCCTGCTGTGTTTGCCAGGCGGCCCGGGCAGCTTCCGCTGTGATCCCGGGCTCTGGCTCCAGGCCACAGTGCCCAGCCACCCCCCCACCCCCCGTACCATCCAGGAGCCTCCGCCGACCACCTCCCTCCTCCCTCCTCCCGCACACAAACAACGGCCTTGAGCAGAGCCGGCCCTGGGTTCAAATCCTGCTCAGTCTCCTGAGAGGTGCAACGGCCTTCTCGTGTCTGCTGGGGACCAGGACACAGCGGTGAGCAGACCACCCAGCCCCCGGCCCCCTACAGCTCAGGCCCCAGAATGGCTCCGACCCCAAGCCATGAACCGGAGGCGGGACTTCGGAGAGTGGTCAAGGAAGGCTTCTCGGAGGAGAGAACAACTGCACTGAGCCCCGAGGACAAGACGGAGCGGCCGTGGGGGAAGAGCGAGGAAAAGGCTCAGGCTGGAGCCAGCGTGTGCACGGGAGGAGCCGGGCAAGGGTCACGTTGTCCCTTGGAGACCAGATCCCTGGGGCTCCTGCCCCGCAGCACCTGTGACGCTCACGGCCACCCCTGCCCGGCTCTGTACCTGCCAGTGACCCCTGGAGCCCTCGCCTCCCCTGCATCTCCCATGAGCCATGAGCCGTGGGGAGGGCTCCGCCCCGACCCCCGGGGCCTCGCCCGAGGCCTCGCCCGAGGCCTGGCTCTGCAACGCGGCTGGGCACCCAGGGTGCTGATGGAAGACAGCCCACGGAGAGGAGGCTTCCCGCTGAGAATGACAAGCCCCCCACCCCCCCGCCCTGCAGTCAGGACGCCTCCCGGGAAAGGCGCAATGTGGAGACACGACGAAGCGCGTTGGCACAGCGCCACAGGGACGTCTCTGGCACCGTGAGAGCACCCCCCCCCCCCGCCGGAACATTCCTTAGCTTGAGGCTCTGGAAGGCTGAGGCCCAGAACTTCCCCAAACATGGGCGGGGACGCCCCTGCCTTAGCCACCCCAAGGCGTTTGCCAAAAATACGGATCCCCTGCAGACGGAGGAGTCAGATGGGGTGACGGCCCCTGGGGATGCCGACACACACCCACGCTCGGAGCCATTGCCTAGACCGGGCCTCACGCCGGCCACACAGCAGGACGACCCGCGGCTGCAAAAATGACAGATTTCAGGCGCCTGGGCGGCTCGGTCTGCGCAGCGTCTGACTCTGGACTCCGGCTCAGATCATGATCTCACAGGTCGTGAGCTCGAGGCCCCCCCCCCCCCCGCCCCGTGTCAGAGTGAGGAGCCTGCTTGGAATTCTCTCCCCCCCCCACCCCTCCCCGCTCGCGCACACACTCTCCCTCTCTGAAAATAAACTTAATAAATAAATATGCAAGTAAGTAAGACAGACAGACAGACAGGACTCTGGCCGTGTCTCCCCAAGGACCAGCCGGACGAGGCAGCGGTCATGTCTCCCAGGTTCTACGCTCGATGCTCTCGGGCCCAGACTCCGTCCCAGCCTCCATGGGTGAGGGAGGGACCGTTCGGCTGGGGAGGAGGGGAGACGCCGGGACAGGCGCACCTGCACTGTTCACCTGCGTCCCTCGGGCGCGCTGCCCCTCCCCCGCTCGAGGCAAACAGTCCACGCTAACCCGTGAGGCAGTCGAAGCCACAGAGGGGCTCCGGCACCGGCACCGCACTCTGCACGGTCACACGGCCAGGGAGCGGCAGAGCGGGGTCTTGCCTCCTGGGCCGTACACTGCCTGGCACCCCTGCCTACGAGGACTGGCTGCTGGCGGGAGCCTGTGACCAGGGCCCACGTCGGGGGCCAGCCTGGGTCTCCGGGACGCCACCCAGATGGCAGGGCAGTCCGAGGCCCAGCAGCCTCCTGTCCGTGTCCTGCTGCTCCGTGGAGCCACAGAGACAGGCCCCCAAGAGTTGTGCGCACCCCAGACTCGGATCAAAAGGAAAAGAAGGAACGGGGGGGGGGGGCGGGTCCTGCCGCACAGTGGGGCGGACTCAGACGGAGCCGCAAAGCCCCAGGAGGCAGGGGATGCACCCAGGCCAGTTTCCCTCCGGCACCTCTGCCCCTGCCTGGGCTCTGCATTTGGATTTGCAGAGGCTGACCTCCGGGCCTGCCGTGGGGACCAGGAGGGCCGTGGGGACCACGACTCTCCGTCAGAACAGCGAGCTCAGCCAGGGCGACTCTGCCCCGCGCCCCCAGGGACACTGGGCCACACCTGGAACACTTCTGGGTGCCGCCCTGGTGGGCGCAGTCCAGGGATGCTGCCAACGCCCCACGAGGCCCTGGACGGGATGGCCCACGGCGGAGACCTCTCCCTCTCGCGCCCCCTCTTGCGACACCTGCCCCGGGGGAGCTGCAAAGCGAAGGGCAAACGCTCTGCTCTTTCCCGGCCTCACGACCCCGGCGCCCTGGCCCGGCACTGGGAAGGCAGCCGGGTGGGGACGGCGGGGCGGCGCTGCAGGCGTGCGTGCGCAGGCGTGCAAGCTGCACACACACACGCGGGGAGCCCACTGAGCTTCTGGGGCAGAAAGCGAGCCCCACCAAACCACCAGCCTGAGCGCAGCCCTGCACCCCTCCCCAGGCTTTCGCTCGGCCGCAGCAGGAGGCCCTGGCCCAGGGGCAATGGGGCGGGGCCGGCGTGCCCGGCGGGTTCCGTGCCACCCCACCTGCTCCCCAGAAAGGTCGGGGGGCCACCAGCCTCCAGGTGCTCGATCCTCAGGCCTCTGAAAAAGTCACAGGCCACACGACACCCTGCGGGCGAGGGCTGGCTGCCACCAGGGTGGGAGCCGACCCCCCCCCCCAGGACCGTCCCGCCCCCTCCCCCACCCCATCCCCCAGCTATGCCTGTTCTCCACACCCCCACCCCCTCTCCAGGTCAGTCGAGCCTCCATCCACCGCCCCACACGGAAGCAGGCCCTCTGTCCCTGCCTCTGCCCCCATCTGGTGGCCAGACGGTCAGCGTTGAAACATCCAAAACAGAGGGCTCAGTTAAGTGTCCGACTCCTGATCTCGGCTCAGGTCACGATCTCATGGTTTGAGATCGGGCCCGTGTCAGGCTCAGGCACTCTCTCGCTCTCTCTCAAAATAAATAAACTTAGAGAAAAAATCCAAGAGACAGGTCACCCCCAGGACAGAACCCCCCAGTGGCCTCCGCACTACCCAGAAGCAAACTATTCCCCCTACAGCTTCCCACACGACCAAGCCTCAACCCCCACCCGCCCCGCAACGCCTCTCGGCCCACCATCTCTATTCTCACCACCCTGTTCCCCAGACGCAACGGGCTCCTCCACCACAGGACCTTTGCACCTGTTACTCCCTTTGCTTGCAGGCTTCTTCCCACAGCGCAAACCACACCTCCTCCGAGGCCTTCCCTGACCAGCCCCCAGGTCGGCGCCAGCCTGGCCCACCCACCGCCAGCTTTCTTTCTGACGACCTGAAACCTCCCTGTCACTGACTTTCTGTTCTGTTTTCTCGGTGAAAATGTGAGCCCTCTGAGGGCGGGGCGCTTGGCGCTGACCGCTGGGTCCCAGGCACGTCGTCTGTCGAGTGCAGAGGGCCTCAGGCAGCGACGTCTGCAGGACGCGGCGCGCGGCCAAGAGCAGCCCGGCGGACGCGGCCCCGTGGAGGTCCAGGAGCAGGGCCCCGAGTCTGGACCCTGGCCACGCCTGTCCAAGTCCCTCATCCCCCTCTGGCCTCGGTTTCCCCATCTGGAAACTACAGGTGCCACAGAGCCCGGCAGGGCCCCCACTGCGTCCCCAGAGGCCTCTTCCGAGGCAGAGGTCCCAGGAGCCGGAGCGGCTGGGTCGGGGAAGCGGCCGCCTCTTGCACACACTCAGAGCAAAACTCGGCGAAAAGGAATCGCCACAGCCTCTGAGCACTCATTTTCTGAAAGCAAAGCCACCCCCAAAAATAACGCTAAAAAAGGCAAATGAGCCCATTTCACTTTTTATGCTCTCTGGAGGTTTTCGTTCTGCGCGCGGGGACCCCGGCAGCCACCGGGGGCGCCACTGCCGGCCTCGCGAAGGGAGGGGCGGGGCGGCAGGAGGGCGGGCAGGAAACCAGGCCCGGCCGGGCGGGAATCCCCGGAGGGGGTCGGAACAGGGCTCCCTGGGGCCACCAGACAGCAGGTGAGCGAGGGGGCAGCGGGCACGAAGCAGGGGAGACGGCCGCCGCCAGACCCCCTCTCCCCTCCCCGGGCTCGTCCAGACCTTCGCCCGCACCCGCGCCCCCTCCCCAAGGCCTGTCCCACCCTCCGCGCGCTCAGGCCCCGCCTCTGGAACCTGCTCGGGCTCTTCTTTCCCACGTCCTCGTCCTGTCTGGAACCCGCCGGCGGCTCACCCCGGCCACCACAGCCGCCGGGACCACAGGGACCACGGGCACCACAGCGCGGGCCGCTCGGCAGCCATCGGGATGCTTTAAAGACACAAGGGACCCGGCCCTCAGCCACGCAGGGTGCGCCTCAGTCCTGCGTCACTGGGAACAAGATCTAAAGGCGCCCCTGGGCCCCCGACTCCCTACTTCCTCCCTGCGTCCCCGGCCCGGCTGCCCCTCCCCCACGGCGCCTACTGTCACCTGGCGGGCCCACCCCGCCACACCGCTACAGGCTGTGATGCGGGGACTGCTGCCCCTCCTCCCCGCGGCGTCCTCAGCCCGTGGCGATCACAAGTACCCGCTGAACAAATGGGCTGCTTCTGCCCACGTGGGAGGGGTGCGTGGCCCGAACGCTCTGCTGCTGAGCCCTCATCACGTTCACGGGGAAGGTGGGGAAACTGAGGCTCAAGGAGGAAAAGCCACGCCAACGAGGGGTCACACACACAAGCCACGAAACAGGCTTCCGGGCCTTTGGCCCAGGGCTCTGGCCACTGCAACACGAAGGGAGCCCTCTCCCCCACTCCCCCACTCCCCCCCCCCCCCTCCCCCCACCCCAGGGCACACCCCTGGGGGCAATTCAGACACCCGCAGGCCTGTCTGTAGCCAGGCCTCCGTCCCTTGGCCCCAGGCTTCCGGCTGAGGCTCTCCGGCCCTCAGGCTGCTGGGGCAGCGGGCGGAGCAAGGAGCTCATGCCTGAGGCCAACCCAAGGGCTGCCCAGGAGGCTGGTTTCTGTCACGGCAGACGGCGACAAACAACAGGTGCGCACGGGCGGCCCACCGGGGAGGCCCACGCGCCGGCCCACGCCTCGCTCCGCTGCCAAACAGGAAGCTACGGTGTGGGGAGCAGGGCCACCCCAGGCACCCTGAAAGTAAAAACAAGCCACGTGACGCCACGGGGGGGGGGGGAGGGAGCCGCACCGGCTTCCTCCCAGCCCCCACAGCCTCTGCTCTGACCTCACTTCCGGCCGCGCCCCCCCAGGTGCTGATCCCACCCCCGACCCCCGGCGCAGGCTCTGCGACTCACCCCCCCCCCCCAGCCTCTATCAACTTCGTATCAGGAAACAGTGATAGAATCCCCAGAACTTGCACAAACGGCATGGGGTGGGGGGGTCCTGGGCGCCCTCCTGCCGGGTCCCCCAGCGCCGCCGTCTTACACAACCCAGCTGTGACCAAAACCAGGCACCTGATGCTGGCACGCTGCTCGCAACTAGGCTGGAGGCCCCGGTCGGGTTGCCGAGTCTTCCGGCATGTCCCGGAGTGCCATCCCCGGCCTTCCATCGCGGGCACAGACGGCCTCCCCACCACCGCGACAACCATGCAAACCGCCCCCACCCCCCGCGAGGAGCGGCCCGCTCCACCGCCACCCACACCCTCGGGCGCACGGACGAGGTGGTCCCGCCTCCCCGCTGGAACGTGAGCACCCTGGGCCGGGAACTGGCCCCATCTTATTCGGAGTGTCCAGGCGCAGGGCCCGGAGCGGGACACGACGGACACCTGACGGATGAGCAACTCTGAACACAGCTCTTTGCACTGCGCCCAGCCCGGGGGGCTCCACACTCCTGGGGAGACTGGCCTCTTCCTGACACTCCCCAGCCCCCCTCCCACCCTGGTGACCCAGCACTGGGCTCCGGCCCCTCGGCGTGCACACGCCTGGGGCCTAGTGATGGCAGGGGCGGTGGGGGCCCTCCCAGAGAGCGGAGGCGTCCCTGGACCTACAAGACACGCATGGCCTGAAGAGGGTTCCAGAGTGGTCATCAGTCCTGGGGTGTCCGGATTTGTTCAAGGGCTGGCCAGGGGGAGGTGTCAAGGAAGGAAGCAGGGTATTGAAGCTACCAGTTCAGGCCCCTGGCCTCACACGGCGTGAGCACAGACAAGTGTCTCCTCACCCGGCACCTGCACGGGCAGCCTGGGCCACAGGCCTTGTCAGAGCGCTGCTGGGAGACGGGCCCAGTCTCCCTGTGGGCCGGGCCCCCGACCGACCGGCTCCGCACAAAGGCCCTTGCTCAGTGCTCAAGTCAGCCCTGCGTGGTGGCAGCACCCTGGGCCCCACCGCGCTGATGGGGAGAGGACCCCGGGCAGCTCCTGCTGTCTGGGACCCGGGGCCTGGCCTCGCCCCTGCCGCAGAGCGGGGCTTGTAGAGAATGGGTGTGAAGGCCGCGGCGAGGCCCCCTTAAGAACAGGGCGGGGGCTACGCCCAGAGAAGCAGCTGGCCCTTCAAAAATAACCCAAGGAGAGGTTCCAAGTACAGCCAGGCCCAGGCCAGACCTCAGACCCTGGCAGGTCTCAGGTCTGGGCCTGGACACGTACCCTCTGACACCAGGAGGTCCCTTCCACGCAAGGCCCAAGGCTCTGCCCGCACACGTGCCCTCTCCAGACCCCTCTGCACCTTCCTGCCTGCAGGCTGCTGACTGTCCCACCTGGGAAGGGGGGGGCGGGGTCAGGGTGGTCAAGAGGTTCTCAGCGAGACGGTCTACGGCCTTAGTCGTGCCCTCCTGCGGGTAAGTCACCAGGCACCTGGCCTCGGCCCCACGATAGTTACACGACAAATGCGCAGCCCAAGTTGGGTCCTGAAAGACCCCATCCCCCTTAAAAACAAACAAACAAACAAACACCCCCGAGAGCCGGAGAAGCCAAGCAAAAAGTGTAACGTGCGAGAAGTTCTTCGGCGAGTCTCCCACACGAAGTTCACGGCCGCAGGCGTGGAGCCCGCGGTGGCCTAGCCCGGAGGTGGGGCTGTGCCACCTTCACAAGGCCCCGAGGCACCGGAGCGGAGCCTGGAAGCCTGCGGGAGGTCCGGCCAGGCAGGAGAGGGGTTAACTGGTTGAGAACGGCCGAGCTGCCCGCCCGGCGCTGGCTCCCACCGTGCCCTCGGCCGGCGCCCGGCCCGGCCTCCCTGCCAGCCCGCAGCACGCAGCCCTACTGCTGAGTCTGCTGAGTCAGGCCGGCCGCGCCGCCCGATTGTTCCTGTTCGCAAAGACAAAAGACAAAAGGGACGCTGACGGCCCAACTCTCCCAACCGAGGGGCAAGGGGGGGGGGGAGGCAGCTGATCCCGGGCAGCCCGGCCCCGCCTCTCGGGGGCAGCACCCCAGGGGCCCCCACCCGCCACCCCGGAGGCGAGGCCTGGGGGGAGGCGGCGGGACCCTGAGACGCTTCGGTCCGCTGGCCACCGGAAGCGCAGGGCTCCCTCTGACCCCTTGTCCCTGTCTAGGTCTCCGCCCCTTGGCAACCAACAGGTCGAGCGGAGGCCTCTTCGTCCTCACGGGTGTTGGACGCCAGCCAGAGACGTGGTTACGCGACACCGTCACCTCGAGTCGGGAACACACGGCGGTAACATTTGCATTGACCCCCAACTCCCCTCACGCAGGTGGCACTCAAGGGCACAGGAGGGCAAAGGTTGGGGCACCCTTCCTACCCGCCTGCCCCAGAGAGCGGCGGCTGAGAGCGTGGGTTTGGGGCCAGCGGCCTGGTTTCAAATCACGTCACTTGGGCCACCCGGACAGACTGACTGTTAACCTCTCTTTGCCTCAGTTTCTTCATCTAGGAAGCGATGATGACATCGGCCCCAACCTCAGAAGGCTGTTGCGAGGCCTGGGGGGGTGGGGTGGGGCGGGGGGGCAGGGGCACGGAGCGCCCAGTCCCGCATGCTGGCACCCGGTGAAGCAGTCATTATTTCCATCGAGGAAGTAACGGACGAGGAGACTAAACGCTCAGGAAGACGCCCCCTGCCAAGTGGACCCGGCTGGGACGCGGCAGAGCCAGGATCTGAGAACCCGGGCCCGCAGGCTCCAGAGGCCAGGACCGGACAGTGACCGGAGCCCCGGAGGCAGCGGCACCGGAGCCGAGGACAGCTGGAACCTGTGCAGGGAGAAACCGCTACACTGTGAGCAGGAGAGAGCTGCGGGTGGCCCGCGCTTTGGGTGCCCGGGACGGAGCTGGGGAACCGGCGCCAAGGCTACGGAACAGGAGGAATGCCCTCCTCACGTGACCTGGGCCCCAAGAAGGAAGACCTCGGGATGGCGGCAGATGTCCCCAAATACCTCCCAGGACGGCTCCAGACATTTAGAAGCAGATCCCAGGGCGAGAAGGAAGCCCAGAAGCAGCAGCTCCCGGCCGCCCCCGGGCTCCCTCCCAGGAGAACAGACCGAGCGCTGCGCTCCCACGCGTGCCGATCCGCGCCAAGGCCACCGAGCAGACACAGATGCCGCGTGTCCGGGCCAGCGCCCCCAGATCGTGGGCGTGCAGCAAGTCCTCAGCCATCTGTGCGCCCTGCCCGGTCCGCCCGACCCCGCTCCCGGGGAGCCAGGTGGTTCCTCGAACTGTGCCTCTTTCTAGGGCACGTGAGACAGACACGGGCGCACACACACACACACACACACACACACACAGTCGAGGCACAGAATCCCGAGCCCGGGATTTGGTTCTGACAGCTTGAGAAGCGCTAACGTTCTCAAAGGGGCCGTCTGTGTTCTCACCGCCCTCGCCACCCCCGGGAGCACAGCCCGCCCCTGCCGGCGCGCTCCCGCTGCCGGGACACGCGGTCGACATCAATCACGGGGCTGGGGAGTCCCACCGCACGGCAGGCTCCTTTGTGCCCCTGAGTGTGTGTGTCCCTCCACGAGCAGCTGCCGAGACTTATTAGAACTTTAAAAAAAAAAAAAAAAAAAGCGAGGCGAGGCGAGGGCGGGACGCGCCGAACCACGGCACGTCGGACAAAAGGCCCACAGGCCGGGCCCGCTTGGGCTGGACAGCTGGCCCCGTCCCGGCTCACCTGCCGCAGCCCTCATAAACACCCGACCCGGATGGCAGCGGCCTGCTGCCACCATCTGTCAGGCACCAGAGGGGGTCACCCGGCACCCTGAGAAGGCGGCGGCCGCCGGGCCCGCAGACGTGGGTAGTGCTTCAGGAGCGTTCACCCGCCCTCCCCACGGGCCTCGCCCAAGGTCTCCACTCACGGAACTCAGAGGTGCCGCTACTGTCCCCATTTCACAGAGAGGGGTGGGGGACACTGAGGGACAGACGGCCGTGTAAGCTGACTGGTCACAGGGAAGCCAGGACCTGACACCGGGCTTCGGCAGGCTCCGGCGCTGTGGCCGCGGTCAGGACTAGAGGGACGCCCTCAGCCCTTCCCTCCATTCTCCCGGCTTGCCCCGCCTCCCCACCCTCAAAACGCAATCAAGCTTCTGGAAGATCATAGAAGGTGATGGTCGGCACACGGGAAGGCGGATGCAAACGGCCCCCTGTGGGGCTGGCAGTCCTGGGACGAAAGACCCCGTCGACCCGGGGGGCGCCCAGGGCCTGCGTGGCCAGGTCTGCCCGCCCCCCGCCCCGCCCCCGCCCAGCAGCCGCGTCCACTCACCCGTAGGTCCGCTGGATCAAGGTGGGGTGCAGCTGTTGGACGCCAATAGCGAAGCCTGAAACGAGAGGCCGCTCAGGGGCTCGGCCTCACCCAGGGGGGCAGAAGCACAGCCGTGCCCCCCATAGCAGGGGGTAGACGGCCGGCTCCCTCCACACTCCCAGGCCGCCCTCCCACACAGCCCGGAGCTCCCTGCCTACGGAAGCCAAGGGAGAGGGGTGACAGCGGTCTCTGGGCGCCGGTCCCCCCCCCCCCCCCCCCCCCCGATCGCCAGCCCCGGGGAAGGACTTCCCCCTTCCCCGGCGGACAGCTGACTGGCTTATGCGCCCTCCTCGCCCTGCCCCGCTGGCACGGGCGCCCTGACAAAGGGGTCCAGCTCCCAGGCTAGGGGATGACTGCCCAGCGGCACATGATAGCTGACGGCCGTCCTGGGGCAGGGCAGGGCAGGGCAGGGCCGGGGCCGGGGGGAGGGGGGCCCTTTCCACCCGGCAGATACCAACACTGAATACAGCAAACAAGATGAGCCGGGGAAAGAAAACACAGCTCTCACCCGTCTGGAGGCTCCTCGGCTTGGCACCCAGATACGCCAGGTTCACGTTGGCCTTGCGGCCATCGATGTTGGGATTAGGGTCTTTGCAGGCTCTCTCCGCGGCCGCCCGGTCGGCCATGGTCACCTGGAGGAGCGCCGATGTGTCAGGGGCTTCCCTTACCCGTGGGAGGAGCAGAGGGCTCTGCTCTGGCAAGAGGCGCTCGCTCGCTTCCCCCTCCCTGGGGGGCCAGTTACTCAGGACCTCTGACCCAGTCCCCACCCCACCCCCCACCATGGGGCCCTCCTGAGAAGGTGTCCCTGGAATCCAGCTCCTCTATCCAAGTTCACTTGCCGGGAAACCGGCTGGAAGGACAGAAACGATCCCCAGGGGAGTCAAGGTACTTCCCCCCTGTCCCCCCAAGGAAGGTAGGGGCCCCAGCTTGTCCTGCCGGCCCGTGGGGGTGCGAATTTCCTCATGGAAGGGGTTGGGGGACACTACTTAGAAAAAAAGTAGGAGATAAGCCTTCAAGCCGTTTTTTACTTAAACTCATGTTTGTTCTGGGCGGTTAAAGGAACTCTTGTAAAATGCCGGAGGGGAGGGGGTGCTAAAGGCCTCTTCTCCTGCCGGCTTGTTGATCCAGGAAGTCCCGGGAGTAGCCGACTCTCCCCAAAACCTATCCACAAACTCCGAAGCGCTAATTGAACACAGCGGCTCGCCCTTTTAAGCAACGAGTGGGGTGGGGGCAGGGAGACGCGGCCGAGTAGCGGCCGCGGGACGGGCTGGAGCCTGAACCTCCGCCGCCGAGCCCAGGAGGGGGCGGCAGGTGCCGGGGCGGCGGGGCGTGCGCCTGCCGGTGGACTAGGCGGTAAGTGCGGGACGGGGTTGCGCGCCCGGCCGGCCGCGGGGCCACTTACGAAGCCGTAGCCGCGAGACTTGCCCGTCTGGCGGTCGGTGATGACCACGGCCTCCTCGATGTCCCCGAAGCCCTCGAAGTACTTCCTGAGCGAGGCGTCGGTGGTGTGGTAGGGCAGGCCGCCCACGAAGATCTTGGTGAACGTGGTGTCCTTCTGCGAGCCGTGCATGGCGCCGGAGGCGGCCGGGGGCCGCGGGAAGCCCGCGCTCGGGGCGCACGGCGCGGGCTGCAGCAGCATGGGGGGGGGGGGCGCCCCGCCGCCTACGGACCCGGGCCGCGCGGCGCTGCGCTCATGGGCGGCGGCGGAGAGCAAGCGGAACAGCAGCGGCGCCGGGCCAGCCGCCGGGCCAGCCGCCGGGCCCGTACACTCGCGGGCTGCTCCCACCCTGCGCGCCTCGCTGCGCTGCGCCGCGCTCCTGCCGGCGCTGCGGGCACTCTGCGCCGCGGCGCCCGCCCCCCGGGCTTTGTAAGCGGCTCCGCCCCGAGGCCGCCGCGGCCCCGCCCCAGCCGCGGCCGCGCCCCGCCCCGGGCGCGCAGGGGCTGCCGGGAAGCGTAGTTCCGGCCGCGCCCCGCAGCGCCCGGCGGGCGGGGGAAGCCTTGGGGCGGGGCGCGCGAGCGAGCCAGAGTGAGCAGGGGCGAGTCCCGCCGACGCTGCGGTCCCGGGGGCCTTATGCGTGCCCGCAGGGGTCTAGTGAGTGAGAGGCCAGCGGCGATCAGCCTGTTTATTGAGACAGAGTGAGATAGGATAGAGCAACGTACCTTAGAAGGTGAAATGATTCTTGTTGTACATGCAAACATGATTCACTCGACGAATATTTTTCAGGGCCTTTCATGCAACAGACACTCCACGATGGGGCTGCAGGGACGCACAGACCTTACGCCCTAGCTCTACAGAGCCTCTATGAATAAGACAAGCCAGCGCTAAAAATACAGCGGACAGCCCGGAGAGATATAAGCCAGGGATCTGGGTTCCAGGAGAGTCCAGAGTGGTCCCAGAGGCCCCCCCGGAGGAGGTGACTGGGCAGAGGAAGTTGTTCTGGCCTCTTCCAGCTGATATCAGGGATTCCTCCCTCCAAGTGGGCGACCCTGGGGGAAATGCAAGCCGAGGGGCGGTCCGGTCCCTCGTCCCTGTCCCCAGCCGTGGACGCAGGCCATCCGGGAGCCTCTGTGAGCTCCACACCGGGGAGGACGGGCTACAGAACTTGTTCAGAGTGATTAGGACTTTCACAACGAACGGGAGCTCATTAAACCAAGCGTGGGGCCTTTCTGAGCTTGGCGCCCTCCAAGCTGGCCCTGGCTCCAACACGGGGTCACGCCGTGGTGCAGAGGCTGACTCTGAGCATCTCAGACCCTCTGCTGTCCGGGCACAGCTGTGGGGACGCCCAGTGCAGCTCTAAGTGAGGTCACGCCTGGCCCTGACCCCGTGGCTTCCTCTGGGACAGGCCAGGGGCTGGGGGGCTGGAAGTGACACCTGGTGGGCTGGGGGGGGCGGGGCGGATCGTGTTTCCTAGTCTTTCAGGCCTTCACCCAGCACCTAGGGTGCTTGGCTCCAGGCCCAGACAGACTGTCTCAAGTCCCTGGACCTTGACCTCCGCGCCTTCCTTCCCTCCAGCCTCTGCTCCAGGCTCCTTACACTGGGAGGTGAGCCCCGATTTTCAGCAGGCCTCCCCGGGACTCACACTTCCCCTTCCCTGTCCCTACTCCTTCGTCCGGGTCCGGCCCATGATCCTGCAGCACCTCAGGCACTCTCCTGCCTCTTTGGGAGCCTTTGTCTCCGTGTTTGCCCTTTATCCTGCCTTTTTTTTTTAACGTTTTATTTTTTGAGAGACAAGAGAGAGAGATCAGGAGCAGGGGAGAGGCAGAGAAAGAGGAAGACACAGAATCCAAAGCAGGCTCCAGGCTCAGGGATGGCAGCACAGAGCCCGACACGGGCCTGGAACCCACACGTGAGATCATGACCTGAGCAGAAATCATTGGACCCTCAACCTACTAACCCACCCTATCCTGCTTTTTTCTTTCTTTCAGCGTACTTCTGTTTCCGGAAGCCCTGCTCGCTCCCCTGCTCCTTTACGGCCTCTCTCTCCTGCTGGGTGGGACCCTGGATGTTTCGCTCAAGCTATAAGGCCTGCCAAGCAGAGGGCCCTCGGGAAATGTTTGTTGACTGAATGCACGGTGGAATGGAGGTGAGGCGAGCTCTCCACCAGACAACGGGCCCTTTTAGAGCGCCCTTTGGAAACTTTGATTAAAGTTTGGCCTAGATTTTTCCTAGAGCCCAGGGAAGGCGGCCCCTGCTCGGCCACGTGATCTTAGGCAAGCCGAGTCCCTGCCCCGGGTCTCAGTTTCCCCCTTCCGTGGCCGGCCGGGCCTCTCTGAGGCCGCCCCAGCCGCTGCCACGAGGGGCTTGGGCGGGGCGGGCGGCGCGAGCCGCCGAGGCTTCCCGCCTACAAGTCCCAGAGCTGCCCGCGCGTGGCCCCGCCCACCGAGCTCCCGGAGCCCCCGCCCACAGCAGTCGGAACAAAACCCGCGGAGGCGCGCAGGCGGGGAGCGCGGCTGCACGCGGGGCGGCTGGCGTCTGTCTAACACGTGCTGGCGCCGCGGGGGCCTGGGGTCCCAAGCCGGGGCGGCCGCCCATCCAGAAAGGGGAAAGCGCGGGGCTCCGGGGCTCCGGGGCTCCGGGGCTCCGGGGCTCCGGGGCGGGGGGTGGGGGGGCCGTTTGTGCACCCCGGGGCCAGGCGGGCTGGCTGCGTCTGCGTGCACCTAGCGCTCCTGCAGGGCCCGGAAGGGGGCAGGGGACGCGGGCCATGTGTGTCTCAGCGGGCGGATGCCGGGGTAGGGTTTCGTTCACTCGTTCATCCTGTGCCCCCTTATGTGTCTGCATCCCCGACCTCTCTGCCCTCGGGGTGGCCGCACTCCACCCCGCCTCCGCCCCCCGTGCCTCCACTTCTGTTTGAGAATCAGCTACTTACGCAACGGCAACGCGTGCTTAGTAGTGACCTATCGGGTGGCAGGCCGAGGTTCCAGGCCCCAGGACACGCAAATAGGAAACTAACATAACCGGCTCGCCCCCACCCTAAGCGCTTATATTTCAGGAGGAGTAGAGAGAGGGCAAATGACTGAATGGTGGATGTTATGCCTACATTTAGGGAAATGTTTCAGGTTAGGCTGTCAGAAGGGAGCGAAGAGGGGCGCAGAGATGGTCAAGGGTGAAAATTGTTCTTTAGCGTCAGCGAAGGCCTGTGGGGATCGGTAAGAGCCAGAGCCATTGGAGCACAGGGAACAGCAGAGGGAACAGAATGCAAAGCTCAGAGCCACCAACATTTATCCAATATATTTTTAAAAAATTTTTAATGTCTATTTTTGGGAGAGAAAGCACAGCAGGGGAGGAGCAAAGGGAGAAGGGGACGGAGGATCTCAAGGGGGCTTCGTGCTGACAGCCTGATGCAGTGGTCAAACTCAACGCACTGTGAGATTACACCTGAGTCAAAGTCAGACGCTTAACCGATCGAGCCCCCCAGGTGATCGAGCCCCCCAGGTGCCCCATGCCTAAAATTTTTTTGAGTGCCGGGCACTTTTATGTGGTCGATACTCACACACCACTAATGATAAAGGTCATTTGTCTTGGCATACCTGTTTGGGGTCAGGTGAGTTACATGTATTAGATGATTTAATGTGTGCCTGGGGGGGTTCAGTCGGTGAAGCGTCTGACTTCAGCTCAGGTCATGATCTCATGGTTTGTGAGTTCAAGCCCCACATCAGGCTCTGAACTAATAGCTCAGAGCCTGGAGCCTGCTTCAAATTCTGTGTCTCGCTCGCTCTCTCTCTGCCTCTCCCCTGTTCTCGCTGTCTCTCTCTCACAAAAATAAATTTAAAAAAACATTAAAAACAAATTTTAGATTATTTAACCTCAAAACGGTCTTTGTCATATGTAGGTGCTATTAGCCCAGTTTTAAGGCAGTGGGCACTGAGGCTCAGAGTGGCTTCCCCAAGGCCACCAAGCGAATGATGGCCAATCTATGACCCCCGTTTATTCTCCCCGCAGCCTTTAAGGAAGATTTGTCTCCCCACCTTGAGGGCTGGCCAGGTGGGGTCTCAGGGAGTGATTCAGTGGAAGTCTTACGGGGAAAGCCGGGACTTTCAGGTCTGGAAACGTCGGTCCCGGTCTGAGACCATGCTTGGGTGTGTGCACCTGTTATGGGTTGAATTGTGTCTCCCCCCAAATGTGTTCGAGTCCTAACCCCTGGTGCCCACGAGCAGGACCTTATTTGGAGGTAAGGTTTCCAGAACACAATCAATGGAAGAGAAAGTCACGTTGGATTCATAGGGGGCCTAACGCCGTGACTACTGTCCTTCCAGGAAGCCCACGTGGAGGCGCAGGCACAGGGAGCAGGCCGTGTGGCTACAGCGGCGGGGACTGGAGAGAAGTCCACACGGGCCGAGGAGTGCCGTGGTCGCGGGGAGCGCTGGAAGCTACTATTCCCTCTCCTTCGTGCGCTCAGAGGGAGCCCCAGCCCTGCCGCCGCCTCGAGTCTGGGCCTCTGGCTCCAGAACCACAAGAGAATAACTGTCCGTGGTCTTCGGCCGCCCAGTTTGCGGTCATGTGCTGTGGCAGCCTAGGGGACGAACGGGGTTGGAGAGGTGAGGAGGACGGAGCCCTGAGCGGGTGGAATCACACAGCCTGTCACTCTCGGGTCTCGGAGCCGCCGTCGGCGCCGTGCGAGGGTCCCAGGACTCAGGCCCCGGAAGCCGCCCCGTTCCCCCCTGGGCTTTAGCCGCTCGGCCGGGAAAGGTGGGAATCCCAGCAAGGGTTCTTCCGCTCGAAGCATCACCCGTCCTCGCTGCCCAACCCCTGCTGGGAACAGAACCAGCACCCCTGCCTTCCCCGCGCCCCTCCCAGGTGTGTCCGCAGCCTGGGCTCTTTCCCACAGCGACAGCCAGGCTAGGACCCCGCCGTCCCCACCTGCGTCTCGGAGGCACCGCTGGACGCAGCCCGGGGACCGACTCAGATCGGCCTTTAGTTTCGTGTCCATTCTGGAACGCGGCCAGCCTGGCGTCTGGACCAGTGGCCGCTGAGCTGGAGGCTCCCAGAGCCCGGGACTCGGGCTCCGTCCAGGCCTCTTCTCTAACGTCCGTCCGAAGCTGGGGTCCCCGCCCAGCCCCGCCCTACACCTCCGTGTGCTTCCCGTGGACTGGCCGTCCCCCCACGGGAGGTCACCTCCAAGAGGACAGGCTGCTGGCTGCTTTGCTCACCGCCGTGGCCCCAGGGCCTGGCACAAGGAAGCCACGCAGTACCTGTGTGTCGAGTGAGGCCCCCGGGGGGCTCCGGCGGTTGAGCCTCCGACTCTTGATTTCGGCTCAGGTCATGATCTCAGGTTCATGAGTTCGAGCCCCGCGTCCGGCTCCGTGCCGACCGCTCAGAGCCTGCTCGCCCTCTCTCTCTCTCTCAAAATAAATAATCTTGAAAAAAAATGCTTTAATAAACGTATGCTGAGTAAGTGCACAAACGCACGAGCGAATGAACGGAAGACTGGGCTGGGCGGTGGGGGGTCCCCAAAGCCCGTCTCTGGTAACGGAGCCCCAAGCAGCTCAGGGTCTCTGCGGATCCGAAGTCGCCCTTCGTCTCCTGCCAGGCGGAAGCGGGCAGGCCACCGGCACCCGCACCCCCGCCTCAACCCGCCCGGAGGCTCGAGGGGCCCCGAGATAAAACGTCAGCACGGCAAATAAAGAAGGAAGCGCAGGGGACTCGGGGCTCGCGGACCTTCAGGCCTCGGCAGAGCCCGATCTGCTTGGCGAGCCTCGTTTCCGCGGCTCCTCGCCGGCCGGCAGGAGTCTCCGTGTCCTTCGCAAAGGCGGCGGCGGGGCTGCGCGGAGAGAGCCGCCTGGGACCCTCCGGAGCCCTGCGTTCCCCCGCCAGCCAGCAGCCGCCTCCCGCCGGGTCTCAGTCTCCTCGGCTGTGAAATGGGCGTGATGGCAGCAGCCTCCCCGTGGAGGAGCACCGAAAGTGCTGAGGTCGCCCTCGTGCTGAGGAGGCGCTCGGGACCTGCAAACTCCTGCACTTTCCGGGTTGGTCTTACCAGCACGCCTCAGTTTCCAGCCTACACGGCAGTAGCGGGGGGCCGGGCGGGGACCTAGGGGCCTCGTCGGCCCTCCCACACCTGCGCCTTCAGCGGCTCCCGCTGCCCGTGGGACAGAGTCCCAAAGTTTGAGACGCCCTCCCGTGCTCCCCCCCACCTCTTACCCCAGCCGAGTCCCTTCTCGGGGGCCCGCCACTTTGTGGGGACCTGCCCCCCCCCCCGCCCCCGGCAGCCTGCTGAGACCTGGGGGCCCTCCTCAGGTAGACGGTTACGGACAACAAAACGGCTGGAGATGCAGAGGCAAAGTATTCAGAAAACGCTATTACAATGTTTACAAATGGGGGCGCCTGGGGGGCTCAGTCAGTTAAGCGTCCGACTTCAGCTCAGGTCATGATCTCTCGGTTTGTAAGTTCAAACCCCACGTCGGGCTCTGTGCTGACAGCTCGGAGCCTGGAGCCTGCTTCAGATTCTGTGTCTCCCTCTCTCTCTGCCCCTCCCTGGTTCACACTCTGTCTCTCTCTCTCTCTCTCAAAAATAAACATTAAAAATAAATTTAAAAAAGTGTTTACAAATGAGCAAGTGATGGAGGAACGTGCGTGCTCTTCCGTTGGCCCGTGGAGTAACAAGAGTGGGCGGGGCTTCCACGATGCGGTCGTCATGAAGGACCAGGAGCCCCCCCGCCCAGGTTCAGGGTCACAGCGGCGGCTGAGGGTGCAGGGCCTGCGGCCTGCGTCCACGGCTCGTCCGTGTGGGCCGGATTCTACTGAGGGAGATCTCCCCCCCGCCCCCCCCCCACCAAGTTCACGGGCCCTGAATTCTGTCCGCGGGCCGGGTGGGGCGGGGGGCCCCAGGGAAGAACTCCGTAGCGTCAGTTCCTGTGGCTGTGGTTCCGGGTCACGTGCTTTATGGCTTCAGGTAACACAGATTTACTCTCTCCTTCTGCTTATGCTGGAGGTCGGAGCCCAGAAAGAGTCTCATGGGCCAAAGTCAAGGTGTCGGCAGGGCTGGTTCCTTCTGGGGGCTCTAGGGGAGAAACCTGTCTCCTTGCCCCCTTTCGGCTTCTGGAGGCTGCTGCGTTCCTTGTTCCTTGGCTGTGACCCCTTCCCTCGTTTTCCAAGCCAGCTGCTGGGTGGGCTTTCTCGTGCTGTGTCACGGTGACGCTTTCGATCCTTCCACCCCTCCTCCCCCCCATAACCAGCATAATCTCCGCATCTCGAGGCCCAGAACCTTGGTCACAGCTGCAAAGCCCTGTTTGCCAGGTGACACAGCACAAAAGCAGCAGCCACCTGCGGGGCTGATGAGGGTGTTTCATCAGTTGACAACCTGGGGCACTGTCTCTGTCGACCTGAGAAAACTCCACGGGCGAAGCAGGTGTGCGCGCTGGGAATTTGCAGGAAGTCATGTCCTGCAAATGGAAGCCTTTTTCCCCGGTGCGGTGTGTGGCTGATCCCCGGGCCATGCGAGGTTTATGAGAGCCAGTGCTCCGGGGAGGACTCGGCCAGCGCGCTCTGCAGCGGGAATGAGGCCCCCTCCTGTGCGCGGGGTTTTCCTGGCGGCGGCGTTGGTTGGGGACCGTGCCCCAGCAGGTGCACCAGATGCTGGCTCCAGGAGCCCGGGGGCGTGTGGGTCAAGGCTCCCGCAGGTACAGCGCTGATGCGGGGTCTATTCTGGGGCGTGGGGGGGGGCCGAGGGCGCCGTGTCACACAGCTGAACGGCAAGCAGCTCCCTGGGAATACTGTCCTAGTCAGCTCGGGCTGACCACAGGACCACAGACCGGGGAGCCCGAGTGACAGACACTTATTCCTCACAGTTCTGGAGGCCAGAAGTCCAAGATCGAGGTGCTGGGGTGCTGGCAGGGTGGGTTTCTTGGGGAGGCCCCCGTCCTTGGCTTGCAGATGGCTGTCCCCTCCCTGTGTCCTCTCAGGGTCTTCCCTGTGTGTCTGCGTCCTAATTTCTTCTTAGAAGGACAGCAGCCATATTGGATTAGGGTCCAGCCTGGTGACCTCATTTATTTATGTTTAATTTTTTAATGTTTATTTTTGAGAGAGACGGAGCATGAGCGGGGGAGGGGTAGAGAGAGAGAGGGAGACTCAGAATCTGAAGCAGGCTCTGGCTCCGAGCTGTCAGCACAGAGCCTGACGCGGGCTCGAACTCATGAACCGTGAGATCATGACCTGAGCCGAAGTCGGACGCTCCACCGACGGAGCCCCCCGGGGCGCCCCCCTGGTGACCTCATTTAACTTCATCACATCTGTAAAGAGTCTCTCGATGCAGTCACCTTCTGACGCACTGGGGGTTGGGACTAAGCATAGGAATTTGGTGGCGGGAGGCGGGGGACACGACTCAGTCCGTAACAGATACCTACTTCGCAGGCACCTCTCATTTCAGCAGAATCCTGCTTGGCGCCTCCCACGCTGGTCAGGGGTCCCTTCCCACCAAGTCCCACGGAGGCGGCCAAGAACTGGGGTCCTTGTCACACGACGTCCCAAGAGACAAAGCGACCCCTGGCACCACGAAACGTGCCACAAATCAAAGACGATGGGAAAGCCATGCAGGTGATTCTCTCAGAAAAACTCCGCTCCGTGACACTTTTGCTGTAAAGGTCAGCCCCAGAATCGGGGTTGCCGGAGGAAGGGGTGGGGCCCAGCCCTGCAGGGGGTGGGGCCCAGCCCTGCAGAGGCTGGTGGCAGGTGCAGGCAGGAGCCCTCGGGCAGAGCCAGGGCCGGCCCGCCCAGGCCCCGGTGTAAACGGTGACACCAGGCCTCTTAGCACAGAGGCTCCAAAGCAGACAATGGCCGCCTGCCTCGGTGGAGAAGACCCTGGAGAAGCAGGAAGCAGTGCCTGGACGGCCCGAGGGCAGGGTGGGCGGGTATCTTCTTAGCACTTTTGTTCTCCCTCCCCACCTTCCCCATCCTTCCCCCACCTCCACCCCCCACCTTCTCCCGTCCCTCCCCCGGGGAGAAACTCCCACCTTTTTTGAGGGGCTGACTCACGTTTTAAGGAAGTATGCAACTGGCTTTTTATCTGCTTTGGAAACAGCCCTTACCTTAGGATTTCTCTGTATACTGACACAAAATTCACGGACTTACCTACGCCAGGCTGTACGATTATGTACTCTGCTTGCGTGAGCCTTGTGGTGATGCAACACCGGCTGTGATAAAAACTCTAAAACAAAAACAAAAACCCAAAACACTCTCAAAACTAGAGCCGCCTGGTTCTCTTGCCTCCTCGCACCTTCTGTGGCTCCAGCTCCAGCTCCAAGAAATCGGGGTACGTTCACTTTGCAGGAAACCCTGCTGGCCCGTCTCAGGGGGGTCAACCCAGCCCCTCTCCCCGGAGCATCACGCTCCTAGTGAGACCGCCTCCTCCACCCTGCAGCCGGGATGGACCTCCCACCCACCAGCGCAGGCAGGTGGAGTGTCCACACTGACCAAAACGAGGCTCAGAATGGCCCTTGTGGCCACCTGTT
This sequence comes from Paguma larvata, assembly GCA_030068075.1. Taxonomy (NCBI): domain Eukaryota; kingdom Metazoa; phylum Chordata; class Mammalia; order Carnivora; family Viverridae; genus Paguma; species Paguma larvata. The sequence continues at coordinate 44,027,823 of CM057844.1, read as the reverse complement.
CCCACCTGGGATGGAGACTTGCGTTCCCGACTCTTTCCTTCCCGAGCCGGGGCAGAGCGATGCCAGAGGGTGAGCGGGCTCTCAGAGTCGCCCACACCAACAGGCAACGAAACTTCGGTGTCCCATGAGGACATGAAATTCTAAGCAGAGAAGTCAGGAATCTGACCTCTGAAAAAAATAGTGACTTCAGTATTTCCTAAGGAGGCCATCACTCGTTGTAAAGAGAGAAGCGTATACTTTTAAAGAATACTTTTCTAATGGGGTAAAAATACTCCAACCCCACTGACAAGCTTAGTAACGGCAACAAGCAGAGAGCTGGCACTCATTTCGGGAACAAGCCCCAGGAGGAGACTGGCATGGGGTCGCTGGCGCCATCTGCTGGCCGCATGGAAACGGACATCGGGATCCCAAGACAGCCCAGTGCGTGGACTTGGCGTTCCTGTAGGGCCCCAGGGAAAAGGGAGCTTCCCACGGACGTCATCCGACCTGCAAGTCACAGCAGTGGCAGCGAGAATTTGAGCACTTCCCGTGGGCCAGCCGGCCACAGAACACTTTGCAGGCCTGAACTCTGAACACGCAACACCCGTCTTTTGCGAATGTTACTTTCTTTTTCTAAATTTTTTAAATTTATTTTTGAGAGACACAGAGACAGAGCGTGAGCAGGGGAGGGGCAGAGAGAGAGGGAGACACAGAATCTGAAGCAGGTTCCAGGCTCTGAGCCATCAGCACAGAGCCCGACGCGGGGCTCGAACTCACAGACCACGAGATCATGACCTGAGCTGAGGTCGGCCGCCTAACCGACTGAGCCACCCAGGCGCCCCCGAATGTTACTTTTGATGTCTCCCATTATACAGATGAGGCCACTGGGGCTCAGCGAAGCAGGAATCACACACTCAGGGCCCCAGTGCTGGGACTTGCTGGCAGGCGGTCCACGTTCTTAACTATGTACCATGTTCTTACGGATATTCCAAACGTCACATTTGAGTCGACAGTCCCTCTCCCATTTTGGGGACAATGCCAGGAAACCGTTATGACTGGTGCTCATGGCAGGTACTACTCGCAGTTTCTGAACCGCAAGAGCCTGTCCTGAACCACATAGGGCATCACAGGGAGGAAACTCCCTACCCAGGGTAGGACGGCACACGGAACACGTAAACGCATAGACACGTGCATGCGTGATGGCAGCGACGTCCCACAAAATACTCACCAGTACCGTGAGCGACACAGGGGAATATAGACAATAAATATATTCGAATGTGGCTCCATTACAAAAATGCTGGTAGCAACAATTACCGTCTCTTCACAACCCACGAGTGGACGTTAAATTTGGAAAATGCTGGTTTGCGTATTCCCTAACGCGTCTGGCTCATTTCCTTTCTCACAGAAGCCCTCCTTCAAAGGAAAACCAAGTTTCGGGGGCACCCCGGTGGTTCAGTCGGTGAAGCGTCCGACTTCAGCTCAGGTCACGATCTCACGGTTTGTGAGTTCGAGCCCCGGGTTGGGCCCTGTGCCGACACTGCAGAGCCGGAGGCCTGCTTTGGATTCTGTGTCTCTGTCTCTCTCTGCCCCTCTCCAGCTCGTGCACGGTCTCTCAAAAATAAATAAATGTTAAAAAAAAGAAAATCAAATTTTGGTTGCATGAAAAAAAAAAAAAAAACCGGTTTCCCAAGTCGCCCCAAAAATGGCAGTTTCTACCCAGCAGCCAGAACATGCAGATTAGCGCCCCCTGGAGGGAATCTTCCAGCGTGGCATCTTGTCGTTCTCCCTCCCGTTGTGTTATTTCATGGCTCATTCTTACTGCTTTATTTTCATCGTGTTAACTTTTATGGTTACTTTCTACTCTGAGCAAAAAGGTGGTAGTTTTCCACGTACTTCCTTTCTCGAAATCGATGGCGGTGTTGAGTTTTGCAAGGCAACCATGCTTTTCAGAAGTGGATCAAAGGAGGGGCGCCTGGGTGGCTCAGTCAGTTAAGCGGCCGACTTCGGCTCAGGTCATGATCTCACGGTCTGTGAGTTCGAGCCCTGCGTCGGGCTCTGTGCTGACGGCTCAGAGCCTGGAGCCTGCTTCCGATTCTGTGTCTCCCTCTCTCTCTGCCCCTCCCCTGCTCACGCTCTGTCTCTATGTCTCTCAAAAATAAATAAACGTTAAAAAAATTTAAAAAAAACTAAAACAAAGTAAAGAACAGTAAGTAAACAGTGAAAGCGGTGACCAGAGTGGTGTGTGCCCCCGAGGGACGCTGCATGACAACCGACCCTTCCCCACACGACCAGGCACCGAGAAGCTGGTGACAGATGAAGCCACCCCCAACACGGGCCGGGCAGGCAGGGAGTCAGGAGACCCCTCGACTGCGGAGGGCTCTGAGAAGGCTCGCAGACACAGGACATAAGGCGCTGGGGCTACAGGCCACTTCCGGTGTCTGTGCCCCCGGGACTCGGGGTCAGACCAGAGGCAGCCGGAGCAGGGGTGCGGCCGCACGGCACCGCCTCTGGCCTCTGGCTCCTCTCGTGCAAGTTCTCGCCACCAGGCCGCGTCCGCGGCTCCCGCCAAGCGCGGGGTCACACGCAGTGGGCGAGAGGCCCAGCGAGACCAGCGGGAAGCATCGCGTGAAAGCGCTGTGCTGACCTGAGAGTCGAGGCAGCCAGCCTGCGCCCGCTGGGAGCGCCTCCCCTCCGTCTGGGGGCTGTCCCGGGGAGACGTGGAAAGCGTTAAGTGGACACGACGGCTGGTCTTCTCCACGGGGCTCCCGTTCTCTCAGTGAAAGCAGGACCTCGGATTTAACCGCGTGTAAACCTTTAATGGCATGGGGACCTGACGCTCGTCAGGCCGGCCACGATCACACGTGTGGCTTTCTGACCTGGAAGATGCCATCGAACTTCGTACGAGCACCTGCTGCGTCCTGCGTTCCGTACGGGCCCTGCCGGGACGAGGTTCAAGACGCGGAGTTTCTCGGACTCCCGGTGCCTTTGAGGAAAGGTGAAAACCGGTATCTTAACAAGTGCGGGGACTCGCCAAATACTTCTGGCCCGTCGGCGAACCCCCAGCCGGCTTCGCAGCTCTAGGTTCTGGGCAGGCGGACAAGAGAGCCCCGGCCCCATCGACCAGGGTTCACGCTCCTGATTTCTGGCACCCCAAAGTAACTTCGGGGAATGGACTTCGGGAGGTGTCTTAAGTTGGCCGGTGACTAAACACGACCCATCTCCTTGGTCACGCGGCAAAGCCGCGGTCTTGGAAAAGAACATTCTACAAAGCTCATGATTTAGATTCATTGTTTGGAAGTCATTTTCAACCGTCCCAGTCCCTGGCTTACGCAGAGAACGTGGGAACTCTGGGTAGAGGAACACTGCGGAATCCTGCCCACTCGCCGGGAAGTCGGCCACGAGACCACCGAGCGGGACCTGGCCCAGCGGGGCTGCCTGCGGTCTCCCCTGCACGCGGATCACCAGGAGGCCACACGGCTGAGTCGCGCAGCGAAGAGAGAAGCGAAGTGGAGATAATTAACCTGAAAATCCAGACTTTTCCTCCAGCGCGCCTGCCTTTCTCGCTCAAAGAAATACACCCTTCGTGCAAAGAGACAGAGCTGAATTCAGAGTTCAAGGGCCCGAACTTACTTGGGATCTGACCAACGAAGGATTAAACCACCGAACACAGGCGATTTCTTCCAGTAGAAAATTTTATTTCCATTGCGTTTCATGAGGAGGCAAACAAGTCTCACAACATCGACAAGGCCGCTTTCCAAACTCAGCCAGTTGTTCGCATCCCGGCCCGAACAGTAAAGCGTGAGCAGTACCTGGGATCGCAGGGTGGAAACACGACCACAGACTCGAAAGTCAAATGTAGAAGTGGAATTTCATTTCAGATACTTACCAACCAAGACTTTTCAGTTACGGGGGAAGAAAAAAAACAGCAACACCCGACAACTACCAGTTACTGGGCGTGAGTTCAGAGCACGTCTCATGCAGGGGGCTCGGGTCCTAACTTGAGGGCCACACAAACACCACCCACTTGGGTCGGCCACTCAGCACACGAACAGGCCCGGCCCTGGTCACTGGGCCGTCCGCTGGCAGAGCCAACGACGCGGGACGTTACAGACGGAGCAAAGGCAGGCCGGGCTGGGGGAAGCGGCTGCTGGCCGTGCGGCGGACGGGTCACGGCTCAGGACGCCGCCCCCTCGGCAAGGCCGCTGCTCCGCCCACGGCGTCTCCCATCACAAATCGAAGCCCAGATCGTGCCGGACGGGGTGGCCCCCGAGAGCTTCTGGGGCCAGCCAGGGGAGAGAGAGACAGAGGGAGCCTAGGAGGCAACCTTCAAAATATTTTATTACAAAACACAGTACAGCGTCCACAGAAGGTTCCCCAGTGTTCTCTACCGCAGACGGTGCCGAGCGAAGCGCTGCAAAATGCCGGCCGTCGCCCACAGGAATCTGACATCTACGATAATTTCGGTCCCCTCGGAGTCACAGCGGAGGCCTGGGCAGGCAGCTGGAGCGGAGACGGCAGTCGCCGCGGCCGGCCGGGTTCCTGACGGCGCAACAAGGACCGTTCTCTCCAGGGCTTGAAGTCCACACCCAGGGCTGACAACCGACCAAACGCTGGGGCCCAAATCCGTACGGAGACGCGGCCGAGTGGCAGGGACGCGCTCCGGCGACCCGGGGTGTGGCCGCTATTTCTTATTCCGGGGCTTTAGCTCCTCGGCTGCGTTACGCAGGAAGATGTAATTTTTCTTTTGGGGATTATAAAATTCGTGTCCCTAAAGGGGAGAAAACACAACAATCTTATTATTAAAAAGCAAAAGTTAGCATTTTGTGGGCAGCTGGCACATGCCAAGTGACTCCTGTGCCACACGCATCAAACGGAATCCCTCAGGGGGAATAAAACAGGTTTCTGGAGAGAAACAGAAGGCAGACGTTAAACAGAAGCTGGTTTCGGAGGAAAGGGTAAGGGCGTGGTAGAGGTCAGTCTTCAGTGTCCCACTCGGACGGGTGACCTTTTAGGTCTTTTTCAGCGTGGAGACTCTCCAACCCACCTCCACGTCAAGGCCTGGAGGGCTGCCTGCAGGAGGAGCAAGGCCTCACGGGAGGAAAGGGCAGGACCGGCCCGGACTTGAGGCCTCCGGGCAAAGGGGACATCTGCTCTGGGGCTTCCCAGGCACGAGGGCAGGGTCCGGGACGAGCCTCCCCACACAGACCCACAGAGAAGCAGAGGCCCGCGTGGTGGTCAGTGCGTCTGCTCTGCCCTCGGTGAGGCGGAAGGAGATCGGTGCGACTCTGGGGGAGCTGGAACATTCTGGACCAGGCTGGCCTACAGAGGGCTGGGAAGGGCGGACTGGGGGCTTTGAACATTATCCCACAGGGAGCAGGAACAGTAGCCACCAAAGTCATAAGTGGCACCTGGAGGGGAGGGAGGGGGCGCCTGGGTGGCTCAGTCGGTTAAGTGTCAGACTCTTGGTTTCAGCTCAGGTCACGATATCATGGTTCATGAGTTCAAGCCCCGCATCGGGCTCTGCGCTGACAGCGTGGAGGCTGCTTAGGATTCTGTCTCCCTCTCTCTCCTCTGCCCCTCCCCTGCTTGCTCACTCTCTCTCAAAATTAAACAGAAAAACCCAAAAAACAAAACCCCACAGAGGGACAAGTCAGACCTGTTGCGGGGAGATGGGGCAGGGGGCAAGGCAGAAAGGCAGCACCTCCAGCGACCGGAAGAGAGAGAGCAGGGAGGCGGGAAGGGGTGCTGGCTGCCCTCCCCATCCCCCCCCACGACAGGTTTAATGCTCAGCCCTGGGCAGATGTGTCGAGATGGGTCTGGAAGTTTCGCTCGGTGGTGACACACGAGGCGCAGCTCTCCCGGACGGGCGCCGGGGCAGCAGGCAGAGAACGCTCAGCACACGTGATCGTGGTCTCGTCCCGGAGCCAACGGCCCTTAAACCAGGAACAGGCTGAAAGCCCCAGAGCAGCTCTTTCTAAAGAAGAACGGGATTTCAGCGACTCCCGCCACGAGCCGACTGCTCGGACGAACTCACCCCAGGCGGCTTTCACGGCCTGAGCTTCCTCACCTCCTACAACCACCCACGTGCCCAGCAGCACACGGCGTGACGCGGGGCGAGCTGCAGCCCCGATGCGGCCGCGGGCGGAGCACTCGAGGAAGGGGGACCCATCGAAGAGTCCCGTGGGGAAACCGAGGCCTCGGGTCACAACCTGGCTCCAGCCCCAAACCAGGCAGATCGAGTGCACGCTCCGCGTAACTGCGTGCGGCTCCCACGGGTGGAGGGACACGTGGCGGCAGCCCTGCCGCAGGCCGCTCCGCAGCGGAAAGGACGGAGCAGGGATGCGCTCCGGGCTGTGGGTGGATTCCACAATCGTTACCCCGAGTGAAGGATGCCAGGCACCAAAGCGTGTGTGGCGAGGCCTCTTGCAGAAGTTCTAGAAAATGCAAACTCATCTATAGAGACACAAAGCAGATCGATGGCTGTGTGTGGGGGAAAGATTACAGCAACACACGCGGAAACTTCGGAGGAGATAAAAGCATTCCCTCGACTGGGGTGATGGTTTCAGGGGCACAAATATAGACGCTGAAACTGCTGACTCCGCACAACGACCGCACGTCAGGGACACCTCGGGAAAGCTGCCCAAAGAAAACCCCAGGGCAGCCGCACACCTGCCGACACACCCTCGGCCAGAGGGCACACCGCAGGGGCTGGGGCGGGGCCGGAAACAAGGCGCTGCAGGGCACCTGGGGCGCTCGGTGGGCTGAGTGTCCAACTCTTGATTTCAGTTCAGGTCACGACCTCGTGGTTCACGAGTTCGAGTCCCTCTTCGGGCTCCATGCTGACAGTGCCGTGCCTGCCTGGGATTCTCTCCTCCTTCTCTGCTCCTCCTACCCGACTCGTGCTCTCTCCCTCTCAAAATAAATTAAGCTTAAAAAAGAAATGGAAATTAAAAATAAAACAAAAATAAGGTGCGAACAGGCAGGGTGACCACAGGTAGGGCGGCCAGAGACGGCGACCGTCCAGCTCTTCTGAGAAAGAGAGAATCAAGGGTGAGACCAAGACCCACGCCCCGAGTGAGCGGGCGGTGACGGACTCCAAGGATGGACACGGGACAGACGGCAAGCCTGGACAGAGGATGTGTGTGTGTGTGTGTGTGGGTCAGTGGGAGGGACCATCAGGACAGGGATCCCGGGAGAGCGCGGGACCCAAGTCAGAAACTGCAGCCTCGCTGGCTTCCGCCGGGAGAACCCCGAGCAGGACCAGGGAGCCTGAGCTGACCGGGAAGGGCGGCATCCCGGGGGCCGGCAGGCGTTAACCCCTTTGGACGGGTCTACCGGCCGAGGGAAACGAGGTTTCCCGGCGAGCTCTGGCGCGGCCCGAGGTGTGTGTGCACTTCCCGGGGCGGAGGACAGGGGCCGGCGGGGCGGGAGAGAAGGTGCTTGGAGAAGAGAACGAGTGGCCTGAGGGGGTCCCGTGCGTGCCTGCGGTGGGGGGCGGACGGAAGGAGACGGGCCACGAAGACAGACATGCGTGCCGACGGGAGCGGAAGGCACGGTGGAAAGGCCGCTCCGGGGGACGGCCCGGGAAAGACGAAGGGTCACACAACCAGGAGCCCCCGCGGCTGAGCCGCACCGGTCGAGTGACAGCAGATACCCGCGGGCGGCCCAGGACTCAAGCACCCGCATCGGTGCCCTTCACCGCTACACCGGGAGGCCTCAAAACTGCAGGCAGGATCCAGTCGGCCCACAACTCCCCTCCCCAAATAATAAACAAAGAAGCAAGGCCTCCAGCAAAAGCTCGGTGACCCTCGGGGACCTGGCCCCGTGCCCAGTGGCCCATGCCCCCTGCTGTGCCCACTTCCTCTCTGGCAACCATCCCAGGCATCGCCGAAGGGCCTACACCCGCCTGGCCTGGCGCTCCTGCCCTGGCCACGAGGACCAGACCCTCCCCGGGGGCAGGTCCCAGGCATAGGCTCTAGGTGCGCCTTCCCTGGGGCCCCATCCCTGGCAATGAAGGCCTGCTAGCTCCCTTAGAAGTGACCTGACGGTGACCTGCCAAGGTCACGGCAAGTCCCGAGAAGAGGCGTCACAGCCCAAGCCCCGGCCTCCCGCCTCCGGAGCCCGCGCCGCGGCCGAGGGCCCTCACCTTGGACCAGTCGTAGCTGGACGCGTAGGCGAATATGTTTCCGTTGTGATTGAAGCAGCAGGCCGATATGGGCTGGTCCAGCTGCTCCGAGGTTTTCAGTTTCGTCCTGGCATCTTTGTCCCAGAAGCTGAATCTGCCGTCAGAGCCCACGGTTGCCAGCGTGCCGTGGACGGGGTGGAAGGAGATCCCGTTCACCTGCAGGGAGTGACACGCGCCATGAGAGGCGGGCGGCGGGCGAGGAGCCGGTGTTTCCAGGGCGTGCTTCCGGCTGCAGCGAGGACACGGCGACGCACCGCCATCGCCGCTCCGTGAGAGCCGGCTGCCGCTGATCCCAGAGAAACCAGCCCTGCTTCCAGAACCAACTGCCGCCCAGCACCGTACCACGCCTCTCGGCAGGGACACGAGTCAGCACAGATGAACAAGCACCCGGCTGCCGACCCGCAGAGTGGACCCCAGGAAGCGCCTTCCTCTTCTTCAGCAAACGGCGATTTCTCGGTTTAGCTAAGTGGGCCGACTGGCTCGCAGCCCCCGGAAGGAGGCGGGAGGCGCTGAGAGCCCGAAGCTGGCACTCCGAGGCAGCGGGCGGAGGGCGAGGACCGTCCGTGTGCCCTACAGACAGACAGACACCTGCGCCCTTCGGCGGGAGCCGTCTACCTCTGCCTGTGAACCTGCACGACAGAGTGAGCTTTCCCGACCCCGTAGTGACTCGGCCGCCCACCTCCGGGTCTAGTTTCTAGAGAGGCTCTCGAGGTGAAAGTTTCTCAGCGCGTACCGCGTAGATGTCCTGAGGCGCCGAGGTGTTGGTCCCGTTGGAGCGGTGACACTTGAAGGTGAAGTTGTCCTTGGCGCTGGAAAGCAAAGGCCCCGCTGAGTCTCCCTCTCTGCGAAAGTCTCCAGGGAAAACGCGCGCGCGGACTGCGCCCACTTACGGGTTCGGGGGGTTGATGTAGTGAATCGCGACCCTCCCCTCGATGCTCCCCAGGGCGAAACCAGTCGGCTTGTTCTGTTTGTCTTTGAAGATAGCCACACACCGATGCTACCGTTGGGAAAAAGAGAAAAAGGACGTCACCACGACGCAAAGACAAGACTTCTTGACGAAGCGGAGGCATGACTCCCGCCCCATCTCTGCGTCCCAGAAGAACCGGAAACACGTAATACGAGCATGAAGAAGTGACTTCTCGTCCTCCTGTCCACCTTTTGGGAACCACGCGTACGCTGCTGTATGACTTGGTGAACAAACTGCGGACTGCGCGCTTCCGAAAGGCCCATCACTCCCACGGCTGTGGGACCCTCGCAGCCCTGCCCCATCCCACTTCGGAGCCGCCCGGTCGTGGGGAGGGGGAGCGCTCGTCTAACTCGCAGCCCACCGCGAACTGGGCGGGCTCCCTGCGGCCAACCGCCCGATGCCGCTGTGCCTCTATTTCCCCAAACAGAAAAGGGGAACAGCGCCTACCCGGCAACCGCGGGGGAAACATGTGGCCGGGCTTTCTACACCGTGACCACACCACGCAGAGGCGACACGCCCCACCTGATCCAGCATGGGTCCCCTGCACTCTACGGAAGACCCCACGAAGGAGCCCTCCCGGGCCCTTCTTCCTTCTACATTTTTTGTTTACATATTTTATTCGACTAACTTGAGAGAGAGCATGCATATGAGCGAGGGCTGGTGGGGGGGAGGAGAGGAGGAGTGGGGGAGAGGGGGGGAGGGGGGGAGGGGGGGGGAGAGGAAGAGGAGGAGAGAACCCCAAGCAGGCTCCGCACGGTCAGCACAGAGTCTGACACTGGGCTCCATCTCACCAACAGTGAGATCCGTGACCTGAGCCAAAATCAGGAGTCGGACGCTTAACTGACTAAGCGGCCCAGGCGTCCCATCACCTCCTCCTTCTAGAGGGGCCGACCGGCCGACCCCAGAGAACCATGCGCCCCACCCAAACCTGGACGTTTTATCTTCCCGGAGGAGATCAGGAGGCAGGAGGGCAGCGTCGGAGCCTGGGATGAGGCCACCGAAGAATGAAGGTAAAAGCAGTTTCTGTTATTGTGACACCTGCTATGGCACCCGAATTTCCTAATGGAAGAGTGTACGCTAGTTCTATTTCTGTACCATTTGCCTGTTTTTGAACAAAAAGCCCATTACTTCTGTGAGTAGAAAAAAATTAATGGAAAGAGACAAAGTCTAAGTTCTTAGAGGTCGGCAGGAACCACGGCTGGCCGGGCTGAGGCTCCCATGCTCAGGGGAGACTGGGAACCGCACACCTCTGGGGGGCGCCATTTCCAAGAACACAAACATGCGGGGGCCCCCTGCAAAGGCCGACGGCGCGCCCCGACGAGTGGAAGGCCAGGGTGCCCAGAAGGCAGGAAGTGAAGCCAGATTGGACCAGGTTTTGTCGAGGAATCTGGGATTTATCCTCAAGGAAATGAGGAGTCACAGCGGGCTTTTCAGCGGAGGCGTGGCAAAGCCAGACGTGCCACTAGAAGAAAGTGCCCCCGCCCCCGCACGGCGAGCAGATGGAAGGAGGGCACGGACGGAACCTCCAACAGCCCTTCGAGGAGACCCGGATGAGACGTGGTGGGAGGGAGGGAACAAAATAAGGACCCCGGAACACCTGCGGGGCAGAGGTGAACCCGGAGATCAGGGGACAGGAGGAAAGGAGGGGAGCGGCCGAGGCTCCCGTCCAGACTGGCAGCCCAGGGAACAGCGCGGGGGGGGGGGTGTCTCAGGAGACGCAGAGCACGTGGGGAGCAGCAGCCGGCGGCGGGGGCGGGGGCAGGCGAAGATGGCTTTCTCGCTCAGCAAGCGTCTTCAGAGCCTTCTGCGCACAGACCTGCTCTAGCGGGGACGAGGCGGCAGCAGAGAGGAGACTCTGCTCTTACGAGTTTACACTCCAGCGGGCGACGCCAGACATACGGAACACTTATTACGTGTTTAGCTGTAGGCTGCATACGCACGCACACACACGCCGTTCTAGGGAAAGAGCTGGGGAGAAGCCCGAGGAGGGTGACATCGAAATAAGGATCTAGAAAGCGGTCCGGCTTCGGTGTGGGACACTGTTGGGCTGAGACGTCGGGAGACACGCAAAGGTGTCAGACTGTGGGTGTCCCGTGGGGATCCTGGAGGGAGGTCTGTCGGGGAGTTGAGTCCCCAGCCCACAAGGTCTACCTAAGGGACAGCAGGGACGGGAGAGGGGGTTCTGCTTCAGGAGAGAAGGCAGCGCAGCCAAAGGCGGGCGCTCGGGAAATCCAACACGCAGCAAGCAGCAGTGAGGAAGACGAAGCAGCAGCTGCGAGGCAGGCGGTAAGAGGCGGGCGTCCCAGAGATGGGGCGGGACGCTGCAGAACACGTGAGGACAGTGTGGAGGCAGCTCGGCCGAGGCGAGAGGACGGCTGGTCGGCGTCCACTGGAACGACTGATGAGGAAGCCAGCGGTGGCCGAGCCAAAACCGGTTTCGGTGGAGTCGTGGGGGCAGAGGCCTCCAGGGAGTCGGGTGAGAAACGAGTGGGAGGGAAGGAAGCCAAGATCGCGCATGTGAGACGCTTAACTGCAGAGGAAAGAGGGGTCCGAGTGGCGCCGGAGGACGTGGGGCAAGAGTGTCCGTGTTCTCGGCTGAAGGAGACCCGAGCAGGTGTCAGGGCCGGCTGCGACCTCAGGAGGGGGCGGGAGTCCAGACACCCCCGGGAGGAGGTGGGGACCAACAGCGCCGGGCTCCACAGCCCCCTCCGCACGACGGGCCTTCGCAGAGCGCACGCCGCACCTGACTGGCGGGCGCGGGCAGACTTCTAGACTCAGCGGGAGGAGGAGGAGAAGTCCCCCCCCCCCATGGGTTCCCACGCTGAGTAGAAGCGGAGCGGATGTGCGGAGACCAAGGCTGGGGAGGGAGGGGGAGCCCCAGAGCTCGAAGAGGGAAGGAAATCTACGGTCCGGGGCAGGAGAGCAGAGGAGAGAAGCCCGGGAGGTGGGTGCGATGGAGGCACAGCGGAGGCTGGAAGCCGGGGACATCAGTCCCGGGGAGGCTGCGCTCTGACTCCACGGCGCCCAGCTACCCTGGCTGCGTCTGGAGAGGACAGAGAGGTCGGGCTCGTCCGGGGATGGACAGTTTTTACTCACTAAATACTTGCTTGTATCCCTAATTTCACCCCCTTTGAAACTACTTCTTGGGGCGCCCGGGTGGCTCGGCGGGTTAAACATCCAACTCTTGGTTTCGGCTCACGTGCTCATGGCCTGTGAGTTCAAGCCCCGCACAAGGGTCTGTGTTGACAGCGCCTGCTTGGGATTCTCTCCCTCCCTCTCTGCCCCTCCCCCTCTCACACTCGCTCTCTCTCAAAATAAGTAAACTTTAAACACTTGAAACAAACAAACAAAAAAAAACCAAACGGTTGTAGGTGTTTGAAAGCACAACCGTACCCCAATCGTGGGCGGTGAGGTGCGTGTGACACGTGCTAACAAGTATCCGCGTCCTGGTCACGTGACTCACCTGATGTTTCAGCGGGGACTCGATCCTCCTGAACTCGGAGGGCTGGTTTTCCAGCTGGTAGACGATCAGGCCCCTCTCTGCGGTCGCCACCACGGCCATGGGGTAGATCTGGGGACGGCGGGAGGTGGGGCGTGCTTGAATTCAAGGACTGGTGTTTTTTTTATATCAAACTATCAGATCAAATTTCTTTTAGAGGCACAAAAATAAGTCTGAATTTTTTTTAATTTAAAAAACCACTGCTATCAACGTGTTTCGTGAAAATCTAGAGAAACCATATCTGAAAATAGAACATCCGTTTTTAAAAGGCTTGTTTTTTAAAACTATAAAATATGATTATTTGAAAAATATACTGAGGAAGAGAGAAGAGATCGAAGTCACCTACACAGTCCCTTCAAGGGACAGCTCTTGGTGACGCCACCGCGCGTCTACTGCGGCGTTTCTCTGAGCAGGACACGCGCGCAGGCACGCGGGTATGTTCCTGCGTCCCCTGCACCCTTCACGCGAGGTGTGTGTTCCGAGAACACCCTGGTGCGGACTGTGCGACACTCCCTCCAGCGCACACCCCGGCTTCACTCGAGCCCATTAGGTCGCATCCGAGGTTTCACGACGTTACACGCCAACAGAAACCATCTGTGTACAGACGGTTCACATCTCTCGCGGTAAATTCCTAAAAGTGGAATTACTGGTAGTTGGCACAAACCTTTAAGACTTATAACCAAATGGACAGAGAAAGTTCTTCGGTTTCTCTTCCATTCACGGTCCCCCAAGATCCAGTACCAAACCACAAAGCTATTGCCAGTTTTCCTACAGCCACCAAAACCTGTTACACAGACGGAGGACACGCGGCTTCCTGCGTGCGTTCAAATAGCAAGTGACAACAAGCCCTGTGAGCCAGGGCTCGGGAGCCTGGGACAACTGCAGCGCGAAGCCCTCCGATCTAAGACGACAGGTGACCTCAACCACGGCGTCTGCGTGCTTCCTAGCAGCGCTGGAGGGACCTCGAGATCACCCTCCAGGGGCGAGGTGTCATCAGGTTTCGTATTCCTCCTAAAAGGATACGTATGGAGTTGGGGATGCCTCACCACGTCAGCACAGTAACACCTCTCAGGGAGCTGCAGAACCATCATAGGATTTGACGAGCGTGTATCCCAGAACTGGAAGCAAAACCAGACAAGACAACAAAGCCCAGTAAGTGACCGCCCCGAGCTGCAGTCCACGGAGCAGAAGAACGAACGCCGATCCTGGGCAGGCCGTGCGGCCCCCTCGATGGCACACCCTACCTTCAAAGTCTTATCCCAACTCCCCGTCATCACGCAGCTGTAGTTTGGGGCTTTGATCCAGTGGATGGTTTTAACGGGAGCGTCGTGCTTTCAAGACAGAATCAAAACAGACGCAGGTAAGTTAACTGTGTGCTCGGCAGCTCCAGGTCTGGACGCTCGAAGAGGGGGAAGGAACGTCAATATCGAGGGCACGCCAGACGGACACCAGAGGGCAGCCACGCCTCTCCCGATGACCGCACACCCGATTTAACCCAACACAGATCTACTCACCATCCCGAAAAACGTTAATTTTATTTTACCCCCAGTTAGCTAGCAGGTGAAAGTAAAAGCAAGCCCTTTCCTAGGGAGGGGCTCAGACACGGCTCGTGGGGAACTCCGCCGGTTCCACTTCCTTACTGAGGAGCTAACAACTCACAGAGCTGCTTCCGGCAGAGCCACGCGGCACTGCGATCTCAGAGCGCGCGATGCTCTTCTGGATGTTTCCGTGTCAAGAGGCCCACAGGTCAGACCCTCTGGTCACTTCCGCCTCAGCAGTCTTGCCCCCAGAGCGTGCCTGCCGTCCCCGAGCAGGCTCGCCGCTCCACGGGCGCACGCGAGTGTCCTTCTCACTCACTGCTGGGCCTCTGCCCCTACCCCACGTGCCCGGCACACAGCAGGCGTTCACGCGTTCTCGTTGAACGAACAAGCATGCAAACGCAGCTGGTACAAGGCGAGGCGCACGTGGGCGCGGGAACGTCAGGCCCGTGACGCCGAGGCCCGTGACGCCGAGGCCCGTGCGCCGCCCTCCGCAGAGGCGTCTGTTACCTGTGCGATCTGTATCGCCTGATTGCTGTTGAGGTCCCACATTTTGGCGGTTTTATCACATGACGCCGTAAATACTTTGCTCCCGTCCTAAAAGGAAATTGAGAAAATCTGTCATTCTAAAAAAAAATAGAATTTCATCTGTATGTTAGCTTGATCATACTGAGGCGGGTTTCCTTTTACAATTTCTTTTTATTTAATTGTTTTAGTGTTTATTTTTATTTAAAAAATTTTTTTAATGTTTATTTATTTTTGAGAGACATAGAGACAGAGCGTGAGCAAGGGAAAGGCAGAGAGAGAGGGAGACACAGAATTGGAAGCAGGCTCCAGGCTCTGAGCCGTCAGCACAGAGCCCAATGCGGGGTTCGAACTCACAGACCGCGAGATCATGACCTGAGCTGAAGTCGGCTGCTTAACCAACTGAGCTACCCAGGCACCCCTATTTTTGAGAGAGAGACAGAGCGCCAGCAGGGGAGGGGCAGAGAGAGAGGGAGACACAGAATCCAAAGCAGGCTCCAGGATCCAAGCTGTCAGCACAGAGCCCGATGCGGGGCTCGAACTCAGGAACGGTGAGATCATGACCCGAGCCGAAGTCGGGCGCTTAACTGACTGAGCCACGCAGGCGCCCCTAAACTAATTTTCAAAAATCACCGGTCCTCTGAAAACTCCAGAAGAGCTGAACAAATTAGCAGTCATTGTGCAGTGGTTTTAAAAATATTCAAATACAAGGACGCCTGGGGGGCTCGGTCAGTTAAGGGTCGACTTCGGCTCAGGTCAGGATCTCACTGTTCCTGAGTCTGAGCCCCGCGTCGGGCTCTGTGCTGACAGCTCAGAGCCTAGAATCCACTTCAGGTTCTGTGTCTCCCTTGCTCTCTGCCCCTCTCCAACTCATGCTCTGTCTCTCTCTCTCTCTCAAAAATAAATAAAAATTCAAATACAGAACTCATGAATTAGGTCAAATATGAAGAAGCACAAGATAATTTTTAGAAAGAAAAGTACTAAATGGAAAGTCTTGACCAGTGGCTGGCAAATTTTTTCTTCAAGGGCCGTTTATTTAGTGAGTATTTCAGTCTTTATTGGTCTCCGCTGCAACTCCTCACGTTGGCAGCCGGCCATCATGGACGTGGAGGCGCGTGGCTGTGTTCCACCTGCGGCCCGCGGGCCACCGTCTGCTGACCGGTGACCCGATCATCTCATTTCTGGTTCCAAGCTCAAAGATCTACTGCCACCCTTCCCGAGCAAAAGTTTCTTCCCACGCAGGGCCACCAGTTCTGCGACTGAAAGGAAAGACACAGCCCGCCTCTGTGGCAGTGAGGCCGGAAGGCTAAGCCCGTGAACCCTCAGGAACGTGAGTGTACGTGACGGCTCCCCCAACAGTGGGTGACACGCTGGCCTCTCCCTCGCGTTAGAAAGCGCCTGTCCTGCCGGCTGTGACCGTCCTGCCGGCTGTGACCGTCCTGCCGGCTGTGACCGGCACCCACCAGGGAGCGGCCGCCTGCCAGCCCCTAGTGGCAGGCCAGGCGGAGCTCGAGGCTGAGGCCCGGGCGGAGGGATGGCGCTGGCGAGGCAGCTCCACCCAGTGGCTCTCCGTTCTCTGCGCTGCTACGGCACGGCACGTAGTGAAAACGCCCTGAGTGGGAAGACTTGTCTTCACTGAGTCTGGTTTCCACGCCTCCAGGGTCACTCTGGCTCCTCTGTGCTTCTGTGCCAGGACACACACACGACCTCCTCTCCTAAACGCTCTTCCCACGTGAGCCCGTCTCCCTTCCCGTGAGCCTCCGAGCGAGGCCGGCGAGCATGCGGGCTCTGGAGCCAGGAAGGTCTGGGTCTGGGCTTGGACTCGGCTACTCACGACGTTCCCTCGGCCAAGGCTGTCAACGAACACCGTGCCAGTCACCTTGCGCCCATGCGGTCGAGCTGTCACAAAGCTCTGCTACCTGGCTTATCTGTTCCTTTAAGTCTGTCCTAAGAAACCAGAACTTCCACGAACATGGTATTTGCCTGCCTGGCCTACTTTGTTTTCCACTCTATCCCCAGGCCTTTAGCTTCCTAGAGGAGCCTGATAATTATTTGCTAAATGAACTCTTACCTGTCGTAATTATTATCATTACCTTCATTCTACAGATGAGGAAACAGACACAGAGATATTCAGTAACCTGCCGAAGTCAACCCACTGAAGAACAGAGCCCAGGTTTGAACTAGGCCTGGACTGGATGCCACCGCGCTCAGGACGCCAGAGGCGCGGGCGGAGTTCACGTCCCTACCTCTGGTCTCTCCAGGGAAGCACTCGCGGCACCCGGCCCCTCTCGGGACTCAGCTGGCTGTATCAGAGCCTCCGCTCCGGTGCTCGGGTCCGCCATCAGACGAGCACGACTTGGAGAAAGGAAATGAGCTGTCTTCATTTTTATAAATCCCCAAAGCCACTCATTACATCTGGGCAACAACATTCCTCAACCAGTTCACTCTACTTCTTACCTACTTCATAAGCAGCTTTACATTCTGACCCACTATCCAATCAGGAAAAAAAGAGAGGCAAAATCGAGTAAATATTTTAAATTTATTCAAGTTGCTACTTTTCCACGTGCAAATTAAGAATAAGTTGTGGGGCACCTGGGCGGCTCAGTGGGTTAAGCGGCCGACTCTTGACTTCAGCCTGGGATTTTTTGTTTTTTGGAGAGAGCGCATGTGCGTGAGCGGGGGAGGGGCGGAGAGAGGCACAGAGGATCCCAAGGCGGCTCCGCGATGACAGGCCAACAGCACAGAGACCAATGCGGGGCTTGAACTCACGGGGCTCAAACTCATGAACCGTGAGATCATGACCTGAGCCAGACACTCAACCAACCGAGTCACCCAGGCGCCCTCCTGCCTGGGATTCTGTCTCTCTCTGCCCCTCCCCTGCACGTATGCTCACTCTCTCTCTCTCTCTCTCTCAAAATAAACTTAAAAAACAAGCTGCATCTATGATAAATGCATCACTTTCCAAATTGTTTTCACAGATCTGTCATTAGTCTCATGATAACATACGTCGAGAAAACACTTTCAGATGACAAAATGCTCCGAGAGGCCTATCCCAGCTAATGATGAAAACGGGAGCAACTCTGGCTCCTCAACCATCTCGAGACATTTATAAATAGGAGGCTCATTTCTTAGTTAACAGTTAAATAAGGCCACGTCAACGTACGGTGTAACGTAACGACGACCACATAGAGCAGGAGCGACTGGCAACTTCTCGCAGTTGGACCCACGCTCGCCACACGGCCCCGTGATCCATCCCATCACCGGACGCTCACCCAGGAGACACGCAAACTTCTGTTCACAGAGACTCCAGGACCCAAGTGTTTACAGCAGCCTGATTCCCGGTGACCAAAATGGGAAACAACGTCCTCTCCCTGTGGCTGGGTGAGCAAACGGTGACCGGGCCACTCGGGGACCAACTAGTGGCACGACCACCTGCACGGGGCCCAAAGGCACCAGGCAGAGGGAAGGGGCGTCTCGGTGCAGGGCTGTCGCACGTCCTGCCACAGTCCGAGCCACGGGCATGAAACCACACCCACGTCTCCCGGGGCTGGGTCGGAGGAGGACGTGCCCACGTGAGGGGAGGCGGGCCCTGGGGGCTGACGTTCTGTTGTTCGACCACGACTCTCTGCAGGCCTCAAAAACTGACAGAATTACATGCTAAAAAGGTTCCATTTTATTGTCTGCAGATCAAACCTAAGGAATCTGACTAAAGGAGGGACGCCGCAGGCCCGGGAGGGGCCCGGAGTCCTGCCTCCCCAGCAGGGGTGCCTGTGTCTGCCCGCCAGTCAGGCCCCCAGTTTCTTGCCTCTCCTAGCAGGGCAGTGGCAGGCGGGCGGGAGAGAAAGGCTGAGCTGTCAGGCACCCCCCCCCGGCTCCTCCCCTCCCCAGGGGACCGGCCTCTCCACCACCCCCGCCTTCCCTTCTCTGCTGGGCCTTCTGAGAGACCCCTCCATTCAAACCCTCCCCGACCCGCAGCAAAAGCTCAGCACCAAGGAAATGCGAACATGTTTGTTTATGTGACTGATGTTCAGGATTCGGGAGGAAAAAGCGAATTCTGAAACCCTAAAAAAGACTTCAAGTATCCGTTAAGAGAAAAAGATTATTTTTTTTCTCTAGGATTTATTTTCTGGGATACTAAATTTCCAATTTTGAACAATGTAAATTGATGGCATAAAGGTAGGAAAGGCTTCCGGAAATTATTTAATCCTTTGCCCAAGGTAACATGCCAATAAAATGATGAAGTTGTTTTTTTCTGTTTTTTGTTTTAATTTTTTTTAAATATTTATTTACCTTTGAGATAGATGGAGAAACACGGAGAGAACAGGGGAGGAGCAGAGAGAGAGGGAGACACAGAATCCGAAGCAGGTTCCAGGCTCCAAGCTGTCAGCACAGAGCCCAACACGGGGCTCGAACCCACAAACCTCGAGATCATGACCTGAGCCGAGTCGGACGCTCCACCGACGGAGCCCCCCAGGCGCCCCCGAAATAATGAAGTTTTTACGCAAGAAGACCTTGCGGATTCACTAAAGCTGGCGTTAACGGACTACCTCAGGAACATCTTCTCTACGTTCAGAAACTCAGACTCTCCAACAAAGTGTACGCGTGCATGCTGCTTGTCAGAAAGGCAGAAACAGACTCTGGATCACACACGATCTTACGTTGCAGAAAACACGCAAACTTGAAGGACACTCACGTCACTCCAGCAGACATCCAACACGGGCCCCGTGTGCATCTGCTGGGCTTTCGGAATCGTCTGTCCGCTGTCCTGAACCTCCCAGCAGCGAACCTGTGGCCGTATGACACATTAATGCAGACAGCAATCGGTGACACTGCGTGCAGCTAACACCTGGTAACTAACAGTGTGACTTAAACGCACAGAAATTTCTCCCGTCAACCTCGTTAACTTTAACAAAGCAATTGAGGGGCACCTGCGGGGCTCAGTCGGTTACGCATCAGACCCTTTATTTCGGCTCGGGACATGATCTCACAGCTCGAGGGATCGAGCCCCGCTTCAGGATTCTCTCCCTCCCTCAAATTAAATATTAAAAACCAGTTCATTGTGCCTTGTCTCTCTATGCACACACTGTCCTGGAAAAACCAGATCACAGACTACCTCCGCTCGTCGGCTCCACTTTCGCCCTTGCACCATCGGCTGCCATTAAACCTTCTTCTAACACTTTTTAGCAGTGACTCGTTTGAAGCCTTTCCAGAACCTACACGTAGAAGCCAGGCCTGCTCGGCCACGACCACCTCCTCCCCTTACTGCTCTCCTCTCTTCATCCCCCTGCTGCCCCACTGCCTCCCTGGTGCACAAAAATCTTTTCCAAATCTTTGAAAATGGTATTCCAGCCTGCTAACCCACCACGAAACACCGCTATTACTGGATATTATAATTTTCGAAACCCTCACTAGCATGGCGACTTTCTGAAACGAGGCAGTATCAGGTAGCGGCTGGCGGTCTAGGCCCCGGGCCGCGCTGCGTGGGTCAGCAGCCCCGCCTCGCCACTCCCTCACACGTGGGCCCTGGGCCGGTCACTCCACTCCCGAGCTCACATCCCGCTTCGGGAGACGGAGAGGACGGTGAGTCCGCAGCGGTCTGGCTGCGGGGAGAGGACGTCCCTCGCGCCCCCAGGGGATTCCTTAGGAGGCAGGGTGCCGACTTCGGGATTTCTCACAGGTACTGCCGACCACCCCTCGGAAGACCGGAAGCAGTCTACCCCCTCAGCGACAGTACAGGTAAGGTTCTGCGTCTCTCTGCCGGGACCAAGCGCTGTTCTTCCACGCTTTTCCTTTCTGTTAACTTGACAGAGCCTATCACGTAAGTCTCAATGTGTCTGCCTAGGAGTGTGGCTGAAGGGTTCGAGTACACGCTAAGGGGTTACTAGCACTCCTGTGAAGGGCCTCTTCACACCCCTGTCTTATTTTTCTACCGGAGTTTCTGTCTTCCTTTTTATGCACTATGATTTCTTTGGTCTGTCTTTCCGTACGCCATAGGTTAAGTATAACAGCCGCGCAGGATCTGGGCTTTATCCGAAGTTAAACGAGCTGAACACCTGCCTTAAGAACATTTTCAGGGTGCCTGGAAAAGAAATTTATGAACACTACCATGGATGACGGTCACTCTCAGCGGTACGACATGTGATCTGAGAATCCGCGTCATGTTCTTGGACTAAGAGAGATTTTTTTTAACGTTTTATTTATTTATTTATCTAAAGTAATCTCCACACCCAGCGCGGGCTGGAACTCAACCCCGAGATGAAGAGACGCGTGCTCCCCCGACTGAGCCGGCCGGGCCCCTCGAGTGGGGATTCTGCGCGATGCACACCATCCTGCTTTCTTAACAAAAGTGTAACAGAGGACGCCAGCCACTCGGAGGGCCGCGCCCTCTCACCGGCTTCTTGAAAAAGGCTGCGAATAAGCCTTCCCTCTGCTTCACTCGCTGGGGGAAGAATGGAGCCAAAGGGCAAGCTAACCCCGCCCACACAGGAGGGAGGGCTTCCAGAACACGCACGTACGGAGCACTTACATCGTTAGCCCACGATCCCGCGATCAGAAAGTTCCCGGGCAAGGTTGGCGGGCTGAACGACAGACAACCGATGCTGTCGTCCGGAGAGGACGTTACTTCGATGTCCTGGGGGGGAAAGTCAGTGTTACAAGATGGGCGCCACTGGTCCCATCCAAACCTGCTTTCTCTCTCACTAAACCCTGGGTGGGCTTTCCTCGTGTTTAAGAACTAAACGAGGCGGACCTGATCCAAAAGAGGAAGCCCGTGGAAGGACCGGCGCAGACGGGACCAGGCAGCGAGTCTCGGCGAAACGCCCACAAGGACATTCTCTAAGCTACGGCCCACCGGCTCGCTCCGCCCTCCAAGCGCTCCATCCCAGTCGCCCCTGCCCCACCCCGAAGGAAATTCTAACTCCGCAGCTGTGGGCCTGGCCTGGGTCCACAACTGTAACAAGCACCGCGGTGACTTAAGAGACGGGGAAAGTCTGGGGACGCAGGACGCCGGTGCAGTGGACACCGTTTCCGGGCTCCAAATTCGAGAAAGCGGCTAGACCAAGTTCCGGAGCTTTCCCCCAAAGGAGGCTCCCTCGCCATCTCGGTGCCCCTCCCCCGGGAAACCGCGGCGTGCAGCTTCCCGCGAGTCCCGGGGAGCCTCCGTACCTTCATGGGGTTGTGGTTGTCTGTGCTCGCGCTGCCGAACATGCTGGTGCCGCTGGTTCCGAAACCCGAGGTTGTTCCAAACAGGCTCATCTTGGCCCTAAAAAACAACGGGGAAGGTTAAGGACAGGTCCTGTCTTCGGCAGCCAATGTCCCTGAGAGCCAATTTGAAGCTAATTAAGTCACGGAAGGGAAATACGACTCTAAGCGACGTGATGCCAGGTTTCTCTCTTCTGAAGAGACGGAAAATGTGACGAGCAAGTGCTTTTTCAAAACGAACTTCCCACACGAGGACAGTGTTCGATTCACAGAGAACTGGAGAGACGGAGTTCCCCTACGCCCCCCTTCCAGCTTCCGCGTCTCCCTCGAACACCTGCCACCACTAACGAACCGGCCCCTTACCGCAGACATCTTCGGTCACCGGCTAGAAAATAAATTCGCCCGCGTGTCCACAGCTGGAGACGGGCACTCGGCACCAGGGACACAGCAGGAAGCCCGCAAACCACCCGCGGGAGTTCACTTTCTTCTAATTTCTACACCGCTCAGCTCCAGCTCAACATCTCTGAGAGGAGTCAGTCCTGGCAAAGTTCCAGCAACCTCTCCTACAAGCAGCTCGAAAAAGTGCTCCAACTGGTCTGCCTGAGTCCCAAGAGGCCTGCTCTTCCCCCCCTGGACAGCGCGGAGCGGGAAAGTGCCAGGGATTCCGGAAAGGTGTTTGGGGTTCCCAGCCCCACGGAGAAAGCGAGCGCCCACCTACTTGGTGACAGCCACGCCCACGCGCAGCGAGCATCTCCGGGCCACTGGGCGCGGGCCGTTAAACCCGAGCGTGTCCGGAAGCACCGGCCGCCGCGGGAGCCCAGACTAGTAACCAGGCCTCTGTGGTCGGAGTCCAGGACTGCGGGCAGGTTACTAAGCCTCGATTTTCTCCTCCACGGAGACAGAGCCACTAACACCGCTGCGCAGAATCACGGCCACCACGTGAGGTTGCACGCACGCACGCACGGCGCTGGCACGTTCTCTGCTCCTTCCCTCCCTTGAGCTCCGGCGGGAGGGAACCTTTCTGCCCCACAGGACTTAGGGAAGAAACAAGGGTCGTTCAAGTGTTAACCGGCCCACGTGGACCACGTATCATCCAGGACACTGGGACCCTGAACGAGTGCGGAGGACACACGCGCACAAATGGAGCCCGCCTCCCACTTGCTGCGCTGCGGCCAGGCTGGCTCTCGGGCCTTGGGGCGCTCCCACCACCTGTTCCTCCCGCCGGGGGTGCGAGGGGGGAGACTCGCCCGCCCCAATCCTCCCGGGGTCTCGGTCTGAATCTTCAGACCCCAATTCAAAGCTGCCTCCCGAGGCCTTTTGGGGGTGATGGAAACGTTCTGAAACGGGCCGTGGTGACGTTTACCCGCTGTCTTCAACTCCCCAAACTCACTGACAGGTCGCAGCAGGGGAGCTGAGATTCAGGAAGGCTGTTACCCCCATCTGTTTCAAAAAGGTCACCTCCTCAGCGGCGTCCCTGCTCCCCTCCTCTTCCAACACCTCCCACCTCGGACAACGTCACCCTGGTTCTTCACGGCACCTGTCCCGACCCGGTGCTGGTCGCGACCAGGCTCTTCCCCGGGAAAAGGTCGGCTGCAGGAGGAAACACGCCCGACCCGGAGCACAGCGCCTTGGCCGCGGCGGGTACGGTTACCCGCCGGGGGGGGAAGCGTGTCCCGTGTATACAGTACACACTTGGCAGAGGAGGCCGGGAACAAAGAACCAGGTCGGTTTCGGAGGGTGGCAGTGCAACGGAGAAAGGTTAGGAGGGAGACCACCAAAGGGGATGGGCGCCCTTCCGCAGAGGAATGGTCAGGGAAGGCTTCCCAGAGGAGGTAGCAGGCGTCTGACATGCCAGACCTGTAACCGGGGCGTGCAGAGGCTGCCATAGACTCCGTGACCCTTCCCAGTGCCTCAGTTTCCCCGCAAGGACGAGGAGGTTAGACCCGAGGTGACTCCGAGGCCCCTTCCAGCTCTGACGTCCCTCCCAGGGGCCGGTAAAGCAGCCCGCTAACCGGCCGGCTCGCGCCCCAGCGCCTCGTTGCGGGGCGCACTCCGCCGGGGGGCCGGGCCTCGGAGGCGCCATGACCGCGGCGGGCGAGCGAGCGAGGCGGCACGGGGCCTACCTGAGAGTCGCGCCGCGGCGGGAGTCAGGTGGCGCGGCGCGGGAGGAACTCGGGAGCCTGTGAGCCCGCTAGGGCGCGGAGAACGCGAAGGCGAGGGGAGCGCGGACACAAAACCTAAAGGCCGAAATACCCTCACGCCGGTGCAGGAAACTGCCCCAATTACCGCGGAGCCACCGCGCACGCGCCCCGGGGCCACTTCCTGCGTCGCCCGGAAGGCAGGGAAGAAAGAAAAAGGCCTTCCCCTCTCGCGAGGCGATGGCACATGCGCATTAGCGCTATTGACGCCGAGAAGTAGTCCCTGTGCCAGCAATTTGCGGATTGGTCGAAAGTTGGTGTGGCCCGCCTGCAAGTTGCCAAGCGACTGTTTTAATAAATTCGCCTCTACGGCCCGCGGAGGGTAGTTAGTATTTTCTCTTGACAATTTAAAGTCTAGCTGAATTCTGATTACCGCCAATTCAAGTCCAAGGCCATCCTCGGAGAAGCTGATGGAAGGCTGCCCCGGCTGCGGTGAAGTCCGCCAGCCTGGGGCCCTGCCCTGGTCTCCTGTTTGCCGTCCGGTGCTCTTTGGGCCTCAGTTTCCTTCTGTAAAATTGGCATCGTGATGCCTGACTTCCAGGAAAATTCTCAACTGGGTTCAAGTGAAGTAACACACATGAAAGACTTTGGCGAAGTGTAAGAGTCCGTAGGAATGCTAAGGGACTGTTATGACATACATATAGACACGTGCCAAATCCAAATATTTCAGCTGGTTGCTGAATTTCTGAAGGAAAAAAGAGGGGGAGATCTCCCGACTCTGGGACATACACGGAATCTTCTCCTTTGCTATTCAGCGTGGTCTGCGGACCAGGAGCCTTTATATCTGCAAGGGGCTTTCAGCTCTGCAGGACCTTATTATAAAATTCAGAAGGTCCAGCGGGTGCTGAGCAAATTCCCAGCTGAGCACCAAGAGTCTCGAGGAGGTATTTGGAATCATTTGGGGGAGACCTTTTGTAACGCTGTGCTGCCTGGGCCTCATCCTCAGAGATTTCTGATTGAGCTGACCTGTGGTGGAACCGGGGGTTAAAAGTTTTTATAAGCTCCCCAAGCGATCCTAAGAAGCAGGCGAGATTGAGGACCTTTAGTCCAGATGGTGAAAATAATAATAGCTCTTATGAGCATGGGATATTCCACGTCCTGTGATTTCCAGAGCAGCCCTCTCCTGTAAGTACTGGGACCCCAACTCGCAGAAGGGAAAGCCAGGCTGAGCGAGTGACCTACTGGTCAGAGACCACACGTCTGTTAAGCAGCAGAGCCAGTGGAGTCTGTCCTGTCCCCATCGCTACCAGCATAACCCTGGCATCATCGCTGCCAAGTGCTCCCTCCTCCAGGACACCTGTCCTCATTCTCTCCCAAATGGACCATCTCATACCATCTCTTTAAACTCTCAAAGCCCCCTCCGTGCTTATCACATCCCATCTCATAAAACAGCATGCACCTGCCTCATCTTGCTTGCTAGACTTGAAACTTGGTCTTTCTCCCATGCAGAACCCCTGCAGCCCCAAGCACAGTGTCTGACATTGTTGAATTATATTTTCCACGCCTGAGGAATACTTCAGAAACCTCTATTATGATACAGATTCTTGCACAGTACTGGTGATTCATCACGTTTTTAAAACAATCGCTCTGTGTTTAGAGAGATGTAACTGACGAGCCGCTGTTGCATAGACCATCAGGGGAAAACCGGCAGCGGCCTGTGCACCCAAATGTAGCAATAACTAACATTCCTTGACTTTTCTAAAGTATTATGCTGACACTTTACAGGAATTATCTCTTTGAACCCTCCCAAGGAGACTGTGGGGATACTGTTATTGTTGTTATCTCCAGTTCACAGTTGACACAGCCAAGGCCACGTTGTTACCAGCCACAGAGGCAGCGAGTAGAAGGGGGTTGAGATGCAAGCACTCTGCCCCCCAAATCTGACTCCGCGCCTCCCCAGACTCGGTGAATGGCAGCAAGTCGCCTTGCTTTCTTCCACTAGAAACGAGAAGGGGGATCGGAACAATCTAAGAGCATGGGTTTAATTATTGAGCCATAAAGTAGAGGCAACACATTATTAAAAATTAAAAAAGAATTAAAATTAAACTTCAGTTATGGCTCTCATTCACACTGGTAAACGCTTCCGCAGTTACTACACAAGGCAGTCTTTGTGAGCGACGACTGTTTATAGTACATTTCTAGGTGCGTAGAAACTATGCTAATAATTTTAGTATCAATTCCTTTTCATTTAAGGTGATCTTTAATTTAAAATTTTTAATTACAAAATTCTTTAACTTTTTTAGCGTTTATTTTTGAGAGAGAAGGAGACAGAGTGTGAGCAGGGAAGGGGCAGAGATACAGGGAGACACAGAATCCGAAGCTGGCTCCAGGCTCTGAGCCGTCAGCACAGAGCCCGACGCGGGGTTTGAACTCACGAACCACAAAACCTGAGTTGAAGTTGGACGCTTCACCGACTGAGCCACCCAGGCGCCCCTAATTACCAGGTTCTCATGTGTTGCTGAAGGTTTTACAAATAGCTTGGCTGCCAAGAAGCACCCATGAAGTGTAGCTTTACGAGGAACTGGAGGCCTCCAAAGCTGATACAGAATGGATTTTTGTCACGAAGTGGCACTCAGTCTCACACAGGAATTGTGGTTTTCCTCAACTTCTTTTGTTGTGTCTCAGACCCTTATACTCTATTCCTTAAAAGAACGACTTGAAAATATTTTAAAGGAATATCTACCCGAAGGAGTGGAAGGGTCTGAGCGAGCACCAGAGCTTCCACCAGCAGGGGGCGCCCTGGGCTCAGGCTTGTAGGATTGTTTCCCTGGGACACAGAATTTAAGGGTGAAGGAAAGTCCAAACAGAAGTGGTGTTTCTCACTACTTTACTACGAAAGCGTCCTGTTGCAAGTATCTTTTAGTGTACACGCGCACTTAGCTCTGCTAGCCCCTGTTCTTCTCGGCACCGACAAACAGGCACCTACATCCGACACTTCAACTGAGATGTCCTCATGAAAGGAAGCCAGAGGTGGAGATCCCGGGCTGTTGTTGCTTATTCTGTAGAAACTGCAGTATGCTCTCCTCCTGTTTCCTTTTCCCAAATTCAGGAAAATTGTTTTAAGTAAATTTCTGGTCATGACTGTAACGATCTAAACTGACCGTAGCTGCCGCTTTCAAATTTATTTTCAATTGGCTTTTGTTTATTTATTTTGAGGGAGAGCATGCACGCGCGTGGAGCAGGGAAAAGGCAGAGAGAGAGGCAGAGAGAGAGGATCGCAAGCAGGCTCTGCACTGTCAGCATGGAGCCTGACATGGGGTTCCATCTCACAAGCCTCAAGATCATGACCTGAGCCCAAATCCAGAGTTGGCCACTTAACCGACTGAGCCCCCCAGGCGCCCGTTTTCAGCTTTTAATGACCACTGTAGGTGTGTCATTCCTTTCCATTTGACAGTGTGTCCTCATCCAGACGTTGTGCAGCCCGAGCCTGCATTTCCAGGTTAGTAATGTCACCGTCCAGCGATGTCGGATGTGAAGGAAGGATGGTACAAATTCAAGGAAAATTTTGTGATTTATAAAAATGTTTTTACAATCTGAGATAGCCTCACAAGTCGATTTGATAGTCTCACAGAATATTCTCAAAATGAAACACTTGGTTCTGAGCTGACCAGGGAAAATAACCTAATTTTTGACATTACAGGCGTGGCGCGGGGAGGACCTGATCTGACCCCTGGCCCACAGGAAGAACTGTGGCACTTTGCCGAGCAGTGTGCGCACTCGGTCACATGTGGCAGCCTTCACGTGTACCGGTGTCGTGGCTCAAGCAGGAGCCGCGGAGCCAGACTCTGGGTTTAAGTCCCAGCTCTGCGGCTTAGTAGTTGTGTGACTTTGGGGAAAGTTACTTAGCGTCTCTGTACTTTTGTTCTCTGTAAAGTGGGGCTGAGAAAGGTACCTAGCTCACGGAGCTTCTGTGAAGATACTAGAAAGATACCTGGCACATAGTAGGTGCTATACGAATACTTTATTTTCTTATGATATTACCTAGTATTTACCAGAACCTCTGGAGTAGGGCCAGCTTCGTGGGTGTGCAGTCACGCGGGCCCTTTGCTAAGATGGGCCCCGTGTGCACTTTAATCCCCTGCTGCCGTCACCTGAAATTCTCAATCACCTTTGAATGAGGCCCCTACAATTACATTTTGCGCCGGGCCCCACATATTCGGCCGCTGGTCCTACTCTTGAGGTAAACAGTGTTATTGTTCCCAGTCTGCCACGTCCAGGCTATGTGGCTTTGGACAAGCGACCTCCCCCGTGTTCTCACCGGTAAACCACGGCTGTGATTAGTTACAGGCCTGACAGGGCTCTTGGAAGACTTCCGTAAGGGAAGTCTAAGCGGTGAGCGGCACATGTCAGTCCTCGGAAACGGTATCTGCTACTATTACCATTAACATTTCCCTTGATAAAATAACCAACACTTCTCTTCCCCTATAAATATATATTCTTTCTTATAATTGCAAGTAATTGTTTAATGCAGGGAAAGTACAGAATAAATTCATAAAACTCAACTCTGGAAACATTAAGACAGGGTGACGAGAGGAGAGGATCAAATCTTTACTGTTACGGAAAGACCTTATTCAAATCCGCGGCTTCTGGAAGTCGGGGGACTCGGTTTTGGGGCGAGAACTGACAAAGTCCTGGAGGAATTTTCAAATAGATTATTATTCACAAAAAGCATACTCAGAAAACAAAATTACATGCTTCGGTCGGTCTGCATCGACCTAAATATTTATTCCTAATAAATTTTACCACTTTCACAAGTGAATGAATGGGGCACAGCCCCTATACCAGGGAGGAAAAGCGAAAAGAAAAAGAAAAAGCAACTAAAAAGGAAATGCCAGATTCATTTGTAACCTCCCAAACTTGGTTTATTATTAGCTTCGATGCCAAAAAGATACTTCGTGCCTTAGCAGTAGTCACACCGTAGAAAGTAAGATATTTCTGTAGACTCTGATGACACGTGTAATTTTTTTCCAAGTAAAATTTAAAAATCAAAATAACTTCTACTCTTTCTTTTATAATTTACTTTAGATCATAGGATAGAATTCAATCTCTACAGAGAAGGATAAAACAAAGACTTCTAGAGAAAATTGTTTTGACAAAAAATATAATTAGTGGAACATTATTTTACCTCTAAAGAGGTAAGAATATATGTTCTTTCCACAACAGTATCTACTACCGAAAACAAAACTAATGAAAACCCTGTTGGAATCACAAGGTATATTCTGATACGTTTCATATCCATCCCCCAAACTTCAATTTGTTAGGTAAGTACACTCTGGAAAGATAATCTGATGAAAGGGAGGTCAGAGCTTGAATCTCTGCCTTCATCTTCGAGTCTGCCATTATTTCCATCTGCCAATAAAAGCAAAGTACAGCCTTAACGGGGTCCCGTGCGACACTTCCGTTGACTCCCAACTAGTAAGTCTAGACTTGTTTTATTCTCCAAAACTGTGGGCAATAGCTTTCAAGAGCTATGCCAGAGCTGTTACAGCAAAAATGTCAGAAGAATACCCAGTGTGGCTGTCTGCAATAAGTGGCAATGGTCTGGGGTCTATAAGCCACGATACCGCCGTAGACAGTGGGTGTATAATTATGAGGAGGATAAAGAGATCAGCTCCATCCAGCTGGTCTCATCTATTAGCACTCGTATTCATAATTCGGTGTTTCAACAACCATTTGCTGCCACCCAACACCTATGTTAGTTGTTGGTTATAGAAAATTATAAGGAGGATATTTTCAAAATAGTAGGTGAACAGCCAGGATGAAAGTTAGAGGCAATCAAACATACAATACTCGAATTTTAGAAAGAAACCTACTTCTTTTCTCCAAAATGGTTGGCAAGTAACATAAGGTCTTTTCAGGATGCTGTCCAGTTTCATCTGGTCCCGTTTTGTCAGTGGGATTAAAGTATCTCTAGGAATATTTAACCTGGAAAAATATACGAAAAAAAAATCAGCAAAAACAAACTGCTCCTCTAACTTGAAGGATACATATTTGTTTGTATTTATTACACTATCTCAAGAACTCCGAAATAA
Organism: Paguma larvata; assembly: GCA_030068075.1. Taxonomy (NCBI): domain Eukaryota; kingdom Metazoa; phylum Chordata; class Mammalia; order Carnivora; family Viverridae; genus Paguma; species Paguma larvata. The sequence goes on along the minus strand of CM057844.1, from coordinate 43,997,700 downwards.
CAGAAAAGCAAGTTTGTACACGTCCATCTTTTAAACCCAGAATTCGGGGGATCTGGTCCTAGACCAGCAAGTATTCGGGTTCATAGTGGAAGTCTGTTCTCAATTGTTTTCCTTCACGTCACACTCAGGACGGTGACAAGAAGAACATGGACACTGGCTATAAAAACTAATGCCGATGGCGCGAACATGAAGTGGACGGCCGCCAGTGCCTCCCGGAGCCCTGCGCCTTGAAGCCGTGAGCTGTTCCATACGTGCGGCCAACAGCAAGATCCACCGTGGGGTCTTCGGTTCCACGGAGCACTTCATTCTTTGCCACTCACTGAGAATCTTCTGGGCCAAGGAAGTTAGTCTATCACTCCCTTCTTTTCACATGTGTGCACACACACATAAACACACCCCCTAACTGGTTTTACATTTTAAAGAAGTAGATTGTAATTTTTTTCTTGGTGCGTGTTTTAAGAATAGAACCCGAGAGGCCCCGGATTTATGGTGGAGACTGGTTTTTGAAGCCGCACGTCCTGGATTTCCCAGGAGAGCTCCAATTGCAAATAGTCTCTTCAATGTCCCCATGATTATGATCATTTGCCAGTGGCAGCTGCCAGACAGGGTGACGGTTTGATTAAAAAGGGGGCCTGGAGTGTTTCCCAGGAAGCTGTGTTTGTGTAGTTATCACCTTCCCCCCTTATTTCCTTGGGCATTCACCTGGAGCGGCTCTGAGGGCACTGGTGGGGTTTACGAGATGCAGAGAGTTTCTCCAAGCCCTCCACCCTAACAATGATCAGATCATTTGTCCCGAATTTGTTAGGAAAGCTTTTCGTACAAATGGATCGCCCCCAAGGGGTTCTGACCATACACGCACACCAAACTGAACAAAACTTTGATTCACTAGAGCGTAAATATTCAAAAACCAAAACCTGAATGTTTCCTCTCATGCCCTCGTTTTTGAAGAAGTGGCAATCACCCGAAACCTGTCCGTGTTCCAAATTTAGGAAATAAGCACCAGTTACCAAGGCTCGCTCGCTGCGCAGAGAATCCAATAAACAGGTTTTCAAGTTCACGCATGCTGGCCAATTAAAACAATAAAATATTCTTGAATATCGCGCTGAGCAGAGATGAATAGAAGGGACGGTGTCCTAGCGGAGGGACTGGGGGCTCCTACTCTCCAGGGAAAACAAAATAATTAACCTATTCGAAGGGCGGTCGAAGTCTTTAAAATGTGCATACCCTTTGACCCAGCAATTCTGGGAATTCAGCCTTCGGGACTGAGGGACTAATTAAAGACATGGGCCAAGATTTAGTTACAGGAGGGCCCATCAAAGCACTATTTATCAGAGAACTGGAAACCGCCCAAATGTCTGACTTCGAGGCACTGGCTGAATAAACACTGCACGTCCAGAGCTGGCACTCGGTGACGGAGGATGTCGAAATGAGGTCACAACTGCATTTACTGATACGGAAAAGTGATTTCGCTGTGTTGCTGTGTGAGAAAAGCAGACCACGAGATAACAGAGTATGACCCCATCCTTGTGAAAACGCGAAGGCTACGCAGAGGCAGCAACAGTCTGCAAGGGTGGCGCCGTCATCTGTGGGTGATTTTTGTCCTGTTACATAAGGATATTTTCCCGTAGCAAACACGTATGTTCGGCTCGCCAGAACTGAGGCTCCCAAACTTTAAGTAATCTTAAAATGAGATTTTCTTACGAAATTAAAATTTAAATCCACAGTAAAATTGATTCAGATAACAACCAATGATGTTGTCAATTATTACCATTTAACTAGATTCAATGTCTTATGCTTTCTGAGTATAAAAGTGCCACAAAATATTTTAACCATAAAGATAAAACAAAAAATATCTTCCAGCTGAAAGTTCAATTAACCAAATTCATTTAAGTATATTAGTAGTTGAAACAGACACATCGGTGAATTTAACTCATGATTCTCTAATCCTGAGTCACAGTGAAGGATATAAACAAGACACATTAGAGCTTTCCCTCGCAGTGACTTTTTAGGCTCGTTGTTACATGTTATGATGAGTCATCATTTTAAATACCCTAGTTTTACTGAAACTATCTAACCGTTTAATATCAGAAGGGAGGAGACCAAGCCATCTAATAGCTGGAACCGTGAGATTATGGGCTTCAAAAGACATTGCCTAAAATAAAGAGCGAAAGTACATCAGGTGAGGCTGAAATGTGGAAAGCATACTTATTTTTGCAGCCAAACTTTTCACTTATTAAACACGACAAGTACTAAAGACTTCACACTCCCTGAGCCCACAGAACTAAGAAAATTCCCAAAAGTTTGCTAAACTGGGCTTTCAGTGAAGGTTTTATACAAAGTAAAACCATAAATAACCTCTCTGACCTGCATTTACTGCTGTTTGCGATTCTGTATTTTAACATCTCGCTTCGCTATCCCTTTCACTTCAATGAAAGTCCCTTCACACTATCACTACACGTCGGGGCGCTCCACGTGTACACCAGTGGTTCATGCATCAGAATCACCTGGGGCCCCACCCTAGACATTCCAATTCGGGAGGCCTGGCTGGGGACCGAGATGTGCAGTTCTCGCAAGTCCCCTGGTAACGCCAACACGGCCTGCCTGGGGCCACACGCTGAGAACCACTGAGGTCCGGGAGCCGCACACCCCAGGGGCGGAACTTGGTGATGTTTCCATTCTCCCTTCCAGTGGGAGTGAAGGGAACGGGCAACGTCAGAGTTCAAGGCCGTATATAATTTTCAGAGTTCGTTTGGCAATCGGAGGCTGCTGTTACTGCGAGGCCCCACAGTCACTCTGGCAGGCTGGGAGAGCGGAGGATAATGATGCCTCTTGCCCACAGCTGATCCCACTCTGTCATCTGTGGTCACATTTGGCATGCCGGAAGCTGGAATCACAGCCGTTGAAACAGAATGGCCTCAGACGAGGAGAGTAGCTCCCTGCACACTTCGGGGGTCCTCAGCTAACTAGGGGCCGGTGAGTGGATACAAGTGGAAAAAGGAAAATACTTTTCTCTACTCACCATAGATCCATACTTATAGATGCACATGATTTCAATGCCTGTTAAGAGAAAGCTACCTTTACAACCAGTCCCTTGTATACTACAGGTGAGATCACTGTCACGCTATAGCTAACATCTGCAATTCTTATTTTCATAGATACCACCAATACAAAACTGATGGTTCGGTTTTGTATGGCAAAACTAGCAATAAATTGCCTCAAATGACTGGAGTCGTTAATTTTAATCTAAGAACCAAGTATTATCCGAAGCGCGGAAGAGCACGATATACGGATTGTGAACAGGATCTGGTTGGAGGACTGTTCCGACCATCCCGACGGCCAGTCACCATGTGGGTCGGCGTCGACAAGAGTGAAAACAGGAATGTGGAACGTGTCCCACAGCTTCTTGACTAAAAGTCTCGTGTTCAGGTCAGGTACCCCCTTTCCCTAAAAGCAAGATTGAAATGTGCAATTTTAATCCCGGCAGAAGAAAATGACGACGTCTTTTCTCTATTTTATTAGTAATTCAAAAGTTAGAAAGCTTAGAGTACCTTAAATTTCAGGTGGAAGACTGCTGTAGACTGAAAAAATGTAGTCTACACGACAGAGGGGAAAAGCCCCCCTACGCTCATAGCTGTGACTCTACTACCCCAGTCCTGGGAGATGATCCTAAGGTGACAGTCCAGCAGAAACGGAAATGAAAATCCTGACACACATAAAGGTGTTCGCTGCAGTCTTATTTAAGATGACAAGGACTAAGTAGCCAAAACAGGTAACGGCAGGGACACAGAGAGGCAGCAGTGCACACACCTCAGCTGCCCGAGTCCAGCAGGTGTCATCGATTATAGCAGTTTTGTTTTAAGTTTACTTATTTATTTTTAAGAGAGAAAAGATAGAAAGTGAGTAAGGGAGGGGCAGAGAGAGAGAGACAGAGAAGAATTCCAAGCAGCCTCCGCACTGTCGGCAGAGCCCGATGCGGGGCTCGAACCCATGAACCCTGAGATCATGACCTTAGCTGAACTCAAGAGTTAGACACTCAACCGGCTGACTGAGTGGGGCCCAGTGGGCCCTGGTTATACCAGTTTTGACTCGTCCCACACTGCCCTGTAGCAGGAGGCTTACTACTCTCTGCTAACCGATGCCCGGAGCCGCCTGTGTGATCTCAACGGCTGCTTCTGCGCTCTTTGCCATTCTTGGCTCGTACACAGAGAAGCAGGCTCCCTTTGATGGAATTAATGCAATCACATGATCTGCGAACCCACGGGAGGCAGAACACAGAGCAGCTCTTGTGCGTCCAGCCCTCCCCTCTCCAAAGCCCCAGCGTTACCACAGCACAGCGGACACCAGCAGCGGTGGGGGAACGGTGTGCAGGTGACCCTGGGAGCCTATGCGAACTCACTGTGGTGCTGGAAGATCGCTGGGGGTACCACCTTGATTCTAGTCAGATTTAAGGACGTTTAAATAGACACGTTGGGGGAGGCCTGGTGGCTCAAGTCGGTTAAGCATCTGACTTCGGCTCAGGTCATGATCTCACAGTTCGTGAGTTTGAGCCCCACGGGCTCTGTGCTGACAGCTCGGAGCCTGGAGACTGCTTTGGATTCCGTGTCTCCCCTTCTCTCTGCCCCTCCCCCCCAAATAAACAAACATTTAAAAAGTGTTTTAAAAAATGAAAAAGAAACACCTTGGAAATCCATTTTCTATAACCCCAAAGGATGCACCACATTGCTAACAGAATGCCGAGCAAGCCGTACAGAGGTTACAAACGCCTCTTGCCAATCCCCGAAGTAGCGTGTTAGCCTGGACTTGCGCTCGGGGTAGGTAGCATACCGTAATCATGATGCACGGGGACATCCTGTTGCAGAAGTTGTCATCCAGGAGTCGCTGAAAGGTCGCATCTTTTTCCACGATTAACAGGAATTTCGCATCTGTAATTACATCTGTGACGTTAAGGCAGATAATCTGAAGGCAGGAGTACTTCCGTTCAATCGCCCACTGAACAACGGTGCCACGTGAGTCCGTTCAAAAGCAGCTGTAGCTACGGTATTTTCCTTTTTACCTTCCAACATGTAGACCTACTCACATATTTCGATACCTGTCTCTCCTACCAGATGGGCAGCTCCTAAGAGAATCCTAAAGCAGACACCGTGTGTGTTCATCTTGACACAGCAGGGCCTAGCTTGACAGTTACACTTCATGAAGGCTTGGTCTACCAGAAGAATGAATGAACGAATGTTCTGCGAGCTTAACTAGCTTTCCTGCTCCAAGGATACTTCGAATTCCTTGAATGTTAGACGGCACGGCAACAGCCTAAATAACAAAACAAGATAGATTTTCTTTTACATAAGCAGGACTGCATTCAAAAAATTTATCCCAGAAGTCCTACATTTTCATTTTCCTCGGAATAGACCAGTCGTCGGAGGTTTATTCCTCAGAAAGGAAACCGTAGGAAACAGATTCACTCCTGGGTAAGAAAGCAGACACGCCATGCTAACTACGTCCTAGCAGGTGAGAATCTCTTGGAAGCTTCGTGGATACGCAGCTCAGGCAGCAGAAAGTGGTGAAACATAAGGCCTCCTTCCAGAGCGCGGGAGAGTCGGCCTGCGTGCTCCCGGACTGCCGCGCACGTCCGCGCTGTGGGCTCTCTAGGTGCCCAAGCCCCACGAGTAGGTTAGTATCAGAGGTAGCAATTTCAGGACCAGAAAAGTGTATAAAGATTACATAAACAGTCATCCTAAGATAGCCGAGCCACGTTCTACCTGAAAACAAAGGTACAGGTTTTCGAAGGAAAGCGTACCTTTGTATATTTCAACATGACATCGGACAACTGGCATGTCCTGAAACTGTGCAACGTGGAGCCGCACAAAGCGTGTGCCTATTCACCCTCCGTTTCATTTGAAAATCTTAAACTCCAAACTACATAAGAAGGCAGGTAATAAAGCACATTTCCAAAACCAAGGATCTGAAGGGGAGTTAGAGCGTGGGAAAACATCAGCGGTCCTACCGTTGCACCACAGGAACAGTGCACTTGGGTTCCGTCTTCCTCGATATACCTTAAGTTGCCAGCAATTAAACCTTTTGATGTGGACGACTGAAAAAAATAACAGCCAAAGTTGAACACCTTTTCACTGACGTATTTTATACTGGCAAGTCAATCCTCACGTTCACCCGCCTGATTATATGTAGTTTAACTCTGGAATTTAAGAAGTGAAGGAGAAAATACACAAGGGTATTTAGGAATAAAAAATATTTAGTAATTCACCTGTTTTGGTCCATGCATCCAAGTGAATATACTGAGAGTTAATTATGTAAATTTACATTGAGAAAAACGAAGTACCAAATAATATCAGAACAAGATACGGATTACATTCATTTTTCTATTATAATTTTACACAAACCTTTTGTTTTTACTTTTTTAAGTTTATTTATTTACTTTGAGGGTGGAGGAGGAACAGCAAGAGAGGGAGAGAGAGAATCCCAAACAGGCTCCACGCTGTCAGCACAGAGCCCGACACGGGGCTCGATCCCACGAACAGTGAGATCATGACCTGAGCCAATACCAAGAACTGGACGATTAACCAACTGAGCCGCCCAGTGCCCCACAAATATTTTGTTTTAAAATAAAATGTTTTGGGGCACCTGGGTGGCTCAGTCGGTTAAGCAGCCGACTTCAGCTCAGGTCATGATCTTACAGTCTGTGAGTTCAAGCCCTGCACCGGGCTCTGTGCTGATGGCTGGGAGCCTGGAGCCTGCTTTGGATTCTGTGTCTCCCTCTCTCTCTGCCCTTCCCCTGCTCATGCTCTGTCTCTCAATAATGAATAAACATTAAAAAAAATTAAAAAAATAAAATGTTTTGTATTAAATGGTACTTACTATATGCAGACTCATCCTCGGCACTTTTAACATACAAGAAATGTCATTGATAATATTGTCCACGACAGTCTGGTTACCAAAGAGTTGGCTGTCAGTATAATATATGTCTCTAAGAAAATTAAATACACATTTTTAATTAACCATATTCTCTTTGAACATGACAAGTATCGGAGTATTATTTGTAAGAAGCTTTAACTGGATGAAACACAACATGTAACGAAAGTAATTTATTACCCACGGTCTACTCTTACGTACCACTTCAAAACATAATTGGAGTTAATCTAAACTAACAAGGAGTTGCGTCTTAAAGAGTAATTTACCAAAACAGGTGTTTACCTTTTGGTTGCGTACGTGTTGCTCTGTACTAACTTATAAATCATAGACAATATTTTAAGAATGAGAGCTGGAAGATAAGATGCAATAAACAAGTTACTAATCATTTCTCTTATTCATTCAAAACATACTGCTATCAAGGATTTCAACTGTCCCCAGTTAATTTCCATTACATTAAAAAAATTATCCTTCCAAAATAGAAGTATTGAGTACAGATGAATAATTTCCTGAAGGACCAGGTAAAATTAATTGTTCTCTGAACAGCAAAACCAAGAGAATACTTTTCCACTGATTCATGTACCTTTGAAAATCTATTCAGAAATTAAAATCTATTCCCATGGTTACTGACAATGCAAAATTCGGTACCTTTACTTCAGGGGTAAGGGTGGTCTATGAAAGAACTAAAATTACTCAACTAGGAACAACTGACACTCAGAAAGCAACCAAACATTTCTTTTATTACTAAAAGCTAAGAAAGATTAATTTACCAAAATTTTTAACTGATTTTGGTGAATCACTTTTGATTTTTCTCCTGGTACAATGAGGTACCATCTGAAGACCGACAGAATCTTCAAACCTGTCATTTTGTTGAAAGGCAATAAAATAAAACATAATTAACTTCAAACCTCAAACAATATACGCTTAAGTGTCCCCTTCTGCACATCATTTAAACCCTTATTTCTTCTCAAGAGAAGCTTTAGGACAACTTCATTGATAACCTTAGGTATGTCCAGGTGGCCGTTAGGTAACTAGCTTTGAGGCACACAGAGGTACGAAAATAAAGTGTTTAAAATAAGTGAATTTAATACCTTTGAGTAGAACGTGTGTATGTGTGTGTATTTCCTTCCTGGGAAGACATTTAGCATATTTAAACTATTTTCAAACATTTCACAATTTTATCAGCATTTTGCTTATTTTGCCCATTTAATAATTTTGCTCAATTTAACAAGTTTTGAAATATGGTATTTCCGATTTGCCTCCAAAGTTACATTAAACCAAACAACTTGTATTAGGTGGTTACCCTGAAGTGCCAAGCCTGTCCTAAAGGTGGCAGAAGGCACCAGTGTCCAGAGTCCTTCTGGACTCCATGCAGTCCATCTTGCAAAATGAACGCGATTCGGAAGTTTATGGTCTGTATGAATTACAGACCGTAAGAGCGTATTTAGTGAGGGGACTGAAAATTCCTTCCATTCTGTTTCTGTAACTCTTCCTGACACTCCTGCAGTGCTTTCCGTTTAGATTCTACAGGCTGAGCACCTGAAAAAGCCAGCTAGGTGAGGTTAGAGGGTTCGGACAAAGCTGTTTGCTAATTTACCCTCCTGGACACGTGACTTAGCAGGGGGCCATCTACCAGGAGGAAGAGCCTCTGAAATGTGCTCTATGTTCCAGACACAGTTATTTCCATTTCAGTATCGGGACTGGTTGTAGCTCCCCTGAGCAAGTGGTTTGTTTTTGCAATCTTTTTGCAGAATTTCCCTGGTCGTATTTCCCCACTTTGAGTGCTAGAAAACCTTAGGCCCAAGTTTGGAGCCTATTTTTAGCAGGACTGTGAGACTTCGTCATGTGCATTTTGAATTCTAACCTCTTTCGGTGCTTCCTTTGTTGTTCCTAGCATTGCTTTCCCTTTGCCTTACCTTCCACATCTACCTCTGGTTTAAATGACCTGCCTATGACGTAGGTATTTTTGTCAACACCCTTAAGTCCTTCCAGGCAGGGTAAATGCGATAAAAAGAATGAAATCAGACTAGAGCTCTAACTCGAGTAAATTCAAACAATGACATAGATAACTGTACTTAAAACTCAAAAGGCAACATGCCCACTTTATATTTTCCCAGCTTGATCTGTTGTCTATTGTGAACACAGGAGCTTTGTTTTCTGCCAGGCTGGTGATGACGTCTTGGATAACTCTTTCTATAGATGCAAGGACCTCGAAACTGAAACAAGAAACACATTATGACTCAATCTTAATACTAAATTAGGCCTTTTACAATATGTAACATTTCCCTGGATTGACACTAACGTAAGGTTTTTGTCTCATTGGTTGTTTTTAAGACTAGATAATTCCCCCTCCATATTGCTCTCTCCAGCTTAATTTTGACCTCAGCATTGCATTAAAACAACTACTGTAAGGATAGTGGTTACTTACAGAGAAATTTCATTTGCTTGTAATTTTACTTCTCAAACAATTACCAATTGAACTAATATCTCCCTTTTAGACAGTGTTAATGACTAGACGATATAATTTTTAAATAGATTTTAAATCTCTTCATATTAACCTACTTAAATCCAAACGTGTTGACTTGAAATACTACTGATAAATGTTTTAATTAAAAATGATGTAATATTGGCTTTGAATTGAATTTTTTCCCCAAAAATGCAATGCGAAAATATTGCAAAAGAAATACTTCTTGTATGTAGCACGTCACCCTGATTGATCTCATGCCTTAAATCTGCCCTTTTGAATTTTAGTGATACAAAGGGAAAAAAGTTTAATCACTACCATGAAAAGACTTGGCAACCGTCACACCACTTTACAGCAAAATATTAAGACTTAGCCCAGTTTTCTGTGAGCTGACTTTCAATTTCACAAGCCATCAGCTTCAAAAAATGTTCTTCAGTTATAAATACCATTAGCATATTGCCTAAGAAGGGAGATCAAATTAAATCTAGTGAACGGGCAAAATGGAGAATGTTCTAGTTTCCACAGAAACTTCACAGCTTGCTTTGAAAATGCATGTATCAGAAGGTAAATTTTAAAAGAATCAGTGTTTTCTAACATGGGGAGAGAAAATCAGACTCAAATATCTCATCCATTTTTCCAGTTTGGAAAAAACAAAAAAATGTTTCAAGATAATACTGTGACAAACCTGAAAATACAATTAGATTAATTCACATCTGAAACGTAAACAAGGGACTTCCATTCCTTCCTTCCCATCATCCTCATAAATTCCCTCCCAAACTAGTTTCATAAAAATTGGTTTGCTTGTTAGGGTTTCCACTTTTTTTTTTCCTGCTCTTTTTGTTTTTTGGTTTTGTTTTGTTCTGGTTTGCTTTTGGTAGTGAGCTCAGTCTTAAAAATAAGACGGTAATTTGTTTAGGCTGAAACGAATTTGCCGCTGGGTGCAGGGTGGGGGGATCAGTGGGTTAAGATTCTGACTCTTGATTTGGGCTGGGGTCTCAACCTCACGGTTCATGGGATCCACTCGAGTGTGGGACTCTGCGCTGACAGCGTGGAACCTGCTTGGGACTCTCTCTCCCTCCCTCTCCGCCCCTCCCCCTCCTCTCAAAAGAAATAAACATTAAAAAAAAAAATCTTTGTCGATAAACCAGAACATCCCACCCAGGAAAACAAAAACAAAAACAAAAACACGACAGGGCATTTTAGACAAAAGCGATCCGTAACAAGAGTCTCTCTAGTTAATTCCAAGTTGAGTAGCTGGAGACTCTAATGATCTCCTCAGCACCTCGCTGTAACCAAATAAGCCAAGAGGCCAACTGCTTTGATTCTGATTGAGGTGTGTACACCCTGGCCGCTTCCAGGTTAAGTAAATCGGAGTCGTATTGTAAACACCTTCTTAGTCACTCTGATAAAACCCCCTAATTGAGTGACAACTCCCAACATTCACGTTCCCTTTCTCTCCCACACATGAGCCCCCGCGCGCGCGCCCGCGCGCACACACACACACACACACACACACACACACACACACTCCTGAAAGCTTTTAAGTTAAAATTCTATCCAAAAAAAAAATTTTTTTTTTAACACAGGCAAAGCCGAAGTGTGCCCTAAACGCCCTGACTGCGGAGAATCTTAAGAAACCTGGGAGCCTAGCTGCGGGGCTGTTCCTGGAACGTTCTAGAAGACGAACATTCTAGAAGACAGGGGGGAAGGGGGTGTTCTGTCACCAGGCTTTTTGAGTTCAAAATGAGAGCTGAGGGCGGAGGGCTGCCTAAGGACTTTAGTCAGGGTTCAGGGGTGGCCTGCGAGGGAGGTCCGTCCCGTGGCTTCGACACCTCGGCATCTTACGGGAGAGGGGAAGAGGCACCAGCCACGTCCCTCCAGAGCGCCTCACGCCCCCGCCCCGGCGCGGCTGGGGACCCGCGGCGACCCCGCTAACTGCCCGCCATGCGCGCGCCCCACCAGGAGCCCTTCTACCTCGAGGCCGGGCGCGTCTCCCCGCCCGCGGGCTCCCCGCCTCTCCTCAGGGCGGCCAGCAGGGAAGCCCTGTGTTGGTCTACAGCCTCGAAGAACGAGGCCTCAGGCCCCGCGGGGGCAAAGGCCATGGGGGCCGACAGCGACAGAAAGCTCCAAGCACAGAAACCCCGCGAGCGCCCACGACCGCCGCTCCCCGGTGCTTGCTGCGCATGCTCCCTGGCCGCGCGTGCCCTTCCCGGGCTTTCTGGCTGGGGCGGCGCATGCGCACCGTCCAGGCATGCGCATAACGACTCTCACGGAGGAGGAATTCGCAGACGGGGGGGCGGGGCTCAGTCAGGTGCCACCGCTCTGGGGGGAGAAGTAATGTGCCCCGTGGGGACCAGCGTCACGTGTTTGGGATGCTGTACCCAATTTTCCTTGAAATGGATTTATGAGTTATTTTGAGGGGGGGTATTTAGGGAAAATAGTACCAGCAGTTTTTCATTAAAAGAAATAGTTCTGGCGATCCACCTGTATACCAGACGCAGTGCTAGGCACTGGGTTCTGCCGTGATCAAGGCAAACAAAACTCCTGGCCTTGCTAACTTTTATAAATAGTAACCTCTTCCTTAATTCTCCTAACCATCCCAGGAGGTTCCTGATGCGGTCATGGCGCTTTAGCAGGCGAGGAGGAAGTGAGGTCCACAGCTCGGTCAGGCCGGGGTAACTCCCCGCTTGGTCACTTGGAAGGATCGCCAGGTTTAGCCAATCGAAGTACAGGACGCTCAGGTTAAATGTGAATTTCAGATGAACAACAAATAGTTTTTGTTTTTTAAGGACAACTAGGTCCCGCACCATCTTTGGGACATACCCTCTCTAAAAATTATTCCTTGCTTATCTGAAATTAGAATTTATTTATTTTTATTTATTTTTAATGTTTATTTATTTTTGAGAGAGAGAGACATACACACATACAGTATGAGCAGGAAGAGGGGCAGAGAGAGAGGGAGACAGAATCTGAAGCAGGCTCCAGGCCTGAGCTGTCAGCACAGAGCCCAACGCGGGGCTCGAACCCACGAACCGTGAGATCATACTTGATTCGAAGTCAGATGCTCGACCGACTGAGCCACCCAGGCGCCCCTGAAATTAGAATTTAACTGGACCTCCAGGATTTCCTCCAGCAAGCCTCGCTCTGGACCACACCTTGCCCGGCCGACTTGGTGAGTTGTGTCGTCCGCCCCACCCCGCCCCCTCTCTTGAAACCTTCGAGCAGAAGACAGGAATTCCAAAGGACTCTTGCTTCTGGGGGAAGGATGTCCTTGAGAGCGAGGACAGTGGGGAGACCCTAAGGCCAGGTAGCCCCAGGCCGGTGGGGGCCCGGCCCTGCGCGGATGAAACTGAGGCTGGGGGGGGGAGGGGCGTTCGCAGTGTGTGCGAGATTGCACTCTGGTACGGAATAGGGGCGAGAGGTGAATCTTGACCCCAAACTAAAGGTTTCTGTCGCGGGGATGGGAGGCACGGCCGAAGGTCCAGCTGGGGAACGGGTGGTGTAATTTCATGGAGGAGGCCTCCCTGGTGATGGGATGACCCCTCTGGCCTCCGTTTTCACCTCTTTGAGATGAGGGCGGTGCTCCAGGTGCCCCTCGCTTATCCTCCCCAACAGGGGACAAACAAAAGGCCTTTGCAGGGAGAGGGCAGGTCGGTGACACCGGTGGGAGGTGCCCCTCTCCCGGGACTGGAGCCGTCCGTCCAGCCGTCGCTGGCTCCCACGAGGACCGCCGCTCCGTATCATGGAGCGCCGTGCTCAGCCGGGAGCCCTTGGCCTCACCGGATCCGACGTGAAATGAAAAGTCCTGAGCTGGGCAGGGGCTCGGGGAGGGGAGCGGCGCAGAGGAGGGCGCAGCCGCAGTAAACCCGGCCCCCCTGCAGGCAGAAGACACAGGGGCAGACTCGAGAGGCCTCGCTGTGTTCCCGCGGCGGCGGCGGCGGCGGCAGACCGAAGCGGGAGGCAGGCATCCACCGTCTTTTCAGGAGGCTTTCCGGCAGCCAGCCTGCACTCGGGGGGCGGGCTCCGTGGGCACCACCGCCACCTCGACCCGTCCGGCCCGGGGCCCAGCAAGGAAACCGGAAAAGCAGAGTCCGCCCCTAGCAGCGGACTGCAAATGAAACTGACAGATGCCTCTTTGCGGGCGGTCAGCGCTGGGTTCTGCGTACCTGCCGGCCAGCTGCGCTTGGCACAGGGCCGGAGAAGGGTCACGAGGCCGCACCCAAGCTGCTCTTGGAAAGCCTTTCCTCCGAAGCCAGCCTGACCCCCGGAAGCTTGTCCGAGGCCAGAACCTCCGGCTAGGAAGGAGCATTATTTAAACCAGGCACAGTGAGTGTAGGGAAGGATGGGGGGGCCCTTCCCGCAAACCGGACAGGAGAGGCTGCCACGCCTGTTCCGATGAAGCAAGGTGGCTTCTTCAGCAGACGTAAGTGGATTTTAACATAACATAGATTCTTGAGGAAAAAAAAGTAAATTCCACAATAATGTCTTTATTTTGGGGGGCTTTATCGGGTGTTTTTATTTTGTCTGTATGGGGGTTTTTACCTTTTTAAAGTTATGCTGTTCATAAAATGTTTTCCTAATTCGGAAGGTGCGAAATGAGAAAAGTTTTCAGTTAGCGATAATCGCGCCTCAGGTAAACCTCATTGGCTCCGATGCTGCCGCCGCGCAACGCGCGAAGGTATGAAATGGAAGTGAAAGCAAGCCCCTCTCCCAGCAGCCACTCGCTGCTGTCTCTTCATTCGTCCTACCCAGACTCCGCCAGCCTCCGGACTCTGGCATTATCCCTTCTTGCCCCAGGGCCTTTGCACTTGCTATTCCTGTTGCAGTTTGGAATGTTTTGTCCTTGTTCTCTCCTACTCTCTGCCCTCCCTCCCCTAAACCCAGCCTTGCTAATTCTCCTGTATCCTTCAGATCTCAGTCTGGATCTCCCTGGACCACCCCCAAGTCTTGACCCCAGGTTGCCCCCCGTCTCAGCGTGCCTGCGTTTCTCTACCCTGTCAACCCCAGGGACTGAGCTCAGCCGGCACCCCACAGGTCCACTGTGCCTGGCACACAGGAGGCACTCGGTAGTATTTGTTGAGTGAATGAGTGACCGCTCGTGGGGTTATGCCTTGTAGTATTCCACCACGGGCATCTTTCTGCACCCGTCCACATGAGCCTACTTTTTTATGTGAATAAGACCCTACATTCTTCTGGGAGTCTGCCGCCGGTCATGAAATAACGCGATTTGCTGACGGTCAGACACTGAGCCGAACTCCACACACCGAGTCCCGTTTGCTCCCTCTCACTGTATGGGGAGAAAGTTGAGGCTTGAAGGAGTGCAGTCAGAACTCCTGGGTTTCACAGAGAGGCCCATGACAAAGCCCTGACCCGACCAGAACAGCTTCTGCGCCATCAGCCACTGTCACACTGTGGCCTCAAGGTCAAGGTGATCTGGTAGGATGGATGAACTTGCCCGTTTTCATGGCCAGGGTGATTACGGTGAAAGCAGAGCAGTAAGAGGAAGATAAATTGAACGCGATCAGCAGAATATTGAGCGTGTGGTCATCTCCCCGACGAAGGCGTGGAGGTTGTCGGCCTTGAGAAAGAGAGCGCGCAATGGCACGTGCCGCCGTGGCCCCGACACCAGCTTCCGTGACTGTGAACTCGTGGCCAAACCTTTCCGTCCACGTCCGCCCCCTTCCCAGCCCTCCCCCCAGATTATTCGGAAGCAAATTCTAGGCCTCACGTTATTTTATCTTAAGTGTTTGAACACACGTCTCTAGAAAATAAAGACTCTTTTAAAAAATAACTTCGATCCCCTTTTTCATACCCAAACTTATATTTTACAACCACCCTTTAATATTCCCCAGTATTCCGTCACTGCTGAAATGTCCCCAGCGACTCCATGAATTGTTTTTATGGTTTCTTCTCATCAAGGTGCAGGTAGGGTCCAGCCCCTCAGGGCTGTTGGCTGACACAGCTTTTAAATTCCCTAATTCTGCAGTGGCCGCTCTTTTCCTTCCTTGCCATTTATCTGTTGAAGATACCGAGTCGTTTTTCCCAGGGAGTTTTGTGCAATTAATAGTTTGTGGATTGCACCCCTGTGGTGTCATTTAACATGTTTTTCTGTCCCTGGTATTTCCTGTAAACTGGAAATTAGATTTAGGGCTGACTGGCCTTGTTTTGACCTTCCTTTTCCTCCTTCCTTCCTTCCTTCCTTCCTTCCTTCCTTCGGCAAAAATATATCCTAGGTAGTTTGAAATATGTCTATTTCACTCCACTAGAACCTCCTAGGGCCTCCGTGGCTGGGGCTTCCAGAGCCAGCCTGAGCCTCTCATTAACAGGAGGAGAAGCCAGCCCAGGAGGAGGCAAGGCGGCTCGGCAAAACCCCCGCAGAGTTCGGAATCCCTTCACAGAAGCCCAGCCCCGAGGAGGAAATCCAGAGAGCGATTTTGGACCCACGGTTTCCCTCCACGGCACGGAAGTGTCGCATGGATTCGCGGGGAAGGCTCCGCAACCCGGCTGCCTCTTGGCTTGCTGGCGCGCGGACTGGCTTCTTGCCACAGCCCAGCCTGACTCATCCTCTCTGCTTTTCATTTCTTTCTTCCTCACACCCCAACTGGGCTGCTAACCACTCCCCTCCACCCACCCCGTGTGAGTGTGCGTGTGCGCGTGCGCGTGTGTCGGAGTTGCAGAATTACTGTAGCCACGGCCCGGAGACACCCCACCACAACCGGTTCCCAGCCCCCCTCCAACATCTAGTCCCTGTTTCATTTGAAAAATCAGTTGACACCAAACAGCGCCTTGCTTTGATTTAAGGAGATTTAAACCTTTTTAAGTAATTCTCCTCCTCCCTCTCTGCCGCTCCTTTTTCTTTTTTTATTGTGTGTGTTCCATTCTAATGACTTCTTGGCAGCTGGTTTTGACAGAAAGAGACCTTTTACAAAAGACCAGAAGGCACATTCAGCGCCCAAAGCCACGGCGATGAAACTCCTCAGGTGTTTCCCCCCCAGCTCCCCCTCCCTACCCCGAGCTCAAGTCCACACCGACGGCTTCCAGGGTTACATACTGACGTGAATCACACGGAGACAACCTCCCCGGTGCCCAGGGCACCTCTTGTTACCAAGATTACAAAGAACAGATCCTGGGGCGCCTGGGTGGCTCTGTTGGTTGGGTGTCTGACTTCAGCTCAGGCCATGATCTCACAGCTCATGGGTTCCAGCCCCGCGTCGGGCTCTGTGCTGACGGCTCAGGGCCTGGAGCCTGCTTCCGATTCTGTGTCTCCCTCTCGCTCTCTGCCCCTCCCCCACTCATGCCCTGTCTCCCTCTCTGTCTCTCTCTCTCCACCCCCTCAAAAATAAATAAACATTAAAAAATTAAAAAAAAAAAACCAAACCAAAGAGCAAGGCCACCAAGTGCAGCGCGTGCTGGCGGCGTTTCCGCGGGGAAGACGGGCCCTGGAGAGAAAACGGGTGCCCGACGTAGACTCGCGATTGCTGTGTGGCGAGAAAAGGCAGTGTTTGGACAGGAAAGAGTGAAGTGAACAGAGGGAACCCGAGTAATTTTTTTTTAATGTTTTTATATTCTATTTTTGAGAGAGAGAGAGAGAGAGAGAGAGAGACGGAGCACGAGCAGGGGAGGGGCAGAGAGAGAGGGAGACACAGAATCCAAAGAGGCTCCAGGCTCCGAGCTGTCAGCACAGAGCCCGACGCGGGGCTCGAACCCACGAACCGTGAGATCATGACCTGAGCCGAAGTCGGACGCTTCACCGACTGAGCCCCCAGCGCCCCGAGAACCTGAATACTGAGGACGGGCTGGCCTCGGGCTGGAGGGAACAGCACATGCCAAGGCCCTGGGGAGAGACGGGATCGGAGAGCAAGCCAAGGCCGGTGGGGCGTGCGAAGGACAGGCAGGTGGTGGAGCGCAGGGGGCGAGGGCCACACCGTCAGAGGTCCATCCGCCGGCGGGAGCTGGGACTTTGCTGGAAGGCAAGGATTCCAACTGGGGCAGTTGTGCTTCCACAGGACACTTGGCAATGTTGGGAGCTATTTTTGGCTGTCACCACTTGGGGGGGGGTTGCTCCTGGCAGACAGTAGGAAGGGGCCACGGTGCCATTAAACATCCCGCAGGGCAGAGAGTAAGCCCGTCCCAGACGTTAGCGGTGCCCAGGCTGAGAGAGCCCGCGAAAGGCAAGCGGAGGCGTCCGAGCGTTTAGAGCGTGGGAGTGACATAAACCGAGTTACGGAGAACGGACCCATCACGAGGCGGCGGGGTCGGGGACAGGAACTGCGTCCGTGTGGGTGAGAGGTGCTCCCAGACCCGGCGCCGTCCTCCAAGATGGAGAGAAGGCACGGGTTTGGGGACGCCTTTTACCAAAGAAAGCCATGGTCACACGTGTTTTGGAAAACGCCGGATACTCCGTCAAGACCGCAGTCTAGCACGAACCCTGCAGCAAGATTGGTCGGGCTCAAACCTCAGCCTTGCCACCTGCTAGCTGTGTGATCTTGAGTAAGTTTCTCAACCTCTCTGTGCTTCAGTTTCTTCACTTCCGAAACAAGGATCCTAATAGTCCCTACCTCACAGGGTCCGTGCGGGGAGTTAATTTGTTAATATGCGTAATTGAGTTCGTATACGGCTGCCGCGTCGCACATACGCGAGAAACCTTACCTGCGATGAGAGCGCAGCCCCGTCAAGGGGGCCGCCGTGCGTGTCTACGAATGCACGCCTCTGCATGAAAGTCTTACTGAACCTGTGTAACCCGCGTTTGCCACACTTAGGTTTTTCACGCCGCCTCCTCCTGGACACTCAGAAAACCAGAGGTCCTTAGAACGCATTTTAGAAACAGCCATCCTGAGATGTCAGTCGCCCCGCGTAAAACCCACCCTCCCGAAGTGCGCGGGGCTCGTTCGCAGAGCTGCGCGGCCATTGTCACAATCTACCCGAGAACATTTTTGTGTCCCCTCCTCCCCCAGAAAGCCCGGCACCCGTCAGTCACCTCTCACCGCCCCCAACGGCCTTCCGTCTGCGCAGATCCGCGGGTTCTCGACACTCGGCACAAACGCGACCGTACGACACAGCCTGTGCGGCCGGCGTCCTCCACTCCGCGTGTCTTCAGGGGTCATCTGTGCCGTCTGTGCTCACACCTTTTTACGGCCAAGCCCGTGTCCCGCCGTAGGGAGAACCCCGCCCTGGCGTGCCCGTTCCTCTCTGTGAACTCCACTTCCGTGAGCGCTCCCGCGCAGGTTTTCGCGTGGACACGTCTGCGTTGCTCTTGGGGCCGGGTGTCCGAGCGGAGTGGCTGGGTCGCGTGGCAGGTGTGTGCCCAGCACTTTGCAGAAGAGGGCACTGTTTGAGACGTGTCGCTGCTGTCAGTTTCGTCTGCTCTGCCATTTTCTTTCCTCCTCTCTCCTCCCCCTCCCACCCTCTCTGCCCTCTCTGGCGTCCAGGGCGCAGGTCAGAATTTGCCCCCTCCCAGCTCTGTGACCTTGAGCAAGTGATTTGCAATTCCCTGAGCCTCCATTCTCTCCTCTGTGGAGTGGGGACAAGACGGCAGGAGGTGGTTTATGGAAAGTGCCGGCTCTGGTGTCCGAAGCTGAGGCGTCTCTGAGTTTGTATTGTGAGATCTTACTGGGCTAAGCTTTACATCTTGGTAGACGTGGTTGCAAACTCGTAAAGGATTCCTGGGCTTGTCCTCGAACGGGACACAGGACGTGCGTGTCCTCACCTCTGCCAGCTTGCGCCGAACGAATCTCTGGAGCGACCGCCTCGATGTCACTCCCGTCCTCGTCCATCCGTGACGTTAGCATTGTTTCCTTTTTGCCTTTCTGAGGGTGTGGTGGTTTTGATTCGCTGCCGGCCGCTTCCCCGGGACTGTTTAGCACCCGCAGGCGCCCTTTGAGGCGGGCGCCGATACCCTCCCCATGCTGCCGGTGAAGAAACCAGCTTCGAGGGGTGAAGGGCCGGCCCGTAAGTCTGGAGCTCGGGCGGTCTGGCCCCCGCCTCGGCCGTACTGTGCGTCCCGGGGAGCCCGGCCCCGGTGGATAAACACCAGAGAGACCTCGCGGTGACTAAGACCATTAAGAAATCTAAGAAGCATGTTCATCCTTTCCTTCAACAAATATTTATTGAGCACTTACTCTGTGCCAGGCCCTGCAAAACATAACAAAGGCCCCGTCCCCAGGGCTGGCCGTCCAGCGGGGGAGGGAGACGGACTACGTCCGTAACGTCACGGAAGCTCTGCGAGGAGAAACGAAACGGCACGCAGGGGCTGGAGAGCGAGAGGGGCGGTGTTTCTGTCGGGGGGCCGAGGACGTCTCCTCAAGGAGGGCGCGTTTGTACGGAAACACGATGCAGCGGTGACGAGCCCCACGGGCCCGCTTCCGGAGGAGGGGGCAGCGCATACGGGCGTCGGAGGAGGGCACCGTCGGGGTGCGTCAGGAACAAGAAGGCTGCAGGATCCTGGAGCCGGCCGCCCGAGACGCCCGCCCTCTGCTCGTTCCTTCAGACAGGAGTCCAGCGGCTGCCGCGCACGGACTTGGCGACTGTGGGTAAAGCCCCGAGTCGGTCGCCCTTGAGCCGCAGCGATAAGGCAGGTGCATCCGACCCCACCAGGGAGCCCCTCGAAAGCAGGAAGTGGGTTCTCTGCGGCCGGAGGCTGGAGGAAACGTCAGAGGGACTGGAAGCGAGAGAACTTGATGTGCTGCCGCTGGTCGAGGGACAGGGGACTGTGACATGGTGGCCTCTGGGAGCTGAGAGCTTCCCCGGGGCTGAAAGCCGCCAAGGAAATGGGGCCCACAGGCCTGCAACCAGAGGGACGGATTCTGCCAATGGCAGGAACGAGCCTGGAGGGGTGACCAGGGGGCTCAGCCGGTTAAGCGTCCGACTTCTGATTTTGGCTCAGGTCATGCTCTCGGGGTTCATGAGTTCGAGCCCCACATTGGGCTCTGTGCTGACCACACAGCGCTTCCTGGGGATTTTCTCTCTCTTGTTCTCTTTACCCCTGCCCTGCTCAAGCTCTGACACTGTCTCTCAAAATAACTATTTTTTTTTAAGGAGTGAGCTTGGAATAGAACCGTCAGCTGCAGGAGAGCGCTGACACCTTCCCTGCAGCCGGAGCGAGCAGCCACACACCTGTGAGCTCGTGAAAAGGTGTGGTTCGAGGCTCCTTAATTCGAGTCGTTCGTCACATGGCATAGAAAATGGATACGGAGGCGGTGTAGCTACAACCCGGTGGAGCCCGGGAGGCAACAGGCCAGAAAACCACGCCAGGCGTGTAACTCTCAGACGGGCTCGCCTTCTCTCCTTTTCCATCCTGCCCAGTTCATCCTGCCGCCACGCCCCGCCTCCTTAGATCTGCCTACCGGGGTGTGTGCGCGAAGCGGCCGGGGCACCGTCGATTGTGAGTGACAGGAAACCACAGGAATTCCTTAACCCCCAAGTCCAGGGATGTCAGGAAGAGCTGGATCCAGGAGCTCAAGTGTTTTCTTTTGGAAAGTGTGTCTTTCCATCCGTCTAGGCGGCTTTTGTCCGCCCCGCCTTCTCTCTCGGGCGGGCTCTCCCCACGTGGCAGCCGAGGTGACCACCGGCAGTTGGGAGTCACAGCCTGTCATCTTAACCATCCAATCGGAGAGACCCCACCTGTCCACACGGCTCCCCATGAGTCCTGGGATGACCTGGACCGGCCCGGCTTGGGTCACGTGACCACCGCAGCCGCAATCGCGAAGGGTGGGGGAAGGGGAAACGCAGAGGGGGGGTCTCAGCCACCTACGCGTGCCTGGATGTGGGCTGGGGAGGGGAGCCAGGGGCTTCGGGGCTACCTTGAAAGCCCCTGGACTGAGAACGGGGAGGGACGGTCCTTGGGGCCTGTCAGGGGGTCACCGGGCTGCTGTGACTGGCAAACGGGGGAGAGACACTGGCGGGGCACAGCCAGCACCCACTGGCGGCCGGCTCCGCCCACGTGCCTGGTGCCGGGGTGACCCGCTTCTGCGTGGCGACTCCAGAGCCCACCCCGTGTTCGGCTCCAGCTCCGGTCGTGGGGCCCTCGCTTCCCCCCGTTTTCTCTGCCTCCTGTGAGCTCCCGGCTCAAGCGGCGGGGGTTGCGGAAACACCACGCCACCCTGCCTTTGCCGCGGTCGTTTGCTGCGGGGATAGACGGAGGAAGCGTCGCAGCAGAAGAGACACGGGGACCGGTGGTGCGGCCCTGGGAGGCTCGTGCAGCAGTCAGCGTCCCGACGGGCGAGAGGAGCAGCCCGAAAGTCTGCCCGCGCTCCCAGCAGACGGGGCCCTGCAGCGGGCGTGAGGCCCGCGCTCCCAGCAGACGGGGCCCCGCAGCGGGCGTGAGGCCCACGCTCCCAGCAGACGGGGCCCTGCAGCGGGCGTGAGGCCCGCGCTCCCAGCAGACGGGGCCCTGCAGCGGGCGTGAGGCCCGCGCTCCCAGCAGACGGGGCCCCGCAGCGGGCGTGAGGCCCGCTGGAAGGTCCCAGCCGGGGAGGGCGAGCCCTGGGGTGGGGGCGGTCCACGGGGTGCCCCGGCCCGTCGCCCTGGGGGGAGGGTTGGGAAGGGGGCACCAACGGCTGTGTCTTCCACCTGGAACTGTTTACATAGTGTTGGAACAGGCCTGGGAGGACAGGTGTGCTGGTTGCCTGGAGGCCCCCCCCTCCCCAGATGCCGGTATGTGCTGTGCCGGCCTCACAGTGGCCTACGAGGATGTGATGGGTGCCCTCCCCCCGCCCCCCAACTCCATTCTGCTGCTGCAGGGGCTCCAGCCTCAAGGGCCTCCTTGCTGGTCCTAAAATATGCCGCTTCGCTCCTGCCTCAGGGCCCTTGCACCTGCTATCCCCCTGCACCAGAACACTCTTCCCACACACTGTCCCGTGCCTCGCTCCCTCACTTTCTTTAAGCTTCTGCCCCCTTAAGACATAGGACTTTGGATCAGGGTTGATTCTGCTGCAGTTAGCAACCCCAAAGTCTCCGAGTCTGGGCACAGTGAAGTTTCATCTCCCACACACACACTACGCTTCCCTTGTCATGGCCTGGGGGGCTCTGATGGTCACTCAGAAGCCTCAGGTCACACAGAGAATAAGTGGCAGAACTTGGGTGAGGACGCGGGACTTGCAGCCGCAGAGCCTTTGCCTCGAGCCCCCAAACCCGGGGTGAGCCGCGTCTGCAGCTGGGAAGCTGGGTGGCTCTGAGGGGGTTCTTCTTTCTGGCCCTGTCTGCCAGACTTTGAATGAATCTTTTATTTATTTATTCATTTGTTTTAATTTTCATTTATTTTTGAGAGAGAGAGAGAGAGAGAGGGAAGGCAGGGGAGGGGCAGAGAGAGAAGGAAGGACAGAATCCCAAGCAGGTTCCGAGCTGTCAGCGCAGAGCCCAACGCGGGGCTCGAACTCACAAACCATGAGATCGTGACCTGAGCTGAAATTAAGAGTCGGATGCCCAACCGACTGGGCCACCCAGGTGCCCCTTAAGTAAATCTTCTAAACAAGATGCCAAATCAACCCCTAATCAGACGCAGCGGAAACGGAGCCCTAGGTCACCGGAAAGCTGGTGGTTGTGGGGCAATCACCCGCGAGGCTCCCCACCCCCAGATTTGGTGACTGCTCTCCTCCGCCTGCCTCCCTGCTATTTTCTTTCCAGAATCTACCTTGTCTGGACAACATGCTAATGAGCTAACTGAGAAGGTCTGACTTACTGGCAGTGCTTCCTAATGAAACCCACTTGCTCAACAGAAAAGCTGGCACAGCCAAAGAAACCCGAGTGACAGGACCGTGCTCGGATGCCAAGCGGCACTGGGATCATTTAGTTCAAGGGGCTGTCCGGGTGCCAGCACCACCTCCACACGCGGGACTAATGACAGCGCCAAAGCGTGTGGGCATGGTTTCCGAGGTGCTCAGGAGACGCGGCGTGGGGGGCAGGGAGGCTGGGGCCTCGTGGCCGCAGCCTCCCCAGCAGGGACGGGGGGCCGACTGCCCCCAGGCCGCGGAGGACGGCGGCACCTCACTCCGGTGAAGAACCGGGGGGCTGAGCCCCGGCCCGCGGGCCAGGGGATGCTGGTGACACCCTCACAGGGGGGCCCACAAGCAGACCTCCCAGACGCAGCGACCCTACTTGTCTTCGGCAGCAAATCGGGAGTTCCCCAAACAGCGGGAAGGAAGATTCGTACTTTGAGATCCCTCCGGCTCCCTGAAGGAGGTTGTCACATCTGTCACATCTGTGTGTGACACCTGGGGCCGCAGCAGCATCTCGCGACCGCGAGGGGACAGGCCCGTCTGCAGTCGACGGGGGAAAGCAAGAAGAGCCTGGACTCTTGAAGAGTTCCAGGGACACTGGTCCCACGTGGGGCCGCCTACCAGTGGTCATCGCATTCCGGGAGGAAAAGCCTCTTTCTCATTGTTTGATCCACTTTTATTTATGTAGTTTTTAAATGTTTGTTTAATTTTGGAGAGACAGAGAGACAGACAGCGTGCGCGCAGGATTGGGGAAGTGGCAGAGACAGAGGGAGACAGAGAATCCCAAGCAGGCTCGGGCTGTCAGCACAGAGCCCGACTCGGGGTTCCATCCCACGAGCTGTGAGATCAGGGGCCCAGCCGAAATCAAGAATCGGTTGCTCAGCCGACTGAGCCCCCCGGGCGCCCCTGTTTGATGCACTTTTAATTGGCCGCCCTGGGGCCTGCTGTCAGACGCGTCCTAGCCTACCCACGGGGATGGTCCCCCTGTCCCAGACCCACGGCGAGAATTAAGTGAGGTCAGGAGGCTTGCGAAGCTGAGTCGGTCCCCCGTCCTGCGGTGTCGGATGCACGTCGGCCCCCTGTGGCTGGAACACAGAAGCCCTTCCGCGTCGCCACCGCGATGACACAATTTTACGGACGGTAACTTAGAGGCCCTCACAGAGCACGTACCGCGTTTAAGGCTCCGGTTCGCACTCGATGTGCCTGAGCCCTCGTTCGGGGGCATCGGAGGTGCCGACTGATGGTCTTCATCTTACAGATGAGGAAGCGGAGGCACAGAGAGGGCGAGGCACCGGCCCCCGGGCCCCCAACAGGAGCGCGTTGGAGCTGGGGCTCCAGCACGACACCGTCTCTCCTGGGCCAGGATCCCTACCCGGTCCCGTCCCCGGCAGAGGTGCCTCCGTAGGACCCATGGACATCGCCCTCCGCTCCTGGAGGTCCTGGGCGCAGGGCTGCCACTCCTGTCTTGCCTCCTCCCTGTGTCTGCTCGGTCCCCGCGGTGCTCTCCGGGGAGGCAGACAGGCCAAAACCCCCTGGCTCGCCTGCCTCGCTAATAGAATTAGAATGTTCTCGTCAAGATGGGTTTCCTTTGGGGATGGCCAAGCGAGCCACGTACTCAGCTGCTACAGGCAAAGACAAACACGATGTGTCATCGGGGACTCAGCTGTGGCAGCTGACACTTGTCCTCGCTCTTAAGGGCTGGCCGTGTGAGGAGGGGACTGTTCTTCATACGCCAAATCCAGCGTCACTGGGGGAGTTCTGGTAATTGTTAAATTATGACTCTGGGCTTCCCTCCCACGTTCCTGTCACTTCCCTCCTTCCAGAGCGACTGTTAGGGTCACCTCGCAGACCTCGGTCCCTGGGACGTTGCAGCCTCTCCTGTGAGAGGGGAGAGCAAGGTGCCGGTCTGGGGAGGGGGCCCCGGTGGGCTGCCTGGACCCCTCCCATCACCTGCCTGGGGGAATTCCACAGACCGGGCAGAAACCTCCCTCAGGAACTGTCTCCGCTTGCTTTTAAATTTGACCCCCGGCTCCCCGTGGGTTCCTGGCTAACCTCGACCTGGGCACCGCGCGGCTGAGTCCCTCTGGAGCTAACAAAGTCACCTCCCTGCTCCCTGGGGACCTCGGCGAAGGGGGAGAAGCCAGGAGGCGGCATCTAGGTCCCCTCGGCCACAGCCGTGGTCCTCGGGTGGCAGCGTCCTGCGTGATGCAGCTCATGTTCCCTGTGACTCGGCGCCGCAATAGCACCCGGATCTGTTTTTCTTCTTACCTGGTCGTCTGCAGCTCCAGGACACCCACCCTCTCCTGCGCGATTTGCCACCGGGGAAGCTTTCTGTCGTGTGCTTGTGAGTCCCTGTCTTGATCAGCTTCCCACTGGGTCCAGCTGGGGGGGCGGAACACATGGGCATCTTGGCCCCCCCCCCCAGCACATCCTGTCTTGGGGGTCTGGCTTCCGCGCCTTCACAGATGGACGACCTTGTATTTTGTGCCGATCTTTTGGCGACTGGCTCAAGAGGAGGCGAAACACGGGACTTGAGAGGCCCCTTCCCAGGGGGGCTGGGCAGGCTGGCGAGGTGCGGCGAGGCGCGCGTGGACGGTCCAGGCTGGGGGCCTGTCCTCACGCGCGCCTGAGGCTCTGAAAGCCCGAGCAAGCAGGTGTGGTCTAAGGGTTCTGCCGCCCCAGGCAACCCCATCAACCGTCTGTCTCCATCGCCATTTCAACCCCCTCGTGTAACTTGCCGCTATGAGGTGGCATTGAATTTGACCAGAGTGTGACCAAGTCACAAATATATTCCCCTTGGAAATGTCCCCACGGTGGCCTCTCATTCTAGGGGTCCCACATTTCCAGACAGACTAGAGGTCATCCCCTTCGGCTCCCTTTTTCTCCTGCCCTCTGGGCTGCTTTTCTTCTTCTTCCCCTTCCCCGGTTGGCGTTAGATTACGTCTGATGGTGCGTCTGACTTCCGGGTGCTGCGGTTTCCTCCCGCCGCAGTGGCAGCATTGGGACAGAGGCCCGGCAAGTCCCCGGCGCGGCAGGAGCTCCACTGGTACGCGGTGGCCAATTGTATGGATCCCTCACGAAATACGAATTAGCGAAGGCCCCGTGGTGCGTGTAGGGCACTGAGGTCAAATGCAACCAGGTGGGGACGGCGGGTGGGACGCTGTGCTGCGCGCGTGTTGCACGGGGGAGCTGCGGGGCATGCGGCGGCTGAGCTGGGCTCCACGGTCCCACCGTCCGGGTTCAATCCTGGCCCCAGTCCTCGACGCTTCTGTGTCCTCGGGCGCCTCAGTGTCAACTTCCTCACTTGTAAGTCCCCCCCGTCTGGGGGTAACGTCAGTACCTCTCTTACCGGGAAGGGCCAGATGAAATAAGGCCGTGCGTGCAGCTCACTTAGAAGGTGCTCCGTGCAGGGTGCAGGCTCAGCAAGGCCGGTACTGACCCTTCAGCCGCCCTACTAAGCGGGGACCACTGTGATCCCATTGAGCAGATTGGGAAACTAAGCAAGTTCGTAAGCCAACAAAGCCAAAGAACACCCACCCTAGGCTCAGCGAGTTTGCATTTAGTAGGGGGAGGTGGGGGGGGGGGACAAATGCACATGAAACTCGGCTCCGCACTGCGTTGTGCTTGAAAACAGAAGCCAAATGCAGGCAAGGTCTTCAGATCCCGTTCCTTACGGAGGGACCGGCTCCGGAGCCCACGCTCGGGTCACGGCGCTGTATCCCACGGCTTCTGGGACGCCCGGACCGACTTCCGCGTGGCTCTGAGCCAACCCGGCTTTGCCAGCACGCGGGCGGGGCGGGGCCTCAGGTCAGGCGGCGTTAAGCGCGGCGCGGCTGGGAGGCTCGGAGAGAGTGCTGGGCGCGTGCGTGGGAAGGGCTGCGCCCGTCGCCACCCCGAGGCGTCCCCGGCGGTGGTTCGGGGGGGAGGGTGCTGTCGCCACGGACTCACAGGGCATGGGGCGGCCCCGTGTCCCCTGGCTAATAGCGTCCACTGTCGACCGTGTTCCATTTCTGCCTTAAGGGCGCCGAGAGACCGCCGGCGGCGCGTCCGGTGCTGCCTGCGCCCTGAGCTCGGAGGAGCTTGCAAGACGGGGCGGCCCGCTCCAGCCTCGCCCAGAGCAGCTGCGGCCCCGCGGCAGGCCGGAACCTGCCTCCCGCCCAGGGCCGCGGGGGTAGTCATCGCCCGCCCGCCCGCTGGGCCTTTGGATCTTGCCGACGGTGCTATTTAAGTTCTCCAACTGCGGCGCAGCGGGCAGGCGCTTCCCCGGGGCGGGCCCTGCTGGACGAGCCAGGCTGGCAGTCGCCGGCGTGTGCAGATGGCTCCGTGGAGGCGGGTCGAGGCCGCCGCCGCCTGTGGGCCTCAACGGGCCGCGCAGCGGGCAGGGGAAGGGCAGCCACGGGCCATGCACGACTGATTTACAAGCCTCCTCGTGAAGGGAAAGTGTTAGCCCCACTTTGCAGAGAAGCAAACTGAGTCTCAGAGAGGGGCAGGAATCTGCCTGGGTCGCTCCGCAGGGACGTGGGGGTGTCTGAAGTTGGGCTCTCTGAGTCCAAACTCCGTACTCTCACCTTCCGCTGGCTCCCAGTTCTAATTTTTCGGAACATCGGAAAGAAGCCAGCCCCAGGGGCAGAGGGAGAAGACCGCGAGGGGCCAGGGGAGTCGGAGGAGGGAAGGGGAGTGAGGTCGGGTGGCCTCCACCGTGCACACGGGCCTCCAGAGGAGCCCAAGCCCGTTGGGCGGCGTGTCAGCTGGCGGGCGGCAGCGGGACTCCGAGAAGAAACCGAGGCGGCGAGGCCGCGGAAGCCACTTCAGAAGCAGCCCTGCTGTTCTGCCTCTGGTGTCGGCTGGACACGTTAGGTTGCAAGTGACAGAAAACCTAATGTGCTAACCCAGCTTAACAGAAAAACAGAAAACTCATTACGGGCTCCCTCAATTTAAACGCGCAGAGGAGAGGCCTTCAGGTACCGCCGTGTCCAGGTGCTCCAACAGAGCTGCCCCCCTCCATGTCGTCTCCTTTTCCCGGCTGGCGTTCTCCAAGCAAGGTGGCGGTCAGCAGCTCCAGCCTCGGCTTTTCCAGTGGAAGGAAGCGGCGCTCTCACACGCGTTTGTGTGAGTCCCAACAGAAAGTCTGGGACTGGGTGGCCCTAAGTCGGACTAACCTCGCCCGGGTCGTGTGTCCATTCCCGAACCGATCGCTGTGGCCACAGGGGATGAGGCGCTGTCTCCTCACCCATACCCAGAGCCAGTGCCAGCGCCAGCCCCGCCAGCGCCCCCCGGGCTCAGAGGAGGGTGCATCCTGAGAGAAATTCCTGGAAAAAAAGTGTTAGACATACTGGGGAGAGAAGACAGAAACATCACATGTCCCAGGCTCCCGACCCGTGTGCACCTGCCCCTGGAAGCCGGACCTTATGCAGTGGCTGCTTAACGACCTTCTACCTGGGGGGTAGGGGCCCTGAGCTCCATGCGGGAGACACTGTGAGGGATAAAGAGACACGGTCCTGCCCTCGTGAAGTTTACAGTCTAGACTGGCGGGCAGACGTTATCAATCACACAAAATAACGTGAAAAGTGTTCTGGACCTTGAGGGCATGTTTAGTGGGGGGTCAGCGGGTAGGGGGGGATGTTTGACTTCCTCTGGGGAATCAGGGAAGGTTTCAGGGAGGAGGTGATACCTGAACCGAGGTCTGAGGAGGCGTCATCTGATCCAAGAGACAGAGAAGAGAGCTCCAGGGAAAAGGAGCCTGTGCAAATGCCCTGTGGGCAGCGTGGTGACCTCAGAAGTTGGGTGGGGCTGAAGAGCTGGGGTGGGGGATGGGGGAAGGTTGGACAGTAGGGGAGGGGGGCCAGAGAGGGCCATGGGCAGAGGCACGCAGCACCGCACCTTGGGGGTCTGGTGAGAATTTGCGTCCTTGTTCTAAGAGCAATAGCGAGGTGGGGATGGGAATGATCAGAACTACATAGTGTCCGTGAGGTTTCACAGTGTATCAGTGGAGAACTGCGCGCGCGCGCGTGTGTGTGTGTGTGTGTGTGTGTGTGTGTGTGTGTGAGATGCAGTGTCACCGTGTATGGAGAGAGTATTACATTGTATCCACGGGACATCAGGCTGTATAAACAGAGTACCGTGCGCACCAGCGGGGATCATCGTGCAGCAACAGAACATCATAGTGTCGTGTGGTGTGTGGATCACAGTATCACAGGGTCCCATCTTTCGCAGCCTGCTCAGGAAGCGACGTCCCACACCCCGAGCCAGCCCCTACTCGAGGGGAAGGGATTCCACAGCGGCATGAGTGCCAGAAGGCAAGGATGACAAGGGCCGTCTTGGAGCCTGCCTTCCACGCCGCAGCCCTGAAGGTTAAGGGCAGGCCAGAGGATGGGTTCCTTGGCTAAATATTTCTCATCTTGGGAAAAGACGGGGGCAGGGCCCTGTAGAGCAGGGTGTCTTAACGCAGAAGAGGTTTTCACTCGTGCTGCTGCTCCCGGTGGCTGGCCCCAAGGCAGCCGGCAGCGAGGGCCCCTCAAGCCTTCCTCGGTCCTGCAACCCCAAAGCAACGTCATCCCTTGCGATTCGGCTCTGCGACGGGCAAGGCGATCTATGCCACAGTGCCCACTGGGCAAGGGTCCTTCGTCCCAATTCCCAGTGCAATGCAAGGAGTTTCCCAAGTTTCCATCAGAAGAAATTGATTTTCTTCCCATGAAACTTGCGATCTGGCCTTACTCTGCCAGATGGATTTTCTCCATTCCCATTTCACGTTCTCCCTGGAATCACCAGATAAAAACTAGATTTTATGATCAGTTAGCTCATTAAGAGACGGACATCGGTCTGAGTGATTGCAAGAACTCTCCTTAACGTGCTGCTTCCTCCTTCTTATGGAGGTGCTCAGGTATAGAAAAGCGGAAGAAATTACCCAGTGAACACCCATGCCCCCAGGGCCTCTCTTCTGGGATGAACATTTTACTAGACTTGCTTTTTCACCTCTCTGTCCATCTGTCCATCCCTCGGTCCACCCGTCATTCCGTCTAATTTTTGGCGATTCTCTCAAAGTCATTTGCAGATACTAGCCTAGGGAAGTCCAGTTTCAAGAGGGATGGTATGAAGTTTTCAGTAAATGCTGAAATGCAATGGTTTGAGGTTTCGTAGGATGAGGGTGGATGGGTCTGTTATGTGGGTGAGTCTGTCACTGTCTTCTAGGGCTCAGGTCATGATCTCGCGGCTTGTGGGTTTCGAGCCCCATATTGGGCTCTGCACTGACCGTGCGGAGCCGGCTTGGGATTCCCACTCTGCCCCTCCCCACCCTGCTCGTGCTCTCTCTTTCTCAAAATAAATAAACTTATAAAAAAAAATACTGGTCGAGGTCCCTTCAGATGTCGAGCCGTGCTGAAGTCTAAGCGGGCATCTCAGTTCAGAAGCGCTGGACGGTGCGCTGTAACAGGAGAGGCTCCACAGACATCTGGTGGACAGCGAAATGGGTCTCTTGAGAGCTGGCCAGCAGTGATGTTCCCGGATGTTGGTGGTTTATTTATTGTTTCATGTTGTGATGGCTCCAACCCATCGTGCGTTGAAATTCCAGCATTTACATTTTGTAAAAACAGAACTTGCATAAAAAGATGTACCCGTGAGTTACAAAGGTGTAAATCCCACCATCTGTGACTTGGGGGAAATTATTTTAAAGCTCGGGGCTTCCGCTTTTTGACTCTGTAAAGGGGGAGACCAGGGGCTCCTCGGGGGCTCGGTCAGTGGAGCGTCGGACTCTTGGTTTCTGCTCAGGTCGTGATCTCACGGCTCGTGGGTTCGAGCCCCGCATTGGGCTCTGCGCTGACAGTGTGGAGACTGCCCGGGAGTCTCTCTCTCTGCCCCTCCCCCATCTCAAAATAAATGAACTTAAAGAAACAAGGGGTATGACTAACCGCGGCGTGTGCGGAGATGAAATAAAGGGAGTCTAGTGTCGAGCATTCAGTGCCCGGTCGTAGAAGAGCCTCAACAACGCCCCCTCGGGTTACGCTCGTGCCCGCGTCGGCCGCGCGCCCTCTGGGGCGTTCGGGTCCGGAATGGCAGAGAGAGAAGGTGTGTCCGAAGGAGATGGGAGGCGAAGGAAGATTTGAGCCCCTTGGTCTTCTGTCCCCCCTTCTGCTCTTTCCTCTACCCCCTCGAGGGGCTGCACTCCAAGGTGGGGGGGGGGGACCTCGGAGCCAGCTCCGAGCACAGAAGCCGGCGGACGTCTCTGGGTGGCCGGCGTGGACTGCCACAGGGCACAGCGGGTCCCGTTTCTTGCTGGCCTGCGCCTCCCTGTGAATAGCAAACATCTCCCAGCCACACTCCCCGGCACCTACGTCGGAGTCACCCCGGCGCGCCGAGGCTCCTTCTGCGGAGTAGGCAGGGCGCGCTCCAGGTCAGCGCGGTGGGATTCGACCCCCGGAGCGAGCGGGGCGCTCCCCTGTGCAGAGTCGGACCAGTCCGTGGTTGCTAGCCCCCCCAGCCCCCGGCTCTGGGGCTCAGTCTCTGCCCTCCCCTGAGGAGCGCAATTACGGCCGTCTTCACTTGAGCGGATCTTCGCTCGTCTACTGTTGTTATTCTTAGGTTGCACCGGGCATCCATTCCCATCTAAAAATTACTGAAACAGAAATGTCAGAGTAAAGCCCTTTCCCAGAAATGAGCAGTTCGTGAAAAATTCTGTAGGATTTTTTTGTATATTCTGACAGCCTATTTAAAAATAATTTTTTAATGTTTTATTTATTTTCGAGAGCAGGAGAGACAAAGCATGAGCAGGGGAGGTGCAGAGAGAGAGGGAGACACAGAACCCAAAGCTGTCAGCACAGAGCCCGACGCGGGGCTTGAACTCACGGACTGTGAGATCATGACCTGAGCCGAGTCGGAGGCTTAACCGACTGAGCCCCCCAGGTGCCCCTCTGACAGCATTTTTTAAACAAACATGGGTAACACTATGCATATTATTTTAGCGACTTTTTTTTTTTTTAATCTTTAGGCACCTCTAAGACATCTTTCCAAATGGAGTCCTTCTTTTTTTTAACAGCAGCAAAGAATCTGTGGCAGGGACGTCTCTAGAGTATTATTCCCTCCCCTGCAGGCAGCTACTCAGTGGTTTTCTGATTCTTTCCTCTGACAAACACTGTGGCAGTGAGCAGCCTTATGCCCGTGTTGGAAGCCTCTGGAAGATTCATAATGTCGAAGGCTGGAATTTGAATCTGAAAGCAGAATTAGTGGGTCAACGAATAGTCATAACATGAATCGAGCCCTTCCTAGGGGGCAGGCATGGTTCAATGGTTTCCGTTTATTAGTTAACTTCATCCTTACGGTCGCTCTCGGTCCCTTTTACAGGGATGAGGACTGAGGCACAGACCGGTGAGGAGACCGAGACCCCAGCTGGTAAGAAGTGTGTTTTAAATATTGGCCCATATTCCGGTGTTGACCCCCGGAAGGACCACACGCCCTCTCCTGCTGCCAGCTGGCCCTTTAGCCCTACTTCCCGGCAAAAACAAGGTCATTGACAGCCGTAGCCCGCATTCACGGAGTGCTTCCAATATGCCGTGTGCGCGGCCTCTGGGCGGCTCGGTCAGTTAAGCGTCCAACGCGTGATTTCGGCTCGGGTCGTGATCTCACGGTTCGTGAGTTTGAGCCTCGTGTCGGGCTCTGCGCTGACGGCGTGGCGCCTGCTTGGGATTCTGTCTCCTTCTCTCTGCCCCTCCCCTACTTGCTCTCTCTCTCTGTCTCTCTCTCTCAAAAGAAATAGAAAGAAACTTAAATATTTAAAACACGCCGTATGCATCATCACATTGTAACCTTCACAACCACCGGATGAAGTAGAACTATTATTGGCCCACTTCACGGATGGGGAAACCGAGGCACAGAGGAGGCTAAATGACTGTTGCTGTGGTCACCTAGTTGGCACCAGGGGGTTTGGGATTATAACATCTGTGTAATTTGTGAATGAAAGAAAATGTACAGGAAAATGGTCTTAAGAAGTTCATGGTCGCCCCAGGGGTTCCCGGCCCCTCCGGTGATCCCCGCCCCCGGTCTTTCCCCGCATGTGTCAGCAGTGCATTCGGTGTCATTGGTGGATGGCGGTGACAGTGGAGGTCTATAGGGACAGCTGGGGGCGATCTGGGGACAGAGCCAGGCAGGGTTCCTTCCGGGAAGGCAAGATCCTCCCCTAGTGGGGAGGAGGGGAGGGGCTAAGAACCCCTGCAAAGGTGAGGAAGCAAGACAGAGGGCTCTTTCTTTTTTAAAGAAAAAAATACTCTTTTTTTTTTTTTAACATTTATTTATTTTTGAAAGAGAGAGTGCGACCGGGGAGGGGCAGAGAGAGAGGAAGACACAGAATCCGAAGCAGGCTCCAGGCTCTGAGCTGTCAGCACGGAGCCCGACGTGGGGCTCAAACTCACGAACTGTGAGATCACGACCTGAGCCAAAGTCAGACCGAGCCCCCCAGGCGCCCCCAGAGGGCACTTTCACCTCCAGGTAACAACCAGGAAGGAGGACTCCTCAGGAGTTTTTCCACCCGAGGCAGCTACCACTGTGCCCCCCCCGCCCCCCATTCTCTGTCCCCACCCCAGCTACACTCTGTCAGAACTCACCTACCTCGCTTTGTGGCCCTGCCAACATCCACCTCCAAGTAAGGCCTGTCTGTCACTCACACCTTAGTGTCAATTGCTTTACTCAGCTAATTAGATCAGCACCCTGCCTGCTGGAAGCACAAACGTCCCCTCAGGCCTTATCAGGAAGGAGACAGACTCACTCCTGAGGACAGATAGCCCTAGGCTGGGTGGGGGTCACCCAGCCAGGATGTGGACACAAAGCTGCCTTCGGGAAGCTGGGGAGCAGGAGAGTGGGCCAGGGATGAGGGGGAGGGGGGCGGCTTCGTGGCCGCTTAGAAGGAGTTGGGGTGGGGGGGGGACCAGAGGACGGTGCCAGACCTGGCCATTGCTTGGAGGAGGTGGGGGGGTGACAGGCCCCCCCCCCAGTGGTCTGCAAAGCCCTCGGGTGACAAGGTCACTGCCTTCACCGCATCGGGATGCTGCCCCAGCTGGAATGTGACTCCGCCCCAGGGGACGGGTCCTGTACGTCCAGCCCCAGGTCCAGCTTCTCCGTGGCTTCCTCGTGTCTCTCCTTCTGCTCAGTCTTCACCTGCCCCCTATCCGCACCCCTGCACTCTCCCGGCATGAAGACAGCAAGCTTTGGGGCCGGAGGTGCCCTGAGAAGGGGCCAGGGATGGCCCCGCCTGCACGTGGAGCTCCGAGCTGCTCAGCACGGTGGCCGCGAGGCTGGCCGCTCTTTTGCCTCCTGTCCCCACTCGTGTCCCCACGCCCCAGGGGCCTATGCTTTCTGAGGTTCGCGAAACCTCGGTGCGAGCCGCTGCTTCTTCCTGGAATACCTTGGGGACGGTGGGGTCACCCCTTCCTTCCGCAGCCCTTCCCTGCCTCCTGCGCTCGCCCTGCGGCCACGGGACGAGTGGGGGTTTGTGCCCTGATTCCGTGAGACTCGAACTCTAGGGGGAGTGGCCGGCGCTGTCCCGGAAGCTTCTGTACTGTTTTCGCCATCCTTCCGCCGGTCTGCAAATGACTTCCAAAAGGAAAAGTTAGCAAGAAAAGGGACCCGCGCCTCCCGACAGTCCCGGTGGGCTTGGTTTCAGGCCCCACGCGTCCTGCATGACGGGACCTCCTTTCTCCGGCGGGTCAGGGTCTGGCCTTCGGCCGCCCTCCAGCCCCGTGCGCCCCCACGCACCCAAGGCCTGGCCCCGCGGGAAGGCCGCTCCACCTGCCCGCATGGTGGCACCCTGACGCCTCTGCTTTTGGCTTCTCAGGACTTGAACGCAGTCAGTTTGGCCCCTAACCTGCTGCTTGAAACCACTTGGCGAAATGTCTCTGCGTTAGGTCGAGTCCCCGCGGGGAAACTTTCCCTGGAAAACTTTCCGTTTTCCAGACGGAAAGGGAGAGGCCAGGCCTGGGGGTGGTCTCAGGTGCACAGCCGGGCCGGGCTGGATCCCACCGGAGGTTCTGGAGCGTGGAGGCCACCGAAAGCCCGGCCCGCCCGGAGGCAGAAGCTGGGCTCCCCCGCAAAGGGCTGCGGGGCTGTCGGCGATCAGGCGCTTCCTGCCCCCTGAAGCAGCAGACGCAGGAGCCGGCGCAGCCCCGGCCGGGCGCTCTGACGAGAAGGGCAGGCGCAGGTGTCCGGGAGGAGGGACAAGGCCGAAGGGGATCCGAGGCAGCCTGGGCAGGTGCTGAGGACGGACAGACAGACGGACGGATGGGAAGGCGGACAGGAACACGCCGACGTCGCAAGCACGAGCCCCAGGCCCCGAGCATGGACTGGAGCCCGTTTCCTCTGGGTCTCGTTCCCTCTGACTGTGGCCACCAGGGTGTCCCGCGGCTGCGGGGGCGTCACGAAGCCGAGTGAATGCCCGGCCCAGGAGTGGGAGATGCCGAAGGAGGAACCGGGGGAGGAGGAGGGCCGATGGCGGGCCTGGCGTCACCGAGGTGAGCCAGCCAGCGGGTGAGTGACGGCGTGCGGGTCCCCCACGAGCACCTGCCCCACAGCTCCCTGTAGGGGCTGACTTGTGTCCCCGCCAAAGAGCCGTCCCAGTCCTGACCCGTCGGCTGGCCGGACGTGACCTCCTCGGAAACGGGGAGGGTGTGGGCAGAGTTCGCGGCGGAGACGAGAGGAGGTCCTGGGGGGGTTGGGCTCCAGCTCGGCGATCTTCACGGAGACGGATGTTTGGACACAGACGGGTAGATGGGTGGCAGGAAGGTGGAGGCCGAGATTGGAGGGGGGCAGCTA
Source organism: Paguma larvata (assembly GCA_030068075.1). Lineage (NCBI taxonomy): Eukaryota > Metazoa > Chordata > Mammalia > Carnivora > Viverridae > Paguma > Paguma larvata. Next base: position 43,961,817 of record CM057844.1, on the reverse strand, counting down.
CGAGCCAGGGAACCCCTGGGGCCACCGGAAGGGGGAAGAAGGGTCCTCCCTTGAAGGCTTTGCGGGGGCACAGCCCTGCCGCCCCCTTGGTTTTAGACTTCGGGCCCCAGCGCTGTGCGAGAATAAATCCTTGTCTCCTCAGGCCATCTGAGCTTTTGGTGCCTTGCTGGAGTAGCCCTAGGAAACTTCTGCAGCTCCCTCCCCCTCCCCGCAGAGAAGGGGGTGCTGGTCTTACATGACCGTCACCTCCTCAAGGAGCACAGCAGAGCCAGGCCCTGCCTCACGCGTCGGGTCACTGGGAGTCCCAGTCTGGTATCCAGGGCCCATTCACCCCGTGAGGTCAGGCGTGCCATCCGGTCCCTTCTCTTTGGCCACCCCAGGCCTAGCCAAGTGCCCCGCACAGAGTAGGGCCCTTTGCACCTCACAGAAGGGGGCGGGACCCTCGCAGTCTGGGCGGGAGAGGGGACCTCCTCTAACCAGACCCTCGATGGTCAGATAACCCCAGCTTTCCTTCCTCGGGGACAGAGAGCCCCAAACCCTGGCTTACCAGTTCCCGCCAAGTGTTAGTTTATCAGGACAATAACAATTCCGGTGATGGACAGGCGGAGGGATTACCAGCCTACAGTGGGGAAGCCAATACATTTATTACCTACTTAACCATTTAAATCAAACAAAAAAGAAAAGCCTTGTGGCCCAAAAGGTGATGAATGTGTCTGTTGAGACACCCTATTAAAATCATTCGTTAACATGACAAAGAATGGCCCGGGTCTCCTGACACCGGGGAAGAGGCTGGAAGATCCCACCAGACCTGTGTGCTCTGGGGGGGGGGAGCCTGAGGGAATTTGGGGATTTGTTTCTTTCTACTCGGGGTGGGGGGGTGGGGACATATGGTCACAGGTGTCAGCCAGGCTGCTTTGTGGGATTGGGGTTTTTTTGAGAACCCTGACCCGTGTTCACCTCTGACAGCAAGGCTGCCGGCTGCATTGTGAGGGAGTATTGCCTTGAAAGAATCCCAGCAGGTTCCCCGAAGTCTCCTCCTTCTAGAATCCTCTCTAAACAGCCAAGGGGCCAGGTAAGGATGAGGCCATCAGGTCACCAGGCAGCCAACACGGAAGAGCAGACGCTAAAGCTTTGATGAGTGGTGAGGGGGCCGCCAGGGGCCATGGTGGGTGACGCGACGGGCAGCCGGGGCCGGAAGTGGCCGGTTTAGATGCTCCCCCTGCCTCACCCCTGCTGCGTGACCTTGAGGCAGGGCCTTCTCTCTGAGCCTCGGTTTCCTCGTCTGCTCCTACTCGGACCTGGTTCCTCGGGGTTTTGCGAGGGTTAGTTGAGAACCAGAGCCAAGTTCCCGGGGCAGTTCCCGAGTGGGGCTTCAGCTACAAAGCCAATGCTGTGCACAGTCGCCCTGGGGCCCCTTCCTGGCTGCTCCGCACATTCCTGCCTCCCCGGAGACCCCGGAGACCCCACCGAGCCCCCTCCGCTCTCCAGGACAAGCCGTGCTCTCTGCGGGTCGCCAGCTTGTTACTGTTTTCTAGAATCACAGATGAGCTCATGCAAGTATTCCCACGGCTTTCCCTCTGACCGCAGCCAGCCCGTGCAGGAGGCGCTGCCCTTAGCCCCATTTTCCAGGGGAGGAAAACGGAGGCCCAGTGAGGGTTGAGTGACTCACCCAGGATCACGTTGGCTACTAAGTGAGGAGTGCTCAGATTGAATCCTAATCCGTCCGAATCTTTGTCTTTGGTATTTACTAATGTGTCTTGCCAGCGGGGAGAGGCCGGAAATGGGCGAATGTTTCTTAAGGAATCACGTACCAGAATCTTTCTTTCCCTTTATCTCATTGAGTCACCATGGTAGCACTTCAAAGCAGGTATTTTATTAGTCTTGATTTAGAGCTGCTTGCTCATAGAGTGTTAGTCCTTCGGTACAGAGAGGGACTTCGGGGAGGCTGGGGCGGTTTTTGAGGCAAAGCATGCTTGGGTTCAGCTTCACCTTGGCGCTGTGTGACCTAGGATGGGTTGCTTAACCTCTCTGGTCGCAGCTTCTCCCTCAGTAATCCTGGCACCCCCCCCTCCTAGGGCTGTTTGAGGCTGAGTGACTTTCTGTCTCCACGAAGGGCTCCTGGTAAAGGCTTTGTACTTGTTTCCCGAGATCATCGGGCCCCGACGGGCTGGGGTCTGGCGATGCCGGCCCCCTTGTCGTTACTCTTTGGGTTGCAGTGATTTACGAGTTTCCACCACTGGAAACCTTCCACGCCGATCTGACCACACTGAAAACGACTGCCAACAACACCCCTCCCTTTCTCTCCTTTATTTGAAGATGAAGTTCATATTTCTACTATCTGCTGTAGGTGTGTCTGGGAAGGGGAAAAAAGTGTAATTTAAAAGCCTGGAATTCAAAACCCGCAAACCTTTGAAGCTACAGCCAGCTGAAAAGCTTGCAGTCAACTGTAGTCACTCATGTTTATCAGGGGGAGGAAAAAGGTTCACTCCAAACAAAAGCGCTTACCAGGGAGAGGGAAAATATGAGAAGTATTCGGTCCGACGCTTCATTTGCGCCAGACCCCGCTTCTGAGCCGCTTAACCGGCAAGGCGCTTTGCCCACTGGGGGCTCAGCTGCTCCCCCCTCCACCCCAGGAAGTTATTAAGTTGAAAATAATTAAGGTTGCTAAGTGATTTCAAGCCTGTGAAACCACTAGAAAGGAATCCTGTCCTCGTTTAATTAAAAAATGAAGAAAGAAGAGAGAAGGAAGGAGGAAGGAGGAGGAAGGAAGAGAGGAAAAAAGAAGGGAGAAGGAAGGAAGGAAGGAAGGAAGGAAGGAGGGAGGGGAAGATGGGGGAGGGGAGAAAGGAAAGTGGGTGATACTCTCAAGGGATGGGGCTCTTCCGGGGGCTTCTAGGAGCAACTCTTATCGCAGGATGAGCTCATCTCCCGCTCAGCTGGGGGTGGTTCCTGCCGCGTCCTCCCCCTGGTGCCCCCACTCCTTCATGGCACCTCCTTCCTGCAACCAGAGGAGAACAAAGAGATTCCGAAGCTCCTGGGGCGTCGTGCGCCAGCTTCCGAAGACTCGAAGTGTGGGTCCCGGCCAGAACGCTGGGCGGAAGTTCTGGGTCCAGACCGGCTCGTGTTTCCCGGTTGTGGGGCCTGGGGAAGAGGCCCGACTTTTTGGCCCGTCTAGGATTTTACTTACATGCACAGCCAGGGCAGTGAGACGGCGGTCTGCCTACCTACTTAGACCGAACCCGATGGAACTGCTGTTTTTGCAGGTCGAAAATGCTCGAATATCGGTAATTCCACGTGACAGTACTAGAAGCAGCTAAAAGAAAGAGCGCGGGAGTGTTTTGAAAATGGGCACATGTTCAGGTCATGATCTCACAGTTGGTGAGTTCGAGCCCCGCGTCAGGCTCTGTGCTGATGGCTCAGAGCCTGGAACATGCTTCGGATTCTGTGTCTGCCTCTCTCTCTGCCCCTCCCTTGCTCACTCTCTGTCTCTATGTCTCTCAAAAATAAAAAAATAAAAAAAATAAAGAAATAAAAATTAAAAAAAAACACGCTGAAAATGGGCACATGTTGTACCAACGCAAGGGGTGAACTGATTCTACAGGTAGTCCCTGGACGCTTCCAAGGTGCTGGCACTGGGCTAAGTCGGTACCGTAACGTGGACCTCCCTCAATCCCTGCGGCAACCCTAAGGATGGATACGACTATTCTTCATGTTGTGGATAAGGAAACTGAGGCTCATATGGCCAAAATCATATACTCTAGGACATCCCCTAGGATATGTAGCAGTCAGGATTTGAACCCAGGCAGTCTGGCTTCAGAACCCAAGATTGTCACCATTAATCAGTCATCAACCATTTAAGTCCATCGGCTCATTCATGCAAGATATATTTATTGAGTTTTTTTTTTTTTAATGGGCCAGGTGCTGTTCTAGACATTAGGGATACAGTGATAGGAAGGTGAAGTCCTCAGTGTCAAGGAGACAGAAAGATAACACATAGCAGAGAAGTAAAAAAGGATTTTAGATTATCTTTAATAATAAATCATTATAGATTAAGGATAATCTATAATAAGGATTATAGATAATAGTAGTAATGGGGGGAAGGAAGATAACAGGTGAGGTGGGAGAGGGAGGAAGGCTGTGATATAATGGAAAATTCATGTTTGGTCTTCATCTCCAGTTCCTGGCACAGAGATCCTAAAACCCTTGGGATTTCCAGAGTAATAGGGGTGATAGGGGCATCTTTTGTTATAACATTTGGTCTTTGCCTCTGGCTCCTGACACAGAGCTCCTGTGGAATTTAGTGAGTGATAGGAATGTCTTTTGTTCTAAGGAGGTGATTCTTGGCAGATCCCTAAATAGCTTCATGGTGGGGGCTGGTCACCAGAAAGACTAAATCTTGATTAGAAACTTGGAACTTTCAGCCCCACCACCCAATCCCAGGGGAGTAGGGAAGGAGCAGAAGACTGAGTTAATAATAAAGTTGGTCATGTCCATGTGACGAGACCCCCATACCAAACCCAAAACGACGACGTTCAGGGAGCGCCTGGGTTGGTGAACACAGCCATGTGTTGGGACCAGGATGGACCTCGATTCTCCAAGAACAGAAGCCTCTGGGTTCAGGATGCTTCCAGCCCTATGTGCCTCTGCCCTGGCTGTTCATTTGTATTGTGTTCTGTGAGGAGTTCTAGCAAATTAATGAACCTGAGGAGTGGTGTCATGGGCATCCCCCCCCCTCGCCCCTGTTTATAGCTGGTCTGTCAGAAGTATGGGAGGCCCAGGACTTGCAATTGGCACCTGATGTTTTGGGACCGAGCCCTTAACCTATGGGGTCTATGCTAACTCTAGGTAATGTCAGAATTGAACTGAATTGAAGGACATTCAGCTGGTGTCCAGAGAATTCAAGTGTTGGTTGGGGTAGGAAGAAACACACATTTGGAGGAGAAGGAGATCATAGTTGGTGTCAGAAGTGGGATTTGTCGGCCTTGCCCTGTTTCATGGCAACATGTGATTTGAAAAGAGAATGGACGGAAGGCAGGGGATGGGAGGCTTTGGGTTTCTGGGTGGCCATGTGGTCACCCATCAGAGAGAGCAGCCACTGTACCGTAGTCAGTGCTTAAAGGTGAAAGTTAGCAACAGAATTCAGAGTGGGATCCAAATTTTGGAGAGCTGGTTCACTGAATGCATAGGAAAAGGCAAACTAACAAGAAAAAAAGCAAAATATGTAGCCCTTGGTTACCGTTATCTGTCATAGCTAAAATGGAATAAAAGAAATGCTGAGTTGTACCTTGATGCCAGATAAAGCTCAGATTTCAGGCAGTCAGAGGTTGGTCACTAGCTTCAAAGCCATCTATAAAGGGGAAACGGTATGGGGGATAACAGAGAGGACCCCTAAACTCTGGTCACCAAGAAGGTAATCCATGTGGCAGAAGGAAGAAACCAAGAAAGTATTGAAACCAGGGGGCAGAGTGTGAGGAGTCTCAGTTTGTAGATCAGTCTCATCGGCTTCCTAAAGAACCTTTACTAAAATGAATTTTCAGTGGTGCCTCCGTTGGTTAAACATCTGATTTCCGCCCAGGTCATGATCTCACGGTCCGTGAGTTCGAGCCCCGCATCGGGCTCTGTGCTGACAGCTCAGAGCCTAGAACCTGCTTCAGAGTCTGTGTCTCCCTTTCTCTCTGTCTGCCCCTCCCCTGCTCACCCTCTGTCTCTCTCTCTCTCTCTCGAAAATGAATAAACATTTTAGAAAAATAATAAAATGGATTTGAGAGCGACTAACCCTACACAGTAGCCCTACTGTGTAACTGTGCAGAGTGGAAGAGGCTCTTCCGATAGGGCCGTCTGGGTGGTGACATGTGAGGAGAGGCCGGGTGTCTAGAACGTCTGGACACGGTGAGAGAGGTAACAACAACCAGGAGGTGGGGTAACTGTGGCCCGTGGGACCTTGGGGGAGGCCGGGGAGGAGGCCGTGGCCGCGGTCCAGGCACAGGTGGTGGTGGCCCGGGTCCAGGGGAAGTGGGTAGAATCCAAATCCACCTTGAAGGTGGGAGCGGTAGGACCTGCTGACGGATCAGAGGTGTGAGAGGCTGTTGTCTTTATTGCTCCAAGGCCACAGCTACCGCGTGTGGAGAAAGGGCTAGAAATCCAGGCTCTTGACATTGGTCAGATACTCCCTCCGTCATCCATTCATTTGAAAAAATTTCTCAAGTTCTTGTGTGCCCGTGCCAGGCGCTGAGACCTGCTGTGTGGTCAGGGACCTTCCATTCTCGAGGGAAAGGCAGAGTCCAGTCACAAGTGTCTTAAGAGCCCATACGTAGGTGCAGAGAAGCAGGGTGCCCTCAGGACACACGGCAGGGGACCCCACTACTCCGGGCTTCTTGCTGAAGGACCACGCCAGGCCAGAAAGATGGCCGATACTTCCTGACCACTCTCAGGGTCCAGGGAGCACGCCAAACAATTTATAACCATGCTTTCATGCCGCCGTGGTAAGAAACCTACAAGGAAGGAACTATTTTTCTTCCCCTTTTATAGACGAGACAACCCAAGGTTCTGTGGGAGAGGGTTGCTTGCCCAGGGTCACAGCTGGTAGAGCCAAGATACAAACTTTGGGATTTGGATCCTAAGTTCCATCCAGTTCTCTGTTCAAAACCCTCTGGTATCAGCCCCTCCCCATTCCTGCCTGGAGAAAAATAGACGTGATTAATAAATCACTATGTCAAACAATAACCATGTTCTACCTCCAGACAGTCCCCTGTGATAGAAGCAGGTGTGTTTTTTTTGGGAGGGGGGGAGCAGAAGGGAAACTTGGTGAAAGTCCAGAATTTTCCCCGTGAAGTCCACGTGACCTTTAATTACTTACAGATTTAATAGAATATCACTCCACATAATTTATTCCACTGAAAGATTGATTAGTAATACAACTTGAATTGTAGTCCGTCTCCTCATGCAATTTAAGATGATTTAGTGCCAAATAAAGACTAACCCCAAAGCCCTCGCTTCAAAGAGCCGCTGTCTCCCTTGTTGTTCTAACGCATTTGGGAGAAATTGAGAGTCTACTGGTCACAAAGCAATTCGATCTTTCCTACCCTTCAAGTAAGTGAGGATCTGGATCCTTCCAACCCTGACAGGGGTGCAGGCTTGACGGGGGCTGGGTCCCTTTCCTCTGGCCCCTGGCTTTCTCAGCTTTGGCATCGTGGGCATTCAGTTGGGATCCATCTGTGTCGTGGGAAACCGTCCTGGGTACCGTGGGACATGGATTAACACCCCCGGCCTCCACCCACCCGACGCCACTAACATTCTCCCCGAGTCGTGAAAGCTGTAAATGTGCCCAGACTTGGGGGGAGGGGGGGCCCAGAACTGCCCCCGCCGAGAACCGCCGACCTCGACCTCACCCAAGTGGGGACCAAAGTGCATTCTTCAGAAAAGAGCACACAAACACATTTAAGATCCCACTTGCACACTTACAGTTAAAAGCAGAGAAACTTGGGGGCGGGGGTGCCGCCTGGGGGGCTCAGTCGGTTAGGCGGCCGACTTCGGCTCAGGTCATGATCTCACACCTCATGGGTTCGAGCCCTGAATCAGGCTCTGTGCTGACCGCTCGGATTCTGTGTCTCCTCTGTTCCTCCCCCACTTGCATTCTGTCTGCCTGTCTCTCTCTCAAAAATAAACAAACATTAAAAAAAAAAAAAGGCAGAGAAACTTGGGTACCTGGTGGGCTCAGCTGGGTGAGCATCCTCCTCTTGATTTGGACTCAGGTCATGGTCCCAGGGTTTTGGGATCGAGCCCCACATTGGGCTCTGTGCTGAGCATGGAGCCTGCTTGGGATTCTCTCTCTCTCTCTGTCTCTGTCTCCCTCTGCCCCTCTCCCCTGCTTGTGCACTCACTCCCTCTCTCCAAAATAAAAATAAAACTGAAGAGTACATTTATAAAAAGAAGTGGGAAAACCTTCTCCAAGAGATAAATCGTTTCCTTTCATTTCCTTGTCTCTTTGGTCCCTGCTGTTACATAGACAACACCCTTCAGATGGCTCCAGGGAGCCCCTCGGAGGGCGGGCGCGGAGGGCCTCGGGTTTTCCCAGAGGTGTGGAGCAGGACGCCTCGTGCCCTGGCGGTGGTTGGCGTGTTTCTTCCCTTCCGTATTCTGGATTTGTGCCTGAGCCCGAGGGACTCCCCAGGCCTCCGGATGGAAAGCGAAGCGGTCAGAAACGCAGCCCCCCTGGTGCAGTCCGAGTTCTCGGGCCAAGGGAACACGCATTGTTCCATTTAGTGGGTAAACCCCACCAGCTCCTGGGCTGTCAGCTTTTCGGAACCCCCGTCCCTCCAGGATGACTTTTGATGTCACCGTGTATGTGTGTGTGTGCGCGTGTGCGCATACGTGTGTGAGCCCAAACGCACTGCAGGCACTCATTATGGAAATTTGTGGGACGGTCCCGCTATTGCTACCCCCTCCCCTTTTCCATCTTAGACAACAAATAAAATAGCCCAGTTCTCCTTTGCAGCAGGACCACCAAGGCTGAGCAAAGGGCCGCCGGCCCCTCCCGAGGGTTCCCCTGCGCTCAGTCCCACCCGCTCTTTCAAGGACGTCTCAATGAGTGGCCTTGTCGAGACGTCCACTAAGGCCCAGACGAGAAGGGACCATTAAAAACAGTTTAATCAGAACAAAAGAAGTTCTGTTCTTATTGTCCCCCTGGTTGCAGTTTGGATGCAGCCGCTGAAAATCTATCTGCACCGAGCAACAAATCAGGATCCGGCCACGCTGCCGAGTTCACCCTCCGCGGAGATTTCTGGATGGATCCTTGGAGGAGATAATTTACAGCTAAAGCAAAACACAAGGAGAAGCCTTTTTATTTGGCACAAATGTTTCCTATTAAAAGCCTTCGAAAGTCCCCGGTAACTGGAGCTCTTCCCCCCACCTCCCCCCCCCCCCCCCCCCCCCCCCCCCCCCCCCCCCCCCCCGCCGCACAAGCTCAAGGTGATCACAGCACACAGAATTCTGGAAAGAATTCTCGGTTTGGATGCTGATCCTGTGTGTGCGAGGAACAGTGTGGAACTGGACCGTGAAAAAGTATACAGGGGCAGAGGCCTGCGAGAGAGGAGTGTCTTCGGGTTGATTTTAATGCCTGTCCTGAAATCTTTGTGGTGAGTAATTTTCTGCCGCTGAGAAGCTCCAAACAGGCAGGGGCATTTGCGGTAAGCCTCCAGAACCTTCCGGAAACAGGGAGAATTGCCCCCAAAGTGGAGCTTTTTGGGTGTCATGGGGGATGGGAACTTCTGTGGTCGGTTCTCTGGGACATCAAACAAGTTCAGTGCCCTCTATTCTTTGGGACGGACCACCTAAAAGAGGGTATTTGAAATGTCTTCATTCTTTTTTCATTTGTTTTTCATTTTAATTTAATTTAATTCTAGTTTTTTGTTTTTTTTTTTTAATGTTTACTTTTTTGAGAGAGAGAGAGAGAGAGCACACATGAGAGCAGGGGAGGCTCGGAGAGAGAGACACACACAGACTCCGAAGCGGGCTCCAGGCTCTGAGCTGTCAGCACAGAGCCCAATGAAGGGCTCAGACTCCCGAACCAAGAGATCATGACCTGAGTTGGAAGTCGGCCGCTCAACCGGCTAAGCCCCCCGGGTGCCCCAATTTAATTCTAGTTTTAATTTTAAGATTTTATGTATAGACAAAGATGAAATTTCCAAGGATGACCAGGTTTGGAAGCGTCTCTTCCGACCCAGAGAGTCCCCCCTCACATTCGCAGACGCGTGAGCCCGTCTGGCTGTAGGCCTCTCTTGCCGTGCGGGGCTTCATGCAGCTCAGAACCCTTCTCGCGCCCGCTCGTGGGCAGATGGCAACAAAAGGAGTCAAAGGGACCGACCTTCCTGTGTAAGACTCGACTTGGGGAAAAGGGTGGCTGCTAAGGTCTGAGGAGGACCCTTGACGTGCAGACGCCCGGAACTGGCCAGAAGGCCACAGCGCGGCAGCTGGATCAAAACGTTGGTGTGTGATGTCGAACAAGAGCCCCGAAGAGAATTCGGTCCCCGACGGGTCATCGCCCGTCTTCCTTCATCCCCCCAGGAATTCCTGGGTATGAATTACGAGACCGGCATGAAGACCGATTCCAGAGATTTGCCACCATTTCTCAAGTAATCACCAGACCCCAGGCACTTCGTGGACTGTCTCTCTGTTTCTTCCAGGCCACGTGAGGCAGAAAAAGGAGAGCGATGATTCGACCCATTTTGCAGGTGAGAAAATGGGCACGCAGGCTCCGCGGTTAGCGGCAGGTCCTGGTCCGCGGGCGTGAGGCTCTGTTCCTGGTGATCCCGGCGCTGCCGGTTCCCCGACCACACTTTGAGCAGCCCGGGTTTCATGCCGGGGGTCAGCGACGTTTTCTGGAAGGAGTCGGATCGTAGATATTTCTGACTCTGCTGACTGCACGGTCTCCGTCACAGCTACTCCAGTCCTTCGTTAAACGTGGAAGGGGCTTAGATCAGATGGGAACAGACGGCCGCCACTCTGTTAATAAAACCTTATTCACTGAAACAGGCGCCCGAATGTGGCGCGCGGGCCGCGGTTTGCTGCCCCGTGATCTCGTCCCTCGACGGGATGCAAACGGTCGCGACTTCACGAGCATGTCGGGAGAATGAAACCCGTCGGGCCTGTGATGTGTCGCGACAGGTGCTGCTGGTTGCTGGCCCAGCATCCATGCTCCCTCACTGTCCACCGGAGTCCGGGCCGCCAACAGTCCTCACCTGTTAGCCCCGGCGCAGCCAGGCAAGCCTCGGTGACCCCGTGCCGGCTGGTGGGGTGCCCCGTGCTCTTCCTCCCGTTCAGAGATGCTGGTAAGCCATGGGCTGGGGCAGCAGCGTGGGGCAGGGGGAGGTCCTACCCATACACTCCCTGTGTGCGAAACACATGCCGCCTTTTGGGTAGCGTTTCTGATACGCACGGCCAGACGGCAATCCCGCCAATGCAAATTCTGAGCCCAGCGCTGGGCACAGAGCAGATTCTTAGGGAGTGATTAAAGTCCCTTCTTGGTAAAGTTAAAAGTGAAGTCTCTGACCCTCTGGGGCATCCCGAGGGATGGGTAGGTGGGAGGTGGCGTGTTCTGGCGTGAAAGCAATGCTAGTCCGTGATTTTCCCCCTCGGTTTCGGGGGACAGTTGGCAAGCCGCCGGGGAGGAGCAGGAGCAGAGCCTGTGTGTGTTTCCGGCATGGCGGTGTTCGCGAGGTCGTGACCACGGCTCTCCTTCCCCCGAAGACACAGATGACCTCTGAATCATCCTCGTGGCCCTGGGTAGTGGTACTGAGACTCACCCACCATGTACCCAGAGAGGTTTGGGGTGGAGCCTTCTTGCCCCCCGGGATGGTTAATTTTAGGTGTCACCTTGACCGGGCTAAGGGGTGCCCACACGGCCGTTAGACCAGTATTTCCGGGTGTGTCTGCAAGAGTGTTTCTGGCGGAGATAAGCATTGGAATTGGGAGGCCGAGTGAAGAACAAGGCCCTCGTCAGTGTGTGTGGGCGTCCGATCCACTGCGGGCCTGAGTTCGGTGAAACTGCGGGCGGAGGGTCGGCCTGAGCTGGGACACCCGTCTCCGCTGGGACACCCGTCTCCGCCTGCCCTCCGGCGTCTGCGCCGCTGGCTTTCTGGCTTTCCCGACTTGGACCAGAGCTGCCACCATTGCCTCCCCTGATGCTCAGCCCTAGACTGAATTGTACACTGGCGTTCCTGGCTCTGCCCCAGGGCGCAGGTCTCCGGTTGGGCCGAGCCAGTGCCTTGCCCTCCGTCCTGACTCGGGGTGGGCAGGTGACCCAGGCTGGGAAGCCCGCGTGCTCCATTCCTTGGCCCCAGACCTGGATGTCCTTTTATTAGGACGCAGGAATCTCTCTCTCTCTCTCTCTCCACCGTGGTCACCAGCTAGCACTGTCCATCTAGAACAATCGGTGGCTGACCCCCCCCCTTGCCTCCTAGGCAGCAGATGCCAGTCTGTGGTAGGCAATCAGGAAGCCAACATTCAGACAGATGCCAAATCAAAAGACAGAGCTAGAGGGCTAGAGGAAACAGAGCTACGAAGAAGAGGCCGCCGTGCTGAGAGGCACCACTTTGACCTCGGCTTGTGTCGTCGGCACTCGGTGCCCTCCTGAATTAACACAACAGCTCAGCGAAGCACCGTGCCTAATTAAAGACTGAGAAGCTCTGAAATGAAGAAACCTGTTTGTCTTTCTCTAGCTCATCATTTCTTAAACCGACCTGACCAGGAAGCACCTTTTCCACGTACCGCGTGTGTGTGTGTGTGATGACCGGAGAGAAAGAGAGAGGGCAGGGCTTTCCGGCGGTGAGGCGGGGAGGTGGTATTCGCAACATCGGACCCATCTGGAAAATGGAGCTCCGAGGCGGCTGCTCAGAAGCCAGACGCAGAGAATGACCTCGCTCCCTGCCTCCCAGCTTCCTGTCTGAGGGTTCCGCTCCTGAGTGAGGAGACCCGTGTCCACACGGGCCCGTTTTCACAGGACAGCCTCTGTGAGTTGCAGTCCCTTGTTTTCTCTGTAAAAATTCTGCCTCAGAGACAGACACCCCCCCCCCCTTTCTAAACACAGGGCGGCTTTATCTTCTCTGCCTGTTCATCGCCGAATGCCAACAAGGACTTCAGAAGTCACAGATGCCTCCAACTAACCTCTAAGAGGGACTCAGTGTGGCCACACTCAATGGATTTTTTTTCCCTTCCCCTTCAAAAATGGAAATGAAACAACCAAATGTCTGTAATTAAATGTTCTGGTTATAATGAAGCTTTTGAACCCCCCTAAATCGTCCTTTTATTCCTCCGGCTCCCACCCCCGGCCTCCGGCAAGTTCCCACAAGGCATTCGGGAGTCAAAGAACATTACCCCATAAAAAACAAAATCGGGGCCATCGCGCCAGAGTCTTGGAGGGACGTGGGACGGATTCTAGTCGGGGTGGGGGCGGGGGCGGCCGCCGGGAGGACCGATGCTCCCTACCCTCCCTACCGCTGGTCAGTCCGAGTGAGCCCTGAAGGATCCATGAGCAGCGGCTGCGGGGAGGGAGCCGGGTCTGAGGTGACCGCCATCCTCACAGCCTCTTTGATGTCCCTGTACACCGCCGCGCCTCCTGGTTCTGCAACGGCAGAGAGCTCCCGGGAGCACGCTCTTCAAAGACAGCTGGGCCGGGGCTGGAGGAAGAGGACGCTGGGCGTCGGCCCGGAAGTGGATGCGCCCACGTCTGGGCTCCGCTCCGGGACGGGGGCCCAGGCCGCGGGTTTGGGCCCACCTCTTTTGGCCGCGAGAAGTCGGCACCCTCTCAGGCGGCCCCCCAAGAACATGACGGGGTCACACAGACGCCGGCGTCGGGGGGATCTGGGTGCAGGGAGCCATCGGGCCCCAGGAAGAGCTGGAGTTTCTGGGGTCGAGTGGGCCAGACGCTCCCAGAGTGTGCCCCAGGGTCTTCGTACTTGGTGTCGCCTCTCCCGGGGACACCCTTCCCCTGCTGGCCGCGCGCTGGCTCCTCAGGCATCCCCTTCTCAGGGAGCCTCTCCTCGTCGCGCTTGAACACCAGCACCCACGGTCGTCCTTGTCTGTATCCGAATGTCAAGGCCATTTTGTCACCCCCTCCCCCCCCAGTAACACTAGGTTGCGTGCCTGTATCATCCGGTGCCTCGGTGACAGCTACCGGGGACAATCTCAGCTCCCGATTGGGGGCCAGGCGGCATTCCAGACAGAAACCAGGATGCGGGAGAGTTCATTCATCACCGAGCAGGTACTTGTCGGTAATGCGGTGTGTGCGGGACACCTTCCGGGCTCTGTTTATGGTGGTGAACAAATGGGGCCAACGCCCATGCCTCCCTTCCAGTGGGGGAGAGACGAGAGACCAATAAACACGTAACTCGATGATATTTCAGGTGGTGGTGAGTACAAGCATGTCCCAGACACTTTGAGACATACTTATATTTAAAAATTAGTCATTGTGTATCGGAAACTCACCTTTAACCGGGTGTCCTGTATTTTGATACGCTAAATCTGGCGGCCTTACTCAGTGGTCAGTCATCGTGTGGCCGTGGAAATAAACGTCGTGGCTGGCTTTACGGAGAGGAGTGGCCGGAAGACAGAAGGGAGTCAGGATCAGTTGGCCCAGGGTTTGAACGCTGGCATTGCCCTTTGTCCTGGCTTCTGGGTCTTTGATAGCTTCATCTGTAAAATGGGAGACATCTAATTTCAGGCCGTTGGAAGATTCGAGATGAGCTGCGATGCACCCAGCACCAGGTAGCTCGTGGCATCAGGGCTGACCTTTGTTATTCTTTGCATCATCTGGGACATGAGCACCAATCTGCTGATCTTCCCAAACCTTGTTTTCACATGAGTCAGGACTAACCTATTTAGAATGAGCGTTGACTCAGAGGGAGGTGACAAAGATAAAACTAAAGCAGAAGAAAGAATATTTTTTTATACAAAAAATAATGGAGGGGCACCCGTGTGGCTCGGTCGGTGAAGCATCCGACTTCGGTTCAGGTCATGATCTCGCGGTTCATGAGTTCGAGCCCCGCGTCGGGCTCTGTGCTGACAGCTCAGAGCCTGGAGCCTGCTTCGGATTCTGTGTCTCCCTCTCTCTCTGCCCCTCCCCCACTCGCACTCTGTCTCTCTCCCTCTCTCTCTCTCTCTCTCAAAAATAAATAAAACATTAAAAAATTGAAAAAATCATTCATTATTTATCTGAAAATCAAATTTAACTAGGCATCCCACATTTTTATTTGTTAATTGTAGCAATTACAGCCGCCCTCCTCGCTCTGTTCGACCGGAGAAGCTCTGTTTCTGTTTTCTGTGGTGGGGACATGCGAAGAGCTTCCTTGATCAAAAGTTTCGGCTGCTGACGAAAACAGAAGGTCTGTAAGCTCGAGATCGAGGAGATTCCCCGGCCCTTCCAGCTCCCTGGGGCTGGATCCCGCAGGCTCCGTAGCTACGGGCAACAGAAACCATCTGGGCCGACTGTTGCGGGAAAGGAGTTCCCCGGAGGGCCTTGTGGGGCTCACAGAGGTTCCAGGAAGGCCAGAGAGCCAGGCCGGAGGTCTCCGCGACTGGAGACGTGGCCCAAACGGTTCCGCAGCACAGTCCGGGCACAGGCTAGCAGCGCCTGGCTGGCTGGGACTTGGTCACATGCCGTGGTTGCAAAGCAGGCCGGGACAGGGCATCTCTGATCCGCGGGGGGCGGGGAAGGGGGGGACCTGCTTCCCCAGATGGGAGAGTCCCTGAACACAGGGAGGACTCAGACGCAGAGTGGAGGAGGGAGACGCTCGGAGGCCATGGCCATGAAGACTTCGGGTCCTAAAGAAAGAATTCTGGCCTTTGATGTTACTGGGTGAATTTTCTGAGCTGGCGGGGGGGGGGGGCTGGTGAGTCTATGGAAAGATCCGTTGCTGGGGCCAAACAGCAGGAGTGTCCGTGGGAAGGGGGGTCTGGAGAGGGTTAGGGTCTGCGGGGAGGGTGGTGGGTCTGTCCCACGTCTCACAGAAGGTTCCTTGAAGCGTCAGTTCAAAGGGGCTGCTCTGCAGTGCACGGACCTTGGGGTTCTTTGGCGTGGGGGGCGGGGAGGCTGCATTCACCCTCCCAACCCGGCAGAGCCTCCAGGCAAACTGGAGTCCAGCATCTGGCTGGAAGATGGGTTTTCTCTGGTCCAACGGTCGAGAAACAACTTGAATTAGTTGGCAATACGCATTGAGAGTTGTCACCTAACGAGATTTTTCAGCTTCTCTTGAAAGTTAGCATTATGTGGGTTGTTGGAAATCGGTTCACCCGTCCCCCACCGGAACTTGGCTTTTGGTTCACGGGCATATTCGCGCCCCGTGTCCTTTGCCTTCTGTCGTGTTTGTCTCGTGTGTGGTCTCCTTTAGTGGAACAGGAGGAAAGTTCGTTGAACTTCTGAAACATACAGGCCGCAGGCTAGCAACGTCGGCGCCCCCCGGGAAGCCAGCACAAGCGCAGAATCACAGGGCCCACTGGGGCCGGCGGGATGGGCATCCGCGCCTCGGCAGCTCCCCAGGGAATGCGTGAGCACAGTCAGGGTGGAGAGGGGTGACTTTTGGATCAAGCGAGGGGGAGCAACGCCCTACGCCCAGATCGCTAAGCCACCAGGTGCCGGACTGTGTGGAGGGATGCAGCTGCGGACGACGGCTTCCTCACGAATGAGCAGCGGGACCCTCTCCGTGTCACTCCCAGAATCTTGGTCTGCTTCCCTGCGGTCTGAGAAGAACAGCCCCGTGCCTGTCGGAGGGCGACGTGGGCTTGGGGGGGGGGCGAAGGGCCTAGCAGGTGCCTGGCTTTGAACTTGTCAGCTGTTCTTGTTCACGTCTGGGAAGGAGGAAAGGGCTCCCTCCGAAGCTCGACTAAGAACAGTAAATGCTCAAAACCAGTTCCTTCGATTGCGGGAGAAATAACAGTCACGCTAGTAATAAACCACACCGAAGCCTTCCCCTAGCCGTTCGGGAGACCCCTGATGAATAGATCCACGCTGGAGCATTGCTTTCTCTGGAGTGTGTGCGTGTGTGCGTGTGTCTGTCTTTTCCATTTGGAACTGTGACTACCGCTGCACGCACTCAGGACTGATAGAAGCCGTTTCTGTTTTACTCCTCTGTTTACAAATTTGCGCAAACAAAGCCCCAGAGCGAGCGAGCCCGAGCCCTGAAACTCCCTCGCAGTGAAAGGCCTGCGTAGAAAGCCACATGTCATCACAGGTGTGCTGACATGATTTCCTCCCCAGGGCGAGTGGACACACGCGCGAGGACCTGGACACAAGGACGCTAACGCCTGCGTGCGAGGCGGCTCTCGGGCCCCTGTCCCCTGCGGGCGTCTGAGGTCCGGGTCATCAGGCCTTGGCCGGGTGGGGAGACAGAGGGAGCGGCTCCTGGACGGCCCAGGCTGGGGGGAGGGTGCCCCTGGGGAGCGTCGAGGCCTGCCCAGCTTCCTCGAGGGGCAGGTGCTAGAGAGTTCTGCCGGGGAAGATGAGGCCCCCGCCTCCCGCCGATGTGACCGTCAGCAGGATTATTTTCTTCTTTATTGCCTTCGAGACACATGCTGACTTGGTCAAAATCGCTCCAGCAAGATGTGACTGATGATGTATGAAATGAAAACTTGCCCGGTGCCGAGAGCCGGGCAAGAGCAGGGTGCGGACAGTCGCCTGGGCTGGCCAGACCCCGCGATACCCCTCACGTGTCCAGGCTGGCTTTCAGCCAGGCGAAGCCGGGCCCAGGTGTGGAGCCGGCTGGGGCGGATCCGGTTACGGCCGGCCGGCAGGGGAGTCCAGCGCCGGGTGCCCGGCTCAGGGAACCACGACCGGGGTGGGGGCGGGGGCGCCGGCTGCTGGGAAAGGAGATAGGCCCCGGGGAAGTTCCTGGGCCCTGGCTGGCACAGGAGGGGTGGCGAGGGGACGAGGAGGGGGTCAGAATGCAAGCATTGCCCTTTCATCTCTACTGCTGCGATGCCGCTCTCACCCCTCACCCCTCACCCCTGCTCTCCATCTCTCATAGTCAGGAGAAATGGACCTTTCTCTGCTTGGCCAAAAACCGGCCCATCATTAAGAATTGTGTTGTTGTTGTTTTTTAATTTTTTTAATGTTTAGTTTTGAGAGAGAGAGAGAGAGACAGAGCGCGAGCAGGGGAGGGGCAGAGAGGGAGGGAGACACAGAATCCGAAGCAGGTTCCAGGCTCTGAGCTGTCAGCACAGAGTGTGACCTGGGGCTCGAACCCCCGAACTGCGAGATCATGACCTGAGCTGAAGTCAGTCCCATAACCGACTGAGCCGCCAGGCGTCCCCAGATGGTGTCATTTTGAACTTAGAAGGCTTTCCTGTTCACATAGTTTCCTTTTCGTCCAGACGGTAACAGCCACTTATCAAATGATTTCTCTGTGCCCCGGGCACCCTGTGAAGCACTTTATGTGAATTGAATTAACTTCCACATCCTCCTGGGAACCGTAGGAGAGAAGCGACCCAGGGAGATGGGCGCTAATAGCCTCCCATTATACAGATGGGGAAACTGAGGCACAGAGAGCCTAAATCTCTGAGACACAAGGGCAAAGTGGCAGGGCTGGGGTGTGAAACCAGACAGACGGGCTCCCGGGGCCAGGTTCCTAGCTCCCTTCTCCCTGACTTCCTCAAAACAATCTCCAAGATTTTACAGGTGTCCTCAGCTCTCAGAGCAGCATCCCGTCTATCCCCAGCCACGTATTTCTTGCCTGTGTGTTTGC
This sequence comes from Paguma larvata, assembly GCA_030068075.1. Lineage (NCBI taxonomy): Eukaryota > Metazoa > Chordata > Mammalia > Carnivora > Viverridae > Paguma > Paguma larvata. The sequence continues at coordinate 43,943,587 of CM057844.1, read as the reverse complement.
ATTCATTCATTCATTCATTCAGTAGTCAAGCAAGCACTCACTGAGGGCCTGGTACAGGGTTGGGGACTCCTGTGGGGGAGGAAGGAGGGAAAATAAAGACCGCCCCCCCAGCATGGATTACAGGAAAGCTAAAGCTAAATCAGGTTGGGGGAATTCAGAGGGACCCTTATCTTTGCCCAGGTCTTGGCTATGGAGCGCCTGTTTTCTCTGCATCTCGCATGAGAAAAGATGGAAGCGTCTCAGGGTGAGGGGTCTGGGAGACGCCTCAGCCTGGCGCCTGCATGGTCAGCCCTCAGTCAACTGAGCTTTTCAGGTATTGGCTGTGTTTCTTACTCTTCATTCACTGGGTACTTACCAAGCACCTGCTGTGTGCCAGGCTCCAGTGGGCTCAGGTGGGATGCAAGAGGGGGGAACCATAATCCTTGCTTCGGGGGCCTTCCTATGGTTGAGGGGGTGCAGGGTAGATGCAACCAATCAGTTGTTTTCATATGTAAATGAGTAGCACCAAGACCTGCTGCCCCCCCACCCTCCCCTGGCGTCCCCCTCCCTCGCTTGTCGAAATCCCCCTAAAACACTTGAGAGTGGATTAAAGAGCAGACAAGTCTGGGAGAAGGCAACCTCCATCTCGGCTGGTGTTGGAGGTGTGAGCTCAGGGGCAACAAAGCCCGGTGTCTGCTCCTTGCTCTGCACCTGCTGGTCCTAAGATGCCTGTGCCCGGCAACGCTGGCCCTTCCTCCTCCTTCCGGGGTACAGGGCAGAGGCCTCCTGTCCAGCAGTTCCCTTCCCACCGGCTCATCCTGTTGACTTAGCCCTGTGGCCTATCACAAGATGAGCTAGGGTGCACCCCTCACCGGGGGACACCGAGGCCAGCCGGCACCCCTCAGACTGCCTCCTCGGGCCCCCCGTGTGCGCTTCCTACCCACCACGGTGCCCGTTCGGGTCTTTGCTCCAGCTGAGTGTGCCACATCCTTCCCCGAGAGAATCAAGGGACAGCACTGCCCCCCCCCCCCACTTCTAATCCAGTCGAAGGTTCCCGCTTGCTCTCCTCTGGGCGGGAAGCCAGCTTTGTGATGGAGGCTGCCGTGCAGGTGCGCTCCCTGCCGTACCCTCCAGCCCGGCACCGTGCTCGGCACCAGGAGGGGTCCCGTAATTTGCAGGGCCCAGCGCAAAATGAAAACGGGCCCTTTGTTCATAGATTCAGAAGAACTGCAACAGGGAAGCCGCAGAACGTGAAGCCAAGCGTGAGGCCGTTTGGAGCGCGGGGGCCTGGACGTCCACACCGGCCCACGGAGCCCACCCCGACACCGAGGAAGTACTCCGCACACCTTTGTCACAGGAAGGAGGTAGTGGACAAAGGGCAGGTAGAGGGGGCTGCAAGATGCCTTGATGGACTGGGGGGGCAGAGGGGCCTCAGGACCCGTTTCCGTCCAGAAACCAGGGGTCTAGGAAACATGAACGGCCCCGACCCGCTAGCCTTGTAGTCCTCTTGTCCTTCCAGCCTCTGGCCTCTCCTCGCCAGCCGTGTGGCCCCTCAGGCTGGCACCTTGCCTAAAAGTCCCCAAGGGCTGCATGGCAGAACCATCTCTGCTCCAGAAAACTCTAGAAGACCAGGTGAATCGTCACCAATCGTGGAGCTTTCTCCTGTCCCCAGGTGAGGCTTAGCCAGACTGTCCCCCGCCACCCCCAAAACCCCGGTCTCCCAAACTCAGCCCTTTACCTTCCGTCCTGGACTCCCGTGGTGACCCTCCATCTAACCCATCATCTGAGAACTCCTAGCTTCTAGATTTGCGTCTTTGGGGCAGTCCCAGAAGGGGAGCGAGGCAAGGCCGAACTTGTACCCGTGGCGTCGCTCGCACTCTGGGTGAGTAATTTGCTCCCATGTTTACAGATGAAGAGACGAGGTTCTGAAGAGCAGTCATTTACTTAAGTTCTCAAAGCGCCCTCCAAGTCGGCTGTGTCCGTGCCCGGTAGGTGCTGGGCTCTGCGTGGCTGGGTGTGTTTGTGGGACGAGGGAACGCGGGGAGGGACGGAAGGAAACTGTCTGCTAAGGTCTCAGACACAGAGCCTCGGAGGGCACCTGCATGCAAGGTGGGTCCTCGGACATTGCCAAGCCAGGGCCTGATGGGGAAGGGCGGACACGGGGCCGGGTAGGGGACAGGGTATTTAGTCCCAGGCTCAGAAGTGCTTGGAAATAAGCGAGGCCCCAGAGCGGAGGCTGTGGGGAGAGATGCTGCAGCTCACACAAGGCCAGTACTTCATCAGACAATGATTGTGCAGCCACAGGGGCTCCCAGGACCTGGGTTCCAGGCACAGGGGTATGTACCAAGGAGGCTTGGGGAAAACCCGGCCTAGGTCCCCGAGGTGGGGGGGGCTCCATTTCCGGTACGTGTGGGGGGAGGTGGGGCACAAGACAATAAAGACAGCAAGAAGAACTCAAGCAGTAATTGCAGGCGGTGAGGGGAGTTAAGGAAAACACAAGAAGCACGCGGGGGTGAGGAGGGGAAGCGACCTTCTCTCTCCGTGTCTGGGAGGAAGGAAGTGGCACCTGAGTGGCCCCCGGAGGTGGAGGGCTGGGGAAGGAGCTGGGGAAGGGAGAGAATTCTGGGCAGAGGGGCTGGCGAGGGCAAAGGCTAGCGGCAAGTGCTGGGAGGCGCAGAGGGGTCCGCATGGCTCCAGTCAATGCGGAGGTGGAGGGGCGTGAGGGACCCGGGGTCACCTCCTCCGGGAAGCCTTCTCCGATCGCTGCGCGGCCTCCGCACTCCCCCAGCTTCCTCCCCCTTCGGCCCGAGAAGAGTCCCACCCGTCCCGCTCAGGCCTCCTCCCAGTCCCGACTCCGCGTCCCGAGAGGGCAGGGCCGGCTCGGATTCCTCCCTCCGCATCCCCGCGGCGTCCGGCCCGGCGCTGGGCACCCCGTGGGCACTCGGTAAATATTTGTAGAGCGCACCAGAAGGAATGAATGAACCCATTGGGCGCAGCTGGGGGGAGGGCGGGGCCGAGGGCAGGTGGGAGGCCGCGGGCGCGGGAGGGGCCCTTGGAAGCCCGTCCTCCTCCTCCTCCTCCCAGGCCCCGGCGCGTACCAGCCTGGAGCTCCCGAGGCGGCCTCTCGTGCGATCCGGGGCGCCACCGCGGGGAGAGCGACTCGGGGCCCCTGCTCGCCGCGCCGGAGTTCGGAAGAGAGCGGGTCGCCGCCGCCCGAGGGCGAGAGCGCGAGCGGCGCCGGAGGAAGGAGCGCTCGCTCGCCTGCCGCCTCGCCGCCTCCCCGGCGCTCGCTCTCCCGGCTCCTAGGTTTGCTGGCTGCTCCTCCCACCCGCGCCCGCCTCCTCGCTCGCTCGCTCGCTCGCTCGCTCGCTCCAGCCGGTTTCCGAGCCCCTCGGTGAGCCCGGGCGAGTGCGGGCCGAGGGGCCCCCGGGCTAGCGCCGAGCAGGGGGCGGGGGTCCGAGCAGCGCGCGGCCGGCCAGGGAGGGGCCATGTCTGGCGCGGGCGCAGCGGGACCCGTCTGCAGCAAGTGACCGAGCGGCGTGGACGGCCGCCTGCCCCCCTCCGCCACCTGGGGCGGCTCGGGCCCCGGCGCCGGGTGCCCGGAGCCCGGGTCCCGCGTAGAGCCGGCGCGATGCACGTGCGCTCGCTGCGCGCCGCGGCGCCCCACGGCTTCGTGGCGCTCTGGGCGCCCCTGTTCCTGCTGCGCTCCGCCCTGGCCGACTTCGGCCTGGACAACGAGGTGCACTCGAGCTTCATCCACCGGCGCCTCCGCAGCCAGGAGCGGCGGGAGATGCAGCGCGAGATCCTGTCCATCTTGGGCTTGCCGCATCGCCCGCGCCCCCACCTCCAGGGCAAGCACAACTCGGCGCCCATGTTCATGCTGGACCTGTACAACGCCATGGCGGTGGAGGAGGGCGGCGCGCCCGACGGCCAGGGCTTCTCCTACCCCTACAAGGCCGTCTTCAGTACCCAGGGCCCCCCTCTGGCCAGCCTGCAAGATAGCCACTTCCTCACCGACGCCGACATGGTCATGAGCTTCGTCAACCTCGGTGAGTGCGGGCAAGAGGCAGGGGTGCGCCTCTGGGTCGGGAGGCGCGTCGGGACGGGGAGGGGGGTGTCGCCGTTCACGGCCAGCCCGCCCCTCGTCACGCTCGCGGCGGTTCGCCAAGCCGCGGTGCCCCGGCCGCTCCGAGTCCCGGCGGAGCCCAGGCGGGGCGCGCCCCAGGGAGGGCGAGCCGGGCGCCTTCGGCCGGTGGGAGTTCGGCGGAGGACGGCGTGGGTTCGACGCCCCCTCCGCGGTGGGCGGGCGGCCGCACCTCGGGGGCCAGAGGCGCCGGGCCCGCCGCGGCTCAGTTCAAAGCGCGCGGCCGGGTCATGTGAGCGGGGCCGGGCCGCGCGGCCCCTGCTACCTGGATTTAAAGGGCCCTGCTGGGCGCAGCTGCCCTCCCGCCCTCTCGGGGCCCCTCGCGGCCCTGCCGGGACCTGGCGTCGCGGGCGTCGCACCGCCTCCCCCGCCCGGGGGAGCCCTACCTGTCCCCTCGCGGCGCGCCCGCCTCAGCGCGTGCGCGCCGCCGGGGTCTCGGAGCGCCCTCCCGGTGCTCGCGGCGGGAGCCGGGGCAGAAACGCTGCCCTTGCGAGCCTTCTATTTTAAATATTTAATGATAGGTCCCGGGCGGGCAGATTCCATTTTCAGCGTGTATCACGTGTGGCGCGCAGACCGCGGGGTCCGGCGAGCGAGTGGCGCGGGGTCGCGGGGCCGGGGGCGGCCGGGGGCGGTGCGGGGACCCGGGGGCCGGGAGGCGCGGGCTCCCCCTTCGTCCGTGCGCCAGACTTGCCCAAACTCCCCCCCGGCAGCGCGCCGTGGGACCAATGGTCAAATATTTGGTTTCCCGAGATAACACGCCCCGATAGCGCTGCTTCCTGAGCCGATTTCATTCTACGTGTGTAACTTGCTGCGAAAATGCGAGCGGGGGTCAAGACAGCACGCTCACGCCCCCGGGCGCCGCATCAACAGGGGGACGGTCCCGAAGCCCCCCCGACCCCCCGCTGGGGGCGCGGGGAAGCGGGGGTCTACCCTGATGACTCCAGCTCAGATAGGGTCCCTGAGTCCCCGGGTCGCCATTGTCCGTCCCCAATAATAGGGAGAAATCAAATAGTGCAGGGACTCTCAGCTAGCAGGGGGCGGGAGGTTTAGATGCCAAAACAACTTCAAGAAAGTTTAAATTACACTAAGCAGCCTGTTGGAGGGAGGCAGCTCCATATGTCCAGACTCAGAACCATCTCCAAGGTGTATGAGGTGGAAAAAAGCAAGGTGTAGGCCAGCGAGGTTACCCGTGTGCATGTATACCCTCCGTTCCCCCTGGGAAAAGAGATACCACGAACCTGAAATAGATTTTACAGGGAGGGGGACGGGGGGGGGGGGCGGGGGAGAGGGGGGAGGCACTGCAGGACTGGAGCCCGGGCCTAGGGAGTGGGAGCTGGGGTCTGACTTTTCATTGTCTGCGCTTCTGTCTGTGTCCTTTTTTTTTTTTTTTTTACAATGTGTATTTATGATCTATACCAGAAACTAAAGACAAATTCCAAATATATTTATAAAAGCAGGGTTCTAGCCATCCTGAAGGGGGGGGGCTGTAGCCAAGGCCCTTTCTCTGGTCTGGTGAGGGATTTATGGTATCTAATGTTACCGTGACTCCCCGCGAATGCAGCAGGTCCCCGGGGGTGGCCCTCAGAGCTAGGCTGGGGTCATTAGAAAGGTGTATATGACCCCTGGCTTCTGTGGACGGCTCTGCAGACGCCACGCAGAAAGCACCCTGCTTACATGCATGCGCGGTGGGGGTCGGGGCTCCCCCCACCCCAGAGAAGGACTAGGCTGCTGACTGGGCGCCTCTGGGAACCGTGGGGCAGGGCCGTTCGCTCTCCCTTGGTGACGGAGCAAGCCGGGACTTGTGTGGGAAGGCCACAGGCTGGGAGCTTCACCTCCTCTGGCTGTGCACACACCTTTCAACCCGTTAGCCCCATTTCTTTCATCTTGAAAGGACAAAGACCGGCTTGTCTGAGCCTCTTAATCAGCCTGGCTGGCTTTGGGCTTTGTGGGACAGCCCTGGCCTTCTCAGGTCTCGCCTTCTAGAACATCACTCCAAATTAGATGGCGGAGCGGCTTTTCACAGAGCTGCTCCGACCTTGTTTTCTTTCCCTAGCTGTCCCTGAGCCTCGAGGGAGTTGGCGGGGTGAAGACTTGGACTGCAGTTCGGCAGGGCTTCTCCTAGAGATGCCTGAAGCTTGGCCTTTAGCTTCTGCTGAGCCGCAGCGCAGGAATCAACGGCCCGGCCCTTCCATGCTGCCCAGGCTCCGGGATTTCTCCAGAGGAGGGGCTTGGGGGTGGCAGTGGGGGTGGAGGGGAGTGTGGAGGAGCCTAATCTGGAAGCCAAGTGTGCAGAGAGAGCACACTGTTTTTCCTTGGGGTTGCAGCCCGTAATTGATCTGTAACCTACAAAGTTTTCCAAAGGTGTGTGCAGTCTCGCTTTATCCGAGCATAAGAAAATGTCATTTGTCCCCTTCAGACCATTAGCCGGTATCGTGCGGGGGACCTGGGGTGACGTTGGGGGGCTGTCGAGGGAGAGGCCGATGCTCTCTACCCCCCGCCCCCACCGCCGCCGTCCTGCAGGGCTGGGGAGACCTCTGCCTGGGTATTCTGAAGGCTTTTGCAGAGCTGGGCGGTTTATTCTTCCTTCTGTCTGCAGCCAAACTGGGTTTTGTTCCTCTTAAGTTGTTCTGCGTGGAACTCAAGCTCCTTTGCCAGGCTGAGTGGGGTCTGAACTGGAGAAGGAGCTGGGAGAGAGTGTACGAGAAAACCAGGTGCTGAGAATGAGGACTTCAGACCCCACCTTATGACAAAGACCAGCCTGTCTGCCGGAGCCCCCGTGTAACGCTAGCTCAGCAGCTCACGTCTCCGCCTGGGCCCCTTCGGTTCAATGGCGAGATTTGTAAACTGGTTTGGATTAACAAGCCCCCGAGTCCTCTGTGTAGAACTTAAGTTTCCGAATTCCAACCAGCTACCCTCTCTGAAATTGTCCCCAGGCAATGTGAGTTCTGCCCACCGAATCCAGCCAGAACCCCCTACCATTTTTCTTTCTTTTTTGCCCTTGGAGAAATCCAGCGGCCCCTTTTGGAATCTTCAAAAGAAGCCGGCTGGCGGTGGGGGTGTGTGACGCGTGTTCATCTCTGGCCCAGGTTGCGAAGGAAGCAAATTTGTTGCATCTTCGGAGCTGAATTAAAAAAAAAATCAAAAATAAAAATCAAAGGTTGGAAACCGGGCAGGATGGGACTCCACGTATAAAAGTGGCTTTTGTTACTGTAGCCGGAGAGCAGGGAGAAGCAGCTCCGTGCAGCTTTTTGCTTTATACCATCTGGCTGTCCTTTTGTTGACAAGTGTTTGGCATTAAGATCTCTCCTCTTGCCCCCTAAGAACAGGCCCTACCACTGCAGAGTATTAGAAAAAGATTCTGTTACGGTTTAAAAATTTCCTTCAGGGAGTGCTTCAAGAAGGGAGCACGGGCCGGAGGCATTTACAGCTGTAACCTGGCTTGTGTTAACATTTGGAAGCGGCCCTTCCACATTCCAGCGCTGGAGCGCAGGCCCTCGCTGGTGAGCAGCCAGAGGGGTTAATATAGATGTCACACCGGCCTTCCCCTTCTCTCTCGCTTTCTTTCCTTTCCCGTTGGCTGCAGCGTGGCCTCGCTCTAGGAGTGTGCCGACAGCTGTGTTCTCAGTAACCCTTGCAAAATCGCTTCTCTTAAACCTCATTTTCCTGCTTCTTAAATCAAAGATCTTCTCCCCCCGCCCCGCCCCAACCCCTTTTCCCCAAGGATCTATGTGACCCGCACTTGAACTTTTTTGATCTTCAGGAATGGAAGCAGGTCGAGGCCCGGCCCTGGATGCCAGCCCCCCGTGGCTCGTGTGGGGTTTGGATTCCAGGACTCTCGCTCGTTTGGTCGTGGAGTGGGGCGCGGGGAGGGGGGGGCTGGTGGCCCAGAGAGAGATCGATTTCGGGACCGCGAAGGGATGCTTCTGTGAACGCCCAGAGAGAAGGAACCGCTTCTGAAACGCAGCTCTGGGGGCGCCTGGGTGGCAGCGGCATCTCAGTGTCCGACTCTTGGTTTTGGCTCAGGGAGCCATCTCACGCTGCGTGGGTTCAAGCCCCGCATCGGGCTCTAAGCTGACAGCACGGAGCCTGCTTGAAATTCTCTGTCTTTCCCTCTCTCTCTCTCTGCACCCCCCTCCCCAGTAAATAAATAAACCTAAAAATAAAACACAGCTCTGTGAGCTGTGGTTCGGGGGCTTTCCATCCCGTAGTGGGGCTCTCGAACCCCCGCAAGGTGACCCCAGCCGGCGTCCGGTCCCCCGAGCGCCGGAATGCCTGTGGTCTGAGCGAATACCACGTGTCCGCCGAGCTCCGAGACCAGTGATGACTTCATTCCGGGGAGAGTCCGCTCTGCGCTGATTGATCACCCCTATTGCTTTAATATCTGTGTTCCCTGTGGGGTAAGGTCATATTTGGCCCGTGGCGAGCCTCAGAGTGTCCTAACGCTCCCCGGTCCCCACCCTCCCCAGCCTGCCCCTCCGGCTTGCCAAACGCAGATTTCGAATGGGGAGCCCACGGGGCTCTGCAGACCTGGCTGGGGGCCGTGGGCACGCTGCCCCGTGAGGCGAGGGGTGAGGGCCAGGCAGGGGTGAGGGCCCAGGCGGGGGTGCGCGGGACCTGTCACATTGTTGTCAGAAGGAATGCAAAGAAATGCCTCGAAAACCCGGAGGTGGGAGAGCACGGCAGCTGCGGACACTTCTCCTAGCAGACTCAAGTCCCACTGGTGAGATCTGAGTCTTGAGTTGCACGACCCTTTGCTTTCAGTCCGTTTCAATCAAACGGGCCCGTGCCGTTTTGCCTCCTCTCGCCTTCACGGGGTGAGGAAATCCCAGTATTTACACAGAAACTGTTAATTTGTGGTGAAAATGATGGCACATTCAGCTTCACACGCCCAGATTGCTCAGACTTGATGGGTCCCAGAGCGACGCGGAACCGCAGGGTGACGTCACCGGGGCGCGGGAGCAGGGCAGGGGCGGCCCCAGGACCGCGGGGTCGCCCGGGCCCCGGACACCGTGCGCAGGTGGGCACCGCCACCGGGTGCCCCGGGGATGCCGGGCTTTGAGGAGCCCGGCCGGTTCTTAGACGGCGAGCCAGAAATGTGGATGCTCGCCTGCACGGCGTCTGAAACCCGTCCTCGTGAGCCGTCTTACAAAACCAGGAAACGGGCACTTGGCTTCCTGGCCGTTTGGTGTCCCTGCTCCCAGCGCGCGGGGCCTTTTGCACGGGGCGGCCCAAGGCACGGTTCTTTATTTATTCCAGAGCCTCGGATGCTTTTCTTTCCAATTCCTGAAACAGTTTATAGAGGAAGGAGGGGGGTGTTCTTTCCCTGCAAACGATGCCGGGTACGACCACGGCTGTTATGTGAACCGTTCGGTATTAGCTGTGTGCTCAGCTGCACCCGAGTTCTGGGTTTTGCAGCAACTGGCATTTGACAAATAATATCTGACAAAAATGTGACTTGGAATTTCTTAATACGGAACAGATATTTTTCATAGATTTCACAGCTGACCTTCCCTCCCGAGCAAAGACTGCTCAACCCCGATGTGGGATGGTGAGGCGGGGGTGGGGGGGGGACGGGGGGGGGGCGGGGACCCCGGGGCCGGCCGCCGTGTGTTCCTCCCCTCCCCTCTCCAGAGGGGAGTGTTTATGATTCGGGGGGGGGGGATACCAGGAGCGCAAGTAGGTTTGACACTTACTCCTGTGAAACTCGGAGAAGCATGTGCGAGGGGGCCTTTCAGCGTCTGCAGCAGCAGGCAGCGCTGGGAGCCGCGCAAAGCCGCGGCTGATCCGCGTGGAGTGGATTGAATTAATGACAACTCTGAGCACCAGTTCGAGGGTAATTGCTTTATTGTTTCGGAGCCAGGGCGCTTATAATCCAGTTCCTGTCCAAACATGTTTAACGTGTGTTAATGCATTTCCAAACCAGAGCCTCTCAGCCCAGCCCTGCTTTCCATTAATTGATGTCGGTAGCATGGTACAGTATTTCAAAGGGCTGGCCAAGTATAAACTGTGTTTCCAATTTCCTTCCTTTCCTGTGTTTGGAATGCCAATGTTAATTTGTTCCCTTGCAGGAGAGGGGGCTGCCAACCGCGGCTTTCTATAAAGGGCTTCACAGTGAAGGGTTCCAGCCCTTGCTGATGCTTGGGGCTGCCCGGCCAAGTTTCCTGACACTTTGCAGCTAATTCTGGGTGATATATGGAGTGGGGGGTTGGGGGGCTTCACTGCCGTGTAACGGAAGTTCTCGGTGACAGCCGAGGGTGTGACTTGGCAAGGGAGGACGGAACGGCATCCCCAGCGATTCTCTTCAGACGCAGCTGAAACTCACGTGTCTGTTTCCACTACGGCTGGTTGCGAACTAGCTGTGTGACCTTGAGCAAGTCCGGGTTCCTGTCCTCGTTTTATAAGGCTGGATAATTACCCCCTCCTCCCCGGGTCCTCGGGAAGACACAGTCCTATCACACGTGTGTGGAGTCTGGCACGCAGGTGTGCCCTGAACACCTTGTTTTTGTCGTGGTGGCCGCAACGGTACTCGCTTTTCTACATCAGTCCCGATGTGAGTTCTTTTTCTTTAATTTTTTTTTTAATTTTTTTTTTAACGTTTATTTTTGAGACAGAGAGAGACAGAGCATGAGTGGGGGAGGGGCAGAGAGAGAGGGAGACATAGAATCCGAAACAGGCTCCAGGCTCTGAGCTGTCAGCACAGAGCCCGACGCGGGGCTCGAACTCACAGACCGCGAGATCATGACCTGAGCCAAAGTCGGACGCTCAACCGACTGAGCCACCCAGGCGCCCCTAATTTTTGTTTTTAATGTTTATTTATTTTTGAGAAACAGAGAGAGAGATAGAGTGTGAGTGGGGGAGGGGCAGAGAGCGAGGGAGACGCAGAATCCGAAGCAGGCCCCAGGCTCTGAGGGGTCAGCACAGAGCCCGACGCGGGGCTCGAACTCACGAACTGTGAGATCGTGACCTGAGCCCAAGTCGGATGCTTACCTGACTGGGCCCCCCAGGTCTCCCCCCATCAGTTTTTAGTACTTAAAAGATATTAAGATTACACCACCCGTGTTATTTTAAAGATACCAAGAAAATGGCCGTCCAAACGTGTGTGTGTTCGCACACACGCGTCTTCCTTCTTTCAGAGATCGGTGACGTCTGAATGAGCACGCCGAACTTATTTGAGGATGCATAGAGTGCAGCACGGACTCTTTCTCTTGCTTTTCGCATGTACGGCTACTAAAAAACGTTTATTACCGGGGAACTAAACCTCGCGTGCAGGTAGATGGGAACCCTCTGTACTATCTTCGCAACTTTTCTCTGAGTCAAAAATTATTCCAAAATAAAAAGTTTTGTTTTGTTTTGTTTCTTAAAAAAAGCACAGCACTGAAGTATTTCTTCCCACCCCTTCTGGAAGACGGTCAAAGTACAAACCGTCTTTTCCTTGGAGGGAGCGAGGAGCCCAAAGCCTTCATTAAGGGAACAGCACAGCCTCCCCTCCGCTTTATTAGAGCAGGTGCAAGGCGCCCCCCCCCCCCTCCGCCCCCGGCTGGGGCGAGGCTACAACAAAGCCCTGTGCGGATTCAGTGCGTCTAGAAGCCTCTGGAGACCAGGGGACTGACGAGAACGTCTCCAGGGCCCGAGACGACGAGGGGCGGGCGTAATCACTCCAGGCTTCCCCTAAATTCCCTTCGGCTCTCTCTGCGCGGCTGAAAACTCTGCTTGGGGAGTGTTAGGTTTCCTGCGTCTCGGAGGTCACGCGCTGTTATTTTGCATCTCTGTCTCCCCGGAGTAGCTTTCAAGTTCCAATCTTTTGTTGTCCGGCTTAATTAAATTTGGCCGTGAATAAAACCTCGCACTGTTTCCAGAATGGAGGACTTGCCTGGTTTTAGGCACTGGAGTTAGGCCTGTGCCGTCTTGTAACGCCGGCCTCTCTCTTTCTTTTATGTAGTTTGGGGAAAAAAAAAAAATCCAAACAGCTTCGCGTGACAGTCGGCTTAGACTGGTTCGGCGACGGTCCGGGGCTCCTCTGCCCGGCAGCTTACTGCGGCCCCCAGAGGCAAGCGGGGCGTTCTGTGGTTTCAGTGACTTGTATTTGGCCTTCGACAGAGGACTCTTTCCTGGGCTGTTTTTTCAGACAGGCTTACCTGCCTTACCTTACTCGGCGTTGCCGAGTCCTCACGGCACAGACGGCATTCAGGCATCGACTGCTTGTGCGCACGAAGGAATCGAAGACATTCTAAGGCAGCGTCTTCCCAACGTTTTTTTTTTTTGGTTCTGCGTCCCCGCTAGTAAAGTTCCGGATCCACGCCCTAATCAGAAATAAGTCCTGCTGGGGGCGCCGGGGCAGCTCAGTCGCTTGAGCGTCCGACTGGGGCTCAGGTCGCGGTGTCAGGGTTCGGGAGTTCGAGCCCCGCGTCTGGCCAGCTGCTGTCAGCCTGCCAGCGCGGAGCCCGCTTTGCGCCCTCTGTCCCCTTCTCTCTGCCCTTCCCCTGCGTGCGCACTCCCCCCATATAAATAAATATTAAAAAAAAAAAAGAGAAATCCTACTGTTTGCGTTTACTTTTTGTTACTTTATAAAACATAACTAAAATATAAATTTAAGGAAGAAGGCACTAAAGATAAAAACAACGTGTTATTCTAATGTTAACGGATACACATTTTAACTAATCGATCATCAGGCATTAATACAAAATTGTGCTTTTAGTTAACGAGACAGCGTCACCTCATTGTGCTGTCACACGTTGGTTCCCGTCGCGTGATAGAATTCGATGGCTTTCGAGAGCGCGGTGCGGCAGTTCGGCGCCAGCGAGCACAAGGCCCGGCCCGCGTTTTCCTATCTTGCCCTTCATTTGCCGACGCGGCATAAACGCGGTCATCACGTGATAACAAGACCAAGCAGTCCCGGGGGGCCGAGCCCGCAGAGGTTTGTCGTTCTCTCCTATCGAGTTCGGCTCCGTGGTGGCTCGTCGGGGCTCTGCCGCGTCGGGAGGGTGCTCGGGTCCATGGCCGGCGGGACGGACGCCCCCTCGAACGGCCCCCCCTCCGTTTCCGCGTCGGAGGGAGGGGCTCCGCGAGTCCCGCCCGGTGGGCGTGGACAGCGAGTGTCCGTCTCATTGGTCGGAGCTGGTCAGGTGGGCGCACCGGGGCGGGGAAGCGGCGCCGCGCTCCAGCTTGGAAAGGGAGCATCCGAAGGAGCTCTGGGCAGTGGTCCCAGCGCCCCCAGCTCCCTGGCGGGAAGGCCGTCTCCCGGGAAGAGCGTGGAGACGGAAGAGAGGAGCTGTTGGCAAGCGAGAGCCTCGCTTTTTAATCTCCTCCACCCGTTGCGCAGAGGTTTTGAGCAAAGCTTTGCTGGTAAATTTCCACCTTCCCAGGTGTCCGTCGGCCCTCGGAATGGACTTCGTTATGGTTGTCCTGTTTTCCCCACGTCCCAGGGGATCTGTCCAGCCTCCCCCAAGTGCTGACACCCCATGGCGGAGACCGATGTTTCTAGAAGTTTCCGCGTCACAGAGGTATTCACATGGTTCAACAAGAAGAACCACTTCTCTGTCTTCCCACTTGTAAAATGACTCGCCTCTTTAGGACTTGTCTTTCAGCAAGAGCTGGCTTCAGCCTTGGTCTGGTTCCCTACCCAGAGAATGAAGGAGCCTGATTGTGGTCCTGGCTGGGGGGCCGGTCCTGGCTGGAGGGGGGGGTCCTGGCTGGAGGGACTGGTCCTGGCTGGAGGGGGAGTCCTGGCTGGAGGGGGGCTGGTCCTGGCTGGAGGGGGGGTCCTGGCCGGAGGGGGGTCCTTGCTGGGGGCGGTCCTGGCTGGAGGGGGGGTCCTGGCTGGAGGGGGGGGTCCTGGGTGGAGGGACTGGTCCTGGCTGGAGGGGGGGGTCCTGGCTGGAGGGTCCTGGCTGGAAGGAGGACTGATCCTGGCTGGAGGGGGGCTCTCGAGTGGAGGGGGGATCCTGGCTGGCGCTTGTCTGGCTCGTGATCACTGCCCTGTCACGGAGCCCTGCCCCGAACGGGGGTGCTGCCTTTCCTGCCTGGGCCTCAGGGCCACTTCCTGGAGTCCGGGCGGGATCTTGCACGGCTGGATCTGGGAGCCGAATTCAGAGAGTCCTTCGTTAGCTAAATACATCATGGGAATAAACGCTCGTGATGGAGGGGCCGGCGGCGAGCCTTCCGTGGCAGCGGTGGGGCTGTGGCGCCCTCCTGCCCCGGGCCGCTCGTTTAGTTCTCTCCACACCCTGCGGAGCAAGCGGTCCTCGTTCTAGGGGGGAGGAGGGTAAAGGGGCCCCCACTCGCGTCGCCAGAAAGTTGCATGAAAAGCAGCGTACCCTTTTCTCCTCCCCCCATGGAGCACAGGGATCGGGGCGGGGGGGGCACACCAGGAGAGCGGGGCGGGGGAGAGCCCCTGACCTTCACTTCTCGAGGACTTCAGACGAATTGCCAGGGCAGAGGGCCCCGAGTGCCACATACCGGGGCTCCTACGTGCACCCCACTCCCTGTGGAGGGGGAAATTCCAGAGGCAGCTAGACATTGGTGTTTAAAAAATTTGGGGGGGGGCACCTGGGTGGCTCAGTGGGTTAAGCATCTGATTTCAGCCCAGGTCACAATCTCGCGGTCTGTGAGTTCAAGCCCCGCGTTGGGCTCTGTGTGATGGCTCGGAGCCTGGAGCCTGCTTCAGATTCTGTGTCTCCCTCTCTCTCTGGGCCTCCCCCACTTGTGCTCTCTCTCTCTCTCTCTTTCTCTCAAAAATAAACATTGAAAAATTTATAAAAAAACATTTTAAGTTTATTTACTTGTTTGAGAGAGACAGACATAGCGTGAGCGGGGGAGAGGCAGAGAAAAAGAGAGAGAGAGAGAATCCGGAGCAGGCTCCACGCTGCCAGCACAGAGCCCCATGTGGGGCTCGAACCGACGAACCGTGAGACCATGACCTGAGCCCAAGGCAAGAGTCGGACGCCCAACCGACTGAGCCACCCAGGCGCCCCTAGGGATTGGCATTTTAATAGCAATACCTCAGGACACTAGAAAAGGGTAGTGTCCTGGTACCAGGATAGATGCTGCCTAGTTGTAACAACATGGAGTCCCCAACAGTCTGAGTGTCCACGAGCAGGGGGTTGGAGAAGTAAATGCGTAATAAAGTTGTGTACAAATTTCTCATAAACCAGAGGGGAACGGAAGGACGTCTGTCTTATGTAACAGTACAGATTCAGAACAGCGTCGAGAGGGGGAAGGCAAGCGGCAGAAGACTGCTAGCGTGTGCCCGTCTGTCCCCGTGTGGAACCACACACACTCGGGGGGGGGGCCCCAGACAATGTTGCGTGTCGTCCGTGGGGCCACACACACGAGGCCCCACCAGTGGGACTCACAGCAGCGGCCTCTAGGGAGGCCGGGAAGGAACGCGATTGGGGAGGAATTTCAAATAAGCTGCAGCCGTTCCGGTCAAGTTTTCTTTCTGTTAATAAGAAACCATCAGGAAGGGCCGCGCGTCCTGCGTCAGGTCTTGGGACGGAACGCGGCAATCGATAGAAGCAGCTGGCGCAGTTGGGAGAACAGCCCGGGGTTCCGCCGGGCGTAAGTAGAGACGGGCACTGGTGTTCGTGTCTTGGCTCTGACGAGTGTCCCCTGGTTCCGGGGGGCCGTTCACGCCCGGGGCAGCTGGGCCAGGGCGCTCCCGAACGCTGAGATTTACTTCCCCGTGAATCGCCAGTTGTTCTGGAAGAAAACCTTTCTAACAGAGGAAGCAGCCGCGACACCAAGTCTCGTCAACTCTCCGTTGTGGGCACCTGGGTGCCGGTTACACTCTCCTCTGTGGTCTTCGTTGGTGACACTTCTTTCCAAGCCGCGAGGACTCGGGAAAGCCTCCCAGGGAGCCAGTCTCTGTTCGGGGATCGCGCCCTGAGGGCCAGTAACGAGTCCGTCCACAGCCCCCCGGGCACGACGGGGACCTGGCTGGCCACTGAACACCCCGAGCAGCGGTGCCCCGAGACCTTTCAGACCCTCTCGCCCCCCGCCCCCAGCCGCCACCCAGGGCCAAGCAGACGCGGGTTTCTGAGCGAGGCCCAGGGTGGGAGGGGTCGCGAGGTCCTCCTGGCCCTGAACTTTGCGAACCGCCCCCGCCCCGCTCCCCGGGTCTCAGGTTCCCTGTTCCGATTGACTTGACCTAACATTTGTGGAGAGAGAAGCCCTTAAAAATGGCAGCGGGGCCTCAGAACCTTCCGGGCTAGTAAATGTTTACAGGGTGGAGGAACCGCTTGGCCATTTCCTTCTGGAGGAAACAATAAACGAAGCTACTTGCCTCCGAGCTCCTCGAACCCTGAGCTCCTCGTCGCCGTAACATGCTCGGGGGAGGGGGATGGGAACGGGGGTCCAGAAACCGGGGGTCTCCCGTGGCCCAGACCCCCTAGGAGCCGGGCAGTGCCTTTTGCAGGGAGATGGGGGCTCCGGTCGGTCCCCCGCCGTGGCACGATGACGCTTTCAGCCGGAAGCTCGCTGTCGCGAGGGCTCGCTGTCGCGACGGCTGTCCTGGGTGTGACAGGATGGCGGGCAGCACCCTGGCTCCTCGCGGCACGCCACCGCCAGGCGTTTTGTTTCCAGACCTGGCCGGTGCCCTCTGTGGGCGGGGGGTGGGGGACAGTTGTCCCCAGTCAAAAACCACTGGCTTAGGGCACCTTTCCTCGAAGTTAGAAACTGATGTCGGAGCCTTTGCTTCGGACCCGCCGGCCGTGGCCGCGAGCGGGGGGACGTTTCTAGATGTCGGGTTATTTTCCAGTTGAGAGGAACGCAGACGCAACCGAAACGCGAGCCCTCTCGCGGGGGCCCCACGCTGCGTGGGTTTGAAGCACCCCAGAGGCCAAGACGGAGGTCACGGCTCCGAGGAGCGGCGGCGGCTCCCGGGAACCAAAGCGGTTTTGGTTTGGGGTTCTGAATATTTACTCTGGGGAGGGGCAGAGAGAGGGGGACCGAGGCTGGGCAGCGGGCGCGGTGCCGGCAGGCTGATGGCAGCGAGCCCGATGCGGGGCTCGAACTCGCAGACCAGGAGATGGCGACCTGAGCGGGAGTCGGACACCCCCCAGGCGCCCCCCCCAAAGTAGTTTCTGCCGACTGGGCCCCTGATACCGAAAGGTTCTTAAATGCGCTCAGAAGCGATCCCTCTTTGCCGCCCGACTTCCCTCGGAGGATCAGGGCGGAAGCGTCTCTCACCTGTCCTCCCCCCTCGGCAGGTCACTCACGGGCTGGAACGCGGCGGCCGTGCGTTTCCACGTCCTCGGAAGCTCCAAAGCTGGCTTTAGGCCACGGCCCGCGGGCCAGGGCCGAACCTCTTGTCTGTTCCTGCACAGCCTGTGAGCAAGGTGGTGTTTTCGCTTTTTTATGTTTTTAAAATTTCTTCAAGTTATCTTTACACCCAACGTGGGACTCGAACTCATGACTCCGAGATCGAGAGTTGCATGCTCCTCTGGCTGAGCCAGCTAGGCGCCTGGTTTTTACATTTAAAAAAAAATTTATTTATTTTTTTTTTGAGAGAGAGAGAGAACTAGAGCAGGGGAGGGGCAGAGAGAGAGGGAGACACAGAATCTGAAGCAGGCTCCAGGCTCAGCTGTCAGCACAGAGCCCAGCGCGGGGCTCAAACCCACGGACCGTGAGATCATGACTTGAGCCGAGGTCGGACGCCTCACCGACTGAGCCACCCAGGCGCCCCCTGTGTCCCCTCGTGTTTTGATACGAATCCTTGACACTTCTCCATCTTAAGTGGGGTCCCCCTGCCCCCACACCAGCTGCTAGCGTGCCTTCCCACGTTTGTCACCACGTGTCAGGGATGGCCACTCACTTGTCTGGCTTTGGGGACAGCTGGTGCGTGCGGCTTTGAGGCCCAGCTCGCCGGCGTGTGACCGCAGGCAGGTTACCGAGAGCACCGGGGCGCTCACTCGGGGCCACAGGTTCCTGCCTCGGTCCATCTGGGCTGTCCCAAAGCGCCCCGGGCCGGGTGGCTTAGACCACGGACATTTCTTTTCCCATGGGCGTGGAGGCCACAGGTCTGCTGGTGTGGCCGGGGTCTGCGTCCCTCCCTGGCCACACGCAGCCTCCTCTTGTGAGGACGCTGACTCCCGCGCCCTGGTGACCTCGTCTGAACCCAGTCCCTCCCAAAGGCCCGTCTCCCGACACTGTCACTTTGGGGGTAGGGCTTCAACACGTGAATTTGGGGGCCTGATTCGGCCCACAGCAGTTTCCCCGTAAGCTGGGGTGGCCCAGGGCTCGGGGCCGCCGGGACAGAGTGAGATAGTGACGGGGCGCTCTCAGCAAACGGGGGCTCCTCCTAGAGCTGCCTTGGGGGTCCTGACTGCTGCCGAAGAGATTCTTCCAGGCCCTTCTGTCAACACGGTGATGAGCCGGCCCCTGACGTGCGGACCAGGGGTGCCTGCAAGCCCCTCCCCCCACCCCCGGCCTGGGCCCTCGTATCCAAGACCCAATTTTCATCCGTGGCTTCACATTTTGATAATTGTACTTCTGGCGGCGCCTGGGGGGCTCAGTCGGTTAAGCATCCGACTTCTGCTCAGGTCATGATCTCACGGTCTGTAGGTTTGAGCCCCGCGTCGGGCTCTGTGCTGACAGCTCGAGCCTGGAGCCTGCTTTGGATTCTGTGTCTCCCTCTCTCTCTGCCCCTCCCCTGATCTAGTTCTGTCTCTCTCTCTCTCTCAAAAATAAATAAACATAAAAAAATTAAAAAAAATTATACGTATGTTTTTTCTTTTGCCAAACTCCCATTATAGATTTCGACCAGAGGCCTGGGCCCTTGAACAAAAGTGTGATGCTGCAGTCACCACTTCCATGGGGGCCGGGCCGAAGGCGGTGGGTTGGGTAGAAGCTGGGCAGAGTGAACATGACCCTCGACATCCCTTAGGAAGCTGCCACGCTGGAGAGAGACGCGCCCTGTCTCTGCGTGCTGAGTCCCCGAGCCCCTGCTGCTGCGTCCGGGCCGAGGCCGGAAGTGCTTGGCCGAGGCTCAGGCGGAAGTGCTTGGCCGCGGACGGAAGTGCTTGGCCGAGGCTCAGGGCCCAGAGTGGACCCAAGTACTCCTCTTTAATCCCTAGCACCTCCCTCCAGATCCGCAGACGGTATGAGGGATATACCTCCCGAACCTGCTCCCTGCCTCCGGGGAGAGGACCGATGTCTCGTTTAGGACTTGTCCTGAGTCACAGTACACCTGCCTAACAGTGGCTTCAGCACCAAAAACGTGTCATTATCTCCCATAACAGCAAGACCTCCAGGGAGGTGATTCCAAGCTTGGGGGGTAGCAGATCAGTGATCTCATTCAGGTCTTCATGAAATTTATGCCTTGTCATCACCATCTTCAAATTCCTCGTGCCTGTTACCTCGTGGTTACAAAATGGCTGCTACAGCCCCAAGCATCACATCGTCACACAGTCTCATGTTCAAGGCAAGAGAAAGGGGAGGAGTTCAAAGAGCTCTCCTTGCTTGCCTAGCTCTTCATGTCCTAGAAGTCTCTAGAAGATTTCTCCTTAAATTTCATGAGCCAAACTGGTTCATAAGGCCAGCTGTTGCTGCCAAGGAGGATGGGACAGAATGAAACTGGCTTCCGGCCAACACGGTGGGAAGTGGGTGAGGGAAAAGTCTATCGGAAGTGGTTGTTGGGCAGCCCACATTCAAATTATTTAAACTGTTTCTCGTTGTTGTTGTCTGTGTGCAATACAGTTGGGTTTACGGAAATTGTTTGCACGCATGAGTTTGCTTCTCTCCGTGACGCAGCCCCTCAGCTAGGTTCTGGTCTCCCATACGTGTGCCACCGTGAACACATGCAGAAGGCCGGTGGCATGCCGACACAAATTCAGGCCCTTGGCAGCCCACGGAGAGACTCGAGCTGCTCTTTAGACTCCAGCCCCTAAGTAGATACCAGCTTAGTCCCCAGGCCTCTAGCCAACAGTCAACTGTTTGCTGAAAACAAACTTTATTTTATCAGCTCAATCCTCCTGGTCTCCTTGGACAGGGGAACAAAGCGATTGAAAAGGCCGGAGACGGTCAGACATCCTTGTCCCCCGGGAGGAAGCAGAGGCTGGGCTGGGACTCTATCGAAGTTCTGCTCCTAGGACAGGCGGCTCCTTTTTCCCTCGGGGAAGGCGGTGAATAGATCAAGACACTCGAGGCATCGTAGGAATCTGTGTCGCGTGGTGCGGTGAATAGATCAAGACACTCGAGGCATCGTAGGAATCTGTGTCGCGTGGTTCGCTGGCCAGGGGTGGAGAGCCGCTGGAGGCCGCCTGCTTCACCTCGGGTGTATGGGGAGAGCCTGAAGGAGCCTTCCAGGGGGTGGGCTCTGGGTCCCTGGGGTGCTTCTGCTGGTCCGCGAGAGAGTGATGAGCGAGGGTCTGAGCGTGTCCTTGGGTTCTCCGGTTAGAATGGATGATCCGAGGAGAAGGAGGTGGAAGGTGTTTTCAGGGATCGCTTTTGGGCGGCGTGTGTTCGGTGGGAACAAAAGTACACAGAATTCTTTGGTTGCAGGCAAAAGAAATCTATTCAAAGTAGCCGACGAGGGAAAAAAGAGAAAGAGGAAGTCAGCGCCTCCCCAAGCCTTAGGGAGGGACACGCCAGCAAGCCGCAGGTCCTTGGAGAATCCTGGGGTTACTGTCTCCGGGTCCCTCGTCTGACACTGAACGGCTTCCCTCTTGCCTCTCTAGCTCTCTGGTTTCCTCTGCTACCCTGTCGATCGGGAGAAAGGAGGCCACCCACAGCAGCTTGCAATTACAACTATCTGGCTAGCCGCGTACTTGCTTTCCCGACTTCCGCAGCAGGTTGGGGTGCTGTCGAACCGGTGAGACGCAGGGGAGGTGGGGCAGGAGGTGGTTCTGCAAAATATTTTGCTTCCGGATGAGTGACGGCTGCGCGCACAGAACTCTCTGTAAATCTTTTTTTTCTGCTGTGAATGTGGCCCTGTGAAGATGTGATGTTGGGAGTCATGGCAGCCGTCTTGTCAACATGCAGACCATGGCAGAGCAAAAAAAAAACAGAAGGAAGCTGGGGTCCTGGATGATGTGGCCGGCCCGCTGCACCCAACTAAACTTCCGGGGAGAGACGCCGAGGCAGCTCGAATCCCGTGTGCGCTGGTGCGTCAGTTGGGTCTAGGCGGCAGATCGCAATGCGTGAATACGTTTGCTGGGAGTCGGGTTCCGGCCCCTTGTGGCTGGGCTGGGGATCGGGAGTGTGCCTGCCCTTCAGTCAGGTCCGCGTTGCCCGTTCTAATAACGATCTAAGTAGGTGGCATTTGTCAGGGGCCTACTATGTGCCAAGCGTCCTTTATTCTCTATTACCTAAATTAACTTAATGACTTTTCATAACAACCGTTTCCGACGGGGGCTGTCATTGGCTGCTCTATCTTGCAGACCGGAAGACCGAGCACAGAGAAGTAAGTGGCCGGCCCAGGGCACAGAGCCGGGAAGCGAAGTGAAATTTGGAGGTCGGGTTCTCGAGGCCTCGCTCTTAGATCCCGGCGTGCTCCTCGGGCTCCAAAGATGGCTCTGGAGCAGGTGACTTGAGAGCCTTGCTGACGGGCGGGTCACACGCGCGGGGGCAGCAGGAAGCTGCGTGAGTGTGTCCCCGTCGTGGGCTTCAGACGTAACACTCCCTTTCTGTGACCGTCGGCGTTTCTGAAACCGAAATGTCTTTTTTTTTCTTATTATTATTTTTTTTTTTTGGCATGAGAGAGAGAGAGAGATAGAGCATGAGCAGGGGAGGGGCAGAGAGAGAGGGAGACACAGAATCCGAAGCAGGCTCCAGGCTCCGAGCTGTCAGCACAGAGCCCGACGCAGGGCCCGAACCCATGAGCGAGATCATGACCTGAGCCAAAGTCGGATGCTCAACCGACTGAGCCCCCCGGGCGCCCCTGAAACCGAAATGTCTTAACCTGGATAAACGTGCTGGGTCCCCCCCCCCCCCCCCCCCGAGAGCCATCATTAATCGATCACAGCTCTTCCTTCCTGCCGTGGGGCCCCGGTGATATACTCCTCGTGATGAACGGAGGATGGATAAAGCCAGCCGGCGTGTACCTTTAACAGTGTTCACGGAAGCGTAACCGTGCACGGGGCGGCGCACAAGCCGAGAGACGGACGCGATCAGCCCCCGGAACCACCTGGCGCTCCTCCCCAAGGGTGACCCCGTCCCGTGTTCTCAGGGCAGGGATTCGCTCGCCGGTGTCTGACCTTTGCCTCAGTGTGATTGTACCGGAATTCCTTCCATCACGGCTGCTCACTGCCAGTGACTTGGGAGAGGACCCCACCTGGAACCGTCTCCCATAAGCTGGAGCCCGTCCCCGGAAGTCGCCGGCATGTCGACGGGCGACTGGTGACAGGCTTCAGACCGTCTTTCGGTTTGATTGAGGATTCTCCGTCTCCTACCGGAAATAGGTTCGCAGACAGCAGCGCGAGTTTGAGGGCATTTTAGTCGAGTTCGGCGTGGGGGTCCACGTCAGCTGGGGGGGAAACGTGAGTCCCGAGGCCCCGGCTGGCGCGGTCGGTGGAGCGTGTGACTCCTGGTCTCGGGGTCGTGAGCTCCAGCCCCTCGTCGGGTGTAATTACTTAGAAACAAGTAAATATTGGCGCCTGGGCGTCTCAGGCGGTGAAGCGTCCGACTTCGGCTCATGATCTCACACTTTGTGGGTTCGAGCCCCACGTCAGGCTCTGTGCTGACAGCTCAGAGCCTGGAGCCTGCTTCCGATTCTGTGTCTTGCTCTCTCTCTGCCCTTCCCAGCTCGCACTCTGTCTCTGTCTCAAAAATAAATAAACATTAAAAAAATTAAAAACAAAATTAAGTAAATAAACCTGGGGGGAGAACCAGAAAATGAGGCTCCGAGGTTGCTGGTTTCCAGCAAACCTCCCCCCTCCTCCGCCCTGGTGCCGTCCCGCCTTCGCGCACCCCCACGCGATTGTGGACGGCTCCGTGCTTCGGTCCAAGTTCGGGGCTTCAGAGAAGCTCTTATTTTGAAAGGGAGATGGGAGCCCAGCGTGCAGGGAACGCGGCGCGAGCTCCTCCGTCGCCGCACCTGCACGGCCAGGGCCTAATGAGTTTGGGTTGATGGAGCCCAGACCTCAGGAAGGATTATAAATTCTCATTTGATTTGATTTGCTTTGAAAATACCTTAAGCCAGCTGTGCCTGCCCAGCCGACCTGGGGGCTTCGGCTGCTGCGGGGGAAGGTCTGGGGAGGCACCCACCCGCCCCGGGGCAGCGCCCCTCCCCACTCCCGGCCGCCCTGGTGAGGACACACGGGTCCCCCGCCACCACGTGCCTCTGTGACCTCGAATTCTTCGGAGACCCCTTAATGTCTCCATTTTACAGAGGGGGACGTTGGGCCTCCCAGAGGTGCATTAACTTGGCCTGAGTCCCTGCTGGCGATCGGCAGAGCCTACGCTCGAACCCGTGGCCCACCTCAGCCCCCGCTCTCCGCTGCTGCTTGAGCCGAGTGAGGCAGGGGTGCCGGCTGGGAAAGCTTCTGAGGCTCTTCCCTTCCCTAAGGTTCTCGAGACCCTGCGAAGAGCCGGGCGCGTGTGCACAGCGGATGGAACAGTGGAGAACCACGAGACCGTGGCGGCTGGCGTCGCTCAGGGCCTCTCTGTGTGCTGGCACCCCGCAGACAGCCTCTGTCCTGGCGGTTCTCAAAGCGGGGCCCCCAGACTGCCGGCAAGGCCTGAGAGTGTGTCCGCCCCAGGCCCCCCTGAGTTAACGATGCCACTGACCTCCACGCTCACGAGCTCCCTGGCAGCTCTGGCGTGCGCTGGGGTCTGTGAAGCCCGGGTCAATTTTAGTCCGGCAACGACCCGATGAACGATCGATTGATTGGATTTTGAGAGAGAGAAAGAAAGACAGCGTAAGTGGGGGAGGAGTAGAGAGAGAGGAAGAGAGAGAATCCCGGGCAGGCGCCACACTGGCTGCACAGAGCCCAACGCGGGGCTCGATCCCACGAACCGTGAGATCATGACCTGAGCCGAAATCAAGAGTCGGACGCCTAACCGACGGAGCCGCCCGGGCGCCCCGAATTAAGTCGCTTTATCGCTCTCCCTTTTTACAGATGAGAAGTAACTCGCCAAGCCCTTGGTGGACAGTGGAGCCGGACTCACGCCCCAGCCCGGCTCCACGGTCGAAACCTGTTACGTTCTGTGTCCTTGCCCAGTGCGTGTGCTCTTGGAGTTAGAATCTCGACGAGTAGACAGTTAACGAACAGGTCAGCAGGCCAATCAGAATAATTGGAGCCGTTAAGTCCGAGGAGGGAACGGGTGGGGGGAGGGGAGCGGACGTTACCGGACGTTAAGCCCCGAGGGGCCGTGACTGACCGTCTAGACGAGGCCGGGCCTCACATGCAGCTCTGGGATCAACTTCTCCCTGTGTCCAGGGCACTTGTCACCGCGGAGACGTCTTCGAGGTGGGAGGAGGCCTCCTCTCGGGTCTCTGAGAAATGGGTTCGGAGCCTGGGGTGCAGTGAGCGCTGAATGTGGTCCCCGTTGCTCCAAGAAGCTGGCACGTCGGCACTGCAGAGCATCGCCGGCCGGCAGAACTTTCGTCCGGGATGGAAGTGTCCTGTGTCGGTACCGTCCGGCGCGGGCGCCACGAGCTTCCCGGGGCCGTTTAGGTTCAGATCGGTCACGCGAGCATGAACGTAGCCGTCCAGTTCCCGGCCACGCCCGCCAGGTTTCGAGTGCGCAGTAGACACCTGTGGGATGGTGGCGGCCTCCTGGAAGCACAGACACAGAGTTGAAGTTCAGAGGTATTAGGCTGAACCCTACATAGGTCAAAATTGGTAGACCGTTGGCAGCTTTCTATGGTACAGCCTAATAGAAGTGCCGGTGGGTGGGGGGCGCGACCAATGGAAGCCATACCTGTGTTATGGAGGGAAGAACTGAGGTCCGGGGAGCCTGGGGTCCCCCTCACCGAGCCGAGAGCCCAGGTGGGGCCAAAGGCCCGGGTTCCTGACTCTCTTAGGATTTGCGTGTCTGTTCGCTCAGGGAGTCTCAACTTGGCATGATTGGCAGTTGGGGCTGGACCATTCCGCGAGGGGGGGCGGGGGAGGCTGTTCTGTGCATCGCAGGGTGTTTAGCAACCTCCCCAGCCTCCACCCTCCAGACGCCAGTAGCACACACCCCGTAAGTTGCGGCAAACAAGAACGAATCCAGGCATTGCCCAATATCCCTTGGTGGGGTTGAGGGGGGGACAGAGTGGGCCCGGTTGAGAATTACCAGTTGAGCTGAAAATAGTCACCGGGTTCCCTTCTTTGCCTCCAGTTGCAATTGGCCAAGGACGGGATTGCGCCCCGGAGCCCCCCGGAGCCCCCCGCTGCATCCGCCCGCGGGGCTGGGGCGCCCGGGACTCAAGGCCGGCCGCCTCGGTTTCTGGCAGAAGGCTCGACTTGTGCTCACGGCCGTTGTTCTTTTCAGCTCTACCAGCGTCTGGGTCTTTTTAGGCAAACAACTGGCCTCAGCCCTAGAGATAATTAAACCCATCTTTCCTCCCTCTCTCCACCCCATCCCCTAAACCCTCTGGTCCTTTCAGCTCACAATGATAACATTGTTCGAGCAATACCGCACACATGTTGACACTGCAGTGTTTAATCTTGCGGTACCGCTGCTCCCCTGCCCCACCCCCACCCCACATCTGGGCCGCCGCGCCGATGACAAAGGCCCGGACCGCCCATGGCCTCGCCTCCGCGCCCGCGTCTCTGGGCCTCTGACAAGGGGGCAGTGTCTCCAGAGACCCTCCCGGAGCGCCCGGCGCTGGGACCCCAGGTGGTCTCGTCGGCAGCCCAAGCATTCGGCGGAAAGTTCGAGAGTTGAGGCGGCGGTTCAGGGGGCGGGGGGACAGTGCTGCTTGTGTGCCCTCCGCCCGGCAGCGCCCTGCCCTCCCCCCATGGAGGTGGGGGGCTGGGGGGGGACGGGGGGGGAGACGGGCCAGTGCTGAGCGAGCTCGGGGCTGGCGGCCTCCCTCGGGGGTGACCCTGGCCTCGGGCAGGAGCCGAACTTGCAAACCAGAGAGGAAGCCGAGCCGGATGTGGTCTTCACCCCGAGCTTCGCGTTCAAGGAGAGGACTGGGGACCGTGCCGAGAGCTTGCCGTACGCCTGAGCTGCCCTTGCCTTGACGACCTTCAAGCTGCGAAGGCGGCGGCGGTGTCCGGCGGCAGGGCGGTGAGGACCGTGCGGGCGTTCTGACCGGCTGTGTGGCTCCAGGGAAGTGACTTTACCTCTCTGAACCTTACCGTCTTCGTCTGTAAAATGGGCCTGATTCACGTGCTTGCCCCCGAGTAGGGTTTTTCTAAGGAGTCAGTGCGACGCCGCGTGTGGCACCTGTGACGTGGCCTGCGGGCCAGCGGCAGGGCCTTGGTAACCACGGCCGTCCACCTCACACCCGTTCTCGTGGCTACCGTCAAACGGATCGTCAGAAAATAGCAAGTGGACACTGGTGAGGATGCGGAAACACAGGAGCCCTCGAGCACGGCCGGCGGGACCGTGAGATGGGGCGGCCTCCGTGGAAACCAGCACGGCTGTTCCTGAAAAGTGAAAAGATCATCACGGGGGCGCCTGGGGGGCTCAGTGGTGAAGCCTCGGACTCTTGTTTCGGCTCAGGTCATGATCTCACGGTTCGTGAGTTCGAGCCCCGGGTCGCCTCTGTGTTGACAGCTGGGAGCCTGCTTGGGGTTCTCTCTCCGCCCCCGCTACGACCTGCCCTGCAGGGCTCAGGGCTTAGGCAGGTGACAGAGCTTCAGTCCCGGTTTCTCCCGCCTCAGGCGGATGGAGGGCTAGCCCACACCGCGGGGTTGGTCAAGGGGCTTTTGTGGAATGAGTGCCTTGGGGTGCGAGGGGACACGGGTATCTCCCTGGAAGCTATTCGTGCTATTCCTGCCCCGTGGGCTTCGGACCGGGTCCCGTCGTCTTCGGTCACAGCTGTACAGCTGAGTGTCAGCCCTCATTGCTAAGGGAACCTTTTCCCCTCGGGGTCGGGGGTACGTCCTTCCGGTTTCCTGGGCTCTCAAGCTCCGGCGTCTCGCCCTGGACACCGTGGAATGGACGGAGAGCCGTCGTCGAAGTGTACGTCCCCAGGCTTCGGGGCCACAGGTGCCTCCCGGCAGCTGCCTCGGTGACAGCTCCAGGGAATGCCGACGTGGGACAGAACCTTCCGGATGAAGTGTGTCCCCGTAGGCAGGAAAAGGGCCTGCGTTGGAAGGTTTAGAGTCCAGTCAGGGTGGGGGAGGAGTCCGGGATGTGGGGTCTTGAGCACATCAAGGGTCCCTGAAAACTCGGTTCCGGCGTCTGGTGGTATCGTGGGCTCGGGTTGGCTCTCTTGCGTCCCGGAGCCTGGTCCCCATCAAGGAGGCTCCTGACGGGAGATCATCGGACCAGTGTGTTTCCTCCGCCCCAGGCGCCCTGCCCTGCCCTTCCCTCCCCTCCCCTCCCCTCCCTCCCCTCCCCTCCCCTCCCTTCCCGCTGGGGCCGGTCAAGGTCGCCACGCTCCCTGTGAAGACCGCCCTCCTACCTGCACAGGTGCACTGGGCTTTACTGACAAACTCAGACTAACTGCTCCTTCGGGGGCCGTGTCTCCTTCGGCCCCAGGCCTGGTCCCCCCCACCAAGTTCTCGACTTGGACGCGGTCAGGTGCATCTCTGGAAGACGGGTGCCTACCTGCCCGCTGACCAGCTGTCCCGCCTCAGAGCGGTGGCCCGCTAGAAACGCGTTCACCAGGAGTCACGCGCCAGGAGGTCCCTCGGAGCAGAGTCCATAACAGTCCCAGACCGGGAACTCCCCAGGGGCCCGTCAAAGGAGAGACCGTGGCCGTCTGCGCGGCAGCGGAAGCCTCGGGGGGGAGGCCGAGTGAAGGGTGCACCCCGGGCGGGTCTGCGTGCCGGGTGTGGTGACGGTCGGTCGTCACCTCGGAGAGGAGCGGCTGGTGTTTGGGCGGGACCCCGCGGGGCGATCTCGGGTCCCAGTACCGCGTGTGTTCTTTCCTGCGCGTTCGCGCTGAGGACGCTGGTCGAACCCCATGACACTTCTGATCTGTGCGTTCATCACGCGTGTGACGGAAAAGGAACTGCGTGCGGAGTCTATTCGATCTAACGACCTCACGGGCCCCTCCTCAGAGCCAGGCTGCGCGGCGCATCGGGGGTTCCCGGTGGGCTCGGCCGCCGTCCCCGCCCCCACAGCGCGAGCTGGATGCAGGGCTCATCTTGTGTTTGGAGAGCACCCGAGTCTGAAGAACGCAGCAGGGCACGTGGTCCCTTGGAGACAACGGCCGTCACCCGGGCGTGCCTCCTGCCCGTCCGTCTCCCTCGTGGGACGCCACTGGGCTCGCGATGATTTTGATCAGCACTGCGCTGGTTGCAGACGGTAGGCTGCGAAACACGACCCCGGTGGGCTTCGAGGGGACGCGCCTGAGGGGTCTCCGCCTGACTCGCAGATGGGAAGATGTGAACCCCCAAATGTCAGGAAGGACGGAGACCCCCCCGATCGAGGGATCGAGCCTGCAGCCTTCCCTCCTCGAGGCTGATGTCCGCCCTCCCTCCCCACCCCCATGCCTGGTACCTTCTTTCTCACAGACCAGCTTTCCCGGCACGGCGGTGGCTCCTGGCTGCCCACGGGGATGAGTTGCGCCCATAGACTTCAGGGCAGAGAAAGCGAACGGGGACTCTTTCCCACCAGGTTCCAGCAAAATAAAAGAAAGCCCGTGTTCGGCCCAGCTTAGGGCTCGTCCCTTCCCATCCCCCAACTCTGGAGAAGGGGGTCCCCGAACAAGATGGCAGCTCCCTTGGGACCACACGGCTTGGCTGGGAGAGCCACAGCGAGGGTTTCCGAGAGACAGAGATGGTGCCGTCACGGCACCTACTCGCGACATCACAGGGAGGTGTGTGCGGCCGGTGAGCTGTGCCCTGGATCAAAATAATCCAGAAGGGAGCAAGAGAAATAGGGCATCTTCTAGATCTGTCTTCTCAGGCTTGTAAGGATTATTGTGTTCTGAGGTGTATCGTGATGTGCGGACATAAGTATGACTATATGGGGGGCCGTACCCCTAATTTTATAGTGTTAAATACAGTCCTACAAAGCATGGTTCTGGATACCTACACGTAGGCACTACTTAAGTACGTGCTCCCCTTTGCATGTCTACACGGCAGGTTACATTTGGTTATCGTAACCCCTTTGTTCAGAGGACACTACGTCAGTGGGGGGCATGCCTGCACATTCCGTGTACTGTCGGTGGGAGAAGGAGGCGGAATGCTTCCGGGTGACGCCGGGAAGCAGGCTTGACCCGTGTGGGGGGCAGAGGTGTTCCCCGACGTGTCAGGGGGTCGCGAGGAGGGACGCCCACGTGGGCGGCTTCCTGTTCCCCCCTGCCTCTGCCCTGTCTCGACCCTCTCCAACCCAGAATTACCCCTCCCAGGGCCAGCTTTGGGGGCTCCTCATTCCAGCCTTTTGTAAAAGGACACGAAAATCGGCTGTGGGGACGGTGACGGGGCTGCTCGCTGTCAGGATGGTGTTTTCCGGAATCCATTTGCTTTGGACTTATCTCTTGGTCTCGGAGATTTGGGCCCTTTTAATCTTGTGAAGATGAAAGTCTTCGTTAATGCCCAGAGCGCTCTCGGCCAGCGGGGCGCTGGAATGTGGAGCTCAGTGCTGCAGAAGCTGGATTCCTGGGCTCTGGGTTCCCTTTAGAAAGCTTCTCGGTGTGGACAAAGGGACGTATCAACTCTGGACAGTTACGTAAAAACCCAGGGCCTGGGTCATCGCGAATGGCGCCGTAAGAAGGAAATGCACAGACGTATTTTCGCCCTCCGAGTACACGCGTCTGTCTGCCTTCGCGGGGAGAGCGGAACCGTCTTGACCCCTGAGATTGAAAGGGTGTAGATTCCGTGCTGCGGAGTGACTTCCGTGTGAAATGGAAGCCTCGGAAATAGGAGATTGGGAGTTCGGTTTGGACCTGGAATTATTAAGTGCTCGCTTTCTCGCTCTCTCTCTCTCTTTTTTTTTTTTTTAACGTTTATTTATTTTTGAGAGACATAGAGACAGAGCGTGAGCAGGGGAAGGGCAGAGAGAGAGGGAGACACAGAATCCGAAGCAGGCTCCAGGCTCCGAGCTGTCAGCACAGAGCCCGACGCGGGGCTCGAACTCACACACCACGAGATCATGACCTGAGCCGAAGTCGGCTGCCTCACCGACTGAGCCACCCAGGCGCCCCTCTCTCTCTCTTTTTTTTAAAATGAGGGTTCTTTCTTTGATAAATCACAAAATTATTTTTGGAACCCGGGATGGCATGGTGTCGGGGAGAGCAGGAGGTCCACGTGGTTTGTGCTGCTCATGGTTTTAAAGTAATTAGTGAGGCAGTTTGCGCAGAAAGCCGCCCCAGAGAGCCTGCAGATGTTTGCAAGAAATTTAGTGGGACGCTCTGTGCCTGTATCTTTTTAACAAAAGAAACCCTACAACCCTGATAGCTTCACTGTCATAACAGTTAGGATACATATTTATCTTATACATTTAAAAGGTTACACGGACACCTGCCGCAACAGGGTGAGTTCTGTGATTACGCAGCAGCGTTTTCTCTCTTCACTGGGTGGGACTTTAGTGACTGCACCTGTGTTAATGTCATGTTTGATCAAACGTTTCTGTAGTGCTCGGTCGAACCGCACTCTTTTTCAAATACTGTTGTCGCGCGCGTAAGGCTGCTTCTGCACGACTGCCACTCTCCCGGCTCATGGTTGGAGACGCCCCTGACGTGAACCGGTTCCGTCTGCCCAGCAGTGCCCTGGGTGCTGACTCTATACAGCGCGGGGAGAAAGGGCCATTTTTTTTTTTTTTTAATTTTTTTTTTAATGTTTATTATTTTTGAGACAGAGACAGAGCATGAGCGGAGGAGGGGCAGAGAGAGAGGGAGACACAGAATCCGAAGCAAGCTCCAGGCTCTGAGCTGTCAGCACAGAGCCCGACGCGGGGCTTGAACTCACGACTGTGAGATCATGACCTGAGCCGAAGTCGGCCGCTTAACCGACTGAGCCCCCCAGGCGCCCCCCATTCTTATTCTTCCTCCTGGGGCAAGGGCAGGCACGCGGAGACGAGTAACTCGGCCGAGACCACACAGCTGATAGAGACACCGCTGAGATGCGAGCCGAGCCCCGGGAAGCGTGAGGCTCAAGACGGCGGGCTTCCGGAGTCCGGCCGTTCACCTGACTCGTCATCGCGGGCAAGTTACCTGCCTCCCTGCGCCCCCGGTTCCTCATCCCGCCTCCCCGGGTTCCATCAGACGGTGCCGGAAAGTGCGCAGAGCTGGTGCTCCGTGAACGTGGCCTTGTTTTGTGCTTCTGGGTCCTCCGGGCATCTTCGTTGCAGCTGGGGGTTCCGCACCCCCGTTCTCTGGGGGAGGACACAGGCCGATGGTTGGAAATGGAGACTTTATCTGTGCGGTCTGTCAGCACGGGGGCAGCGGGGACTTAAATAGGACATGTTAGGGAACGTTTCAAGGAGTGGCCAGAGTGACGAGGGAGGGAGAGGGGCCTCAGGGAGGCCAGGAGTTTGCAAGCAGGAAGAACTGAGTGCTGCCTGCTGCTGCCTTGGGGGTCTGGCAAGGTCACGGCCGTAGAACATCCTTTCCATTCAGTTACAAGATAGTCCTTCGGTGACCTCAGATTGGGTGGGGTGGCGGGGCCAGGGGGCAGCGCAGGCACGGTCACCAGAAGCTCACTCACTGGGGAGCCGGAGCGGGGGTCCCCTGGGTGCACACACTGCTTGCTGGGGTGCGGGGCCACTCTCCGGTCCCTGCAGAAGAGCGCTCGAGGGGCCCCGGACTGTGCCCCTCTCCTTTGCAGGGCGAGCTCGTTTCTTCCCCGGCTCCTCCTGGCCCGCTCGGGGCCGAGCTCGGGGAGCAGCGTGGCACCGCCACGGGAGGCGAACACACACAGTTCGACTTCCGCGTGTGCCTGCCCACATCCACCAGAATACGGGCGACACAGGGGCCAGAATGCCCGGAGAAGCGCGGGGCCGAGAGCCCCGAATCGGAAACGCCCTGAGCGCCCACAAACTGTGCACGGAGGAGTGAATTGTGGTGTAACTGAGGCGTGGAATTTTATCCGGCGACGGGATAGATGCATATCCACAGCGATGTGGTTGGACCACACCAAGGACAGGGCGCCCGGGCGGCTCAGCCTCCGACTGCGGCTTAGGGCATGATCTCGAGGTTTGTGAGTTCGAGCCCCATCTCGGGCTCTGTGCTGACAGCTCAGAGCCTGGAGCCTGCTTCGGATTCTGTGTCTCCCTTTCTCTCTGCCCCTCTCCCGCTTGTGCTCTGTCTCTCAAAAACAAATAGAAAAGAATAAAAAAAGAAATTGCATACAAAATGACACGTACCATATCATTCCCTGTTTATAACATTCAACAACAAGGAAGACCAGCCTGTGGCCTGAGAAGTTGGGGGGGACCCAGGGGGGCCGGGAGGCGATGCTCCGTCCGCCCGGGAGGAGGCTCCACAGGGAGGTTCACCTTGACCGGGCGCAGAACCGCACACACACGGTTCGTGCGCGTACCGACGCGGCTGTCACGCAGGGAGAACGTTCTGACAACAGGCCCAGGAACTGGTCTTGCCGGGCCGTTGGCTCAGCCACTGAGATGCGTGGCTAGGATTTGGTGGGGCCCGGGTTCGAGTCCCAGCTCTCTGTCCCTGGGCAGGCCACTCCACGCCTCCTGGGTCTCGGGTGGCTTCCCTACCTATGTGGCATTGCGGTCACCCCCTCGGGTGACCTGAAGGTTGAATGAGCGGGAAGGACGACAGAGGACTGGCCCCGGGCAGTTCCCCAGTGACAGAGTCGAGGCCCTTTGCTCTGCCCACCCCCCCAAGCTCACTTGATCCCCAGTGGGCTGTACTTCTAGAAGCTACCACGAAGACCCCGCCCTCCCCACCTTCTGCATAGATCAGAGCAGGGGACTGGCGACGCCCCCATCACCATCCCCCCAGCTCAGCCTTTCCCGCAGACTGGGTCAGGAGGGAAGTGTCAAGGGCAGACTGATCCAGTGAGTTCCGGAGAGGTCGTCCCTGTGGCCAGCTCTCCACATGTGGCCTACGATTCCAGCAGCTGCCGCTCAGAGGTCACCTTCCCAAGATCCCTCCAGAGACAGGGTCACTCCTGTGCCCAGCCAGAGTCCCCTGGCCTCGAGGGCTGCACCTGCTACCCCCGCCCAGTGGGGAACAGCCCGATGAGTGGATAATTCCTCAACACCCCTGCCCCCACCCCAGTATCTTTTAGAACTATTACTAAGGTTTAAAACAGAATTTTTTTTTTTTTTTTTAATGGAGACCTGTAGGAAGGGCCTTTGGGCCGCCATGGTTGGGAACCTTCTTCCTCAAAGGCGTTCACGTCCTGCTTGCACCGTGGTAGCCCCGGCCCAGCCTGAGAGCTTCTAGAACTCAGTAAGCCGAACTGAAGATGAAGTTCTGGCCAAGCTGGGTCCACTGTTTCCCTGCCCGTCTGGTCTCTCCCCACCCCCCAGCCCCACACCCAGGCAGAAGCAGAGACGGGCTGTGTCTCCTAGGAGAGGAGAGATGCTTCGCACTTGCCTGAACTTGGCCTTTCTGCGTCTTCCCAGCCCTTGAGGACGCCGGCTCCATCCCTGTTCCCTTTCGGACCAGAGGGTGCGTGAACTTGGGACTCACAGGTCCACTCCCAGAAACACTCTTTTTGGGCTGGTCTCCATCTTGGCATTTGTTACCGATGGGATGGGGGTCACACCTTAGTCTAATATCACCTCAGGGGAGAGCGGAAGCCCCGAGGCCCTAGCCCGACTTATCCGAAGTCATTGACAAGAGCTACTCCCTTTGCCGTTCGTGTCTTTTTCTGCTTTTTTCCTAAGGCTGTGGTTGTAACCCCGTTGGAAACCTCCGGGCCGGGGCGCCTGGCTGGCTCCGTCCGTTTAGCATCCAGCTTCGGCCCAGGTCGTGATCTCACGGTTCGGGAGTGAGTTCGCGCCCACGTCGGGCTCTGTGCTGATGGCAGAGAGCCCGCTTCAGACCCTCTGTCCGCTTCTCCTTCTGCCCCTACCCCCCTCATTCTCTCCCTCTCTCTCTCTCTCTGCCCCTCCCCCACTTGCGTTCTTTCTCTCTCAAAAATAAATAAACATTAAAAAAAAAAAAAGAAACCTCCGGGGTGCTTTAAGATACTGAGTCAGTCGGCTCGGAGCGGGGCGAGGACAGTGGGGTGCCGGGGCCCCCGCCTGCCAGTTTCCAGCCTCCGTTGTCTGTGATTAATCTGAAATTGACAAACACTGCAGGTCGGGGCCCAGAAGGCTGGTTACTCTGCGTGCACCAGCTCGCCGCAGGGACGTTTTTTCAGAGTCCCCGTGGTGCTTCTCACGGGCAGCCGGGGCGGGGCCCACGATAGGCAGCGTGAGGTCTGTCTTCACTGATGCTCCCTCCCGGTGGTCGGGCCGTCCTGGAGGTTACGCTGATTATGAGAATTCGGTGACTTAGCTCTCACAGCCCACGAAGGAGGACCGTCATCCTCATTTTTGGGTGAGGAAATTGAGGACCAGACAGATTCCTCGGTGCCTCGTGCAGGTCGGCGCGTTAGTGGTGGAGCCGGGATTTGAACGCAAGTCCAGGGTCTCCGGGACGGCTGGGTCTGAGCCCCACTCTTCCCAGCGGGTTGACGCAGAGTCGTCGCTGTGGCTCAGGGTGACCGCGGGCTCCGCGGCTGTGCTAGGTCAGGGCAGGTGGCCCCGGGGCTGTCTGGCAGGGGCAGGCTCGGACTCCGAGCCTCGAGGGTGAGAGCCAGTCACTAACGAGCGGGCGCCTTCTTCCTTTCTAGTGGAGCATGACAAAGAGCTCTTCCACCCGCGCTACCACCATCGGGAGTTCCGCTTCGACCTTTCCAAGATCCCGGAGGGGGAGGCGGTGACCGCGGCCGAGTTCCGGATCTACAAGGATTACATCCGCGAACGCTTCGATAATGAGACGTTCCGGATCAGCGTGTACCAGGTGCTGCAGGAGCACTCGGGCAGGTGGGTGCCGGGACCGGTCCCTGGGAGGCAGGGGGAGAAGGGCGTGGCGGCCGGAGGGCGGGGCCAGCTTGGGGCAGGGGGCGGTCGTGGCTGCTGCCGTCACGGGTCCCCAACTGCGTGCCAGGCCCCCCTACACGGAATATATTTTTTCCAGAAAGTTTATGCTGTATGTCGCTATTTCTTAAAACTAGCCCGTCAGCAAATCGAGTTAGGAATCGGAGACAGCCGGGTGAGCCACGGGTGGTCTGGGGCACCGAGGGGATGGGGGTAGAGAAGAGGAAGAAACATTTTTGGGGGGGTCTACCTGCTTCCTGTGCTTCACTGTGAACCCCAGCCCATGATGTCAGGCAATTAATGAAGGTGGACGTTTGTAATAAAACGTCAGGGGACAGAACCTCCAACCCAACAGTAACCAGGCAGAGAGCGCTCAGCCTTCTAAGAATCACAAAGTCAGGAACCCAAACCTTGTGTTGACTTAGTTTTGAGGTGTCTCGAGAGGTAAGAAGGCTGAGCGATGGGCTGGAGCATCGAACGAGAATATCACCCGTTCCGGAGGTGGAGGTGACCCGGGTGGTGACACCCAGTGGGCTGGCTCTCGGGGTGCCTCAGGCTGGCAGACTTTGATAGGTTATCATCGCCCGATGCCATTCCTTAGCGGTTAATGGAGGGACTGACGGGCCTGCTGACGGACAGCCCTAGCATTGCAGCAGGAATGGGGACTTGTCACCACTCGAGGGACCTAGGAACCATCGCCACCTCCTCAAGCGCCCCCATGTTAGGGGTCATCTTAAGTCCTAGGAAAACCAAACTTGTGCACAGTTGCTGCTGGTTTGCGTTTGTAACGGTGGCCCACCGACGTGGTGACTCACCTGGGGCACGGGGAGAATTAAGAGCCGAGAGCAACGGGTGTGCCACGGGCCTCCCACCGCCCAGAGAGAAGGGGGCCAAATCAGGACTTGAGCTGGGGGGAGGGGGTACAAAAGGCGTTTCTTTGGAAGATCTGTGCTTGGTCGGTGAGGCACGCTGACGTTACAAAGTTCAGAAGAGAGAAGAGCACCGATCGGGAGAACCGGAGCTCTCCGCCAGCTCCGAGCCCCGGGGGCCCTTCCTCCGGCGGCCTCCAGCCCGCGCCCTGAGCCGCCTCGAATCCGCAAACACGTGTGTGCGTGCGCGTCCTTACAAACAGCGTCTCATCGTATTCTGCCTCCTGCAGCTTGCTCTCATCGCTCCGCGGCCAGCCTGGGCGATCCCGGGTGGGTTCACACGGAACGTCCTTTTTCTTCCTGCCAGCACGTACGTCTCGTCCCGTGGGCTGTGCCGTGAGCGATTGGGCCGGTTTCCCGAACAATTTCACATGACGCGTTCTCTCCTGGTGTTAAAACTCGACACCCCAACTCAGCACGTGTGCGGCGGGGTCTCCCTTTTCTGTGTTTCAGGCGGACGGCGCGTTATTTCACGCTTGCGCGTGTCCCTCAGATACAGCCCTAGAAACACACGTGTGCGGTCCGCGGGTACACGTGCTGGCAACTGCTAGCTTTTGCTGAGCGGCCGTCCTTGGAGGTCGTGTCCGTTTGTGCCACAACGTGAGAGAGAAGGCCTGCTTCCCGTGGGCTCAGGACGCCGTCTCTCGTCGGACTGTTCGGTCTTTGCCCGTCTGATGAGCGACACTTGGTATCTCAATTTGCACGTTAGAGCCCCCACCTGGAGGCGGTGCCCCACACGCCGTCCCGCAGGGGACGGCACCGGAAAGGGACGTGGTGTGGTGCGGGGGCGCTGGCACCCGGTCCTGGCAGTCGCCTCCAAATCGTACTGTGGACACTCAGGTGCCGCGGTCACCCTGGCGGCCTGTGCCCCGGCCCGCAGACTCACAGGAAGAAGCATGGGGTGCATTCTGGGGGTGTGACACATGTTTGGTCTGTACCCTCACAGGTTCCCCTGGGACTCTTGAACAAAAACAGATGTTTGACTTTGCTCATGAAGGCTGAGTAGCCGGAGGCGAGGCAGGTACCCAGAGGCTATTGTCCGGGAGCGCTCCGTCGGCCCCCCTGGTGCGGAACCCCCGCATGAGCCCTGCTTGCTCGCTCCAGCCCTGGCGGGCCTCCGCACCTGCCTTAGAAACCTTGAGCAAGAGGCTTAACCTCCGGAATGTGCCTGCTCCGAGTGGGTCTGGCTGAGCACATCGGCGAGGGGTGGCTGCTGTCGCCTGTGCGTCTTTCTCCGGGTCCCCGTGCAGGGATGCGCTGGCCCTCCCTGGCCACCAGTGCCCGGGGTTCTGGCTGGGATGCTGCCACTTCTCGTGAGCAGGAACTTGCACCAGGACTGCCAGCCCGCACCCTCAGGGTGTGAGGGGTGTCGTCACCCGCCCGTCCCTGCACTGGGGGGGCAGTAGGGGACGCTGGAAGCTGAGACCGGCAAGCCCGGCCTAACGGGCATGGGAGCTCCTTTGTGGGCGTCCGAGGCCACTGCATTTGGACAGAGATGGGTGAGCCCAGCGAGTTGTTTCTCCCGCCACCTCGAGCACCCACGTCCCTGGTGCCGGCCTCAGAACAGACCGTGGGGACGAGCAAGCTCAGGTCACGAGGGCAGGGGACGCCATCTGAAAGGGCGGCTGAGGAGGAAGCTGGGTGTCTGGGGCGTCCGAACAAAGTTCCGCGAGGACAACACAACTGTGCTCTCCCCCGCGCCGGCGGCTGGACGTCGGAAGTCAAGGCAGGGCCGTGCTCCCTCTGAAAGCTTTGGGGGGACGGTGGGGGGTCCTTCTGCCGCTGCCAGCTTCCGGGGGTGGCCGTCCGCCGTCGGTGCCCTTGGCGTCCAGCTGCGTCCGTTCACTCTGCTCTGTTGCCACATGGCTCCGCGTCTTCACGTGACACTGCCTGTGTGTCTCTCTTTCATAAGGAAACCAGTCATCTCGAATTAGGGGCCCGCCGTCTCCGGTGTGACCTCATCTTCCGTGACAGAGGACCTGCAAAGACCCTCTTTCAAATAAGGTCGCTCTCACAGGTGCGGGGGGGCACCTGAGCATAGTTTGAGGAGGTACGGTCCACCCCGCAACGGGGCGGCGGAGCCGGGCAGTAAGCAAGGAAGCAAATACACAGGCCGAGGGGCCCGACAGCATGGTCGAGCGGTCAGGGACGGCCTTGCTGAGCTGGGGATGCCTGAGCTGAGGAGGGGGTGGCCACGGGGAGTGGGAGAGAGCAGGGAGAGTGTCTCGGGGGAACCGCAAGGGCCGTGGTCCTAAGCGGGGGACAAGCATGGGTCGTAGGGAGGACAGAGGGGCGTGGCGATGCCGGGGCAGGGGGAGCCTCCCCACCAGGCTGCCAGCCGCTGCTCCCCTCCGGGCTGCCTCAACCTGCTGGCACTGCGGGCACCTGTCCCGTCCCGGATTGAGGCTGCTGCCTCCTCGACCCTGACTTAGCTCCGTGCAGTGGCTCCAGAGGCCCGAAGGGAGGGGAGGAGGCCCGAGCCGCCGGGGTCGGACGAGGGAGGGGCAGGACGGCCATCTGCGGGTTTCTGGCCGGTGGCAAGGGTGGGCATGACAGGTTGCCCCCGACAGGTGGCTTGGCCACAGGCGATCTTCAGGCTCTGAGCCTTGCCTTGGGTCCCTGACTCTGGGGGCGCTTGGCTTGCTGGGAGACCAAGTCCCTGGTCCGCAGATGTTGGGGTGCGTGCTGCAGGCTGCGTGCCAGTGGAGGTAACCAGGCCCGTGCCCCTGCCCTCTGGGAGCTCACGTTCGAACAAAGGAGATGAATTACAGGGGCCAAGTACCAGGTGGGCGGGTAGTGGAGTGACGGGCGTGGGGGGGTGGGGTGGCACTGCTGTCTTTAGATTTCTAAATTTCCTTCCGGACCTGAGAGGAGGAGGCAAGACCTTCATTCTCTAGAAGTTAAACAGTTGAAAAAAATTTTTAATTACTTATATCTTTTTCTGGGTGGGTTGTTTTGTTTTTAAATACAGAAGCAAAATGGTTCTGTTGTGCCTGGGAGCCTCAGTTTCCACCTCTATACAATGGGGATAATAATTGCATCTACCTCCCAGGGGTGTGGTGAGGATGAAGTGGGTTAACATACTTATTCGGAGCATAGTAAGTGCTCAATAAAGGTTCACTGTTTTGAGTGTTGTCACTACTGCCACCACCACCACCTTCATCACCACCATCACCACCATTATCATCGTCACCCCCGCCATCACCACCACCATCCCCATCACCATCTTCTTCACCACCATCACCACCATCACAGGGACCGCAGAGACCCTCAGGGGAAAACGGGGAGCTCCAGGTTCTGGCCGCAGCACTGTCTTCCCTGCTCTCTGCTGAATCTCTTAACTCTGCAGTCTCCGATGGGGACCGAGGCCTGAGCTTGCAGGGAGGCGGGGCCCCCGTTGGCATCTCCCCAGCTCTGGGGGGGCGGGGTTGGGGACACGGTCCCGCCCCTGCCGCCCCGCCGTGTGGAGCTAGGACATCCGGCCTTCTGGCGAGCCTCTGCCTGCGCCCCGCCCCGGGAGAGCTCCGGGGCCCCGGGGATTAGCCGGCTTCGGGTTGGCCTCGGCGTCTCTCCCCTCGTGGCAGCCACTTTCCACCAAGTCCTCTTGATCTCTCGGAATCCAGATTAAATTCCGATAATGAGCTGCGCTGGCGGCCTTCATAGCCCTCTGGCCCTGCTTGCAGCGTGGCCCCAGACAGCTGGAGGGGCCGCCGGAGCCGCCCTTGGCGGCCGGGGGGACCGAGCGGGAGCCGAGGGGCAGGTCTAGGGATGGGGGCCTGGGCTCCAGTGGCCTTGCCGGGGGAGTTGAGGGACCAAGGGATCAGAGCCTACCCTCCTTTGCTGAACCCCAAGCCACAGGCTGGACGGCTGGGACCTGGCCCTCTGGAGCTGGACTGACCTCCTTCCCCTTTGGTGTTTACGTGGAGGTCGCACCAGTTACCCAGTTTCATTCACGAAAACTGGACTGGGCATTTTCCATCCTCACCCCTCCCCAGCCCTGCCCCCAGAGGCCCCAAGCTCGCCCCCTCCCCCCACCGCCGGTGCTGCCTCACCTGTGCGGGACACAGGTGCTCTGTGAGACACACCCTCGGGGGGCCCCAGGCCTGCCAGGGCGGCAGTACCGGCTCCGAGGATGTGGGTCACTGCCAAGGTCGAGGCGATGTTGGCAGCCAGATGAAAAATGTCCCTCAGTCAGTCTCAGGGACTCGGGTGTCAGGAGAGTGACCTCAGAGTGGTCTCCGGGGCCAGGGTTGGATGGGCCTGCGTCACTGAGGAAGGAGGAGTCCTTTGCGGTGGCAGGGCCAGGGGGGCCTGAGCTTCTGCATTTCTGACAAGCTCCCGGGGGATGTCTGGTGATTTCTATCCTTGGAAAGGGGGGCAAGCTGCCTGTGTGCCGGGCGCCGAGAGCGACTCACTGGGAGAGCACTGGCTATGGCCCCGGGGCGCAGCTGCCCGGACCCTTCGCCAGTCTCCCTCACGTTCAAGGTTAAGGACTCGGTATGAGACTCTGACTTTGACCTGGCTTTGATCTGAGCACGCCGGGGCAAGGGGACATGGTCACCCGCAGAGCACACCCCCACCTGGTGCCTTCCGGATGTGACCATGCTGGGCATTTTGGCTTCGTCGGGTCCCTTGGAACGGATCCTAGGAAAACTCATGATGCCCGTTCTTCAGGTGCAGAGGCTTCCTCAGAGAGAGGCAGTAACTCACCTGAGGTCACACAGTCGGGAAGTGGCAGAGTTGGGACTTGAACTTGGGTCTCTGAGATTCCAGGGTTCACATTCTCGGCCGTGGCAGCACCGTGGTGCTTCTCGCGTGGCTGATTTCCTCCTGTGATTGTGGTTCCCGAGCTCTGGGCCTCACCCTGGGCTGTGGACGTGAATCACCTGGGGGTGGGGGGGGGGGCTTTTACAGAAGCAGCAGAGTCTCGAGGGCAGAGGCCGGGAGCGTTTATGACTTCCAGGCTGTGGGCAGGTGGCGAAGGACTCCCTTCTCTCTCGCCCATGAGCCGTCTTCCATGCCTGAGAGATGGGCCGGGACCGACTCCCTCTAGTATGGCCTCCATGTTCCCTTTGGCCTGGTCTTTCAAAGACGGCCGTTTTTCTCCACAGGACTGAACCCAAGTGCTGTCCAGACCCTGATCGACAGTCTCAGCGGCACAGAAAGGGGCTGGCTGAGGATGGGGAGCACTTTGGGCTCTGGCTCCAGAGGCTGGAAGCTTCCGGAAGCTTCCGGAAGCTTCCGGAGCCTTTCTGCTGCTCTTCAAGGCCTACGTGCCTGGTTCCCCGTCTCCTGGCTTGCACCTCCTGCCACTACACCTCAGCCCCGGGGCGTGAGCTCTGGTTTTGAGCTACTTTTACAGAACTTGCTGATTCAGCTCCCCAGGAGAATTTTCGGAGGGCAGGGAAGGAGCAGCTGGCTGTCTGGGCACCACCGGATGTTCCGGAAGGCCAGGGGAGAGCATGCCCGGGGCAGTCTGGTCAAGGACACCTTGGCCCGTCTCCTTGCCGCCTTTCTCTAATCCCAGCTCAGAGCTGCTTCAGCAGGAACCAAGTCCCCCGATGCCTCTTGGTCCCCTTTGGCGTCCTCTCCCGTGTCCGGAGGGACCACTCTGGAA
Organism: Paguma larvata; assembly: GCA_030068075.1. Lineage (NCBI taxonomy): Eukaryota > Metazoa > Chordata > Mammalia > Carnivora > Viverridae > Paguma > Paguma larvata. Next base: position 43,901,868 of record CM057844.1, on the reverse strand, counting down.
AAACCCTGTGTTCATGGAAAACCCGCTGGGTGGAGACCGCCAGCGCTGTGTCCAGTCCAGTTAGCGCCACCGGCTTCCTGTCCTGCGGGCTGTGCCGGTGGGCCTCGGTGGTTTTTCTGACCTTTGAGCTTTTGCTTCCTTCCGGAATTCCCCGAGCCTGGCTTTGTGGGGAGAATATGGTTGGTGGGGACCCAACGGTGCCAGTTCCCATCGGTCACGTGCTCGCGGCACATCAGGCCCGTGCTCAGCAGAGTGCCTGCGTCCTCTCTCATTCTGCGCGATGGCCTTGAGAAGCCCGTGTTCTCCCATTTTGTGGATGCGGTCACCAGGGCACAGAGTGGCCCAGTGATCCTCCCGAGGTGGCACGCTAGAGGCGGAATTCGAAACCAGGGAATGAGTAAACTTCGGGGTGCTGGAGCCCCACCCCGAGCATCCTGATGGGACCGGTCTTCGGGGCACCTTGACCCTGGTGTTGACAGTGACTTGCCCCCCGCCCTTCCTGTCCCTTCGAGGACCCGAGGGACCTTGAGGAGTCGCTTCATCCATTTAATGGGGGTACAGATTCCCATCCCGCTCCCCTCCCAGGGGCTCGAGGGCTGTGGGAAGTGCGTGCAGCAGGGTGGCAGGTAGGGCTCCCTAGGTGACCGGGAGGGTCCCGCTGTCTTTCTGTGAGAGGACTCAAGTGATCCCAGCAAGGGGCCCTCGAGAGGCGCTTCCTAACCATCGCTCCAGGTGGGCTTAACCCTCGATCGCTGAGGTCAAGGTCGGCATACGTCCCCATGAAGTGGTCCCCTGCAGACCTGCCTGTGGGAAAAGGCTGCTGCCCGTTCACCTGCGTTGGTTTGGCTGGTACCTTCCACTCCGCCCGTCCCTTCTTCTTTTTTTAAGTTTATTTATTTTGAAAGAGAGAGGGTGGGGGGAGGGGTAGAAAGAGGGAGAGAGAGAGAGGGAACCCCAAGCGGGTTCCGCACTGCCGGCGCAGAGCCTGACGCGGGGCTCAAACTCCCAAACCTTGAGATCATGACCTGAGCCCTCCCCGTCTTGAGAACACCTCTCTGAACTCAGAGACGAGACGGCCACCTTCTCGAACGGTGAGGACGACGATGCTAATGACCGCCTCGAGTACTTGCTGTGCCGCAGTCTGTAGTCCTTCCCATCACGCCCCCGGAGGGAGGCACCACCACCTCGTCTCACAGGCAGGGAGGCTGAGGCACGGTACCGGCTTAGGGAGGAAGCGTCTTTCTTTAGGCCCACCTGGCTTTCTTCCTTGGCTGGCAGATAATGCGTTTTCCTTTTCCGACACGGCGATCTCAGGAGTCGGGAAATGGTGGGGAAATCTGATTTTCCGCACGAGGAAATGGAGGCCGAGAAGACCTGGCGAGCATCTTTCCCAACCCCGCGCAGCGAAGAGGGGAAGACTGGGGGCTTTGGAGACCCCGGATCCACCCCTGTTACACCACTCGGGAGCCGCGTGAACGTGGGTGGTCATGGGCCCTGGCTGAGCCTCACCGGAGGTCTGAGTGACCGCCACAGAGATGGTGATGGTTGCCGGACAGCAGGGGCGGGGGACAGGTGCCTCGAGAGGGCTTGATTTTGCCCACTGTCATGTTCTTTGTACCTGGAGCCTGGCCCGGAGCAGGCACTCCATAAAACCCAAGTGGGTGAATGCCCGAAGGGGCCTCGGCCTTCTCCCAGGGCGTGGGCTGCCCAAATCCTGGGACCGCGGCTGCCTCTCGCCTCGAGGCTTTCCCAGCACCTAAGCAGTGCCCAGCACGAAGACGCACGAGTGCCCGCCGGGGAGCCCCAGGCCAGCCTCACGCTCTCCGGCCGCCTCCGGCCTCGGACCGGTCCGTCCCAGCATGTTCCCTCTTCCAGAACTGAAACCTGAGAACGTCTCGTTTGCAGTCTCTCTTCGGCATCTGAGCCCAATTTCCAAAAAGTGAAAATTGCCCGTCATTATAATACTTTTCGATCTTCGGGAAGTCGCCCTGTGATGATTATAATTATATTATTTGGAGCTGTGTGCCAGCGGGTACCCAAGGGTGGATTGGTTCTCGTCTGCAGCTAGGGGAGAAGTCGGCGTGTGTGCCGCCGCCCCGGGGTTTCCTGCCGGGGCATGAATTTGGAGAGAATGGCTTTCGCGTTGGGGGCTGGCCGGATAACTTGATCCAGCGCTCTAGTTCCAAAAGCACTTCATGCTTGGACCTCTGCTCGCCTATAGGAGCCTGTTTTTCCAAATGTATTAACATCTGTGTTTCATATCAGGGCCTGTAATTGCTTTAGCCTTTTTGGCAGGAGACAAAGAGAATTAATACTTTTCAATTTGGTCGCGAGCGGTCATCTGTAGCTGGGAAGAAAAGGGCCCGCTCAAATATGAACCCGGTGAGCACGGGGAAGGCAGGCTTACCAGGAAGATCAGGTTTTAGAGGAGTCAGCCGCGCTGGTGGAAGTTCTCGGTGCTTTCAAGTTCATGGTGGAAGTAGGCATCCGGGCAAATGCTCAAGGTTCTTCCACACCCTGGTTCTTCCTCCCTTTGTCTTCTTGCCAGCCTGTCCGCACCATTTTCTTCTTTTCCCCTCACAATGCCCTTGGCTTGCCATTCTGCCGCTCCGAGAATGGCGGAGGGAAAGCGGACACCCGGCGGGCGCGCCCCCTCCTCCCCCTCCGGCGGCCGAGGCAGGCATTGCTAATGGATCGTCGCACGCCCTCCGGCCCGATCCCCAGCCCAGCCGCGCCAAGAGGCCGAGCGAGTAGGCGCGGAGCGAAGTCTGCCGGCCGCGGGTCCCAGGTCCGGTTTCCCGGAAGGTCACCCCGAGAGGAGGATTATGGTGAGATGTGAGCAATTAGGAAATGTTTCCAGCCCCGGAAGGAGCACGGAGCAGCGGGCGGGCAAAGGCGCCCTGAGAGGCTCAGTGGGGTCGGGGCCCCCTCCCCCTGCAGGGGCTTCTGCAGACAGAGCCGCAGAGCCCCGCGGTGTCAAGGCCTCCGCGGCCAGCAGTAGGGGTCGAGGCCGATTGTCGCGGGCTTGGCGAGCCTGACCTGCCGTGGACTCCCCGCGGATCGCGCGTGTGCGTGAGCCGAGAGGCCACCACCGAGTTTCAATGACCCGAAGTACGCGCAGACCTTGTCACGTGCCCCCTGAGGGCGGAACGGCCGCGACAGAGAAGCTCGAAGTGGAGCGGGGGGGAGGTCCGAATCCCGGCGCCTCCACCCGGGACGCTGGCGGGGGAGGGGAGCGCGGGGGAGGGGGAGGGAGAGCCCGCTGCAGCCCTGGCGCCGCGCGGGAGGATCCGCGAGGCCGGGGTGCCAGACGAGCCCCAGGGCGCGCTGGATGGTGGGGCCCAAACCCAGATGTCACCAGAACCACCTGGGAGCACGTTTAAAGAGGAAAACGGCTTACCATTTAGTTTTAAGTTTATTTGTTTATTGAGAGAGAGAGGGAGAGAGAATCCCAAGCAGGCTCCATGCTGTCAGCAGAGCCTTATGCGGGGCTCCATCCCATGACTGTGCGATCATGACCCGAGCCCCCCAGGCGCCCCCACAGATTCCCGTTTCTAACTGGAACGGGTCAGGCGTAGAGACTAGAAGTTTCTGGTTGTATTTTTTTATTTTATTTTATTTTCGAGCCGTTTTAGGTTTACTGCAAAACCGAAGGGTGGGGACAGAAGTTTCCTCTGTGCCCCCTGACCCCACACAGGTACAACCTCTCCCATCATCAACAGTCCCAGCCCGAGTGGGACGCTTGTTACAACGGATGAACCTATTTGGACACGTCCTAATCACCCCACCTCTGCAGTTTCCGCTAGGGGTTCACGCGTGGCGGTGTGCGTTCTGTGGGCTTGGGTCGACGTAGGATGACGCGTATCCACCAGAGTCGTGTCACACTGAAGATTTTCACGGCCCTAAAAATGCTCCGCGCACCACCTATTCCCCCCTCCCCTTCCCCAGTCTTCATTTTCATGGTCTTTGCAATTGTGCGTTTCCCAGAGCGTCCTGCAGTTGGAACCACGCAGGATGTACATGTTATTATGGAGTGCAAGCAGCTAGGACTGGCCGCGTGACTCGTGAGCCCTAACGCCCGGGGAAAAGGGTCTCAGGATGTCGAGACAGTAAGAGAGCATTAAGCCTCCCGCTGTGTGGGACCCCGAGTGACGGCACGGGCCCCATGCCCGGCGCTGGCCCCGCGGACTCTCTGGGGGCGGACATCTGTCCATTTTCAATATGCCTTTGGGCGCCTTGCGTCTGTACCTTGGAATTCCAACACTTAGTCCAGGGACACGCCTTCCACCGTCCAGCTCCGGCCTCTTTTCCGCGTGTCTTCTGTACACAGACACGCAGACCTGCAGATACACGCACAGACACACACTTAGATGGACGCGGACGCACAGTCACGCGCACACGCAGACGCGCGCCCTCTGGTGTGGCTAGGTTGACACCTGCATACCCCTTTTCTCTGGGGACGCCTCGTTTCCAGGCCCCTGCGTTTCTCACCCCATTTCCCTTTCCAGTCTTCTGTTCTAGTCTAATTCCCACCCCTCCAACCCCCCCAGCCAGCTTTTGAAAAAATACGATTTACTTTTTCTTATTAGATTTTTTAAAGAAGTTTTATTTATTTTTTTTAAAGTTTATGTAATTATTTTGAGAGAGAGAGAGAGAGAGAGTGGGGGGGGTGCAGAGAGAGAAGGAGAGAGAGAAGATCCCAAGCCGGAGCCGTGCTGTCAGCGCAGAGCCCGACGCGGGGCTCGATCCCATGAACCGCGTGATCATGACCTGAGCTGAAATCAAGAGCCGGATGCTTAATCTGCTGAGCCACCCAGCGCCCCTGGAAGTTGTAGATTTGTAGAAAAATGGCGCAGACAGTACGGAGAATTCCCGTAGTCACCGTACCCAGCTTCCGCCATTAGCATCTGACGTTAGTATGGTGCGTTTGTTATAAAACAATGAGCCTGTGTCGATGCATTATTAGCATTAACTAAGGTCAATAATTCATCCAGGTTCCCTTGGTTTTTCCCTAAAGTCTGTCTTCTGTCGCAGGCTCCCGTCCAGGACACCCACCCATGACTTTGCGTTGTGATGACCCCTGAGGCATCTCTTCCTATGAGTTTCTTAGACTTTGCTTGTTTCTGACGATCTTGCCCAGTAACGCGCTTTTGACAGTGTGTGTGTGTAACCCTCTCACACTGCTGCCCCGTCTGTCTCAACCCTACTACTTTATGGTCATTTTTAATCCGACTTTTTGTTTTTGTAAATTTTTTCTGTGTTTTATTTTTTTCATGTTTATTTCAGTAATCTCCACACCCGGCGTAGGGCTCAAACTCGTGGCCCCGATATGGAGAGCCACACGCTCCTCCCGAGCCAGCCAGCTGCCCCCACAACCCTACCTACCTTATTTTTTTTAATGTTTGTTTATTTTTGAGAGAGAGAGCACGAGCCCAAGTGGGGGAGGGGCAGAGAGAGGGGCAGGGACAGAGGACCCGAAGCGGACTCTGTGCTGAGAGCAGCGACCTGACGCGGGGCTTGAACTCATGAATGGTGGGATCATGACCTGAGCCGAAGTCAGGCGCTCAATGCGCTGAGTCACCCAGACACCCCAGCCCTACCTACTTTATTTATTTTATTAATGTTTACTTATTTTTGAGAAACAGAGAGAGAGAGACATAGCATGAGTGGAGGAGGGGCAGAGAGAGAGGGAGACACAGAATCAGAAGCAGGCTCCAGGCTCTGAGCTGTCAGCACCGAGCCCAGTGTGGGGCTTGAACCCATGAACCATGAGATCACGACCCAAGCTGAAGTTGGATGCTTAACCGACAGAACCACCCGGGCGCCCCAACCCTACCTATTTTAACACCCAGCTCAAACCCTCCATCACGGCGTGGTCTCACTGCCTTTTGAACTTGGACATCCGGGGGTCAAGATCCCAGGTCCTCAACCTGAGTGCCTTTGTAACCTCTGGGGCTTTCAGCTCCCATCCTTCCGGTGCCTGGCCCAGGGCAAATCGTTTTGCTTCTGGAGGGAAGACAAGGTGATGGGAGTCTTTTAAAGAACAGGATTTGTTTCTTTCTGACTCTTCATCAGGGCCTAATTAAGGAGTCTTTAAAAATGATACTTAGGCCCAAAAGCAGACTTCTTTTTCCCCTTCCATGTTGTGGGTTTAGGGATTTGCATGCAGCCTTTGGCTCAGGGATTGGGCCCGCAGGAGGGGGAGGGAGGTAGGGCAGGGTCGCTGGTGGGTCAGGCGGGGCCACGAGTCAGGACCAGGAGCCTCCGGAGAAACCTGTCATCCAGGGACAGGACATGGGGACTCTCCTCGGAGAGCCTTAGCCGACGGAGCCCTGCCTCGGATCCCTGTACAAACATCAGGGGGCCCGGGCGCGTCTCTGGACCCTGGATTCCTAGGAGAACCCGCGAGGCCCACAGACTTGTTCCTGGGCAGTAAGGGGGCTGCCACCTTCCCCTCCGTCACTACCTCCTCTCACGCCCGTGGGCGTCTTGGGTGGGGGTCCCTGCCCTGAGCCCCGGAAGCACTTTCTCCTGCAGCCCCCTGCGGTGGCCGCCTCGGGGGGTGACTCCCGCTATGTCGGTCTCGCCAGCTATGGCCGTGGACAGAGCCTCCGTCCCTCCTCGGCAGGGTGACCTCTCCTGCCCGAGGGTCTTCCCTGCCCCTGGGAATGCGTGCCGCCCACAGAGGAGCCCAGGCCCCCAGGAGCAGCCCCCCGATGCTGGTGGTCGGGGGCAGACGGCGGATGAGTACCCCAGCCTGCCGTCACCTCGGGGAGCACCGCGCTGCGTTGGCGCCGTGTCCCCGGAGGCCGGTTGCGTGCGAGCCCCAGACGCACACGACATCCTGTTTGGGCTCTTTTCCATCCCCGCCTCGCCTTCTGCCTCCCTCCAGGTGGTTCCTGGCGTCACCTCTCGGGCTACTTGCACGTAAGTCTTTGACTCAGGATCTGCTTCTTGTGTGTGTGTGGGGGGGTTCCTGAAATACGATGGAAGGTATGACGGGGTGTCCACGCGGCATAGCGTGAGCTCGTTACTAAGAGCGAGCTGTTTCCGCGGCCTTCCCTCCGCCTCCGGTCGGGGATCGGGGTCGGGACGGAGTCCGAGTCACCCCACCCCGCCTTGCATCCAGGCGCTCTGATCTGGCCTTGGGTTTTGAGGACCTTGACCTTGGTCACGTGTTACCTGCGTCTGTCCGCAGACCCTGCTGCCGGGTTCACTTCTCCGTGTCTGGCTTCTGATTCTCTTCGCTTTTCCGCCTCTGGGTTTGGAATCTTAAAACAGCCTGTGGTTCTTAAAAAAAAAAAAAAAAAAGGCAGGAAAGATGAGCCACCGGCCTGAAAACTCTGTTTGTGCTGGTTTGTTTATTCCCTGAGGGTGCGTGAACGGGGCAGAATTTACCTCATTCTATTTTGGTCTGGAGCTGGAGGAAGTGGGGCAACCGGGGAAAGTCTCTTGAGATGAGTCTCCCGTCCGTGGTGTCCCGCCCGCCCGCCCCCTCGATGCCAGGTGTGTGCGGCTGTCGGCAGCGGGGGTTTCCACCACTGCCCCCAAGCCCCGCGGGGCTCCCCGCAAGGCCTGGTGTCTAGGGGGGGGACCCTGTGTTTCGCCACAGACCTGTTCCCGGGCTCTGAAGTCACCAGCGTGGCTCCCCTCTCGTCGGTTGAGGTCTGGATGGCTCGTGCCTGGGTGAACGGAATGGCAGGGCCTCCGGTTTCCGGAAACTCTGGGGCCCAAACCCTGGAGCCTTGAGCAAAGGGGGACAAGAGTCAGGTCCAAAAGTAAATTTGCAGTTGGCTTTCTTCCCAGCTGCGGCTTCCTGTCCGTCTGTGTCCTCCTGGCTTCCCCTCTGGACACTTACAGATAAAGGAGCCGGTGCTGTCGGAGAGGAGGGTGCAGACACGGAGACGGTGAAGCCCAAACGGGCGGTCTCCCACTGGGGTCTGCTCGGGCAGTCCGGTAGCCCCGGACAGGCCTGGAGGGTGGGGTGTGCGGTGCCCGGGGCTGATCAGTGAGTGTGATCCCAGCGGGCACCGGGGTTGGGGGGGGGGGCGCAGTGGGCTGAGGTCCCTGGAACTGGGGGCGAATTCATTTCGGGTCATTTGAAAAAAACATGGACTTTTCCTCTTTTAAAAAAATTTTGTTTTGAAGTTTATTTATTCATTTCGAGAGAGACAGAGAGAGCAAGCAGGGAAGGGGCGAGAGAGAGAGAGAGAGAGAGAGAATCCCAGGCAGGCTCCGCACTGTCAGCACGGAGCCCAAAGGGAGGCTCGAACCCACGAAACGCAAGACCGTGACCTGAGCTGAAACCAAGAGTCAGTTGCAAAGCCGACTGAGCCCCCCAGGCACCCTGACTTTTCCTCTTTTAATAGCACAGGTAACAGAAAGTGGTCCCAGAAGACTCTCTGGGCTGGTAAGAGGACCCTGAAGTTACCAGCACCTTCACTCAACATAAATTGGACACCTACTGTGTGCCGCGCTGTGTGCTAGGTGCTGGGGCCACAGCCAGTGGCCGGCAAAGCAGGGCTGTTTCTTGTGGACTTAGGAGCTTGAGATCTGGTAGGGAAAACAGGGAAAACCCAAAGAACCGAGCAAACGAACTTAGACACCAGCCCGAGTGCTTAAAGGAGAGGCTCCGAGGGTGTCTAGTGACAACGTGCCCATCGGGGTGTCGGCGGGAGCTTCCTCGGGGGAACTGAGGGCTGAGCAGGTGCACTGGAGATCAAAAGATGATGGACGAGTTGCAGTGACGGCGTGTGCGGAGGCCTGTGGTAGGCCGGGGTCCGGTACACATGGCAGCCTGGAAGGGGGCTCAAGTGGCTGAGGCTGTGGGGGAAGGGCAGGGCAGGGGGGAGGAGGGGGTGTCGGGGAGGCAGGGAGAACACGTAACGGAATTTTGGCTTGTTATTCTAAGAGCTACAAAAGAGTTGAAGCAGGGCAGCTGTGTGCTCAGATTTGGGTCCTGAGGAAGCTGTCGCAGGTCGCTGGGGACGGGGCGGGGGCTGGGTAAGGACGGGTGGCAGCAGGATCCCCGCCCGGGCTTCCTCCGGGCGGTAGCCCTCTCTCCACCACCGGAAGTGTTGCTGGCTCCCCTGAGCCTCAGCCTCCGGCCTGTGGAAGGAGACAACAGCACCGACCCCTCAGGTAGGGTGGGCGTCCTGGAGCCAGGCCATTCTAAGAGCGTTGCACCTTGAGCCAGGGTCAGAACGTGGTAGTGAGCTCCGTGCTTTGGGGCTGGGGGAGCTTAAATCTGGGGGTTGGGGGGGGAGAAGATTCACATTGATGATGAGGTCGGCTCCAGCCGGGAGCCGGGAGCCTTGGATGCCGACTTAGCATCATGACCGTATCATTCTATTTAATCCAGTTTTAGGACAGTCCTCACAGTTAGCCCCACTTCGTAAATAGAATGACCTGAAGGACAGAAGTCAGCTTGCCCAGGGTCACTCCCCTGGGGTTGTGCTCTAACTCTCCTGGGACCCAGGGCCTTGTGTTTCAACGCCCACACCCCTGCCCGCCCAAAGTGTGGCCCACCCACCAGCCTGGGGGCTTCTTCAGAAAGTGGACCCTGCGCTCCACCGAGCCCTCCTGAGTGTTTTCTCCGGCTGGCTGCTGCATCCCTGGTAGGGGAGAGCCTTCTATTTTTAGCTGTCCTTCTTGTCCACCTCCTGCCCCCATGACCCCTGTGTACACATACGTTTGAGAGACTCTATCACACACCGAGGCTGGAGGAGATGTTTCTTTGCAGCAGGACTTCTCAGAGCCTTTAAAGAGCTAATGCACGATATGAAATCCCTTAAGGAGCGATGATCGGGTGGTGTGTTCCCCCCTCCTTTGTGAGCCTCTTGATTTTTGACCCTCTCGTTTTGCTCTCTTGGGTATTCTATTAACGGAGGCAGTTTCTGAGACCTTGGTAGATTCCAGATCCTTCCTCTTACATACGGGGAAACTGAGGCCCGGCCCTGGATGGCTGCTGACTACTTCCTGACTTTTGACAACATGGGCCTCCCGGACTGTGGACAGGAGTGTTGCTGACCCTCCTGCGAATGGCCAGGCGAGGGGCGGGGGAAGGGAAAAGGGAGAGAGACCGACGGACGGACGGACGGCCCCGCGGCGGGGACGCCGTGGGCAGGAGGCTCGTGCTCTGGCCGTGGGAGGAGGGTGTCCTGCATCTTGGTGTGTTTTTCCACCTTCCTCCCAGATGCCTTAATTTTAGCCTTCCTGGATGTGCGTTGGGTCTTCGAGAAAGTATGTTTAAAAAAAGCCTCTCTGACTTCATCTTCCTGTCCCAGGAACGCCAGGGACTGTTGGGGCGACTTGGTAGGAAGGCAGGGCATTCCCTGAAGCCCCAGGTGTGGTGCGGGGGCCCCGGGCGGGGTCCTCCCCAGCCCGGGGCTCTGGAGGGGCGCTCCTGGGCCCCACGCCCCACTTCCTCCCTGGGCCCTTTGATCTGCTGCCCGGGAGTCCCTGCGGTGCCGGCCTGAGGCCCAGGTGTGCGCAGGGCCGCCGCCCCGGGCTGACTCACCCTTTGCAGTGGCATGCCCTCCGTCCTGTCCCTGCGGTACTCGGCGTCAGCCTGGGGGGGCTCGGGGCTCCCCGGCGCGCCCTCCTGCTCTCTGCCCTCCGGGCCTCTCTCCAGGCCCGACAGCACTCACAGCACTCAGCGGCGAGCAGAGTTTGAAAGCGTCCAGCCCTCCAGTGTTCCAGAGAGCCGCAGGCAGGGGGAGGGGGGAGGGTCGGAGCAGGGGCGAGGGAGAGGAGGCTGCTGGTAACCCCTCATAGAGACTCCACCTGCTGCCGGAAACTTCCCGGCCTCCCAGTTCTCTTGGGACCAGAACCTCCCGGAGACCGGAGGCTCTCCTCACCCCTCCTCTGTTGCCTCGCACTCTCTGTTCCCTCGGCCGGAATGCCCTTCCCGCCCTCCCGGTCGCACCAGCCCTGCCCGGCCCTCTGACCCGCCTCAGGAGACACTGGAGTGCTCCTCCTTCCTCTCCTCCAGGCCAATGAATCGGGGTTCAGTCGCCGTCACCGTGTGAGGCGCGCGGGTTCTGGAGTCCGAGCCCTGTGTCTGGCCGCCGACGGGCGGGCGTCGGGGAGGGAAACTCTGCTCGTTCCCGTGGCCGCTGGACCACGAACTCAGTGGCTCCAAACCGCTCCCGCCCGATCTCGCTGGACCGGTGTGAAGCCGCCCCAGGGCCGCGCTCTTTCTGGAGCCTCCGAGGGAGAATCCGGTTTCCCGTCCTTTCCGGCTTCAGGGGCCGCCACTGGGCCTTGGCTCATGGGCGCCGGTGACTCTGCTTCTGTCCTCACACCTCCGTCCCGGGTTGGCGCCTCGCCGTCTTCGGCGCCTCCTGTGATGACCCAGGATCGGCTCCCAGCTCAGCATCTTCAACCCAGACGCGTCCCCGAGCCCCCTTGCTTGGACAGGTCACGGGCTCTGGGGACGACGGCGTGGACTTCCGGATCGGGGGGCGGGGGTCGCTTGGCACTGGGCCAGCCACGTGCTCCCGGGTCCTCTCTGTGCACTGACACCTGGGAGGGTTCCTGGCGGGGGGATGGGAGGGACGGCTTCGTGTCGCTTTCTGTCTGGGGCGTGCCGCTCACTGGCCGAAGGCACTTTTTTTTTTAATGTTTATTTATTTGAGAGAGAGAGAGAGAGAGAGAGTAGGGGAGGAGCAGAGAGAGAGAGGGAGACACAGAATCTGAAGCAGGCTCCAGGCTCCGAGCCGTCAGCACAGAGCCCGACGCGGGGCTCGAACCCACGAGCCGCAAGATCATGACCTGAGCCGAAGTCGGACATTTAACTGAACCGCCCAGGTGCCCCCGTTGGCCCCTCATCTAGAAAGCAGGGGTCATGCCTGTGTACCCCGTTGCAGGAGGAAGGATGAGGTGAGAGAGTGTCACTCAAGCTTGGTGGCACGGTAGCTGCCCCGGCCTCGGTGTTAGGGTGCTGAGGCCCCCCGCTGCCAGGCAGGACTCCCGGAGAGACCCCAGATGCCTCCGGATGTGGCCCTTCCAAACCCCAGCCACGCGTGCTCCCCGAAGGTGGTGGGCTCTCCCACTCCGGGGTCCCTCAGGGGGCAGTCAAGCTGGGTCTCAGGCCGTGATGACAGGAGTGGTTTCCATCACACCACCCCGCGCCGAGGCCCCGAACTGGCTACCCCCATGCGGCCACCAGTGGCCTGCGCACGAGGTGTGGGCTTCGGCCGTGCCGCGGGAAGAGATTGCCAAGGCCCCGGGCCGCCGGGCCGCACCGGCAGGAGGTCCCGTCCCCAGGGTGCTGCAGGGTAGAGGGAAGGGGGAGAGAAACTGGGTTCTGAGACCGGAGGGGCCCCTCCAGGGCCAACGCCGTGGGCCCTGGGGGTGCTGGCCGAGATCTGTGTCCCATGGCTCCCGCCCCTGTAGGGGGTGCCCCGGGCCAGAGGCATCCTCACTCCAGGCGGCCCGTTCTGCCAGGTCCAGGGGCTGTTTTCTGCAGGGGCTGCGTTTGTGTCGAGCTCGGGCTCTCTGAGGTCCTGGTCTGGGCGTGGTCCCCCCACGTCCACCGTGGGGTCCCTGCTGCTCTGGGAGGTGGGTCGTGGGGAGGCCCTGCAGATCACAGTCTGGAAAAGTCTCTAAGGAGCCAGAGGGCAAAAAAAAAAAAAAAAAAAAAAAAAAGAAAGACTTCCCTCCTTCCCACGTTGGAGTAAAAATACCCACTTTTCCAGCGTGGTGGAACTTTCCAGGCCAGGTGGGCTGTGAGGCGCCGGAGACCGGCCCTTGCCGTGGCGGGCGGCTCTCCGGCTTCGCTCTGGGGGTTAGATGTCAGCCGGTTGTCAGGGCCGCGCCCGGGAGAGGGGGAGCCCGAGGGCCCCCGGCCACACCCCGTTCCCAGGCCGGTGGTTAAAGATTAACCCCCGCTCCGTGCTGCAGAGCCGGGGTCACGGGCGGTTCAGGCCTCACAGAGAGCGGGGCTGCGGGGGCGCCCGGGGCTCGGGAGGGAGACGCCGACGTCCGGGGTCTCCCTGCCGCTGCCTTCGTTGCAGGCACCCCAGCCCGGCTGTGCCTCCGAGAGCCTAGAGGAGCAGGCGCGCTGTCCCCACCCGCCGCCGCCTCGCCGCGGTTCGCAACGCGCATCGGGCCGAGCGTGGAAATCTGTCGCCCCATGTGGATCCGGCTTCTTTCAGAAACGGGACGTGCCGGGGCCGCCCCGGGGGGCTCGGTCGGTGAAGCGTCCGTCTCCCGGTTTCGGCTCAGGGCGTGAGCTCTTGGGTCCTGGGTTCGAGCCCCCGCGCCAGGCTCTGGCGCTGGGAGCGTGGAGCCCGCTTGGGATTCTTTGCCCCTCTATCTCTGCCCCTCCCCCCCCCAAATAAAAACGGAAACCTAAAGGTGTTTAAAAGACACGGAACGTGCCGGCGGCATTGGGAGAGCGCTGATGGACATGTGAAGAGGGGCACAATTTGGGGAGACGTGTCGCTGAAAGGGGCCAGGCCTGCGGGTTTTCCGCACACAGGCGTCCGAGCCTCAGCGTGTTATTAATGGCTCTTTGCTCTGTATTTTAGGCGTCGTTGGTTCTATCTGTTTAAAAATATACAGCTTGGTGGACATTTAATTCACACGCTGGACAGCGCACCCCGTAAGGTGTACAGTTCGGTGGTTTCTAGTCTGTTCAGAGTCGTGCGGCCGTTACCACTGTCCACATTTTCATTAGCCCAAAAGGAGACTCCGTCCCCGTGAGCACCCGCCCTGCCCCTCCCCCGGCCCCTCCCAGCCACCCGCAACCGCGCGTCCTTCCGAGCTCTGTCCCCACAAGTGGACTCCTGCCACACTCGGTCTCGCGTTGCCCTCCTTTCCTCGGCGTGACGGTTTCAGGGTTCATCCACGTGCCAGCCAGGTCCCTAATTCCTTCTTCCCGCCGATAACTTCCCGTGGTGGGGATTCGCCGCCCCTTGGGTATCCACTGAGCAGCTGGTGGGTGGGTGAGTTGTTCCCGCTTTTCTGGGCCCTTACAAATAACGCTGCCGTGAGCCGTGGCGTGTACGAGCTGGCATGGGTCCGTCCTCGCCCTCTCGTGTTCCCACGAGCTGTGCAGGAGCCGCATCCTCGCCGGCACTTGTGGCGTCTGTGGTTTTGGCGTTAGCCATCCTGGCGGTGTGAGGGCTGCCTCACTGGGGTTCTGAGTCGCACCGCCCGGTGACAATGGTGTCCATCTTCCTTTCGTGTGCTCACGGGCAGTTTGTGTCTTTATACGTGTGTTCGTGTGTTCACCGTGGCCTTGTCTGTTCCATGGCGTCTGTTCCATGGTGTTCCATGGTGGACTGGCTTTCCCCACCTTGTCCTCTCCCATTTTCTTGACCGATTCGTAGAGGCAGGAATCGTCTGTTGATAATTTGGCAATGTTGTAAAGGTAATTTAAAGCCCTTGGGCAGTTGGGGGTGAGAAAGGTTTTTCATTCCTGTTTCAATTAATTCTTTTTTTTTTTTCCGAGAGAGAGAGAGAGAGGACGCACTTGCCCAAGTCGAGGAGATGGGCCAGGGGAGAGAGAGAGTCTCAGGCAGGCTCCATGCCCAGCACCGAGCCCGAGGAGGGGCTTGATCCCACAACCCTGGGGTTACGACCTGAGCTGAAACCAAGAGTCGGACATTCAACCGGCCGAGCTCCCCACCCCCCCACCCCTGCCAGTGCCCCCCCTGTTTCAAGTCTCAGTGGGTTTAGTTTGGCTCAAATTCTCAATTTCTTTCTTTTTTCCGCCATTTTTAGCCTTTTGTGTCTCTCTGGAAACGTAGGTGCACTGTTCTGTTTCCGAGGACCTGTTTGCTGGGTATCCCACTTCCCCCTTGTCCAGGAGCACCGGCCTGCGCGGTCCTTGGAAGCGGCTCCGTGGGACTTGCTCGCCCCATGAGGTTCCGCCAGGGTCCCTTAGCAGGTGGTTTGTGGCTCTTCTGTAACTCGGTGTGGCTGGTTTGTGGGTCTGTCTCTGTGAGGGACAGGCTCCCCACAACACGGCGGCTGAAGCAGCAGTCATCTGGTCGCCCAGGAGTCCAGGCAGGGCTCAGCGGGGCGGTTCTCGTGCTCTCCGCGGGCTCGGCTGTGCTTACCGAGGAAGCCGGGGGCTGGCTGGGCTTTCCTCTCTCTCTCTCTCTTCTCTAGACCCCCTTCCCCACGGCTTCTTCCCCCTTCCACGTGGCCTCTCTTTCCAGCGGGGCCGTCAGATTCCGTGGCCAGCTTCCCAGAGAACCAGCCCAGAACTGCTGAGTCCCCTTAGCCCCCAGCGTAGCCGGGCCTCACTTCCCCGGCGCCCCGCCGGTCACAGCGGGCGGCAGAGTCGGCCCAGACTTCAGACGCGGGGAACAGGCCCCACTGACTTCTGGGAGAGCCACGTGCGGGTTCGGAGGTGGGAGGAGTTGCCGGCGGCCCCGCTGGCGGAAAACCTCCCACCGCAAACGCCCTAGTAGCGCTGCCTGGTGACTCTGGAGTCGAGGTGAACATTCTTCGAATGGATACGTGGCCCCTTGACCCGTGGATCTCGGGAAGTCACGGGACATCCAGGGCCGAGATAGACGGAGCGGGGAATGTGCGCCAGCCCCTGCAGGGCCCGCGGGGCCACGGAGACGCCCGCGGAGCCTCGAGAGTGTGTTGCCGCGCCGGCCTTCCCTCAGGTCTCCCGGTTGCTCGAGAAGGTGGCCTTATCCCCATTTTACAGAGGAGGAAACCGAGGCCCGGGGGTCGGCTGGCCTGACCGGCCCTCCTCCCGTCCCAGACCCAAACCTCTGACCCGGCTGGTGTTTTCTCCGCTCCACGCGGCACCGCGAGAGCAACGTGCAGCACCCGGGGCCCGCCGCCTCCCGCACCCCCCGTCCTCCGGCGAGAAGGCGGTTTGAGGTGCGCCTGGGCGCCTGTGCTCAGGTTCTGGGGTCAGACTGCCCAGGCCGTGCCTGCTCCTGTCCCTTCCAGGGACACTCAGCCTGGGCAGTTGGCGTCCCCTCTCCGGAGCTCAGTGTTCTCCTCTGTAAAATGGGAACCCCGATCTTGCCGTGGGTGGCCCCAGAGAACGGACGTGAGGAAAGCACCGGGGCTGGGATGGGGGGGGCGCGGCGGGGGCGATGGCTTTCACCCTGAGCCTTTCCCGCCTCTGCCCGCCCCTGGGCTGGCTCCGGGAGGCCCGCGTGTGCAGGGTAGATGACACGCCACCAGGGGTCCCGCAGCCCCTCCTCGCTGTGGGGACCCCTGTGCTCTAATACGACGCTCGAGGTGCTAGCTGGGAATGGCCACTGTCCCGCTTTCCCTCCAGACCTGGCTGCAGAGCGATTTCTCCATGGGCCTCTTCGTGTGGGCCCACCGCGTGCCCGGCCCTGCGGCGCGGAAGCCAAGCCCGCACTAGCGTCCCGCCCTGCCTGCCTCGCCAAGGCTCTCCTGCCCCAGTGCCTTTG
This sequence comes from Paguma larvata, assembly GCA_030068075.1. NCBI lineage: Eukaryota > Metazoa > Chordata > Mammalia > Carnivora > Viverridae > Paguma > Paguma larvata. Next base: position 43,885,465 of record CM057844.1, on the reverse strand, counting down.
AACATGCCTCTGCCTCTTGCAAGCAGGCCTGGAACAAACTGCAGACTGTAGCTCGGGGGCGGGGAGTTGGTGCGTTCCGCTGACTCACAGATGAGTCAACGCTCCCCCTAGCATCTGGCGCGCGGTGTCGGGACCTGTAATAGGAATGTTTAGTATCGTTTGGCAAGGCGTTCACTGTTCGAAGACCTAATTCTGTTTCCCTCAGCGACTACCCATTGTTTTACTGTCCGTGAGGGCCTATCCAGCTCTCCGGTCACATTTTCCTGCAAATAACAACGTCCAGCCAAGTCCCCGCCCAGGCTTGCGACTTCTGTGCTGTGGGGTGGACGCCTCCCTGCCGGGCCCTGGGGGCCTGTCTGAGCGGGGGGGGGGGGGGGGGGGGGGGGGGCGGGGGGACTGTTCCGACTCGGAGCCGTGTTTCTTCTCTGACTGCTGTTCGCTGGGAGCAGCCGGCTGGTTCCCTGACCGTGTTGGCGGCGCCCCAGGGCCTGGGGGCCTTGAGGCGAAGACAGCAGGGGACTCTTGTTTGTCAGTTGGCGATCTGCGTGGAACGTCCCCCAGCCGGCTCCGAATCTGCCGGGACGGGGACCGGGGGAGGAAGCGCAAGTGACGAGGTCGGGAACGGCCGTCGCGTCATTTTTGTTCAGTTCAGACATGACAGTCAGAGTTAAGGTCTTCAAAAATCCTTCGTGGCTCTGAAAAGCTCTCCCAGGGGCGCCTGGGTGGCTCAGTCGGTGAAGCACCCAACTTCAGCTCCGGTCATGATCTCACAGTTCACAGGTTCCAGCCCCGCGTCGTGCTCTGTGCTGATGGCTCAGAGCCTGGAGCCTGCTTCCGATTCTGTGTCTCCCTCTCTCTGTGCCCCTCCCTCCTTGCACTCTGTCTCTCTCTCTTTCTCAAAAACAAATAAAGATGAAAAGTTCTTTAAATTGTTTCAAAAAAATAAAGAGCCATCCTTGCTTCCATAATCTCTCTGTGTCCGCGGGGGACTGAGATCCTCAGGGACTTCGGAGTTCCGGCTAGGACTGTGCTGCGGCGGCGCGTCCGCGGCCGGGAGACCAGCATCACCTCATTCGTACACATCGTGTGATGTAACTCAGCATTTTCTGAGTTGGGTCCCAGCCGCCGTTGAGTATGGCTTAAAAAGTGGGATTTTAGGGGACATGGACGGGGCCGACCCCTCTTTCTGGCTTCTGGTCCTGGCGGTGCTGTGTGTCACCGTGGAGCGCCCAGCCCTCCCGTGGCCGAGGGCTGGGCGCCAGCTTGACCGAGCCGACTAGGTTCCCTGCTCTCAGACTTAGGCGTGGAGCAGTGCACAGAGAGAAACAGAACTCAGGCTCCTGCCTTCGACGTCCCCGTGCGTGACAAGACAGATGTCCACCCTCACCCCTGCCTCGGCTGCTGCCGCTCCCACCCTCACCCCTGCCTTGGCTGCTGCCGCTCCTCCGTCCCCGTGTAGGCTTCCCTGGGTGACCTGTTCATCTCCCCACACGTGTCCAGTGGGTTCTGTGATAACAGCGAATTTGAAACGCTGGCTAAAGTTACCGATCTCCTTTCCGTGCGCCTTCTCACGAGTCTGGTGCACGTTAAGGTGATGGGTCAGTGTCTGCTGTGTTCTGGCACGCAGCTGATTAGAATTCGGCTGACCTCACAAACGTGGAGTGTCCGGGCACACAGGAGAGGGACTAGGATGGTAGATGCATCCCTCCTCTAAGGGGGCATCTCCTCTTCAGCGCCAGCCGGGGGATGAATGGCTTGCGTTACAGTGAGTTCCGTTTGCCAAAGGTTCGGAAATGACGAGAACCACGCCTGAGCAGAGGGAGTGTTCGTGTGTGGTCGCAGGCTCGGACTGGCAGGTGGTCTGGTAGGATTTCGATCCCGCCTGGACTATGTTTCAGCACACAGTGACCCCTGGGAACCCCAGGAAAGCAGCTGTGCCTTTCCGAGCCTCAGTTTTGAGATCTGCACAATGGCACAGGTAACATTATCCACCTCATAGAGTTGTCGTAAGGATTCAGTGCTGACAGGGTACCGGTCAGGCGTTTCAACGCAGAGCCTGGCACAGGGTAAGTGCTCAATTAAACAGTCACTACCCCTCAGGCCTTTATGCGAGAGCAGAAAAAATTCACCTTAATTCCCAGGAAAAGTAGATCACTCCAGGCATGATGGAGAATGCTGATGCCCTAGGGCAGGGGCTGGTTAGGGAATTGTTCACCATTGTACCCCGGTGTCTGGCACAGTGTGGGGGGGCTCAAAAAATTTAACTGGTTATTGAAGGACTCAAAATGTTGAAACTTTCAATTCTTATAAGTAAAAGTGCACAAAATGTTATGAGACCTTGTATACTACAATTCTACTAACCGTGAATATAAATATTCACCCACCGATCCACCCATCCATCCTTCCATCCATCCATCCACCCACCCACCCACCCACCCTTCCATCCATTCATCTATCCATCCATCCATCCACCCATCCATCCACCCATCCACCCACCCATCCATCCATCCATCCATCTATCCATCCATCCATCCACCATCCATCCATCCATCCATCCACCCATCCATCCACCCATCCAGCCTTCCACCACCCATCCACCGACCCATCCATCCATCCATCCATCCACCTACCCACCCTTCCATCCATTCATCTATCCATCCATCCATCCACCATCCATCCATCCATCCATCCACCCATCCATCCACCCATCCAACCTTCCACCACCCATCCACTGACCCATCCATCCATCCATCCATCCATCCATCCATCCATCCATCCATCTATTCTTCCATCCACCTATCCATCCACCCACCCCCATCCATCCACCCATCCATCCATCCATCCACTACATCAATTGTAGTTTTACCCATTTTGCTACTTACTGCAAATTGTGAGGAACAGAGGATTAAGGGTTGTCTCTATTAATAACGTCAGTCTAGGGGTCCACCTCCTAATACTTGGTGGGCTTATGAGGGAGTTGCGTGGCATGCAAATGAAGGGGGTGTGCACCGGGGCTGTTCCCTGCGCTCACACCCCAGCTCCTGGCTAAATGACCGGGGGCAAGTGATGGTTTCACCACCGTCGTGGAGATGATAATATCAGTGCACCTCAGGGGCGTGAGAATTGAATGAGATATTATGTGTAGAATATTCCAGGCCGTGTCTGGCACATGGCGAGTAATCCAACAAATGTGAGCGTCTACTCCCTGAGACTCCAAGCCACGCAGAGGCTGTAAATGCCTGCCTTCCTGCACGCTGACCCATCGGGGTCCCCCCCCCCAGCAAGGGTGAAGGGTGAGCTCGCCTCGGAGCAGCGCCCTGTCCCCCGTGTGCGTCCTCTGTGCCCCTTTCTGCACTCCCGTTTTCCTCGCAGCTACTAGGGGGGCTTCAGGCCTGGGTCTTGCTCTGATGCACCCACTCCTGGGGGCCGGGTGGACCTCCTCCCGCCCCCCCCCCCCCCCCCACCGCTCCACACGGTCCTCGTCTCCAGCAGCGACCGGCTGGTGACGGGGCCGACGGAGCCCTGCCCTGCCATGACGCGTGTCTCCTCCTCTCTTGCAGGGAGTCCGACCTCTTCCTGCTGGACAGCCGCACGCTCTGGGCCTCGGAGGAGGGCTGGCTGGCGTTCGACATCACAGCCACCAGCAACCACTGGGTGGTCAACCCGCGGCACAATCTGGGCCTGCAGCTCTGCGTGGAGACCTTGGACGGTAGGTGTCCCGGCCCCCCGCTCTCCGGTTCCGACGCAGCCTGTGCTCCCGGACTCGCTCACGCTCGTTCCCCTCCGAAGAGGGCTCGCCCCCCCCCCGCCCCCACCCCCAGCCCCTCCAAGTATGCTCGCTGTCCCGCCTTTGATCCCAAGCAGGAGAGGATGACGCAGCTGGCCACAGCCGGTTTGGGTGAGGCCTCGTGCAGAGCGAGGTCCCCACACCAGCGGGGCTGATGGGAAACGGGACCCCGGCCCGTTCCAGGCCTGTTAGAGCCGCATCTTACCTGGGGCCCCCGATGGTGCCTGAACACAGAACCATGTGAGCCATGCTGACTCGGGCCCCCCACCCCGGGGACCTGGGGCCTCCCGGGTGTCCTGTGCACAGCAGGCTGTTTAACCGTAGCCCCGCCTTCTACCCTCTAGATGCCCATCGCATCTCCCCAGAGGGTCTTTGGCTGTTACCGGGCGTTCCCCGCGGAGCCAGAGTGCCCGCGGTTAAGGGCCGCAGCCCTGGCGCTGGGCACAGAGCCCCTTCCAGGAGCCCCCAAATGCGGTTCTGAGCCCCCACTGCTTGGAGACCCCGCTGTTGGCTGCGCGCCCCCCACCCCGTGCCTTCCGCTCTCCGCCTTGGAGCCACCTCTTTGACGAGGGCGGACAGAAGGCGAGCGGGAGCCGGGGTGGGGTTAGCTGTGCCCATTCCTTCCCCCAAAACGTGTTTCTTACTTAGTGGGGGGACGGCTCCGAGGTAGGTAGCTTCTTCCTTACGCCGGCTTTAAGGGGGGAAAACAAAACCCAAACGAAAAACACATTTATTTTAGAATAGACCCTCCTCGCCGGCGGCCCCAAGTCCCGGTGCAGACGGCGCAGCGGTGCGCAGGTTCCCCGTGACATCCTGCTGCGGCTGAGTCCCCTCCGGGGCCGCCGCCGCCGCCAGGGTGCTGGGCGTCTCCTCGGCAACGCCCCTGGGGACTCGAACAGTTGCACGCAGGTTCTTCGTTCCTTTTTTTCCTGGTCCCGCAGGTAGTGACACGGTGGGCACGGCGTTGTCCCCCGTGCCGTTTTGCACCCGGCCGCCTCTTCGGCCGTTGAAGAGCGTCCCTGTTGGCTTAAAGGCTTTTCTGGGTTCGTGTGCGCGTGGCGCGTCTGTAGCCCTCCCGCTCGCCCGCCGTGCGACTTCGGACGACCTCCCTGACCTTTCTGCGCCTCCTCGTCGCCAACACTCAGGCTCTGGGGCTGTTCTGAGAGTCAGTGAGTTAGTACGGAAGGAGGTTCAAACTTGTGCCCGAAATGGGGCGCCGGGGGGGCTCAGAGCGTCCGACTCTGGGTCTCGGGTCGGGTCATTGTCTCGTTGGTGAGATTGAGCCTCGAGTCGGTCTCCGCGCTGACGGTGATGAGCCTGCCTGGGACTCTCTCACCCTCTCTCCCTCAAAAATAAATTTAAGGGGCGCCTGGGTGGCTCAGTCGGTTAGGCATCCGACTTCAGCTTAGGTCATGATCTCACGGTCTGTGAGTTCGAGCCCCGCGTCAGGCTCTGTGCTGATGGCTCAGAGCCTGGAGCCAGCTTCGGATTTTGTGTCCCCCCTCTCTCTGCCTTTCCTTTGCTCACATTCTGTCTCTATGTCTCTCAAAAAATAAAATAAAAACGCTAAAAAAAAAATTAAAAAAAAAAATAAATTTAAAAAAACATTTAAAAAATTAGAATAGGGGCACCTGGGGGGCTCAGTCGGTTAAGCTTCTGACTTCGCTCAGGTCATGATCTCCCAGTTTGTGAGGTTGAGCCCCACGTCGGGCTCTGTGCTGACAGCTCAGAGCCCGGAGCCTGCTTCGGATTCTGTGTCTCCCTCTCTCTCTGCCCCTCCCCTGCTCGTGCTCTGTCTCTGTGTCTCAAAAAATTAAAAAAGGTTTAAAATAAATAAATAAATACAACAGTGCCCTAATGTGCATAGGAACCCCCTGGGCGTCTTGTTAAAATGCAGATTCTGACTCAACAGGTCTGGGGGGGGGTCTGCATTTCCAGCCCCCCCCCACACCCCCGCCCAGGCAGTGCAGAGACTGCTGGTCCCCGGGCTGCGCTTTGAGGCGCTACGGCCGAGTGCGGACCTGGCGTTTTTTTTTTAATTTTTTTTTTTAACGTTTATTTATTTTTGAGAGACAGAGAGACAGAGCGTGAGCAGGGGAAGGGCAGAGAGAGAGGGAGACACAGAATCGGAAGCAGGCTCCAGGCTCTGAGCCGGCAGCACAGAGCCCGACGCGGGGCTCGAACTCACAGACCGCGAGATCATGACCTGAGCCGAAGTCGGCCGCTTAACCAACTGAGCCACCCAGGCACCCCCTGGCGCTTTTGTTATGGATGGCGTCGGTGCCGTTATTGTTACCGCTGCTGCTGCTGCCACGTGGACTTATCCCATGTCTCCGGGAACAACACGCGGGCGTTTTCTGGTCCTTTGCTCTTACAGACAGGGCCGCCGTGGAAAAACCTACACCTCGTTGGGTGCTTGAGTGAGCGTAGCTCGGGGATGAGTCCCCGAAGGGGCCGCTGTCTGGAGCTGGATAGATACTGTCTGTTTGCCCTCCTTGGGGCTCATCCCAGTCACACCCCCCCTCCCCCACTCCCGGCAACGCACCTGCTCCCGCGTCTTGGACGCTGCGCCTTTCCAAACGGCTTCGGGCATCGCCAGCGGGACCTTGGAGGTTCGCCTGGCTTTTCCGTCTCGTGTTTGCGGCGGAGCCCTGTCTCCCGTGCGGTGCCGGCAGCTTCCTCCCTGCGTGCCCGCCGCTCCTACCCTCTGCCCGCCGCTCCGATGGGGCGTTGGGCCTCTTCTTCTCTATATTCCGCGGCCAGCCGGCCCTTTGTGCTTGAGGCTGCAAATATTTTGCCTGTTTTTCGTTTTTCTTTTTACCGTGGTTGACGCCAGGTTTCACACCCAATGGGTTTACAGACGATGTGCCGGAATCGTAAAACCTGTTCGTTTAGGGCTTTGCCCCTTTCCTGTCGCGTCAGAGGCCACTGCTTTGGTCCGGGGCTGCCTTCCCCACCTGAGATCTGCCCCAGACCGGGTACCGCGTGGGAGGGGCCGCAGAGTTCAGGACCACGCTCGCCGTTTCCGGGCTGCTCTCCTTTCTGCCGATGGAGCCCTCCCCCTCCCTCCCCCTCCCTCCCCCTCCCTCCCCCTCCCCCCCTCCCCCCCTCCTTTCCCTTTCCGTGACACTTAAGGAGGCGGGGGTCCTAGAAGTGCTGACGGTTTCCCTTGCCACATACCGAGTCGACAAACTACATGCCGATGGGCCGAGTGTAGCCTGCAGCCTGTTTCTCTGTGGCCTGTGAGCTAAGAAAGGCCCTCGTGTTTTTAAATGGGCGAGAAATATCAAAAGGGAAAGACTATTTCATGGCACGTGAAGCTGTGAAACTCACAGTTTGGTGTTCATAAAGTTTTATTAGCACACAGCCACTCTCACGGGTTTGCACATTGTCTCGGCCTGGGTTTGTGCTATCACGACGGAGCTGAGTGTCGTGACAAGAGTCTCAGGTCCACAAGGCTGAAAATATGTATTATTTTCAGATGATTATTTAGAGACCAAACGCGCAATCCCCGTTGTATGCCAGAACTTCGCAGACTGTGTTCTGGGAGGTGTCGATGGATGTCCCAGGGTAAAGGAAAGCATTTACGATCAGGGACGTGTGAGAAATGCTCGGTTGGAGAAACTACGCAGGTTTCGCTGCAGGACTTATCAGAACCTTTATGTCGTGAACGTCCATTGGGGATTTCCCGATGGGGAGTATAATGCAGAGGAATTCCAAGCATATTTGGCAATAGAGTCATTCGAGTCTTCTTTTTACCTCCAGGCTTTTGAGAAGCATACTGGAGGTGAGGTTAAAAAGTGAGGCTAAGGTAACCCGATTCCTTTCCCTGGACTTGGGGATACGGGCTAGACCTTCCAACTCGACCTTGAGGGGTCCTGGGCTTCTCTGCCCTGTCTGCCCTGCTGGCTCGAGGTGGCCCAAGTTTGGTTTTTCTTGTAAGTGACAACCCACCCCCTTCCCTTTAGCGTTTGCCATCATCTTTCTCCCCCAAAGTCTGGGGCCTGGTACCCTTGTTTCCTCCAGCTTCTGCTTCCCCCTGGCATGAGGGGGAGGCTTAGCATTCACTGAGACAGCCCAGCCTGGTGGTTAAAGCTTGGGTCAGGAGGCCAGACTCCCCAGGTTCAAATCTCACCCCTACCGTTTGTAGCCATGTGACCCAGGGCGAGTCACTTAACGCCCCTCATCTGGAAAGCGGGGTTAATAACAGTTTCCACCCTCCAGGGTGGTGCCGAAGGACCGGACGGGCTCATGCAAGCGAGGTGCTTGGTTGCTCCACAGAGGCGGCAGCTGAGCACAGAGCGCTGTGTGCCATGGTCCCTGGAAGTCCCACCAGGGGGCCGCAAGGCAGATGCTGCCGCTGAGATCCCTCGTACAGGGGAGGTGCCCCCCCCCCGGGGGGAACTTGGCTGATCCGCCCAGGCCCTGTGCCCACCAAGGTGGCAAGTTTGGCCTGGTCACCTGGGTCAGGGCAGGACCACCCATTCAGACCGTCAGAGAGGAGCAGAGTATACCACGGCCAGTGGGGGTATGAAATTTGGGGTCTTTTCAGGGGGGAGATAAGAAGCAGGTGAGGGGCCCCTGGGGGGCTCAGTCGGTTGAGCATCTGACTTTGGCTCAGGTCATGATCTCACAGTTCGTGGGTTCGGGCCCCGCGTTGGGCTCTGTGCTGACAGCTCGGAGCCTGGATCCTGCTTCAGTTTCTATGTCTCCCTCTGTCTCTGCTCCTTGCCCTGCTTGTGCTCCGTCTCTCTCTCTCAAAAAAAAAAAAAAAAAAACCAGGTGAGCCCATGTTTCTGAAGCCACGGACTTCCGGCTATGCGGTTGTCCATCAGAACCGCCCCTCCTGGGGTACGTAGAGAATACTGATTCCCAGGCCCCGCCCCAGAGCACTGGGGCCTGGCCCAATGCTGACACGCCGGCAAAGTCGTGCCCTGTGTTTATAAGACGGTGCCCGAGCGGACACCCCATCAGGTTCTGGGTCTAACCCGCACAGGTGAGATGCCGGCCGAGCCCACGGGGGCGGTGGGGGGGGGGATCCGTGCATCCTGGGCTCCGTTTGCTGGCACCCCACTGCCGTGTCGCCTAGCCCCGACGGCTCCTGCTACCATCAGCATAAACTCCATGAGCGTCGCCGCCTGCCTCCCTCGGCACCTGGGCAGCCGAGCTCCGGGGGGGTCGGGGACACCCATGTCCCTCCCTCTGGGAGGGGTGGGGAGGGGGCACCGGCTCAGGGTCAGCATCTAATCCTCGTCCAGACCCTCGCAGCAGCTGGGGGCCACCAGGCGGCTGCCGGGATGGGGAGCCCGTGCCGTCGGGGGCCTCAGTTTCCACACCCGTACGATGGGCATGTCGACGCTGGTATCACCGGTGAACTTGCCTCTGTCCTAGGGAGGCACGGACACCACAGATCTGAGAAGCCTGCCGCCTAGTGTGAGCCGAGCCTCCTGCTCACCGGGTCTGGGTTCCTCCTGAGACCACCCAGGGAGCGTGCGTCTGTTCCTGCTCCCCGCAGCTGCGCCTTCCTGCCGGCGCCCCCGGGGAGCGGCGCAGCTGGGGCCTGTGGGGGGGGGAGCCCATAACCGCCCCGGGCACCTGCGGCTCATCAGGAGCCGACTGGGGAGCCGTGTCTCATCGGAGGAGGATAGGCCGTGTGGGAAGCAGGGCTGGCGTCTCCTGGTCTTTCCCTTTGTACCGAAGGCGGGGGAGCGGCGGCCGCCCCCGAGCCACCCAGGCTGTGCACCCTGCGCCCGGGGCAGGCGGGAGAGGAGACAAGGGACCCCCAGCGGAGGGGTTCTGACACGTCCTGGCCGACCCCGAGCTGAGGGCCGGCCCGCCGACAAGGGGGCCGTCCCCACCCGCACAGTGGCGGTTGCGAGGAAGAAATGAATGAGTTACAGTAAAATGCTCAGTCCTGGCTCCGGCAGCCCGTCCGCGCTCATGCGTGCTGGAGATCATGTCATCGTCGCCGTCGGAGCGCTGAGTTCTCGCAGCCACCGCCCGGGCAGTTGTTGGCCTCGCGTGTCAGCAGATGAGGAAACCGAGGCCGGGAAGGTGGAGTCACTGGGCCGAAGTCGCCCAGCTCCCTGGGTGGACCGGGGTGCCCTTGCGACCTCACTCTTTGCTGGACCGTGTCGGCAGGGACCAGGCCGGGGTGTGTGTGGGGATGTTGTGTGGTTCAGGGAGCCCCTGCCGGGTGCGCAGCTGGGCCGTCCGGACAGACAGCCCGGGTCCCTACAGCCTCTGGTCCCCACCTGGGAACGAAGGGGTTCGAGAAAGAACGCAGGGGACCACGGGCTGCCTTGGACTTCCGTGGACTCCTTCCTTCCGTTAAAAAAACAAAACACTAACGATTATGTTTGATGACCACGTTGGTATAAAGATGAATATAATCCGGGCTGGATTAAAAATTAAAACCTTTTCTGCAACCCAAAAAAGTTTATGTTTTGTCTCCTGATTTTAAGAGACGTTAAAACGTTTTCATGGCCCCGGGAAGTACTGTGGGCCTGGGCACGGTGCCTGGGGATGGCGCGACCCCGGGCCCTGCCTCCCGGGCCGGAGAGCGCCCGCACCCTCCCTGCCCCGCACCTGCTTGTCAGAACCAGCTTCCCGCCACCCGGAGCCTCTCCCCCTGCACCGGAAATGCATTTCTTCAGTCAACAAACATTTGACCTGCCAGGGACTTGGCATGGGTGCCAGGGCTGCGGCCTGAAGGGTTCTGCTCACGTCACCCACGTTCTCGCAGGAAGGGGGACGGTGAAAAGGGGAGGACGACGAGGCTGCGAAGCTCGGAGGTTCCCAGGAGGGCTTCTGGCTGCCGCGGATCACAGCCGCGGAAACACCTGCTCCTTTGTTCCCAAGACGAGGACTTTGGCGTCTTGTCCTTTTCGTAGGGTCCTCCTCCCGTCCCTCGGAGGCTCAGGAGGGCAGCGCCGAAAAGCCCCGCCCCTCCCATCCGAGATGACAATACGGTGGCCCCGTCCGCCCGTCTCACACGTCCTGGTGTCGGGCCTGCAGCTCCCAGACCAGCGGGGCCCCGCGACGCCCACCTCCCGAGGTCACACACGTGCGTGCTCCGGGTGTCTGTGCGCAGAGGGAACGCCGGGCTCCTCTGCGCGGGCGTGACAGCACGCGCCCGTCCCCCGATCTCCCAGGTGGGAGCCAGTGGGACTGCGAGGCATCGAAGGGACGCGGGGCGTGTGCCGTCCCAAGCGCGCTGGCCGGCTGGGCCGGGCCCGGGGCCGCCGGCGAGACGGAGCCCCGCGCAGCCCCGGTTGGCGACGATCCGTCCCCGGCGCGGCCGGCTCCCGGGGGCCTGCGCCCTGCGGTTGCTTCACATCCTGTTGGTCCGGAAGCCGAGCGGGCGAGGAGAGAGGCCTTGGCGACCCAGCGGCCGGGCCGGGTCCTCCCAGGGCCGGGGGGGCGGGGGGGCAGCGGGGGCCGGGACAGCCTCGGGTACCGGGGGCCAGGCGGGTGTCACAGGCGTTAGCTACGTTCTCCCTCGCCGCTCGGGCCCTGGGCCGTCGAGACGAGTGGCCGGGACGGGCGCGTCGGGCACAGTCAGCAGAGAGCCTTCTCACGGCGAGGCCTCCGCGGGGCAGCCGGGGGCGCCGGGCCCGGGAGGCCAAGAGACCGAGAGAAACCCGAGGCGCCGCCTTCTCCGCGATGGGGCTGTGGTTCCCCCTCTCCCGGGAGGCCCCGGCCGTGTGCCACGCCTGTTCCAGGAGCTTCGTCGGGGCTGAGCGAGCCGTCCAGGACCTGCCGGCGGCGGCGGCCTCACGCCCCGGCCTTGTCCCCGTCCTCCACTTCCCAGAGTCCTGCACACACCGCCACCCGCCCACCCGGCCCACCTCCTGGAAGCCCGTCTCCCCCCCCCCCCCCCGCCTCGGCGAATCCTTCCCTACCGTTCGAGGCTCCGTAGGCCGCCCCCAGCCATGACCGGGCAATCTTTCCTTCCTCGTTTCCATCCCCCCGGACGCGGAGACGGTCTGATGGTTAAGTTCCCAGCTTTGAGCCGGCTTCCCCGCCCGTAGACGTGGGGTCGGGGGCCCCCCGGAGGAGCGGGCACGGCGGGCACGGCGCGGGCGGCTCAGGGCAGGTGCGCGGGAGCGATTGTTCCTCGTCTGTGTTGCGAGCCAGCAGCGCGTAGAACCGACTCTGTCGGGAACACAGCTGGCGGCGGGTGACAGACGTGGAAATGTCCTGCCTTGGGACAGGTGTGGCCTCCTTACTCGTCTGGGAGCGTGCGGAGGGCCGGTTAGGGCAGCGGTCAGCGCACTTTGCCAAGAAGGACCTGCGGAGTCCCTGCGAAGTACCGGCCGGGAACCGTTTTCGGCCCCGTGGGTCAGAGGTCTCTGTGGCGGCTCCTCCGCTGTGCCGTCAGAGCCCACGCAGACGGCAGGGGGGAGGCGAGTGGAGGAAGGGCAGGTCCAGGAACTCGAGTTTCTCCATCTTGGCACTATTTCTTTAAAAATTTTTTTAATGTTTATGTATTTTTTCTTAAAGTATTTTTTTTTTAATGTTTGTATATTTTTGAGAGAGAGAGAGAGAGTCAGAGTGCGACCGGGGAGGGGCAGAGAGGGAGGGAGACACAGAATCCGAAGCAGGCTCTGAGCTGTCAGCACAGAGCCCCACGCGGGGCTCGAACCCACAGACCGTGAGATCGTGATCCGAGCCGAAGTCGGATGCGTAACCAACTGAGCCACCCAGGCGCCCCCTGACCCCTGTTCTTCAGACACGCTGTGTGTGTTCCTGCCCCCTGGACCCGGCATTTCCTGTTCCCTCTGCTGGGAGCATTCCTCCCCCAGCCCCCCTGTGGCTACGAAACCTTCCCTGACCAGTCCCCCTTGTCCCTGCCCTCGACCCTGTTCTGGATTGTCACCGCCGGCCCTGAGCTTGTCTGCCTCCCTGGCCGCCCCCAGGGGGCTGTTCTGGCTCAGCGGCCCCCAGCCCCGGGCCCGGCACGCAGTGGGCGTTCCATCGACAGTTGCCGAAGGAGCCGACGGGTCAGGAACAGGTGGCTGTTCGAGCTGGAACCCATAAGGTAAACGTCACGGGCAGGAGACGATGCGGTAGAGGCGTTTCCAGATGTGAGGCTCCCCTGTGGCCACGAGGGATGAGGTCACCGTGTCTCGCTGACGTGGAAAGACGCCCACGGGTATTGCGTGAAAACCGGGTTTGTATGAACCGGCAGTAGCGGTGGGATCCAGTCGTGAGGAATCGCGTGCACCTGTTTCTGTCGGCACACACGCATGCAGTCCTAGACTAGACGGTCGCGGGGCTTCGTTCGTCTCGCTGGTTGGGGCCAGAAGCAAGCTTCAGGACCGGTTTGATCCAGGAGCTCAGGGATCCGACCAGCGCTTCTGCGGCCGGCTCTCTGCTCTTCCCTCCACCAGGTCAGCCCCATTCGAAAAGGCAGTCCGCTTGTGGCCTCTCACTGGTGGCCGTTTCTGGGGCTCCACTCATTCCTCCTCCCCCAGTCTCGTCCAGGGACTTTCTGGGAAAGAAACTTCCGGGGTACCTGTCTTCCACGAGTTGGCCTGAGTTGGGTCACCTGCCCGTCGCTGAGCTGGAGGGTTAGTTGTGGTCTCTTCGGGCCTCCTCAAAGGCACGGCTGCAGAGATGAAAATCGGGCTGGGAACCCGGGAGAGGAGACGTGGGTTCACCCCCATTTTACAGATGGGGAAACGGAGGCCCCAGCATGCCACTCGGCCTCTCTCGGCCCACACGGGGTGGTCAGTGGCAGCTGTGGGTTTAACCCCCCCTCACGAAGACCCTCTCCCCCCCCCTCCCCACCGTCTGCCCATTTCTCAGCTGAGGCTGTGCGTCCCTGGCGCTGGTGTGCGGGCCGTGCGAGAGCGAGCGCGACTCCCTCCCTCGGCGTGCACAGCCTGCTCACGGCGCTTGGATTTACTGTTTCTGGCCCAGCACCCGGTTTGCTGGCGAGGCGTTTTTATTTTGCCCTAAAAGCCTTCCAGGTGGGGGCGGGGGCAAGATACAGTTCCTAGGGGCTCGGCTTTAATGGTCTCTTTTATAGAACCGCTCGCATTATAAATGCATGAACTCAAGGAAACCCTGCCGAAGAATGCAGGGAAGCCGAGCGTTTAAACGGGTGAAGGTAAAATGGCGGGGGTGGGGGGTGGTGTTTGCTCTCTTAAACACTCGTTGTTAAAAATCCAAAGTGAACCCCCGGGTGCTGATCGGGGCCCCGGGAGGCTGGGTTTCCTGACTTCGACCCGTCTGGGGGGCTCCAGGAGAAGTTGGTTCCAGATGTGGTCGGGCCCGCGGCCCCGAGAAGCACCGCTTTCGCTCGCCCCGCTCCTCCCGCCTGACTCGGGGTCACGCGTCTCTGTCGTGGGCTCGGGCCTGGGCTCGGCGTCTGCTCTGTCCCTCCCAAGCTGGGCCGCCGTGGGCGGGTCGTTTGGCCTCTCTGAGCTCTTCCCTCGTGGGCGGGATAGGCTTGCTCTGCCCTGTCTCTTGCTTTATCTTTCTCTGGAGTGCCCATCACCGGGAGACAGGACGTGACTCCGTACCAGCCGACGTCCGGTTGTCGCCGGAGCCTAAAGGTCGCCTGTTCCTGGCTCTCGCCCTACTGCGCGCCCCTCGGCAGGGCACGGGCCCCTGATTATTCCATCCGCCTTCTCCTCTCTGTCTCCAGGACCCCACATCCTCCGGTGACCCCCTTCCTCCTGCCCACGCTTCTTCCAGATCCTTCTAACCGGGCGCCCCTGTCCTCCCGGTGGTGGAGACCGCGTGCCCGGGCCGGGCCCTCGTCACGCGCGTCTGGCTGCCCGCTCTCCCCGGCGGGTTCCTCTCCGCCCCCCGCTGCCGCCCGGAGCCGGTGCTTCCCGAGCGCCTCCGGGACGCGCAGCTCTGCTCTGAGAAGCGTCTGTGCGCCGAGTGGCAGGGGCAGGACCTGAGCCCAGGAAGCCTGGCACCGGGCCAGAGTGCGTTCGGCCCCACGCGCGTCTCTCCCCCTGGATTCGGGAGCCACCCCCGTTCCCTCCCGAGTCCGGTGGGTGCTGCGGCCGGCAGCCTCAAAACCGTCTGCTTTCTTATTCATCCCCTCCCACCCCGCCCAGTCCCCGGCTGATTCGCTCCACCCCCCCACCCCCGCCTCAGTTTCCCCACCTCCGTAAACGGCCCCTCCTTCCTTCCGGGTGCCCAGGCTCAGAGCACCGAAGTCAGGTCTGAGTCCTCGCCTTCCCGCGCCCTGTCCGTCCAGCCCCTCAGCACATTCTGTCGGTCGCGTCCTCCGGGGTCTGTGGTTTCCCAGCTTTGGAGGCCCTCTCGTACGCGACCGTTGGGCGACGCCAGGGAAGGGTCGGCACGCGTCCCTGGACGTTATCTTCTGCGGCTTCCTGTGAATCGTGTAGTTATTTCAAACCGAAACACTAAAAGTGAATTCCAAAGATGGACTTGGAAAATGAACCGTCGAGGGCCTGACCGTGTCCGGCAGTCCTGTCCCCTCTCCCTGCCCTGCTCAGTGGCCTCCACCTGTTCCCCCCACCGGCCCGGCCCGGCCCCCCCGGACGCCCGGGCTGCTCTGTTACATGCAGCAGGTGGCCCGCCGCTCTGCTCCAACACCCTGTAGCTGCCACTTGACGCAACCGCCTCGGGCTCCTGGGGGCTCCTGGGAGGCCCCAAACTGGGGGGCTTGAAAACAGTGGGCTTCACCTTCCTAACGTCTGGAGGCCTCGAGCAGCGAGCCCTTGCCTGCCTGTCCCAGCCTCTGGTGGCTCCTGGCGTTCTTTCGTGTTCTCTGGCCTCCCTGCTCCGGGCGTGTGTGTGCGTGTGCGCGTGTGTGCGTGTCTCAGTGTCTTCACGTGGCCTTTTTCGAAGGACACCCTCGAATTGCATGGGACCTTATCTTAACCGATGACATCTGCAGAGACGCTGTCTTCAGTAAGGTCGTGTCCCGAGGTTCTGGGTGGACTTGAATTTGGGGGGGGGCACTGACTCAGTAAGCAGAGTAAAGGCAAAAACCTTGCTGTTGCCACGGGGCCCTACGGGACGTTACCCCCCCCCAATTTCCCCCTGACGCCGCGTTCTTCCCCGCTCCCCCCCAGGCTGCGCTCACCAGGCGGCCAGTGTCCTCGCTGCTCCCCGAGCACACCGCCTCGCCCCTGCCTCCGAGATCCCTCTGCCCGGAATGCCTGTCCCCAAACACCCCAAACACCCCCGTGGCTCCCTCCCTCGCCGTTACTCAGTGCTCTGCCCAGACAGCCCCTCCGTGCATTGGGCAGCCGTCGCCAGGGCTGCGTGCCACTGTGCCCACCGTCCCCGGGCAAGCAGGCTTCTCCCCACCTCTTGAAATCAGGTGGATCACGTGGCCTGCTTTGGCCAGTGAACCGTCAGTGCGGCATCCGCTAGCCCGAGACCCGCAAACCTCAGCCCGGCTCCCGCCTCCTCCACGCGGGCCCCCCCCGCCAGCCCCCCCACCTGTCCCCCCACACCACCCGCCGGCCCCCCCACCAGTCCCCCCCACCCCCTGCCAGCCCCCCCACCTGTCCCCCCACCCCCCGCCGGCCCCCCCACCTGTCCCCCCCCGACCCCCCACCAGTCCCCCCGCCCACCGCCGGCCCCCCACCAGTCCCCCCCACTAGTCCCCCCCACCCCCCGCCAGCCCCCCCACCTGTCACCCCCGCCCCCTGCCAGCCCCCCCACCTGTCCCCCCCGCCCCCCGCCGGCCCCCCCACCCCCCGCCAGCCCCTCAGAGGACAGGAGGTTTTCTCCATGCGGTGCCTGCTGTTCCAAGCTCGTGGACAACCCGGCCTAGAGTAAACGCTGAATGAGTCCCCGCTGGACGGACAGGTCGCGATGCGTGAAAGAACCATGAGCGAGAACGAAACCCGTGCCCGCTCCCCCGTCACTGACCTTCTGTGCCTTTGGCTGCTTCCGGTCTAGGGCAGAGCATCAACCCCAAGTTGGCGGGCCTGATCGGGCGGCACGGGCCCCAGAACAAGCAGCCCTTCATGGTGGCCTTCTTCAAGGCCACGGAGGCCCACCTTCGCAGCACGCGCTCCACGGGGGGCAAGCAACGCAGCCAGAACCGCTCCAAGACGCCCAAGAACCAGGAGGCCCTGCGGGTGACCAACGTCGCAGGTATGCCCCGGGCGGGAGGGTCCACGCAGCCCCCGGAGGAGCCCGCGGGCCCCGGTGCGACCCCCAGATCCGTCCCCGTGCTCGGCAAATGCCCCTCGAGCCGATGCAGCAGGAAGCCAGCCCCGCAAAATCCCGTCCCGGACAGCCCTCCCCGCCTCAACCGCGGAGAGTTGTGCAGATACAGCACGTTAGGGTAACAAGATGCCGGGGCCTTTCCAAGCGGACCAGAGAGTGGCCCCAGATAAATGAAGGACCACTCTAAAACCCGCAGAGAGGGAGACTCCGCACCAACATCCCCGGGAAGGCCAGTCCTTGGGAGAGGAGAGGAGGAGAAACGGGGAGGGCTTGCCGGGTCTTTAATTTTATTTCTTCAAGTGAAAAACATTTGACCCTCATGGCTGATCTTACTACTTGTTAAGCAAGGGTGGCAGTGGGGGGTTTTGTTTTGGTATGTTATTTGGGATACTTTTCACACTTGTTTGAAATGCTGTTACAGGTTAAAAAAAAAAAAACGAGCATTAACTCCTTCGGTGTATTTTGGGGGGTACTTTTGGGGTCATTGAAACGTGGCGTTATCAGAAGCCAACACGAATGAAAAGTAGAGGGAACGTTTCCCAGCGAGCGAGTCCAAGATGAACAGGAACCCTGAAGGTGGTGCCTCCCGCCCAGGAAACTTCCGGGGTGCAGCGTTTGTGTCCTTGTGGGGCGCCTGGTGTTCCGTGCTTCCGGAGGCTCTGAGGGGGGACGGCCGCCCGTTTTCTAGCGGGGGCAAAAGCGGGGCTCAGAGAGGCTAAGTCACTTGTCCAGAGCGCGCGGGACAGGTACGGGTCAGCCCTGGGGTTCGAGCCTCTCAATTTTGCCAGGAGGCGTCGACCTGGGCTCGGCGAGCTCTGGTTCCTCCCAGGGTCCTGTTCAGCGTCTCCGCCTTCGCGCCAGCACCGGGGCCTGGCCGCCGTAAGGGCCCTTTCCCTACGGGCCAATCAGGCAACAGGATGCTGGTGGCATCTGGAGGCCCGGGGCTGCCACGGTGACTTTCGGGGCTGGGCTGGCCTGGACCGGCCTCTGCGGCCCTCTGGACGCCTGTGGCCTGCCGGCCCACACCCCGGCCCGCGCCGTGATCTCCTGCACCGTGAGCGTCGCACTCCGTTAGTGAAAGACGCACCCGATTCTCCCCCAGAATCAAAAGAACACTGCAAATAAATTAAGCTCACCAGCAAACCACTTCCCCAGTGGGCTGGGAAACACCCAACCAGATCCAAGGAGCCCAGCCTGTGCCCGTCCCCCGTACCTCGGCCGGGGGCACTGCTGGCCCACGGTATCCCTCGGCTGCTCAGGAAACTGTTCGCAGAATGACGCCCCCCCCCCCGCACACCCCCCGGACTCCGAGGTCCTTAATCACTAGAACTGGCAAGTACGTGGCAAACGGGGCCAAGGCCGCCGATAGAATCCAGGTTGCTAACCCGCTGACCTTAAGACAGAGAAGCCCGGACTGTCCAGCCGGGCCCAGCGCCGTGCCGGAATCACGCGGGGCCTTAAATGGGGGGGATCTCCCCTCGAGTGGGGTCAGAGGGGCAGCGAGGCGCGCTGTCGTCGCCGGCTTGGAAGCTGCAGGCGGGGTGCGGGGCGCCAGTCGAGAGGGCGGGCTTGCCGAAGCTGGAAGAGACAAGGAAACGGAAGCCCCCCGAGCCCCCGGGGGCACGCGGCCCCGCCGACGCCCTGAGTTCGGCCTGTGTGGCGTTTCCGAGTCCCAGCACTAGGTCATACAGAGTGGTGCCGTGATCGTGATCGCTCGTTGGCGCAGTCGCGGGAGACCGGGCGCCGTGCGTGCAGAGCGGTCGACTCAGCAGACGGACCTGTCGGAACACGTCGCCCCCGGGCCGTCGCGGAGCCCTGGGTGGGCCGCGAGGCCGGGCAGGGTCGGCGGCCGGGACCAGCTGCCCGCTGCGTGGGAGCTCCGAGCCGAGCGCGTGGGCTCCGCCCGCTCCTGGGCCTGGGGGAGCACTCGGGGGGTGGGGGAGCACGCTGGTGTTCGAGAAACTCTTAAAACCGCATATCGTCATTAGCTTCTTTGGCCTCACGGAGCCAGTGTTTCCATGTCTGTTCGGTTCCTTCTTGAAGAAGAAAGGAGTGGTCGCCGTGGTTGGCGGAGCCTTTGGAGTCGGGTTTCCTGACCTCCAGGGGCCCCGAGTCCGTGTGCAGGGAGTTTGCAGGGAATCTGTTCCGGCAGTTGGATCCATCTTTCTTCAGGCTCCTCAAAAGGGTCTGGCATGCCCCCTAATTAAAATCCAACAGTTGGGGCGCCTGGGGGGCTCAGTCGGTCAAGCATCCGACTTCGGCTCAGGTCGTGATCTCACGGTTCGTGGGTTCGAGCCCCACATCGGGCTCTGTGCTGACAGCTCGGGGCCTGGAGCCTGCTTCGGATTCTGTGTCTGCCTCTCTGTCTGCCTCTCCCCTGCTCACATTCTGTCTTGCTCAAAAATAAATAAACATTAAAAATAAAAAAAATCCAACCACTGAACCCCTTAATTTGCATTGGAACCTCCTCTCTGCTGGCCCTGGGGCCCGGGGTTCAGCAGGGAAAGTCCACCCTCGGGATTCGGGCCAGGCTGGAGGTGGCCGTCACCCCCAGGCACACTCACTAACAGGCCTGGGAGGCAGGGGTCGGTGCCTAGGGATGGACACATTGGGGGAGGGGGCTCCAGGGAAGACTGCCCCATCCCCCAGAGCTCTGGGACCAGCAGGTGCCCGTGAGGTCCGGCTGGGTCAGCTTGAGGGTGACCCAGGGAGTGGGCACAGAGACTTAGGGCAGGAGACGACAGGGTGCCTTTGAGGGGAGAGAGAGGCCGTGGTGGCTGGGACCAGGGGAGGGCAGGGCCGGCAGCTGTACCTCCGTAGTGAAGGAAGAGGGACCAGGCCTCAAAGCCTTAGAATTCCACACGCAGTTTCCCACACGGCACCCTCGCCAAGCACTCACTGTGTCTCCATTTACATAACCCCCGGGACGGGGCTCTCACTCCCTCACTAGGCCGCTATTCCAGCTTGCTTGGGGTCAGCCTGCTTCCCCAGGCTTTCTACTTCCTGGCCCTTTTACAAGTTCGCCTAAACCCTTCCTGGACATTTAATTAAAAAAAAAAAAAAATAGCAAGGCCTGCCCCCCCACCCCCCACAACAGGCCTGGCACCAGAATGTCTGAGCGTGTGAGCACACACGCATACACGCCCTTTGGAAGTGCTTGACCCCACGTGCTGGGCTGGGAATCTTCTAGAGGCGGACAAGCTGAATCCTCTCGCACACGCAGCCCTTCACGTGCTGGGGGGCCGCGCGCTCCAGCCTGCTGTCCACCACGGAGCTTTCTCTCCCGCAGGCTAATCGCCCCCCCACACCCCAGAGCCTTCTACTGCTCTTAGATGGTGTGGTTGGGGATGGGGAGACTGGGACCCTCGCCTCCCTTCCAGGGTCTTCTCCCCACCCCCCCCCCGGTAACTAGGCGGCTTCGCCAGATGATCTGGGCGCGGTTCTGGCAGGGCCTGGTGGAGGCGGGGGAAGCGGCCGTGTGGGGTTCGGGGCGTAGAGCAGACCAGAGGGACAGGGGAGCCGGGAGTCATCTCTTCTCCCGTGTCCTAGCCTTTCTGCTAACACGAGGTCATCTCGAAACAGGACTTCTGACCGCTTCCTCCCCGAGCAGCCCAGTGATCCGAGGAGGCCTGGAGACGCAGCGCAGGCGTCCGGGTCTCTGGTGGCCGGTGCCCACGCCCCCGCTTCCACTACAGCTGGCCTCACACGCTGCTCGCAGCCTTGGTCTGTTGGGCCTTGGGTTTCAACATTAAGCGAAATATCATTGCTTTGCTTTAAGTCAGGATTGAAAAGTGGCACTCAGGCCCATCCTGGCCCTTCCTCTGCTCGTGGCAGACATTACTAATCAACCACTGAGCCTCACGTACCTTCGGATCCTGTTTCACTGGGGACATGAAGCAGCCAGCAATGTTGGCGCTCGACACAAAGTTTCTTTGCCCCGCCGCTGTCCTAAGTTAAGGCTCGGTCCTCTGTCTTGTTCAGGCTGCTCCACAGGTCACTGGGCTGAGGGGAGGCTCCTCCTCCCTCCCCTCTACCTTCCGCCTCCCTGCAGGGAAGGCAGAGAGGGAGGCCGTGCACTGAAGTTGCTGCCTGCGGCCACAGCAATGGAGGCCACTGTCGGATTTCCACCCAGTGCGTCCCAGACCATGTTGTGACTGGTCCGGTCGATTTCTTGGGCTCATCTCTGATGGTTCCCTCGACCTTGACTTTCACATGTTGAGTGCCACCCGGCCTCCCGGAGGACCCTGGTAGCTGGTTCCCTCTCTCAGCCCTCCGGCTGCCAGGCCCCGAGGTGGGGCGAGGGGAGCCCGTGACTCCCCATCCTGCCGTGTCCTCCCAGCCGCCCCTCGGGGCTCGGTCAGCAGGGTCGGACTCCCCCGCCTCCCCCGCCCTGCCTGCTGCCGAGCCCCGGTCATGCCTCCTCCTTCCTGGGAGGCCCTAGTGCCCGGCTCTCCGTCCGTCTGTCCGCTGCTACCGCTGTCGGGGTTCTCGCCGACCTTGGCGGCGTGGAGGGCACGGTCCTCTCCGTCCCTCCGCGCCTCCTCCTGCCCGCTCCTCCTTTGGGTGCGCTCTGGCCGACTCTCACCCCCTTTTGGTTCTCGTGCGAATCCCACGTCCTCCCCAGGGCCTTCTGTCAGGACGCTGGTCACACGGCCCCTGGTGGCACGCCTCCTCTCCTAGCTTGTTGGTCTCCTGGGCAGGATGACAGGACACAGGACGTCACCTCGCCGATGCTGACCTGTCGACTTATTATCTGTCTCCGTTGCTGGAGGATAAGTGCCCCCAGGGCAGGGCTTTGTTTTGTGTGTCCCTGTAGCTCTGATGCCTAAACCAGCGTCTGCAAACAGTAGGCACCAGCAAGTTTGCTCGGGTGAATGAATGAATGAGGCACCAGGCATCCAGGAAGTGAGACTGTGCCCCCCCCCCCCCCCACCCCGCTGAGGTCGTCTCTGTGGCTCTGGGTGTCTACCATGACCGATTCAACGCAATTGTTCTTGTCGGTTTGTGAATCTTTAGAAATTGTTCTCCTGGGCGACGGGGCGGCTCAGTCGGTTAAGCATCTGACTCTTGGTTTCGGCTCAGGTCGTGATCTCGTGGTTTGTGAGTTCGAGCCCCGAGTTGGGCTCCACACTGCCTGGGCGGAGCCTGCTTGGGATTCTCTCCCTCCCTCTCTCTCTCCGCCCCACCCCGTGCTCACTCACTCTCTCCTTCTCTGTCTCAAAATAAATCAATAAACTTTAAACAACAAAAATTACTTCCCTAAACTATAAAGGAATATGCACAGAGGCTGATGGAGGTGGGAGTCATGCGTGACTGAACCCGCCCGGCCGCAAACACGCGCTCATCACCGGAGCGTTTCCGGAAAGCCCGTCGGAGATCACTCTCTGGCTGCCGTGCCCTCTGCCGCCCTCCCCTCCCCGCCCGCCCGCTCCACCTTGACCCCATTCTTCCTTCCCTTTCTCTTTCCCGCCCTCACTCCCGTCCCCCTCCATTTCATTTCAGATTTGTTCCCAGCCTCGGGCTAGCCCAGGCGGCTCTATGTCCGGGGCGGCTAGGACGGCGTACTGTCCAGCAGGTGTCCGGGGAGGGGGGGTTCCCGATGTGCGGTGTGTGGTCGCCACGTGTGGCTTCCTACACAGCTCTCACGCCCATTTCCCAGATGGGGAAGTTGAGGTCCAGGGAAGGGAATTCAGCAATCTCCTTTCTATCTTCCTATTTCTCGTTAGCCTAGAAGCCACACCGAGAGAATTCTCGTGAGTCAGAGGAAAGCAGAAAACTGAAGGATGTTTCGCCTCTTGCCAAACACGGCGTGTCACTGGGTTTGGAGGAGACAGTCCTTCCGTCCAGATGGTTAAAGGGGGTGTGTGAATGAGGTTTGTGTGTAGTTGTTTTTATTATTCTTTAAAGACAAGTTCGGTAACGCACGGCTTAGTCTTGGTGTCAGGAGTAGACCCTTCCCTCGCAGGCCAGCGGCCCGTCGCTCCGAGCCCAGCGTCCTGCGAAACCGATTGGAATGGGTGGCGGCCCCCCCCCACCTGGTCCACACCCGCTGGCCAGACTCCACCTGGGGGCTGGCGCGCCCCGGGAGCCGCACCTCCAGGGTCTAGACCTGGGCTGCAGCTCAGCCCCGCCGCCATCCGGGACGCGCCTTCCCGGGTGGGACCCATCGGGTAGTTCGGCTGCAGGCCTCAGAAGCACAGGCCGAGTGACTTCGGCCGCCAGGGACGCCCTCGGCTCGCAGCGCCGGGTTCGGGGGGCGCGAGCGTTGGGCGATGCGGAGAAGTCCCTGCCCGCCTGTGCTCAGCGTGGCCTCTTCTCAAGCTGCGGCTGCACGTGGCCCCTGGGCGTCCCTTCTTTCTCGTTCCCGGGGGACGGAGGAGGGAGAGCAGAGCATTGCAGCCCGTGGGGCTTTCGTAGGAGTCAGGAAACTTCTTCCAGAAGCCCCCAGCATGCTTCCGTCCGTGTCCTGTCGGCCCGCATCGGGCCGTGTGCTCTTGCCTGAACCAGTCCTCACTCCGCGGATGGGAAAGGGGACGGTGAGCTCAGCCCTGGGCTCTGAACCGGGGCCGGGGTCACCGCGAGCACCCGAGGCCACCAGGAGGGCCACTCCCCCGGCCATCTGAGCGGCCTGACGAGGCAGCGGGCCCCGGAAGCCTCCCGAGCGCAGGGCAGGCGAGCAGGCAGCCCCCGTTCGTCCCCTGCCTTTCTTCTCCCTTCTTCAAGGAGAGCTCCTTGTGCCCCTCGCCCACTGGTGTTCATTACCTTCTGGGACACTTAGGCCTGGGGGGATCACGGCAGCGGCCAGGAGCGGGGGCACCGACCTCTCCTTTCGCTGTGCGTTAATCACACAAATACTGGCAGAGCTCCGGGAAGCCAGTGGCGACCTCACGAGACCTTTCCAAAGGGGCGACATTCGAACAGGCTCGAATGTCAAGAAGATCCAGACATACAAAGATTTCCAGAAACATTTCGGGTGCAGAAAACAGCGAGTGCAAAGGCCCTGAGGCAGAGACAGGCTTGGCGTTACATTCACAGCGCAGAAAGAAGGCTGATGTAATTAGAGCTTCGTGGTTGATGGTTTAGGAAACGGGGTCACATGGGGCCTTACAGGCTCAGGGCAGGAGTCGAGAGGTTGCTCCGAGCACGCTAGGAAGTTGTAGGTGGAAGAGAGACAAGGCATGGGCAAGGAAAAGAAACGATCCTGTGGCTGCAGAGTAGAAGATTATGTAGCAGCAACAGAGTGAGTGTGTGTGTGTGTGGAGAGAGAGAGAAAGAGAGAGAAAGCCAGGGCTTTCTACATGTTTACAAATGCGCGAGTCCTAACCCAAATGCCAACAAACCTTACTTCTGGAAAGTCCCAGCGCCTAATTTTTGCTCCTCAAAGAAACAGCAGTGTGTCTCGGTGGGAGGTCGGTGGGCTCTGACCTTCTGCCCTCTCTTTCCTTCCTTGTCCCGGGCCCTGCCCGCGCCCCCTCGGGCCCTCTCTTGCGGGGCGAACCTGGTGAGGCGGGCTGACCTCACAGCGGCGGAGCCCCCGGGCAGGCTCCTGCGGCCGGTGCAGCGGCGGGCGGCTGCGGTTTGATCCCCAGGGGGAATCTGGGCACTTGTCCGCATCGGAGCAACAACTGTGCCAAAAAGCCAGCATCCCCAGAAGGGTCCGGAGCGTGGCATGAGCCGAGATCGCGCGAGAGGGCCGGGCATGCGAGTGCCTCTTACGCCGGCCGCCTGCAGGGGTGGGAATGAGTTTTGTTTTGTTTTTTTTTTTTTATTTGTTTTTATGTTTTTATTTTATTTTTGAGAGAGAGAGAGACAGAGCGCGAGTTGGGGGAGGGGCAGAGAGAGAGAGGGAGACACAGAATCTGAAGCAGGCTCCAGGCTCTGAGCTGTCAGCACAGAGCCCAATGTGGGGCCCGAACTCACGAACCGTGAGATCATGACCTGAGCCGGAGTCGGCCGCTCCACCGACGGAGCCCCCCCGGGCGCCCCTGGAAATGGGTTTTAAGGCTACAGGTGGTCGAACAGCTTCTGCGTCCCAAAGGCCGCCTTCCGGCTCACTGAGTCCGGTTGTGTGTGCGCCGTTGCCTTCGACCATGGAGCCCTAACGCGAGCGTGTGTTTCCTTTCCTCCCCACGCCCCGCCCGCACCCCTGCCTCCCGCCAACGCAGAGAACAGCAGCACTGACCAGCGGCAGGCCTGTAAGAAGCACGAGCTCTACGTGAGCTTCCGGGACCTGGGCTGGCAGGTAAGCGCTGGCCTGCCCGTCTCTCCTTCCCCCTTCCGGGATTCGGGTGCCCGGGGCAGGGAGCTGACCGAGCCGGCCCGGGTCGGGTGCTCGATCCCACACCGGTCAGCCGTTTGGGGGACGAGATCGTGCCGCAGGACCGTGACCGCTCCCTCTGAAAGCACTGGCACGGAGTGGGGCGAAGCGCAGGGGGGACTCCTCGGACGCTGCGAGGGCCATACGCTCTCACGATGATTTATAAGTACCTACGCCCCTCTGGGCGCCCTTCCCGGCCCCGGAGACGCAGTGTGAGTGGTAACAGCGTGCCTGCCCTCGTGGAGCTCAGATCTCCCTGGTGGGGCACGGAGGTCACCGAGGCCACCGATTTTGTTCCCTCCTCCTCGGTGAACTCGCGGGCCCGTGGGCGAGTCCAGGTCTGGCCCACAGCCCGCGTGGAGCCCTCCCCCGGGTCTGTCCGCACGCTCACGGCTCCCGAGCTCCGCGGGGCGCCTGGCCGTGCCGGCACCGAGCCCCGGACTCCAGCTTCCTCTGCCGGCGGAGTCCCTGGCCTTGAGTCGGAGGGGTGCAGGTATCGCCAGGACCATGTCGCTACGCCCACCCGCCCTACAGGTGGGCATGGCCACGTGCGTCCTTAACCAAGCCGCACGCGTGCGCCAGGCGCCTGGGCTGGCCCGTCTACACTGCCATCTATCCGTTCTCCCCCTCGTGGGTTATTGTTAGTCTCTCCCCCACACAGGTGAACTGAGAGCGGAGATTTGGTTGACAGCACACCGCCGCCGTGTAGCCACCGGCAGTGCTGCCGCGACGTCGCCCTGGTCACGCCTCTCGGGGCCGCCTTCCCATAGAGCCACGCAGGCGCCCCTCCCGGCTCAGCCCAGCCCCTGGGCGGTCTTCCCGTCACCGCGCGTCCAGTCGGGACCATGAAAGCGTGTCATCCGCTTCCCCCGCGGGCTGCTCGGACGGCATGGGCCACAGGAGGGGCGCGGGCGCTGCGGTCGGCGGGCCGTGCGGAGCTCACGCGGGCCCCGCCTCGCCCCCTCTCGCCCGCAGGACTGGATCATCGCCCCTGAAGGCTACGCCGCGTACTACTGCGAGGGGGAGTGCGCCTTCCCCCTGAACTCCTACATGAACGCCACCAACCACGCCATCGTGCAGACGCTGGTGAGTGCACCCGCCGCCACCAGGGCCGCCGGACACCCCCCTCCCTGGCGCCCCTCCCGGCCGGGGCCCTCTTCCCGCCGGGGTCCCTTCCTCCGTGAAGAAGAGAGTAAGAATTTTTTTTCCAGCAGCATCGCCATCACGGGGCGTACCGTCTCCGACCCTAAACCTCGTGTCGAACACTGTCACAGTCTCCGAAAGGCATCTCGGACGGCGGTCACTGTGCCTGATGGCGCGGTCGGCCGGGTCCTGCCTCTGTCTGGGGGACCGTTCCTGGTTGTCCACACGTCTGCTCCACGTCCGCGGGGGTCCCCCAACCCCCCAAATCTGGGCTTCCTCTGGTTCAGGCCGGCTTGAGAGCCTGTCCCCTCCCCGAGTTCCCGTCTGCCACATGGCCTTGAACTCTGGGGGTTCAGCCATCCGAGGGCGTTTTCTGAGCATCTCCTACATGTAGACCCTACGCTGGGAGCTGGGGCCGCCGCAGGGAACAGGGGACACCGCAGGGAACAGCACAGATGTGGGCCCTGCCTTCGGGGCCTCGGTTTCCAGGGAGAGAAACGGTCAAGTAGGTAAATGAGGAAACGCGACAGGAGTGAGGACAGGACGGCAGGACGGCAGGACAGAGAGCAGACAGGACGGCAGGACAGGACGGCAGGACAGAGAGCAGACAGGACGGCAGGACAGAGAGATGGGCGGGGGGGTGGGGTGCCATTACAGGTTCAACTTGCCCGGCGTCATTGGAGGAGTCAGTGTGATTAAGATAAGCTCTTCACAGAGGGCCCAGCCCTGGGGACCCCTGGCACGTGTGACTTTTGTTACTCTACTGAAAACAGCGGTAGCGATAAAAATTAGGAACTTGGGTCTTCAGCTTAGAATCTGAGGTTCAGAGATGTTGAGTAGCTAGTTCCCTGCCGTGAACACTATCGGGGCCTTTCCTGTCAACTGGCCATCCTCCCTGGCTTGAATGCTCCTGGTGACAGAGAGCTCACTACCCAGGGCCATCCCCTCTGCCCTCCAGCTCTGTTTGTTATGGAGTTTTTGGCTTCTTTTGTTTCGTAGTGAACAGTCTCTCTCTTCCCTGTTCCTGCCCCATGTGTTACCTCCCCCTCTGTCCCTTCCATCGGGACCGCGGTCTCTGCCCTGTGAAGGGAGGCCTCTTTTTTTTAGCAGTGCTTTTCCAAGGCCCTTCCTCCCCCAACTCTGGCGCTCCGATCGGGATCGCAAGTCCTCGGCTGGAAATGAATAGCGACCCCACCCTGTTCCCCCGTGCCCACGCACCCCCTCAGGGCCTGTCCCGAAGCCGCCGGGAGGAGCCGCGGGGTCTCCCAGGCTCCCAGGGTGGACCTCTACCCTCCGCCCCTGCCTCACGGCTGATGCGGCGGGAACCGAGCTGTCCCGAGATCGCCCGCTCCGTCCGCGTGTCACACGGCAACTCTGGGATCAGAACGAGCCCTCCGGTTATTCTGAAAAGATGGTCCCTAGTCGTGTTTAAAAGGGGCGCGTGGGGGGAGGATCCTCGCCTTCGGGGAGCCCCAGGGAACGCAGAGGGAGGGAGCCGGTGGCCGGGATTTGCTTTCGGATGATTCAAGGGCGGAGGAGGGAGGGGGAGGTTTCGTCTTGTAAGGTTTGAAACGGTCCGTCGTAAAAAGTCACCAAGGACGCTGGCTTCTGGCAGAGGCCATGGCGGAGGCGTCCACGGAGTGCCGCCACTCGGCACCTGCGTGCGGCGTGTTGGACCAGGGACCCGACGGCACCGGCTCCGGTGGCCCCGGGCCGCCCCAGCCCTCGCTGTCCCCTCTCGCCTGATGCCTTGCTTCACTCGTCCGGGGCGCTCGTGGGGCCCCGTCGGGCCCTGGCGGTGTGCGCCCCCGGCCCTCGTCTCCGTGGGGCCCGGGGAATCCCACGAGCGAGGAGGAGCAGCCGGCCCGAGCGGCCGGCCGGCTTCTGTCTTCGTTCCTCCTTTCTAGTGCTTCTCTCTCGTTGACGGCCAGCCAAGCGTTTGCCCCGTTTGTCCTCTCCCCGGCACTGCCCAGTGCGGCTTGGGCCCGTGCCACCCAGTCTGGTGACCGCTTTTACACGTGGCTCGTGAGCACCTGACACGTGGCCAGTCTGAATCAAGAGGGGTCGTTGGTCCAAGCTACACTCCAGGGGCGCCTGGGTGGCGCGGTTGGCTGAGTAGCCGGCTTCCGGGCAGGTCATGGTCTCTCGTGAGTTCGAGCCCCGCGGCGGGCTCTCTGCTGTCAGCATGGAGCTCGTTTGGGGTCCTCTGTCCCCCTCTCTCTGCCCCTCCCCCCCCAAAATAAATAAACATTATAATACAATACAGCACACGCTAGGGGTGCCCCTGGGCGGCTCAGCCAGCTTAAGCGTCCAGCTCTTAGTTTCTGCCCCGGTCATGATCTCACTGTGCCTGAGATCAAGCCCCATGTCGGGCTCCTCGCCGGGTGTGGCTCCTGCTTGCCTTTCTCTCTCCCACCCCGCCCCCACGTGGATTCTTTCTCTCTCTCTTTCTCTCTTGCTCTATCTCAAAATTTAAAAAAAAAAAAAAAAAAACAAATAAAATACACACTCGGTTTCGAAGACTTAGTACCAAAAAAAGAAAAAGTTAAAATATCCCATGAATGATTTGTTGGGATCCTTGGATCGTCCCCCGAAGACCACGAGACACGTGTGCAAAGGCAAGAGCGTTTATTGAGATTCTAGCATGCCGGGTCGGCCACTCCGTGAAATGGCGACCCCGAGAGGAGCGCGCAGGCTCCTTTTAAGCACATTTCCAAAGTGGGAAACAGGCGTCTCTATCTGGGGGGCGCGGGTGCTCTAAGGCTGGGTCCGGGCTGGGCTGGTGAGGGGCGGAGCCTGAGTGATGATTGGTCCGGGCTGGGCTGGTGAGGGGCGGAGCCTGAGTGATGATTGGTCCGGGCTGGGCTGGTGAGGGGCGGAGCCTGAGTGATGGTTGGTCCGGGCTGGGCTGGTGAGGGGCGGAGCCTGACTGATCGGTCCGGGACCTTTCAGACTCTCTATGGTGAGTAAGTATTGAAACGATAATAGTTTTGAAATGCTGGGTTAAATGAGATACATCGTTTAAGTTCACCCTACCTGTTCCTTTCCCATCTTTTCAAATGTGGCTGCTCGAATATTTGAAATCACATGTGTGACTCGCTTTCTGTTTTTCTCGGACAAGACCGGTCTAGCCCGGGGGTCGGCCACCTTTTTCTGAAAAAGGCCGGATGGTAGATATTTTTAGCTTTGCGGGCCCGGCCGCCTCTGTCGCAGCGACTCGAGCCTACCGTTGCCACGCAGGCGCGGCCCCAGTGCCGGGGAGGCAGTGGGCGTGGCTGGGTGCCAATAAAACTTTATTCACAAAAACGGGTGGTGGGCCGGCCCACTCTGGCTCCGCCCGCGGCGGTGTTGCCTCCAAGGGGACCTTTGACGGTGCCTGGAGACATTTTTGGTCGTCATGGCTGGCTGCCCAGAGACCCTGTTCAGCGCCCTGGGCTCCACGGGCCACCCCGCAGCAGAGAACCCCCCCCTCCCCGCCACTCACTTCCCAGCCGCGTGCTGTGTAGACGTCTGTACTCTGGGCCCTGCTCTGGGAAGCAGAACCGAGCTCGTTCCGAGGGAATGTCCCGTGCGCGGCCCCTTCGCCCGAGCCGCCCGGGACCCTCACGGAAGCCAGGGGCCCGGGGAGCAGGGACGCGGGGCGCCTCACCGCCGCGCCGTCCGGTGTCTTCCAGGTCCACTTCATCAACCCGGAGACGGTGCCCAAGCCGTGCTGCGCCCCCACGCAGCTCAACGCCATCTCCGTCCTCTACTTCGACGACAGCTCCAACGTCATCCTGAAGAAATACAGGAACATGGTCGTCCGGGCCTGCGGCTGCCACTAGCCCCTCCCGGGGTTCGGAGCCTCGGGGGCCACGGCGGCCGGGACCCCCGGTCTCCCGCCGCCGGCCAGGTGCCCGCAGACTCCCCGCCTTCCGGGAGGCCCGTCCCGCCCCCGTCCCCCTACCGGAGCGGCGCAGGAGCAGTGAGGAATTTGAGGGGGGCCGCCGTCCGATCAGGGTTTCCCCCGCCTCCTACGGACAAGCCCCGACGAGCTGCTGCGGGCAAAGCCTAAAGGAAGAAAATGTATCTCTAGATCAAGAAAAGTTGCCCGGCCGCGGCCGCGGGCTGTGGAGTCGCAGCCGTGCGCGGACTCGCCCCCGGGGGTCACCGGGGCGGCCCTTGTGCGCGGCCACCCGGCGGCGGGGCACGGTGAGGGGGGCGCGCGTCGCGTCTGCGAGCCAGGAGAGTTGACGCGGAAGTTCCTGTAATCCATGTCGCAATAAAACGAATGAACGAAAACGGTTAGGACGTCCCAGGTATATTTTCCTAAACAGTCCATCCCCATCGCTGGCTCACTCTGGCTTCGTCCACAGAGGCTGTGGCCGGGGGAGGAAGGGGAGGCGCCCCCTCCCCTCCCCGTCCCGGGTTTCCTGCCAAGGCTCCCAGGGGCCCGCTGTTTGCGTAGACCTGCCCAAATCCAAGACGTAGTCGGGAGGGGAGAGAGCGCGAGTTTCTGCCCACAGGACGGGGTGTGTTGACCTTGAAGAAAAAACATATGCAGCCGGGCGTGTGTGCGGTGGCGGAATTTAAAATAGGCACGTGGGGTACCCGCCGGCGTTTGGACTCGGCGTCCCGGCAGAGTGGAAGGGCAGCAGTGGGGGCAGAACCTGCTGCTCGACCCTGAACTCTAGCCGGTGGGGCCCTATTTAAATAAGTGCCAAGGAAAACCGGCTCTAGATCGGGGGGGGGGGGGGGGGGGGGGGCGCGCGCAGAGGTGCTGGCCACCATTGTTGCTCACTGATGGATCGCAGCATCCTGAAGTCTGGGTTCCACCCAGGGCCCCCGCGGCCCCTGCCCAGGGCTCTGCAAACCACCCCCTCCTTGAAGTACGGGGCAGATGAGATGGCGGAGACCCGCTGGCTGTGGGTGTGCTGGACGCTGATCTCAGATGGAAGGATCTAGAAGCCGCTTTGAGAGCGGCGTCCTAACCGAGTGTTCCAGCTCCACGCTGCCATTTCCGACGTGGCTCTCGGCGCGAGCCTCCCTTGCCGTGGCCGGCGGGTGGGTCCCCTAAATGCCGGGTGCCCAGCCCCTGGCTGCATGACCGGAGCCTCGGGGAGCCATGGGCGGTTCTCCAGGTGAGGCCTGGGCCCCTGGCGGCCCGTCCAGCAGGGAAGCGTTTCTCCGCTTTGATTAAGTTGGTTCCCGGAAACAACGGGGCCCCCGTTTTTATTCTCTTTTGTTTTTCTTCTTCAGTAGCTTAGGCTGCCGCCTGCGCTCGGCCTGGTCAAGTAGGGATGAGTCGCCGTTCTCGCTGTGCTTTGTTTCATCTGTCGGCAAATCTGGGGGTCTTCGACTTTTCTGACCACTCGTCCCCCACTGGCTTCCGGCTCGCCTCACGTGTACATTGAAACCTGTAAATAGTTGTTACAAAACAAAGAAATTATTTATGTCCCTCCGAGGCTCATCTCGCGCCCGCCCCCCCTTCTGTCCTTTGTGCGGGAAGACAAGCTCGCTTCTCTCCGGCCCGTTTGTTTTCTTATTTAAGACTATTTATTAACGGTCAGACCATTGTACCTTCGGCTGCGGCGTAGAGCGGCCCTCGGCGAGTTTTCTGTATAAATAGACAAAATAAAAAGGGTTTTTGACTTTTCAATAAAAGGAGACATTTGGTTCTGATTCTTGGGGCTGCGAATGTTGTTTCTTTTTTTTCCCTCTCGACTCCTGGACGTCAGAGCTCTGTTGGTTTGCTAGGAACTCTCCGCCGCGGCCCCCCCACACACACACACTGTTTATCATCCGGGCCCCGGGGAGAACGGGGCCCCCGTCGATATTCGGTGCAGCTGTGTGGGGCTCCAGGCAGGAGAGGTGGAACCGAACCCCGAATGCGAATTTGGTAGGCCCCACTACAAAGAGCCTTGATTAAATTATAGCACAGCTGTCAACAGCTGTTTCAGAGAGGCAGGGGGTAAATTAGCTGTGTTTACTGCTAACATAGTTTAAAGATTTAGTCATCCCAATAAAATAGAGGCACAAGAAAGAAACAAATAAAAAAAAAGGCGGGCCGGGGGGCAGAGGGAGTGCACACCCCAAACGAAAGCAGCAGGGGCCCCCAGGCCGGCACTGTCCCGCAGATCGTTTCAGTGGTTTGGGGGCGGCGGCTGTTGGCTCCGGGCTCAGGCCGTGGAGGGACCCAGGGGGCCGTGGTGGAGGCAGCCGGGGACCCACCTCCTGGCCGCGCAGCAAGGGCTCGGGCTCCTTTGTCACTTTCAAGTGCACCCTGGGGTCACCTGATGGATGTTAGGAGCCCGGCTGTTACTTGGCCAGACCGCGCGCCCTTCCCCGTCGCCTCAAACGCAGCAGCCGCTCCTAACCAGTTCCAGCCCCTGGGATTTCCAAACCCTCCTGTCGCCGTCCTGATGCGCGAGCGAGTGTTTGTTCTAGTTCCAGGCCAGAGACCGGAGCCACAAACTGGAGGGCCAGATGCGGCCTGCGGACGTGTCTGCCCCCCCCCCGCCCCCCCCCCTGCCCCGGCGCGGTGTTGATACATCTTCAAAAAGCGAGTTCGTGGCCAACATGTTTTTGAGAACCAGAAGGTTGAGGGTGAAAACAAAAAAAAATTCCCCGATTCTGGCTTCTCTTGAGAAACGCAGATCTGGCTGCCGGGGGGGCCCGCTGCCGCGCGGAGACTCTTGGGCAGCGCGAGGAGGACTTGTTAACCTCGGTCCTCCCTGCTCCCAGTCGTCCCTCTCGTTATGATATTCATACGGCGTGAGTATCCGTTGCCGTTTTAATAAACGCAGATGGCTTCGTATTTGTCCCCACGTGTCGATCAAGGCAGGGAAGTAAAAGCCACGCCTTCAGGTGGAGGCAGAGAGGGCGATCGCGGGGCCGCCTGCCGGCCCACTCCCCCGCCGGGCACCCGTTTGGACTCCCGCGGGCGGCTGTGTTGTGGGGTCCTCCTTGGTCTTCCTGGTTCCCACCTGTCCCCGCTCCTTTTCACCTCGGAGCGGTTGCGCATTGCCCGCTCCCCCGCCCCTGCTCTCGGAGCCCCCGCCGCCCGGCCTGACGTCCCGCTGCCGGGCCGAGCGGGCGCGGAGAGGTGATGGTGTTTACCCCACGTCCCCAGCTAACAAGTGCCGCAGTTGGGATTTGAACCCCAGAGCCTGGTCTCCGCCGAGCTCACGGGGGCTGGAATCGCCCCGGGATTGCTTGCAAAAGCGGGGGTTTCTGGGTCCCGCAGCCCCAACCCTCCCAAAGTCCCCCCGGTCGGCGCGTCAGTCCCCGAGTCCACGCCGGCTTCCTGGACCACAGCGGCAGGCCTTGGGTCTCCCTGCCGTTTGCGGAGCCGCCCGAGGCCTTCCTCTGCGAGCAGGACGCTCAGCACCACGAGCACGAAGCTCCCTCCCTGGCTGGGCCGGCGGCCTCTCCCGCCCGGCGACTGAGGCCTTGGCTCGGGGTCCCCCTCGCCTGCCGGTGACGGACAGCCTGTGGGCCCTGCTGAGAGGCCGGGGGTCTCTGAGCGGTGGTCACAGAGCCCAGCTGCTCGGAGAATCCTCACATGCACGTTTCGAGTCCTTCCCTCTGTCCGGATCTTTCGGAGAAGGTGAGCGGGTTCGTCTCCCGGAGCCGCCGTGACGGGTGACACCAGAGACAGCAGAAAGGTAGGCTCGCGGTTCCGAGGCCTGGAGTCAGAACTCGCGGTGTCTGCAGGGCCGCGCCCCGCGCGGGGGGTTCAGGGAGAGTCGTTCCTCGGGTCTCCCAGCTTCCGGGGCTGCCGGCTTCCTTGGCCGGGGGCTGGGTCACCCCCGTCTGTGCTCCATCTTCAGTCTCCTGTTTTCCTATGTCTCCTGTGAGGACACTTGTCCTTGCATTTAGGTCCCACTGGCCAACCCAGGATGAGGTCATCCAAGAGCCTTCGTTACATCCGCAAAGACCTTGTCTCCCAGTCGGGTCATGTTCGTAAGCACCAGGCATCAGGGTGTGGACAAGTCTTTCTCGAGGCCACCATTCGACCCATGACCGTGAGCTTCCTGTCTTTCTCCCGAGATCCTGTCCCCTTCTCCCACCACAAAGTTCTGGAGCCTAACAGAACTTTCCAGCAGCTTCGGTTGGTCCTCACAGACTGCCTCATGCCCTACGTGCAGGTGGCGAGGGAGCGTGGCTTTCTGCCCTACAGGTGGCCGCAGGAGGGGCCGTGGGGGCCCAACCCCGGCCTCCCCCGCTTCCCGCCCTCGGCCGGCGCACAGCGGGAGCCGCCGTCCTCCAGCGGGGCCCACGCGGCCAGGGATCCGGGCCAGGTCGGCCCCGGAGGAGTGGGCGGACCACACGCAAGGGTGACCACGGCCCAGGGCAGCCAAACCGCGATGCCCTTTGCGGGAGCAGGGACGGCTCCGAGGACGCACAGCCTCCCTCTTTGGCCAGAAGCCTTCATTCGCTCCTTCGCTCCTCAGTTCACGGGGTCCCCCGCGCGCCGCCGCCACCACTGGAGACGCAGGGGACGAGGAGAAGGTCCTCGCCACGAAGCTCGCGTCCGGGGAGCACGAGGGACAGACGGCGACAGGCACCGCCCCACGGCTGTGTGGGCCCCGTCCCCCCTGCCAGCTCTGTTTTTACGACCGGGTTGGAATAAACACCAAGAAGGGAGGCTGAACCGCATTCGTTTTATTTCCGGTTCTGAAAGACGCGAAAGCGTCCCCCGACGGCGCCGTGAGCCTGTGCCTGACGGCCACGCTGGCGCTGGCGGCGAGCGGTTCGGTGGCGAGTAGTGACGTGTATCAGGACGGAACAGGGAGCAGGGGAAGGGAGCGAGGGGTGGGCTTAGCTGGGAGTCGTCCGCGAAGGGCTCCCTTCCGCCGAGCCCCCGGAGCAAGGACAGAGCAGTGGGGCGACTGTAGGGAAGAGCTTTCCTGCCTCAGGGATTAGCATGTGCAAAGGCTCGGGGGCCCCAGAGGAACCTCTCCTGCCGCCCCCCGCAGAGGCCGGAGGCGGGGTAGCACCGATGCCCTCGCCAGGGGTTTGCGGTGAGAAGTGGCACGGGTCAAGTTCACTGGTGCGGGCGACTGACAGGCCCCTCACTCGCCTGCTCTGGGGCCCGTCCACGGCTGCTTTCTGACGAGTACCTGTTTGGCGCGGACGAGAGTTCTCACGCCACGGAGTCAGAGGCAGTGCGTGGTGGGCAGAGGGACTGGGACTGGTTATTTCGTTAGCTGCGGGGTCCCCCACGGTGGGCACCTCTCTACCCTCCCTGGGACCTCGGTTTCCTCATCTGCGAGATGGTACGGCGCCCACCTAGATAATGTAGAATGAGCACAAGCTTAACGACAACAACGAAACCCCAAATAACAAGAGGCTGAAACAAGATAAAAGTTTCTCATTTAAAAGAAGTCTGAAAGTCCGCTGTCCGCGGTCAGGATGGCAATTCCACTGCACCATTTGGGACCTAGTCTCTTTCTGCCGTTCCGCGCTGTCGTCCCAATTCATGGCCTCCATCCTCACAATCCACTTCACGGTCCAATGTGGCTGCTGGAGCACCAGCCATTGTATCTGTCTTCGAGGCTCTCCGCTCCCTTCAAGTAGCCAACCTGAAGAGTAGACACAAGATATCCAGTCACTGCCAGTTAGCAAAACTACAGTCACGTGGCCACACCTAGCTGGAGGGGAGACTGGGAACTACAGCCTTTTATTCTGGGTGGCGATGTACAGAGTCAGAAATCAGCCGTCGGTGTTTTACTGCTATCCGAATTTTGTGGATGCTGGAGGTTGGCGAGAGAGAATCCCAAGCAGGCGCCGGCACAGAGCCCGGGGCGGGGCGCGATCTCCTGAACCCCGAGATGGTGACCTGAGCCCCAGTCGAGAGTCAGACGCTTAACCGACTGAGCCCCGCAGCACCTCCTGGTGGCCGCATTCTTACCCGGAGCCTAAGGCTTCTTCCCAATTCATCCCGGTTGTTGGCCGAATTCAATTCCTTGCAGCTGGAGGACTGAGGTCCCCATTTTCTTCCCGGTTGTCACCATGTGTCACCCTCCACTCCTTTACACGTGCCCTCTCACGACACGGCCACTAAGGCAAAAGGAGGCTCTCGCTTCTTGTAAAGCTTCATCTGATTAGGTCAGACCCACCCAGGACAATCTCCCTTCGATTAACTCAGAGTCCGTGGGGGAGGGGTCCGAACCGCACCCGAGAAACGCCTTCACCTTTGGGAGGATCGTTCTACGTTGGGCAGAAATCTGGGGGCCCTTTCGGACTTCTTCCCTCGCACGTCCCCTGGGCCACACTACTCCCCTCGGGTCGAGGAGGTTGCTAGAGGCAGCCCGGACACAGACAGTCCCCGGCAAATAGCAGGCACGCGAGAGGATGATGACGGCTATAGCCGAACGTGGGGTCCTCCTGCTGAGGACGCCCCCCGATCACATCGAACGAGCGGAACAGTTTGGGTTGTGACCCACAACACCCAGAATCAGTACCTGTAGTTCGTGGATTGTACAGTCGCTCGTCACCTCGGCTGCTCCCGTAGGCGCCTGGGAAGGACGACGGAATGACCCGTGTGGATCTTCGCAGCCACCGTCCTCGCCCTGGAGCGCTCCCTCGGGCCGGGGACCTGGGGACAAACCCGAGAGCCGCGCTCACCAGCCGCCCTTCCCGCCCGGACTCAGGCGCAGGGAGGTAGAAAGCACCCCACGTCGCTGGGCGCCGCGCGCCTCTGGGGGGCGCTGTTCCCCGGGCCGGGCCAGCGAAGACAGCGCCTGCAGGGTGGGGCGAGGCAGCAGCAGCCCCGCGTGGGGGGACATCCGTCATCCGTCGGCGGGAAGGAGCCTCCCTCAGGGGACCCAGGCCTTCCCGGGGCTCGGCCCCACCCTCGGCTTGAAGTCCGTCCGTCCCGTCCAAGGAAACTTGCCGTGACCCCTTCCAGACACGTCTCCCTTCGCCCGTGGGTCAGCGCAGCCTGGCTCAGGCCGCCTCGGAACTCTGGCGCGGGCCTCTCTTGGTCCGAGATTTGAGAAAATAAAAACAGCGGAGGGAAAGCGCCGGCCTCTCCGAAGCCTCTCGCGGCCGCCGTCTGGACGGGGCCAGAGCGCACCTGACCTGGGAGACGCGCCTCCCCCGCCCGCCCTCTCTCTCTCTCTCTCTCTCTCTCTCTCCCCCCCCCGCCCCGACTCGGCGGCCAGCAGGCCCAGGAGGTGACTGGGGGCGGGCAGGGGACTAGAGCGCATGGCCTGGAGCCGGCCCCACTGGAAGCGCGGTGACACTGAGGTGCGGCCACGACTCTCGTCCCGGCACCGCTGGCGACCAGCTCAGGACGGTACAAACTCTCCCCTCGCCAGGGCCGGCCTCAGGGGCCGTGTGTCCTGAGCAGCCACCCGAGGCTCTGGGCTCGGAACGGCCCCCCGTGGGGTTGAATGTGCTGTCACCACCGTCAGCCTTAAGCAAGGGCCCCGCTGGCTGTCATGCGCCCGGCGAGCAGAAAAAAGCCCCTGGGGTCAGGCCCGGGGCCGACTGTCTGTGCCACATGTGTTCTGAGCACCGACACCCTGTGGACGGTGCTCCGGGGCCCCGAGGACACACCGTGACCCGGGGGAGATGAGGGACCCGGGGGAGATGAGGGCCCCGGGCTCTTGGACGGTGGTGCGTCCAGGGGCCGAGAGAGCGGAACAAGTAACCAACCGAGGTAAGGGGGCAGCGACAGCTGAGGGTCAGGTGGGGCTCAATGCGGGGCCCGGAGGGGAACAGAAGGCACCCGACCCAGGAGCAGCTGAGGAGCGGGTCAAACCAGGCTGTGCGGGCAGAGTGCACAGAGACCCCGCCGGTCAGGCCCCGTGGCCACAGGGCTGCTGCACAGCCCGGGGGAGACCGATGCGGCCGGCAGACGTGTGATGGGCGGCTACTTGGGGACGGGTCATTCTCTGCCTCGGGGCTCTCCGTCCACGGTAGGAAGTTTATCCACATCCCCGGCCCCCGTTCCTCTAGATGCCAGCACTGTCCCCCAAGTCGTGACAGCCACCAATGTCCCCAGACATTGCCCCGTGTCCCCCGGGAAGGCAGTCGCTCCCGGCTGAGAACCACTGACGGAGAAACTGAAGTCAGGCCAACAAGGCAGAAGCCGGGGAGCTCAGGGGAGAGGTTAAGGGGTGGGGGCCCCTCCGGCCTTCCGGAGCCCCCCGCCTCAGGGTCCACATGGTGGATCGGTGACGGAGTCCGCTCTGGGGCAGAGCCGGCCTCCTCGGGAGAGCCGTGAACTCCCGCAGGACAGCAGACAGCCGGGCATTTATTCTAGGGGACAGCTGAGGACATCTGCGGGTGGGGGGGGGGTGGCCACTGAACAAGGGACCCCGCACGCCCATCAGAGGAAGGACTCCTGCGAGCGGGCACACCCCGGAGCACCACGCAGCAACCACGGAGCTCCCCGAAGCCCCAGCTGCCTCTTCTGTGAAATGGGCACGGTACTCACAGCTTCTCGGGGGCTTCGGGAGCATTAAATGAGATGATGTAAGGGCACTTAGCTCAGGCACCTGGCCAAGCTAGTCGGCTGGTCGCCGCGGCCAGAGTGATCTCTGCCCGAGCCTGCCCTGCTTCGAGTAAAACAACCCCCAAGGCCCCACTGCATCTGTCCCTTCCTCGGTTTCCCAGGCTGCTCTGACAAATGACCCCTAACTCAGTGCCTCCCAGCAGCACGGACTCACCCCTCCCTCACGGTTCTGGGGGTCAGGAGTCTTCCCGGGGCCGGTTCCTTCCAGGGACCGGAGGACCCCGCCTTTGCCAGCCCCTTCAGCGCTTCCGCCGTCACCCCTCGGCTGTCGCCCCGTCCCCAGCCCCGGGGGAGCAGAGTGGCGTCTTCAAATCCACCCCCCCGTCTTTCTCTGACCCCCCTCCTCTCTCACTCGGGCCCTCGTGGTGGGCACTCGGGCCCTCGTCCAGGGCACTCTCCCGTCTCGACGGCCCTTAACCCGAGCGCCTGCGCCAAGTCCCTGATGCCAGGTGGGATGGAACAGAAAATAAATATTTGGTCTTCGGTTCCCGGCACAGAGCTTCTAACACGCTGGGAACTTCCGGAGGGCTGGGAAGCAGGGGTTTTGAGATGTCGGCCAATTCCCACAGGAGCCCCCTCCAGCCACGTCTGAGCGCAGGCTGAGGAGGGGACGGACCCCTATTAGGGGGCTGGGACTTCCGGCCTGAGTCCCTGGGCTCCAGGAGGCCGGGGACCGAAGCCATCGCCCCGGCCAGTGAGTTAATCAGTCCTGCCTACTTAACGGAACATCCATTTCTTTTAAAAAAAAAAATCTGATAAAATGGGGTTTGGGGGGCTTTCTGCCTGGTGACCATGTGGGGGTGCGGGGAGGGCCCGGAAGCTCAGAGCCCCTCTCCCCCCGTACTTTGCCCCGACGTCTCTTCCATTTGGCCGTTCCTGACCTGCGTCCTTTACAACAAACCGGTCGTAGTAAGTACAGTAACTTCTTGCGTTCCGTGAGCTGTTTTAGCAAACCGCCCGAACCGAGGCGGGGGTGTGGAAACCCCCGGTGTACAGCCGGCTGCTCAGAAGTCCAGGTGACAACCCGGGACTCGCGACGGGCATCCAACGCGGGGGACCCCCTGACCCGAGGG
The DNA here is from genome assembly GCA_030068075.1 of Paguma larvata. Taxonomy (NCBI): domain Eukaryota; kingdom Metazoa; phylum Chordata; class Mammalia; order Carnivora; family Viverridae; genus Paguma; species Paguma larvata. Next base: position 43,845,458 of record CM057844.1, on the reverse strand, counting down.
TCTGGACGAACTCCGGGTCATTAGTGCCGGAACCGAACAGAATCGTGGGACACCCGGTCGGGGTCTGGAGACTGGAAGCAGCGGCCGGGGAGGGTCTCCCCCGCGTCTGCACCACCTCCGGTGCCAGACGTGCTGCGGTGAAAAGAGCCGACAGTAAGCATCGTGGCACCTCCGCACGGCGCCCCGTCCACAGCGTCGGGGACCAGGGGACGGACTCCTGCGAGGGGCCGTCACTCAGCTTCCCGCACCTTGCCCCGCCCTGGACTCTGCTCCGGCTGCGCTTCCTCCTTGCTCTCAAGACCCCCGGCGCGCTCCGCCTCAGGGCCTTTGCACTGGCTCCAGCCTGGGCCAGGAATGCTGTTCTTCTGGGTAGCTACAGGCCGTTCCCTGAGCTTCGCCAGATCTCTGCCCCCAGTCGCCTTATGTGTGAGCCCAACTCACGGCGAGGACTTCTGTCTGTTTCGGGTCACCGTGGTGTCCCCAGTGCCCAGCCCATGGCTTCCCTTGCATGTCTGATGACTAAGCATCATTATTGTCATCAACGGGCTTGGAACCAGACGCGGGGGCTGCCTCTCGCCGCCGCACGACCTTGAGGAGGCCTTCGCTGTGGCCCTCGGCGTCCCTCTCTTTCAGACCAAGGCTGGGGTCCGGGGTCCCTCGCTCGGCCTCGCCCTCTGGGCGCCGTCAGCACCATTTGGAGATCTTCAATGAGATGTTTCCTCGGCTGCGCCGACGCGCCAACGGAGCCGTGAGCCTCCTCGCCGACCTCCATGCCAGCCCCGCGGCCGTCTTCCCTGCTCTTCCTGCTCTGTGACAGGAAGTGGCCGGGGGACTGGGGAAGACGCATCGGTCTGTTCTCCCCGACTCGCGGCGTTGTTTACGGCCGCCAGGAAGCCGCCAAGTACAAGATTCCGTGATTCCCAAGAACGGTTTGTGCGTCCGGAGAGGGGGGGGTCACGGCGGGGACTGAGCTGGGAAGGGCGGGGGTGGAGACGGGGACCACGGTCCGCTCGGAGGCCCGCACCTCTGCCCGTGGCCCCCAGGGCCACACGCCCAGCTCATTCACATTACAGAAATGGTTTCGAGAAAGGACACGTTTGAGCTCTGACCCTCCCTGACCAAATCGGGGCCCGGGGTCTCTCTACTTTGGGAGGGTTTTAGCAGAAGCGATCCTACGCCTTCCAGCCGGCCGGGGTTGGAGGGCAGACGCCGTGTGGCCTGGTGGCCTCGGGGCCGGTGGCCGCACCGAGGTTCCAGAGGAGATGGAAACGCCCGCTCTGAGCAGGTTTCTTGCCCAGACGCCTTCGGGGAGGATGGTTTCTCCAGACAAGGGCTGGTCTTTGTTGGACTCTCGGGCGGCGTGTTGATGGAAGAGAGGGTGACAGGTGACCAGGTCCCATCCCGTCGTCTGTCCATCCTTCGGAGCGGTCCCTAAAATAATCCCATTAGTGGGGCCCAGCGGAGGCTCCTTATCTTCGGAGCCGGCCTGCTGATAACGCCGAGCGGCTCTTGTCGGAAGCCCAAGGCCAAGACGGGGGGGGGGGGGGGGGGGGGGGGGGGGGGTGGCGTGGGCTTAATGCACCACAGGGGCTTCGAGTCCTAGCCCTCCCGGTGACCTTCCAGGGTATAAATAGTCCGGAGGCCTGATGGTGCGGGCGTGACACTGATGGCAGAGTCTGGCACGCCTGGTCCCTCATGCGCACGGAGTTGCGTATGCACAGAGGCCTGCCACGGCTTCTGACCACGTGTCCTCAGCCCCAGTGGGGCCCCGGGCACCCGGCGTGCTCGGGGAATCGGAATTCCAGGAATCTGAAGCAGGCTCCAGGCTCCGAGCTGTCAGCACAGAGCCTGACGTGGGGCTCGAACCCACGACCCTGAGGTCATGACCTGAGCTGAAGTCGGATGGCCAACTGACTGAGCCGCCCGGGCGCCCCTTATCTGGGGTTTTCTACTGAAGTGTGACGCGGTGCAGGAAGGAGCGCCAACTTGCAGGAGTGAGTATTCGCCGAGCGAACCGGAGCGGTGGTCTCCGCGCTGGGAATAAATCAAGAAATAGCCTCTTGGCCCCACCCCCCCCGAGGTCTCTTCCAGGACGGCCCCGACTCCTGGGGTAACCGCCGCCCAGATCCTCACCCCCAGATCGGCTCGCCTGTCCGGGAAAGCGATGCAGACAAAGTCGAATCCATACTTCCTGATCGTGTTCTGGCCTCTCTTCCCGAACGCTGTGTTTGTGAGTTGACCCGTCTTGCTGCGTTGACCTGTAATCTGTTCGTCTCCACCGCTCTGCGTGTCCATCCGTCCTTCTTTCGTCGGGCAGGTGGTCGTTTGGAGTTTCCGTTTCATAGGGAGACGCGGGGCGCCCGGGGGGCTCGGGCAACGGGCCCGGATCCAGGGTCGGGAGATGGAGCCCCATGCGGGGCTCTGTGCTGAGCCCGGAGCCCGCGTAGGGTTCTCTCTCTGTCTCCCCCCACCCCTCTCCCGCCCTCTCCCTCAAATAAAAAAGAAGGGGGTGGTTGGAGGCTAAGTCCTCGGCGGCGAGGAGCGTTCCGTTTGCTCACCGTGCTCACCGCCACTTGGTATGACTGTCTTTCTCGTTCTCTTGTGAGTCGTACTATTCAATTTTGAAGTTTCTGTTTTTGAGTCTATTTTTTTGAGGGGGGGGGTGCACAACCACCCCGGATTCTTTAGGGGCAGAGGCGGGAGCAGACACAGTAGCGGGAAAATCTCTCCGCCAGCTGCCGACCCGTGTGCCGTGGCCGGTTGCCGGTCCGGGCCTGTCCACCTGCTGTCCCGGTCTGGCCCGGGAGAGGGACGCTGTGATTGGCCCCCACGCCGCGTGGAGGCCGCATCTGCCGAGAAGGCCGCCTCATCCCCAATCATGCAAAGGCCCTCGGCCGGCGTGGCGATGGCCCCGGAGCAAAGCATTCGGGCCCAGAGAGAGCGAGCCACTTCGAGCCCTGCTCTGACTGCCAGCACCGCTCCGGCCTTGAACCACCGCTAACACGGGAGCCCGCCGTCCCAGAACTTGACCCGAGCTCCAGGGACGCAGCTTCGGCCCGAACCTGCGTGTGGACAAACTAAAACAGAAACAAGTGACCTTACCGGTCACCCACCGAGCGCGGCATGAGGAGGGCACTGGGCTGCGGTCCTGCCCGCCGCCCGCCTCCGGCCGAGCAAACCTGGTAATTCGGACGGGAGAACCCACTTCACTCTGGCGGTCCCCGCCCACGGGAAGCCCGGCGGGCCCGCGGTGAACGCCGCCCTCGCCAGGACGGCTGTGGGAGGGGAGAGCGACGTGTTTATTTATTTAGGATTTATAGATGGACTGCTTCCCAAAAAAGGTTTCGTGGGAGGCTTCGCAGAGCGCTGAGGCACGGAAAATAGAAAGATGAAAAACAAAATTAGAAGTTCGTGAGCAGGGGCAGAGGGGTTAATGGCTCAGGCACCTGGCAGTGGGGGCGGCGGGGGAGGGGAGAGGGGTGACCACACGAATGTTCGAGGGGCCACCCCGCAGAAGGCAGGCCAGGAAAACAGAAACCCGGCTCCTCGCTGGGGCGAGCGGCTGTCCTGGTTGGCCTGGCACCGACGGGCTTCCTCGGAGGGTGGAAATTTCGGTGCTAACACTGAGGACGTCCCCGGCAAGCTGACTTGAGCTGGCCACCCCGGGCCTTGGTGACATCACGTGAGCTGCTGTCTCCAGCTGTACCCCGCCCCCCCGCTCCGTGGATTACTGGTATTACTTTTTCTTCCCAGAGAAAACTGTGTGTTTGTTACTTTTTGCATTTAATTTCTATTTATGCCGAGGGAAATAAAACGTTAAACTGAATCCAAGTTTATAGGAAAGAGCGGCTGTGGTCTAGCCCCCTCCCCCCCCCTCGGCATTGAGCCTGCTCTCAGCGGGGATACAGGTAAGGAGCCATCATTCTTTAAAAGAATTTTTTTCAATGTTTATTTATTTTTGAGAGGGGGAGAGACACAGAGTGAAAGCAGGAGAGGGGCGCACAGAGAGGGAGGCACAGAATCGGAAGCAGGCTCCAGGCTCCGAGTTGCCAGCACAGAGCCCGACGCGGGGCTCGAACTCACGAACCGTGAGATCATGACCTGAGCCGAAGTCAAGAGTCGATGCTTAACCAACTGAGCCACCCAGGCGCCCCAGTTTCCTGTTTTAAACTTCATTCGTTGACCTCTCCTGCCGAACGTGAGGACGGAACCCCTCACGCTATCTGCGTATACAGACTACTCCCCCACCTCCTCTTGATCTGTTGATCCCAATTTTTGGTGAAATGCATGTTTTGCGTGTACATAATTTTGGCCACGGAAATACTATTTAACCTCTACACCGTGTAGTATATTATGGCATCATTTCCTTTCCTGCACAGACTTTTGTTTTTCCTGAAGTTTGTAATTGCCTTTAGAAAACGATCCGCTCACTTTTCTTTGTGCTCTTAACTATGTCTGTCTCCAACTTTCCAAAAGAATTCTAAAGTTTTTTCAACACAAACACATCAGGTAACCTATTGGGTGACTTTCTGTTTGTTTTGGTTTTTCAGTTATTCTTCCTGGTTCCCTGTCAGTGGCTTCCAGGCCTGCTGCATGGCTGGGATTTCCCCTCCTGCTACTGTGGGGTGAGTTTTCACCTCCCTCCTGCAGTAGGTCCCCCCGGTTCCTGGATCCCGTGCCGTCCTCTTTCACGGTTTATGCTGTTGTATGATTGGAACAAAGTCCTCCAGGAGCTACTGGGATAAGATACACGGGAGGCAACTTTTTGAAACTTCTAATATCTGAAAACATCATCCTAGTTCCCACTTTGATTATTTAGCTCAATAGAAAACTTTTCGTTTGGCAATAATAATTTTCCTCCAGACTTCGGAAGGCCTCATAAGCCTTGGCTCATGCCCCTCAGAGTTGCAGCATTTCCAGGATTGCCGTTAAGAAGTTCAAGGCTATTTGATTCCTGTTCATTTGAGTATGAACTTTCCCCTCTTTCTCTGGCAAAACTTGGGAGTGTCCTTTTTGCCTCCAGTTTTCCAAGAACTGTTAATGCTACGGTCATTTCTCCCTCCGTCCTGTCGCCTCTTTCTAGAACTCTGGCTGGTTGTGAACCGGGTCCCCGCGTGGAGCCTCCGACTTCGACCTCCCCACCGCCATGCTTCTGTGGGATATCTCTTTGGATCCTTCTTTTTCTATTTCTATACAACCCTTTGCTTTTATCTCCCAATTAGGGTATCGACTCTCTCATTACAGTTTTACAAGAGGACATTCTTATTCTCCAAAAGTTCGTCTTCTTTTTTTTAATCACATTTCGTTCTCGTATAAACTCCATCTTTTCTCTCTGTAAGGATGTTAACTGTGCTTTTTGGTTTTTTTCTCAACCTTGCTGCTTCTCTCGGCATCTCTTTGCTTCCTCCATGTTGGGTTGTCTTCTGTGTGTGCGTTTTGGTTTCTGGTTCGGACGTAGGGAAGGCCTCCCCGCCCCCCATGCTGACTTGCACTGAAGTGCCCTGTCGTCACAATAGGGTCGCCCGTCTTCTCCCTGCTGGCGTGCCTGCTTAGGGAGAGCCCTGCGTCTCGTCTTTCTGCAGGGTCAGGGGAGCCCCCGCCATTTCTGTCCAGAGAGGGGCTAGAACGAGGAGCCGAACTTCCCAGGTCTCTTATTGTCACCTTCCCTCCCCGCTGCCCCCCTCCAGCCCAGCCCGTGCTCTCAAACAGCAGCTTCCCCCTGGGCTGAGTGGGCGGGCTCCGTTCGTCCCGTCTCCACTTCTGAGCACTTTTGGGTGTCCCCCCTCATCTGCTGTGGTCCCCTCTTCTAACCCTATGGTTCCTCCCGTTTACACCTTCCTTTAAAAATGTCTTTGTGGGGCACCTGGGGGGCTCAGTCGGCGAAGCATTCGACTTCAGCTCAGGTCATGAACCCACGGTTCGTGAGTTCGAGCCCCGCGTCGGGCTCTGGGCTGACGGCTCAGAGCCTGGAGCCTGCTTTGGATTCTGCGTCTCCCTCTCTCTCTGCCCCTCCCCTGCTCACGCTCTGTCTCTCTCAAAAATAAATAAATGTTAAAAAAAATTTAATAAAAAAATTTCTTTGTTACTTTCTTAGCAGGGGCTCTGGGGGGGACAGAGGGAAGCACACACGTTCCCCGGGAACAGAGTGACCGAGTCTCCTGAGCTGCCCAGGACTTTCTTGGCCTTAAAACTCAAAAGCTTACACCCCAGGGCACGCCTCCATCCTGAGAAACTACCCCTCTCCAGGGGCGGCTTCTGAGTGTCTTCCACCCCCCGCCCCCCGACTGCCCGGGCCACCCGAGTTCAGCGCTCATCCCGGGCCCAGGGCCTCGCAGCCTCAGAGGGTGATGCAGACCTGATCGCTCAGATCACAGACACTCACGAGTGTCTGGAAAAGTCCCTGTATTTCTGGAAACCCCAAAGATAGCCGGCGAGCATGACTGTCATTACTGAAATTGCTGGCTACGGCCGAGACGCGCGAGCCCGACGGCCTCCTGGCGGCACGGCCCCCGCCCGCACTGCCTCTGTAATTAGAAGAAAGCATTTTAAATTGTTCCAGTCCAAACAAGGCCTGGAAGTGCCGAGAGCAGCCTGGTCGTTAGGGCTGGGGATCAACGGCCACCGTGGAAGAGCCTGGAAAGACTGACTCATGGCCAAGGGCGGGGCTGCAGGTGACGTGCCCACCGCCTCTGCTGTCCTAGGGTTTGGAGATGGGGCGGAGGCGGCAGGTCTTCCTCAGCAGCCCCGGTCCGCCCCGCAGGGCCGGGCACGCGGCAGGGGCCCTTTAATTTGGCTGACGCTTCTCTGCATCCGGAATAAGAATTAGCACTCAAAAGCAAATATCGCTACCATGAGTTGAGCTTGGTAGTCACTCACACCTTAGACTAAATTAATTCGCACAAAGACGGAAGGAAGCCCAATCCAAGGCAGTCGCTCCAGGGCAGGTGGGAGGGTGGCGGCCAAGGAGATGCTGTGGGGGAGGGCAGACCCAGGTGTGTGCCCTGCTGGGAGACACCCCCGCCTTTCAGTCCCAGGTCCACCCGCTCACTGCCTGTGTTATTTGGCCTCCTCAGCCTCAGTCTCCTTATCTGCAAAATGGGTATAATTAGAGCATCTCCTTCGCAGCGCTGTTGTGAAGATGAAAACGAAAAACAGCCCCACGCGCTCGGCGTATGACGATAATGGGGACCTTCGCCGGGGCACAAGGACTGCGTCCCTGTTGCCGTCGTCATAATTACCAGGCTTGTGCGGCCATTCTTCCAGGGACCTGCCTGACTCTGCCGGCGGAAACGGGCCCCATCCTGCCGGAGGTGCCCGCCGCCCGAGATGGAAGGCACGAGAAAGAGGGGACCGCGCTGGCCAGCTTCGGCCAAGCGAGACCGTGATGAATCAGAGCTCAAGGGAGCCGGCTGCGCCTTGAGCCAGGTCCCGCCTCCCGCACACTTCTGCACCCCGCGACCCGCGCGGGACAAGCGAGGACGTGCTCAGCAGGTCCCGGAGAGGGCGGGGCCCGGCCTGGCTTCTGGAAGCATCCCTACCTGCCTCGGTCCCGGGAGCGAGGCTCCAGGCTCTGGAAAAGCAGGGTCATGGCGGGGGTGGAGGGGGGGTCCCCGGGGGGGGGTCCCCTCAAGCCGTGCGGGTCGCCACGGAGGGGAGCCGAGCGGACATCGCAGCTCGTGGGCAGAGGACAGAGGTGACCGGAAGCGTCCATCATCCCCTCTGCCTTCTCGGGCTCGGAGACTCGGACTCACTGAGCTCCTCTGGGTCGGGGCACGGTCCTGCGGGACACGCGGCCTGCGGACCCCCGTCCTGGAGGAAGTCACGGAGCTCTGGGCCTCGGGGGGGGGGGACAACACCCACGGCCTGAGGAGCCCACAGTTCTTGTCGAAATGAGGGAGGGGGTCCGCAGGGCGTCTGGGAGAAGGAACGAATGACAAACCAAGACATCTGCTGTGGTTGGGGTACGCGCGGGGGCGGCCGACACCCACAGGACCAGGGACCAGAACCCCCACAACCGCCAAGACGTCCCAAGCTTCCCGGCCCGCCCCCCTCCCCGCCCTGCCCGCCCTACACTTCCATTTCACAAAAGCCCAGGAATAACCCGGCTGTTTTTGGAGCACAGAACAGAGGGGATTACTGAGCAAGCGAAATATCAAATTCTGGTGGTGGTGATTCTGGGGGTGCTTAAGTGAAAGAAGGGGCATCCAAACATTCGCCGATTTCATCTCCGCCACAAATATCAGGGGAAATATTTCGAGGCGTTGATTACTGTTCCTTCTGCCTTTTCTTCCTGCCTGGAATATGGGCGTGATGCATGGAAGCTCCGCCGCCACCTTGCAGCTATGAGGTGACAAATGCGAGGATGAAGGGAGAAACGGGGAGAGATAGGCAGAGGATCAGAGGGTCAGAGAGGGACACGTGCACAAGCACTGTGGCGGGGGACAAGGGAAAGGGGGGAGGAGACAAGCCCATATGGGTCACAACTTTATTGGAACGCTGACCGCTTTGGGGAGCCCCCCATCCAGGCACCACTGTCCTGAGCCTCTGCCGTCTGCAGCCTGAACAAAACGAGGGGGCTCTTCCCTCCCAGCAAGGTCAGGGAGCGCTAAGGAGGGTCTGGAGGGCCCACGTCACATGTTGTCCCACTAGGGACTCTCCATGACCTCCGCTCCTGCTCCGAATGTGGGACGGAGGAGTTCCTCCTGGTTGGTGGATTTACCTGGGGCTTCTCCCCGGAGGGCTTGGCAGGGGTGTGTTTTCCTGAAGGGGAAGAGGAAACATGGAGGGTGCGGCAGGGCGGCGGCGCAGACGCAGCCAGGACCTCGAGCGCGCGGGTGTGCGCGTGTGGGTGTGCGTGAGCGTGCATGTAGGTGTGCGCGCGTGTGGGTGGGTGCGCGCGCATGCAGGTGTGTGTGTGTGCAGGTGCGTGTGCACGTGTGCGGGAGAGTGTGCGTGCGCGTGCATGTAGGTGTGCGTGTGTGCAGGTGCGTGTGCACGTGTGCGGGAGGGTGTGCGCTGCGCGTGCATGTAGGTGTGCGTGTGTGCAGGTGCGTGTGCACGTGTGCGGGAGGGTGTGCGCGCGCGTGCACGTAGGTGTGCATGTGCGCTGCGTGTAGGTGCGCGTGTGCGTGCAGGTGCGGTGTGCGTGCGCGTAGGTGCGCGTGTGGGCGTGCGTCCGTGTGGGTGTGCGTGCGCGTGCGTGCGTGCGCGTGCGTGCCGGCGGGGCCCCCGCGCCGTGATCAGCGCAGCAGCCGTTGCCCAGCGCCGCGAATTTACAAAGCGCCTGGTCGAAAATCCGCCATTCGAACGACTCAGCCTCTGGAAGGACGCAGGTCAGTGTTCTCGGTGTGTCCGTGGTCGCGCACCCGCCGCAGGCCCCTAGAGCGTTGTCCTCGCCCCCGAGAGAACCCTCAGGCTCACCCGCAGCCGCTCCCCAGCCCCGTCCCCCCGCACCCCTCCCCCAACCCCCGGCCGCCACTAATTTCAGGGTCTGTGGGGTCCCCTCTCCTGGACGCCTCTTCTAGGTGCAACCGGACGCCGCGCGGGCTACGTCTGGCTCGGTCGCAGGGCTACCGTCGCTTCCCTCGTTTTCGGGGCCGAATGACGTTCCGCTGTAGGACAGACCGCGGTTCATTCGTCGACGGGTCACTGGGTTGTGTCCCCTTCCGGCTGTTGCGAATAACGCTGCCGTCAGCATTCACGTCCGAGTTTTTGCGCGGACATGAAAAAATGTGTTTTCATTTCTCGAGGGGACACCCTGAGCGAGACCGCTGTCCTCACCCCGCGGAGCCGCCGGCCTGTCCTCCGGGGCGGCCGAGCCGGCCCATCCCCACCGCCGGCCGCACAGCGGGGTCCTGTTCGCCCGCATCCTTGGCAACACGTGCTTTCGTCCGTCTCTTGGTTCTCGCCACGGTCACGGGGCCAGGCGGCATCTTCCCGCGGTTCCTATCTGCTTGCCCTGACGACTGATGACGTGACCATCTTCTCGCATGCTGATTGGCCGTTTACCCTCTTCCCTGGAGACGGGTCTGTTCGGGTCCTTTGCCGGCTCTCGGCAGAGCGTCTCTACGGACCCGCATGTGTCCCACGCCCCGGCTGCTGGGCTGCGTTTAGTCTGTTGTCGCCGCCTCTTACGGACGAGGAAACCGATGCCCAACGAGGTCTCACAGGGACGACTCCATAATTTGCAGGGTCCCGTGCATGACACGGGATGCGGGCGCTTTGTTCAAAACTCATCACAGATTTGGAGACGGTGACGCAGAGCGTTAAGCCGGGCGGGGGGCCTCACGCCTGCATGGCTCTCTCGCCCAGAACGCCGCCCGGCGTCTCCCTGACTGTGATGTTCAGAGATAACCTTAGTTGAGCGGTTACTACGCGCCGGGGTCTATGCGAGACGCGGGACCCACGGAACATACCGAGGCCTGAAACGAACGCGGAGGGCATCTGCTGTTCCTATCTGCGTTGAAATTTTTTTTTTAATGTTTACTTATTGTTCAGAGAAAGAGGAGACAGAGCATGAGCAGGGAAAGGCAGAGAGAGAGAAAGAGGGAGACACAGAATCCGAAGCAGGCTCCTGGCTGTCAGCACGGAGCCCGACCTGGGGCTTGAACTCATGAGCTGTGGGATCATGACCTGAGCTGAAGTCAGTGCTTAACCGACTGAGCCCCCAGGCGCCCCTATTGGGTGCGTTTTAAAGATGAGAAACGGGGGCTCAGAGCCGCCCCCCAGCACTTGTCCCAGGCCTCAGCAGGCAAGTATCGGAGCAGAATTTGCACTGAGGTCCGGCTCGCGGCGCGGAGAGCTGGGGGTGCTCGCCCTGGCCGACGTCGGGCACTGGGTTCTTCCCCGAGCCCGCCCCAAGACGGTGACCTCGGGAGGCGAGCAGTGCGCGTGGGTAGACCCGGGAGGAGGGAAGTCAGGCCGGGAGGGGAGGCAGCCGACGAAGGGACACCGAGCCTCTGGCTCGCGGGGACTCCGGGGGACCGTGTGGAGCTCGCGCTGCAGAGCCGGGAGGACACTGGCTTATCCCCCCCCCACCCCCCTGCTCAGCCCCTGGGAGCCGAGGGCTGCTCCCCCGGGGGGCGCTGATTCCCAGAGAGCCTCCTGCACCCCTGCTTCTCTCCACGACCCCATCAGGTAGCTAAGGTCTTGTGCCCATTTTACAGATGGGAAAACTGAGGCGCCATGAGGCCCAATAGCTTCTGCAAGGTTCTAACCTCAGCGGTCAGTCAAGCTGGGCTTCCCGCCCACACCCTCGGTCCCCAGCCTGGGCTCCAAAACTTCTGGGGTCTCGGCCCCACCTGCCTGCTGGCCCCAGCCCTGCAGGCGGATGAGCCCACCTCTTCAGCTCTGAGATGCGGGGAGCCCGAACTCCCAGTGTCCCCCCGGGCCCAGGGCTGGCTGCACACGGTGGCCGCCGGGAGGGCCGGGGCTTTTATCACCATGCTGTGCACTTCCCCGTCCCTCCCTCCCCGGCCCGGGCGCCTGCCGTGGTTTCCGCTCCCTGCCCGCATCTGGTCTGCACCTGGAGGGCCGGGCACCCAGCTCGTCCCCGCCCCGCGTCCTCTCGGCCGCTTCTCCAAAGCTGCTCGTGATCCCCGCGTCGTCCAGAGCCTGTGTTCCGGCTTGGCGCTCTGCCTCCAGAGGGGGCCTGGGCGCCGGGGTTTGCGGGCAGCTCCCAGGAAGGTACTGGAAGCCCTGGGCACCCAGCCTGCTCCTCAGGGGAAAGCGCGGGGCCACTGTTCGCCACGGCCGCGGCAGAAAGCTGCCGGTTGGTTGGCTCTGAGCCGTCCGAGCGCCCCTCCCGTGACCCCCGCCCCCGCTGTCCCAGGTCACTGTCTAAAGAAGCAGCCCCCGCACAGTGGGGGAGGCCAGCACCACCCTCCAGCCTGGTTTTGTGACATATTCGGATATGCACCTTGCAAAGCAGGGGGTTGGCGTCTCCAGGGAGAGCGCAGGGCCACGCCGGGTGCCCGGAGATCACAGCTGCCATGCGGCGAAGGCGCTCAGAGTGTGGCCGGCAGCCGGCGAGCGCGTCCCCCGTTCTGGGGGCCCGAGTGTCTGCGTTTGAATCCCAGCTTCTGCTCTCAGGGCTGTGTGACCACAGCTGAGGGACTCAACCACTCTGAGCCTTCATGTTTGCCTCTGAACATGTAGAGCGGTGCCCTCCTCGAAGGGCTGCTCGCAGACGGAGTTAAACGGCCCGCGCCGAGCGCCTGTCTCAGCACCTGACACACGGTCAGCGCCGGAAAACGCAGCGTTACACATCAGTTTAAAACACCCGGGTCCATCCGGGCTGATCTGGGACCTACTTTTGAAGCTGAACTCGTAGAGTTTTCCATGCTGGCGGATGGAGTTTCGCAGCGTGATGGTACGCCGTGGCGGCGGACAGCACAGGCTCTGGGGCCAGATTGCTTGGGTTGCAAATTCCCTCCTTGGCGGTGGGAGCTGGGTGACCTCAGGCGAGTCACTTAACCTCTCTGGGCCTCACCTTCCCCATCTATGAGACGGGAACAAAATCAGTACCTCAATCAAAGGATGAGTGTGAGAATTAAATTGATTAAAATAGAGAAAGGGCTTTTGCCCGTTTTCTGGGCACAAAATAAGCTCTTCGGACAAGTTGTTATTTCGTTATTATTTCTCCATGGGATACGTGTGCCTTAACTTCTTTAGTTTGACTTCTCATTAAGCGACTTGCCCACAGCTGGAATTTGAAACCAAGCCCCGTGTGACAGCACAGCCCATCTAGCTAACCGAGGAAACCCAAAGAGGCGTGTCGTGAGCACCTGCATTGGGAGAAAATGCGTTCTTGTAACGAAACAAGACTCGGATCTGGCATCGGAGTCCAAGCCCGGCTCCACCTCTAACCGGACCATCTCCGTTGAGTCGCTCCCTGCCTACAAACTGGGCAGAGTAAGCGGGTCTTGTATTTATTTAGTATCTTATCTCTGTTCTGAATCGAATACGCTAATGGCAGAGAGGCAGAGAGTATGGAGCGAATACGGCTCTCTGGCTGTAAGGTCAGAACTGGACTCCCAGGGGCCTGCGGAGGGCTCAGCTCAGGCCCGAGAGTCCCCATCACGCGTGACTGTGGGGCCGGCACAGCCCCGGGCCACCGAGGGTCAGTCCCTCCTGCCCGGAGGTTAAGATGATCAAACCTGAAGGTGGCTCCGTCGGCACACCGCTGCGTGACCGCGTTTGCCGACGGCGGGAGGCAGCCCCGGAGGTGAGAGCTGCACGGGGCGCCCGGCGGCTCAGCCGGGGAAGCCTCCGACCTTGCTCAGGTCACCATCTCTCGGTCCGTGGGTTCGAGCCCCGTGTCGGTCAGAGCCTGGAGCCTGCTTCGGATTCCGTATCTCCCTCTCTCTCTGCTCCTCCCCCGCTCGTGCTCTGTCTCTCTCTCAAAAATACTTAAAAAAAATTCGTACATGAATGTTCCTAGCAGCATTATTCACAATGACCAAACAGTGAAAACAACCCACGTGCCCCTCGACGGAGGAACGGATCACCAAAACGTGGTCCGTCCACACAAAGGGGACATGATTGGGCCTCGAAAATGTGGGAGGCACCGGCACCTGCCATGTCAGGGGTGAACCTGGGTGAGCGCGCTACGTGGAAGGAGCCAGACAAAAAAGACGTCGGGGTACAGGATTCCATCGACAGCGAGCGTCCAGAACCGGCGAGCTCACGGACACGGTAAGTGGGTTTGGCTGTTGCCGGTGGCCGGCGGAGGAGAAGCGGAGTACGAGGCTTCTTTCTGGGAGCGATGAGAACGTTCCGGAATTAGGGATGACGCCTGCACAGAACCGTGACTGCAAGGAAAGCCGCCACGTCACATACTTCAAAATGGTTAACGTGCTAAATTTCGTTACGTGACTTTCGCCGCAGCGAAAGAGCAAACGAGCAAACGAACAGAACGACAGTCTGTGCCCCCGACGAGAGCTGGGGCTGACAGGGAGACGCGCCCTCGCGGTGTCTGCGTGGCGCCCGGGATGGAATGAGGACCCACGGGACTCGGCCGTGTCCGGGCCATGGTGCGACCCGCGTGCCTCTAGTTTCTTCGCACCCTCCTATCTGAGACCCCCACTCAGACCAGCCGCCAAGCTGTCCCGGGCTGACCCGAGGCGCCCTCTGCACGCACCCTCTCCCGCCCTGTGTCCGTGGCACCGAGGACGCAGAGGACAGTAAGGCCGAGCAGGGAAACCGCAGGGGACGTGACAGCAGGGAAGCCGAAGGGCGCCGTGACCTCTGTCTTCACGAAGACCAGCTCAGGGAACGTGAAAGCCTCTGTGTGGCATTTTTACCCCCTCGGTTAATAATGAAAATATTATTCATATATATTAATATTCAAATAATATTATTATCAAGGTGCGTCCCATAGGAAATCTATCCTCTTCGCACCTAGGCTACGTGCCGATCTGAGGAACAGAGTAGTCGAGAGCCGACCACCGGGGCCGCACCCTGGCCCCGAAGCACAGGCTGTGGGGCGTCGGGCGGGCGGCTTCGCCTCTCTGTGCCTCAGAGCCGCCCCTCTGTCTGATGAGGCGGTGGGGAGGGCTCCACACAAAGTCGTCGGGGCCGGTGTTTGGCCCAACACGAAGGCTCTGCCAATGTTCGCTCTTATTAAAGATGTTAAGGTATGACTGCCATTCGTGTAATGTTTTTCTCTATTTTTTTTAGCCAAAAAAAAAAAAAAAGATAAAAGTTAATTTCTGGGCAAACTTCAGGAACGCTGAATCAGAGAGACCGATTTCCGTCTGAGGTTTGCTTTTGTGAAGCGAGATGGGTCCTTGTTACAGAGCCGGCTTTCTTAACCTCGGCCCCGTGGACATCACGGCCTTTAGCCTTTGTTTCGGGGGCTGTCCTGTGCCCGCAGCAAGGTAAGGGGCCTCCTTGGCCTGCACCCGCCCCTAGCTCGCCTCACGCCCATCCTCACTGGAATGTTCCCGGATGCTCCCCAGAGCCGAACCCACACTGGCTGAGAAACCCCGCTGGCGAAGGAGAAATGGGGACAGACGGACCGTCATCACGGTGGATCGGTGCCCCCCCCCCCCGTTTCTAGAGAAGCATTGGGAAACCCTAGATCGGGGTGAGTTTGTAAAAGTCACGTCATGGGGTGACAGAGGACTTCTCAGACTGGTGGAGGGGACAAAACTTTGGAGCCAAGAGTTTAAAAGACCAGCATTTGGGCCCTGGCTCTCCACCATCGGTGTGACCTGAGACGCCAGTTTCTCCTTGCCCTCAGTCCACCTCGTCCTCTGTCACCCGGACATCCCGGTGGTGCGCGCACCTGGATCTCCAGACCTGTGGCCACCCACTGAACAGGTGCGCCCCCAGCCGCCCTCAGGCCCCGTCATGATTTTTACCTGCGCCCATAAAATAACCATATGTTATTCCACGTTTTATCGAACAACCCCACCCCCTCGCCGTTTCTCTCTTTTTTTAAAGTTTATTTATTGTGAGAGAGAGCGTGAGCGGGGGAGGGGGAGAGAGAGAGTCCCAGGTCCCGGAGCGGCCCGGCCTCAGCAACCGCGAGCTTACGGCCTGAGCCGCCATCAAGAGGCCGATGCTCAGTGGGTTGGACCACCGGGCGCCCCTCTTCCCTCGTTTCGGTGCCCATTCAGCCTCAACGTGAGCCATCATGGCTAAGTCTGCGGGCCAGACTGGCTGCTTGCTCCGGCGCAAGGGCTCAGCTCCCCTTTTGTGCCCCCAGGACGTAGCGGGGTGATGGCGGTGGCCCCCAACCTTAGCGCCGGGGGGTCGTCGGGGGGCCGCCGGCCGGGAAGCCCGCTCCTGCTCCCGGGGCCTCTCCAGAAAGGCCGCCTCGCTCACCCAGGAAGGCGACTCGGGGCTGCACCTGCTCGGGGCGCCCTCAAGGCCCCTGAACTTCCCCGGCCTTTCCTAAAGCCGAATCTCCCGCTCCCTGAGAAGCAGGCAACGCCGCTGGGAGCACCCCCTCCGCACCCCAACCCACAGCTCTCTTCTCGGAGACCCCCCGCCCATGCGGGCGACCTCCTTGGCGGCCATGTTTGTGCCGCAGACCCAGCCTGCGCGGCCACAGCTGATTGGCTCGGGGGCAACACGTGACCCGCAGTGGTCCAATCAGAGGCTCGCCTTCTGGAGTAGTTAGGCATCTCCCGGAACCAAGGGGGCCGGGCTGAGCACCTTCGCTGTGGCCGCAGTGGTGCACCTGTCTTCTGCTGGCTGCATCCACCCAAGCTTGGGCAAGGCTCTGTGCCCCGAAGTCACCCCTTGAGTCTTGCTGAGTGGAAGCAGAAGAATGGTCTTCGGATCCCCTGGCGGAGGTCTGACTGGTCAGACTCAGCTTCTCGAACTGGTTGGAAACTGGAATTACTAGCGGACCGGGGGCCAGATCCCAGGCTTTCCAGTGATTGGTCTGGGGTGTGGCCCGAGCATCTGAAAAACTGAGAAGGTCGTGAGGACTCAGGCTCAGCCAGCACAGGCCCCGCGGCCGACCGGTTCCCTCCGCGGAGCTCAGCTGCTCATAGCCCGGGGGCTCCTGACCAACATGGTTCTAGCTCCATCATGAACTTGGGTGGGCTGGGGAGCATGGGAAGCTTCCAGAAGCCACCATATGCACCTGCCCCTCCTGCGAGCCGGGTAAGATTTTGCGTACTCGCTGGTGAGCCAAGTAACCACAGCCACGATGGCCATGGCTCACATTTGTCCCCTCCTTAGCACGGGGGTGCAGTTAGGGTCGAGGGGGCCCAGAACGGCAGCCATCCAGGTAAACAATATTTTCATGCAGTGTTTTAAAAAAGAAAGTAACATGAAAAAATCCATGACGAACGAAATATCAAAACTCTAAATAAAGAGGATGAGTCACAGGGCTGTGCCAACCCACACACCCACGGGAACCCAAGGCAGAAGCAAGAATCAATAATGCCAGAGGGGTCTCTGTTCGTCTTGATTCCTCAGACTTTTGGGGGTCCCTCTCCCCCATCTTAAACTTGCACTTGGCCTGTGTGGCTCAGTGGGTCGATCGTCAGACTCCTGATTTCGGCTCAGGGCATGATCTCATGGTTCGTGGGTTCGAGCCCCGCATCGAACTCTGCACTGACCGTGGAGGCAGCTTAAGAATGTCTGTCTCCCTCTCCCTCTGCCCCTCTCCCCACACTGGGCGTGTGCACTCTCTCTCCCTCTCTCAAAAAACAAAAACAACTAAGTGAAAATCGGATCCTATCACCCTCCTATTCAGACTCTTCCAGCGGAGCCTTCACACTCCCAACACCAGCCCGATTCTGCCCCCAGAGCCTCACACATTACTGTCTCTGCTTCTGCAGACTCTTCTCTCCTCTGCCACCTCCCTCCCGCAGCTCTGGCACACGACTCACTTGGCGGAAGCTTGGACACCCCAGTGCCTTTTCCTGCCTCCCGGCCTTTGCACAGACTTCGGCCGCTGCTGGAACATTCCGTCCCAGACCGTCCGCCTAGCTCAGCCCGTCTTCTCGCCATCAGGGCTCCACTCCAGCGCCGCCTCTTGAGAGAGGTCTTCCCTGAGCACCCGTCTTGGTCCCTTTTGGACACGTCCGACCCTGTGTGTTCATCCTGACCTGGAGTTTTCTTAGCTGTTCATTGTTTGTTTCCTTATTGGGTAGTGTTTATGTCCAAAACGTCAGGTCCGTGAGGACAGGGACGTGGTCTACACCCCACCGGATCCCAGTGCCCAGCCCCGGCTCTTTAACTGTGTTCCGAATGAATGAACGAATGAATGGGGTCTAGTTTTCAGGTGAGGAAACTGATTCCTGACTCTCCCAGAGTTCTGGAGGAGCTCGCCGGGAGTTCTAAAACGGGACCCCCTTCTTGCAGGCAGTCGCTGGGGCTTTCTGTTTGGAGGTCCCTGTCCCCCCGTCGTCTCAGCCCCGCACCCTCAGCCTGGCCCTGATTACCGGCTGCTGCCACCCACCCGCAGACTAACAAACATGGAACAGCTGTGCCGCCGGAAATCGCCTCGGCCCAGCCCCGATGCTGCGGGGATGTCTTTGGTTAACGTAAATAGGCTTTTAGCTTCGTTTTTTCCTCTTTGCGCAAAATACCGCTCATTAATTCTGACTCGGGAGATCAAACAGTTAACAACGTGTTGATCCTAGCTTGCTTTCAAGTGATGTATTGTGTCATTTCGGAGAGTTATGGGGGGTTGATACTCTCTTTGACAAACACGTCCAAGTCCACCAGAGGAGGGCCAACCGGCGTCCCAGGGAAGGAAGCAATTAACAGCTCCGCCCCGAGGGTTCCGAGCACCGTTACGTCAGTGCTCCGTGTTTTATTAAACACTGCCTCTTTCTTTTGCATTCTGGTTTTCTTTTCTTTTTTTCTTTTCTTTTCTTTTTTCTTTTCTCTTCTTTTTTTTCTGTTCAGCCAAAGGGAGTGAGCTTCTCCGACCCATCACTCCGAGCAGCCGCGGAGGCAGAGTGGAAAATAAAAAGGCTTCATTAAGTATCATTTGGGCTTTTTCCCTCTATGTCGACAGGACTCTGCCAGGCTCATCATGAATGGACCGTACTCGCTTCCTGTCGTGACCCACTCTGTCTTCCCAGGAAGGACCCCATGGCCTTTCAGCACTTTGGACCCCAAACGCCAGTCATCCCAAGACAAGAACAGGTACTCGGTGCCTCCAGGGCCCAACCGAGCACGTAAACAATGGCGTGGTCCAGGTGTAAGACGCTAGGGAGCGGCGGGGACTGCGGCACACTGCCGCACCCATTCCCGGCCGGAAGGGGCTGCCGCTACTCAGGGTACGTGATGGCTCTTTGGGGAACCAGCATGGAAATCTAGACTTACTTACTTTGGTGAAAACTTAAAATTACTACATAAGCCATAAAAAAATTAAATGAACAAAAATACTACAGAAGCCAAACAAAACCAAAGGGCCCCAAGGCCACCGGTTTATGAGTCCGGTGTCCAGCAGACTGTCTTTAACTGGAGCATGTTAGTCTCTGGGCACAGTCAGGGGGTAGAGGAGTCAGAAAAGCCCAGAAGAAATGAGGTGCGTCCTCTGGGGAAGCGAATCGCACTTGGGTTCTTGTGAGAGGGAGTGGGGGGCTCGCCAATAGACACTAAAAACATCATTTTTATTTTTATTTATTACTTATTTTTTTAAAGTTTATTTATTTACTTTGAGAGGGAGAGAGAGAAAGAGAGAGGGAGAGAGAGAGAACCCCAAGCAGGCTCCACACCTTCTGTCCAGAGCCTGACGTGGGGCTCAAACTCCTGAATCGCGAGGTCGTGACCTGAGCTGAAACCAAGAGTTGGACGCTCAACCAGCTGAGCCCCCCGGGTGCCCAAAACATCGTTTTTATATTACAAAAAAACCTATATTATGGAGCAGAGTGTAAAAATAGAATCTCTCACACACACACACACACACACACACGGAACTTCAAGGAAAGGCTGCTTTTGCAGCGGGTAGATTGGGAACCCCCCTCCCGGTCCCCAGGTTCTGTGTCCCTCTTCCTCCACTTTCGGGAGCACTTGGATGCAAATGTCGAGAAACCGGAGAGACTTGGTCTTCTCCTCCGTGCACTGGGTGTCGCAACCGCGCCCGCCTTGTGGAGTCACTCCGGGGAACAGACGACATAACTCGGGTGCCGCCTCCAGCCTACCCTCTGTAAGTGGACCTGAGTCCCTTCCCTGTCCCCTGGCTGCCCTCCGAGCACCAGCACAGGCGGTCGGCACTCAAAGCCTAACTTGGATTCGATCTTCTGTCCCCGCAAGAAATGGGTGAATCTTTTTCTTTTTTTTTTTAGTTTATTTATTTATTTATTTTTGAGAGAGAGAGAGCAGGTGAGCTGGGGAGTGGGCAGAGAGAGAGGGAGACAGAGAATCCCAGTCAGT
The DNA here is from genome assembly GCA_030068075.1 of Paguma larvata. Taxonomy (NCBI): domain Eukaryota; kingdom Metazoa; phylum Chordata; class Mammalia; order Carnivora; family Viverridae; genus Paguma; species Paguma larvata. Next base: position 43,825,604 of record CM057844.1, on the reverse strand, counting down.
CCGAGTTGTCAGAGCAGAGCCCGACTCGGGGGCTCGATCCCACAAATCGTCGAGATCACGACCTGAGCCGAAATCAAGAGTCGCACACCTGACCGATGGAGCCACCCAGGCGCCCCGAGAAATGGGTGAACCTTAAGCTGCCTCAGATCAAACGGGAGCGTGACCCGAATCTCACCGTCTTCGTAGCTTGGTACCCATGTTCCTGAACTTCTGCCCCCTGTGCGTGCGGCGTTCACTTCCTCTGGGACGCGGAGTCACGGGGTGGACGCGGCTCCCCCGGGCTCCGTCCAGCGCTGAGATGCAGCCTGACACCCGGGAGGAGCTCCTCGAAACTCGGTGGAAATAGAAGCATGCCGGATTAGTTTCCCAACGGGCCGTCTGCTTCAAGGAAAATCATTTCTGGCAGAATTTTGATGAGATCCAAGCATGTCGAGTGACTTATGGAACTGTTGCGTATACCCTAAATCAACCTGCCTTTTTTTTTTTTTTTTTTAAGAGTGGGGGCGGAGAAGCGCCGTCCTTCAGGGAAAACTAAAGTCTCTGAGCTAGACTTTGCGACCTGGAGCCCGACATTGCGCAGAGAGTGGCCACCGCCGTAACGCGAGCGCGGCCGGCCAGTTCTCGTGTGATAGTTTTCATGTTCCCCAAATCTTGCAGAACGTGTATCCAATTAACCACTACTGAAGGGCCTTACGTATAAAATAATACTTTTGTGGTCGGGTTGCACTTTTTCCATTCACTTCTGGTGCACGGGGCTCAAGTTGCAGGTCGTGTCTGTGATTAATAGACACAAACCTCGCGTTCGTGCCGCTCCCACGGGGCCGGTGGAGGCCGGCCGTGGAGTCCCAGCCCGGGGACTGCGCGACGGGGCCTCTCCCCGGGATCGCTGGGGCTGGGCGGAGGGCTGGGCAGCGGCTGGGGACGAACAGTCCGAGGAGCGGTCATTTTTCTTGGACAGGAACGGGTACCAGCTCCCCGAGATCCAGGCGGGCCCCTGACACCCCCCGCGGGCTAAGTGGAGGGGGAAGTCTCAGGAATTCTGCGGCGTGTGGGAAGCGGCTCCCTGGCCCCCTCGAGGGTTTGGTTTCCTTTTATAAAGCCAGTTTTATTCTTCTTAATGCTGTGCCTCGTTCCCAAGCCTCTGCTGAGTTACCGTCGTGGAAGCGGGGGTCAGGAGGTGGGATTTAGAATTCGAGGCTGCGACGTTTTCGGGCAGGGGTTCACAACCTGTCTTGGCAAAGGGCAGCTAATAGGTATTTTCAGCGCGGCCTGCCTCTGCTCCGTCCTGCCTTATAGCCCTGTGGACGGTGTGTAAACAAGTGGGCCCGGCTGTTCCAATAAAACTTTATTTACAAAAACAGGCAGGAGGGGGGTTTCGGCCCACGGGCCCTAGTTTGCCAGCCCTGGTTTAGCGCTGAGGGAACGGAGACACAGGACTGACGCCAGGGGACCGCTTCGCCCAGGGACGAAGCCAGTTCTGTCTGCAGTGGGTGTGAGCATCCGTCCACCGTATGGTGAGCAGGGCCCGTTACCCCAACTGAAGTTACTTTCTCTTTCAAGCCCCCGTGTCAGGTGGCAGAAACGTAATTTGAGGGACTTGGGCTCCTCCTTTCTCTGGAGTGCGGCTTCGGGACGGCCATGTCGCCCTGGACGTGCGTGTGGCATCTGGTCTGGGCCGTCCCCAGGTGCCCCGGGCACCCGCCGAGCCTGCCTCCTTCCCCTCTGCATCTTGCGAGCAAAGCCGCTCCGAGGGTGCCGGGTCCCGGGGCCTCACCTGGCGGGGCCCCCCAGGGGCCCCCTGGGAGCTCTCTGGATACCTCGCAGTTCCGTACTGAAGACACGCCAGGAGGCGCCAGGCACGCGTCCCTTCTAGAGCCGCCGTTTGGTGCATCTCGGGAAAGCGCTGAAAGCTGGCTGGTCCCCTGGGTCCTCTCCTAGGAAGCGATTGGCGTAGGTTTTCTGTGCGCTCGGATCCCCGAGGTGACAGCAAGTCCCGTCACCCACCTCTACCCAACTTTGGGAGTCCGGGGAAAGGGAAGGACACAGACCTCGGGCCTCTGGCACCTTCGTCACTGTGACAGTTGCACCCGACGCGAGAAGGCCGCATCGCACGCCGTCCCTGAGCTCCGCGGCCTGCGTGACGAGAGGGGTCGATTGCCGTTTGGCCGCGTCAGCCGGGCTCTGCGGGGTCTGCGCTTCGGGACGAGGGTCGGACTCCCTCAGCCCCCGGGTGTGTTTGCCCTGAGCCCCAGAGTGAAGGGCCGGCTGGTGATTCCGGGACATTCTCCTCACGGCCGGGGCCGAGCCAAAGCGTGTAAGCACTTTGAAGGCCACATCCGATAATGTTCGCTGGCCAAGGTAAGCCACAGCCGCGGCCAAGTCCACAGTTACCAGGTTGGGGAGGGGGTTCTGCCTGCTGCGAGAAGGAGGGAGGGAGGGAGGGGGAGCGAGCGTTCGCTGGACGAGAACCATCGGCAGTGATCACAGCCGCCGTGCTGTCCGCCGGAAAGGATCTCATCAGGGAGAACAGAAGGCTCCGCCGAATGAGGCCTGAGTCATAGATCTGGGAAACCCACCAATCGGCCGGACACGGATGGTCCCAGCGTGGGCACGATGCCTCAATGTCACGCCAGCCACGGCCTCCGGAGCCCCCGCCGGCCTGCCCTCCCCGTGCCATCTCCGCTGGCGTCCCCGGCAGGACGAGAAGGCGGGGTCTTCCTTCTCCCGCACCTCGGTCTCCTCGGGGAGGAAAACCTTTGCCGTCGGGTCCTGGCGAGCCTGACTCCTCTGCCCCCGGTCTCTTCCGTCTCGCGTCTCTGGCAGAGAGTCTCCGAGGAAGGAAGCAGCTGAGACGAGAGGAGAGAGGACACAGGACCGTCAGGGGCAGAGGGCCCCCCCCCCCCGACCCCGGGGATGCCCGCATCCGGGTCCCTGGGAGCCGTCAGAGCGGGACGGTACCTGGCGGCTGGACTTTGCGGACCCGGTGCTTACGGTTCCAGACGCCAGGAGACGGGGGTTGTCCCGGGTCTTCCAGGTCCGCTCACTCCGATCCCACGAGCCCCGAACGGCAGAGAACTTTCCCTGGCTGGAGTGGGAGGTGCGGCAGACAGAAGATGGACCTTCTGAGGCAGGAGGGGCTCCAGCCACTGTTGCGAGAAGGGGACCCCGTGAAAAGCACGAGAAGGGATACAGGCGGCGTCGAGGAGCACAGACCTGCCCCCGGGCGTCACCGTGCCGTCGCCGTCGGCCAGCAGGGAACGGAGGCCTCGGCCCTGCGGCCGCGATGAACTGAACCGGCCAGCAACCCGGATGAGCCTGGAGGCCGCTTCTCCCCTGGAGCCCCCAGGGCGGAGCACGGCCCTGCCGACAGCCGGGCTGCGGCCTCGCGAGAGCCGAGCGGAGGGCTTGTGACGCGCGGAGGGGCCAGCAGCTTGCCCACCGTGAACTAGTGTCGTGGTAGCCGTCGGCTGGATGGCGGCTGGTTTGGGGAGCCGTGGGAGACCAATACACTTGGCGGTTCTCCTGCCTGCGTGCTGGCTGGCCGAGGGGACACCAGGGGCCTGGGCCTTGGGTCTTGTGAGCGGGGACACGAGGACACATTCTCTTTAGAGAGCGGCCTCTGTCCAGGGGGACCGTCTCCTTGGCCGCCCAGCATTTTTCAAGATGCGATCCCCGCCCGCCTAACTCAGAAGCGCTTGGGATGCTGGCGTGACGGACTCAGTGCCGGGCCCGCCTGGCACCCGCTGGGTCCGACTCTCGGCGCGGGGCCGATGCCGCCTCGTCCACTTGCTCCCCGGGCTCCGCAGCCGCGCTCCGCGCCCCGGGTAGGTGGGCTGGCGGGGGCGCCGCCCCAGCTGAGGCCTGACGCCACTGGGGGCTGGGCGCCTGTCTGAAATCCCGATTCCTGGGTAGCTGGGAGTGAGCGGGCCCCTGTGGGGGCGCGTGGGTGGGGGTGGGGGGCGGTGTAGCGGAGGCCTCTGGGGGACCGTGTCGGACACGCCCCGGAGTTCTCGGTGAGGAGCCCCGTCAGGCGTCGCCCCAGCGTGATCCTGGGAGCGCTTTGCGGGCGCCGGCGTTGGAAGCCGGTGGGATCCCGCGCGCAGGAAGCGTGAAGGCCAAGGGCATATGGGGGGGGGAGGGGGGGGAGGGGGACGGGCAGCGGCATTCACCGGAATCTTCTTCGTTAATCACTCCGCCACCTCCCTTCGGACATAAAACAAACGTCTTTCTGGGTCGACGAACTCACTTTCTCCACGTCCATCGCCGTGGCCACTGAGTGTGGCCCCGTCAGGGCTGCGGTGCCGTGGCATGCGACGTCTGACGTCCTCTCTGGTTTCTGAAAGTCTCTCGTCCATCCAGAAGGCACTGTCCTCTCCTTTCCCTGCGCGTGGGTCAGGGGCGCTCATGTCCAGCCTGGGCCTCGCGGTCCCTGTGAGTGACCCCTGGGTGCGAAACAAACAGCGTCCCGGAGACTGGGGCCGCTCGAGCCCGGGCCGAGAGGGAGCCCTTGCTCGGGCCGCAAGCGGCAGGTAAACCCTTGAGGAGAAGGAGCATCGTCTCCAGGTGAAAGGGGGACGTCCATCCGAGAAGCGCCCGGACTGCCCAAAACGGTGTCATCATGCGTTTGTCCTGTTCTCTGGCCGGAGTACGATGGACCCCATAAAAGTAACAGTTTATCTTCAGGCCTTGGCGTCCGTGCAGCCCCAGGGAGGTGGTCAAAGAGCGTTCAAGGGAACCAGAAACACCTCCAAGGTCACAGGGCAGTGTTCTGGGACGCAGGGAGGAGCGCTGACATCTTGCGGCCAAGACACGCCCGAGTGGGCTCTGCCTCGAACCTTCCAGCACAGAGTCCTCCCTCCTGCCCCCTGGCCTCCCTCCTCCCCTCTGCATGGCCCAGAGAGAGAGACCGGACTGAGCCCCTCGGAACTTTCCATTTCCGTGGGTCATCCGCTCTGCCCCTGTCGCATGAATGGAATCCTTGCCGTGTGGCCTCGTGCGTCTGGCTTCTGTCCCCGAGCGCCAGGTTTGCGAGGCCCGAGCTTGGATTTACAAGGCGGTGCTCGAGGCAGTGTCTCGAGTGGCCGATACCCAGTCCTCTCTTGAGGGTGGGTACGGAGCTCCCCCCACGTCTTCTGAGCTGAGCGGTGATCATCCAGCCCCTCCACCCCCGTGGTTTTAAAATTCCACGTGCAGTTCTGAGGACGCCCCCGACCGACGACCTCTGGGAAACGTTTTTGTTTTGCACCCCATCATCTAATTTAACATTCGGGGGGGCGCCTGGGTGGCTCAGTCGGTTGAGCATCCAACTTCAGCTCAGGTCATGATCTCACAGTCTGTGAGTTTGAGCCCTGCGTCGGGGTCTGTGCTGATGGCTCGGAGCCTGGAGCCCGCTTCTTCAGATTCTGTGTCTCCCTCTCTCTCTGCCCCTCCCCTGCTTTCGCTCCATCTCTATGTCTCTCAAAAATAAAATAAAAACGCTAAAGAGAAAAAAAAAGTTTAATTTAACACTTGGACCTGCGTAGTAACAGGCCAGTAGTAATTGTATAATATATCCACCACGGGGATAATAGCATGCCCCACCCCCCACGCCCCCACCACTGCCTTTTTTTTTTTTTTTTAATTTTTTTTTAAATTTTTTTAATGTTTATTTTTGAGACAGAGAGAGACAGAGCATGAGTGGGGGAGGGGCAGAGAGAGAGGGAGACACAGAATCCAAAGCAGGCTCCAGGCTCTGAGCCGTCAGCACAGAGCCCGACGCGGGGCTCGAACTCACAGACCGCGAGATCATGACCTGAGCCGAAGTCGACGCTCAACCGACTGAGCCACCCAGGCGCCCCCCGTTTTAAGGACGAGGACACAGTGGGTCCGAGAGGCCCAGTGACTTGCTCGTGGTTCCCGAGGGGCGAGCTGGGCCCAGAGGCAGATTTGCTCGGCTCTCCAGGACCCGAAGAACGAAGGGAGGGGCCTCTCCTCAGAGACGGTGCCACGTGGTCCTCAGAGACGGTGCCATGTGGCCGTCAGACCCGGTTGAGTTTCCTCTCGGACTCCCAGGAGGCGTGGGCGGCCTGGCTCTGGCGTGACTGGTTTGCCCGATACAGGCGGAGGCACCCGGGACCTCCCGGAGGACAGGGGTCCTCACCCTCTCTCTCCCAGCACACTGGCCTGGGAGCCACAGAGCCTCTCGACAGGAGGGTCCTGGAGACCGGATCACGACTTGGAGGTGAGCCACGCCGAGAGATGCCTCCCTTCATACCCTCAGAGACGAAACCTCTACTGTGTGGATTCGTTCCCAATGGCTGCTGTCACAAATTACCATAAATGCAACGGCTTAAAACAACACAAATTCATTATCTGACAATTCTGGAGGTTAAAAGTTCTAGGGAGGCCTGGGGGCCTCGGCTGGTTAAGCATCCGACTTCAGCTCAGGTCACAATCTCATGGTTCATGGGTTCGAGCCCTGCGTTGGGCTCTGTGCTGACAGCCCGAAGCCTGGAGCCTGCTTCCGATTCTGTGTCTCCCTCTCTCTCTCTGCCTCTCCCTCTCTCTGTTTCTCTCTGTCTCTCTCTCTCTCTAAAATAAACAAACATTTTAAAAAAAAGTTCTAAAATCAAGGTGTTGGTTGGTCTGCGTTCCTCCCGGAGGCTCTAGGAGAGAACCTCTTTCCTTGTCGTTTCTAGCTTCCAGAGACCCTCGTTCCCTGGCTCCTTCCTCCGTCGGCAAAGCAGAAATACGGCATCTTCCAAGCTCTCTTCTCTCATGGTCTTATCTTCTTTGACCCTCATGCCTCCCCCTCATGAGGACCCTCGGGCTCACGCGGATAAGCTGGATAAGCTCGGGTGATCTCCCCATCCTGAGATTTTTAATCACATCGACAAAAATCCCTTTTTGCCTGTGAAATACCATACTCCCGGATTCTGGGAATTAGGGCGTGGCCATCCTTCAGGGAACCTTCTCTCGGCCTGTCGGCCTGTCGTTCTGTTTCAGCCGCCGCCATGCTTCGGGGATTCTTTGCTTCAGCAGCACACAAGGTTACTACTATTGCCCGGGGGCGTGAAGGTTGAGTTCCAAAATCAAAAATCTCTGTCCTAATTGGGCCGCGCTCAGACTCGAATGCGGATCAGGGAAAAGCGAAATGGATTTTCTCGGGAGGACAGCGATTCCTCCTCGAGCGGACCGTGGACGGCCACTTGGAACTGCTCCGGAGAAGGTTCCGGGGACCAACCTCAGATGGCAATTGGTAAAAGGAAGACAGGACTAGAATCCAGGGCACGTACCTCTCATTCCCACTCAGCTCCCGAAAGGCCCAGAGCAACTCGCTTTCCCTCCGAGCGCCCCATTCACCTCCTCTCTGAAATGAAAGGCTTTGCCAAATTCACCGTCGGAAAAGCAGCGCAGCTGGGCTCCCTGTACGCGGCGCTGCCCACGGCAGACATAACCAATCGACGACAGAGCGTCCTCTCTCATTCAGTCCAGCTGAAGCGCCAGCACTCGGCCAGCGCGGCGCCCCAGGCAGCCACTCCCCGATGAGGTCCCCGCCGAATTGGAGCCCGGGGAGGTCTCGAAGCTCTGAGTTTACTTTCTGCATCTCGTGAAACCGCGATTTTGTGAGTAACCGAACCCCGGCGGGAGGAAAGACAACCAGGTCGTGGAGCTGGAGAAGCCTTCTCCCCGCAGTGAGAGCCGTTCCACTCCTGGACCCCCCCCCCCTGCCCCCGAGGAGGCCCCAGGCGGCTCTGCCCCCGGGAGTCAGGGCCTCCCACGTGTAGCCCGGCTTCTAAATGACACGGTTCAAATTTCCCTTCCTCCGCTTCGGGATGGGGGAGGGCCCGTCACTTTCCAACCGTGGGATGCAGATAATATTTCTCTTGGAGACGGTTTCCATTCCCAAGGCCGTCTCCCTGAGACCCGGGAGTTCAAAGACATCGCCAGGTGTTGTCGAGTTGTGTTTCTTAAACCCACAGAGCCCACCTCGTCACACTGACTTCTGGGACTTGGGACGGGTCCCCCCCGCCCCCTGCTCTTGGCAGGACTGCTGATCTGTGAGGAAAACGTCTGTCCCCTTTCCTATCTGTGTGTGTGTGTGTGTGTGTGTGTGTGTCATCTTCGCCTAAGGTGTTCTGCATTTGCCACAATCATTAGTTAGGATTTTACGAAGTACTGGTGTTTGAGTGTCCATGATTTGTTTGAACGTTAGATTCGCAAAAACAGGGTTTGCGCATGATTGATCCTACTTAACGTAATCGGCGTTCATGAAGTCTAATTAAACGGAATTACATGGGAGTGGTTATAGCACAGGCAGGCGCTGGGGCGAGCTATCAGTTGAGTGACCTTGGGTACGTTACTTAATCTCCCTGAGTTTTAATTTCATCCCCAAATGAGGATAATAATAGCACTTGTTTGTGGCAAAATCTACTAATTATCTCTCACTTTGCTTCCTCCCTTCTCCCTTAGCAAGAAAAACCCTGACTCTTACTTGGACCTGTAGCCAGCTCAAATAGAAACTGTATTTTGCAGGGTTTTTTACACCAAGTCTTGTGACTAAATTCTGTTAAAGGGGGCCTAAGTCGCTATTTTCTCAGGCATAGAGCATGTCCTCAGGGAGGGCGCGTGCCCTTCTTTGTCGCTTCCTCCTTTTCGCTGGCTGGAATTTTATGTAATGGCTGGATCCCCAGCAGCCATATTGGCCTCTGGGGGTGACCTTGGGAATGGAGGCCACGCACAAGGTAGACCCAGAGGGAGGAGGTGGGAGTCCCAGGCCCAGTCTTGCACGGCTTACCTCCGAATTTAAAAAAATTTTTTTAGACTGCTGATAGCTTGGGGTTCCTGTTGCTTATATTGGACTTGGTCCTAATGGATACATTCACTTCGAAAGGTTGTCGTGAAGATTGTCTGGGTGAAGAGTTGGGCTAACAGCTTTAGAAAGCTTAATACGTGGTCTCGGAGAGTTAGCCCTCAGTATGCGGTAGGTACGACTTGTATCATTCTTGAAGCAAAAATTGGGTCACAGTCGAGGAACTGTATTTCTCACAAAAGAAGCCCGAGCTTGGGGCGCCTGGGTGGCTCCGTTGGTTGAGCGTCCGACTTCAGCTCAGGTCATGATCTCACTGCTCGTGAGTTCGAGCCCCGCATCAGGCTCTGTGCTGACGGCTCAGAGCCTGAAGCCTGCTTCAGATTCTGTGTCTCCTCTCTTTGCCCCTCTCCCTCTCTCTGCCCCTCTCCCACTTGCTCTGTCTCTCTCTGTCAAAAATAAATAAAAACATTAAAAAAAAAAAAAAAGAAGAAGCCCGAGCTGACTTGCGTGTGGGTTATGTGTCTGTGATGCCCTGAATGTGCCCCGCAGTTCCTGGCCCGTGCGGACGAACCGAGAGCCTGCAGTCGATGCTGCACACCCCTACTCAGGCTGCCGGATAAAATACAGAAGGCCCAGTTACATTTGAACTTCGGGTCCACACTAAATAATGTCGAAGGGTGAATATGTCTCAGCTACTGCAGCGGTTCCTGGTTGACACTAAAACGCTATTCACTGTGGTTGTGAAATTCGCATGTAACTGAGCATCCAGAATTCTTCTTTGCTCGATCCAGCCACCCTGCCGGCCTCTCCCTAACTGGAGTGGGGCTCGGTACAGACTCGCCTCCTGATGAAGCCGGCTCGGAGACAAAATTAGTGTGCAGGACGGTCACGGGACGTGTTTGGGAATAGACGTGTGTGTGGGAGGAGAAGGTGGGGCGGGCTGCAGCCTGGTCACAAGGGAGGCCTCGCTGACCCCGTGGGGAGCTCCAGGGTGGGGGCAGGGGTGCCCTGAGGAATTCTCTGGAACAGGGTGATGGGCCTGCATCTTTCTACCTGCTCTCGGGCCGGTCGCTGGATGCCGCCACCCGAGACGGGGCCCCACCATGGGGGTGATGACTGTCACAGGCTAAAGGCAACTCCTGGAGACAGACTCAGCTAAGAACTGCCCCCCAACAGCCCTGAAGGACGCATCCCAGCCGCATCACGGCGTCCACTCCAGGCCCACGTGATTCTCGCAGAGAAGCTATCGGCAGCCGGCCCCGGGGCACGCAGCACCGTTGGTGACGGCCACACGGTCAGCTCATCTCTCTCAGGCGACTCAGAAAGGAGCATCCGGAAGAGAAAGTCGGGGACTGGCCCGCGATGGTGACCCCTCAGAGCAGGGACACGACAAGCCCATCTCCACGTGGAAACTACACCCGGGGCCCTAGAGTTATCTGGAACCTCAAGTAAGCTGCTTACTCCGACGCCTGGCTTTTAAGATTCTTCTCTGAAGTTCTCGCTTCCCTGGGCATCCTGAAAACAGATCCCCGTCCTCCGAGGTAACCTGACGGCACCTCGTGCACCCTAAAGGCTTCGAGGGCGTAGCCCTGATGACGGCAGGGCCCCACGCGGCCCAGGCTCAGCGAGACTCTCATACAGAGAAGCTCAGGACAGGGGCCAGGCGTTATCAAAAAGGATGTTCTGATACCCGCGGGCATCTCTGCGAGAACGTGGACAAGTATCCAACTGCCAAGGCGTAACCTCGCTTCTCGCAGGCTCTCACCCCACCTCCGCCCCCCCCCCCCTCCGGTCCCGGCACCGCTCAGCCCATCTGGGCCTCTCCCCGACCCGCTTGTAACCCGGCCAAACCCACCCCTCCCCGCTGTCCCTCTCTGTGGCTCTTCATGAGCTCGGCTGATGGCTTTTCTAGGTGGAGTGTGGCCATTGTGTCCCACCTTCCGATCTGTTTCTCGTCCCATTCTTCGGTGTTTTACTCACCTGGCAAAGACATCATGTTGACTTAATCTGGGGAAGTTGAGATGCAGCTGGGACAAAAGCAGTTTCTTTGTTGTCATTGTTGTTTATTTTTGAGACAGAGACAGAGCACAAATGGGAGAGGGGTGGGAGGAGGGAGACACAGAATCCGAAGCAGGCTCCAGACTCCGAGCTGTCAGCACAGAACCCGATGTGGGGTTTGAACTCATGAACCTCGAGATCATGACCTGAGCCGAAGTCGGCCGCCTAACCGACGGAGCCCCCGGGCGCCCGACACATTTTCATGGTAATAAATCCAGCTCTCACCACAAGGATGATGGTTTCTTTTTAGATCCCACCATTTACTGAGCACATACTATGTGTCAGGCACTGACTTGAGTATTTCCATCGTCTACACCCATTTAATCTGCACACCGAATCCCTGACTTGTAGAGAATCAGCACCCAGACGGGAGCCCAGGTGTGGCGGAGGCTGAGGTTCGCCCGCCCCGTGCCCCTCTGGGAAGGAAGCCGGCCCCTGTGACGTGCGTTTGCGGGATACCCGTCTGCACTGCCTCTTGTCTCTTCATCCCCTCACCGGTCTCCCTCTTTAGCCTCGCGGCGCATGGAACCCAAAACGAACCAACACAGTACAACCCAGAAACACCTCCCCCGAAGGCCGACCACATGCCGACGCCCCTCTGAAGGGAGCAGATGTCACTGTTTTCGGGTGCGTTCTCTGGGAGCCCCGGAAACGGGAGACTCTCCTTTCCGCAGCGCACCGCCAAAGAATCGTTTTCCTGTTGCGAGGACGTGTGGGGTGACTTGGGGAGAAATAGTTTAGCCCTCTGTCACAGTCACTGTTTTTCTCTCCTGCTCATCACGAGACCGTCTCTGAAGGCTGAGGTCACGGTCCCCTGTGCTGGGCAGCGGGGCTCCCGGGCGGGTCACGGGCATCGGGATGCCCTCCAGATCCCGGAGAAAGCTCTCGGCAAGGCTTCCGGTTCTGCGCTGCGAGGGCCTCGAGGGATGACGGAGCCTCTCGTTTCTTCTCCCAAGGCAGGTGGGCCGCGCCCCGGCGTCAGGGCCACCGACGTTTGTTACCCCTCCCCCCGGTAACCATGTCCCACTTCCCTCCTGTGGGCCCGTCCCCCACCCCAATCTCGGTTGGCAGGATCTGAGCAAAGCTCATTGTCCGCCCCTCCTTTCTGTAAACGCTGAGCACGTGACCGAGACTGCGGGGACCTGCCGTGGGACGCAGGTGCTGCCCGGCCGGAGCCGGAGCTCCGCTGGGAGCGAGAGCTTGAAGGGGGTGTGAGAGCCAGCGTTGCTGGCAGCCACTTTGTTGCTATGAGGGACGAGCCTGAGAAGAGAACCATCGTGGCAGAGAGTGGGGCAATGATAAGACAGAGAGAGAGACAGAGAGAGAGAGACAGAGAGCGAGAGACAGAGAGAGAGATGGGTCTTGTCGATGGTATGTAAGCTCCCGATCCGGTCTTCCCGGCCTTCCTTCCCTCCCATTTTCCAGTCGCGTGGACCAATACTCTGAAGCCAGATCAAGGTCCTGGTAGCTTACGACCACGGACATTCCAACGAACACAAAAGGGAAGGGACTGGAAAACCCCTGCTGGGCGGGAAGCCATGGGGGGGGCGGGGCACCGGCTTAATCCCAAACTGCGACCTCATTCCGCGGGATCGGTTTTGAAGGAAGCCTCGGCGGGCTCTGCCGATTGGCCGTGGGGTGCGGAGAAAGAGCCTGTCGGATTAGCCCTGGGTTTCTGGCCCGAGGACCTGCGAGGATCGGGCAGCCCTTAGCCGGGACATCCGTGTGGCGTCAGGAGTCCCGCCGGACAAATGGCGCTTTTAGCCGAATGTCCTCCCACTGTCTCCGCATTTCAAGTGTGGATCCCCAGCCTCCGGGGAGCTTCTCCGAGCTTAAGCAAAAGCCCTTTTATTTCGTTCCGGGAGAACGCGACCGTGCCTGGCTTCTGTGTGCAAAGCGGTGGTTCAGACTTTTCTTTCTGGAAAAGCAATTTTCTCCTACCTCTAGGTTAACCGCTTCGGCCCGCGGGCCTTCTAAAATGTCAGCAGAAAACAGAATCCTTCGCGAAAACCCGTCTCCAGCGAGGTGTCGTGAGAGCCTTCCTCCCGACCAAATTCAGGGTCTAAGAATCTCTGTGCCCCAGCCGGGGTCCTTGGTTCCCCTCCGGAGGAGACAGGAAGCGAGGCTGGAGGAGTCCCGAGACCCCCGGCTTAAAAAAAGAATCGGAAGCCTGGACCGGGGTCGGGGTGGGATTCGAGGCCAGAGGGGGCCCGAGCTGCGTTCTCCGGGTGCCACCCCGTGTGCGATGGCCCACCCCGGGGGTGTCCCCGTCTGTGGGCGGAGCAGATGAGAGGTGGCCGTGGGGCTCCAGCCTCCGCAGAGTGCCACCCCGTGTGCGATGGCCCACCCCGGGGGTGTCCCCGTCTGTGGGCGGAGCAGATGAGAGGTGGCCGTGGGGCTCCAGCCTCCGCAGAGGGCCCGGCTCCGCCGCAGAGCTCTCAGCCAGCCCCGGGGCCCCAGAGCCCAGGCGCGGATGGAGCGGAGGCCGGAGGGGACCCGGAGACCCTGGAGCCTGGACGCCCGGGACGAAAGAGGGTCAGGAGGCCGCCTTCCCTTCGAGAGAGCCCGTGACCCAGGGCAGGCGGGATGTGGTCCGCCCCAGGGGGCGCCAGTCTGCGGTGATGACAGCGGGCCACCTGGAGTGTCCCCAGCTCTGGGGCTGTGCCTGCGAGGGCCTCCCGGATGCAGACACGGGCCGGGCACATCTGGGGACGCCGAGCTCCTGCACCAGGGAGCGTGAGGGGCCCCGGGGAGCCACGGGTGGAGTTCCGGAAAATGAGCTCGCGTTTGCTCCTGGGGCCGTGACTCGGGGGCCTGACTCACGGTGCGGCTGGTCCAGGAGTGTTGGGAGGGGACCTGAGCTTCCCGTGAGAGCGCAGATTTCGTTCCCTCGGGATGTAGACTCGAGTCTCTAAGAAAAGCCCATTCGCGGTCCCTGGCATGGCCCCCCCCCCCCCCAGCACCGCACGGCCTGCGCCCGCCTTTGGGCTCGATAAGCGGGCGGCGGGTCCTGCGTTTCCGGCCCACCCCCGCCCATCTTGGCCTCTACCCCTCCTGCCCTGGCTGCCCCCCACACCCCCAGCTCCAAATTCTGCTCCCCAGGTTCTGCAGACCCCCCCCAGCTCCGGCCCTGTCTTCTCTCACCCGAAGCCCCAAAGGCACTTGGAACCCAGAGTCCTCCGAGGCACGGGAGTCCCCGCTCAGAAACCCCCGGAACGAGAGGCCGCATCCGAGGCTGGGGGCGGGCAGCACCCCGTGCAGAGCAGGTGCTCGGCCAGTGCTGGCTCCTCGGCTCCCCCGCAGTGAGCGGCATTTATGGGGGGGGGTGCCTCTCCCAGGCCGTGATGGAGCCCGGCTGGATGGGAGACAGCGTGTCCTCCCATCCTGACAGCTGGCCTTTTTCAGCTCGGTCTTCGGGCCCCTCCCCCGGGGCCAGCTCACAGTTGCAATGATTGCGGGTGCCGGGGGTGCAGGGAGGGGGCGGTGTAGGGGCAGAGGCCCGGGGAGGGTCCCCTCTGGGAGAGCCCCTGTTCACGTGCAGGCACGGGCGGGTCCCGAGAGGAAGCCGTCCATCCGGGAGGCCGCCAGCGCCTGCTTTGCCCTGTGCCCCGCGGACCTGCCCCTTCCCGGGAAGGAATTAAAACCTCACCTTCCTGGAGCCCCAGGTCAGGCAGGAGGGACCCAGCTGGGCCGCCCGTCGGGCGGGATTCTGGCCGGGAGGGAAGGGGTCAGGAGCCCCGCACGCCGGGCTCATTCTCGGAGGTGGGGCGTGCCAGGGGGGTGTTCCTGAGGTCGGGGGCTTCGAATCGTCTGTGAGCCCCGTTTCCCTCCCCATCGGGGACAGCAAGGCTCTCGGTTCCCCTTCCACAGGCGCCCTGGGGGCTCATTTCGGCCCTGAGATAATGTCCGCTGTACGGTGGCCTGAGGACGTCGGGAGATCTGGGCTGCCCGCCCCCCTCACCCCAACCCCAGCCGAGCCCCGCCCCCCTCACCCCAACCCCAGCCGTACCCCGCCCCCCTCACCCCAACCCCAGCCGTGCCCCGCCCCCCTCACCCCAATCCCAGCTGTGCCCTGCACCCCCACTCCGTCGCTTACACTTCCCGGGTTCAGTCTCACCTCCAGGATGGCCCACACGTCCCTCTGCGAGGAGCACAGACACGCCAGGTAACCATCATTTGCTGAGCGTTCACCACGTGCCAAGGGCAAGTCCAACCCCTCTACATTTATTATCTCATTAAAACCTCACAGTGACTCAGTCACCTCTGCTGCGTGTTTCGGGAAACAGAAGATTAGATGACCCCCTGAGTGTGCCGCCCGCAGGACCCCCGGCAGCCTGGCTCCAGGCCCCCCCCCACTGCCCGAGAGCCCCTTCCTGGCTCTCTGAATCTGCATCTCCGGCCCCCAGTGAGGTGCGTGCGAATTTCGGAACTGTGCCCCGAAAGCCTTCTGACCGGCAGCGCCGTGCAGCCGGAGGGACATGAGGATCTACAGCCCGGGTGGGCCTGGGCCCGAGTCCAGCTCTGCTGCTTCCCAGCCGGAGGACCCGGAGCCAGCCACCTCGCCTCTCGTGGCCTCGGTTTCCCTTTCTGTACAACGGGCGTTAAAATCATCACGAGACGGCCGTGGCCGAGGCGAGAGAAAGTGGGATAAGCGCACTGATGAGCCCGACGGCAGCCGGGTCGCTGCGGGGTCTGCGATTTCCGCTGTGCGCGTGTCTCCTTAGAAGCCGCTCAGACAGCCCGATGGGACGGCGGTCAGGCGCAAGCTTCAGGAGGCGTCCGCGCTTCCTGGGGGCTGGCTTCCATCAGATGGGGCCCCGAGATAGCAGCACTGTCTTCCATTTTCGCAAGATGTTTTTCCAGACTGAGAGCCGGGACCGTTTGCGGGAGCAGAGCTGCCCCCACCCTCCGAGTCCGTTCCTCGCCAAGCGCTCAGCGCGCAGTCGGAGAACCAGAGCCTTTAGGGTCCCCGGCACCGGCTGGCCGTTCCTAGTGGGGCCCCTCTCCACCTCCGCAGGGAGGGGGTCAGGAGACACCCCGAGGAGGTAGTGCAGGTGGGGAATCCGGCCGAGCGTCCCGCCCAGTGCCCGGCCCTTGGCGGGGGCCCAGGGAGTGCTGTCCACTTTAGGAGACTCGGCGCCACCCTCTCGTTGGGTGGCCTTGGGCACAGCCGTGGCCTCTCTTGGCCTGTTCTCCTCACTGATAGAGGGGCTGAGCCCTCTTTTCCAGGGCGTGTCCGAGTGTCTCAGCACCAGGACTGGGACGGGAACACAGCTTTCTCATTGCCGGGCCGGGAGCCGCGCTGCTCCGCGCGCCCCTCAGGCCCCCAACAGGGCGAGTGTTTGCTGGGCCTCCCGGGTGTCTCCTCTGTCCTCCCCACGGGGACCTGGACAGCGTGTGGTCCGAACCCCTTCTCGTAGATGACCGCACGCCCCCAGAGAGGTTAAGTCACTCGCTCCGATCACAGAGCTGCGGAGCGAGCGGCCTGGCGGCGAGCCCAGGCCTGACACCAGAGCCATGCTATCATCAGCCAGAGGGTCCCCGTGCATCAAACAAAATGGCTCGAAGGCCCTCAGGTCCCCCGAAGCCCCCCGCGGGCCCGACAGGCTCTGCCCACCCCCCCCCCCCCCACCCCCCCCTGCCCAGGCTTGCAGCCTCTCCACCTCCCGCCTTCCAGAAGAGCTGCAGTCTGTTTCTCAAAGTGCCGCCCCACAGCTGCCCCCACCGGCTCTGTGGGGACTGGGAGGGACACTGAGATCACAGGGAAGGGCCGGCCCTAGGGCTGGCGGCCTCGCCCCGAAGCAGCTCGGGGACCGCGCTGGGCCCTTGTCAGCCTCACGCACTCATTAAACTGGGTTGAACCAAAGGTCAGGTTTCCCCGCGAATCGAGAAAGATCCTTGCCGGTCAGGCCGACCCAGAAACCGGCTCCGTGAGAGGGCCACGGGGGGCTTCCTGGCCATCATTCATGGAAGCTTTTCTGACTCGGTGGGTGGAAAATTAAGAGCCGAGCCAGAGAATGCTCTGGGTCCCTTCGAAGAGGCAGCACGCTGGCCGCGGCGGTCAGGACCTCCAGCGTTGGGGACACACGCACGAGCCGGGCAGGGCCCCGGGGAGGCAGCTCCGCCCAGCGCAGGTGACCTGGGCCGGAATGAGAAAGGGTGAGCCGGAACGGTGACAGGGGGACCGTGACAGAGGGAGAAGTGCCCGTCGTGGTCAGAGCTGGAGCCAGGAGAACCTTCCCCGTGGACTCGGGGTGCAGAGAGAGACGGAAGTACCGGCGGGCTCTCCCCTCCTCCTGCTGGAGCTGGGATTTTAAAGGCCACGCTCCCCACTGCCCCCTCTAGCCTCACCCTTGGCACCGTGACTGTGCCGTGCCTCCTGCCACAAGGTGGGATCTGTCCCGCCCGAGGCTCGGTTTCAACAAGAGCCTGTGGCAGGAGAAATGTCGCCGCCGCCCGCCCGACCCCAGGCCTCGCGAGGCCACGCACGCTTCCCCTCCTGCCCATGTCCCGCTCGGCCTCCCACCTACTGCTGGCCAGCCAGGCCGGCCGGCTGGGGAAGGAGAGGCGTGGGGTCCAGGCCCTCCCCCGACCCCAGCCCCCACCGTTATTTGGTCACTTTATTTTCATATATTTTTAATGTTTTATTTTTGAGAGGGAGGGAGACAGCGCGAGCAGAGAGAGGGAGACACAGAATCCGAAGCAGGCTCCAGGCTCCGAGCTGTCAGCACAGAGCCCGACGTGGGGCTGAAACCCATGCACCGTGAGATTGTGACCTGAGCCGAACTCAGACGCTGAACCGACTGAGCCTCCCGGGCGCCCCGAGTGGGGTCATTCTAGACCCGCCCGCCCTCCGCCTGTCTCCACAGCTGACCGCAGAGCCAAGCGAGATCCTGGCCTCGAGCAGTGGATGCGACCCCAGGTTGGCAGAACTTTCCAGCCGACTTACACGTGTGAGAAGCACCAAGTGGCTGTCGTTCTAAGTCACTAAGTTTGGGGGGGGGGGTTGGTGGTGCGGCAGCAGGTGGTGGATACACACCACCTCTCTCCTTCCCTTTGGTCAACACCCCCCTCCCGGGCCGGCCCTCCTTCCTCTCCAGCCCCCCCCCATGACCGTTGCGAGCTTCCGTGACTGGCTTCCTCACTACAGTGGACCCTCCGCGGGGCCCGGGGCCGGCCAGCCCAGGGCTGGCCTCCGCTGGGCCATCAGGGAGTGTCGGCCGAGTGGACTCCTTCACGAACCAGACAGGGCTGCTTCGGCGTAATATTTACGGACTAGAAGTTCCATGAGAGGGACCATGTCTGTCTTCAGTTCAGCATCTGGCACACAGTAGATGCTTCTTGAACGTTCACTGAATGACCGAGTGAGTGAGTGTGTGTGAGTGTGTGCCCGCGCCCGGCTCCCCGCAGGAGACCAGGAGGCGGGAAGGAGGCCCCGCGGGCGTCCGTGTCTGTGTGCGACGTGGGGATTCCGCTTCCTTCCGACCCGCCGCCAGCCCCAGGCTGTAACTCACTGGCACGGACCGTAGGAGGGCCCGGCGCAGGGGGACCCGGGAATAACCTTTCTGGAATGCTGGCCTCCCAAAACATCCATGCCCGAATCCCTGAACCCTCCGAATCTGTGACCTTCCATGGAAAAAGGGACTCTGCAGACATGAGTCAGTTAAGGACGTGGAGATGGCAGGATGAGCTCTGTGTGCGAGTTCAAGTTCATTAAAAAAACAAGTTCCGTGATCGTGGTCAGGCTCGCTCTGCACGTCAGGGAGCAAAGCTTTTCCTGCAGGACAGACGGACTCCTTGACACAGACAACGAGTTCGGGAAGGAGGCGAGAGTGGATGTCAGCTGCTCGGCGGCAGCTCCGCGGGTGGGGTCGGGGTCGGGGTCGGGGTCGGGGACAGCGCGCGGTGGCTGGGACCGGCTGGTCACGCGCACCATCGGGCGCTTGGCTGCTTTGGGATTATCTGGGTCCCGACTCCTTCCCCTCCCCCCCCAGCTGAGGTCACCGAGGAAGGACCCGGCTCAGAGCCCATGCCCACGAGCCTCGCAACGCTGCGCTGACAGGTGGAGTGGCCTTAACGTCATTACGTGAGGGCGTCAGCCGCGGGGCTGCTGGCCAGCGTCCAGGTGCGCGGGGACCATGTGGCACCCGCAGGCAGGGCCGGGGGACCTGGCTGGCTCCCCGGCCTCGCCCACCGTCCCTTGCCCCCTCTGTGGCTGCCCAGCGCCCAGAGCATGCCCCCTGCCCCCAGGAGGTGCCCCAGGAAGGCAGGGACTCTGTATGCACTTGTCCCTCCGCCGGCCTCAAGTCTCCGATGAGGATGAGGCCAGGAGCAGCTGGAATCAAAGCACGAAGGTCACATTCCCCGGGCGGGAAGAGATAGAATCAAAACTGCGCCCTGGGACGGAAGCCGGTAAACAGAGAAGAGCGGAAGGCCCAGGCAGGCCGCGCCGGGAAGATGACACTCTTGAGCCGGAGCCAGAAGAACGAGTCAAGCAGGTGGATATCTGAAACGGAATCCCAGGTGGAGAGACTGGCCGTGCAAAGGCCCTGGGGTGGGAATGTGCCTGCTGCAGTCCAGGCACAGCAGTGGCTGGACGGAGAGAGCTGGGGGCCGATGGGTCAGACGCATAGCCGGAAAGCCAGACCCTGGGGACACTGGCCCCAAAGTAGCACCTTGGGGCTTATTCAGAGTATGTTGGGGGCCAAGCTTTGAAGAGTGAGGCCGGGTTTCCTACCCAGCAGGCTCCGTGCCGAGCCTGGAAGGTGCCGGGCGCGTGTCATAAACAGCCAGGAACCCCAGGCCGTGGCTGGCTTCTGCACAGAAGCTCTCGGTGGTGTCAGAGTCCCCGCACTTCCTTCCCACCCCCGGGAGACAGCACCAAGGCTGTGTCTGCAGGGTTTGCTTCCCCTTTTTCCAACAACATTAAAAAAAAAAAGGCGGACAAGGGAGCCCAGGCCTTCCCTCCGCGAGGGCCCCACATGCGGCCGTGCGCATCTTCGGAGCGGTCACCTGCCCCGAAGCGTGAGCCTGCGCCGGGGCCGCGGATCAAATGGGCGTTTCAGAGCGTCAGCGCGATACCGTCCGTATTTGCCGACAAGCAAAAAAAACGGTGTTCCGTGCGGTCCGGGGTTTTCACGGCGCGATCTCCGCGGCGTCACCTTTCCCCCGCTTCCATCCCGGCGGCCGTCTTAAATTCTCTCGCAACAAAGAGCTCCCTGTCGGCCGCGCGTCCGCAGAGGGAGCGCTTTGTTCGAGACTGAAGAACCTCATTCAGCCGCGTTGGCAAGGGGCTGGCGCTCCTCGTGCCAACTCGGCCTGGCGTTTCCAGCTCCGACCGGAGCCTGCAGCTGAGAGCCGACGTTGGCGTTTCCCTCCCCGCGCAGCGAGAGCGCCGGGTCACGCGGCACATCGGCCGAGCAGGTCCCGGAGGGAACGATCGGGGAATCAGCACCGCGGCCGGGGTAAGAGCAGGGGAAGGGGGGTGTGCTGGGAGGGGTTTCGGGGAGAATGCCAGCCCGAGGGGGGGGGAAGGCTGCATCGTCACCGGGCTCGGCGCATCCACCGAAAGGTTTCCCCTTGTATCAGCTTTCGATGCTGCATAACAAGCTGCCGCAAAAGTAGTGGCTTTGAACAACACCCGTTTTTTTTTTTTTCTTTCTCATTTCTGTGGGACCGAAGTTTGGGCACGGGGTGACCGGGTTCTCTGCGGAAAGTCTCACCGGGCAGAAATCAGGTGTTTGTTGGCTGGCCTGTGTTCTCCTCTGGAGCGGAGGACCCACGTCCTGTCTGCTTGTCGGCGCGGGTCAGGGCTCACTCTCAGTTCCGAGGGGCCTCGTGCCTTGCTCCGTGGGCCCTCCCGCTTTCAGAGCCGGCCAGCAACCGAGAATCCCCCTCGTGCTGAAGGCCTTCTGTGCTTTGAATCTCTTGTTCCGGTAAGGGCTTCACGGCTTTGCAGGGCTCGCCTGATTAGGTCAGGCCCACTAAGGATAATTTTCCTTCTTTTTTAATGTTTATTTACTTATTTTGAGAGAGAGAGAGCGCGCACGTGCACACACAAGTGGGGGAGGGGCAGAGAGAGAAGGGGAGAGGGAATCCTAAGCAGGCTCTGCACTGTCAGCACAGAGTCGGACACAGGGCTCCATCCCATGAAGCGTGAGATCATGACCTGAGCTGAAATCAAGAGTCGGACGCTCAACCAACTGAGCCGCCCAGGCGCCCCCGTTTTCTTCCTTAAAGTCAGTTGTGCCATTCAACACAACTAATATAACACAACTATCTACACACTCAGGACGCAGAGGGTTATACGAGGTGTGGGTCACGGAGGGGCCATCGTGGAATTCCGCCTGCCGTATCTTTCTTCACGGTCGTCGGTAGGCATTCAGAACCACTTGCCAATTCCAGGCCTCAGAAGCCCGGCCTATAGGCCTAGGAAAGCCCCGGACTCTCCACTGAGGCAGGACGCTAGGGGCCGGGAGTCAGAGAGACTTGGGTATGAGTCTTAGTTCTTGACCCTGTGACTGCCTCAGTCCAACGACGGGTTGGCTTATGCTGTGGTGACAAATGACCCCAACCTCTCAGTAGCTTCAAACAACACAGGCGTACTTTCGCCCAGCCCCCGGGCGCGTCCCAGGCTGGCAGGGAGACGGCGCCTCACACGGTCCCGCAGGGACCCAGGCGGACAGGGCAGCCACCCCCTCAAACGTGTCCTGTGGCCAGACCAGAGGGAAAAAAGAATTCGGCGGAAGCAAACCACACGGCCGCACCTAAGTCCAAGGAGACAGGGAAGTCCCGGGCCCACGGCTCTTTGGGAACTGTGTTCGGTAGAGTGGTTTCCCGAGGGAGTGGAGGCAGCTCAGCAGGGAAGCGCAGGTGCGGTTAAGCGCTGGGTCTCAGCCAGCAGAGCGCGGCGCCGTCGGAGCAGGCGCGAACCGTCCTCCAGCTGAGCGTCTCGCTGCTGGGTTTTCAGAGGTCATCTGAGCTCCATCACCCATCAAGGTCATGTCCGCTGCCGGTTTGGCAGAGCGTGGGAGTAGCCAGAACATCACCTCCATGTGGCAGGAAGGAGATGGTCACGGTTCGGCATAGCCTCTTCGTGGGCGTGCGTGTGACTCAGCCGTTCAGGAAAAGGTCTCCTCCACGCTTGGGTGAACACTTCCTGTCACCATCTTGAAATTCTTAATAATTAATTATGCAGCCAGTGCTGCCCACTTAGGGTTACCAGATGTAACAAATCGAAAACACAGGCGGGGGGCAGGGGCCACCCGGCGGCTCAGTTGGTTGGGCGTCCGGCTTCAGCTCAGGTCATGATCTCGCAGTTCATGGGTTCAAGCCCCGAGTCGGGCTCTGTGCTGACAGCTCGGAGCCTGGAGCCTGCGTCCAATTCTGTGTCTCTTTCTCTCTCTGCTCCTCTCCTGCTCGCACTCTGTCTCTGTCTCTCAAAAATAAACAAACGTTAAAAAAATAATAATAATAAATTTAAAAACATAGGATGGGGGCACCTGGGGGGTTCAGTCAGTTAAGCGGCCGACTTTGGCTCAGGTCATGATCTCATGGTGGGTGAATTTGAGCCCCGCGTCAGGCTCTGTGCTGACAGCTCAGGGCCTGGAGCCTGCTTCAGATTCTGTGTCTCTCTCTCTCTCTACCCCTCCCCACCCTCTCTTTCTCTCTCTCTCTCGAAAATAAAGATTAAAAATTTTTTAAAATAAACAACAAACAAACAAACAAAACACAGGACTCCCAGTTAAATTTGGTTTTTAGATTAGCAGCGAATACTGTTTAGTGTAAGTATATCCCATGCAACATGTAAAAAACCCTATTCGTCATGTATCTGAAGTTCAAGCTTAACGGTGCCTCCCGTATCTTATCTGGCCGCCTTATGCCCATCACGTCCTCGTGCCGGGAAGGGGCACGGCTGGGGCCTCGGCCTGGTGGCTGCGAGGTTTTGAGTCCAGGGAAGAACAGGAAAGAGACCCAGCTTTGTCCTTTCCGTCAAATCAATCCCGAGGGGGAACCCGTGCCCCTAACCCATGCATGGAAAGGACCGGGGTGCGGGGCGCCCGTGTCCCACCCTGAGATGCTCCTGCCGCAGCCTGGAGGCAGGGGCTGCAGGCTGCGGGTGACTGGGACCCGCCACGTCGGTGCTCCTTCCCTCTCCGTGGCGTCCGGGCTTTGGGCGGCCACTCCTTTGTGGGAGAAGCCTGGGGTGCAGGGGGCGGGGGAGAGGCGGGGAAGGACAGTCTGGGGAGAAAACTCACTTACACTGAGCGCCCACGTGCCCGGCTCCGAGTTGAGGCCTTACATCCAAAGACGCTACGGGGGCGGAAGGTGGTTAGAAAAATTGCCTGAGAAGCCTCCAGGGAGAGTATTCGTGTCTGAACAGCCGAGGCACGCGGGGTTGGTAGAAGGGACCAGCAATTAGCAAGCGAACCGGTCTATCTAAATAGGTCTGAACAACCCGGTCTATTCGGTGGATTCCGCTGTGCT
Organism: Paguma larvata; assembly: GCA_030068075.1. Classification (NCBI taxonomy): domain Eukaryota; kingdom Metazoa; phylum Chordata; class Mammalia; order Carnivora; family Viverridae; genus Paguma; species Paguma larvata. Next base: position 43,802,269 of record CM057844.1, on the reverse strand, counting down.
AAGTGCAGCCAGAAAAAGTTAAACACGGCGACGTGTAATGGGACCGTAATAGTGAGGGCACCGCTCCCGCCGAGGCGGTCAGGGAAGCCTTCCGGGAGGAGGTGACCTCGAAGCGGGTCCTGAAGGACGGAAGCAGGGGAGAGGCATCCCGGGCAGCGGGAACGGGAAGTACCAAGGCCCAGAGGAAGGGAGCGGCCTACTGCGCACCATTCCGGAAGGTAACCGATTCCGTTCCACTCTAATCTTCACTGCGGTTTATGAGAGGTGGTCACTCCCCCTTCCCAGCTGAGGACGCGGGTGGAATGGCTCTCCCAGACTCGCCGTGTGGGTCCGGGTCCCAGCGGAGAAGCAGAACCAGTAGGAGATAGATGGTAACGGATTTCTTGCAGGGGGCGGGTGGGGGCGGCTGTGGGGGCCGGCTGGGCAGGTCGGAGTCGGCGGGGCAGCCCGCCGGGAGGCGCTGAGGAGGCCGTTGTCCACAGGCAGAATTTTTTCTGCAGGAACACTTCAGCGCCTCCTGTCGACTGATCGGGCCAGGCCCACCCGGGTCGTGTAAGACACTCTCTCTACCCGGAAGTCACGTGATTTGGGACCGTAATTACTTCTACATTACTTCCTGCAAGCGCCTCCCCGAAGGATGGATTGAATAACGGGGGGCTGTGGCCTCACCAAGTTGACACCTCCACTGACCACCGTGACCCTCACCTGGTGAGCGGTGGGCCTGAGGCTCGAACTGAGGCCCGACCTTGTGCTGATTTGATCACCGCGAACCACTAACTCCTCCTTGCAGCAAAGCCAAGGACTGTGCCCACTTTACAGATGGGGAAAACAAGGCCGGAGGAAGACAAGTTGCCAGCCCAGCCTTTCACGGCGGCTCCCGGCCGGCATTCGAGAAATCGGTTTTGAGAGAACACATCTGCCCAGCCACGAGTCACAGCCTGTTCTGTGGGGCACCTGACGACTGACCCCCGGCCCTCCCACCCCGCCCACCCCGCCCTCGCCCGTCAGGAGCTGCCACGCGGGCTGAGCAGTCGAGACTTCTATTGTGGCGGGGGACCCTGGGGTGGGGAGAGCTTTTATAGAGAGAAATGGGAGAGTGCGGCCCGGGCCGGGGTGCTGACCCAGCTGGAGGAGGACCGTTGGGGTCTGTGGTCTCCGCGCTCCTGTCTCCCACATCGCTAAGGGGGACCCGGCAGGAGGGCTACCCTCTCCCAGACGGTAACGACGGACAGCACGTTGTCACTTAGCTCCTGACATCTCCAAGCAGGGGACACGCCCTCCGGCCCTGGCCGTCCCCGTCCTGACCGCCCACCAGGACGTGGCTGGGGAGCGAAGGGGCATGTGTGTGGACGAGGCTTTGATGCCGGTGGCGGGGCGGGGAGCGGGGGAGCTGCCCTCCACGATTACCTAGACGACCAGCTCGTGAAATCAAATATGAGGGATTGGAAGACTTTTATGGGGGGCTTTGCTGCTTCCAGCAAATTCCAGGGCACGGTTTTACGATCCCTTGATTCGAAGCCTCTCTTCGCCTCCCCACCCCCAACTCTCCACTGTCTGAAGGGGAAGGTCGGGGCTTCCACAGAGGATGAGGGGGCCGGGGAGAACCCAGGGAGGGAGCAGGGAGCACTCTGGAGACCGGAGCCGAGCCCTTGAGCGGGTCTGGGTCAGGAGACTCCAGCAGGTGTCCGCCGGGCGACCGCAGGGCCCCCCTCATCCTCCGACGAGCCCCCGGACTTGGTCCACGTTGCAGGGAAAGTCCGGAGACCCGAGGACACTGAATTTCCACGAGGGACCTCAAACTACGTCCACAGGGCGAGCGGGGATGGGTGGGGGCGGACGGGACACACAGAAGCACGTGTGGGGACGCCAAGCGGGGACACCGCACAGGGACAGACAGACGCAGCGATGGAGAGACACGTAGACACAACAGCACACGTGGAGGAGGAGCAGTGGATAAAGGGACAGTGAGAATAGACACATGGACACAGAAACGGTGACCGGTAGAGAGCCGGGGTGACCGGCGGGGAGAGGAGGAAACAGTCACAGACACACGGGGGAAATGGGTGGAGGGAGAGAGAGACGGAGAGCGCAGTGGGGACAGAGACCCCCGGAGCGAGGCCAGGAACCAGAGAGAACGCAGAGCAGGAGGAGGCAGGGGCCGCCCAGCCGGACAACGTGGCCCCGAATGCGTGTTGGTGGGAGGCGTCGAGCTCTGCGACAATTCATTACGAGAGGCAGCAGGCGGAGTTCGGGGCGACGGCCTGCACCAAGTGCTCGGGGCAGGTGGACACGGAGGACCCAGCTCCCTGCGCGGGGCCGAGGCGGGCACCGCGGTTAAATGCTTGGGTTTGAAGCCCCTCCTCCGAGCACGTCCCCTAACCTCTCCGGGCCTCAGTTTCCCTCCCGTGAAAGGAGGAGAGCGGCCCCTACCGCCCAGGGTTGCTGTGAGGATGACATGCGTGATGGTCCCCAGGCGAGTCCAGCCCCCCCGCCTCGTGCCCTCCCGGCAGGTCCGGGACCTGCGGCCACCAGGCAAGCCGGGGCCACAAGCCCAAGCGGGGCTACGTGGGCTCCCGATGGGGGCGCAGGACAGGCCATCCACGCACACCGGTGGGGGGAGGGGGTGGTGTGTGTGTGTGACTGTGTGTGGGTGTGAGCGAGCGTGCAGGAATGTGTGTGGGTGTGTGCGGGCCTGGGCGTGAGCATGAGCGTGTGCGAGTGTGTCGGTAGGACCGTGTGTGGGTGTGCGAGTGTAGGTGTGTGTGAGGGCGTGAGGCCACGTGTCTGTGAGTGTCTGTGAGTGCGTGGATGTGTGCGCGCATCAGGACAGACGTGTGCGTGGGTGTGCGTGTGAGCAGGACCGTGTGCGAGTGCGTGGCTGGGTGTGGGGGGAACCTGTGCTGCGGGAGTGGGCTCCGGGAGGGCACGCGCGAGCGCGCACGCCCCCTGGTGGTCGGGTGGGGCGTCTCAACCTGTAACAGGAAACCTGTTGGGAAACCCACTCTGCCTTTGCTTTGCGGGCTGGTGTGTGTGCTCTTACCCGTGAGTCAGAATTCCCTGCACCCAGATCACCATCACCACCATCACCAATACCACCATCACCGCCATCATCATCACCATCACCACCATCATCACCACCATCACCACCATCATCACCACCATCACCACCATCACTGTCATCATCACCATCATCACCATCATCACCACCATCACCACCATCATCACCACCATCACCACCATCACCACCATCACCATCGTCATCCTCCAACCACACGGCCACCGTTTACTGAGTGGCTACACACGGCTGCTACCTCTATGACAAGTGTGCGCCCTCCCACTCACTCAGTCACCAGCGATGATGTTTTGAGCACCTGCTGTACGTCAGTACTGTAACACCCACAAGAAGGTAACCAGTATCACTCCCGTTTCACAGACGAGGAAACTGAGCTGCAGAGAATTTAAGTGACTTTCACACGGTTCTAGCTAGTGACAGTCCAAGCAGCCTCTGAACCCGGTTTCTACCCCTTAGCCTGTGCTTTCACCGCGGCTGGTCCTCTGGCACCTCTGGGAACTCCCTGTCCCCTGTCCCCTGTCCCCTGCCCCACATTCCCCTGTCCCCTGTCCCCTACCCCATGGCCTCCTGTCCCCTGTCCCATGGTCCCCTGTGCCCTGTCCCCTGTCCCATGGTCCCCTGTGCCCTGTCCCCTGCCCCACACTCCCCTGTCCCCTGTCCTCTACCCCATGGTCCCCTATTCCCTGCCCCATGGCCCCCTGTCCCCTTCCCCATGGCCCCCTGTCCCCTGTCCCCTACCCCATGGCCCCCGTCCCCTGTCCCATGGTCCCCTGTGCCCTGTCCCCTGCCCCATGGCCCCCTGTCCCCTGTCCCCTACCCCATGGCCCCCTGTCCCCTACCCCATGGCCCCCTGTCCCCTGTCCCATGGTCTCCTGTGCCCTGTCCCCTGCCCCATGGCCCCCTGTCCCCTGTCCCCTACCCCATGGCCCCCTGTCCCCTGTCCCATGGCCCCCTGTCCCCTGTCCCATGGTCCCCTGTGCCCTGTCCCCTACCCCATGGTCCCCTGTGCCCTGTCCCCTACCCCATGGTCCCCTGTACCCTGTCCCATGGTCCCCTGTGCCCTGTCCCCTTCCCCATGGCCCCCTGTCCCCTGTCCCCTACCCCATGGTCCCCTGTGGCCTGTCCCATGGTCCCCTGTCCCCTGTCCCATGGTCCCCTGTGCCCTGTCCCCTACCCCATGGTCCCCTGTGCCCTGTCCCATGGTCCCCTGTCCCCTACCCCATGGCCCCCTGTGCCCTGTCCCATGGTCCCCTGTGCCCTGTCCCCTGTCCCATGGCCCCCTGTGCCCTGTCCCCTGTCCCATGGCCCCCTGTGCCCTGTCCCCTACCCCATGGTCCCCTGTGCCCTGTCCCATGGCCCCCTGTGCCCTGTCCCCTGTCCCATGGCCCCCTGTGCCCTGTCCCATGGCCCCCTGTCCCCTGTCCCCTACCCCATGGTCCCCTGTGCCCTGTCCCATGGTCCCCTGTCCCCTGTCCCATGGTCCCCTGTGCCCTGTCCCCTACCCCATGGTCCCCTGTGCCCTGTCCCATGGTCCCCTGTGCCCTGTGCCCTGTCCCATGGCCCCCTGTGCCCTGTCCCATGGTCCCCTGTCCCCTGTCCCATGGTCCCCTGTGCCCTGTCCCCTGCCCCACACTCCCCTGTCCCCTGTCCCCTACCCCATGGCCCCCTGTCCCCTGTCCCATGGCCCCCTGTCCCCTGTCCCATGGTCCCCTGTGCCCTGTCCCCTGTCCCATGGTCCCCTGTGCCCTGTCCCCTGTCCCATGGCCCCCTGTGCCCTGTCCCATGGCCCCCTGTGCCCTGTCCCCTGTCCCATGGTCCCCTGTGCCCTGTCCCCTGTCCCATGGCCCCCTGTGCCCTGTTCCCTACCCCATGGTCCCCTGTGCCCTGTCCCATGGCCCCCTGTGCCCTGTCCCCTTCCCCATGGCCCCCTGTCCCCTGTCCCCTACCCCATGGTCCCCTGTGCCCTGTCCCATGGTCCCCTGTCCCCTGTCCCATGGGCCCCTGTGCCCTGTCCCCTACCCCATGGTCCCCTGTGCCCTGTCCCCTGTCCCATGGCCCCCTGTGCCCTGTCCCCTTCCCCATGGCCCCCTGTCCCCTGTCCCCTACCCCATGGTCCCCTGTGCCCTGTCCCATGGTCCCCTGTCCCCTGTCCCATGGTCCCCTGTGCCCTGTCCCCTGCCCCACACTCCCCTGTCCCCTGTCCCCTACCCCATGGCCCCCTGTCCCCTGTCCCCTGCCCCGTGGCCCCTTGTCCCCTGCCCCGTGGCCCCCTGTCCCCTGTCCCATGTCCCCTGTCCCCTGTCCCGTGGTCCCCTGTCCCCTGTCCCATGGCCCCCTGTGCCCTGTCCCCTACCCCATGGTCCCCTGTCCCCTGTCCCCTGTCCCCTGCCCCGTGGCCCCCTGTCCCCTGTCCCCTGTCCCATGGCCCCCTGTCCCCTGCCCCATGGCCCCCTGTCCCCTGTCCCCTGCCCCGTGGCCCCCTGTCCCCTGCCCCGTGGCCCCCTGTCCCCTGTCCCCTGTCCCCTGCCCCGTGGTCCCCTGTCCCCTGTCCCCTGCCCCGTGGTCCCCTGTCCCCTGTCCCCTGTCCCCTGCCCCGTGGCCCCCTGTCCCCTGTCCCCTGCCCCGTGGCCCCCTGTGCCCTGTCCCCTACCCCATGGTCCCCTGTGCCCTGTCCCATGGTCCCCTGTGCCCTGTCCCCTGTCCCATGGCCCCCTGTGCCCTGTCCCATGGCCCCCTGTGCCCTGTCCCCTTCCCCATGGCCCCCTGTCCCCTGTCCCCTACCCCATGGTCCCCTGTGCCCTGTCCCATGGTCCCCTGTCCCCTGTCCCATGGTCCCCTGTGCCCTGTCCCCTGCCCCACACTCCCCTGTCCCCTACCCCATGGCCCCCTGTCCCCTGTCCCATGGCCCCCTGTCCCCTGTCCCATGGTCCCCTGTGCCCTGTCCCCTGTCCCATGGTCCCCTGTCCTCTGTCCCCTGTCCCCTGCCCCCTGTCCCCTGTCCCCTGCCCCGTGGCCCCCTGTCCCCTGTCCCCTGTCCCCTGTCCCATGGTCCCCTGTCCCCTGTCCCCTGTCCCCTGCCCTGTGGCCCCCTTCACGGTATTGCCCATGCTCACTGCAGAGGCTCACACCTTGCCTGCCTGGCCTGTGTCCCCTGCTAAGCCCCAAATCCCAGAGGGTGTCCCTGTATCCTCTGCTCCCAGCCCACGGCCCAGGCCATAGTAGGCACTTAGCATGTGGTTCCCAAACCACTGGGTGAGAGCGAAATCTCCCTTCTCCTTCCTGATTGGCTACCCAGTTCCTAGTCTTTAAGACTTCCCTCCTCCAGGAAGCCCTCCACGGGGTCCCTCCTGCCCCCAGGCCCTCCAGGTTCCCTGGCCCCTGGCTCATCCCTACACACCACAAGGTGTCTGCCTCTTATTCACTATTGTCTTGGCTGGAAGGTAGTAGGTGTTTAGTAAACACGCTGAAGGAAAGAACAGGTGTCTGAATGAATGAGGGAGGGAGTGAACGGGGGCTTCCTGGGAGGCATGGGGACCGAGAGCCAGCTGAGGGGAAGCTCAAGAACTGACCAACGGGGAGAGGAAGGGCAATCCCGGTGACCTCCCTGCCTCCCCCTGCCGAGGCTGAGGAGCAGCCCACCCGGGTGCAGGGCTCGACCAACCAGGGCAGGGGGCCCAGAGGGCTTGGAGCCCAGGGAGGATCTGAGTTGTTGCCTCTTCCGGGTTCTAGAAGCCGCGTCGTTCCTTGGATTCTGGCCCCTTCCCCACTGTCACAGCCAGCAAGGCCTCCAGAGTCTTCTCGAGTTGCCTCCCTCGGACCTCCGTTGCCAGGGACTCGTCGCCTTCTCTGCCTCGCCCCTGCCTGCCTCCTATGAGGACCCTCGAGGAGACCCCGGGCCGCCCGAGCCCTCCAGGACCACCTCCCCAGCCCACGGGCCTGACTGAGTCACAGCCACACAGTCCCCTTTGGAGGTGCGAGGGGACAGGGTCACAGGGTCCTCGTCGGGGGCCACTGTCCTGCCCTCCACCCTGAGGACCTCGGGTCCCCTCTGCAGACCTCAGCCTCCGCCTCTCTAAAACGAGAATTTGGGGATTTTGTTCCTGGGGTTCCGTGCACCTGCAGCGCCCACACCGTCACTGTCATCGCGCTCAGGGATTCGCCGCAAGTCCCAGTGCGGTTGGGATGTGGACCCCGCCACCTGCCGAGGGCCCCGAGGTTGTCCGTGCTGGGCCGCGGTCTGGTGCCTGCCGCGGAGAAAGGGAGGCCTGTGTCGACTGTGCGGAGCCCCTAGTCAGGGCCCTGAGGGTCCCCACTGCTGTCACAGTGTCAGGGCACGGACAAGGGACACCTGTGTTGGGTCTGGACCCCTATGCGGGTGCCTCTGCCTGGCCTCTGCTCCCTGCCTGGGTCGCCCTCCCTTACAGATGCGTTTGCTGCCCTCTGCTGGCCGAGACGAGCTCTGCCCGGCTGCCCACGGCTGTCGGGGGTGCCTCTCCCTGCTCCTCCCTCTTGGTAGGGGTGAGTCCTCTGAGGCCCCACCCCGAGGTGGGCTCAGGCACGTGCCCCCACGAGCTACGGCCAGCGCTGTAAAGAGTAGGAGGCCATTTCCCAGGATGAGCCGGCAAAATGCAGACAACTCCCACCTCTTGGCTTTGGGCAGGAAGGCCCGCAGCTCAGTGGGGCGGGGGAGGGGGGTCCTCGTCGTTGTCCAGTTGTCTTGTAGTCTGGGGTCTACCTGCCGGCAGCTTAGAGCCACTCAGACCTACGCGCCCACCTTGGCTCTACCGCGTCCTGGCTGTGTGTCCTCGGACAAGTCACTTAACCTCTCTGGTCTCAATTTCCTCATCCGAGAAATGGCTTCAATGTCTACCTTGCAGCGTTGGAGCCGTATACGTTAGGTGATACAATAGCTAGTATTTGTCGAGCGTACACAGTCTTCGCGACCCTGTGCTGGACACTCGATCACCATTTAAATCTTAACTGGTCTCAGCAAATACTTGCAAGAACTTAGGAGGGAGGCACTGGTGTGAGCTCCGTTTTACAGATGAGGAAACTGAGTCTCGGGGAGGCATTGTCTCCTACCCCAGGGCTATGCAGCCAAGGGGGGAGAACTAGACTATAAATCCGTGTCTGTCTACACCCACGGCCTGTTCTCTCGGCCTTATGCCCCTGGGTCTCCGGTCCTGGCAGAAACCCCCAGTGGCCAATATATGTGTTCTTGATGGTTTGTTTTAAATAGAGGAAAAGAAAGTAGTTGATGAAAGCGTTTTGTTTGGCGGTCATTTCTTCTCCATGCGTAGGGTGGCTGTGATATTAAGAAAGATTCTTGGGGGTACAGTGTGGGGACCCCAGCCTTCGATACTTGCCCTGGGTCAGCCTTACATCCTGTCCAGCCCCCCTGCCTCGACTTCCAATGCACAGCAACGATCCCGGACAGTGAGACTGCCCCGGACTCCGAAACCCCCTAGAAAAGCCGCCCCCGCCACCCACCGTCGCCGCGTTACACAATTCCCTTTGGTGTTTTTACCGTCGGCTCTTTCCGATTTTAAGAAAGCTCCTAAAACCAAATCCGGGTTGGGAAATTTGACGTTCGTAAGAGCAGAAGCGATGTTTCGATTCCAATTAGTAAACCACGACTCCCTCGGCAGCCTCTCTTTCAGGGTGAGCCTCACAGCAGAAAACCCATTAGAACATTCCTGAAGGGAACGAAAGCCTCTAGGGTCTGTTTTGTGCCAGGTGCTGTACGTCTATCACCTCATTTAATCCTACCAGCTGTGGCAAAACGTTTTCCCTCCTACGGCCGGGGAGCCGGGCCGGGACATGCTTCGGGGCTCCCCAGAGAGGCCAAGTGGGATCGCGCCCGACCCGGCCGGGCTCCTGCCCGCATCGCCCCGCCCTGCTCTCCACCGCCTCTCTCACGAGACAAGCCTCTGTGCTGGGGGACGGCCCCTTCCTTTCCAGCATCGATCTCTGTTGGTCTAAACCACGGGCAGCACACTTTTTCCGAAAAGGACCGTCTGGTAACTAGTTCAGGCGTGTGACCCCGACACTGCGGCATGACCGCGGCCGCGGGCGGCGTGCAAGTGGTGGGGGTCTGGCTTCTGACAGAGGCAGCGGATGGACGGGTTTAGCGCCCAGGCTGCTGTTCCGTGGCCCCTCAGCTCAGCCGATCGGGACGCTCCGTCCCCCGTGCCAACGGTTGCTAGGAAGGGGTCTGGGCAACGGTTCTGGCCCATAAGCCCGGAGGGGACGTCTGCGGAAGGGATTCTGGCAACAAACTTCTTTGGTCTTAAAAAGAGACCCTAGGGGCCCCTGGATGCTCAGTCAGTTGAGCTTTCGACTCTTGGTCTCGGCTCAGGTCACGATCTCATGGTTCTGAGTTTGAGCCCTGTGTCGGGCTCTGCGCTAACAGTGCAGAGTCTGCTTGGGATTCTCTCTCTCCCTCTCCTCTGCTCTTTCTCTCGCTCTCAAAATAAACAAATAAGTTTAAAAAAGAGAGAGAGAGACGCTAGATGGAAACCTTTCTTCTCTGCATCTGGATGAGGCTGGTGAGGTGATGGCTGGAGCTGGTGCAGCCCTCTTGTGCCCCCAGGAGAAGGGCCTGAGGACCAAAGCGGACCTACAGGAGGGTAGAAGAATCCTGTTGGTGATGTTGGCAAGGCCCCAAATGAACAGTCTGGCGTGACTGTTCCTCCGCTGGACCTAGGATATGAAACTGCAAAGATCTGTATTATTTAAAGCATCTCTGGTATTTACGCCAAAAGTCTCCTAACTGATAGGGTGTCCAAGGTTTATTCCTTGCCTACTTCCCCACACGGTTTTCTTGGCTTAACTGGGTTTATTTCATACGGTGCCGAGTAGAAGAAACACCCGTGTTTCGTGCCAGAGGAAAATCTGCTGCAGCCTGTGAGTTGGCCCAGGCCGTACAAACCCACAGGTGCTGACGTGCATGGAAATGGATGGCTTCCCGGTGGGAATTTTCGTTTCTGCAATTTTCGCCTTATAAGGCCAATTATGGAAACCTGCATTTGCATCTCAACCCCAGAGCCGGTGTGCTTCTGATTACAGAGAGAGATGTGCCATCTCAAGTCGCCTGACGGGTAGGGGTGGGCGGCTGAAGCTGGCAGGGATGACCTAGGGAGCGAATGGGTTTTTATGGAAAGGGGCAGCGGTGAGGTGGTGCACGGTGGGGCCTTCTCTGCCATCCCCCAATGGGCACGGACCGGCACGTAAACAGGGCACAGAGGTCTGAGCAGTCAGCGATGGCTTCAGCAGGGTAGAGATAGCCCAGCCAGGCCAGGCGTGGACCCAGGAGGCAATGACTGGGTGGGGGTGGGGGTGTTGCTTTCCACAGACCGGCTTGTGCGAAGACCAGGTGTAAGAATAGGACAGTGTGTGGTTGCTTCCGGATATTACGTTCTCATGCCAAGATTTGCATTCCCTTAGCACGATTTTTACAAACCTCCTAACGTGCCTGTAAGTAAAAACATCCCTAGATTTGTGTCCGCAGCCTTGTAGGACAGATCCCCGCCCTACCCTGGTTTCTCATCCTGGGCCCTGGTGACACTAGGGCAAGATAACTGTGGGGGACTGTCCTGGGCGATTCGGGGCGGTTAGCAGCACCCAGCCTCTATGCACGAGATGCCAAGAGCAACCTCTTCTCCTCCCGCCTCCAATCGAAAGTGTCTCCAGGCATCAGCAGACGTCCTCTAGGCTTGCGAACTCCTCCCCACTGAAAACCCAAGAGCCAGACTAAAAGAAGGCAGGTGTGTGTGCCAGACGGGACCGTCTGGGCCATCAGACCCTCCGGCCTTTGCAAATCCGGTCGGCTCCAGGCAGACGGGGGTTCTGCGTGACCGCCGAGCCTCCAGACCCTAACGCAAGTTAAGAGATGTGCCTGTTATTTCAAGATGAACCAAGTCACGGCAGCGGCCACCACCGGCTGGCCCACCCGAGCTTCGGTCTCGCTTCTCCCTTCCTAACAGCCCCTGGCGCGGCCGGGGACGCGCTTCTCAGGCAGGTGATCCGCCAGCACCTGTGGTTCCGGACCATGCAAATGAATCACGGTCTCCTTGGTGGTGATTGGTGTAGCGCTGGGCATGTGACCCGGCGCTGGCCAATGAGGGATGCGAGCTTTCTGGGGGCGGTTCCCTCCCTGATAAAGACCCGCAGAAAGGCGGGGCCCGTTCCCACCCGCGGGGTCGCAGGGTAGCCGCCCTCCCGAGACGGTTCGGGAGGCCGCGTGGCAAAGCGGAGAGAACCCGTGACGGTTCGGGAGGCCGCGTGGCAAAGCGGAGAGAACCCGTGTGCTCGGTGACGTCTCCGAGCTGTCGAATTAGCCAGCGGCGGGGCTGCCTCCCATGGCCGGCCTGGGAGGAGAGGTAACCATACTTCCGGATGATTTCAACCAACCGAGCTAGAGGTTTCTGCTGTTGGCAACTGAAAGCATCCCGATGCCAAGACTTTCCAGGAAGGCGCCCAACCTGTAGCAGTTGCTCAAGAAATACCTGTGACTCTTGGAACTAGAGTTTGAAAGAGTGAAGTCACTCGTTTTCTCTCTTTCCAGCTCTTTCGGTTGGGACCGCTGACCACTGTCACTTGATGTCGGCTCCTGAGCTTGTGGGGTCTCGACTCGGGGTGGGGGAGAGTGGGGAGGGGGCAAAGCCAGCGTGTAAGTTAAACATCCCCAGGATGACTTGGTCCACTGTCGGCGTCTGGCGGGGGATGAGGCCAGGAGCTGAGCAGGTCCCTGGGGAGGGGATTACTGCGCTGGCTCGAGGGGCTGCGGTCTTGGGACGTTAACAATAAGCCCGAGACTTTTCCATGAAGTGGAGGCAGGCCCATGCCCGCTGCCCCAGGAGCCCCACCAGCTCTTCTCGGTACAAAAGAAGTACTTCCCACAGTTCATTAAGGGTTTTTCTGTTCCCTTTTTATTAAAATTAAAACCAAAATAAGGAAAAAGACCAAAAGAAGAAAGAGCCCCTCCCTGAAGCCACAGGATTGTTCCCAGCGCTGCTGATACTGCCCTGCCCCCCCTCCCCCTGCCCCCAGGCGGGTGTTCAGTGGATGGGAGGGTGGGTGCAAAATGAAACCAGGCTTTGCTGGGCTGAGGGAGGTGTCCCTGAGTGCCCCCTCTCTGGGCGGAGGGGCTGGGAACTCTGGTCCCGCTGCCGGCCTCACCGGCCACCCACAGCCTGCGAGCCGCCGGGCCCCACTCCCACCCAGCTTCCTTCAGATGCGACGGAAAACCTGTCACGAGGACCCTCTGACTCTGGTCCTTGCCTCTGGTCCTTGCCAGCAGCCTCCCAGCTGGTGGCACGTCCCTGAATTAAGACGGCTCTGTTCCCCCGCCCTGCGCCCACCCCTGCCCAGTTCTGAGTCCTGCAGGGCCCACGCCTCGCTAGCTCCCAGCGGTGGGGGAGCTGCCCCCCCGCCTTGCTCAAGGGCCACCCAAATATCAGGGGCTTGAGGAGAGCAAGATGTCTTGACATATCCTGGGCTGTGGCTGCTGCCGCCAGAATGGGGGAGGGGACGCTTCCCAGGTCAGTGTGTTCTCACCGCACAATACACGTGTCCCACCTCACGTCTCCTCCCCTGGGTCACTCCTCGGTACCCTTCTGTACCCCTTCAAGACCCCAGTCTGAAAGACAGGTGGCCCGCTGACCGTGGGAGCTGGATCACGTCCACTGTGGGAGAGGTGACCATAGGACTGGTGTTTCAAGAGACAACGGGAGTTGTCCTCGTGTCCTGATGCCGGCACGACAAATCACTACAAACTGGGTGGCTTAAAATAACAAACACACTCCCTCCCAGTTCTCAAGGCCAAAAGTCCAAAATCAAGGTGTCCACAGGGCCGTGCTCCCCCACAAGCCCTAGGGGAGAGGTTCCTTGTCTCCTCCAGCTACTGGCGGCTCCAGGCCTCCCTTGCCTTGGGACCCCATCACTCCCGTCTCTGCCTCTGTCTTCACGTGGCCTCCTCCTCTGTTTGTCTCCGTGGCGCGACTCCTATGAGGACACTTGACGTTGGATTTAAGCTCCGCCCAGCTCGAGATCCTTAATCGTATCCGCAAAGACCCTCTTTCCAAACAAAGCCGCATTCACAGGCCCAGGGCTCCGGGTGTGGACAGATCTTCTGGGGGGAGGGGCCCACCAGCCAACCCCCTACAGGGGCGGGATTGTAATTACCACCCACAGATGCAAACAGCGCCGCCTGGACACAGTGGGACGTGCGGTCAGAGTAACTGTGGATGAGACACACGTGGGAGCCAGACACCACTCAGCCGCCACGTCCCCTGCCCGTCGTCGTCACAGATGTGGGTGTCAGCAGACCCCAAGAATCGATCTGATTGAAGAGGCCAAAGAGCTGAAGGCATTGCCTGAGGCCGGAGTGGGAGGGGTGCCGGGGGAGGGGCGGCCGTGAAGGCTCCTGACAGACAGTAGGCAGGGCCGGATGTGGCCGGTAGGTCAGGGTCTGGGGTCAAGGTTCTGTTTTCTGGTCTTGGCAGTTGTACTGCATAGAAGTGGATGTCTTTGGTCTTAGAACCAAAGTGACAGGATGAGGAGGTGTGATCGCGGCAAGTTACTCCCGAGTAGTTCCTGATCAAGAGTGTGTGTGTGTGTGTGTGCGCGTGTGTGTGTGTGTGTGCGCGTGTGTGTGTGTGTGTGTGTGCGGAGATGGAGACAGGCAGACGGAACAAAATGTTAGCCTTGGTGTGTGCGCGTGAAGGGATGACGGGGGTTCGTTGCGTCACCTCGGTGCTCGAGAAACCATGTCCCAGCTTTACTCGAAGTGAACAGCAGAGGGACACCTGGGCCGCGCTCACGGGTATGACCTCGTGTGGCCTCCGGGCAGCCGTCTGCAGACAGCCCAGCGTCCTGATGTTTTCACCAAAGGAAATCGGGTCCGGGGGACCTCAAAGACCAGACGGGTGCCCCCACCGCGCCCCCCCGGCTGGACACCCGATCTTGGGCTTGCGACATACAGGTTCGGAACAAGCATTCCAGTTTGTCCCATGGGCTCGAGCGAGTGACGCTGGGTCAGGCGAACCCGCAAGAGCAGGAGCCGAGTCTGGAGCGGCAGCGCCAGCGTCGCCCCTGGGAGCGGCGAAGGGCCCGGCCTCGCCGCCGATCAGCGAGGTGGGTCTGGAGGCCACATCTGCTCCTCGCGATGCAACCTGGGCCCGGCCGGCGCTTGGTGAGTCGGCCTGCGGCAGCTCTGCCTGACCCTGGGATTCGGCGCTGAAGTTGGCGCAGCAGACGCATTGGCAAAAGTGCGAGCGCTGCCTCGGAGGTGAAGAGCCCAGGATAAGATGGGAGAAAGGTTTTCCGTGCTTTCGAAGTTTCTAGAAGTTGGGAGGCAGGAGGAATCCAGAACTTTGGGTTAAAAAAAAATCTGTCATTTACAAGCATGGGATGGGGCCGTTCCGTTGACACTCAGTATCTTCCAGGCTTGTCTTGAAGAGTGAGGGGTACTAGGCATGATTTGTGCTTTGTGGACCCCAAGTCCAGACTGTAGGAGCCGTGAGGCAGGAGGTCTGAATTCCACTGGAAGCTAACCCCGGAGAGGCCAGTCTGGACCCTCCCCGGTGTCTGGCGTGTAGTGAGTGCGGCACACGGACGGACATGGCCTCCAGCTGTGTTTGCCAGGCGTCTTGCTCTCGAGTGATTAGACCCAACCTGAGCCCGCTTCAGATGCAGAGGAAGCCGAGAGAAGGCTGGCTGCAAGGGCAACACAGAGCCTCGGGAACCCGAGAGTCAGGGCCCAAGCGCCTCCCCTCCCGCACGTCGGCCTCATCCTTTTCCTTCTAGAAGGCCTCCCTTCCTTGGCTTCTCACGGTTGTCAACAACTTCCAAGGTCTGTCTTTCACCACGCAGCTGCCCAGAGAGCATTTCCCAGGGAAGGGCTCTGATTGGCTCAGCTTGGATCTCACGCCCCATGTCTGGACCAATCAAAGAACACTAGGAAGTGAGCGTCCTATGATAATACGCTGCGTCTCCCGGCGCCGTGGTGGGGGCGGGGCGTGCGAGCGCAGAGGGCTCCCGTTCCTAGAAACGGGACGCTGAGCAGGTGACTCCTAGGTGTCCGCGAAAGAATTCATTTTATAAGGACTTGGTTTTTAGAAGTTCAGGAAAGTCATACCCTTTCATTGTAATAAATTCTGGCAAGAGAAGAAAAAAATCACCCATAATGCAGCAACTCAGAGGTAATCAGAATTCACACGCTTCCCGCGCCTCTGGCTGTTTCCCCCGAAAGCCCCAGGGCTCCTGCTTGGATCCCTTCTCTTTTCTGCCTATATTCGCTCACCCCCTCGTTGAGGCCAACAGCGTCATGGTCCGAAGATTCCAGAATTTCCATCTCCTGTCTGGGCCTCTCCCCCACACCTGGCTAGGAAACCCAGTGAAACCATCTCAACACCTGGCCGGGTCACAGGCGTCTTAACCGCCGCTCCCCGGAGCCCCAGGCCCTGGCTACTCACCTGTCGTTTGTTCCCCCAGCGTCCGCACCCCCCTCAGTGTCGGCGCCTCCCTTTGGAGGGCTCAGTGTGAGGACTGTCATGCGGCCGGATCTCTTCCGCTCAGATCTGACCTCTTGGCTCTGCTCTCGGAACCCACCTTTATCTGACCACCGTTCGTCTCCACCCGATCCAGGCCACCTCCGACTGGCCCTGTGTGGTCCTGCCCGGCCGGCCACCTGCCTTCGCCCACCCCCGCCCGCGTGCCTGGAACCCTGCCGAAGTGAAAGTCAGGTCATATGGCTCCTTACTCGAACCCTCTGACCGTCGCCTGTCAAATTCGGAGGAAAAGGATGGGGTTCCTTTCGGGGTGACGAAAATACTCTCAGAGAAGACAGCGAGGGGGGTTGTGCGGCTCCGTGAAGGGACTAAGCCCCCCTGCAGTGTACACCTGAAAGAATTCGGGCTTTAGGGCATGGAAATTCTCTCTCTTAAGTATTCTGTTTTAAAAAGCAGCAGAATACTTAAGAAATGATTTTAAAAGCTTGGAGTAAAAACTGAAGGCTTTCTGCTGGCCTGTGTCACGTGAGCTGGCCCGCCGAGCCCTCCTCCCTCCTTGTCACCCTTGTCACTCACTCTGCTTTGGTGGCACGTCCTTCCCCTCCCCCGCCTTCCCCAAGCCTCTGCCTCAGGGCCTTTGCACTTGAGATGCTCTTCTCCCGGAAACACAGGCCCACCCGTCTTCTCTCACTGACGCCTGTGCCTTTCATCCCAAACCGTGGTCCTCCCTGTCACTCCCTGTCACTCCCTGTCAACTCCCAGCTTCTTTCCTCCTTCACACTTGAATTAACTCCCTGAGGCTGCCGTTAGGACGTCCCACCCACGAACGCGGCTGCTTAAAACAACAGGCGTTTGCTCTCTCCCAGGCTGGTGGCCGCAAGTCCAAATTCAAGGGGCCGGGATGGTGCTTCCTTCTGCGCCTGCTCCGGGGAGACCGTGTTCCATGCACGCCTCCTGCTTTGGGGGCTTCTGGCCATCTCTGGCTTGTGGGCCTGTCACCTCAGCCTCCCCACGGCTTTCTCCCCGCGTGTCAGTGTTTCCCAAGGACACGAGTCATGTTGGGTTTGGGGCCCACCCTGCTCCGGCCTGACCTCACTTGAGCTTGATGACGTCCGAGAAAACCCTGCTTCCGAGTAAGATCGCAGGCCCGGGCTTTCTCTCCAGGGCCGCCGTTTCCATGTTTCCCTTTCCTCGAAGCCTCCGTGCCGCCCAAGTCCTGCTCGGAGCCTCGAAATGGCCTCTGAGGTTGGCAGAGTGAAGACTGTCACTCCCACACTCCGGGGGAACCTCAGAGACGTGATGGCACGCCCAGGGTCCCGCACCCCCGGGGTCCTGCACGCCTGGAGTCCACTGAATTTGCAAGTGGGGCTGGGGGAGGCTCCGAGCGAAAGCCTTCTGCCTCCGTAGACACGGTCAGCGCCTCGCACGTGCCGGGCATGGGGGCGGGGGGCAGGCAAAACCATCGAGACTAGCGGTAAGAGGAAATGTTTTAATAACCGCGTGTAATTACAGGAAGGGTCTTAGGAAGCCGCAGGCCTGAGCGCGGTCACCAGACCTCGGCGCCCCCACCCGCGGCCTTCCCCAAGTGCTGTCTGACAAATAGATGCTGGCCTCGAGCGAGGACCCGGGAACACCCACGCCCAGGCCGGGACCCACGCCTTCTCCTCGCTGTGACCCCCTCCACCTCCCGGACCCCACGGGGAAGCCTGAGCGAGAGAAAGACCTTAAGCCCCACCTGTGGCTTCATCTCCGAGACTCGTGGGGAAGAGGGAGCCCTGACGGTCGCACCTGGCTCTGGGAGGCGTGGACGGCGTGACCGGCCCCACGATCCCCCAGCTCTGGTCACTCAGTCCCAGCTCAGTGATGGAGGCCACGGCAAGGGCACTGGGGCTGGGGGGGGGGGGGGGGGGGGAGGGCAGCTGTGGAGGCTTGGGGGGGGGCGGGGCTAGGTCTCCATCACTCACCCCCAAGCACTGGCACTGGGAAGGCCTGGCTCACCCCGAGGGGCCTCGGATTTCCCCTTGGGGAAGAAAAAAAGGGGTTCCTTTCTCCCCGGGAAAGCAGTGACTCAGCTTACCCTCCTCCGTCCTGCAGCAGGAATGCAAGACCACGTGCCTCTCAGCCCGTCACGTTTGCACGAATTACCCAGGAATCCGGTGAGAACGCGGTTTTCCGAGACACTGCATGTCCTCGCTCTAACACAGACCCTGACCCCCGGCCGGGATGCCCGGCGTGGCTGGCCCATCTCGGCACCCCGGGGCCCGGCGGCCTTAAGGACTCAGTGACACCTGCTGTGAGCTGTGACTCGGGCACGGGCGAACGGTCCCGAAAATCCCGCAGGTCATTCTCACGAGCCCCCTGCCCCCGTTACTGCTCTGCCTGCTGTCAAGCGGTCACTCAGGTGACAAGACCCCAAGTGTGAGTTGACGGAACTATGACATCGCCAACCAGAGGTCAGAGGTTGCCTTGAGTTCCTTTGGGGTCTTCCCTGGGCGCGGGGTGGAGGGGTTTCCTTTAAACTGGAGAAGCTTCCCCACAGCGTCCTGCAGGGAGAATGACTCTGAGAGGCTGCGTCTCTCCATCTGGTGGACGAAGTGGCGGCATCGGGGGGGGGGGGGGGCTGGGCGGGAAACTGATCGGCCACCAAGGGTCAGCCCCCCTCCGCCTGGGGGCAGCCGGCAGCAGCGCCTCCCGGAGCCCATAAAAGCCCGTCCCCCTCGGGGCTGGCTCCGGGGTTCATTAAATACCAGGCCTCGGGCCCGGAAAAGACTAAACAAAATGTGGTTTTCCTCTGTGACCTGATTGCGTCTGCTCTGAAGGGAACGCGCAGCGACTCCCCTCTGGGGGTGTGGCGCCCACAGACCAGCCGGCGGGGACCCCCAGCCTAGACGCTGCGCTCCCTGCCCCCTGGCCTGAGGCCGCGGCCGGGGGTCGGGGCTTCCCTGGGCGGGGACGGAGTCGGGGTCGTAGGCCGCTCGGGGAGGAAGGGCGGCTGGGCCCGTAGGTCTTCTTCTGGTGACGGCCGTCGGGAGCAGGACAGAGGCCAAAGGGGTCTGAGGACAAAGTCCTGGGGCAATCTACGCTGAAGGCGCCCCGGGAAAAAGAACCGCGTCCCGAAACAACGGCCAGTGACCGAGGAGACGGAGGGCCGCTTCCGCCCGGAACGGTGTCGGCCACCGGCTGGAGAACACTCAGTGCGGGTTCATGTCATGGCACGGTCCTGCTTTAAAAAAAAATAGATTTTTCATGACTGAAGGAAAGGTAAGAACAATGACAGCGTTTTCAGATTAATGTTTCGTTGCCAATAAAACCCAAGGAAATGTCAATGCGTTAGACGCGGATGAAAAAAGACCTTTTTGTTCCAAAGTGCACAGGAGAGTGACAACGAGACGCCCTCCAGAAGTGTAGGAACGTGTCCGTGGGAAGAAACTCGTTGGCGTGACTCACGGTCGTCGGTTAAGGGACAAAACTAGGTCATCGTCGCGACAGAGAAAAAGGAATTTCATAAAATTCTACATCCATTCCTGATTTTTAAAATGTGTTTATTTTTTAGAGAGAGAGAATGAGAGAGAGAGAGAGAGAGAGAGAGTGTGTGTGCACAAGCAGGGTAGAGGGCAGAGGGAGAGAGAGAGAATCTCAAGCAGGCTCCGCACTCAGAGAGAAGCCCGATACGGGGCTCGATCCCGTAACCCCGGGATCGTGACTGGAGCCGAAATCAAGAGTCGGATGTCTAACCGACGGAGCCCCTCAGGCGCCCCCATTCCTGATTTTAAAGAAAACCTTTCAAAATGGAAATGGATGGAGGGGGCGTCTGGGGGGCTCAGTCGGTTACGCGTCCGACTTCAGCTCAGGTCATGATCTCACAGTCTGTGGGTTCAAGTCCCGTGGCCGGCTCTGTGCTGACTCCCTGCCCCTCCCCTGCTCTCTTTCTCTCTCTCAAAAATAAACATTTAGGGGCGGCTGGGTGGCTCGGTCGGCTAAGTGTCCAACTCTTGGTTTCAGCTCAGATCATGATCTCACAAGTTTGTGAGTTCGAGCCCCGCATCGGGCTTCCCCCTGACACTGCAGGGCCTGCTTGGGATTCTCCCTCTCCCTTTCTCACTGTCCCTTCCCCGCCCTCTCTCTGTGTCTCTGTCTCTCTCTCAAAATAAATAAATAAATAAATAAAATAAATAAACATTTTACAGAATGGAAACGGTGGACCTTCCTACATATAAATGTTTCCCCCCAAAAACTAAACGATGAACAGACACCGGCCCTCAGTGCACGAAAGCTGGGCTGCCCACGCACAACCCCGAAGCCCTGCGGTCACTACACACGACAAGATGTCCCGCAAAGACGAGAGGAGACCCCAGCTCGGCCCGCACACCCTCGGAAGTAGGTCCGGCGGCAAGGCTGAGTCCTAGGACCTCACCCACCCGGTTCGGCACCTGCTGCGCTGACCAGGCGTTCAGGAAGAAAGACGCCTCGCGGGCACGGCACGGCCTTCGCGTGCTGGGCTGGGATCCGCCTCGCTGTGCCCCGGACAAATCATGGCCCTCCTCCGAGCACCTCGCGTGTGCCAGGCCCCGGGGATGGGAGCCTGTCTACGCACTCTGTGGATCTGGTTACTCCGGAGCCAACAGGGACTTCCTGCCCACCTAAACTCCCCGCTGAAGGAATTCACGCTACCTGATGGGACAGCCCAGCCCGTGTGTCCCTGAGATACGAGGATGGGACCAGGGATGACGCCGGACCCCAGCTCGGTCGGTCAGCTTCTCTCTGGGGATTTGAGACCCCAAGGACCTGGGTTACCCACAAGGCACCGGGCTGCAATGTCGGGGCTGAGGCTGCCGTTTTGGGGGGCCGTGGGGAGGCCCAGTGGGGCGGACGCGTGCGTGGAGGAGAGCCTGATGGGAGAGGAAGGAGGAAGGAAGCCGCTGAGCCGGAGGGACGGCCGGACAGAAGCCCCACGGAGCATGAAAAGAGGACCAGACAGTTCCTCCCCATCATGTACTTCCCTGGAGCCCTGCGCTTGGCTGGGTTTCCTGCCGAACGGAGTTCATGGAACCTTCCTGGCTCCTTACGGTCAAAGCCACCCTCCTTAATCGACCCTGAGAGGGCTCTGTCCTTCACAGCCAACCTACGGATGAAGAAGCTGAGGCGCTGAGGCGTGAAGCGGTTTGACCAAGGTCATGGAGCTGCCGTGTGGCAGACGTGGGAGACGGTGGCGCGTCTGGTCGCTCACCGTGACACACGGCCTCTCAGCACACGTGTCCCCAGGACCTGCTTTTTCTTTTTCTTTTTTTTTTTAATGTTTATTTTTCAGAGAGAGAGACAGAGTGCACGCAGGGGAGGGGCAGAGAGAGAGGGAGACACAGAATCGGAAGCAGTCAGCACAGAGCCCGACGCGGGGCTCGAACTCGTGAACCCCGAGATCATGACCTGAGCTGAAGTCTGATGCTTAACCGACTGAGCTGCCCAGGTGCCCCAGAACCTGCTTTTAAATAGTAGAATGAGGTCCTGCCAGCCTGGTCGATCAATCCGGGGACAATGCGGTGACAGTTCAGAAGTTCAGGTGCCCTGAAATAGGCGATGAGAGCAGGAGGGAACTTCAGGAGCGCGAAGGGTCTGAGCTTCTCCCCGCTTGGGAGCTGACCAGCGAGCCCGCCACGGCTCCCCGGATGCTGGCAGAAGACGCGGGACTCTGGGCCGCACGAACGCTGCGCTGGTGTGGCCCCCCTCGCGTCCCGAGCCTGTGGGAGCCAGGCAGGGGGGGGCACAGGGGTCCGTGTGGCCGCTGAGGAAACTCCGGTGGGTTATGACAGGCACTGAGCAAGCCTGCCCGCCTCTGCCCGGAGGGAGACACGCTCGCCCGGGAACTGGGTGCCAGAGAAACCTGCCCTCCGCCCTGGAGGGAGACACGAGCTCCGTCTTCAAAGACTGTTCGCTGACAACCGTCCTTGAAAAGACAGTCCGGAAGGAGGGCTTTCGATCCTCTGCTCCAAAGGTGGGCAGAAAAGGGAGAGACCACAGAGACCGTCTCTCAGCGGGACGGAGGAGCGGGGAGGAAAGACAGAAGGCTTCTACAGAGATCCGTGCAGACAGAGAGTGAGGCCCAGATGCCAGGAATCCGCACCCTGATTACTTATCCCTAATTGTGCGTTCTGTACTCAAGGACGAGTGACAACGTTCTGTATCTCCCTCAACAAAACCCAGCCTCGGGGCCCCTGCAGGCGGATGGAGTTGGGATGAGCTTGGCGCGTGGAGGTCACAAAACAGCCATCTGCATTGTCTCCGACGATAAGAAATGTATGACTTCACTAACCAGAAGCTGGAGAAAGAGGCAGTGGCTCCGGGGCCGGCAGACGTGGAGCCTCGCGGCACCATTAAGGACACATCTTTCCGCCCTGCCGTCCTGTCTTTATCCTTAGGCGTGCTCCCTCATGGTTGCAAGGCGGCTGCTGAGGCTCCACACATAACAGCCTCATCCCCTGCACTCGAGGATGGAGAGCAATATCTTTGTTTGGAGCCCGTTCCAGAACGGAGAAAGACTTCCCTCAAAGCTCCCTGGCCTCCAGACTTCCTCTCATCTCTCATTGGCCAGACCTGTGTCACATGCTGTTTCCTAAACCAATCACAGGCAAGAAATGGAACTACCACGACCGGCTTGGACCAATCGGGTTTCGCCCTTGGGACTAAGCTTCCTGAGAAGACTATGGTTTTCAGATAACTGAACCAAAAAGAATAAAGGTGACTGGGAGGATAGGGTTCCAGGTTTAACATAAACAAACAATAAAAAATGTAAAAAGTGAGCCATTAAAATTGAATTCAGATAAGGAACAACTAACTTTTAGAATAAGTATATCCCATGCGATATTTGGGATATACTTATACTAAAATATTATTCGTAGTGTCGATGAAACTCAAATGCACCCTGTATTTTCTCTAGCAGGCTTCACAGGAGATCGATGGTGCCTGTCAGAGGGGGGGTCCTTCCCCGGCCCCCGCCAACTGAGAAGACCATTCCTGGTAGGAAGGAGCCAATCGAATTTGGCTGAAACAATTCTTGTGACGTTCTCTCCCCCCTACCCGCACGTCCCTTCTCCTGTCACCGGGTCTCAGCCTACACGACGCTGCTGTCATTGCCGTTCGAGCTGGAAAACCGGGAGCCGCTGGAGTCCCTGTTCCCCTCCATATGTCCCTCCGAGTCAGTCCGTCTGTCTCCCGAGAGCCTCCAGGGCCGGCCTTCGGATCGCGCTCCCTGCCTCGGTATGCCGCTGCCCTCTCCTTTGATGGCTCCCCTTCTTCCGGTCCTGGCCGCGCCTCACTTCCTTCCAGAAGCTTCTCCAGGCCTCTAACCGCCCCCCCCCCCGCACTGGCCACCGCTTTTCCCCATTTTCCATCCCCCAGAAATATCCTTCAGACAGCCCCGGCCTTCCCGTCGTGAACGCTTGCAGAGCGCCCGGAGGAGAAAGGCAGCTTTCTGGGGGCAGGCGCGGTGTGTTTTGTCCGTGGCTGTAACCTCAGCGCCCGGCACTGGCGGAGGCCCCGTCAGTATTTCCCCAATAGCCGAAAGTCATGGTTTCGCACAGACTTACCAGTTGAAGCCAGGGCGGGCTACGCAATTTGCAGCACACAAGGCAAACTGAAACCGCAGAGGTCCCCGTTCAAAACTTGCCAGGACTCTCAAGACGACGACAGGAGAGCATTAAACTGGGGCGCCCGGGGGGGTCAGTCGGTTAAGCATCCGATTCTTGGTCTTGGCTCAGGTCATGATCTCATGGTTTGTGAGACTGAGCCTCTCTCTCTCTCTCTCTCTCTGCCCCTCCCCTACCCACTCTCATTCTCTCTCTCTCTCTTTCAAAATAAATAAACTTCAAAAGAAAAAAGGATAGCATTAAACCAAGTGCATTGTCCTTCTGAGCACAGGGCCCTGCGTGCCTCCCTGGTCACATGCCGTTACTAGCTGATTACAATATTCCTTTATAACAATGACCAAAGAGTATTTCTTTCTGAAAAATTTTTTAAATGTTTATTTATTTTAGAGAGAGGGAGAAAGGTCGTACAAGCAGAGGACAGGCAGAGAGAGGCGGGGACAGAGGATCCGAAGCAGGTTCCACGCCGAGAGCAGTGAGCCCGAGGTGGGGCTCGAACTCGCGAATCGTGAGATCACAACCTGAGCCGAAGTCAAACACTCAGCCGACTGAGCCGCCCAGGTGCCCCCAGAGAGGAATTTCTAGATTAAAATCTCTCACTTCCCTCGGCGCCCCCCAAACGCAAGTCCGAGTGGAGGAGGCACTGGCCCGCGGCAAACTCAGAAAGACACAGAAAATTCCGCAAGGCTTTTCTTAAACAGCTACGTTTATTCCTGGAATAAACGGGATCATCCACTCCGCGATTGCTTCCCTTTTACGTTTTTGCTGGGAAAATGTTTCCTTTCTGAAACCATGGTGTCGGTAGCCGTGATTGCAAAGGAAAGGTCGGAATAACCCTCGCCCCTCCGATTTTCGGTGTTCGCTTTGTAAATCTCCCTAGTGCCCCGACGGCAGCATCTGAGGAGCCCCCCCCCCCCGCCCCTGCCCGGGAGTCAGCCTGGGGGCTCCTCGCGGGGTCCCTCTCAGCCCAGAAGTGACTGATGCTCGCGGCCAGCAGAGGGGGCTGCAGGAATGCCGGATCCCCTCGGCCGGGGCCGCTCAGGTTTGGAGGCGACTCTCCTCCCTCTCAGCCGCCTGGGACGTCTCGATTGGGGGGGGAGGGGGGATTTGGGGGGAACTGCAGAAACTGACCTGGTGCCCCTTCCCTTTCTGCACGCTGCACTCGACTTGCCTTCTTGAAGGAAACCCCCCTTGCTTTCACTCAGTGCTTTGCCTCTCTGGGGGCACGGGGCCCTCCCCTGGGAGCTTTCCAGCACAATCGGCGTCAAATGCCCAGAAACTCTGATCCTGCGGGTTCTGACGGAGCCCCGGGCAGGAGACCTTTTTCCGCTCCCCCCCCTTCCCTCCCGCAGTTCTAACCTGAACGGGCCGAGAACCCCTGCCGGGTGAAGCTGCCATCAAAATCTGGTGGTCTGTATTTTTAGACGGGGAGGAACGGGTTTTGTGTGTGTGTGTGTGTGTGTGTGTGTGTGTGTGTGTGTGTGTGTGTTGGGTTTTTTGGGTTGTTTTTTTGAGTTGTTTGTTTGTTTTTGGTCTGGAACACCGGTCATCATTTCATTTTCAGAGAAGAGTGGCTTTCCGCACAGCGCGAAGGGACACCTCCGGCCCTTGCCCGGCCCCCTGATTCTCAGGCCCTGGAGCGCCCGTCCCGGGTCCCTGCAGTTGGCCCCTGGTTTCCTGTCCCACCTGTGCCTCCAGCAGACCCGCCCTGGCAACTCTCTGTGGCCAGGGGCCCCCCCACCCGTGGGGTTACAGCTGCCCCTTTGGACCAGGAGCCTCTAGGGAGCAGGCCGAGATGCCACGTTCTCCCTGCCCCCCACCCCCCTGCTTTTCCAAGCTCTCCTGGGGCGGCGTGGTGACCTGCACACACGGCCTGCGGAGCTGTTTCCTGATGACGATCTTCTCAGCGGAAGGACTGACTCCCCGCTCTCGCAGGGCCAGAGAAGCCCCCCGATGACTTCGGGGGCGGCTCCCCCGGCTGCTCGGAACGAGGAATCCCGCTGACAGATCACAAGCAACTTAATGAGAAAGCGTCTCCAGGGCGAAAGTCCAAACTAAGGAAACACTCTGGTGGGAAGGTTTGGTTCAGGCGGTCCTTCCGGGCAGGGTTTGCAGGGAGGGGGGGGGATGCAGAAAGCCCCCCCCCCAACGCCTTTACTCAGAAACAAAGGCTAAGGGATGCTCCTGCGTGCTCGCTTCGAGACTCGGAGACGGGGCCCCCAGAGCCTTGCCCGTTCAGGGTTGTGCCAAGCAGGCGGCAAGGGCTCACCTGACTGCTGTACCCGGGGAACGGGCCCGTGTGGCCCTGTCGGGCCGGGAGACAGGACTCACCTCTCTGTCACACCCTCCCTCCTGCGTCCGTAAGAGCGCCACTGAGTCCGGAGCCCCGTGGAGGAGGCAGAACGAGCGACGTCACCCCTGCTCGCCCGCCGCCCCCTTCCCCTGCCTCCTTCCTAAGAGGGGTTCCCTTGACAACCGTCTCGCGGAGAGTTCGGGTCTCCCAGCCCGGCCCTCGTGCTTCCGCCAGCCAGGGCAGGATCCCAGACCGCAGAGCTGCCGGAAGGCCAAGGAGAAGCCTGCCGCGTTTTCTCCTACAAGGCGCACGCCCGATGGGCGGTCGGACCCACGGGGCTGGCACAGCGGTCACGGCCCCACTGCCCTCTTAAAAACTTCCCATTCTCTCACTCATGCTCAGGGGACCCAAAGAAAATCCGCTCTTCAGAGCCCCACATGCGGGGTCCGGTAGGTTCCATGACTCTCGTAAATGCCAGTTGCTATGAAGAAATAAATGTGGAAATGACAATATTTAAATCAATCACAAGCGAAGCCTGGTTCATGCCGAGTCTCCAAGTAGTAAAAATTGGTTCCGCTCTAATTTAGCCCACGTCAGAAGTCAGGTCCGAAATGACTATTGGAGGGAAACTACAAATTACATTTTTAAAGATTGGTGTATAATTATAGGCTTAATTAATGACACCGGGGATTTGTTCTCGGAAAGGTGTATAAGATGTGTCCTCCTTTGCACCAGGGAGATCACCTACAGGAAAGAACACGGTCGTCGGACTCTTGATCTCGGCTCGGGTCGCGACCCCAGCGTCGTGGGATCGAGCCCCCAGGCAGGCTCCACACTGAGCGTGAAGCCTCCTTGGGATGCTCCCTCCCTCTCGTCTGTCCCTCTCCCCCCTCGCGTTCTCTCTCTCCCTAAAAACAAAACAAACTGTAGTTCTGTTTTAAAGCCTTGCAGGTATCAAGGCTCAAAAATCAAGCGAACAGGACGGTCTAAAAGGAAGGCTTGCCCCATCCACGGTCCCCATCCCGCCCCCGAGAGGGCCCTCTGCCAACAGCGTGCACCTGGCTCTGCCCCGCCCCCCCCCGTGCTCGAGCACGCCCACCAGCGTGCATCCCTCGCTCAGCTCTGTGTTTGTTTGCTTGTTTTCATGTTTATTTATTTGTAAGAGAGAGAGACAGAGCGCAGGTGGGGGAGAAGCAGAGAGAGAGGGAGACACAGAATCGGAAGCAGGCTCCAGGCTCTGAGCCGTCAGCACAGAGCTCGAACCTACCAGCGGTGAGATCATGACCTGAGTCGAAGTCAGAGGCTCAACCGACTGAGCCCCCAGGCGCCTCTGGTTCGGCTCTTTAAGCAACTTGGGATCATGGTTTAGATTCCCTTGGACCTTGTGGCACAAACAAGAGGGAAATCCAGGGCCGTGGGGACGAGGTTTTGTCTGGTATTTTATCTGGCTGGGTCTTGAACAAAGATCGCTTAAGGAAAAATCTCTCTAGTGAACGTGAGACTCTGCTGGGTCCTGACCAACTTTGTTTTCCGTCGGGAGTAAGGCTCCTGCCGCTTTACTGGACGCCGTTTGCTGTAGGTTGAGACGATCCCGAGAGAACGAGCCTCCCTGAGAACCAGGCCTCTTCCCGGCCTCCCTGGAAGCCGCGGGCGCCCTCGAACACGCGTGGGAGCCGCGGGCTTCCCTGCTCTGCGCTGTTTCCCAGCGGGAAAGCCGTGGCAGAGACGGGGTGACCGAGTCGTCCTGGCGTGGAGTGGACAGTCTCACGTCCTGGGAGTCCCCCGAGTCCCGCGGAAACAGGCCGGTTGGGCGGAGGGCGGCCTACGGTCCCTTCTCGGGAGCTCAGGGAGGGCACGAGGGGACCGGGTCCGCGGCCAGAACGCACCCCCCGGCAGGGCGGACAGGGACCCCGTGTTGGGGGCGCCCAGCTGCCTTCGCGCCGCCCGGAAGCTGGAGCCCGGAAGCGTACTGATCCCCGCCGCTCTGTGGCCCCGCGACGGAATGGCTACACCTGCGGCAAGCTCCGAGGTGACCCGGGACCCTGCCCCGGCGCCACCGCGAGCCACACACGTCGTGCGCCCCCGCGGATTTGCTTCTGTTTCGTTCACCCCTCCCCTCCTTTCAATAGATCGCCCGTGTGATGGGGGATCTTGTATTTTCTTGTCTATAATCAGGGAATAAAAACTTAACAGCCTCTCCTGGGTGGAAACAGACCATCCATGGTTAAAACATATGTTTTTTAAATAGTTGCAAATTCAACATTTAAAAATTAGGGTGACACGCTACAACCTAGATTTTTGTTTTAATTTTTATTTTTTAATGTTTATATTTGAATGAGAGAAAGAGAGACAGAGACAGAGACAAAGCAGAGTGGGGGACGGGCAGAGAGAGAGGGAGACCCAGAATCGAAGCAGGCTCTAGGCTCTGAGCTGTCAGCACAGAGCCCGACTCGGGGCTCGAACTCCGAACTGTGAAATCATGACCTGAGCCGAAGTCAGAGGCTTAAGGGACTAAGCCACCCAGGCACCCCCATAAGAGACTCTTAAATACTAAGAACAAACTGAGGATGGATGGGGGGTGGGGGAGAGAGGGGAAATGAGTGACCGCCATTGAGGAGGGCACTTGTTGGGAGGAGCACTGGGTGTTGTACGTAAGCGATGAACCACAGAGTCTACCCCCAAAACCAAGAGCTCACTGTGTACACCATATGTTAGCCAACTTGACAATAACTTATATTAAAAGACATTTCCCTTCAGGACTTGAAGCCCGGAGAAATCCCGCCCTCCATGTCCATACCTCCTCTTCTCCTAGACTTGAAATTTGCTTTGATCCATCCAGTTTCAGCAAATCCAGGTTGGAGGCCCAACTCTCTGCTTCCCCATCATGTCATCGGGGGACCTCTTTCTCCTCCCGAGCCTTGGTCCCCTCCCAGAGCTGTCTGTCTTGAATATGTGCCATATGCAAATGACCATTTGGCAATGAATAGTTGCTCAACGAATTTAAAAAAAAAAGGTAATAGTAGTTCCCTCCCTGCTCTGATTTCCCCTAACTCACAGCCTCACTTAATCTCTCCTCCAACCAAATCAGCTCCTGGAACGCAGTCTGGAAGCTACCTCGAACCTGGCCAGGCGCTCAGCGCTCCGGAGAGCCCAAAAAAGTCAAGAGACTGGAACAGTTGCCAAATGGAATCAGCCACTCGTGTCCCCATAGGACCTACGGGGGTGGCTCGCAGTGGACGTCGGCACCAGGGAGCAGGTCACAATCACCTGTCACCTGTTCTCAAGCCCCCAAGCCGTGTCCCTGACCCCGGGAGTGCCAGCGCAGGCCCTGTGCTGTCAGAAACTGCTCGAAAAGAGTGTGCGATGGGACCAGCCTCTTCGAACTCCGTGACCTTCTGAGTCGACCCTCACTAAACTCTAGGGTGAAGCCATGTTTTCTTCCAACACGGGCATTCTGGTCTGTGCCTTTAACACCAAGACCATCAGAGGATTCGATGCGGACCGCTTTCCCGAATGAAATTTAACAGACAAAACGCTCGTTAAGGTGTGTTTGGGGGCGTGCTGGGCGCCGGGCCCTGCGCCGAGTCCTACTCTGATGGATATCGGGACATTTTCAAGACACCCTTATGAAATAGGCCCTGTTAGCATCACGCCCATTTCACACAGGGAGAAACTGAGGCTCACGAAGGTTAAATAAACGGCCTACGTTCACACAGCTAAGCACAGCCAGGATTCAAACCCAGGCTCCAAGCCCCCTCCTTGACGACTGTGGGATATTTCGCCCGGCACAGATGCTTCCCACCCTGGAGGTCACAGTAAGAAAGCAGGGACCTTTTATTATTATTATTATTATTATTATTATTATTATTATTTATGAATAATTTATTCTATTAGTATTCCCCAAGTTAAAAAAAATTTTTTTCTCAAATAGGTCTTTACTGGAAGCAGGATTCCAGGTGAAATGCTGGACACCCTGTGAAATTCAAATTTCAGATAACCGAGAATGAATTCTTTAGTATAAGTGTGTCCTGGGTGGTTTCTGGGACGTCCTTCTATAAATATTAAAAATCGTGTTGTGTCTCAAGTCCGGATTTGCCCGGACGGCCTCGTTTCCCCCGCTCTACCCGGCGGTCCCGGCTGGGCGAGCCTGGCGCCCCCCCCCCAGGTCTCCCGGGTCCCGCTCGGGCGTTAGCCGCAGGTGGTTCCCACGGACCCTCGTCAGACCCGAAGAAAGGGAAGAGGAGGTCCCCCGGGAACCGGGAGACGCACGGGGCTTATTAGTTTATTAATTAAACCGCGCCAACGGCCGCGCCGCGCCAGCCCTCGCTCGCCGCTCGCTGCCGGAATTTACGCGAGCGCCCGAGGGGACGGCAGGGTGGGACCTCGCTCTTCTCATTTGCTGCCAAGATTCGGGGCTCCCAGTCACCCCTGTCAATCTTGCACTTAATCATTTAGCAGTTGTAAAGGACTCATTAAAAACGCCGAGGTTTATTGGAAACACCTCCCGCCCAGCCAGAGGCAGGCGGGATCCGGAGCTCTTGCAGGCGCTTGTCCTCCGGGAGGCCCCCCCCCACGAAACCGCTGGCTGTAATTACCCCGCCGTGGCTTGGAAAGGGGCGTGGGGGTAGGAGGGGGGGGGAGGGGGAGGGGACCCCGAAACCCCAGCAGCCAGGCCTTGTGCGGAGTCCCTGCCTGCACCCCCGCCCACCTGGATTCCGGCTCCGCCGGCCCCTCCCCCTCCTCGGAGGCCGGCCTGCTCTCTGGGGGCCTCAGCGGCCCCCTCCCCTCCTTTCTCCCCCTGTGAGTACTGTCTGGACGTTCCCACAACCCGAAAGAATATCAGAGCAAAGAAGATCCAGGGGCGCCTGGGGGGCTCCGTCGGTTAAGCTCACTTCGGCTCAGGTCATGATCTCGCGGTCTGTGAGTTCGAGCCCCGCGTCGGGCTCTGTGCTGACGGCTCAGAGCCTGGAGCCTGCTTCGGATTCTGTGTCTCCCTCTCTCTCTGCCCTTCCCCTGCTCACGCTCTGTGTCTCTGTCTCTCAAAAAGAAAAGAAAAAAAGAAAAACAAGATTCTTCAAGCAGCCTGTCTTCACTGTCTGTGGGTCCTTCCAGCCTCCACGAACAGACCCGTCCCCCAAGCTCCCCCTGGGAACCCGCGGGTGGCCCACGGAGGTGCTGGGCCCTTCTCCGGACATCCAGGTGACAAGCAAGAGATGGGGACCCGGTGGCCAGCAAGCCGCCGCCGTGGCTGGCTTCACACCTCAGCTCCACCCGGCTCCGTTCCTCTTGTAGGAAGTGGCTGGAGTTCCCAACACCCGGTTTTTTTTTTCTTTAAATTATAATTCTGGCATTTTTATCTGATCCTCCCCTAAACTTCCCCAATCCCTTTAATCTTTTTTTTTTTCCTGGCTGTTTCTTTAAGGCGGTTCCTCAGGTGTGGAGTGAGGGACTCTGAGCCATCGCCGCGTCTCCTGGGACACCGGCTCCCCACAGGGGCACGCGGCCAGCGCCTGGGTGTTCCTGCCGTCCGCCCCCAACACCGCCGCCAGGGGGCGCTGCGGAGACCTGACAGAGCCTGTCCCTCTGGACCCCGCTTAGCGGAGTCCTTCCTGCTCAGGGTGACAGCCAAGGCCATTTGTAGACTGCTAAAGCCATAAAGTAGACTCTCTTTGCCCCTGCCTCACTGAAACTCGGGGCCGGGCCATTCTCTGCCCTGGGACTGTCCCGTGCTGCATAAGGCGTGTGGCGCCCCTGCGCTCCACCCTCTAGATGCCAGAAGCATCCATCCCACAGGTGTGACAACCAAAAATGTCTCCGGATATTTTCGAATGTCCCCTGAGGGGAAAAATCGTGCCCCCACCCCCCGCCGTCGAGAACCACCATGGCGAAGAGAGTCTCTGAAACCGCCTTTCCTTTCCCACGGCCCCGCCCCACGGCCCCCGCCCCACGGCCCCGCCCCCACAGGCCCCGCCCCCACAGGCCCCGCCCTGGCTTCAGCTGCACCTGCTCACCGTCACCTCCGCACCTTTGCACAGGCTGTTCCCTCTGCCTGGCATCCCCAGCTCCGCCACCTGCCTCATGTCCTTGAGGTCATTCCTTAAACGTCCCTTTCTCAGTGAGGCCGGTCCTGGACGACCTCATTTAGAAGAGCTCCCTCTGCTCGGCACTCCTTCCCGCGCGGTCGCGCTTTGTTTCTAACACAGAACGGGGCGTCCCACACGCTGTATGGTCACGTACTTGTAAGTGGGGAGGGCGCTGCCCGCGAACCGCCGGGGGGAGGGGGGGCAGCCGGGGCGTCTGGAATCCCCACTTGCGCTTCGTTGCACCTGATGCGTCCTGGAGCGGCGGCCGCAGGACACAGCGCTGTGACACCTGGACACCGACCACGACCTTGAAACGCACGACGGAGCAAAGCCCGAGAGAGCGGGGAATTCTCCCGTTCGACCCGCAGCAAGTGCAAGATTAGACGGGTCATTTACAAACGCCTTTGAGCCTCCAAATGTGATTTCGCCCCTTGTGTTTTCTTCCTGTTCTGAGCATTGTTTTGAAATGGATTTTGCGGGGGGTGCCTGGGCGGCTCGGTGGGCGAGGCGTCCATCTTCAGCTCAAATCATGATCTCGTGGTTTGTGAGTTCGAGCCCCGCGTAGGGCTCTGTGCTGACAGCTCACAGCCTGGAGCCTGCTTCCGATTCTCTCTCTCTCTCTCTCTCTCTCTCTCTCTCTCTCTCTGCCCCTCCCCCCACTCGCACTCTCTGTGTGCGGCTCTCTCTCGAGAATAAGTAAACATTAAAAAAAAATTAAGAAACAGGTTTTGAGAAAATTCCTCCTCACTTATTCAAAATGTCTTACGCAGACAGTGGCAACGAAGAACCTGAAGAAGTCGCCTGCAGAATTCCTGCTCGGGACTCCCGTGTCGTCACGCCAAGCGCAAACGCTGACACGGACTCTGTGAGGTTCCGGAAGTTCAAGGTGTGCGTTTGTGTTTCAAGGGGACAAGGTTTTACCTGGAAATTTTAAACAAAACTCAGGAACACCCCCACGATCCTTCGTATTTTGCCTCCTTATCATAATCACAGAGTGTTTAAATGTAACGCTCTTTTTTTTTTCCCACCAGGGTCCACGCGGATGCCCTCGAGCCTGTGTGGCTGACCCCGGTCCCCTAAGTATTGTCATTTTCCGTAGGTCCTTGCTTGCCATCGAGGGAAAGAGCTGCCCTAGAGAACACAGATTCGGTTCTTGGCGTCTGGCACCAGCCCGACACATGGTGAGCACTCGAAGATGGAAGCGACGACGGTCTTTGCTTGGGCTTCCGTTTGGCCACTGCCAGCACCGGCCTGTCGTCATCCGGGTGTCTGTCCCCGAGCTGAGGAGGTGCGCACTCCTGGGCTCAATGCAGATGAATGGGGGAGTGCCCATGGGGGGGAGGGAGTGCTGGGGGAGGAGGGAGTGCTGAGGGGGGTGCCGGACACACCGCCCAGACCGCCCAGACCGTGGGTCCCTGGGCAGCGTCTGCATGCCGTCGGCGCACACTTACGGAGTGCTGACTGCATCTGGTTCCTTCTAGGCACCCGGGACACCGCAGCAAAAAAACACCCAGGTGGCTGTGTCGTCCTGCTCGCACCCTCACGGGAAAGATCGTGACTCCACGGCAGGCCGGTGATGTGCGCTTTAGACACAGCGACCCACTTACTCCCGTGGCAACGCTGTCAGGTAGGGGGTAGTATTTACCAGAGAGGTTAGGTGACTCACCCGAGGTCACACAGCAGGACCCGGGGGTTTCTCGGGGACGGGAATGAAGGTGGTACCAGGCTGGGGAGCCGTGTTTGGTGGGGAAGGAGTCCTTGGGAAGGCCCGGGTGCTCGGAGCTGGGGCCCTGGCCAGGGAGGGCAGGGTGCCGCGTGCTGGGGCAGGCCCTGCAGGCGGGCAGCCTCATCCCTGCAACTCCCTTTCATCCCAGGGAACCTGGCATTATTCGTGCGAGATAAAAATCAGCCACTCGACCCAGTCCGACCTGCAGCTGTGAAATCCCGGGACGGCTGCCACGGGCTCGGAGTGGGGGCCGAGGTTACAGCTCCGTCAGCAGGAGTAGAGACGGGGGCCTGGGCGCTGGGAGGACCGTCCAAGAGGACATTTTGCCCTGGCCAGCGAGTCGGGTCTTTCTGAGAACGGACTCCAATGTCCCCAGAAAACTCTCTGGCAAGCTGGCCCCTGCTCTTGGTTTCGTGTTCGAAAATGCACCAGCAGGGAGCGGGGCGGTTTTACTGCCCCGCTGTTTGTGTTGGCCACTGCGACATGGGCACAGACGTCTCAGGTAGAGGGACAGACTTTCCAGCCGCTCCTAGAGCACGATGAATCACTGGATTCGAGAGAGGGCTTCCTTTATCCCCGGCCCTGCTCCGCCCCGGGAAAGGCGACTAGCTCCGCGCACAGGGAGACAATTTTAGAAGATTCCTGTGTAGTGAATTTTAACCTTAAAATCGTCGCGCTCTCTGAAGACTCAGACATCTGTGGAATCTGTCCTAAGGCCACAGTCAGGACATGGGCACGGATCGGTGGGCAAGTGCGCTCCGGGAGCAGTAGGCGGGCCGCGGGGAAGAGGCTAGAAACAAACTACCTGCCCAACAGTGGGGGATGGGTAGACCATAGCAAAGCCATGGGAAGGAGGGGGCTGTCGGGCAACCCCAGAGTAATTGTTTTCCGGGAGAACAAACTGACTGGGAAAATTCTCATGGCTTGAAATGAAATGATTTAAAACTGCGTTCTAAATAGTAAGTAATGGAGGGCGTTTATATAATCGCATCTCGGATGTGTGTGTACGCGTGCGCGTGTGCACGGGCGGATGGGAGAACGTAAGGAAATACCCCACAATGTGAACAGCGACTCTCTGGGTAGTGGAATTTTTATTTCCTTTGTTATCTCTTTATTTTCCCAATTTCCTACTTTAATACCATTTAACTTCAGATAATAATCAGGAACGAACATGCTCTTTTAAAACAGGGAGTGTCTCAGGGGCGCCTGGGTGACTCAGTCGGTTGAGCGTCCGACTTCGGCTCAGGTCATGATCTCGCGGTCCGTGAGTTCGAGCCCCGCGTCGGGTTCTGTGCTGACAGCTCGGAACCTGGAGCCTGCTTCAGTTTCTGTGTCTCCCTCTCTCTCTGCCCCTCCCCCACTCATGCTCTGTCTCTCTCTGTCTCAAAAATTAAGAAACATTAAAAAAAAGATTAAAAAAACACAAAAAACAGGGAGTGTCTCTCTGAGTGGGCAGGATTTGTTTTTTCCTTTCTCTTTTTATCGCCCTGAATTTCCGACAGGAGCATTGGAACCTATTCTTATAAAGGGTTGATGTAGTTTTCCTTCTGTCTTCTGGGGAAAGAAGGGAATTGACGTGAAATGAAGTCACATGAAAGCAACAGGACCCGGAGAAGGAAGAAAGTAGTGGGAGGTGAAAAGGGCGGGATCCGCGGACGGATGTTGGAACCACGGCTCTGATCATGACCCCAAGCTCCTGAAGGATATTAAAACGCAAAGCACATAGAACGAAATGCCGACGAGAAGAAAAGATGAACCTTCTCAGATCTCCAAAAGCGCGGAAACAAGCGTGTGTTTCTCGCTAAAGGAGTTTCCCTTCGCCCACCGTCCCCTGCTGTAGTTCCAAACCAGAACTGGCTGCAGTAATTCTCAAGGCGTCCTGGCATTCCATAACCTCTTCCCAAAGCCCGTTTTCCCGTCCGGACTGTTTCACCTCACTGGTCTTCCCCCTGGGTGCTTGGCTGTGACCTCCCCCGCCACGGGCAGCCCTCTGGAGGCCCCTGACCTGCTCCCCTACCCCCCGCACTTCCTTAGTCATGCCTCACAGCGACATTCCGATGAAGGGACTATTCTTCTTCTTACCCCCATTTTATAGGATGGGACACTGAGGCTCAGAGGAGTAAAGGGACCTGGTGTAAGCTCCCCCAGCCGGGGAGGGAGGGAGCCAACATTCAGATGTCAGTCTACGTTCTTCCAAACCTTTATGGAATCCGGAAGGCGGGAGTGGAGCCCTGGGTTGAGCGAGAGCCCCCGGGAGGCGTTTACCTGGAAACCAGGTGAAAACCCTGATGGTAGGAGGCCAAGGGGTGCACGGCGTGTTTAGCTTGGCCGATGGGTGGCAGAGAAAGACCACAGAGGAGTGAGCATGCCCAGTGCCCTGGGGAGGTCTTCCAAGACAGCCGAGGCCGCCTTGACGCCTCCCGGTGTCTCTGAAACAAGGGCTAGGCCGACAACCTCGCAGGGTCCCCCGGCAGGTAAGCAGGGCTCAGCAGGCAAAGGGGCTGGAACACGCCTCTTCTCTCGGCTTGGGGTTGGCGGAGCCCAAAAGCTATAAATCAAGCGATTGCAACACGGGAGCGGTCTGAAATGCAGCCCGGTAATAAACAATCAGCCAGTGGTTTTTCTGTTTCTTCTTCTGAAACTAATCCGTTCAGTCTGAGTCACTTTGTAGAAGCCGAGCCGAGGCCCTTCCCCTGGAAGTGAGGGCGCGCTGAGTAATCGTATCAAAGGGCACATCTCCCAGGCGACTCCCAGCCTCCAGAAGATTCCAAGGAACCAGCCCGGGCTCCGGGGGGCCCGAATTCAGTGGTAGGATGCCAGATAAAACACAACACAGATTTATACTCAGAAGGTATTTGTCGTGTTATCTGAAATTCAAGTTTAACTGGCGTCCTGTCCAGTGTGTTATCTACGGCCCTGCCTAAACACTGTTCTCGGCTTTTGAGCAAAAGCCACACATGCCCAGCAAACCTCGGCTCTCTAGAAGATGGACTTCCAAAGCTCAATCTTGACCCCATCAAAGTCTTGCTTAAAATACTAACCACTTCCAGGGCGCCTGGATGGCTCAGTTGGTGAAGTGTCCAACTGTTGATGTCATGTGCTCATGTCACGATTTCACGGTTCATGAGTTCAAGCTCTGCGTTGGGCTCTGCATTGTCAGCGTGGAGCCTGCTTGGGATTCTCTCTCTCTCTCTCTCTCTCTCTCTCTCTCTCTCTCTCTCTGCCCCTCCCCTACTTGTGCACGTGCGCACTCTCTCTTTCTCAAAATGAATAAACATTAAGAAAAAATACAAACCATTCCCCGTCACTCTTAGCGAGGGCTTGCAAACTCCGACTAGGCAGCAGATACCCTGGAGGGGCGGTGGGTCCCGCTGCCATTTTCCTGTTCAGTAGCTCGGAGGGGGGGTGGGGCCAGTATCCGCATTTCCAACTAGTCCCAAGATGCTGGTCCTGGGTCCATGCTTTGAGATCTGTGTTCTTAGGTTACGGACTAGCCCTCCAACATTCTCCACCGCCGTTCCCTACACGCCTCGCACAGCCCAGCTCCCGCCAACCCCTCACGACCCTTCCTCGCTCACCTGGCTCCCCGGCCTCCCTGCAGTTCCTCAAGAGAACTCGTCTCTAGGCCCCACAGGGCCTTTGCACATGCTGTTCCCTGCCCCGTCCTTCGCCCCACCCCATCCCTTTTACTCTAGGAGGGGAGGTATTAGAATTACTCCCATCTCACAAATGTAGAAACTGAGGTTTGGAGGATCTGAGTCACGCTGATAATAAGAGGTAGAATCGGGGACTTAAAATCTCATCTGCGTGTTTCTTTTCTGCCTTACCACTACCTCCCCAGGCTGGATGTATGAACTTCTATTTTGAGCCTTTCTCGAAGGTTGGGTTTTGTAAGATGGTTGCTTGAAAGCCACACGTATTTGCCCCCAAACCAATCCCGTGGGATTTAGGACTTCGGGATTTGGGAAGCATGTTCAAGTTCACCCTGTGACACTCCAAGAGCCAGTAGGCTTAGCTCGCACCCCCACCTCGCTGCCTCCATGTTTGTCTGAATGCCATTGCTTGTCCCGATCCCAAATTCCCCCCCGCCACCCCTACTCCTGAGTCCACAGGGCTCCGACACCCAACGTTGCCATAGCAACTGAAAGCTTCTTCTCTGAATCCTTTCCTATTGGTAGGATGACAGCAACTTCCTACCTTCTTTTAGAAGATAATTCCAGCTCTTGGCACCCGCCAGTGAAGTGGGGCCAGGACTTGGGTCAAGGGAGTGACTGGGGCCCGGGTTGTTGCGCTGGTCGGGCCCAGAGGCTTACTCGGCGTCCATGCTCCTCTTCCGTGGGTGTTCCTGGTCCTCAGAAGCCCCGGTGTTACCTTCCTGCTTCCCAATCGATTGGCTCGTTCATTCATTCGCGCCTTCATTCATTCATTCGACATGGGTGCTGAGCCTGCCGGGCATAGTTCTGAAGCTGGGGCCCCGTGGTGAACAGACACGGACGTGGCCTCCGGTCCTCTGGCCCCAGCCACCCCACCGTCCACTAAGACACAGCCAGCTGCTCGGACCGTGCTCAGGACCACCAAGGACAGAGTGCTGTGGGGGAGGGGGCGCCCCAGTCGCCTCCAGGCTGGCGGGCTCCAAGGAAGCAAGGTGTGAGTTGGAATCTGAATTCAGGTCACAAACTCACCAAGTGAACAAGGAGCAGGAACATTCCAGTCAGCTCCTTGGACAAACCGAGCCCCTCCAGGCCTGGAATTCGCCCCCGCCCCTCCACCCCGGCTTCCCACAGCCCTCGTCCGTGCCGCTTGGTGACCAGCTGTGAGGCTCCCCCTGCCACGCCGCCCTACCCAAAGTCAACGCCCTTGGCAGCTGAGAGTTATTTCGGGCCGTCCCTCAGGCAGCGGGTCTCTACTGGGGACCCGCTCCGTGCTGGGCACTCAGGAGAGCAGCCAGCACCTTCTCACGGGACCGACACACGCCATCCCGTCTCCCAGTGCCCCCTGCCCCTGCATTCCTCTGGGCCTCTCGGGTCTCCCCGCGTCTCCCCACCTCCGCTGCCAGCCCCGGGAGGAGAGGGGTCTCCTCTGTCTTGTCCCCGAGGCATCCTCAGAGCACGACACTCAGCAGGAGCCCAGGAATGAACGAACGAATGAATGAATGAATGAACTAATGAATGAAGGTGGTGCTGTGACCTGCCCGAGCACCGGTTCTCAGTCGGGGAGGATTCGCCCCCGAGAAAACCTTGGGACACTTGGAAATGTCTGGAGGCATTTTCGACTCACCACGGCTGCCACGCACCTCGTGATGCACGGGACAGTCCCCACACCAGAGAGCGGCCCAGACTCCAACAGCGACAGGGGCGGTACTGAGGACCACAGCTCCGGAGCCTGTTTTCGGGCCTCTGGAACCTGTTTCCACTTGTCCCCAAGGGGGGCTCACAGACAGGCAGATCTCCCGATCTTTTCCCAAGGCTGAAGCTGGGTGTTATTGTCAGGCTCTCGAGGGGACAGAGCCCTGACCCGCAGGGAGCTTTGCAGTGGCAATAATCCTTCGCCGCGGTTGGGGGAGCGCTCACCTGGCCTCTGTCTAGAGCCTTCCTGCCCCGGCTCCTGCCCGAGCACCGCCCCAACCGCTCAGCTCTCCTGATGACTGTTTTGCATTTTATTATAATTTTTATTTCTTGCCTATTATTGGATTCATTTGTTCTTTCAGCAAAAGTGTACTGAGTATCTAGCACGGATTTGACTCTGTGCTAATTCTTGGGGACACGTCGACCCTGTCTCATCCCTCATGGCAGGTACCACCCGGTGGGGAACGAATCCTGATGGGCCATGTGTGCGACGACACTCTAGACGCACTGATGGAGTGTCATAGGTAGGAGGAGTGTGCAGTCCCCCGAGAGGCGAATCTGACCCGGGTGGGGGGCTTGGGGAGGGCTCCACTGAGGAAGTGAAGGTTGAGTCAGGTGGCGAATGCCTTCTAAGTAGACAGGACAGCCACCCGGGAAGGAGCAGTTGCCTTAGAAGGCAGAAACCAACATGGCAGCCAGGGATGAAATCTCATCTGAACACTCGACTGGGGAAGGATCCTCTTCAAAGCTCACTCAGTGTTTGTTGGCAGGATTCGGTTCCCGAATCGGGTTGTTGGGCGAGCTCATCAGATTCCTTCTGGGTGTTGGCTGGAAACTGCCCTCAGTTCCCTGCCCTGTTGGCTTCCCCATGGCGGCAGCTGGCTTGCTCCAAGTCTGCAAGGCGAGAGGGCCGTGGAGAGAGTCTGCAAGGGAGGTGGAAGTCACAGTTTTGTAACCTCATCAGAGAAGCGACATCCCATCACCTCTGCTGTTGGCCCGAAGTGTGTCACGAGGCCAGCCCACCCTCACAAGGAGGCGCTCACACAAGACGTGAGTACCAGGAGGGGGGGAGCCATTGGGCACCATCTTGGAATCTGCCTTTCACATGGAAGGAAACAAAAACTCGAGCAAGCAGATGAGTAAGTGAGAGAAGTCTAGAAAGTCATAAGTGAAGGAATAAGAGTGCAACATCCATCAAAAGACAGAGGAATAAACACTTCATGAGGACGGGCACTGGTCACGTTGCCCTGACCACCAGCTTTCTGCCCGGGTCTCAGGACTCTATGGCACTGAGTAAACATTGGTCGATGAATGTAGCTGTTTGTCTGGGTGTGGGCATCCTAAGTAACCACGAGCAGGCGCCAAGTCTTGCTCTCTGGTTCCAGACCAAGACCCCATCTCCCGAAATGCTCTACTGAATGGGCGTACTTCCTGCTTTGGGTTTTTTTCCTTTATCTTGATTTTCCTAAAAGCCGCTTACTGAGTTTTCTTAGGCTCTGGGTTGGGTATTTAGTGGTTGCTTGGGGTCATGTCTTTTGGGGAATTAAGAAGAAAGTTCCAGGAATACGGCTTCGGGACATTTTTTCCCCCTTTCCCTCAGCAAAGGCACACATGCTCGTCTCCAGGGAGACACAAGCACCCTTTCACGGAGACGGAAAGATCGGGAGGCTATTTAATAAGCTCTCAACTGCCCGCCGCCTCCCCATTTTTTTAACCCGAAAAAAAACAGGACCCGAGTTTGACTCTTGAAAAGCATTTGTTGCTACCCGTTCCCCTCCTGCCCCGAACCGTCCCCGGGAGTCGAGTGGCTCCTAGCAGCGAGAGGACGGTCGGAGGGTCTTGGGGCTTTGCCCCCGGTGCCCCTACGGCTGGTGTGCTCCAGCAAGAAAGGAAAGTACAGACAGAGAAGAAAGAAGCCAGCCGAGTGAACGCGACACAGAGCAGGTCAACCCCGAGACCCCCCACAGCCCGGCACCATTCACTTCAGCTGGTGGTTACCTCCCCAGACTGTCCCCTTGTCTCATTCTCGCTGCTACCCCCCCGCCCCAGGCGTGTTTCTCACCTCCGGCACTGGGGATGTTGGGCAGGGTGCTTCTCTGTCGCGGGGGCTGTCCTGGGCATCGCAAGATTACTTATCCCTTCCATGGCTTCTAGATGCCACCTGCGAGGCTTCCCCCCACAATCTGGCAACCAACAATGTCTCCTCTCCAGATATTGCCAACTGTCCCTGGGGGCTGTGGCCTGGGGTGCAAGTCACCCCTGGGTGAGAAGTGGCAGCTCAGTCCTACAGCTGGCCCGCCCTGCCCCGCCTCCCCCACGCCATCCGGTCTCCCGGCTTCCGCCACGGCCACCCAGCGCTTTGCCCATGAAGGCACGGGACCCCTTGACCGCGCGACAGCAGGACAGTGCCTGTACCCTCAGGGTCTAGGACAATGTCGTAGGTGCTCAGTAAATATTTGCCGGACGGTGACCAGAGTTCCTGTGAGCGGGGCCCAGCTCTGTCGCTGGCAGCCGGGTTCATCCGTCCTGCAACTGCAAAGACGGTCCGTCAGGTGCTTTCGCTTCTCCCATGTTACAGCCAGAGACGCCGGTGCTCGGGGTGCTTAAGAGAATGCTTCCAGGATCTTCCGTAGGCAGAGCTAGGATTTTGACCCGGGCATGTCTGACCTCAAAGCAAACGCGGATTGCAAGAGGTTTCTCCCGAAAGACGTCTGATCCCGTGTGAAACAGGAAGGAAGTCGATAGAAAGTGGATCAAATCCCTTCAGTTTCCTTCCTTGGCCACTTTGAGGGACATGTGACGAGTGTCATCCTCTCTCTGGGTCTCAGTCTCCCCCTTTCAAGCATGCTCTCTCTAAATGTCCCTGGAGCTTGGAAATGCCTGGATTCCGGTTCCCACCACTGCCAGGGGTCCCCAGGGCCATGCCCGGAGCCGCTGGCAGGCACCCACCCGCCTGGGCCACCAGTGACCGTGACCTGGAGGCCCTTCGTGCCCTTGCGAGGGAGGCGGGGCCCTCCCCCCCGGACTGCTCTCGGCGCACATTTGGTTTCAATTCTCCGAACGCTTTTGCACATTTCACTGTCATGAGGAGATAAAATCAAGCAAATGTAAACAGAGGGCCGAGAGAGCCTGGGAAAACTCGGAAGGAAAAGGAGAGCTTGCTGTTGTCGCCCCCTGGGTCTCCCGGGCGCGGGGGGGAGGCATGGGGGGTTCACCTGCGGCCACTGCGTGAGCGGGCGCCCCCGTGACCGCCCGGGGTCGGGGCCAGCCAGCAGCGGCCCTTCTGACTCTAGCGACTATTTCCCAGTCCGGAGACCCCAGAGGGGTTGGGGATCCAGGGGCCACGAGTGTTTTCTGAGAGACGGGAAGGGGCGGCACCCGGCAGGGCCCACGCGCTCCGATGCAGCCCGAGGACGGGCAGGGACGGGCAGGGGCCGATCTCCCGCGTTTTCAAACAAACCCAGGAATTTACATTCTTGCGTGAAGCCTTCCAGTTCTTAAAAGTCAGGACGCCAGTAGGGGCCGAGCCAAAGGCACTGGCTGATCCCATCGGGGCCGCGAGCCGCCAGGCTGCCGTCCGTCATCATCGCGGCCGTGACCTTCACAAATCGACCCCTTGCCGGGGACACGCGTGTATCTGTTACGTAACGAGGGATCACCGCGGACCGGAGAGAGACCTACGGGAGCGGCCAGTCTTAGTCCCCTCAGTCCCGTAAACAGCCCTACAAGCACACAGGGTACTCCTGTCGTCTCCCTTTCCGGATGGGGAAACTGAGGCACGGGGAGGTACAGACTCCTTGCCCTGAATTAAGTAACGTACACCCCTGAACACACAATTCCTCCTCTCGGAGCCTCCGTTTACTCAGCTCAGTAAGCCCTCGGTCAATGGAAATGATAGTTACAAACGCGGGGGGTCTCGGGGGTGAACTGGGAGGCCAAGGGCAGCCGGTCCCGCGTGCCCGTGCGTTCCTGGCCTCCAGCAGCGGTCACCTGTGCTGCGTTGAGCTGAGGTCCCTCCCCAAATTCACCTGTCGACAACCAACCCCAGACCTTGTTTGGAAACAGGGCTGTTGGCAGATGCGATTTGGTGCCTGAAGCGGACGTCACGGCCGAGTAGGGTGGGGGCCCAGTCAGTACAACCGGTGTCCTTATAAAAAGGGGGAGACTGGACACAGGAGGACGCCGTGTGAAGGCAGGAGCAAGGCTCCCACAGGCAAGGGCCCCCCAGGAAGCTGGGAGGGAGGCCCGCAGTCGTTCCCGGCTCCTTCCCTGGCTCCTTCGGGCCCCGCCAGCCTTTGAGCTCAGACTTCCGG
This sequence comes from Paguma larvata, assembly GCA_030068075.1. NCBI lineage: Eukaryota > Metazoa > Chordata > Mammalia > Carnivora > Viverridae > Paguma > Paguma larvata. Next base: position 43,759,287 of record CM057844.1, on the reverse strand, counting down.
CCCCCAGAACCGTGAGACAACAAATGTCTGTCGTCAGAGCCGCTCCGTCCGTGTTTCAGCGGCGCCAAGAAACTCAGAGGTCATTCTGACAATGGCTCACCTCCGACCCGTCACGGTCCCGTCCCCTCGGCTGGTGTGTCGCAATAGAAACCTTGGTTTTCTGTTCATTTTTTTTAAGCTTGTCAGATAGAGCACCTGCTGTCTAAAGCACGTGCTGGACGCTGGGGTGGGGCAGAGGCCTGCCACTGAGGCGGCCGGCAGGGGGCACCTCCCACATTCAGGAAGTGTCCATCCGTGGTACCCGAGCAGGGGGAGGAAGCGTTTTGGGGCGAGGGGCTCCTCTCATTGTCTTCTGTGTTTGGTGTCAACCAGTGGTTCTCAGCCAGGGATGTGTTGATCCTTCTCCTCCCTCTCCTCGTCCCCCTCCTGCTCCTCCTCCTCCTCCCTCTCCCTCTCCCTCTCCCTCTCCTCTCCTCTCCCTCCTCCCCCTCCTCCTCCTCTCTTTCCTCCCACCCTCCTCCTCCCCCCTCCTTCCCAGGGAGCACTTACCACTCTCTGGAGCCATGTGGGCTGTCACACCTGGAGGCGGGGTGCTCCCTGGGTAGAGGCCGGGGGTGCTTTTAAACATCCTGCCGTGCACTGCGGCCCCGCCGCAGACGATGACCCGGCCCCAGTGTCAGCGGCGTCCCAGCTGAGAAACCCAGCTGTGTTCCTGGCCTGACCTGGGCCAGGCCCTACCCCATCTGAGCCCCAGACCCCCGGGCCACTCACGAGTTGCCTGAGGGCTCTGTGACACCCCAGTGAGACTCAGGCCCCACCTGGGTCCTGGCCCCGAGCCCGACACGGAGCGGGAGCTCAATGGACACCCCTTCTTTCCACCTCTCCCTTCTCAGCGGGGAAGCTGCCGCAAAGGAGCCTGCTTTATGTGTGGGCTTCCCTGAAACAGAATGCTTCCTGTAAGATGAAATAGTCCCGTGAACTTCGAAAACACCTTAAAAGAGCTCCAAATGCTGTATCTCCTTGATTCTGAGACGCCGTCGGTTGTGACACAGGCCTCCATTTAAAGAGAGCTTTCTGGATTCATCCAGGGGGCTCAGGCAGGTGAAGCGTCCAACTCTTGACTTTGGCTCAGGTCGTGACCTCACGGTTCATGGGTTGGAGCCCCTCGTCAAGTTCTGTGCTGACAGCATGGAGCCTGTTTGGGATTTTCTCTCTCTCTCTCTCTCTCTCTCTGTCCCTCCCCTGCTCCCACACACACTCTCTCTCTGTCAAAATAAAGAAATAAAACATTAAAAAAAAAAATTAAAGACTCCGAAAGCCATTGCTCTGCTCTGATATCCTCAAGGCACTAAGTCTGTCTTTAGTCCAGCTCTTTTGCTGGTCACGGTGCTTGCTGCGGCCCCAGGCAGCCCTCCTGGATCCCATAACTCCTAGAGGACCTCTCTTCCAGCTCCTCCTTTTAAAGAGCAAGGGAATCTTCCCCAGAAGACCCCAAGCACTTGACTGGTCAGAACTGGGTGCTTACTCATGGCTAGAGCAATGGCCGACAGAGAGAATGGGGTCATGGTTGGCTCGGAACAGTTGAGATTGACTCCCGAGTTGGGAGTGTCAACCACACTTCCCAAAGTGTGGTTCCTGGACAAGCTGAGGGTATTGAAATGAAAAAGGGAGAATTGGATCAGGTAGGCAACCATTACATGTGCTTGATAAATATTGGTTGAATAACTGATTCGCGGTCTAGTCTCAGCTTTCACTGTGAAGAATCAGTGTCTGCAGAGGGCAATGCAGAGTGGGGGGCAGGTCAGCCATCCCCCCGAAGGCCTCCAAATCGGAGGAGAATCCAGGAAGGTGTAATAAACAAGCAGAACATTTAGATGGATGGATGGATGGATGGATGGATGGACAGAGGATGGATGGATGGATGGATGGATGGATGGACACAGGACGGATGGATGGATAGATGGGTAGACAGATGGATAGGTGAGTGGATGGATGGATGGATGATAGATGGATGGATGGATGGACAGAGGATGGATGGATGGATGGGTGGGTGGATGGATGGATGGATGGATGGACAGAGGATGGATGGGTGGGTGGGTGGATAGATGGATGGATAGGTGGGTGGATGGATGGATGGATGGATGGACACAGGATGGATGGATGGATGGATGGATGGGTGGACTGATGGATGGATGGGTGGATGGATGGATAGACAGAGGATGGATGGATAGATGGATGGATGGATAGGTAGGTGGATGGATGGATGGATGGACAGAGGATGGATGGATGAATGGATGGATGGACAGATGAACGGATGGAAGGGTTGATGAAATGGAGCTAAACTGATAAACAGAGAGAAACAGAAGCTGAGCAGCGAGATCTATCTGTCTGTCTGTCTGTCTATCTGTCTATCTATCTATCTATCGCAGGATATAGAAGGACAGGAGGCTATAGAAGGATATGGAGAGATGTCTTTTCAGACACGCATAATCCATTAGGGCAAAAAATAATGCACCTGGCACATGGTACCACCCAAATTCGTTCCCAGAGAAGGTCACCCAAAGAGTTTCTTTGCAGAAAATCGGTAATCCCATTGTGACTTCCTGGTGAAAGGAAAGGTTAGCCAAACACTGAGAAACGGGCCCTTTCACAGAGAGGCGGCTCTGAAAGGCGTTCTTTCTTCCTCTCCTCTTCTGGAAAGAGTCTGCCCTAGTGCCATTTAGAAACAAAGTTCAGCCCTCTCTTTACTCACTGTCTCCACTGTCGCTGTCCCCTGTAACTGGCTGGGTCTGTCACATCCAGAGGGGACCCCACTCTCAGGAGAGGGACCGAGGTGGTCTCCAAGACGCTGCCTTGCCTGATCGTGCTATGGAGTTGCCGGCTCGTAGTGGAAATCTGGCACCAGCTGCTCCTCATCTATCCCTCGCTGCTTCCAGAAGAGCGTGTCAAGAGTGCCCTTGGGTTGCCCCTCCCCCCTTCTTAGCTCATTGCTTCCAGGGTAATTTGAGATTCTGTGATTGGTCCAGAGTCGCCCGAGCACCCAGGGAGGCTAATGAGAGTCGGGAATGCATGCGGAGATGTTTGCTGAAGCTAACAGTTCTCTCCTCTGCTAGTTGGTGGTGAGGGTGCGACAGCGGAACTTCTGCAGCCATTTTGTAAACTGAGGTTCCAGTTGCTCCTAAAACAGACACCCAGGATGGCTCAAACAACCAGCCATTGTCTGGGTCCAGACCGTCTGCGAGTTTTCTGGTACTTTCGCTCAGTAGACCCTAGGGGTTCTTCAGTGACCGTTCCTGCTCCCCTGTCTCATCTGCCCCTCAGGAGAGGTCACGCTGACCCAGCTCAGGAGGGACTCCGCTCAGGCTAAGCCCGTTGTGGGAACCCCACTCCTTTAGCGGCGATTGCTTCGGGCACAGGCATTTGTCACCACTCTGGCCCTCGAAGCGTGACGGGAGGCTGCCGGGAGGCTCCTGGGAAACCTTCTCTCGCTCTTACAAACAGACGTGCCAGGAGCAGCAGCCGCGCTCGGCCTCTGGAGGCCACAGCGTCGGGAAGAGCCGCCGAGGAGACCTGCCGCCACCCAGGACCATGGAGGGAGCCGGCCCGTCCCACGCCTGCTCCGTGACAGTTTCTTCCCAAAGGCCTTTCTGCACGCGGGCAGGAGCCTCCCTGATGTCCCTTCCAGCCTTGCCCCGTGGCCCGCCGGGGGCAAACCCGGCTTTAAACAGCCTTCTATTCCTCTGCCTCAAACTGTATTGAAAAACACTTTTAATTATCTAAGAAATCAACGGTCACTACAGACCGGGGCCGTCAGAACGTCCTGCGGTGACGGCGACGTTCCGTGTCGGCGCCGCCAACGCCGGGAGACACTCGGCATGCGTGGTGACTGAACCCTTGAAGTGTGACCCACGCCGCCGAGGACCCCGTCCCCCGACGCAGTTAATTGTGATTAATTAACATTCGAGGCACCACAGCTGGCTGGTTGCTCCTATTCCGGGCAACACAGAAATAGAACAATTAGATGATATAAATAAGCACCAAGGGGAAAGACGCAAGGCGCCCCCGATTCTTTCCCTGGGGCACAGTCGCCACCAAACGCTTGGATTTTGTATCTCCTTGTGCGTTTTCCTCCGGGCCCCTCAGTACATGACTAACTGTCTTTCAGAAATATACGATCTTTTAAACTTGCCCGCTAAATATATCGTGAGCATTTTTCCAGCTTAGTCGGTGCATCTCGAAAGAACGGAGAGCAGGTATTAGAGGCGTCAGATCCGGGGCGCCCAGGGGGCCCAGTCAGTTGAGCGTCCTGACTTCAGCTCGGGTCATGATCTCACGGTTCGTGGGTTCGAGCCCCGCGTCGGGCTCTGCACTGACAGCTCGGAGCCTGGAGCCTGCTTCGGAGTCTGTGTCTCCCTCTCTCTCTGCATCACCCCCCATTCATGCTCTGTCTCTTTCTCTCAAAAATAAAAAATAAACATTAAAAAAAATTTTTTTGAAGAAGTCCCAGATCCGGAAGCAGACAGACGGGGCTGCGTGTTCTGGGACTGCCGGACGGGCTGCACGACTAGACAGAATTATGGACTCTCTCTGCGCCTCGGTCTACTCACCCGCAAACGGGGCTCTCCGTGCCACCTTCCCCGCAGCTCCGGGCGGGTTAAATCCAATAACGCCTACACAGGGCTTGGCATGGCGGCCGGGCATCCGTGTGCGCCGGCTGCTCGTACGGGTCCCACAAGGTCATTCTTTGCGGCTACAGTGCATCTCGTCACACACGGTGCCTTGGTCCGTTTATTCGACCTTTTGCTCTCCGATATCTGGGCTCTTGTTTGTTTTCTAATAGACAATGCAGCGACAAAAGCCCCTGTGCCAAAAGCTAAAACAGGAAGTCGCATCTGGGGGTCTGCCTTCTGCTGCCAGCGAGGAAACCGGGAATTGGCCGAGCGGGGGTCAGGCTGAGCCACACCGGACTCCCGGCCCAGGGCGGCGTTCGTCTCCTCAAGAGAACTGAGTCCAAGAGATCTTTTTCTTTTCTTCCCTTCCGGGTCGACTGGAGCTCGGACCATCAGAGACGGCGCGGCGGAGCCCCAGCTGGCGTGTGTTTATGTTTGGATTTTCTTCTACGACTCGCTGCGGGCCGGGGGTGGTGGGACCGCTACGAGGCACGCCTCAGAGCGAGCAAAAGCAAGTGACCGGAGAGGCTCCCTCCAGGGACATTCCTTGGGGCTTTTGCACCTGCGATAGGACTGGATCTTTAGTTCGACTCCTAGAGATCATATTAAAAAAAATTTTTTTTTCTGGCAGAATACACACAAAGACAACAAATAAAACTTGCCTTTGAATTAATTCAGTGGCATTAATCAAATTTGCGATGCTGTGCAACCAGCACCACTGGCGACTCCCAAAACTTTGTCATCGCCCCAGACAGAAACTCCGTGCCCGTAAAGCCATCCCTCCCCTTCGCCCCTCCCCCAGCTGGTAGCACCCGGAATCCACTCTCCCTCTCTCTGTAAATTTGCCCCCTCCAGACGGAATTGCACAACATTGGTCTTTCGTGTCTGGTTTATCTCATTCAGCATAATGGTTTCAGAATTCGGTGGCGATGCGTCAAAACTTCGTTCCTTTTAACGGCTAAATAATACTCCACTTTTCATACAGACTGTGTTTTGCTCATACACGCGTCCGTCGATGGATACGGATTCTCCTGTATCCATACAGTGGATGGCTGTTTCTACCTTTCGGCTGTTGTGAATAAAGCTGCAATGAATATTGAGGTACGGGTATTTGTTTGAGTCCCTGTTTTCCTGGGGGGGGGGGGGCCGTGTACCTACCTACCGGGTCCTGGGGTCACTGTGTGTTGAACTTCCTGAGGAAATGCCAAACCGGTTTCTGCCGCGGCGGCACCATCTTACGTTCCCGCCGGCCACGCGGCAGAGTCCCCGTGTGTTCACATCCTCGTCAACACTTGTCATTTTTCTCCCTAAAAACTTACGATTACAGTCATCTTAGTGGGACGAAATGGTATCTCATTATGGCTTTGATTTGCATTTCCCTAATGACTAGTGACACTATTTTCAGGTGCTTGCTGGCCGTGTGTACATTCTCTTTGGAGACACGTCTATTACGCCCTTTGCCCATTTCTTAATTGGCTTATTTGTCTTTTTTGTTGTTGGGTCGTGGGAGGTCTTTATATATTCTGGATACAAAACCCTTATCAGACGCGTGGTTTGCAAATAGTTTCTCCCACTCCGTAGGCTGCTGTTTCAGTTCCTTGATCTCGTCCCTTGATGCACGAAAGGTTCTGATTTTGATAAATCCAATTTACCTATTTTTCTTTTGTTGCTCACGCTCGCGGTGTCTTCCCTAAGACTCGCTGAATCCAAGGTCGAAGGTCATTCTAAATAACTAAATAGTGCTTGTCTCTCCAGCTCGACTGTAAAGGTCCCGTGAACAAAGGGGGTGAGCCCCTTGTATTCTAGTCTGCCCGGCGGACTGGGGTGGCTGCTAGGTAGGTAGATCCGTAAATCAGATCGTGTCTCTTCGCTTACCTCGCCAGTTTAGCAAACTCTTCTTTTCTCCTTCTCTGGTCTTGGGGGCCATTCCAAGATTCTGGATGGCCGATCGTCATGGCCTATGTCCCTGGCCTTAGGGACTGGTCCAAGGGGTGGCCATGGAACCCCAGCTCGTCCAATGTGACCTTCTTCGGGACTCCAGGCACCCGCTGGGGAGCGAAGTCTGTTGGCACTGGAGCCGGGAAGCTGGAACCGTGGGCGGTTGAGCCCTTCGCTGAAGGAAGTCCCACCTGCTGGAGGCAAGGATGAGGCAGAGACACAGAGATGAGGGTGAGACACGCAGAGATAGAGAGAGGCGGCTGGAGGGAGAGTCACGGGGCGGGAAATCCCCTGCCCCCTCCCGGGGGCCCCGATTCTCCAGCTTGTCCCGGTGCCTTGTGATCGGGTCCCAAGGCCCCTCCAGGGACCCAGCCATCCAGTCCTTCCTCCTTCGGCTCTTTAGGGCTGGATTTTGACAGCGGAGACTGCCCTGACGGGTCCACCTCTTTCTGATGTATCGGCAACTAAGCACATACCAGTTCCAGGGTCCCCGGCCTCTACTCTCCTGAGCCCTCCGCCCACACCCCTCTCTCACTCCAGCTCTGCGCCGTCTCCTCCCTGCAGCCCACCGGCCCCCTCCGCTCGCCCCGGCCTCCGAGGCAGCGTGGGCCCATTCCTCCCGTGGGCCTTCCTGTTACCCTCGACGCCGCACACCTGTGCCAGTCTGCCTACGTGTCCCTCCCCTCTGGGCCGCGTCCCCCCAGCAGGGTCTCCGGCCTCGAGCCCAGGGTCAGCGCATCGGGGGGCCTCACCAGGTCCCAGCAGGACGTCTGAACCGGGGCTCGCAGGGAGACGGGCCGATCCGGGGCCCACCACTCACTGGCCGTGTGAACTCTGAGCAGGTAGGAACACGGGTGACGATAACGGCAATTCCTTCCCAAGGCCGCGCGGGGGTTAGCGAGGCTGTCTAGAAGAGCGTGCACGGAGATCCCTCCCCGCAGGGACAGCGGCCAGCGGGCGTGAGAACCCACCGTCTGCATCTTGCGGATCAGCTGCGTGACCGTCTCCCAGTCAGGCGCCCGCTCCGTGCCTCGATTTCCTCCTCTCGACAATACGGACCAGGGGCACCTGGGTGGCTCAGTTGGTTAAGTGGCCGACTTCAGCTCAGGTCGTGATCTCATGGTCTATGAGTTCGAGCCCCGAGTTGGGCTCTGTGCTGACAGCTCAGAGCCTGGAGCCTGTTTCAGATTCTGTGTCTCCCTCTCTCTCTGCCCTTCCCCTGCTCACGCTCTGTCTCTATGTCTCTCAAAAATAAATAAACGTCAAAAAAAAAAAAAAAAAACCAACAATACAGACCAGTAACTGTGTCTCTCTCCTCGGGTCTGGTGACGAGCCGCGAGACAGCACAGGAGGAGGCGGGGTAACTGCGAGCTCGTGGCCTCCCCCCTGCAGAGACCCCGCCCAGGCGTCGGGCAGGGCCCCTGCGGTGTCTTCTCACGGGCGTGTTTTTGTAAAATCCGCAAAAGTTCGATGATCGCATTGCTGTCTGTTCGAGCCAGAAAATCTGCAGCCTGAGTGTCCCGTCCACACTTCCCGTGTCCGGTGGACATTTATCTGGTGCGTTTAGTTTGAGATTGGGAAGCTCAGGCTGCGCGGTCCAGGGTCGGGAAAGATTGAGGGGACCCGGGCGCCTCGGTCGCAGAGCGGAAGGAGGCGCTGGCAGGGCCCCGAGGGTGAGCAGCCGCCGAGGTCCACCACGCCTCCCCCTACCTTCTCCTCCCATTCCCTTTCTTTTTATTACATTGAGACATAGAGTCACCAACAAGGAACCTTCTCAGAAGCTCCGCTGTCGCTCTCCTTCCCCCGCTAAGTCCTCCCCGAGCCCAAGTTTATCAGAAGGGCCAGAACTCCACCGAGGGAAAGAGAAAAAAAGGCCACTTTTCATCGCCTCTAAATGGCTGCATTTAGCACGTATATAATTGCGGCCACCTTCAAATAAAGAAATCACTTAGTACTCGCCGAGAAACCCCGAGATTCTTAATACTCTCATCTCACGAGGCGATTCGAGTTAGAGAAGAAAAAAAAAATCAGTCGACATCCAAAACTTTCCTGTGAAGTTTTAGTTTGACTTGAAACATTTAATTTATTTAAAAATAGCAGTGTAAATGCCATCCGTATGTTTTCCTCCCCGTCAGGAGCTCTCTCTTCTGCTCTGACTGACTCATTAACAAATTAACATGTTGTGATGGTGCTGTGAGAAGTTACAGCGTAATTGTTACAGCCCCGGTCCTGGGGGTCTTGGAGCTGAGGTTCCCAAACTCTTTCACAGAGTACAAATTAGCTGCTTTTCATCTATGCTCTCTCATTTTAATTAAAATTTGCCCTAAAGCTATCCTTAACAGCTTTGAAGTTGCTAGAGTTTTGTCATCTCGGGATGCTGAATATTTGCAGTCGATAATGTCAAAATCTGTACCCATGGAAACCGCTTCCTGACTGCTTCTGCCGAGGACCAGCTCGGCGCTGCTGGGGTTTGGATTTCGACTTGGTCCAAGAATCGTTATCTGTTGAGACGAGGGGGTCTTCCTCTGCGGGCCAAGTTGATATTTGGAGAATGAGTAGCAGAGGGCTCGGACTCAGGGGGCACCTCGGGGTCTCCGGATGCTTCGGTTTTCATCGGCCTAGAGTAGAACGAAGAACTTCATGAGCCCGCGTCCTGCTGAAAGGACCAAAGGACGCCTAGACGTTTGGAAAACAAAGAAAACCATCTTTCCAAAAGCAATGCAATTGTACCCGAGCTCAGCCCCATCACCAAGTCATGCTGGGAAGATTTTTTTTTTTTTTTTTAAGTAAGCACGTTTGAAAAGTTACGGGCAAAATCTCACCAAGCCCCGAGGTTCTCGAGGTAATCGCAGGGGAAGCGCTGCTGAGCCGAGCCAACGTTGAGGGTTTCCAAGAACCTTTCTCTGAAAATGCCTTGGGTGTCTTTTGGGGTCAGACTCCCCATCCCCTCTTCTCCGGGGGGGATGATATAATTGGGGGGAAATTCCTGAATGCCCCCCCAGGCCGGGATCCTGGTAGGTCACGTTAAGTCCTGATATGGACTTAACTACTCTCAGTTAAGGCACCCCAAGACCGAGGCAGAGACTACACAGGCCAGCCGGGCTGGAGGCTGTGTTTCTGCTGGGGACGGGGGGTGGGGGTATGTGTGACAATAGCACTCGCTGTGCCTTCCTGGGAGATTTTACAGGCATGCACGATGACCCCTGAAGGCATCAGATGGAAAGTTCTCTAAGGGCGGTGAACACTGTTGTCCTTACTGTGGGCGCCGGTGAGTGACTCTGAGGCCACAACCACATGCCGTAAGTAACAGGGGCAAGTGAGTTTCAAAGAGCCCCCTGCGTGATGAGGACAACCACGGAAATCCTCCAACAGCTGGTCCCACGGAGACATCATATTCATCCATTCATTCCTTCATTCATTCATTCCACACAGTCTTGGGGCTTTCCCATGTCTCTCCTTCTGTTGGCCAGAGCACCTCTGTTGCTTGCACCCACAGGACTCTGACTGTGAAGTATTCGGCGACCCCGTTACAAACACGGGGTCCTGCCCATGGCCCAGTGACGGCCTGCCCCCGCTCAGTGCTAGAAGCTACTCGGGCTGGAGACGCTTGTGCCTGGGAGCGAGCGTGACGCTGTCTGTGTCGGTGGCTTCCATCCCGCGCGGGCACGCACCGTCTGTCCAGCATCCTTCCTTTGGGAAAACGCGTCTCTTCCATCTGGTGCGGTCGAGGCGGGACGAAGCCGAGGGGCCGGAGAATTTTAACCCTTGCACTCAGACCCCAAAGCCCTGAATTCTGCTCCCGCCTCCGCGCCCCTGCCGGCCACACTGTGACGCGGCCGCCCCAGCTCTCCGTTTCCGTGGCTTGGATAGTCCCCCCGCCAGGAAGCGTCTGACGCAAGCGGGGTCCCCGAGCGTCGCGAGCAGCTGAACGGGCGAAGCGAGACCACATGTTTCCTCGTCCCGAGGTCCATCTGGAGCAGCCGGTTCTGTGGTTCCGATCGGCTCCCTCCGCCCACCCCGGGCGAGGGCCTCGGAACCAGGGCCTCCTTCTCATCGGCTGAACTGCTCCCAAGGGGGGTGGGTCGAGTGGTTCCTACTTACGGTTGGAGAGTCATCTAATGAGACCACAGATCCACACAGTTGAGATTCCAAACGCATAGTGTTTCCCATGAGCCATGGTTTGCGTGAAGCCAAATCACACTCAACGTCCGAGACAGAAACGCGATGAGCTCTTTGCTTCTTTTTCCCAAGGCTGAGACGGGAGCGAAGAACGGCTTTGGGACCCAAGTCGGATCGCTTTCCAACGGACGCCTTAACAAATCGCCACAAACTGGGCGACTCGAAACAACCGAGATTTTTTTTCTTACTCTTCTGACCGCTGGAAGTCCAAAGTCAAGGTTTTGGCAGAGCCGCACTGGCTCCGAAGCTTCTAGAGGAGAGACTTCTGCTTCCGGCAGCTCCTGCTGGCGGCTGGCGCTCCTGGGCTCTTCCCGTCTGCACCTCCAACCGCACGCGGCCTCCTCCGCTGTGTCCCTTTCTGTCGCTTCTAAGAACACCCTCCTTAGATTTAGGGCCCGCTCGCGCCGAGTACGATCTCCTCTTCATCTTAATTCTGTCCGCAAAGATTCCGCCTCCAAATAAAGTCATGTTTTCAGGCTCCAGACGGACACGGACTTTGGAGGGACACTGCCAACCCACCCCGCGAGCGGCGCCGTCTTGACCTTCTCTCTGGATCCTTGGTTCCTCTGCTCTGAAGGAAAGGTGGGGACTGGGAGCGCTGTTCTCCCTCCGCGAAGCAGCTGATTACTTAGAACTGCTAAGTGATTGGTTCTGTAGAACAGGGGTCTGCCAACGACAGCCCGAGGGCCAGGAGCTCGTTTTGAGGAATAAAGTTTTATTGGAACAGAACCTCGTCCATTCACTGACACCTCACCCACAGCCGTTTTCGTGAAAGGCCGTGCGAGTTGAATGGTTGAAACTGAGACTGTAGGGCCCGAAAGCTTAAAATATTTACTGTCTGACCCTTTCCAGAAAGTTCTGGTTGCCAACCCCTGAGGTAGAAAAGGAAAAAAAAGACAAACCTCAGTCCACCAGGGATCAGATTTTTTTCTAGGACAGAGAATCGGGAATTAGGAAAATCCCTTAAGAAGTGTGCAGAGGTGCGGCGGCGAGAGCCCAGCGGAAGTGTTAGAAAAAGACAAGACTCGAGGCGGCTGCACGCCAGCAACGGGGACCGACGACATGAGACAGGCCAGGAGGCGGGACGCTGGTACTCGCAGGCGTAGAGACGGCAACGAAGAGTTTTACAGAAGCTTCATCTTACCCCCCCCCCACCCCGTCTTGCGGCGTGTTAGCCTCCCGCCTCTTCTAAACCTTCTAAACCTTCAGTACAAAGTGCTGCATGCAGTGCGGCTTTATCACTGGAGGCCGAGGAAACGGTGGGGCTCCCCAGACTGGACGCGGGGGACCCCGGGAGAGCAGCGTGTACGGGCTTCCCCAGAACGCCAGTGAGGTCTGGGGAGACCCAGGGCCCCCGGTCCCCACGGGCAGGGGGCTCCGCTGACACAAGGCTGAGAAGAGGTGTCCTGCCCGCCCCTTCCCAGGGCTCCCTTTGCAGGGCTTCCTCCAAACGCCATGGCCCCCGTCTGCCGCTGTGTCCACTGCGCCTCGCGGCTGCCGTCGGCTCTGGGCCCGATCGCCCCCTTCTGCCTCCGGCTGGGACTGCTCCCCAGAAGGCTTCGCCCGCCCAGGCTGATTTTCCAGGGCAGGTTGGTTCGGGAACGCCTGGGAGCGTCCTTGACCTTGGAGCTCGGACTCTCCCCGGGCAGGCGGTTCCGCTGGGAAGAAGGGTGAGCAGCGGTGGGGGCTGGAGACCATCCGGGACTCGGAGCAGAGGGCCTGGGCCCGTCCTGGCTCCGCCGCCTGCCGGCTGGGTGACGCCGGGCAAGTCCCGCACCTCTCTGAGAGCAGCCCCCCCATCGCCCCCTGCTGGACACAGTCGCGCGTGCGTCCCATGAGAACCCGTGCGAACTGTGACGTGCTCCCCCCCCCCCCCCCCCCCGCCCTCGGGACTCTTCCAAGAGTTGGCGACTCCGGGGCAAGAGCGAAGGGCCCGCGTGGGCCGAGGCCGGGAAGCCCCTGTTAGGGCCGCGGGGGCATCCCAGTGTCCCCCCTCCCCAACCGCCCTCTGCCCTGCCGGCGGCCTGCTCCCCCCCACCCCCACCCCCACCGCCCTCTGCCCTGCCGGCAGCCTGCCCTCCCACGGCGCCCCCTCTGTCCCCCTCGCCCATCTCACCCAAGGAGGAAGGGACATGAAGCCGACTGGGCTCACGGAGCAGTGGCTAAAACTTCTGAAGGGAGATTATAGTTTCAGAATTTTGAAACAATGTACACGCGGTGCTTTGGTAACACCCGGGAGGAAACACTAAAAACCCACCCAGAGGATCCGGGAAGCGCTTGCTTTCAGCTCAGGTCACGATCTCCCGGGTTCATGAGTCCAAGCCCCGCATCGGGCTCTGTGCTGGCAGCGAGGAGCCTGCTTGGGATCCTCTCTCTCTCTCTCTCTCTCTCTCTCTCTCTCTCTCTCTCTCTCTCTCCCGGCCCCTCCCCCACTCACACTTTCCCTGTCTCTTTCAAAATAAATACACTCAAAAAAAAAAAGCACCCAGAAAGTCACGTGCTTCCTTCCGCCGAATTGCAAGCTCGTTCCTTCCTTCCTCCCTCCCAGCACCACCCACCCACCCGTCTGTGTGTATCGTAGCGCGTCAGTCGTGAAGGGCAAATGCCCCCTCCTGAGAGGCCCTGGGCAAACTTCCAAATGGGGCGGGTCCCCTACGCTCCTTCGACACCCCCTGAATCTCTCTGCTTTGCTTCCTCCGGAGCCTCGCTCGCAAGGAGGAGTCGCCTGGCCACCACCTGGCTCTCCGCAGGGCGGGCTCGAGGCTTGCTTTGGGGGCTCCGATGCCCACGTCTGGCCCGGTGCCTGGCACGTAGGAGGGCTCAATAAACACTTGCGAACGAACGAAGGACCCATCGGGCCACCTGCGACGCCGGGGTCCCTGTTCTGGGAACGTCCCAGTGTCTCAGCTGCCCGGCTCGGAGCGCAGACAGAGGTGCAATCTGCTGGCTGCCGCCCGGATTGTTTCTGAGGTTTTCCACGAGACACATCTCATTCGGATGTCTCTGGCTCATTTATCGTATTCCTCCCTCCGCCGGGGTTCTTGGGGGGATGGCCCCTCATGTGTGAGGGTTTGCCTCCGAGAAACAGCACGCTCGCCTCCGCCGGAAGTGAACGCGGTCAGCCCCCCAGCATCGAGTGTCCCTGGCACCCGGGCTCCCAGGAGGTCAAGAGTGGATGCCCTGGGGGCCTCACCTGAGGGCGCCCATCCGCCACCCCCCAGCCCCTGGCGGGGGGGAAGGGAGAGGAAACGGAGGACCCCTGAGCTGGGAGGCCCTCTTGTGGGGGGGGGGATCACGGCCACCGACATGAAAGCCGGCGAGGAGGGGGAGCCCGCAAGACCGTCAGCAGGCCGAGAGAGAAATAGTTCACAACGCATGCTTAAAGGGAAGGGGGCAGGAGGCGGGCTGCCCCCCCCACTCCCCTCCAACTTTCATGTTCCCTACCCTGTAATTAGCAGTGTCGACATTTGAATGACACACGTCTTGAAGGTGTGCTGCCAGCGCGAACATGTCGGTGCTTCGGGGCTGCATGGTGAATCCGTAATGACGCCTTCCAGCCCCTTCTCTCTCGGGGTGGGGCTCTGCAAGTGGGCAAGTCTGAGGGCGGGGGGGGGGGGGAGGGAAGGGACCGACTGGAAAGTTCCCGCCGTTCACTGCCTTCCCGGAGTGCGGAAAGCGAGGCCACTCGGGGGACTCCCCTGTCTGATTTTGCATGGAATGCCGCGTCAGGCTGTAGAACTCGCCAGAAGCGGAGCGTTGGAGAAGGCGGTGACAGCCACGCCGTCATGTCCTGCAGAGCTGGAAGAGACCGATCGTGGCAATAATCCCAGGCTCACATGCATCGGGCTGAATTACAGGCTCTAAGCGGGAGGCTCTTCAGGATATAAACGAAGCCGACAGTTTAAATGTGTTTAAATGTGTTTCTTCTTCCCAAAAGTCTTGTGAGATAGGCACGATTATTATCTCTGTGATTTTTAAGTAAAGGATTAGTTCTTTTTTTAACTTATTGAGAGAGAGAGCATGCACGCATGCAGGCTGAGGAGGGCCAGAGAGAGAGAGAGAGAGAGAGAGAGAGAGAACTCTAAGCAGGCTCCACGCTCAGCACAGAGCCCTGTGGGGCTCAAGCTCACAACCGTGAGTCACGACCTGAGCCAAAACCAAGAGTAGGTCGCTTCACCGACTGAGCCACACAGGCGTCCCTATTGCCGTTTTATAGTTGAAAAAGACTGAGCCAAAGTGCTCGGAATTGTTGGATTTGGGGGCTCTCTAAAGAAAGAGAGTGGAAAACCCCATTTCCTTCTTACGGATGGCTGACGCGGCCATTCCGAAGACCTGGGTCTCACTCCGGTACACTTCAAAAAAAAAAAAAAAAAGTGCGGGTTGATTAGAATTGCCGACTCTTGCCTCTGCCAGGGACAGGCACTGGTGGCAACGAAAAGCTGTCATCTGCTGGTATCATTTCATGAAAGACATTTTTGCAAAAACAGATAGGAAAATCTCGGAAAAGACATTTCTTTACATGAATCGCATTGTCTGCTATAAAATACTCTAGTATCTTCCCTCCTCCCTCCCTCCCTCCTTCCTTCCTTCCTTCCTTCCTTCCTTCCTTCCCTCCTTCCTTCCTTCCTTCCTTCCTTCCTTCCTTCCTTCCCTCCCTCCCTCCCTCCTTCCTTCCCTCCTTCCTTCCTTCCTTCCTTCCTTCCTTCCTTCTTTCCTTCCTTCCTTCCTTCCTTCTTTCCTTCTCTCCTTCCCTCCCTGCCTCCCTCCCTCCGTCCCCCCTCCCTCCCTTCCTTCCTTTCTCTTTCTTGTTTTGCCAAGGGCCGGTGAACATCCCAGCCCAGGCTCACCCGAATCTGAAGACTTGCATTTAGAATCTCTGACCCTGAGCGCTGGTTCTCAGCCGGGGTGAGAGTGGGTGGCGATTTTGCCCCCAAGGGGACGTCCGGTGACGCCTGGAAACCTTTCTTTATTTTGCGACCTAGGAGACCTCAGGGAAGTTGGCTGCTGGCGTCTAGCAGGTGAGGGCCAGGGAGGCCGCTAACGTGCCGCGGTTCGCAGGCCGCCCGGGGACAGAGAAGTGACCTGTTCCCCACGCGGGTAGCGCCAACCGGGAAGCAGGTGACAGAGCTCTGGCGGCCGGCCGGGGAGGAGCCCGCCAGCCCCCCACGGAGGCACCGGAGGGACAAGGAAACCTGTGGTCTGAGAGAGATGAGCGGGCCCTGCCTCGTGCACCCCCCGAGAGGCCAGGGGAGAGCCTCGCATGCGGGGTGCCCCTCACGTCAGCTTCCCGTGGAGAGAGTGACTTCCCAGTCGTCCGGGAAATCCCACCGATGGCCCCACAACGTGAACTTGGAGCAAGACTTTCCTGAGGTTGATCTGCTTTCTCCTCGCCAGTTCGGGCCCGCCTGTGGGCCCCCCTGCCCTACCGCCCCGGTTTGACTGTCTCTGTGACGCGGGGCTGAGCGGCGGTCCGGGGCCGTGCCGAGTTATTCCGGTCTGCGCGGCGCGGTGCCGCGTGCACACCCCGACAGAGGACATCAAACGGATCTGTGAACCGCGGTTGTGATGGGAACTAATTAGCATTTCATAACACTCATCGGGGGAGGAAAAGCAATGACACTTGAGAGCAAATAAAACCCGTTTGCAAATTTAATATTTTTCTGACAAGTTAGTCTCTAACCATTACCTCCCCCCCTCCCTTGTGTAATTTATTCCTTCAACTACTCTTTGTCGAGTTCTAAGTCTTTGCCAGGCTTCGCTCCCCGGGAACCCACTGGTCCAAAGCCACAGTGACATCTGGATCCGCGTCCTCGCTCGTGGCGGCCGTGGCCGCAGCCACCGCAGGTCCGTGACCTGTTTTTGGACAATCCACAAGCTAAGAAAAAGGGGTTCACAGTTTTCAATGGCCTGAGGCCGGGGCGGAGGGGGGGTGGTATCAAAAGAAGAACAGTATTTTGTGACACTTAAAAATTATATGAAATTTGAGGGGCCCCTGGATGCCTCAGTCAGTTAAGCGTCCGACTCCGGCTCAGGTCATGATCTCACGGTTCGTGAGTTCGAGCCCCGCGTAGGGCTCTGTGCCGACAGCTCGGAGCCTGGAGCCTGCTTCGGATTCTGTGTCTCCCTCTCTCTCTGCCCCTCCCCTGCTCATGCTCTGTCTCTCTCTGTCTCTCAAAAGTAAATGCTAAAAAAATAAAAAGTAAAAAGAAAATTATATGAAATTTGAACTTCAGTGTCCACAAATAAAGTTTTACTGAAACAGAGGCACATTCAGTTGTTCATGTTTTGTCTGTGGCTGTTTTCATGCCGCAATGGCAGAGTCGAGCAATTGTGACCGATGCCATACGGAAAGCCTGCCAAGCCTATAATATTTATCACCTGGCTCTTTTACCAAAAAACAAACAAACAAACAAACAAAAACACTTTTTTTTTTCTTTGCTGACTTCTGATTTAGCAGAAAGTAGTCAGGTAAAACCAGGCAGTTACAATTCTAAGAGATGCCTGCGAAATTAGAAAAAATATGTGGTTCTATGGGAGCCTGGGGTTGGGGGGAAACCAATTCTACCTGGAAGATAGGAGGGAAGGCTTCCTGGAGGAGGTGGTGAAGACTTGAAATGGGAAAGTGAATGAGGTCACCCCCAGGATTGAGGGCCCCACGACGCCAGCTCCCTCCGTGTCTTTCCCCAGCGTTTCTTCTTCCTGCACCCCACACCACGAGAGCGCTTTCCTGGAGTGAGGAGCGGGAGGAAGGCTTTGTGTCGACTCGGCAATCATTTCCCCACATCCACGGCTCTCTCTTGAGCTCTCCCTCTCCTTCCGAAGGCTGTTGGGAAGGTGACTCTAGTTTCAGCCGGGCTTTCTCCAAAGTTTTTGTTTATGCCTCCTTACGAGTGCCAACCTTAAGCTTCCTGTTCGTTAGGAGCTCACCATGACTTCTAGGAAGCAGCCCGGAATGTGTCTGGCTCTGGGCCAGTTCTTGAACTTCTTAAAAATTACCCACAATGTCTAACACTTTACTTGTTTTCACTAGACAGAGGCTGGCCGCAGAGGGTGTATCTCTAGAGAAGCCGATTCTTTGCACCCTGAGCAAAGCTCAGTGCTTGGCTCACATGTGTGAGCATGAGGTGTCCGATGGCTCGCACTGCTCTGGTTTGTGTGCCTTTAAGAGTCTGGCCTGCCTTAGGACAACTGTCTCCCATCACTGGGACCTTTGGTATCAGACAGACCTGGGTTCAAATCCCATCTCGGCCACTTCTTAGCTGTGTTTTATGTCCTTTAGACGCACCACTAAGTCTCTCTGATCCTCCGATCTGCCTGCAAAGCTGAGTTAATAACAGTATCTAACTCATTAGTTATGGTGAGAATGGAGGGAAAAAACGAGCAGAGAAGGCTTAGCCCAGTGCCTGCCCCAGAAAGCCCCGGTTCGTGTTAGCTGGTGCGGTTACCAGATGGATGGCGTTGAGCACCTGCTCAGGACACGGGCTCTCCCCGAGACATCACCCCGGGTCCTGTGGACGATGGGTGAACTATGCTACCATTTGTGTAAAAAGGAGGAACGAAGAATATATTCACAGATTTGCTGACATACACAGAAAGGGTCTTTGAAAGAATATCAGTAGCACCCGGGGGGCCCAGTCGGTTGAGCATCCGACTTCGGCTCAGATCGTGATCTCACAGTTCATGAGTTTGAGCCCCGCGTCGGGTTCTGTGCTGACAGCTCAGAGCCTGGAGCCTGCTTCCGATTCTGTCTCCCTCTCTCTCCCTCTGCCCCTCCCCCACTTGCACCCTGTCTCTGTCTCTCTCTCAAAAATAAATAAACATAAAAAAAAAAGAATACTAGAAACTGTTAATAGGTTGCCTCTGGGGAGGGGACCAGTAGGCTGGGGTGCCAGGCAGAATAAGACTTTGTCCTTTTTTCTCTCTAGCCCATCTGAACATGAAATAATATGAAAGTTATCATTCAGAAAAATAAACCGGTCTTTCCGATACGGGGCTCCCGATCGACTAAATGGCTCTGGAGACGCGAGGGGTGGGGTAACGGGGCATGTGGGCGGGGGGGTGAGGGGTGGGACACGAGGCCTGCTGCCGGAGCGGGGGAAGGTGTCCCAGCGAAACGTGTCAGGTGCCGCTCTGGCCGGGACGTCTGCCCTCGTGAAGCGGCAACTCGTTTCACGAGTAAATTAACCGGGAGCGAAACGCGGCCCAGTTAACACCCACCGGGCGGCCGGCGGCCAGAGCCGAGCTGTGACCCTCGGGAAGGGCCGGTGAGAACGGGACTTCCTCGAGGACATCCGGAGGGGTCACTGCCCTGGCCCCGGGGAGAAACATCTGGAACGCATTGGGGGACGAGCCACCGGGGCAGGGGGCTTGCCAGGCGAGACCAGCACTTTCGGAAAATTGCTTTTGACACCCAGTCGCTTGTTTGGGCTTTGGCCGACCCCCTGCTCTCAGGGCCCCCGCTGACCTCCGACACGAACTCGCCGACCAAGGTCACGCCAAATCAGAATGGCATTCCAGAGGCCCCCTTTGGGCAGCAGGTACTCACCGACTGACCTCGATGTTTTCTCGAATGTCAAAACCCCTGCGGGGGGCAGGGAGGGAGTTGCTAAAATTGACCAGAATGATTTAGCGGCGGGAAGAAAAGTTGTTTAAGGGACCGAACGATTGAAAGCGGAAAATAGGAGCAGAGGGAAACACGGGCACAGAGATTCCAGGAGGAACCTTCACTTTGGTTGAAAGAACAACAAAAACCCGCCCTCGCGGGAATAAAGCTTCTTAGGCCCGGTAGTGTGGGCGCAAAGCGAAGCCGGTGGGGCCGCGATGGGCCCCGATCTGACCCGGGCGGGTGGGGCAGGGCGTGGGGAGCTGGAGGCGCAGGGTAACAGGGTGAGGGTTTTACGAGCTCGGGTTTCACTCCCCGGAGTGGAGACAAACCGAAGCGGCGCTCCGATGGAGACGCGCAGACTTTCTCGGGAGAGGTCGCCTGGAGGGACTCCCGCGGGAATGTGTCCAACGACATCCCCGGGCTCTGTCACTCTCGCTGCTTCTCTCTCTCTTGAAGCCAGCCAGGATCTTGTTTTTTTTTTGTTTGTTTTTTTTTTAAGTTGATTTATTTATTTCGAGAGAGCGCGAGAGCGAGCAGAGAGGGGCAGAGAGGGAGGGAGGGAGAGACTCCCCGCGCTCGGGGCGGACACGGGGCTCGAACGCACGAACCGTGAGCGCGTGACCTGAGCCGAAATCAGGAGCCAGATGTTTACCGTACTGAGCCGCCCGGGCGCCCCGAAGCCAGCGAGGATCTTACGGCGACTATAAATACGTTTATAGGTACATAAAATGGAAAAAAAAATTAATTACAACTGGGGAAAAAGCCAATCTCATTGAGGATGGGAACACCCACGGGGCAGCTCGTTCTCTGGGGGGACGGCGTGGAAGTGGAAGCGCAGGGGCGGGGCTTAGACAGAGCTGAGGAGAGAGGGCGAGTCTTCATCTCTGAGCTGTGTGACTCTGGGCAGGCGACCTCACTTCTCTGAGCCTCGTTTTCCTCATCCGGCAAACGGGTACAGTAACAGGAGCTCCGGCCCCAGCGGCTTGCAATGAGATCATGTTAGCCACGGCCTTGTTGCCTCTGGGTATTATGTGTAGGCACCTAACCTTTTCCTCTCCTTCTTCCGCCACCCCTGCCTCCTCCGTGCTCCTTCGCCCCAGAGGAGGGAGGTGGGGAGGAGGGAAGAAGAGGCTCGCGAATCTTTCCGGCTTTTGTTTTCTAAGGGTGAGGGAGCATTTAGAGAGATCACGGGGTAGCTGGAAGGGAGCGAGAAGAGGACGTGTGGGCGGGGACAAACTGCCTTTGAGCAGCAGGGAGGGGAGTGCTCCGGCTCACCCTGCTCCCCGCAAGCTGCGGAGCGCGAGCACAGGCCCCGAGGCAGGGCTGGCAGGTGGGGCCCTCCGCACCCTGGCAAGCACTCCCACCTGCGAGCAAGCCGCGGCAGAGCTGGGGCTCGGGCAGGGGCGCTGGCGTCCCACGGCGACCGGTGCGTGCCAGTCACTGAGGGCCGCGAGTCCGTCCTCCCCTCTGCCCTCGGACCAGGGCGCACCCCCGACAGCGGGGACTCCGGTGAGATGACCCGCGTTCTCTGTTAGCCCCGGCACAGGGCGCTCAGTGCAAAACACAAAACCAAACAAAACAAAGTTGAATTCAAGAAGACCAGAGCGGTGGTCTCTCTCGCATCCGTCTGCTGCGGGTTGGGGGGGGGTGGGACTGAGACCCCGCCGGTCCCATCGCCCCCTGTGCCCGTTCCCAAGCAGCGCCTGGGCCCCTCCTGGGCCAGCTCCCGGCCCATGGGGTGGGGCCCCCGCCCCAGGGAGGGACAGTGGGGTCCAGGCGGGGGGTTCGCTTAAAAATCCTTCCCCCCCCCCCGGGGTTCTACTGCGCAGCCAGGACTGAGACGGAGAGACAGAGCCGCCGGGCAGGGGCACGAGGGCTGTGACCAAGAGGCTTATCCCGGGGTGCGGGTGGGGGGCGCTGGCCCAGTCTGGGGGTGTCGGGGAAGGCCTTCTCAGGAGGGCCTCTAGCTCGGCCATGAATGATGAGGAAAAATTCACCAGAGAAGGTGGTTGACGTGAGGGTGGGATTCCAAGCAGACGGGGTGGAAGCAGAGGAACAGAAGTGAGAGAGTTTGGAGGGGAGGCGCCACCAAAGGCCGGGGCAGGGGTCCACGAAGGAGCAAACCTGGCTGGTGGGGGGCAGCCCCTCGGTGTCCCCCCCCCGCCCCCCGTCAAGTAGCCAAGATCCCGCCAAGCAGGCTCTGAATTGTCCCAGAGAGAGAAGTCACATCGCATTCCAGTCCCGGGAAGCCCCCGCTTGCTCCCGCCCCGGCCCGCGTGGGGCTGGAGGTGAGTCCACAGAGGTGAGGGGGGTCCGAGCCTGGGCCCCCCCCCAGAGGAAGACGTTCTGGTGCTGAGAACTCAGGGACCCGCCTGCTGCGCGGGCGGCAAAGAATCTCACCCCTCACTGCCCGGAGCGGAGGGTCACTTGGCTTCATGGGGGCTTTTTAATGACAGAAGCCAGCTCCTGTCCACACAGCTGTTTCTGCTTTGGGCCCCCGGCAGGGGTGTGGGAGAGGGGACGGTCCCCCTCCCCACCTCGCATCCCTCCTGGGGACAGGTGTCGGGGAAGCCAGGCCTCCCCGGTTCCGCCGTGCACCGAGAGAGATGGCTTTGAGGTGTCCTGGGCACCCGGAGCCCGCCCGTCGTCGCCCAGGGCCCAGGGAACGACATGTCCAGCTGGGGCTCTGGGCTCCCTCGCACGTCCTGCGAGCACGACCCGCGGAGACCCCCGCTGCGGCCTCAGATTCTTGCTGCCCTTATCCCTCCCCCCCCCCCCCCCCGCCCCAGGACCTCGGGAATGACGCCCGGAGTGGCTCGGTGGGTCCCCCGCGGGCGCGGCCACCGTCTGTCCTCGTCCTGAACTCGGAACCTGGGGGCAGCTCTCTCAGAACCCGTCTCCCGGCCCGGGTGCGGTGTCGCCCCTCCAGCCGGGGCAAGCCGGCGAGGACGAAGAGGGACCCTCGCTCGACGACGCGAGCCGATGCCGCGGCCGGCGTTTCTTCTCTTCACACCGAGCGAAGATTCGGCTCCTGTGCCTCCCTCCCCGCCCCCGCCTCGGCAGCTGATTTTAATGGCTCGTGACAGTTATTTGTATAATTCGCGGTGCGCGGCCTCACGGAGCTCCTTCTCCGGGGCCAGATCACAGGGAGCTGTTTTGACAGCTCTCACCCGGGGGGCAGCTTTTAATACATAACAGTTCGTACAACCGAACCGGGATCCGAGAATACCTTTCGCTGTAGTCACCATGATGTCACCTGCAGGTCTAAGAGGGGGAGAAAAAAGGCAGAACCTGTCTCTGAGCCGTGGCGTGACATCTCTGGGAGCAACCGGGTGGCAGAGGGCCAGTTCGGAGGCGAAGGTGAGAGCCCCTCTCCCCCACCCCCCCCGCACAAGTAACTGGACCCTTTGGGACTCGAACGCCCGTCGCCGGAGAGATGAATTTAAAGGGTCCCACGTGGCCTCCGAGCCTCCAAACTTTCTCTTCTCCTTTCTCCCTTCTCCCTGGAGGAGGAATTGTCAAGTCTGCGAATCACTCATCCTCTCCATTTGAAAGGCAGACTCGGGCCCCGAGGCCAGTTATTCGCAGGTTTTCTTGTCTCGCTGCGATTTGTTCTGAGTCTGCAGCCCTGTCAGCTCAGGTCGGGGAGCATTTTCCAACAGAGTTTCTGGTTGGAAAAAAAAAAAAGCTTTTGGGAGATAACGTTGGACCCAGACCTTTCTGGAAGCGGACGGGGAGCGGGGGGTGTGGTCGAGAGAGACAGGTGCCTCCAGCGTAACGAATGAACGTCGCGGCTTCTCCAATCTTTCCCGCGACCGCCCTGGCCCCCGAACCTTGAGCAAAAAAAAAAAAAAAATCTCCAAAGCAAAAGGGGGTTCATTCTCAAAGGACCGGAAGCTCGCCTCGCAGACTTTGCAAGCTCCGTATGAGAGCAGGGAGCCAACTGGGGCGTCCCGGGGGGCTCAGTCGGTTAAGTCTCGGACTTCGGTTCAGGTCATGATCTCGTGGTCTGTGAGTTCGAGCCCCGCGTCGGGCTCTGGGCTGACGGCTCAGAGCCTGGAGCCTGCTTCGGATTCTGTGTCTCCCTCTCTCTCTGCCTCTCCCCTGCTCACACTCTCTCTCTCTCTCAAAAATAAAATTAAAAAAAAAAAAAAGCAGCGAGCCACCGACTACAGGCCCAGAAGCCAGAGCAGAAGCTTCTTGTTGGGAATCCGGGCAGAACGTTCCTCAGGCTTCGAGTGTGACCCGGGGTTTGGCCGCCCCTGGCACGTGGCTCTTGACCGCAGGCCCCGTCTGGCTGAGGCTTTCTAGAAACCCCACTTTTGCAAACCTCGAGAGGCACAGGCAGCTTCCGCGGAGCCTGAGAAACAGGGCCATTCGTCCAGGGGGCAGGCGGGGAGGGGACCGCGGGGGAGGGGACCCTGTCTTGGTCAAAAGTGCGAGCCGTCTCTTGAATCCAGCGGTCGTGGGGAGCATTGAATTCTCCGCCTCGAGTCGAGTCATACCTACGGGAAAGTCGCCAGGTCGGGACACCGTACGGGCCGGGCTTTCCCGCGGGCGGATCTCAGGATTCTCCGATTTGGGGTCTCCCCGTCCACCCACCACCGAACATCATAAAAACCTCACTCGCGGAGGCGGTAACTGTGTCTGTTTTGTCTTTTCAAGCGAAGAGCGACGTCCGAACGGCCCATGGTGGTCACGGGGAAATACGGAGGGCAGAAGCTGGTACACGAGGCGGGAGAACGCACGCGTCTTAGCTCCCCTTCATTCACTCACGCGGGAAGTGTGGGGGGCGCTCCTCCCGGGGGCCGAGGCCTCGGGTCTGAGGACACCGCCCTGAGCTGCAGGTTAAATCCCTGCTCTCGCCTCGCGTTTTCCGAGGCGGTAAGACAAATAAATATCTAATGTCGGGCTGGGAGAGGTCCATGCTTCTTGATAAAAACACGGCTGGCAGAGAGGGATGGGGGGAAGGTCCCCCCGGGACTTGAAGGAGGTGAGCCCTGCTTTTATCTGGGAGGTGAGTGCTCCAGGCAGGGGTGCGGTAAGTCTGAAGGCCCTGGGGTGGGAGCGTGCCTGCCCCACTGGAGGCTGTGAGCCGAGAGGGACAGCGCCAGGCTGCACCCACGAGGGGGCCCGGTCCCCCCGGCGAGGCCCCATCCCCAGTTATTTAATCCAACAGTCATCCAGGCGCTTCGGCGGAGGCGTTTTGGAGACGTGATTTGTGTCCATAAGTAGCTGACCGTCAGTAAGGTGGACTCACCTAGATGGTTTGGGTGGGCCTGGTCTAATCAGTTGAAAGGCTTTAAGAGCAGAGCCTGAGGCTCCCTAGTGAAGAAGAAATGCCGCGTGTGAGCAGCAGCCTCGGCCCGTGCCTGAGGGTTCCGGGCCTTTCCAACAGCCGGCCCCGTGGACTCCAGACCCGCCCGGCCAGCCCCACGGTCGCCTGCACCAGCAACGAATCCCCCGTTGTCTCCCTTGAACTGGTCCTGTTTCTTCATTTGAAACTTCTTACTGGTTCCACTCCCCGAGTTGAAGCCTGAGCGAGGTGCCGGCTGGTCAGATCCTCAGGCCTGAGCCCGCGTGGGCCGCGGCCCGCCTCTGCCGTCGCCTCCCTCCCTCCTTCGGACCACGGGGAGCCATCACCTGTCCCTGACATCCTTTTTACGGAGACAAGGTTCCAGCGTCCTCCGCCTGACTCCCCCGCGGTCCCCTCCCCGCTGACATCCGGCCCCCCGCCGGCCCACGACAGCTCTGCCCTTCTCCCCGCTGCCAGGGCTGCTGCTCCTTCTATTGGTCCCCCTGGATCCAGTCCACTGATTCTAGAAGGTTCCGTCTCAACACTTGTACTGATCCGGAAGCTCTTTGAGGACGGCTCTCCCGGCAGGTACCAGCAGCACCACCCAGCAGGCCAGGAGGGAGGGCGGAGCCTCCTGTTAAGAAGACGGCTCGGCCTGGCCTGGTTGGCGGACGGTCCTGGTGGCTTTATTGCGCTGACGTGGCGGCTTTGCGGTCAGCGCCTCCTCCGGGGTCCTCGTAACAGAGCCTACCTCATGGGGATATCGCGGGGGCCAAGAAAGAAATGATGTCCGCGACGGATGAACATTCGGAGCGCCAGCGGGTGGGACGTCGTCCTGGGACTGAGACCGCAGTGGGGCTGGGGGCAGGCCCGGGTCTGGGGGGGAAGCGGCCACGCCCCGGCCGCTGGGGAGGGGCTCTGACCAGGGACCCCGCGTCCTCAGCAGGGAGCTAACCACGGCGGTGATCCCCTCCCATCCTCCCGGGGTCCCGCAGCGCCCCGGGGACCCTCTGACAGCCGGATCCCGGTTTCAAGGACCCCCTGCTAGTGGCGGTCGTGGCCAGGCGCACTAAATGCCTAGCCCTAACCTTGTGCATTCAACGAGTAGTTATTAAGTGTCCGTTATGCATACGCTCTACAGTCGGGGAGACACCAGTGAACTAAGCACACGGCCATCCCCACTCTCTCGGCTTTCCGAGTGGTGAGCGGAAAACCGGATAAAGAAACGACACACGTAATAGGTCAAGGTTGATGGTTGCACAGAGGAGATAAAGGCGGGTGTGGGGGGACAAGGAGCATGAGGGCGGGGGTGGGCTTTCTGTTCTTTGCACGGTAGTCAGAGAAGACACCTTGAAAGAGGTCCCATAGTAAGGAAGAAAGGTAGCAAGCCGCGTTTATTCCGTGGGGGAGAGGATTCTAGGCAGCGGGCACAAGTGCAAAGGTCCTGCGGCAGGAGCTCACTGGGCACACTGGAGGGATGGCAAAGGGGGCATCCTTCATGGTCCGCATCTAGCCCGTTCCCCTCCAACCGCGGGTCTCCTGAGCTGCTCACCTCGCAGCCGCTAGACTTCTCTTCCGCCTCCTCCACGCACGAGCAGAGCCCCCGCGGCCGACGCCCCGACGCCCCAGACCCGCCGGGAGGGAGAAGCTCTTCGAGCAGCGAGTTTCCGCGCTGTGACTTCAGCTGCGTCCCGGTTACGGTCTGCATGATGCAACGCGGCCTGGTCGTTCAAGGCCTCCAGCTGCCACCCGCCACCCGCCACCCGCCCGCCACCGGAGCCTGTGCCCTCGCCTGCTCACCCTGGGGTCGCCCGGGCGATTGGCGGGACATGCCTCCCCGAAAGGGAGGCTCGCGGTCCCTCTGCCACCCGCCCCGGCGTGAAGAGAGCTGGGCACGCAGGGGTGGAGAATGTTTTCCCAGAGCGCCGAGGTGACACTCCTCTCCCCCGGGGCTCCGACTCCAGTCGGCTGCTGGGAGAGGAAAACCGTGTGACTCCCCCTGCTTCCCTCCATCCCTCCCATCCCCCCGTCCCCCCCAATCCCCCCATTCCCTGTCCCCGTCCCCCTGTCCCGCCCCCATCCCCCCATCACCGAAGCAGCCGCATTTGCTGCTCTCAGGGCCCAGAGGAGTGGAAGAGGAGAAAGGGGTCTCAGTGGACCTCAGGGCACGTGGAGGCCGAGGCCTGCGTGACCTCTGGAGGGAGATGGCACTCCTCGTGACTCAGCTTGCTAAGGCGATCTCAGAGGGTCCGTGCTGGGAAGCCCTGGTCACTGACTCCAAGAACCCCAGAGCACCAGAGCCAGCCTTTTCATCGTATACGTGGGGAAACCGAGGCCCAGGTTGGAGAAGGGTCTCGCCCACTGGGGAGCAGGGGCAAACGGGAGCTTGGACCTAGATCCTCTGGCCTCTGTGTCAGGTTTAGAGATGGCGGAGGAACTGACTGAGCAAACCCACCCCCCACCGTCCTCCCACACCCTGCTCGGCCCCAAGACCTGGCCCCCGGCCTCTTGGGACCCCCAGACCCAGTGCAAGAGTGGAAAGGGGGCGGGGAAAGC
The DNA here is from genome assembly GCA_030068075.1 of Paguma larvata. NCBI lineage: Eukaryota > Metazoa > Chordata > Mammalia > Carnivora > Viverridae > Paguma > Paguma larvata. Next base: position 43,732,043 of record CM057844.1, on the reverse strand, counting down.
AGGAGCAGGGGGGACTGGTCGGAGACCCCGCCCACAACTGGGAAGAACAAGAAACGGAAGCGTCCACGCTTACAAACCCCAGCTTCCCCCCCAGGAGCTGTGTGACCTCGGGCGTGCCACTTAACCTCTCTGTGCCCTCATCTGCTGTTTGGTGCGGTTTCAAGGCAACGATTCTATAAACTGTGCAGCGACCGACACCGAGTGAACGGACACTCTCGTCACCAAAGTACGATGGCTTTGAGGATCGCGGAGACGCTTTTCCCAAACGCTTTGGCCTCTGGAGTCCCGTGGTCACGGGTTCGCGCCCCGGGGAAGCGACGCAAGCCTGCCCGGCGTCTCGGGGCACAGGGAGAGCGGCCGCCCTTGACATCCAACCACGCACGCACGCGGGCGGGGGGCGGGGAGGGGGACTGCGGAAACACGACCCCGTGCTTGCAGGTGACCACGGGCGGCTCTGGGCCCCGCGCTCGCGGGAGGCGTGTGCGGGGGCCCCTCCCCGCCGGTGGAGAGCGCAATCCCTGGGGCCCCGCTGCAGAAGTGTTTGCTCAGCGTGACGGGCTCGGGGGGCTTCGCTTCAAAGGCAGTGTCAACACAAGCCCCGGGAAACCCACCGCAGGCGCGTGTCCGCACTCGCACCCCGCACCCCTCCCTCCCTCCCTCCCTCCCTCCGGGCAAACCCAACACCGACCAAGGCTGAGTGGCCGCCTCTGTTCCCCAGCGTGAGTCACCGTGACTGTGACCGCGGTTCACCCGCCCTCCCCTGCTCGGCCTGCGGCCTAGTTCCGCACCGAGAAGCCTCACGCCTCCCGGGGCTCCGGCACCCATTCGGTCCCTCCGTTCATTCCTTGGTCCAGAAAGCCGGTGGCCACGTTCCCGCGTCCCGCCGTCCGGGTTCCCGGGTCGATGGAGCGCCTGCCTTGTGTGACGCTCTCGGCCGGACCTCACGGGCCAGCGCCTCTCCCCTGGGGCCGACCGGCCCCCCGGGGGACATGAGGCGGTGTCTGGAGCGGTCACAGCTGGGGGAGGAGGCAGCTCCTGGCATCCAGCGGGTGGAGGGCGGGGGTGCCGCCAACGCCTGGCGATGCCAGGACGGCCCAGAGCCCCCGAGCGCTGAGGCCGAGACGCCTCGGTAGCGTCTTGCTCTCCACGGTCTAGACTCCGGGCCGTGTCGGCCTCCCCTTGGAAGTTGTTATAAACGTGGAACCTCGGGCCCCTCCCGGACCCGCCGAATCAGAATCCGAATTGTAACAAAGCTCGAGGGGATTCGTGTGTCCCTGAGAGGCTGAGAAACTCGGGTCGGGAGGGTTGAGCTCTGATGGGTGTTAATCGCCTACCGTCCATCATCTCCCCGACGCCTGCCTGACCTTCCGGGGGCCCCGTGTCCATCTTCTGGGCCTGAGAAGCTGAATCTCAGAGACAGCAAGCCACCTCCCAAGGACACACAGCTGAGGAGCCGCAGAGCCAGCGTCCTCACCCGCTCCCTCCAGCTCTGCCCCCTCCACTCCCAGGGCCAACCCCTGTCCGCGTGTCAGCATCCCCGGTGCCCCTCCCCGACGCGCCGAGGACCCTGGAGGAGGGGAGGAGATGGATGCGATTCCAAAGCTCCCAGGCGATTCCGACGGGCGACCGCCACCGGGAACCTCTCCAAACACGTTACCGTCGCCGAAACTGGTCATCAGAATCACCCAGGGCCCTCGCCAAAGTGCAGAGGGACTCCCAGCTCGCTCTCCCAGTGACTCCGAATCCGGCAGCCTGGGTCAAGGCCAGGGAATCTGTAATTCGGGGAAGCTTCCTCAGCAGAGTCTGACGTCGGGCCAATACCGGAAGAGACTCTGAACAAGATGTCAGCCTGCTCCCCACATTCTCGGTGACGAGACTGCCCTCGGGGGGCCACAGGCTGGTTGGGGGGGGCGCAGGGTGGGTGAGAAAGTCTCAGTGTTTCGGTGTATGAAGCACAAATAAGCACAGAGCACATAAATACACACTTGGTATTGGATTTTCCTAAGGGGGGAGCAATTAGAAAAAACGTCTGAAAAGAGCTCTTGGGGGTCAAGAATGAACAGAAGTTATGAAAACCTTAACTGGACACTACGATCTATCCTAGGCCCACGCCGGGTGCCTGCCGGTCTTTGCTACATGGGAAACCGGCCGGACGACCTGGGTGGTGGCCGCGGGTGATGGTTCCAGAGACAGAGGCATTGTCCCTGGCCGTGTGAACCTGGCTCTCGGCTTCTTGATGATTCCATGAGCTACCCTGTATTGCAAACGTTAGTTCTTTTTCTGTTCCTTGCAACTAGCAAGTCTGACGGACGGGGGTTCCTTGGAAGGCAGGGTCTCTCAGCCTCAGCACTGCCGGCATTGGGCTAGCTCACTCTTGGTTGTGGGGACCAGAGTCCTACGCCTCGCTAGATGTCACTGCAGCAGCCTGACCCACTCAAAGCCAGTAGCAGCCCCCCACCCCACACATGGTGACAGCCAAAAATATCTCCAGATATCGCCGAGATTCCCAGGAAACAGAACCACCGCGGTTCAGAACTGCTGGCCTGACCGTGTTGAGTTCATCGGGGAAGGCGGTCTGCATTTCAGGCTCTTCCGACAAGTCCTTAGGAAACAATGTTACTTCTTCTCTCTCTCTCTCTCTCTGTCTCCTCTCTCTCTCTCCAATCAAAGTCTGGGATAATACACATCAAACTGGTTTAAGGTAACTGCCTTTGGAGAGTGGAATTGGAGAAAGATTGTCATTTTCAGGTTACACATTTCTGTGCCATTTATATTTTTTGTAGTGGATGCATATTAATTTTGGTTAAAAACATTTAAATGGCAGGCTGGAGAACTTCATGCCCCACACTTAAAAACCCTGAGTTTTCTAAAACAAAATTCTGATCACGTTACTGCTTAAAGTAACCTTCGAGCTCATCGCCTTCAGAGCCCTCCCCCTCCCCCGCTCCCCATGGCTTTCAGGACAAAACCTGAACTCTTGGCTTCACTGGTCCCAGTGACCCCACTCTTTTCTTTGGTCTCCCTCCCCACCTCTCGGCCCTTCACTTTCCCTCCCCTCCCTGCTTCAGCTCCGAGCTATGACCACCCTGAATTTCTCTGCACTCCCCACAAACTCTGTGCTCCCTCCAGCCTCCTGCCCTTGCTCAAACCCCCTCTGGTTCTGAGTCACGGCAGCTTCAGCGACACCTCCCCTGGCAGCCTCCCTGATACACACCCACTCACCCAAGGGTCAGGGCGCCTCCAACCCACCCCCCTAAAGGGCAGCCCTCTGTACTTCACAGCCCTCAGCGGAAGAACCCATAACCTGTTTCTACCTGTGGGTCTCAAGCCCCTGCTGTGGAGGTGCCCCGAACCCCCCTTTTCACTCCCACAGCCATTTGGAGTGGATGGACTTGTGTTCCAAGCTCATCTTCAAACCTCATTAGCTGTGTGACCTTAGGCATGCCTCTTACCCTCTCTGGGCCTCATCAAAAAGTGGGGATAATTGCAACCTACCCGTTTTAGTCCATTTGGACTGTTATCACAAAGCCACACCGGGTGGCCTTTAAACGACACATTTGTGTTTCCCGGCTCTGAGGGCTGGGGGTCCAGGACCAGCGGCAGCGTGGCTGGGTGAGTTTCCTCTTCCTGTCACAGACCGCACTCTCTCACTGGGGAACCTCTAGGGCGCGTAGGCAACAAGGGGGCAAGTACCTCCAAAGACTCCACCTCCTACTACCATCCCCCTGGGGACTGGGATTTCAGCATGCGGATTTGTGGGGGGGCACAAACATTGAGACCACAGCACTGATTTACGAGGGCGTACTCACGGAACGGTGAGTCCAAGCTCCCAGCGCCATGCATGCGTGGCGCAGGGAACATTTTCATCAAATGCGGTGTGTTATTATTAACGTTCCTTTGCCATGAAGCCTATTATTTAGTGAGTAGTAAATGCTCACTAAATAATAGCGGTAAAGTCACGACAACGTTTTATTTCCCGAACGGTTCCACCAGGCACTACGCTAAGTGCTTTGGGTACAATTTCTCGCTGGCTCTTGGCAGCAGGGTTGACAAGGATGTTTTTCTTCCTTTTGTAATATGAAGAAAAGAGGTGCGGAGAGGTAAAGCCACTTCCCGGTGACCGAGTCCTGGGGTCTCTGGTCCCTGGCGGTAACGGGGTGGGAGTTCTGCGTTCTCGCCCTGACAGACCAGGCCCCACCCCCGCTCACCGAACCGGGGCACCGTCGGCTGACAGACCTCCCAAGAGAAGGGACGCTTTTCTCAGTGGGAGCCACGCGGACACTGCGGAAACCAGAAGCTGTCCTAAGCCCAGAGCCAATAGCGGGGCTGTCCTCGGGACACCCTGGGGCTGCCGCCCGCCTGTCCAGCTTTTACAAGAGCCCTGGGCTTCCCTGCCAGCGGCACCCTGACTCCTGAAGCTAGAAAGGCCGATGGTTCATGATGAATCTGAGCATCCTCCTCTGGCTTCGCCCAGACCCTGGGGGGCCAGACAAGCGCAACCCGGTCCCAGGAGGGAGGAGGGCAGTGGAGCGGACACCTGCTTGGCTGCAGGACTGACATATCTCACCACCAGGTGGCGCAGTTGAGGTGCCCTGAGTTTTTCCTTGTTTTTTCTCTTTATCTTGATGACAGTGCAGACCCTCCTTGAACCCCAGCAGCAGAGAACGCCAGAACCCGCGGTGTGTGCAGACGACACTGGCCACTGTGTTTCTGAAACAACCCTTTTGTGTTGCTACAGTTTGTCATTGTTTTCTTTCCGGGCATGCAGGTGGCTCTCCCACAACGCTGCACCTCTAGCGCCCGGTGGTAATAAATGCTCAAAATTGTTATTCAGCGACTACACGAATAGTGGTGATGAGCCCCAAAGTCCCTCTCCCTCTCGCTGCTGGCAACAAGCACCCACTCTTGAGCACCCGCCCCGGCCCTGCCCTCCCAGAGGGCGGAAGGCAGACACCTGTTCCTCTGCAGGTGTCCCAGAGGGCCAGGCGGTGAGCGGCTGCGGCAGAGGAAGTCCGGGCGCAAGGACGGCCGCTGGGAACGCCCATCCGCTTCTCTTTCTCAGGAGGCTGCCGTGGTGGGTGCAGAGTTGCCACAGACCTGCTTTCTGGAAGATTCGGGGAGTCTCCCTGCTCTGACTGCCTGGCGCCCCTGTGGGAGGGGGCGGGGCTGGAGCAGCGTGTGCCTGTGCAGGGAGGTGGGGGTGGAGAGGGCCTGGATGGGGGAGGGGTGGTCAAAGACTCCGTTATCTTTATCTAGAATATTCTACCTTTTTTCGAAAGCAAGATGAGTCGCAAAATTAAAACAACGCTAACCAGACAGCCCTATGTCCATCGCTTATCCCGGGAAGTGTTAGACTTGCAACGTGGGGGTCTTTCTTTTCTGAGGCTTGAGGTTCCCGCTCCGATGTCCAGAGTGGAGGGCGAGGGGCGGGACGGAGACCGGCGGCTTCCTTGGCTTCCTTGCTGAGGAGCTCAGGCTAATTCGCCTTCCGGAGGGGACAGCCATGACCTGTGATTACACATGATTTGTCATTAGCTCTAACCGCGCTGTTTAATTTTCTACCTATGTCATTACGCCACTGGGGCACCTGGCGATACTTCTCCGTAAGACCCGCTCATAAATATCCTTTTTAGGGTCACATGTACGTCATCGGGGAGTGAACGCGGGCTCCTGCTCGGCACCGCTCCGACACGCCTCGATGAGAAGCCAGCCCCTTGGTAACTAATTTTAGGAAACATTTTCCTGCCCATTTCTCCTCCGGGGGCTTCCCGGCTGGAAGCAGCAACATTGTGGACTGGAAGAGGGAGCCACCTTTCTAGAAGCTAGAGGGGCTAGTTTACGGATGAGCCAGGCCAACAGAGAAATCTCCTCCAACACCTGCCGTCCCTGCGGAGACCGTGCGTGCCCTTCGATTTGCTTACTCCGGGCGGACTTCTGGACTTTCGCTCCGAAAGGCAGTGATTGTTCTCCTTGGCAAGGCTGCCTGCACCCTGGGCCTTCCCCCAGGAGCTTTTCCGCAGCCCGCTTTCCGTTGCTGGAACTTTCTCAAGACACGCGAGCTTCTCGGGTCTCCTTCCTCTCCTCCAGGCCCGGATTATCCACCCACGCGGGCCTGAGAGACTATTAATATTAACCAACGAGACACCCGTTACAGACCAATTGCTAAGAGGGGAGCTCGGATAGATGGAGGAGGCCCCTCAGAGGCAGGAGGGCCCCCCGGGCCCAGCGACACTTGGAAACGGGTGTGGTTAGTGCTCTGTACTCTTCAGATGAAGAAACGAGGGCATGGAGAGCTTGGAAGGCCGGCGCCAGAACTCGGAGCCAGGCTCTGAATCTAGGTCTCCTGGCTCCAGGGTCGTCCTGATAACCGAAGGCAAGTGAACCAGAATGCGGGGCTACCCCCCTCCCGCTCGCCACCCCCATCTCCAACACTGTCCAGGACGAATGGAAGGTGTGATGCCCGAATGGAAGGTGATGCCCAGAGGAACTGACTGGGGCATCTGGTCTACCTGTAGGTGGACACACGCCTCTTGCAGAGACGGAAGCCCCTGGTTCCGACTCCTGCTAAACCACCTTTTGAGAAACGTGCCGTTATTAACCCCACTTTGCAGATGAGGAGACTGAGGCTTCGTGAGGGGAAAAAAACAACTTACCCACCAATATCTGCTAACAAGGGGGAACCGAGGATCTCAGCGGCCGTTTGCGGAAAGCACGTGGTTCTGTGCAGCAAACACCCACTGAGCACACACCTGTCATGACCTGAAAAGAATCGGAGATTTTACCCTACTTGTGAGCTAACAGGTGGCCTGCGGATGCTGGCAGAAGGCACGAAAGTCCTGGGTCAGAGGCAAAGGACTTTATTAGCCACAGCGAAGCAGGAAACAGTATCAGCATTTTTTTTTTTTTGTACTGGGTCCCGGGACTCCGACTCCCAGAGGGCGACACGAAAGACAGATGTCGCCTGTGGACGGTTGCTCACAGGAGAAGCATCCCGAATCCTGAACTTAGGAAATCTTTTCTAAGGGCCGGGAAGCATCGTGCCTGCTCGCCTTTGCTTTGGAGGGAGACACCACGGGCCAAAGCCGCTCTCTATACAAACGCCCTTGGAAAGAAAGTCTGGAACACAGGATCCCCAGCTCTCTGGCCGCCAGATGTGCAGAAGCGTGAATTCCACGGAGCCCCGTGTCCCGACAACGCCACGTGCAAGGTGCTGCGGCAAGGGTCGACGCGCCCGAGAGGCGGGTCCTGCTCTGCAGAGCTCATGCTCCAGGGTGGAGAGCCGGCCAGTGCTCAGCTGCCACGAGCAAAGGCCCTGAGGTTGGTGGGCAAGGCTGCGGGGTCAGACCACGCAGGGCCTGGAGGCCAGGATGAGGAGTCTGGGCTTGTCCTAAGCGCAAAGGGAAGTTGCTCCCGGGTTTCAGGCAGGAGAGTGGCTTGAGCTAAGTCGCGCTTTAGCAAGTCACCTCCCTGGCTGTTATTTGGGTTGCCCTGATGAGAGGAGGCTGGATAGCCCTGGCTGGCTGAAACACGACTGCCCGTGGGTTGGCCGCTGTTGAAGCTGGGTGACGGAACCAGGGTGCGCCATACTATTCTGCCTACTGTAGAAAGTGTTTGAACACTCCATCAGGAGGTGGAGGGAGACCCAAAAAACCCATAAATGTGTGACTCCTAAGGTTGTGGTTTCATCGTTGGGGCCCCTCAGGAAGGCCTCGTTCAGCTCCCTCCTTTAACCCGTTCTAGAACCTAGTCTGTAGCCTTGATTTGTTGAAGTCTTATGGTCACCGCTTTTCCCTACACTCTTGCTTCTCTAGGTTCTTGAAATAGGTAGAAGCCATCCAAGGGCAGGAATAACGCCACCTCCTGGGGGCCCTGCTGCTCTGCCCCGGGCCCCCTTTCTAGACACGAGTCTTCTTCCTGTCGCTCAACAGGTTCCGTGTGGCTTCTTCCTCCAAGATCCTCAGTCGTGCCAAACCCTGCGTGTTTTTAGTGCTCCGCGCCAAGGAGATCTCTCCTTGACTCCCCGGTGCCTGCCCCCACCCCCCGAGACCTCTCCCTCCTCTGAGAATCCTCCCACCTTCAGGTCCGAGCTCCCTGGAGGCGTCTGCGTCCAGAATTCAGTTCTAACATCGGCTGGTATCGATCCAACCCCTTCAGGAGTTTCTGGTCAAGTTCAGGGACCTCCCACTGAGCTGCTCAGAGGGGCTTGACCTGAAGGGGGCCGGCTGGGAGCCGGCGGTTGTCGTCAGGGGTCTCCCGCATTTGACAACGGGTGGGTCGTCCGATTGTTCCAAACAAGCCACCCTTTTAGATTGTTTTTAAGGGAAATCTTCAAACCTTTAGACAGTGCAATTTTTTAAATTCAATTTTTTTTAATGTTTATTTATTTTTGAGATAGAGAGAGACAGAGCATGAGCGGGGGAGGGGCAGAGAAAGAGAGGGAGACAGAATCTGAAGCAGGCTCCAGGCTCTGAGCTGTCAGCACAGAGCCCGACGCGGGGCCCGAACTCACAGACCGCGAGATCATGACCTGAGCCGAAGTCGGACGCTCAACCGACTGAGCCACCCAGGCGCCCCTAAATTCAATTTTTTAAATAAGTCTTTTTCAAGAGAAAAAAGGCATTCCATAGGCCAAACGTGGCTGTGGTTTACTAGACCATAACCCCTATTCTGGTGGGTGAGACAAGGCCGTGTCTTGTTGTTTCTGTAATTTCCTGAAGCCACTTCGGAGCAATGGAGCCAGCCCTTGATCAATGCGGCTGCAGCGCCGGCGGAACGGGGAGCCCTGGTCTGACCGAGCGGAGAGTTCCTTGCAGAAGCTCAGCGAGCGTAAGAAGTGCTGCCTCTCGAGCAGTCACTGCCGTCTGCCGAGGGTCCCAAGGAGCACATCTCGACTTACGAGGAGGGGGGCCAAGCAGGGGACAGAGACACCGGAGGGATTAATGCAGTTGTTCTTGACCTGTGGTGATGTTGTCCCCACACTGGGGCACGCTTGGCAATGTCTGGGGACATTTTTGGTCGTCACGTTTGGTGAGTGCTCCCGGCAGCCAGGGAGGAGAGACCAGGGGCGCTGCTGAACGTCCCGCCGCGCACGGGAGGGCCCTGCCGGGAAAGACACCCGGCCCCAAATGTCAACAGTGCGGGGAACAAGAAGGCCCGCCCCAACTTTTGGTGGTGGCCCTCCCTGCTTACTGGGTGACCTTGAATATAGATTTTTTTTTTTTTTGTTAATAAGCCTTTCTGGCCCTCCTTTTTCCTTCCTGCAAGATCAGGACGGGCAGAAGTCAAATTCTTTCAAGGATGGGTGTGACGTTTCAGAAAGATTATGCGTGTCAAATGCTTAGCACAGACGGCACACAGTACATCCTCAATAAATCCTAGCTGCCATCCTGTGTCTCTCCTTCTGTCTGCGTGTCTGTCTATCTCACCCTTTACTGAAAGCAAAGAGATCTTTGCAAACTTTCGCTGGAGGGCGAAAGCGGCAGGACTCTGGCACCGAACTTCCAAGCCCACGAAAGGAGTCAACATTCAGGGCGAGGGGTGGAAATCGCTTTTCTTTTTACGAGTGTGCCTCTTGGTGCCTCGAAACTCATTTAATAATTACCCCATCAAATGTAACCCTTGGGCTGCCCCCAGTCCTCGAAGGGAACGTGAAAGGAGCTGTCAGGACCCACGACTGATAAACAGGCACGCATCCTCCTCCCCCCTCCCCCCTCCTCTTCGAGCTCACCTTGACATGAGTCTATAACCGATCCCTTAATGGAAAAAAAAGCAGGGCTCGGCTCGGGTGACCCCGCCAGGGGCTGGAGGGAGGCGCTGCCGTCCGAGACACGAAATGACACATCTCCACCTGGGACACCGGATTTCGATGCGGGCAAGGCCGCCCTGGCGGTGGGTGGAGAATCCGCCAGGCGGCTGCCAGGCAGAGCTGACTAACCGGGAGGGGCGGGCAGGGGCTGGGGGCGGGAGAGGCGGAGATTATTAATAGATGGGGTGGAAACTTCCTCCGAGGGCATTTGGCTTTCAAATGATCTGATCCTTTTGTCCGGGCCCACTACAACGCGAGCAGGGGACTTCTCAATTTGAGCAAGGTGGGGGCCTCCCCTGCTGCCTGGCCTCAGACCAAGAACCGGAGGGAAGAAAATGTCCTTTAAGTGCCGTGAAGTGAACTGAATGGGGTCCGTGATTCGAGCCAAGGCTCACGGGGCCTCAGTGGGAATCCAGGAGGGACTTCCTGGCCGGGGCGGGGGAGCCCAGTGGAGCCCACATTGGAATTAATGTTTGCTGGAGTCTACGGCGAGGGTGCCCGCGCCCATGCAGAGAGACGGGGGGGGGGGGGTGACAGGGATCGGTGGTTCGGGTCTGGACCTTTGGGGCAGAGGGAAGAGGAAAGGGCGCGGCTGTGGCCGAGGCGAGGAGAGCCTGGAAGCTGAAGTCAGAGAAATGCCTTTCTCCAGGGATTCTGAGACTTTGAAATAAACATCATGGCTTGGGGGCCGGGTTGACCAAGGAGGAGCGGCCTGGAGTCCAGGAGAGACGGCCAGAGGCAGTGCAGCCCCAGGGCTATGTTGGCAGGTGGGCGCCTTGGGGAGCGTGGGACACGGGCCGGGGCAGGGCGGCAGGGAGCGCCCGTGGGCATCAAGAGCAGAGGCGACAGGGCGGGACAGCTGGAAGGGATCTCGCTCGGCCTCGTCGTGTAAAGACAGAAACCAGGGCCCACAGGGGAAGTCTCCGTGACCGTCAGGATGACCACGGCGACGGCTGAACCTGACGGAAGACCGTGCGAGGGTCGGCTCACTAAATCCCCTCCCCGCCAGCAGCGGGACCGTCACTGCCTCCACCTCACGGGTGAGGAAACAGACGCGGAGAGTCGGAGCATCCCGCCCAGAGCCGGGCTCCGCACCCGCGGCTCCGAGTCGGTGTCTACGCTGTGGCCTGGCTCCGCGCTGTTGGAAATCCCCACCGGGGAGAGACTCAGCCTTTGGTCTCGGCAGCTGGATTTCAGGAGACGCCAGCTCTCCTCTGTTCTAGTCCGAATGTTTTACCTGTTCACCAACAAACCCTTTCCTCAAATGAATCAAATGCAGAAACTCAATACGGGGAACGGGTCAAGAGAGAGCAGATGGGGAGGGCGCCTGGGGGGGCTCTGTCGGTTAAGCATCCGACTCTTGGTTTCGGCTCAGGTCATGATCTCACGGTTTCGTGAGCTCAAGCCCTGTGTCAGGCTCCTCGCCGACAGTGCGGAGGCTGCTTGCGATTCTCTCTCTCTCTCTCTCTCTCTCTCTCTCTCTGCCCCACCCCCACTTGCACGTCTCTGAGTCCCTCAAAATAAACTTTTAAAAACGCCTTTAAAAAAAGACAAGACAGAGTAGACCTAATTTTCGAAAAACCGAAACGAGGATGAAATACGTTTTATGGGTCCGATCGGCAAACATCGGCCACGTCGATACGTCGCGGTGCCGACGAGGGCGTGGGAGAACGTGGGGCTCTCGCACGTGGCCGTGCGGTGGGCGCGGAGGTCGCCGCGGTGTTTTCGGAGGACGGCGAGGCAGTATCCGTGGGACGTCACCAGCCGCGTCCCCTCTGACCCAGCAGGGCGACACCTGGGAATCTGCCCTGTGGACGCGCTCGGAAAAGAGTCCCAAGGGACGCACAAGGGCGTTCGGCACAGCTTTCTCCTGGAGCTTCTCCATCACCGCCGAGAGCTCCCGAGGCCCCTTGCTGGTCGGCCGCCACCACAGAGAGTGACCTGTGCCCTGGCTTTAGAGGCCGCAGAGAAGCTCGGCCTGCGCTGGAACGAGTGACGTCTGTGGCCTTCGCTCGGCACAACGACCCTGAAGTGCACCCACGTCGCTAGTGCGTCAGCGGCTTCTTCCTTCATACTGCCGCGCCATCCCACCGCGGGAGAGGACACCGCCCGTTACCTGTCTACATGCGTGATTTGCAGTGTTTCCGCTTTTTGACCAACAGGACTCAAGCTGCCCCGAACAGATGAGATGAGTCTTCTCGCGGGCAGATTCCTGGGTCAGTGAGTAGGTCTAGGCGGAACTTTAATAAAAACCTCTGAACGGTTTTCCGAAGAGGTTCAAACGGTTCGTGCTCGCACACGGGCGACGCGAGATCGCTCCTGTTCCTCCTCGCCTTTGTCCACACTTGGTATTGTGAGGTGTTTTTTCAGTTAATTTCTTTATTTTGAGAGAGAGAGAAAGAGAGAGAGTGAGCATGAGCAGGTAGGGGCAGAGAGAAGGGGGAGAGAGAGAATCCCAAGCAGGCTCTGCGTTATCAGTGCGGAGCCAGATGCGGGGCTTGAACTCACGAACCGTGAGATCGTGACCTGAGCCAAAATCAGGAGTCACACACTTAACAGACTGAGCCACCCAGGCGCCCCTTGGTATTGTTAGGTCTTTTTCTATTTTGTTTTAGCCATCCTGAGCAGCGTGTCGGGACAGCTCATTGTGATTCAAAACTTATTTTCAATGAAAAGGTATCAGTATGCAAAACAATGGCTACGTAATGATCCCTTCTGAGTAATATTATATGTTACGTAATATATTTTTTATATATATTTTTTATTTTTTTAACGTTTATTTATTTTTGAGAGACACAGAGACAGAGTATGAGCAGGGGAAGGGCAGAGAGAGAGGGAGATACAGAATCCAAAGCAGACTCCAGGCTCTGAGCCATCAGCACAGAGCCCAACGCGGGGCTTGAACTCACAGACTTCGAGATCATGACCTGAGCCGAAGTCGGCCACTTAACCAACTGAGCCACCCAGGTGCCCCTACGTAATGTATTTTATCTATCTATCTACCTATCTATCTGTCTGTCTATCTATCTATCTGTCTATCTATCCATTTATCTACCGGTACAAAAAGATTCACAAAGAAGTGTTTTCTTGCTTGTTGCTGTCCGAGAAGCAAAATTGGAATCGGTCCAGAGGGAGGACTTTACTTCTTGTTTGATTATTTCTGTAACATTGAATTATCGAATGGCCTCAATCGAGTGCCAGAGCAGGAAAGAGAAATCATCTCCCAGGGCTGTAGACAAGCTGGCTCGTATTTTTGTTTACAAAAGCGCATTTTTAAAAGATGAAATCAGGACTCCCGCAGATCTGAAATAGAAATGTATCGAAGGCTGTATTTAACGCCTGGGTGAACGAGGGAACCAGGAATGTATTACGAATAGTTCAAGGGACGGTTCACACACACACACAAATATATAGGCGATCAGAAATGCTGAAATAAACTCACAAATAACTCAAAACTAGCCGGCAGTCCTAGGGCAATAACGACTGTGCTCCAGGAGACAAGACTCATCTGCATTTCTATGGACAAAATCACTTGCCTCGCTGACAGTAAAAGCAATGGAAGGCACAGGCCCTTAGAGAATCCGCTGTCTGAACGTACACTCAGTCCTCGCTCTTTGTCCATTTCACCGTCTCTTCCCACAATGGACACCACTGAGCAACGTGACGCTTTCCGTGAACATCAGCTGTTGTGTTCGTCAGCTCTTACGGTGGGAGACCCTTTCCTGCCCGGCCCGGACTCCAGAGAAGGAAAGCAGGCGGGAGGTAGGAGGGAGAAAACCGCCAGCCGGGCTCATGACATTTTTCTGGCTGAGTCTGACGCTGTTTGTGGGCTCGCGAACCAGCTAACTCAGAGCTTTGCTCTGGCCTTCTCCTCAGCTCCCTTCTGTGTGTGTCTACGGGGCCCTGGTCATTACCTTGAAAGAGGCCAGGCCCCGATTACGGCTTTCATCCTGCGGTCCGGCACACCCACACACCCTCCTCCCTCAGCCCGGCCTGGGGACACTGAGCCTCGGCTGAGGCCTCCGGCCTCCACAAACCTGCCGAGCCTCAGCCTTCACTGGCCTGAATCTCGGGAGGCAGAAGGGAACGCTGGAGCAACAGGAGGGCTCGGTACAACTGCTGAGCGCCTGACTGTGTACGACCCACGGGGCCAAAGCTCGCTCTTCGGGAGGAGTCTAATTTAACCGCATCTCGCGCACACTTCCCGAGTTCACGGCCTCTGGGCGGAGCTTGGGAACCTGCGTCTCCCACCACCTGCACCTCCGACGCTCCAAGAATTCCCTGCCTCCGGCCCTTTGCACGTGCTCTCTTCTCCCTGGGAGGAACTTGAACAGACCAGGGCCGCTACACAGCAAATACTGAACGATTGTGAGCTGTTAGCTTTCCTCTAAACAGGCTTCGCGAACGGCGTCCCTCCAGCAGCCTGGCCAATTTTTTTTTGCCTTTTTTCCCTTCAGCTCTGAGAACTAGGAATGTTTCTGATATTTTTAAAGGGTCACATTTGAAATGGTTTTATAGAAGGGTATGTAGTATCCTCAATTTTGCCCCTCGGCCCACACAAGTTACAATATTCACTCTCTGGTCTTAAAAACAAAAAGCCTGCTTATCTCTGGGCCATAGTGAAGTGTCTGATATGATATGGGGGGCGGGGTGCACGGGGGGCAGGGCGGCAAGTGAGTCTGATAGGATATAGGGGGCGGGGCGTACGGGGGGCGGGGCGTCAAGGGAGTCTGATAGGATATAGGGGGCGGGGCGTACGGGGGGCGGGGCGTCAAGGGAGTCTGATAGGATATAGGGGGCGGGGCGTACGGGGGGCGGGGCGTCAAGGGAGTCTGATAGGATATAGGGGGCGGGGCGTACGGGGGGCGGGGCGTCAAGGGAGTCTGATAGGATATGGGGGGCGGGGCTTAAGTGAGTTTGCTAGGAAGCCTCAGGGGCAGATACTGGAGTCCAGAGAAGGCCCCCCGCTTAAGGGTCTGTTTGGAGAGCAAAATAAAGCCATGCAAATAAATCCCCGCCCGGTGGCAAAGGTCACGGATCACCGTGGCTAGTTCTGACCCGGGAGTCGGGAGTCAGAGACACCAGGTCCTCATCCGCCTTGTGACCTCGGGCAAGTCCCACGCCCTCCCCGAGCTCCACGTTATCTGCGAAGTAGGGGTATTAATAGCACCTGTTTTCTGAGCCCGGAGGCCCTGAACGGCTTCAGCTCTGGGCCCAGTATGCAGCAAGCGCTCAATAAGCGCTTGCCATTATTGTGGTCATCTTTACCGTTATTGTTACGTCACCATCTAAAGCAGCAGGAGTGAGGGACTCTGGAACTGAATAATCAAGGACCCTCGAGTCTCACAAAGGTCTTGTTTCATCTCCAGAAATTCGTAGGCAAACACTCCCTCTGACGTCCCGCGCCTCGCAGCACTGACCACAGCGGGGAAAGGGCGGCAGGGACACTGAGTGTGGCCGCCGCTCCCATCGCAGAGGTGAGTTCCCTCCTCATGCTCCCTGGGGGGGGGGGGGAGCGGAAGAGAGAGCCATAAAGACCGAGCTCCGGGCTCCGGGTTCTGCGCTGCCACCCGTGAGAGTCGGGGCACTGGGAAAAGGGGTCCGCTTCGCCCGGAGCTTCGAGAACAGCCGCCCCCCTGCCCGCGCCCACCCCAGCGCCAACGTGCCCTGCCCTGGTTGCTCCCCCGGCGGGAAGGCCCTGGGGAGCGGGAAAAGGGAGGGGTGGCGGCGCAGGAGGGGGGGACACACGTGCCTCCTCTGGCGTGTGACACGTGCGGGAACGCCAGGGACACCGCCTGGCACACCGCCTGGCACAGACCGACCGGCGGACCCGATCCCGGCCTTCGCAGGCTCACCCTCTAGCCGGGGACACGCCTGCGCCATAAACAATGGCCACTCGAGGTCGGGACACTTAAAGGGCCTCATCCGGCGAGAGGCCGACCCCAGCTTCGCCTCGGTTCAGACGAGGCGGCGGCGGCGCAGGTGGCGGAAGTTCGGGCCCTGCAAACCCTGGTGGCCCCAGCAGGGCTGTAATTAGGGCGCAGTGAAAGTCACGGCGGACCGAGGGCCGCTCAGCGGCTGAGAGAAGCCATAGCCTCGAGCCAAGTGCTTGACCTCCTTCTTGCCTCAGTTTCCCTATTAGGAAAAGGGGAATAAGGGGGGAGGGCTGTTGAGATACATAATTACGATTTGTTCCTTGTGAACGCCGAGCCGCGGGGATGAAACCCTTCATGTTCTCGGCCTATTTTATGATTTTAATCACAGCCGACTCCGGGGAAATTCAAAGAGATGTTTTATAGGCCGAGTTATAGAAGTTTCTCTGTTCGGGAAGGAATGTCGCAGTGTAATTAGTGAGGAAACCGGATAACAGCCCCGTCAGGAGACCCCAGCCGCAGAGAGCTGTGTAGACCGTCTACCTGCTGACCTCACAACGGCAACAGGGTGACCCCCTGAGGGCGGAGGTGACAGGGGTGTGGTGGGGGGACATGGGCTGTGTGAACAGGTCGGGCAGGAGAGCCACGCCTTCCCTTCCCCTCCATTCCCAGCACCTGACAGATTCCCCAGGGGAGTGAGCTGGGTGTTCCCTGGGGTGAGGTTTCCTACGAGGATTAAACCAACTCTGCGGGGAGCAAGGGGTCCTCAGACGGGGCCCCCGGGGCTCTGGCTCTGCGGCGGGGTGCTGGGAGTAGGGGGGTTCTTCATCTGCACTTGAGCCCACTGTGTTGTGCGTGCTGCCACCTGACCACACAGGCAAGCCTGGTTAGTCAGGAGAGCTGCCGGCCTTCTCTCCTGCTTTCAGAGACAAAAGGCCTGGGGCTGCAAATGACAGAAAAATCCTTCTTTTCTCACATGACAAGGACCTGGGAGGTGGCTGCGGGGACCAGCTCCGTGGCTCCCCGGCGCTGGTGAGTCAGCGTCCCTTGGCCCTTCCTTGCGGCTGTGAGAAGACGGACGGACACCCTCTTGGCTTCTGCACTCACGGCAGCGAGAGGAGGGAAGGGTGACACCGGCCGCATCCATCCGCTTTGTCAGAAAAGCAAACACATGCTGCCCCAGGCTCTGCCTCAGGGCCTTTGCGTATGCTGTTCCCGCTCGGGAAATGCTTTTCCCTTTCCTGCAGGTCCTGCTCTCTCCTCCTCGAGCTGGGCCGGTCGTTTCCTTAGGTCCCTACCTGCTCTCCTCCAGGGACACTCCGCCGCGGCCGTCAATCATCTACTGATACCTGTCTAGTCCCTGTCTTCCCCAGGAGGACTGTCAGACCCGGGGGAGCAAGGACGTGGCGGGGCCAGCACGTGGCTGAGAGAATCCTGTCCGCGTCCCTCCTTCTTCCAAGGTGACGGAGGCCCAATCAGGAGAAGCCGTTTCTCCTGACTCGAGGTTACTGTCCCCACACCCCTCCGGCAAAGGCAGGCATGGCAGGGGTGGTGCAGGGTGCCGGGGAGACGCCGATAAAGCAGACAGTGCCCGGGACTGCGGGGCTCACAGGCTGCGGGTGCCGGTACTGGCTAAGGAGGGGGAGAGAAGCCTGCGGAAGGCCGCCCACGCCGAGGCCGGGATGCCAGTTCCTGAAGCCCCGAGTAGAACTAGAACAAAATGAGAGCTGGACGGGAGATGGACCGTTCCTTGGCTGAAACAAAGTTGCCGGGGGGAGGGGGGGTGGGAGGGACAAGGCCCCAGGAGAGCAAAGACACCTGGTTTGGCCGCGTCCACCCCGCCCCCCACACCTGACCTCTGTGCGCTCCCCGGTGGGGGGTTCGAGTGTCTGCCAGGCGGGTCCCTCGGGGAGCGGGACCCGGAGGAACGCCCCCTGCAAACGCTTTCTGGCTTTCGCTCGGTCCTTGGGAAGAAAAGTAGCGTCACAGGTCACACTTTCTGTGGCTGACACCCCACACGCCACCCTTCAAAGGACGCCCAGGGAGCAAGGCGGCTGGCCGGAGAGTCTCGACTCTGGAAAGTGGGGGGCGGGGGAGGAGGGACGTTCGGAGAGTCTTCCAGAAGCCGGTGTCATGCAGACCTTTGGGCAGGAGCCAGCTCCCATGTTGGCTGTGAAGTCTCCCCAGGCCGGCTCTTCCTGGCGGCCCTGTTGGCATGGAGGAGGCTGCAGGTGGCGGAGGTTTTTTAACTGGGCAAAGGGGCACGGAACCCACACAGAGACGCGCTCGGTGTCAGAGACATGCTCGGTTTCATCCCCTAGCCCGAGGACCCCATCGCCGGGGCGGGGGTGGGGCTCCCTGACTCTGCTCCACCTTTAGGGACACAGGGTCACTTCTGGAGATCCTGTGACTTGTCAGAATTAGCGCCTCTTCCGACCCCGAGTGCTCTTACAACCCCTTCCGTAGAGGACAGTCTGTACCCAGCAAGGTGCAGGGTTGGGCAACAGGTGGCTTCTGCTGCTGTTGCCCCAGAGGGACTCCGGGAACCTCCTCGAGTGAAGAGGGTGTCGCAAAATCTTTCTTTCCACCCAGTGGCATGGTCTCACCCAGCCCCGTTTGCCCTAATTTATTCTTCGGTCTTCTTTGAGCGTATTGTTCCCATTTAATGAAGTTCGTTTGGGTCCGAAGCCTGGTCACCGGCGTGCCCGTCCGTCTGAGCCAGGAGGGGGCAGCGCTTTCCTGCCGAGCCCAGGGCTTCGAAGACGGAACTGGGGTGGGGGCAGGGGTGGAGCTGTTTTAACTGGCCACACGGCCCTGGTGCGATGACAGGGCTCCTCGCAGCTCGCTGGACATTTCTCCTGGTCCGCTCTCAGTTGGAGGGGAGGGGAAACGGCTACGCATCAGCCCTCTCCGATTTCCTCATTCGTTCAGCAAACCTCTGCAGGTAAGAGCAGGAAAGCCAGGCGTCTCTGCTGGCTTTAAAGAAAAAAAAAAAGAAAGAAAAAAATCCGGGGCGCTTGGATGGGTCACTCCCTTAAGCATCAGACTCTCAGTTTCGGCTGGGGTCATGATCTCATGGTTTCTTGGTTCGAGTCCGTGTCGGGCTCTGTGCTGACAGTACAGAGCTTGCTTGAGATTCTCTCTCCCTCTCTCTCTAACCCTCCCCTGCTCATGCCGTCTCTGTCTCTCTCCAAATAAATGAATAAAACTTAAAAAAATATTTTTTTTAATCCTTTAAAGCAAATGATAATGAACGCAGGGTGGAAACCGTTCGGCCGACTCAGGAATCTTGAGTTTTGAACAGTTATAAAGAGATTCTGTCTAGGACTTTACCCCTAATGCACCGAGAAGTCCGATGCGGTTTGGTGGAAATGGCCCTGGAGCCGGGGCTTTGGAAGCAGGTTCCAACGAGGTGCGGGACGGAGCGAGGGAGCCTCTCTGAGCCTCGGGGTTTGCATCTGGGAAGTGGGGGGAAAGAGAAAAACAACCATTCTGGAGTCTGAGCTCCTGGGGGGCTCTGGGCGGCCGTGGGCGGCGGTGCTGATGCTGGCGGGGTTAGCCCCCTGGGCTTCGATGTTCATTTGGTGGCACAGAACGCTGTTTTTCTGGGTGCACTCATACTCAGAACCCCGGAACCGGCGATACGGAGGGGTGGCTGGGGGATGTTACTCACCCCCATTGGGGGCCAGGGGCCCCAAATCACATAGGCTGCTGAGCTTATCCTACAAATAAAAACAGAAACACCGAGCTTATGTTACAGGCAAATTACAGCCTCAGGGCGGGCCCCAGGCCTCCCTGCGAGGATGCCCGCGGACCCCTCCTGGAGCCGGCACGGCTGAAATCTGCTGAGGGTGAAACCAGAGCCCCCTCGGAGCTGAGAGGAAGCTTCCAGAACCGCAGCCCAGCCTCCAGAGACTCCAGAGAAGCCCAGACCTGATCCGGAAACGACCCGGTTTTGATCCTGGGGCGGGGGGAGGGGTGAACCTGGGAGTCTGGGATTTCAGGTTTCAGGACCCCACCACTCACCCGGGGCGTCGGGAGGTCCGCGTCCTGAGCTCTCGTGGCCTGGGTGTCCCCTCTTTGCCTTTGGTCCGGGGGGTCGAGTCTCGTTGGGAGACACCGGGATGCTTGTTAGAGTCCCAATAGTTACCCGCCAATCGGGAGAGCTCACGTGTGTGGGAAGGGACGTATCTGTGTCCTCAGGCCTCACACCCTCCCTCAGAGGACAGGTGGGACCGCCCCCCCAAGCTCTGAAAGGCCCAGTGGAAGTCTGTCTGGGGGTCCCCACCAGGCCTGACTTCTAGCAAAGGCTGGCGATGAGCCGTCCAGGCCTCGGCGGAGCGGGGAGGGGGCACTGGAAGGTTCTGAGCTGAGCCCCTTTTCTTTGCTAGAAAGTCAGGACTACTGTTTTCTGCCTTATGAAGACCCACCCCCTGGATTCAACCCAGCCCCAGGAGGGGCCCAGGACAAGCCCTGCCAGTGGCAGGTGGGACTCTGAGCTCCGGGCCCAGGGGGGAACGACAGCACCCTGAAGCAGCTCCCCGGGGTGGGGGGGCGGGGGGTGTCTAATGCACTCCAGCGGCCGCTGAGGGTGGGAGACCTCAGGCTTTGCTTCAAAAGCAGACGCAGGGCATGGAATGGCTGGGTTTGCGTTTGGATCCTGCCCTCGCCGCTGCTCACTGGGTCTGGCTGCCCACATGTATGAGGGGCCCACGTGCCGGCTGGCGTCGAAAGCACCTATCACGGAGCCTGGGCACAGAGGGGGCTACGGATGTACGCCATCGGCAGCACCACCGGCCACCGCCGGCCATTAGCATCACAGTTGTGCCTTATAAATCACTGCCGTCATTCTCTGAGGCCAGCGGTTGCTCAGTGATGCTGGCGTGTCTGCGGACACTTAATATCGAAGAGTCTACCTCGGGGGTGCTGGTTGGGAGTCTGTCTCTGAGCGTCTCCTAATAAGTGACCAGAAGTCACCATTGTCTCCTCAGACTTCTTCAACATGAAGGCGCAGAGGCCCTCGGCGAACTCAGGAATGATTTCCGAATGCCTTGAAAGAATTGTCCAGAAAGCTGAGCCCGCGGGGAGAGCTCTGAAAAGAAAGTCAGTGTTCTGGTGATTAACCGTTATTAGCGTTACTGTTCCCTGTTTTGTCCCCAGGGCAAAGAAGGGAGGTCTGGGCTGGCTCCAGGGGGACACGGTCCGCGGGCATGAAGAGGTTGGGTATGAGTGACAGACGTGATCAGAGAGACAATCCTGTTTGGGGGCAAGCCCAAGGCTGAGTCTGCAGAGAAGAGGTCTTCTTTCAAAAGGCGTCCATTTGTTATCAGTTTCTCAGTTTGTCCACTTTGCTCATCGGCACCCCTCCTCCCCTGCACCTAAGAGGGTGTCAGAGCCCAGCAGTTCATGTGTCCGCCAACGCTGGTGTCTGCCATGTCCCTCGATCTTCCTTCAACAATAAGGAAAGAGAGATTTTTCTCATTACTTTATTTCTTTACCAGCAGCGAGAGGGTTTCGTTTCTATTAGAACAAGAGCTGCCCTAGGGGCGCCCGGGTGGCTCAGCTGGTTGAGCATCCGACTTCAGCCCAGGTCATGATCTCACCATTTGTGAGTTCGAGCCCCGCGTCCGGCTCTCTGCCGTCAGCACGGAGCCCGCTTCGGATCCTCTGTCCCCTCTTCTCTCTGTCCCATCTCCCACTCACTCTTGCTCTCTTACTCTCTCTCTCTCTCAAAAATAAATAAAAACATTTAAAAAAAGGAAGAAGAAGAAGAAGAAGACAAACTGCCCTTCTCTGCCTTTCGGAGCGCAGGAAAGCAGTGGGAGATATTAAGGAGGGCACGCTTGAGTGAGGAGTCAGCAGGTCCTGCTCCTCCATCGAGCAGAGCTAACCCCCCCCCTCAGTTCTGGTCTTGCTGGTCCCCGGGACAGGCCCCCACCAGCCCCGTCTGCCGAACTGCCCGCCGGCCACTCTGGCCATGAGGGAAACACGCCGGGAGCCGTTGGAACTAAGAACACACGTCCAGGCTGATCCGACCGAGCAGAGACTCGGGAGCCCTGGGAGGCCGAGGGGCTTGCGGGCAGGGAGATTTGGGTTCGAATCTCAGCCGGGTGCCATGGCAGGAGACCGAACCCCCCGAGAATTCGACCTATAAAATAATAGCCTCCCCCAAGAATTTAACTGCTGGAATACAGAATATACGCCCCTGAGGACGGGGCCTTGGTCTTCTCCCCTGATCTTTGCCCGGGGCTGGGGGTGGGGGGGCTCGGACGGGAGCCTGGCACCCAGTAGGCACGCGATAAAGATTCATCCCGTGACTGAATGGAGCTGTCTCTGTCTCTTTGGCCCGGTGGCTCCGACTGGCGGGGATAAGACCTGCACCGTGTCCGGGGCCGCGCGGGTGCGCGGCGATGGTTTGCCGCTGTATCTCGGTCCCCTTCGGCCTGACTGTCTGGACGGTCCCCATCAGACGAAATATCCGAGAGAGCTTGGGGGACGGGCTGCGGAGAGTTCTTGATAAGCGTTTATAAACTCCAAAGGCTTCTTTCTACATAGTTCTACGCTCTAAAGCCGTGGGCAGGAAGCCCACGTGTGTTGCATCATGTGACCGTCATGACGTTGTGACACGGGAAGTAAACGTGGGATTTCGGAGATGTCACACGACCTCACGAAAGTAATACTCCATCTGCTTTAGGAAGGCCTCGCCTCCGGCCGGGGCCTCCCGCAGACCCCGCGTGGGGGCGTCCGGCAACAAGAGCGAGGTCGCTGGGGGGGCCGACCTGGAAACCAAGTCACTTACGGAGTCGATGCCATCACAGCCCTTCATCCGATCTCTTAATCAGGAAGGGCTTAGAGCCAGCACTACTTTTTAAATAGTCAAGAGGCCAAGGTGAAGGGGAAATACAGGAGGGAAAGAAACAGACGGACCGGGGAGAAGATGTTCAAAGTCTGTGCTGGAAAGAACAGGACAGGAAGCCCAAATGGCCAACGACTGTATAAAGAAAAATAAAGGAAGCTCACCTCAGCAGCGATTTAAAAACACAGATCAAAACACCAGCCAGGATTTGAAAACAAGAACGAGACTCGCCAGAGCTGGCCAAAAGGCGAGGAAACAAAGCTCTAAAACTTGGCTAGAGGGGCGACGATCACCACGGCTGTACAAGGGCGCGTGGCACTATGGATCCAAAGATTCGAGGCGCATACGCCTTCCCCTGTACGAGCAAACGGGGGCGCCCGGGGGTCCGGTCGGTTGAGCGTCTGACATCAGCTCAGGCCATGATCTCACTTCCGTGAGTTCGAGCCCCGCATCGGGCTCTGTGCTGATGGCTCACGGCCTGGAGCCTGCTTCGGATTCTGTGCCTCCCTCTCTCTCTGCCCCTCCCCTGCTCGTGCTCTTGTCCCTCTCTGTCTCTTAAAAAATAAAGTTGAAAAAATTAAAAAAAAAAAAGAAATGTGAGGAAACATACATGTTTAAAATATTTTTCAAATATTGTAATAGCGGAAAGGAAAACGTGGTTACAACTTACGTGTCCAAATAGCCAGAGGCCCAGAGGCCTGAAAGCCATTAAAAATCATGGCTTAAATTTTTTTTTATTTAAATTTTTTTCATCATGAGAAGCGTACTCTTTAGTCTCCATCCCGTTTCCCATTCCCGCCCCCCGCCCCCCCGTAAGCGTCGGTGTGTTCTCTACAGTTAAGAGTCTGTTTCTTGGTTTGTCTCTCTCTCTCTCTCTCTCTCTTTTTTCCTTTGCTCATTTGTTTCTTAAATTCCACAAATGAGTGAAATCATATGGTATTGGTCTTTCTCCGACCTGGTTCATTCAGCATTACACTCTCTAGCTCCATCTGTGTTGTTGCAAATAGCAAGGTTGCATTCTTTTTTATGGCTGAGTAATATTCCACTGTGTATGTCTGAACCACATCCATCCATCAGTCGGTGGGCACCTGGGCTGTATATAATGCTGCTACCGATGAACAGTGCATGTATCTCTTTGAATTAGTGTTTATTTAAGTTTTCTCATTTCTTTATTTTTGAGAGAGAGAACGTGGTGAACAGAGAAGGGGCAGAGAGAAAGGGAGAGACACAGAATCGGAAGCAGGCTCCAGGCTCTGAGCTGTCAGCACAGAGCCCGACTCCGGGCTCAAACTCACGGAAGTGAGATCATGGCCTGAGCCGAAGTCAGACGCTCAACCGACTGAGCCCCCCTGATGTCTGCTGGCCATCCATGTGTCTTCTTCGGAGAAACATCTGTTCGTGTCGTCTGCCCATTTTTAAATTGGATTTTTCGTTTTTTGGGTATTGAGTGTTAGAAGTTCTTTATATATTTTGGGTATGAACTCTTTACAGCATGTGCCATTTGCAAATATATTCTCCCATTCAATAAAAATAAAAAGGTCGCTTTTTAGTTTTGTTGATGGTTTCCTTCACTGTGCGGAAGCATTTTATTTTGATGAAGTCGCAAGAGTTTATTTTTGCTTTTATTTCCCTTGCCTCAGGAGACGTATCTAGAAAATCATGGCTTAAATTTAATTCCCTGGAAAATGTATAGATAGAGACAGACAGACAGACAGACTGGAAATAATTTGCAACTAAAATACTATGGGCGATTTTGATTTTCTGTTACTAGAATTTTCTTTATTTTTCTAACTTAGTGACTTTCTAATTCCTGATTTTCTACCATAGGGATCAGAGTTGGCTCTGTAACCAGAAAAATAAAGGTAATTGGCAATTTTATTTTTGGGGTAATACCCTGGGACAGCATGGTTTAGCCGTTCATTCTTTTTTATTAGGGATTTATTGAGCAAGTGAGGGAAGCTAACATTCGGTGACTTGACTTCTCAGTTGCTCACTTCATCAAGGGAAATACAGAGCTTTTAACACAGAGCACTCCCACATAGTGCGTGTGTGTGTGTGACATGAAATGAGCTAATCCACGTCGGAGCACTTGGCAGAGCCTGGCAAATGCAGCATCTCCCAAACCGTTAGCTGCTGTTATGATTGTTACCGTGTTTGCTATTGTTCTAGTTGCTTCCAAAGGAGAAAAGGGGACAGAAGCACTAGCGGAGCTCCAGGCTTAGGGACGGTTTGCAAAGACATACGGATCCGGGGGCAGGCAGTGAACCGGCTCCTCAAGGCGAAGGTCATATGTGTCGCGAGGGCAAATATGATGAGGTTCCAGAGGACTGGAGGATGGGTAGGAACGACAGTGAATAAAGTCACAGAAGAGGAGGAGATGCCCCAGCCCTCCACTGCCACTGCTCAGGTCCTGCCCTGGAGCGAGACCGAGTTTTGCTTTGCACCCGGGCCCCTGCAGCCCCAACCCCGCCCTTAGCCACGCCTCCAATCGCGACCGCAACCAATCAACCGCGTCCAAACCCCGCCTCCCGTTGCACCTCCAACCAAGCCCCAGCCCACCTCTAGCCCCGCCCCCAGCCCTGCCTCGACCACGCCCCAACAGCCTTGCAGGGAGCTGCTCCCACCAGGGCCTGGTGCTAAAACTGGGGGGGGAGGGGGGAGGGTGCAAACCGGATTCTCCCCTGAGAGGTAGAAAGGCAGCAAAACCTGCAGACAGGGTCAAAGGCAGAGGCTGAAAGTAGGCTCCGTGCTAGGCTCACTGCCAAGTTGCCCCTGACCCTCATTCTCTTTCTCCCGGAACCCAGACAGTGACCTAGCCCTTAGGTACTAGTAGCATCCCCTTCGTCATGGAAGCAGACTCCGAACTGTGAAGCAACTTGCTCAAGGTTCTCAGCTGGGAGATGGCAGGATGGGAATTCGAACCCAGGCGCCCGCCCAACGCGCAGTGCCGTGTTAGGTTGTAGCCGGGTATCGTGGGCCCGCCGTGGTGACTGTTCCTTACAACCGAAAGACGCCAGTTAAAGCAAAGTATACAGCAGGCATCCCCCTAGTAAATGAGAAAGGGCTCCGCTAGAAAAAAGAATGGCACCATCATTTGGCGTCAACAACGCCTTCCGGCTACGCGGATCTTCAGTGCTCGGCCTGGGCGGGGCCGGAAGTGAAACCGGACAGACCCCTCACTCCCCCGGCCTGCACTGGCTGCTGGGCTGGGCACTTGGGGCTGGGCCTGACTCTGAAGATTCCAACCCTCTGGCTGGGGAGCCTGGACAATTGGACACTGGGCAGGACTGATTTGTCACGTCTGAACACTAAATCCTGGGGAATTAAGACACTGTCTTAGGCTAAAGAATAGCCATCAAAAGATAGCAGCTCTTAATTGCCGGAAACTGTAAATGTTATCTTATTTGGAAAAAGGATCTTTGCAGGTGTGATCAAGTTAAGGCTTTGAAGGGATAATTCAGGATTATGTAGGTGGAGCCTCATTGCCCTCGCAGCGTCCTTGCAAGAGAGAGTCGGGGGAGGTCGGACAAACACATAGAAGAGAGGAAAAGGCCATGTGACAGATGGAGGCAGAGGTTAGAGTGACGTGGTCACAAGCCAAGGAATGCCCACAGCCACCAGAAACAGGAAAAGGCAAGGAACTGATTCTCGGCCAGAGCCTCCCAAGAGACTAAAGAGCTACCGATGTCCCGATCTTAGCCTAGTGTGTCAATTAACCGTGTTCTGACTTCTGACTTTCAGATCTGCGAAAGAATACATTTCTGTTGTTTTTTAAAATTTTTTTATGTTTATTTGTTTAAAAAATAGTAACACTTTTTGAGAGGGAGACAGAGTGAGTGGGGGAGGGGCAGAGAGAGAGGGAGACACAGAATCCGAAGCAGGCTCCAGGCTCTGAGCTGTCAGCACAGAGCCGGACGCGGGGCTCCAACTCACAGACCGTGAGATCATGACCAGAGCTGAAGTCGGATGCTTAACTGACTGAGCCACCCAGGCGCCCCTATGGTTCTGTTGTTTTAAGGCACCGAGTTTGTGGCCATTTGCTAGAACAGCCACGGGAAAGCGGAAGGAGCATAGGATGAGAAGTCCAGTCACGTGGACTGAAATCCTGGCTCTGCAGTCTAGGGGCCCCGGAGAGATTATTGACACTCTTTTTGCCTCGGTCTGGCCACTCACGCAATAGAGGGGCTGTTCTGTCCTCATATTAATTGAGCCGTTTTGGTTGCACGTGACAGAACTCCAGCCTCAAGTAACGGAAGTCAAAGATGCCAAGCAGGCTTACGACAGGAAAGAAGAGAAATGGTGGGGCTAGCTTCAGGCTCAGCTGGACCCAGGGGTTCAAAGGAGCTCTCGGTCCTTCTCTCCCTCCGACATGCCCTGTCTCTTATCTCTTCTCTGGCAGGCTGGTCTCGGGCTCTTATTCGGCAAGAGGATCCTTCCACCTGCCTCGAGACTTGACGAAGACCCGCCCCATTCATCCCCACAGCTCAACCGCATCCCCTAAGTCTGACTGCTCTGATTGGCCAGACTCACAAGACACGCCTCCCTCCCGGGTCCAATCGCTGGAGCCAGTGACATCGGGCACTAGGGTTGGTCTGGTCCTGGACGTGGGCCACTCTGCGGCACAGGCTGAGGAGCGGATCGCGTTGCTGGCAGCGCCCACCACAAGCTCACTGATGAAGTGTCGAGAGCAGCCGCCCGCGGGCAGAGGGCAGGGTGCCCTCCCCAGACAGGAGAAAGGACGCCAGGCACACACAACCAGCCAACGTCTCCCTCGTTACCTCCAAGGGTTGTTGCCAAGACCGAGCGGCGACGGCGGCGGGCAGGACCACGCCCTGGGAGGCACTCGTGCCTGGGTCGTGGGCACCCTGGACGTCTGTGATCTCAGCCAGCCTGACGCTGCCCGCGTGGTCCCCAACCCTCGATTTCGGCACCATCACCTACTTCCTCCTCCTCCTCGACAACCGTCCCCAGGCCTGGCCTGCGGCTGCTGAAACAGGGCCAGAGGAAGACCGGGCCAGTGAGCTGAGGTGGCTTCAGGCTCCGAGAGAGCTTAGAAGCCCCGGGTCAGTCTTCACCCAACAGAAAATAGGGGGCCATCAAGCTTACTGAGCAGGAGACGTGACATTTAAAATGTAATACTGGGGGCCTCTGAAATGCCCTAAACATGAGCTAGAGTGTTGAATGGGATCTTTGAATGAGTCACTGCCTAAGTCCCAACGGGCGCTGCCGAGGCACGCCGTGCTATGGTTCTCCTTCCCGGTTGTTGGTTTTTCCTGCACGCCAGGCCGGCGCGCCGCGCCCGGGACTTTGGGGGTTGACCCGAAGCAGTGGAACTTCGTCACGAGATGGCTTCCAGCTCCAGGGTCACCGTGTTCGGAAATTCGGGGCCTCTTCCCCATTGTCCGCATGAAGAGCGGCATAAAGAATCCGTATTTCTGTACTGCTTCCTCGGAGTCCAGTGCTGCGCTCTACTGAAGCTAATACACCAGCAACTAGCCACGTGTGGCTCTTCAGCACTTGGGACGTGGCTGGTCTGATCTGAATTTAGATGCACCATAGTCTGAAATATATGTCGTATCCCCAAAACCTAGGGCCGGGGCGCCTGGGGGGCTCTGTCGGTTAAGCGTCTGACTTCGGCTCAGGTCACGATCTCACAGTCACGCTGTCAGCACCGAGCCCGCTTCCAGTCCTCTGTCTCCTCTCTCTCTCTGCCCCTCTCCCGCTCCTGCTCTCTCTCTCTCTCCAAAACAAATAAACATTAAAGAAAAACTACTCCCTCGCCCTCGGCCCCTCTCCTCCTTACACTCTCTCTCTCTCTCAAAAATAACCAAATATTAAAAACATTTTTAAAAACGAGTACCAAACATCTATATTAATATTTTTTATTATATGTCGAAATGGTAATATTTTTAGCTAAATAAATAACATTACTAAAATCAGTGTTACCTGTTTTCTTTTAGGTTTTGAATGTGACTATCAGGAAAGTTAAAGGTACCTACGCGGTTTGCAGGGAGAGGTTTGCTGGGAGGAAAGGATAGCCGATATGGGCATTCGCGTACCAGGCGGCGGGTCTGATGAGGGGGGGACTCTCACGGGGCTGTGGTCAAGAAGCTGGCCGAAGCCACGGTCATCTGAAGGCTTGCTGGGGCTGCGGGGTCCAGCTGCAAGGTGGCCCACTCCCGCGGCGGACGCGTTGGTGCCGACTGTTGACGAGTGGCCTCAGGTCGTCGCCGCGTGGGCTTCTCCGTGGGCTATTCGAGCGCCCTCGCGACACGGCGGCCGGCTTCCCCCAGAGCCGGCGGTCCCAGAGGAGACAGCCAGCGGGGACCACCGCGCCTCGTGCGAGTTAGGCCCGGGAAGCCGCGAGCCATCGTCGCCCCATTGCGTGCGGCCCACCCTCAACGGGAGGGCGTCAGCCTGTCCTGCAGGAGAACGTCGAGGAACTGGACAGATTTCCAAGACCGGCCATTGGCCCGTCCGTCCCTAACCTAGTGACGGTCAACCGATCAGCCAGACCACGCGGGTAAGGCAGGCGCGCTCTCCTAGGGGGACCTCCCGAGGCTCGGTCTGCGACACGCCCTTCTGTCCCAACTAAAGACGCGTGTTGTGTCAACGGTGTCCTCCACCACGCGCTCGTGACTTGGGACACCTTCTGGGCTATTCTCCTTCAGACTGGGACCGGGAGAGGGCTGGGGGACAAGGAAGCTCTTCCTCAACCCACGGAGGTCCCCTTCCTCCCCTCCCCCACCGCGTTTCAGGCTGGGAGGCAGCTTGGCGGAGAAGCGGACTTCTCTGTCCTCGTCTGCCGTTTGGAGGAGGCAGAGCTGGACCTGGCACCCCGTCCAAAGCACCCACGTTTCCCAGGCAGGCCCCTGGCCTTGTGCCTCTTCCCTGAGCCACTGCGAACCTTCGCTGCTCTGTGGGCCTCAAACCTCAGGCGCGGAGGGAAGGACAGAGGAAGGACTTTGACGGGTGATTTCTGTCGCTCTGCCGTGTTGGCGAGGCTCCGCGGTGGGCCGGGCGTGGTCTGGGCGCCGGCCTCGCAGGACCTCGGAGAGGATGAGAGCCGCTCCCCCTCTCCGTAAGGAAGGGCGCCTGGATGCAGAAAGTGTTCGGCGAACGCCGCCCCCTCGCCAGCATCGAAAAGGGACCCACGGTGCTGTTTGATTTCCGTGTAGCATATTCTCCAGGCCCTGGGCTGGCGGCTCAGGCTCAGGGCGGGCTTGGGCGTCCCCTCGGATGACTTCGGGAGTGGGGTCCGGGGCCCCAGCGGGTGAGTGGCAGCCTTCCGTCGTTGCCTCTCCTGGAGCCGGGCCAGGTGAGCCAGGCCTCGCCCCCCCCACACACACCCCCCCCCCCCGGGGCCCATCTGCCCCTCGGGCCTGCACGGGGTTAACGGAGCATGAAGGCGTTTGTGAGCAAGCAGAGGACAGCGGTCCCCCCGCCCCGCCACCCCCGGCACCCTCAGGGCCCAGACCTCGGGAGATCCGACCCGAATTTCCCTGCTTCCAGAGCAGGTGCCGCCCGGGTCCGGGAACGCCAGGGGCCGTCAGGGTGCTTCTCGGCGGAGCCGCGTTGTCCCGGGAGACGGAAAACTTCCCAATCAAGGCGAGAACTCGGCCAGAGCACGGGGCTCCCGGGAGCCCGTCACCCGCTCACACCCCCCCCTCCGTGTAAGCCCCATTTAGCAGCCCATCCTTAAGCCCGCGCTTGTGAAAAGCCGCTTGTTTGGGACTGACCTCCCCATTCATGTAACGTGATATTGCACGCTTGGCTGACCCCGGCAAGCGGCTAAACATATGTCGTCAGCTGGGCGCTGCGGCCCCCCTATTAAGACGGTTCTGGAAGCATATGTGGGGATGGGCCTGCCCTGGAGACCCGAGGGGAAAGGCGGGACACAGGCAATTAGAGGGAGCCCGCCCTGACCCCGGGGCCGGGGCCGCAGGAGGAAGTTCAGGGCCGCATCTCACCGGCATGGCAACAATTAAGGTCAACAACTAATCCTGGCAAAGGAAGCTTTGGGAAGTAGGAACCTGGTTAAACGACCCAGTGAACGCTGGGCCCTGCACCCCCCCCAGCCTGCCCCCCGCGAGGGGGTGGGGGCGGGGGGCGTTGCATCTGGGCTTCACGTGGCCCGGCCTCTCTCCGTCTTTTTTGGATAATGACTTCCCTTTGCAATTTCCTGGAGGAAGTTGTCGAAATGATCTTCCAGGGATAAACTAAGCGGGGTGATTCTTAATTCTCGGTCTGAAGTCTTTTTCCCCTTCCGGTCAGTCCAATCTCCTAATGAACTCGGGTCGGCGGCCTCAGGCAGAAAGCTCGCTCTCTCATGTCCGGGCCGAAGGGAGAGAGAGAGACTCGAGCCGAGAACGCTTGTCTTGTCCAGAATGGGCTGGGCTGGCCCTGGGCCGTCTGACGGTGGGGGACACGAGCCGTCCGGCTCTGTGGATGAGCGTCGGCACGGCTGGGGTCGAGGGGGAGAAAGTTCCCGTTTCCCAATTTGTGCTGTCCCCAAGGACGATAATGCTACCGCTTACAAAGCACTTTCTAGAAATTCTTGATCTCCACTCTCCAGCATGGTGGCCACCAGCCACGTGTGGCTACTGAGCACTTGACACGGGGCTTGTGTGACAGGGGAGCTGAATTTTTTTTTTAATTTTTTTAAAATTTTTTTAATATTTATTTTTGAGACAGAGAGAGACAGAACATGAGTGGGGGAGGGGCAGAGAGAGAGGGAGACACAGAATGTGAAGCAGGCTCCAGGCTCTGAGCTGTCAGCACAGAGCCCGACGCGGGGCTCAAACCCACAGACCGCGAGATTTTACCTGAGCGAAGTCGGACGCTCAACCGACTGAGCCACCCAGGCGCCCCTGAATTTTTTTTTTATTCTCTTTGATTTCACTTCATTTAAATCTAAAAACCGACAATGTAGTGGAAAGCTTGAAGTATGCTTGGAACCGCTTAGGTGTGTGAGCCTGCTTTGTCCACAGAGCATTTTTAAAAATCTAAACGGAGATTATTTTTATGGAAGATGTAGTGTCTGAATTGAGATGTGCTCTAAGTGCAAAAATACAAACCAGATTTCCAAAATTTTTTTTAATTTATTTTTATTTTTGAGAGAGAGACAGAGAATGAGTAGGGGAGGGGCAGAGAGAGAGGGAGAGAGAGAATCCCAGGCAGACTCCACTCTGTCAGCACAGAGCCCGATGTGGGGCTCGAACTCACCAACCGTGAGACCATGACCTGAGCCGAAACCAAGAGTCAGATGCTTAACCGACTGAGCCCCCCAGGCGCCCCCAAACACACCAGATTTTAAAGGCTTTGTAAGAAAAAAAAAGTAAAACCTCTAGTTATATAATTTTATATTATTTATATAACAACGTGAATATACTTAACACGACTGGAAGATACACTCAAAAATAGTCAGGATAGTAAATTTAATGTTATAATTTTTTTACCCCAATAAAAAAAATTAATGTCACCAGTTTCGTTTTGTTTTTTTTTTTTTACTTTTTACTAGAAAACCTAAGATTATATCCGTGGGTCAAATTCTGTTTCTGTTGGACGGCGCCACAAATCCCAGATCTTAAATCCGGGCGGTCCCAGCAGGCAGGTCTGTGGACAACATCCCTCCCCGAAGGACCCTCATCCCACTGAGGTGGGAGGGAGAGGTGACACAGACCCCTTGACAGGTTTTTGACAAGACGCAGGCGAGTGTCTTGGACCAGAACCTGGAGGTCTGGCTGGGACGGTAACAGCCTCTCGGCTCCCAAACTTTTGTGCTTCCTTATCTGGGGGCAGGACATTTGGAGACAAGACGGCTTACCTTTGGGCGCAGGCATGGGGTCCGCCACCTGCTGGCAAGTGCCTACCCGGTTAATAAAAGTAGCCTCTGCCGTAGAAGCCCCGTCCTCGCGTGTCTGAGGGCGTCCCCACCCCACACCACTCCCCCTGCCTCTTCCCCCTCAAGTCGTAATTTGAAAAGCTCCATCCTGAACTCAGAAAATTCATTCCTCCCTGTGGGTGGTGTCTTCTGCAAAACCCTCTACAGACCCCTGAAAGGGGGATTGCTTCCCCTTCCTCAGAATTTTCCAGGCCTCGGTGAAGGCGGAGCTGCAAGAGAAGCGGTTTGGAGCCTGAGCTTTATAGTTCGAGGGGGCGAGTTTGAACCTGGCCCTCACGCCCCTCCCACCTCCGTGACCCTCCTCCAGGCTCTTGGTCTCTCTAAGCTTAATCTGTAAACTGGGGACAGTAAGAAGAGCCACTTCCGTGGGGCGCGGAGGGAAAAATGAATTGGTTTGAGCAGAACATTCGGGAAGCGGTCTGCCCGAGAGACCGTGGACGGCCGCACGGACGGCGCCTCCTACTGGTCAAACCGCAGCACGCGGCTGCCCGCGCCCTGGAATCCGCCTGCGCTGCTCTCTCTCGGGTGGGGTCCTTCCAGCTGTCCCAGGTCAGCAGCCGGCAGGGGGAGCGGGGAGGGGAGCCGGGGACAGAGGCGGGCTCGGCCAGCCGTCCCGCCCTGCTCTCCCGCACATCCCCGGCCACGCGGAGACGGCACCGTCGTAGCTGGACTGGGCCCCGGGCTGCCCCAGGACACATCCGGGGCTGGGCTGCTGGGGTTCTATGGGGCCCAAGGGGAAGCCTGGCCCACGGTGACAGTAACACACCGCGACAGCTGTCACAACGCCTCTTGGGTCATCTCGCCGTGAAGACTCCAAGCAGGGAGCGTCCGCCGGGGATGGGGACAGAAATGCCGAGGGCACACGGGCACGCTTGACTTGACACCCGCTCTCGTCACTCCTCAAACGCTCACCTTCTGCACCAGGTGCCGCGGGGCTGGGAGACTGTCCCCTGAACAAGCCGGACTGTCCCTGCCCTCGAGGCATGGACGCTCCTCCCGCGGGACACCGTGAGCGCGCCGGCCTGGCCACGATCGTTGCGGACTGTGACAAGCGTGGTGGAGGGAGGGTGGGGGGCGCGGCAGGGGCAGGCGGCGAGGCAGGCTCATGTTGTCCGGGGGCTCGAAGCAGAGAGAGCCGCGCAGCCGAACCTGAGGTTTGGGCTCAGAAAGCAGCCGAGGGAAAAGCCGGCCCCGAAGCCGCACCGGGGGGAGGAACGGTGCCATGTGCTTCCCGGAGAGAGCGCCGTTCTGGCAACAAGGGGGTCAGGGGGTCTCGGCCCCAGAAAACACTCTGAGAAGCCCTGAGGCCGGGGGTGCGACTCCTGCCCCGTCTAACGAGCGAGGACACGCATCCAGGGAAGTCCCGCAGAGTTCCGAGACTTCCCAGGAAGGCCACGTCGATGCCCTTTGTTTTTAAAATCTCATTTGTGGGGCACCTGGGTGGGCTCAGTCAGTTGAGCGTCCGACTTTGGCTCAGGTCATGATCTCGCAGGTCATGAGTTCAAGCCCCGCATCCGGCTCTGTGCTGACAGCTCAGAGCCTGGAGCCTGCTTCGGATTCTGTGTCTCACTCTCTCTCTCTGCCCCACCCCTGCTCACGCTCTGTCTCTCTCTGTCTCTCAATAATAAATAAACATTAAAAAATTTTTAATAAAATCTCGCTTGTAATGTATTTCCTCCTGGGTTTCTGCTCAGTTTTCGGCTGTCCCTGCTTTGCTGTGGCCTTCGACCGTGCAGCGGGAAGAGGAATCCAGGACAGGCACCCACCCCAGGGGCGGAGCGAGGGGCACCGGACGGCATGGGCACACAGGTGCCAGGCACGAGACGTGTAGGCGTCAGCTCCTGTCCCGGAGAAGGCGGGTCGGGGCTCTCCTCCTGGCCAGGTACGCGGTCCCCGGTGGTGGGGGAGCGGCGGAGGGGTGGCCGTGACTGACAGCTGCTGCGCAGGGCGGCGGCCCCCGCGCCAGCTTGTTCACAACACCTGTCGTCACGCGCTGTCAGCGGAGCCCTCCGTCAGGATTTAATTTATGCCTCGTGTGCCCTAAGCAGCACAGACCGTCTCTGAGCTGTCACGCAGGCCTCCCGGCGGGTGCTGGAGTTGACCGTCGGGAGGGCCCCTCCGAGGCTCAAGGTGGAGGTTGCCAGCGGGTGACTCTAGGCCCGGAGAGCAGACGGCGGAGCCGAGGAAGGAGAGGGGAAGACCCTCGAAGGGAAGGGGCAGGAAGCCGCTCTCGGCTTGGGGGGCTCCGCCAGGCCGCGGGGCGCTGCGTGACGTGCAGGAAGCCAACGACAGATGCCCCGACCGCCCCGAGAGCTTCCAGAAGGGCCTGGAGTCCTCAGGCCGTCGGAATGTGAATTTCTGCTTCGTGCTCAGGGCCAGATTCGCGCCACGTCTCAGCCTCGCGTGCCGGCTGTGGATAACCCCGCGCTCACAGGCGAGGAGGTGGCGGGCGCAACGGTCCCCGGAGGAGCGCCAGCCGGGGGGAGCGTGTGACTTACCTCTGACAGCCTGCGCTCGGATTTGAGCTGTAAAACGAGCCTCGAGGTCGCCACATCCCGCAGATGCTCCAGAGAGAGTGCGTTGGGACGCCAAGCTTCTACAATCCGAAAGGACGCTCGAACTCGGCGCTGGTTGACTTCGGTTCCTTTTTCCAGGAACTGTATTCGGGGACGACGGCTGCCCTGACAAGTTGGGGGAGCCAGAGGCCCAAAGCGCGTCTCATTGGACTGTATATAATTAAGCTGCTGACGGGGCCTCGTTCCTCCTGGCGACACCGGAGAGGAACCCAGGTCATTGCCGCTCCTAGCTCCCCGAGGCCTCCCGCCTTCCCTGGATGGTGGCGCCTTCCTCCATCCTCGGAGCCAACCATATTATAACTTTCCGATCATTATTTCATCATCGAATCACATGAGTCTCTTCGTTGGCCTCTCTCCTCCACCCCCGGGTGCCCTGTGCTGACATCGGGCCCCCCGGGTAATCCGGGAGCCTCTCTCTGTTTTCAGGTCAGCTGATTCACAGCCTCTGTTCCGTCTGCAACTTTAATCTCCCTTTGCCACGGAAAGCGACATCCTCGAAGGCTGCGGGGAAGAGGACATGGACAACTTTGGAGGGAGGGACGGTAATCTCCCCGCCGCATCCCGTTTGCATCAGGTCGGACCTCACGCATCCTCCAATTAGGTGCTAACGAAGGACCACGCGCTGTCCCCAAGAGGCCTTTCCCTATCTGACTTTCTTCCCTTGTGAAGGCAACGCGTCAATCGTAAGTCAGAAAATAACAGCAGCGATGACTCCCAAGGACCGAGTGTGTCCCACGTGCCGGCTGGCACGCCACCGGCTTTCCTGGGCGTGACGCGCACCCTGCCGCACCTTGAAACACGCACGCGTGCCCAGGCCCTCCTCCAAGTGTGCGGGCAACACGTCCTTGGCAGCAGACATGAGGCTGGGCGTCCGATAGTCACTAACGCCGGCTCTTTTCAATAAAAAAGGAGTCAAGGGCGCCTGGGTGGCTCAGCCAGGTAAGTGTCCAGCTCTTGATTTCGGCTCGGGTCATGATCTCGAGGTTCATGGGATCGAGCCCCGCGTCGGGCTCTGCACTGACAGCTCAGAGCCTGCTTGGGGTTCTCCCTCCCTCTCTCTCTCTCTCTCTCTCTGCCCCTCCCCTGCTCGCATGCATGTGAGTTCTCTCTCTCTCTCTCTCTCTCAAAATAAATAAATGAACTTAAAAAAAGAAAAAGAGTCAAAGTCCGGAGTTTAAGGACTGGCTTGGAAAACAGACCCAGCCCGCCTTGTCGTAACCCCTCCATAAATGGGTCTCTGCCTTTGTCTTCTGTCGGCAGAATGCCGCCTTCAGGGCTCCTGTTTCCAATTACCTGAGGGGTGGGGGCAGCCCAATCACCAAGGCTCTGTCTGTATCAGTTTCAGACAGGCTGTAATTTTTGAACAAGACCATTCGCCATGAGTGTCATCAAGAGAAATCAACAAAAAGCTACATTAAAGCAGAAAAGTCGATTCTTTTATTTCAAAGGAGGCTCTTCGAAACGACCCAGAACGCCTTCCCGTGTCCAGAGAGCGTTCTCCTTTGCGAAGTGGCCAGCTCTCGCTTTTCGACTTCCTCTTGTTCCTCCTTTTTCTTTTTTATCTCCTGCCTTTTTTCTTTCTGGTCAATCTGCAGTCATTCTTCGGAAATCAGAACTGCCCTTCGCTGGGACGGGCGGGTTGTGGGGGTGATGGGGATCTCGCCTCTGCCGCCGTGCGCCTCCCCCGCGGGACCGAACCCACATCCGGAAGAACCAAGCGGGAAGCCGACTCTGGGCAGGAGAGAGCTGCGGGGCTGGGACCGCCCGGCTGGAAGGCACGTGCGTGCGGTCACCCCTCCCTTTCTCTTGTGTGGGGACGAAAGGCCACTCCTCTGGTCGCTTTCAGCATTGAGAAAGGACGTGATCAGGGCACTTTGTGGACATCCATTCAAGAGAACATGATGGGGGCGCCTGGGTGGCCCAGTGACTTGAGCACCCAACTCTTGATTTCAGCTCCCGTCATGATGCCAAGGTCTCGGGATCAAGTTCTCCATCGGGCTCCACACGGAGCGTGGCGCCTGCTCGAGATTCTCTCTCCCTCTGCCCTTCTCCCCACTCGAGGAGAAGGGAGGGAGGGAGGGAGGAAGGGAGGAAAGAAGGAGGAAGAAAGGAAGGGAGGAAGGAAGCAATGGAAGGAGGGACGGAGGGAGGGAGAAGGTGATGGCTTAAGAAGAAGACGACGCAGTGTGAGAGGTTTCAGAGCCTGGATGTAGAGGCTGGAACAACGCCCAGCTCTTCGAGTCACTCCCCAGGAGGCCTTACTCTTCTCTCCTGTAAAATGGGGACAATAATGGTCCCCCCTCCAGTGTCCTCAGGAAAATTCAATCCGATGACGTGCCGAAACAGCCTTGTCCGTTGCCAGCGCTCAACCATAGTTGTTTTTTTTTTTTTTAATGTTTATTTTTGAGAAGGAGGGAGAGAGACAGAGCGTGAGCAGGGGAGGGGCAGAGAGAGAGGGAGACACAGAATCCGGAGCAGGCTCCAGGCCATCAGCACAGAGCCCGACTCGGGGCTCGAACTCAGGGACAGTGAGATCATGACCTGAGCCGGAGTCGGCCGCTCCACCGACAGAGCCCCCCGGGCGCCCCACTATTTAGTTTTTATTAATGTTCTCACCAGGATTCTCTAGATTTAAACAGAAGTCCCCTTTTTAATTAGCCTTTTTCTTTCTCAACAGCCCAATTTACTTAGACGCCAAGCACACGTCTGTTAGATTTCTGCCATTTATGCAATTTCACCAACCTCACTCCGGGATTTAGGAAACGGTGATATTTCAGCAGAGCCACAGAATCCGGAGACTCACGGACTCCCGCGGAGGGGCTGGGGGCTTGAGGACAGGGGACAGGGGACTGGGGATAGGGGACAGGGGACAGGGGCCTGGGGACAGGGGACAGGGGCTTGAGGACAGGGGACAGGGGACAGGGGACTGGGGACAGGAGACAGAGGACTGGGGACAGGGGCCTGAGGACAGGGGACAGAGGACAGGGGACAGGGGCCTGGGGACTGGGGCCTGGGGACAGGGGCCTGAGGACAGGGGACAGGGGCCTGGGGACAGGGGACTGGGGACAGGGGCTTGAGGACAGGGGACAGGGGACGGGGCCTGGGGGCCTGGGGACAGGGGACAGGGGTTTTGTCTGGTCTGGTTCAGTCACTGCATTTCCTCTACACGTGCGCACCCGGGTCGTTCTGACCGTCTCTGCCTCGGCAGCCCACTCGGATACGGATTAATCTAGATCAATCTAGGCGGCAGCGCCGCACGAGGAAAATCACCCCCCCCCCAAGAAGCCATCCTGCAGAAGTGCCAGGCGGCTGTCCCCCCTGCAGCTCGCAGAGGCTCGGGGTTCCCTGGGGCCGAGGCTGGACGCAGGGTGAAGGCACTTGTCGCTCGGCTGGAAAAGGTACTCTCTCTCTCCAGAGACTCACAAACTGCGAGGTCGGAGGGCCCGTAAGCCCCTCTCTGCAGCCACAGCCCCAACGAGCGGACTCTGATGGGCCCAGCCTAGGCCAGGGGCCTGCGTCAGAACCGGGGCCGCGACGGACCCGGCGGGACCCCCGGCGCGGGACAGGCCGGACCCTCGGCATCTGGGCCCCAGCGCATCCGGCCTTGCTGCCCCGGGCGGAGGCGCCCCGAGCCTGGACTGGAACCTTCCAGAGTTCGAATGTCCTGTCCTGTTAGTCCCAGGCACTGGCAATGTCTCTGGAGTTCTGTGTTCTTCACGCCGCGATGACGGGCTGCTGGGGCCGCTGCCGGCCGCGGGAAGCCGATGTCCACGCTATAAACACGCATCGCAGAACGTAACACGGAGGTTTGGTGAGGTGTCCCGGTGCAATTTCAGAAATGCCCCGAGCGCCCAAGCACTGGGAGGCGACACTCCAGAGCCAACCCCCCTCCCAGGGACAGGGTTACGATGGCTGTGTCCCCCCGCACCCCCGTTTGGCTCAGTGCTCGGCACCGATGTGTGCTCCGCGAGCCTCTGATGAGGGAATTCATGGGTCTCAGTATTTTCTAGGTAATCTGCGGGGGCAAAAATGAGCTGCAATTTTGAGAATTGCCCTCTGTACGTGTCGCCCACGCCCTTTCCCTTCCGGCTTTCTCCAGGTCTCCTTAGCTCCCCCGGGGGCTGCCTGGCCCTTCCAGTGTTTCTAGAAAAAAAAAAAAAAGAAAGAAAGAAAGAAAAAAAAAAAAAAAGGACCATCACGAAACCCTCGCTGTCCCTCAGCAGTCACAACGCTCCGAACGTTCTGGAAAAAGACATTTCTCCAGCGCGCCCCTCCCCCCACTCGCCCTGCCACCCGGCCTAGTTCCTGCCTCTTGCCTGTGGTAACACTCCCCTGCAAACTGGTCTTTCTGCTTCCACTCTCGCCTCCTCATTAAGATACGATCAGGCGTGGCCGCCAGGAATAGAAATCCCCAAATCCTAGAGGCCTGAAAGGTCGTGGGTTAATTTCTGCCATTCCAGTCTGGGGCAAACGGGGTGGCCTCGCAGCGGCCACCAGGTCCCTTCTGTCTCACTGGTCAGCCATCCTCTGCTCAGGACCTGACACCCGTTGGCCCAGGATGGTTGCCCGAACTCCAGTCACCGCCGGCAAGAAGAGAGAGGGGGAGAAAAGGCACGCCCCCCCTCCTTAAGGACAGTTCTTGGAAGCCACACTCCCAGTGACATCGCACGGGCCAGAGCCCAGGATTGAGGCTTGAGAAGTGTGGTCCTTACTGCCGGTGGCCGTGTGCGCCAAGGCGGCTCCCAGGCCTGACTCCCTGACAGAAAGGGGTAAGAGCGGGGTGCCTGGGCGGCTCGGTCGGCTAAGCGTCCGAATCTCGGTTTCAGTTCAGGTCATGATCTCACGGTTCATGGAATCGAGCCCCGGGTCGGGCTCTGTGCTGATGGTGTAGGGGCTGCTTGGGATTCTCTGTCTCTCTCTCTGTCTTTCTCTCCGTCTCTCTCTCTGCCCCTGCCCTGCTTGTGCTCTCTCTCTCTCTCTCTCTCTCTCTCGAATAAATAAACTTTAAAACAGGGGAGAGGCCCCTGGATGGCTCAGTCATTAGGCATCTGACTTTGGCTCATGTCATGATTTCAAGACTCGGGAGTTCAAGTTCCACACTGAGAGAGCTCGAACCCTGCTTCTCCCCCCCGCCCCTCTCTCTTTCTGCCCGTGTCTCTCTCTCTCTTTCCTTCTGCCCTTCCTGGGATTCTCTCTCTCTCTGTCCCTTGCTCACCTGTGTCCTCTCTCTCTCTCAAAAATAAAATTAAAATAAACTCAGAATAATGCCTGTTGGAGAAATCTCTACCACACAGTCCCACGGGCCAAGCACCGGCGACCACTCAACTGATGACTAAGGTCCCATCGCACACGCTGAAAGCCGACCGAGTTCCTTCGAAGAAACCTGGCGGCCTAACTCCTCCCTCACGGACCCCTTCCCCTCCCTCGAGCCCCCCAAGGCTTCTTTCTGTGCCCCCAGTGGCCCAAGGCCATTAAAGCCCCGGCCTTCCACACTTGTCCTTCTTTCTCCCTCGGGAACGCTTTCTCCCGAGGACCTGCGGCGGACTCTTTCCCCCTTTCTCCTCAGCAGGTAGACCTCGGGTCTACACACTGGCTTCTATCCCGTCTCTGGTACCGACAGCCGCCCGGCGCCCCCCAACCTCCCCTGCCGGCCACGCTGCCTCGGCCCGTCTCCTTACCTTTGTTCCTCCCTGCTCTCACCACCTGAAACTCCCGCCTCCCCACCACCCTCCCTGCCCCCCATGAAAGCACAGCCCAGGGTGCTCGGCGGCACCCGGCAGGGGTCCGATCGACACTGTTTGACTCGATACCGCAGGGCAGTACTGGGGGTAACGCCTCCCACCCTCCTCCGCTTTGCAGAGAGAAGGGTTCTCTCTCGGCCGTGGCCGCGTGATTACAATGGGGCCGCCACTCAGCCACGTCCCAGGACCCGTATCTGAGCAGTGGTGGCCCTCGGTGACTTGGCCGCAAGCCACAGAGGGCCTCTGATGGGAGCCGGCCGGTCCAAGGGGTTTCCTCGTCTCTTCGATCCCTCCCCCTAGAGCTGAAGGACAAGGAGGAAGTGGCTTCGCTCTGGGCACCGTGGTGCCGGACGGAAGAGTAGGGCCCCGTAGAGACATGCTTCTCCTGTTCGGACAAGTCAGGCCCACGGGCGGAGGAGGAGGGGAAACAGATCAGGACGTGCCACCCCGAGACAGGCCACTTCGGCACATGGAAGACTTTGGGAGACAGCAGAGAGAGGACGTGCCCCCTGATCGCTGCCTCTCTGGGGAAGAGCGAGCCCTAACTTTCCGTGAGAAAGAAGCCCTTCCTGCACCAGGAAGCGGGGGACGTTCTCACCGCCGGAGACGAGGAATCCACACAGAGAGGAGTCCGTTCGAAGTAACTAATCTCCCATTAGTTTCCCCGTGTATTTCTAGTCGCTTTCCCAACAACTTCCTGCCCCTACGGCAAACCCCGTGTTCCTTTGTTCCTGTCCACAGTTTATCATTCTTCGTGAAAACGGGATGGAAGCTCTCAGCCCTCGCTGCTCCTGGGGGGGGCGGGTTCACTCCTTTCCATGAAGCTCCCGGGCCATGTAAAAGTATTCATATCAAACGCGTATGCTTTCTCTCCTGTGAATCAGACGATTCACGGGCTCTCGTCACAGAAACTAAGAGGGTAGGAGGGAAGTCTCTCCTCTCTAACCGAGGCCAGTGCCCGGTGAGAAGCGAATTGTCGGGGATGGAAAACGAGGGAGATGTAGAGACCGTGCACTGCCTGGTGGCCTCGCCGACACCGCTGGATACAGCCTAGACTGAAGCTGTCTCGGAGCTTCCCGTCTCCTTGGGTCCGAAAAACTCCTCTGCTTTCATGAAGCCAGTTTGCCACCAGCGGAGTATTGAGTATCATCGGTGCCCATCTTATAAAGGAGAGAGTTCGAGAAGGCAAATCACTTTACCCACGGCCACAGCACAACTAGCACAACTGGGATTTAAACGCGGATCTTGAAGCCAAGGATTCACCCCTTCCGGTGTCTTCCTCAGGGGTCCCCGGAGCTCAGCGGCAGAGCGGGTCTGCAAGCACTTCCCTTTGGGGAGAAGGAAAGAACCAGAAGGGGCAGCGTAGCCCTTCTAGCCCGGGGTCGCTGGAGAACGTGCCGCTAGGGCTTTGCCTTCGACACTTAGCCGATCATTTCTCAGGAGGAAGGAAGGCAGCGTTCTTCAGAGAAAGGCAGAGTTTTCGCATTCGGGGTCTTTTTTTTTTTTAATGTAACATAAGCCAAGAGGAAGACTTCGATTTCTAGGCTAGTCATTAATAACGCACGCTTAAAACCAAGACAAGCCTTCCGAAGCCCAACAAAATGGTCAGATTCTGAATTTCGAGCATGTCTGCCTAATTGCTGTATTTAGGCGATTAACGGGCCGCGGGCCGGCAGAGGAAGCTCGGTTAGGACTTTGAAATCCTCCGAAAGGGCTAACTCCACCTGAAACCTGACTTCGCTCTTCTTTAAAAAAAAAAAAAAAGCATTCCAAACATTAGCCGAGATTTTAAAAATGCGCATAAATATTTGCAACCAGTATCACTTGGGCTCTCGAGGTAAACAGTTGTAAAACAATATTGTAACCGTGTTTTCCCCTCCTGCTAAACAACTTCCTCCGAGAAGGAAAGGTTAGACGCATCCGAAGTAAATCCGCTTCAGCTGCAGCCAACATTTTCCATCTTTAAGAGGACGCGGTGCGCCGTGATCGTGCCTGAGTCCTCGCGGTAGGAGGCGGCAGGTCCTCGCCTGTCACCCGGCTGCTTCCCGGGGCGTCCGGCTGGCTCGGCAGGCAGAGCTCTCCGGGTCGTGAGTTTGAACCCCTCCAAAACCCTGTTCTTTCTAGAAGGCCTTGGAAAGGCCGGTGGCGGCTCCCACCCCAGCAAAGGAGCGCGGGGTGTTTCCGCCAGAAGAACTTGAGCTTTCGGATCGACTAAGTCTCCGTGTGGTTAATGGCAAGTGCGTGGCCGATACCGCGGGAGGCGGTGGGGCTGTTGCCCGCACCTCTCCTCCCAGACTCGGGGTTCCCGACCCACTTCGTCCGCCTCGTCGGCCACCGGCACCGGGAGGCGGAGCTCCCGGCCCCGACCCAGGGCCCCGTTCGCGGCCGAATGCTCTCAGGGTCCAGGGGAAGGGGACGCGCTCGCTCAATCACTCCGCACGTGCGGCCGGGGTCTCCCGGTCACCGGAACGCCAGCCTCGCGTGCTAGAAACACACGGCCGCACCGCCGTCCTCTCCGGGAGCTGGAATTCCAGCGCGGATGGAGGAACGATGCGCAATCAACGGATTGTGTGCGCGTGCGCGTGTGCGTGCGCGTGTGCGTGCGCGTGTGCGTGCGCGTGCGCGTGCGCGTGCGCGTGCGCGTGCGCGTGTGCGTGCGCGTGTGCGTGCGCGTGTGCGTGCGCGTGTGCGATGAGTGATCAGAAGAAACACGGATGGAAAAGAGTTCGGGAGTAGAGAGAGGGCAGCCCGCTTCCTTTTGTGTTTGTCGCTTCAGGCTGGATTATTAAACCCCTTCTCCTGCGACTCTCTTTGTTCGGTCGGTCACGTTTTTCAGGGCCAAGGTCGCACTTAGCCCCGAGCTTTCGAACTCGGGTTCTGGCATGGGACGGAGGAGCCAAGTCCAACAGCCACACACGAACCCAAGATCCTGGGGGACCTGCTCCCATCCCCCCCGAAGCACCTTCGTTTCCTCACCTGTAACATTAGAGCAGTAACCAAGGCTGCGTCATGAGTGCGGCCAACGCGGGTCACTCGTGCAGACCGAGCGGCGCTCGGGCGGGGGGACGTGGTCCGTCGGTAGCGGCCCGGATCGCCTGCGCCTCCAGCTCCGAGCTCCCCGCACGCAGCACTCCGGCCTCCGCTCGCCCCACGATCCATCCGGCCTCCGGCCAGGCGTCCGGCTCTTTCCGGGCCCTGCTCTGATGCAGGTGTGTCGGGGGACAGCCCCGTCGGGTCACACTTCCGGACACACGCGTGTCTGTGTCAGCTCCGCCTGGCGAGTGTAAACACAGGTTCTGGCAGCAGCCTCGCCGCTCGCTCGCTCGCTCCGCCCAGCGGTTGCCTGCTCCCTGGGACCCTCCTCGGCACAAAACGTCACCGGCATTTTAAAACTCTGCTACCGTGAGGGGTGAAAACGGACACCTTTGGGGTGTTTGGTGAGCATTTCACAGGGACCCGGTGCAGCCGCACACCTTTCCGTACAGCGTTTTGGCGCTTTGCATTTTCCTGCTGGTGAATTACCTGCTCGTGGCTTTTAACTCCTCCCTCTTTTCCTAAGCATCTGTCTGCGTGCAGAAAAAACGCCCGGTGCCCAGGCCGACTGTCCTGCAAAAGGAAAACTACCAGCCCATGGCTAACATTTTTAAAGCACTGTTTACGTACCAGGCACGAGGCTAAACACTTTTCCATAATTCACCTTCTTCGTCCTCAGAGCCTCCCTGTAAGGTGAGCATCAT
Source organism: Paguma larvata (assembly GCA_030068075.1). Lineage (NCBI taxonomy): Eukaryota > Metazoa > Chordata > Mammalia > Carnivora > Viverridae > Paguma > Paguma larvata. Next base: position 43,687,551 of record CM057844.1, on the reverse strand, counting down.
TCCACCCCCTATAAGGAAACGGACGCACAGAGAGGCTTAGCCACTTGCCCAAAGGCACACAGCTAGGAAGGGCAGAACGGAACATAGAAGCAGGCAAATCTGGCCCCTTCTTCATTGTTCCGTTCAACTCTCTCTACGAAGCCATCTCAGGGGCCCCTCGGCCTCTCACTTTGGGGTTCTCACTATGAGCCGGGCCCAGGCTGCAGGGAAATCGCAAAGGCAGAGAGGGGCAGTATCGTTTCTCCATCTTTTCTTTCCTCCTCCTTCTGGAGCGCCGGGCTGGCTCGGTCTGTAGCGCACACGGCTCTCGATCTCGGGCTCGTGAGTTCGCGCCCCACGTTGGGCAGTTGGGTGCAGCGCTCACTTTTTAAAAATTTCTTGACCTGAATCGAAATGGAAACACGGCCCATCAGAACCTGTGGGCGCTCTAAAACAGCGCACGAGGGAAACATAAAACACCGATGCACAGAGAGAGAGAGAGAGAGAGAAAATCCTCTCTCCTTCGGTCTAAATAAATGCCTTTTCCAGCCATTTAAACGGCTCCACACCCTCCGAGCAGGTGCTGCCGCTTAGACGCGGGTCCCCGCCGGCCGGACGGCATCTCGCGGAGCCCCTTCGCTTGGGGATTGCACTTCCTTTTGTCTTGTCTTGTTTTTTTGTTTGTTTCTTTTTGTCCTGTTTTTAAGCCTCGGCTCTGAACACGAGGGCCCGGCCGAGAAGCTCCGACGTTTCTTCGCAGGGAAAGTGGGCTAGATGTGAAGGCAGGTATTGGTTTATCAGCCGCAGCTACCGAAGCCGGGCAGGACGAGAGGCTTTTCCTTTAAGAAGTGCGTGAGCAGCGAACACACGTCCGGGAGCGATTCTGTGGCTTCGGGGTGCACGGCGCTGGGCGCTCTCTCTGCGTTCTTCTAGCCGATTCTCCCCAAAACACCCTACGAAGTAGGTACGATTACTGTTCCCACTTAACAGAGCAGGAAACTGAGCCTCAGAGAAGTTCGGAGCCTGGCCCAAGTTCTCCTGGCCAGTGAGGCGTGGGGCTGGGTTTGGACCCGGACCTCCGGATTTTCTAAGCCGAAGGCCAAGTCTAACCTGTGCCCGAGGAGAAAGCACCAGAAGGCACTGCCGAGAAATTTCCAGAATATTTCATTTTCCTTTTTTCATTGCAGTAACTAAATTTCTGTTTGAAAGGGCTCGTGTACAGAGGTGCCTGGGTGGCTCAGACGGTTGAGCGTCCAACTTCGGCTCAGGTCATGATCTCATGGTTCATGAGTTCAAGCCCCAAGTTGGGCTCTGTGCTGACAGCTCGGAGCCTGGAACCTGCATTGGATTCTGTGTCTCCCTCTCTCTCTGCCCCACCCCATCCATTCTCTCTCTCTCTCAAAAATAAATAAAAACATTAAAAAATTTGAAAAAGGAAAAGAAAAGAAAGGGCTCACGTACAAAAGAGCAAACAAAAATGAAAATCGCCAAAATAACCGCTGTCTGGTACGTCTGGTGAGAGACTCGAGTCATCACGCACAAACCCATGCGGGTAAATCGGTGTCCTCGGCCCACCTCCCTGACCTCGGGGGCTGCGGGGCGGCTGGTAACACAGACTTCAAACTCCGCTCCGCACCGACATGTTTGCAGGAGAAATCCCAGAGCCGGAAGATGAAGCAGAGGCAACCGCGGCTCACAGAGGAGGAAACGGAGGCCCAGCGTGGGAAGAGCCTTTCCGAGGGCCGCGGCGGATCTCCGTATGAAACCGCAGTGGGGAAGAAGCCTCGGGCCGCCGGCTGAGGCGGGCCGCGTGACGGTCCCCCAGAAGGCACCCACGATTTCACCCCTGGGAACCTGGGAGTGTGTCGCCTTGCAGGGCGCCGGCGACTCTGCAGATGGGACGAGGGCTCTTGATGGAGATCAGGATGGGAGTTGATCCCGGGTCGTGCGGGCGGCCACCGCATCACCACGAGGTCCTTCTAAGAAGGAGACGGAAGGGCCAGAGTCACCGGGATGGGAAGATGTGGCACCGCTGGCTTTGCAGACGCTGGAAGGGGCCACGAGCAGAGGAGCCCGGGGGGCCTGTAGCAGCGGGAGGAGCCAAGAACGAGAATCTCCCGAGAACCCGCAGAAGGAATACCACTCTGCCGCCACCCCGATTTCAGCCCGGTTGGTGGGCGTGGGACTCCAGCCCGTAGGGCTGTGCGTTCATCGCACGGTAGGAAATCCACGCCCGCCCTCCTCCCTCCTCCCTGGAAACACACACACACCGTTTTCAGACTAGGAAGACCCGACTCGGCTATAACTTCCTGACCCGGCGTGGCCCCCAAGCCGCCTGCATCGCGCTGCCTGGCCAACGGATTTACCTTCGCGGCAGACGGATAACGGAAACCTTCTTTTCCGTTGTGTCGACATAAACTTTTTCATGGCAGACGAGATTCGGATTTATGGAGAAGGCGCAGAGACCGTCGAGAGCTCCCGTGTGCCCCACCCTCTGTCTCCCTTCGCGAACACCTGACGTCAGCACTGGCGCACGGCACCCCCGAGATGGGCCCCCCCCGACGCGTCGTTATTAACCAACGTTCACCTTAGTTCTTCCCTAAGGTCCCTATTCAGTTCCAGGTCCCGCCCAGGACGCCGTGTCACGCTCCGTCTCCTGAGGCTCCTGCGGGCTGTGACCGTTTCTCACTTTCTCCCGGCCGGCTCGGAGAAGCCCTGCCCGGGGGGTTCGGCAGAACGCGCCTCAAGGGGGGTGGTTTCCATTTTAAGACACCGTCTCTTTCAAAGAAAGTAGCATTACAGAAGTTACTGGTGAGGAATGGGAGAAAACCCCGAGGTTAAAAAGTCAGGTTGCGGGGCGCCCGGGGGGCTCAGCGGGTTGCGCATCTGACTTCGGCTGAGGTCGTGATCTCGCAGGTGTGAGTTCGAGCCCCGCGTTGGACTCTGCGAGCTCACGGCAGAACCTGCTTTGGATCTTCTGTCTCCTTCTCTCTCTGCCCCTCCCTTGCTCTCTCTCTCTTTCAAAATAAATAAATGAACATTAAAAAAAATAAAGTCAGACTGCTTCCCTCGTCTGCTCCCTGCAGGCACTGACCTTTGGACACCCTCTACACGTGTGGAAAGTGACATAACGCATATATTGCATAATTTTTCACACGTGTCGGTCTCCGTGCTTCTGTTAGATTGTAATTTGAGGGCGCAGGGGCAGTGTGGTCCTGCAAGGGTCCTGACCAGCCCTCACGGAGCCTCACCCCCCACCCCCCCACCCCCCACCCCTACACGGGATCGCAAGCCTCACCCCTGCAGCGGCTCCCTGAGGGACATGCCCTCAGACCCGTGAGAGGGAGAGGTTAGCTCATTTGCCCACATCCAACAAGGCTACTTAGTGGTGGGGCCGGAAGTGCCCACGGACAGTCCTGCACCATAGTTTCCGAGCCCCAGATGAGCCCGACTGGAGACGGTCGGGCTAGGTCTTTAAGACGAGAGTAGCCTTGGGAAAACTCACGTCGTTACTACTGTTCGGATACTGTTATTGGGCGTCCGATCTGCTCACACTGAGGGCGGAACGAGACGTCACGACCCTGCTAGACCCCGACTCCCTCCCTCTCTCTCCCCCTTCTATCATCACCTTCCCTTGATGACCATGTGGTTGTAAGGACCAGAGCCGAGGGTGAGCAAGGGGACTCGGCACCGGGAGGTGCCTGGAGCCAACACGCCCTTGACCGTGTTGTGGGCACCTCTGCCCCCAGACCGCGGCTCATTGCCAGGCTGCTAAGCAGCCACTGATTTGACGTCCATCTTTAGCTCGGGTCCCGAACATATGGGGCCAGAGCCTTAGGGATGACACACCGGTCAATCTCAGGTGACGTGATCGGCGTCCTATGAATCTGCCAGGTGTGCTTGGAACTCCCATCCCTTCCTTCCTCGAAGTTGTACTCTTGTGTCTCCCACCTTTATTTCTATGCTTAACGCGCCCCGGCTCCGTTTCCCCGCCCCGGGCGGCGTGTCTCACCACTGAGTAACCTGTTCATGTCTTCACTTAACACACCTTGCGAGTGTCTTCCGTCCGTTTATTTTTATCGTTCTCGGTACCAGTACTGAACTCCTCAAGAACACAGCCAACACGCACGGTAATAATCAGAAACTCCAAGCCACGCAGGTGGCTCCTGGCATTTTAGCCGAGTCCAAAAACGTCAAAACACTTATCAGCGTTCACCTGTCCGGAGTTTCTTACTTTCTTCTCTCCCGTGCCCGTGTTCCCTTTTTCCTGTGATGAGAATCCGCCATCAGACAAAACTGTAGTAAAATGGAATATTAATAATAAACACGCCTTGAGAACCAAGGTAGAGGAAGCTACTTCCAGAGTGTTCCCGCAGAGGAGAAAACTGTCCCCTGGTTCTAGAACATTCTCAGAGGCAGACAGCCCGGCACTGACCCGGTGTGGGTCAGAGATTAGCGGCTGGGATTCTCAGGTGTCCTGGTTGATAGAAGAACCGGGAATTCAGCAGGCCTCTTGACGAGTCTTAGATCCGTGAGATGTTTGCTCAAGATTCTGCGTGGCAGGGGTCGGGCGGACAGCGGTTTAGAGGCGTTGGAGGTACAGGAAACCGACGGACCAGCAAACACGCAGGGAGACAGCCAACTCCTTGTGCGGGGGCGGGGGAGAGAGGGGATGAGGCGGGAAAGGTCACACTTACTTTCTCAGCCATCCGTCACAGCGAGAAACACTGTTAAAATCCGCACCCGGGATCTTTCGGGACAGCTCCTTTTGGGGGACAGCAGGAGGAAACAGGGAGAAAAGCCTTGTCTGTGAAGTGACTCAGAAAAAGCAGAGAACATGGAAAAGTCAATGGGGGAAAAATAAAATTTCTTTCTACTTTCTCTGATTACATTCATGCAGATGCGTCATTTCGTTTAAAAACAAAAGGAAGTAAATTCACTTCCTCCAGGCTGTTTTTAAGATACAACTTTTCTTCCTTTAAAATAAGGCAATAGGTGGGCCTGGGGGGCTCAGTCGGCCAAGCGTCCGACTTCGGCTCAGGTCATGATCTCATGGGTCGTGAGTTCGAGCCGTGCATTGGGTTCTGTGCTGACAGCTCGGAGCCTGGAGCCTGCTTCAGATTCTGTGTCTCCTCTCTCTCTGCCCCTCCCCTGCTCGCACTCTGTCTCTCTCTTAAAAAAAAATAAACATTAAAATTTCTTTTAAAAAATGCAGCAATATGATCGAGCACGTGTCCCTGGGAATAAAACGCACATGTGTGATCCCTTTCTGCAGCACCTTCTTCCCAGACTTATGGTGCGCCCCTCTGCGGGCTCCGCCCCTCCCTCCGCGGGCTCCGCCCCTCCCTCCGCGGGCTCCGCCCCTCCCTCCGCGGGCTCCGCCCCTCCCTCCGCGGGCTCCGCCCCTCCCTCCGCGGGCTCCGCCCCTCCCTCCGCGGGGCGTCCCATCATTTCCTGAACTGGTCCCCTTCCAATTTCCTTAGAGCCCATCCCTGGCAAACAGGGGTGAGCAAACTGTCTGCAAGGGCCGGAGCGTAAATAGTGTTGCGGACCGTATGTGGTCCCTGTCACAACGGCTGGACCCCGCCAGCAATATGCAAACAAAGAAGCATGGCCGTGTGCCAATAGAACTTTATCGATGGCCCCAAATGCGAAGTTCACATCGTCTTCATGTGTCATGAAATAGCATTCTTCTTTTCATGTTTTCCCCAATCACGTACAAATATAAATACGGTTCTTAGCTTGTGAGCTGCTCGGGAGCAGGCGGCGCCGTGGTCTGCGGACGCCTGTTTTATGGAGAGCCACTGGGTCCAATACATGTGCTTTCGACACGTCGATGCGGGTTCCAGAACCCCCTCCCAAGAGGCTGTATCTTTTGTCTGAAGCGACACTAGTTTTCACTCGCACAGTCTGAGAGACTGACCGCTTCCTTTAGATTCCCGCCAACTGGAGTCATTGCCCGCGGATGTGCCGCGATTAGATTCGCATTCCAAACTGCGTCTGTGAGCCGCGAGGTGCCAGCTGGCTGGACACCCCAGTCTTGAGCTCTCCGGCCGCAGGAAGTACAGGTGAGGGTTCGGGAAACCTTTAGAATCTGCTAACGGGCCCACGATCACGGCTCTAGCCGACGCCGGAATGACAGCATCTCCTTCCTGCAGGAGATGACTTAGAACCTTTCTCTTGGACGAACTGGGTGGAGGAGGCGGAGGGGTGGATGTAGGTAAGAGAGAGACGTGGCTTTCTTGGGTTTTACAAAGTTTTCCAAGGCTACCTGTGCACCTCCTTACACAGTGGGCTTTCTTTAGAAAAATCTTTTTAACATTTATTTATTTTTTGAGAGAGAGAGAGGGAGACAGAGCATGAGCAGGGGAGGGGCAGAGAGAGAGAGAGGGAGACACGGAATCCGAAGCAGGCTCCAGGCTCTGAGCTGTCAGCACAGAGCCCGACACGGGGCTCGAACCCATGAACCCCAAGATCATGACCTGAGCGGAAGTCAGATGCCCAACCAACTGAGCCCCCTAGGCGCCCTTATACAGTGTACTTTCTAAAGACAAGAAGCCACGGTGGGGATGGGACGAGCCAGCCTCTCTGCCTGTGAGTCCCTGTCACCTGTCCTGTTCTCGGCCAACTATAGACGCTACTGTGCTGAAAACAACCTCCTCCTCCTTTCAAAGATTTGCTAAGAAGCAGGTGACTTCAGGCGAGAGGTGGTCCACTAATACCTGGTTGTGGCCAAAGGCAAACGTTGCAGAGAGGAGCAGACCTAAAACCATCTTCAACGAATGTGATCAGGCTTCAGAGAGAGGGCAGAGGGAGAAGGAATTTTTTGCTTCGCAAACACAAGGTCGGGAGGTGCGGTTTCTTTAATGAGAAAAGTTGCCGGATTAACGCAGTCGCGTGTTGATTCGACCGACTGACCAAAAGTTAAGTTTTTATTTTTGAAAGATTCGGTGCAAACAAAGAGAGAGCAGTTCTGGGCATTTCCTGTGGATCAGGGCATATGTCGCTTGACTATTCTTGAATGCTTTTGAGTGAAAACAAGATAGAATTTCCAGAAAACACTTCGGAGAGAATTCTAGATACGTAGGATACTCGGGGGCCTTTGTCCCCGTCGTTCCGGGGATGACGCATCCAGAAGACGTTTGTCTGCTTCACTCTTCCACCCTCGGAGTCAAGCAGGGACCCCGGGAGCCGGCGGGAGCTCAGGCAACATCTCTTGGATGAGTGAACGAATGTTCCACACTGAAATTCCCCTTCCAGGGGAACCGGCTCGCTGTCGGCCGCGGGACGGAGACACAAAGGTATGAACGATCCTCACACGGAAACCCTGACTCTTAAATCATTGGCCAATCCCAGTTTTAGTCTTCACTCTGACTCTGTATCTATTTCGGGAAGTTTGGGGAAGCCTTCTTCGCCTGACATGTCTGGACTTTTCTTGAGAACCCTGAAGCAGGGGCCGGCGGGTCAACTCGAGATCAGGAGGCAAAGACATCTCAGCAGATTCTGTGATTCCTGCCCCGCTGTGCGTTTGCCCCGTGAGCGCTCAGAACTGGCCACGCGATGGGAATAAATGCCCCGCTTTGTGCCGGACGCAGAAGGATGTGTCTCGGAGGGAAACCAGGCCGGCGTTTCTTTCTCTTTCTTTTCTTCTTTCTTCCTTTTAATTTCTATTTATAGACACTCCGAGAATGGGGGGAACTTTAGGAAGGGGAGAGGTTGGGCTTCAAATAATGGGTGGATTCTTTCAGCTCTTTCTTGCGTCACTTTGACGGAGGCGGTGACTGGGCATAATTTGGCGCGTCGGGCGCTCTCAGGAAAGAACTCGCTCTTTGCCTGTTGGTCTCTAGAAAGTGAACCAAACCCTCCTGGCCTTTAAGGGGCCTTATTGCTTCTCCATTTTATTTTTTAAAATTGTTTTAATGTTTATTTATTTTTGAGAGGGAGAGACAGGGCATGAGCAGGGGAGGGGCAGAGAGAGGGGGACACAGAATCGGAAGCAGGCTCCAGGCTCTGAGCTGTCAGCACAGAGCCCGACGCGGGGCTCGAACTCACAGACCATGAGATCATGACCTGAGCCGAAGTCGGTCGCTTCACCGACAGAGCCCCCCCCCCCCAGGCGTCCCTGTCGCTTCCCCAGGTTAGTGTTAGACAGTGGGCACGGGATGGGTTCATTTTCTTACCCAGGTGAGAAGAGTCTCGGGGCCAAGAGGCCCATTCTGACCAGAAGGCCCCCGGTCTCTATTCTCCAGGAGAAGTCTCAGCGCGGGCCCAGCGCGGGCGTCCGCAAACCACCGCCAGATCGGGCCCACCGCCTGTGTTCGCACAACCTGAAAGCTAAGGATGCGTTTCCCACTTTTACATGGCTGGCGAAAAAGATCAAAAGAAGAAGAATATTTTGCGACACATGAGAATTCTGTACAAATCAGATCCCAGTGTCTCTAGACAGTCGATCCTCATTATTGGTATTTTGCCCATCTGCTTACTGGCTCACGTGTATTTATACCCCCAAAAACCAATCAGTGCGGCGGCCGTTCTCAGACGTATGCACAGAAGCAGAAACTCCGAGTCGCCTGGCTTCAAACAAGGCAACTGTCTGCTCTCCCGGCTCATCGGTGAACAAACGGCCCTTTCCTGTCCGCTTGGTGCCACGTTTTCCCCAGGTCGGTGCTTCTTGTGGGACATCCGGCTCTCCAACACGGGCCCCTAGCGCGGGGCCGAGGTGCTGGATCTCCCGAGGGCACGAAGGCCACCGGGTGCCTTACGGGAAACTCACGCACGTCAGATGAGCTTCGTTCAGGCATGAGTCACGGGCCTGGCGGCTGTGAGCTCAGTGCGAATGAATCAACGAGGTAGATTTTAAAAGGCAATCCGAAGCAGGCTCCGGGCTCTGAGCCGTCAGCACAGTGTCTGACGTGGGCCTCGAACCCACAGACTGTGAGATCATGACCTGAGCTGAAGTCGGCCGCCCAACCGACTGAGCTACCCAGGCGCCCCTTTTCATGTTTTTAAACCATCTCTGTGGCTCATCAGAGCCTGGAGCCTGCTTCAGTTTCTGTGTCTCCCTCTCTCTCTGCCCTTCCCCTGCTCATGCTCTGTCTCTATGTCTCTCAAAAATAAATAAACGTTTAAAAAAAAATTAAACCATCTCTGGTGAACAGAGCTAATGACTTCTGACTAAGCTGACTGGCCAGCTGATACCACCTTTTCCTGCAAGATTGCTTCTTTTTCAAATGCTTTCACAGGCGCCGTGGGACGCTCAGACCGTGCGCTCTGGTCTGTGAGGGAGCAGGGGGGAGAGGTGAAGGCACCATTGAAAGCAGTTCCCAGTGGGTTCAGATCTCAGTTCTGTCACTTCCTAGCTGTGCCACCTGGAAAAAGTTACTTCCTGTCTCTGGGCCTCAGTTTCCTCACACGTGCAATGGAGATACTGATTGTGCTTCTATCACTTGCTAATTGCGAAGTGTACCGATTCACCGAAAACTCAAGACATGGGTGTTGTCGGTCAGGATGGCGCCAATGGCTGGCCTATACGAAGTGCTTAAAACGGAAATGCTACTTTAAAAAAAATTTTTTTTGGATGTTTTATTTTTGAGAGCAAGAGAGACAGCACGACCAGGGGAGGGGCAGAGAGAGAGGGAGACACAGAATCCGAAGCAGGCTCCAGGCTCCCAGCTGTCAGCGCACAGCCCGACGCGGGGCTCGAACTCATGAACCGCGAGATCACGACCTGAGCCGAAGTTGGACGCTTAACCGACTGAGCCACCCAGGCGCCACAAGAAATACTTCCTTTATCAAATGTAATCTTACGAGGTGGCTTATTAGGATTTTAGGACCGTGGCAAGATGAATACCTTTAAATAAATGCAGGGAAAGTTCCACAAATTTCTTTGAACTTTCTGCACCAGCCTCAATCACAGGAGCATGGAGATTTTGTTCCAGGTCACAACTGCTAGTAAATCATAGACTATGTCTTTTTTTTTTAATTATAAGTTACTTATATGTGTTTTTAAATTATAAGTTAATTAATATAAGCATTAATATAATTTATACTATAATTTAATTACATAAATTTATTATACAAGATATATAAATAATATGATTTAATGCTTAAATTATAAGTTAATATAAGCATTAACATAATGCTTATATTAATATATAAATATAAGCAAATATGCGTGGGACACACTTCTACTAAAACAAATTATTTTTTTTTATCTCAAAGTCACATTGAGCTGGCCATCCTGTATTTTTATTTGATACATTTGATGACCTTAATTCTGTCCACAGGGACCATCTTCTCTGTATTTGCCCTTCTCCCCAGAAAGAAATTCTAAAAAAAAAATAATCCGCAAGAGCTTTTTTCTTTTTTAGACCCTAAACTGGCTTTTAACTCGGTTTCCTGAGGGTAGGCCAGCCCCTCCTTGCCGGCCCCCGACTCCTACCTTTGTCCTCCCACTCCTGCAAGCAGAGAAATTAGGGCTTCAGCAAACACTGTAAAAATCGGGATATAAATACCTTTTTTGGATAGCAGGCAATCAAAACAAATCACCCACCCGCCCCCGCCCCCGCCCCCGCCCCCATCGTGTGGTGGGTTTTCCTCTCTGTTCACCGCGCCTTTGACTTAAAGGAAGGCTATAATGATACACTTGCTATTCCTGTCATTTTTGCTCTGTTTGATGCTTGGCGATGGGCTCCTTAGAAATGGCATTGAGAACATTCCTTGTCTGTCAGGAGGGCCCCGAGGCACAAGGGACCTCGCTCAGCCCTTAGAAGTAATTAAAGACAACCGACCAAAAACGCAAGGGGTCTGAGGGACCCCAGATTCCAAACTCCACCCACTTACAGCGGGAGCCAAACTCCTGCAAAGACGAGCGATTTACATTTAACTCTTTGATGTGCGGATGCTCGAGAAGCCCGACCCCACTGAGCCGCCGGGACTAAACACCTAAGAATCCATCCCAGAACTCACGCACCGTCTCCTTTTAGGAGCTAGAAAAAAATAAATCAAAAGTCCACCCCTGAACGCCCAGAACCCTTTCCCCTTCTGGGGCTGTTTTCGTGTTATTTCTTTCTAGCTCCTTATTCAACAGGAAGAGAAGAGGCACGTGATAGTTTACGGAAACCCACACGAATGAACTAACGAACCAACGATATTTTCCTGAAACAGCAGGTGAAACCCCCACCGGGCGCGGCTGGATGCCTGAAAATACTTTTCCCGCAGGAAAGTCTTTACAAAGTTCCACCTACGAATAATATTCCGCATTTGTGCCGCTCTCCACAACCAGGGCTGAGAATCGTTTTCTTTGGGGCGAGAGGAGCTGTCGTTCCCGAGAAGGAAAACGAAGTGGAAACCGTGTTTTCACAGAAGATGCTGCTGGATGGGCCGGGCACACAAAGTTGGGGAGGGCACAGCTTGGGAAAGGGAGGCACAAAGGGCCCCCCGAGGGACCCCTCCTCCCTCATTATCCGTGTCTGCCTCTTTCTCTGCCCTTCCCCTGCTCATGCTGTGTCTCTCTGTCTCTCAAAAATGAATAAATGTTTAAAAATAAAATAAAATAGGGGCGCCTGGGTGGCTCAGTTGGTTAAGCAGCTGACTTCAGCTCAGGTCATGATCTCACGGTCTGTGAGTTCGAGCCCCACGTCGGGCTCTGTGCTGACAGCTCAGAGCCTAGAGCCTGCTTCGGATTCTGATCTCCCTCTCTCTCTGCCCTTCTGCTCACGCTCTGTCTCTATGTCTCTTAAGAATAAATAAACGTTAAAAAAATAAAATAAAATAAAAACAAAAGGAAGCGAAACGCACGGAGGCCTCTAAGGAGGAGGAGGCGGGGTGGGCGGTAGCAGGTTGAAGAGCTAAAATCATGGATGCAAGAAGGTGCTCCCTCCCAGAGCCAGACCACGTACACGAGCCTCCGGTTGACTAGGAATTGAGGGGGAGTCCCACCTCGGTGGGCAAGAGCCCCTGCCCACATCTCTTTGATTGCCAAAGGACATGCGGTTGGTTCCTTTCCACCGCAATCTGCCTTGTGCGCAGCTGGGCTCGGTGGGGGTGGGAGGGGACGGCGATTTCCAGGTGGCTCTGGGGTCGCGTCCGGGAATTACGGATCTTCTGTGATCAAATACACCTCAGCAGGGGCATCAGTCCTGGTCGCAGTCCTGTCCCGGGTTTGACCTCCCAACGCAGACAGGTCCCCGGTGTCCCTGCTGCTGGGGATCCCGGGAATGCTTGCTCCGAAGGTCGAATGAGGGTCCGTGTGCGGCAGGGTGACGCCAGCACCCAAGCAAGGGCACAGGCCCTCCCCCATTTGTGCAGGGTAAGCACAGCCCACAGACGGGTTCTCCTTTGCGCTCGAGGGGGAGAAATTCCTTGGGGCCAACACTCCCTGGAATTTCTAACTCCTGGCTCAGTGGGGGATCGAAGCCCATCACCTCATCTTCCCTTAGAGACTGGATTCCCACCCAAAGCCACACTGGCTATTTGGCGATCGGAAATACCCATCCGGCCTTTCTCATAGATCCAATGGACAGAAGTTGAAAAAAATTGCCAAGACGGGCAGGGGCGTGGGGATACAGGCCCTCTCAGACCTGGATTTGGGGGAGCGCAAATTACGAGGATGTTTTTTCGGAGGGCAATTTGTCCGAAGCTCCCAAGGCTTTGCACAGAGCTTCCAGTTGTTTCCATTGCTAGGAATTTGGCCACGGATCTGGTTGGCGTCTCTGACAACAATACCACCTGTAGTAACACAAGACCGAGCCTAACCTACGTGTCCCTTAGCAGGGGGTCGGTTACACGGGTTCACTCCACAGGGACTATGCATCCAGATACCGTAAGTGAAAAGAACAAACTAGAACAAAGTGTATCGTATGTTAACTTCCCGTGCAAAGGAGCAGATGCATATAAACAGCGTGTATGCACCGAAGAACCAAGGAAGGAGACGCAGAAGTAGTAAGAGCCTTGCCCTGGGGAGAGAGAGCTAGAAAACAAGCGATGGGGGGCGGGGAGGCGATGAGGCAGGAGAGAAGCTTTCCACGGTCGTGTTTGGGAAAAATGTTTACTGTGTACACAGATCGTTTTATTGTGAGTGAACTGAATTTTAAAACGCCTAAATACCACTTAATTCCACTTTTGTTTTCTGTCTGATGATAAATTCATCCTGCCGCCCAGATGCAACTCGGACCCCACGTGGATAGCGAGCGGCGAGACCCGAATCAGGGGCTGAATTTTATTACACTCGGCGATTCCGTCTCATCAGTTACACAAGGTCATTCGCGGTCATTTGCTGGGCCGAGCGGCGTTCCAAGTCTGGCTTTGGGACCGCACGGTAATCTGGTGCTCAGCTCAGCTGTGAAAAGCTTCTGACTCCAGGGAAGGCAGCAGAGCCGAAATCATGGCTAATTGTGGGCCATACAGAAAAAAAGCGGGGGGGGGGGGGGCTTCACTGAGTGAAGAAAAGAGTAAATAAACTAAGATCAGGGTCACTCCCTCCCTGGAGCGATCCCCTCCCCCAAAGCTTTGCTGAGGAAAAAGCGGTTTCTGGGTTGCAAAGGAGGGGAGAGAGCGGGTAAAGGTTTGTGTGAAGACGAAGTCTGGCTGGGCCAGGTGCAATTAACGCATATTCATACGTGATGAAGACTGGATTATTGCCTACCATTGATTCCCGCTCTAAATATAGACTATAGAAGAGAAATGACATCCTTTACCCGCGACAAAATAATTATTCATCTTAAGGAGATAATTGGAAGAGCGGGCAAAACAGAATGTGCAAATATATTCATAACAATGTTGTTTCAAAGAGGCGAAGTGGAAACAACCTAAGTGTCCATCGGCGGGGGACCGTTTACACACCCCTGGGTACATCCCCCCTGCACGGGGTAGGCAGCCTGCCACGGGGCGCGGCCCCTGATGTGTACTGAGGTGGAAAGATGTCCCTGGCAGCAGGTTTAATCCAGTTGTAAACTACTGTGTAGCCCATCAGCCCGCTCATATAAAAGCAGGGGTGGTTTGTGACACAGGCTCCGCGACGTAACCTGTACAGAGTCTTACAGACACACACACACACAAGTTTGGAGTAAGGATGGGAGGATTGATACTTTCCTCTTGTTTATAGGCTCTAAGTTTTCTAGAAAGAGTGATTTCTTTGTAAGTGCGAAAGGAAAGAGGAAAAGGCAGTACGCCGGGCTGTTAGGATGGTTTGCCTAGAGGGGGGCTCCGCCTAGGAGGAGGGCAAAGCAGGAAACTGCGGACCCTTTCTGTGTACAGGCCTGTATGTATTCCCTTCATCCATTCGTTCATTCATTCCTTCATTCGTTCTTTCCGGGCATAGTGACTGAGTGCCTATTACGTGCTGGAAAGACCCAGATTAAGCTCCGTATAAATCCCAGGGGCTGCAGAGGTCCCCGGATTCTCACGTGTGCAAACGATGCCCCAAGAACACATTTAGCGCGAGGCCTGGGGGGTAACGTCAGGTCGAACCTGTGAAATCGCCGGTTTCGCGTAGGTCGACAGCGGGGGAAGGGGCTACCGCACGGCCACAGTCCTGTGGTTTAACGCAAGCCATTGGGCGAGCATTCTTTTGAAACTGCAACTCTCCACTTCTGTCCTCTCCTCCCCCACCCCCTCCTCCGAAACAGGGAGGGTCGGCTTCGCCAGGGCTCCGGGCTGGGGCCGAGTCCGCACAAGGGGAGGCGCACAAGTGTGGGAGACGCGCCAAGCGCGGGGCTGTGGGACTTGCTGGATGATTAGTCTCGTGATTAAGAGAGTATTTTGCGGGGGGGATGGAACACCACCCCGCCCCCTCTCCCCACCCCACCCCCCCCCGAAAGCATCATCTTCCCCTCGCCAAACACACCCGCGCTGCCCCCACCCCGACCCACCCCCCACAAGCATCCCCGCCCAACACACCCGCCACGCCCCCTCCCCGCCCCCACCGCAAGCATCATTCCCCCAACACACCCGCCCCGCCTCCCGCCCCCGCCCCTGCCCTCTCCCCAAGCATAACCCCCCCTAAACACCCCCACGCCGCCCCCGCCCCGCCCCCACCTGCCCCCTCCCCCCTCCCGCAAGCATGACCCCCCCCCAACACACCCGCCCCGCCCCCGCCCTGGGAGCCGCGCGGCCGCCACTCCCACCCCGGGCGCGGGCACCGGCTCCACGTGGACGCGCGCGCGGGCGCGGGGCGGGGGTCCCCCGAGCGGCCGCGCGGTCCATCTGCCCGGCGAGGGCCCGGGTCCCGCCAGCCCCTGACCTGCAATCTGTCACTCCGCCGGCTGAAAGGCGGCCGCGGCCGAGCGCGCCCCCCGCTCTGCCTATTGAGAGCGTGAATGCGAAGTGGTCCAAGTTGACCCGCCGCCAGTCCCCGCGGCTCCGAGTCGGCGAGGCACCCTACAGTTTACACGGCCCGGCTCAATGCAGCCTCCGGGCGCCCATTCAGGCGGCCTGCATGCAAAGGAGCCGGCCATTAGATCATCGTAATTATCGCATTGACATCGCCCGGGGCCCCCGGGGGGGGGGCCGGGAGCCCATCAAACGCGTCTCTAATGAGGCGCTGCGGGCCTTTGTGCGCGCCGCGCCCCCTCGCCCGCCGCCCGCCCGGCCGCAGACAGGCGGCCCCTTTCAGGCGCATTCAGCGCCCTGACCCCCGACCCCCAGGGTTATGACATCAGCAGCCCCGAGCTGTGATCATTTTTATTGGCGCACACTCGGCGCTCGTTTCCTGTGCTCGCCGCCGGCCCCCGCGCACCCCCCGCGCACCCCCCGCGGGCCGGGCCGGGCCGGGCCGCGCGCTAATGGGCATCTGCCCGGCGACGCAGGGCGCGTTCTCACACGGCCGGGCCATTGTGCCCGCGCCGCCGGCCGGCTCATTATCCGCGCGCAGGGGCCCGCTAATCGCCGCCGCGCCGAACAATCCCAAACAGATGTGCGCACTTGAGGAGTTTTAATTAAAATGTTCGACTCGTTTTTATCAATGCACTTTCCCCCCTAAAATTAAAAAGATGTTACTTCCTCGGAGTGTTTTGCAAATTACGCCTTCATAAGGGTGATTAAGAGACGCTTATTTGGAACTAATCGGGGTGGGTTTTTTCTTTCTTCTTCTTTCCTTTTAACGTGCTGCTGCTAAATTATTTTTTTTTTGAGAATTAATTAAACTGGAGGTTTAAAAAGATTCTGTTTTCTTATGTCACAACAACTCCATAAAGCGGGGGAGCTGTGGGCGCTTCTTCCTTCTGATGCAAAAGATGGCAATTTATACGAATTCCGTAATTTCAAAAGTGGTTTGACAGAAAAGCTCGACTTAGCGTTTTTTTTTTTTTTTCAGCTGGGCGTCTGCTTCATAGTATTTTCAGTTCCCGGTCCCTCCGCCCCCAACTCTTGGGCCCAGTGAAGGACATTATTGTTGCTTCTTGACTCCGAGTTTCTGAAAGATCCACTTTAAACAGAGCAGCGCGGGCTTTTTAAAGTATAAACTCGATACTCTCCTCCAAACCTCTTCAGCACATATGGTCCTTAATGTAAATTTGTTTAACCACAACCCTAATTTAATTTGCCATAAAACTGAAATGAAAGTCATCACAAACGAGCCTGTGACTTGAGTGTCGGTTAAAATAACCATTTGCGGAGAGGCGGGGACTTGAGGCAAAGGGCATCATTTCACTGCAAATAGGCACCAGAATTAGAGACAAAAAAGAATTTCTGTTGTCGAAGGTCGCTAGGCGTCTACGATGGCAAAGTCTCAGCCTTCATAGGAAATTGTATCACGAGGCCAGCGGGACTGTCCTTGTGTTAAAACACGTAGAATCCCAAGTAAAAAAAAATAAGTAATTTTCAGGAAGACAACTCGATCAGGACCGTGTAAAGCACAGTCTAAAAAGCAGGCACGACATTTCCAATTGTTAAAAATCAGCACCAGTCACTGCGGAAAGTGAAAAGTAAAGAAAGAGACTTTTCATTACAACTCCTCCCCGAAAAGAATTTTAAAAACATCTTTAGTCGATGTCTCCCTTAACAAGATTTTTGGGTTCTGATGCAAAGACTCTTTTTTTTTTCCGTAGCCACATAAATTTTTTAACCTTCTAATTAAAATTTGGGTGAAGTCCTGCGAGTTGTTCAGAGCCCTCGTCTCATTGTACGCCCTGAGATTCTGCAAGCTGCCTCGCTCCAGATGGCTCCAAATAGCACCCGCCTCTGAGTCCATCTTGAAGCCCCCTTGATTTTTCCAGAAGTTTCTCTCTTGTGACCTCAGTCTCCATTTATAGTCACTTCCAACAGGGATGCAGAATGTCACCCTGCCTCCTCCATGTGAAGACAACTCTCTCACTCTCTGTCTCCCTCTCTCTCTGTCTTTCTCTCTCAGGCTTGCTAAAACTGAAAACAACAGCCACGGCCCAAGAGAATGGCATTCGATGACTTTAAAGCTTACACACAGACACACCACCGCGCACACAGACACACAGACAGACGCACAACCACACACACAGACACGGAGACAAGCACACACCCCCATACAGATATAAAACAGACATGCAACCCAGACACACAACATACAATCACACACACACGACCACACACACAGACACAGACACACGGATACACAGACAGACACACAACCACACACAGATGCAGAGATAAGCACATCTGCCCATTCAATTACAAAACGGACACACGACCCACAGACACACAACAGACAGACACACAGACGCACCACCACACACACGCACACACCATAATTCCGCTTTCACCATCACGACCCTCGACAAATAATGAGGATTCTTGTCCTCCACCCCCGATCTCAGTTTTCATTAGCGGCGACTCAAAGTCCTGCCTTGAGCTCCCTGCAGGGGTGAGCCCTGGCATGGCTGGAGCCTTCCGCTCTAGAATAGTCCTGACCTGTCGTTCCGCGACCAGGTTAGGAGAGTCATCCCACGTGAGTGTTAAAAACACCACCATCACTGGCCAAAACGTCACCCCCCGGGGACGCCCGCACCCCTGCCCTTCGGCCCATCCGTACGGCCGTCCTCCCCCCCCACCTCCCCCCCCCCCCCCCCGCAGACTCGGCCCCCCGCTCCGAGGAGGTGTCGCCACGTCTCCTTCATCACAGGATCGAGGATGAAAGCCGCCGAAATGGAAGCCGCGTGCCTCGCCGTGATTCGGTTCCCACAAAGTCCGCGGGCGTATCGGAGCCGTGAGACGCGGACTCGGAACCGTGAACACTGAGCCGCCCGGGTCCCCAGGCCGGGTCCTCAGAGAGCGGTTTTGGCCGGAGCCGCGCGGGGTCCCGAGAGCACCTCACCGGCTCACTCCCGGGCGGAAGACGTTCAAGTTCAAGCCCGGGAGACGCCGTAGAGCGCCGCGGTCCGATCGAAACCCAACGCGAGCCACGAACGGGGGCCACGTGTGCGGTTTTAAATCTTCCCGTGGCCGCGTGAGAAAAGGCCGAAGGAACCAGGTGCAATTAATTTGAAGAATGTGTTGTATTTAATCCAATATATCCAAAATATTATCATTTCAACAGGTCGCCAGTACGAAAGCCTATTAAGGGTATATTTTACCTTCTTTCTTTGGTCCGGAGCCTTTGAAATCAGTTTTACGCTCACGGCACAGCTCGGTCAGGACCGGCCGTGTTCCGCGTGCTGCTCGGCCCCTCGGGGCCGGGGAGGGGGGCGCCGGCGCCCTCCAGTGTCGCGGGACGCTGAGCTGGGGGGTCTCGCTGCTTGGATTCGAGCCCTGGCTCCACCACCCACCTGCTGAGCAAGCCGCCTGGGCTTTCTGCGCCTCAGTTTCCTCATCTGCTAAATGTGTCCGCGTGGACACGAGGGGGGCGGCGAGGAGCCTGGGACCCACCTCCCAGCGTTGGTGTGAGGGCCGAAGAAGAGAGTCTGTGTGAAGTCCGTAGAAAAAAAATGCCTGACAGCGTTCTCATTCAGTCCTTGAGAAATTCTGCACGTCCGACAAACGTTTAGTGAGCAGGTACTATGCTGCCAGACGTTAGGAACGGAGCAAAGGCAACACAGATACAGTCCCTGCCTTCACAGGACTGAGAAGGGAGTTCCATCCATGCGAGACGCCAGCCAGTAAAAGCAAAGTCCTATATCGGGCGTTGCTACAAAGGTTCGGGGCGCCTGGGTGGCCCCGTCCGTTGAGGGTCCGACTCTTGATTTCAGTTCAGGTCATGATCCCAGAGGCACAGAATTGAGCCCTGCGTAGGGCTCCGTGTGGAGCGTGGAGCCTGCTTAAGGTTCTCTCTCTCCCTCTGCCCCTCTCCCCGTCCATAAGCTCCCTTGCTCTCTCTCAAAAAAAAAAAAAAAAAGATATAAAGATTTTGATCTGTGTAGTTGGGCCAAGAAAAGGTGATACAAAGACATGGAGACATGAAGGAGGCAAGGTTACCTTCGGAAGGAAGAGTGTTTCAGGCAGAGGGAAGGGCAGTGCCTGTCCCTGAGGCGGCAGCTCCCTGAGCGTGTGGGCGCAGCGGCTGGGAGGCCACTGTGGCCCGCGCGGAGAGGAGCGGGGGTTGCGGCCAGAGAACAGTCTGGAGGCTGGAGCCCAGGGGTGCTTGCGGCCACGGTAACGGCGCAGACTTTCCCTTGGCGTGACGGGGAACCGCTGGAGGGCTCTGAGCGGAGAAGTGGCCTGGCCTGCCCTGGGTCTCAGCGGACTCCCTCTGCTGTCCTGGGGGCCACAGGCGGCGGGACGGCGACACCCCCGGCGAGGCCAGCGCTTGGTCTCAGAGGAGGAAGCTCTGTGTCCTCCAGGAGACATGAGGCGCGCGTGGCTGTGTCCCCCTTTCGTGGGCCGCCCTGAACTCCCCACAGCGAGGACCCAGCCCACGGGGGCCGGCGCGACAGGCTGAGTTCTGGTTCCCGGACCCCGGGGACCTGGAAGTGTGGCCTCACCTGGCAAACGGGACTTTGCAGACGTCAACCGAGTTAAGGACTGAGTTATCCTCATTTCTCCCCGTGGGCCTCAAACGCGACCACGAGTGTCCTCATTGGAGAAGGCAGAGGCGTCTCACCACCCGGAAGAAGCTAACGCGACACCAAAGCTAGATGCTGCATGAGCGGGTTTGAACACGGAGGAAGGGACCGTGGGCCAGAGGACACTGCTCCAAGGACCGGAGACAGGAAACAGAGCCCCCCACCCTGCCCCCAGGCACCTCCAGAGGGAGCGCAGCCTGGGGACTCAAATTTCAGTCCCGTGAGACCTGCTTTGGGCTTCTGACCCCCAGGGACAGAAGAGAATCCATTTCTGTTGTTTGAAACCACCCAAGGGCATGGTCATTTGTGAAACTAACACAGCCCCCACAGCCCCTCCCGCGATGGCTCCAAGGGGACGCTCACAGGATCTGGGTCACGCGGCCGGACCCCGCCACCGACGGCCCCATGGCCTTAGAAGTCACAGGGATGGGACTGGAGGGGCGTGAGATTCCAGCAGGAGCGGGGCCCCCTCCCGAAGTGCGCACGCCCCCAGCTCCTTTTTCTGTGGTTCTGGGACTCAGCGGACTTCTCAGAGGGAGAGACGGATCGGACCTCATTTTCGTTTTCTGAGGCTCCCGCGATATCGAGAAATAAGATAACAAAACGTGTGGCATATTTTCAATGTTTACAGTTTGAAGGGATTAGAACACGCCGCCCCCAAAATACGCCTCTCTGGAATACCGATTATTTTGAGCTGAAGGCAGTTGAGAAATAGCAGATGCAGCCAGGGTCTCCGACTGCACCCCTCCTGCCTGGGAGCAGAGCGCGAGTTTCTGGGGGAAAGGTGTGCGTCTTGCTTCAGGGAGAAAGAGAGAGAGAGCGCATGTGTGAGCAGGGGAAGGGCAAAGGGAGGGAGAGAGAGAGAGTGTCCCAAGGAGGCCCGTGCTGTCAGCACACAGTCCGAAGCAGGGTTCGAACCCACCAACTGTGAGATCATGGCCTGAGCCGAAACCAAGAGCCGGCTGCTTTACCAACCGAGCCACGCAGGCGCCCCGGGAGAACGTTCCTACCGGTGAGGGGGCCACAGCACCAGGATGAATCTGTACCAACAAACCTACTCAGATAACCTCTGTCTTTCATTAGTTTCCTGATACATTTCCTGGTCCCTTCCCCATCTTGGTCACTTCCCCTTGGGGTGGTACCGTCCCTCCCCCATGCCCCCTTTCCTTTGTCTCATCATGTCTCTACAATTTATTGTTCTTTATTAAAGTAGGATTTAAGCCCCGAGGCCTATCAATTTCTTTGAGTCTTCATTTCTTATATACGAAAGTCATGCCCTCATAAAAATAGTAACATCAAATAAAATGTGTTTCAGCCATCTTTGTCAGTTTAATTCGCAGGCCCCGGGTACAGAACCTAAGAGGGGAGAGGAAAAGTCCCTCCTCTCCTCCACATCTAGCAAAGCCATTCTCTTAACACTCCAATTACAATGCTAGAAAATTGCATTATGTTTGAGGTAATTGTGGGATCTATAAAAAGAATACTCTGGAGTACCCTCCGGGCAGAGTGGAGAGCGGGCTGGGCCACGAGGCGAGACACAGGAGACTTTAAAGTTTATCTTCTCACCACCCCTGGGGTGTTCTGGGGTCGTGTGTACAACATCATGAGAGGCGACATCCGACATCGATGTCCAAGGCCTTCCACGGCGGCTTGGTCCCGTGCCGAGCGCCGAGGACCGCTACTGGCTTGGCCCCCTGGAGCCCACGCGTGGGCCACCGAGGCGCTCCCGCACCCGGCGTTACCACAAACTGTGCGCAAGTGTGTGATTGCGGTGGCTGGCGGGTACTTAGGCAGTCCCGGTCGTGGACATGCGGGGGTCGCACTTAGCCCGACGGGGTTAAAGCCGTCGCCTGAACCATGAGGGGAGGGAAGGCTCTCGGGGAGCAGCCGGAGAACAGCACTCCGCGTCTCCCAGGGGAGGAAGCCAGGGCACCTGACTGTCGCGGAACGAAGCCGCGGGCGGAGTCCCAGTGAGTTTGTTTGAGTGGATGCGGGGGGGGGGGGGGAGTGTAGGGGGTGGGGGGGTGGGGGTAGGTGGAAAGGAGAGGTTTTGTTGTTAATTTTGAGAAACTTTGACTTTTACAATTAATTGTAACAATCGTGGGCCTGTATTTTTTTTTTTTAAGAAGATCTGTACAAGTTAAAGGAAATTGTAATAGGGAAAAAAACGCAAGCGCGAAATAAAATAAGCCAAGGTGGAAGAATAGAAAATGAAATAGGATCTCTGCTGCTTTCGAGGCTGCGGGCTGCTGGCGCTGGGGGCGAGGGCGGGAGGCAGAGGCAGGTGCGGTGGGGACAGGGGTCCCGGGGAGACGGGCATCCTGGAAGAACAAGATTCTGGGAAGACGGGAAGTGGGGAGAGATTCGTCAGCTCAGCGGAGGCGGGTCCATGGGGACCAGGCTTTCAGAGCTGCTCGAGACACCCGGAGGAGCCAGAGCAGCAGAGCAGGGAGGGTCGAGAGGGGCCGTCCTCTTACCCAGCCGAGGGGTGCGCCCCTGCCAGAAACAGGTCAGAAGCAGGAGGCAGGAACAAAAATGGAGAAGGAAGACCAGAGCCAGGGAAACTGGTTTGTTCGAATTTGCACCAGTGGAATCGGGAGGTTTGGGATAGAATAAAAATGAGAATCAGCATCGTTGACAGGTCCCTCGGCCGGCCTGACCTTTCTTTGTTCTTACCCCGTTCTCACGGCGCCCAGGGTGGTGGGCAGGGAGTCAGAAGCCTCACAACCCTGGGGCGCCTGGGCGGCTCAGCCAGTTAAGCCTCCGACTTCAGCTCAGGTCATGATGTCACAGTTTGTGAGTTCCAGCCCCGCGTCCGGCTCTGTGCTGACGGCGTGGAGCCTGCTTGGGATTCTCTCTCTCCTCTCTGCCCCCCACTCCCCAAAATAAATAAATCAACATTAAAAGAAAAAAAGACTTAACCCCACTTACATGCGAAAGTACTTAGCTTCTCAGTGAGCTCGGTCTGTGTGCCGGCCGGCCCCCAGGACAGATGCTCCAAGTGGATTATCTTTCTGGAATAGGCCTGCCGGGTTTACGAGTAAAAATCTGTCACTTGGGACTTGCTTATATAAAAATAAAAATTCGTTGTTGATCTGAAATTCAAATTTAACTGGCCTTCATCCTGTATTTTATTAGGCACCTCGGTAGAAATAGGCACCCTCGCAAGAAATAGCTACACTTCGAGCTCCATCTCCAAAGGATGACTGAGCCTCAGAGAGGTTAAGTAACTTACCCGAAGCCACACAGCACATGGCAAACTTGGGACCTGTCTCCAGTCAGGGCCTGCCACCACTAACATCTCCTATAACGAGCCCCGATCGCCTGATTTGGGGAGAGCACGACAGTATATCTCAACCCCCACGTCACCGGCACCTGCTACGCCTCAAACAGAGCTGCCAAGCACTTTCCGAACCGTCTCCCACAAACCCACGTCAGGTGTGGTTTCCATCCATGGAGACGTAGAAGGTGGGTCGGGGCTGCAGCTGCTTATGTATGCCTGGAACCTTCTGGAACAATACACAGGAAGTCGACCCAGTGCCTGACCCAGAGGAAGGAAAAGAGACTCCCGTGTTTGCTCCACACCAGCGATGGCAGAATTTTCCGAATCGCTGAGGACTCTGGAGGGGCCCCGCGGACGGGCGAAGCGCACTTCCGAAGTACATCGCTGTCTGAAGCGGGAGTGGCAGAGCCCGGTCCGCGGGCCGGATCCTGCTGGTCGTCTGTTTCCAGAAATAAAATTGTATTTGGGCACAGCGGCCGCGCGGTGCCTCCCGACCAAAGCTGTTCTAGTGTGTCGTCTGTCAGACACTTTAGAGAAAAAGTTTCACACCATTTGCTCTATATCTTTTGTTTGTTTTAGAGACAGAGAGAGAGCGAGAGAGAGAGAGCGCACAAGTAGGGGGAGGGGCAGAGGAAGAGAGAGAGAATCCCAAGCAGGCTCCACACTCAGCACAGAGCCCGACGCGGGGCTCCATCCCACGATCCGGGGGTCATGACCTGAGTCGAAATCAAGAGTTGGGTGCTGAGCCGACTGAGCCGCCCAGGCGCCCCCTTTGCCCGTATCTTCTGTGTCTCTTGAACGCTGTCCACGGATGTGTTAGTTTTTCACTAGAAAAAAAGCGGTGGGGGGAGGGGTGGTTTTCACTTGGGTTTGACTTCATTTCCATGGTTTGTTAATAACCAATCTTTCCTCACCTTGGCGTTCCAGGCGGGCGGCAACGAGGGGTCCCTGGCCAGCCTTGCTCGTTTGAGCTCCACTCCGGGAAAGCCACCGATGCTACGTCGTCTTGCTCGGCGAGCCTTTCTTGGGGGGACTGAAACCGATGGTTTGTGTTTGCTCTGCTTTTACCCTGGTACCTGGTGGATCACAAAACCAGCCTCGCTCTCCCGGATCGGCTGGCTACTTAGAGCCAGCTTTGCTCCGCGCCGACTCCATGCACGCAACGCTCTCCCACGGGGATCCGTTCTCAGCGCGGCCGTAAGAAGTTACCACACGCCGAGCCCCGTCGAACAACACAAGTCTCTTACCTGTCGGTTCTGGACCAAACGGTGCCTGTGAGCTCAGGGCAGGGGCGAGGCTCCGAGGGGGACTGGCCTGCGCCTCCTGGCTGCGTGACCCGGGCGCCGACCACTCGGCGCCCTGAGTTTCTTCATGCGCAGAATGGGGGTCGTCACAGCCCCCTTCACGGCGTCAGGAAGACTAAACACGGCAGTGTGCGGAACTGAATCTGGCGAAAGCGTACACACGAGGGGCTGGGCTAAGAACTGGCAGGGCCCAGCGCGAAATGAAAACCGGGCCCTTGTTCAAAAAGGATCAAGATTTTTGTTTGTTTGTTTGTTTGTTTGTTTTAACCAAGTATTGAGCCCGGGGGACTCAGTCCTCTGATTTCAGCTCAGGTCACGATGTCGTGGTTCGTGAGGTCGAGCCCCGCATCGGGCTCCACACTGTCAGCGCGGCGAGAGATTCTCCGTCTCTCTCTCTCTGCCCCTCCCCTGCTTTCGTTCTCTGAAAAGAAACGTAAAACAAAGAATAGAAAAAGTATTGAGAATTTGAAGACGGCGACGGCAGAGAATAAAGCCAAACACACAGCCCTTCTTAGCGCAGAGCCCCCGGGACTGCCCCGGCCGCACACCCGCACAGCTGGGGGGTAACCACACGCCCCAGGAAGCGCAGCCAGAAGCCGCCCTCCCTGACCCTGGGCCTGTCGAGGAGGCTCCTCTGTGGGCTTGTGGGGGTGGGACCGAATCATGAGACCCCAGGGGGTGCGTTTCCGAACGACTCATCTCCGCACAGGCGCGAGGCCTGTCTGGACGTCTCGGGGCACACAGGGGACTGGGGGCCGTGCCCGGAGAGCTACTGACTTGCCCAAAGGCGCCGCGCCGATGGCAGAGCCGGGCCCAGGACCCGAGTTTCCATCTCGCCCCCCGCTGAGGTCTGGAGCAAGAGCGTCCAGCTCCCGGAGCCCGTGCCCTCACCCGGGACGCGGGGGCACCGTCGCTGGCGGGTTGGTTCACACCAGACTCTGGCACAGTGCCGGGTGCCGGCTGTGCCCGCGGGGGACGAGACAGCCGCTGGGCGATTACGTCGGGGCGGACGGACGAGAAGCAAACACGCAAAAGCACGGGTCCCTTTGGACGGTGGGCGGGGACACGGAGACGGTGAGACCGCAGGATGTGACTGCGTGTACTCCGGGGATGGAGGGAGAGCGGGCTGGGGTCCCTTGGATGCAGGGCCCAAGACGGGGACACAGATGAGCTGGGCTTGGGGAGGAAGGTGCTCGGGAGGAGGGCCTGAGGCAGCAGGACGGGAGGAGCCCGTCTCCCGGGCCTGCGGGATCGCGGGCAGCGCCCCCTCGGAACCCCGGGTGGGACCTGCGGCCCTCCTGGCTCGGTCCCCGTGGGGGAGACAGAGCAGGGACACCCTTTGACTGAGGACGCTCTGGAGCAGGAGGTGACGGTGGGCTCTCGGCCAGGAGGCTGGAGGCCAGCGAGGGGCTCTGAGGAGGAGACAGCTGAGCATAGACGGGGGTCGGACAGAAGCACGTGAGGGAGGAGTGGCTCCTGGGACCTTGGCCCCCAGAGCATGGGGCCGACTGCGCGGTTTTATGAATAAAGTTTTATCGGCAGGCAGCCACGCCCACTCATTTGCATCTTTGCCAAGGCTGCTGGAGCGAGACGAGGACAGTTCTGAGTAGCTGCCGCTGAGACCAGACGGCACGCAAGGCGGGGTGACCCACCGTCCGCCGTGGCCTGGGACCGGGGGTTCCGTGCCAACTCTGGCTGGGTCCTGGCTGAGTCGGAAAATCTAAAATATTAACCTTCTGTTCTGTGTTTTTTTTTTTTTTTAGTTTAGTTATTTATTTTCAGAGAGAGAGAGAGAGAGAGAGAGCAGGGGAGGGGCAGAGAGAGAGGGAAAGAGAGAATCCCAAGCAGATGCCGCGCTGTCCGCACAGAGCCCGACTCGGGGCTCAAACTCACAAACCCTGAGATCGTGACCTGAGCCGAAACCAAGAGTCAGACGCTTAGCCGACTGAGCCCCCCGGGCGCCCCCGCCTTCTGTTCTTTACAGAAAACGTTGGCTGACAGAAGGCAAGCCAGCGTGGTACAAAGGTGAGGCGACCAGGACAGGCGGGGCCTTGACAGGCCCCGGAGGGGAGCGTGGGATCCCATGAGCCAGACTCCCCCGCTGTCACCGGGCGCAGGCTTAGCGCTAGCCCCAGGCCGAGCGAGCGCCGCCGTCTTCTCACCCCTGCTGTGGGCGTCCGTCCCTTCCGTGTCCCGACTCGCCATTGCGCACGGACCCTAGAGCCGGCTGGCAGCTCGCATCCCAGTCGGGGGGGGCGTGGGGCGCCGGCCGGAGGCCGACCTGGGAGGTCAGAATCCCTAGCCTTCGGACTCTCACTGACCCTCCGAACGGGAGACAGAGCCTGCCACAGACGCCCGGCGATGAGGAGAGGAGGGTAGGGAAGGGGCCCTGCCCCAGAACGCAGGGGAGGCGAGGAGGGGCTGTCCCAAATCTCCGCGGTGCGAAAACTTAAACATTGATGTTCATTCTAAGGAACAAGCTTTTGTTTTATTTACTTTTATCCGGAGCAGAACATTTGCAACATAAACACGCCGTTCTGCCCACCACAAAGCTGACGGCATCTTCCCACACATGGCCCAGCTTTTTTCTCTCTCTCTCTCTCTCAAAAGGAAATGAGAGGATGAGCATGTATGGTTCTTCCGTGTGTTTCTGGAAGGGCTGGTTTCAAACGAGGCCGCTGGCGGAGGCCGGCAGCTGTGTGGAGTCCGGTTTGTGAGTTCAGAAGAACGCTCAAATTCCTGGAGGGGCAGGAAAGAGAGAGAAGCAGGTTCAAGAAATCCAAAAGGTCAGGGGGTGCGTGCCGGATAGAAACTGGGGGTGAGGGGGCCACGCAGGATTAGCAGAATACACCGTCCAGTTCTTCCGTCCACTCATTGGACAAACTCTGGAAAAGCTGCTACGTGACGGAAGGTTCCAGCAAGCAGCTCCTCCGGGGACCAGAAGGGAAAATCCGCCGGGAATCGCACCTGCCGTCTCCGGCCTCATCTCGTAATAGATGACGGATTCGAAGGGGCTCCCGGGCGTGCTTTTGTGTCTCCCGCACAGAACGGCCGATGGCCGGCACTTTTTAAAAAATGGCTTCTATGCCAATATTAAAAATGGAAGGGCGCCGGGTGGCTCAGTGGGTTGAGCATCTGACTCTTGATTTCGGCTCAGGTCATGATCTCATGGTTTGTGGGATCTCTTTGTTGAACGTGGAGCCTGCTTGGGATCCTCTCTCTCTCTCTCTCTCTCTCTCTCTCTCTTCTCTTCCTCTGCCCCTCTCCCATCCGTGCGTGTGCGCTCTCTCTCTCTAAAATAAAAAACAAAATGGAAAGAAGTTTTGGAGGATGGGAAGACTCGGGAACGCAGGCCCTGCGTTCCCACGAGGCGACTGTCGCTGAAGCCGAGTGGCGGCTGACCCTTGCAGACCAGCGTGTCTCAGCTGTGGACAATCTCACCCCCCGGGGGACATTTGGCAGTATCTGGAAACATTGCTGGTTGTCACGGTGGGGGGACTGGCGCTGCTGGCACCCAGGGGGTAGAAGCCAGGGATGCCGCTGGCCCCCTATGACGCCCGGGTCAGTGCACCCCTCCCCCAACAAAGAATGTCCAGCTTCGAACGCAGGCGGTGCAGAAATTGCAAAGCCCTGTGTAGACGGGCGTGCGGGCTCCGGTCGGCCCTGGACGCCCGCTCCCTGTCATCTCCCAGAGCCGGGTGCCAAGTGCGAATCGCCTTTCGTCATCTTACACACGATCCCTTCATTTGTTGTCATTATTGTCTGTTTCCCCCACACCCCCAGTGGCCCCCGGGGTCCTAGTTTAGCGGGCGTTCCTGCTTTCGATTTCCTGCCCGGCCCCCGAAGGTGCCCGCCCGTTCCTCACGCTGCAGGTGGGTCGGCTTCCTGGAACCCGCATCGGGGACCCAGCCCAACCCTCGTCCTTCGGGACAGGCGACGTCGGGGCTGTTTCTGTCTCCACCGCTGTTCCCCGCCGTGTGTGCCGAGGGCTGCCCAGCCTCTCCTACAGACACCCCGTGGCTCGTGAGGTTGTGCCTTTGAAGGGAAGAGGCAAGCCCTCCACTCAACAGGTCAAACTGGAGAAATCTCCCTACTTGTAAGGCGGCCCCGCCAGCTCCCAGCAGGTTCCCCTGGGGCCCCAGGGGCCAGGCTCGAGTCCCGTGCTTATCCCCAGCTGCAAAGGAGGTTGGGAAATGGGCGTCCAGCATTTGCAGCCTCTGTCGCAGCCTCTGAGGCCTCGACAGGAAGGAAGAAGTCCGGGCGGGGGGTGGGGAGCGCGGGTGGGGAGAAGGCGGGGGAGGCACGTATTCACAGCAAGGCTCTTCCATCGCCCTTTGTCCACTTCATCGTCTTCAATTTGTAATGAAGTGTTGGCTCATTTACCTCCTTATTGTCTGCCTCCCCCTCCACCAAGACTGGTCTTTCCCTGTGGCAGGCTTCCTGCGAGGAGCAGCGCCTGTCGCTCAAGGACCGTCGTCTCCACCTCCCCCACCCATCAGAGGAAAGGGCTCTGAAACTTGGGCGCTAACTCGCACCAGTCAGCCTTTGCTGCGTAACAAATGATTCCGAACGCACTGGCGTGAAACAGCAAATGTGTCTTTAAAACTTTTCGAGACTCTTTTGGGTAGCCGAGAAGTCCCGTCTGGTTTGGCTCAGCGGCGGCCGGCTAGTCTAGAAGGGCCTCGCTCACGTGTCTGGGGTCGTGTCTGAGATGGGCAGGCCTGTCCTCACATGCCTTTTCTCACGGTGGCAAAAGCGTTCCTAGTCGGCGCAGGGAAAGACAGATCCAGTACTGAAGCACTCTGCGGTCTTCGGCTGGCCTCGCGTTTGCTAACATCCCATCGGCGAGTCCCATGGCTCACCTGAGACCCAAAGGATGGACAGATAAACTTTACTTCCCGAGGGGAGAGGCGGTAAAATAGGGCGGCCATTTTTTTTTTTTTAACTCAATGGCGTCTTTCTCTAGCCCAGATCTCTGTGAAGCAGAGCGTTGTTGCCCAGGGGCCGAGTGATATTCATACAGATGTCCGCTCTCCAGTCTCAGGCGAAGAACAAAACGCAGTTGAAAAGAGGCAAAGCTCCACCACTCCGCCATCCGGCCCTCTTGGAAACAGCTCTCGGAGAAGGCGCGCCGGGAGCCAAGCATTCCCGGGACGCATTCGTCCTCGTCCCGATCACTGCCACCGCGCTCAAGGCCTCCCTTCGGGCCAACATCCGCGCAACGCCCTAAGTTTTCACGGCTCCGCGCTCCCGAGTCGCTATGGTTGACAACGAAACTAAACTTCTCCCGGAACGCAAGACTTCCTATCTGTCAGGGGAAGGGCTCCTTTCAGACACCTGACCACCCTTTCATCACAATCTGCAGGCATCTGTCAAAATGCGCTCTACCTTATAAATATGCATAACGCCCGTTCCCATATTCGGTGCCAGGAGAGGGTATCAATGCTACAATTAATTAGTCTCATTTGCATTCAAGACTATACATAATTAATTTCTTCATTAAAAGCTTTCAACATCTCTTTGCAGAAAGTGCAAAAGATCATTGATGAGGTTTGAAGAAGCAATTAGTAATAAAATATGTCAATGCCGGGATGGGAAGAGAATAGCAGGACAGCCCGACGCCGTCCAAGCCGGGATGACGACGCTGTGACTTGGAGACATTTGTTTTTCATCAGATCGGTGCCGGGCTGTCATTTCCAGGTAAAGACGACTCTTTCTGTTCGTCCGTCCTCCCCAAGCTGTCTTTCCCAGATGTGCCGTCTACGGAGCGCGAGAGAAGGGCTCGAACCGGAGACCCCTGACGGACACATGGCGCTCGGCCTGACCTTCCTTCCCTCCTCCTCCCTCCTCCTCGGGTAAACGGCAACAATTGTATCCCGTGGACGGGACACAGAGACACCCTCTCTCCACTCCGTTTTTAAGTAGAGCTTTGAGCGAAGTGTAGCAGGCAAGCCTGCGCTTTGGCCGGAAGGAGAGCGGGCGGGGAGCCCCGGGAGGCATTCTGGAACCGCGCCGCTCTCCGTCCTCCTGTCGTAAGAGGAAACACTGTAAGTGATGGCTGCCCATCCGCTCTCGGCAGACCCGGCCGACGTCTACACAGGCTGTACGTCCGTACACGCCGTATGACGATGCAGGTTTGGGCGTGCGACCCGAGCGCTCTAAGGGCGTCTCAGGGATTTGACAGGCTGACTTTTGTCCTAGCAGATGTTTGCCTTCCTTGCCGACTTCGGCTCCCACCCCAGCGTTGGGCAAGGCTCGACTGGCCGTATATGCCTGCCCTGGCTCACGTACCCCGGCCCCCAAGACAAGGGCTCTCTGCTGGACCTTTCTAGCCCGTCCCACTGAAAACACAATCCCTGACCAATCCTCTGATCGAAACAGACGCGGCACCTTTGCGTAGCAGGTGAGCGTCTTGCAAAGCAGAGCCATTCGGGCAACATCTGGCTCCAAGCGGACCTGGCCCATCTCGTTAGAGCTGTGACCCGGCCCCAGAACAGTGCCTGACACTGAGGAGACGCTCGAAAAAATTTTTTTTAAAAATCTGTCGGTGGGGCGCCTGGGGGGCTCAGTCGGTTGAGCGTCCGACTTCGGCTCAGGTCATGATCTCGTGGTCTGTGAGTTCGAGCCCCGCGTCAGGCTCTGTGCTGATGGCTCAAAGCCTGGAGCCTGCTTCGGCTTCTGTGTCTCCCTCTCTCTCTGCCCCTCCCCCACTCATGCTCTGTCTCTTTCTGTCTCAAAAAAAAAAAAATCTGTTGGATGGACATGTGGGTGGATGGATGGGTGGATGAGTGGATTCCTCCCAAGCAGGAGCTAACGTGATGTTCAGAAGACGCTAAGTCGAGAACAGGGTGGATTTAGGATTTCAGGCACCAGGAGGCTGGAGGGGTAAGGGTGACTGTGGATAAGATCTCTGGGAACCCGGGCAGCAGAATGAAACCACAGGAAAGATCTGGTAAAAGGGCAGATGCTTTTCCCCGGGTGGAGGCCACAGCTTTCCCAAAAGCCGGGCTGCTTTGACCGACAGCCTTAGGAGCCTCCTTCATTCCCTTTGCAGCCGAGCAGGAGATGAGAGGGCTCTGTCCAGAGCGTAAGCTTCTGCCCTGGCTGCTGGTGAGCGGGCCTGCAATCTGACTGCATTTTTAGCCCTCCTTCGTAAGAACTTGTGCCCAAAGAGTCCAAGAGGGCGTGGGAGGTCGTTCGTCAGTCTGTCGAGAAGATTCTGCCTCTGCGGATGCGCCGGAAGCCTCCAGCGCTGGGGCCGGCGGGGACTGAAACAGAGAGGCAAGAAGTTCTGGAGCCGGACCGAATCTGGTGCGTCCCTCCCTGCGACCGGCCTCTGGCCCGTCCGCGTGGCAGGCGCCTCCCCCGTGGCCCGAGTGACCGACTCATTCGGGCACTGCCCTGCGGGAGGTGCGGGACACTCGGTATTGGGAAAAGAGATGATTAAGAGACGGTCCTTTCTTGGAGACGATTGAGAGAAGCCTGATTGTTTATTTACACGAATGGGACTCCGCTTCTGAAGTTTCGCCAAGTTAAATAATCTACGTGAAAAGCTTTAAAAAAAAAAATCACAGGAGCATCACGATGGGGGGGGCGGGGCCAGGAGGTGGCCTTCCAGAGTCACATGAAAACCCAGACCGCAGCCACACCCCACCCCGCCCTTCCTAAAGAAAACGACAAATAGCCACAAGCCACATAAAACTGAGAAGCAACGAGCTCAAGTCCCCGCTCAGTCAGAAGAATGTTCCAGAAATAATCCCCTGGCAACAACTCCTCCACTGAAGGGAGAGGTTTTTCGGTGGGAACGGAAAGCCAGCCCAGGGTCCCTGCAGCCTCCAAGCCATCCGCCGTGCTCTTTCTGCCCTTGGACACAGTAGGGAAGTGGCCCCAAACCACACGCTGCTCACACTTTGTTAGCGATTAGCTTGCATCCCACGCACAGCAGAGTACGTGAGTTCTGGAATTTGGGGTTCACCGACTAGACCAAAGACGATGGGCAACGATTTTCAATGCCGCGTCATCATGAGGTTCCGACGGGCAAAAAACCCGCTTCAGCAGTAAAGGGATTTATTTGTTGGCTCTGAATACGAAAAGCCACGAGCTGTGTTCGTTTCAGGCGAGGCTCGATCCAGCGGCTCGTGCTGTATCGCCAAGGACTGTCTTTCTCTCTACCTCTTCTTCCTTCATTCTGCAGCGTGAGCCTGTCCCCAGGCTGTCCCCAGCGGCAGCTAGCAGCTAGCAGCTCCAGGCTGCCCCTCCCCCGTACCGAAACGGGGCGCTCCGTTTTAAGCGCTGTATCCTCACGCTACAGCGCAAGGGAGCTTCGCTTTCCCAGAAGCCCCCATAAATATCGTTTTGTAACAGATTTTATTTATTATTTTAAGTGTATTTATTTATTTTGAGAGAACCCCGTGAGGAAGGGGCAGAGAGAGAGGGAGAAAGAGAATCCTAAGCAACCTCCGGATCGTCAGCTAAAGCTCATCACAGGGCCGGATCCCATGAACTGTGAGATCACGACCTGAGCTGACATCAAGAGTCTGGACCCCTAACCGACTGAGCCACTTAGGTGTCCCCATATTAGATATTTAAAATAATCTTTTTTTTTTAATTTAAAATAGTTTCAGGGGCGCCTGGGTGGCTCAGTCGGTTGAGCATCTGACTTCAGTTCAGGTCATGATCTCACGGTTCATGAGTTCAAGCCCTGTGTCGGGCTCTGTGCTGACAGCTCGGAGCCTGGAGCCTGCTTCGGATTCTGTGTCTCCTCCTGCTCTCTCTGTCCCTCCCCTGCTTACAGTCTGTCTCTCTCCCTCTCCAAAATAAATAAACATAAAAATCTTTTTGAAATAAAAATAAAAATAAAATAGTTTCGGACTTACAGAAAAAGTTGCAGAGGTACCACCGGGAGTTCTCATATATTCCATGTCCTGTTTGTTCTATTATTAACATCTTGGGCGAGCATGGTACGTTTGTCACAATTAGTAACTAATACTGAAACATCATTATTTTTTTAATTTTTTTTTATTCAGATTTCCCCAGCTTTTACCTAATGTCCTTTTTCTGGCCCAGAATCCCACCTGGGACACCTGCATGACATTTCCTGTCGTGCCTCAGGCTCCTCTTGGGTGTGACACTTTCCTAGATGCCCCTCGGTTTTGGTGACCTTGACAGTCTGGAGGAACGAGGATTCCGTAGACCACCCCTCAGTTCGGACTTGCCGGCTGCCTTCCCACGAACATCCTGGGGCCACGGGTTTGGGGAAGGACGACCCGAGAAGTCAAGTGTCCGTCCCACCCCATCATGTCAAGGAGATACGCTCTCAACGTGATTTACCATCGTCGCAGCTAACCCAGGTCACGGGGCCGAGGCCGCGTTTGCGGATTTCTG
Source organism: Paguma larvata (assembly GCA_030068075.1). NCBI lineage: Eukaryota > Metazoa > Chordata > Mammalia > Carnivora > Viverridae > Paguma > Paguma larvata. Next base: position 43,653,634 of record CM057844.1, on the reverse strand, counting down.
CACTGTGAAGTTACTCCTTCCCCCTGTTACATGTTCTCTGGAAGAAAGGCGCAAAGTGCAACGCATTCTTAAGACGCTGGGGTTGAACCCCACCTCACTGAGCGTGAAAGATCTATGTACATTGTTTGAAATTTTTCTGCATGGAAGATTTGTCCATTTTTATTTCTTTATTCGTTATTCCACCACGTATTGGTGTCGGTCCAGATCACGCCTATTTTATACTTGGCATTATAACCCAGCACTACTCGATTGTCCCGGCCGTAGCGACTGAGAGCTTTTCCCTACGTCCTTCCCCTCCTGTGGGTGAGGTTCCTTATTCTCCCTCCCTGGTACTACAAGATGCTTCAGGCTCGACTTACAGACTTCAGGCCCCAAGTCGGAGATCAGCCATTTCTCTAAGGGAGCCCCGATTCCTTTCTCGGAGACTGGAATTAGAAACAAAGATCCGGCCTCTAAGGGTGCTTGTCGCTCCTGGGGTGTCATCGCTTCTGGGACCTCCCAGCTGACAGAGCGAGGAGAGACATGTGTTCTCTGTATCTTTTTGACATGGATTTGGTGATGCGCCCATCCACGGGGCAAGTCTCTGGGTCCTGGGGGTGGAGCATGACAACAGGTCTTAGCCAATCACGGCCCAGCCTGATCGGGAGGCATGGGGATACCTCTTGACTCAAAATTCTGGGCTAAGAACAGAGGAGGTGTGGTTTCCCCAAGAAACACCCAAGGCGCTGGTAAGGAAGAGGGAAACCGATGTTCCATAGCAAAGACAGGCGTCCATCACCGCAGAGGGGAAGCAGACGCTGGACGCCAGGGAGGACCACATCCTTGAGTCCTAACATCCTGGGAGTCCCCTTTCCTCTGGACTGAGCAGCTCGAGAAAATAATAAATCCCAGGAGCTTCGCTTCCCGAAGTCGCACGTGCATTAACGAAATCGTTTTAATCTTGTCCTTCAAACCATCCGGCTTATCTCCTCATAGATTCCAATTAAATCTTTTTTTTTAAATTACATTGTTGTTAAAGTCTTCGCTATCTTCACGTGACGCCCCCCCCGCCCCCCGTTTTGGCCCCGATCCTCTCCAAATTGCCTTGCCACCCCCTTTCCTATTAAAAAATGGAAAATTGCACCGTCCACCTAATTAGTCGAATTGGAATTGTATTTGGCTCTCCCAGCCCAGCGGTTGAATTTCACACACCATTTGCGGAGACGTGGTAGAACCGTCACCGTTGGCTTCCTCCCCCGCTCCAGAGGCACTATTCAATTACAAAAGGAATTATTTGGCTTCCTGTCATCACGATGCTCTAGCAATATGCTATTAACCTTTATTGATTTTTGCTTAAATATATTCAAGAGGGGTCCATTTTTGCAAATCTAATGCGCTGGTATTTAAACGGAAATATTTCATTAAATGGATTTTCATTTTAAATGAAATTTGCCAAATGATTATAAATGACAGGGGACGGGCTTTGAACTTGAAGGAGACGTTGTGCGAGGTTCTGGGGGGAGAGGGTTTCTGGGCTAGCACAGGGGCGGGGGCGGTCGGAGGAGAGATGCGTGTCATGGAAGGAAGGATTCCTGCCTCGACGAGCATCTGGGCCGGCGGACCTAAAACCGGGTCACGCGCAGGCTCTCGGGGGGTCTCGGAGCCCGCGAGGGACAGGAGCGCGGAACTGGCCGGCACCAGTGAAGGCGACGGTTGCGACGCCTGCCGGCATCTGTCGGGTGTCGCTCACTCCTGTCTGTTGTGCGCCATCACCATGAAGAGCGTCCGAGGAAAGGTCTACAACGTGAGGGGACCTCCCGAAAGTACGACGTGGCCTGCCGTCTAACTTCAGCCACGCCAGGGGTGTGGCCTCCTTGGGTGCGACCCCTCCTCTTCCCTCCCTCCCTCAGGCCTCCGCTTACGTTTACAAAGGGTCCCCCACCTTCTGAAGAGCAGGGTGTGTGTGTGTGTGTGTGTGTGTGTGTGTGCGCGTGCGGTCAGTTGCCTTTGATTCTTCTTCTGTGATTTAGGAAGTGTTTACCAAGGAAACTTCATCTCAAACAAGCAGGACGTGGTGACAACACACTAAAATATTCTGATGGGTTTACATGTGTGTATATACACATATATACACACACACATACACACACATATATATACTCATATATGTACATACATACACGCACGTACATGTATATATCTGTGTATATACACACACGTATATCTGTATATATATACTTATACACACATACTTTTATACACGCATATACTCACATACATAAATATACACACACATACGTATATACACATACATACCTTGTATACATATGTTGTGTACACGCGTATGTCTGTATGTATACATACGCACACCTATTAAGTATTTTAAATATGTCCCAGTCTAGAAAAGCACCATCCAGAAAGGGGGGCATTTATATGGAAAGTTCCACACACCGGGTGACACACCCTGGCGGTTTGTCCTTGGAATCCAGTAGGTATGAGCGCAAACGGGGTGGAGGCAAGAGCTACCTTCCAAAGTGCTTTAGAATATGCACAACTCGAGGAAATAGTAAAAGTCAGAAGTCCCAAGGACACGGCCTTGGACAACTGGCAGCCTTCGGCACCTGCCCAGAGAGTCGAGTTTTCTATCGGTAGGGACACAAGCGATTCCTCCTCTATAAGGCGAATCGGACTTACCTTTGCTTGACGGTTTTTATTCAGTCTAAAAGCCTTTGCCTCTCTGACGGCCGAGCCGACCTGCCCCGTGAGCCTGGGCTGGAAGGACCGCCAGCCATGTACGCGTCGTCCCGCCACACCTGCTGTAACGACTCGGCTCAGGGGACGGTGACCGGCCGTGGTGCCTTCTCCCTGTGCCCACCCCCGTCCGGGGAAATGGCTCTACTTTTCCCTCGTGCCCGCCCTTCCCCGCGCCCCCCTGGTCTGCCGGGAACTCCCATGGGCTGCCCAGGACCTGACCTCCGCCATCCCTAACCTCCCTGAGACCCTGTCGCTCCCGCGCTGGGCCCCTCAGTCCCCCAGCTGCTCTCCCCGTTCAGGGTCCGGGCCTCCCCGACGCCTTCCTCATACGGCAACCTGGGCGTGTCTCTCCAAGTGCACCAGGCCCTGTCGCTGCCCCTCTGCGGCCTCCGGTCCCCTCCCCTCGCTCGTGGAACAAAAGGCGAGTCCTGCCTCCCCAGCATCTGCCCCATCCCGGCTCCGTCAGTCGCTTTGGCCTCAACACCCACGTCCGGCCACCCTGGCCTTGAGCGTCCACGTGAGGCCCTTCTCCCCTCTTACCCCTCCCCCAGGGGGCCGCACCCGTCCTTGCTTCCTCCCGCCCCCCACCCCGTTTCCCTGCTGTATTCGTCCTAACAATTATTGCTCACCATTATTTGCTACGACAACGGATACGCACCTCTGAAGCCCTAAATATCCCCCGGGCCCGCCCCATCAAGCGGGTTCTCCTATCACGCCCATTTTACAGGTGAGGTAACTGAGTGTAGGAAGGTCTTCCCCTGCCAGGCGTTTGCTCACAATGTCTGCTGGGTGAGCCCCGGGGCACGGCACTGCTTCTCGCCGCGCGGCATTCTCCTCTGACCGATCTGAGGACTGTCTCTTCACCGGCGCGGAGGGGCTTTGTCAGCTGTGTGGCTCCCCTGCTCGGCACATAGTAGGTGCTCACTAAGTATTTGTTCAATGAATGCCAGCCTCTGTGCCTAGGGCGTAATCATTTTGTCCTCAGAACAGCCCTTCGGGACGGGCACGGTTTTCGCCCTGTTACGGTCACGGAAGCAGAAGTCCGGGGAGGTTTGGGGACAGGCCATAGAAGCGGTTGGCGCAGCCGCAGCGGAAGCACTCGGGGGGGCTCCAGATCTGGAGTCTGAACCAGGAAGCACCCTGTCCGCAGGCCCGGGGCTGGGGTGCCGAGCTGAACGGGACAGCTCCAGCCCCCACCCTCAGGGAGCTCCCAGTCCAGGAGGGGCTGAGGACATTAAGAAACCATCTCGAGATGAGGGCGTGTGACTTCTGAGAGCAGCGGCCGGAGGAGGGGCACACGGGCTGCAGGGGAAGCTCTGGAAGCTGAGCTAGTCCAGCGACCCCAGAGGGTTTCCCTGGGGTTAGGGTTCAGACAGGGGAGATGGGCCGTGCAGAGGTCCTGTGGCAGGAATGGGGGGTGCAGACAGGGGAGATGGGCCGTGCAGAGGTCCTGTGGCAGGAATGGGGGGTGCAGCTGAAGACAGGGCGGTGCGGCAGGCAGACAATGAAGGAAGGAGGCCAAGGGAGGACACTGTCCCATGTGCCATGTTGACGGCACCGGCCGGCTCCCTAAAAGCCCCGGGAAGCCAACAAGAGATTTTAAACTGTGTTTAAGTTGGGAGAAGGTCACATCTTGTACAACTTACCAGTCCTTGCCTCTCTCACTGTGCGTCGCCACCCTGGGGGAGTCCGTAAGAACGCAGAGCCCCCGATCAGCCCCTGGGGGTTCTCTCTGGGAAGCCCTGGGGCCGACGCCGGAGTCTGCATTTCCCAGCGGCGTCCCGGGTTCCTCTAACATGGGGAGATCTCTGTGCAAAGTACGTCTCTGGCTCCAGCTCGCTGCGTTCACCCCAGAAGTTGTCCTGGAGCCTCTTTCTTCTGCAGCAGCGCCGGAGGGCTGGTTTGGCGGAGAACCGGAGGAGAAAATTAAGGCTCGAAGCCAACACTGAGAGAGCTGGGGGGCCACCCGGAAAACGGTCCCCTTTTCTTCTTGACTGCTTCTCAAAGCACAGGGTTTCTTCTTCCGACTTGCGAAGCAAGGGGCCCTCCTGCTCCTAGAAAGGCCGGGGAGCTGGAGAGGTGGGAAGAGACCCGCAGTCTCCCCTGGGGCGGCCTGTCCTGAGGGGGGCCGGGCCTCATCGCAGAGACACGGCTGCCGAGGCCCAGGGCACACACTGGGGCGGAGTCTGGGCTCTCCTGGCAGCCCAGATCCTTCTGCCCGGTGCCCTCTTTCCCTCCCAGAGCCCCCAGGGGATCCTGAGAGGCCCGCTTGGTACGGCGTACTGTGAAAAATGGCACCGTAGAGGGGCACCTGGGTGGCTCTGTCGGTTAAGCGTCCGACTTTGGCTCAGGTCGTGATCTCGCAGTTCGTGGGTTCAAGCCCCGCATCGGGCTCTGTGCTGACGGCTCAGAGCGTGGACCCTGCTTCGGATTCTGTCTCCCTCTCTCTCTGCCCTCCCTTGCTCGTGCTCTGTCTCTGTCTCTCTCAAAAATAAGTAAATGTTTAAAAAAAAAAAAAGGCACCATAGATGTAATCGTTCAGATGGCCCCTCAGGGGGTCTGACAGTCCTGGGGTCTGCACCATGGTGTCAAGACAAACCCAGAGGGAAGAGGTGGGCAGCGTTTAAACTTCCATTTACCGAGCCCCTAACGGGGATTTTCCAGTGCCGGCACCGGGTGCTTTCAGTACTGGTGACCAAAGAGGAGCCTTACCGAGGGCGCCGTGCGGCACCGCCTGGGGCGAAGGGCCTTGCGCGGTGACCATGGACCCCACCGGGGTCCCCTGAGCACCTGTGCACGAGGAGCTGGCTCACCCTTTCACATGCGCTTCCTCGGTTCACTCCCCAACCCGTACAAGAGCTCTTCCGGAGAAAGACCCAGAATAACGGTGGAAACACAGAACTGGGTGCTGCAGGATTCGCAGCAGGCGGAGATCATAAAATCCGAAGCAGGCGAGAGTTCCACTGGGGACAGGATCAGAGACGAGGCCTGGGTTCGAAGCTCGACTTCTCGTCAGCTGCGTGACCTCGGGTCAGTCACACGGCCTCTCCTGGCCTCCAGGTGTGCACGGTGAGGACTGAGGCCAGGCGCTTGGTTCGGTGACCACCCTGTGGGGCTGCTGTCCCCGTTACACCCAAGAGCAGTGACAAAACCAAAGCTGGAGCGAGGGAACCGGATGCCGCTGGCTCAGGCCAATTCCTATGCTGGAGCTGTGTCACTGTCCCTGTTTGGAGAAGAGTGCCCCCTAATAATTGCTTTGGAAACCCCGGTTAGCGGAAGTCCAGTTGTAGATGCCCTCCGCGGCCGCCAGGCCTCGGCCTCCGTGCAGGGCTGAGCCCACCGCTTCTGCCTCTGCCACCCAGATTACTGCCCGAACCCGCCACGACGCTGGCCGCATCTTGTCACCTGTCAAAAGGCATTGCGTCTCCCGCGCTGCTCCCTGAGGAGGCAACGTAACCCAGAGAGACGGGGAGCGCCACGGAGTGAGCCAGGGAGACAGAGAGCCAGCCGGCCGGCCACAGAGGAGCTTGCACAGGAAAAGCAGGTCTCGGCTTGCGAAGCAGCGAAAACTCAAACACAACACCTGAACAACCACCACAACAACTGAACAAGAAAATCCCGCACTCCTAGCCCGTAAGTAGTTCCCTGCTGTCAGAAAGCCACAGGTCCTGCGGTCCAGAATTCGACTTGGGGGAGGCCCGCCTAGAGACCAGAAGTTCACCTTGGTGATTTCCTGCTTTCCAACCACCTGGGGAAGGGCCTCAGAGGGTTCCCGGTGGCCCCCGTCCCCTCCTCCACCACGGGGGACACATCCAGTGTGGAAAAGTCTGGCAGTCACGAGGGCCCTGCAGGTCTGAGCCGTCTCCCTCTGCGTCCAAATTCACCCCCTTGTAATGTTCCCAAGCAAAACACAAGAAGCCACTTAAATTCGAATTTCAGATAAATGATGGACAATGTTTTCTTCAACGTTTATTTATCCTTGACAGACACAGAGACAGAGCCTGAGCAGGGAAGGGCAGAGAGAGAGGGAGACATAGAATCGAAGCAGGTTCCAGGCTCTCATGAGCTGTCAGCACAGAGCCCAATGCGGGGCTTGAACTCACAGACCGTGAGATCATGACCTGAGCCGAAGCCGGCCGCTTAACCAACTGAGCCACCCAGGCGCCCCTACGAAGGACCATTTTTTAAAGCATAAGTATGTCCCATGCAATTTTGGGGATATACTTATGCTGAAGTTTTTGGCATAATCGATTTGGGATTTAGGATAACTTCGGAATTTTAGCAGAACAATGTTTTCGCGTAAGAATGTTCTGAGTAATACTTGGGGCATACTTGTACGAAGAACGAAACTGTTGTCTACCTGAAATTCGAATTTACCGGGCGCCCTGTGTTTTGGTTTTCAAGTCTGACAGCTGGAGGCACCACAGGCAGAAGGGGCTTCGTCTGTGAGCCGTGCTCTCGGTCCCAGATGCACGCACGCCCTCTGCTCAGGGAAGGGGGGCAGGGAGCCACGGCCCTCGAGGGTTGTGGCATCTCCCTCTGGGGAAGGGACATTTGTTCCAGAGGCCAGGGCAGAGTGACCACCTGCTGGAAGGGCCTGCTGTGTGCCGGACCCAGGGCTGGGCCCTGAGGGGTCGAGGTGTCCTTCCAGAAGCTGAGAGAAGGTCCTCTGGGCCGAGGATCTGCAATCTTTTCTGCAAAGGGCCTGGCGGTCAACCTGGGAAAAGCTTTGAAGGCCAGATGGCCTCGGTGCTGACAGCGCAGCTCGGCCCTTGCGAGCAGGAAACAGCCCTGAGCAATCCGTGAACAAGGGGGCGTGGCTGGGTCCCATAATTTTTTTTTTCCAGAAACAGGCAGAGGGCAGGATGGGGTCCGCGGGCCATCGACTGAGCACCCTTCTCTGAGGACCCGGGGTCAGGGGGCGTGTCGCGGGGTGCGTGATGTCACAAAAAAACGGATAATGTTGAGAGGGACGGAACCCTCAGACGGCTTTTTAAGGTAGGAAATAGGTATCATCTCAGACTTAGGAGGTGCTAACGACACAAGGATGCCGTCTTTCAAGCCCATGAAGAACAGCGTTCAAATTAGCCCGAGTTCAAATTCCGGCTCTTCCGTTTTCCAGCTGTGTGACCCTGGAGACCTCACTTGGTGTCTCTGAGTTGGTTTCCTCATTGGTTAAACAGGGCTGATGACAACACCGCTACCAACGATGAGTCCTCCTCCAGAGGGTTATCGTTAGGATCGCATTTATCTGCGAGCGGAAAGAGCTTTAAAGAATAGTTAGTCCAGGGGCGACTGGGGGGCTCGGCCAGTTAAGCGTCCAACTCTTGATTTTGGCTCAGGTCACGATCTCCTGGTTTGTGGGATCGAGCCCCGTGTTGGGCTCTGCTCAGACAGCGTGGAGCCCCTCTTGGGATTCTCTCTCTGCCTCTCTCCCGCTCATGTTTTTTCTTTCTCTCTTTCAAAATAAATAAACTTTTCTTTTTTTAGTAATATTCACAGGGCACCTGAGTGGCTCAGCCAGTTAAGCGTCCAACTCGTGATTTTGGCTCAGGTCACAATCTCCTGGTTCAGGGGTTTAAGCCCCGCGTCCGGCTCTGCGCTGGCAGCAAGGAGCCTGCTTGGGATTCTCTCTCCTCCTCTCTCTGTCCCTCCTCTCCGCTCTCTCAAAATAAAAATAAACTTAAAAATAAAAATAAAACAAGAATATTCACGGCCTGCATTATCTATTCTCTCACCTGCCCTGCAGCTGCGGAAGGAGGGAGGGGCTCAGGGACGGGCTCCATTCCCTGAGCTCCTGAGTGTTCACTTGGGTTCTGTGACCCTGGTCCCTTAGGTTCGGTGCGGCCGGGGCGGGAGGGGGGCTGGTGCCGGGTAAGCATCGAGGAGGGAGATGAGGGGGAGGCCACCTCCCTTCCCCGCCCCCCCCCCCGACCCCTGACACAAGCCAGGCTTGCGCCCGTCCTCCGGGCACTCTTGCTCTGGTTCTGCCAGGAAGGGCTTTGCTCCAGAAATCCACACGCCCCCCCCCTCACCCCGTTCCTGCTTCTTCTCACACTGAGCCCAGACCGTTCGGCCCGCCAAACCCGAGCAGCTCCCACCTCATCACAATCCACCTGCTGGCTTCCTCCATTCCCTCTGCGAACCCGTCATCACCTGCAGCTACTCCCCATACTGTCGCCTGCCCACTGTCTGACTTTGTCCCTAGAATGCCCGCGCCCGGAGCGCAGGGACCTAGTGAGGCGGCTCACGGCTGCGTCACCGGGCCCTAGCGCGGCGCCCGGCACGACGTGGGCACTCGGTAAATGTTCCCACGAAGGACGAATAACTAAGTGTGAGGGAGGCAGACGCAGGGAACCCGAGGGGATTCCCAGCCGCTCGGCCGCAGCGCGTGGTGGCCGGAAGCAGCGGGCAAGGCGCTTCACCTCTCTGAGCTTCAAATCCCCGCCCCCGGCCCCGCAGAGGCTGCACGAGTGGGACAGGAGGTGGCGGGGACTCTTGGCTTCTGGTAGTCTCTTGGCCAGAGCACGAGGAGCAATGACCTGAGGACGCAGGGCCTTGAACGAAAGAGAAGCAGGCAGACGCCGGAGGGGCACAGAGTGGGTTTCCCGTTTTTTACACGTTGGGGTGGGTCCTGGTCTTTGCCGAACCAGGGAGGGAGAGCCGGGTGGAAACCCTCCTCATGATTATAAAACCGCACTGAGCTTGGGGCGCCCGGGGGGCTCCGTCGGTTGAGTGTCCGATTTGATTTTGGCTCAGGTCACGATCTCACAGTCCATGGGATCAAGCCCGGCATTGGGCTCTTTGCTGACATCGCCGAACCTGCTTGAGAGTCTCTCTCTCCCTCTCTCTCTGCCCCTCCTCTGCTCATTCTCTCTTCTTGTCTCTCAAAATAAAGAAATAAACTCAAAAAAGAAAAAAAAAGCACTGAGCTCTTGGCATGTATGAAGCATTTTCCATGCATTATCTCAATTAATTCTTCCAAAACGTTTTGAGGAAGAGCCTCTGATCCCCTCCGGGGGTGGTGGGGTGAGTGACTCGCCCTGGGCCCCTTTGCTGGTAGTGGTGGGCCTGGAATGTGAGCTCAGGCAGGCCGGCCCGACTGCCGGCGAGCTTAGCAGGAGTACTAAGCACTAAGCACCTCGAGTCCTCTTTCAGCCTGGGGGGGGCAGGGGAGGACCAGTCCGACTAGTTCATCTCTCACGCTGACTTAAACATCGTCTCTTTCTCGGCCGGCAGGAAGTCAGGCTCCCGAATGCACCCGGGCAGCCACTGGGACCGCTCGTTTCGCAAAATCAGCAAAGCAGGAGGCTGGCGGCCTCTGAGTCAGAGCGCAGACGGCACGGTCGGCAGGCCCCGAAGCCCGAAGCCCGAGGCCAGGCCGCGCCCCGTCTGCGGCCCCGGGAGGAGGCCTGGCCGGACCGGCCGCTCTGCCGGCTGGTTTCCCAGCCGCGCCGCCGCCGCCGCCGGAGACCGAGGCCGGGGGGTCCTGGGCGGAAGCGGCGAGGCGCTGAGAGACCTCGGCTCTCCCCGGGGCGTCGAGGCGGGTAGGGCCGCGCCCCTGCGCGTGGGAGCCCCGGAGTCCCCGCGGCCCGAGCGCAGAGTCTGCTTTCCCGCCGCCAACAGCGGGGCCCTGGGAAGGGCCCCGCACCTCCCTAAGCCTCAGCGGCTGTGTCTGTGAAATGGAGCAGCAGGAACGAGTGACCCTCCCTCCCGGGGCTCCGACAAGATGGCGTGCTCAGGGCACCGCCCCCGGAAGTGGCAAGACAGGCGTGTTCAGGGCACCGCCCCCGGAAGTGGCAAGACGGGGCGTGCTCAGGGCACCGCCCCCGGAAGTGGCGTGCCGCCGTGCGCCGCCTCATCCCATGTTCCCTTCCCCGCCCCCCACCTGACTCCTGCCAGCCCTCGCAGCACATGCCCCGAGGTCTCTGTCCCTCTCCCCCTGCCGTTGGGAGTGCCGTGGCTGCCGGCTCCACATGCAACCTTCTAGAACCACCCTCTCTAGCTGCCTGGCCCGCAGATGTCCGGGAAGAGGCATTCCCCACCCTCGCCTGATTTCTCGGGTAGGTGACAGCCAGGGGAGTTATTCCCGAGGGACGGCGGTGGCTCGCTCTCTCTCAATCTCTCTCTCTCCTGACTCGGGGACGCAGGGCCCCGGGCTCTACCCTGTGGCGACATAATGTGATAGGAAGACGAAGACGCCATCGCGCAGCAGCAGGAGGAGACCAGAGGGAGCCGCGCCTCCTGGGCCCCCAAGTGGCACTTCTCACTTCCGCTTCCGCTTCACCGGGAAGAGACGGCCGCCTGACCCCAGCCGCTTCCGGCAGGCGGGTGGCTGTGCTGCAGGAACAAGCGGACCCCGGCGCGAGAAGAAATCCAGCCCGGGGTGCGCAGCCGGCCTTCTCCGCCCCGGGACCGCCCTCCCTCCTTCCGTAAACAGCTGCGGGGTGCCGTCCAGCCTGGTCCCTGCCAGGGACGTAGCACTGCCTGGGACCCCACCGAGTCCCTGCCCTCATGGAGCCTATGGTCTTACCGATCGGTGCCGACTGCCTAGCACTTTCTCCGGAGTTTCCAGGCTACATCCGGACCGAGAGGAGAGCGTTCCGGGCCACCGATAATAGCTCCCGTGAGCGCGCAAGTAGGGGTAGTGGCCCCGGACACCGGGCTCTGAACGCGACTCCACCTCTCGACCTGCCCCTGTGGGAATTTAGCCACGTTTTTGCTTCCCCTGCACTTTGCTTTCCAGCCGGCTGGCCTGGGCTCGAACAGCCTACCTCTGGGGGTTGTTTCCCGGGACGCGGAGTGGGCGCACAGCCCTCGGGAGGCTGCTGACCTCTGTCATTCTTGCTGCGTCCTGAAAGACACCGAAAGGGGGACTAGGGCCAGAGAAGATGAAGCCGAGCGGGGCACCGGGGTCACGGCCGATTCCTGGACGGTCGTTCTCCCTCCCACTGACGGCGGGAGGGAACTCTGCTGTCCCCACCCTCCTGACGGCGAGGACTCCTCTTTCCTGGCAATCAGGCCTCTGCTCATCCATCCGAAGACCTTCCAGGAAGACAGCAATGCAGAAGGGGGAGGTGCTCGGCTGCAAAGGACACGTGCGGCCAGCCCAGGGCTGTTAGGACTGTCCCAAATCGAGGTGTCACGCAGAGCCGGAGCCCCGTGCTCACGCTCTGCACAGACCGCGGCTGGCTGTGCGGACAGCAGCCGGTGCGGCCGTTTCTTTCAATAACTGGACTCCAGCACGACGGGAACGGTCCCTGCAAGTGAGCACCCCGACTCTTCCCAGAGGCGCCCCGGGGTCGCGGCGTGGCTGGGCACGGTGGCTCGGACAGCCGGCAGCCTCTGAGGACACACTCGGGTCACCGGGGCGTACGCGGGCAGCCCGCGGGGCACGCCGCCTGGGAGAGCAAATGTTTGATCGAAACGAAGGCCGGAGCCCCTCCGGAAATGGGGCACGCACAGCCACACTCGACGTGTTTAAAGAAACCTCGTCCCCTGAGCTGCTTCTGTGTTTTCTCTTTTCTAAATAATAAAAAACGCACACAGGTATGTGTGACTAGCACGTGCACGCACAATAACATCTCAGACGTAACGCAAGAGGTTACGTGGGGACAGGTAAGCCCCTCTTCACCCCTGAGCCCCCGGCGTCTCCGCTCCCTTCCCCAGAGATGGACCGGCTGCTGCGTCCGAGTTCATGGACAACCATCTGGAGGTGGCATCCGTTTTTTACACGCCCGTGGGCTTCTGCTCTGTTTTCGAGGGGCACAAAGGGCTGTGGGGTGTCCACACCGTTCTGCGTCTTGTTTTTGTGATTCATCCAGCTCGGCCGCCTCTCCGAATCGGTCCAGCTCGGCCGGCTGGCCCCGTTCTTTCCCGAGCCGCGCGGGGCCTCGCTGGGCAGATGCCTGTCGTCTGCGACCTAATTTAGGCACGCCGATGGACAGGCCTTGTTCCTGTCTGCTTGCTGTTACAAGTCGTGCCGCCGTGAATAGCCTCGCATGTCGCACTGTCACGCCTGTTCCTGAGGACATCTGAAGGGGGCCGTTGCTGGGTCTAGGGAAAATATTCTCTAGACGCCGGCAGAGGTCTGCAGATACAGGGACAGACGCTGCCAAGTCACCCACCAAAGATGGTGACTGAAAATACTCCCATCCAGAGGCCGCAGGTGTGTCTTTAAAGGAGATTTATTTCCGGGGGGGCCCCGGGCGGCTCCGTCGGTTAAGCATCTGACTCTTGGTTTTCAGTTCAGGTCATGATCCCACACCTCGTGGGTTCGAGCCCCATGTCGGGCTCTGAGCTGATAGTGCAGAACCTGCTTGGGGTTCTCTCTCCCTCTCCCTCTCCCTCTCTCTCTGCCCCTTCCACAGCCTCTCTTTCTCTCCCTCTCAAAATAAATGACTAAACTTTAAAACAAAAATAAAGGAGTTTTACTCAGGCAGCCGGGATGGGGAACACACTTGGCCGATCCAGGACCGAGACGTACCGGGCAAGGCTCTGTGATCTTCGCAGTCGGCTCCTCTTCCGAAATCAGCGTCCCAGCTCTGCCACTCACTGCGGACGAGAACTTGGACAAGTTACGTAGCTTTTCTGGGCCTCGGTCTCCCGTTCTGTGAAATGGGAGTGTGATTCCGCTTGCCGCATGGAGGGCTGTTGAGGAGGAGATGAGTCCGGGTAAGGCACCGAGGCCAGGCGCTTGTCGGAGCCTGGGCTCCGATGTCGGGTCCCCGTGGCTGCTGTCGTGAGGATTAGGCGCATAATGACAGCGTTCTGCGTCAGGTACCCAGCGCCTCAGACGTTATCATCTCTGCCTTGAGCTCGTTTTCTGACACGTGCGAACAGTTAACGACTAAATCAGATTTGTCGATGATGGGGGGTTGGGGTATGTGGATTATGGTGACGGCTGTTCGGAAAATACCAGAATCCTACAGCCTGGCGACAGAGCCGGGATGCCTCCCCGCCCTGCCCCTCTGGCCTGAGTCGAGTCAGGACTCCGACCTTCTCCATTACGGCGTTACTCCTACGATGTGATGAATAGTCCGTGTTTCATCATCCTTGCCACCTCCTCCCAGACATTGCAGTTCTTGGGGGACAGGCCCCCCAAATTCAGCCAATGTGGATGCTGCTGATTTTATTTATTTTTTATTAGTTTTTAAATGGTTTATTCATTTATTTTTGAGACAGAGAGAGAAAGATCGCGAGCAGGCGAGGGGCAGAGAGAGAGGGAGACAGAGAATCCCATGCAGGCTCCGTGCTGTCAGCACACAGCCCAACGCAAGGCTCGATCCCACGACCCGTGAGATCATGACCTGAGCAAAAATCAAGAGTCGACCACTTAACAGACCGAGCCACCCAGGTGCCCGGGTGCTGCTATTTTTAAAACCGTGCACCCCTCAAAGCCCTTTTCCTCTGGTGAGCCGCTGCAAAGGTCTCCAGATAGCAAGGATCAAGATGTCACCCGAAACGGGGCCAGTTTTGTGCGCAGAGCCTCACCGCGCAAAGCAGCGTCGGGTTGTGGGCACGCCACGTCGTCCGGGTTCTGCGAGTCGCCTTCCAGGCCCGGCAGTTGGGAAACCACCGACCGATTCCCGAACACGATTCCCAACAGTCACGCCTTGTTTTCGAGTGTGTCTGCACATGCAGCCGGGGTTGCCGGAACGCCTCACACCCCGTCACTTGTTTTGGCCTTCTGTGCAGCCTCAACAAAAAAATATTTTAGAAAACCATTTCAATAGCTACCAGTTGCCTCTCCTGAGTCTTCTTGGCACTCGTCCTGTTTACACCATCTTCCCATCTGGTTTCCCATGGCAGGCTCCGCGTCTGGCGGCAGAATTACTGTAACGGCCTTTTGCCAGACAAATTAATTTCCTTCACTCCCTGCTTGCGTTAGCAGTTTCTACCTTGCCGTCGCAGGGACTGAATCCACATGGGTCGGTCTCTCAGGTTATACCGGGGGATGGAATGTGAACAGTAATGGCCCCACCATGCAAGGGACAAAAATTTTTCAGATGAGCAAAACGAGGTAAACGTATCCAAAACTGAAAGACAAGCCATGACTGTCCCGGCTCGGGTCGGCCCTCGGGATGCTGTGGCTGACGGGAGTTATTGATGGATTCTGGCCCGAGTAGGGAGAAGAGGAGCTCGGTGCGTCTGACGGGGAAGTGCCCGTGGCGGCCAGCCTCCAAGATGGCTCCCAACGATGCCTTCCTCTCCCTCTCACACCCGATCGTGACCGGCCTCCGTGACCTGTAGAATATCGTGGGAGTTTGTGACTTCCAAGGCGAGGTCATACGAGACATCATGGCTTCTACCTTCTTCTCGCAAATCACCTGCTCTGGGAGAAACCGGCTGCCATGCTGTGGGTTGGTGCAAACGTCTCTGTGGAGACACCGCGGAGAGAATCCGAGGCCTCCTGCCAAGAATCAACCCCACCTTGGCAGCCATGGGACTGTGGCCACCTGAGAAATGGGTCCTCCAGCCCCAGTCAAACCTTCAGATGAAGCAGCCTCAGATGACGTCTCGACCGAAACCACATGACAGATTCTCAGCCAGAACCACCCAGCAAAGCTGCTACCAAGTTCTCGACCCAGAGAAGCTGCGTGAGATAGTATTTATCATGGATCGAAGCCACTAAGATTTGGGGTGATTTGTTACGCAGCGGTAGGTAACTAACACAGAGCCCCGGTTATTAGATTGCGAGACTTCTTATGAATCCTAGATAAGTAAGATTGCCCATAAATCTTAGCAGACATAGGAGAGTTAGAAGGGGCAGCGAAGGAGGGGTATAATGTGAAAAAACAGACACTTTTGCTCTGTTCCATCTTAATAATAATAGTAATTCCTGAGAGCTGGCCTATTTGGTACCTTCTGTCCCTCTGCTTCCTTGCTATTTTTCCCAGCCCACCCCCACTGCAGGAACTCTGCATTTGCTGTTCCATGTGGAACGGTCTCCCCAGATCGCCACGCGGCTCCTTCCCTCTCACCATTCGGTTTCAGCTCATGTGGTGCTTTCTTCCCTGACCGTTCTTATCACCCCCGCTCGCACTCTATTGTCCTCACCGCCTCTGGGCTACGTTTATTAGCTGAGTACACCTGTCCTCACCACTGAGGAGGCCTCTGTGGGGGCAGGGTCCTGATCTCTCCCGCTCACTGCCCAGGACCCTGCCCAGCAAGGCACCAGCTCAGGCACCTTACATGCGTTGTTTTATTTAATCCTCCGAAGAGTCTGAGGGTCAGTCCCGTAAGGATCCCTTTTTATGCGTAAAGACCTCTGAGGTTGGTCCTACAGCAACAGAGTCAGGACTCCAGTCTCTTCCTGTTCACCTTGACGTTCAAGCGGCATGCTGGGTGTAAAGGGGCCGTTCCTGGGGAAACGGGGCGTGCGGAGGAAACTAAGGCACGGTGCGGGAGGTTGTCTCTGGGGTTCACGGGCCCAGGGGACAGGGCTTAGGTGGGCCGCCATGATGGAAACTAAGAATCCGTGGCTATTCTGTTTGTTGGTCCTTCTACAGATTTCATAATTCCTAATTCACATTAGAACTCTTGCAGCGTAAAAGACCTAAGATGCATTTTATACACTGGACCCCCAATAAATACAGTAGGTGTCAGTAAATGCACATTCAGTCAGCCGTTTATTAACTGCCTACTGTGTACCAGACTCCATTCAAGGCACGAGAGATACATCGATACCCAAACAGACAAAACTTCCTGCCCTCATTTGCATTTCCTGTCTTACCTTTGACGGAGGGAGAAGGGCACAACACTGAGTACCCAAATAAAACAAATAACCAGATGAAGGAAACAGAAGCCGCCTTCAAAACCACCGCGGATGAAGCAAGAAAGGCTCGGTGGCAGAAATCTCGGCAGAAATCTCCTTTAGGTGACGTGATTAGGGAGGTCTTTACCATAAAGCTCTGACCTGAGAGATCCTCGCGGGCAGGAGGCCAGCATGTGCAAATGCCCTGAGGTGGCGAAGAGTTAGGCCCACCCGGGGGTGGGGAGGGACAGACACAGATCACGTCAGCCTCTGTAAGGACAAGGCGAGGACCTGAGATTTTAGTTCAAACGTCAAAGGATGCCGTTGCAAGGATTGGGGATAGATACGATTTTTTTTTTTTAGTTAGCAGGCTTTCTTATAGCAGTATTCAGAAAAGTCGAATCGAGAGTAGAGAGAGTCCCCGTATATATTACCATCTTGGGGCGCATCTGTTACAACCGATGAACCAATCTCGACACGTCATTATTGACTCAAGTCTGCAGTGTGCAGCCGCGTTCGCTCTGGGTAGCGCGCTTTCTACGGGTCTCGGCCAACGGGTAGCGACACGTCGGCACCATCACGGAGCCACACCGAGTGCAGGACACCGACGGCCGCCAGCCTGCGGTCCGCGGGCTCTCACGACCTCTCCCGACGGTGTCAGAAGCCCGACCTCACACGAGCCCCCAAGGAATGACCACGCAATGAAAATACAAATCCAAAAGGGGCTCTTGGGGACGAAACCGTCTGCCAAACCATCGCCACGTTCGAAAATAACCATCAGTCAGCTTTTCCGCCCTCGTTCCCAGCCCACAGTCGTGTCCTGCTGGAAACTCCGGGCACGAGACTTGGAAACTCTGTCTGCAGCTCCGGAGGGGAGGCAGAACTGGGTTTGGGGACTGCGGGCGAGCGCGTTTTCAGACAGGCCGCCAGAAGTCCTGCTTTGTTTTCAGGATCCCTTCAAACAAGGGCAGTAAATCAAACTCATCCGAGAAGTTTTATTGAGGTATATAATTAAGATACCATAAAATTCGGGGGCGTCTGGGTTGGATTTCGGCTCAGGTCATGACCTCCTGGTTTGTGGGTTTGAGCCCCACGTCGGGCTCTGGGCTGACAGCTCAGAGCCTGCTTCCGATTCTGTGTCTCCCCCTTTCTCTGCCTCTCCCCTGCTCATGCTCTGTCTCTCTCTGTCTCTCAAAAATAAATAAACGTTAAAAAAAATTTAATAAATTAAAAAAAAGATGCCATACCATTCATCCATTCTAAGTGCGTACTTCAGTGAGCTTGAGTACATCTGGGCGGAGGTGCGACCCCAGCCCCACACCCGTGTAGAACACTTTCGTTGCCCCGAAAGTTCCTTTGGGCTTCTTACCGGTCAACGCTGGCCCCCACGTGCACGGGCAACACCCAGCGCGCGTGCAGGTACATTTTGAGAGTGTCTGGAATCGGCAGTGTCTCCTTTCAGGCAGGACCGTTTGCAGCGCGGCCCCCCCCCCCCCGGGTTGGCGCCCCGTGCGACCCGCACCACCATCCGCAGCGGCCTTGTTTCTGCACCTCAGTCCCTGTTGGTAATTTTCCCCTAAAAATCACATTTTCTCAAAAATAAAAAAGTAAACTCGTGTTTTCTGCGGAAAATGAGCAGGATACGACAGAAGGGGCGGGTGACAGAGCTAGGCATGGCGTTCATTTTGTGTGCCTTTCCGCGTTCCGTAGGAGACACACGACAAGATACCGCGATATTTATCACGAATGACTTAGGGGGTTCGAGAACGAAAGTAACGCGTCCGAGTCTTCTCTTCCTTTTTCAAGACAGGTGGACCGACGCCTGTGGTGACATAGGCCAAAAAAAACAAAGAAAAAACAAACAAACAAAAAAGAAAACTCAGAGGATCCTCACCTCGATTTTGTTTCTGGAGCAAAGCAGGAAATAATAAATAAAATAGGGGCGCCTGGGCAGCTCAGTCGGTTAGCATCAGACTTCGGCTCAGGTCATGATCTCAGGGTTCGTGGGTTCGAGCCCCGCGTCGGGCTCTGTGCTGACAGCTCGGAGCCTGGAGCCTGCTTCGGATTCTGTGTCTCCCTCTCTCTCTGCCCTGTCCCCGCTCATGCTCCATCTCGTTCTCTCTCAAAAATAAACATTAAAAACAATTTATAAAAACTAAGAAAAGAGCCTGAGCCTCCGGTTTGCACACATAAGCGTGCGCACACACGCACACATGCACGCTATGCCAATTCAGGACTTTTCACTAGATGGCTTCCTGCGTTTGGCTAAACGAGACTCCGGGAGACAAATCTCGTTCGTCCGGTTACATCAACAGTTCTCTCACTGATGGGTTCTCCCAGACAAGTCCAAGGACAAAGGTCTTCCTCGTTCTTCACAGGTCGCCTCTTCATTTGTAGGAAATTAGAACTCGTCCCTTCGTAACCTCTGTCCCTATGGCATACTTTCATTACAATCAGTAGGCCATTCAGTGAATAAAATACACATTTCTTTTTATTATTATTATTATTATTTAAATTCGAGTTAGTTAACATACAGAGCAATATTGGTGTCAGGAGCAGGATTCCCAGGTTCATCGCTGACACACAACACCCCCTGCCCCTCACGAGCGCCCTCCTTCATGCCCATCCCCCACCTAGCCCATCCCCCACCCACCTCCCCCCCTCAACCCTCAGTTCCTTCTCTACCTTTGAGAGTCTGTTGTCTTCCTTCTCCTCTTTTCTCTCCCCGCCTTCCCCTATGCTTGTCTGTGGTGTTTCTTAAATTCCACCTATGAGTGAAATCGTATGAAAATACCTACTTCTGAACCGTCTCAAAGGCCGTCATTATTTCCTGTAAGGGGATTCCTCTCTGTAACTTTCTGGAGCAGTTCTTCCAGGGCTATTCTCTGTTCATCAGCAACAATTTTTCAAGTCTGTTGGGAAGGCTCTCTCTCTCTCTATTATGGAATCGTATCCCTCAGTCAGGAAACTGGTCGTTAAAAAAAAAAGGATAAGAAGCTTAAGTTCCCCCAAAGCTCCCTCTTTTATTAAATAAAATTAGTAACATAATAGCAAAAGAAGTGCGATGCTAATTGTAATTAAATGCACTGGATGTTAAAATGTCAGAACTTACACACAAACTTCAACCGCACGGAATGTAACGTTAGCCGTGTTATTACCGCTGGCCCTCCTGCTTAATTGGCTGTTTTCTTAAGTAGGGACCGTTGAAAAAACACCATCACAGGGGCGCCTGGAGGGCTCAGCTGGTTAAGCATCGGACCGCAGCTCAGGTCATGGTCTCTCGGCCTGTGAGTTCAAGCCCCGAGTTGGGCTCTGTGCCGACAGCTCAGAGCCTGGAGCCTGCTTCCGATTCTGTGTCTCCCCCTTGCTGCCCCTCCCCCACTCACACTCTGTCTCTCAAAATGAAGTAAACATTAAAGAATTGTTTTAAAAAGACCATCACATGTGGTTCAATACTGTAAACTGTAGTTTAGGCTCCCTAGATGCTTGGGGAGATACTAGGGTGCTTCTTCCGAGAACTTTCTAGAACAGTGGTTCTAGATTTTCTTCCCCAGGGACCCTCATCTGTAGATGATCCTGGGTTGTCGTGGGATGGGGTAGGGGGTGAGGAGAGGTTTCTTCCGGCGCCTCGTGGGCGGGGGCCCGGGATTCTGCTGAATCCTCCAGGGCGCAGCGCGACCCCGCAGCGAAGAACCGTCCGGCCCAGAGGTCAAGCGTGCGGAGGTGCATGTTGTCGAGGAGATGAAGGTCCATGTTGCAAAAAACCTTGAAATATCTGCACTTGGACTGCCGGAATGCCGCTCTCCTGGAAAACAAAAGTTTCTCCTCTTGAAAACTGTCAAAAAGACAAGCGACGCGTTTGGGAGGAGGGTCACTGCTCTGGGGACTCAGCACCGCTCCTCGGTCTGGTGGGAATTCCAGCTGGATCCGAGTTCTCGAAAATCAGAAACAAAAACAACCTTTTCTCTTCTCACCTCACCTCTGCTTCGGCCCCCAAACCAAGAACAGCTGTGTTCTCTTGGGACAAAACCACAGACGAGCAGCTGGACTGGTGAGCTGTGGATTCACCCCCTCGCTTGTGGGCTTGTGACTCAGGTCCAACAAGAGACCCCTCCAATGCCTCTGGTCACGTCTGGGAGGTAGGTGAAGGATGCCGTTGCTGTTTTCTTTCTAATTATCTGCATTTCCGAAACTGACTGCCGCCGACGTGTTACTTGTTAAAAAGAAAAAAGAAAAAAAACTGTTTGTTGACATAAATCCAACCCCTCCTCGGATTGCTTCAGAACCCTACCAAGGACCGTTGCCACCAACACGAGAAAGAAACGCCATAAAAACTTGTGCCTGGCTGGGTCCCAGGGGGTTGGTCTCCTTTTCATAGGCGACGAGGTTAGAATAGGGAATGGACACTTTCAAGTTCAACTGTGAAAGGCAAAGACCCAGCGACAGCCTCTGCTTTGTCTTCGAGTCGTAAACTAGGGACAGTCCAGGGACGGCTGGAGCAGGTCTGTGGGGACCGTGGAGCTGATGCTGGGCGCCCGCTCCCTCGCAGACCTCAGACCTAGGCGACGCCTCAGTTAGCCGACCCAGGGGCGTCTCATGACAAAGCAGGTGCCACGGACCCCAGGGCACAGCCGAGGACCCCTGGACTCAGGACGGAAGCGACGTGTCGTGCTGAAGATCAAATCACCTCTGCAAATGCCCAGGACGATATAAGATTCCCAGCAACAGGCTTTGAGGGGGGAAAAAGGCCTTTTCTAGAGTGTTCTCAAGACGTTGAACACTTCGGGAAGCTCAGGGTGGGTCCTTGTTCTCCCCTTTCTATGAGAACTCTCTGTCCACCCCGAGTTTCTCATGGGGCCCCAGCCCCAGATGGACCTCCTGAGCCAGAACCCCTGAGTGGCCTGAGAACTTGCAAAAGTGAACGAGTCCCTGAGGTGATGCTGACTGGGTCTCAGATCTGAGACCCCCCCCCCCGTCCTACCTCCAACACTTCTAGTGTCTCTTCCTTTTCAGCCCAAATTCCACGGACCTGCAGTGTACGTGTGGCTCGTTTCCTTGCCTGTGACGTGGGGGTAACAACGTCCACCGCAGAGAATCCCGCAGGAACACAGTCGGTGGTCACGCATCGACCCCCGGGCCCGCGGTTAAGGGCCCCTCACGAATCAACATGGCTGCCTTAACATGGCCGCTCCAAGAACTTCCTCAGGGGCATCGAAGACCAGCTTCGACGGCGGGTGATGCGCAGGCCGTCCCCTCGGCTCCCCTCCTTCCTACCACTTCTCTCTCCCCAAGCACAGACTCTTCCTTTTCTCTTTCAAGCAGGACTCGGGCCACCTGCCCCGGCCTGCCCCCCAGGCCCTCTCGGCCCAGCTCCCTGCGCGTTCCTCTCCGGGTGTCTCCCTTTGCTTCCCGCCTTCAGGTAGTTCTTCAAACAAAAAACCCTTCCCAGGAGGGACGACCCACGCGTCTCTGGAGGGATGAGCGGCTAAACCAAGTGTGGCGTGTCCACACAGCGGAAGGGTGTTCGGCCTTGGAAAGGAAGGACATTGTGTCACGTGCTGCGACGTGACGTTTCCGCAGGGGCCGAGGAAGGCCCTGTGTGGGTGGACGTAGAGATGGGGCGGAAGCCAGCTCCCCGGGGAGGAAGGGGGACCTGCAGACGGTGGAGGGGAGGCGGAGAAAGTCAGACGGTCCAAGTGGGTGGGATGAAGCTTGTTCGGGCCCGTTCGAGGCTTTGCCTGGGACTCCCGGGACTTTCAGTGCAAAAATGGGCACGAACCTTGCAGCCACACCAGGACAGATTGGTCACCTTACTTGGTGAAAGTCACAGTGCTTTCCCCAGAGAAAGGTGGCTTGAAGCCAGTCCCCGCCTGCCTCCCTCCACCGCCCTGGAAAGCTCGTCCATCCCCAGCCTGTGGAAATTCCCACGCGGGGGGAAAGCCGTGTTGCCCAGCCTCCGCTCTCTTGAGAACCCCCTCTGTGATCCGAGCGCCGCCTTGGGCTCTGTCCCCGTCCCTTCTGCATAGAGCTCATTGAAACCACTCGGAGGACTTCAATGAATTTAAAGACGAATAGATAATTGTTGGGTGAAAATAGAAGCATCCGTACAGCAGCCCCATTGTCCCACCTCCCTCCCAGAGGGGGCCGTCCCACACTTCGGGGTGCCAGTGAAGGTTCCCCCCACCAGCACCCCCCAGCCGAAGGGCCCGGCGAGGGAGTGACATGACACCATGGTCATGATCAAGGGAACCAGCTCAGAAGCTGGAAGCCTCCTGGAAGCCAGTGGGACAAAAGTGAGTCCCCGAGGGGCCTGGTCAGGAGGGCCTGGGAGGGCGGGGCGGGGACAGGGTGAGGGGCAGGAGGCTGGGGGCGGCCCGGGAGCTGGGGAGGGCTGCAAGAAGGGAGAAAAGGGGGAAGGGCGGAGGGCCCCGGAAATCACAGGGGAGTGGGGGCCGGGCTTCCCGGGAGGAGTTCAGAACGACCACCAACCACCAGGGAGGCCGGGAATCTGCTCCTGAGCTGGGGCGGGTCGGGGCAGAGGGGGGACAGACAGGGTGGGTTTCCTAACGGGACAAGCACTTCCCTTCCGGCTGACCCTGCACCGCTGTCACTGGCGGGGCCAGCCAGGCGACTGCAAATAGTGCCCACAGGGACTGAGATGGGAGGGGGTGGCCTTGGGGGTGCCTTCCTGGGTAGTCTGGAGGGGAAGCTCCCCCCGCCCCCCACCAAGGAACTGCCGTTTGAACTGAGGCCCGAGGCGTGAGGAGTGGGTCGGGTTAGAGCCGAGGTGGGGGGGCCGTCATCCAGGCTCAGGGTCCCCAGGGCCGGGCAGGAGCCCACCGGACAGAGGCCCGTGGGCGGCGAGGAGGGAGAGGAGGAGGGAGAGGAGGAGGGAGAGGAGGAGGGAGAGGAGGAGGGAGAGGAGGAGGGTGAGGTTGGGCGGCGGGCGGAACTGCTGCGTGATTCGCGTGCTCCCGGGCGACTGCAGGTGCAGAGCCCCCGGGGAAGCTTGGGAAGAATTTCAAGGCAGAGCCAACCTTTGACGTCAGGTGCGGGGTTTTCCCGAGCACGGGGCCCCGCTCCCGGCTTGCCTGCCCGTGACGCTGGCTCCGGGTTCGGGGCCCTGGAGTTGCGCCAGCTCAGGAGCGTGGCCCTGATTTAAGGACACCAGGGGCCCTCCCTTGGAGGCACTGGAAAGGCAGAGGCAGGACCCGACTTGATGTAAGCCAGGAGAGCTTCCTGGAGGCTGGGGCCTTTGTAGGGTGAGAGGCAGCGGTGAGTTCCACTTTGACCTTGAACCTGCTGGCAGGGGGTATCGTGAATGGACGGGTTAGGCGAGTGTGTAACCAACCACGCTCAGCAGCGCTCGAGGAGGGGGCCTCTCCACACAGCGTTCTGGAGGACCGGGGCTCCGGGGGGTCCTACTCTGGGAAACCTGTATTGGGGCACCGGTGCTAAGAGACCCCTTAAATAAAGACCGATCTTCTCTCGTGCCACGCAGGGGGAAACTGAGGCCCAGAGAGGAGCCGGAGGTCAGCGGAGGGCACACAAACGTGACAGAGGCAAGAACAGGGCGGTTGCCCCCGGGTCCCCGCGCAGGGTTCTCTCCCAGCGCCCACAGACCGTGAGCAGGGCGCAGAACCTGGAAACCGACCAGGTGGCCCCAAATGTCACACTGGAGAGGCCGCGAGCTCGACGGGGGGAGGGGGAGGCGGTCGTCCAGCATCTGAGCCTCGGGACCTCTGAGAACAGACAGCTGCGTGTGTTCCACTCCGAAAGAGGCTCCGGCCCCCTTCTTCGGAGGGAGCACGGGTGTGTAATTTAAATCGTATTAAATCGTGAATCTGGGTCAGTGGTAATTTATAGATTACCTCCATTAACTGGATAAAAATAATCACCAACTCAACAGTGAGTCATAACAGCAATTAAAAAAAAAAAAGGCACAGCTTAGCACTGGTTGGGGTGTGAGGACATGTCTCCAATTATTTCCCGAAGGTTCTGGAGATTGGCAAAAATCAACATACACTCGGCCCGAGACAACTCCCTTTTTTTTTTCCTCCCTTAATTTTTAAACCCTTTAGGAGAAACGGGATCCATATGTTTCGGATTTGCTTATGTTTAAATCATCAAAACAGCGTTTCTAAAACAGCATTTGATGTCCGCGGCTCTCCCCGTCTTGTTTTAAAGGCCTTCGGTCTGCGAGCCCGGATACCGTCTTGTGCCGAGACGAAACGCGTGTCTTCTCTCCCACCTTCCCCCCTGCCTTCCTGCCCTGGGGGTCGGCCGGGGCCCCAGGGCATCCTCGCCCTTGGGAAGGCGGCCCCCAGAGCAGCCGGTCTCCATGGAAACGTCCACGGGGCTCCGTCCCCTGTGTAAGAAACAGCCTGAGTTTATGAAGCACCTATTAAGTGCTCAGCTCAGCGAGCGGGGGAGGTGCCCCCGTCGTCCCCGCTTTTCCAGATTGGGAGACTGGGGCCCACAGAGCTTAAGCCCGTCCTGGCCAAGCCGGAGGGTGGCCCGGATCGCGAGCGGAGGATTTAAACATTTCAGGGAAAGTATCTGAAGCCGAGGCTTTGTCACCACGGCCAAGTGGGCCGGGACGGAGGGTGTGAATATTCCGGAGGGGATTAACTGCTCCACACGCGGGGATTAACGTCACCCCGGTGACCGGCCTGCCCCGCCCCCTCCCTCCTCCCCCCTGTCCTGTATTTGTGGATTTAAATTGCTTTCCTATGACTTTTTCGTGGTGTTTTCTTTTTTAAGCCTTTTTCCTGCATTTATTTTTCCACGATCGCGACCATCCTGCACGTACGGTTTCAGGTCCTTCTTCGGGCCCCTTCCCCTCCGCACAGGGAAGGGTCCCCGAGCAGCCTTCGTGGCCACACCTCCCTCCCACGCTGACCTGTGTGGCTCCTCACCTTTGGGTGAGGACGGGCGTTTGCGAGGCCCGGCGCCCCAGACCCCGAACGGCAGCTTCGGGCCCGGCGAGTTCTGGCACTTGCTGTTTCCTGCAATTGGCCCCCCGACGCGGGGCCCGTGGCTAGAATCCCCACTGACCGATGAGAAAACGGGGGCTCGGGGCGGAGGACCCGCGACCGTGCTGCCAGGGACGCCGGATCTGTCCCCGAGGCCGCTGGCAGAGACTGCGCAAACTCAGTGGCTCGAAACGATGGACGTTTACCCTCCCACGGCTCCGGAGGCCGGACGCTGAGTGTCAAGAAGTTGGCAGGACCGGCCCTTTCTAGAGACTTCCGAGGGAGACTCGGGCGCAGGCCTCCCTCCGGGCGCTGGTGGCTGCCGGCCGCCTGGCTGCACCCTGGCTCCATCCCCACGCGGCTGCGCCCCCGTGTCTGTCCGCTCTTCCTCCTCCTCCGCCTCGCGTGACGGTGCTCGTCACCGGACTTAGGGCCGCTCCAGCCGAGGACGGTCTGTCCTCAGGGTCCTCACGTGCTCACGGAGACCCTTCCGAGTAAGGTCCCATCCCCAGGGTCCAGACGGATGTGTCTTTCGGGAGGCGGCGCTCCACCCACGGAGGCCGTGTCCTTTGGCAGGGCCTGTCGGAGAGGCGGACACCCCGGTGGACAGACCCGCAGCTCCCCACCGGGACGCACGAGGGCTTACTCGACCTCACCCGCCCATCCGAGTGCCGCTGGGAGAGCAAGTCCCACTCAGCCACCTGGAAAGACGTGACCTTGGCCAGCTACATCACCTTTGTGATGGCGACTTCCCTGCTGTAAAACGGGGTGATGGCAGATCCCACCCGCCAGGGTCGTGGGGAGGGTTGACCCGAGTCAGTAAGAACCAAGCACTTACAGAAAGGCCCGGCTCACGGGAGGGGCTGAAACACGCTAGCTCCGGTCCACGGGGTGCACTAATTCCACGTACGTTTGCTGAGCACCTACTGTGTGTTAAACATTCTCCCTTGCCAAGAAGTACAGCGGAGAGCCAAACAGAGTCGCGGCCCTCGGGGACCTTCCGTGCCAGGGCGGGAGACGGGAGACAGCCGGGCCGTGTGCGAGGCAGCGTCTGGGAGCGCGGAGTCCAGTGAAGGAAACAGAAAAGCTGTGAGGTGGAGGGTGCGGGTGGGAGTGGGCGGCATCTTAGGCGGCGTGGGCAAGGAGGGAGGTGAAATTTGAGCGGAAACTGGAGGGAAGGCAGGCAGGCAGGCAGGCAGGAAGGGTGGGAGGGAGGGAGAAGAGGTGGAGGAAGGGGAGAGGAGGGAGGGAGGGAAGGGGAGGAGGGAGAGAGGAAGTAGAGGAGGGAAGGAGGGAAACAGGGAGGAGGGAGGGGGAGGGAGGGGGAAGAGCGGGACCGGTATCATGGTTTTAGTTGGTACGTGTCAGGGGACCCCTGCTGGCCGGTGAGCAGAGGCGGCCTGCACCTGGGAAGGGGGGGGGGTCAGCGCAGGAATGGCCGCGGGACGGGCAAGTGACCGAGGCTGTGTTACTGCACCCCCTTCCCGTAAACGCCGAAGAAAATTCATCTTTCGGGGCGCCTGGGGGGCTCAGTCGGTTCAGCGTCCAGCTTTGGCTCAGGTCACGATCTCACCGTTCATGGGTTTGAGCCCCACATCGGGCTCTGTGCTGACAGCTCGGCGGAGCCTGGAGCCTGCTTCGGATTCTGTGTCTCCCTCTCTCTCTGCCCCTCCCCTGCTCACGCTCTGTCTCTGTCTCTCAAAAAATGAATAAACGTGAAAAAAAAGAAAATACTTCTTTCAGGAATCCCGAGTGTTATGGGACCACGTACGTCAACAGAACAGCGTGTGTGTACGTACACCCTTTGTCTGGTACACATTCGTGTATTATAAATCTATCTTAGGCAACGGAAAGCCAAGGTAGTTTATAAGCTGAACGGCTCAAGAGGACGTGGTGAAGGTTGTGACTTAGTCCAGGTTTCTCTACGTGAGTTTTCAGTGAGAACACAGAAATGGACCGAGTGACAAAACTAAAGCAAGGGGCTCCTGGAGGGCTCAGCTGGTTGAGAATCCAACTCTTGATTATGGCTCAGGTCACCATCTCAAGGTTCGTAGGATCGAGCCCTGTGTCGGGCTCTGTGCTGACAGCTCAGAGCCTGCCTGGGATTCTCTCGCCCTCTCTCTGCCCCTCCCACACTTACACACATGCGTGCACTCTCTCAAAGTAAGTAGATGAACTTTAAAAAATAAATAAAGTGAGATTCTTGCCTCCTGTCACGTGCTAAAATTTATTCCTAGTGGACCACAGATTAAAATGTGAAGTAACTAAGTAAGCAAAAGAATAAACGAAATAATGAAACCAAAGGATGGGCAAGTAGATAGAATCAATATTTTATAATCTTAGGGATGGACGGAATCTTTCTAGGTTTAAAGATTGAAACAAAAAGAATAATTTTGACTGCCTAAAGATGAAATTAAAAAACCGCGGGCAGCACATAAAATATTATAAACAAGTTGAGAGGTAACAAAATTGGTAAAAATAAGGAAAATATGAAAAATGCAACATATAGTATAGAGCCTTAATATATAAAGAGCAATTGCTATTCAATAAGAAAAAAATGTCAACTATACTAACAGGCTGTAAACACGTGACTCTCTAAACAAGAAATGCAAGTGACAAAGGAACATAAGCCCCATTCATCTAGTTCAGGCCTTTCCACATGGTAGCTGTTCAGTGAGATGGTTGTTTGATCCTGAACTTGTCGGGAGTCACATAATAATAGCTCACGAAGCCCTAACCCAGAGGCCACAGAGTCGGGACAAGCAGAGAACTCGGCTCTGTCCTCAGGTTGGCAGAAAGTCAGCGTACTCACAGCAGCCACTGGGGGAGTTCCTGCCCCTTCCGGACTGTGTGACTTTGGCCAAGCGTCTCAACTTCCCTTTGCCCGATGAGCTCAGTGAGGACGGAGGAGGAGAGTGGTAACACCCAGTCAGTGCCAAGTACGCGCCGGGCATTAGCATAGCGACGTCGGATGCTCCTGAAATGGTAAAACAGAAGCTGAAGCAGGCACGGTGAGGAGAGGTGAGCTGAGCCGGGGGAAACACCTAGCTGCCCGGGAAACTCTCTGGGTCATCACTTGTCACGCACAGCCTGGAGGGAGGAGCAGCTTTTCTGAGCTAAGACTCTTCCGGGAGGAGAGAGCAGCCAGGACCCAGTCTCTCAGGCGTGCAAGAGAAGGCAAGAGTTTCAGCCCATATTTCCTCCCGGCGAAGCCCTGTCATTAATGGGGCAGGTGGGGGAGACCCAGGGTGCCCTGAGTTACAACCGGCTTCTGCCCATCCCTGCCGTGTGTGTGTGTGCGCGCGCGCGTGTGCGTGTGTGTGTGTGTGTGTGTGAGATAGAGAGAGAGACTCTGCCTTTGTCTCCTCTCTGGGACAAAGGTAAAAGCGGTATTTCTCGCGGGCTGGTGGGAGGTTCGGTGATTTCGGGCACGCGAGACTCTTCCAGAAGGCTGGCGAGCGGGCATGGTGCACACAGGTGGCCGCTCGGCCAGAAATCCATGACTTCGATGGGACCTTCGGGTCAGCTAAAGGCCGCTGACAGCTAAAGGCCGTTACTGGAGAGCTAGGACTTGGGGCCGCGCAAGGCTGGGCTTCCCAAATCATTTTCGGGAGGATTCCCCTTCAGGTCCCTCACTACCGGCACCTGGAGCCAGACCGTTCTTCTTCTTCTCCTTCTTTTTTTTTTTTTTTTTTTTGTCGGTAAACTTTACCGCTAACATGGGTCTCGAACTCATGACCCTGAGACCCAGGGTCGCATGCTCTGTGGACTGAGCCGGCCAGGCCTGCTCCCTCCCCCAGGTCGTTCTTGCCCCTGGGAGAGGGAGGCGTCTGGCCCCTCGTGGGTGCGTAGCCGCCTCTACCCTACCGGCCAGGCCCGTTGTTCTGATCATCGTTAAGGTCTCCAGAAGTTGCCAAATGTCCCCTAGAGGGATGAACTGGCTTCCCTGGGAACCGGCTCCAGGTCGGGGCGGGGCGTTCTGGGAACAGCCAGGCTGCTGGGGAAGTCCCCTCTCCACCGGAGAAAATACCTACTCGCCACCCGGTGTCCAGGGGCCAAATTCCAGCCTTGGGTGTGTCTTGTTTGATCTGGGAGACGCTTTAAATCTCCTCCACGAGCTGACGATACAGTCTCCGAAGTCAGGACACTGCAGGTAGAACTCCAGCTTCCCGGCGTCTCTGGAGAAACGGGACTCTCTGGTCACCCGCGGTGTCCGCCCCGACACGCAGCCTTGGAGAGAGCGGGGCGCCCTCGGATGGGCGTGGCTTCCTGCTTGGCACAGGCCCCCCCCACTCCCAATCTGAGGACTGTCCGCCTCCCCCCTTCCGTGTGCCAGGCCCTGCCGGTGTTTGAACTTGGAACTAGGTCTAATGTGTGTGCACACACACTCGCAGACACACAGGCGCACACACACCACACACGCACACACGCGCACACCCGCATAAACGCAGGCGTATAAATGTTTGTTCATGCCCACACGCACGCCTGCACACACGAGCGTGTTCACACCGGCACGGGCGCAGGCACGCGTCCACGCGGGCACACACAAACTCGTGCACCCGCGTGCAGGGAGCTCACCTCCGCCCCCTCCCACTCCCCGCAGCCCAGGGCACGCGGCGTCCCCGAGGCAGACACCTGCCGGCGGGGCTCTGCCCTTTGAAGCCGCGCCTTCCTCCCGGGGGGGGGCTCCGCGGCTAGGCCCGCTTGATCGATGGGCCAGCCCCGCTCTCCCCCCCGCCGCCTGTGTTTATTATGGCGATGAGTGTGGGCCAGGCCGCTTCTGGCTTCTGTAAGTGTCAACTGGTGACAATATGTGCCCTACAGAAGGCAGACGGCAGAGCGGACGGGGCGGCCGAGACCACCCAGGGTCGGTGCTCGGGCTGGCCGGGACTCTGGTCCCCGCGTCGCTGCCCTGGCCTCTGGCGAGAGAACTGCAGAGGAGAGAAAGTGACACCCGGCCGCCCAGACAGGTCTGCCGGGCGGGCGTGGGGCCCAGGCCAGCCGCGGAGGAGCCCGGGGGCCCGCACGCGCCTCTGTTCTGCTCTCTGGAAGGTTCTTGGGGCCACTCCGGCCCCCTTGAGGCCACAGGCCCAGAGAGCCATGGGGCAGCATGATTTCTCCCCGCTGTCTGGACGGTCATAATTACACCCCGAGGTCTGCTTAGCCCCCGGACACTCTGTTCCCTTCCGACACGCTGCCCTGCTGAGCAGTTGCCACGAGCCTGTAAGGGAGGCGGCTTATCACCCCTCGTTTGCTGGAGCTCAGAAGGTTGTGTCAACAGCTGAGACTCCCTGACCGCCGAGCATGCGCCGAGGGCGAGGCCGCGCGTCCCACACACCCTGTCAACTGATCTCCGCTACAGTCTTATGAACGAGGCTCTAGGAATCCGACTTTATAATTAAAGATATCAAAGCTCAGGTGCTCTCTTTCTTCTCCTCACCCCTCCTTCCCCTCCTCCTCACCCCTCCTCACCCTCCTCCTCACCCTCCTCTCGCCCTCCCCATCTTCTCCCTCCTCCCTCTTCTTTCCTTCCCCCCTCCCCTTCCTCCCCCTCCTCCCCTCCCCCTCCGCCTCCAGCCCTTCCTCCTCCGCCTCCCCCTCTTTCTCCTTCTCCCCCTTTCTCCTCACGGTCACTCTTCAGGCTGAGTTTTATGGGCCCTTATATGTGCCAGGCCCTTGCTCAGGCATTTGGCTGCCACCGCCTCAGTCAATGCCCCCCCACAAGCCCTGTGGGGTAGAGGCCAGTGTCGCCGATTCACAGATGAAGGAACCAAGGCAGGGCCTTAGCCATTCGAGGGACCGTCCACCCCGCTGGCCTCAGGAGAGGCCACCAGCGGGACAGCCACAGCATTGATGATCTGAGCTGAGCCGACCCTGGAAGCCCCCCGCGCCCAGCAGCCGGGCATGCCTGGCCGTGGGTCACAGAGCCCACACCAGCCCCTCGGTCTCCAGGTGGTGTCCCCACGGCGACAGAGCCTTGGATTCCGGGAACTTCCGCCCGGGAATTCTCCGTGGGTCTCTTTATAAGGCGCTAAAACTCGCCTTGCCGCTTCTAATCTGTGAAATCGGGGCTGGAAAACCGGGCAGCGACAGAGAGGCCGGGTGCCAAGCAGACCAGAGAACTAGGCAGAAGTAACGACACCCGATGACGTCTGTTCTGTTAATGACATGGGCACTCTAAATGGCTCTGCGCGCAGACACATGGATCGCTGGGAGTCGCTGGCGGCCGTCCCTCCGCCGCCTCTCCGGGGGCTCTGACACGGACCCGGGCGGAGGCAGGCGTCCGGACCCCCGTCTTCCTTTCCCTGTTCCTACCAACCCAGGTAGCGGCTTGGCTAAAACCAGGAGGCGGCACCGATGAACCAGAGCCTAGAACAATCCGGACGAGGGTTCAGACCTCAGCTCACCTCCTACTTCCTAGCCACGTGAACTCGGCGAGTCGTTCGGCCTCCCGAGTCCTGCATTTTCTCAGCCTGAACCTGAGCATAGAATCGTGGTGAAGATGCGAAACGCTGCGCCCTCCGGGTCCCACCGTCCACCTCTTTCTTCCAAGTCTGGAGATTCTGCAAACGCCCGTTGGCTTATCATCTAAACGAACCCCACGAACCAGCGTTTTCGACTCTAAAACAGCAGCCGACTGAACTTAGGACCCTTTGCCCTGGAAGAGAAGCGTGTGCAGGGAAAGCTTGGGAGTCTAATTTGATTCCTCATTGAGGCGGAGTTTTCTCAGCCCGGTAGATGGGTATCAAATAATTACAGCGCAACTCCGGCAATTTCGCACCTGGGCTCTGGTGAAAGTATTTTTTAATGCATCGCCCGGGCCGTTTGATGTTTGTCTGGACGAAAATCCGACGCCGTGCTGCCAAGGAGGCCGCAATGGCTGAGCGAGGAGGCCGGCGCACGGGAGACCGAAGGGCGCTTAGCAACGGGGCGATACCCCCTCTCATGGCCGGAGCTGAGCCCTCCCTGGGATGCTGGACTTTCGGCACGAAACCGGGAATGTTCTGGGCAAACCCGGATGACAGGCCACTCACCCTGTCAAAGACGCGTCCTGGCCTGCCTCCAGGCAAACCACCTTTGATCCCGCTTAAATGCATCCTGCTGAAGAAATGAGATGTCTCCTGCAGCTCGGGATGGCCACGTGGTGCAGGTCTGGCCAGTGAGAAGGAAGTGGAGGTCTCCACTGGGGCCTCCGGAGAGGTTCCTTAAAAAGACTCATTCGACAGGCACCCGTCCCTTTCGGCCTTCCATCTCTCTGCGTCCTCCCTGCCCGGGATGTGGATACGATGACTGGAGCTGCCGCCTCCATCTTGCAACCATGAGGTGACCTGAGGACTGAGCTCTGATCTTAGGGTGGCAGGACAGAAAGCATGGAGCACGGACGCCCCATGACAGTACGGAGCCGCCATCCGGCCCCAGCGTTTTTCTTTTACATAAGAAAGAAAGACACCCCTCCTACAGGCTTCTGTTAACAGCAGCCAAATCAGTAATGTGACCCAGCATCCTGGTTTCCCTGAGATTGTCCCATCTTGGCCCCTGACACCCTTCCCTCCCGGGCCAAGCAGGGCAGTTGGTCATTCGAGAATGAGATTACTAATGGACACGGCTGGGATTTGGGGGGGGGGGTTCAGGGGGCCGGCCTTCACGTGGGGGAAGGTTTCTGGAGAACAGATGATCCCAGAAGAGGCCCATGGGCGTGACGGAACGGAGTGTAACCACCTCTGTCCTCAGCAAAGGGCCAGAGAGAAACCCAGAGAGAACACACTTCAGCCTGCACGGGCGTGAAAGCCAAATCACAAATGAGGGGACCCCCGGCATGTAGACAGCACCGCGTTGTCTCGAGGTGCCCTCCATTAGGGCGTGAGAGTGCTCGCTCTCTCCGCAGTCCCTTCGAGCACCTGCCGTGTGCTGTGTTCTGGGAACAGAACGGGTTATAAAAGCCAACGGTTCTTGCCCTCTTGGGAAATACAGCGACTAAGAGATCAGCAGGTAAATAAATACAGAATCGCACTTGCGACGGCGGTTCCTGAAGGAAGGGGTAGAGGAAGCGGGGAGCACTCCCCTCTTAGATGGAGATCGGAGGCGTCTGTGAGCGGGGCTCCAGGCAGAGGGACGCGCACAGGCAGAGGCCTGGAGGTGGGAAGCTGGCACCATGAGGGGCTGGAGGAGGGGACATGAGGTTGGACAAGGAAGCGGGGGCGGCATCCGGCCCAACTCCAAGGTCTGGCTTTGAATTTCAGTTCTGCCACTTAGCAGCTGTGTGGCCGTGAATCAGTTACTTAACCACTCTGGGCCTCGAGTTTCCTACTCACAAAAGGAAACCATTGGAGGCTGGGTTCTAGGGGGAGAAACGCCTGCAGAGGAAACGGTGCTGTGGTCGTCGCCGCACCCGGGGGTCACACTGGTTTCCCCGCGACCGTGTTTTGTCAGGGCTACGGAGGCACAGAACGACCCGCTCTGAGCATGGCCTCGCCGGAGGGAAGAGCGCTTTCATGCAAAGAAGCTTTTATAAACGTGGTGTCCGTTTCCCCGGCCCTGGCGAAGGCCTCCCCACCCCCCCCCTCCGCCCCCCTGCTCTGCCCGAGTCGTGGGAGGCGCTCCCCGAACAGCTAATTGCGGCCGTGGAGACAAAGGGCGGACGTTGTCTCGTCTCTGGGGTGTTTCCCCCACCCCCTCGTAACTCACCTCCGTGGGGGCAAGTGATGGATTTTCTTCCAGTCACCAAACGAATGCAGACAGTGGCCGGGCTGTCATGTGGCTGATGGCTCTGCTGTCCCCGTGCCCGGCCCCGCCCCCACCGTACCCTCCGGCTTTCCCGGACACGACGGGCGGGCGGCGTGGCCTCCCCGAGGGAGCATGAAGCCCCGGAGTCCCTCCCACATTTTATTTATTCTTTATTTATTTTCTTAAAGACAGAGAGAGTGTGAGCAGGGGGAGAGAGAGAGAGAGAGAGAGAGAGAGAGAATCTCGAGCAGGCTCCACGCTCAGTGCGGAGCCCGACGTGGGGCTCGATCCCGAGACCCTGGGATCAGGACCTGAGCCGAAACCAAGAGTCTGGACGCTCAACGGACGGAGCCCCCCCAGGACCCCCCTCACATTTTACTCACAGCGGCTGCTGGGCTGTGTGCCAACTCCAAAACAGACGATAAGCCAGAACATTCCCGAGCGCTCTCTCCGTGAAGGACCACGGGACGCACCTCTGAACGCGCCCCATTGCTTTTGCATCCGGAGGCCGGCTCCTGCCTGCGTGGGGCCCCCTCTGGTCAGCCCCAAGAGAGCGACTCCCCCGACCCTCAGAACTCCCTCTTCCTGCCCCTGGCCGTCTGCCCCCTTCTCCTCGTGTCCCCTCTGAGCTCCTGCGGATGACATCTGTCTTGGGTCAGGGTCCCCAGAAGCAGAGCCTGACATGAGAATTCGGGGGCCCACGATTCACTGAGGGTGCCTGACCCCGGGGAAATCGGGGCAGTGGGTCCTGGGCGGGAAGGGAAGGGAGGGGTGATTTTAGGGGAGCCAGGGGAGGGCGGCTTCGGGGAGACTGTGGCCTGATTCCACAGAGAACCCTGGAGGGTAAGTCACCGCACAAGGTTTTCCTGACCTGGGGAAGGGGACCAAGCTTCCATCGCCCCCAGCAGGGCCTCGCTGGCTAAGGGCCGAGCCGGGGGTCCAAACTCCTCCGTACTTCCAGACCCCGGGGCCCGCCCCACCCCCAGTGTGGCTCCGGGGGTCCCAGGGCATTCCTGCAAAGAGTAAGTCATCAGACACCGAACCGCGGGGGGTGGGGGGGCGAGCACACAGAAAGGGACACGCGGGGTCTGTGGGGAGCCCCCCCGCCCGGACATTTCCAGGGTGAGCGTTCGCCCTCACCTCAAGCAGACCGCAGGCCCCGGATTGCCGGGCGCACCTTGGACGTGTTTATTTCCTGGGGCCCAGAGCTAGCGGGTCCCCAGGGGCCAAGTACACGAATCAACCACTGAGGGGCTAATGCTGTGACAGCTGGCCACGGACGGGCTCTGTGTGGGGGTGTCCCCCTCGTCCAAGCCCGCCCGACCGCACCGAGTTCTTGTCGCACCTTCCCACTCTCCATCGGTCCCACGGCTGGGCCGCGACGGCCCGCGGGGGACGCCAGTGACGGCCCGCGGGGGAAAGCGGCTCTCACTCCCGCTAAGCGGGTCCCTGAGCCTTGCCGGAACTTGTTAGAAATGCGAGATCTGGGGCGCCTGGGGGGCTCCGTCGGTCGGGCGTCGGACTTCGCTCAGGTCATGATCTCACGGTCCGTGGGTTCGAGCCCCGCGTCAGGCTCTGTGCTGACAGCTCAGAGCCTGGAGCCCGCTTCGGATTCTGTGTCTCCTCTCGCTGTCCTTACTCCGCTCGTGCTTTGTTTTTCTCTCTCTCTCTCTCTAAAATAAATCAACATTTGTAAAAATTTTTTAATAAAAAATTGAAAGACTCTCTGTCAGTCATAAATGTATGAGGAAATGAAAAACGGCAGCAAAGTCGTGGTTATTTAATCCACTGTAATTTAAAACATTGGCAATAGTGACAAATATAACGCCTTATCTCTTTGTACAAAAAAACATTCAATACCGCGCCTCGGAGAGTCCTCGTGCTCCGTTCTAAGTTTGGAAACGTTTCCGACACTTTGATCCTAGTGTTTTCAGCATCCTGAACTACCTGGGATGCCTAAATGGGAAGTTTTTGCCGGCGTCCCTTCCTCTGGGACACCTTCCTCCTGGTCCAAACACTTTCCTCGTTTAGCGACACGTTTGTCCCCGCCGAGTTCCTCCGGCTTCAGGTCCAGAGCCTCTCCGGGGGCGGCCGTGGCCACGTTCCCGTGGGTGACTCTTTCTGCAACGAGTCCACTGGCGTTCACGTGCATTTCTCCCCCGGTTTCCACTTGTCTGCTGGGCTTCTGAGTGAGCTGGCCGCTCCCCTCGCTGAGCGCTCACTTGCGTGCCGGGGGCTTTCCCCTGGGAGGCGAGGAGCCAACGTGGCCCCACGCTTTGCCGCCTGTGTGTGGACTGCGCACGGATCCGCAGGAACCAGTCACCGGCTGCCCGAGGAAGGGACAAGAAAGGGCCCTCCTGGGGGTGCGCCTGGGCTCCCGGCGCGGCGATCCGAGGCCTGAGGGGCTGGCAGCGACTTTCGTCCTTTACGCCATTACTCGCACCTGATACACCGCGAGAACTCAAAATTGAACCGTGTCGTGGGGGGACCGGTGCGTGGGGGAACCTGGGAACTGGACTGTGTGCCCGGCGGGACCGTGCAAAGCAAGGAGATTTCCCAAAAGAGCTCAGGAAGAGAAAGACCCCTTCCAGAAACAAATCAGTCAGGGAAGCCTCCGTTCTCCGCTCTGCCCGTCCACCCTCTGCCGGGACTCCGAGGCCATCCGAGCCCTGCCGCCTCCAGGAAGGCTTCCTGGCTTTTTCTACGATCGCTCCCTCTTCATAGTCTTACACCTGCTTCTGTTCAGAAGCGTTTGGTGCCCTCGGGGGAGGCTCACTTTTCTTCTGTGCCCCTGAATCAAGACACACCTCGGCTGGAGCTCGGGGCCCAGCGGGTGCTGTACACAGCCGTGGGAGCACCTGAGGTGCCGTCTAGGAGCCTCGCGGATGGACAATTATTTTCTCATAACTACTTGATCTTTACGGCCGGCTTCTGTGCCTGGAGACGAACATCCATTCCCCACATCCGGCGGGGAGAGAGCGGTCCTTTTTCAAATGAATGCGTTTGCCCGAGAAGCGGGAGTCAGTTATTCCTACAGCTTGTGTTAGGAATACACCAAAACTCGCCGCAGGAGTCACCCTGTGACACTGTCACACAGCTGTGTGTCTGTAGACTTTGACTCAAGGTTCGTGCACGCCAGAGGGAGGGCACAGCCCAGCCCGCAGATTTCTTGGGACTCAGATTTCGAGGAAGTAGAAACCCAACTCGAATTCCCCAGGGGGGAAGAAATTCGAAGTGTGTGTGTCTCCGGGGGTGGGGGAGGGGGGCCCAGAGTGTATTTGTTGTTGACTCGAATGGCTGAAAAGTCTGGTGGCCGCTCTGGATAATCCCATTCCTGAGACGCGGGCTCTCCCCGCCCCCACCCTCCCCGGCTCGGCTCATCAGCCCTTGGCCGTCTTTGCCTTTGGTCAGTCTCCCCTGCTGTCCAGGCTCCTGACAATTCCAGGCCTCACTTCTATGCCATGTGTGTCTCCCGAATATCCATTCCTCCAGCTTCCTTGCAAGCAGATCTCCGAGTTCACCTGGATGACCAACTAAAAATATCGACCCGCCCCGACTCACTTGCAGTCAGCGTTACCATGCGACCTGGCTCTGAGCAATAAGCCAGAAGGAGACATCTACAAGGTGGGGCCTCAGGAAAGCTTTCTTTTATTCGGATTAAAACGGGGACAGACTTGAACAACTGCTTTTCCCCTTCCCTCTTCCTTTTCTTTATTCCTTGAGGATGGATGCAATTGCTGGAGGTCTGGCAGCCACATTGCAATCATGAGTATGAGAGACGCTTGGGAAGGATGCAGAAGCAGGAAGCCAGTAGGGCCCTGGGTCCTTGACGGGTTTCTTTGATGTAGTTTCACCAGCCTAGACTGCTGACCTCCAGTGGGGATTAGGAAAAATAAACACTCCTTCGTTAATCCACTGCGGTCTCTGTGCGTGCAGCCAAAAGAATCCAAAAGAGAATGTTGTCTTTCCGACGGCTCCAGCCAAACTTCCAGGGCTATTACTCATCAGATCACCTTAAACTGACTCCGGTCATATGCCCACCCTTAAACCAATGGCTGCGGCCAGGGCTATGGCGTGTGCTAACTGGCCAGACCGGGCTTACGAGCGCACTCTGGGGGGCGGTCAGCCCCACTGATGCCCCTGGGAAAAGTGGAGAACTCATCCCAATATAGAAGTGATGGGTGGACGCTCCAGAACAGAGCAGGGGGCAAGGCCGCCTGAGCCTGAGGCCGACTCCACGGTCTCAACGATTTCCCCACCAGCCCTGCCGCCGGGGGTGTCTCCCTGGTTCTTCCTTCTCCCCGGATCCGGGCATACGGCCGCGATGTCCCGCTCCCTCCCTTCCTTTGTCGTTCTCCTCCCTCAGCAGCCCACGCGCACAGCCCTCTTCCTCTATTTGGTCGAGCAACCCAACGTCCATCGCCATCCGGAAAGAACCTCCAGCCCACCTTGGTTTATACCAAAAAATTTACCTTTCCAGCCAAGTGGTCTCGACGCTGGGGCTCCACACCTGGGAACTGGCAGAAGCTCTGACGAGAAATTTCCTTCCTTTTATCCGCGGATGTCTTCCATCGGCCTTGGGCTGACCCCTCTCCCGTCTGCCTCTAGAAGCAGAGGGGACAGGGCGTCACTGCAGCAGGAAGCGGACGTTTGGGAGGCACGCCGTCTCGCTTTTAATCCCAACGTGCCGCGGATCTTAGCAGAGTTGCCAGGGGAACAGGGGCGCCGGTTGGCCGATGACAAGGACATCCGGTTAAATGTGAGTTCCAGATACACAGCGAGCAACGGAGCGTCTGCTCCTCCAAATCGCGCGTGTCCCGCGTTTCTTCTGGGAGCTCTGGAAAGCGCTTCGGTGCCACGCAGCCTCCTTTCCCAGACCTGGAAATGTCGCTGAATTAAGTGGGTTCCCAATTGGCGAAGAGGAAGTGATGACGTCACGGTCCCTGGCGCCCAGCAGGTGCTCGCGACTGTATCGATAATGCATGACAATCAGAACCAATCCCGGGAGGTCGTGGGTAGGTTTTCCCTCCCTTCCGGGGCCACAGAACGGCTCTTTGGGCACATACGGGTTGACTCCTTGGGTGGTTTTCATAAGGAAGGGGGACCGTAGCCTGCCGCCTGGCGCGAACTTAGGGGGACTGTCACAGAACGGGGGGCGGGGGGGGAGAAAGGCTACAGCCCGCTGTCCCTGTTACCAGCATAGAGCCACCAGCCAGTGGGACGCTGCCACCACCGCTGCCACGACCAGAATGATCGTGGCCCTGGGCTCAAGGAGGCAGGACAGGATGCGGAGAACAGGCACAGGGCTGAGGCCTGGATTCCAGACA
Organism: Paguma larvata; assembly: GCA_030068075.1. Classification (NCBI taxonomy): domain Eukaryota; kingdom Metazoa; phylum Chordata; class Mammalia; order Carnivora; family Viverridae; genus Paguma; species Paguma larvata. Next base: position 43,614,119 of record CM057844.1, on the reverse strand, counting down.
TAACTAGCCCCTCGGCGTTGGGCAAATCATTTCCAGTCCCGAGGACCTCACTTTTCTCATCCGTCAAATGGCGAGAGGTAGGGGGTGCTCGGCCCGGCGAGCGGCGCAGACAGGGAGACGGAGACGGCCACAGCGGGCAGAGGCCTCGGAGGGGCGAGTGCTGTCACCTGCTTCGCGAATCTCCACCCCCGACCATGTGAGACTCGGGAGCTTCCCGAGAGAGGCCCGGCCGTTTGTCCCAGAGTCCCGCACTGTGCCCGGCGGGCCGGATTGGGGGAATGATGGACAGCAGCGGGGCTCAGGGGCAGAGCGGTGAGAGTCCTCCAGAGCCTCGGGGAGCACGTCTTCTCGGGGTCTGCGCCCGGAGTGGGTGGCTCGGTTGCGGTCATTCCCGCACCCTGGTGCCCAGACGCAGAGCAACACTCCCGGTGACCCTCACAGCCGGCCTTTAACCGGGGTGCAGCCGGGCGTGGGTCTTCTCCCTCGACCCTCGAATCCCACCTCGAGGAAGGACCCGCGATCGCCCTCGCTTTCCGGGTGAGGAGACAGAGGCCCGGGGCACTGACGAGGTCACCTGCCCCAGGCGGCCCCACCGGAAAGCCGGGCCAGGCCTCCCCCTCCCGCGACCCGGAGCCCCCGCCCCACACGCTTTGCACCCGCTCTCGGCACCTCCTTCCTCCGGGAGCCGGGAGGCCCCTGGGGACCACTGGGTGCGTCCTGCCGGCCGGGACCCTCTGCGGCTCCGGGCCCTCCCCTGTACGGCCGGGCCCAAAGAATGCTCCCGAAGCAAAAGCACCCCTCCGGCGTGGGACCGCAGCGGGGCGCACGGAGACGAAACCCCAGGATGGCCCCCGACCTGCTGGGTGACTTCAGGCACAGGACTTCACCTCTCTGAGCCTCTCTCTCCCCTCCGTAGAGACAGCGCCCGCGGCGAGGCTTCGGCGTGACACCGCCGCAGCGACCACGGGAGCCTTGCTCCCAGAATGCCAACCGGGCCGCGGAACCGGAGACAAAATACCTCCCGCAGCCCCTGCTCATCCTTCCAGGCGCCTCAGCCGAAGCTCTTTCCCGCCTCCCCGAGGGGGACAAAATCTCTGTCAACCGCTCCTAGCCGGTCTGCGGACAGACCGCGGGCATTCGTGTGGCTCAGACGCGCACTTGCCCGCCCGGCCGTCTGCGTCGCGGTGGCCCTTGGAAAAGCCCACGGCGGGATCCACCTTTGCCCACTCGGAACCCAGAACTTTCTAAATTCCTAACAAAGGAAACGAGAGCCTCTGCGTGCTCTCCCATCAGCCTGGTGATTTTCACTGTCTGAGAGCAGAGCGAACGATTCTGGAAAGGCGGCACCGAGGAATCGGGAGACTTTTAATCTGGATTCGTTGTGATTCCTGTGAAAACAATGCTCTCGTTCCAGCCCGGCTTCCTTCTAATTAGCACCGAATAACAAAAGTATAACAGCAGCACCTCCCCTCCCAACTTCTCTGACAGCCTGTCAGAGGCAGAGCAGTGTGAAAAACAGCTCGGTTTATGAGCGATTTTGTCATTTTTTTTTTCCGTTTAGAATAAAATGCACCCACGGAGGGGGGTGGGGGAGGGGAAGGCCCTGAGGATGTCGCTCCGGGAAAAGGGGCCGCGGGGGGAGCGGGGAGGTGTGAGGGGAGGAAGGAATCCGGGACGCCAGGGAAGGGTTTTACTGACTCAGTCGGAAAATTCTGACTAGCAGTGTGGCCTCGAGCAGGGCACCTGCTTTCTGGCCTGACAGAAGAATGACAGGGTCACGGTGCCAGCAGCCAGCAGACCTGAGGCCCCAGCGCCACCCAGGCTGGCTTCAAGGCCGATGCCATCTCCTCCTCCAGTGATGCCTTCTCTTGCTGTGGGGACAGGAGGCCACTGCCCAACGGCAGGTGAGCCCAGGAGGCTGAGACACGGAGTCCCGCCCAGATTCTCTGTCGCCCGGGGCGCCTCAGGGACCAGCCCGGTCCTAAAAATCATTCATTCCGTCAGTCAGTCAGTCGCGGCACCCGAGTGGCTCAGTCATTTGGATATCTGACTCTGGGTTTCAGCGCAGGTCACTATCTCATGGTTCATCGGTTCAAGCCCCACGTCAGGCTCTGTGCCGCCTGACGGGAATCTCTGTCTCTTCCTCTCTCTGCTCCTCTCCCCGCCTCAAAAAAATAAATAAATAAACTTAAAAGAAAATCATCATTCAACACGGGTGCCCTCGGACCCTGGGGTTCAAAACAAGTAAGACAGGCACCTGCCCGTCGCAGCGCACAGAGGAAGCCGGAAATGTAAGGAATCCTTTTATTGGTTCGGCAAGATGTTTCTCGCGCATTGAGCACGTGGACGGAACGGGGAGGGGCTGGGGACAACGAAAAGGGATGAAGACCCCATCCTCGTCAAGCTGACATGGTGGGTGCGGGGAAGGGACAGAGCCTGAGCCAACAGGGCAGATCGCTCGGGCTGGTGATGGCGGCCTTGAACGAGATAAAGGGAGGGCGCTGACAGGAAGGGCGGCTGCCAAGGGGGAGGAGGGGGGAGGGGACAGCTGGGGTGGGGGGAGGGGATGGTCCTCGGGGAGGTCGGGTTTGGAGACTGCGCAGGTCCCGGGGATTCGGCACTCGCCTGCCCGGCGAAGCCTGGTCCCATCGAATCCTCTAAACCATGAGATGGGGCCGGACATCGTGACCCCAGTTTGCCCTGAAAAGAGGGTTTCCAAGAATGTAAATGGTTTTTCTGGGACGATATGGCTGAGAAGGGGGCACACCGGAGACCGGAAACAGTTCTTTCTCACCTGTTTTTTTTGCCCCTAAGTCAGCGGGTCTGGCGGAAGATGGGGGGTCGGTGATGCCATATTTAGCTAACAAAAATGTAGGATGCTCAGTCAAATTTGAATTTCAGATAAACAAAAAATAATTTCCAGGCACGTTCCCAATAGTGCCCGGGATACAGTACAGATAAAAGTGTCCGTTGTTCATCCGAATTTCAAGCGGAACCAGGCGCCCTATATGTTCTCTGGCAACTCGACCCCCAGGGGATATCTGGCAATTTCGGAAAACATTCTGTATCGTCCTGACTTGGGAGGTGGCGGGAGACTGAGCTGCACTCCTAGAGGTCGGGGTCGTGGCTGCGTGTCCTGTAATGTACGGCGGCCACACAGCAAAAGAGCCGCCTGCCCGTGTTGTCAGCGGTCCTGAGACTGCAAAGCCCTGCGCTGAGCACGTGACCGCCGTGTACCCCTAGCAGTGACAACGCGGAAGCAGCGGGCGAAGCAGCCATCCTTGGACAACCTGGGGGCCCCACAGGGTGCCACGCTTGTGTGAACGCGGCCCACGGTCTGGCAGGTCACGGAGCCCGAGGAATGGAGGAGTCACGGCTGCAGCCGTTACCCCGTCGTGAGCCCGAACTTGGGCTTCCCTGTTTGGGATCCAATTTGGAAACCGGGGTGGCGGGGGGGGCGAGCTAACCAGAATGTTCGCACCGGGTTTGGGCACCCACGTCCCGCAGACGGAGATAACTGCGACCTGCTGATGCTCACTGGGGAAAGGAGAACACGGAAAGGAAATTTAAAAGAAAAAAATTGTGCTCTTTCTATCTGTTGCCCAGATCTCTAAGAGACGGCCCTGGAGATGAATCACCACTCGCAAAGGGACGTGCCCCAGCCTCTCCCTCCTGCGTGCATCGCGAGCCCCTGTCGTCACGACGGATGTGCCGGGCCTTGTCCCGGGGCCGGGCCGGACAGGGGAGGGGGCGGGCGAGGCCGGGCCCGCTCCTCCCCGGCCCGCCCGACCCACCTGGCCAGCTCCGCTTTGGGGAAGAACCAGGGAGCCGACCTCGGGCACGGGTTGGCGTCACCCCTCTCGAGGGCTGGAGAAATACTTATCACCTCTCCGATCAGACCTACTAATTCCGCCCCGCGTTTCACAAGGCACAAAAGCCTCGTGTTGTAACCGGGAGCGTGACATCAGGGACCGCGGCCACGGCGTTTCAACCCGCCAGCCCTCCAGAGCCGGCCCCGGCTTGTTAAATGAGCTTTTATGAGTTTGGGGTTTTTTTGTGGTTGTTGTTTTGTTTTGTTTTGGGTTGGGTTGGGTTTGAGGAGGGAGGGGATGGAGAGACCTCTGGGGGGTGTGTGTGTGTGTGTCTGTGTGTGTGTGTGTCATCGATGGAGTTTCGTCTTTGAAGTTTAAGAGCAATTGTAAATTCCTTGAGGTCCGTCCTACTTCCTTTCATATTCGCATGTTAACAAGCTTTGGAAAACTGACAGAGCTTACAGGAAAACACAGCTGGGTCGATCCCTCCAGCCTGGGGTTTAATTCAAACCAGAGCCCGGCCTCGCTCTGCGGCCGGGCTGCTGTTTACAAAGGCGGCAGGAAGAGCCCGCTGCACGGCGATGAAGACTTCAACCGCGGTGCTTCCTCTAGCCGCGGCCCCAGGTGGAATTAATTACGAGAGGAAATGCCGCAATGCTCGGAATTGCTTCTCCACCAGAAACCTTTGCATCAGATGAGATTCAACGGTAAAAATGGAGGAAGGAGGGAAAACGGGCATGGGGGGAGAGGGGGTGGGGGACCACCTCCCAGAAATGCGTTTAATGTGAATTCGGGTCTTTGGCGGTGAGGGCCACTGAGGAAATCGGCTCCCGGTTCCTCGCCAGGGGACCGTGTGACAGTCCCCCCCTCCCTCGCCAGAAAGGAGCAGGGGCCAATTCCACGGGGCGGCTCTCGGTCAGGGTCCTCGGCACGTGGAGCCCTGTTCGCGAGAGGCACTTGGCGGGGAGGGAGTGGAGGTGTGAGGTCGTCGGCGCGCAGCAAGGCCAAAGGAAGGACGGTCTTAGCCGAAGGTCACGGCTCCCTGCCGACGTGGCGAGGGGGGCTTTTAAGAAAAAAACGTGGCCTCGCTCGTCTCGGGTCTGTTTGCGCGCGGCAGGTGTGGCGGAGCCTGAGGGGGACAGACTGGGCCAAAGCGAGGTAGGGAGCCCGGCCGTGATCGGTACGGGTCGGGAGTTCAGCGAGGCCGCCAACGTGGCTTCCGAAGACATTCGCCCGACTCTGTCTGACGCTAAGTCCGCTCCGATCAGCTGTCTTGCAGAGCCACGCCATCCCGGAAACAGGCATCTGCGTTTGAACGGAGAGGGGTGCCTGATGGCTTGTTGATTAAGCTTCGGACTTCGGCTCAGGTCACGATCTCACAGTTCATGGGTTCCGGCCCCGAGTCGGGCTCTGTGCGGACAGCTCAGAGCCCGGAGCCTGCTTCGGATTCTGGGTCTCCCTCTATCTCTCTGCCCCTCCCCCACTCATGCGCGCGCTCTCTCTCTCTCTCTCTCTCTCTCTCTCTCAAAAATAAATAAACATTAAAAAAAAAAAAGAAAAAGGAGAAAAGGCCCCCTTCCCTCCCGACAACGGTTCTGCGGCCGGCGGCTCCCCCCCCAGGAAATGATGTCCAGGGCACCTCCCACACGTGGAAAGGGCTTCGGGGCAACACGGTTGATTTTGATTTTGATGGGCTCTCAGGAAAAATAAATAGGTAAAACGTAAACACTGATGATGAGCGTATCCTTTCCATGCGGCCCGGACGGAGCCGACATATGGCGAGTTCTCACGCACCCCGGGACTTTTTGATTGTTGCCGAAATGCCACGTGCACCTGGTTACGGGACCAAAATATCCCGCCAGGAACATAAACAACGGCCGCGGAGATTCGAGCTCATTGGAACCATCTTGTCGAACAGAGATGGCATCTGGGGAGACGGAAAGGGGCAATCCCCTTCGGGCCAGCACCGCCGTTGTCGGGTCTCCACGGTCAGTGACGGCCGCCCTTAGACCCGAACCTTTCCTCCCCCGCTGGGTGACACGTGACCTCTGCCCGGGCCTCGCGTTTCAAAGGGCGGTAGGGACAGAACCTACGTCGGAGGAGCATTATTTTGAAGACTAAGCGAGGGCACAGGCCGAGTCCTCCCCGAGGCCCGCCACCGAGGGGCCCCCAGGAAGCGGCCGCCACTGCCCGGCAAGCCAGTCGGCCAGCTGGACCGCCACGGGATCCACAGACGCTCATCGAGATCTGACATTCTAGAAACGAGACCATTTTGACGTCCCCAGAAACCTGGAGGGGATTCTAATTCTTCCGGGCTGTCGACTAGGAACTCTGAATCGAGAGAGCGTCGTCGGAAGGCTGTTTATGCGAGATGAGATTGGAGGAAGCCAGCTGGACTTCCCTCGCCTTCTGCCCATCGCCGTTATTTTTCACCGTGTGCGTGCGTGCGTGTGTGCGTATTTGAGATATCTTCACTGATCTTCGTGTTACGGAAGTCTTGCAGGTGCGCAGTAAAACATCCCAAAACGTTACAGAAGTGGGGAAGATTCCCTCCCCCTACCCGTGTTAGCCCCAAGCTCAAGATGTCCTCCTCGGCGGGGGGTGGGGGGTGGGGGGGAGCATCTTTCCAGACGCCCCTCCGACTTCCGTAAACACACGATCACGTATCCCGAATCATCCGCACACTTCTCCCTCGTTGTTGGGAACCAACGTTATTTTTTAGAACAGGTTTAGAGTTACCGGAAAACCGCGAAGGCAGTACAGAGATATGCCCCCCACGTAGTTTGTTGTTGTTGTTGTTGTTAGCGACTCATGTCAGTGTGGTACACTCGCCGCAACCGAGGAACCAATATTGATACGCCGATTTTTAGACAGCTACGAAAGGTCGGATCGTTGGGAAGTATAATCATTGATTTAACCGACTGAGGGCTAACTGAGGTGACGGGCGGATACGTGACCTACGCACGCACACGAAACCAAGCCCAGACGCATCCTGGCGCTACCGTCTCCGCTCGGTAGTTCAGACGTTTCTGTGATCGGATTCCCAGAAGTCTCTGCTCAGCTCGAAGGGGAAGTGTATGTTAAGTTTTGCCAAACCGGCATCCGGAGAGGTGCTCCCGTGCGTCCAGCCTCGAACAGGCGTGGGCTTGCCACATCCTCCCCGACAGCTTTCGTCGCGGGCACGTTGTCCGCGTCGTGGGAAGAAATAAATAAATTCTTCGCCGAGTCCGTTGGCTTCCCTGGAATTCGGGCGCTCAGGCTGGTACCCCAAAGTCACATGTCAGAAAAGGGTGAGTTGTTGGAGCCAGTGCTTACCGCTGCGTGTCAGGAAGACACGGGAAAACCCGAGGGTGAAAATCAAGTTGCACTTTTAACCTAAGAATGCCAAAGCATCACGTCTCTCTGTCTCGCTCGTCCTCCTTCGTTGGAGCTTGTCTGCACCTTTGAAATTCGTTCGCGGCCGGAAGGCCTGCAGCTCGGCGACCCAGGCCCACCACTCGTGCGGAGGGACCCGGCTCTCCACGCGTGCGGCCCAGTCTCTGTTCCAAAACGTATACAAATCACAGGGACTCGCTCCTTTCAAAATCGGAGCGCTGACAGCTATTTACACGCTGAACGAGGGCCAAGCTGCCTCCACTCGCCAGTGTTTACGGCGGCTCGACAGCTGCTCCGAGGCGAAGGCACCGTGGGCACCCGGAGGCCAGAGCCCAGAGACCGCCAGCCCGGACCCGCCCCCCACGAGCTGACACATGGGGCTGTGGGCGAACAAAACTGAATTCTCCGCCACCCCCAGGCCGGGTCCCCCGTCATCTGTCTCCTGGATTCCGCCTTAGGCTCAGAGAGCGCCCGCCACCCTCTCGGCCCTTCCGTGCGATGTCTTTCCTTATAGCCCTTACTGGATTAGACGGGTCGTACTGGCTCCGTTTCCTGGCTTATTTGGTCACCGTCGGTGTCCCTTCTAGAAGGCAAGCTCCATCGGCACAGGCACTTTGGGTCACATCTGTCCCCCCCGGTGCCTAGAGCAGTGCCTGGCATACAGTGGGCGCTCAATAAATACACGCCCTCCTCCAAACCATGCTCCACGCCCCGCCAGCATCCTGTGGCCCCAACGCAAACCTGACCCGAGGTCTCCCGCTCAGCTCAGCCCGCTGGTGCCGCCCTGTTGCCCTGAGGGTACGTTTCCCACTCCTGAGCCAGAGTCTCCGGGCCCCGTGGGACCGGCCGCTGCCCGCACCCCCTGGCCGTCACCCCTTCGTGAGCCCCGCACGCTGGGGGGGGGTTGGCTTGTTTGAAGGTGAAGGACCTCTCGCTGCCCGACCTCCACGCGTGTCCTTGACTGACCCCAGCTCGGCACGGGCTGGCCCAGGGTCATCCTGCGATGCCAGGGAGGGGAACACCTACTCAGGAAGCCCTCCCCTCAGCCCTCTCCTTGTGGTCAGGGGCAGCGGGGGGGGGGGTTAGGCTCCGGTTTGCGCCCCGGCACGAACACGGGCGAAGCACCGAGAGACGGAGATCGGGAGTTAGAACCGGGCCCCGCTGACCTCCAAACCCCTCGAAGAGTCCTCCGAGCCCCCGTTTCCTGCCCTGCAGAAGGATCTCTTCCTGGTGAGATTATGGAGAATGATGTGGATTTTTTTCTTCTTTTTTTCTAGGTATTTATCTCAAAACATTCACCATGTATGGCCACGGTGGACTCACCTTCCAGAAGGAGAACTAATTCAAACCCAGCCCCTCGTCCTGGCGCTGAGCTAAGCGACTGTTCCATTCTGGCTGCCGGCGCCCAGGGCCCGTTCCGGGTGACCGATCAGAGTGGCTCGTTTTGGGGGCTCCCCATGGGCTCAGAGAAGGCGTGTGAGCCGAGCCGGGCCAAAGGGATTCCTCGTGCGGGAAGCAGCGGGGCCGGGTGTCTCCCGTGGCCCAGGTGGCGCCTTCCGACCGGGCGAGGCCTGCGCTTTCTTAGTAAGAAGGGTCAGCGGTCCCGGCGGAGACCGGGCTTTGGGAGCTTGCGGTTCGTCTCACGGGTTCGAGTGCACGCCTGCGCCGTACGCAGCTCGATTTTAGGAACTGAGGTTCTCGCGGCGACGAGGCCAGGGAGAGTCCCCCAGCCTGCCAGCCTTGTTGGGGGCGTTTGGGAGAAGTGAGGGACAGGGCGACTCTGATGGACGTGGGGGCCAATGGGGTTGGTCAACAAAGTCTTCTCTGAGGAGGCGACGGGAACAGAGACCTGAAGACACAGTGGGAACCGGCCATGTGGATACTTGGGGGAGTTATCCGGGCAAATAGAGCAGCCGGTGCAAAGGCCCTGCGGTGGGCTGCGGCGGTTCCAGGACTGGCCAGAGGCAGTGGGCCTGGAAAGGGCAAGAAGGGGCAACGAGGTGGGGGGGAGAGGCCACAGTCGTCGGGGAGGACGTAGCGCAGGGGACCCAAGTCTGCTGCCAGGTCTTTGGCTTTCACTGTGGGTGACATGAGAGCCACAGGAGGGTTGGTGCGACATCAGGAGTGACTTATTTTGTTTTTTTAAGGCCCCTCTGGCGGCGTTCCCCGGGGAATAGCCTGGGGCATGGCCGGGAGACCGTCAGGAGGTGCCCGGGTGGCCCGGGAGAGGCGAGGGTGGCTCTGACCGGGCGGCGGAAGCGGTGCCAAGTGGCGGGACTCACGCGCGTCACTCACGGAGCAGGCGGGACTCGTCAAAGGATCAGCGGACGGATGTGAGACCGGAAATCGACTTCACGCTGTTGCTGGTTATTGAAGGAACACAGGGGCGTCTGTTCTGTTCCTTCCGGCGCTCCTAACACCTAGCGTGGTATTTAGCACATCGCGATGCAGAAAATGTTTTATGAAAGGCATCTCTTCTCTCCTGTCTGCTGCCTGGGATGTGGATGTGATGGCTGGAGCTCCAGCGGCCACGAAGATCATCAGGCGATGTCGCTCAGAAGCTGCATATTAAGGGCGGTGGAGCAAACAGATGGAGTCAGAGCCTCCGGTGACCACGGAGCCTCTCTCTCAGCCCTCAGTTACTCTTCGGGATTCTTTCACACAAGGGAGAAAGACGTTTCTGTTTCCTTTATTTTACTCAGGTCTCTGTTCCTAGTAACTGAATGCGGTTTAATTTAATTCTGTATCTAGTTGTTTTTAGATTTAATTCTATACCTAGTTGTTTTTATCTTTCTGTAAACAAGGATGCGGTGGAGTCGTGTCAAGGTTAACACAACTTTGTCTTTCTGGCCCTCAAGTCCCTTCTCTATAACAATCACATAATAAGAGGTCTGTCTCATAGAAGTGGGAGGGGAGTTAGTAAGACCATCAAGATGGTGTAGTGATCCAGCAGAATACAATCAACGTGAGCTCCTCGGGGCGCCTGGGGCGGCTCAGTCGGTTAAGTGCCCGGCTCTTGACTTCGGCTCAGGTCACGATCTCACAGTTCGTGGGTTCGAACCCCGCGTCAGGCTCTGTGCTGGGGGAGGGGCAGAGAGAGAAAGCGAGGGAGACACAGAATCCGAAGCAGGCTCCAGGCTCCGAGCTGTCAGCACAGAGCCCGACACGGGGCTCGAACTCACAAACTGTGAGATCATGACCTGAGCCGAAGTCGGATGCTCAACCAACTGAGCCCCCCAGGCGCCCCTTGACTCAATTTCAAAGGCAATGGTGAGCCCTAGAAGGTTCTGCAGCGAAGGAGTCACGGGCTCCGATCAGCCTTATCGAAAACCGGGGCAAGGAGAGTGTTCGGGAAGCAGCCGGGCCCGCCCGACGATCTCACGGTGCGTCACGGGGACCCGCCAACCTGCGGCCTCGGCCCTCCTTCCTTGCCTGTCTTTGGGGTCTGGCGTGTGTGGCTTTGGTCCCCACGTGATGCGCTCGACAAGGGGCATCCGTCCTCGCTTCTCCCGGCACCGCCTCCGACCGCGGCCCCCGGAGACGCCTCGGTTGGCTTCCGGGGAGCCGGGAAAGCAGAGGGCGCGGCCGCCCCCCGCCTCCCCCCGCCTCCCCGTGCCCCTGCGCAGCCGGGCCGGGCTCCTGGCCACGCTCGGCCCTCACGAGGCCCACGACGCCAGAACAAAAGCCCGAACCGTTTCCGGGAATGCAAGCTCACGCTCTGAAGTCGCGCCACCCTCGGAGCCTTTTGATTCCAAAAAGAGCTTGTTCTGGGAGGAGACAAAACAAAGTCGCGCTTTTCTGTTTATTCCAGGAAGCTCTTTGAAAAGTCCCAGCCCTCTTTCTGACAACCGCGCCTCCTTTGTGAGCCGCGGCCACCAAGACCTAATTGGGCTTTTTTTTTTTTCCTCTTCTGTGAAAAACGAGTTTCCTTTGCTGAAAACTTAAAAAAAAAAAATTATGAATCCTCTTTGTCTTCCTCGCCACTTTTATTCCAGTGTGACTCTGGTTCGCGCTCGTGATTTTCTGAAGCCGGGCGGGGGGAGGGTGGGAGGGGACGAGCAGAGCGCCGGCTGGGGCGTCGCGCCCGCTGTGGCCCTCTTGGCTTCTGACGCGTCCGCCCTGGAAACCACCCGGCGTCCCTCAGCAGAGGCCAGGACGGACAAAATACGGTCATACGGACAAGAGAATCCCGTGCGGCATTCGAAGGAAGGAGATTCTGACACACGAGACGACACGATGAGCCTTGGGTCCGTCACGCTCCGTCGATACGCCAGACGCGAAAGCGACAAGTACCTGCACGACGCCACTTCCGACGGCACGCACCTCAGAGAGGCAAATTTGGAGAGACGGAGAGACTAGAACGGTGGGTGCAGGGGCCGGGCGAGGAGGGAGGACGGGGACTTGGTGTCTCACATGGGCCGAGTTTCAATTCGGAAGATAAGAAGGTCGGGAGGCGGCCGCGATGGTCGCGCGATGACGGGACGGTGCCGAAGGCCACTCAGAAGGGGTCACAGGTGCAGGCGAGCGTCGCGTGCCGTGGAGAGCCGCCGAATCGCTTGGTCGAACGCCCGAAACGAACGGGACGGTGCGCGTCGCCTGCAGCCCAGGAAGAACAGGACTGGTTCGCGGTCAAAGTGGCGGGTTTTAGGTTCTGTGCGGGTTACCCCGAGTCCGTGTTCTACAGAGCCACTCGCCCTCGCCCAGTTCCCTGGCGAAGACGCGGCTCAGGCGTTGCCGTCGGGGGAGTAGCTTTGCTTCGGGGTAAGTGCGGGGCACCGGTGGCGATGGCTGTTGGAAGTGCTTAGTGGAGACACGACGGTCTGCTCGGGAGTCACCCCACTTCTAACGAGAGGTCCTCTGTTTTCCCCGAAGCCTCCCCCCACCGCACACGCACTCGCACACGCTCACGCTCACACGGACACACCGTGCCGGCCACGCGGGCGGGCAGACCTAGGTCCATCTCCGGACCCAGGGCTGGGCACACCTGGCCCACGTCTGGCCGCTTGACATAGTCCCCTCCTCGGTCACACGGTCAGGTGTAGGAATGGGTACGGGGGACCCGACCAGACTGGCTGTCAAGCCAATAAAAAGAACAGTCGCCCTCGAGCCTGCGGGAACGACAGGGTGTGGGGCTGCGTCTGCTTGTGGTCGCGAAGGAACAAGAGACAAAAGGTAGAGAGATGGAATCCTGAGGCTGTGGCCTGAGCGCCTGGATCCAGCCATGCCTGAAGCCATCTTTCCTTTTCCTTTCAGGGGCCTGAGCCGAAGAACTCACTATTTTGCGTAAGCCAGTCGGAGCTGCGTCTCTGAGCTGACGACTAGCGTCGTGCTTCCTTTCGACAGCCCTCCGGGACGGGCGTTACTGGACCACCTTTCTCTGTCTTACGAATCGGGAAACTGAGGCTCAAAGCACTGAAGTCGTTTGCCCAAGATCGCCCAGGTAGGATGGTCGGGAATCGGAACCTCCGTCCTGCGTGGCCTCGTGGGACGACGTCGAGGAACCGAAGCGGGTGCGAAGGACGCGCTGTAGCCTTGACCCCTCTGCCGCTTGGCCCCTGCCCTTCTCTGTCCCGTTTCTTTTTCCTCGCTTCCCTTGTCTTCCCTGAAGGATCTTCTCCGTCCCGCCCCTTGCCGGCCTTGGCTCTGGATTCAGGTCCTGCCCCTCCCAACCTGTGTTCTCCACCCTCTGACCCCGAGAATTCCCACTCCGGGTCCCCACTGCTCCCGATGTTAGAGGGAGAGCTGGTGGGAACCCCTCCTCTGCGTATCCGAGATCCTCGAGCCCCCCCGGCCCCCAACTCAGAGAGGAGTCGGGGCAGGAGAAGGGCAGGGCGTGAGGGGCAAGAAGCCATGTCGCTTAGAAAGAAACAGGAGGCTGAACTCAAAACGCTTGGAACAGCAGGGGGCCTGTTATGTCGCGGAAACAGGCGGGCCTCAAGCGGGGACCATCGGCCTCACGACACACGGGCTGAGCTTCTCTCTCTCTTCCCATTCTGCCGTCTTCCGGTCGCGCCCTCGAGCTCACAAAATGGCTGCAGTTGCCCAGGCACTATCTCCTCCCGGAATCCCGTCGAGAGGCAGAAAAAGACTGTAACCTTCTTCACAATTTTCTTTCAAACTCAGGGAAGCTGCCCCAGAAGGTCCCTCCGTAAATGTCCCCTTGCTTCCCATTGGCCAGGGGGGGGTCGCAAATCAACCCCCGAACCAATCCCCACCGACTAGCGTGGGTTTATCAGACAAGTCGTGATTTTCCAGAGGGGCCCGGTTCCTGTGTGACAATTACCCCGAAACTGGGTGGCGCCAAACGTTTATGCCGGTAACGGATTCCGTGCGTGGAGAATTCCGGACAGAGCACGGAGGGACCGGCCTGGCTCGGCTTCGGGACGTGCGACGCCTTCGCGGGCAGTCCCCAGGGTTGGGGGCTGGGGTCGGCTGGTTCACCCACATCTGGTGGGCGACGTCAGGCCACTGGCCGGAGGCCGGTTTCTCTCCATGCGTCTTCTACCCGCGAGGGCTAGTTTGGGCTTCCTCACGGCATGTGATTGCGTTCCAAGAGTAAGTATCTTGAGAGAGAGAGAGAGAGAGAGAGAGAGAGAGGGCCCACCAGCCCCGTCACCTGCTTTGACCCAGCCCCAGAAGCCCCATGGCATCCATCACTGCTGTGTGTTTTATTCATCAAGTCACAAAATCCGCCCGGAGTCCAAGGACCAGGAAGTAGACTCTGCCTCCCAACAGGAAGCAGCAGGTACTGGAAGAACATGGGAGACCCGGTGTCTGGGAAAATATCAGAGTCGGAGCCCGCCTCCGCCGAAGCACAGCCGCACCCGGGGGGTGCTCCTGGGCAGGCAGAAGCCGGGCGAATGAGTGCGGTGTCTGCCCAAGAAAGGGACGCCATTTGTGTGCTGGGCTCCGGCCACGGGGACCTTCTTGCATTCTGTCAATTTCCCAAGTTCTTACGGCCTCAGGACCTTGGCACCTGCTGTTCCCTCTTCCTGGAATATGCTTCTTCCCATTCTTACCTGTCTGGTTCCTCCCCACCTTCCCAAGGGCGGCATCAAGGGCGTTTCCTGAGACCCTCTCGCTGACCTCCAGCTTAAACCGGGCCCCCTTTCTGGAATCACCCAGGGCGTCACCTGCCGCATCGCTGGGGTGTACGGGCTCCCGAGGTGGCCTCTGGAGCCAGGAGGCTGGGGCTCACCTCTGGGCTCTGCCACTTGTGAGCCGTGTCACGGCACGAGGCACTCCGCCCCTCCCAGCCTCAGTGCCCGAAATGGAAATCGCAGACATCGAGGGGGAAGGACGGGGTGGGCGCAGCCTCTCCCGACAGGTGCCCGCAGGGCAGGGGCTGGCACAGTGGGGACACAGCCCCCTTTCTAACCTGGCGGACTTGCCCGCTTTTACCCTCGTTTCGGACTTACTGCCCCTTCGGGTGGGGGGTGCAGGAGGAGGCTGGAGACGGAGGGGTGGGGGGAGAGGGGCTCTTCTTGCCACCCCCCCCCGACCAGCACCCGGAAGTGGTTGCAGGGGACGCGGCGCAGCCGTAAAACGAGGGAAGAAAGCTTTTCCAGCGAACATGTTGGTCGGCGGCTGCAGGGCTGTGAAACGGGCAGACGAGACCCCCTCCCTCCCGCCCCTCCCCCACACGCCCTCCCCAGGCTGCCTGTGCGCAGGCGGTGCGGAGAGCAGGTGCAGAGAGGACCGGGGCGAGCAGGTGGGCACCCCCCACCCGCCCCCCTGCGGGCCTGAGAGGCCGAGGTCCCCAGCGAACGCGTGTTCCTTCTGCGATTGGGCTCCTTTAACTCAGCAGCTACTGTGTGCCGACCCCAGGGATGGACGTCCTCAGGGCTCCCGCGGCCGGCCGCCGTGTCGCCGGGCCACCGGGGCAGGCGGGGGCCAGGTGAGCGCTCACCTGTCAAGGACGCCAGAGAGCCCCAGCCCGCGGCCGCCCCAGCCGCCTCCCCCCCTGCCTCGGACTCTCGCTCTGCCTCGGACCAAACCCTTCACACCCGACCCCCTCCCTGCCACTCCCCTGCGCAGTGAGACCCTCCTGTTTCCCAGACGCGAGAGAAATTAAGAGCCGAAGCTCTGAAGAGCCATCCTCCGCCGGCAAATTAAAGCCACCCGAGCTCCCGCGTGTCCCCGCTGGTCACGAGAAGCCCGGACACTGTTGTCTCTTCTCGTTTTGCAGATGAACAAACGGAGGCGAATTAGGACGCGGCTGGCTAGAGGCGCAGGGGCTGTGGACGCAGGAGACTCACCTCTAGTTGCAGAGGTGGCTGGAAGACGGGAATTATCCCAGAGGGAGTTGCGGGTCCCCAAGGTCACCCGTCAGGAGAGCGCGAGGCTGGCCGCAGGGGGTTCAGAACTTCTGCAAGGGGCAAGGGGTGCTCCCGAGGGTGCTCGGGAATCAGGGGTGGCGAGGCAGTTGGGCTTGTCCTGAGACTGTGCTTCAGAGAAAGCCCTTTCTACTTAGAGACTATGTTCCTTGGCAGAGGCCAGAGGAAGTGCCGGCGGCGAGCATGCGCGGTACCACAGCATAGGTCCTGGGGAGCGAGGGGGACATCTTTGGGGACCCTCATTCCGCACCACGGCGACCGGCGCCACTGTCCTGAGGGAGGACTTCCTTGTCGCTTCCGGTTTCCCTGTCCGATTAGGAGTTTCTTCCTTCTAGCCCTTTCTCTGGGTGGCCAGGGAATACCCACTCGCAGCTCCTCCTGCTTAGCGCCCGGAGGGGCCGCCCTGTGTGCCCAGAGGCCTCAGCCAGCTGGTAGGGGTGAGTGCCTGCCCGCCGGGCACTGCCACGGGGAGGAAACCGAGGCCTGTCCGCCCGCAGCTAGAACGAGAGAGTGCTAGCGCCTTCTCTCGACCAGCAGGAAAGGGGACCCCGGGCGCCGGGGAAGCGGCCACAGCCCCCTGAGCGTCCTATTGCTCCAAATCCTGTCACGAGCAAGGTGACCAAGAACTCAGTCCTGGGCCTTGAACTTCAAGCCCCTTGTGAGTCACAAAATTCCCTCCTCTGCAAAATGCTAATTTTCCCCAGGAGAAACGGAGAGGACGTGGAAACTTCTCTTCACCAAGTCCGGGGTCGTGATTCCGTTCTCCACGCTGGCGTCAGCCGACGTGTCCATGGCGCGTTTGGTCATGTCCGCCCGGCGATGGAACGTCGAAGGAGACTCCCCACGGTCCCCGACGAACTACACCGTCGGTGCGGCGTGCGCGCGCGTCCTGCATGCCCCGGACAGGCCCCTGCGGGCCGCTGTCCGGCGTGACGGTCGGCGGCCTCTCCTCGCACCCCGAGAGGGTCCTTCTGGGCCCCCAGCTCCGCAGCCCCCTCCTCGGCCACACTCTAGGGTCACGCGCTTCCCCACTTGCCGCCCCCTCCCTCGCTTCGTCAAGGGTCCTCCTCCGGGCCTCAGGACGCTCGCGCATTCTGTTCCCTCGGCCCCACACGCTCTTCCAGGTGCTCGCGTGAGGCCGTCCAGCCCCGGGGAAGGCACCTCTGTCCCGCGGGACTCTCTGTCCTGCATTCTCTGGTTCGAAGCCAGCCGGATATCACGGGCGCAGGAGGCGGGCCTGCTGTCCCCACCGCGGGGACCCTGGCGCAAGGGACAGGCTCACCGCTTAGAAGCGAGGGATTATGAGGAGAGCAGGGGGGTGGAGGGGCGATCTGGGGGGAGTGGGGGTGCTGTGGGCCAACGCTGAGCTTTGCGGCCAGGCGCCCTCCCCCCGAGGGCCCATGCGTCCCCTGTTGTCCATCAGAAGAGGTCGCCTCTCCTTCCATCGGGGTCACCGCAAAGCCCTTCAGGCCCGAAGCGCTGAGGGCCTCCTGAGCGCCGCCTGGGCCGCCGGGCCCTGGGGGAACACCGCGGCGAGCAGTGGGCAACGTGGTCCCGATCGCCCCAAGTCTGTGCCCTTGAACCTCCTCAGTGGCTCCTGTCCTCCTTCGGGGCCCTGCCCCCTGGTCCCCGCGTGGCGCCTGGTCCCTGGCAGAGGCTTTTGGATGAATTTGGCTGGATGCGGGGGACCCGGGACCGGCCAAGCCGAAACTCACCCTGCCCCTCGTGCAATCCCACGAGGTCTGCTCGGCCTCGACTCCGAACTCCACGTACCCACACGCGGTCCCCACGTGAGGGGCGTCTACGTGAGTGCGTGTACACGTGTTTGTGGGGCGAGCGCGTGTGCGCGTGTGCACGCGTGTGTGGCGTGGACCTGTTTTCTAGGCTACCAGACAGGTCCGGGGGGCGAATGGGCCAGGTGTGAACCCCGAAGAGAGAGAAGGAGAGCGGCCTTTGTCCTGAGCAGAGCCTGGCTGCTGGGAGTTGACTGTTTGACAGAGCTCAAGGGGGGAGGGGGACGGGGACCTCATCCCCACTGCAAACACCGCGCCCGCGAGTTCCTACGTTGGTGACAACGCGATTGCCTAAAACCCGACCCCACCGAGGGCGAGGTGTTTTCTAAACCATATTTGATCAATACCTACGTTATTATTTCCTCAATGTAGAAACACCGGCCTTTCTGGAAGGGGGCCGCGAGCTTGACTTTGATGAGCAGAATCATAGACGGCGCCCAAGGCAAAGGCGCTCTGAGCCCACGGGCTCCCGCCGGGACGGCATGTGCGGAGTGAAAGCGGCTGGGGTGACCTGGCCTCAGTTTCCTCGTCTCTACTGCGGGGGTGCCGGTAACTCTTCGAAGAACTCTCAAGTCTTAGAAGAAATACAGCAAAACCTCGGACTGCAAGCAGCCCGTTCCACGAGCCTTCCGCGAGGCCAGCAGCCATCTGTGAGAAACTTTAACTCGATCCCGAGCGATGGCTCGCGACGTCACGGGATCACAGCTGAGCCGCTGGGTCTCCTCCCGCCTCCGTCTCTGCGGGACCGTGGGGGATCCGCTCCCCGGCTCGGACGCCCGGCCTCAGGCCCAGGTGAGCCCCGACGGGCTGAGGGTCCCTCGTCGTGAGCGGCCGGGGTCGGAGGAGGAGGAAAAGGCGGCGGGATCCCTTGCTCCACAGGAGATTACAGAGACGGGTACGACGTGGGAAACGGGGCAGGATTTTGTAGGAAACCCCACCCGCGTCAGGCCGTAGCGGTGCGAGCAGCGACCGTTTCCCGACCACACAGCGTCACGTTTCCGCAAAATCCTCGAAAGGAGGCGAGAGCGAGGGTCACCGGACAGCTTCCTTGTTAAAGTTGCATGAAAAAGAAAGAACAGAGAGAGAGCAGCGATTCCGTCAGCGGTCGTGAAAGACGGCTACGCCGCAGCCCTCCTCTCCAGTCCCCCTCACCCCGGCCACGAAGGTTCTCAAAGGGAAGCTCGGGTTAATTTGTGTGTCTGTCCTTATATTTTGTATCGTCTTTATCATTTCGTGTTATCTTGCGGTATCGTAATCATTCTCAAATGACTATTTTGGGCTTGTGGAGCGAATCATCCGAGTTTCCGTTCTTTCTCACGGGGAAGTTCGCTTTGATATACGAGTGCTTTGGATGCCCAGCGTGTGTCTGGAATGAATGACGCTGGTGAGCCGAGGTTTTACGGTGTGCGTGCGTGCCCACAGGCGCACACAACACGCCCGGATCCGTGACTACAAGCATACACACTTACTTACCACTTAGCAACACGCCCGGCTCGCAGCGCAGTCTTCCCGATTAGGGGTGGTTGTTATTTCTATTAGAAAAAAAATTAGGGGCGCCTGAGTGGCTCAGTCGGTTGGGTGGCCGACTTCAGCTCAGGTAATGATCTCCCCATCTGTGAGTTCAAGCCCGCGTCGGGCTCTGTTCTGATGGCTCAGAGCCTGGAGCCTGCTTCAGATTCTGTGTCTGCCTCTTTCTCTGCCCCTCCCCTGCTCATGCTGTGTCTTTGTCTCTCAAAAATAAATACATGTTAAAAAAAAAATCTAAAAAGTAAAAAAACTAACTGGGGCTCAAGACGATGGCTTTGGAGCGCTAACGGCGATTTCACCGACAGGCATCTTCCTGGATGAGAAACGGCCCATCTGGGCATTCCTCCAGATCCCACCGCGGTTCCCAGTGGCGGTTTCAAGGCCACACTGGGGACGGGCAGCTTATGGGACCCTCGATCCAGGGCGGGGAAGTGCCGGGCTCCCAAGGGCAAATTCGGCACCTCCGCCATCGCGAGGCTGGCCTGAATCCGCTCCACCGCCCTCGTCCGACCCTCCCCCGTCCCTCAGCTCCCGGCCCTCGTGTGGCCGCCCCCGGGCCCAGCTGTCTGCCCCTGTTAGCATTTCCTCCCGCAGCCGATCGCCCAGGGGACGAAGGCCCCTGTCAGTCCCTTTGCCGCTCACCGAGCAGGCGGACGAATCACTTCTGACTCCTCACCCCCCTCGCTTGCAAATCGAAGCTGTCAGCCCTCGACTCGAAACGCGGCCAAGGGGACCGTCCACCGTCCACGGGGCGGCAGGGGCTGTCCGGGCAGAGGGCCAGTGGCCAAGGGGATTGTGGCGCCCAAACCCACTGGTAGGGTCCGGTCCCGGCCCCCCACCAAAGGGTCTGGCCGATGGAATCTTCTTAGGGAAGACTCCATGGAGGCAGGACACTTAGGGCCAGAGTGCAGGTGCATCAGCCTCATGCGGACAGAAAATTCTTCTCCGTCACTGGGGCGGCTGGCTCAGCCCCTCCTTGGCCAAACAAATCTCTTCACGCGCCTTGAAGTCTAAAAATCACATTTAAATATTTGATCCCCTGCCATGAGCCGAGGGGGGACAAGCCT
Organism: Paguma larvata; assembly: GCA_030068075.1. Classification (NCBI taxonomy): domain Eukaryota; kingdom Metazoa; phylum Chordata; class Mammalia; order Carnivora; family Viverridae; genus Paguma; species Paguma larvata. The sequence goes on along the minus strand of CM057844.1, from coordinate 43,594,209 downwards.
CTCCTGCTGTGTGCTCCCAGGAGCTATTCGGGGAATGTCCCCTCGCCATTCACCGGGCACGATCGCGGACAAGCCTCTCCCCACTCGTGCGCTTTCGAGAAAGGAAAGCAAATAAAAAGCCAAGCAGCTCAAAGTGTGCGGGCTGCTGGCGGGGAGGAAGGGGCAGGCGCACAAAGGAGTCGCTGAGTGATCTATTTCATCCAGATCGTGTCTGTTGGTTTTACGCGGGGAGTTTTTGTTTCAGTAAACATTACACGGCAATGTGTGTTTTCATTTCTTTCTGGAGAAATGAAAGCTGTTTGTAACCCAAGAGATAAAATGACCAAGCTTTCCCCCCCCCTTCTCTCTCTCTCTCTCTCTCGTACCGAGGGACAACTCGTGTGACCGCAGTGCCCAGTCTCTCCCGGACCCCGGTGAGGATGATAATGAGGAAGAAGACTTCGCCGTGCAATACCGTGTCGGGACACCCAGCGGTCGGCTTTCTGCTCACTTAATCCCAGTGGCCACACGGAAAAGCTCCGTCTTCCACCAAAACTTCATCCCGAAGTGCTTGTCGCATTGTTAAAATGGCACAGCCTGGCGGAAAACCCACAGAGAAAGCTGCCCTTTGTTTTTGAATACGGCCGGAAGTATTTCTCTCCTTCCTTTTTTTTTTTTTTTTTTCCTGATGGGATTTCTCGATGTTGAATGGACTCCATGCTGACGCTGCTTGGGAAACCGTGGGCCTCCCCTGGCCGCCTGCTCCCGGCCGCGAGAGCCCTAGGGAACACGTGCCCACCCTGGGGACTTGCACCAACATGTAAAGAAACGAGCCCGAGGCGGTCCGTGGCACACGGCTACAAACAGTCTGAATGTCCCTCTGCGACAGTGTTTTGTATTTTTTGTGTGTGAAACGGTCAGTCGGGTGCAGCCAGAAGAGGACTCAGAAGGAGGCCTCAGGGAAACCAAATACATGATACTCCCCAACTCTCCAGACGGGAAGCAGGGCGCACCACTCGGGCCACACAGAGAAGCACCCGGGGGGTCGGGGCCAGGGCGTGCGCCTAGGCCAGAACCTCTGCTGGGATTTCCACGGGAAAAGCAGGCCAGGCCAGGGCGGGCAGCTCAGGACTGGCCAGCTTGAATAATTCTAGCAGGTTCCGGGCTATTGGAGCGGTCTCTGAGGGCCCTGGTACCTGCCCTTGGAAGCATCCGAAAGGAGACCACCTCCTCCTGGAGCAGGAACCAGATGGGGGCGGCAGGGCCCTGGACTGGTGGGTTCGTGTACAAGAGCCTGTTCCCGGCACGGGGGCCTTTGCTCCCTAAAAGTTGGCTTCGCCCAGGGAGGGCCAGCTCTCTCCGGCCAGAAGGGAGGTTTGAGAGGCCAAAATATAATACAATATCCAATAAAATGTACAAGCAAATGCTACAAACTGAGATTTGTCAATACCGGCAATACTTTGAAAGAAGAAGAAAGAGATGATGGTGATGATGAAGAAGAAGAAAGAAGAAAAAAGAAAGAAGGAGAAAGAGAAGAAGAAGAAGGAGAAAGAGGAGGAGGAGGAGGAGGAGGGGGAGGAGGGGGAGGGGGAGGAGGAGGAAGAGGAAAGAGGAGGGGGAGGAGGAGGAGGGGGAGGAGGGGGAGGAGGAAAGAGGAGGGGGAGGAGGAGGAGTGGGAGGAGGGGGAGGGGGAGGAGGAGGAGGGGGAGGAGGGGGAGGAGGAGATTACTGAACGTTCACTGAACACCAGGCACAGTTCTCAGAGCTTTAGCGACCTCACCTAAGCTATAGAACCCTAGTAAGAAGATACTATTTCTGTTCCTAGTCTACAGAATAGAATGGGTGTGCTATTTGTGGCTCAATGCTCAGGCGGCCCGTGGTTCTGAGGGTCAGTGTCCTGGGGCAGGCTCTGCTGGGCGCTTCCGCCGACCTTGGCTGGGCTCATCCAGTTTTCCGGAGCTCCCGCCAGGCAGCGAAGCGGCCCCGCTCCCGGCGTCGGCCGGCTGTTGGCTGGGAGGCAGGGACGACGGGTTATCCGTCTCTCATCACCCAGCAGGCAAGTCTTGGCTTCTTCCCGTGAGGGTGGCAGCGATCGTGCGTGCCGCGGCCCCGTCGGCCAAAGCAAGTCACGTGTCCCACCCAGGCTCACGGGGTGGACACCCTTTATGGAAGTCGCCGCCAAGTCGCACCACCCGGGGGCACAAACACGAGACGGAAGCATCCGTGGCTGTTTTTGCAGTCACCACATGGGTGCAGTCAAAAATGTACACCCCCAGGAAGATTAAACCAATCGTAGATGGATAACGGAGAGCTTGTCCGAGTCAGGTTCCGGCCCCACGCTAATGGGCGAGAGACCGTCCATACCCACTTCCTCTGGGCCATCTGCAGATGGGCTGCCAGCCAGCGTCCTCCTGCTGTTCCTTGCTCGTCCCGGTCTCCGTCTCGTCAGGCAAAGACTTTGTTAAACCTCCAGTAGCAACTGAACCCCGGACGGCGTCTTCCTCCCGGTTTCCTCCTGCCTCGCTGGCCAGCTTCTCTGTCTCCTTTGCAAACCCACTGCCTTCCACCCAGAAACCTCACGTACTTCCTCCCGCCCGCTCGAGCCTCTCGTCTGCGTTCCGTCTTCGCATACCCGACGCGGCCTCGGCGCTCCCTCGTCTCTACTCGGTGGGCTTGGCATAACGTGTCCGCTCTTGCCAGATGGGCAACGGCCCCAGATTTAGCCACGGAGTTTTTTTTCTAAAGGCCATCTATGTAGCTCGCGGTCCTACGGGTCGTCGCAGGCTGGACTCCGCCGGATGGTTCCTCTGATTTCGGCCGAGGCCCGCCGGCCGGTCCAGGACGGGCTCGGCTCGGCTGACTCACCCCGCCCCACGCGGCCTGTCATCCAACGGGCTGGCCCAGGCCTGCTCCCGGGAGGCTTTGGAGAGCGTTAGGAGAATGAGCGCAAATACGCGGGAGCCTGGGCTGGAGGCCAGTCGCGGGTCCCTCCTGCCGCATCACGCAGGTCACACGTGCCACAAGGCCAGCCCGGGGAGCCTCCCCTCGACGGAGGAACTGCAAAGTCACGTTGCAAAGGGGCGTGAGCGCAGGAAGGAGGGGAAATGGGGCCGTTTTTGCTTCCGAGATCAGAGGAGTCGGGGGGCGCTCAGAGCGGCACGGCTGACGACTGAGGGGCCGTTTCTGGCAGCAGTCAGCCGTAAGCGCCTCAAACCCCACAGCTTCAAAGCCGAGCTTGGGGTCTCCCCCCCCAGCGGCACGCCTCCCAGTAGCCACACCCCAGTCAGCTTTCCCAGCCAAAGCAGCAGCGTGGGAGCCGTCCCTGCCCCCTCTCCCCGGCTCTCCAGACCAGATGCATGAGCGCTAAAACGCCCTCTGCACCCGTTCCCTGTCTCCGGCCACCAGTCCCCCAGGCCCAGGCCCAGCATCTCGTCCACAGCCCAGGTCGCCTCCTAACGCCCCTCCTCGCACCCACGGCGCCCTTCCCCGCACGTCCTGTGAGCTGCGGCCGTGGCCCTTTTTCTAAGGAACCAACCGGATTCTGCCACTCTCCTGCCAGAAGACTCGCAGTGGCCTCCTGTCCCCTCCTCGTGGCCTCGTGCCCGCGAGATCCGGCCCAGCCCGCGCCGGGACCCGCGTCCTCAAGCTCCGTGCCCGCGGCTCTTCTTCCTGTCCCCGGAGCCCAGTGGACACATGGCGTCCTCCAAAAACGCAGGTCTGAGTCCAACTCCCTGCATCTGCGGAGGTGACCCGGAGAAAGGGTCTTCGCAAGTGTCACGGAGTCGACGATCTCAAGGCGAGACCCTCCCGGGTCCGGGGTGGGTCCTCAATCCAGTGGCTTGGATCTTTGTAAGAGAAAGGGGAGAGCTACGTGAGGCTCGGAGACACACAGGGGAGGAGGCCGCGTGAAGACGCGGGCAGAGGCTGGAGCGCTGTGTCTTCGAGCCGGGGACCTCGAGGACTGCCGGCGGCCCCCAGAAGCCGGGAGAGCAAAGAAGGATCTCGCCCTGGGCCTCCGGAGGCCACAGAGCCTTACCGACACCTGGACTTTGGACTCGGGGCCCGCAGAGCTGGGAGAGAACGAGCGCCCCTCCCTCTAGGGCTGTGTTACAGAAGCCGGGGCACCTGCTCCCCTCGGCCTGTCACGTGTCCATCGGGGTCTTTGCCGCGTGGTCCCACCGCCCGGAGCACACGGCCCCGCCCCCTTCCCCATCTAGACTCCTGTCCTTCCTCTCTGGCCTCCACGATCGTAGCCCCCGGGGAGCCTCTCCTAACCTCCCTTCTCCTCGGGAAGCTCTTCTGTGAGACCCTCCAGCACCCTTCCCCCCCCATAGGATTGTGGTGGTTGTCATGTGTTTTTTTTTAATTTTTTAAATGCTTATTCATTTTTGAGAGAGAGAGAGAGAGACAGGAGGAACTGAGAGAGGCACATGGAATCCAAACCAGGCTCCAGGCTCCGAGCCGTCAGCACGGAGCCGGACCGGGGGCTCGAACCCACCGACCGTGAGATCGCAACCTGAGCTGAAGTCGGCCGCTCAACCGGCTGAGCCCCCCAGGCGCCCCTTTTATGTACGTCTTGACTAATGCCTCGGCCTGTCTCCCACACCAGACCGCGGCCCCCGCGTGAGCAAAGACTGCCTCCGTCTTCCGCTCGCCCTGCGTCTCCATCCCCACGCGTCAACAGGCGCTCCACAAAGACGCACGAGATGAAAACGCGACGTCACTCTCCGTCCGGCGGGCAAGCGCTGGTGAAGCCGGAGGTGCAGTAACTGCGGCGAAACGAGGACACCCGGACGCCCCACTTGGCAGGTAGGGGTGAGGGGATGCGGAGGCGGGGGGCGGGGGGGCGCCCGGCCCTCTGTCCTGGGGAACCTCGGGACCGCGAGCCTCCCAGAGCCCGGGGGGCAGCGGGCCAGGAGCAGCTGTGCCATCTCGGAACCACTCTGCATACAGATCGGCCGGGCGCCCCCAGCTTTCCTCCCCTCACCGACCCGCCGCGACAGAGGTGCGATTGAAGCTCCAGTGGACCCGTTCCAGAAACCCAGGCTGGCTGGAAAACGCGCCAGGAGAGAGGCAGCCACGGCTGGGGAAGCAGATGGCCAAAGGGGTCTGTCCTCCCGCCATGGAGGCAAGACAGGTCCCGGGCCAGACAGGGTCAGGGCCCCCCGTGCTCTGGGAAGAATTATTCGGCAGCAGTTAGTAAGTCAACAAGTAAGTATTGAGGGCCCACTGTGTGCCAGGCACCATACTGGGGGCGGGAAACGCAGGAGTGAGCTCGCCAAGCTCCAGCCCAAAGAAACAATCAGATACCCACAATTAATTAGACTAGTGAACTAATAAACTATAGTTGTGACAAGGGTACGAAGCAGAGACACAGGGTGTGAGGAAAGCATATAATAGGAGAAGCCGACCTGGTCCAGGAAACTAGGGGAAGCTTCCAGGAGGACCTGAAATTTTAGCCGACACTTAAAGGACATCTTCAGGGACCCTTATTCGGCCTACTGCAAGAGTCAACGCCCGGTGCTTGCGATCAAAGAATTCTGGATGGTACAGCAAAAGTCACAAACCCAAGGTCTAAAGAGATTTCATTTCGTTTTTAATTTGAATTAGGACTTAGGAGCGGCTCGAAGCCCCTAGTTCACTGAAACACTGGGTCTGTCCTTTGCTTTTAGTTACTTAAGTTACCTGCTTTGTTATCCCTGTAGTCAGTTCACAGCTACGGACTGGAAAAATTAACCCCATCTCACTACCTGAATGACTTGGCAGATGGATACGCTGGAAACTGGGTGTCTCTAGGAAACTCCAGAGAAAGATAGAAGGATGTTTCTAGATAGAAGGAGGACGGGTGGATGGATGGATGGATGACTGGATGGATGGATGACTGGATGGATGGATGGTTGGATGGACAGATGGATGGGTGGATAGATGGATGGTTGGATGGATGGATAGTTGGATGGACAGATGGATGGTTGGATGGATGGGTGACTGGATGGATGGATGGTTGGATGGATGGATGGATGGATGGAGAGTGGGATGGATGGATAGAAGAAAGGAAGGAAGGAAGGGAGAGAGGGCGGGAGGAAGGAAGGAAGGAAGGGAGGGAGGGACAGGTAGAAAGAAATGGGCTTCCCAGGATGAGGCCCCAGAAGCAGGAAAGATCTGCTTTCAAACAAATAGAATGTGTTTAAGGCAGACACCAGAATGAAAGGAGGTGGAAACTGCTGTTTTGATTTGTGTTGGAAATAGAAATTCCTTGAAAATAAACCTCCGGTCGGTTTTGTTTCTGCAAAGCAAACAACAGGCCGCTGCTTACAACCTCATTACAGGAAGAGTCCGCGCCACCCACCCGCAGCCTCCCTAGTCCGTTTGGAAGATCTGGTCCAGTGAACCGAGCACCCAGGAAGGAGGCCAGGAGCAAGAAGAGGGCAGAATCAAACGCTGTCAAATAGCTATTAAAAAAAACTCGAGGTTCGGGAGGAAAAGTAATCATCCCATAATTGACTGTTTACTAATGGAATCTATTAATTTATAGCCACCAAAGAATCAGCTAATTTGTGGTTAATGGTGTTTAAAAGATAAACAACATAGATGAGCTCTGCGGAGCACAGCCCAGCTCTCCGGAATCTGCAGACGGCTCTCTGCGCGCGGGGGAGGGAGGACGTGGTGGGAGAGAGCACTGAGCCTCCGCAGGGAGGACTCTCGCTCGCCCTCTGGGGCCTCCTCCGGCCGAGCGCCCTCCCTCCCGGACCCAACCCCGCCCTTCCCTCGCAAACAGAACAGCCGAGGGTGCGCTCGCTCGCGCCAGACACCACGCTGAGGGCTTCAGGTACAATCTCTGTCTCAGGGACCCCTTGAAATCGCCTGTACGCTTGGTCCTCATCTCGGCTCCATTTTCCAGGTAGGAAAACTGAGGTCTAGAAAAGGGATGCCACCTGCCCAGAATTTCATTGCGCACCTGGTGGCTCCTGGGCCGGAGTCCCAGGCTGCGTGGTCCTGGACCTCAGGCGGTCCCCCGGCGCGTCCCAAACCTCGCTGCTCGTAACCGCCCCGTTCCCGTTCCTGCAAACCACCTGCATTTCCGATTTTCCTCTAAATTGCCTCTTCTCCCCCCCACCCTCCTTTGTGTGCTCCATCTTAGCTTTACCCTTAACTGTATTATCCAGGTCTGATACGGTAGTAATAGACTCGTGTCTAAGACAAATTTGGAATTAATACCTGACTACTAAAATACACATTTCCCTTGTGGTCTTGCAAACCAGCAGTGATCTGAGAACTACGCGGATTCTGACCGTGTCTCCCGAAGACCGTAATCGCATGGCCGTGTGTGCCGCTTGCCGCAGCCAGCATCCTGCACGCATGGTGGCATTTTACCCTCCCTGAGACAACCCACCCCGCCCTTTGAAATGCACTGGAATCCTCCTTCGCTCCGGAGCCGGCCTCGACCCCTGCATCCCACGACATCCTTCCCTTTGATGACAGAAAACTCATGTCATTAGCAAACCACAAAAAGACAGGATGGAAATAAGGATATAGGATATGTTTCCTCAATTACACTGTTAAGACCCTGCAGGATTGAAAAAAAATCTGTATCTTGAAATCTAAGATCTGCGAGGGACAGGGATAGAAGCATACAGCAGGTGCTCAGTAATGTCTGGGGCAGCGGTGGTGGGGATACAGCGTAAGGAGGCGGGAAGGTGTCACGGTCATGGCCGGGGTGGGGCCAGCCGGAATCCACCCTCCTCTGGCCCACGGCGCTCAGAAATCCCCTGGGAAGCCTCGCCGTCTTCTCTCGGCCTCGTGCCGCGTGGCGGGCCTGTGACCCGGGCTCGGCCAATAGCTGCCGGTCATCCCTGGAGCCTCTGCGATTGGTTCAGAAAGGCGTCCGCGACCCGAACTGGGCCAGGACTTGCGTTAAAGCCACTGGGGAAGAAGCAGCCTTTGTGAATTGGGTTTTCTGTCACTTGCGACCAAAACACGCTGGAACGGCCCTTTGGCTAGGGGTCAAGAAATCAGCTGCTCCTCGGGGTCCTGCTGAGTCATTTCGTCCCCCAGGACTCTGCCTCCAAGGCGCTTTCCCCGAAGGCTCCTCTCCACCCCTTCCCCCGGCCCGGCCCCATCACTTCCTGCCTCAGTGCAGCCCCCTCACGCCTCCATGTTGAATTCTGTGTTCGTGACCTTGCTTGCCCGTCACCTGTCTCACCGGCGGGTGTAGCCCAGGGCTCGCGTCCCGGGGGCACCAGGGGATGGCCTGGCTGATCTTTGCTGCTGGTCCGACCCTTCCGCCTGCATTTCCTCTGAGGGTCCTTCCAGCAGGGCTGGGCTTTGCTTTGACCGCTGCTGCTCTGGGAGTGCGGCGAGAGGGTCCCAGCCCAGGGCACCCGAGCGCCTCCCAGCAATCACCGCTCACCCCCAGGGAAGGAAGTCCCATGATTCTCCTCCTCTGCTCCTTCCTCTGCTACAGGACCTCGCCAACCAGGAAGTCCCTCCCGACGTCTAACCCAGTCCACGCTGCTGCCTCTTGGGCCTGGCGGTCAGCAGACAGCCCACGTCCTGGAAGAACAGGAGAAAAAAAAACAGTTTAGAGTGAAAAAGACCCTGAGAGAAAGTAAAAACTCCCTCGCTTCAAAGAGCCCCTCAGTTTCTCCCCATGCCCAGCTTCTGACTTTGGGGGAAGCTCCTTCCCTGTCCACGTGTGTGCACAAGGCTCTTCTGGAGACATGGGAACAAAGGGTGAGAACAGATCTGTTTCATAATCCCTCTTTTGTCAAGACAGTGGCTGGGCCAATATCTCTTCTTGAGTCATCCCAGCCGACCCCCCTTGGAGGGAGGAAGCGGGGGGAGGTAGCGGTGGGGGGACGAAGGGGTCAACTTTCTAAACCCATTTTCCAGAAGAGCTCAGAGAGGCCGGGAGGACCTGCCGTGAAAACGCCCGCAGTAAACACCAGAACAGCAGCCACTTCCTTCCTAAGTCAGGCATCCTGTCTCCTTTTAACTCGGCAAGGAAGGCACCCCCACGGCCCAGCGTGGAGGTCTTTCGTTCATTCCTTCACTGGCTCGTTCATTCCGGGAGCTAAAAAGCCTGGGCCGAGCCCCTTCCCGGAGGCTCCCTCGGAGGAAAGGGCAGGAGTTAGCAGCCCCGGGGCTGGATGGGGGGGAGACCGAAGGAGTCGGTCGTTGAAAATATTTTTCCCGGGCGCCTGGGTGGCTCAGTCGGTTGAGCGTCTGACTTCGGCTCAGGTCATGATCTCACTGTTCCGAGTTCGAGCCCCGCGTCGGGCTCTGTGCTGACAGCTCAGAGCCTGGAGCCTGTCTCAGATTCTGTCTCCCTCTCTGTCTGTGCCCCTCCCCTGCTCATGCTCTGTCTCTCTCTCTCTCTCTCTCTCAAAAATAAATAAACATTAAAAAAAAATTAAAAAAAAAAAGAAAATATTTTTCCTAGTTTCTTCTTTCTCTTTTGATTTTATTTGTGGCGTTTCCTGACATCCAGGGATTTTACTATAAGATAGAATTCTTTTTTGTCTTTCTTTGGGGTGGCTGGCTTCAGAGGCCTGGAAAGGGCTTCGCTGGGGAGTGATTTTTAGGGCCCTATTGAGGTCCTATGTCAAGATCTGGTAGGAGTTGGAGGGGAGTATAGTGATCGCGCCTTCATTTTACACATGAGGAAACTGAGGCTCCGCGGCGAGTTAGCAGCCCTGACTCTCTGCCCGGCGTCGTCTCTGCTACGTGACTAGTAAGGAAGAGAGTCCGCACGAAAAGGAAGGACAGACAGAAGACCCTTGACCGCCCAGGCTACGGCCTGCGTTGCCATGGCGACTGTCACCGCGCCTCCAAAGCTGGAGGCTATGGTGTCCACCCTACACGTATAGCGTCGTCCACTCCGGGTGTCCGGCCAGCAGCACGCCACGGCGGCGAGCCCTGAAAATCAGTCCCCAGAGGGGCTTTTCCAGGCCGATGAGGGAGGACACCACAAAGGAAAAAAAACAATGATTCGGCATAAACACCAAACGCTCCTGGATGTCAACAACCACAACTAATAGGGGCACCTGGGCGGCTCGGTCGGTTAAGCGCGTCTGATTCTTTCTTTTTTTTTTTTTTTTTTTTTACTTTCTTTTAATCTTTATTTTTGAGACAGAGAGAGAGAGAGAATGTGAGCAGGGGAGGGGCAGAGAGAGGGAGACACAGAATCCAAAGCAGGCTCCAGGCTCTGAGCCGTCACCACAGAGCCCGACGTGGGGCTCGAACTCACGGACCTCGAGATCATGACCTGAGCTGAAGTCAGCCGCTTAACCGACTGAGCCACCCAGGGTGCCCCTAAGTGTCTGATTCTTGATTTCAGCTCAGGTCACGATCCCAGGGTCTTGAGACTGAATCCCGAGTGGGGCCCTGCACTGGACAGCGTGGGGCCTGCTTGGGATACTCTCTTAATCTCTCTCTCTCTGCCCATCCCCTGTTCAGGCGCTCTCTCTTAAAATAAATAAGTTCTGGAGGCCCAGTCGGTGGAGCATCCAACTTCGGCTCAAGTCATGATCTCACGGTGCATGAGTTCGAGCCCCACGTCGGGCTCTGTGCCGACAGCTCAGAGCCTGGAGCCTCCTTCGGATTCTGTGTCTCCCTCTCTCTCTGCCCCTCCCCAGCTCGCACTCCGTCTTTCTCTCTTAAAAATAAATATTAAAAAAAATTAATACATAAATTCTTTTAAAGAAAACCACAACTAATAAAACTAAAAGACACATAACAACTGGGAAAAATAGACAGATGAGAGACAAGTCACAAAGGTGGACATGCAAACAGGCAACGTCCTTATGAGACTTATTAAAACTCATTAGTCACCAAAGCTATCGGAGTGGAAACTGGAACGCGAGAACTCTTCGTGACTCGCAGGGCTGCGATATTGAAAAAGAAAGGAGGGGCGCCCGGGTGGCTCAAATGGTTGAGCGTCTGACTCTTGATTTCAGCTCAAGTCACCGTCTCACGGTTCCTGAGTTCCAAGCCCTGGCGGGCTCTGCGCTGACAGTGTGGAGCCTGCTAGAGATTCTCTCTTCCCTCTCTCTCTCTCTCTCTCTCTCTCTGCCCCTCCCCCCCAATAAATAAATAAACTAAAAAAAAAAAGGCAGGGAAACACACAGTGTTTGCAGGGCTGAGAGAAGCACCACATTCCTGGCTCCCGGAGAAGCCGGCTGGTCCCTCTGCGGGTTATAAATACACGAAAGCCCTGCGAGTTTGCGTTTCTGTTCTGTTCTGGCATTTTCCATTTCTAAGGGCTTCTTTAGAAACTATGGGCAAGAAAAGCAACGTATTCCCCTGCCGCATGCGCGGGAAAGGTGGGAAGCACCCTTTACGTTCAGCGTTAAGGAACCCGTGAGACACAGGGCGTGGTGCCGTGGGGTCACGGAGAAGAACAGGTCGTGACAACATACAGCGAAATTTGGAAATTGGTGCAGAGCGATCTGCCTACATCGTCCGGCGCTGAAAATAACACATACGCGTGCGTGAATGCATGTGCGCAGAAAACGATCCGGAAGAAAGAGTCACCGAATTGTTAACGGCGGTTTTCACCAGCAGGAAGGAATAAAGATTAAAAAATATATATAAATATATATATATATAATACTACATATATGTAATATACTTATAATATGTAATAAATACATATAGTTTGCTTTCTTTTTAATTTTTAAAAATTGTTTTTAACGTTTATTTTTGAGAGAAAGAAGGAGACAGAGAGTGAAAAGAAGGAGGGGCAGAGAAAGAGGGAGACACAGAATCCGAAGCAGGCTCCAGGCTCCGAGCCGTCAGCACAGAGCCCGACGCAGGGCTCGAACTTACAGACGTGAGATCATGACCTGAGCTGAAGTCGGCCGCTTAACCGTCTGAGCCACCCAGGCGCCCCAAGTTTGTTTGTTTTCAACTGACTTCCACCAGGACCGGCTAGGATAAGGAGGCGCCAGAGAGAAGAGGCTAATGCTACTGCTGGGAGTGTTATTTGCCACAAACGTTCTAGACTAATCCGACAGTACCTCTCAAAAGTCTTAATATGCGTGAAACATTTCAGCAGTCATTTTACTTCTAGGAATTTACCCTCAGGAAAGAATCAGAGATTCGGGTGCAGAGACTGAGGTACAAGAGCTATTCACAAGAGCGAGAAGCTGGGATCAGCCTCAGTACCCGACAACGGAGAATTGTCCAAACAAGCGTTGGGTCAGCGAAGGGCTGTGCAGTCGCTCACAGCGGCGTCGAAGACCGAACGGGATGCCAAAACGGTCTTGGCAGAAAGCAAAAGAACAAAGTCTAAAATGGCACAGAAGTATGAATAGATTATGAACAGTATGTACAAAAGTGCTTCGATATTTGCCGTGAGCACCACAGGGTGACGAGATTCTGGGTTTTGTTTCATGTGCGTTTTCCTGCATTTTGCAATTCCGCTACAATAAACATGTTACCATCACGATCAGACTTCGTTTCAAAAGAACAAAATAGAAAAACAAAACGCCCGGCTACATTTACACTAAAGCAGACTCATTATTCTCGTCTGTAAGTCGCGGTTCCCAAGCCAGGCTGCTCGGCGTGGACGGCCGCACGGCTACTCGGGGAATCGGAAGGCCAGGTTCATGATGGAAATACGTCCCCTCTGGACCTCCTCCGGGGCCACCTACAACCGGCCCTGCCCTTGAAGCCATGCCCGGCCAACCCCCACGTCCTCAGAGGGCTGAGGGGAGAAGTGACCTGTTTTTAATCTTCGAGACAGAATCCAGTCGAATCCAGCTGGCGTTCGCCGCGGCCCGCACTTGCTCAATCGTCCCTCTGTTGTGTAACCGTGAAGCATCAGCCGTATTCTCAGAAAGCCCTTTGTCAGGGCAGGACGGAGGTTTCCAAATATGTGTTCTGGGCCTCATCCCTTTTTCCTGTGGGGACGATCAACCCATTTGGGGGAGATAATTAAAGTCACAGAAAGCTTGGGACTACTCCCCCGGTGTCTGGATTTAGATCCCGGGGGTCCTGGCCCCGATAGCTGCGTGTAAAAATCCAACCGAACCCCACTGCTGATGAGGACGGAAGATGGGGACAGGCCGCCGCTGGAGAAGTTCCAGAACAAGGGATTAAGTGACTTCCCCAAGGTCACTCTCAGCTGGCGGGAGGAAGGAGACGCGGCGAGCCGACCCAGAGGGCCTGGCCAGGGAACCAGGGACAGTGGCAGCTGGGGTAGCTTCTAGAGAGAAGGGGGCTCCCCTTGGCCGCTGCTTTAAAACCGGACTCGGAGGGGGATTCTGGGCTCACCCGTGAGCTCTTAGGGTCCTATGGGGACAGTTCCCGAAAAAGCCCACCCTTCCCTCCCTTCTTCCCTTCCTTCCTTCCTCCCTCCCTCCCTCCCTCCCTCCCTCCCTCCCTCCCTTCCTTCCTTCCTTCCTTCCTTCCTTCCTCCCTTCTCTCCTCCCTTCCCGCCTCCCTCCCTCCCTCCCTTCCCCCCTCCCTCCCTCCCTCCACAACTGTCTACTGCGCACCCAGCACTACTTAGTGCTGAATTGATAACGGTGAGCAAACCCAGACAGACGCACACAGACCCGTTTGCACGGCACGTACCTTCTAGCACAGTGCCGTCCCGTCAAAAGAATGCAAACTATATTTGTGATTTAAAACTCCCTTTTCACCACAATTGAAATTATTTAAGTGGTACTTATATACAATGGACTACTACGTGGCAATGAGAGAAAATGAAATCTGGCCATGTGTAGCCACATGGATGAAACTGGAGGGTATTATGTTAAGTGAAATAAGTCAGTCAGAAAAAGACAGATACCATATGTTTCCACGCATAGGTGGACTTTGAGAGACTAAGCAAAAACCAGGGGGAGGGGAAGAGGGGAAAGGAAACAAAGACACAGAGAGGGAGGGAGACAAAACATAAGAGACCCTCAAAGACCAAGAACAAACTGAGGGTGAGGAGGGTGAGGGAGGGGGGAGAGGGGGTGACGGGCATTAAAAAGGGCACATGTTGGGATGAACACTGGGTGTTATATGTAAACCAATTTGAAAATAAACTATTATAATAAAAAAAAAGAAATTATTTAAAAAAATCGAAAAAGTTAATATCCATCCTCTATTTTGTTTAACCCAATATATCCAAAATATTATTCTACATATAGTCAATATTTTAAAATATCCATGGGAGAGGCGCCTGGGCGGCTCAGTGGTTAAGCGTCTGACTTCAGCTCAGGTCACGATCTCGTGGTTCCGGAGTTCGAACCCCGAATCGGGCTCTGCGCCGACAGCTGGGAGTCTCTGCCTGGGATTCCCTCTCTCTGCCTCTGTCTCAAAACAAATAAGTAAACTTTTTAAAACATAGTAAAATAAAATTTAATGGGATACTTTACTTTTATTTTTCACACTAAGTCTACGAAACCCAGTGTCTCCGTCCGGTCCAGCTCTGGCTCCAGCGCCCAGCAGCCTCCGGCGTCTGGAGCAGGAAATTCTCAGCCTTGGCACTGCCGACCTTTCGCACAGACTCCTTTTCTGCTGGGGGCTGTCTCGTGCATGTGGGGTGTCTGGCGACAACCCCAGATGCTAGTGGCTGTCCCATCCTCCACCTGTGACCCAACGGTCTGCAGACCCGGCCACGGGGAGGCGGGGAGAGAGTCGTCCGTGCGGCCCGGCGGCCACCACGCTGATCTAGCGGGAGAAAGAGGCAGGCGGTGAGCAGCGGGACGCGCCGGGGCCCAGGCTAGGAGAGGGGACACACAGACGGGGCGAGGGAGCAGCAGCTCGCGGAGTCCGGTCCAGGGAGGCTTCGAGCAGGGTTTCGGCCAAGGCCTTTCTCAAGCGGGACGGCCGCGCATGGCCCAGCACGCCGAGCCAGGCCCTGGTGGCCCCGAAGGATCCCACTCCCGCTCAGTCTCCCCGCCTGTGAAGCAGAAACAGGAGTCACTCCCGCCTACAGAGGAGCTGCACACCAGGGGCGGGCGGCCGAGGGCTCACGCGCGGCTTGGGGCGCGAGGACGATTAGTGAAGAATAAAAGCAAACACGCTGAACAAGACCCGTCAGCGGTGCTGTCGTCGCGGGGACTGGCACGCACCCTCTTCTTCGAAAGCGGGCCGGGGAGGTGCCCGGAGAGGCCCGGATGGGAGCCACTTTGCGACACCATCATTCACTAGCTGTGTGCCCTTGGGGAAGTTACTTTACCTCTCTGAGACTGTTACCTCGTCCATGCCACGAAGCCAGCCGTGGACACCTGTGGCAGAATTAAAAGAAGAAAGGTATACAAGGGCTTCTCAAAATGCCAGGCACGTACTATAAACAAAGCTGGACCAACACTGCCTTTTCTCGTGCCGTTTAAGTCAGTCCTCGGTGCAGCTGTCCGTCCATTTGACAGCGGCTTATTGCCCACTTACCGTACGCCAGCACTGGCTCAGGCACTCGGGGGTCCAGACAGTGAAGCTAACTTTGCCGGGGCGGCTCGGAAAATACCCGGGCAAAGACATAAACACAGCAAATAACTTCGAGTAAGGGAGAAAGAGTACAAAGGAAACAGGACAGGTCCTGACAGAGGCAGGGACCGGGCAAGGGGCGGTCGGGGGTCTCCTGAAAGAGGTGACCTCTGACCTCGGGCCGTGAGAAGACGGGGAACCCTTCCCGGGGGAACCCGGGTGTGCCAATCCCCCTGACAACGAGGCTGATGCGCTTCTCGGGGCACGAGCCCGGACGCCGGCGCCAGGCTGGCGTGGCCGGGGAGCAGGGGCAGTGGATGGAGAAGGAGCCGTCGAGGCACACGGGCCGCCCGAAGAAGGACCCGGTGACTCCATTGGTAACGGCTGACCTCGAGCGAGCGAGCGAGCGAGCGTGCACCAAGGGCCAGGTTTAAATGGATCCGCCCACTTCACCCTCGCGACGACCCTTTTAGGAAGGCGGCGGCGGCGTCCCCACTTGCCGATGAGGAAACCCAGGCCTGGAGAGGTTATGTGTCCCAGCCGGGGTCAAGCCATCAGTAGAGGACAGAAGACGAGACTCTGATCGTAAGCCGGCCGACCCCGGTGACCCGACTCGACCGTCAGAGGTGGAACAGGGCAACGGGAAGCCTCTGGAAGGCTCTTCTGCCCCCAGCGTCTCCCCCAAAGCAGACGGAACCTTCGGTTTGCAGGCATGCACCAGCCTCGAGCTGGCGGTGGAAGGCTAGCATTCCTGACGCTCCCTCCGCACCCCCAGGTCCTGAGCCGGCTGCCAGGTGGAGGTCACGCCCAGGTGACTGCACAGTGACACACCCTCGAAGCTGATTTAAAAAAAAAAAAGAAAAAACGAACCTGTGTCTCTTGCAACTGAGCTTGAGAGCCCAGGACCCGCGGCCTCCCTGTGTGAAAGGGCACATGCGCGGGGTCAGCTGGCAGGGTGCAAACCCGGGGGCTCCTGTCTCCAGAACCAGAAAACCAGGGCCAAGAAAAGCAGTTAGAGTCCGGAGCTGCTGTCGGGAAGCCGGAGTCCGAGCCCCAGCCTCGGGCCTGCGTCTACGGCCTCTAGAGGAAAAGGGAACGGCTTCGGCGCGTCGGGGTGCCCAGAGCCAGCGCTTGGCGCAGAGACCAGGGAAGGCAAACAGTCCAGCACTTTCTCCGGCCTCACTGCTCTTCTGTTCAGACAAAGGCAGAGTGAAGTCTAGAAGGGCAAAATAAGAAAGCGGTCACAAAAACCAAGATCTCACACCTGTGAGAGCTCCTCTGGCTTCTGAGCTGCCAGCCCTGCGACCGGGAGGGGAGGGCAGAGGCAGGACTTCCCAGGGGGAGCAGTAAATCAGAGGCCACCCAAAGACCGGGCCAGCAGGAGCCCAGGGGCCGGGGGAGTAGAGGCTACCTCCGCCTCCCTCAGCCCGCCTCTCCAGGGCGCAGGGCCTCAGCCTCCCCATCTGCAGAAGGGGATCATAACATAGGTGCTTAATAATACAGCTGCTTATGAGGACCAGGGACTTTGCCTACTTTATTTCCTGTAACCTCGACAGCAACCTTTGCCTTGCTACAAGGCAAGTCTTTCTTATTTCAAATTTTCTTTTTGATGTTTATTTACTTTTGAGAGAGAGAGAGAGACAGAATGCAAAGCAGGCTCCAGGCTCCAAGCCGTCAGCACGGAGCCCAACGAGGGGCTCGAACCCACAAACCGTGAGATCGTGTCCTGAGCCGAAGTCGGACGCTGCACCGACTGAGCCCCCCGGGGGCCCCAAGTCTTTTTTCTTTCATTTGCTAATGAGAAGGTCCAGTATCCAAAAACTCAAACTCAGTTCATCTGACACCAGACCTGGGCTTATTACTTTTCAGACACTCATAAAAATGCTTCCCAAACGGCCACGATGGCGCCCACGATGGCACCCACCTCGTGCATAGCGCTTCCTCTCTGCCGGGTCCCCGTAAACGCCTGTACGTTCTTCCGTCAACACTCAGATCTGAGCGCTGTAACTATCGCAGTTTTACAGGTGAGGAAACTGAGGCCCAGATGGAAAATGAAACTGTTTGGCAAGTTTCTTACTTTCCTTTCTCCCCCTGCTCCACTAAAGGAGACTTTCTGGACGCTTCCCCTATTCACTGCCTGACCCCTCCTCGTGAAATCTTAATACCACAGATACACACCCTGTCTGTTGCTGTACTATGGTCCGTCTGTGCTTTACACAAAAAGCAGGATTTTTCACCCCCTTTTTAAAAAATGTTTGCCCTCACTTTCATTAGAGAATGCATGAAAATAAAAAGATAAATATATTTGGGGTGCCTGGGTGGCTCAGTTGGTTAAGAGGCCGACTTCGGCTCAGGTCATGATCTCACGGTCTGTGAGTTCGAGCCCTGTGTCGGGCTCTATGCTGCCGGCTCAGAGCCTGGAGCCTGCTTCAGATTCTGTGTCTCCCTCTCTCTCTGCCCTTCCCCTGCTCATACTCTGTCTCTATGTCTCTCAAAAATAAATAAACGTTAAAAAAAAAACATAAATAAATTTAAAATATTTCCAAGATCAACCAAGTATGTAAAATTCCCTTCTGCATTCTTAGGGATTCACCACAAGAAGGGAGGGGCAGCTTAACAATCTTCGGTTCAGAATTTTCCAGGCCTATTGACAACAGAAACCTGTGTCCCAGGAGCCCCTACAAAGATCTTGGCAGTCGCGATTTATTTTTGCCGGACCTGGTCTCTGCTCACTTTCTCGCTCACAGAAGGCTCCTCCCACTGGGAAAAGGCTCCTCCCTTCACTCAGACCTTGCGAAGTCAAGCGTGCTGTCAATCACCAGGCCCCGCCCCCTGGCCACAGTGATTGGTAAGGGGGCGGGCACTAGACAGAAGCTGGGCCAATCAAAGCCCTTCTCCTTCAAAAGGGCCCAGATAGGGGAAAACATTACCATCATCGCAAAACTGGAAGAAAGTAGGCCCGCGAGGACCTGAGGTCATGATCCCACCTTCTGCGGAACAGTCTAAGGAGATAAAGCTGAGCAGAGCAATGCAAAGGCCAGAGACAGCCCCGGCCGGATCGAATTCCGGATCCGGAGTCCCTGAGTGCGACTCGACTGTCCACTTCCCAACTTCCGTTCGGAATCCCACAGATGCCCTTCTTGGTTTCAGCTGGTTTGAACTGGGTTTCCGTCACTTGCAACCCCTCCCCAGGATTTGAGCAAACCTACGGTAAAGGAGTTTTTAAGATAGTGGGAGAAATTTTGAACCTGGACTGGACATGCTGTGATATTAAGAAATTATCATGGGGGCGCCCCGGCGGCTCAGTGGATTGAGCGTCTGACTCTTGACTTAGGCTCAGGTCATGATCCCCGAGTGATGGGATCAAGCCCTGCGATGGGCTCCTAGCAGAGCCTGGAGCCTGCTTGAGATTCTCTCTCTCTCTCTCTCTCTCTCTCTGTCTCTCTCTCTCTCTCTCATTCCAAAATAAAGAAAAAAAATTTAGGAAATTATTATTATTTTAGTTAAGTGTGATAGTGGTGTTAGTGGTGTTAAGGTTATTGGAAAATAAACACTTAACTGTTAAGGAAACATATGGAAGTATTTTGGGTGAAATGATTCAGTGTCTGGGATTTGCTTTTAAATATCCCGACACTTCTGCCCCTGCTCCCCCGGTAAAAGACGGGACGAAATATGAAGAAAGAACGTCACAAGGATAATTGTTGACTTTGGGAGCAGGTGTGGCAATTTCTCATCCTAGTCTCAGGTTTGAAATGTTCCATGAATGGGAAGTTTAAAATGAATAAAAATGAAAAAGAAAGGAAGGAAGGAAGGCTGCCGTCTTCTAAAGGAAGCAGTGATGGCGGACCGATGCCAAAGGAAGTTTGCCAACGACGGCGTGAGCGTGGGAGAGGCCCCGAGCCCCCAGCGAGACTCCGGCCCCAGCCAGCACCTTGACGGTGGCCCTGGGAGACCCCAAGCGGAGGACCGAGCTGAGCCGTGCCAGGGCCACCCAAACCCGCGAGATAGTAAGTGCCAGATAACAAAGGGCGCCGCTGAAGGCTCGTGTGGCAGTTCGTCAGGCAGCGACTGACAACAAAGGGACTCTTCGCTGTGGCCGTTTTTTCAGGGTTCACGTGGTGCCCGGCGCGTGGTGCGGTGTTCTCAGCAATTGGAGTAGGTTCCAATGATGTGCCCATTTTACAGGTCGGGGAAACGAGGCCTGGAGAAGTCACATAAGTCGCACAGAGCTAACTCGTGGTGGAGGCAGATGTGAAACCCGGGCCATCTGCCGCCAGAGCCGGCCCCCAGCTGCGGACACTTGCCTGTGCTACCGGAGACACAAGGCACGGGGGCGAGAAGCCCCGAAGGGTGCCAGCCTGCACGCCGGTATTCTGGATGGTGACGCAAGAGGGATGTTTTGTTTTGGGGCTTTTTCTACAATTTCTCTCTTTTTATTTTTCTCAGTGCATATTATTTTTTTAAGTTTTTTAATGTTTATTTATTTTTGGGAGAGAGAAAGAGAGGGGGGGGGAGGGGCAGAGAGAGAGAGGGAGACACAGAATCCGAAGCAGGCTCCAGGCTCTGAGCCATCAGCACAGAGCCCGACGCAGGGCTCGAACTCATGAACTGCAAGATCATGACCTGAGCCGAAGTCGGCCGCTTAACCGACTGAGCCGCCCAGGCGCCCCAGCACAGTGCATATTATTATTATTTTTTAATTATAAAGAGGAGAAGGAAGGTACTTGGTGACAATATCTGAGTGGCGGGGTCCCAGTGGACTTTTAAAATTGCCCTCTGTTTTAGCATCTCAATTCTCTACGTTTATTTTTACCATTATTCTCGATTCTCCACAACCACCTCGACTGTCCGCAAGAAAGGTGTGGCTGGCGTCATTCTGAAATCGTGCAGGCCAGAAAACATGCAAGTGATAGGATTCGAGAGCATGAAAGCAGAGGACAAAAGGTGACCCGGTGGGGGGGGGGTCTGACAGGGAGGGAGGAGCCTGAGCGAAGATGAGTCCGGTGTTCACGACGGCGATTCGCCGGGAAACTTGAGCTGCGACTTCAGAAAGATTGGCCCGAGCGCTCGCAGCTGCTTCTGCAAACAGTGGTCGCCGAAACGGGGTTATGCTCGTCGGGAGCTCTCTCCGGGGGCGCCTGCGAGGCACAGGGCAGCTTCTGAGAAGTCGGAGCGGCAGCTGGCTTTCCTGGGTAGCAGGGAGAGGGGAGGGAGGGCGGGTCCCCAGCCCCCGGCCCCACCCGCAGGCGCGCCAGGGAGCCGGCCTGCCCGTGGCCTTGACGCTGCCTCCCCGCTCGTGGGCGCCCAGCGCCGGGCGGGGCCTTGTCCTCGAGGCTCTCTCGTTCCATCTTCCCGCATCTGCACGACGTGAGTCCCGTCTTGTTTCCACTTTACAGACGAGGGCCTGAGGCTGAAGGAGCCCCAGCAGGGACACTCTCCGCGTATTTCATTAAATCTAAGACGTTCCGTAGACCCCCTTCTCAGAGGGACACAGGCTCCAAGACCCCCGTGGGTGCCCGACGCCGCGGGTCGTCCCGACCCGCCACACACTGTGTCTTTCCCCGCGCCTACGAAGCCGTGATAAAGTTTAATTCATCAGTTAGGGACAGTAGGGGATGAACAGCAGGTACGAAGAATACGCTAGAACAACTGTAACCGGCTACCGTAATACGAGTCGGGCGAATGCGATCTCTTTCTCCCAGAATGTCTTACTGTGCTGTCCTCACCCCGCTGGAGCCCACGTGATGAGGGGAAGGAGGTGACGGACGTAGGCGTTGTGACGCAGCGAGCGGTGACTGCTGACCTCCCAGAGATCGGTCAGACGTGATCCGAACCACCTGGTAACCAGAGCCGCAAAAAGCAGCAGAACCGTGGGCGCGCGGGGACGACTGTCCTCTGACTTCACGTTGCCACGAGGGAGAAAACACAGCCGGCTCTCACTGGAAGACAGGATTGACTCGTGATGAATCCTGATGCCGGAAACGTTACACTCTGCGTCTAAAAACCCGCAGCGGGGGCGCCTGGGGGGCTCAGTCCTTTCAGCGTCCGGCTCTTGGTTTCGGCTCAGGTCATGATCTCACAGTTTCGCGGGTTCGAGCCCCACGTCGGGCTCTGAGCTGACAGTGCAGAGCCTGCTTGGGATTCTCTCTCTCTCCCTCTCTCTCTCTCTCTCTGCTTCTCCCCTCTTCCCCCACTCACACTGTCTCTCTCTCAAAATAAATAAACAAGACTTTAAAAACTCACGGCTACATGCAACATGGTACCCTGAGTTGGATCCCAGAACAGGGAGAAAGAACATTCTAACGGAAAACCGGCGAACTCCAGGTTAGCTAAGTGTGGCACCAGTGTCAGCGTGCTGGTGTCCGCGAGCACACGGCGGGCGTGGAAGGCGCTGGCGGGAGCCCGATGGAAGGTGTCGGCGGACCCTCTGCACCACCTTTGCAACCTTTTCATAATTCTCAGTTTATTCCAAAAGAAGGTTTATATTTTAAAGAATTAATACAATACGCTAACACCGATACAGTCCTCCTGTCTGGGCACTGTCCGTATTGGTGACGGGACCAACACAACGGCAGATTCCAGAAACGGACCGGCACACGTAACGTCACCCGATTTTCAACAACCGTGTCAAGGCAGTTCGGCGAAGAGAGGAAAGTCTTTTCTTCAAGTGGAGCTCGAACAAATGGACACGAAAAATAAGTTGAAGAAAAAAATAAAATAAAATAAAATAAAATAAATATATAAATCACTTCAAAAGTCGAAGAGGATCATAGGCCTAAATGTAGAACCTAAAACTATCGATCTTCTAGAAGAAAGCATGGCAGACACTCTTTATGACATTCACGGGACTTTTTTGGCTAGGACACCAAAACCATAAGCCTTAAATTTAAAAATTGAAAAACTGAACTTTAATCAAAATGAAGTTTCTGCTCTTCAGAAGCCATTCTTACAGGGGCCCCGGGGGCAGCTCAGTCGGTGAAGCATCCGACTTCGGCTCAGGTCGTGATCTCATGGTTTGTGGGTTCGAGCCCCACGTCAGGCTCTGTGCAGAAAGCTTGGAGCCTGGAGCCTGCCTCGGATTCTGTGTCCCCCTCTCTTCCTGCCCTTCCCCTACACACACACACCCTCTCTCTCTCTCTCTTTCTCGAAATAAATAAATAAACTTTAAATAAAATGAGCAACATATGTGAACTGATACCTTGCCAAGAAATATATAGAGATGGAAAAAAAATGCAAAATCACTCGGTGTCGCTAGAACGGCCAGGCAAGCAGAACGACCCCCGTCCCCCCCGCCCCCCCCCCGCCCCCGGCAGTGCCACGTGCCTGCGAGGACGTGAAGCGACAGACCTGGTCCACACTGTTGGCGGGAGTGCAGAGCCGCACCCTAGATACAGCCCAGTATTCACCCACGATGAACGAAAACACACGTCCCCACAAAATCCTGTGCGGCCACGTTTATAGTGGGCCTCTTCAGAATCCCCAGAGACGGGAAACGAGCCGATCCACCGGCAGGCGAAAGGCGGGACTGGCCACCGTATGTCCGCGCGGGGCCCGGTGTCGGGTGCGCGCACTGAGCCAAAGCAGCAGCCTCACGCTCTGCGGGGTGCGCGTGCTGGCCAAGGCGGAACCGCAGCGACGGAAGCCGGTCTTCGGTTGCCCCGGGCTGAGCGACGGGGCAGAGGCCGACTCCGAAGCAAGACACGGGAACTTCGGGGGGACGGAAACACTCCCCTGTGGCTCGACGGTGCTGATGGCCACACGCCGGCCCGTGCGCACGATTCATTAACCGTGCGCCTAACGGGATGGATTTTATTTTATGCAAAGTAGACCTCAATCAACCAGACTTTTTAGGATGTCAGCTCCGAGTGAGACCGAGCCCATAACTGGGCGCCGTTTGGTCTATCTGGTTATTCCGGGGGGTGAGTCTGAGTTCGTGGTCATCGCATCCGGAGATTTCAGGGCACCCGGGGGGCTCAGTCAGTTAAGCATCCAGCACTCGGTTTCGGCTCAGGTCACGATCTCACGGTTAATGAGATCGAGCCCCGCGTCAGCCTCTGGGCCGACGGCACGGGCCCAGATTCTCTCTCTCTCTCCCTCTCTGCCCCTGCCCCGCTCATGCTCTCTCTGAATAAACAGACATTCTTAAAATGCATTAAAAAAATAATAATAAAAGCAGGAGATTTCCTCTAAAACTGTATATCCACTTTTCTCGAAAAATCAGAGGCTCTGGAAAGAGCGACCTCGTCTTTCTCACGTGGCCGGTGTCGGCGGCTCCGTCAGCCACGGGGAGACGGAGCACGAGGTCTCCAGTTTGCCCCAGTCCCCACCGCCCACGATTGCCTCTGAATCCTACCTCGTGCATTCAAGGCCACTTGCCTGTGGGCACAGGGTTTGTGGCTCTCACTTTAAACCCTATATGCGTGATGGCTTCAGGAAAAAAACCCAGAAAACAGAAAACACCGGCAGCACACACTCCTAGGCGCCTTCCCATTACCCAGCCTCCCTCCTCTTGGACAGAAATTCTAAACCGCTAAAGCCTGGACTGAGCTTGGATGAAGGACCACATGTCAGCACCTCCCTTGCCATGGGTGTGGCCAATGCAGTATAAGCAGGAGTCATGAGTAGAGCACCCACGGGTGTTCTTTCGGGGGCTGACTCAGCTTTACCACTCCACATTCTTCATTCTTCCTGGCTAGAATATGGATGTGATGACTGGAGCACCAGCAGCCAGCTTGGGACTGAGGGGAAAGGTCTAAGGAAGCACAGCCACCCCGGCCCTGGCACGAGTGACCCTGTAGCTGAATGCCGGTGACTGCCCGTCCCTCCCTGCCCGTTCCGGGAGATACCCTGCCTACAGTGGACCTTAATTCCCGCCTAATGCAATTGTAAGTATGAATGGTATCTGCTCTGTTCCTAGGATGGTTCCAAGACTTTTCCCATAATTAATCACTAATCCCCACCATGATCTCATTGGGCAGGTGCCATTGCCGGCCCATGTCATAGATGAGGCGACTGAGGCACAGAGCCCACGGCCGCACACTAAGAAGAGGCTCGAGCCAGTACTTGAACTGTGGCTCCAGAGCCCAACTTCAGGACACTTCGGTGTAGACACGGCGAGACCAGGTGCGGCTGAGGGTCCAGAGCCCACCTTCCCGTTCCCGACCTCCTGGAACCGTTTCGCGCCCCTTCTCAACTTCCTCCTCTGGAAATGAGAACGACCGTTCAGGCTCGGGTGCCCGTAGACAGTTATGGGGCTCCTCTGAGTTTCCAAATTTCAACAGTTTTTACGGGCATCGAGTGCCGCGAAAATGGGAAGCATCGCCGTCCTTGAACTCCGTTCATCACAACACGCACACTGTGTGCCCTTCCCGCCCCAGCTCGTGCCGGTATTCTCGGAGGGACTGTCTGCGTTTGCTTTCAAACTCAGCTGCTCCCGGGAATTCCAGTTAGGCCAACTTAGCCACTCAGGAGAATTTCCGAATAGAATTCCATTCATCCGTATAGAAAAGGCCCGTCCTGGGCAGCTGGTAAGTCCCCGTGGTTGACCGTGCAAGGGTCCTGCGTCCCACTCTGCAGCTCCAGGAGCCGTAGCCGCCAGGCACGTCATTCCAATGCGTGGCCAGCGCGTGGCCAGCGGGTAGCCAGTGTGTGGCCGGCGTGCACCTTCTCCTCTAAGGGGGACGCATCCAGGTTCAGCCCATCCGCGTCCCCCTCCTCCGCGAACAGGGCCTCCCTACGCCTCAATGCATCTATGCAGGCGGGACTCACTCCCCGCTCCAGGGACAGCACGGACAGCAGGTCCTGGTCAGCTTGGTCCATGGCAGGCCGAGGCGAGGGGCGCAGGGATGACATGTGTTCGAAGTCCGTCCAATGAGCATCAGCCTTGGGCTGCTGTCGTTGTTGTTGTTTTGAAAAAGCCATGTTTCTTTCTACTGAGGTTGCTGAACTGGTGGTTACAAACCTGGAGTTCTGGGGACACCGTGGGAGAGACCTGCCTGAGACAGAAACCGACCAGGAAGGGGGAATATGGGGGGGAGGGGCGAGTCCTGCTGACCTTACGTGAACTCCTAGATCAAGCCATTCCTGAACCCCCTGCATTAAAAGCAGGGGTCCACGGTTATCCAGACGTGGGCTCCAAACCAGGATATGCTACTTACGGGCTCCGACTCACGGCCGATGCTCTACTGCTGTTTCCCGCTGACGGGTATTCCTCTTCCTTCTAATAATAGTGTGGGACTTGCTTTGGAGAAACCCTTCCTTTCTTTGGGTCCACGTGGTCCCGTGGGGTTTGATCCAATTCCCGGGCCCGGGACTGACCCTGAACCAGAGGGCGGAGCAGTCAGGGTCCCAGTGATTGGGTCGCCCGTGGCTCGTGACCACGCCGGACCCGTAAGAGTCAGCCCTGGGATTTGGCTGGACGCTCTTCCTGCCGAGTGCGCCAGGCTAGCAACCAAGTCCAGACGCGCCGGTGCCCGAGAATGGAGCGCCGTGGCATCAGGGTCAAGGGCAGAAGGAGACTCTTTCCTACGTCCCTGAAGCACTCAGGGCCTGACTTCTCAGTGTCAAAACCCAATCTATTCCTTCTCCCCCCGCCCCCTTTTATTTCATTTTCTTCCTTCCAGTTGGATCGAGACATAATAAACACACAGCACAGTAGGAGTGCGAGGTCTAGGGCGTAAACACTCTACCTGCGTGTCTATTGTGAAACGACCACCACACTAAGCTTCGTGAACACCCATCACTTCTTACAGTTAGAAGAAACCTTTTTTTTCCTTGCATTGAGACCTTTTGGGGTCTACTCTCTCAGCAACTTTCCAAAATACCGCCCAGCAGCGTTGTACACTCGTGCTCCTGGGGAATCCATCCCCCATCCCTCCGTGTCTTTCGCCGGGAGCTCCAGGCCCTTTGAGTCGTCTTTAGCTCATCCCTCCCCCACTTGCCTCCTGCTTCCGGCAGCGGCAAACCTGACGCCTCTTGCTTCCAGTTTGGTTTTTGTTAGACCCCACATGGAAGTGAGATCATACAGTATTTGTCTTTCTCTGTCTTACATATTTCTTTTTTTTTTTTTAATTTTTCTTAACATTTATTTTTGAGAGACAGAGATAGAACGTGAGCAGGGGAAGGGCAGAGAGAGACACAGAATCCGAAGCAGGCTCCAGGCTCCGAGCCGTCAGCACAGAGCCCGACGCGGGGCTCGAACTCATGAACTGAGATATCATGACTTTAGCCAAAGTCAGACGCTCACCGATGGAGCCACCCAGGTGCCCGTGTCTGACCCAGCTCGTTTAGCGTGACACCCTCAGGGTCCATCCAGAACCTTCTTTCATGTGTCTATTTGACCTGCTTTAAGTTTACTTTCTGTCATTGGTTAGTCTTGACCTGGTTGACCTCCTGCCACTCCGCCCAACACTGACCACCTGGCCCGTGAAAATGAGTCACTGAGCTCGCGATATGCGGGCCGCAGCCTCTCTTTGGGGCCCGAGCCTCAGCTGTCCCCGCGGGAGGCTGGGGTGAACCTACTGTGCCCAGGAGGTCCCGTCTCAGAGTCCCCGGAGGGAGGTAAAGGACCGATTCCTGCAGCCCCAGACAGAGCTCGCGACCCCGTGGGTCAGACTTCGCTTGGGGAGCTTCCTCCACGGGGAGAAGCGCCGAGCTTTCAGGCAGCGAAGGCCCGTCCTGGCAGCGGCCACCGCCCACGGGCCTGCCCGCACAGGCCGCCGCGCACTCCAACGCGGCTCTTTCCAGGCCCCGGAAGGGGTTCCTTTATTCGAGGCTTTTGAAGGAAGACACGCCCTTCTCCTCCGGGCCGTGCCCTTGTTTGGACTCAGTCCCCGGCCGGCTGCACTCACGGAGACCGAGCTGCTCCTGCAGCCCAGCCCCGGCGGCACAGGAGACGGCCCCGGAGGTGACGACGGCCAGTGTCCTCCGGAGCGGCCCGGAGTGACCGAGTGGCCGGCCCGCGCGGGTGGAAACCTGGGGCCAGTCCCGGCCGTGCAAATGTCCGGGGGCCCCAGAGCGGCTCCCGCCCCCCAGGGCCTGTGCCGTCGGCGACGTCTCTTGTAAATCCTCACCCCCGAAGACAGCAGCTACGAGACCAGAGATTTCACTTGACAATCAGTAATCCTGCTTTTTCATGTAGCAAAAGCCCGCAGCGCGGGGTCCTCGGACCTACAGGGCCGCGCCCCCACCCACCCCCCCCGCCCCCGGAGCTGCGGGCCGCCTTCCTCGCCTTCCCGCCCGGCCCCGGGGGGACGGGCACCTTTGGCCCACACTCAGCCCGGGTCCGGACTTACTTGGTCCACTCCCCCCCGAGGCCCAGTCACGCTTCTCTCGCCTGTTCCGTAAACAAACCAAGTCCACTGCCAAGTTCACTGCCACCCCCCGGCCCAGTCCGACCGCTTCCCCCCCAGGTCGTGTGCGGCCCTCGCAGCTTTCTGCTCAAGGAGCTCCCGAGAGAGCCTCTCGGACACACTGTGCTTTCCTTGCTTCCCTTCCTTCCTTCGTTGCCTTTGGTCTTTGGGTCTTCACTGTTCCTCCCTCTCTCCCATCCCTCCTCCCTCCCTCCGTCTTTCCTGCTTTCTTCCCCTCAGCGTCAGGATCGGAGTCGCCGCAAGCACGAGGTGGCATTCACAGCCGCTCGCTCAGGAGACGCTCGTCCCTCCGGCCGCCCACACTCCTCTTTTCTGACAAAACCAAACGGATCCCGTTTTTACACAGAAAACTCCCTTCGCGCAGAAGCCATTGTCCTGGGTCTGAACGGTCACCAACTTCCACGGGGCCCCCGGGCCCCTGCACCCCCTCCCCCCCCAGATCCTGGGCTCAGAGCCTGAGGAAAAGGGGCCTCCGGGAGACCTCCGAGGCCTGTGACCGGGCAAAGGACATTAGCGCCTAGTCACCTTCATGCCACACTCTGTCCCCGAGCACACCTCACCCCCCCCCAGACTGTGGCTGCAGCTGCTGTCCCGGCCTCACCTCAGGGGACAGGAAGACCCGGGGGCGGGGGGGGGGGTGGCAGGATGGGGGGGCAGGAGAGAGGGCACCCAGAAGTGAAACATGGAGAGCGGGGGACCCCTTTCCAACAGCTCTCAGTTTATTTCGCTCTTAGGAAAGGCGGGGGTGTTGTCTCGGGCTCGAGCCTCATGCCAGCGGGGAGAGGCGGCCCTTGCTTGCTCTCTTGGCCATGCGCCCCCCTCCTGACCACACACGCTTTCCTGTCCCTGACGTGGGAGAAACTCCAGAAGCCGTGTCCCCCGGGAGCGGGCTTGCCCGGTCCCCGGGGTGCAGGTCTGAGCCCTCCGAATGCTGCCGGGCAGCCAGCCCCCCGGGCCCGGCGCCCTCCGCGTGTCGCAGCCTGCCCACAATGATGGCAACCTCCACGCCTCTCTTCCAGCTTTGTCAGGGAAGCAGAGGGAACGTGGCCCACGGCCCGGACACAGCCCCCCTGGGCCCAGGCTCTGAGCCACAGTGCTCCTCGCGGCTGGGGGTGCACCCTGAGCTGTACCAGCCCCCTGGCTGGTCACCGCCCTCAGAAGGTTCAAAGACACGCCACAGAGGGGTGACCGGAACTTCCACGGCGCCGAACAGCAGCCGCCCCGAGGGCCCTGGGAGCGGAGGACCTGTCAGCAGTGGCCTGGGTCGTGGCCGGGGACAGGGGTGGGCCATGTCCACGTCATTTCTCTGCACCCTCACTGCCCTGCCTCAGTGTAGCGGGTTGAGTAATGTCCTCCTCCCCCAAATCAAGGTCCACCTAGGACCTCAGAAATGGGACCTTGGTTGGAAATAGGGTCTTTACGGAAATAATTGTGGGCCCTACAGATTAGGGTGGGCCCTACGCCAAATGGGGGTATCCTTATAAGAGACAGAAAGGACACACGGAGACAGACAGGAAGGCCACGTGACGATGAAGGCAGACACTGGAGAGGTGTGGCCACAAGACAAGGGACTCCGGGGACTCAGGGCCACCACACCCAGGGGACAGACGTGGGCAGTTTCTCCCTCGGAGTCTCCAGAATCGACACCGCCAATACCCTAATTTTAGACTTCTGACCTCCAGAACTGTGAGAGAATACGTTCCTATTGCCTGAAGCCACTCCGTGAGCGGCAACTTTTACGGCAGCCACGGCAAACAAATATATTCAGGGAGCAAAATAACAGTATTCTATATTTTTCTGTGGGGCAAAATGCCCTTGTGGGGGTGGGGGGAGATGGATGACAGGCAGCAAAGGTAAAGCTGGAAACGGCCTAATAATTTGCCACCATCCCTCTTCTCTTCCTCCCCAATGTCACCGTCACCAACAGCAGCACCACCAGCACCATCAACACCATCATCTTCATCACCGTCATCATCACCATCATCACTACCATCACCACCACCATCACCATCATCACCACCATCATCACCATCATCACCACCACCATCATCACCACCATCATCACCATCATCATCACCACCATCACCATCAACACCACCACCATCATCATCACCATCATCATCACCATCATCACCACCACCATCATCACCACCATCATCACCATCATCATCACCACCATCACCATCACCACCACCATCATCGCCACCATCATCACCACCATCATCGCCACCATCACCACCGCCATCACATGACATCGCCATCATCACCACCTCGCCAACCTTGCCATCACGTGACCTCACCGTCATCATCACAGGAATCGCCTAGTGAGCACGGGCTGCGTGACACACACTAGGCACTATGCATCCTTTCTCCAGTCCTCCCGACGCCTCCACACGGTAGCTTTAATTGCTTCCATTCTCCAGACCCGGAAACTAAGACTTGAGAGATTAAATGGCTTCCCCTGGAGTTCTGAGCTCTGACAGCCAAACTCCCCCTCCCCGTGGTTACTAGCAGTGTGACCTCCAGCAAATTCTTACCTGGCTCATCTTCAAAGCCCACGTAAGGGTGCCCGGGGTTTTCCTGGGGACGAGAGGGACCGTGACCATAAAGCACGCAGCCCTCAATAAATGCTGTCGTGCTGTCACCCAGCAGCTGCCGGGGGGGAGGGGGAGAGGGAGAATCTCCCTGAGCGGTTAGAGCAAACGTCTCTGGCACACAGTCGGCCTGTGGGAGCTGGCACGAGGGTAGAACCATTGATGAAACCATAAAGCCTCAGAGCCTGCCACACACCCCATTGAAAAATGTAAGTCAGCACAGGTCCGGCCCTTTCTCCGCGGGCCTTCAAGCTGCAGCCTGCCTGTTCCCGTGCCGGGCTCGGTCTGATCAGCCTGAGCCAACGCACAGGAGGGGACAGCGGGCAAACCCCAGCCCTGCCTCTGACTAGGGCCACGCTGAGCTTTCGGGGAAGTCCGTGGGAAGACGTCGCCAACCCTGGCTTCGCAGTTTCACCTAAACGAGGAACACGGCAGTTCGGCCAGCTACCAGAAGGCCGGGGGGTGGAGGAAGTGCAGCCGGCAGGGAGAGGCGCCCGGCCTTGGACCATTGGCAACAGGGAGCTGGGGAGGAGGCCCGTGGGCCGCTGCTACTTCCAGGTGGCAATTCGTTGCGCTCCTCCTATCTACCTGGGCTCCGGGCTAACGCAAGAACTGGCAAACTTTTTCTGGAAAGGGCCAGATGGTAAATATTTTCGGCTCCGCGAGGCATATGGTCTCCGTTGTCACGACTCAGTTCTGCCCTTGTAAGCAGACAGTCTGCGGTGCTTTTGACAACACGTAAATGAGTGTGTACGGCCGGGCTCCCTGCCCCCGTGACACTATTTACAAGAGCAGGTGTCCCGTAGGTTCGTCGCACGGGCCGTAGTTTGCCGACGCCTGGACTCAGTGACTTAGATGCAAGATATCGTTTAAACACCTTCCCTACATGTGTTGTCGCCTGCTTCCCTCCCCGACACCTACCTCTGTCTGCCCCCAGCAAGCCTGTTTGCTCATCGCTGTCAACTCAGCACCTAGAAAACTCGACTCTCAATGAAGATGGATTAAATGAAGCATTTCATCCCCCAGCTTGCAGGTAAAAAAAAACAAACCAACCAACAAAACAAAACAAAAAAACTGAGGTGTAGAAAGAGACAGTAACTTGCCTAAGGTCATAAAGCTACACAAAGAAAGACCTAATTCTTCAGAGATTTCGCTCGGGGAGTTTGCTGTGGCAAAACCACAGCTGCAAAGGCAAAAGCTTACAGAGGCCAGCCAGGTAAGGGGAATGGTGCATGAATGAGGCCGGCCAGGGGCGGGGTGAGAGGGAGTGGTGGAGACTGTGGCAAAGCGTCGCACTGCATCCTGCCTGCAGGCGGCGCTGCCCCTCAGCGCCAGGCAGCCGTGGCCAGGGCCAGCTCCGGGGCCAGCGCAGCCAGGTCTTCTGGCTTTCCTAGAGAAGCCGGAAATCCATGCTTTCATATGAAATATTCCGATTCTTCAAGGTTGGCAAGCATTTTGGTTTTCTTTTTTCGTAAACTCTGTCCTGGCCAAAGAAAACATGCCATCGCCTTGCGGCCTCTGGCTTAGAACTGTTAAATACTTGCAGAGTTCCATCCGTGGAAGTTTCTCCTTCGGTGCCCCGGTCGGCCTGCAGAGCGGCACAGCCAGCCTGTGGCTTTCCAGATGCGCAGGATTAGAAAGCGGGCAACAAGAGGGGGCCGTTTGTTCCAGAACATTCTCCCACCCTGATCTCTTTTAACATGGAGAGAAATCAGAACCAGGTCATGTCCTGGATGTGGAAACAGATTTCCTTTTCTAACTTTTAACATTTTCTTCGGAAGGCAGAGGGGGCCCCCGAGGACACCTGTAGAATTCTCTGTGTTTAAGCGAAGATGGGGGCCCACACCTCCCTAGGGCTCACTCCACAAGAGGCTACAACGCACCTTCCCATTTCTCCAAGTGGGGGATGAACATCTGTGGTGTATTTCTTCCCAGTAACCTTCCCCCCCCCCCCCGCTCTGGTAAGTGATGCCGTCCTACCTTTGGGGGGCTGCCCCTCCCCCTGTGTGGTTCTGGTTGCATCCTCAGTCATACACTTCCCTACCACCCCTTTAGAGGGACTCGTAATCCAGGCCTGGCCAATCACAAGAGCCCATCTCCCTGGCCAT
This sequence comes from Paguma larvata, assembly GCA_030068075.1. Lineage (NCBI taxonomy): Eukaryota > Metazoa > Chordata > Mammalia > Carnivora > Viverridae > Paguma > Paguma larvata. The sequence continues at coordinate 43,561,737 of CM057844.1, read as the reverse complement.
TCCGATTGGCCAAGGCAGGTGCACATGATCCAGGCTGGACCAATCAGAGCCCTGCCCTGGGATTTTATCAGCAGCCCCTGAGAACTGCAAGCCGTCTAGTTCCTCTGTGCTGGCCTTGGGCAGGAGGCTTTGAGTGTCAGCCTGGCTCTGCCAGCGTCATGATCCTTCCCCACCTTTGCACGGCTGCATGAAAGAAGTCCCTCTGTAGAAGAACAGCGAGAGGCCAGACAGAGAGAGAGAAAAGAGACAAAAAAAAAAAAAGGGGGGGGGTGTTCTGATGACAACATATGAATCCATGAATCCAACCCTATGCCTGTTACTTCTGTGAGCCAAACCGTGACCTTTTGGCTTTAACTAGTTTTGATTGTGGCTTATCCCAGAAGCCAAAACACTCTGTCCCCTAAAAGCCCCATTGCTGTCATCAATCGCTTAACTCTAGCCTGCTGCTCTGAGGGGGTTCGAGATCAAAGGCAGCTCCTTCCAGAAATCAGCCTCACAGAAAGAACTAAAGAGAAATGGCCAGTTGGCTGGGTCTCACTACAGAGTTTTAAGAATACCAGTTCTGCATATGTGTCTGCCAAAATATTCTTAATTGCAGAGAAAAAAGCAAAAAAGTTATCTGAAGGTCTGGATGACTTGCCTGGAATGGGTTTGATTTTTTTTTTAAGTCCGTGCATTGGGACCCTGAGTTAGCTGAGCGTCCAACCCTTGGTTTCGGCTCAGGTCATGATCTCGTGGTTCATGGGTTCGAGCCCCACACCAGGTTCCACGCTGTCAGCGCACTCCATGTTGCCTGGGATTCGCTCCCTCTCTCTCTGCCCCTCCCCCACTCGCACACTCTCTCTTACTCTCTCTCTCTGAAAATAAACAAATAAACTTTAAAAAATAAAATAAAATAAAAAATTAAAATAAAATCTTGTGTTGTAACTTAAAAATCTATGAAGGAAAGGGGCCCCTGGGTGGTGCAATTGGTTAAGTGTCCGACTCCGGGGCTCAGCTCAGGTCATGATCTCACAGTTTGTGAGTTTGAGCCCCGCATCGGGCTCCGAGCTGATGGCATGCAGCTGCTTGGGATTCTGTCTCTGCCTCTCTCTGCCCCTCCCCAGGTTGTGCTCTCTTTCTCCCTCTCAAAATAAATAAAGAAACTTAAAAAAAAACACCTATGAAGAAGTTTGGCATTCTATTCCATGATATACTGATACTTGATACTTGTCTTAATTCGTCCTAAAAGGGCTTCTAGGGGCGCCTGGGTGGCTCAGTAGGTTGAGTGTCTGACTTTGGCTCAGGTCATGATCTCATGGTTCATGGGTTCGAGCCCCACGTCGGGCTCTGTGCTGACAGCTCAGAGCCCGGCGCCTGCTTGGGATTCTGTGTCTCCCTCTCTCTCTGCCCTTCTCCTGCTCACACTCTGTCTCTATATCTCTCAAAATTAAATAAACGTTTAAAAAAATTTAGAAGGCCACTGAAGGATGGAGCCTGGGTGGTCCAGTCGGTTGAGTGTCCGACTTCGGCTCAGGTCACGATGTCATGGCTCACAAGTTCGAGCCCCGCATCGGGCTCTGTGCTGACAGCTGGGAGCCTGGAACCTGCTTCAGATTCTGTGTCTCCCTCTCTCTCTGCTCCTCCCCTGCATGTGCTCTGTCTCTCTCTCTCACTCTCCCTCTCTCTCTCAAAAATAAACAGTAAAAAAAAATTTTGTAAAAGGGCCTCTAAGGAGCTATGAAGGGCGCACCTGTTTCAGCTGTGGCTGCGTGCGCCCCTTGGCACGTCGCCACCTGCCCCGGACATGCCCACCTTGGGAAGTGGGATAAAAGTTCCGGCCTTCAAACCAAGAAGCAAGGCCGCAGGGCAGCCTAAGGGTGATTCTCTGGAGCAGTTCGGTTGCCCCACGTGCCCACACGGCCACAGCTCACTGGCACACACTCCTACCGAGGAAGTCCGGGGACCATCATTAATCTTTGCAGGAAAATCTCATCACGCCAACCTAAGGTAGTGTCCCGGGGATGCTAGCAGCCTCTGTGGCTACTCAGCCGGCCCAGCCTCTAATCCAGCTCTGCCTCCGTGTGCCCCAGCTGGAGAAGGAAAAGATGCACCTCTTTCTTCTCCCCTTCGGTCAGATGGCACCGCGCAGCCGTCCACCGGCCTCGGCGCTGTTTCACCAGCCCCGCCGGAGGATCTGTTACGTGGAAGGCCCTGAAGATGCCGGTGAACTGAACGCGGTGGGTCCCCGGCGAGACCCCAGGCTCCTGAGTCAGCGGCGACCCTGCCGGGAGATGCGCGGTGGAGACACGGTCGGCGTTTGGTGCCGTGAGTCCACAGCGACCTAAGGAGCCCTCGCATCCCATTTGCGGGGCATTCGTATAGATTCGAGACGCAAGCTTTGGACATGAAAGCCACCCACATGGAGACAAAGGAAAGAGGCTTCTATTCTAGAGCTGTCGGAGTGCCCGGCCCATAGGAGGGCCCGGGATACTTCTAGCGGCAGAGAAACACGGGAACGACTCAATGGTCCATCCCTTTCCCTTTCGTTTATTCAACAACGTTGGTGACAATTTCTGGAACAGCCCTGTTAGGTGCTCAGCACTACTGTAGAACCTGGGGATGAAGAGGACTAAGTCTCTGCTCAGGGAGAATACTCGCTTGCACTAGAACCACACCGTACTGCTCACAATAACACGCGTGTAGTGCGCACCTGCGCCTGACTGAGTTGTAAGTAGGTCACGGAGCTGGAAAGTGGCAGAGCCAGGTTCGTGGACTTAGAAAGTCTGGCCCCCGTATCCCCCACCCATTAACCCCACTACTCCACTAACTATTGCTGTACTAATCCCTTCGATATCATGAACTGTCCTAAGCACCTGTGTGTACACTCGAGTATGCATTGAGCACCTGCTGTTTCCCAGACACAACAGCTTTATGACAAAGGTTTGCTGTTGCCGTTTTTTATGCAAGTAAACTGAGGCTTATAGACGATTCGGGACCTGTCCAAGTTCTCCGTGCCGATATGAGGCAAAAATAAGACCGAAACCCGTGTATTCACGACCCGTGCCCCTGGCCCTTGGAACGTGCACTCTCCTGCCTCCCCGGGATAAAATCATGGCTATCTGGAAAGGTTAAACAGACCCGAAGAATATTTAAACAAAGCATCCATATTAAATTTGGGGTCGTAGCCCCTCAGTTATTACATGGCTCTGCTCTCCCGTCCGGGACACCGATACCTTCCCACGCGCTCGCCCGCAGGGCCACCAAAATGAAGATCGCCACAGTTCAGAGAGCAAAGATCACTTTTCGCTTTGGGAAAACAACCTGAGGCCGCCTCCAGGAGGAGGCGGTGCCTTTCGCTCTGAACTGGAAAGAGGAAAAGAAAGCAAGAAGAAAGCGGCTGCGTGAGCCCCGACTCCCGCTTTCTCGGCAGGGCCCGCTCTTCCTCCGAGCCCCGCCCGGGCGGGCTGCCCCTCCCTGGCCGCCTGCCTCACAGGTCGCTAAGCCTGGAGGTGAAGGCAGCTGGTAAGGGAGCCCTCGAGCCGCCATGGACGGCGGGGGTGGGGGGGCTGCGGTGCCTTCCTTACTCGAAAGTTCCTTTCCGCCACGAAGGCAGGGTGACCCCCACAGCCCCACCCCTGCAGGCCCTGATGACTGATGTTCTTGGCCCCTCAGGTAGCCAGGCTGGGAAGACTACTGGAACACGGACTCAGACAACATCATGGCTGACGGCGGCAGAACCTTCCAGAAGCTTAGAGACATTCTAGACATGACGGGTCATCCAGTTCCTTCTTTCAGAGCTGCCTTCCTCCCGTCCCCCTTCCGCTCCTTCACTGCTCATCGTCCAAATCTTTTTTTTTTTTAAGTCTAAGAGTTTAAATAGATTTTTTTAATTTTTTTTTAGTGTTTATTTATTTTTGAGACAGAGAGAGACAGAGCGTGAGTGGGGGAGGGGCAGAGAGGGGGGGGACACAGAACGCAAAGCAGGTTCCAGGCTCCGAGTCGTCAGCACAGAGCCCGACGCGGGGCTCGAACTCACAGACCGTGAGATCATGACCTGAGCTGAAGTCGGATGCTCAACCGACTGAGCCACCCAGGTGCCCCTCATCGTCCAAATCTTAACACCTGCTGTGTCCTCTGCCTGTGACGGTCTTTCCCCCAAATTCTCCCACGGCTGTTTTCTCCCATCAGGCAGTGCTCCCCTGGAGCACCTTCTTGGGGCTTCTCCCCAAATGGCTCCTCCCTGTTCCCACGTGAACTCATCGGTCTCTGCCACCTTACCCTGCTTTCTTGTCTTCTCGGCACTTACCCCGCAGAGTCAGCATGCGAAGGAACTCTCGTTCCTCTCCGGGTCCTGGACCTTGCCTACCGGAAGGGTTCACTGTGCTCTGTTTAACTCTCACCTAAACACACACACACACGCACACACGCGCGCACACGCACACGACGAGAAGTGACTCCAGGCTCGCTGGAACCCACTCACTTAGTGGAAGAACCTAGGGAGCAGGAAATCGAAAAGAATGAATCCCCTTTTCCGGCCAGCGTGAAAGAGTCCCGCGTGGACCAGGCCAAAACCCGGCAGAATCCAGACACCAGGAAGGGAGTCTCTGTCCGCCTCAGAACGCCCCCCCTCTGCAAACTTTCTCAAATCCCAGACCCTGAAGAGTGGCGGCGAAAGGCACGGCTTAGAACGCTGTGGAGAAAGAAATACAGGCTTGAGTGCCAGCCCTGCGGAGGGCTCTGGGGCAAGCCGCCTCACCTCGCTCTGCCTCAGTTTCCTCTTCTGCAAAAGGAGGCCTCTGGGCACCCTTAGCACAGTGCCCAGCACCTAGCGAGTCTCGATAAACCGCGGGCATTGACACCAATTATTAAAATCTCTGTCTCACGAGCTTCGAGCGAGAGCTCTTCCCTTGGAAACTTCTCTCCTTCCATTCTCCCTCTGGCTCTGCTTTTATGTGAAACTTCATTCTGATGCATCAGGTTACCTCCCGGAGCGCCTTCCAAGTCGGGATCGTTAAGAGCTATGCGAAGCACAGTTTGCTACTGGAGTTGGGACTTGGGCTTTTATTTTTAAGAGTTTTTTTCCCCTTTTCCTTCTTCTACTTTTTCTTTTTAAAAAAATAAGTCATTTTATTTGCTTAGAAGAGTTCACGTTTCGCCAAGGAGAAAACGAACGAATATATCGGGCCGCCAAACTGTGGCCGCTGGGGGTGTCCCCTGAGCCCAGGAGAAAGGCGGGGTTCTCGGCGACTCGGCTCCGGCAGGCAGATGCGGCTGGAGGACAGAGGACACGGGTCAAGGCGCGGCAGGAGAACGGCCTGGGCGGCCAGAAGGGAACGTGAAGATGGCCCCGAGGCTACTCCCTCGGCGCCTCAGGACCCGCAGGCGCACACGGGGAGAGGACGAGCCCACCCGCGGAGAGCCGGCCCCGGGGGGTCGGGGACACTACGGGATCACAGCAAACCCTCCGCTCGGCTCCCCGACTGCAAAGCCCCCACCTGCCTACCCAACCCACCAATCCAGGCGCTGTGGCCCTGCCTTCCGCTGTGATTGGATCAGGTCGCTGAGACTTGAGCCAATCAGCACACGGCATTCCATGGGCCCCGCGCGTTGGTCAGAAGTGTCCAATCAGGGGCGCCTGGGGGGCTCGGTGGGCGGAGCTTCGGGTTTAGCTCCGGTTTCGATCTCCCAGCTCGTGGCTTCCAGCCCCGCGTCGGGCTGTGTGCTGATGGCTCAGAGCCTGGGGCCTGCTTTGGATTCCGTGTCTCTGTCTCCCTCCCTCTGTCCCTTCTCTGCTTGTGTTCTCTCTCTCTCTCTCTCTCTCAAATATAAAAAAATATGTTTTAAAAATATTTTTTAAAAGTATCCAAAATGCATCAAGGTTGGGCTTTCATTCCAAGGGTGGAAAGACATTTCTCTCCCTCTCCTCCTCCTTCGGTAGGTCATAGGCTTTAATAAGAATAAAATTTATTCTATAGTAAGAATAAAACAGGCAGAGGTGCCCGGGTGGCTCAGTCAGCTAAGCATCAGTCTCTTGAATTCAGCTCAGGTCATGCTCTCAGAGTGGTGAGATCGAGCCCCCCATCAGGCTCTGCACTGACGTCCTGCTTGAGATTCTCTCTTTCTCCAGTCTCTCTCTCTCTCTCTCTCTCTCTCTCTCTCTCTCTCTCTGTGGTCCTCCCCTGTTCACACTCTAAATAAATAAATAAATAAATAAATAAATAAATAAATAATAGCTTTTTTACAAAAAGAATAAAAAAGGTAGAATTCAGGAGGGCACTTGGCTGGCTCAGTTGGTAGGATGTAAGTTCAAGCCCCATGCTGGGCATGGAGCCTACTTAAAAAAGAGGGGGCGGGGAGGGGCGCCAGTGTGGCTCAGTGGGTTAAGTGTCAGACTCTTGACTTCCGCTCAGGTCATGATCTCGGGGTTCTGGGTATCGAGCCCCGCATTGGGCTCTGCACTGACACCATGGAGCCTGCTTGAGATTCTCTCTCTCCCACGCTCTCTCTCAAAAAATAAATAAACATTAAAAAAAAAAGGTAGGATTCCTATCCAAATCTATTCGTTCCAAAGCCCTTGTAACACTGTACGCCTACCACGCCACTATCATAATTACACTTGGCATGTGTGCTTTGGGGCCCAGGCATGGAGACACCTCAAAATGGTAGCAGGATTTATTACTTGGTAGGGTAAGAGATGATTGGTGTGTGTCTGTTTTTCTACATCGTTTCAAAGCAACAGTGCAGTGACAAGGACGAAAAATGAAAACCACAGCGGAAAGCAATTGGAAACTTTACAAATGTCTCTTAAAAATGCCCAGGGGAAGGATATTATCGGAGCGACGAGCAAAACCATTTGACATGCTATCCGCATTGACTGCTTCGGGGATTTTCCTGGACCTGTTGAGAAGGAGAGGCCGTCCTTCCCTTAAGTTTGCAATAAAGCGCTATGAGCTGTTGGCAGCTACCTCACAGAGAGTCTAGAAAGCAGAAGAGAGAGAAAAGTTGAGAAAGAGAGACAGTGAGAAAGGGCAAGGAAGGTGGAGAGAAAGTCGGTGACATCATAAGCCCGTGGACCCAGGCTGCCTTCCTCCTGGACTTTCTCTTTTCTGACAGCCAACGACGCGTTACCATTTTTGTTTAAGCTAGTTTGCGTTGGGTTTCAGTTAACTACCAAGAAAAAGGAGAATTGGGGCACCTGGGGGGCTCAGTCGGTGAAGCGTCCAACTCTTGCTTTCAGCTCAGGTCACGATCTCTCGGTTTCGTGAGTTTGAGCCCCGAGATGGGCTCGGCGAGGACAGCGCGGAGCCTGCTTGGGACTCTCCCTCTCTCCCTCTGTCTCTGCCCCTCCCCCACTCACGCTGTCTCTGTCTCTCGCGAATAAATAAATAAACTTAAGAAAGAAAAAAAAAAGAAAAAGGAGAACAACCCAGTGGGCACATCAGGGTTTTCCATAGTCAGTTGTGATATAAAAGTAAGTCGTAAAGTTTCGTGTGTTTATATGTAGTTTTTTTTCAAAGTCACAAAAAAAATGTGATTTAACCAGTTTTATAACAAAAAAAAAATATATATATATATATATATATATTTTTTTTTTAAGGTGAAACTCTTCCCCTTCTGTTCCTGGCAACAGCTGGCTTTGAGCTCTTTCCTGAAAGCCCGAGGCTTGAAGTGTTCAGAAAGCAGCTCTCGGATGCAGGACCTGGCCCCGAGTTCCGCATCCCAGGGTCTCTCCAGCCTCAGTCTCCCCACTTGCAGCAGAAGGCCCGATCCCTACGAGAGATAGCACAACTGGAGGCTTGGGAAGCCTCCTGATTCCAAATTAATTAAAGCGTGGAGCGAGCGGCAGATGAAAGAAGCTTGTAGAACTCTTCAATCCTATTAAAGAGCTTCCCCTTCAATTACGGGATAATTTTCATAGGCCTCTTGGCCGCCATCACCGAGCAGTCTCCTGGGCCGCTTTCCATGCGGCTGGACCAGTCTTTCTGGAATCCCTACATTTTTTTTTTTCTATAAGAGACTCAAGGGAAGGCGGTGGGGATGAAAAGAAAGGACAGTGGGTACATTCTAGAAACGGCTATTTCACGGCGTTCGAGAGGCTGCTGGAAACAGAAGGAAACACGCAGAGACCACGCGGAGCCCTCCAGCCGATGGGTCCCTGCAGGTCTCGCTGGAGAAAGGTTTCCTTGTCTCTCCGCCGCCTCCCTCCCCTCTGCTGTCATTCCTACACAACGCCACACCCCGGCCATTTGTCACTTCTAGATGACACCAAGATCTTCCTCCTCGCGGTCTCGGTCCTCCTTCTTTCCTGTGTCTGGAACGCTTCCCCCTCCGTGACACGCCCCCATCACCAGGCTCACGGGGCCAGCTCCTCTTGGAGATTTCAGCCAACCACTCTGCAGCCCCTCCCCGGCCTGCCCCAAGTAGATTCGTTTCCCCCGTCCTGTGTCGGCACCCACACTTCTTCAGAGCGCAAAGCTATGATTAATTACGTTTATTAACGTAGAGGTATTTATCTCTGCCCCCTCCTAGCCTCGAGCCCCTTGGGGACAGCTTGCTGCCGCAACCCCAAGCCTCGGCCCACGGCGAACGGCTGGGGAATTCTTGAAAAGGTCAATCGTTCGCAGAACGTATTAAGTCTCTGGTACAGGTCCTTGAACTTTTTCCTGAAGGGCCAGATAGTAAATGTTTCAGGCTTTCCTGGCCACCAGGTGACATGACGGCTGTTACGCACGGTTCTCGGAGAACCATTGCAAACGTAACTGTTGACAAACGAGAGCATTGGTTTTAGCTCGTGGACTGTGAACAGACAGGCGGCTGGCCGGACCTGGCCAGTGGGTTGTATCTACTGACCTTTGGTCGAGTGTACGAGTATATCCCAGTCCCTCTGGGGGGTTAGAGGTGTGGCCGAGACCGCTGGCTGTTCCTTAGTGCCACCCTTCTCTTCTTCTGCAGGCATTGAGCCTGCTCTTCAGGTAGGCACGGGGGCTCCTGGAATACAGACACCATTTATCAGCCCCCCTTGCAGCTCTCCACAGCCAAGGAGTGACCTGTCCTCAAGGAGATGCAAATGAAAGTTTCTGGGGATCTTCTACCGAAGGTAGCGAGCGCGTAGCGTCTCCCTAACTCGTTCTTTGTGGTGGTTAGAAGGTGGAGGCCATGGACGGAGCTCCAGGAGACATCTTGGTCTCCGAGCGACCCTTGGGAGCGAAAGCCTTGTGTCGTGGGGCAAAGTCGACAGAGGGGTCGACTCCATGGTGCCGAGTCCCGGCCACACCAGACCTGTATCCCCTTCCTGCCGACCATTTGTATATATTTTTTTAAGGTTTATATCTTTATTTATTTGAGAAAGAGAGAGAGAGAACAGGGAAGGAGCAGAGGGAGAATCCTAACCAGCGTCCCAGCTGTCAGCACCGAGCCTGATGCGAGGCTCGATCTCACGAACCGTGAGATCGTGATCTGAGCCGAGATCAGGAATCCGGCCAACTGACCGAGCCACCCAGGCGCCCCTCCTGTTGACCTTTTAAGCGTGCAGTTAAAATAATCGCTCGTTCGGGGGCACCTGGGTGGTTTGGGGGCGTTACTTTCCCAGCAGTTCATTCGAGTCCTAATAATACAGGAGAGAAGGGGGGACAGAAGCCACGGTGAGCGGGAAACACTCCCTTCTCCGTTCAGAGCCCAGTTAAGAGAAGACAGATAGATGCCTAGGTCTACCCCAGTGGCCTGAGCTCTCATGAGTGCACCATCCGGGTGACCCCTCAGGGAGTCAGAAAAGCTTCACAGAGATAAGAGTCAGACAGGAAGTCCCCGTGTCAGGTGATTTCATGCGAAAGTCCTGAATGGGGGGGGGGAGGGGGGGGGCTCCTGAACCAGACATGACCTGCTGATCTGCCCAGGGCAAAGGCCATACATTGGTTTCCCCCAACGTTTTATTTTGAAAAGCTGCACTCGGCTCCCTCCCACCCCGCCCCCACCACCGGGGGGCGGGGGTGGCTCAGTTGGTTAAGCCTCCGACTCTTGATTTTGGCTCAGGTCATGATCTCACGGTTCGTGAGTTCGAGCCCCACGTCAGGCTCTGTGCTGACAGCTCAGAGCCTGTTTGGGATCCTCTCTCTCTCCCCCTCTTTCTGCCCCTACCCTCCTCTCTCTCTGTCTCTTAAAATAAATAAGTAAATGAACTAAAAACAAACAAACAAAACAGATGCCCCCCGCAAACACACAAAGAACAGAAAACAATGAACAATGAACTCTTGAACATCCCACCTTAGCTTCTCCGCCCGACACTCTCCTCACGTCGCTTTCTGTCTCCGTACGCACGCGTGACCGATGACGTGTCTATATCTGCACACGTGGTGAAGGATGTCCTCTTAGATGAACCACAGCACATTTTAAGCTACGTAATGTGAAGTATTAGATGTGTCATACGTATTAGCAGGATAATAGCACATCATTAGACTATTATCATACCAACATAATAGTACACACAGCATTACCTACCACACAGCCCGCGTCCCCAGATGTCCTGGTTCTGTACTTGTACTTGGCCGTCACGGCTCTGAAGTCTCATTCCATCTAAGACTACTCTGCTGTTGTTTTTGCTTTTTTTTTTTTTTTTTAGTTTATTTCTTTATTTTGAGAGAGAGAGAGAGAGAGAGGGAATCCCAAGCAAGCTCTGCACTGTCAGCACAGAGACCGACGAAGGGCTCAAAACCGCAAACCTCAAGATCACGACCTGAGCCGAAATCCAGACGCTTAACCGACTGAGCCCCCCAGGCACCCCTGTCATTTTTGCTTTTTGTCTTTGATGCCACGGACAGTCTTCAAGAGTCCCGGTTAGTTTTCTGGTAGAGTCTCTTACTTTGGGTTTGCGTTTTTTAAAACGTGAATCGCTGTCAACCTTTGAAAGTCTGATGTTTCTCTTAAACTCTAGAGGAAGTCATGAGAGGTCGAGAGGGCGGTGGCCCTTTGGGACAGACCTTGGCCTTGCCTGAGAACGCTGGCCGCCCCCATTCCCCATTTGGACCATCTTGTCCTGGCAAACCCTGCTCTGAAGGAACGGCCAAGCCCGTGCACACACGTGCAGAGCGGCAGAGGCCGGAGAGGCCCCTGTCCTCGGAGGACACCAAACCTCAAGGTGGCTGGGGGTTCGCCTGGGTGAGGATGGGCTGGCGTCAGGTCCGGGCGCAGAACTTGCTGGACCCAGTACCCAGTACAGAAAACGCAGGGTCCCTTGTTCACAAGCTATCGAGAGCTGCTACCACTCTGGGGGCGCGTGGCCGGCTCGGTGAGTGGGGCATGCTACTCTTGATCTCAGGGTCGTAGGTTCGAGCCCCACACTGGATGTGGAGATTACTTAAATAGAAAAATCTTTAAAAATTTTTTCTAGCAATAACAGTAATAGAGTGAGACAGTTCCAGTAGGAGGGAGGGAGGATTTCCTTCTCTACAGACCGCTGTAACCAACGTGTTAGCAATAAGTGTGCACTCTCTTTGAAATTTTTAGCAAAATTTAGTCAAATACAAATATTATTTGAAAGAAAAAAACATATAAAACAACATATATATATATGACCATTTGTATTAAAAATTAAATTCATCTATGTTGTTTGTGTGTTTGCTCAGAAGACTCTCTGCAAATGTGTACGGCGAAATCAAAACAGTGGTTACATTGGAAACTCTGCATGGTTGTGTTTTGTTCTTTTTTTTGACATTCTTCTAGATTGTCTGATAGAGTTTTTTTGTTTTAGTTTTGCTTTTGTTTACACTGGGTGTGCATTTCAGTTGTCGCTCGGTTAAATCAGGTGCGGGACGCTTGGCAATATGTCTGGAGACATTTTTGGTCGTCCGTCCAGACTCGCGGAAGGGGACGGCGTTGGTGGCTTCCAGTAGGTAAGTGCCGGGGACGACGGTAACTGTCCCAGAGTGCACAGGACAGCCCGGCGACAGAGGAGCAGCTGGATCAAGATGTCATTGCGATCAAGGTTTCGAGCCTCCAGTTACAATACGGACGCAAACAAACAGAGGCGCCTGGGGGGCTCAGTCAGTGAAGCTCAGGTCACGAGCTCACCGTTCGTGAGTTCGAGCCCCGAGTCGGGCTCTGGGCTGGCAGCTCGGAGCCTGGAGCCTGCTTCGGATCCTCTGTCCCCCTCTCTCTGCCCCTCCACCTCTTTCCGTGCACGTATGCTCTTTCTCTCTCTGTCAAAAGTAAGCATTTAAAAAAAAAGAAAACAACAAACCACAAAGCCGATCCCGTCTGGAAGTCCCACAGCTGCTGTTCACCGGGACTTTCCTGCCCCTGTGAGCTCATCGCACCTTCGAGACATCGTTATGAGCTGAAAGCCACGCTCCTCTGACTGATGAGGAAACTGCTTTGTCCCCAGGCACACCGTCACGTCCCTCCCCCGTTTGGACCCTCAGGAAGTTCCCCTGCGATAGGACCCCATGCAGTGGTGGCCTCGGTCCCTCCGCAGCCGCTCGGGGGCCGGGGCTCAGCCGGCTGAGATGGAGAGCTCCGACAGACGCAGCCCTCGAGGGGAGAGGCCTTCCCGCGTCCTCCTTCACTCTTCAAGAACAAGCCTTTGCAGTAGCCTTCTGGGTCAGGCATGAACCCCACCCTCCAACATCCCCCAGCTTGGCCCCTCCAACCTCCTCTTTAGCGGGTTAGCAGCCAGAAGGCCAGGGTGCTGCCTGGACGGCCTCTGACTTGTTTGGAGTTTAAGTTGTTTAAACATCAAAAGTATCTCTCACCTCAGTTCTTATTAAATCTAAGTGATTTTCCCCCCATCACTCCATTGTTCGAAAACACCAGGACACGGGCCGCCTAGGGGGCTCAGTCAGTAAGGCGTCCAACTTCAGCTCAGGTCAGGATCTCACGGTCTGTGAGTTCGAGCCCCGCGTCGGGCTCTGTGCCGACAGCTCGGAGCCTGGAGCCTGCTTCAGATCCTGTGTCTCCCTCTCTCTCTCTGCCCCTCCCCCACTCTTGCTCTGTCTCTCTCAAATAAGAAACGTAAAAAAAAAAACAAAAAAAATTTCAAAAACACCAGGACCAAGCTGTTGGCTTAAAAACTTAAACCCTGGGAAGGTTCATCAAGAGAAATCCAGTTCGTGACCCCCGCCCCCAACCCAGCTCCCCACTCCCAGACCGTCTTGGAAGACACCCTTGAGGCTGAGCAAGCAAGTCGACAGGTCGGATTCCTTCTCAGCGATCGCCTGGCCCCAGCCTCTACAGGACGTGCTGCGAAGGGTCCCCAAGTCCATGCCGGCTTTCCCCAGCGACAGGGTGGGCCTGGCTTTCTCGGCGCGGCACCCTTTTGGGAGCGATCGCTGATTCCAGGAGCCTTGTGGGTGCAAAGCCCACCTGACTGTCAGCAGTAAACAGCCCCTCCCCCCGGGGAGGTTCGGGAACAATGAACGGAGGGAAGGCGGGATGAGCCCCCAGTGTCTCTGGGCTCAATGTGGAAATAATCATTCCTAAGAAAAACAACAAATTAAACATTTAAAGGAGCTTCCTGCTGCATGATTTCAGATCTGGTTTGACTGGAATTACATCAAAAGGCATAAAATATAAACATTTCACAGAGTGTCTCTCCCGGTCTCTGTCCCACCCACCCGCACACCACACACACACACACACACACGCACGCACGCACGCGCGCACACACGCGCGTGCACACACACACGGCCTCAGATGGATCAAATGTCAAAACTTGAAAGAGAACTTGGGAGACACACGGAGCGACCGGGAAACAGTCCACGTGGGGGGGTCCCCGGCGGGCAGGGGGCTTGCCCCCGAAGGTGCGGCTAGTTACGGGCGGCCCGAAGCCAGACGCAGGCGGGCCCAACAACTAATGACCTGTGCCCAACACACGGTCAGCCCTTGGCAGTTACCAACCTCCCGACTCCTCCGACAGCCCCACCAGCCAGATACCGGCCTCACCCCCGTCATACAAACGAGGAAACTGAGGCACAGAGAGACCGCCGCACCAGTGTAGGACACACACCAGCAGCGGGCGCCCCCCCCACACCATCCACACCGTGGGAGGCGGAATGAAATGATGGCACCGAAAGATGTCCACCCGGTGATGCTCAGAATACGGGGCTGTGTCGTCTGACGTGACAAACGGGACTTGGCCGAAGCGATTCAGTTAAGGACCTTGAGAGAAAGGGAAATTACCCCGGGCTCCCCAGTGTCACCACGGGGTCCTCGTCAGAGGGAGGCAGGAGGGTCCGAGTCCGAGAGAGAAAGAGAGAGAGAGAGACTGGAAGAGGTTGCGCGGCTGGCTTCGCTGACGGCCCCAGGCGCCATATGCCAAGGAATGCAGAGGACAGCTGGCGAACACACGAGAAACGAGAGCCTCCTGAGAGTTTCCAGGGCCGCACGCCCGCCAGCACCTTGACTTTGGTCTAAGGAGATGGTCTCAGACTTCCGACCTCCGGGGCTGTAAGACGCAAGTTTGGGTTGTTCCGAGTGGCTGCGTGTGTGCTGAGGTGTCACAGCCGCGAGGGGAAGCAGAGGCAGCCGGAACCCAGGCTCTGAGGGACACAGACCAAGGCGTCCATCTTGCCTCCAGCCCTTTCCGGCCGTGAGATCTCGGACAAATCTCCAGTTTCTTTCTACGTGCAATGAAGGTAGAAAAAGCAGTTTGTCCCCTGGCCGAGCCTGGCGGGGAGGACGCCTGGTGGCCGGCACCATATTTACGTGTCTTCCCACCTGGCCATCACGAGGATGGAGACCGTGTCCTATTCGAGGCTGTCTCCTCGGCACGGGGAGTGCGTCTGCCCGCAGTTGGAGATGCCTCCACAGACTTCCTGCCTCGCCCTCCCATGCCTCCGTCTTTCCCGTCGCCCGTGCCGGCCCGTCTCACGGCCCCCCACCCCGGTCCCCACTCCAGGCGTGCGTCTCCAGGGACGAGGTGGCGGGAGGGGCTAGCTTGCCTGCTGAGCTTCCTTCTGTCCTGGGACCCGGGGGGGCCAAACAGCCCGCACACGGGACCCCCTTCTGCCACCCCAACAAACCTAAGTGTTAACGATCTACTAGTGAGGAAACGGAGTCGACGGGTCAAAGTCACTCAATAACCAATGGTGGCATGGGACGGGAGCCCAAGCCTCCCAATCCCAGGCGCGGCCTCTGTTCCTGTGGGGTGGGCCGGCTGGGCTGTTTTAGAGCTCCCCCCACACTCGGCCTCAGAGCAATGCGGGGGGGGGGGGTGCTGAGAGAGGGGAACAGGCCTGAGCCGGAAGGAAGACACAGCGGTCTTGTGCCGAGCCCTGCGTGTGCATGTGTGAGTGTGTGTGTGTGTTCACCAGCACCCCTGACCCCACCAAAGACCACCGCATACCACGGACACGACACACAACACACACCCTCCCGAGGGCCACTTCGCCCCTGCGCCCATCCATCCATTTCCTCTCCGCCTCTGGAATAACGGTTGTGATCTGTGCGCTCCCAACATGGGGCTGAGCACACGGCCCCCACTGCCTCGCCGAACCTTCATGTCCACCCTTTGAGCTTGGGCTTGGGGAGACCCCCCCCTGACAGCCGGAGAAACCGAGGCTCAGAGAGGCCGGAGGCTCGGCAGGGGGCACGCGGCTGGGAGGTGCCCAAACCAGGCTCTGAGGTCACACGGGCTCTGAGGTGCCGGGCTGCCCCTCGGAGCTCGCGGCTTAGCGGGGACAACGGGCCAAGGAGGCAGCGGCGACGCCATCGGTGACAGGATCCCCCACAACGGCGAACGGCTCTTGCGAAATGTTCCAAACGGAAAAAAAAACGCGTTTCCCCTGGTCTCGCACGGCGCTCGTATTCCTCGAAAATTCTGAATGCATCAACACTCAGAGAAATACTTCCTGCTGCCATATGACACGGCATCGGGTTCTGTGGGAAACGGGTTGGTTATGTGTCTACAGGAATGGCAGGAGCAGGGCGGGGACAGGGGGACATTCAAAGTCGCGTGGGCCCCAGAACGGCTCCTACCGGACACCTGCTCTGGGCCTGAGGACCTAGCGCCTGAATGCCGCTGCACCCCCAGCCTCTGGGACGAGCCCGCAGGCACCCAAACATTCCCAGGGCTCCCCGAGACCAAAGCGAGAGCGTCCCCGTGGAGCTGAGGGAAAGGAAGAGGCCACACAGATGCGGATGCTTTTTTTTTTTTTTTTAAATATTTCTTTATTTATTTTGAGAGAGGGAGAGAGAGAGCATGAGCTGGGAAGGGGCAGGGAGAGAGGGAGAGAGAGAATGCCCAGCAGGCTCTGAGGTGTCGGCGTAGCTTAATGGACTGAGCCCCCCAGGGGCCCCTGTGTGTGGACGCTTTCTAGCCCTGCGGGCACAAGAAGGATCCTTCTGGATCCTTGTTCTCGCTCTGACGCGGAGGCCTCAGGATCCCAGCCCCAGCGAACCGCCAGTGATCTCGGATGCTAACTGAAGAGTTGGTAACCCCGTCTCACCACCCGAGTTTAACTATTGAGACACTTTATCCCGGTCCCCAACTGGGGGTTCCCGGGGGGTAAGGGAAGACACACAGGCTTGCTTGTCAGAGCCATGCAGTCCGGGTCTCCCATTAGCAAGGTGAGCGGGCGCGCAATGGCCCCTGAGCTTCTCACGGTCTCTTTCTTACTTTTGTTGAAACAGCAACACCAATGGCATCTAATACTCGGGGAGGGCTCACCGCGAGTCTAGACGCTGCTCTAGCTCCGTTCCAGTGTTAATCCCTTCACCGTCCTCACGGCCAGCGAAGGCACAGGTTATGATCCCCATTATGTAGAGGAGAAAGTGGAGGCACAAGGAAGGTCCGGGGGCCCGGGCCCGGGTCTCCGGGAGTCCACATGGCCTCGGAGAATGGTGCCACAGACGCCTGAGAATTAGCCAGAACCCCAGACGATACAGTGCGTGTTGCAAAGGCAGGGGCTTCTATGGTTCCATTTAAGAGCTGCAGGCCGAGCTTACTTGCAGAATAAAGGGAGGCACTAAACCTTTTTCCCATCCAGCTGGGAGGCTCACGCATGCAGATGAGGGGCGGGGTCGGAGGGACCAAAGAGCCCGGAAGTTGGCCGCGACCCTGGGACTTTGCTCTGCCCCTCACCCAGCAAATGCATTGGGGCGCCTGCTCCGTGCCAGGCTGAGGAGCAGGAAGGAGGGCGGCAAGCCCTCTATGAGCTTTAGGGAGCTCACCCAAGCTTGGGGACAGCTGTCAGGTCGGGGGCAAAGTAAGTGTGCCGCAAGGATCCGTCATGAGGCAGGAGAATGACGGCCGCACGGACAGGGGGCCACCCCCTCCCCCCGCCCCGTGCTCGGTGCCGGGACCCGAATGAGAGTCTAGAACCAGAGACGCCAAGATGAACAGGACTTTCTTACTCCCGCCGGGGCCTCCCCCAGGACGCCAGTGCTGATCCCCCCTCCCCCCCCCCCCCCCCCGCCGTAGGGTTTGTACCACAGAGAACATTCTCGAACCCGGCCCTTCATCCACCTGCAGCTTCCCAGCCCGGCCCGGCCCCAGACGTGCTCTGCCCCCACCCCTGGAGCCCAACCAGGATCCCCACCGTGTGACTGCTCCCCTAAACCCGAGGGGCACCCCGAGCGACACGCCATTCACGGCCCGAGCGTCTGTTACCTCGCCGGCACTGAGCGCACCTGGGCGAGAACGAGAAAACAAATCCAGAGCCGGAAGTAAACGGACTTCAGGGAGCGACCAGTCCCGTGAAGGAGGACAAACCTGGGTGGTGGGAGATGATTTTAAACCTGGGAGTTAAAGTCGGGAAGGAGCCGGCCAGATCGGGGGCGGCCCCGAGATCTGGGGTGAGCGGTTCCAGGCAGAGGGAACAGCGCATCAAAGGCTCCGGCGCTGTTTGGGGCTTGGCGGGTGGGGAGAGGAGGGGGGCGGCCAGCGCCCCAGGGCACAGACACCTGCTGGGAGGGGGACGTCGCCAGGGCGGGACCGGCGGCCTCCTGGGGGCGCTTTTGCTCACCGCCCGCCCGCCGTCCCCAAAGCCGAGCCAAAAGCCCGGTTCTCGAGCGTTCCTTGAGAGCGCCGGTTTCTGGTGACGGTTTCGCACCCGCTCTTGCAACGATCGGAGTGTGGCCGTCTCCCCGGAGAGTGGGGCGCCCCGAGGCTCCCGGAGGGGCCCCAGACGGCTCAGCCCCACCCTACGCCTCCGTCCCTTTTGCTTTCTTTGCCATTTCACCCTCAAATCTCCAAAAGCGGGCGTCCGGCCCAGGGCCCCAGCTCCAACGCGGGGCAGGCGCGCAAACCAGTTCAGGGCCCGAGCTTCCATTGCTGTCCCCAAGCCGCGCCTCTGCGTCCCGACACGGGAAAAACCCGCAACTTGTCTTTCACTCGCCAGAAAAAAAAAAAAAGTCTAAACACCAGGCCTTTCTGATGGGCTGGAAAGAGTCAGGAAGGGAGAGGAGAGGGCAAGATCCGGGCTGCTGATTCTCGGGCTGTTTGCAGCCTGCAAACCGGAATAAAGATGCAGTGGGGGTGGGGGTGGGGCCGGGACATATTAAAATCACAAAAGAAGGGCATCTTTAAAACTATCTGCAAGCAAGGTTTTGTAAACTCCGGCTCTCTGGGCTCCCATGGGCGCGGCCGCATCAGCCCTTTTATCTGGCTTGACGGCTGTACCCGGGCCTCGGAGCCCCGCCCGCCTCCACGCCCCCGATCTCCAGCCCCGAACTTCCCCGACGGTTTCAGACAAACTCCCCTCCCAAAGCGGAGGGAGGGAAAGGGCCGGGTGGGGCCAGAAGAAAACCCTGCCTCACCCAGGGATTCACCCTAAAAACCGCCAAGAGCAGGGTTTGCACAGAGCTCCAACCGCAAGGATTTGTAAAGATTCCGACAACCCGACGGCCACGAGGAAAGGTACGGCTCAACCATTGTTAAAAGTCCATATGGTGAAGTGTGAGGGGGTCGTTCTGCTTGTCGCTGAGGCTTATACAACAGTGTCATTCTGTGTTGTTCGGCTAGCAAGGAACGGGACAAGCATGGCTCCGTGTTTTGTAAACAAGTGTATAAATGCAAATAGATTTAGAATGCCGAGCTAATAATGGCTTAACTTTATTTAAAGTTTATTTATTTGTTTTGAGACACACACAGAGAGAGCATGAGCAGGTGAGGGGCAGGGAGAAAGAGAGAGAGAGAGAGAGAGAGAAATCCCAAGCAGGCTCCATGCTGTCAGTGCAGAGCCCGACTCAGGGCTCAAACTCACGAGCCAGAAGATCATGACCTGAGCTGAAATCAAGAGTCGGACGCTTAACCCACTGAGCCACCCAGACCCCCCTATATTAGTTTTTAAATCTCACTACAATGAAATTGGGGCTATTATTACCTCTACGGCTGAGGAATCGACTTTGCTGGAGCAAATATTTCCCCTGAGGTCACCAAAAAGGACCAGAGCTCTTACTTTTGTGTGTTATCTAAAAAGGTAAAAAAAATAAATTTGCACCTCCTAGTATCTTAATTTAAAACATCGCGGGGGCGGAGCCACCTGACATTGGAGATAGTTGTCTGAGATGACCTACAAAAATGGCAGTTTCATTTAGTTCGACCTAATACGTGTATATAATTTATGAATAATTTATAACAACGAAATAATACAATCATAAATTAAAATACGTATTGCTAAGTTGTGCACATACCCTGGGGCAAATCGTCAAAAATACTGTCTGAATGGAGTGCCCAATAGAAGCTACTTTAGGGGCGCGTGGGTGGCTCAGTCGGTGTAGCATCGACTTCAGCTCAGGTCATGATCTCATGGTTTATGGGTTCGAGCCCCACGTCGCGCTCTGTGCTGACAGCTCAGAGCCTGAAGCCTGCTTCAGATTCTGTGTCTGCCTCTCTCTCTCTCTCTCTCTCTCTCTTTGAAAAATAAACATTAAAAAAATTTTTTAAAAAAGCTACTTTAGACGCACTGTGTCGGCTCTCTGGAAGGGTGAGGTGAGGCTCTGGAGCACAGCCATCGGTAGGCTGGGGCGGAAGTTCTTCCCAGCTCTGTTTCGGAATGATTAAGATCAGAATATTATGTAGATAGTTGGAATGGCTTGTGGAGTTAACATGGCACTTGGGAGACTCGGCTTTGTAAATCCAGGCTTTGGCGAATGTCTGACGTGACCACCGTCACCATCACCTTGTAATCATCGTCGTCGTAGTGCTTGGAGGGCCAGCCACAAACCAGGAGCTGCCCCGAATGTATGTATTCTTGGAATCTGGCCAATGACCCTGAGGGGCGGGTGGTTTTGTTAGGCCCCCATTCTATAAATAAGTGAGGAAGAAAACCACCATATGGCAAATGGTGGAGTCAAGACTGGACCCAACTTTGAGCTTAATCGTTGCACACGTTGCCTGCAGACTGTCTCCTTCCTCCAGAACTGGCCTCACAAAGAGATTGGCCTGATGGGCAATACCATCATCATCAGTTCTGAACACACCACACGATTCAGCCCGAGACTCTCTGAAGTCAGGGCCACACCGTGTGCATTCAGCTCGGGCGCCCGCCATTTTGAGGCAGCTCGGGAGCCATTTTGGCTCAGCCTAAAATGTCTGACAGTGTGGACGATAATCCCTCACTGCTCAGTGAGCCATGCCCCCAGTAAAAATAAATGTACATCAAGCTTAGATGCACCCAGGTTCCCAAAGCCATGTACAAGAGCCTTGCTTTATCACACAAGTAGGAAGTCACCCTACTGACATCTAGTCACAGACGTGCGACCGTCTCCCAACAGAATGCTCATCATAAACTTTTCACTCGTACTAAATTGACGGAAACAACCAAAACACTGTTGAGGAAGTATGATTCATCCATGCAACTTCTTAAAAGAACGTTCTGTTCTTATTTGACCCCTTCAACATGATATATTATATAAATGTTCATTTATTCATTTTGGGGGGGGGGGCAAGTAGGGGAGGGGCAGAGAGAGAATCCCAAGCGGGCCCCGAGCCGTCAGTGCACTCTCTGTCACACGAACCGTGAGATGATGACCTGAGCCGACATCAAGAGTCAGATGCTTAACTGACTGAGCCCCCCAGGCGCCCCAACGAGATAACGACCAAGCCTGTGTGTCGGGGCGAGGCCTGAGGACGGGAGGAGCAGAGTGCATGGTCCAGGATTGAGGAGGGAGGGACCTCGGAGCCAGAATAGCTGCGCGTGAATCCCAGCGTGGCTGCTCACTGTGCGACCTTGAGCAAATTAACCTCAATGTCCTTGGGGGTGAGATGAGAGAGGGTATGTGAGGGACTTCCAGGCGAGTCGAGCGGAGGCGTCTCAGCAGGGCTGCGTGTCGGTGCCGTCACTGCAACGCGAGAGCCCCTCTGTGTGATCACTTACATTCTGTCCTCCCGTGATCAGCTTCCCCGTCGTTTTTTAGAAAGTTAGTAACGGCGGCAACGGGAGAGCTGCGTGTACCCCGGGCTGGTGTTTCACAGCAGGCCGTAGGGACACGTGTGAGCGGAGCAAGGCCTGGAAGGCAGCGAGGCTCAGGTCTGGTCCCCAGGACTCCTGGCTCTGTGTCCTCGCGTTCCTCAGCCTCTGCTTGGAGCTGTGGCGTCCTCGTTCCTAAGGGGTTGACAGTCGTGGTGCTGGTGACTCCCATGCCACGTAAGCCCTACAAGCTCTGTAGTGCCAGGTACGCTCGTGGTCTTAAAAATGCCAAGCACGGGGGCGCCTGGGTGCCTCAGTCGGTGAAGCGTCCCACTTCAGCTCAGGTCATGATCTCACGGTTCGCGGGTTCGAGCCCCGCATTGCGCTCCGTGCTGATGGCTCAGAGCCTGGAGCCTGCTTCGGAGTCTGTGTCTCCCTCTCTCTCTGCCCCTGCCCCTCCCTCTCAAAAATAAATAAACATTAAAAAAAAATGCCAAGCACTGCGTCTCCTGTTCTCAACCACTTTGCAGCCAGGGCAGTTAGCCTGTCATGTGTCCTTTCCTTCATCCAGAGACTCATCTTTCCTCGAGATCTTTGGAACCCCAGCCCTGCCACTTAGAAGTCATGTGACCTTGGACAGGTTACTAAACCCCTCCAAGCCTCAGTCTGCTTATCTATGAAGTGGGGGAAACGGTGGTACCCATCCCTCGAGGGGATTAAGTACCCTTAAGTACACGCACAAGAGGATGGGTGGGGGCTTAAGTGAGGCATGTAAAATGCCGGGCGGAATTATCTCGAATATCACGCATGTCCCACCATCGGTGAGTGTTACCGCTGTTTCTAATCTTCGTGAACGCCACGCAGGGGACCTATGACAACGGGCCGCATCACATAACCCGAGAAAGCGGAGATCAGAGAGGTTAATCGAGCGCCCTGGATCACACAGGCAACAAGCAGGAAATGCCTCGTTAACCTGTAAGTATCTGCTGTGTTTTCGCCATGTTTTCTCATCTATCATGTGGTTCCAAGGTGTCTCGTGATCTCTGGTGTCGGTTGCTGGTGGGTATGAATTAGTGAGGGCCGCTCCGGCGGTGCCAAGCTGAAAATTACCACCAGACCCTAAGTCCTATACCGTGCGCCTTCCTCCGGGTTGGCTCCCCAGGAATCACTTGTCTCCCCAGGAATCGCCCAGTCCGGGGGTGCAATTACTGCCTATAAAAAGAACTAGGTGTGGTCAGAACTACTCTTGGACATCCCATCGGTCACGCACAACCCGCTGTACACGGCGTCTGTGTGTACAAGCCTCGTGGGCCGAGATAACGGGTGGGAGTGAACTGGCGTCCCCTCGTCATGGGTCAAGTGCGGAGCGGGGATCGGGACCGAGAGCGCGTCCCCTGAGAAGGACGCACATGCAGGCAAAACAAGTACCCGGGATTTCTTCCCTCTTCAGAGAGGACATAGGAAAATTCGCTGAGGTTAAGGGCACACCTGACGAACGTTCCTGTAGCGTTAAATGTTGGTACGGAAACGAGGCTAAGAGAGCAAGGCGGGGACCCAAGCATCACGACAGGGACCGTTTTATACGCGCGTGTTTCTAACATTGCCCGAGGTGGATACGCCCACGACACTACGCACTCGGCAGCTCTCTCCTGAGCAGCTCACGTTTTCTCTGGCCCTCGAGTTCCGCAGGGGTCTGCCCTGGGCCTGGGCTGCAGGTCCTAGCTGGCAGGAAAGCCCTCGGGGCCCTTCCCTTGGGTGGAACAGCGTGGTTCTCAGCCAGAGCAACAGGCGGAACGGCAGCCCAAGGAGAATGGCCGGTAGGGGCCGCGGCCCGGCCCGGCAGGGAGCAGACAGACCTCCTGAATGACTCAGACGGACGACAGTGGGGGTCTGGGGCTCTGTGGCGACAAGTGCCCAGCCCATGCGTCACGCAGGAAGGCCGATGGAAATCCAGATAAAGGTCTCGAGCGTGTTAACTAGTTCCCGTGCTGACCGTTTTGCAACATACACAAATATCAAACCGGTGTGTCGTACACCCGAAACTCAGACAGCAGCATATGTCAATTATACCTCAATTTAAAAATTTTAATTCACCAAAATTGGAAAGAAAAGACCAAAAACCATTTTTTCTTATTGCTTTGACTTTTTAATTTAAATCCAAGTTAGTTAACATATAGTGTAATAATCTTTTCAGGAATAGAATTTAGTGATTCGTCACTTACCTATGACACCCAGTGCTCATCCCAACAAGCGCCCTCCGTCATGCCCCTCGGCCCTTTAACCCTTCCTCCCACCCGACACCCCACTAGCAACCCTCAGTTTGTCATCTGTATTTAAGAGGTTCTTATGGTTTGCCTCCCTCTCTGTTTTTTTTTTTTTTTAACGTTTATTTATTTTTGAGAGACAGAGAGACAGAGCATGAGCAGGGGAAGGGCAGAGAGAGAGAGGCAGACACAGAATCTGAAACAGGCTCCAGGCTCTGAGCCATCAGCACAGAGCCCGATGCGGGGCTTGAACTCACACACCGTAAGATCATGACCTGAGCTGAAGTCGGCCGCTCAACCGACTGAGCCACCCAGGCGCCCCTCCCTCTCTGTTTTTATGTTATTTTTGCTTCCCTTCTCTTATGTTCATGTTTTGTTTCTTTCTTTCTTTTTTTAAATGTTTTTATTTATATTTGAAAGAGGGAGACAGAGCTTGAGCAGGGGAAGGGCAGAGAGACGGAGACAGAATCTGAGCTATAAGCTGTGAGCCGTAAGCACAGAGCCCAATGCGGGGCTCAGACCTACAAGCGGCGGCATCACGAGCTGAGCTGAAGTCGGATGCTTAATGGACTGAGCCACCCGGGCGCCCTTCATCTGCTTTGTGTCTTAAATTCCACGAAGGAGTGAAGTCATATGATATTTGTCTTGCTCTGACTCACTTATTTCACTCAGCAAAATACCCTCCAGTTCCATCCACATTGTTGCAAATGGCAGGATTTCATTCCTTTGATTGCCGAGTAATATTCCATATTATATACACACCACTTCTTCATCCCTTCACCCATTGAGGGACATTGGGCTCTTTCCATACTTCGGCTGTTGTCCATAGCGCTGCTATAAACATTGGGGTGCACGTGCCCCTTCGAAACAGCACTCCCGTATTGTATGGATAACTACCTAGCAGTGCAATTGCTGGGTCGTAGGGTCGTTCTAGTTTTAATTTTTTGAGGAACCTCCACACTGTGTTCCAGAGCGGCTGCCCCAGTTTGCATTCCCACCAGCGGTGCGAAAGAGATCCGTCCTCGCCGACGTCTGTCGTTGCCTGAATCCTTCATGTTAGCCATTGTGACAGGCGTGAGCTGCTACCTCATCGTGGCTTTGATTCGTATTTCCCTGATGATGAGTGATGTTGAGCATTTCAAAAAAAAACTTTTTTAAGAACTGTTCACCAAATTCCAAGTCAATATAGCTGATTAGTAAGAATATTCCAAGTCCGTTTGAATGCAGCTCACAGCTCTGGAGATGAGCTAAGAACCCCAAGGTCGGTCCGGCGGGAAGGGACACGGGAAGGAAGTACTGGAAGGAAAAGTGCCAACAGGTTAACAGTAAGTGGGGAGACGGAGTTGGGGGGGGCTGCCCGATAATCCATTATGAACAGAACAGGAGATCGGACTTTTCCCTCGCGAAATAAACTGAGAAAATGCCGCACATGGACACGACTGGAATTTTCGAATTATATGCTCATTATGAAGCTAACGTGTGGACCTCAGCTGTTTTCTGAAAACCGAAAACCTGGCCCCCTGTTGTGTCCCTCCCCTCTGGACCACGTGGTTCCCGTGGGAGCCCATGGTTTCCAGAGGGTCCAATGGCTTAGTCCAGGAGTGGTCACCTGACCAAAGCAGAGTCAATGGGAGTCTTCCCCAGGCTTCAGCCCCCACTGAGTCATGGAGGAGGCCGAGCCCTTCCAAGCTATCCTTGGCCCAGCTGGGAACGCTTGCCCATTTTCCTGACTCGGGAAAGCTGCTGACCCATCCGTGACCGCGTGCCGTTTCTGAGGCCCAGAGCCGCTGCCCTCCTCAGTCACGCGGCCTTCCCCTGGACGTGGGCAGCCGACGAATGATCATTTCCTTAAGTCATTTGGAGCCGGGCTGTCATTCCTTGTCATCACCGCCTTTCGCCAGAAGACTCCTGACGTGGGCACAACGTGGAGAAAATTCTCATGTGAAGCTATGACGTGCGTTCTGTCCCTGCGCCAGCTCGCAGTACGTGCTGGGAGCTTCCCGGATCCCCAGAGAAGGAAACCGGCTCGTTAGCGGGGCACCAGACTCCCGCTGGCAAAACCCACCGTGCCAGGCGCATCCACCTTCCCAGCAACGCACACGACTTCCCTTTCATAAATAAACAACCCCCTTCAAGCCCGTGTTATCCTTCATCTATTTCTCCCCTTCCTTGTACCTCAAAGTGCCTTTTTAAGGCAAGTAATATTTGGCAGCTCTAGCAAAACAAAGAAGAACAGGTTGGCTGCCGTCAGGGAGGAATGTACATTTTTTTAACTTAGTTCCAAAATCGCTTGAGAAAGAAAAAAGAAGGAAACAATAGTCAGGTTGTTAGGGGCACAGAGAGTTATGGGGACGTTTGTTTAAAATGCAAGTTCCATTTATATTGTAGGGAGGCTTAAAGACCAGTTTCTGTAGGCAAAACTCATGTCTGAAGCGTGTTTTATGTTCCACCGAGAATTCGGGAGTGCCTCGCCATCTGGGTCAGGTTCAGGGAAGAGTTATGAAGGTGATCCAATATGGCGGCGTCCTGGAGACCTGGAGGTGTCAGAGCGCACTTCGGTGGCGGGTGTTGCTGTCCTACGTGCTGTTCGGAGGACAGGCATGAATGAGAAGCTAGCCACTCACAGATCTAGGGAGGAAGGAGACACAGGTGCGAAGACCCCAAGACAAGAAAGAACCCAGTCTGGGTGAGAGACAGGCGGAGAGCCAGTGCGCCGGGGGAGCAATGAACAAGTCAGCACACTGCAAGGAAGGAAGCTCAGAGGCACTGGGAGCTGAAGACGGAGGTCTCTGGGAGCCAACGTAAGACGCTCAGATTTTGTTCTAAGGGAAACGGGAACCTTGGAGGTTTTCAAACAAGGGGAGTGATTGGCTCTGACTGAATGGAGTGGGCGAGTTGGCCTACACAAGGGAAAGGGCCAAGGGCATGAGACTAGTTAGGGCTGGCTGAGAGACAATCCGAGCAGGCGACGATGGCGGCCAAAGCCAGTGGTTTAGGGATAGGAGTGGAGAGAAGCGGAGGAATTTGGACACAACGCTGATGAGACTTACCGAGGGATGTCCAGAGGAAGGAAAGGGAATGAGTCAAGGACTAAATCTTTGGCTTGAACTGGATGGAGGGTGGCCCAATGGCCTGTCACAGGGCAGTGCAGTCGGGGGTGGGTGGCCAAGTCTGACCACAGCTGTGATCTGGCTGTTTGAGATCCGACACACCCTTAGATGTCCAGGTGGGAGTGTCACATGGGCAACTGGAGATACAAGTTCAAAGTTCTAGCCCATCCTAACTAGGGGAGATCCCCTAGCTGGAAGACACAGCAAGAGCAGACGGCTCAGGTTTGAGCTCTGGGGATGGAGGGAGCACCAGCAAAGGA
The DNA here is from genome assembly GCA_030068075.1 of Paguma larvata. Lineage (NCBI taxonomy): Eukaryota > Metazoa > Chordata > Mammalia > Carnivora > Viverridae > Paguma > Paguma larvata. The sequence goes on along the minus strand of CM057844.1, from coordinate 43,534,780 downwards.
GTCTGAGAAGGAACGGGCGGTAAGCGAGAAGGAAGGCAGGATGTGTGCAGAGACACAGGAATCTAGAAAGTGCTGCAGCGAGGGAGCGAGGGAGCGTCAGTCATGTGGAAGGCTCTGAGAGGTCACGTGCAGTGAGGATGGAGCACTGACCGGTGGCCTTACGGAGGTGTGCTGTCAATGACTTAGGGCAGGTTCGGCCCGGCAGTGGGCACAAGACCCAAGGAGAGAAGTGAAGGGAAAGAAGAGTAGCCGCTGAGAACCAGCCCCTTTAGACGTTTTCCTGTGAAAGGGGACAGAAAAATGCCCTGTGTACGGAGGTGACCCTGGGGTCCAGGACGGTGACTCCCTTCTAGAGGGTGGTGTCAAGGCATGGCTGGAGGTCTACGGCAGGTTCTCAAGTCCCCGGCACTCGAGTACTCCAGGCCTCTTACAGGTAGAGGCCAGATACTGCTAAACACCCTATACTGCACAGGACGGGCCCACCCTGCCCCCCAAAAAGAGAATTATCCAGTCCCTTGTGTGGGTAGCGCCAAGGCTCAGAAACCATGGTGTACAGAAATGACACCAAGGGTGGGCGGGGAGGCGCGAGGAAGCAAAATTGAAGATACAGAAAAGGAAGGAGGGAGTTTCAGGAGCCAAGTCCTCCAGAAATCGTGAGATGATGCAGATTAGGACACCAGTTCGGGGTCCTTCTGAGATGGGGACAAGCCAGCGTTTCCAATGTGGCTGGAAGACAGCCTTGCACCTTCTTCCCAGAGAATCGGCTTCCATGGTTGCCGTCGGGAGGCAAGTTCCATAGGGGACAGGGCAGGCCGTGTGTCCCGCCTCGTGGCCACAGCTGGTTGGACTTAGGGTGGACCCTCACCCGAGCTGGCCTCAGCAGATTCTCTCTGCTGGAGATTGGAGGTAGCACACCGGCTGCCCGTGACCTCTGGGAGACTGCGGGAGCTGCTTCGGGGGCCATGTCCTGCGATGAACATAGAAAAAGCAAGACATCAGCCATGGGGTGGGTGGAGGGGTGGGATTGAAGTCAATGCCCAAAGAGAGCCAGAGGTCATGGACAGAGAGAGAGGAACGCTGTGTTGCTCCTTAGATTCCTGATTCCTTCTTCCTGCTCTCACAGTGTGTCCTTGATCCCTCAAGCCGTCCTTACATCTTTTTTTTTAACGTTTTTATTTATTTTTGAGAGACACGGAGACAAAGCGTGAGCAGGAGAAGGGCAGAGAGAGAGGGAGACACAGAATCCGAAGCAGGCTCCAGGCTCCGAGCTGTCAGCACAGAGCTCGACGCGGGGCTCCAACTCACGAACCGTGAGATCATGACCTGAGCCGAAGTTGGACCCTTAACTGACTGAGCCGTCCGGGGGGCCCCAAGAGGGAAAAAACATTTTAATACAAGCAGTTGCATGGACCTCTATCAGCTGGGTGGAGACCAACTACTGTGTCATCTTTTTCTGTCCAAATACTTCCAGTTTCTACAGCTTCTAAAGCGGAAGTCGGTGGTGCGTGTTTCAGCCCCTGGAGGAAATAAACTGCCTCAGAATTAAGTCGAGAGAGGAAAGCGAAACTGAGAAAAGACAAGAATGATCGCTGATGGGATCTTTTCGCTCCTGGATCCAGCTGTGCCTGAAGCCACCGGCCTTTTTCGACAATACGAGCCAATAAATTCCCTCTTTTATCTGAACCGCTTCACGTTGGGTTTCTGCTCACCTGCAATCAGATAAACTTCGGGGCGCCTGGGGGGCTCAGTCGGGTAAGCGTCCGACTTCGGCTCAGGTCATGATCTCGCGGTTCGGTGAGTTCGAGCCCCGCGTCGGGCTCTGTGCTGACGGCTCAGAGCCTGGAGCCTGCTTAGGATTCTGTGTCCCTCTCTCTCTGCCCCTCCCCTGTTTGCACTCTGTCTCTCTCTCTCAAAAAATGAATAAACGCAAAAAAAAAAAAAAAAAAGATAAGCTTCAAGAAGCTTCTTGGTCAGGAACCATACACCAGGGCTCCTTTCAGCCGTAAGCCAGGAAGGAAGAATATCAGTTGCTGGCTGGAAACCTCTGGCACCTGCCCCCTTTTATCCATTTATCTGGGGAGAAAAACCCTCTCAGAGTTCTGCTCGCACTTTGAGGATTACGAGAGGGGGCCAAGGGGCGAGATGAGGGGGTAAAAACGGAAACTTCCCTCTGAATAAGAACGGGGACATTGTTGGCACCAGAAGGGCTGGGCCAGAAGGGAGGTCCCCGCTGACAGCAGCTTAACCGGCGCCTGGTCCGGGGCTGGAGGGAAGGCGGGGCCAGGCCGCCCGCAGGTGGGCGTGGGGCGGAGTCTGCAGTCCAACCTGCCGGCTCCAGCTCATTCTCTTCTGGCCGGCTGCAGCTTCCTGTTTTCAAAGGGAAGGAGGCGTTCTCGAAGCAAAACCTCTCCTGGCTCGCGGCTCCCTGGTCAACAAGTATTTCTCTAAATTTTTTTTTTTTTTTTTTGCTGCATTCGGCGCAGATGAATCAGACACCAACGGATGCAATTTATTTTATACAAAACAGAGTTCCGTGATGAGGGGAAGAGCCTCCCAAGGCCGGTGGGTTTTATGGAGAGAGGAAGAATAAATGAATCATTGCAAGATGTTAGACGAAACCCAAACACACCCGGCCTCCCCCGTGCAGACCAGGCGGGGCGGGAGCTTCATCTCTGTGGGGGGGGAGGGGGGGGCTACGCGCCCGCCCCCTCTCCCCCAGGAAGGTTCCCTCCAGACGAGGTCCTAGAAACACTCTCTTTATCCTCAGGGCCCATCTCCGGGGCTGGAATTGCCCCCCCCCACATCCCGACCCGAAATTCCGCCTCCTGCTTTTCCCACCCAACTCCCCTCAGTCCGGGAGCCACGGGCTCTTCCAAGGAAACATTCTTATTTCTGAAATTTCCAACCTGCCTTCCAGGCCGGTTCGGGGCCAGGCCGTGGCAACACCCAGCCTTCGAGCGGTGGCCCCGTTTTCAGCCTGACTCTGAGATCTTCTGGGAGAGACCACCGGTCTGAGCCCGAGGTCCCAGCTCAGCCAGGGGGTTCGGAAGTCCCTCGGCGTGGTTCCAGCACACGGGTGAAGCTGTCGGAAGAGGAGGGTTCCCGGAGGGAGCATCCCGGCTGCGCGGAATTTCGGAAAGGCCGTAGGCGGAGAAACAGGTGTGAGAGGCGAGAGGGATGCTGGGAGCTTCGGGAGTCAGTCTCGTGGCAAGATGATCCCTCTCACCCCGCCGTTCTCAACAGGGGACGATTGTGCCCGTCGGGGACGCTGGATGTCACAACCCGAGGAGGGGGACGCTCCTGGCATGCAGCAGGCGGAGGCCAGGGATGCAGCTCTGTGTCCCGCAGAGCTCAGGGCAGCGCCCACGACAAGGACTTTCCGTGCCCAATATGTCAGCACATGGCCCAGGCTCGAACACCCTGCTCTGGCCGCTAGGCCGGGTCTTGCGGAGAAGGCGGCTCCGAAAGCCATTCCTCTCTCAGCCCTGCGGTATAGCCAGAGCTAAGCGGCGCCGCCCCGGGGCCACCAAGAAAGCAGAGCACAGGAAAGAGTGTCCTCACGGCTGGCTCATGGCCTTGCACGCCCAGAGACCTGGGCGAGGGTGTCCGGGGGACGCCGGCGTATGAATCGGGACGGCCCCCAGCTGCCGATACGGGCACACACGCCCAAGAGCAGCCTGAAGGAGGAGGGCTTCGTCTCCTCCCGTCGCGGGGACTTCCGACGTCAGCGGGAGGGAGGGAGCGCGGAGACTCCAAACGCCAGGCCTGCTTGGTCGGCCGCCCGTTTCACTGAGCCTCTCTCGAGTCTCCAGCAGGAGAGAAGGGGTGAGCCCTCCCACGGGCCGGAGGCGAGGCCGTGCCAAGCTTTTGCTCAAGGCGGGGGAGGGTTTGCTCTGCTGCTTCCTTTCTGGGACCCCCGTGACCTCCGTGACCGGAAGCCCCGGCTGGAGGGTGTTGGTCTGAGCCACTAAGTTTTGGGTGGTCTGTTATATAGCAAGAGCCACCTGACAAACGGAATGTCCCCGCCCATCACTCGGCCCGCGTGGTGCAGGTGGGGCGGAGCTTCGGGCCCCAGCACGTGATCCTGGTGGGCCAGTAGGAGTGAAGACAGGGTTTTGGCTGCGGCCATCCAGAAGGAAGGGCTGGGGTTGCTGAGGTCGTAGACAGCTGTCGCATAAGACTATGGAAGCACATGTTGGGAGGAGCAATGAATCCTGGGAATCTACCCCCAAAACCAGGAGCACACCATATACACTGGATGTTAGCTAACTTGACAATACATTATATTTAAAACAAAACAAAACAAAAGACTATGGAAGTCTATGAAAGGCGCTGTTGGCAACGAAGCCACCATAGAGGAAAGCAGTGTCAGGAAACAAAGGAAGATTTCTGGTTTCATTTGAGCTCCTTGACCCCGCAGTGCAGGAAGCCCAGCTATCCTGGTCTTGTTGGTTGTAGAAACAAATACATTCTGTTGGGTGTCTGTCACTTGCAGTTGAAGGCCCCTGACACAGACAAGTGATTTTAACCACCTGAGTCCCAATTTCCTCCTCTGTAAACTAGGAATATAATACAACCTACAGCTCCTAGGTTCGCCCTGACAGTTAAATGAGATACAACGTGGGAAATGCTAGGGTGTAGTAAGTGCTCAATAAACAGTTGCCATCATTACAAACCCTCATTGCTATCAATCATCATCTGAATGCAGAGACACCAGAATCACAAAGCACTGCCTAAATTTCAATGGAAGGACTTAACTCTGGGCCGTTGTCTGGGCCAGTCCGTGACAGAACCAGCCCCACACTCAGAGCAGAGGGGGGACAGGTAGATAGGAGCCTCTTACCACTGATCTTGACACTGTTATCTTAATAGTTTAGGTTGTAGGGATGGGATTTTAAAAAATGATTGTTGCAAACGGGGCATGACCGTTGAGTAGTAAAGGGTATTTTCTCCAGCTGCGCAATCTTCCAACAACACCCTGATCCATTAGCTCTCAAATGTTAAGCCCTCAACAAAATTGGACTTTTAAAAATGTTTATTTATTTATTTTGAGAGAGAGAGTGTGTGCGCAAGAGGGGCAGGGGCAGAGAGAGAGGGAGAGAGAATCCCAAGCAGACTCCGTGCTGACAGCACCGTGCCCAAGGCAGGGCTCGAGCCCACAAACCATGAGATCATGACTTAAGCCAAAATCAAAAGTCAGACAGTCAACTCACCCAGGTGCCCCAAGACCTCAACAAAATTGTAACCCGACACCCATAAAGTAAAAGTCGAATAAACTGTATTTCCCTTATTGTGAGAGATGCACTCTGATATTGATATTTTCTATTCCGTTTCTTTTTTTTTTTTTAATTGTTTGTCACAACCAACCAAGTAGGTATCATGACTCATGATCTTCAACTTGAAGACACTGCTCTCATCCACAGGAATTCCAGCTGTGCCAATGGGCTGGGTCTGGAACCCACAGGAAGGAGTGCCTTGAACTCTATACTGAAAAACGGGGTCCTCTGATCATGAAATGTGCTTCTGGTGGCCAAGAATCCAACACATTGAGCAGAAAATGTCAAATGTCGGCAGGAATACTTTTCTCCACCAGCCGAAGGTATTTCCTCGAATGTCGAAGAAGGCCTTCCTTTTTTAGGGCATGGAAAGTTAGCTGGGGCAAAAAGACTAAATTTACTCTATGTGGAAGGGCTTTCTAGAACCCAGGGAGTAAATCAAGGCTCGCGGTCTTTTCCCTGGAGGTGGTGGGTGTTCGGTAGATGCCGCCAGCGGAGCCGGTGGAGGAGAGTCGGTGACGGCAGGGCCGCACGGACCGACGGGCCGCGGGCTGCAGCGCCTTCACGCCCGGTGCTACCCGTGCGGTTTGGGTCTGGTTCCGTAACCCCCAGCAGCCTAACCGGAGGACAACAATCGTGGCCACGTCTAGAGTTGGCGAGAGGATTAAGGAAGGTAATAAAGAGTTTAAGTTCAACGGCCGACATATCTTAGGCACTCCATCATTTAAAACACACACACACACGTGCACACAGACACGCACACGCTGGATGGCTTCCTCTCTGTAATTTCTCTATTTAGAGATTCTATCATTTTGGAAGAAGACAAAGCATCAGTGAGTAAGTGTGTTTCTTCCTTGAGGTTGTGTCTCCGAGGGAGCGATGATGAGGAAATGGAAATTCCGGCCACGTTACTCTGACTTCCTCGGGGATGCGCCTGATGCCCTGACAGCGGGGCTTCGAGTTTCCGCCAGCGGGGAAACCCACCACAGTCGGGATTCCGTCGCCTTCCAGCGATGCTAACGTGGAAGAAACACGGTTTGCCCTGGAGAGCAGTTACGGGCCGGCAAACACGGCCCAGCCAGGCACCCCTCTCCCTGCGCACGGTCCCTACCCGCTGAGCCCAGCACACTCTCCCCACCAACCTCCGGGCCCCCACCATTGTCCCCTCACAGTCCCTTTCCAGGACGGCGGCCGAGAGGCCTTCTAAACCCTAAATCAGATCACGGCAGCCCCAATGCCCTTTCGGTAAAATCCAGTTCCTTCCTGCGGACCGCCAGGCCCGAGAAGTGGGGTCCGGTCCCTGCATGCCTCTGCAGCGTCATGGCCTCGCTCTTCCCCTCCATCGGCAGCCTTCGTGTACCCCCCCCACCCCGGGCCACGCTGTTCCTTCCTCGGGGGCTCTCCCTCTGCTGTTCCGGCACTGGAAGGCTCAGCCCAGGGATCTGGCCACATGGGTCTGATCTCAGATGTCACCTCCTCAGAGAAGCTTCCCTTGGGAAGAATCTCCTAGAAACTTACAGTCTTGTTGTAGAAACGTTTTTAACTAAATTTGGGTGTTTGGGCTAAAACAGCATAGTGGAATAAGAACTTGTCATTTCTCCCCAAAGGGATTAGTTCACGTTCCTCCCCTTAAAAATTAACAAGTCACTGGGGTGCCTGGTGGCTCCGTCGGTTAAGCCTCCGACTCTGGCTCAGGTCATGGTCTCACCGTTTGTGGGTTTGAGCCCCGCATTGGACTCTGTGCCGTCAGCAAAGAGCCCGCTTCAGATCCTCTGTCTCCCTCGCTCTCTGCCTCTCCCCTCCCTTGCACACTCTCTCTCTAAATTAAATAAACATTCTTAAAAAATTAACAAGTCGCTGAAGTAAGACATCAAGGATCAGAGAGGAACCTGAGAGAGAGAGAGAGAGAGCGAGAGAGAGAGAGAGAGAGCGAGAGAGCAGCCAGATTCCTCCGTTCATCTGCTCACACCTTCCAGCATCCTCTAGCTGCCGGTCCTGGCCGGCCGGAGTGCCGTTTCCAGCCGGGTCTCCGTGACTGTCTCTCAGAGACCGAGGCCCGTGGGCCCTGAGGCCATGGTCATAGCGACCTGAAGACACCACACACGGATGAGCGATTAAACCCTGACAGGCACGTCACCACCGCTGCCTGCCCGGTTCTTGCCGAAACCCAACAGCACAAGCCCCTTCGTGGAAGTGAAAGAAAAAATAAAAAACACAATGTCAAATACGGGCCCGAATCTGCTCCAACAATCTCCGGGCTTTTATACTCAAAACTAAAAGGAAAAAAAAAAAAAAAAAGAACCTGTGTCCTCCAACATAACCGCGAGGCGACCCGCCGGCGTCCTGATCACTAAACCCGGGCCGTCCGGGCCTCCGCGCGGGAGGAGGGAGCCCCCGTAGGGCTGAGGGCGCGCCCCAGCGTCACTGGAGCACCTGCCTGAGATTCGGTCTTTCTAGAAGATGCGAGTCTCTCTGTTGGCGCTCAGGTTGTTCCCCATTTCACCTGGACGCCCGGAGCCCTGCTCATTCCACAGATGTTTCCGGAGGCCTGCCTGCAGGAGGCCACAGGCCGGCCCGGGCACCGGAGAGAGGAAGGCTCTGGGGAAGGAGGCCTGGCTGGTGCCTGTCCAGGCCTCTCCTGGGGAGAACGGGGGAGCAGGGGCCCCCCAGACCTGAGCCCACGCCTCGCCAGCCGCGTGACCTTGGGCAGAGCAGTGACAAAACCAGCCTCGGTTTCCTCATCGGCATTTCAGTTTCCGTCTGTCCCCTGGCGCGGCCTGAGGACAATAACGCAGAGATGAGAGGACACAGGTCACACAGCACCTAACCCGGGAAACGCCTTCGCTTCGGAGACCACGCGCTGCCGGGCTTTAGAACCCGCCTTTCTCAGAGTCTAATGCGCCCGCAGGTGGCCTCCCCGTGGGCCTGGTGAGGAGGCGGACTGGGACTCCCTTGGTCCGGGCAGCGGAGTGACATTCTGCATCTCTGTCGCGCTGCCCGCGACACGGAAGCTGCTGGCCTGAGGTCCCCTGAAGAACACGGGGCGGGGGCGGGGGGTTGGCTGAGCAGAAACGGAACCTGCGTATTTGCACAGAGGTCCAAACCGACAGCGGGTGTCGTCCTAAAAGAATGCCTGAGCGGGGGGGTCTCTGCGCGGCTCCTCGGCTTCCCGACGGGCGCAGGGCGCAGGCTCCCACACCCCCCGCCACCGTAGCTCGGTCACGGTCGCAGGCAGCGCCGGGTGAGGGAATGCGCCTGGCTCGGTTCAGAACCATCCAAACAGCAAAGCGAGCTGAGACTTCGCAGCTCCGAGCCACATGGTCGAGCATAAGACGCGCCTTGGGGGCCCTAAAAGCGCTCTGCGAACGTGTCCACCAGGCTCCCTCCCGCTCGCCCGCTCCCGCCCCCTCTGCTCCCAGGGGAGTCTCGGGGGAAGGGATGTTAGGGACCCGGTGGGCGCTCACCCCACGAACGACACGGGGTCCTGCTGGGCCGCCCACACCGTGTCCTGTGTCTCCGTTAACCCTTTCCCTTCTGCACACGGCGAGCTGCTTCGACCGTGTCGCTCCGAAGTCCGGTCCAAACCGCAGTGCTTGGCGCCGCCCGCGAGCCTCCCGCTGGCCAAGCTCTGTTTATCGGATCCAGGGCGTGCTCTCAGGGGCGACGGGCGGACAGGAGCCCTGTTTTCAGGCGGGAGGGAAGTCCGACTGTTACAGGAGGCCGCTCGGGGCCCTTTGGAAACAGCGAGGTAATTGGCAAGGTGAGCGTCTGGCTCAAGGGAGTCACGGTCGTTTGGGTCCTGGCCAGTCCCAGCCTCCCCGCTTCCTGGCTCCAGTCCGAGGGTCCCAGTGGGCAGGAGAAGTGGGGAGGGGGTCGGAGGGAATCTTGAGAAGAACTCTGACCCGATGGCGGGGCGGCCAGTGAGCTCTTCAGAACGTCGGTCTGATGGAGTCCACTCTTAAAGCCCGCCGTCGCACCCCGGGATGGCACCCCGAGACAAAATCCGCAAAAGGCCACGGACACGTTTCCCAGGCTAGTCCTCCGCCAGCTCCCCTCCTGCCGCCTCCGCCTCGTTGGCTGTGTCCCCACCACATTGGCCTCGGACAGGTCCCCAGCACGCACCCCCTCCTGCTCTGGGCGTTCGCACACGCTGAGCCCTTCGCCTGGAACACCGTTCCCTCTCTGTGCACCTGGGCTAAGCCCCTCTACTCAGCGAAACCATCCCTGGCCTCCCCGATTAGGTGGAGGCCCCCTTTTAAAAGCAGCCAGAGCACCGTGGCCTCCCCTTCCCAGCAGCAACTACGGCTTATTCCTCGGATCTCCCGATCCACGCCTGTCGCCCAGCTCCCCAGTCCGGCCATGAGCCGCGCAAGAGAGACCAAGGCTTTTCGGCCCCAGCCGAGCATCTCAGCAAGCGGCACAGACGGAGCACTTGATACATAGTTGAGCTCCCCTGAAAGTTTCCCGCACGGCAGAGAAGTGCCCCGCACAAGTCCGTCTCCAGGCAAAGAATCCCAGACAAAGCATTTCTAGGCTGAGGTTCCCCCCCAACCCCGCCCGACCCCGGCCTCCCCAGCAGCTCCTCGGCGTCCCTTCCAGCACGCAGCATGCCGGGTCGGTGCCACGTCTCTTTCCTGCCCAAGTGTCAAGCGGGCAGACAGGGCGCCCTTCTAGACACAGACCTTGAGGCAAGAGGTGAGCCCCGGGGACACCTGGAGGGGGCGGGAGGTGAGAGAGGCCGGCACGGGCTGTGTTACCGGCTACCACCCAAGTGGCTTAGCAGGTGACGGGTCCTAATGCTGCTGGCGAAACTGGCAGCCGTCCCAACCGAAGGGTTTCTGCACCCTCTGTTTTTGGCCGGGGACTGCCCCCAGGGGCCATCGGTTCCCAGCACTCGCCCCCCCACCCCGCCCCTCCCCCCAGAACGACAAATCTGATCCCCGTCTCACTGACCGGAGGGAGCGCGCGAAGTGAAACCCGTGTGAAGCGTTCAGAAGAGGGCACGGCGTCTAGAAACCCCCGGGAAGGGCCGCGTGGTCACTTCAGGCCGATGGAGGAGACGCGGCCTGACAGGCCCACGTGCGATCCTGGTGTCCGTGAGCGTGTGTCGGCGCAGCAAACGTCCACCGTTTGTCACCATGTCTGACTGGTTTGCTCTCGTTCCTTTTTCTTTGCTAGAAAACCCCAGTCCCTGAGAAAGGGAGACCAGCTCCCCCCTCCCCCCACCCCCCCCACGGCCACGGCCACGGCCACGCCTGGAGAGGCGAACCTTCTCCTCCCCCGGAGCAGCCTCCGCCCCTCGAACGCATCCCCCCTCCAAGGTCGAAGACAGGGGCCCCGGGCTGGCTTCCAATGACTCGGGCGTCCGGGTGTCCGGGCATGCGGGCAGAGAGACGAGCAGACAGCCTGTCAGCGGCCGCAGAGGACGGAGAAGAGCCGAGGCGGGAGCACGGCAGGCGGTCACCGGGACGGGGCACGGGCCTCCTACGACTCCCGGCCTCGGGCTGCCTACCGGCCTGCTCACCCGTCGTCCACCCGGCCCGCTCGGTGCAGGAGCCGGAGCCCCGCTTTTCAGTCCCGAGGCCCCCACACTGTCCTGGGTGATTGGCTTGTGTTACTTCCAGAAGCTTCTCCCCCATCCCCAGCTTTTTAAAAAGTTTATGTATTTATTTTGAGAGAAAGACAGACAGAGAGAGGGAGAGAGAGAGGAAGAGAAAGAATCCCAAGAGGGCTCCACGCGGTCAGCACAGAGCCCCACCGGGGGCTCGAACTCAGGAACCTGTGTGATCCTGATCTGAGCCGAAATCAAGAGTCGGATGCTGAACCACCGGGCCGCCCAGGCGCCCCTCCCCCCTCTCTTTAGCCCCACCCCCCACGATTGCCCAGAAGCTTCTTTAGCACCTTTCTGAGTTGCAAACATCTGTGCAGCATCGCTGCTGACAAGTTCCTGCCGCCCGACGAAATCGCCGCCCGGAGCGAGAGAGGCTCAGTCTGGTCCCAAGAAAGCCGATGCCTCCTTGTGCAGAGCCTGGAGACCCGCGGGGAGTCCCCAAGAGAGGACAGACGTCTGTACTTAGGACACCCTGGGGAGAGGACTCACCGAGAGCTTGACCTCTCCCCCGCCGTCCACCTGTCTGCCCGGCCCCTCTCTGCACGCCGGTGGCTACACCCGGTTCCTGGTCCGACGGACCCAGGTAGAGCTGGGTGCTCCCCTTCCGGGGGTGGAAGCCAGCTGCTGGAAGCCTCTGTGGAGCTGGCAAACGGGTGGCCCCGGGAGCGCCCGGCCCATAAAAGTGTCGCTTTGGCCCACCCAGTGGGTTTGCTGTCGTCGAGGAAGTTGCAAATGTGCTGCCAGCAGCTTAAATCGGGGGGCGTCGTGTATCGAGCTTGAATCACGTGGCGTTGCTATTTCTGTACGCCAAAAATGGTTGCATATTAGCAACTTTATTTGGTTATGATCATGTAAATTGAGGGTTTTGACTCCATCTTGAAAAACCAGAGACTGAGCAGCAGGGGGTGGGAGTGAGGCAGTGGGTGCCCCCCACTTAGGGGACAACATGTCGGTTTGCCCCAGACCACACCAGCCCCTTTTGCTCACCGGCCTAGAGACTTGCTGCCTGCTAGCTGCAAAAAAAAAATCTGCCTGGTATTTCTCTCTCTCTCTCTTTTTTTAAGTTTACTTATTTTGAGAGAGAGAGAGAGAGAGCATGAGCAGGGGAGGAGAGGGAGAGAAATCTCAAGCAGGTTCTGCACTGCCGACGCGGAGCCTGTCACAACATGGGGCTTGAACCCACGAACCTCGAGATCATGGCCTGAGCCGAAATCGAGAGTCAGACGCCCCTCGGCGTGATGTTTCTTAGGTCGGAGTAAGTTAGTTTCTCCCTTTTCGCCTTTCATTCATCCCTTTGTTTTGTCTCCCATTCACTCAGTCGCTCCTTCAGCAGGACGTTCCGAGTCAGCCACTGTTCTCGGCACCAAGGACACAGCGCGGCACCAGACAGCCAAACTGTGGGGAAAACAGACAAAACATCTAAATCCGGACCACGCGGCCTCTGTGGATGGTGAGAAACGCAGCGGAGAGTCCAGCAGAGAACGTGGGCTAGGGGTCCCAGGCGGGAAGTGCAAGTGGGGGGCTCAGGAAGGCCTCCCTGAGAAGGGGACCCTGGGTGGGGGGGGGTCCCGCGGGAGGTGAGGGGTGAGCCAGGCGTCTCGGGGGCCAGCCGCGCCAGGCGGAGGCACCGGCGAGAGCGGAGGCCCCACGGCCAGAGCGTGTCTGGTTGGTCCCAGATAAGAGGAGAGAGCGTGTTTTCTACGCTTTCGAAGCGCGGGAGGGGGGAGGGTTCCTGGAGCCCGGAGCCCACGCATCAGGAGAGAGCATGCTTGCCTTGTACCGCCGCTGCCAGGACCCACGTGGGCCCTGGGGGCCCCGTGTTTGCGACCCCCGCAGGACGCCGATCGTGTTTAAATGGGAAAAGAGCCCCAAGAGGCCGGGAGGGCACGAGGAGTAAAAGGGCCCCCCCTTCCCCGGTGTCCCTCGGGGCCCCCGAGTGGCCACAGAATTTTTCACCGAACCGGACGCCAGAGCCGGAGCCCCCAAGCCCCTCGCTGATGTTCCAGCTGCCTCTCTGCCCTCGCCCCGTCCTGTCCGAACTGGCCAACCCCAGGCCTCAGATGAGCCGAAGGGAACAGGAGCTTTCTCCTTAAGGGGACGAGGGTGTAGGGACTGGAACCATCTCCCGCATCAGTTAGAGGGGTGAAAATTGGGGCGCTGCCTCCCCGGGGCAGTGAGGCAAGATGGTTCTTAACATATGCACGGCCCGCAAGTCCAGTGCTAGGATCCGTCTTCAGAAACAAATCTTTACAGGCGCCTGGGGGTCTCAGTCGGTTGAGCATCTGCCTTGGGCTCCTGTCGTGATCTCGCGGTTTGTGAGTTCCAGCCCCGCATCCGGCTCCCTGCTGTCAGCCTCCAGCCCCCTTTGGGTCCTCTGTCCCCCACCCCCTCTCCCAGCCCCTCCACCCCCCTCAAAAATAAATAAACTTAAAAAAAAATCTGACCGTCTCCAAGGAACCAGGGGCTGGTCCCGCGCCGGCGTGCCCCATCCCCCTCCTCACGAGGCCCTTCTCGGAGTGGGACTGACCTTCTTCTATCTTAGTCTCCCCTCTTTACTGACCCAGGGCCAGTCCCGGGGGGGGGGCTCCATCGACTACCACGGGGGAGCGGAGGAGCCGACTGACCCCCAATTCCGCCCCCCCCCCAGTGGGAGGACGGCGAGCCTCCTCCGCCCACGGCACCGGGGACAGCAGGGAGGACTCTCACCGAGAGAACACAGTCTCTCCCGTAAGGATAATTTTACAAAATAATTGCTGTAGAATTTGGAAACAGGGTATGGCAAGTGCCCGACGCAGCAGCTTGCTTACTCGGGCGTTATTTTCATTCACAATCAAGAGTGACTAAAAGAGCAAGCGGTGGGTGTGGCATGCGGGGACGCACCCTCAGAGATGCCCAGCACGCGGCCGGCCAGAGAGCTGGAGGCCACGGCCAAGGACCCCTGGGAGTCCAGGACCCTCAGACCCCAAACAGCAGCAGCGGGAGAGCGAGGAGCCCATGGCCGGGAGGGGACCAGGACGGGGAGGAGGGAGAAGCACCCACAGGGCAGGTTTCTGGGCCAGATCCTCTTCTTCTTCCGCAGTCTCCACGAGAACCTCTGAGGTGGCCTCCACGCCTGCATTCGCCTCATGGCCCAAGATGGCTGCCTCGGTTCTCTGGCCATCGCGTCCAACCTCCAGCAGGCAAATGAGGAACGGGAAGGAGAAGGATGACGCCCAGGAATCACACGCACCGAGCTCTGCTCACATCCGCTGGCTAGAAGTTAGGCTCGGGGTCTCGTGGAGCTACAGAAGCCTGGGAAATTTAGTCTGTACTCATGTGACCTTGCGGTCAGCTAAAGGTCGGAGGTTCTTCCATTAAAAGCAGAGTGTCCGCTGTTTACATGGGAGGAAACCGAGGTGCAGAGAGGGAAGCGACTTGTCCGTGCAAACGGTTCGTAAAGGAGTCCGAGGCAGGTGAATACAGACCCCTCCAAAGATATCAGGTCCTAATCCCTGGGACCCGTAAGGGGGACCTGATCGGGATAACGGGTCTTTGCAGATGTGGTTAAGTTAGGGCTCTCGAGACGGAGAGACTATCCCGGGTTAGTCGACGGGACCTACGTGCCCCTAAGAGGGAAGCGGAGGGAGCACTGGACGTCCTGAACTCGGGAGGGACGTGGCCACAGCCGAGGAACACCAGCAGCCCCCAGCAGCTGGAAGAAGCGAGGAGGGGTCCTCCCCCAGAGGCCGGGGAGGGAGCGCGGCCCTGCCGACACCTGGATTTCAGCCCAGCAACGCGGACCTCAGACCTCTGGCCTCCAGGATGGGAAACGAGAGTCTGCCGTTTGAAGTCACCGGGATGGCGCACGGTCCTGTCTTACAGTGGCCGCGGGAACCTCACGCGGACTCTGCGGGTGGCCCCGGAGCCCGGCTCCAGAGCCGACGGGGGAAAGGCTGGGAACCCTTCCCGGCACTCGTGGCCAGACATCCGGCTCGACTCCTACACCTGCCTGCCCGGGGGTCAGCGGGGCACGGGGGCGGGGGGCCAGCTCATCCCCCAGGATCGGCGGTCCCGGCCCCAGGGCCACGAGGCGCCGCGTTCAGGCGCGTCGCCGGCCATCCAGCCGCCCAGGGGCCAGCGTGAGCAAGAAGGAGGGACCTAATTGCAGAATGAGCTCACCGGGAGGGGTATTTATTCTATGAATTCTGTTTATTCTGGGCCGGCGGCCGCTTCTGTGCGGGGCCCACGCGCTGAGCCAGGAGGACGCAAAGAGTCCCTGGAGACCCGCGCAGGCTGCGGACAAATCTCGCAGGCCAGGCACGCCCGAGTTTCCTTCTCTCTCTCGCAGAAGTTTCTTCTGTTTTCCCTCCCGAGTGTCTGGTTCATCTCCTGCCCCCGGCCTCGCGCGTGGGGGCGTGCTCTTAAAGCCTCCCTTTCTCTCCCCGTGTCTGTCACCGGGTCCTGCTGGTTCTGCTGAGCCACCCCCGCCCCTCCGTCACCACTGTCCCCAACCTCAGCCAGGCTTGCGCCCTCTCTCTCCTGACCCCAGCTGGTCTCCCGCCTCCACGCCGCCTCCCTGCCAGCCCCTCCTCATGCCCCTGGGGTCCTTCTCGTCAAGTGAAAACCGCATCGGGCCGCCGTGGGGGTTCACTAGTGTACCCCGCAAACCCGCGTCCACTCAGAACTTCAAAAGTGACCTTATTGGGGAGGGGGGGGCACTTGGGTGGCTCCGTTGGTTAAGCGTCCGACTCCTGGTTTCTGCTCGGGTCATGATCTCGCAGTTCGTGGGATCAAGCCCTGCATCAGGCTCTGTGCTTTTAGCGTGGAGCCTGCTTGGGAATCTCTCTCTCTCTCTCTCTCTCTCTCTCTCTCCTCTCTCTCTCTGCCCCTCCCCTCCCTGTGCACTCTTTGTCTCTCAAAACAAATAAATAGACTTTAAAAAAAAGTGACCTTACTTGGAAACAGGGTCTTTGCTGATACGATTAGTTAAGATGCACTCACACCCGAGGGGGTGGGGGGACCAGTGACTGGTGCTCCTAAAAACCGGGGACACACAGAGACACACACGCAGAAGGCCCCGGAAAGGCGAAGGCAGAGGTCAGAGCGACGCAGCCGTGAATAAGGAACGCCGAGCAGGAAGGGGCAGGAAGCGGCCCTTCTCAGAGCCGTCGGGGGGAGCACGGCCCCACAGACACGGCGACTTGGACCTCCAGGAGTGGGAGAGGAAAAGTCTCTTGAAGCCCATCTCCTGGGCTCCCCAACTCCTCCACGGCCTGGCCCAGCCGAACCCCGTCGGCGTCTCCCACCCTGTCTCTCTCGGCCCCAGGCTTCTGTTTTATTTCCCAGCATGCCCGTGTCCTCTCCCATGTCTTGCCACCTGCCGCTCTCTCTGCCTGGAACCCTCCCCTGAAAGGGGTCTCGGTGGCCGCGAGAGGAATGAGGCCCAGGGCCCGACTTCCAAGGCCTCAGTTTCCCCCGGTTGAGACCACAGGGCATCCAGCCCGACTGAGAGTGAAAAACTGGAAGAGAACTTGGCTCCGCTCACCACTGATGTTTCCAGAACCTTCTATGTGTTTTCCATTTCTGAGTATCCAGCTCCGTGTCCTTCACTCCAAAAGGCGTACCTGAAATCCTAGCCATATATGGATTTTTTTTTAAGAGCCTGCCTATTTTAGCTCCCAACTCTGAACATGACCTGTTGGGTCTTTTCCATCTGGCACCTCAACAACGAAATTCTGTGACTTCCAGGTCACCCCGCACGTACACGCTTCGTTTTCTCGCCGTGAAAGGCCCTTTGTTGCTCCCAGGAAGTGTCATAATCACGAGGGACAGTTAATTTCACTCCTCTCCCCGGGCTGGACTCAGGCCAGGAGGGCGGGCGGGCAGAGGGCCGTGGAGATAGGCGTCGGACACCCCGCAGAATGGAAGCCCCGTGAGGGCCGAGGCCTGCCGTCGGCCGCACCCCGGAGCCAGCCCCGGGGTGTCCCGTGAACGAGCGATGGCGGATGTCTCTCGTTCCGCGCCCAGAGTCTGCTCGGCTCTCTCTGCCGTCCTCGGCTCTCTTGATGTGCTTTGCTCCTTAAATTCTTCTCACTCAGCTCTTGGGGAGCAAGTGAGCGCCCAGGCCAGTCGGACCGTTCTGTTCCTGGGTTCAGGGCAAGCACGCCACCCCATAGAACCAATGACTCACAACGGGGCTGTCACGGGGCTTAGGTAAAGCTCCGTTCCCCCCTCTTAGTTCTGGAGTCAGGAGGCCCATGTTGTCCTGGAGGAACCAACAGGGGGAGAGAGAAGTCAGGCCTTCTTCTGTTCCAGCCCGTGTCCCCGAAGCCAGACTCGATCTGCCACCTTGATTGTTATTGTTACTTTTTTAAATTTTTTGAAATGTTTATTTGTTTATTGAGAGAGAGAGAGAGCAGGGGAGGGGCAGAGAGAGAATCCCAAGCGGGCTCCTCACTGTCAGCACAGAGCCTGATGAGGGGCTCGACCCCACAAACCTGGAGGTGAAGACCTGAGCCAAAATCGAGAGTCAGATGCTTAACTGACTGAGCCGCCCGGGCACCCCTGTTGCTGTTGTTACTATTATTCTCATTCCGTAAATCACTCATTCTGGTTTTTTTCCTTAAATTAGTTTGGAGCGGGGTTTTGGATGCATGCAACCGACATTGACCTGCCCAATATATGAAGGAAGGAACGAAGGAAGGAAGGAAGGAGGAAGGAAGGAGGAAGGAAGGAAGGAAGGAAGGAAGGAAGGAAGGAAAAGGAAGGAAGGAAAAGGAAGGAAGGAAAAGGAAGGAAGGAAAAGGAAGGAAGGAAGGAACGAACGAACAAACAAAACTCCAGTTCGAGCCGATGGCTACTTCCGGCACCGCGGCCACACACCCAGATCACAGGGCCCCGCGAGACCCTGGGCCGAGTCAGGACCCTGCCCTCAGACTTCAGAGTTCAGTGTGACCCCGACGTCCCCTGAGGCCTCCCAGCCCTGGAGACGACCCCCCCACCTTCCACTCTGGCGAACTCCCTCCTCGAAAATGCTCCCACTCCAAAGCAGCTCCCCAAGATTCCGGTGAATTTCAGCTCGGCTGACCTTCCTGGGGCCCCTCGGATTCCGGGGCTCCCGTCCCCCGCCGCCCCTCCCGCCTCCTCTCTTTTTTTTTTTTAATTTTTTTTAACATTTTAATTTATTATTGAGAGACAAGGAGAGACAGAGCATGAGCAGGGGAAGGGCAGAGAGAGAGGGAGACACAGAATTGGAAGCAGACTCCAGGCTCCGAGCCGTCAGCACAGAACCTAACGCGGGGCTTGAACTCACCAACTGCAAAATCATGACCTGAGCCGAAGTCGGACGCCCAACCGACTGAGCCCTCCAGGTGCCCCTCCCGCCTCCTCTCTTGCACGCCGCACAAAGCCAGGTGGGAAAAGCAGCCCCTCCTCAGCTTCCGCTTGCACCCCCTTCCCCAGTGGGCTCCTGAGACGTCCCCGGGGCGCAGCGGGAAGGGGAGGCACGCGCTCAGGACGCAGGCCCGCAGCTCGGCGTGCAAGGAGCCGACCGATCTTCCCGTGTCCTTGGTCTGCAAACACCTCCGGCCGCACCAGCCACTGGGGTGTCCACCACACGTGGCTCCCGGCTGGGGGCGACTTGCCCGCCTCCTCCCTGCGGCCGTGTCCGGGTCCCGCGACGCAGACTCAGCGACTCGGCCTGCAGAGCCTCCCCCCTGCAGCGACCCAGCGCTCTGTTTGCACCGAGTTTCCTCCCACCTGGGAATTCTTGGGGCTGCTCCGAGGGTTTCCAACCTCTTTCTCTCTCTTGCAAAGTTAAAAATTATTCCAGTCGCCCTTTAGAGGGAATGCCCCCAGGGTACCAAACAGTTTTCTGGGCTGATCTTGCTGTTAGTGAAATTGAGACTCGAAGAAATTAAATAAACTTACCCAAGATCCCGCAGCTGGGGAACGGAAGAGCCTGAGTCCCAAAGCCCGGACTATTTCTCCAGGGAAAAAGTAAGGCCTCCCACGGCGCCTCCCGCCTTTAGGCCAGCGCGGCCCAGGCTCTCCGCGTGACGACGCAAGCGCTCTGTCTGCTGTGTCCCTCAGGCCGCCCGCTCGAAGCTCTCTAGCGCAGCATGGCCGGTGCGACCACGGGTCTGCGGGGTCAAATTTTTATTTCAATTAATTTAAACGTAAATCTAAATGGCCACACATGGCTCCCGGCTCCCAAACTGGACAACGCCATTTTCTCTTTCTTTAAAGTTTGTTTATTTATTTTGAGAGAGTATGAGCAGGGGGAGGGGCAGAGAGGGGGAAAGAGAGAGAGAGAGAGAGAGAGAGAGAAAGATTCCCAAGCAGGCTCTGCGCTGTCAGAGGGACTGGAACCCACGAACCGTGAGGTCACGACTTGAGCTGAAATCAAGAGTGGGAGGCCCGACCGACCGAGCCGCCCAGCGCTCCAGGACGACGACACATCAGAAGAACCTGCGTGTGGATCTGGGTTTAGACTGAGCTTTGTGTCAGGAAAAGGGAGCCCTTGATGTCTTTTGGTTTGGGGGTGGGGGCTCCTCTGGTGTCTTAAAGGAGGACCACCCAGTCTCACACCTCCCGGCCGGGTGGGCCAGAGCCGTGGGCGGCTGTCTCGTGCCAGGCTGCGCCTCCTCAAAGTCCATCTTTCGTGACTCCCCCAGGACGGAGCCGCGCGCTGGCCTGGTGTGCCCAGGCTGGCCCTCCACCTGGAGGACCCTCCGCCTCTCTCCCCACCAGCCCGCTGGCCTGGACAGCCCGTCCTCGTTGTCAAGGTCATGTTTTTGCTCCCAGGGAGCCAGCCTGGATCCCTGAGCTGGGTCCACAGGGCACACGGCCTTTTCCTCTAAACACTCGGCACGGGGGCGCCCGGAGTCGGCTCAGGCGGTGAAGGGTCCGACTCCTGATTCCGGCTCAGGTCATGACCTCACGGTTCGTGAGATGGAGCCCCGTGTCCGGCTCTGCGCTGACGGTGCGGAGCCTGCTTGGGATTCTCTCTCTGCCCCTCCCCACTCGTGCTCTGCCTCTCAAAATAAATAAATAAACGCGTTTAAAAAATACACGCATTTAAAAAAAAACACTCAGCACAGCCCTGAGCGCGAGCTGCTCCTTCGGCGGCCGCCTCCTCTGATTCCCTCGAGGTCGAGCGACGAGGCGGCCTTCTCCCGTCCTGTATCCTCAGCGGTCGGCTCGGAGCTCAGTGCTCGGGAGATGCATTTGTCGAACAAACGAATCGGTCGATGGAGCTGGACGCTGAAAATGCCCAACATCGCATTCCCTGTAGCTCCCTCCGGGCCCGGACCCAGAGCGGGCAGTTTCTCTTTAAAGGACCAGGTAGTAAAAACGTGAGGCTTTGTGGGCCCCACAATCCCGGTGGCCACCATTCGGCCCTGCCGCTCTGGAACGAACCAACTGCGGCGGCCACAAACCAACCATAAATGTTCCAATAAAACTTTATTTTTCTTTAAATATTTTGTAATGTTTATTTACTTTTGACAGAGAGACAGAGGATGAGCAGGGGAGGGGCAGAGAGAGAGGGAGACACAGAATCCGAAGCAGGCTCCAGGCTCCGAGCCGTCAGCAGAGCCTGACGCGGGGCTCGAACGCACAAACCATGAGATCATGACCTGAGTCAAAGTCGGTGCTTAACTGACTGAGCCACCCAGGCGCCCCCAATAAAACTTTATCTAGAAAACCAGGTGGGGGGGCAGATTTGGCCCCCAGGCGGTAATTGCCCATCTCGGGCCTGGCCTGGACTGAGAACACCAAGCGGAAAACAGGGAGCGACCTCCAGCTCACCGCCGCCAAGGCGGGAGGCCGAGAATTCCCTCCCGCTGTCTTCCCTGGGCCGGTGGGGAGCAGAAGGAAACTTCCTCCGGGGAGCACTTGGGCGAGGTGGGCGGGACGCCGCCTCGCGCGGAGGAAGGCAGCGGAGGAGCCCGGGGTGCCGCGTTTCAGGCTCGGGCCAGGGCACCGAACCAACTCCCGGAGCCGGGAATCCGCGCCCACAATGGAGCCCATTGACAGAGAACAAGAGGCGTGTTGAAAAGCTGGTGCGTTTCTTGTCATAGTTGGCCAAGGGGATGTGGTGAGCCGGGCTTCCTCCACACCCTGCCCTCGCTGCGAGCCCGAGCCCGGCGCGGAGGGGCCTTCCCGGCCGCAGCAGCAACCCCCGCCCCCCCCACCCCCGGGCCTGCCCCTGCGGCGGGACTTCTGTCCCCGGGACGCCTGCGGCTCTCGGCCGTGGCCGACGGAGCCGGGAGCCGGGGCACCCGCTCCGGGACGTGCCGGCCGTGGCCCTGACCTTTAGCGCGGTCTGGGGGGCGGGGGCCTCTGCTTCTGCCCCAGCTTCCCGGGGACGCGGCCGCCCGAGGCAGAGATGAAGGGCTTTTTATCTGCTGCATCGGCACGGGTAGGCATCGCAGCCGTTTGGTTAGCTGGTGCCTTTGGCTCAGTGTTGGGCACGGGGACTCTCTCTTTCGTAAAGGCAGGCCTTTGTTTTGCAGGTATTCCTAAGGGTAGCTTCCACTGCAGCCCAAATGCATCTGTCCTGAGGGAGGAGGGAAGAGGGAGGAGGGAAGGAAGCATCCGAGCCCTGGGCACAGGGTCTGCGGCCCACCCCGGGCGCGCTGAGACCACCTGCCCCAGGGACACCCTCAGCTCTCCTGGCAAGCCTCAAGCCAGGGGGCCCCCCAAGAGGGAGGCAGGCCAAACGGGTGGCACCAAATGTAGGAAAAGCACTTCCTGGGGCGCCGGGCTGGTCCAGTCGGTTAAACATCTGGCTCTCGATTTCAGTTTGGGTCATTGTCTCACTGCTCGTGGGATCGAGCTTCGTATTGGGCTCCCAGCGTGAAGTCTGCTCGAGATTCTCTCTCTCTCTCTCTCTCTCTCTCTCTCTCATTCTCTTCCTCTGCCCCTCCCCTGCTCGCTGTCTCTCTCTTAAAAAAGAAAAATGCCAAATAACCTGCACCTCTATAGCCTTTGCCAGAAGCTGGTGAGAAAGGTGCCAGGCCTACGAAATCCGGCAATCCCAGACCTGGAGGCCGAGTGTGACGCGGCAGCGACCTGCCGAGACGCGGGTCCCCGGGGCCTCGCAGCCCGCTGCAGGCAGAGCGGCTGCTCCCGGTCCCTGCTGCCCGCCGCCCAGCAAGGAGACTGGCAGGAAGCTGCCCGTGCGGCCCCCCGAGCCCCAGCCGACTCCCGATTCCCCAGCGGCGCCCGGCGAAAGCGGCTCTGTCTCTCCGCGGGAACAGCTGTCACCTTCACACCGGGCCTGCCTGTCGCAGAAGCAACTGCTGAATCAGTCCCCCAGGGAGTGAGATCTCGTTCGCACGCTTGGGTTTGGGGGATTGGAAATGCTGCCTGCCTGTCGCCATCCTGTCCCCAGGGTGGTCCCATGTCTTTTAAGAGACGCGCTGGGGATGACGTGAGATGAACCCCGTAACCCCCCCTTGCAGGGTGCCCGACGGAGCGGGGGTGGTGCCAGGAAAACGCTGGGCTCCTTCCCTCCAAAAACTACCCCCCAGGCTTGTCTTAATACAAGAGACGGCTCGAGGGGCGGGACAGTCTGGTTTTGGTCTCTCCAATAGAGAATCTTTTTATGTATTTTTTAAAAATGTTTATTTACTTTTGAGAGAGAGAGAGAGACAGAACGCAAGTACGGGAAGGGCAGAGAGAGAGGGAGACACAATCCGAAGCAGGCTCCAGGCTCCGAGCTGTCAGCACAGAGCCCCACGTGGGGCTCGAACTCGGGAAGGGCGAGATGGTGACCTGAGCCAAACTCGGACGTTCAACCGACTGAGCCCCCCGGTGCCCCCACAGAGAATCGTTTTAAATAAAGGCTTAATTGAAACCACAAGATACCAAGCCACATCTATCAGAATGGCCGAGCTCAGAAGGATCGGCAACCTCGGTGCGCGCGAGGGCGAGGGGCCAGAGCCCCTGGCGGGTTCGCGGCCGCCGGCCGGTCAGTGCTCAGCAGGCACAGGAGCGCCCCCGACGGCCGGCAATCCCGCCCGCCAGGAAGCGCGCATGATCTCCGCCGAACGGTGCGTACGAGAGCGCCCGTGGCGGTTTTGTGGATAATAGCCCCAAACCGGAAATAACCCAAGCGTCCGCCAGCATTTGAAAGGAAAAAAAACCCGACGGTAGTGCATAACTACAACGGAGTCCCACACAGGAGAGAAGAAGCTCGTTCCTGAACCACACGGGCGAATGTCACCATCTGTCGAACAAAAGAAGCCCCTCACGAAGGAGGAGACAGCTGGGGCGCCTGGGGGCTCAGTCGGTTGAGTGTCTGACTCTCGATTTCAGCTCAGGTCATGATCCCAGGGTCGTGGGATTTGGCCCCCTGTCCGGCTCCATGCTGAGGGTGGAGCCTGCCTAGAAATATCTCTCTTCCTCCCTCGGCCCCTCTCCCCCATTCACTCTCTCTCTCTCTCACTCTCTCTCTAAAAAAAAATAAAATAAAAAATAATAATGTTTAAAAAAGAGGACACGTGACCCCACGTGGCCAATCAGTATGTTCCAGTCCTGTCCAGGGAACCTCTCAGTAACTGGTTCCCCACAGGCCCCTGCCTAGTTGGCCTGGTATTGCTCAATCTTAGACACTCAGAATTTGGGGGGGTGAAAAAAAATCTCTTTCTTAACTTGGAAGCTGTACGTCTGACTAGGGGTCCCCACACAAGGGTAGCCAGTCTGAGAGTAAAGCCCACACAGAAGGAAGCAGTGGGGGCACCTGGCTAGCTCAGTGGAAAGAGCAGGTGATTTGTGACCTTGGAGTCATGAGTTTGAGCCCCATGTTGGTTGTAGAGAAGGAAGGAAGGAAAGAAGGAAGGGAGGGAGGGAGGGAAGGAGGAGGGGAGGAAGGAAGGGAGGGAGGGAGGGAGGAAGGAAGGAAGGAAGGAAGGAAGGAAGGAAGGAAGGAAGGAAGGAAGGAAGGAAGGAAGGGAGGGCCCAGAAAGGTAGAGACCACGTCCCCAGAAAATCACGTGAACCCCTAGATCCATCTGTGCCTGAAGCTTGCATTTACTTGAACTTTTCACATACATAAGCCAATAAATTCACCTTTTCACCTCAGCTGCTTTAAACTGAAATTTCTGACACTTGCAGCCAAGGAACTTCAACAGTGAGCCCAACTCAATTCCACAGGTGTCTGCTGTGCCTGATCAGGCTGACTGGAGCATGGGGCGCCTGGCAGGTGTCCCCAACACTTCGACCCCTATCTCCGGGTTCACGCCGTCCCAGGGAAGCCTTCCTGGTGCCAGCCACCTGGTCCTCAGGGTCCGAACTGTCCCCAGAGAAGCTCTTCCCATGGGGCTGCCATCCAGGGGCTGCCTGGCATTTGGGAGGTGCCCATCTTTACGCACGCAGAAGCAAGACCAAGGAGGCCGGGGAAGCGATCCCCTGGGGGGCCAGAAGCCACCCTGCCTCAAGGAACCAGAAGCCCTTCCTGGACACCGTTAAGTGCTTTCCCTCTTCTGTGCCTGCAGATAACGTGGCCTTAATCCAGCATGTTTGGCGAGGCAGGCGGGGTTAAAGGGCGGCCTGAACTGACTGGGGGGAGGGGCTGTCTGCACCCATTTACCCTCCCGAATAATCCCACGCGGCAGGCGTGATTAGCCACGTCACTCCCATGTCATTTCTGGGGGAGAAGTATGCCGTCCATACAGTTTGTGGCTGGGAGGCATGATGCGTCACAGGGGCGGCCCCTCAGCTCCGCAGGCAGGACGGAGCAGGTGTCTCTGGGCTGTCTCCCAACCAGGAGGAAAGCCACTCTGCTGGCAAAAGAGGCGTCCAGGGCTCCGGAGCCCAAGTCCATGGCTTTCCAGCTGGGTGACCTGAGGTGAATGTATTGCCCTCCCTGGGGTTCACTTTACTCCTCTGTAAAACGAGGCTTTGGGGGCATCGTGTGAGGTGATGTGCGTAACGTGCTCGGCATGGTCTCCAGCACATAGTAGTTGCTCAATAAAGAGGTAGCATCTGCTACTGCCATTGTTGTTATTTGTTATTATTTTTATTAGACCATTCTCCTGTCATCAGAGAAGACTTTCAAAACACTCGGTCCTCTCTGCCAGTGACCACGAAGGCCTCCTTCCCATAGAGCATCCACCCACCCATCCATCTACACATCCATCCATCCATCCATCCATCCATCAATCCATCCATCCATCCACCCATCCATCCATCCATCCACCCATCCATCCACCCATCCATCCACCCATCCACCCATCCATCCACCCATCCATCCACCCATCTACCCATCCATCTACCCACCCACCCATCATCCATCCATCCACTCACCCATCAACCTATCCATCCATCCATCCATCCATCCATGCATCCATCCATCCATCCATCCATTCACCCATCCTCCCATCCACCCACCCACCTATCCATCCACCCACCCATCATCCATCCATCCATCCATCCACCCACTCATCCATCCATCCACCCATCCATCCACCCATCCACCCACCCACCCATCATCCATCCATCCACCCATCCATCCATCCACTCATCCATCCATCCATCCATCCATCCATCCATCCATCCATTCATCCATCCACCCGCCCATCCATCCACCCATCCATCCATCCACCTGCCCATCCATCCACCCACCTATGCATCTACCCACCCATCGTCCATCCATCCATCCACCCACCCATCCACCCAGCCAGCCAGCCAGCCAGCCAGCCACCCATCCATCTGTCCATCCATCCATTCATCCATCTGTCCATCCATCCATCCATCCATCCATCCATCCATCCATCCGCCCATCCATCCATCCATCTATCCATCCACCCATCCATCCACCCACCTATGCATCCACCAACCCATCATCCATCCATCCATCCATCCACCCACCCATCGTCTATCCATCCATCCATCCACCCACTCATCCAGCCAGCCAGCCATCCACTCACTCATCCACCCATCCATCCACCCATCCACCCACCCATCCAGCCAGCCACCCATCCACTCACTCATCCACCCATCCATCCACCCATCCATCCATCATCCATCCATCCATCCATCCACCCACCCATCCACCCAGCCAGCCAGCCAGCCAGCGAGCCGCCAGCCAGCCACCCATCCATCCATCCATACATCCACCCACCCATCCAGCCAGCCATCCATCCACTCACTCATCCACCCATCCATCCACCCATCTACCCACCCACCCATCATCCAGCCAGCCAGCCAGCCACCCATCCATCCATCCACCTGTCCACCCATCCATCCATCCATCCACCCATCCATCCATCCATCTGCCCATCCATGCATCCACCCATCCATCCACCCACCCACCCATCATCCATCCATCCATCCATCCATCCATCCACCCACCCATCCACCCACCCATCCAACCAGCCATCCATCCACTCACTCATCCACCCATCCATCCACCCACCCACCCATCATCCATCCACCCATCCACCCACCCACCCATCATCCATCCATCCATCCATCCACCCATCCATCCATCCATCCACCCACTTATCCATCCAACCAGACAGCCATCCAGCCAGCCAGCCAGCCACCCATCATCCGTCCATCCACCCATCCATCCATCCACTCATCCATCCATCCATCCATCCATCCATCCATTCATCCATCCACCCGCCCATCCATCCACCCATCCATCCATCCACCTGCCCATCCATCCACCCACTTATGCATCCACCCACCCATCGTCCATCCATCCATCCATCCACCCACCCACCCACCCATCATACATCCACCCATCCACCCACCCACCCAACCATCATCCATCCATCCATCCACCCACCCATCCACCCAGCCAGCCAGCCAGCCAGCCACCCATCCATCCACCCATCCATCCATCCATCCATCCATCCATCCATCCACCCATCCATCCATCCATCTATCCATCCACCCATCCATCCACCCACCAATGCATCCACCCACCCATCGTCCATCCATCCATCCATCCACCCACTCATCCATCCATCCACCCATCCATCCATCCATCCACCCACCCATCCAGCCAGCCATCCATCCACTCACTCATCCACCCATCCATCCACCCATCTACCCACCCACCCATCATCCAGCCAGCCAGCCAGCCACCCATCCATCCATCCACCTGTCCACCCATCCATCCATCCATCAGCCCATCCGCCCATCCATGCATCCATCCATCCACATACACATTTCATTGATTCTCAGTTACCTATTTTTTGCGTATTAATATCTCTGAAATTAGAATATGACTTACATCCCAAAGTATGTCATAGTTTAATGGGCAGGCTTTTTTTCTTTCTTAGTTTTACGTAAAATAATGAATTGTATATCTTACAAGCAAAAAGATTTCTTTTCTATGGCTAGCTTCTCTAGGTATCAGCCTCTTCCACTGAAGAGGGGTTTTTCCCATGTAGTCGGGCGGGGCGGGGGGGGGGCCGGTGAGGGAGCATGGCCAGAGGGCTCTAGCATCCCAGAGGAAGGGAGAGCCGGTCTCCTTGGGTCTGTGTGTGGAATGGCAAGGAAGGATTTTGACTGGCCTGGCCCTGGTCATGGGACAGTCACTGTGGCCCTGGACACAGGGAGCTGAGCTCCACCAAGCTCGCCCCCACCCCACCGCATCGCCCCACCCCCACCCCCTCTGAGCCTCCACCAGATCCTCAGGAGGGCAGGAGGACAAACCAGGGGCCGGGCGCACGGAATGGGGTGCTGGACAAACCACTGACAAACGTCTTCAACCAGCCGCGATTACGATCCTGAATCTCATCCACAGCTGAGGCACACCGACAGCAGAAAAACCAGAGACAGCAGAGAGAGGACGATGGAGACACCGCCCACAGTTTGGAGCATCTCAGCGTTCTCCGCGGCCACTCACGACATGGAAAGCCAAGCTGGGTTTGCTCGCTCACTGCAGACCAGGCCTGCTTCCAAAGGAGCCGGCTGACACAGTCCAGCTCAGCCCAGCACGGGGCCTTTGTGCCGCCCGGCCGCCTGCGACGAGAAGCAGACAGAGCTGGCCCTCGTGGCCAGCCTGACCTCCACACGCAGGGTCCCCAGCCCATCTGCTTCCTGCCCACCCTGACCCTCCGCACGGGGTCACCGGCTGGGAGAGGAGCGGGGCCTCAATGGCTCCACTGTGGTCTCTGCCTCACTCTGGTGTGAGCGCGTGAGTGGGTGCAAACACCGGGAGAGCCGCTTGGGTGAGGGGGCGTGTGCCGAAGTGTGCGCTCGTGTGGGAGCGCATCTGCACACCCGCGCCTGCACCCTAAGTGCTTGTGGGGCGCGCTCCTGTGTCCACGCGGACGACTGCAAGAGCAAATAGGTGCGTGTGCGCGTGTGCGCGTGTAGGCAGTGTGCGCGAGGTCCCACGGCCGCTGTCGTCGATGCTCCAAGACCAAGGCCGGGAGGGGGGCCAGGCCGCTCACAGCCGAGCTCCTCCCTGCTAACCGCCCTCGGCCTCGGGGAGCTGCCTCACGTGAGCCGACCGCCCCTTCCCTGTGAGGCAGTTCGCACCCAGCGACTGGTAGACACAGCCTTTCCCTTGACCGGGGACATCTCTGAAGGGCCCACCCAGCTCAGAGCTTCCCCGGGGGACATTCCGAAACCCCCCTCTGCCCAGTCCGGCCGTCCACCCGCCCTCACGGCTGCGGCTCCTGAGAACGCACCCCATCGAACTTCCCGCGCACACGTCTCTGGTTCAAAGTTTGTTTCCCGAGGCCCAACTGAAGGCAGGTAGTAAGTGCTGGGCTAGGACCTGAACCCAAGGCCGACGGGCCCCAACTGCCACTCTGTCGTCCGACCCAGATGCCCCCCTGGGCCTCCCCTCTCACCTGCGACACCCGCCAGCGAGGGGAACAGCCGGGCCGCTGGGGAAGCAGCGGGTTGCCTTGGGATGCGGAGCCGCAGAAGATTCTGGCAGGGGGAGCCATTTGTTTTCCTGGAATCCCGGAATCCTGACTCACAGTCCAGTTGAAACTCCCGGGGTCACACGGGCCCGACCTACCCACGTCCTCACCACGGCTTCCTCCTGACCGCCCCCCCCCGCCCCCGAGCTCTCCGCGCTCGGGCAGCCCCACGAGGTCTGCTCTTGGCCTGGAATTCTCTTCCTCACCCTCCAGACGGGCTGTCCCTCCCCTCCCCCCGTCCTTCCGCCCGGGTCCCCCTGCCCTTCCCTGGCGCTGATGGCACAACGGGTTCTTCTAAGGCACTTTTAATCCTCCTAGGATTAAACCCTCACCCCTGTCCTCACTCCTGCGCAACTACGGCTTGGGAAGGGGACATTCGGATTTAAGGTCCCTGTGTCAGGGGTCAGCAAGCTCTTTCTGCAAAGAGCCAGGTAGCGATTCCCGTAGGTGTACAGTGTTGTCTGTGTGGCGGCCCGAGGTTGGCTCTGCCCGGGCAGCGCGGAAGCGGCCGCAGACAATACAGGCGCGCTGCGTTCCCATAAAACTTTATTTCCAAAAACGGGTGATGCAAGTGAGAACTACCGTCGTAAAGCTAAAGACAAACAACAAACGGGGCTCCCGGGTGGTTCCATCGGTTAAGTGCCCGACTCCGGCTGGGGTCATGACCTCACGGCTCATGAGCCGGAGCCCCGTGTCGGGCTCTGTGCTGACAGCTCCGAGCCCGGAGCCTGCTTCTGATTCTGTGTCTCCCTCTCTGTGCCCCCATCCCTGCTCATGCTCTGTCACTGTCTCTCTCTCTCTCTCTCAAGTATAAATAAACATTAAAAAAAAAAAGACAACAAACAAAACAACCCTGTCTCCTATTCTGTGAGTCAGATTTCCTCCATCATTCTCGCCTTTAAAGAAATTCAGGAGGTGCCGGGGTGGTTCAGTCGGTTGAGCGGTCAAATCTTGATTTTGGTTCAGGTCATGATCCCAGGGTGGAGGGATGGATAGAGCCTCCTGTCAGGCTCCACACTGAGCCTGCAGCCTGCCGAAGTTCTCTCTCTCTCTCTCTCTCTCTCTCTCTCTCTCCCTCTCCCCCTCTCCCCACCTCACGCTCTCTCTCTCTCTCAAAGAAAATAAAAACTCCAGAAATAAATGAGCAAGTCGCGTAGCTGTAGGGACAGTCCCTGCTGACAGCTGTCGTCCCAGCACTACTAGTGGAGGTGCTCCTTCCGCTCTCAGAAGCGCCCCGGTGTCAACGGCAAACCTCAACACATTGACGGTTAATTGGCCGCTGGATCTCCGAACCCTTCTTTCAAATGTTCGGGTGACCAAAATGGCCTCGTCCTTTTTGACCAGTTAATGAAATGATCAGTATTAGCACCTGGCACCCAGAACGTACATTTACGCCGATTCCAGAAAGAAAGCAAAGGACTGAAACCCTCAGGTGGAGAACGGATTCACGGATCCGGGGCAGCCGACTGGCATGACGGCTCAGGCTGCGCTTCGGATACTGAAAGACGGTCCTAGTCACTGGAAGATGGTCACGGTGATCATAACCTCGGCCCCGCCCGGAGCTTCTGGCCGCGGGAGGAGAGGGAAGACGCACATGAGAGGGCCCCTGCCTGGTCCGGCCGAGTCCGGGAGGGGGGCTCCCACTCCAGAGCAGGGCCAACTGGCTCCGTCCGCCGCCAGCCGAAAGGGCAGTCGGGACGCAGGCCAGCCTCAGATGGAGACTTCTGGCCGTGGCCCTGACTCCCGGGGGCATGGGGAGGGCCGCAGCTGCCAGAATCACTTGGCGGAGACCCCGGGTCAGCCGCCGGCCCAGGGGAGGCTCTTCGTCCCAGCCGCCTGGGGTCATCGGGAGGGGGGTTCAGGACAGCCATCTCCTGGATGGGAGTTATTTTTCCTTGGGACAGAAAATTCCTTTGGAAGGATTTCACAGCAGCTCGAGCCCTCGGGGGAGCTTTGGCGCAGCGAGGGCTGCACCACAGAAACCAGGGATGGGAGGGACGGGGGGTCCATCGGAACCCGCGACCCGGAGGCCAGCAGGAGTCGCCCGCGGGGACCGCTGCCCGTCTGGGCTGCTCTGACGCCCTCCTCTTCTCCCTGCACTGCCCCTGCGTCCAGAGTTCTGTTTTCTGTTGGTTTTATCGCTGTCTTTCATTTGGGAACCCTCGGTCTAACGTCAAGTGATCTGGGCCTTTTATTCACATTTATAAGTGAGACTCAAATTCTATTTGGGGAAGGACAAGGCTCATCGACCCAGGGGCCTCCCAGGAGGGGTCCAAGGCCCGAAGTCACTTCACGGGGAGTGGCACCTTTAGGACTTGGCCTCCTGGCTGCTCCTGAGCAGCCCTGCCCCAAATGTCACCGACACTAGTTTGCGATATTTGGGGCGCGCTTCTATTAGGGAGGTATTCGTTGCTTCTCTGAACTTCGGATGGAAGTGGACATCCTGAATTTTACCTGGCAGCCCTCCCTGAGAAGAACCCCACCCCCCCGCCCCCCACCTTCGGCCCCAGCGGCGAGCATTCTGGAAGCCGGGAAGACACTGAACGTTTCGCTGCTCGGTCAATAACCTTTCCCATGAACTCGCTGTTTTTAGCACACGATCCACAGCCCGGTCGGAGCTGGGGTCTCCAGACCCAGGTTCCTCCGGCTCCAGCCTTCAGAGGGGAGCTCTGGTCTTTTCCCGGGACAGGAAGGGGTAGGTGCTGGGATGCACGATGCTCCTCGTGAAGTCTTTCCACAACTCGGCCCACTTTCCTTCTCACCCCGGGAATCCCCGAGGTCTCCCGTTTCTGACCGTTTCTGGGGCTCTCTGGGACGAAGACAAGCTCTCCCCACCCCCACGGAGAACGTCACAGAATGCTCCGGAATGGTCAGCCAGTCGCCGTTCCTCCACTGGCTTTCCCGCCTGCGAGCGCCGTGACCTCTCTCTTCGCCTGCTCTCTGGCCTGTGAACGCTCGCTCCTTCCTTCCTCTGCCGCCTTGTGAGCGAGCTCCGGGCGGGAGTGGCAGTGACCACGTGGGTGCTCGGGCGGCCTTGCTCAGCCACCGTCCCTGCTTCTCTCTGGCCAGGAACCTCGCCTGGTGCCCTCCGAGGGCCCGGGTACTGGCCCGGACACAGCGGCCCCCAGGAGCCCGCTGGGCAGGTCGGCCGTGCCCTCGTTCACTGCCAACTTTCAGGGTTCTGATTGGTGTCCTGTGGGTCAGGGGTCCGTACACCACGGAGGTGCGGGGCCGCCTGGCAGCGAGGGCCCGCCCTGTAGAGACGAGAGCAGGTGTCAAGGAAGGGGGGGCGGGCGGGGCAGACTCCCCACGTGAGGCCAATCCAGGCTCGGGGATCTCTGGAACATCCACCTGCGGCGGAGAGAACCTTGGAAGACCCTCCACCCGCCTCTCCGCGTCCGCGTCCCCTTCTCACCTCCTCCCTCCCCCACCGACGTCGCTTCTTCGGACCCCGAGCTGCACACAGACTTGCATTT
The DNA here is from genome assembly GCA_030068075.1 of Paguma larvata. Classification (NCBI taxonomy): domain Eukaryota; kingdom Metazoa; phylum Chordata; class Mammalia; order Carnivora; family Viverridae; genus Paguma; species Paguma larvata. Next base: position 43,502,538 of record CM057844.1, on the reverse strand, counting down.
GCCACCGTCGCCAGCTCTGCCCGTCCTGCCTCCCAAACGCGAATTTTCGAGCGTGTCGGCGTCTCCCCGCTGTGGTCAGGACGCCAGCCCGGGCCCCTCTCGCCTCTTCCAGGTTCTGCAGCAGCCTCCGAACCGGTTTTCCTTCTCGAAACTCGTGCTCCTGAAATTCTGGCTCCAAAGCAGCCGGAGGCGTGTTCTGCAAACGCAAAGCGGATCGGATCATCCGATCGTTTGCTTAAAGCCCCTTCTCTGCCTTCCCGCTGCCTGGAGGAGAGGGTGCCGACGGCGGGACTGGCCTACTCCGGCGTCACCTGCCACCAGCACACGCAGCCGCCCGCCACCACGCCCTGCTTCTGGAAGTCACTCCGCCCCTTCCTTCGTCTCGTCTCGAAGGCTCACCTTCATGTCACTCCCCCCCAAAAGTCTCTCCTGACTTACGCAAACTCAAACAGCAGCGGAGGGCCCGTGGCTCTGCCCTCACGTGATTCCGGACTTCCCTCCGTCACTGTCCCTAGACCCCGGGCGCAGACTCGTAGAGTCCAAAGTGGTTCCACATAAATATTTAATATTTGGTACGTGAGTCAATATTTACCTGTTTAATTACAAATCAATATTAAGAAGACACCGAACAGAAAAGAAGGACAAAGAACGTGGGCAGGAAGCTCATATAAAACGCAAAAAAGTGTGTGAAAAAATCCTCTAAAGAAACGTCAGTATAAACAGGAGACACTTATAAATATCGAGAAGTTTGATGCTGTAACGTGTTCTAGGGATGTGGGGGAGAGAATCGTGAGGTCTGTGACAGTAAAAATTGGCACGATCTCAGGGCACCCGGGTGGCTCAGTCATTGGAGCGTCTGAGCCTTTATTTCGGCTTAGGTCGTGATCTCCCGGTTTGAGAGCTCGAGCCCCGCATCGGGCTCTGTGCTGACAGCTGGAAGCCTGCTTGGGATTCTCTCTCCCTCTCTCTCTGCCCCTCCCCCACTCATGCTCTTTCTCTTTCTCTCTCTCTCTCAAAATAAATAAAAACTAAAATTAAAAATAAAGTAAAAGGGGCACCTGGGTGGCTCAGTCGGTTAAGCATCCGACTTCAGCTCAGGTCACGAACTCACGGTTTGTGGGTTCAAGCCCCGCAACAGGCTCTGTGCTGACAGCTCAGAGCCTGGAGCCTGCTTCCGATTCTGTGTGTGTGTGTCTCTCTCTGTCCTTCATCCACTCACGTTCTGTCTCTCTCTCAAAAAATAAAAATTAACATTAAAAAAATTTTTTAAATAAAGGAAGTAAAACAAAAAAGTTTTAAAAAAATTGATACACTCTCTTAAGAGGGTAATTTGGCAACAATTGTAACAGTTTTGTTTTGGGTTTTTCAGTTTTTCGTTTTTTTGGGTTTCGGTTTTTAGGAGAGATTGTGCGCGCACTCGAGCAGGGAAGAGGGGCAAAGGCAAAGAGAGAGAGAATCCCAAGCAAGTTCCATGCTCAGCAAGAACCCAATTCAGGGCTTGATCCCACAACCCTGGGATGCTCTCAGTCGGATAAATGACCGACTTCAGCTCAGGTCAGGATCTCATGGTTGGGGAGTTCAAGCCCCGTGTCCAGCCCTGTGCTGACAGCTCAGAGGCTGAAGCCTACTTTGGACTCTGTGTTCTCTCTCTCTCTCTCTCTCTGCCCCTTCCTTGCTCGTGCTCTCCCTCTTTCTCAACAGTAAATAAATAACCTAAAAAAAAAAAAATTAGTATTCAGGTAGGTTCTCTGCACCACAGTTTCTGTTAGCAAAGGAGACCCACCACCACCAATATTAAACATCCAATGCCTTGTGGGTCACGCACACGGGTGAACAGTTACACACTCACGAAAAATGATACGAACGGTTTGTAAGGGTTACTAATTAGAGAAAAAGACGAGCTACAACGAAGTGTATAGACTGTAACGGTATAAAGATATAGAGGCTACAAAGGTCTATACCCACACTTATATTTGCACAGACCTTCTGGAAGGAAAGCATGAACAGGTAACAGTGGTAACTTCCAAGGGGAGGGATGGGGGTCGGTGAGGAAAACTAACTTTTCAGTAAATACATCCCTTTTGTGGTGTCGGAACTTTTTTTTACTATGTTCATTTTGTCAGTCTAGAAACGTTTCAAATTAAAAATAACAACCCGGGGGCGCCTGGGGGGCTCGGTCTGTTGAGCATCTGACTCTGGATCTCAGGTCAGGTCATGATCCCGGGGTCGTGAGATCGAGCCGTGCGTCTGGGCCTGAGCCTACTTAAGCTTCTCTCTCTTTCTCTCTCCCTGCTCCCCTGCCCCGCTCACACTCTCTCTCTCCTTCTCTCTCTCCCTCAAATTAAAAATGAAAAGTATTTAGAAAAGAACAGTCCAGCGTGCTGTCCCTCCCTCCCCCGCTTCAGCTCATAAATCCTTTAAAGGCAGAAACACAGTCTGAATCATCTCGACCTGGAAGCCGCACCACGAATGCGGTTCCGCGAGGAGCTAGACTTTCCAAACGAACGACCCCTGCCCGAGCCAAGTCCTCTCCTGACACCCACGCTTCCTCCCGGCCCAGGTCTCTGCGTGTCCCGGGAACTGTAAGCAGCGGCTGAACGGAAACCCTCCTAACCACCACCCTCCCCCCCCCCCCCCCCCCGGCCGGCACCCGCTGCTCTCCTGCCCCGGCCGCCAGGGGCTCCCCTCTCCCCCGCCCCACTTCGCGAGGGGGCCTTCTCCGCAGTGAGTCTGAGCAGCCCCAGCGACAGCGCTCGCCTTCTGCGCCCCCCTGGCCGTGCGTGCTTGCGGGGAGAGACCGCGCCTGGCTTGACAGATACTTAGTGAGTACAGCTCATTCTTCCAAAGACGCGCCGGGCACCCAGGGCATGCCAGTTCTGTTCCGGGCGCAGCAGGAAACATCTCTGTGCTCAGGCGCTTGGGGGCGGTGGTAGTGAGAGTTCTGCCCCCGAGGTGTGAGGGCGGGGAGTGGGTGTTCAATGAGGAGATGTGTGCAAAGGGTTCAGCTCCGTGTCTGGCACACACTGAGCCCCAAGCAAACAGCGGGATTACCACCATTCTCCCCAGCCAGGTGGCCCAATGACTCAGGCAGGAAATCTACCATAGAGAGAGAGAGAGAGAGGGAGAGAGAGAAATCTTTTATAGATGATAGATAGATACAGACATAGACACAGACACAGATGGAAGACACCTTTCAGAGCTGATGACAGGCAGAGCAGCGAGCTAAGCCGGCCTCTCGTGGACGTCACTAATGGATGCAGGGCAACTGTGCACGACCTTTAGTGGAAGGGGAGGTTTTCTTTTTTTTTTAAGTGTATTTATTTTGGAGAGAGAGAGAAAATGAGAGTGGGAGAGAGGCAGAGAGAGAGGGAGAGAGAGAATCCCAAGCAGGCCTTGCACTGTAGTGGGGAGCCCGACATGGGGCTCGAACCCAAGAAACACGAGGTCCTGGTCTGAACCGGGGTCGGGCGCTCAGCCGACGGAGCCACCCAGGCGCCCCGTCATTTTTATTTATTATTATTTTTCATTAAGTCACCCGGCTACTGAGGCCGTCCCTACACGCCATCTCCAACCCCAAAGGGAAGTGCCCCCCAGGGTCCAGCCCCAGCGGCAGGTAACGCCTCCGGGTCCTACTGGCCCGAACGCAGCTGCAGGAAGAAAAGCAGAGAATTCCTCCTTCCAAAGGGCCCGGCGCCTGCGTGTCGGGGGAGCACAGGCCTGAGCCACATCCAGACCCGGTGAGGCGCGCAGGGCCATGTCACCTTCTCCCTGAGGCCAGGTGGCTCCCATCTCAGCACTTGTGCGTGCTGCTCCCCCTGCCAGGAACGCTCTTCCCTGCCAGCCCTCCGCCAGCCCTCAGGCGCCAACTCAAACGGTGTGTCTTCCAGGCAGCCAGATCTGCACCGCCCACCCCCTGCCCCGACCGTCACGGAGCTCGAGACGAGCTGAGCTTTCGCTGTGCTGGACCGCTTTCTCGTTTGTTGTTTGCTGGTTCCCAGGTCACAGGGCTTTGTCTAGTATGAGGCCTAATCCGTGATAGCAACCCGCGGTCTACGGAACGAATGAACGAACAAATGAAATGCTAAGCATCTAATGGTACTCGCACTCAGTAGCTGCTTTGCACGTACGCTGGGCGCAGTGGGACCAAGCGGCTCAGTTCCTACCTGCCCAACGGTTGGTGCTCCGTCTGTCTTCCTCTCAGCTGCGGGGGAGGGAACCAGTGCCACAGAAGAATCTCGAGAAATCACATCGCACGTGGGCCGCTGCAGAGGCCCGGCTGGGGCAGGCCCGCTGCTCTGCCCAAGAGGCAAATCCGGCCCCGAGCACAGACTCCCGGGACCCACCCGGGCGGGGGCCGGATCGTCGTGGCACCCAAGCGGTGGAGGCTCGTGGCTCCCGCCCGCGGGCTTTCTCTGCGGTCTCTGGGGGAAAGCACCTTCATGACGTCATTTGGGGGGAATTCTTTTCATTTAAACGCCCACGCACGCACCCCCTTTGTGCCATTTCGTTGAGACACAGATACGCCCGGCCCAGAGTCACTCCTTCGAGGCCGTGTCCTGAACCAAAGTTCATCATATATTAATCGTCATCGTCACGCAGCTGCTGCCGAGTCCCCCTCGCCCCGGCCCCCCTCTTTCCCTTCTCGGTTCCCTCCGTGGCGTTCACTCTGATCTTTCGCTCGTCCACTGCTTTGCCCGCTGCCCAGCGGGAACGGGAGGTCCGGGAGGGCAGGGGTCTGGGGTTCCGGTGGCGTGGACTCAGCACGCTCTGAGCGAATCTACGGCGGGAATGGCGGCCGACTGTGTGCCAGGCACAGCGACAGGTGCTTGACCAGTGCGATCCAGGTGACTTCTCGAAATAAGCCTCTTACTTGAGGCCCGCCATTACTACTATCCCCACCGAGGAAATGGAAGCAGACAGGTTAAGCGACTTGCCCAGGGACGCACAGCTGGTGAGTGGTGGAGCCCGGATCCAGACTCAAGCAGTTGACCTTGGACACTATGACTCAGTCGTTCTGCCTGCCAGGCACCGGGCTGGACCGGGGGAGGGGGCACAAACATGGATAATGTGTGGCTTCCGATCCCCTGGACTTCGCTGTCCCCTCACCCAAATGAGCACACGTCAATCCACTACGGCGTTGTATTCTTACTGCTGTTTCAGCCCGGGCAAGGGAACAACAGGCCAAGTGCATCTGGAAGGGTCTAAGCAGTCTTCTCCGAGGAGGGCAAGGCTAGACCCGCCCCTGGGAGGCTGCACATCCTCCACCGGCCTCAAATCCTGAGTCTGGACCACTCCGGGTATAGGCAGCCCTACTGTCACCAAGCGGCACACACAGGAAACGCCATCCACAGACGCTCCCAGGGTCCCGCGTGGGGCCCCCTGCCGGCGCTGCCGCAAAGTAAAACCCACGCACAAAGTGTCCAACTCTTGGTTTCGGTTCAGGTCATGATCTCACAGTTCGTGGGTTCGAGCCCTGCATGGGGCTCTGCACCGACAGTACGGAGCTTGTTTGGGATTCTCTCTCTCTGCCCCTCCCCCCCTTGCAAAATAAATAAATAACTTTAAAAAACAACCCACACACTGAACTCTTACAGCAGTCAGGCGCCCGCTCACAGCGACGGATTCACGTGGCCTGGGGAACCCTCGGCATGGGACCAGCAGGGAAACCGAGGCTGACAGAGTTTCGTTTCTTTACCCAAAGTCACACAGTCATGAAGTCACAGAAGCAGGACTCGAACCCAGGCGGGCCGTGACTCCAGACGCCCCTGCTCCAGAAAAAAGCCTATTTGTTCAATGTAAACCTTTAGAAGCTAACCTTTACCATAACTTTTCTTACCGTTTTTTTTTTCTTACCTTTACTGGGTGGAAAGTCCATAGACATCAAGGGAAACTGGGTGGGGGGCTGGGGCGTTAAGACCAGCAAGTGGGAGCGCCCAGTTTGGGAACCGTCTGCCACCAGGCGGGGCCAGGGCTCAGATTGGATTTTCAGTTCTTATGCAAATGTATTTGTCCCGATCCTGAGAGGCACGAGGTTACTCCCGATTTTTCCACGTGGGGGCTGCAGGGTGGGGTCCGCACAGTCCTGATGGCCCCTGCCCTTCCAGGAAGCTGAGGGAGGTGGGGCTCGCCCACCTACAGTCTGGCGGTCACCAGAGGCTATAAATGAGGTGACACTTAGTAGGCGCCCAGTGCATACCTTCTAAAGGAGGGAATGATAACGCAGGGTCCACAGAGACTAAAAGGACTTCAAAATTCCAGGGTCGGCCAGGAGGGCCTGTGAGCGTTCTACCGTCGGTGGGGCAGGGTGAGGACACTCAACCGACCGAGCCCCCGGGCACCCCGGAAAGTCTTTTTCTTATGTCGCATTAAATTTTTTAGTGTTGTTTATTTTTGAAACAGAGAGAGAGCCAGAGTGTGAGTGGGGGAGGATCCGGAGCGAGGGAGCCTGATGTGGGGCTTGAACTCCCCAACCGCGAGATCAAGACCTGAGCCGATGTCGGACATTCAACCGACAGAGCCCCCCCACACACACCCGGGCCCCCATCGCAGGAATTGTTTAAGGAAAGGCAGCTAAATGATTTCAAAAGAAACTAGACACCGCAGAGAGTCCCTGCCGTAAATTCTGGACCCCCTGGCTCCTGGTCTGTTTTCTGGAAGCTCAAAGTGAGGGAGCAGCAGACGCCTGCTGAGACGCTCTTGGATTCGCAAACTTGGGACCCCACTCTAACTGGCGAGCCGACCCGTAATTAAGGTCTTCTTCGCTCTCTTCGGACCGTTTCTGGAAAGGCTCAATTAATAGAACTGTCCTTCCTCAGAAAGCACCACCAAGCAGAGCCAACCGCAAATCGCAGGGCGAAGAGCCGCCCATGGCGCCCTCGCCGGGTGGGCGGCGCCCTCGCCGGGTGGGCGGCGCCCTCGCCGGGTGGGCGGCGCCCTCGCCGGGTGGGCGGCGCCCTCGCCGGGTGGGCGGCGCCCTCGCCGGGTGGGCGGCGCCCTCGCCGGGTGGGCGGCGCCCTCGCCGGGTGGGCGGCGCCCTCGCCGGGTGGGCGGCGCCCTCGCCGGGTGGGCGGCGCCCTCGCCGGGTGGGCGTCTGAGCTGCTCGGGTGCTCCCACCACCCAAATCGTGAATCCGTACACTTGCGGGAGAAAACCCGCAAACTCACCCAGAAACACGCTCCAGCCGCAGAGAGCGGAGGGAAACTGGCCGGGCAGAGAAGGCCTCCTCCGGGCTCCGGGCAGGGCTGCTGGCTCCTTCTCCTTTGGATTTTTTAAAAACAGCTTTATGAAGGTACAGCTTACATACCCCCAAATTCACCCATTGCCGGCGCAAAGCTCTGAGACTTTCGGTGACTTCTGGAGATGCAGAATCACGGCCGCTGCTCGGGTTCAGACCGTCCCCATCGCCCTAAGATCGTCCCCGCGTGAGGAACTTTTCTGAGCGTTCGCCGCTAACTTGTGACTCCTGGAGGTTAAGCCTTAAACCTTGAGAATCGGGGCGCCTGGGGGTCTCATTCACTTAAGCTCCCAACTTTGGCTCAGGTCACGATCTCACAGTTCCTGGGTTTGCGCCCCATTTCGGGCTCTGTGCTGACAGCTCAGAGCCTGGAGCCTGCTTCGGATTCTGTGTCTCCCTCTCTCTCTGCCCTTCCCCTACTCACACTCTGTCTCTTTCTCTCAAAAATAAACAAACATTAAAAAAAATTTTTTTTTAAATAAAAAACCTTGAGAATCAAAAGAGCAAGGCGAGGTTCCATCTAAAAGAGGCATCACTCACTGCAAAGCTGACACAAATGGTGTTTTAATGTTTATTTAAACACCATAAATCTATTTTTTGCGATCTTTTTTCTGAATTCTGATGTGTCAACCAAAGCCGCGTTTCTCAGGCTACCAGGCTCTGGGCCCCGGAGATGTCCTCAGCAGTTAGATCAAAGAGGGATTGAATGATGTCCTCAAATCCATTTGGGCAACCTGGGTTAAACAAACATTCCCTTAATGCAGACTTCATCAGAGCCTTTGGCGAGCTAAGGAGGACCATGAATCTCCAAAGGTTGCTGCTGAACCACAGAAGCCTTTGTTCAAGGAAGAGGGAGCTGCTGTCTATAAAACATCCCTCACGCCTCTGGCCATTGAACACGATTGTTTGAGAAATGGTAGCAGACAATATTGTGTGGGGGCGCCGACTTCAAAAGATTATCCCTTTGGCTGACGACACCCCGTTGCCAAGGGTGCCCGAGCTGAAACTGCAGCCCTGCCCCCCACCCCCGGCACCCACTTACCTCCCTTGTGAAGTTACTCCTCGGCACGGCCACGCAAACAATACTCGAAAAAAAAATAATAATACTTGCCGTGGAATAACATACCACTAAGCAGCTTTCTACATCCGATCATTGGAAAACACGTCCCATTCTGGTTAAATCAACGGTCCCTCACACAACGGAATACTCTACAGCTACAAAAAACGAAGCATTTCTTTATCTTTCGACGTGGAAAGATCTTCAAGAAATATCCTTGGGGCGGCTGCGTGGCTCAGTCGGTTAAGCGTTGGACTTTGGCTCAGGTCGTGATCTCATAGTTCGTGAGTTCGAGCCCCGCATCGGGCTCTGTGCTGATGGTGTGAAGACTGCTTGGGATTCTCTCTCTTCGTCTTCTGTGCTCTCTCTCTCTTAAAATAAACAAACTAAAAAAAAAAAAAGCAAACAGACGAAACTAAAGGGCAAATGAGAACATAACCACACGGGCGTGTGGTAGACATCACGTACTCGGTGTGCCTCAGGGGAGGCCTGGAATCTTCGTTCCCAGACCAGCTCCCCCCTGCCTCCCAGTCACCCTTCCAGGTACAGAGAACAAAGACCTCGGACCGGCCTGGACTGCTGTCCTCCGGCATCCCAGCCATCGGCAACCCCCCCCCCCCCGGCTCTGTCTTCAGAACACAGCCTGGCTCTGACGGACCTTCAGGCGCAGTTTAGTTCCTGGGTAGAAGGAACAGGTGACAGTTACTGCGGCGGTCACAAATTGCCATGAACTTGGCTAAAAACAACAGACATTTGTCGTTTCAGGGTGCTGGAGACCAGAAGTGTTATACTAAAATGTCAGCAAGGCCGAGTTCCCACTGGAGTTTCTAGGGGCGAATCCTCCTTTGCTTCGCCGGCTTCTGGCAGCTTCGGGGCCCTAGGGGCCTGTGTCAGCATCGCTGCAAAGTCTCCCCTCCGTCTTCACACCCTCTCCTCTGTGTGTCTCTCTCTGTGTCCTCTCCCCTTCATAAGAGCGCCAGCCATTGGATTTAGGACCCTCTCCTCTCCCCTCCCGCCCCCCTGCAAAGATGAAAGTGCATCCGGGGTGCCTGGGGGGCTCAGTCAGTTAGGCGGCCGACTTCGGCTCAGGTCATGATCTCACGGTCCATGGGTTCGGGCCCCGCGTCGGGCTCTGTGCTGATAGGCTCAGAGCCTGGAGCCTGCTTCGGATTCTGTGTCTCCCCCTCTCTCCACCCCTTCCCCTGCTCACTCTCTGTCTCTATGTCTCTCGAAAATAAATAAACAGTTAAAAAAAAATTTTTTTTTAAAAGACGAAAGTACATCTACAGAAGACTCCGCGTCCAAAGAAGCTCACGTTCTGGGGCTGCAGGTGGGCACGGATTTCGGGGACACCGTCCGACCCACTACACTAAGTCACCGCCCCCTCGGGTGATGACTGCTGCAGCTTCCGAACCGTCTGCACGTTTCTGACCTTGACCCGCTGCAGTCTGTTTATAATTCGGCAGCCAAAGCGCTCCTCCAGGGAAGCCATCGAAGGCTCTGCCTCGTTGGGAGCAAAGGGCACGGCCCCCACGGAGGGCACGAGAGCCTCCGCCCTCCTCCCCCAGTCACCGCTCCCCAGGCTCCGTCTGTCCTGCTGCTCCTTCAGTATGCCAGGCACGATCCCCGCCACGCCATGGACCTTGACACCTGCTGCGTCCTCTGCCTAGACCAGGACTCCCCCCACCCCCCAGCCTGCTCCCTCGCCTTCTCGATGCGACCCTCCTCCAGCCACGGAAGCGCTTCTGTCCGGTCCCCTTCGCATTTTTCTCCAGAGCCCTTCTCACCATTGAGCACTCCATGCATTTTCCGTATCTACGGATAGATTCCACGTATCCACTGTGTTCGGGGTCTGGGGCCCCCGCCAGAATGCCCCAGAGGAGGGCAGATTCCTTTCTGATGTGTCCCGAGCGCCTAGAACAGTGCCTGGCACGTAACGGACACTCTGTCGGGTTCGCAGATGTGTGGAACGAATGAAATAAAAATAAAATAGTGGAATCCAGAACCCAAAGCGCCGTCTTTGCAGATTATCGGGGAGAGGCGAGGGTAGCCGACCGATATTTGGGATGTTTCTATAAAGTATGTTTATTGTAATAATGGGATGTTTTCCTGCCCATCAGAGCAGCACAAATTAAGAATATGATACTCCAGAGGCGCCTGGGGGGCTCAGTCGGTTAAGCGTCGACTTCGGCTCAGGTTATGATCTCACGGTTTATGAGTTCGAGCCTCGCGTGGGCTCTGCGCTGACAGCTCGGAGCCTGGAGCCTGCTTCGGATTCTGTGTCTCCCTCTGTCTCTGCCCCTCCCTCACTCGCACTCTTTCTTTCTCTCAAAAATAAATAAACATTAAAAATTTTTTTAAAAAGAATACAATAGTCCAATTTGACAAACAACCGGAGAGCCAGCCCTTAGATGGTGCCGGTGGCAATGTTTCTTGGGTCATTTTCTCTGGGGCCAACATGGCAGGTGGAATCGTCAAGGCCTTAGAGACATGCACACCCTCTCGGGCCCAGACTTGTACCTCCAAGGTCCTTACCTTCCTCTTAACTTGTCTCTCGGTCACACAATAACTCCTCCTCCCCAGGTCTCAACTTCTGTCAGCTGTCAACGAAGGTTGAAAAAGCAGATGCCCCCGGAAGTTCCAATTACATCGGCAGGAGTCAGAAACAGGCAGCTGGGCCCCCAGCTCAGCCAGGGGGCTGTGGGGCGCCACCCTCAGCCTCGGCGACTGCTCAGACAGTGAGAGTGTCTCCCTGGATGGTTATTTGGAAGAGTGAAATAAAATAATGTAACATTATGTGCCAACTCTACTCATCAAAAAAAAATTCTTTTTACGTTTATTTATTTTTGAGAGAGAGCGTGAGCAGGGGAGGGGCAGGGAGCGAGGGAGGCGGAGGATACAAAGCAGGTCCTGTGCCCTCAGCAGGCAGCCCAATGCCGGGTTCAAAGTCACAAACTGCGAGTCACGGCCTGAGACAAGTCAGACGCTTAACTGACGGAGCCCCCCAGGCGCCCCTACTCGATTTTTTTTTTAATTGGAAGAAAAGGGACGCCTGGGGGGTTCAGTTGGTTAAAAGTCTCACTCTTGACTTCCGCTCAGGTCATGATCTCACAGCCATGAGATCCGAACCCTGCTTCGGGCTCTGTGCTGGGTGTGCAACCTGCTGAAGGTGCTCTCTCTCTCTCCCTCTGCCTCTGCCCCTCCCCTGCTCGTGCTCTCTCCTTCTCTCTCCCTCAAATAAATAAATAAATAGGAAGAAAAAAGAAATCATGAATGTAAAACATCTGGCCTAGACCCTGGTCCACAATCCACGCGCGTAAACCAATTGTTGTTCTAATTCTTTTAAATCACTATTGAAAGAGCACAAAAATAATTTACCACCCAAACTATTTCTTTTTTCCAAATCAGTGGTTTAACCAGTGACCTCTAAGGTTCCTTCCAGTATTGACAGTCAATAAAGTTCTAATGAGCCCTGCCCTTGGGCTCACCCTGCCCCACCCCTGCTGGTCACAGAAACCTGAGGAATCTTTAATTCCAGGAGTTAGCCGACATCGGCCCCGCCCGGTGGGTGGGCTGATTCCTCGGCTCTCTCTTGTCCTCGTGTGTCCAGATATTCGGAGGATTCCAGAACCAATATGGAGCCCACCCCGGTCCACTTCCCTGGACAGACCAGCCCCAGACGCCCTGCTTTAGTGACTTGGGTCCCCGCTAAAAGAAGCCGAGGACAGCTTCCGTGGGGTTCTCCTTCCCTGTGACTGAACTCATAGGTCTTACGTGCACAAAGCTGGTACACTGAGTCTTCCTCAACTTGGTAAATTTCGCCAAAGCCCAACCCCGAAAGTTCCACACGATCCCTCCCCACGCCTC